>CM070777.1:20470240-22870240 GCA_036346955.1 Dipus sagitta | reverse complement strand
ACATCTTGTTTTTTGTTTTGGCTTTTTGCTTTTTAGAGATAATGCCTCACTGTAGCCTATTTTGCCCTCACATTGTGATCTTCCTTCGTCAGCCCTCTAAACATTGGTGTTACAGGTGTGTGCCAAGTATCAGTGTTTACTTTTAACCTGAAGTACTTTCATTAATAATGGGAGCTAGAGATAGAACTTTCTGTCTGTCTGTATTTCATAGCACTTGCTTTGTAAACTAACTATTTAGATCTATAAAATACACTTATATTTAATGGTTCAATCCCCAGGACCCATGTAAAGCTAGATGCACAAGGTGGCTCATGCATCTGGAGTTCATTTACAGTGGCAAGAGTCCCTGGTGCACCCATTTCCTCTCCTTACTCATATTCTCCCTCTCTTTCTCTCCATCTCTCTCCCTCCCTCCTTCTCTTTCTCCCCTTGTAAATAAATAAGTAGATAGACAGATACAACCAGACAATAACAGCAAGTGAACTCAGCGCTAATCAGGCTTGGTTGTGTGCACCTACAACTGAGCTGCTTGCAAGGCTAAGTCAGGGGGTCTCTTGAGCCCAGAAGCCAAATTCCATTTAGGAAACATAGCAGATCCCTTTTTCAACTAAAAGCAAAGACTCAGACTACTACCACCCAGATGTATGAGAGCTTGCTGTGCTTTCTTTGCTGTCAGGAGGCCTCCTCTCAAAACTGTAAAACTACAACAAACCCTTTCCTCCCAGAAGCTGTTGCTTATCAGGTGTTTTGTCCCAGCCACAAGAAGGTTACTGCAATTTGGCGCCAAGATCTGGGGTTGTTGCTGCTATAAGCCTGCATGTGGGTCTTAGTCTGTTTATACTAAAGTGTGGGAAGAATATGGAAAGATTTAGAATTTTGAACTAGAAAAACCTTGATGATCTGTAAGCAAAGCTTGATGGACTATTCTAGTGAGAGTTTGAAAGGCCAAAATGAAGAAAGAGTTTGGAGTATGAAGGCTTGGCTTATGAGGTTTCAGAGGGCAAAGAGGACTTTGTTGGAACTGAGCTAAAAATAGTTTATTTGAGAGTCTGGTTGCTCTGCTTGTGTCCTGAAAACTTGACAGAGTTGAATTTAAAAGTATTGGGCTGGGCTTGGTGACGCACACCTTTAATCCCAGTACAGGTAACAGGGATAGAGGAGTCCCTATGAGTTAGAGGTCAGCCTGAGACTACATAGTGAATTCCAGGTCAACCTGGGCTAGAGTGAGACACTACCTCAAAAAATAAAATATAAGTAAAAAAAGTAAAATAAAATAAAAGTATTGGACTGGTGAGACAGGTTGTAGTGGCATATGCCTTTAATTCCAGCACTCAGCAGGACATACATAGGAGGATTGCTGTGAGTTTGAGGCCAACCTGAGCTAAAGAGAATGTTAAGTCAGCCCAGACTAGAATGTGATCCTTTCTCAGACAAGCTAAAGTAATGGGCTCGTGTCTTTGGTCAAAGACATGTGAGCATGTTTGGATTCTGGGCAGAGATTGCTGCCTGTTTTAGCTTCAGTTGTTTGAGAGATTACCACTATTGAGATTGGGCCAGCTGTTCTACTTTGGGACAGGAGGAGGAGTGAAAGTAGGGGAGCTAAAAGAAGAAGGCTGAAGAAATTTCCTGCACTTGAAAGTTGGCTTCATTCCCCTCTGAATTAACACATTAGTAGCCCGTCTGCTACTAGTTCTGGAATTATGATAAATGTAGGAAACAGAGAGTCATTGGATTTTCATTATAGTTTAATAAATGCTGTGAGGCCATGGCATGTTGCGGTGAAGATGAACTGTGGGTTGCACTGGGGACCCCAGGATTTTGGAGATGCTAGCACTAAGGGATGGCCTCCAAGAAAAGCTGCTGGGTGGATTTGCCCAGACAGCAAATGGTCAAGGCTACAGGGGCAGAACTTTGAATCCAGAGATTTTTGTTACAGACCTTAAATACTGGTCATAGAGTTGCAGGATTTTGTTTGCCTTACTAGTTTTCTATCTTGAACTGGTCCAGTCTTTTCTTATTTGGCCTTCTTTTTGCAGTAGGAATGTTTATTCTCTGTTATTGTGTTGGAAGTATTTGTTATTTATTTATTTATTTGAGAGAAAAAGAAAGAGAGAGAATGGGTGCAGCAGTATAAAGTTCCTCAAAAAACTAAAAATAGATGTGCTATATGACCCAGGTGTACCATTCCTGGCTATTTATCAGAAAGACACTGAATATATTCCAGAGATCATCAGTGCTTGATTGCAGCACTAACTAGTCACTGAGGCTCAGTTCTGGAACCAACCTTGATGTCTGCTCAGAAGGGGAATGGGTAAAGAAACGGAGTCCTTTTCGGCCATAAAGAATGAAGCTATATATTTTACAGAAAAATGAATACAGCTGGAAATAATCATGCTAAGCAGATTAAGTCATTCTCAGAAAGACAAACATCATGCTTGCTTTCATTTGAGGATGCTAAGTTTTTTTTTTTAAAATACATTTTTTTTAATTTTTATTATGAGGCGGGGGAGAGGCACGCCAGGGTCTCCAGCTACTGCAAACAACTCCAGATGTATGCACCTGGCTTACATGGGTCCTGGGGAATCAAACCTGATCCTTTGGCTTTGCACTAAGCCATCTCTCCAGCCCAATTCTAGGTTTTTTATACAGATATGTAAAATGATATAGGTATGTGCGTGTGATGTAAAAGTAGAAGTGGGTCTGTCTGGGGAACAAAAGGGACTAGTGAGCATTGAGAAAGGAAGGAGGGAAACATGCAGAGCTCCATAATTACATACGTGCATGCACATGGACAATGAGTATATGCCAGTTCCTTTTTTCTGTTTGTTTATTTTTTGGTTCTTTGGTTTTTCGAGGTAGGGTCTCACTGTAGCTCAGGCTGACCTGGAATTCACTATGTAGTCTCAGGGCGATCCTCCTACCTCTGCCTCCCGAGTGCTGGGATTAAAAATGTGCGCCACCACACCGGGCTTGATTTATTTTTTAAATAACTTTTACTTGAGAGGGAAGGAGGGAGGGAGAGAGAGAGGAGAGAGAAGCAGATTAAGAGAATGGTATGCAGGGCTTTCAGCCACTGCAAATGAACTCCAAACTCATACACCACCTTGTGCTTAGGGCCTATGTGGGTCCTGAGGAATCGAACCTGGGTCCTTTGGCTTCACAGGCAAACACCTTAACCGCTAAGCTATTCCTCCAGCCCTGTTTGTTTGTGTTTTGAGGTAGGGTCTCACTCTAGTCCAGGCTGACCTGGAATTCACTATGTAGTCTCAGGCTGGCCTTGAACTCACAGTAATCCTCCTAGCTCAGCCTCCTTCCTACCTCACTCAGCCTAAGGGCTGGAATTAAAGGCGTATGCCACCACATCCTACTAAGATGGTATATATAATTTATTTATTTTTTTATTGGAGAGAAAGAGGCAGATAGAGATAAAATGAGAGAGAATGAGAATGGGTATGCAAGGGCCTCTAGCCACTGCAAATGAAGTCCAGATGCATGTGCCACCTTGTGCATCTGGCTTACATGGGTACTGGAGAATTGAACCTCAGTCCTTAGGCTTCACAGGCAAGTACCTTAATGGCTAAGCCATCTCTCCAACCCCCAATGAGATATTTATGTTTTAGAGAGAGAGATAATTGATGTGCCAGGGCTTCAGCCACTGCAATTGAACTCCAGATACTTGTGCCACCTAGTGGGCATGTGTGACCTTGCGCTTGTCTTGCATTTGTGTGTCTGGTTTCATGGGATCTGGAGAGTCAAACATGGGTGATTTGCAGGCAAGTGCCTCACCATCTAAGCCATCTCTCCAGCTCCCTCCCCATGATATATTTTAACAATGGATGAAAACCATTTTTCTAAAAATACGCTCACACTGGGAAAATAGTATTAGAAAAACAACATTATCATCATTCTAATTTTATACCTTTTGTTGGCAAATACCACAGTGACTCATGTACAGATTTTAAAGACTTGGAAACAGAAGTTTCTAAATTCACTAAGCTTTTGATTCTAAATACAACCGTTTTTTTTTTTTTTAATTTTGTTCATTTTTATTTATTTATTTGAGAGTGACAGAGAGAGAGAGAAAGGCAGATGGAGAGAGAATGGGCTTGCCAGGGCTTCCAGCCACTGCAAACGAACTCCAGGCGTGTGCGCCCCCTTGTTCATCTGGCTAATGTGGGTCCTGGAGAATTGAGCCTTGAACCGGGTTCCTTAGGCTTCACAGGCAAGCACTTAACTGCTAAGCCATCTCTCCAGCCCCTAAATACAATCTTTTATTTACATCAAGGAACATAAAAATTTACCTGAACTTAAGTAGAAACCTTTTTATATTAAGGTAACAAGTGAAACTTTATTATCATGATTTATTCTGCAGAGGGCTTCTTCCATTTGTAACTATGCCTTTGTGATATCCAGTGAAAGCAAATACTGCAATAAGCAATTTTTGTGTCAGATCTTTGAAGCACTGTATTTTTCGTAGAAGGAAGGCTTTGTTTTTAGTGATAGAATTTAGAACTTATTCTAAAATATTATTTCATTTTTCTTGTCCTTTAAAAATCAGAATATTTTAATTGTGTATAACCGGTGAATTCCTGATATGTATGTAGTATGTGTATTTTGGAAAGAATTCATAGTAGTACAGGAGTGCATGATCCAAGTGCGTGAAGAGAGCTGGGTGTGGTGGCACAAACATGTAATCCTAGCATTTGGGAGGCAGAGATGGGAGAATTTCTGTGAGTTCAGTTTGCTAGGACTACATGTTAAGACCCTGGGTTCTTTTGTTTGTTTTGTTTTGTTTTGTTTTTTAAAGCTTGGAGAGCAATTTAAGCTGTAATCATCTTCATCTTCTGTTTTTGTCATTGGAATGACCTGCTAGTGTATCGTTACCCTCGGGTTTTCTCAAAGTTGTTCTCTGTTTGCAGCGTGGGCTGTCATCACAGAATTCAGATGTGATGTTATGTACACAGGGATCTTTAATATGTCCATAAGCTATGTTATATAGTTTCTTACGTTGTCGATCTCATTCTGATCCTCTTTTTCCAATACTCTTTCCTCTTCCAAAATGGAGTAGGTTCCACGGCCGCCTCTAGTCTGTGTTCAAGCTTTGTTGCCCTTGCTGACCTTGACACGGGCTCTGTCCCCCGCTTCCTCTTTTCCACCTTGTTTCCTGTGCACCTCCCTCCGCACGCCAGCCTGAGTAGTCCCTCCTCGGAAGCCTTGCCATCCTCCTGGCTAGATCTCCCCCACAGCTGCAAGGCTCCATTAAGTCCGCTGTCTGTCCATTGTACTTACGTAGCAAGTTTGTGTTGTATTTTTGCTTACATGAGTAGTTGAAAGGGGGTCATTGTGGCCTTGGCTCCATGAGGGCAAGACCCTTGTCTGCTTTCCTTGTCATTCTCTTTCCCAAGTACTTAGCTGTAGGAATAAATGTAATGCCAAGAGTTTGGATTTCACCCAACAGTCTGCAATCCTGCACTCAGAAAGTTGAGGCAGGAGGGTCATGAGTTCAAATGCAATCTGGGCTACATAGTGAGACCCTGGCCTCCCAAAAAAGTTTGGATCTTATAGCTAGGAAAAACAAGGAATGTTGGAAAATCTATGAAATACTGGAGAGCCATTGGTGACCTATTAAAACTTTGGTTTGTGGACAGTTAAAGTGGAGGCCATAGTTGAGTAAAGGAGAGACTAGAATCCGGAAAAGCCAGTAGACTTCCATAGTAGATGAGAACAGAAGAGAACCTGATGTCTTCCGTATGTAGATGGAGAAGATGATTTTGCATTTTAGTGGTGTTCCTGAGGCAGAATCCAGTAATGTTTGGTGACCAGCTGACCCGTCAGAGGTGAGAGAAAGGAGTCAGAGATTTGGAAACTTGAGCTTTGAACTTCTAGTCCACTCATGAAACATGAGTGAGTTAGGAGCCTTGATTTTGGGGGAGGGGTTTGTATGCCACATGTGAATGTGTGTACATGTTCATCTGTGTGAGTGCTGCCATGTGCATGTCGTGGTGCAGTGTGGAGATCTTACCTTCTACCTTACTTGAAGCAGAGTCTCGAGTTCACTGTTTCATGTGCTCTAGGCTTGTGTTGTGATTACAGATGTCCATCTTACGGTGTCCCTCTTGAATTGGGTTCTGATCTCAGATACTCATGCTTGCCATCTCCCCATGCCCCCAAAGGTAGGGTCTCTGGCCAGGAATTCACTGTGTAGTCTCAGGCTGACCTTGATCTCAGAGATCCTCCTACCCCTCCCTCCCTGGTGCTAGGATTAAAAGCATGTGCCATCACACCTGGCTTTTTTGTATTGTTTTGTTTTTGAAGGTAGGGTCTCACTCTAGCTTAGGCTGAGCTGGAATTCACTATGTAGTCTCAGGGTGGCTTCGAACTCATGGCGATTCTCCTACCTGTGCCTCCCAAGTGCTGAGATTAAAGGCGTGCGCCACCACCAGGTCTCTTAATAATAGATGCTGCTAAATAGAAACAAAGACTGCTGGGCAGATACATGCTTTTTGTATTAAGCTTTGGTAAAGTCCATTTAGTCAACACCACATTGTGCAGACTAATAAGATGGGATCATCACATTCTTTCATTGCTTTTTCTTGTTACATGGAACAAGCATTTTTATGTTATGGGAGTTTTCCCCACTGCTGTACTGCTCGCTTGTGATATCACTGTGTATATCTCTGTTCTTTCTCTTAGGAGTCTCAGCAATCTAACTTTGGCGCTGGAGAACAAAGTGAGTCTTTCTATTTCTTTATTGTGTGTGATAGGTTCTTTTAAAATTTGTCTATTTTGACAAGTTTATACATGTGTATAATGCATTGTGGAGTATTTCTTTACTTACTGGTTTTCAAATTAAGTTATTGAGCATTTGATTCATATGGCCTTTATATTGCTCTCCAGTATTCTTTTACATGTATTATCCTAATTTTGTCTGATAATTAATAATTGCTAAGCTAATTCTTGGCAAACTTAAAAAATATAAAAACTATGAGTCATTATAAATCAAAATAGGAAAGGATCTTGTGGTGCAGTGCTATCACATTTGTCTCCAGAAATCAAAATAGGTCTGCTCAGCAATTAAAAGGCACTTGTTTGCAAAGCCTACTGGCCCAGGTTCAATTCCCCAGTACCCATGTAAATCCAGGCCCAAGCATCTATTGTTAGTTTGCAGCAGCAAGAGATGTTGGTATGCCCCAGTCATTCATATTCATCTTTTCTCTCTCTCTCTCTCTCCCTCTCCTTCTCCCTCTCCCTCTCCCTCCCTCTCTCTCTCTCTCTCTCACACACAATATTTTAAAAAGTAATTAAAATGAACTTTCAATTGTTTAAATAGTTGAAAATTTATAAATTAAATTTAGTGGGCACTTCGTAAACTCAAAAGCTACTCTCATATCTCTCTCTCTCTCTCTCTCTCTCTCTCTCTCGTGATGATTCGTGGTTGTATGATGATAAAACACTACTGGTGGATTGTGACTCTGTGCATTCCCCATTTATTCTTCTGGTCTCAGTAGAAATAGAAAGTCTGTCATTTCTGCAGTCTCACCTTCACCTCCAGTCTTGACTTCTGAGAACTTCTAGAAGATAGCTTTAGAGAATTCATACAGGGTCCCAGGTGATGTATAGCTTGATAGTGGAAAGATCTGGAACTATTGCAAATGTTTTAGCTTCAACATAGAACTCCATAACAACGTATTTTCCAAAAAGCAGTAATTTATCCCATACGGTAGATTTATGCTGTTTTTTTTTTTTTTTCTTTTCCTTTTTTGAGGTAGGGTCTCACTTGAACTCACAGTGATTCTCCTACCTCTGCCTCCTGAGTGCTAGGATTAAAGGCACGTGCCATGACGCCCAGCTTGTGCTGTTTTTAAAGCATTTTGGAAGATGAACATGTAGAGGTGTTTAATTCTTTTTTTTTTTTTTTTTATTTCTTTGTTTTTGTTTTTCAAAGTAGCGTCTCACTGTAGCCCAGGCTGATCTGGAATTACCATGTAGTCTCGGTGGCCAACTCTGCAATCGTCCTTAGTGCTGGGAATAAAGGCGTGTGCCACCACATCTGGCTTGAAGTGTTGGATCTTTTGCTCATTATCTCTAGTGATCTTACTGAAAAAAAGATGAAAGCAGAATTTCTCTTTAATGTTAAGATTTCTGCATATCTGTATGTCCATTTTAGTTCTGCTTTGCAGCTATAATTATAGGAGAAATGGACCTGACATTTTTGTATGAAGAAAATAGTTAGCTGTAGTGCAGACATATACATTTTTTCTCTTTTAAAATTATTAGAGCTGAGTTTCTTTTTCTTCACGGTAGGGTCTCACTCTGGCTCAGGCTGACCTAGAATTCACTACATAGTCTCAGAGTGGCCTCAAATTCACAGCAATCCTCCTACCTCTGCCTCCGAAGTGCTGGGTTAAAGGCAAGTGCCACACATCTGGCTTTTTTGTGTGTCGGGGGGTTCTTTGAGGTAAGGTCTCCCAGTAGCCCAGGCTGACCTGGAATTTCTGAGGCGGCCTAGAACTTACAGCAATCCTCCTGCCTCTGCCTCCCAACTGCCAGGATTAAGGCATGGTGCCATGTTAGTTTATTCTTTTTAATATTAAAATCACAATTACATAAAAGTTTAACAATTTATTTAAATAGTCTTTAAAACTACTTCAGTTGTATTTATTTATGTGAGTGGGATAGAGAAAATAGGTGCCAGGGCCTCTAGCCCCTGCAAATGAACTCCAGGATTAATGTGGGTTCTGGGAATCAAACCTGGGTTATTATGCTCTATAGATAAGCACCTTAACAGATTAGCCATCTCTCCAACCCTTAAATAGTCTACTGGTAGATATTTGTTTATAGTTTTTGTTGTTAAAGTTATGCTATTGTAATGCCAGGTGTGGTGACATTGAAATAGCTGAAACATTGAGATTGTGAATTAAAGGCCAGTCTAGGCACTACATAGTGAGCTCAAGGCCAGTCTGGGTTAATTAGTAACATCCTATTTAAAAAAACAAAACACATAAATGATTAAGTAAAGTCATGGTATTATAAACATTCATGTCTGTCTGTGTGTTCCTCAGGTACGTGGGTAAGCCAGTAACAACATAGTTACAAAATTGATAAAATGCGTTATCCTCTAAGACGATCAGGCAAGGTTCTAGCACACGAGCATGCCTTTCCCTGTGTTCACTGTAGGTCATATTGTTGGACTTCAATGCATTGCCATTTTGATGAATGAAGAATTATTTCTCGTTATTTTGATTTGTATTTCTTTGAGAGTAGATATTTTGCAATCTAAATGGCCAATTTAAATTACTCATTTCTAAATTCTTTCTGTTTTAGAAAGATATAATCCTTCTAAAACTTCAAATGGGCACCAGTCAAAATCGTAAGTTTATTTAATAAGTTGTCTTTTTTGCTAGAAGTTGTTTGTAATAGTTGACTTTTAAAATAATACTAGAAATATTTATCTTTGCTTTATTATTATTATTATTTTTAGTTTCCGTGGTAGGGCCTCACTCTAGCCCAGGCTTATCTGGAATTTACTAAGGATTCTCAGGGTGCCCTTGAACTCATGGCAGTCTTCCTACCTCTGCTTCCGAGTGCTGGGATTAAAGGTGTGCGCCCCATGCCCAGCTTTTTGCTTATGCTTTTCGTGTGGTGGTAGAGATTGAACCCAGGGCCTTCGTCATGCTGAGCGCAATGCTTTCCTCCTAAGCTACATCCCCAAGCAGAAATAGGCAACAATACGCAAACCTGCATGTAAAGCAACAAAGAATAAAGTTCTTTTTGGTTTTCAGGGCTATATTGTCTCTGTCTTGAGCACTCAATTCTGTTATTTAGAAGCAGCCATTGACCAAAGATGTCTGTGTTCCAATAATCCTTTTTTTTGGGGGCAAGGTCTCATGCATTCTAGGCTGACCTCAAACTTAGTAGTTGAAGATGAGCCTGAACTCTTGATTCTACCCCTACCTACAGCTTGTTGGCATTGTCATTAAAGTGGTGCTCAGTATTGACCAGGCACAGGTCTTGCACATTGTGGGCAAGTTCTATACCACTTAGCTGCACCTGCACTCTAATAGAAGTTTCTTTACAAAACAGTAGTGAGAAGCTGGCTGTGGTAGTGTGTGTTTAATCTCAGTGCTTGCAAGATTGAGGAGTAGGAGCACCGCAAATCCGCAGCCAGCCTGGGCTACCAAACAAGCTCCAGACCAGCTGGGGCTAAATAGCAGAACACCAAAACCAACACCAGATGAAAAGGAGATAAAAGCAGGACTGGGCTGGGTCTGCCATATGGGCCATAGTCCGCAGCCACCTGGCTCCGAGCTCACAGTATCCCTTAGCCTGGGTTGTTTGCTTGGGCATGTTCATAGTTGATCTTTTAATACAGAAATCATTTCAAAGACACGGTTCAGGAGCTAGAGAATTGGTTCAGAAGTTGAGACTGCTTGCTACACAAGCACGATGGCCTGAGTTCATCCCCCAGCACCCACAGGAAAAGCCAGGTATGGCACACATAGCTCAGTCCTCCAGAGGGCAGGTAGGAAGATCACTGGGGTAGGTCACTGGTTTTTCTGTGTGACTGAAAACAGCAGCTCCAGGTTCAGAGAGAGACTCCGACCAAGGAAACAAAGCAAAAGAACATTAGCAGGGAGCAGGGGACACCAGTGTTCTCCTTTGTCCTGGGGCACATGCATATCTGCACATACATTGCTCGTAGTGTATATGTACACACCACATATGCTACACAAACAGATGCCCCATCCCCCTAAGAGGACAGAATTCTTAGTAAATCCTCATTTAGCCACAAAATGTGCCAGAACAACATAGTTTATACTATCTGTAAGTTTTCCTGTTTTTGTCTTGTAGTTGGGGCCAAGAATATATATCACAATATAATAGAGTAGGGTATATTATTAATAATAAACTTAATCTTAAAGAATTAATACCATGACTCCTGAAACCATAAATTAACTCAGTGATTCTAACAAAGTAGTGGTGCCCACCTTGAGTCCCAGCATTCAGAGCGCTGAGGTAGAGGGTCACTGAACAGGGGCCAGCCTGAGCCATAGAGTGAGTTCCAGGTCTGCTGAACTAGAGTGAGTCCTGCTTCAAAAATAAGTGAAAAGGTTTAAATGGTGGGTACAATACCAGCTTTCTTCTGTGCCATAGCTGGAAACTACCTCAGCCTGCGTTAGCCTCTTCAGGTGAACATAGAGAAGACCGGGAAGAAAGAACATTAACATAAAAACTTCCCCTACGCTGCTCACATGTTCCCATTACCATATTTGTATGCCAGGAACTAAGGCATATCTAGTCTCCTTTATATGTGCATACCATTTTGGTTGCTTAGGGAACAAAAGTATCCGGGACCTGGAGCAGTGTGGTGAAAGCTTTGACATGCTCACTATGTAAACAGGCTCACTAGCTCCATTATTAAATCATAAGGGCGGCGGGGGTTCAGAGGAGGCTTCTCTCCTTCAGGCATAGAGATGCACTGCCCTTGCCTAAAAGAAAACACTTTTTTCCTCCCATCCCATTTAACTGAGCCAGTCTTAAAACACTTTTCATAACTATATGATCATCTGGTTACTTATTTCCAGATGATCTTTTCTATAACACTTTGAGCTTAGGGTCAGATTTAGAAATGCAGATTAAACTCTTAAGGAGAAAGTGCAAGTGATTTGTTGAAGTGGAAGAAGATTTCCTTCCTAGTGACTGGAGACTGATAAAATTTATAAAGAAAGGTAATGGCACTATTGGTAATGACAAATTAAGCCCTTGTCTACTTGCAGTTCTTTCTAAACTGTGTTTTTTTTTCTCTCATATAAAACGACAGTATTTTTTGTTTGTTACTCATATTTTAAGTTTAATGGTTATGGCTCTTAAGGAAAATGTAAATCTTTCAAAAATAAGTTCCAGGAAATATCAGCTTATAGTTTTTATACATGTTTTTTAAGTTGACTTGAACTTTAATGAAGATTTGGGACTTGGGATTTAAAAACTTGTACATAGTCATTTCATTCAAAACGCTCCCACAGATGCCGCTTGTCTTTCATATGCAGGCACTTAGGAGCCAGTCTGTAGTTTAGGAAATTGTGTTCTGATTGATTGTCACGCTCAGCTGGTTGCCGGTAGTTACATCGCTGTCTCCATCCATGGAGCATTAGAAACCTCCAGAATTGCTCAGTGCTTTGATTGTTGTCTTGCTTTCCTTTAGAAGTTACATCTCCTCAGTGGGTTGTTGGGTATCTGTGGTAATACTGTAATAATGACAGAGTGCATGTGTGGGGTTAGAGAAAAGTTAGTGATGATAGCATTGACTGAAAGCGTTACAGGGTGTGGCTTTTTATTTAATTATGAAGGCAAACTATCTTAAAACTTGGGGAAAATTCATGGTATGCGTTGAGTGTGTCTGTTTTAATTAAATCTTTGGCTACCACAGTGGTTATCTCTAGAATTAGTGATCAATTTATTAGTACATATTTAATAATCTGGCCTTCCTTAATAAGCTGTTCCAACAATAATGCTCCTTTCTGCCTTTTCCCTCTAGTATGTTAAAAGATGACTTAAAGCTAAGCAGCAGTGAAGACAGTGATGGGGAACAGGTGTGTCTACTATAAAGTCTTGTCACTCCTCATAGTACTTGTTGTCACTGTGTGTGCTTTAGGTGCTTTTAATGTTTTATTGGGAGGGGAGAGAAAAGTATACCAGGGGCCTTTTGCCACTGTAATGATGCTTCACCTTTGTGCATCTGGCTTGATGGGGCCCTGGGCCAGCAGGCTTTGTGAAGCAAGTGCCTTTAACTGCTGAGCCATCTCCCCAGCCCTGTTTTACTGAAATGATAACTGGGGCCGGATGTGGTGGCTCACACTTTTAGTCCTAGCACTTGGGAGGCAGAGGTCAGAGGGTCACCATGAGTTCGAGGCTAGCCTGTGACTACACAGTGAATTCCAGGTCAGCCTGGGCTGTAGTGACACCCTACCTCAAAGAAACAAAACAACAATAATAATAATTATAACTGAATAATACCTCTGTGATCCAGTTATGTAAGCTTTCTGACACTGAACTATTGTTTTCTCTACTGTCTTTTAAATTTCCATTTTTTGAAAATTTGACATTTCCCAAATATTTATTATGAATCCGAACATAATTAGCAAACCAATTACTAACAAGGAATATTAAGGTTTTGAACATTACATCTTAGATATTAAGTATATATTTATTTGTTTAATTTTGTAGCTGGGGGCTGGGATCAAACCCAGTGCTTGTACATGCCAGGCAGTCAAGTGCCACTTAACTACATCTCCAGGCTGAGATCCTTTTTTGTTTGTTTTGTTTTGTTTTGTTTTGTTTTGTTTTTGTTTTTTGTCTTTTGAGGTAAGGTTTCACTGTGGTCCTAGCTGACCTGAAATTCACTATGTGGTCTCAGGCTGGCCTTGACCTCACGGTGATCCTCCTATCTCTGCCTCCTGAGTGCTGGGAATAAGGTGTGCCCCACCATGCCTAGCTTTTTTGATTTTTTTTGAGATAGAGTCTCCGTGTAGCCCAGGCTGACCTGGAATTCATTACTTAGTCTCAGGATGGCCTCAAACTCATGGTGATCCTTCTATCTCTGCCTCCTGAGTGCTGGGATTAAAGGTATGCACCACAACGCCCAACCGTTATTCTTTTTTTTTTATTTTATTTATATATTTTTTGGATTTTTTTTTTTTTTTTTTTTTGAGGTAAGGTCTCACTGTAGGCCAGGCTGACCTGGAATTCACTATGTGATCTCAGGGTGGCCTCAAACTCACAGCGATCTTCCTACCCCTGCCTCCTGAGTGCTGGGATTACAGGTGTGCTTCACCACGCCTGGCCCTGTTGTTCTTTTTCAAAGATTTATTTTTATTTATTTGACAGAGAAGGGAAGAGAGAAAAAGAGGGAGAGAGAGAGAGAGGATGGGTGCACCAGGGCCTCCAGCCACTGCAAAAAAAACTTCAGACACATGTGCACCTTGCTTACGTGGGACCTGGAGAATTGAACCTGGGTCTTTACGCTTCGCAGGCAAGCATCTTGACTGCTAAGCCATATCTCCAGCCTGCCCAGCCTGTTATTCTTTATGTAAAATCAGTATAGTAGGTTTATTTTATTTTATTATTCCAGGTAGAGTTTCACTCTAGCCCAGGCTGACTTGGAACTCATTCTGCAGTCCCAGGCTGGCCTCAAACTCAGGGTGATCCTCCTCTCTCTGCCTCCTGAGTGTTGGGATTAAAAGCATGCACCATCACGCCCTCTTGTTTTTGTTTGTGGGTTTTGGTTTTTCTGTTATTGTTTTGAGACAGGTTCTCACAACATGGCCTAGTCTTACCATGTTGGCACAGTCTGACTTTGAACTCATGGTCCTGCTGCCTTCACCTTCTGAGTGCTTCAGTTTGCTGTTGTTAGTCACATGTGTTAGAGAAACCAGTGTTTTCATAAATTAAGAGTTCAGACGTTCGTATTCAGCAAATAGTATACTACAGATTCATTCACAGATTTCTTTCCTGTGCTTTAATTTTAGGATTGTGATAAGACAATGCCAAGGAGTACACCAGGAAGGTAGGAATGCTTTTATTTTCTGTTATGTTTAGGTGGGTGAGATTAGCACAGTTAAAATTGCAGTGATATAATAAACAGCCTTATCGATACTGTCAGTTGTGATAATGATGAAACATTTCTATAAATTAGCTAATAGTCATTTAGTTATGCACTTAAGGAGGTTGAATTTTATGATTTGCAAATTATTCCTCAAACTTTTTCATTTTTTTATTTCGAGGTAGATTCTCACTGTAGCCCAGGCTGACCTGGAATTCACTGTGTAGTCTCAAGGTGGCCTCAAACTCTCGCTAATCCTCCTATCTCTGCCTCCCGAGTGCTGGGATTAAAGGCGTGCGCCACCACGCCCGGCTCTCCTCAAACTTTTTTCAAAGGTGCGAATTAATAGCTTAGTGGCAACCAGAAGCTTTTAGAGTGCTTACTTCATTTGTAATGAAGTTCTGGGTTCACCAAAGTGTAACAGCTTAAATACATACTGCAAATAAATTTGAATGTCAGATTTGGATGTTTTTCTGTTACCATTGTGAAGGAAACTTAGTTATTTATGTCTTATTTCCTTTAGTAACTCTGAACCTTCACATCACCATAGTGAAGGAGCAGATAACTCCAGGGAGGATTCAAGCAGCCACAGTGGATCTGAAAGCAGCTCTGGATCCGACTCAGAGAGTGAAAGTAGTTCCAGTGACAGTGAGGCCAATGAGCCATCCCAGAGCGCGTCTCCTGAGGTGAGGGCAAGAGGACTGCCTTCCGTAGGGGAAGGGTTACAGGTGCTTACCTATGCTGACAGAAGGCACTCGAACTGTGTGTCTTAGAGAAAGACCTAAGCTTTGGTTTCCTTATCATTTGAGGAAACATTTTGTTTTCTGATTAGGAGTTGCTTACATTCATCTTGCAGGTCATTAAAATACAAGATTTCTTTATTTTGGTCTTTATTTTTATGTCTCAGCATGAGGATTCATGTTATGTAGATACTGTAAATAAATGAATCTTAGGTAGTACAATCTTACACTGGGTTGATAAAATGCAGTTAAAACTCTTTCTTGGAGCCAGGTGTGGTGGTACGTGCATGTAATCCTAGCACTTGGGTGTTGAGGTAGAAGGGTAGCTACGAAGTCGAGACCAGCCTGCTACAGAGTGAGTTCCAGGTCAGCTTGGGCTAGAGTAAGACCCTGCTTCAAAAAGGAAGGGGGGGGGGGGACAAACAAACAAACAAAAAAACTCTCTTGGTACCTATGTCATTTGCTTATATTATAGAATTAAATACAGTATATGATCATATATATCATGCCTTTCAAGTTGAACTCCTGATGGGAATATTTGCTATTTAAAGACCATTTGCAATAAGCTGTGTGTAGCACCACCCACTTGAAATGGTAGCACTCAGGAGGCTGAAACAGGAGGGTTTGCAAATTTAGTGTTAGTCTGAAGTACATAAAGAGACCTTGTCTCCAGAAACGAAAATGAAAAATAAAGACCATGAGTAACATTAAGCTTGTCACTTTGTTTGCTTTTTCAAGGTAGGGTCAGTTGTGATAGTGATGAAACATTTTTATAAATTAACTAAAAATCATTTATTCACTTAAAGTGGGTGAATTTTATGATTTTAAATTATTCCTCAAACTTTTAGAAAAGTGAGTATTAATAGCTGAGTGGCACATCAGAAACTTTTAGAGTGCTTACTTCATTTGTAAGTTTGTCAAAGTTGGGTTCACTGAAGTATAACAGCTTTAAGTACATATTTCAAATAAATTTGAATGTCAGACTTGGCTAACCATTATGTAGTTTCAAGGTGGCCTCAAACTCACGGTGATCCTCCTACCTCTGCCTCCCAAGTGCTGGGACTAAAGGTGTGTGTCACCACGCCTCGCTTAAATTTGTCTTCTTATCCAAGAGATTCAAACTAATAGTACTTCACTCTTTCTTTGATCCAGTCAGAACCTTGGAAAACAAATCCCTTATTAACTTAGGGATTAGCATTTGTCCTTTAAATAAGATAAAGCTTTAATATTGAAAAATACGTATGTGTTTCTCTGTTTCTAGCCTGAACCACCACCAACAAACAAATGGCAACTTGATAACTGGCTGAACAAAGTGAACCCACACAAAGTGTCTCCAGCGTCTTCTGTAGATAGTAACATCCCGTTGTCTCAGGCCTACAAAAAAGAAGGCCGAGAGCAGGGGACTGGCAGCAGCTACACTGAGCCTGGCGGGCCAAAAGAAGCAAGTGCTGCTACTCCGGGAAGAGACTCTAAAACCATCCAAAAGGGATCAGAAAGTGGGCGTGGCAGGCAGAAGTCTCCTGCACAGAGTGACAGTACAACACAGAGGAGAACTGTAGGCAAAAAACAACCCAAAAAAGCTGAGAAGTCAGCTGCTGAAGAGCCTCGTGGAGGCCTAAAGATAGAAAGTGAAACCCCTATAGACATGGCTGCCAGCATGCCTTCCAGCAGACACAAGGCAGCCACCAAAGGCTCACGGAAACCCAGTATCAAAAAGGAGTCCAAATCTTCCCCTCGGCCTACAGCAGAGAAAAAGAAATACAAGTCAACAAGTAAATCTTCCCAGAAGTCACGGGAAATCATAGAAACAGATACCTCGTCCTCAGATTCAGACGAAAGTGAGAGCCTGCCTCCTTCCTCACAAACCCCTAAGTATCCTGACAGCAATAGGACTCCTGTTAAACCCTCCTCAGTGGAGGAAGAAGATAGCTTTTTTCGGCAACGAATGTTCTCTCCCATGGAAGAGAAGGAACTCCTTTCACCCCTTAGTGAACCTGATGACAGGTATCCACTTATTGTGAAGATTGACCTGAATCTCTTGACTAGAATACCAGGAAAGCCTTACAAAGAAACAGAGCCACCCAAGGGGGAAAAGAAAAATGTGCCAGAAAAACACACCAGAGAGGCTCAGAAGCAACCCTCAGAAAAAGTTTCCAATAAAGGCAAGAGGAAGCATAAGGTTTGTAAGGTTTTTATTTTTAGATAACAATATCTGAAATGCAGTGGAAATCATGATTATAACAAACAAAATAGGTGAGAGCTGTAAGGGAAAACAGTGGTCTAGCCCAAGGCCCAGTTTGACACTGTAATTGAAATAGTCTCTTTTTTATTTTTTTTATTTTTTTGTTTTTTATTTATTTATTTGAGAGCGACAGACAGAGAAAGGCAGATAGACAGATAGAGAATGGGCCCGCCAGGTCCTCTAGGCACTGCAAAGGACCTCCAGACGCGTGCGCCTCTTGTGCATCTGGCTAACGTGGGTCCTGGGGAATCGAGCCTTGAACCGGGGTCCTTAGGCTTGACAGGCAAGTGCTTAACTGCTAAGCCATCTCTCCAGCCCTAGAATAGTCTTTTGAAGTACCTCTGACCTTCAGGCCCCTTCAGTAAGTCAAGATGCTCTTCTACAAAGAAATATTTTATTTTTATTTATTTATTTGAGAGAGAGAAAAAGGCAGAGACAGAGAGAATGGGAGCCGCCAGGGCCTTTAGCCACTACAAACAAACTCCAAATGCATACGCCACCTTGTGCATCTGGCTTACATGATTCCTAGGGAATCAAACCTTAGTCCTTTGGCTTTGCAAACAAGCACCTTAACCGAAGCTCTTCAGCCTTCAAGATGTTTTTTTAGTAGAGATAGAGCCTTTGTGCAGAGTGTCTGATAGCCAAGTTAAAAGTGAGATTAGAGGAGTAGACATCGAAAACTAGAGTCAGGATATAATCCACACCATCCTTTCCTGTTTTATACCCAGATCAAATAACACTTCAAATTATAGGCTCGGGCTGGAGAGATGGCCTGTGGACCCCGGTTCAAGGCTCATTTCTTCAGGACCCACGTAAGCCAGATGCACAAGGTGGCGCATGCGTCTGGAGTTTGTTTGCAGTGGCTGGAAGCCTTGGTGCGCCCGTTCTCTCTCTTTCTCTCTCGGTCTGCCTGTCGTTCTCAACTAAATAAACAAGAAAAAAAAATTACAGGCTGGAGGTTGGGGAGATGGCTCAGGTGATTAAGGGTGCTTGATCACAGAGCCTGTCAGCTTGGGTTCAATTATTTTTGAGAAGAGAGAGAACAAATGAATGAATAACAGGGTCTTTTGCCACTGCAAAAGAACTCCAGATGTATGATTTCAATGGATACCATGAAATTGAATCCAGACCAGCAGGTACCTTTAACTGATAAGCCATTTCTGCAGCCCATGAATAATTTTTAAGTTGCTCGCTAAGTCCAGGGTTTTTTTTTTTTTTTTTTTTTTTTTTTTTTAAGTAACTCAACAATTTTACTGTGTATCCTTGATAGTTTCTTTTCTTTCTGTCTTTTCATTTTCCAAGGTAGGATTTCACTCTAGCCCAGGCTGATCTGGAATTCATTATGTAGTTCAGGGTGGCCTTGAACTCATGGCAAAGCTCCTACCTCTGCCTCCTGAATGCTGGGATTACTGTCCTAGGTTTTTATTTCCCCTCCGGAGGTAGGGTCTCACTCTGATCCAGGCTGACCTGGAATTCAGGTAGCCTCGAACGGTGATCCTCCTACGGAGCTCTGCCTCCTGAGTGCTGGTATTAAAGGCGTGCACCACCACACCCGGCTCTTTTTTTCCTTTCTAGGTCAAAACTAAAATTGTCAGCAGGGGCTAAAAGTTGCCTAGCATGTCTGAAACTCTGAATACAGTGCCCAGCACTGAAGGAAAAAATATGTCCAGCACACAAGCCAGCTTTCTTCCCTAAATGCTTCTAAGTAATTTAAAGACAAAGCTTGGTATATAAGGTCTGCCTTACCTAGACTTGGGAGGTGAGAAAATTCATGAATGTCTAAGATTTGAGGGTAATAGTCTAATAGAAACTATTTGGAAGTAACAATTTGATCTTTTTAACTTTAGTGAGGTGTTTTTAGAAGTGAATATAATTATTTTTTGTGGGGGCAGATATACAGAATGGGCATGCCAGGACCTCCAGCCACTGCACATGAACTCCAGATGCATGCACCATCTTGTGCTTCTGGCTTACATGGGTCCTGAGGAATCGAACCTGGGTCCTTTGGCTTTGCAGGCAAACACCTTAATTGCTAAGCCATTTCTCCATCCTGTGAATATAATTTTTAATCTATATTATATATTTTGTTGTTGTTTTGTTTTTGTTTTTTCGAGGTAGGGTCTCACTCTAGCCCCAGGCTGACCTGGAATTCACTCTGTATTCTCAGGTGGCCTTGAACTCCCAGTGATCCTCCTACCTCTGCCTCCGAGTGTTGGGATTAAAGGTGTGTACCACCACGCCTGGCTAAGATTATATAATTTCTTCTAACACATATGTCACATTGTTGATTATAATTTTTGAAACTTGTGGCTTTGGTGAAATAAAGTGTCAAGAGGCAATTCCTAGAGACAAAGCAGGTAATATTGAGAGGAGATTCAGTAAAGGGTAATAAAAGATCAAGATAACTTTTCATTTGTCATTCTTGAATTATTTGTATGGTGAACAGACTTTTTTTTTCACTCTAGCCCAGGCTGACCTGGAATTCATTACGTAGTCTCAGGGTGGCCTCGAACTCTCCTCCTACCTTTGCCTCCTGAGTGCCGGGATTAAAGATGTACGACACCATGACCAGCTAGGAAGTGTTTTTATGGTAGAATATTTTCATTCTCATTGCCTGCTATTTTGAAACAATAAGAATATTTAGATTTACCTGTGGAAGTAGCATCATTAGCAAGGTAGTTTTCAACAAAACATTTTTTTTCAAAAATTGTAATCATAAAGCCAGTCTGTGGGCAGTGGAGATGGCTAAGTGGTTAAAGTGCTTGCTTTACAATCATGAGGATCTGAGTTCAATTCCCCGTATCCACACAAGGCCAGATGTGACAGCACACACCTGTAATCCCAGTGCTGTGAGGAGGAAGTGACAGTACAAATCTTAGAGGTTACTGGCTAGCTAGTCTGGCCTAATTTGTGAACTGCAGGCCACTGAGAGAACCTGTCTCCAAAAATAAAAATAAAAATGCTGGTTGCATTCCTGAGGCTAATACCACAGCCTGATCTGTGTATGGACATGGACAGGCACACATAGATGGGTGCACACACACAGGAACATACCTGTACACACAAAGAGAAGATGTAGAACCCGGGATACTGTCCTGCAATGCTGCTGGGATTGTAAAACGGTGTGGCTGCTTGGGAGCAGTTTGGCAGTTTCTCAAAAAGATGAATATAGAGTTATCTTATGACCCAGCAGGTGTACTCCTAGGGATGTACATCCAAGGGAATTGAACACATGTGTCTGTTCAAAACTTGTACTTGAGTGTTCATAGCTGCATTATTCACATTCATCAAAATGTGGAGAAAACTCTCCCTAATGGTTATCAGCTGTTGAATGAATAAATAAAATGGGGCTGGAAAGATAGCTTAGTGGTTAAGGCACTTGCCTATGAAGCCTAAGAACACAGGTTTGATTCTCCAGTGCACATGTATTTACAAATAAATAAAATACAAATTAAAAATGAATAAATAAAATGTTTTTTTTTGGGGGGGGGCTTTCAATGTAGGGTCTCACTCTAGCCCAGGCTGACCTGGAATTCACTATGTAGTCTCAGGGTGGCCTCAAACTCACGTCAATCCTCCTACCTCTGCCTCCCGAGTGCTTGGATTAAAGGTGTGTGCCACCACGCCCCGCTACGAATAAATAAAATGGTTATATCTAATAATAATGGAAACTATTCAGCCATAAGAGGAAGTTAAGTACTGATTCATACCACAACATGAATGAATCTTCAAAAGATTCAGCTGGGCTGGGGATGTAGCTCAGTTGGTAGGTGCTTGCTTAGTTGGCATGAACCCTGGATTGGATCCCCAGCACCACGTCAACCAGGCATAGGGTCACATGCCTGTACTCCCAGGTCTTGGGAGGTAGAGGCAGAAGAGTCAGGTTCAAGGTCATCTTCCTCTCCTTGAGAGTTTGTGGCCAGGCTGGGAACATGAAGTCCTGGGTTTTTTTTTTTTTTTTTTTTTTTTTTTTGCTTGTTTTAAAGAAGCCAGGAGTGGTGGTGCACACCTTTAATCTTAGCACTCGGAGGCAGAGGTAGGAGGATCACCTTGAGTTCAAGGTCACCCTGAGACTACATAGTGAATTCCAGGTCAGCCTAGGCTAGAGCCAGACCCTCCCTCAAAAAACAAAAGGAAAAAAATCATGCTAAGACATCAAAAGCCACATTTATATGTGACTACTAAATTAGGCAAATCCTTAAAGATGAAATATACAGATTAATGGTGATCGAGACTTTGGAGGAGGAGGAAATATGGAATGATTGCTAACCAGGGATATTGAAAATTTTCTAAAATTGAAGTGGTAATGGCTATACAATTCTGAATATACTAAATATAGAATTGTGTACTCTTTTTTGGGGGGGGGGTGGTTTTCAAGGCAGGGTTCCACTGTAGCTCAGGCTCTCCTGGAATTCACTATGTAGTCTCAGGGTGGCCTTGAACTCATGATGATCCTCCTACCTCTGCCTCCCGAGTGCTGGGATTAAAGGTGTGTGCCACCATGCCTGGCGAAGTGTGTACTTTTTTTTTTTTTCTTCAAGGTAGGGTCTCGCTCTGGCCCAGGATGAGCTGGAATTCACTATGGAATCTGAGGCTGGCCTCAAACTCAGAGCAATCCTCCTACCTCTGCCTCCCGAGTGCTGGGATTAAAGGTGTGCGCCACCATGCCCGGTTGAATTGTGTACTTTTAAAGAGTAGATGTTATGGTGTGTGAAGTATATCTTAATTATGATTTTGTAAGTACTTCCTTACAATCATTACATAAAGAGAATACCATGTAAGACTACAGGGAAGACCTGCTTCAGTGTTTAAGCTCTGTGCATCTACTGTAGGAGACCTTCTAAAAGCTTAAGATCTGTTGTTTTCTGTTTTCCATCCAGAATGAAGATGATAACCGAGCCAGTGAGAGCAAAAAACCCAAAACAGAGGATAAGAGCTCATCAGGCCACAAGCCATCCAGCAACAGAGAGTATGTCCCCAAAACATGTTGTTGCATGCCAGTATTGTTTTATGTGTATATCATTTGTCATTAGGCACCATGCATTTTGAGCATTCTTTTTTTTTTTTTTTTAATTTAATTTTTTTGTGGTAGGATCTCGCTCTAGTCCAGGCTGACCTGGAATTCGCGATGTAGTCTCATCTCAGGGTGGCCTCAAACTTACAGAGATCCTACTTCTGCCTCCAAGGTGATGGGATTAAAGACGTGTTCTGCAACACCCGGCTTGAGCATTCTTCTTAGTGACTGTCGCACATATGCTCATTAGTAGTAGTTTCTGCTTTCAGTTAGTTGGAAAATATTTTAAATGTAGTTACATTATTTTTTTGTATCAGATTCCCCCCCTTTTTAAAATAAATATTATTTATTTATTTATTTGCAGAGAGAGACAGAGATAATGGGTGTGCCAGGGCATCTAGCCACTCCAAACTCCAGATGCATGAACCACTCTCATCTGGCTTTATGTGGGTATTGGAGAATCGAACCTGGGTCATCAAGTTCTGTAGAGAAACACCTTAACCACTGAGCCATTTCTCCAGCCCCTCAGATCCCCCCCTTTTTTTTTTAAGGTGGAGTCAGTCACTATAGCCGAGGCTGATCTGGAATTCATTAACTGTGTAGTCGTAGGGTGACCTTGAACTCACAGCAATCCTCCTACCTCTACTTCCCAAGTGTTGGGATTAAAGGCATGTGCCACCAACTCTGGTCAGCCTCATTTAAAAAAAATACTCTATTTATTGATTTATTTGCATGCCGAGAGAGAGTGAGAGAATGAGTGCACCAGGGCCTCTAGCCATTGCAAAAGAACTCCAGATGCATGCACGAGATCTGGCTTTACGTGGGTACTGGGGAATCAAACCCAGGTCATTAGACATTGCAGGCAAGTGCCATACCCGCTGACTCATCTCTCCAGCCCTCTTTTCTGTTTTTAATTGGGTACAAATCTGGGGTCAGAGTAACAGTAAAGCTTTGTTACTTTCTGAGTAGATTACCAGCTCTTCTGTACTTTAAAGGAGACTAGTTGCCAATTTGTAATTACTAATCTTTTCACAATTGAGTTATTGATTCATTGATTCAACTAGTATTTGTTAAGCACTTACTGTACAGCAGATTGTTTTTTAAGTACTAGGCATATAATTGTGGGGAAAATAACAGGTAATGGAGGTAAGAAGATAGGCATTAATTATATATCCATATGGTGGCAAATCTTAAAAAGAGGTTAAAAAAATCCTTCACTGTGTAGAGAAATGTGGGCATCATTTGTTTTGTTTGGCAGGTCATCTAAACAGAGTGTTGCAAAAGAAAAGGACTTACTGCCTTCACCTGCTGGGCCTGTTCCTTCCAAAGATTCAAAAACAGAGCACAGCTCTCGGAAGAGGACTGTCAGTCAGTCTTCCTCATTAAAGCCGAGCGGCGCTGGCAGCAAGGAGAGTAGCAGTGGCAGCAGCAAAAGCGGCTCCTCCTCAGCCAAGCAGAAGAAAGCCGACGGGAAGCTTTCTGGCAGCTCCAGAGACGCTAAGGTGGGAGTTCGCGCATGAGCCCTTTCTGAAGTCACTCACTGACACTTGTTCCCCCTGAGGTGAAACTGCTTAAACTTCTGTAAATATCTCAGCAAATATGTAGGCCTGTACATTCTATTCTCAGTCTCTCATACTATTGATGATAAACTTACACTTGGATCTAAGATCATGAATACAATAAAGTCAGATGGCCATGTATTTATTAATCAAGACCAAAACTCATCATTAGAAAAGTTGGTTGTAAGCCAGGCGTGGTGGCACACGCCTTTAATTCCAGCACTCAGCACTCAGGAGGCAGAGGTAGGAGGATCACCATGAGTTCGAGGCCACCAAATCAATCGAAAAAAAAAAAAAAGTTGGTTAGTTGGTCTGTATTCCTTTTTAAAGTACTAGAATTACAGTTGCAAGTAGCCACATCCGCCTGTTTTATGTGGGATCTGGAGATTCAAATTTGGGTGGTTTCAGGCTCCTACAGGCCCTCATGCTTGTGCAGGATGTGCACTTAATAACTGAGCCACCTCTATAGTCTGGTTATGTTTGTTTCTTAAAATAAACACCATAAGGCTTTTGGGGGGAGGGGGAATATGCAGGTGTATGTGCATATGTGAATATAGGCTAGAGAGCAATCTTAGGTGTCATCCTTAGGAACACCATCCACCTCTTTTTTTTTGTTTGTTTTTTGTTTTTTGTTTTTTGAGGTAGGGTCTCACTGTAGCTCAGGCTGACCTGGAATTCACTATGTAGTTTCAGTGTGGCCTTGAACTCATGGCGATCCTACCTCTGCCTCCTGAGTGCTGGGATTAAAGGCATGTGCCACCACACCTGGCTTCCATCCACCTCTTTTTAAAAAAGAGGTAGAAAGGGGAAGAGACAGAGAGAATGGGTGTGCCAGGACCTCTAGCCACTGCAGATAAACTACAGATGCCTGTGCCCCCTAGCTGGCTTATGTGGGTCCTAGGGAATCGAACCTGGGTCCTTTGGCTTTGCAGGCAAGTGCCTTAACTGCTACACCATCTCTCCACCCCAATACCTACTTTTCTTTTCTTTTCTTTTCTTTTTTGTTTTTGTTTTTTTCAAGGTAGTGTCTCACTCTAGCTCAGGCTGACCTGGAATTCACTCTGCATTCTCAGGGTGGCCTCGAACTCCTACCTCTGCCTCCCGAGTGCTGGGATTAAAGGCATGCGCCACCACACCCTGCTTTTTCTAATATTCCTTTGTTTATCTAACTCACAGATACACTATGAAGCTATGATGCCTAGCTATATGTAATAAATCAAAGTTTCTATATAATTGATTAGTATATGCTTGGCTCCTCTGTTTGTTGATGAATAAAGCATGAAAATAGAATGAAGTTTTTACAACACATTTGTAAATAAGCTCCTTTCCATCTTGGTTGTGTTTTTTGTTTTTTTGGTTGTTCAAGGTAGGGTTTCACTCTAGTCCAGGCCGACCTGGAATTCATTATATAGTCTCAGGGTGGCCTTGAGCTCACGATGATCCTCCTACCTCTGCCTCCGGAGTGCTGGGATTAAAGGCATGTACCACCACACTGGCTCCTTCTTGTTTTTTTGTTTTGTTTTGTTTTGTTTGTTTTTTGTTTTGTTTATTTATTTATTTATTTATTTATTTATTTATTTTGTTTTTCGAGGCAAGGTCTCACTCTAGCCCAGGCTGACCTGGAATTCACTATGTAGTCTCAGGGTGGCCTTGAACTCACGGCGATCCTCCTACCTCTGCCTCCCGAGTGCTGGGATTAAAGGTGTGCACCACCCCGCCCAGCTTCTCTTGTGTTTTTTTTTATTAGTTTATTTTTATATAGGTTATAGTCCGACCCTCTCCACCATCCATATTTCCATGATTTCCCTCCTCAGTAGGTTTATTGATGTTCATTATAACATGGAAATTAATTGCTGAAGGAGGTAGAATTTTTTTTCCATTTTAGTAGTGGCTGAAAACATGCTGTTAGCTTAATTTTTAATCTCTTCACAGGGCTGGAGAGATGGTTTAGTGGTTAAGGCCTTGCCCGCATAGCCAAAGGTCCCAGGTTCAATTCCCCAGGATCCACATAAGCCAGCTGCACATGCATCTGGAGTTCCTTTGCAGTGGCTGAAGTCCCTGGCGTACCCATTCTCTCTCTCTTTCTCCCAAATAAATAATAAAAAGAATAAAATATTTAATCACTTCACAGTTTTTTTCAACTTTTTTTTTTTTTTTTTGGCTAGGAAAAGGTTACAAATAGCTCTTCTAACTGTCCTCCATCTACACCAACTACTGATGCTTCTAAGTCTCGGAGAACAAAGCTTGCCTTTGATGACAGGTGAGATAAATATGATTGTGTGTGTGTGTGTGTGTGTGTGTGTGTGTGTGTGTGTGTGTGTACATGCACATTTAAGAAATCCGGTATCTCTCGGTGGCTACAGGATAAAAACTTTGTGTTACCTATACAATATTTAGAATTTTTAACTTGAAAGCCATCCATTAGTCCAACTACTGCTCCTTTAACTTAAAGCTCATTACTCTTGTGGGTGATGTAAAGGGTGTGCTTTTCAAGACACTATTCCTGCTGCTAATAATGTCACTGTTTACAAGAGGTGTGTTCTTAGATTAGGAAGAGCAATGTTGTTGTTCTTTTTTTTTTTTTTTCCCCTGAGGTAAGGTCTTCTGGCTCAGGCTGACCTGGAACTAACTATGTAGTCTCAGGGTGGCCTCAAACTCACTGCAATCCTCCTGCCTCTGCTGGGATTAAAGGCGTGCACCACCACGCCTGGCAATATTGTTCTTCCTTACACTCTGATAGCAGGTACATCTCTGCACGTCTTATTTAGTTGTAATCTTTAAAATAACCTGAATAAATAGTATTTAATACTGAGGAACTTCTGTACACCTGAGTAGAAGATGTGCCATGAGTAGGCTAAACATTTCATGTTTTTAAACTTACATAAAAATATGTCAGAAAAAACTGAAATATTTAGTAATAGTTTATTTCTTTATTTGAGGATATGTGTGAAAGTTGAGAGATAGTAGAGACTAAAATGACCTGGTAGTTATCCTAGAAAATATTTATAAAGAAAATTTGCATTGCAGAAACTACTCAGCAGATCATTATTTACAAGAAGCAAAAAAGCTCAAGCACAACGCCGACGCGCTGGTACGTACGCGCGCTCGCCCCGCCCCACTCTCCGGCTGCGCCCCTTGTGGCCGCTCCTCAGTGCTCTCGCCCTGTGTCCTCAGTCCGATAGGTTTGAGAAGGCCGTGTTCTATCTTGATGCTGTGGTGTCTTTCATCGAGTGCGGGAATGCGTTGGAGAAGAATGCTCAGGAATCCAAGTCCCCGTTTCCTATGTATTCAGATACAGTGGAGCTCATTAAGTAAGTGGAAAATTTTGCTACATCATTGGAATAGCATTACATCTCTGATCCATCCTAGAAGGGGTGGTAAAACAAAATGCATTACACTGAAGAGGGCACTTAATGCTTTAATTTTCTTGTGTGAGAACTAAACACTTCAGTGGCTTTTTATTTTTTTCTTGTTTTTTCGAGGTAGAACACTCTATCTAGCCCAGGCTGACCTGGACTTCACTCTATAGTCTCAGGGTGGCTTTGAACTCACAGTAATCCTCCTACCTCTGCCTCCCAAGTGCTGGAATTAAAGGCATGTGCCACCATGCCCAGCTCAGTGGCTTTTCTTTAAATTTGATTTGGTTGTGATGCTTGGAGGACAGGTCATCATATGAAGGTGAAACATTCTTTTTTAGGGGGTGGGGCTTGGTGTTTTTGAGTTAGGGTCTCACTCTAGCCCAGGCTAACCTGGATTTCACTATCTGTGGGTGACCTCAAGCTCATGAACTGCCTACCTTTGCTTCCCAAGTGCTGACATGAAGGCGTATGCCACCACGCCCTGCTTTTTCTGATGATCCTTTGTTTATCTAACTCACAGATACACTATGAAGCTAAAGAATTATTTGGCGCCGGATGCTACTGCCGCAGACAAGAGGCTGACTGTGCTCTGGTGAGTGTCGCGTGCTCTCGTCTCGCTGGGTAACGCAGCTCAGCCTGTGCTGTGCACGGTAGTCTGAGTTTATCCTTGAATGACTCTTGCGCAGCCCCAGCCCCGTCACAGACTTGTTCTTCATGAGACCAAAAGGAAATAGGTCAAAATTCCTGCTGAACTGTTTTAAGTTCTTCTCTAACCCACAGCCCTCTTGAGGAAAGCCTTGGCAAGGTGGGGCTGGTGCTGGAACCTTCATGAATAAGCGATCACTTTTCTAGGTGGTTCTTTCCACGCGCACTTTGTCCATTCACATATATGCTTTTCCTTAGAAAAGTAAAAGATTGTGACTTGTTTGCTTTGTTCCAAGGAGATCTCGTCTCTTCCCTTGTTCTCTTTACATATCTCATACTTCACCTGGCATTTGGTGTAACACCAGGAAAACAGTTGTGAAAATCCAACACAGTCCTGCTCATCATGGAGTTTATACTCTAGTGTGAAGGGACAAATGAATCAAATAATCATACAACTACAGGAATTAAGAACTCTGAAAGAAAAGTATTAGTAACTGTAAGAGCAAAAGGTAGGGAGACCCACTGTGGAAAAGAGTGGGAAACTTTTCAGGAAACTGAGAGACCATGAGTGAAAAGTGGGCATGACTGAAACAGGTAGGCAAGGGTGATAATTATGCGTGGCCTTTGTAGACACCTTGTCAAGATTCATGTGTTCTATCACCATTGGAATGCTTATAATTTACTTTCCTAATTTTTAGTGTGTGTGTGTGTGTGTGTGTGTGTGTAAATTTTTGGCTTTTTGAAGCAAGGTTTTACTCTAGCCCAAGTTGACCTAAAACTCACTGTAGCCCAGGCTGGCCTTGAACTCATAGAGATCCTCCTACCTTATCCTCTGGAGTACTGGGATTAAATGAGTGACCTAACATGCCCAACTCTTAATTTTTTAAAAGTATTTATTTTCAAGGAGAGAGAGTATGAATCAGTGTGCCAGGGCCTATAGCCGTTGCAAATGAACTCCAGATGCATGTTCCACTTTGTGCTTCTGGCTCTACATGGGTACTGGGGAATTGAACTTGAGCTATCTCTCCAGCTCCCCTCCACCCCCCTTTTCTTTTTTTTTTTTGGTTTTGCGAGGTAGGGTCTCACTCTAGTTCAGGCTGACCTGGAATTCACTATGTCATCTCAGGGTGGCCTCGAACTCATGGCAGTCCTCCTACCTCTGCCTCCCAAGTGCCGGGATTAAAGGCGTGCACCACCACGCCCGGCTTCCCTCCCCCTTTTTTAAAAAAAAAAATTTATTATTATTTATTTGACAGAGAAAGAGGGAGAGAGAAAGGGATAGAGAGAGAGTGAGAGGGAGGGAGAGAATGTGTGCGCCAGGGACTCCAGCCACTGCAAACGGACTCCAGATGCATGCGCCCCGCTTGTGCATCTGGCTAACATGGGTCCTGGGGAATCGAACCTGTGTCCTTTGGCTTTGCAGGCAAATTCCTTAACCATTGGGCCATCCCTCCAGCCCCCCTCCCCTTTTTTTTAGATAGGATCTGACTGTAGCCCAGGCTGATCTGGAACTTAGTCTCAGGCTGGCCTCAGACTCACAGTTCTCTTACCTCTGCCTCTCCTGAGTGCTGGGATTAAAGGTGTGCACCACCACGCCCCATGGGGGAACTTTTTTTTTTTTTTTTTTGGTAGGGCTTTATTCTAACTCAGTCTGACCTGGAATTCACTATGTATTCTCAGGGTGGCCTTGAACTCCCAGAGACCCTCCTACCTCTGCCTCTTAAGTGCTGGAATTAAAGGCTTGTACCACCACACCTGGCTGGGAACTTTTTTAAAAAAAAAAAAACATATTTTATAATGACCTGTGGGTGATATTTTGTTTTTATTTATTAAAGTATTTTTATTTATTAGGAAAAGTATGTATGTATGTGTAATGGGTGTACCAGGGCCTCTTCTTACTTCAAACAAACACCAGATGCATGGATCACATTTTTTCATCTAGCTTTACATGGGTATTTTGGAATTAAACCTGGGCCAACATGCTTTGCAAGCAATTACCCTTAACTGCTGAACTGCTGAGCCATCTGGCCAGCCCCTCTGTTTGTTTGTTTGTTTATTTATTTATTTATTTATCTTTTTGTTGTTGTTGTTTTGGTTTTTCAAGGTAGGATCTCACTCTAGCCCCGCTGACCTGAAGTTCACTATGGAGTCTCAGGGTGGCCTCGAACTCACAGCAATCCTCCTACCTCTGTCCTCCTACCTCTGTCTCCCAGCGTTGGGATTAAAGGCATGCACCACCATGCCCGGCTCTTATTTATCTTTTTTTTTTTTTTTTTTTTTTTTTCCGAGGTAGGGTCTCACTCTGGTCCAGGCTGACCTGGAATTAACTCTGTAATCTCAGGGTGGCCTTGAACTCATGGCGATCCTCCTACCTCTACCTCCTGAGTGCTGGGATTAAAGGCGTGCGCCACCATGCCTGGCTGTATTTATCATTTTTTAAAAAGTATTTACTTGACACAGAGAGAGAGAGAGAATGGGTGCACCAGGGTCTGTAGCCACTGCAAATGAACTCCAGACGCATGCGTCACCTTGTGCATCTGGCTTACATGGGTCCTGGGGAATCAAACTTAGGTCCTTTGGTTTTGCAGGCAAATGCCTTGACCATTCAGCCATCCCTCCAGTCCCTCTCTATTTATTTTTTGATGCAGGGTTTTACTTTATCTTGGGCCTCGACTCTAGTTCAGGGTGAACTCACAAAAATCCTTCTACCTCACCCTTTCTAGTGCTGGGATTAAAGGCCTGAGCCACTACTCTCACCTTGAAGTTTAGGTTTTGAATATCAGTAGCTAGTAGAAAGCTAATCATAGGTTTAAGTTACCTTCATTTTCTTATGGTGTGTTGCTGCTGTACATTAAGAGTACACCTTTAGGGTGGGCTGGAGAAATGGCTCAGTGGTTAAGGTACTTGGCTGCAAAGCCTAACAACCTGGGTTCAGTTCCCCAGTACCCATGTAAAGTAAGATACACAAAGTGGTGCGTGCATCTGGAGTTTATTTGTAGTGGCTGGAGGCCATAGTGTGCCCATTCTCTCTCTCTTCCCTTCCCTTCTCTCTGTCTGTCTGTCTCTCTCTCTCTCTCTCTCTCTCTTTCTCTCTCTCTCTCTCTCTGCTTGCAAACAAATAAATAAAAATATATTATTATATTATTTGTTATTGATATTTATTTAACAAATATATTATTTGCTATTTATATAAAGTATGCCTGGGTTGGAGAGATGGCTTGGTGGTTAAGGCGCTTGCCTGCAAAGCCTAAGGACCCATGTTCAACTCTTCAGGTCCCATGTAAGGCAGACATACTAAGTGATGCAAGTGCTCAAGGTCACACATGGGCACAAGGTGACACATGTGTCTGGAGTTCAATTACAGTGGCTGGAGGCCCTGGCCTACCTGTTCATTCTCCCTGTCTCTCCAATTCAAAAAAAGGGCAGTCTGTTGGGCTTGCTTCAAAATAAAATAAAATAAAATAATAAAAAAGAAGCCAGGCATGGTGGCACACACCTTTAATCCCAGCACTCAGGAGGCAAAGGATTGCCGTGAGTTCAAGGCCACCCTGAGACTATATGGTGATTTCCAGGTCCACCTGGGCCAGGGTGAGACCCTACCTTGAAAAAAACAATTTAAAAAAAGTATACCTTTTGGGGCTGGGAGTCTAGGCTCAATTCTCCAGCACCCCTGAAAAGCCAGATGCTAAAAGTGGTGCAAGCATCTGGTGTCCACGTGCAGTAGTAAAGAGACACTTGTGTCTATGCGCACACAGATAAATTAAAAATAAAAAAAAAGTATACTGTTCGTTTGTCTAAGGGGTAATATTTGTTGGCCTTAGGCCATGATCTTATTCATGAACCCATCCTGTCCGCTTGCAATGTGCAAAAGATTGTGTAAAGGTGGCAGAGACTGTTCCCCTGATAAATAAGCTGTCTCTTTCCATTGGCTAGTCTGAGGTGCCAGTCTTTGCTGTACCTGAGACTGTTCAAATTGAAGAAAGAAAATGCTCTGAAGTACTCAAAGACCTTGACGGAGCATCTGAAGGTAAGTGCTCTGTAACAAAGATTCTCTCTTGTTTACATAGAAAACTGTTTGAGAATTCTCATGTATGCCTGAGTTTTCTTGGGAAAGTGTTTAACGTGTATATCTAATTGTTGAATTGTAGATTATATCCATATGCAACAAACATATTTATACTTGGAAGTGATCTGCTATTTTCTTTTTTTTAATACATTTTTTTAAAGATCTATCGATCTATTTTTATTTAGAGAGAGAGAAAGAGAGGGAATGGGCACACCAGGGCAAACTGCAGCTGCAAACTGCAAACGAACTCCAGACACATGCACCACCATGTGCATCTGGCTTATGTGGTTCCTGGAGAATTGAACCTGGGTCCTTAGGCTTCTCAGGCATGCGCCTTAACCACTAAGCTATCTCTCCAGCCCTGATCTGCTATTTTCACTACTGTTCTTCTTTAGACTACAGTGCTGGGAATTGAACCCAGGGCTTTACACATGGCAGTCAAATGCCCTGCCACTGAGCCAGAACCTAGCCCAGGCCATGTTATCTTAGTTTCCTAAAATCTTCTCCTGAGATTTTTGTTGTAGTTGTGTGTTTTGGGAGGTAAGGTCTCACTCCAGCCTAGTTCTGGTATTAAAGGCATATGCTACCACTCCTGGCTTTCTGAGGATTTTTCTGGCTAGTATAACATAAATCCTCCTAAAATCTTGCTTTGTTTGTTTGTCTTTGTCAAAGAGAGGGGGAGAAAAAGGAGAGAGAATGAGAATGGCATGAGAGGGCCTCTTGCTACTGCAAGCCAACTCCAGGTATATGCACCAGTTTGTACACCTGGCTTTATTTTAGCACTGGTGAAATGGTGGTGTTTTGTTTTGTTTTGTTTTTCCGAGTTAGGTTCTCACTGTAGCTCAGGGTGACCTAGAATTCACTATGGAGTCTCAGGCTTTGCAAGCAAGTGCTTTTAACTACTGAGCCATCTCTCCAGCCCCTCTTAACATGATTTTTGTTTTTAGTTTTTCGAGGTAGGGTCTCACTGTAGCCCATGCTGACCTGGAATTCACTATGTAGACTCAGGGTGGCCTCAAACTCACAGCCATCCTCCTATGTCTGCCTCCCAAGAGCTGGTTTTAAAGGCATGCACCACCACACCCGGCTCAGGTTTTTATTCTTTGTCTAACCCTGTATGGATCACATGCACCTGCTTTTTCTGCCATTTGTGTTCATAGTATGACTCCTTTCCTGCCTTCATCCCTTTCCTTTACCCATCTATGTCACTCCCTCTTTCTTTGCATCTTCTGTGACGTGTGCTAGAACATCATAGGTCTTGCCTAATAACTTCCTTCTCTTGTACACATTTTGATGTCTTAAATTTATAAAACTTCTTAAGTCTAGCCCAGTACCTTTGAATATATTTATACTATATATATATATATATTATTAATTAACTTGCTTTTTTTAAAGTTATATTTTTAAGTACATTTTATTATTTTTTTTCTACAGAATTCTTACAGTAATTCTCAAGCACCATCACCTGGCTTGGGAAGGTAGGTAAAATTATATTTATTTATTTATTTATTTATTTATTTATTTATTTATTTATTTATTTGGCATAGAGAGAGAATGGGCACACCAGGGCCTCCAGCCACTGCAAATGAACTTCAGATGCATGCACCCCCTTGTGAATCTGGCTAACGTGGGTCCTGGGGTGTCGAACCTGGGTCCTTTGGCGTTGCAGGCAAATGCCTTAACCGCTAAGCCATCCCTCTAGCCCTAAAATAATTCTTTAAAATATTGCTTGCCGGGCGTGGTGGCATGCACCTTTAGCCCAGCTCTCAGGAGGCAGAGGTAGGAGGATCGTCATGAGTTCGAGGCCACCCTTAGACTATAGAGTGAATTCCAGGTCAGCCTGAGCTACAGTGAGACCCTACCTTGAAAAATCAAAATAAAACAAATATATTATTGCGTGATTGATTAATGGATGGATGGATTGAGAGATAGAGTCAGGGCCTTTTGTATCCCAAGCTGTCCATGAAACCAAACTTGCTATGCTATGGATGTCCTGAATCTATGATCCTCCAGCCTCCATTTATTAAATGCTAGCACTACAGGCGTGTGCTACCATGCCTGGTTTATATGAAGTTGGGGGTCAAACTCAGGTCTCTTTGTATTGCTAAGGTAAGCACTCTGTCCAACTGAGCTATATCCATACCCTGCATTTTACATTAAAATAATGTCTTATAAACATAAAATATGTTTATTTTTCATGCTTGAGGGCTTTTCACATGCTTTCCCACTGAGTTACACCTCTAGAAAGGGGTTTCTAAACATTGTATATTCGAATTAAAATATGAATAAACATAATTGTGGAAAGGTTAAAGATGAGAGGGGTGCAGGGCTGAAGAGAGAGCTTAAAGTGGTTAAGGCACTTGCGTGCAAAGCCCAAGCACCCAGGTTCAGTTCACCAGAACGCACATAAGCCAAATGCACATGGTGGCACATGCATCTGGAGTTCATTTGCAGTGGTTAGAGGCTCTGGCACACCCATTTTCTCTGTCTCAAATAAATAAATAAAACATTTTTTTTTTAATGAGGGGTGCAGGCCTGGAGAGATGGCTTAGTGGCTAAGGTGTATGCCTATGAAGCCTAAGGACCCAGGTTCAGTTCTCCAGGTCCCACGTAAGCCAGATGCACATGGTGGCGCGTGTGTCTGGAGTTTGTTTGCAGTGGCTGTGAGGCCCTGGCATGCCCATTCTGTCTCTGCCTCTTTCTCAAATGAATAAGTTAAATAAATACTGAATTAACTGGATGCTTGAGATCCTTGCAGTTCATTGCAAAGAGCAGACCTCTTAATTAGCCCTGAAGAATTTGGTTAGACTAAGAAAGTGCCAGAAATTAGGGAGTTTAAGGAAATACGTTCTCACCACTACCACAATTTGCAGAGTTAATTGTGAATTCCATCTGACCTGTAAAATACATATATTTTTAAACATATTTCGCTAGGCATTGTGGAGCATGCCTTTAATCCCAGCACTGGTGAGGCAGAGGTAGGAGGGTTGCTGTGAATTTGAGGCCAGCCTGGGACTACAGAGTGAATTCCTGGACTAGAGTGAGAGACCCTACCTTGGGGGGGAAGATCTTTTAAGATTCTAAAAGCCACCTGGTGTGGTGGAGCACACTTTTTATCTCAGCACTTGTGAGGCAGAGGTAGGAGGATTGTCATGAGTTCAAGACTGCCCTGAGACTACATAGTGAATTACAGGTCAGCCTGGGCTAGAGCGAGGCTGTACTCAAACAAAGAATTCTAAAAGCCTTCTTGTTGGAAACTGCTGATAGTGAGTGGACTTCCTAGTGCTCACTATGCTTATGTGAACAAGCTCTTTCTCTTGTAGCAAAGCTGTTGGGATGCCTTCCCCAGTTTCTCCAAAGCTTTCACCTGGCAATTCAGGAAGCTACTCCTCTGGAGGCAGCAGTGCTTCAGCCAGCGGTTCTTCGGTGACCATTCCACAGAAGATCCACCAGATGGCAGCCAGCTATGTGCAGGTTACGTCCAACTTCCTCTATGCCACTGAAATTTGGGACCAAGCTGAACAGCTTTCCAAAGAGCAAAAAGGTATGTATGTAAGGGCTTTGAATAAACATTAAGGGATGAAATTGTTAAAAGAATTGATTGTCTCTGGAGTACATTCAGAATTAATCATAGTCTGTTTGCTGATAAAATCTCTGTTTACTTGTCATATTAAATGTAACTCCATGCTTGGACACTCAAAGAAAAATAGCAAGAACATGAGAGAAGCCTTGCCTCAAGAGAGGTAAGAGGGGGCTGGAGAGGTGGCTCCATGGCTAAAGGTACTTGCTTGCAAAGCTTGAAGGCCCAAGTTTGATTCCCCAATGCCCATTTAAAGCTAGACATACAAAGTGGCACATGCATCTGTAATTCATTTGCAGTGGTTGGAGGTCATGGTGCCCATTCTCTCCCTTCCCCCCCTTCTCTCTTCTCCCCTCTGTGTCTTGCAAATGAAGAAAAAAAAAATTGTTGTTTTGTTTTTTGAGGTAGGGTCTCACTCTATCTCAGGCTGATCTGGAATTCACTATGTAGTCTCAGAGTGGCCTCGAACTCATGGCGATCCTCCTACCTCTGCCTCCCGAGTGCTGGGATTAAAGGCGTGCGCAACCGCTCCCAGCAGAAAATATTTTTTTAATGAAAGAAAGAAGACGAGGACTGACGCCTGAAAGTTTTCCCTAGAATCCCTCATACACGTACTGTGCCTTTTACACTCGTACAGATATCCTCCCTGCACGAGACCCTGAGTGCTGTAGTCAGCTTCACGATGCTGGGATGACCCTCTAGACCAGACACAGTTACGGAGGAAGGGATGTACTGACGCTTACTGACTGATCCAGGGGAAGTTCCTTAGTGGCAGAAGAAGCTGCCCCTCTTTTACAGGTCTACACAGAGAGTGAAACAAGCAGACTCCAAGAATCCCAGGCAGAGCTCAGGCATGCTGCGTATCTTTAGCTGGAAATTTCAGATACGCCCCCAAACACCTTAGGGCTGGACCTAGGATCCACCCACAGTGACACCAAGTTATATATAATATAAATAAAACTCCTCAATCTATTGGGGGGGGGTGGTTATCCATTCAAATTACCACACAGGGTCTGATCTCCAGCGTGGAGTGGGGAAGGCACAAGTCTATTGTACTAGTTACACAAGATGAGCTGAAAGAAAATCTCGGTATAAAACAAACATGCTTCTGTTCCTGCGTGGTGAATATAGCAATGACTACGAAATGTGTATGTGTACCCTCAGATACCTCTTATTTCAAATATGCCTTTTCAGAACAGTCCAACTTTTATTTTTATTTATTTATCAGACAGAGGAGGGGGAGAGAGAGAGAATGGGCGCACCAAGGCTTCCAGCCACTACAAACGAACTGCAGACGCGTGTGCCCCCTTGTGCATCTGGCTAACATGGGTCCTGGGGAATTGAGCCTCGAACCGGGGTCCTTAGGCTTCACAGGCAAGAGCTTAACCGCTAAGCCATCTCTCCAGCCCCAGTCCAACTTAAAAAAAAAAAAAAAAAAAACGTTTTTTAATTATTTATTTATTTGAGAGAGATTTAGAAATAGGCAGGTAGAGAGAGAGAGAGAGTGGGCATACCAGGGCCTCCAGCCACTGCAAACAAACTCAGACTCGTGCACTGCCTTGTGCATCTGGCTTACGTGGGTCCTGGGGAGTCGAACTGGGATCCTTTGGCTTTGCAGGCAAGTGCCTTAACTGCTAAGCCATCTCTCCAGCCCTAAAAAACATTTTTATTACTTGTGTATGTAAGAGAGAGTATGGGCATGCCAGAGCCTCTTGCTGCTGTAAATGTATTCCAGAAATGTGCACCAATTCGTGCATCTCCCTTTACTTGGGTACTGGGGAATTGAAACCCTGTGCTAGCAGGCTTTACAAGTAAGTGCCTTTAACCATTGAGCCATCTTCCCAGCCTTCACAGTTGTATTTATTTCCTATAGCATCCAAGCAAAGTCTGTACATAGATTTGTTTTTAATTTTTATTTATTTGCAAGCAGAGAGAGAGAATATGACCTCCTGCTGCTGCAAACAAACTTCAGATACATGTGCCGCATTGTGCATCTGGCTTTATGTGGGTCCTGGGGAATCGAACCCAGGCTGCCAGGGTACCTTTAACCAGTGAGACATCTCCCCAGCCGTACATGTTGCTTTTTTATGTGTAAGTTTCTTATGTAGCTCCTCAACCCCATTCTACCCCCACTTTTGTTGGCTGTGCCATTGATGTTGAGGAGAAACTAGGCTACAGAATATGTCTCATTCTGGATTTGACTGATTATACTAAACATTATCATTTTATTTTATTTTATTTTTTGGTTTTTCGAGGTAGGGTCTCACCTGGAATTCACTATGTAGTCAGTGTCAGGGTGGCCTCGAACTCACGGTGATCCTCCGACCTCTGCCTCCTGAGTGCTGGAATTAAAGGGGTGTGCCACCACACCCAGCTCCATTCTTAACCATTTTAAACCAGGACTGACAGCATGGACTTCATCCGTTTGTGTCACACATGTCTAGAGCAGAAAGGCTGGTTGCAGATACTTCTCACTACACGAGGGCTGTTGCAAAGAATATTTTCTTCTTTGTATCACTTGCTTCTGAGTACCATAGAGAATGCTGTGAGTAGTCAAGTAGGACATTGTAGGTGGCTTTAGGTCTCTGTGTGCAGTCGCAATGTAGTTTTCATCAGTGATATCAGAATGTATAGGTAACATTTAATTCATGACCATGAATTTTTTTTAGTGTTTTTAATATAATTTAGAGTGAGAAAGAGGCAGAGAGAGAGAGGGAGAGAGAATGGGCACACCAGGGCCTCCAGCCACTGCAAATAAACTCCAGATGCATGCACCTCCTTGTGTATCTGGCTTACATGAATCCTGGAGAATCAAACCAGGATCCTTTGGCTTTGCAGGCAGGTGGCTTAACCTCTAAGCCATCTCTCCAGACTGACCATGAATTCTTTTTTAAAATGCATGACTTAAGCTGGGCATGGTGGCACACGCCTTTAATCCCAGCACTCAGGAGACAGAGGTAGGAGGATCACCGTGAGTTTAAGGTCAGCCTCTCAGGCTACATAGTGAATTCCAGGTAAGCCTGGGCTAGAGTAAAACCCTACCTAGAAAAACCAAATCATAATAATGAATAAATAAAATGCATGACTTAGGAAACAAAGTAATTTGAGAGACTATAGAATATTTCGTTCTCAAAAATGGGCAGATCATTTTAGTATAGAAGGACATGTTTATTGACTTCATATGCATACAATTTTACTATTTGGCTGTAAATTTTCAATTCATGATTCAAAAGAGTGCATTCCTTAATGATTGTTTTTGATTTTCTAGAATTCTTTGCTGAACTGGACAAAGTGATGGGGCCACTCATCTTCAACGCAAGCGTCATGACGGACCTTGCTCGTTACACCCGTCAGGGACTCCACTGGCTTCGCCAGGACGCCAAGCTGATATCTTGAACTGAACACATTCTCGTTGCCTCGGATTTTCTTCACAGCACTGTGTCACATCACAAAGGAAAACTGCCATAACACACCACCTAGTCAACACTAAGAATGAGGAATACGTTTTCCTCTTTGGTTTATGTGTTGTTTTTTTATAACCCAGAGCCATCATATCAATTGATCCCTTCTCTATTCCTGATGTGCAAAAGTATTTAAATGCTTTTAAACCTGTCACACATTGGTAAGGTGGTTTTAGTAATTTGAATTCCAGTTACAATTCATATGTAATCAAGTGAAATTCTATTTATTTTATTTTATTTTTTCAAGTTTCCAGATTAGGGCTTGTTTAAGCTTCGTTACTCTGCTTATAAATTTTACTGTTGAATATTTAGCATAAATTTAATGTAGGCATTTTTATTTATATATTTGGGAGCTTTGTTACCTAATGTCTTTTTGTGGTAGCTCTTCTAAGAGTAAGAGTTGGTTCATCTAAGATAGGGACATGTTCTTTCTATACCTACTACCTGGTATTATTTCAAATCTTACAATTTATGCTTAGTATTAAGGATATTCTTCTACACATGAAAAAAGATCACTTAACTATGAGAAGTTGGCATTCTATATGGATGTAAAATTAGGTTGATTTGGTATACATTATTTCAAAAACTGTGAATGTGTGTTAACACTAGCAATCACAAGGTGACTATAATTTGCATTTAGTGCATTACAGAAAAGCAGATAAACTTGCTGGGAGAAGCATGTCATATCGAAGGGTTTCATAAAAGGACAATCTTAATTTTTTTTTTTTAAATAATGTGTTCTTTTTTGTTTTAATCATTTGACAATTGAAGCAGAGTAAGTTACTCCTGAAAAGGGGGTATGTGATTGAATTTCCAAAGGTCACTGCCTCCCTCTTTTTAATTGATGCCATAAGGTTAAATCTCTGCAGATTTCCCCCCATTAGATTCTGATGCTCAGATCTTACTGCAGTGTCTGATGTGGGAGTGGCTGGCTGGAGGTCAGGTGCGTGTGCTTCGGAGTTCAAATGCCTAATGTATGTAGAGAGAATAAATTTTGCCTTTGTAAAGGCTCTCGTCGGTGATGTATGTTTCTGGCAAGATCAGAAAATTCCTGACAGTGGAAGCCAGGCATGGAGGCGCGTGCCTACAATTCAATTCCAACGCTTGGGAAGCGGAGGCAGGAGGATTCGGAGTTCAAGATCATCCTTACTACATAGTGAGTGCAAGGCCAGCTTAGGCAGCATGAGACCCTGTCTCAAAAAATAAGAAAGAAAAAATTCACACTACAAAAGTACCTAAGTTGGTTCAATGTGAGCTCTCTTGGAAAGGGGTAGCAGACAGGGATAGATAGAGTTTAAGAAGGCAGTTTTGGCAGAGTTGTACCTTTGCCCACAAGGTACATAGAAGAGTCAAGGGTGAGGTATACATGGAGTTCCTTGGTTTTTAGTGCCCCTGTCATGTCTGGTGTGCCTTAAATCATATCTTGAGATGAAGACTGGATTGTTTACAGTGAAGTTTTACACTAAGACCAGATTAGCCATGCATAACTGGTCCTCTTCAGTAATAATGTTAAATTCTCTTAGATTTTAAATCTCTCTTTAGAGTCCTATAAGGATAATTCCTTCAGAAAAGCTAATGTTTTGATATATAACTTAATCTAACCAGTTGGGTAATGTTCCTTCAAAATACAGTTTGTCCTCATTCCAAAAATCCATCCAGTTGTAAAAGCTTTTCTCACTATCAGTTCATGATCATTAAGACTTGAAATGGGAAAGGGGAAGGAGGGTTAGAAATCTACAAGTCCAGTTCTAGTCTCTTCTACCCCTTATCTCTGAACATAGTGAACTCTGTCCTGCACTCTCATATTTACAGAACTTAACTGTTTTGTACCTCATTTTTGTATACCATTGAAGATTGAAATTACACATTATGCTGAATTTAGATTTTTCCCCCTGGAGATCTTGCTTCTGGTATCTTTCTAATTTAATCTTAGTCTATTTTAGGGATCGTTTTCTTCCAGAGAACAAGGTCTCCTCAGTTTTGTGCTAGTCCTTCACTGAGTATAATGGTTGTTAATAAGTGTATGTTAGTCCTGTCCTTTACTGGTTTTCTGACCCTGGCTGTTCATTTGCAGTGATGTCTTAGAACTGAAAAAAGTGTCCTCTGGACTTTAGACTGCAGCAGCACAGCCTGTGGGGCACTGCTGCGTGCTCGCTCTTCTGGCCACACATGTCCGGCAGACAGAGGAGCATCCTGTGACCGCGCGGACGCTGTGTTAAAGCAGCGGCCCCACATTTGTTATGGTGCTGCTCTAGACAGTCTCTCTTTTAAAACTTAATCCTTGGAGAATTTGTCAGTGCTTTCATTGTGGAGGATCCACCCCCCTGCTGGAAATGTGCAATGGATCAAAATCCACCCTAAGTCGTTGAACTTTCAGTGTCCTGGTCTGTGAGTCCACTCTCTGCTTCGTGTTTGTCTGCTCAAACCTCCTCTCTGGCGTCTGCTCTAGCACATGCCCTGGACTCCTTACAGGTGACCATTCCTCCCTTCTCAGCAGCTGTCCTCGGTGTTTTCTAACCCTTTTAAACTGATTTTGACAAGTAGCTACAAACTTACTTATTCTGAGACTTGTATTCACTACGCAGTTATAGAAATAGTAACTATTTAAAAAATACTCTGTTGACTGCTCTTAAAACCACAGTTGTATGCCAGGAGGCAGCAACTGCACCATTGGACTGTGCAGTCACCCCACAAACCGATTACCATGGGTGAAGCCCTCATAGTAGGCTTGCCCAGGAGAGGTGGGGCTGTGGAGAGCACTCCCCTGCGGGCACCCCAGCTTGCCCAGCCCACTCTCTGTTCTGGCTGGGAATGCCCAGCCCTTTCCTTGTCTCAGTGTCGCAAGGAGCCAAGAAGTCACTTTATAAGCAGTGAGTGCTCGCGATCAGTGTACAGCCGTAGCTGTTGAAGGTGGAGACTGGCCTCTACTGATTCAGTTCTCCCATTGACATGTAATTCAGAGAGTGCATGTGCCTACACAATGTTCTCGGGGGAGCTCTTGCACTAGGGGTCCATAGGCATCTGGACTGCACTTTGAATGACACACTTGTGGCTTTGGTATATATATTAAGTTAAAAGTTTTTGTTCCTTAAAGGTTTTAGTCAGCTAGCTCAGATGGTATCACTTTGTATTTAACTGCAGAGACTTTGGTGCATCGATGTTTAATGAAAGAGCTTGCATTGTGAAACAAGAGCCTACAACAGGCACCTGTTAAAAGGGAAGTACTGGTCGAGGCCAGTGCTCACTGGAGTTTTCAGAGCAACCAGTGATGCCTAGTTCAGTTGAGGAAGGGGATGCTATGCACTCTTGTAGGTATGAGGGTATGCAACTTGGGATCTTGAAAATTATGTACACATACACACTTTATATATATGTATGTATGTATGTATGTATGTATGTATGAAAACATGAAATTAGTTTGTCAAAAATGTGTGTGTTTAGTCTTTTAGCTTAGTGCAACTATTTCCACATTATTTATTAAATTGATCTAAGACACTTTCTTCTTGACACCTTGAATATTAACATTCAAGAGTGCAATGTGTATTCCTTTAGATTGTTAAAGCTTAATTACTATGATTTGTGGTAAATTAACTTTAAAAAATATATTTGAGCCCTTCTGTAATGTAACAGGGCTCTTACAGGGTGGGAAGGATTTTAATTTTCCGGTATCTAATTGAGCAAAATGGCTTCATTGTATAATTTGATTTCTAGGAGTCTGTTTACAGGTAGGTGTCTGGGTGTGGGTCATCCGCTAGGGATAACTTGTTTTATGCAGACTGTGGTGATGTTTAGAATAAACACTTTGACACTTTGGAGCACACATTTCTTACCCATCGGGACTCCTAGAACTCATACTCCCTCATATGTGGAGCACATTGCATTTCAGCTTCACGTCAGTGTGTTGGAGAGGCAAACTTTTCCCAATAATACTGCTCAGCTGTTGCAGGAAAGTCAGTAGAAATAATGATTGAATGGCTTGGAGGAAACAGTGATAAAAGGTTAAATTGGTCATGTTTGTGAACATATCTTTCGCATAGTCACTAATAGAGGGATTCAGCTTGGGCCAGTAGATCCTAAATCCAAGCAAACAAGTAACAGGATGTCATTTATTACAAGTCCGTGAAGGAACCAGGTGTGGTGGTGCTTGCTATAATCCCAGCACTTGGAAGCTGAGGCAGGAGGATTGTCAGATCAAAGCCAGTGTATGCTACATAGAAAAATTAAAAACAAACAAAAGTTGGTCTGCTAAAGTCCTGTTCACAGGAACCTTGAAAGGAAGTTGCTGCCTCCAGAAAACAGAATGAAAAGAATAGTTACACCTCTTTTTTTTTTTTTTTTTAATGAAATTTGGTCACAGAATAAGATATTCTGCTTAAGCCTCAGCCAAGACAAGCAGATGCTTACGCGTCCTGAAATAGCAGCCTAAATAGTTGTCATGTCCAGAAGTTGATTTTCGGGAAAATCAGCGTGGACTTCTTGCTACCATTGCTCAGCTAAGTAGAAATCACTGTTCTTAAAAACAAACACCAAGAAAGCCACCAAGTGAGCATGGAAAGCTCCCACCCAGAAATCATAGTTGTTTCTGACCTCTTGCTACTTCCACGTGGGGTTCCTTTGTTAGCTTTTAACCATTTATATTTTTTACTTGCTGTATTCCTTTCTGGAAAATAGCAGTTTGAAATGCTGCTTTTCCAAAAAAAGAAAAAAATGCCATTCATATTGTTGAATTTGTTGTTGCTGTTCAAGAAGTGTCCCCGTTTTACAGTGTGATGCACACAACCTGGAAAATCGCCCAGGGGAGCAGTGAGCAGCACTGGGCGGGGCGGGGCGGGGCGGGGCGGGGCGGGGCTCGCCAGCAGAGGTGGCTCAGCTGCCCGCTCCAGAGGCATCATTTCTAGGGCCAGATGTCTGCTTGGTAAGCACAGTTAGGAAAATTTCTAGCCTCCGTTTTGAATGGTTTTAAGAAATTTTGTATATGGAGGATGGAAATGCTTATATATTTATTGAAAATCCTTTTATTTGAAATTAAAATTATTTGGTAAATAATGGTTTGATATTTGGGGAGGGTTTTGGAGGGGTGGTAATGCTGTTGGTAAATTATAAGCCTGTTGATTCTGCAGAAAGGTACTGTTACTGACTAATAGGATGCCTTTATTTTGTACATGACCCAAATCTTTGACATTTCTTTTATCTAAAATATTTAGGCATCTGACATTTTCAACCAAAATTTTAATTATATACTGTGATTTTTATTTGTTGCAATACATTAAAATTGCAGAGGTACTTAGGGGCTCCAAAGCTAGGATTTCTAAGTCAGTATGTGCATTTCACATAATAAAGCTGTTAATGGTGAGCAAAGTATTATATACTAACTAGATTTTTCCACATCTGTATAGTATATTATATGTATTTTGTGGTATTGAGATTATAGAAAGTTTAGAGTGTCAAACATGCGTTTAATGTGTATTTTTAAACAAATTTATGGCAATTAAAATATTTGGAGACAAGGGTATCACATTTCAATTTGTAAAAATCTTTTAAATTCTACTGTGTCATTAAGATGCTTTGTATAATGCCAGACCATAGCTGGAGAAACGAAGTTTAATAAATACCAGATAGATTTTCTGTATTCGTGTTCATGTGCTCTGCTCTTCCATTTCTGCAACTCCCCCGTATCTGTGTCTCGGGGCTAGTTCTTAAGGCCCCGTCCCACCAGCACACCCCCGCCTCTTGAGGGTCCAGAGGCTCTGGGCCTACTCATCAGGGCTCCTCCACCACGGATCACAGTTGTCCTGCCCAGCAGAAGCCCCAAATCCTCTTGTGCTCTCAGAGGACAGGCTACTACTGTTTATTAAACCACAGTCGCCTTTCAGTTGTTTTATGTTGGTGTCATAGGCAGACATCTACACATCAGGTGGCAAGCGCCAGCTTTGGCCACGTCGACGCTTCACTGAGATCGTTGCAGTAGGGTCACAACTTATGAGTTTGCCAAGACTTTTTCACCTGCCATTCTTTAGAGCGCGTTACCTGTGCCCGCACTCTCCAGTGCAGTCGACACGTCAGTACTGGATAGGGCCGCTGGTTCTGTAGCTGTCATGAGTCAGTCACGCGTGAATTCCAAGCTGCCAGAATTTCAATTTGAGTCATTTAATAGTATCCATAGAAAAATAAACTCTAATTCAATAGACAAGTTATCTACCTAACAACATTCTAAGAAGAAATGGAGACTGGTTTAAAGCATACATCTGTCTTTAAATATTAAAAACACAAGATTGCTTCACTTATGTATCTCCAGCCAAAATGCAGTTCATAATATTCCATAGAACGGAGCATTGTTGGAGGCAACTCTTCATGTGGTGTGAGCATCATTCCTGGGCCACACTTAGGGAACAGTGTTTTTTTCTAGGGGGAGAAAAAAAAGTTGTTTTGTTAAAATTATTTCATTTGAGAGAGTAAGAGGCAGATAGGATGGGTGTGCCCAGGACTCCAGGCACTACAAATGAACTCCAGACACTATGCACCTGGCTTACGTGGGTCCTGGGGAATCAAACCTGGGTCCTTAGGCTTCTCAGGCAAACACCTTAACTGCTAAGCCATTTCTCCAGCCCAAGAGTAGTTAAAGCTTTGCTCTAAGGCTAGGCCTCCCCTAAGCCACCTCTGCTGTCGTCTCGCTTAGTTTCATCTGTCCAGTCTCTGAGCAGTGGGGAACCTGAGTGGCTTTAATTGCTGATAGTCTTCATGGAGCTTGCTGCCTCGGCCCTGGAACACCCTCACCCCACTTTTTCCTTGGGTGTTTGTTTCCTGACCTCACCTCTCCCCGTCTCCCAGGGCTCCCTGGCCCTGCCCTGCACCCAAGTTGATGGCGTACCTGCATAGCCTTGTGATACACTCCGAGTCATCCCGGCACGAGGCGCCAATAGGCCTGAGGGAAACCCCTCTCCAAAACGGGGTCATCCTCCGTGACCTCCTCTTTGCTGAACTCAGTTCTGGTATTGGAGAGCTGTGTATCTGTAGAGTAAAGGCACGTTTACCCCAGGTATGGGAGAGGTGACACCCTACTGCACAGCAAGGGAGCAGGATCATTCCCAGGATCCAGAAGACTCAACCAGAACCACTTCTCAGGAGAGTCTGGCTGCGGAGTCCCAGTCCCACTGTCCCCATCATGTCCAACACGTTTGCTTCCGTCCTTACCTGGCCCAGCAGCAGCAGGCAGACCATGAGCACTGCGAAGAGTTTGAGGTGTAACATCTTGGCAGCAGGAGGAGGTTGGAGCCTGAAAGCCAGGGGCAGTTCCCGCTTCCTTTTATAAACTGACATCTGCCTTGCTCGTGTTGCCAGGTGAGATGGGGCAAAGTTTATGTTTGTAATCGGGATCAGTTTAATAAGTTAATGTCTAGCAGAGGAATGTGCTCATGGGCTGCCTTAGAGGCACGTTGCACTTACTGATCCCTCCTCTGGACTTTGAGTGTGTTGCTGGCCTGGACCCTCACACTGTCTTATCAGAAGTCATTACTGCTCTGTCTTCCCTTGGCAAGCCACGTGTAGCCACTAAGGGAGATCAGGAATCTGGCCACACTTCTAAAATTGCTCAGCAGGCCTGGGTTTAAACCCCAGAAACAAAAAAAAAAAAAAAAAAAAAAAAAGGTCCCCAAATAGTTCAGATTACTCTAATCAAAATAGAATTTTAGGGCTGGAGAGATGCTCAGCACTTGCTTGCAAAGCCTGCCGGCCAGGGTTAAATTCCCCAGTGCACACGTGAAACCAGGCGTGCAAAGTGGTGCATGTCTAGAGTTCATTTGAAGCAGCACAAGGCCCTGGTATGCCTATTCTTATTATTTCCCTCCCTCCCTCTCTGCTTGAAAATAAATAAAAATTCATTTTAAAAAATAGAATTTTGCCGGGCGTGGTGGTGCACACCTTTAATCCCAGCACTCGGGAGGCAGAGGTAGGAGGATTGCCGTGAGTTTGAGGCCAGCCTGAGACTACATAGTGAATTCCAAGTCAGTCAACCTGGGCTAGAGCGAGACCCTACCTCAAAAAATAATAGAATTTTATTCATCATTCAGGAATAATGGTGGCCTTGAGCCTTGTCTAAGTAACAAGCACCGTCCTGTTGTCGCAGGCAATTGGACGTGGCCCTGATTTCCCATTTGTGGGAGAATACTTCAGCAAACAGTTCCATGACTCAGGTCCAGCATTTACATAAAGGGACCACCATCCTAATAATGTGCACCAGCCCATCTTTCCAATAGAATGCAAACCCAGGGCTGGAGAGATGGCTTAGCGGTTAAGGCATTTGCCTGCAAGGCCAAAGGACCTGGGTTTGATTCCCCAGAACCCATATTAGCCAGATGCACAAAGTGGCACATGCATCTGGAGTTTGTTTGCAGTGGCTAGAGGCCCTGCTGTGCCCATTCTATCTTCCTCCTGTACAGAAGTCTGCTCTACCTACCGACCATCTTCCCAAGGAAGGGCAATCAGTACAGACAGTTGAGCCACTGGAGGAGTTAAACGAAGGCTGGTCTTTGCTCTTAAGAACACAGGAGTAAGCCGGGCATGGTAGCGCACGCCTTTAATCCCAGCACTCAGGAGGCAGAGGTAAGAGGATTGCTGTGGGTTGGAGGCCACCCTGAGACTCCATAGTAAATTCCAGGTCAGCCTGAGCTAGACTGAGACCTTACCTTGAAAAACAAACAAACAAACAGAAAAAAAAAAAAAAAAGAACACAGGAGTGAGGAGATAACAAGAACACTAGGCTTCTGACAACAATCTTAGGCGTTAGTCCCAGTCGTTAACCAGGGCCTTGGCAGGGCCTTTCCTTCTAGCAGCCTCAAGGCAGCAGAGGTAAGGTTAAGTTCAAAGCACAAAACTCCCAATAAGTTTAGTAGCAATCCCTTGGTTTCTAGGCCAACAGAGGACCTGCGCCAAAACATGAGTAGTTAGTGGTACTCACGACATATGACCGCTTTATTTGAGACAGTCTCACCATGTCGCTCAGGCTGGTCTAATTTTTATGATCCTCTGCCATGATTTTTTTCTTTTTTTCTCACTTGCCCAGTTCCTCACAGGGAACCTAACTAACCCTTTGCCAAGGCACTTCTCTTCTCTCCGTTGGATATGGGAAAGAGCTGTTTGTTCCCTTGCTCCGAGCTAGAATGGACATGTAACAGAGCTGAAGGTAGGACAAGATGGCCACCAATCCTGTGCCCAGGCAAACTGAGGGAGCTACTCGCCCAGGAGAAGTAGGTGGCATGGTGGGTCCTTAGAGCTGTGATGGGGTGGGGTATACCTCCATCGGTCTGTCATAATTCCACTCCTCTTGGAACTGCGGAACTAGGTCTGGAGGGACCAGCACCACTTGAACCTTAGAGCGAGCTGTGGCTTGGGGGCCTAGTCTAGACAGCAAGCCCTACAAATTCAAGGCTAGTTAGCTGCTCCCTTCCTCCCCCAAGGCTGGATACTGGGTGACCCCCAAATAGGAGACTAAGTACAACTTTGGGGTTGAGGAGGGACTGTGTGGTGACCCAGTGAACATTGAGTAAGAACACAAATCCGATTAGATAAGCAAGTCTGAACAACGTGATGTCCTAGAATCAGTCGGGTCTGTGGGCTCAGTGCCAGCATCTCCTCAACCAGGGTGCGGTGACATGTAGCCCATCAGAAAGGTGGGTTTTCTACCAGCCCGGCATCCCTGCCTTGCTCTACCCTGAGCAAAACCAAAACAGCCTTTTGTGTTGGTCTAAAGTTTGTAACACAGTCAAGAAAGAGTCTGAAGCCCAGGCTCTGTGTTCAGGGCAAAGGACCCTGCATGGATGCAAACTGCCCAAGCCCCCCTGACTTGGAACTCTGTCTAATGCCAGCCTTCCCAGTGGTTTCACGCCTTTAGTCTCAGCACTCGGGAGGCAGAGGTAGGAGGATCACTGTGAGTTCAAGGCCATCCTGAGACTCCATGATGAATTCCAGGTCAGCCTGGGCTAGAGTGAGACCCTACCTTGAAAAACCAATAATAATAATAATAATAAATTAAAAATAATAAACAAGTAGAGCAGGGCGTGGTGGCGCATGCCTGTAATCTCAGCACTTGGGAGGCAGAGGTAGGAGGATCGCTGTGAGTTCAAGGCCATCCTGAGACTCCATAGTGAATTCCAGGTCAGCCTGAGCTAGAGTGAGACCCTACCTCGAAAAAAAAATTAATAAGCAAATAAAAAAATGCTGCCAGGCATGGTGGCACACGCCTTTAATCCCAGCACTAAGGAGGCCAAGGCAGGAAGACTGCTGTGAGTTCGAGACCAGTGTGAGACTACATAGTGAATTCCAGGTCAGCCTGGGCCAGAGTGAGACCTTACCTCAGGGGGAAGAATGTCCTAGTAGGCGCTGTCTATGAAAGGAACCAGCACTAGGGAAAGTCACTTACTATCTAAACAAACCCTGTAGTTGTTTCATGCCTATTAAGGAGGCTGGACATGTAGTTCAGTGGTACAGCCTTTACCCACCACATGGAAACACCTGGTTCTGATTGATCACCGGCACGGGCACACACACACACACACACTTTGAACTGAGTCAATAGCACTTAGCTGCAGCCATTCCATACTTGGACCATGAAGACCTATTCCTGAAATTAAAACAAAACAAACAAAAAAACCATGGGCTCTTGTACTGTCAGATTGGTCAAAGCCTATGGCTAGGGAAGTGAGCGGTCTTAGAGAGAAAGCTACCACTGTCTTTCTTGTTGTTTTGTCGAGGTAGGGTCTTACTCTGGCCGAGAATGCACGGCAATCCTGCTACCTCTGCCTTCCTAGTGCTGGCATCAAAGGCGTGCATCACCGTGCCCAGCTCACTAATGTCATTTTGCTAAACGGTTATGTTGTGTCCATCAAGCTGCCTTCTAAACATCTGTCTTTATGCCTATAGATGAGTGTTGCTCTCAGCCTTGGTCTAAGAAGCTTTTTCTAAAAAATATATTACTTCGTTTGCAAGCATACAGAGAGAGAGACAGAGAAGGGTGCCCCAGAGCCTCCAGCCACTGCAAACAAACTCCAGACGCGTGTGCCACTTTGTGCGTCTGGCTCACGTGGGTCCTGGGGAATCGAGCCCAGCTCATCAAGCTTCGCTGGCAAGTGCTTTAACAGCTAAGTAATCTCTGCAGGCCCAAGAAAGTTAATTTTCTTTTTGTTTCTCAAGGTAGGGTTTCACTCTAGCCCAGGCTGGCCTGTATTCTCAGGGTGGCCTTGAACTCATGGCGATCCTGCTACCTCTGCCTCCCAAGTGCTGAGACTAAAGGTGTGTGCCACCATACCCGGCTCTTTTTTTCTTTCTTTCTTTTTCCCGAGGTAGGGTCTCACTCTAGCCCAGCCTGACCAGGAATTCATTATGTAGTCTCAGGCTGGCCTCAAACTCGCAGCAATCCTACCTCTGCCTCCCAAGTGTTGAGATTAAAGTCATGCGCCACCACGCCCAGCTAGAAGCTTGTTCTCTCAATGGACAGTGGCTATGCAGACTCATAACTGGTCAAAGTGCTGAGGATAAATGACTGTTGATTAGCCCTAAGTGAGACATCTACTTTCTCTTCTCCAAGGCTCAGGAAACATCACTGAAGAGGGGCCAGAAAGAAAGTAACAGCAAGAGGACTGGGAGGCAGGGGCGCTGTGGGACACGGCCTTCCAGACACGGTGTGGCCACTGCCCCCGTGGAGTCGGAGCACTTGTGGCTCCCTGCACAGGACTGAGTCCACCATGGGTGGTGGGGGCACTTACGATGCCCGCCCTTATTGGCAGTTAATGGTTGCTGGGTAGGGGAGACATTTTCTTTAGTGGTGTACACACCGCTGAGTTGCCCATGCCCTGGTAAATAACTCCCCGTCCACGTTCATGTAGGTTACCCTAATTAAACTCAGTGGAGTCACAAAAGAAAGAGGGAGGGTGTTTTCTGAAAGGGGTGTCATCAAAGTACATTATAAAATTGTCAAAAAATAATGTTTAAAAAATTATAGGCTTAGCTGGGCATGGTGGCGCATGCCTTTAATCCCAGCACTCAGGAGGCAGAGGTAGGAGGTTCTCTGACAGTTTAAGGCCACCCTGAGACTCTGGAGTGAATTCCAGGTCAGCCTGAGCTAGAGACCCTACCTCAGAAAACCATTAAAAAAAAAAAATTTATAGGCTCAAGCCAGGCGTGGTGGCGCACACCTTCAATCCCAGCACTCAGGAGGCAGAGGTAGGAGAGTCCCAGGACACCCTGAGACTACATAGTGAATTCCAGATCAGCCTGGGCTACAGCAAGACCCTACCTTGAAAAACCCAAAACCAATATTTTTATTAAAATGTTTTATTTTTATTTATATCTGACAGAGAAAGAGGGAGAGAGAGAGAATGAGAATGGGTGCGCCAGGGCCTCCAGCCACTGCAAACGAACTCCAGTCGAATGCGTCCCTTGTGCAACTGGCTAATGTGGGCCCTGGGGAATCGAACCTGGGTCCTTTGGCTCGGCAGGCAAACACCTTAACCACTAAGCAATCCCTCCAGCCCCAGAAAACAATTTTTAAAAGAAAGAAAGAAAGAGAAAAAGCCTGAGAGCCCCAACTTCAGCGTGAGGAGAGAGCAGTTAGCTGGGAGGCAGGAGCCTAAGCCTGGGCCCGGTCTGTGGAGAGCATCTGAGCGTGGGTCTCTCTTCCCTCTTCAGCTTCTAGTCACTTCTGTCCGTGGGACAGAATGCATCTCGGATCTCAGGCCTCCTAGGCACTGACATTTGGGGATCCAGATGATTAATTTACAGGTCTGCCAGCTGAAAGCCAGGTTACTCTGGATTCAACTGCGATTCTGTGCCTCAGGGGTCAGCGCTGGGATGAAATGGGAGAGGCGGTGGAGATCTCCGAGCAGCTGTCCAAAATGCTTCCCAGGTGCAAAGGAGAAGAGGACTTGGCAGTAATTGGAACCTTTTTTGTTGCCCCTGAGCGGGAGGTGCCTAATAAAAGATGAAAGTCTTAGAAATGGAAAAACGTTTCCAAGTAAAATTTCAACAAAGGGTCAAAGTGTATTTGCTATTTTTATTGGCCAGAATTGGCAGACGTCTGGCCAGCACCAGGCACGGTCCAAATCTGAACATTGAGAACTCCCTTCCCAGAGATGAAAGCCACCTGGGGGCAGGAGCCTGTTGCCTAGGGTTCAGTGAGACACCAGGTGGAAGAGCCACGCCCGGGGCTGGCAGCTCCAGGTGAGTGGGCACTCGGCCCCGCCCAAAGCAGCTGCCCTCCTTCCTTAAAAGGCTTGGCTCGGGTTCTGTGGATTTCTACGTGAAACATGCCACCTCACAAGCAGTAGCAGAGTCACTGCTCACCACTGCCCACATGGCACTGTCCGAATGCCCCTGTCGCGGTGAGATGAGGGAAGCCTCTCTCTGGCGGCCGGGCGCAGGGCACTTAGCCAGGAGCCACGGCGGTAAGTGCCTGAAACTCAGCAGCTGCTCCGGAGTCCAAGGCTGGCCTTGGCGACACAGGGAGCTGGAGAGCAGCTTGGGATACACGAGACAGTCTCAAAACGCCAAAAAGAAAATTCCAGCCATGACCTTGTGCTTAGACTACAACAAGCTTACGGCAGGGGCAGGATTTCTTTGCCAGGCTGGGGTAGAAGGGGTGAGCAGATTAAATACCTGCTATGGGTTAGAATAAAAAGCCCAGGAAGGGGGACTATCCCCTAGGAAGTAAGAGCAAAAAAAAAAGAAAGAAAAAAAATCACACTAACAGCCTATCAAGTGTCCTCCAAGCTGAGAACCTGCCAAACTAATTCAAGGTCAGGCCGGATGCATACACCTCCTTCAGGCCCCGAGCTTGGAGCATATTGAGTAGTTTATGAGCCAATTGTGTTGCAAACACAGGGTTAAGTACGGAGAGCCAAGAGAGCCAAGAGACGGGACTGCTGAGGGATGGCTTCACCCAGACTTCCCTCACAACTTGACTCATGTCACTTGCTTCACCATCTCTACAACCCAAGGACTTTGTGCTGACATTTCTTAGGGCTCCAGAAGGCAGAGAAAAGGAGTTTGAAGACAGGAACACCGTCGGGCACTGCCATCTCCCACATCCAGCCTCACAATCCAACGTATTTTACAGATTTTTCTGTTGCTGAATTTTGAGTCTCAAAAGTTAATAGCCAGCCATGGTGGCTCACACCTTTAATCTCAGTACTTGCGAGGCAGAGGTAGGAGGATCGCTGGGAGTTCGAGGCCACCCTCCATAGGGAATTCCAGGTCAGCCTGGGCTACAGTGAGACCCTACCTCGAAAAACCAACAAAGAAGTTAACAGCAAGTCAGGTATGCTAGCACATGCCTTTAGCCAGAAGGCTGAGGTAGGACAGCCTTGAGTTTGAGGCCAGAGGGCTAGAGGACTTCAGAGCAGCCTGGGCTGGAGTGACTGCCAACTACGGCCTGCCATCTCCTGCAGGGGGAAAATGGTACCTTCTCCACTGAAAAGGTCACCCAAAGGCCTTCCCATTCAGGGACAGGCTATTTTAAGCATTATGGTCCACATATGACTAAAAGCCACTGTTGGTTCCATGGTACAAAACCAGCCACAGTTCACTGACCCCTGGAGTAGAGGCCAAGGGATGACCTCATCTTTCACAGCTGAAGCCCCTCAGGTAAGGGAGGCTGTGTGCGTATGTACGTGCGCGCGCACGTTTGCTTGGCAGGGCCTCTTGTTGCTACAATGGAATGCTGGACACATGCGCCACTTTAGTATCTGGCGTTACCTACTGGGGAATAAATCTAGGCCAGCAGGCTTCGCAAACAAGTGCCTGTAACAGCTCAGCCACGTCCCCACCCCACGAGCATGGCTTCAGAGCTCAGGCTCTATCATTCGCTGCCATATAAAGCAAATTTAGTATGACACTTTGAAGTTAAAAGTTCACTTGTGTGACTGACTGTAAAGAGCACCTGACGTTGTCATTAACCGTCACTAGACTGCCAGGGTCCATGCCACCCACACCTGGTGAGATTCAGTAATTAACCGTCACGAGACTGCCAGGGTCCGTGCCACCCACACCTGGTGAGCTTCAGTAATTAACCGTCACTGGACTGCCAGGGTCCGTGCCACCCACACCTGGTGAGCTTCAGCATTTGCAGCCAATGCCCAGAATGGTGGCCACCCTTTCCCCAGCAAGCAAAGCTGCCGGGACTCATGCTGAGGAGGGGAACTTCATGAACGTGGATGTTAGCAGCCACATTGATTGATTACTCTGCTCACAAAAAGAAAGTCACAACAGTACGGCCCATAGGAAGTTTATTATGTCCTCAAGACACTACAATACAGACTCCTCTCCCAGAGAAGGTCTTGACACTGCCATCCAGACGTGTGGCTCACTTGTCATTTTCATAGGTAGCCGGATTCTTCCTCTTGGACTTCTCAAACTCCTGGTTTCCCCATGTGTAGATAAGATAAAACGCTACAAATGCTTGAAAAATAAAAAGTAGAGTGTTAAGTGGTTGAGTATATAAAAAACAGGACACAGGCTCTCGGGTGGCTTCTGACTTAAGACAGATTCTGCCCCTGGTTGTTCACTAGCTTCTAAGAAACTACCTCAAAACAGGAGGATCAAGAAAGGTTACATAGCCAGGCATGGTGGCGCATGCCTTTAGTCTCAGCACTTGGGAGGCAGAGGTAGGAGGATCTCTGTGAGTTCGAGGCCACCCTGAGACTACACAGTTAATTTCAGGTCAGCCCGAGCTAAAGTGAGAAGTGAGACCCTACCTCGGGAGGGGGAGGGGGGAGAAGGGAAATACACACACACACACATTTAATTCCTTTAAAAAAAAAAAAAAAGGTTACATTACACACTTATTAACCAAAAGACTTAAAGAAGACTGGGGGAAGGGTGTGTCATTTTTTTTGGTTGTTGTTGTTTTATCAGGGTAGGGTCTCACTCATTCACTCTGGTAGTTCCAGGCTATCCTTGAACTTATAGCAGTCTTCCTACCTCTGCCTCCTAAGTGCTGGAGTTAAAGACGTGTGCTACCACACCTGACTCAGGTTTTTTTTTTGTTTTGTTTTGTTTTTTTTTTTGGCTTTTTGAGGTAGAGTCTCACTCTAGTCCAGACTGACCTGTAAAATTCGCTATGTAGTCTCAGGTTGGCTCAAAATTTTTTTTCTTTTAATTTATTGAGAGAGAAAGAGAATGGGCACACGAGGGCCTAAAGCCACTGCAAACGAACTCCAGATGCATGCACCAACTTGTACATCTGGCTTATGTGCGCAGTGGGAAATCGAACCTGGGTCAGGCAAGTACTTTAACTGCTAAGCAATCTCTCCAGTTTGTTTTTAACATTTTATTTGAGCGAGAGAGCAGCAGATTACATACACACACACACACAGAGGGAGGGAGGGAGGAATGGTGGGGGGGGGGGGTAAGAGAGAGAGAGAGAGAGAGAGAGGAATGAATATGGGAACGCCAGGGTCTCTAGCCCCTGCAAAGGAACTCGTGCATCTGGCTCTACAAGGGTAGTGGGGATTAGGACCTGCGTCCTTTGGCTTTGCCCGCAGGCGCCTTAACCGCTAAGCCATCTCTCCAGCGTTCCAGAGAGATGAACTGGATGAAATTCACCAAGTGTACATTTCACCGTTTTAAACGGCACCTTTCAAACTCAGCGTGGTGGCACATGCCTTCAGTGCTGGCCCTCCTGAGGCTAAGGCGGGAGGGTCACAGCCGCCTGGCGCACGTAGCCAGGACCGTGTCTGTCCCCCAACCCCGCACCCCTGAATTCAAGGGGGCGCCTGAGCGTTCCTGGCACGGGCGCGGGGCGCGCAGCTGCGGCACGAGCGGCCACGCACTCAGCGCAGGACGGGCCGCCCCGCCGCGGGACCGCCCGAGGCCCGACCTTGCGCGGCGCCGGGGTCCGGGGACACTCACGCGGCACGACGCGCAGGGCGGAGGCGCGGGCGCGGCGCAGCACGTTGGGGACGCCGTGGCTGAAGAAGTGCGGGAAGGCGCGCTGCTCGAAGGGCGACAGGCTGTAGGAGATCACGTGCCGCACCCGCGACAGGTTCCCGAACTCGCGGCCCATGCTGCCGGCGGCCTGCGGGACGGACGGACGGACGGTCAGCGCGCACGGGGACGCGAACCCGCGCCCGCCCTCCCCAGCCCCCGCGCCCGCCCGCACCGGGGTCACCTCGCCCTCCACCGACGCCGATCCACCGGCTTCGCGACGTCACAGCCCGCAGCAGCGGAAGCCGGGACGGAGGGCGGTGGCGTCACTTCCGGGACGTACCACGCTCCCGAGGTCTCCAGGGGAAGGGGCGTGGTCTGGCCGTGGCTGGTGGGCGGGGCCTACCGGGCCGCCGCTGCCCGCAGAGTCCCTGGCAGGCGGGCGGGCGGGCGAGTTACCAACCCGCAGAATACAAACGTCTCTGCAAAGTTCAGCCACAAAAAATCACATCCCAGCACTAGGGAGGCGGAGGTAGGAGGATCGCCGTGAGTTCGAGGCCAGCCTGAGACTGCAGACTGAATTCCAGGACAGCCGGGGCTAGAGTGAGACCCGAAACACACACACTCACACATTCTCTCTCTTTCTCTCAGGGCAGGGGAGATGCCTCAGAGGTCAGGATGCTTCCTTGCAAAGCCTTCCAGCCTGGGGTCTGGTTCCCCCAGCACCCACATGAAGCCAGATGCAAGCACCCAGCGCTCCTTTGTTCTGGCAGGAAACCCTGATGCGCCCATACATGCAGAGAAATAAACAGATTTAAAAACATAATCGTCCATCAATTGGCAAACGCTGTTAGGAGCGTGGGCGGCTGGCTTGACACGGGGCGGGTTGTGTCCTAATGCCCAGACTTTCCACTCTGTGTGCGGGACGCTATTTTATTTCCCCTAAAGCGCATTTATTCTCCTTATTGATACTGTTGTCCCGTGGGGCTCACCGGCTTTTTTCCATCTGCACAGTGTCTGTGAATACTGTTGTCAACGGGATAGTTGGCAATATAGAATCAGAGGCTACGCTCTCATTCAACAATTTGCATCACCCTGCGTATAGCGGCAGAGTAGCGAGCCATGGAAACAGTGGATTTAAATTTCACAGCGGTACCTCAGCTTTATTAATCCGGTACGGCACAAGCTGGTTTTGTGTCTAGCAGTGTGAGTGACTTTCTTTCTCCCAGAAGAACAGTCTCCTTGCAGCTCTTCATCCTGCACCTTTTCCTAAAATAGTCTCAGGCCAGGTTTCAGCTCCCAGGCAGGAACATGAATGCTTATGACAGTTAAGGATCAAAATAGTGTAGGAGGGCTGGAGAGGTGGTTCAGCCCTTGAGGCCCTTGCCTGCAAAGCCTAATGACCTGAGTTTGCTTCCCCTGTACCCAAGTAAAGCCAGATGCACAAAGTGGCACATGCATCTGGAGTTCGTTTACAGCAGCTAGAGGCTATGGCATCCCCCTACTCTGTCTCTCTCTGCTTGCAAATAGATAAATAAAAATATTTTTTTTAAAAAGGGTGTAGGCAAGACCATCATAATAGGAAGAAAAGATCATGACGTCAAAATAAAAGAGAGGGGCTGGAGGGATGGCTTAGCAGTTAAGGCGTTCGCCTGCAAAGCCAAAGGATCCCGGTTTGATTCTCCAGGACCCACGTAAGCCAGATGCACAAAGGGGCGCATACATCTGGAGTTCCTTTGCAGTGGTCTGGAGGCCCTGGCATGCCCATTCTCTCTGTCTCTTTCTCTGTACCTCTTTCAAATAAATAAATAAAATATATAAAAACCTAAAAGAGAGACTGATTGAGGGGATATGATGGAGAGTGGAGTTTCAAAGGGTAAAGTCGGGGGAGAGAGGAAATTACCATGGGATATTGTTTACAACTATGGACATTGTCAATAAAAATAAATAAATATTTTTAAAAAACAGTGTAGGAAACCAGGGGTGGTGGTGAACGCCTTTAATCTCAGCACACAGGAGGCAGAGGTAGGAGATTTGCCGTCCTCCTTGTGCATCTGACTTACATGGGATCTGGGGAATCAAACTCGGTTTGTCAGGTTTTACAGGCAAGAGTCTCAACTGCTGAGCCATGTCTCCAGCCCAGCTGAAGACATGGCTCAGCAATTAAAAGTGCTTGCTTGCAAAGCCTGACAGCTTGGGTTGGGTTCCCCAGTATCCACCTAAAGCCAGACCAGCGCAATCATTTACAGTGGCAAGAGGTCTTGGCGCACCCATTCTCATTCTCTCTCTCTTTCTCTGCTTATAAATAACTAATACAAATTAAAAAAAAAAACATTAAACTAGCGAGGCATGGTGTCACATGCCTTTAATCCCACCACTGAGAGGCTGAGATAGGTGGATCACTGTGAGTTTAAGACCAGCCTAGAGCTACAGAGTGAGTTCCAGGTCAGCCTGGGCTAGAGTGAGACGCTACCTCAAAAACAAAACAAAACAAAATAAAACACCTAAAAAGCCGGGTGTGGTGGCGTATGCCTTTAATCCCAGCACTCAGGAGGCAGAGGTTGGAGGATCGCGTGAGTTCGAGGCCATCCTGAGACTACATAGTTAATTCCAGGACAGCCTGGACTAAAGTGAGACCCTACAAACAAACAAAAAACTATATTGCAGCCAGGCATGGTGAGGCACTCCTTTAATCCAAGCACTCAAGATTCTGAGGTAGGAGGATTGCTATGAATTCAAGGCCAGTTGGACAAATGAGACCCTACCATGAAACACGCACATACACATACACATCTTATAAAGCCTGTAAGTTCAGGTTCAATTCCCAATTCACCCACATAAAGCTGGACAGACCTTCATTTGCAGCAACAAGAGACCCTGGAGTGCACCCACACACACGCAAACAGAATTTTAAAAAAATTTTTATTTATTAAAGAGAGAGAGAGAGAGAGAGAAAGAAAGAATGGGCGTGCCAGGGCCTCTAGCCACTGCAAACAGGTGGCACCTGGCTTATGTGGGATATGGAGAATCGAACCAGGGTCCTTAGGCTTTGCAGACAAGTGCCTTAACTTCTGAGCCATCTCTCCAGCCCGCAAACAGAATTTTTAAATAAATAAAAGAGTTTGCAAGTGCTGTTACAGTAGCCGACACCATATTCCCCAGAGTAAGTCACTTAGGCTGGCTGAACAGCGTAAGGGCTCTCTCAAATTCCTGTGCCAATTGTGACTTTCTCTGCAAGTCACTGTGAAGAAAAGAATTACTTATTCTAAGCACCTGGAAGTGAGAGCCATGGATGAATCAAATGAAGAAGAGAGAGGGAGAGAGAGAGAGAGAGAGAGAAAGCAAATCTAATATTTCCCCAGCTACTTTAGCCCCCAAAGATTTTAAGACAATTCCTCAATTTCTCTTAAGACTTTCAGCTATATAACTCTAGTCCACTAAGATCATGAGAGTTTGATGAGTTTGCAGTAAACATCAGAGCAAGGGAATCAGAAAGGTAAATAACCAGATAAATCTGTACTTAATGAGGACAAATTGGATAAGAAGAGTCTGTCAGCTGACTGCTATAGAGCTGATCAAGATGGCTTTCAGCTCTGTGTCCTTAAGGGCTGATTGCTGAAGCGAGGCCAGTCCACCACACAGCTAAATTTTATTTAAGAGACCAAGGCACGTTAGGAAGCAGACTGGCATGGGGTCATGCTTCCCTTCTTAGTCCTCCCCAGCCATGGCACTTTGCGGGCAATTCCTGCTTCCGCTCTGCTGCTTGGCCTGGCTGGGTTTGCCCACGGGCCTCGGGGAGGCTCAGCTTGCAGCTGGTGCGAGCTGGGGGTCTGAGGCCGACCCTTGGTCCTTGCTGCAGCCCGTGGATGGGGCCGACAGGTCCGGCCTCCTGCCCCCTCTCTTCAAGGTCCTGTCCGACAGGCGGGCCGAGGCCCCGAGGCTGCAGCCTGACTCCAGGGCCCTGCAGTTCATGAAGAAACTCTACAAGACCTACGCCACCAAGGAGGGCGTTCCCAAGTCCAGCAGAAGTCACCTCTACAACACCGTCCGCCTCTTCAGCCCCTGCACCCAGCCCAGGCAGCCTCCGGGGGACCAGGTGACAGGTATGAAGGGCTCTGGCCGAGGGAAGGTGGTAAAGCCTTGCATCGGTTTGTTGTTTTGGGACCGGGTCTCCCCATGTAGCCCCAGCTGTCCTCAAACTCCCCATTCTCCTGCCTCAGCTTCCCAAGTGCTGGGATTACTCAAGCTCAAGTCTCCACGCTGGGCTTGAGTTTTGATTCCTAAATTGCATTAAATTTTGCAGGGTTCCTTTTTTTTTTTTTTTTTTTTTCTTTTTTTCTTTCTTGAGATAGGGTTTCCACTCTAGCCCAGGCTGACCTGGAATTCACTATGTAGTCTCAGGGTGGTATCGAACTCAGGCAATCCTCCTACCTCAGCACACCCGGCTAATTGCTTGGTTTTTGTTGTTGTTGTTTTATTTTTTATTTGAGAGAGAGAAGAGGGAGGGAGAGAGAATGGGTATGCCAGGGCCTCCAGCCACTGCAAATGGACTCCAGATACATGCACCACCCTGTGCATCTGGCTTACGTGGATCCTGGGGAATCAAACCTGGGTCCTTTGGCTTTGCAGGCAAGCGCCTTAACCGCTAAGGTATCCCTCCAGCCCTGATTGTTTGGTTTTATTTATTTTATTGTTTATTAATTTTGTTTTCTTGAGGTAGGGTCTCACTCTAGTCCAGGCTGACCTGGAATTCACTATGTAGTCTCAGGCTGGCCTCGAACTCAGTGATCCTCCTTCCTCTGCCTCCCAAGTGCTGAGATTAAAGGTGCGTGCCACCACGCCCAACTTTATTTTTATTTTTTTATAGAAATATGGAGCATTTCACAAACTTGCGTGTCATTCTTATGCAGGGCCATGCTAATCTTCTCTGTGTCATTCTAATTTTAGTACTTGTGCTGCCAAAGTGAGCCCTGGTTTTTGATTAAGGTGGTTTCGTTCTGTAGCCCAGGCTGGTCTCCAACCTGTGGCAGTCCTTCTGCCTCAACATCCTAAATGCTGGGATTACAGACACAAGACACCACGCCTGCTCAATATAGTCGACTTCTAAGGCTAAAAGAGACTTGGAGGCTTTAAAGGCCAGTGAAAGTTCTGGAGGTTAGCGTCTCTTTCCATTCTATAAGCTTTTGCCTTGGAAATGCACCTAAAACTTCTTGTTAGGGTCAGCATGTGCTGTGTTAAAGGTGACATTTCCCATCTTTTGTTTTCTGAGAGAGCAAAGCTTCAGTCTCCATTAATTTCCTTAGGATAGTAGGTCCTTAGGTAAACAAAGTGAGCTGGAGAGATGGCTTGCCTGGAAAGCCTGAGGATCCAGGTAAGATTCCCGAGGACCTATGCAAGCCAGATAGATGCACAAGGTGGCGCATGTATCTGGAGTTAATTTGCAGAGGCTGAAGGCTCTGGCACACCTATTCTCTCTCTCTCAAATAACTAAATAAAAATAAAAATTATTTAAAAGACAAAGTGGTAGTGGCCGGGGGGTAGCTCGGTGTGGAGCTCAGCCTTGCATTTGTATAAGGCTGAGTCCCATCCCCACCAAAAAAGTATTGCTCAACAATGAATGCAGTTCTGCAGTTTGGCATGAAAGAGGAACAGGGATTTAGTCAAAACTATATAGCTATATTCACCAGTTCATGATGTAAAGCAAACCTAAATGCATAGGGCAGTGGTAGCTGTTTAAAACCCATCCCTCCTCCAGGTCTTCCGTGATTTACGGTAGGGGCTCTCCATTTGTTTGTTATTTTGTTTTGTTTGAAATAGGATCTTGTGGAACTCTAGGTTCTCGTGAACTCACTGTGTAGTTCAGGATGACCTTGAACTCTTAACCCTTCTTCTCCCACCTCCCAAATGCCTGTGGCTACTATGCCCTGTTTATGCAATGCTGGAGATTGAACCCAGGGCTTTGTATGCTAGGCAAGCACTCACCAACTGAGCCATATGTTCTCATCACTCAGTCCCTGTTTCCAATCTGAGTGTGTAAGTGAATTTGCTTAGTCAAATGCTTTTTTAAAATTTTTTATTTGAGAGAGAGAATATGAATGTGTGTGTTTGTGTAAGTGCATGCCAGGGCCTCCAGCCACTGCAAAAATGAACTCCAGGTGCATGCGCCACCTTGGTGCATCTGGCTTATATGGATCCTGAAAAATCGAACCTGGGTCCTTTGGCTTGGCAGGCAAACACTTTAACCACTAAGCCATCTATCCAGCCCAAGTAAAAAGTGTTTTTTTTTTAATTTATTTATTTATTTATTTTTTATTTTTCAAGGTAGGCTCTTGCCCTAGCCCAGGCTGACCTGGAATTCACTGTGTAGTCTCAGGGTGGCCCTGAACTCCCAGCTATCCTCCTACCTCTGCTTCCCAAGTGCTGGGATTAAGGCGTGTGCCACCACACCAGGCTCATCAAATGTTTTTAATTGACTTTGTTCACTGTCTTCAGAAACCTGATACGTTTTTGAACTGTTTTTGGTTTTGCCTATGGTGATTCCCCGAAGGGAAGATACACTGAGCTTCCTCTGTTTACAGCAAGGTGTTAGGACTGAAACCAGAATGGAGTAATTAATTCCCTGTGGCTTTACTTTTCTGTCAAAGCTATTCTGAATTTTTGGAGATAAGATATTCATTGGTGACCAGTATGAGTGTGGGGGTAAGGATGAGCAATGGAATGGGGAGTATGATTAACATGTATTTATATATGAACATGCCATAGTGACAGCCATTATTTTGTACAGGAAAAGAAAAATGTTACTAGGAATTAGTTGTGGTACCAGATAACATATATATATATATATACACACATATACATATATATACACACACACACCCCTATAGTATGTATATGTACTCATATGCATGTATGTATGTGTGTCTGTGTGTGTCTTAAAATATTTTATTTGAGAGAAAGAGAAATAAGCAAACAGAAATCTGGGCATGGTGGTGCATACCTTTAATCCCAGCACTCGGGAGGCAGAGGTAGGAGGATTACCATGAGTTCAAGGCCACCCTGAAACTACATAGTGAATTCCAGATCAGCTGAGCTACAGTAAGACCCTACCTCGAAAAACCAAAAAGGAGGGGCTGGAGAGATGGCTTAGCAGTTAAGGCGCTTGCCTCCAAAGCCTAAGGACCCCGGTTAGATTCCCCAGGTCCCATGTTGGCCAGATGCACAAGAGGTTGCATACATCTGGAGTTCATTTGCAGCTGGAGGCCCTGGCATGTCCATTCTCACTTTCTCTCTCTCTCTCTCCTTTCTCCTTCTCTCTGTCTCTAATAAATAAAAATAAAATCTAGGAAAAGTATATATAAAAAAAACAGAAAGGAAAAAAAGGCAGACAGAAAATGAGAGAATGGACGTGTCAGGGCCTCTAGCTACTGCAAAGGAACTCCAGATGCATGTGCCACCTTGTGCATCTGGTGTTGCATAGGTACTGGGGAATCAAACTTGGGTCCTTAGGCTTTGTAGGCAAGCACCTTAACTGCTAAGCCATCTCTCCAACCCCTGTGTGTGTTTTGAGTTAGTCTCATTACATATCCCTGGGTGGCCTCAAATTCATGGTAATACTTTAAAAAAATATTTAGGGCTGCAGAGATTGCTCAGTGGCTAAGGCATTTGCCTGCAAAGCCAAAGGACCCAGGTTCGATTCTCCAGGACCCATGTTAGCCAGATGCACAAGGGGGCACATGCATCTGGAGTTCGTTTGCAGTGGCTGGAGGCCCTGGTGTGCCCTTTCTCTCCCCCTCTTTGTACTTACCTATTTCTTTTCTTTCCTTTTCTTTTTCTTTCTCGAGGTAGGGTCTCACTCTAGCCCAGGCTGACCTGGAATTCACTCTGTAGTCTCAGGGTGGCCTTGAACTCATGGCGATACTCCTAGCTTTGCCTCCTCAGTGCTGGGATTAAAGGCGTGCGCCACCACGCCCCGCTGTACTTGCCTATTTCTATATCTCTTTCTAAGAAATAAATAGAAATAGAATATTTAAAAATATTTATTTGTGGGCTGGAGAGATGGCTTAATAGTTAAGGCATTTGCCTACGAAGCCTAAGGACCCATGTTTGACTCCAGATCCCACGTAAGCCAGACGCACAAAGTGCAAGGTCTCACATGCCCACTAGGTGGCACAAGCATCTGGCGTTCAATGGCTGAGGCCCTGGTGCGCTAATTCTGTTTCTTTCAAAAAAGAAAGAAAAAGAAAAATATTTGTTTACATGCAGGGAGGGAGGGAGGGAGGGGGGAGAGAGAGGGAGAATATGTGAGCACAAGTACCTCCAGCCACCGCAAACAAACTCCAGATGCATGCACCACTTTGTGCATCTGGCTTTCCATGGGTACTGGAGAATCAAACCCGGGCCATCGGGCTCCGGAAGCAAACACCTTAACTTCTGAGCCACCTTCCCAGCCCTCGTGTCGAGCTCAGGACATTTTCCTTTCCTTGCAGTGCTGGGGACCCAGGGCCTTGCGCATGCTAGGCAAGTGCTCTGCCACACACTGCATGCTAATCCTCCATGCTAGCTGCCGCCTCCTCACTTTGGTTTTTTTTTTTTTTTTAATTTTTTTGGTTATTTTTATTTATTTGAGAGCAACAGACAGAGAGAAAGAGGCAGAGAGAGAGAGAGAGAGAGAGATTAGAATGGGCACACCAGGGCCACCAGCCACTGCAAACGAACTCTAGATGTGTGCGCCCCCTTGTCCATCTGGCTAACGTGGTCCTGGGGAAATGAGCCTCGAACTGGGGTCCTTAGGCTTCACAGGCAAGCGCTTAACCACTAATCCATCTCTCCAGCCCCTCCTCACTTTGTTTTTGAGGCTTAAGGAGGTAAGGGAAAAGAGAAGGGACATTGCTAGTAAGCAGTACCAATTCTAGGAGTTGGAGAGAGACCTCAGTGGTTAAGGCACTTGCCTGCAAAGCCTGGTTCAATTTTCAGCTCACCAGTGCCCACGTACGGCCAGACGCACAAAGTGGCACATGTGTCGAGTTCGTTCGCAGCAGCTGAAGGCCGTGGCATGCCCATGCATTCTGTCTCTGCTTGCATCTGTTTGTCTCTACATATCTCATACAAATAATAAAAAAAGAAATACCAATTCCTTGGTTTGACTTCCAGTACCGTCTGACTTGTCTGCAAGCAGTACTGACGGGTTTTTCTTCTCAGGACTCCCACCTGTGGACCTGGCCTTTAACCTGGACCGGGTGACGGCTGCGGAGCACCTGCTCAAGTCGGTCTTGCTCTACACCCTGAACAGCTCCGTTCCGTTTTCCTCCGCCGCCTCGTGCGAGTGCAACCTGCTGGTGACGGAGCCCACCTCTTCTGGCAAGACTGCTCCAAGGGCACCGTACCCCTTGACCTTGAGGAGCCACCGATGGATTGAGATCGACGTGACCTCCCTGCTGCAGCCTCTGGTGGACTCGAGCCAGAGGAGCGTCCGCATGTCCATCAACTTCACCTGCACCAAGGGCCAGGGCGCCAAGGACGGTGCGTTCAGCGTGGCTCTCCCGGTGGCCCCCTCGCTGATCTTGTATCTGAATGACACAAGTGCTCAGGCCTATCACGGGGGACATTCCCTTCACTCTGCCAGGAGGCCTCCGCCGAGCCCCGAGCCCGAGAAAAGCGCGGGTGTCCATCCCGTGGCCGAGGAGGCTGCGGAGGGCGAGCGGTCAGCCAGGCACCGGCGGGGGCAGGAGGCCATCGGCTCGGACGCCAAGAAGCCGCCTCTTCCAGCTTCCTTCAACCTGAGTGAATACTTCAAACAGTTTCTTTTCCCCCAGAACGAGTGTGAGCTCCACGACTTCAGGCTCAGCTTCAGCCAGCTCAAGTGGGACAACTGGATCGTGGCCCCGCACAGGTACAACCCTCGGTACTGCAAAGGGGACTGTCCCCGGGCTGTGAGGCACCGCTACGGCTCTCCGGTCCACACCATGGTGCAGAACATCATCTACGAGAAACTCGACTCGTCAGTGCCCAGGCCCTCGTGTGTCCCCGGCAAATACAGCCCCTTGAGCGTCCTGACCATTGAACCCGATGGCTCCATTGCTTACAAAGAATACGAAGACATGATAGCCACCAAGTGCACCTGCCGTTAGCACGGGCCCCTCTTCCTGCCTGGCAAAGTGAGTGCCCGCGAGCAGGCGTCCTTGGTGGGCAGAGCAGGTGTGTGAGGGGCAGCACGTGCTTGGGACATCTGTGGGTACAAAGGGAACATGGCAGTTGTGACCACTTTAGTATCACTGTTACTGCTATTTCCACACTTGAGTGCCGTGTGATTACTTTGGAAAGTTTTTTGTGTCCCCCCTCCCCACTTTTTTTTCTCTTCACTGGTCTTGATTGTTTTTTGTTTTTCCCCCACAAATCTTATTTTTTGCTGGAAAATGTGATTAGCATAAGTCTTGGATGGAATTGCAGCTACAGACACATCAGAGGGTTTTAGCTTATGTAATGGAGAAATAAGTTCCTGTCCATGGCATGAATGCTGTGTGTCCTATTCAAGGTTCAATGTCACATGGTCATCTGCATGCAAGTGCCTGTGAGTGAGTCATCTCTCCAGCCCTACGGGGTGGTCATTTGGGAGAGAGGAAGGCTCGTCTAACAGCTGCCCGTGGCTTTGCTTTGGCTTTTTTCTTTTCTTTTCTTCCGAGTAAGAGAAGCTAACTTTCCTGCCAGGGTCAGTGTAGCTTTTAGCACTTCTGCCAACCGTGACTGGGGCACAGCACGCTCATTCTGTCCATGCACTGGCTCGTGTAAATCAGATTCGTGTAAAATATCACACTTATAAGGTAAATAAATTAATAAGTTAATTAATAAACCCTTGTCCCATTCATTGGAAGGAGATTGCCATGCAGATTTAAAAAAAAAAACACTACATGAAATAATTTCTTGCTTTGGAGTTTTCAAGGTGGTGTCTCTCTCTTTCTCTCTCTCTCTCTCTCTCTCTCTCTCTCTCTCTCTCTCTCGCCCCAGGCTGCCCTGGAATTCACTATGTAGTCTCGGGCTGGCCTAGAACTCACAGTGCTCCTCCTGCCTCTACCTCATGAGTGCTAGGATCTAAAGGCGTGCGCCACCACACCTGGCCTAAAGAATTTTTTTGAGGCAAGGTTTTATTCAACCCAGGCTGGCCTCACACTCACTGTTAACTCTGTGTTACCTTGAGTTTTGATCCTCCTGCTTCTACCTCCTCAGGTTGTGGGATTACAGGTGTACTTTTTTTCATGTGTTTAGAGTATATGTGGTGTGGTTGTGGTGTTTGATGTGTGTGTGTGTGGCACATGCATGTGTGTGCAGATGTATGCACATGGAAGCAGATAAGCAAGTCAGGAATCCTCTTCTGCTCATTGCCTGTTCCCTGGAGATGGAGTCTTCCACTCAACCCAGAGCTGCCACGTGTCGACCCCGCAGCCCCCCTCGGTACTGTGGTTACGCGGATGTGCCGTGCCCCATCGGGGCTGGGAAGCGTACTTGCGTACGCTCTACCATCTCAGGTCCTCATGCTGTGTTGAGCCATCTCCCTGGCTCCCAGTACTCCGTGCTTTTAAACTTTTTTTTCTATTTTATTCTTGCTTGCAAAGTCTGATGGGCCCAGGTTTGATTTCCCCAGTACCCACCTAAGTCAAATACACAAAGTGGTGCATGCATCTGGAGTTCATTCACAGTGCCAAGAGGCCCTGGTGCCCCATGCTCCCCTTTCCCAACTCCCCCTCTCTCTGCTTGCAAATAAGTTATTTAAGACAAAAACAAATGAACTTCTGACTTTGTGTAAGTGGAAGGAAGCCAAGAAAGTTTGTGTGTGTGTGTTGCTTTTTGCAGATTTCCCTCATCCATCCTCAGACTTTTTTTTTTTTTAAACACACTTAAAAAATTATTTGCAAACAGGGAAGAGGGGAGGAGAGAGAGAAGGGAGAGAAAATGGGTACATCAGGGCTTCTTGCCTCTGCAAATGAACTCCAGGTGCATGCGCCACTTTGTGCATCTGGCTTTATGTGGGCACTGGGGAAATGGAACTTGGAATGTCAGGCTTTACTAGTACATGCCTCTAACCGCTGAGCCATCTTTTCAGCCCCGTCCTCAGACTTTCTTGCAGGTGCCTTCAGCACTGCTCCCGGCAAGTCAAGTGAGCAGTGGCTGCTCTTGTCCCTGCTGGTCTTATTAGTTCCACGATTTTTCTGGGGTTTCCATTGTGAAAGAGCCCTGGAGGTACGTTAGTTGATGTACTTCAAAACCCTAGTTTAAAAACAAAAGTAACTCTAAATGCAACTAGTACTTGTTTTCTTTCTTTTTTTGGGGGGGGGGGTAGAGGGACTCAAGGTAGGGTCTGAGTCTAGCCCAGGCTGACCTGGAATTCACTATGTAATCTCAGGGTGGCTTTGAACTCACAGTGATCCTACCATGGGCTGGAGAGATGGCTTAGCGGTTAAGCGCTTGCCTGTGAAGCCTGAGGACCCCGGTTTGAGGCTTGATTCCCCAGGACCCACATTAGCCAGATGCACAAGGGGGCGCATGCGTCTGGAGTTCGTTTGCAGTGGCTAGAGGCCCTGGCGTGCTCATTCTCTCTCTCTCCCTCTTTCTCTGTCACTCTCAAATAAATAAATAAAAATTAAAAATATTTTTTAAAAAAGTGATCCTACCTCTGCCTCCCAAGTGCTGGGATTAAAAGTGTGTGCCATCATGCCCATTTTTTTTTTTTTTTTTTGGTTTTTCGAGGTAGGGTCTCACACTAGCCCAGGCTGACCTGGAATTCACTATGGAATCTCAGAGTGGCCTCGAACTCACGGCGATCCTCCTACCTCTGCCTCCCGAGTGCTGGGATTAAAGGCGTGCGCCACCATGCCCGGCTTCAATCATGCCCATTTTTTTTACAGATTTGTGAGCAATATATATTACACACATACATATATATGTGTGTACATATATGTGTATATATACATATGTGTGTATATGTGTCTATATGTATGTGTGTGTATGTGTCTATATATGTGTATGTATATGTGTGTATACATGCATATGTGTGTATATATGAGCATATGTATACGTGTATGTGTGTATATGCACGTATATATACGTGTATGTGTCTGTGTGTGTATATATATGTGTATATGTGTGTATATATGTGTGTATGTGTGTATATGTGTGTATATATGGGTATGTGTGTATATGTATACATGCATATGTTTGTGTATATATACATATATGTGTGTATATACATGTATGTGTGTGTATATATACACTTATGTGTGTGTATACATGTGGTTATATATATACATGTATATGTGTGTATATATGTGCATATATCTACATATTTGTGTATATATGTGTATATATACATAAGTGTGTATATATACATATGTGTATATGTGTGTGTATATATATACACATATATGTGTGTATATATGTGTGTATATGTTTGTGTATATACTTGTATGTATACATACATGTGTGTATATATACATATGTATGTGTGTACATATATACATATGTATGTGTGTGTACATATATACATATATATGTGTGTATGTGTGTATTTATATATATACATACCTGTGTATATGCATGTGTATAATACATATATGTGTGTGTATATAATTATATATATATGTTTATATATGTGTATATATGTTTATGTGTGTGTATATATATGTATATATGTGTGTATATATATGTATATATGTTTGAGTTGGGTCTTTAGCCAAGGCTGACCTGGAACTCACTATAGTCCCAGGCTGGCCTTGAACTCACAGCAATCCTCCTACTTCTTCCTCCCAAGTGCTGGGATTAAAAGTGTGTGTCACCATGCCTGGCTGTTTTTTAGAAATGTAATTTATTTGCTAGGAGAGAGAAAGAGAGACAATGGGCACACCAGGGCATCCTGCTACAGATGAACTCCAAATGCATGCACCAATTTGTGCAACTGGCTTTAGGTGGGTACTGGAGAATCAAACTCTGGTTACTAGGTTTTGAAGGCAGTTGCCTTAACTGCAGAGCCATTTCTCCAGCCCTACCCTGACCTCTTGTTTATCCACTTTATTTCATTTATTTTTCAGGAGTGTGTGCGCACACATATGCCAGGGCGGGCATCTTCAAATGATCTCTATTTTTTAGAATGGTCTCTGGAATTCTCTAGTTCAGCTAGACTAGGTGGCCAGTGAGCACCAGTCATCCTCCTGTCTCCGTTGCCCCGGCACTGCGATTATAGGTGTACCACCATGACTAGCTTTTTAAAAATATTTTAGAAGGAGAGAGAGAACAGGCACACCAGGGCCTCTAGCCACTCACTGCAAACAAATTCCAAATGCATGTGCCACCTTGTGCATCTGGCTTACATGGGTACTGGGGAATGGAGCCTGGGTCCTTAGGCTTTGCAGGCAAGCACCTTAACCACCAAGCCATCTCTCCAGCCCACCATAAGTGTTTTGATATTCGGCTTAGTAATGATAGCTTGAAGAGCTATAATTTTGCCATTAATCTTTACAGCTGAGCATGGTGGTTCAAACCTGTAATCCCAGCACTTGGGAAGTAGAGGTAGGAGGACCAGGAGTTCTAGGTCATCTTTGGCTAAAAAGCAAGTTCCAAGACCAGCCTGGGTTATATGAGACCCTGTCTGAAAACAACAAAAACATAGCATTTATTTGTGAATCTGGTTTTATTCATATAAGATAGTGTGTTCAGGGCTGGTATGTCTGGCAAACTTAAACTTCAAAGCTTTTCATGCGCAATGGAGGCCATGCCAGTCTCCCCGCTTTCACCTCCTCACATAACCCAGATTGCCTTCAGTCCCTCTTAGAAAAGCTGCAGCTTTAGAAAACAAACGAGAAAGGGCAGCAGTGATTAAAATCTGGAAATTCGAGAAGGAAGCTACATCTGCCTTAGATAGATGCACTCAGCATTGGTATTTAGACCAGATGAGATAGCGTGTCACCTACTGTGGCAGGCCCTCGAATACCCAGGGACAATGGAGCGTGTCAGGAGCTGCTGTTGCCTTCGACTCTGAATTTCCTGCCCCGTACGTGTGCTAGACACTGTCTTACTGATCCGCTGCGAGGGTGGCAGCCACTCTTAGTTTAGAGCTCAGTGTTGAGATCCTGTGGGAAAAGCAAACTTGCTCTTTTGTGGGGAAAGAAGAGATTCCCTTACATAATGAGTCAAAGGAAAAATACCGGGATAGAAAAACCTGGTTTCTACAAAAACTTCCGCAGTCAACTTTAATTTTTAACTTTAGAGGGATAGTAATGTATAAAGTGATAAATGAAGTGAATTTCTGTTTTTCGAGGTACGGTCTCTCACTAGCCCAGGCTGACCTGGAAATCACTATGTAGTCTCAGGCTGACCTCAAACTCACAGTGATCCTCCTACCTCTGCCTCCCAAGTGCTGGGATTAAAGGTGTGTGCCACCGCGCCTGGCTTGACATCTTACTTTTTGAGACAGGTGACACCTAGAGCTCACTGAGTCAGAGTAGCTGGTCAGCAAGTTTCAGGGTTCTCTTGTCCCTGTCTTCCTATGCGGGTGCACGCTACCATGCCTGGCTTTTACATGCGTGCTGGGGATCTGAACACAGGTCCTCAGGTTTATTTGGCAAATACTTTACTCACTGAGCCGTCTCCTCTTTCCTTATTTATTGGTGGTTTTAAAAGAATTATGTGGGCTGGAGAGATGGTTTAGCAGTTAAGGCACTGGTCTGTGAACCCTAAGGACCCAGGTTCCATTTCACGCTTCCCACATAAAGCCAGATGCACAAGGGTGGTGCATGTGTCTGGACTTCATTTGCAGTGGCAGGAGGCCCTGGCATGCCCTGTCTCTTTGTCTCTAATAAATAAAAATAAAGAATTAGGCCGGGGTTGGAGGGATGACTTAGTAGTTAAGGCGTTTGCCTGGGAAGCCAAAAGACCCCGGTTCAATTCCCCAGGACCCACGTAAGCCAGATGTACAAGGTGGTAGAAGCATCTGGAGTTCGTTTACAAATAGCTGAAGTCCTAGCACACCGATTCTCTCTGCCTCTCTCTCAAAATGAATAATTAAAAAAATTTTTTTTCATTTATTTGAGAGAGAAAGACATAAAGAGTGTGTGTGTGTGTGAGAGAGAGAGAGAGAATGGGCATGACAGGGCCTCCAGCCACTGCAAACAAACTCCAGATGCATGCACCCCCTTGTGCATCTGGCTTATGTGGGTCCTGAAGAATCGAACTGGGGTCCTTAGGCTTTGCAGGCAAACACCTTAACTTCTAAGCCATCTCTCCAGGCCCAAAATGAATAAAATTTTTAAAAATTAAAAAAAATTTAAATAGCTGGGCATGGTGGTGCATGCCTTTAATCCCAGCACTCGGGAGGCAGAGGTAGGAGGATCACTGTGAGTTTGAGGTCACCTTGAAACTATATAGTTATTTCCAGGTCAGCCTGGACCAGAGTAAGACCCTACCTCAAAAAACCAAAAAAAAAAAAAAAAAAAAAATTAGTCAGGTATTGGAGGGATGACTTAGTGGTTAAGGTACTTGCTAGCAAAGCCAAAGGACCCAGGTTTCAGGTTTGATTCCCCAGGACCCACGTAAGCCAGACGCACAAGGTGCTGCACATGCGTGGAGTTCATTTGCAGTGGTTTGGAGGCCCTGGTGCTCCCATTCTTTCTACCTGCCTCTCCCAACTCCCTCTCATAAATAAAATATTTAAAAAAAATAAATCACGTGTGGGTCAGAGGACCCTATCAAGGTTTCTGTGCGCTGCCTTCCTTCAGACAGGCTTTTGCTGCTCATGCCAGGCTGCCAAGGAAGGATGGCGTAGCTGGCTGTGAGCTCTCAGATTCTCCTGGGCTGGCCTCCCGTTGTCACAGGCCTGTTGGCATCCCCAGATGCATGTTCTACTTTATGTGGCTATTGGGGAATTGAACTCTGGCCAGCAGGCTTTGCAAGCAAACACCTTTAACCACTAAGCCATCTTCTCAGCCCTACGTATTGGTTTTCTTGAGTCAGGATGCCATGTAGCTTAGGCTGGCGTCAAACTCCATATGTAGCCGAGGGTGAACTCAACTCCGGGTCCTCCTGCCTCTACCTCCTAAGTGTGGGAATACAGGCATGCACCGCCATACCTGGCCAAGTGTTCGTAGTTCTTTTAGAGGATATCCGTTTCCAGGACATGTCTTAGGACTACCTATTGGCTGCATGAACTGAGGCGATGGCACAGTGTAAATTCCAGATCCCTTCCCCCCTCCCATCGGCCAGGCTTAGGTCTGGGGTTCTGGACACCGCTTTATCCACTCCAGAAGAGGAACCAGAGGAGGCTTGGGCAGTGTCTTAGGAGCTAGATGCAGTTACTTTCTTAAAAAATATTTTTGCCGGGCGTGGTGGCACACGCCTTTAATCCCAGCCCTCGGGAGGCAGAGGTAGGTGGATCACCATGAGTTCGAGGCCACCCTGAGACTACATAGTGAATTCCAGGTCAGCCTGTGCTAAAGCGAGACCCTACCTTGAACCCCCCCCCATACATATATGTATATATTTTTAAATATTTTTATTTACTTATTTGAGAGAGAAAGAGGAGACGGGGGAGAGAGAGAGAGAGAGAATGGGTGCGCCAGGGCCTCCAGTCACTGCAAACGAACTCCAGACATGTGCACCCGCTTGTGCATCTGGCTAACGTGGGTCCTGGGGAATCGAACCTGGGTCTCTTGGCTTTGCAGGCAAGTGCCTTAAGCATAAGCCATCCCTGCAGCCCACAGTTACTTTTATAAAGCCTGCCAGCCCGAGGTTTAATCCCCTAGGACCCACATACAGCCAGATGCACAAAGCAGCCCATGTGTCTGGAGTTGGCTTGCAGTTCTATGTTCTGAAATCTGACAAATGCTTTCAAGGTTAGAGCCCAACTCTCTGGGCATGCATTAAAAATGTCACCATTCTTGTGTGTGAAGTAGAGCTCCAGAGCCGACCGTGTCATAATAGAGAAACCAAACCCATGCTGCTGTCCCGGTTGCTTAAACCAGCCACCAGTAAGGCCGTGTACTCACTAGGTGGTGGTGATCTCTGCTAACTACTCGACTCTCACGGCCCACAGGTGAGCCAGCTTGCTTTCTGAACTCACTGTCCACTACGAGTCTGAAACATTTTCCGTTAAAGCCTGCACTTTCCTGTGACGTCAACAGTGGTGGGCCAAACAGTGTTACCCCTGAGGTGACCTCTGGTTCTGGCTTTGCACCTCCTCTTTCAGTGCCATCCTGGCCGCTGCTTGGACAGTGATAGGCAGGCGTCCATCAGAGCCTCTGCTGTGAGGGCCTCGGGGTCCTCAGCGTCCACTGGCGGGGGCCTTTACGTCCTGCTCTGACCTCTTGACTGACCAAAGCTTTCCACTGTTGAGCTCTCGAAGGATCTGTAGCTACCTGGCATGCCAGGCCTGTGAGTTGTTCATAGCCAGTCTTCCCAGCTTTAATCAGATCAATATGAAACTGCCTTGGAGCCCCAGTGCAGGGGAGAGGGAGGCGGTGTGGGGCGAGGTGACGCTCCAGCAGACGGGTAGAAGCGAGGGTCCCCCTTTGAGGTTTTCTGTTTTGGTGGTGGTGGTGGGGGGTGGGTTTGAGGTAGGGTTCCAGCTTAGGCTGACGTGGAATTCACTATGTAGTCTCAGGGTGGCCTAATCTCAGGATGGCCTTGAACTCACGGCGATCCTCCTACCTCTGCCTCCCGAGTGCTGGGATTAAAGGCGTGCGCCACCACGCCCGGCCCAGCTCCTTCTGAGGTTCCTGCAGGGTCGTTGTCGCAGTTTTGGCAAGCAGAGCTCTGGGAGCAGCGGGTTCATTGTCAAGAGCGCAGGTCGTCTGCGGGACTTCCTCCTTTACCAGTGTCAGGCTCTTCAGACAAGTTTGGCCAGGACTTGTGCCTGCTCGGGGGCATCTCAAAGAAAGGAAGGGTGCCTTGAAGGGAGGCTTTGGCCTGACCTCTGCCCTGAAACTGAGCTCTTGGACATTGGATGGCAGATACGCTAGCACCAGTTTTCTTAGGGTACTTGAAGACGAACCATACGGCTTTCCAGACCTGGGCACTGACTGACTGCCTTGTCCAGTTTGTGGAAAAGCCATCCTAGTCAGGTGCTTAGTCCAGCCAAGCATTTAGGTGATAAAGTCTTCCCAAATTTGCGTCTCAAGTACTTCGGGCGTATACTGAAGCACACGCTCCACAGAACACTGTCCAGTGAGCAGCAGATCTCAGTAAATATTTGTTGAACACTGCTGATGGGCCAGGCGCCGTGTGTGCGGAGGAACAGAGTGCAGCCTCCCCAGATCCAGTGACAGTACGTCCCCTTCCAGAAATGGGGGCTTCTGTTGTCACCCCCTGGCCTGTTGCTGGTAGAATGCTCTTGAGGGTGATATGACATGAGCAGGCTGAATAAATACTAAAGTAGCTCACTTCAGATTTGAATTTTGAAAAATTAAACTTTGAGGGGCTCAGGAGATGGCCCAGTGGTTAAAGGTACTTGCTTACAAGGCCTGTTAGCTCAGGTTCAATTCCCTAGCCACCCATAAAACCGTGTGGGTATTTGTTTGCAGTACACACACACACACACACACACACACACACAATTTTAAAAAAATGGGGTTTAGCAGTTAAGGTGCTGGCCAGAGAAGCCTAAGGACCTAGGTTCAAGTCCCCAGAACCCATGTAAGCCAGATGTACAAGGTGGCACATACATCTGGAGTTCATTTGCAGTGGCTGAAGGCCCTGGCACACCCATTTTCTCCCTCCCTCATTCTTTCTCTCTCTAAAATAAATAATAATTAATAAATAATAAAATAATCTTTAAAAATAGGGACAGGAGAGAGATTTTAGTGGTTAAAGGAGCTTGCTTTCAAAGTTCGCCAATCTGGAGTTCAGCTCTCCAATACTCATGTAAAGCCCCACGCATAACATGTGTCTGGAGTTCATTTGCAGTGGCAGGAGACCTTGGTGCACCTTTTTTCTTTCTCCCCAAATAAGTAAATAATAAAATCAAACTTGGAGGTAATAGTAGGTTTATAGACCATTGCACGAAACAATTCAGAGAGATCCCATGAATCCTTCAGCCAGTTCTCTCACAGCATCTTAGCATCTTGCAGAGCTGTATCATAATAGGATAGCCAGGAGAGTGACGTCGGTAGAATGCAGTTTTCCTAGGAAACCTGCTTGGGGGCTAGAGATGTGGCTCAGTTGGCAGAGTGCTTGCCTAGCATTCACGAAGCCCTGGTTTCATCCCCAACACCACATAAAACCAGACGTGGAGGCCCACACCTGTAATCCCAGCACTTGGAAGGTGGAGACAAGAAGATTGGAAGTTCAAGGTCATTCTACATAGGGAGTTCTAGGCCAACCTTGGCTACATGAGACTGTCTCAAAATAACAAAAACAGGACTGAAGAGCTGGGTGTGGTGGCGCACGCCTTTAATCCTAGCACTCAAGAGGCAGAGGTGGGATGATCACTGTGAGTTCAAGGCCAGAGACTACATAGTGAATTCCAGGTCAGCTTGGGCTAGAGTGAGTCCCTACCTCAAAAACTAAAACAAAAACAGGACTGAAGAGATAGCTCAGTGGATGAAGTGCTTGCCTTGTAAGCATGGGAACCTGAGTTTGAGCCCCAGTACCCAGGTAAAAGTGATGGTGCTTGTATTCTAGCTCTGGGGAGGTACAGAGAGGAGGATTCCCAGAGCCTGCTGGTCAGTTAGTCCACATAACTGATGAGCTTCAGGCTATTGAGAGACCCTGTCTGAAGGAGGTTGATGGCCAGGCACTGTGACTCATGCCTACAGTCCCAGCACTCAGGAGGCTGAGGTAGGATTGCTGTGGGTTTGAGGCCAGCCTGGGTCATTTAGTGAATTCCAGGCAACCAGGGCTAAAGTGAGACCTTAGTTAAAAATAAAATGAGGACTGGAGAGATTTCTCAGCGGTTAAGACACTTGTCTGTGAAGCCTAATCGCCCAGGTTTGATTCCCCAGTGCCCATGTAAAGCCAGATGCGCAAAGTGGCACATGCATCTGGAGTTCATTTGCAGTGGCTGGGGACCCTGGCATGCCCATTCTCTCTATTTCTCTTTCTCTCTGCTTGCAAATAAATAGAAATACTTTAAAAATAAATAAAATGGTTAATAGAATTCCTTAGAATAACACCTGAAGTCTTCCGGTCTCCACATGCACAAACATGCACACCCACGAAATAAAACTACATAGGCCAGGCATGGTGGTGCACGTCTTTAATCCCAGCACTTGGGAGGCTGAGGTGGGAGGATTGCTATGAGTTAGAGGCAAGCCTAGGGCTACAGAATGAATTCCAGGTCAGTCTGGGCTAGAGTGAAACACTGCCTCTGGTTAAAAAAAAAAAAAGAAAGAAAGAAAGAAATGGGCCAAACAGGCTTAACAGTTTGTCGGTTAAAAGAAAAGGTTAGGGTGCCTGCTTCCATCGCATCATTCTCTGGGAAATAGTGCTGTGGCTTTGCAAATCAGTGCACTCTTGGAGAAATGATCAGAATTCACAAGTTTACATTGTGTCCATGCCCTTGACCATGACCTGAGAAGTATGTGCAGAGGGTGGCGCAGGCGAAGGGACCTTGGAGACCACTGACTGCACGTCGCATGCTTCCTGGGCCTGCAGGCTCAGGCCTCCAGCAGACCCTTGTCCAGTGAACCTGGGCGCAGGGGAAACAAACGGTCCTCGGAGGAGCGGGGCTCCACTTATTGCCAGTCCCACCCTCACCCACTGAGGCGAAGAGTAGGGCAGGTCCAGGGAGGAAAGCGGGACAGGCTATGGGGTCCTGGCTGTTTCGAGCCCACCTCCCTGGGGCTCACTTTCATCCTCCAGGACATAGTATGACGGCGCTGTCTGCTTAACAACGTTGTGCGAGGATCAAATGAGTCAGTGCGTGGATGGCGGTCAGGCTTGGTGGCATAGCCTGTCATTCTCACTACTTGGGAGGCTGAGGCAGGAGGCTCACAAGTTCAAGTCCTGTCTGGATTATGGCATGAGTCCAACTTGGTTAATTTAGCAAAATAAAATAAAAAATAGTTAATTTTTTTTCTTGTTTATTTTTATTTATTTATCTGAGAGTGACAGACAGAGAGAGAAAGAGGCAGAGAGAGAGAGAGAGAGAGAGAATGGGCACGCCAGGGCCTCCAGCCACTGTAAATGAACTCCAGACGCGTGCACCCCCTTGTGCATCTGGCTTACATGGGTCCTGGGGAATCGAGCCTTGAACCCGGGTCCTTAGGCTTCATAGGCAAGCGCTTAACCTCTAGGCCATCTCTCCAGCCCCCAAAATGAAATTTTTCTTGGTATATTTTGAGTATCTCACTGTAGCCCAGGCTAACCTGGAACTCACTCTATATTCCCAAGTTGGCCTTGAACCCACCATCCACCTCAGCCTCGCCACCACACTAGCTGCTGCTGCTTCTCCTCCTCCTTCAAACTCATGGCCGCCCTCCCACCTCTGCCTCCCAGTGCTGGGATTAAAGGTATGAGCCACCATGCCCCGGCACAAGCTTCTATTTTAAAAATATTTTTAGTTATTTGGGAAGAAAGAGATAGCCTCCAGCCACTGCACACAAACTCCAGACACATGTGCCTCCTTGTGCATCTGGCTTACGTGGGTTCTGGAGAGTCGAACCTGGGTCTTTTGCCTTTGCAGGCAAATGCCTTAACTGTTAGGCCATCTCTCCAGCCCAACCTTGAACATTTTTTTTTTCAAGGTAAGATCTCACTGTAGCCCAGGCTGACCTGAAATTCACTATGGAGTCTCAGGGTGGTCTTGAACTCGCAGCGATCCTCCTACCTCTGCCTCCCAGTGCTGGGAATAAAGGTGTGTGCCACCACGCCCGGCTCCAACCTTGAACTTTTGGTCCTCCTCCTGAGTGCTGAGAGTACAGGCGTGTGCCGCCACGTCTGGTTGATGCAGTGCTGGGATAGAACGCAAGACTGTGTGCATGCTGGGCCAGCAGCCTACCAGCTGAGCTAATCCCCGGTCCTCAAAGGTACTTCCTTGCCAGAACAGAACTAGCCACTGGTGGTGGGGCCACGGATGGCATGAGGCAGTGGAAGAGACATTGGAAGAGAGGCGCAGGCAGACATAAGGAGACATGCATTTGTTTTCTGAGCCTGCCTCAGTGGTGAGTCCTCAGGGGCAGCCTGACTACCAGCTGCATCCAGGTCAAAGGAACTATAGACACTAGTTCACACCGAGAAGACCATAGGCCTGGTTTGCCAATGTTCTTTTACTTTTTTTTTTTAATTACATTTTTAAAATTTGAGATGGAGGAGAGAATGGGTGCATCAGGGCCTCTTGCCACTGCAAATGAACTCCAGACACTTGTGGTACATTGTGCATCTGGCTTTGCGCTGGTACTGGGGAATTGAACCTCAGCCAAAAGGCTTTGCAAGCAAGCACCTTTAACTGCTGAGCTAGCCCCAGTCTGAAAGTTCTTTTTCTTTTGTAAAGCTGCTAACAGGAAGCCAAAAACAACCGTGCAGATACACATGAGGTGTTGGGATTGGGCTATGATTTATCATGATGGGTCCCGAGAATACCTGAGGTCTTCTCATCGTGATGAGATCAAATCAAACCCAAACTGGCTAACAGAAATCACTAGACTATCTGCTTTTGGACAGATTCCTTTTGTATTACCACTAAAGACTCTTCATATATATATATATATTTTTGGTGTGTGTATGCATGTCTCTCTCTCTTTCTGTGGGTGTGTGTGGTATGTATCGCTCATGCATGTGTGTATGCAGGTGTGTGCACCCCGTGTGTTCATGCACAGCAGCCAGAGGGGAATGCCAGCTGTCTTCCTCCATCACTCGTCTATGTTTTCTTGAGGCAGAATTTCTCCCTGAACCCGGAGCTGCTGTTTTTGATCTGACCAGTTAGCTCCAATAATTTTCCTGCTCCCACGGGACTGAGGTTGCAGGTGTACGTGGCTTTTTATGTGGGCGCTAGAGGTCAAACTCAGGCCGTCTTGGGCTTGCGCAGCAGGGGCTCTTATCTGCTGAGCCATCTCCCCTGCCCAAGACTCCTTGTTTATTTATCTTATTTATTTATTTTTTTAAGGCAGGGTCTTTGCTCTAGCTCAGGCTGACCTGGAATTTACTGTGTAGTCTCAGGCTGGCCTCAAACTCACAGTGATCCTACCTCAGTTAATGCAGGGAGTGCCCAGGAGAGAGAAAGAGAGAGAGAGAGAGAGAGAGAGAGAGAGAGAGAGAGAATATGAATGGGTGCATCAGGGCCTCTAGCCACTGTAAACAAACTTCAGACACATGTGCCACTTTGTGAGTCTGGTTTCATATTGGTACTAGGGAATTGAACTTGGTCATTAGGCTTTGCAGGCAGGTATCTTAACTGCTAAGCCATCTCTCAGCCCCAAGACTCCTTATTTTTAGTAATTATAAACAATTTTTGTTCTTTTGAAAAATATACTTTGAAGGCTGGGCGTGGTGGATCACTCCTTTAATTTTAGCACTCGGGAGGCAGAGGTAGGAGGATGGCTGTGAGTTCAAGGCCACCCTGAGAGTACATAGTGAATTCCAGGTCAGCCTAGGCAAGAGTGAGACCCTACCTCGAAAAACCAAAGTATGTATATATGTATATATGTATGTATGTATATATCTATCTATCTATATGTATGTTCTTTGACAACTCACATATGTATATAATATATTTTGATCATATTCACCCTCCTTCTCTTATCTCCTTTCCACTCCCACTAAATCTATTCTTCCCAACAAGTCCTTTTACTCTTTTTTTTGTACATTTATGTGTGTGGTCTGTGACTGTGTATGTGTGTACATTTATGTGTGTGGCATATGATTTTGTGCATGTGTGTGTGTGTGCGTGTGCATGTTTGCATGTATGTGGGTACACATATGTGTGAACATGCGTGTGGAAGCCAGAGGCTGATCTCAGATGTCTTCCGTGGTGGGTGTTGACATGGAGGGGTCACTCAGGCACATCACCAGGCCCGGGGTGGGGGCGGCTATGGGATGAAACCTGAGTCTGGGTCTCCAGACAGACCCTCCCTGGCATCAGCTTTATTTTCATTTGGCACATGCTGTAAGAAGAGAGGGTGACCTGGGCGTGGTGACGCACGCCTTTAATCCCAGCACTTGGGAGGCAGAGGTAGGGGGATTGCCATGAGTTCGAGGCCACCTTGAGACCCCATAGTGAATTCCAGGTCAGCCTGAGCTAGAGTGAGACCCTACCTCGAAAAAGAGAGAAGAGAGGGAGGAACCCAAATTGATCCTCGTTGGTACAGGAATAGGAAAAAGCAAGCAACCTCCATGTTCTCTTCCCTTTGAATTCTGTTTATCAAGGGAAGCCTTGTTTTCATTTTCATAGCACATGTTTATGACTTTGAAGCAGGAACTGCCTGACCTGTGTTCCTCCAGGGCTGGCTGCTGTATCCTGCTTCCCCACTTGCTAGTCTGAGGCTGTGTGAGACTTAGCGCAGGCCTCCCAGCCGCAGCAGAAGGCAGAGAAGGAGCCCCGGGCGGCCGCCGCCGCTTTCTCCTGCCCTCTTGCCTATGGTGGCTTCTCTCGGGGGACAGCAGCTCTGAGCACCGCAGTCTGGCTCAACAGTCATCACAGCCTTAGAAGTTGTCTTCGCGGAGGCTGGGCAGATAGTGCAGACCCTAAAGTGCTTGCCACATAAGCATGAGCGCCCGTGATCACATCCTCAGAGCCCACTAGCAGCTGGGCATGCGGGGGCGCAGGGATGGCAGGGTCCCTGGGGCCTGCGGCCTAAGCAGTCTAGTTGAATCAGCAAGTTCCAGGTTCGGTGACAGGCTCCTCCAAAAATAAGGTGACGGTTAAGAGCCAAAGGCAGGGGAGGAGTGCTTACAGTGCTGTCTTCCTGACACCAAGCAGCCTTGATAGTCTTGACCTCACAGTGGCTGCTGCTACCTACACAAGACCTGCGTGACAGGAGAAAAGAAAATGGTGACGGGCAGGCCGTGGGAGAAGGGGCTCTGTCTCCTCAAGACTTGCACAGCCTTCCCTCCTTCTGAAGAGGAGGTGCTCAGTCCTGTTGCAGGGGGGAAGTGGAGAAGATGGGGGACAGCAGACAGCAATGCTCAGAGAGTAATGACACCCGTGGGAGACCATCCTGTGTAAACTCACGCTCAGACACAACGCTGGGCCACCCACAGGGCCACAGAGTGAGGGACAATAATAACAGCCGGCAGTATTAACTGATGGTCTACTATGAGCCTAGAACTGAGTATAGGTGATCAAATTCTTACACTTGTTTTTATGAAAGAAGAGAGAATTGGTGCATCAGGGCCTTAGCCACCGTAATGAACTCCAGACGTGTGTGCATCACCTTGTACGCCGGTGCTACCTGCGCATCTGGCTTATGTGGGTTCCTAAGTCCTTAACCACTGAGCCATCTCCCTAGCCCCTCAATTCTTATTCAGTCTTGCTTCTAGAGTTGCTAGGGTTATAGCCTGGAGCTTGGCAGCTCCTCAAAGCTAGGCTTTGCCACCTATCCTCAACAGACCAACTATAGAGACAATGGTGAAAAGCAGAGGAAAAAGATTTATTTAATGTGGCCCCGTTGGGAAGAGGGACAAGTAAAGAGATCTAGGGACCCCAAGTTTATCTTCAGTGTCCTGACATACACGGGATCCACCTATAATTGACCTTCAACAAAGTTGTTTTACGTTTTACTAATATCCTATGTAGAGTCACAGAGGGCGTAGGACTGGCTTGAAGCCAGTTTTAGAGGGTTCAATTCCTTCCTTTCCTCTTTTGTTTTGTTTTGTTTTCTTGAGGTAGGGTCTCACTCTAGCTCAGGCTGACCTGGAATTCGCTATGTAGTCTTAGGGTGGCCTCGAACTCACGGCGATCCTCCTACCTCTGCCTCCTGAGTGCTGGGACTAAGGGCGTGTGCCACCACGCCCGGCTTGCTTCCCTCTTGCTTCCTTTCTTAATAAGCGTTAGCATACGTAGGTTCTTCAAGGTTAAGGTTTAAACGGAAGACTAGAGGGACACATAGCTAAGTTGTCCTGGTGTCGTATCTTTGGACCCATCATTATCTAGGCTGTAGTCTCTCCTGGGAAGTGACTCTGAGCACTGTGTGAAATCTCTTCCTGGCAGCCAAGTGCTTCCTCTGGCTGGCATCAGTCTTTAGCCTTTTCCTTCTTCCTGCACTGGAAGCATGGAGGAGTTCCGATTTCTCGGGGATCACTATTTCAGTAGTCTGATAGCCAAAGAAAGGGGCACAAGTATCTTCATTCCTACCAGAATGGTAACAACAGTTGCCTGGTCAGCGTGTGGAAGTATTCTTGTTTTACAGACGAGGAAGTGCCGGGCCGCAGAGGAGAGGGAGGCAGAGGTAGGAGGATCACTGTGAGTTCAAGGCCACCCTGAGACTGACAGTGAATTCCAGGTCAGCCTGGGCCACAGTGAGACCCTACCTCGTAAGTGCATACAGATGAGCAAGTGGAAGATGCTGAGTCATGATGGGATATTTCTGGGCCAATAGCACTCCTGCTCCTGCTTGGCTCTGGAAATTACCCTTTTCCCTACAATGCTCATTTTTCCTGTTCCTGGGATACACCGAGTTACTGACAAAACGTGTTTGTCCCTATTCCACTGTGAGACTTAACCAAGGGTGGGTGATGGACTTGTCTGGGAATCCATCTCTGAAGCTTCCGGGCAGCTGCTGTTAGTGACCCCTTGCCCGGAATTCCTTTGGTGTTCAGGTCACAGACACCTTTCATCTGCAAGATGACCTGTCAGCAGGCCAAAGGGAACGTCCTACCTTGTTTTGTTGCCCTTTTACTTGATTCTTTTCTTGAAGTAGAAAAAACTGCTAACTGGAGTCTCTTTCTCTCTCTCTGTCTTTCTCTCTGGGTTTCACACTTACCCTTGGCAGGGTCCTGAAAACATCCCTCGTGGACTGTAATGCTCACTGACACCCCCACTCCCTTGTTGCTTCAGAGCCAGGTCTCCTCTGTGTGCCTAACTGCAGAACTGCCAGCGAAAGACAGGGAGGCTTTCTAAGTGAAGGCCACGGCCCTTGTTCTCTGTTTCCTGAGCCAACAGTCAAAATTCACTCTGGCAGCCGGGCGTGGTGGCGCACACCTTTAATCCCAGCACTCGGGAGGCAGTGGTAGGAGGATTGCCATGAGTTCGAGGCCACCCTGAGACTGACAGTGAATTCCAAATCAGCCTGGGCTAAAGTGAGACCCTACATGCAAAAAAACAAACAGGATATCCATGACCTCACAGTGCTTAGTAAGACCCTTATCACAGGAGGAAAAGATGACGACATCAAAATAAAAGAGAGACTAATGGAGAGAGGGGAGTGGATATGATGGAGAGGGGATTTTTGAAGGGGAAATAGAGGGAGGGGAGCGAATTACCGTGGTTTATTGTCTGTAAGTATGGAAGTTGTCAATAAAAAAATTAAAATAGCCGGGCGTGGTGGCGCACGCCTTTAATCCCAGCACTCGGGAGGCAGAGGTAGGAGGATTGCCGTGAGTTCGAGGCCACCCTGAGACTCTATAGTGAATTCCAGGTCAGCCTGGGCTATAGTGAAACCCTACCTCGAAAAAAAAAAAATTAAAATAAGGAAAAAAAACAGGGCCGGAGGGATGGCTTAGTGGTTAAGATGCTTGCCTGCAAAGCCAAAGGACCCAGGTTTGATTCCCCAGGACCCACATAAGCCAGATGCACAAGGTGGCGCATGGGTCTGGGGTTCGTTTGCAGTGGCTGGAGGCTCTGGCACGCCCATTCTCTCTCTGCCTCTCTGTCTCTCTGTCTCTCAAATAAAAATTAAAAAAAATTCCCTTCATGTGCATATGGCATGCTGTCACCCGGTTCTGTGCCGAGGCCGCACGTAACCTCCATGGGCAGCCTCAGGCCCCAGGCTCTGGGACCGACGGGTGGTTCTTCCCTTTCACCTGCTGACCAGGCGACTCCGCAGCAGCAGAGCACTGGGCGCGTTGGCTGGAACAGAGGGGCACTTTCAGGAGAGCAGCTCTAGGGGACTACCTCATCCCTCTGTAAGGTCTCAGCACAAAGGGACAGTTTGGCCATTCATGGGCCTAGGAAAACTGCTAGTTGCTGGATTTGGTCCAGGGTCCAGTTCAGAGCTTTCCTTCTTTCCTTCCTTCCTGACAGTCTCATGTAGCGCAGGCTGCGCTGGGCTTGCACTCACGATGTAGTAGAGGATGACCTTGGACCCTCACCCTCATGCCTCTGCCTCCTGAGTACCGGGGATTACAGGCATGGGCCACCACACCCAGTGTATCCCGTGCTGGGGATCAAACACAGATTTTGTGAACGCAAAGCAAACTGTACCAACGAAGCTATGTCCCCGGCCCCTGAGCTAATCTCTACCCCTGAGAACTCAAGACATGTCTCATCTTAGAGTCAGGAGGCCAGAAGAGAGAAGTCGTGTCTGCCAGAGCTGACGGGACAGAAGCCTGTGTCCATTCACCTCGTCGACCCTCTTTTGTACAAGGCTGCGTGGGTGATGTGCAAACCAGGCCAGGAAGATCAGGGGCCTGGGGCTGGGAGCCAGGCTAGAGGAGGAAAGTTGACTATTATGACCGAAGCAAGCAGGGAAAAGGTGATCTACGTGTGGACTCAGCAGGAATGCAACAGCTCAGCCTTTCTTGTCCTTCCCAGCTCCAGTGGATCCAAAAGAAAGCGCTGGTTGCAGCCCCGGGACTGCCAGGCCTCCGTCCACCTCGCTGGGGTCTCGGCTGTCAGGCCCCTTGCCCTTCGCGGCAGGAGAGCGAGAGCCCAGCCTCCCTGCGTTTCCCTCTTGTGGCATCTTCCTGTGCTGCTCCATCTTTGGACAAGTTCACTGAATTCAGTGCAGTTAGAAAAACAAACATGGGCTGCAGTGATGGTTTAGTGGTTAAGGCGCTTGCCTGCGAAGCCCAAGGGACCCACGTAAGCCAGATGCACAAGATGGCACATGTGTTTGGAGTTTGTTTGCAGTGGCTAGAGGCCCTGGTGTGCCCATTCTCTTTTTTTTTTTGTTTTTTTTTTTTTGTTTTTTTTTTTTGTTTTTCGAGGTAGGGTCTCACTCTAGCCCAGGCTGACCTGGAATTCACTATGGAGTCTCAGGGTGGCCTCGAACTCACGGTGATCCTCCTACCTCTGCCTCCCGAGTGCTGGGATTAAAGGCGTGCGCCACCACGCCCGGCTCAGCCCATTCTCTATCTCTAAATAAATAAATGATTTTTTTTTTTAAAAAGGCAAACACCTGGGTGTGAGGGCTCAGCACTGGGGAGACTGGGGCAGTGAGTTTGAGGCCAGCTTGGTTTACATAGTAAAGCCAGGCCAGCCTGGACTACCAGCATGAAACTCTGTCTTTAATAATAATAAAAAAATAAATAAAAAGCCCAACTTGCTCCAAAGGGGCACTGCAATTTAAGTAGACAGTTGTATGCAATCAATGACTCATGCTTTATTGGAATTTCGAGAATAGATTTTGTTGAAAGGTTTCTGAATTTTGTTGTTGTTTTGATATTCTGAGATAGCATGTCATGTAGCTCAGGTTAAACTCACTTGTAGCTGAGGCTGGCTCTGATCTTCCTGCCTCCATCTCCTAAGTACTGGGGTTAGAAGTGTGTGTCATCATAGAAACCATAACTTTTCTGTTGTTGTTGAGGTAAGGTCTTTCTCTAGTCCAGTCTGACGTGGAATTCACTATGTAGTCTCAGGCTGACCTTGAACTCACAGTGATTCTCCTGTCTCAGCCTCCTGAGTAAGTTTTTTATTTATTCATTTACTTAGTTTTCAGTATAATGTAGGGGATCAAACCTAGGGCTCTGGTGTGCCCATTCTCTCTCCCATGAATAAATAAATAAAACTAAAATATTTTAGGGCTAGAGGGATGGCTTAGTGATTAAGGTGCTTGCCTGTAAAGCCAAAGGACTCAGGTTCAATTCCCCAGGACCCAGATAAGCCAGATGCACAAAGTGGCACATGCATCTGGAGTTCATTTGCAGTGGCTGGAGGCACTGGTGCACCCATTCTCTCTCATTCTATCTGCCTTTCTCTCTCTCTCAAATAAATAAAATATTTAAAAAATATATTAAGAATAAAATAAAATTTTTTAAAAAATTAACACCATAGAACTGATCTTTACAATCCCAACCACTGTTGTATCAAGTCCACCAAACCCGCCAAAGAGAGTGTAGCCATCAAAGCAAGAAACCCCAGGACCGAGGTGGGCGGTTGCTTTGACATCTGTCTTCAGCTTCGATGACAAGTACAACCCGCGTGGCAGGGAGGCGTGCGGCCATCAGCTCTAACTCTGGGTAACGCCATCCGCACCAGGCTCTCTTCAGAAGAAACTCCCCAACCCCAGAAAGCACTGAGTCACTGAAGACTGTAGATATCTGTAACTTTTAAAATAACTTTTACTTCCTTTAGTATTATTTATCTGCATGGGGTGAGGGGAAGAGGATGAGCGAATACGGGCATGCCAAGGCCTCTAGCCACGCACTGCAGCTGCAGGCACCACTGTGTGTGTCTGGCTTTACGTAAGGACTAGGGGATCAAGCCCAGGTCATTAGGCTTTGCAGACAAGCACCTTAACTGCTGAGCCATCTTGTCAGCCCAACATCTATATTTTATTTATTTACTTATGTTTTTGAAACAGTTTCCTTATGCAGTCCAGTCGCCTGGAACTCAAGATCCTATGGCCTCAGCCTCCTGAGGGCTGGAGTTACAAGTATGCACCCCCACACCCAGTGGATATCTTTGTGTGAATATAAGGTCTTGAACTCACTATGTAGCTGAGGATGACCTTATAATTGAGGATAAATTTGAACTCCTGATCCTCCTGCCATCTCCCAAATGTTTTACAAGCATGAGGACCCCATCCCAAAGGAAAAACAAAACAAAACAACAACAACAAAAATCTTGGAGGGTGATTAAAGATGATGTCAGAGGGTACCCTGTAGCTTCCCCGTGCACTTGCACACAAACAGGCACGGACATACACACGTGCACACACAAAGGCCTTGTGTCTGGAAGGCAGCATTCCAAAGCACTATCCCCCTTCCTCTGTCTCCTACATTCTTTCCACCACCTCTTCCACAGTGCTCCCTGAGTCGTGGAGGGTGTGACAGAGACGTCTCATTCAGTGTTGAACCCTCAACTGTCATTTCTTCTCAGAACTTTGATGATGTTTGAGTCTCCCCAGCAGCCATTGCCATTTGCGAAAAGAAGCTTCTCTACTCAAAAGTGAGAGTGGCACCACTATATACCCATAAACACAAGTATTTAGAGAGAAACTTGGGGGCACAGCATAATCATTTAGCCAAACAACAGTAGTAGCTTTCCATTCAGGGCTATTACCTTTCAAGTCATAGGCTTTGGACTAGGTTCACAGTGCCAGTCATGAATTTCCTCCTGTGGCCTGGGCCTCAAGTCCTACCGGAGAACAATTGGCTACCCCTGTAACAGTCATGCCCCTATCGCACCGGTGGGCGCATCTTGCCCAGCTGGCTGGTTGTATACTTTGCCCTGTCCACTGCTGCTTACAACTCATGACGACTCGTCTCCCTAACTAGCTGTACAGCTCTTCCCACCGTCCCGACAGCTCGTCAGCGTGGAGGTGCTTTCCAGCTCAGCTCCAGCTTGATTTCTGTGTCCTACAGCAACACCAAGAGCTAAGCCACTGTTGGAGCCACAGCTCAGCTGAGGCTGAAGCTGAAGACCAGATCCAGATGGAGTTCAAAGACGGCTCAGCAGTGAAGGGGCTTGGCTGCAAAGCCAAGGGACCCAGGTTTGATTCCCACGTCAGCCAGATGCACAAGGTGGCACATGCATCTGGAGTTTGTTTGCAGTGGTTGGAGGCCCTGGAGCATACATTCATTCTCTATTTGCCTCTTTCTTTAAAATAAACAAACAAATAAATAAATATAATTTAAAAAAACACAACAAGAAGTAGGGCTGGAGAGATGGCTTAGCAGTTAAGGTGCTTGCTGGCAAAGCCAAAGGACCCAGGTTCAATTCCCCAATACCCATGTAAAGCCAGATGCACAAGGTGGCCCATGTATCTGGAGTTTGTTTGCAGCAGCTGGAGGCCCGGGCGTGCCAATTCTTTTTCTCTCTCTCTCCTTGCAAATAAATAAAGTATTAAAAAATACATATTTAAAAAAAAAGAAGTAAGCCGGGCGTGGTGGAGCACGCCTTTAATCCCAGCACTAGGGAGGCAGAGGTAGGAGATCGCCGTGAGTTCGAGGCCACTTTGAGAATACAGAGTGAATTCCAGGTCAGCCTGGACTACAGTGAAACCCTACCTCGAAAAACAAAAACAAACAGAAAAAAGAAGTAGCAGGGCTCAGAGGCGAGCACTCTTAGACGTCCGGCTCATGGTGGCTGCTGTGGAAGAAGACAAGAGTCCCTGAGGTTTTCCTGACTCAGTACATGTTAGCCCTCACATCAGAGTTCTGGCCCTGGTTATTACCACAAACAAACCTTTCTCTGCAGGGGCCAGTGACACAGCCTTGTCCCCAGGCATGCTGATCCTGCGCGAGAGTGAGAGAATAGCTGGGGACCTTGGCAGAGAGACCCGAGAGTTGAAGGAACTCAGCGAAGAGCCACGTAATGGGTCACTCTTAGCAGAGCGGGTGTCCTAGGGATCAGTTTGGAAAAGCAGGCAAGAAGTAAGAGCATGCTTTGTGGAGTAGAGGTCCCCCAAAGTGAGGGTTTGGGGAGCCGGACTGCAGCCCGTCCCTCCGCAGGCCGGGAGAGCGGGAGACGGGATGGGCACAGGGGCCGAGGGAGGCGCGCAGGGACAGCTGGTCCAGAGGCTGCTGCCATGGGAACCGCAGGGGCCACGGTGGCAGGCGCTTGCGAGGACAAAAGAGTGCAGTCCTCCGGTGCCCGGGGGTCGAGGGGGTGTGGGGTGGCTGAGGACTTGCGGGGCCCTGCTGGAGGCGAGTGAGCTGTCGCCGCGCTCGCCCTTCCCGGCTACACTGGGGCTCCTTTGGCCGCACCCCTCTCCGAGGGTGGTCTCCCCACGAGCCCATGCACCTCGGACCGGCCCGGGTAGGAAGGGGCGGCGGCTCCCGGGGCAGTGCTCCCGCCCCTTTGGGCCGGAGGTTGGCGCCTCCCCTGCGGCCGAGGCCCGGGCCTGCAGGAGGTGGGGTCCGCGGCCGGCGCCCCGCGCTCGGATGTCACCGCGCGGCCACCCGGAGCGCGTCTCGGCCTGGATGGAGCCTCAGGTAGGCGCGCGGCGGCCCGGGGCCGGGGAGGGGGGCGCAGCGCGGGCCCGGGGCGTCTTTTCCGAGCGGAGGGGGCTCCGACCTGGCGCCCGGTGCGCGTGGAGTCGGGGTGCGGGGACCCCCGCGCGCCTTTTTACGCTTGGCCCGGGCCCGGGAGGGGCGCGCCGACCCAGCGGGCAGTGCTCTCGTGGGGGGGGGGCGCTGTGTGTGTCCCGAGCACGCCGGGACCCTCCCCCAAGTCTCTGGAGAGTCGGGGTCCTTCCTGCCCGAGGTCATGCAATCTCCCCCCTTCCCATCCTCCTGTTCCCGAGCTCAGTCCTTGCCCACACTGGGAAGCCGACAAGAAAGACCGAGAAATGCGCTGGTCAGCCGCCGTCCACTCTCCCGAGGCCCCTGCGGCGTCCTTTCCCGCCGCTCCACGTCCCTCTGTCGCCCCCTGCGGTCGCCAGGGCCTGTAATCCTTCTCTCTCCCTCTCTCTCTCCTTTCTCTCCCCCTCCCTCTCTCTCTCTCTCTCTCTCTCTCTCTCTCTCTCTCTCTCTCTCTCTCGAGCCCGGGCCTGACTCCCAGAATCGGAAGCACCTGGTACCCGTGGGCCTTGTCGGTCCACAGTGAGGGCCGGCTCTGCCCAGGCGTCCCCAGCATCCTGCCTTTCCTGCGCAGCTCGGGGAGTCGGTCTGCAAGGCCCGCTCCTGGGGCTGCAGCGTCCCGGGTAGACCAGCCACTCTGTCCCCGCAAGGGTGTGCTGTCACGCTCAGGCTGAGGGGGGGGGGCACGCTGAGGAGAGGGAGAACCCAGGAGCTGTCTCCAGTGCCCACCCATCAGACCCAGCCAGGGTGGGGAGGAATTATAGGATTTAACTGCAGTGCAGTCACAGCCTCCGCAGGCCTAGGTGAAGTCCAGCTGTAAGGACAGGCCACAGGTCAGATGAGGGAGTGCCACCCGTGCCATATTTCTTTATTTGCACACGTGTTGTGAGGGTGGGTGGACATGTGAGGATCTCTTGGTGCTGCAAACGAATGCCTGTCTGTCTTTATGTGGGTGCAGGGGATTCGAACCCAGGTGCTCACCAGACTTTGTAAGCAAGCCCCTTGAGCCCCCCAAGCCACCTCCTCAGCCCCAGGGTGGTAGCACTTTGAAAGAAGTAGTTTCATTTCTCGTCAGCGTTTGATGCTGTCCTTTTCCCTGCACCTCTCTGGTCACCTGCACCTCTCTGGTCACCTGCACCTCTCTGGTCCTGCACCTCTGGCCACCCTCCTGGACTTGCTGTCTTCCTTGATGTTCCCCACCAGCCCACACCAGTATCCTGGGTCTACTTGCTCGGAGCACCTTCTCAGCATCCCGGCCACTCCTACACCTGCCACTACACAGAAATGTCCCCCGGCCCCAAACGAATCAGCACTGGATTGCTTGTTCAGTCCCCAAGCCCAGCTTCCTCCTTCCAGACTGCTGTCCTCAGCCCTGGACACGGCATTGACTCTTCCTCTCTTCAGGCGACGCGTACTACGGAATGTTGCCCCGTCCCCAGAACTGCCAACCTAGCGGTTTTCTAGCAGAGGTTCCCTGCCGTTCACCCTGTTTGGGGTCAAGTGTAAAAACTTCTTGCGGTTTGTGCTGAGACCCTCACGGTAGACAGCAAAGCACTTGGATCCTAGTGGTAGGGCAGGTTCTGTGAAGCGCAGAAGACCATCCTGCAGGGACATCAGCCCCTAGAGGCCGCCAACGGAAAAGCACCCCAGTGACAAGTCAGGGTCAATGAGAAAACATAAGTGTGTACATTTCCGCTGTATTTTATGTAGATTTTGGAATTCCTTGTTCTTACAGTAACTCACAAATAAGATAAATTTTCATGGTGTCTCTTGTTTTTCAAGGTAGGGTCTCACTGTAGCCCAGGCTGACCTGGAATTCACTATGTAGTCTCAGGGTGGCCTTGAACTCACGGCAATCCTCCTACCTCTGCCTCCCGAGTGCTGGGATTAAAGGCGTGTGCCACCACGCCGGGCTAGGAAACATCTTAATACATCTGGCTTTATGTGGGTACTGGGGAACTGAACCCAGGCTGGCTGTTTGAAAGCAAATCCTTTAACCACTGAGCCATCTTTCCAGCCCAAGGAAGCATCTTTGTATTCAGTCACCTTGACCTGTTAGCAAGATAACCTGGGTGGCAAATTTCAGTCTCTGAGCTGGGCTTAGAAAGATGAGGAAGAAGCTGGGCGTGGTGGCGTATGCCTTTGATCCCAGCACTTGGGAGGCAGAAGTAGGAGGATCACTGTGAGTTCGAGGCCACCCTGAGACAACAAAGTGAATTCTAGGTCAGTCTGGGATACAGTGAGGCCCTACCTAAAAAGAAAAAAAAAGAGGGAGAAAGAAGGGGAGTGCTGGTAGACTTAGAAGAGACTATCCTTGTAGGAGCTGCCACTTAGGGCAACTTCTTGCCCTCCTGAAGTCTAGAGTGGACATACTTTGGAAAAGACATCCCTAACCCTATGTGAGGACTAGCCTGCCAGGCTGAGCTTAGTGGGCATGAAGATACCCCCAGGTGGGTGACATCGAGATGCTCTGGCCCCAGGACATTCCCTTGCCTCAAAATGCCGTCGATACTGCCTCTCCTTTATAGGAAGACTAGATCCTCCCACGGCTACCCCCCCTCCCACCAGCAATCTGTACATCCTGGCCTTACAGCCCTGGGTGGAAGATGACTGAGTCCCAAAGCGTCTGGGGAGCCTGCTTTTAGTGTGTACTCCAGCTGTGCACTGCACCCTCATCTCTGGGCTCCTCACAGGCAAGTCAGGGGACAAGCTCCCTCCACATGGGGTGGGGAACAAAGTCCCCACAGCAGGCACCCTGGGCTTGTGTCGGCCTGCCCTCCTGGTGGAAAGCTATTGATTTCCTGCTGAGTCCGTAGCTCTGTTTCTTCCTGAAAATGCACAAGTAATCTGGTGATGTCCATCCTGGCAAGGCCTCCACCCATTCTGTCACCTTCCCCAGAAAAGACTAACAGGGAAGGGAGAAGGGTGGGCAGAAGCCAGGGAGCCCTCTTCCCCCTCCACCTCCTTCTATTGCTTGCCCCTCTGTTCTCTCCCTTGCCGTTCAGCAAATATTTATTTAACATTGACCACATGCCAGGGTTGGTGCCAGGCACTGAGTGGTGAATAAGGGCAGGGCCTGTCCTCAGGAAGCTCAGGGTGGGAGTGGGGAAAGGGAACTGCAAGCCAGTAAACACTATAGAGCAAGCAAACAATGAAGGGGGGGGGAGGAAGCTCAGAACCCTGTGGGGGTCTCCAAAGGCACGGAGACTGCTAGGCTGTCTTAATAAGAGAAGCAAGGCGAAGAAGAGAGGTCAGCAGGTCATTCCCAAACAAAAGGCAAATTCTAAGAAGCAGGGATTGTGTTATTCTGGAATTTGCCAATAGTCTGTGGGGAGGTAGGAGTAACTCACTTCCCACGTGGAGTTGGGGCTTTGTTGGGGGGGGGAGGGGGCACAGTAAACTGGCTTTGGGCAGGGTTTGCCTCCTTGAGGAAATTGATTCTGGCTGCATGCAGTAAGCTTGGAGGCATGCCCAGATTCCAGCCGGGACTTTTCACTTACCGCCAGTGTGTGCCTCCGAGCCCCTCACTTCCCCTTCGGAACCACCGGAAGCTCATCTGTGAGCAGCACGTGGCAGTGGTGAGGAGCAAGACGGTATATTTATCCAAACACCTGGAACGTAAAAGGGACGGACAGCTGCCCCTGACCCGAGTCTCTCCCTTCGTCTCGGGGCTCTTCTGTGATCTCAGATCGTTTTTCACCATTGTATGTCAGGGAAAGGTCCCACGGAGAAGCTAAGAGGGGCCAGGAAGCAGCGTGGGTGGGACTGGGTTTGGAGCAAGGTTTGTTCTCCACACTGCGGGAGGCGACGGAGCATTGCACAGCTCAGGCAGGAACAGGCCAGCTGACCCTGACCCGAGTCTCTCGGCATCCAAAACTGTTCCCTGTACCCCTACTGTCCATGCCATCCTTGATCCCAAGGTTACTCTGCCAAGATGGGGGGGGGGGACAGCACTGGTGACCATAGGACCAGTGCACCTGGTTGTCCTCAGTGGAGGGGCCAGCAGCAGGGTGTCCTTAACCCCTGGAACTCCTCAGACACACACCATACCATCTGTCTGTCCAGGACCCACGCGACCTGCAAGCCCCTGTGCCCAGCTGCCCAGCCATGGACGCCCTGGGCCCTGCGGACGACCGCCTCTCCCCAGCCTCGTGCACGGGGAACCTGGACCTCAGGCGGCTGTCCACGCGCGTCGACTCGGCCTACAGCTCTTTGTCAGCGGCCTCGGGCGAGCCCGAGCCCCGCACGCCATCGCCTGGCACGGAGCCCCGTCCCTACCTCGACTCTGCCTATGTGAGTGTGGTTTGGGGCGGCCCGTCCTCCGCCGCCCCGCGCATCACCCAGCGGCCCGGGCCGGCAGCGCCTGCGCGAATGGGGCCGTGCGCCCCCCAGATCCCGGGGACCCCGGGGCCGCTCAGCCGACAGGCCACCCCGCTGCTGTATGCGCTGGCCGCCGAGGCCGAGGCCGAGGCCCAGGCCACGGCGCGGGCCTCGGAGCCGCCCAGCCCGCCGGCCTCGAGGGCCGCTTACCGCCAGCGGCTGCAGGGCGCGCAGCGGCGGGTGCTGCGGGAGACGTCCTTCCAGCGCAAGGAGCTGCGCACCAGCCTGCCCGCCCGCCTGCGGCCCGCCGGGACCCCCGCGCCCGCCACGGCGCACACGCGCTCCGCCTCGCTCAGCCACCCGGGCGCCCAGGAGCCCGCGCGCGCCGCGGCCCGGGCGCTGGGACCCGCTGGCAGGCGACAGCTCCTCGCCAACCAGCAGCGGACGTGGTGCTTTTCGGAGCCAGGGAAGCTGGATCGCGTGGGCTGGGGCGGTGGACACGCGGGCGAACGCTCCAGTGAGGCCGCCTCCAGCTCGGGCCTCGCCAGGCCGGATCCCGCGCAGCAGCGGCAGCTGCGTGCCACGCGCGCAGAGTTCCAGGACCTCAGACCCCGAAGCGCCGCAGAGGTGGAGTCTGGGCCCATGAAGCTTGGCTATGTCCCCAGGCCTGCGAACCGGAGTCAAAGCATTTCAGGCGAGGTCTTGGGTCCCTGCAGACGTTCAGAAAGGACCGTGGCCGCTGTCCAGGTATGGAAGACAGGGCACGCGGGCCGGTGGGTGAGGGGCGCATCCGGAGACTGCTACATTTCTGCGCACTGTTCGTCCTGCCAGGCTGTTCCTCAAGGATCAGAACCGCCCAGGCCATTGTTTCAGGCCAAGCATTCCAGGTGAGTGAACACTCCGGCGGACAACGTTGTGCGGAGGAGTCTGCACTGCTTTTGCTCAGAAAGGAGCCATCTGGCTGCCTCACTTTTCTCATCGTTGGGACCAAATACCAGACAAAAGCCAACTTACAGAGGAAATGTTTATTTTGGCTCCTGGTTTGAGAGGGTAGAGTTCATCGTGGCAGGGAAGGGCTGGATTCAGGGCGCAGGGAGCAGCTAGGCTCCTTGTGTCTGCAATCAGAAAGCAGAGAGAGACGAATGCTGGCACTCGGCTGACTTTCTAGACTCTTCTTTATTCAGTCAAGGGCAAAGGTCCATAGGATGGCGCTTCTCCCATGCAGGGTGGGTCTTCCCACCTCAGTTAAACGAGGCGTCTCTCAGGTGATTCTAAATCCAGGCCTGTCGACAATGAAAATCAAAAGTCACAGGACCTTTGGCCTGTTTGAACCTTCTGACTGTGTCTTTTGCAAACTGCACACCCTACTATTTCCCTGGTCTAGAGGGAAAATACTCCTTCCTGGTCACTGTGGTCTCTGTGGGGTCCCTTCCTCTAGGTTCTTGACTCAGAGGGAATCTGCAGGGGTGTGTCCTCCAGAGGTCCCCCAGAGCGACCCGGCCAGCTGTGAGCAGAGGGTCTCTGATACTTGCATTGTGCCCACCCGGCTCCCCTCCCTCCCTGATGATGACGTGTTCGTGGAAGAAACCCTGCTGGACGGGGTGCCGTTACCTTCAGATTCCCAGGCCACCCAGGGATTCCCAACCAGGTGAATTCCTTCTTGCTTCCAAGCACAGTGAGACGCTCCTCTCACACATCTAGCAAACGTCAGAGGGCCAGAGACTCTCTAGCCAGGGCCTGAAAACCCAGGTGGTGGTGGTGGTGGTGGGAGGGGGGGTTAGGTGACTCTCAAATACTTACCTGTATTCACTTACCTGTTCCAGAGCCTTTTGTGATGCAGCATCTCCTTTGCCTCCAGGGTCCACCATGCTTCTGACCAGCAGTGTAAAAATGGCTTGAGCCAAAGGGCTGGCCAGACAACAGTCCCTGTAGAGTGTCCCTTCCACGAGTGCCCAGGGACTACAGGAGCAGATGACCACTGGCAAGGGGTAAACAGCAACGGTTCCGTGGGCATCTTCAGACCCGTAAGCTGTGGCCCTTCTGGGACTGCAGACGGTGACTTCTCGGCCACTGACTCCACTGGACCGCTAACCCCTGATCCCTCTTCGGTTTTAGAGAATAAACCCCTCAAATGTAGCCCAGTTGATGCACTTGGACCTTCTGGCAGGGACACTGCAAGGCTCTCTCAGCTCGCTTCCTTGGCCTGGGGCACTGGCCAGCCTGGTTCCAAACCAACGTGGCCTAGCCAGCGTTTTGAGGAGCTGGTTCAGGAGCTGGCCAGACTGGATCCCTCTCTGAGTGACACACTTGCCTCCCAGCCCAGCCCAGAGCCCCCCTTGGGCTTGCTAGACGGGCTGATCCCGTCGTCGCAGGTGTGGGCTGCAATGAGGCCAGCCGAAGAGGAGGCCGTTGGCGGTTCTGAGGAAGGGTGAGTGACAGACAGCGTTTAGGGACTCAGGATTGTAAGTCTTCGCGGCTCAGGGAATTCTGGCTTTGTCTGTCCCCTGCCCCCCAGGTCCTATCAGTTCAGCCTCACCCAGCAACTGCCAACGTCTCAGAAGAAAACAAGGTCTGAAAACTCTACCCTCCACCCTGTGCCTGACCAGACATGTGATCAGGGGCTCCCCACACCAGACAACAGCATGCAGGCCAAGAAAGTGAGTGTGGAGGGGCTGGTGAAGCTCGGGGCGAGGGCCCAAAGTCCAGGGTGGAGAACTGCCTCGAGTACCCAGGCCCTCCCTGCAGGTGGAGCTAGCCAGCCTCCTGCAAAAGATGCTGCTGGATCTCCGGGGAGAGCAGGAGCGACTGCAGGGGGCGGACGCCGCGTGGACCCGACGCAAGGCTGCGCTGGAGGCTGCCGTGGGCCAGGCTTGCGCGCCCAGGGAGCTAGAGCGGTTCAGCCGGTTCATGACCGACCTGGAGCGCGTCCTTGGCCTCCTGCTGCTGTTGGGCAGCCGTCTGGCCCGGGTGCGCCTCGCCTTGACCAGGGCAGGCTCGGACGGCGATCCCGATGAGCGGGTACGAGGGGTAGAGGCTGGAGAGCTGGGTTGGGAGGCATCTGCCGCCCTCCCCTAGAGCCATCCCGGGGGTGGGAGCGGGAGGGCGGCAGCGCTCACGGCGCTCTCCCTGCGGCTCCAGGAGTCTCTGCTGCAACGACTGGAGCTCCTGCGGCGGCAGCAGGAGGATGCCGAGGAGCTAAAGGAGCACGTGGCGCGGCGCGAGCGGGCCCTGCGGGAGGTGCTGGGCCGGGCGCTGCCAGCAGAGGATCTCCATGCCTACTGTGCCCTGCTGGCGGGCAAGGCCGCAGTCCTGGCCCACCAGCGCGGCTTGGACGAGAGAGTGCGGCTCCTGGAGGATCAGCTGGATGCCATCAGACATGAGCTTGGCTGCCACCCCCTTTCTCCCAGGCTGTTCTAGTCCCCACGGATCCATCCTCGCGATAAGCCACCTTTCCCTGACTCCCCCTAATCTAGTTACAGATGGTGGAGGCGAGGCCAGGTTGACGGAAATCTGGAAGTCCCAGGCCTAGCCCCCTCAATGTTCTCCTGTGGACTTAGTCAATCTTTCCCCCTATCCCGTGGGATATTATTGAGAATTGATTTACAGGTCTTAAGAGCAGCAGTATTCGAGTTTGGCCTGGTGGTGCGGATTTGCAATCCCAGCTATTTGGAAGGCTGAGGCAGGAGGATCATATGTTCAGGGCCTGCCTGGGCTAGAACAAGTTCAGCATAGAGACACCCTGTCTCCGAATGCAAAAGGAGGGCTGAGAGTCTAGCTGAACCGTAGAGCGCTTGCCTAGCATCTGCAAGGCCCTAGGCTCAACCCGTAGTCCTGCAGCAGCCCAAACAAAACCCTGCAGCGGCAGGCCCCCCTCCTTTTCTTGTGACGGAGGGGGGATTTGTTAGGGTGGGCGAGAGGAGACACGAGAGAGCAGCAGCAGCTGAAAGTGAAAAGCATTCTTATTTCCCAATAAAATTTTCCAAGAGAAGTGTGTGTCCTGCACACAGATGAGAGAAAGGAGAGGGTGTTGAAAAACTGCAGCCAGGGCTGGAGAGATGGCTTAGCGGTTAAGCGCTTGCCTGTGAAGCCTAAGACCCCAGGTTCGAGGTTCAATTCCCCAGGGCCCACGTTAGCCAGATGCTCAAGGGGGCGCACGCGTCTGGAGTTTGTTTGCAGTGGCTGGAGGCCCTGGCGCGCCCATTCTCTCTCTATCTACCTCTGTCTGTTGCTCTCAAATAAATAAATAAAAATGAACAGAAAAGGGCTGGAGAGATGGCTTAGCGGTTAAGTGCTTGCCTGTGAAGCCTAAGGACCCCAGTTCGAGGCTTGATTCCCCAGGACCCACGTTAGCCCAGATGCACACACAAGGGGGCGCACAGCGTCTGGAGTTCGTTAGCAATGGCTGGAGGCCCTGGCGTGCCCCTCTGTCACTCTCAAATAAATAAATAAAAATGAACAAAAAATTAAAAAAAAAAGAACAGAAAAAATTAAAAAAAAAGAAAGAAAAACTGCAGCAATCCAGAGCAGAAGGGGGTCTTGGCGGAGCCTCAGTCTGGTCTAGCAACATCTAGAGGGACCAGAGAACCGGGTATGAGAGCAGGAGGTCTGGGGGCGCCGGGTCCTGAACTCCCTGGCTGCCCAGTGGCTTAGTCACCACCACAAAAGCTTAGATCTCTTTAACTGGTTAAACCAGCTCCCAGCTTCAGGAGCGGAGTGTGCTGCCTGCATCTGTGACTCAAGGGAGGGGCACACACCTGGGATCCCAGCACTCCGGGGCGGGGGGCTGAGGCCGGAGGACCTCAAATTCAGGCCAGTCTGGGCTACATTCCAAGACCCTGGTCAATAAATAAGTAAAACCCCAAATCCCCCACCCTCCAAAAAAATCCTCAGTGGATATGAAATGGGTGCAGATAGAGACTTTGCTGCCTAGGGACCCTGGCAGACGCCCAGGCACAGTTGGACATTTGGGGACATTTATTGCAAGGCTCAGGAGCAACTCCCTTCCCTGGTCCAATTATGTTGGCCCAGTTGAGTTTGGAAACAGGGGTGTAGCTCAGGGTAGGACACTTCCCTAGCATGCATGAAGTCCTGGGTTCCAACTGGTATCTCCCCCACAGCCCCTAAAAACGGCCCAGAGTGCAGAGTGTGTGGCCACCACACTTTGGAGGAAGGGAAGAGGGTTTGCTTGAGCTCAACAGTTACAGACTAGCCTGGAAGACAGACTAAGACTCCCGTCTTACCGCAGCCGTCCTTTCCAGACCTCCCGGGGGCAGCCCGGCCACAGGGGGGCAGTCGAGGGTGGAAGCTGAAGCTGAGGGGGGTAGGGCACCCAGAAATGGTCCCTGTGAGCAGATGTGGTTGCTCTGTTTCCCAGAATGGCTGATCTGGGGAAGGTCTGAAACAGGAAAAATGTCCTTCCATTTACGCGTGAGTCCTGTGAACCTAGAATCAGGTTTGCAAGTGAACATGCAAATTCACCTCAGTGTTTTATAGGTAAACATCAGGGACAAGAATGTTGCTCTGGGGCTGGCAAGATGGCTTAGCGGTTAAGCGCTTGCCTGTGAAGCTTAAGGACCTCGGTTCGAGGCTCCATTCCCCAGGATCCATGTAAGCCAGATGCACAAGGTGGTGCATGCATATGGAGTTCCTTTGCAGTAGCTGAAGGCCCTGGAGTGTCCATTCTTTCTCCTTCTCTATCTGCCTCTTTATCTGTCACTCTCAAATAAATTTTAAAAAATTAAAAAAAAGAATGTTGCGCTGGGACTGGGGAGATGGCTCAGTGAATAGAGTGCTTCAGCATGAGTACCTGAGTTAGGATCCCCAGGACCCAGGTAAGACCCTGACAGTGTCCCGAGTGTCTGTAGCTCACCTACAGGGAGAATCCCCTGGAATCTGCCAACTAGCTTGATCAGCCCAGAGGTGAACAAGAGACCCTGCTTCAAAACAAGATGGAGGGTGAGGACCCACACCCAAGGTTGACCTCTGACCTAGACGTGCTGAGCGGCGCGTGCGTACACATGCACATATATAATTTCTGCAAAAGTTTGGGATATTTTTGGAGGTTGGGCACGTTAAGAGGCACGCATGTGTGGGTATTTAAAGCCAGCTGACCCCAGAGAGAGAAATCTCTGCTGCTGATATTGTTTTCTGATGTCTATTGTCACTAAGTGCAACTGGTTGGGAATTTTAAATGGTCGTATTCATACCCAAAGCATCAGTTCTGACAGTTGCACCGCGGAGCACAGAACAATGTTCACTCTGTGTCGTTTCTGTAGAGAACATACGGGGCTCCCGCTGAGGCCAGCTCGGGTTCTAACAGTGTGCTGTGCTCCTTGCTTTGAATCCCGCGGGTGGGGCCTCAGTTCCCAGGCACATTCTGCAAGGAAGCTACTCATTTCTGCCTGTTGCTTTGCACCATCTCCATCGCATTCTCCCATTGCGATAATATCTTTTTTTAAAAAATATTTTATTTATTTATCTCAGAGAGAAAGAAGGGGGGAGAGAGAGAGAGAGAGAGAGAGAGAGAGAATGGGCACGTCAGGGCCTTCAGCCACTGTAAATGAACTCAAATTCCAGATGCATGTACCACCTTGTGCATCTGGCTTACATGGGTCCTGGGGAATTGAACCTGGGTCCTTTGTCTTCACAGGCAAATGCCTTAACTGCTAAGCCATCTTTACAGCCCCCATTACAATGCTTTAAAAAATATTTTTCAAATGATTTATTTATTTATTTGAGACAGAGAGAGAGAATTAGAATGGGTGTGCCAGGGCCTCCAGTCACTGCAAATGAACTCCAGACGCATGTGTCACCATGTGCATCTGGTTTACATGGGACCTGGAGAATCAAACCTGGGTCCTTAGCCTTTGCAGGCATGTGCCTTAACCGCTAAGCCATCCCTCCAGCCCCCCATTACAATATTCTTAGAAGCACATTTAGCAAGTCTGTTAAGTCAATGGGGATTGTGACAAGAGCATGGGGACGCTTGTCATCTTCTAGTCAAAATGAACTTTAAAAAATTCTTTATTTGTGACCAGAAAGAGACGGGGAGCGGGGTGGGGGGGGGTGAGAGAATGGGCCCATCAGGGCCTCTTGATGTTGCAAACGAACTCCAGATGCATGTGCCATTTTGTACATCTGGATATATGTAACTGGGGAACTGAACTCAGGCCTGAAAGCTTTGCAAGCAAGTGCTGTTAACTGCTGAGCCATCTCTCCAGCCTTTAGACTGAATTTTGGTTCTGTGCCAGGTTTTCCCATAGGGGAATATGAGGCTTCTGTCCTCAACCTGCCAGATCATGATAATCCAGAAGCACAGCCACACTTCCTGCTCTGTCCTTCCGTCTAGCCTGCCTCCTTCCGGCCTCCGATTTTTTTTTTTTTTTTCGAGGTAGGGTTTCACGCTAGCTCAGGCTCTCTTGGAATTCACTATGTAGTCTCAGGGTGGCCTTGAACTCAGGATAATCCTCCTACCTCTGCCTCCCGAGTGCTGGGATTAAAAGGTGTGCCCCACCATACCTGGCTTTTTTTTCTTTTAAAAAAAAAACACACTTTTATTTAGAGCCGGGCATGGTGGCGCAGGCCTTTAACCTCAGCACTCGGGAGGCAGAGAGGTAGGTGGATCGCTCTGAGTTCAAGGCCACCCTGAGACTACAGAGTGAATTCCAGGTCAGCCTGAGCTAGCATGAAACCCTACCTCGGGGAAAAAAAAAAAAACCAAAAAACCCACCAACAAACAAAAAACTTTAAGAGAGAGAGAGAGAAAGAAAGAGGCAGAGAAGGTAGAGAGAGATTGGGTATACCAGGGCCTTCAGTCACTGCAGAGGAACTCCATGGATCCTGAAGAATTGAATCTCATTCCCCTGGCTTTGCATGCATGCGCCTTAACCACTAAGCCATCCCTCCAGCCCCTGGCTCCGCTTTTCTCTTCCTGTTTCGTGATTCCTCTGGAGGGGAGGAGCGGACTCATCACAGGTGTTCTGCATGGGCACCACAGCCTCGGAGACCTTCATACCTGAAACCAGTGAGTGACCTGCTAAGGTACTGCCAGCAGAGGGCACCGTTCTCTTCCCGGGGCGAGCTCCCCCACCCCGCGCCAGGCGCATGCTCACGAGCTCGCACGCCTCCAGGCTAGCCACAGGGGACTGGGCCTTGCACTGCAGAGCTTTTCTGATGCACAGAACATCGGGCTAGCCAGGCAGGGAAAGGCTGGCTCGCTTTCCTCTGCCATCAGGCCGACGACGTTGGAGAGTTGTTGACTAATGTAACGAGAGGCGAGGGGGAGGGAAGCGGGGGTTGTGGACTCCCAGCATCCACCCTACTTTAAGCCTTGCTGGCATCGTTTGCAACGATGGGGAACAGGGTCCCATGGGTTCCTGTTGGAGTGTCTGCCCTCTCACTGTAGCTGCCTGCACGGCTGACTCGGTGTCCAGTTCTGCTGTGGACTGCCCGAGGCGGGGCCCTGGGCCTTCGGGAGGGCTTAGGCTTGGGCTGGGGTTGTTGCTAGGCACCAGGCATCCCCCGCGCCCGCCTCCCGCCCCCGCGGCTCCTTCTAATAAGGCTTTAATTGGTGTCCTTTTTACCTACGGTCTGCCAGCTGGAGACGGAACGGGGAAGCTGCGTTGTGCTGCGGCCCAACCCCGCGTGCAATCTGTCTTGAGCATCCTGCTCGGCACAAAGCGAACCTCGGCCAGCGGCTGGCTGGCGCAGACCTCGGGCGTCCTTGCTGGAACCGAGGGCCGAGCTGTTTATTCATATGTAAATCAGAAGCTCGGGAGAAATTTTAGGTCAAACGTAGTTAGGACCCTGCAGAGAAGGGGTGAGAAGGCCGTTAGGGATGTGGGAAGGGAAGAGAGAGAGAGAGAGAGAGAGAGAGAGAGAGAGAGAGAGAGAGAGAGAGAGAGAGAGAGAGACTTGTTATAAAGAAATCCTTTCAAGACCCCAGAGTGTTATTGTCACAGCCTGGCTACATTCTTAGGTGGTTACAAGGGGTTTTGTCGTCTTTGATATTTCAATCAGCCTTCATTTCCCACTAGGAAGAATTTCTTCCCATGTGGGAGAGGTCTGGCACTCATCTCTCCTCCCTCTCCCTTCCTCTCTCTCTCCTTTCTCTTCCTCCTCCTCTTCTTTCTCTCCCCTCACCTCCTCTTCCCACCTTCCTTCTCTCCTCTCCTCTCCTCTCCTCTCCTCTCCTCTCCTCTCCTCTCCTCTCCTCTCCTCTCCTCTCCTCTCCTCTCCTCTCCTCTCCTCCCCCCTCCCCTCCCCTCCTTCCTCCCCTCCCCACCCCTCCCCTCTCCTCCTCTCTCCTTTGCTCCCGCCACCAGGCATGCCTCGGGCCCTTTGCTATTGCTACTGATTTCTAGTCTAAAGGTTCCATATCTGAGGCTAGGGGTTTTTTATCTTCTTCATTTTTTTTTTTTTTTTTTTGGCACAGCACACACACAGGCCAGGGCCTCTTGCCACTGCAAAGGGAATGCCAGACACTTGCACCTTTGTGTGTGTGTGTGTGTCAGACTTTATATGGGGTGGCTGGAGAATTGAACCCTGGCCAGCAGGCTTTGCAATCAAGTGCCTTTTAACCATTGGGCCATCCCCCCCCCCCCAGGCCCTTGAGGCCAGTTCTTGAAGTCAAAAGGCTACTTGGAGAGCAATAGAGAATCTATGCAACCTTCTTTTCTTCTTTTTGCATGTGTGGTGTATGCGCATGTATGTGCCGAGGCAGTGCCCTGTGTGCTTTCCTAGGTGCCATGTGGGTTCACCTGCAGCGGCCAGGAGATGGGCCTCCCCTTCCATCACTCACCTGTCTGCTTTTCCTGGCCATGCAGTCTCTGGCTGATTCAGGAGCTTGCTGATAGGAGCCTCCACGGGTGTCAAATCCTCAGGTCTCCACTCGCACACAGGACTGGGGTTATAGATTTGCGTGGCCACTTCCAGCTGTTCTGCAAGTGTTCTGAAGATTCAAGTGCGGGAGGTTTCAGGCCACCCTCAGGCCCTCATTCTTGTGCAGAAAGCACACTTAGCTGCTGAGCCATCTCTCTAGCCCTAATAATCCATTTTTAAAATAGTTTCATTGATTTGAGAGAGGGAAGGAAGGAGGGAGGGAGAGCTTGAATGAGAGAGAGAGAGAGGGGAGAGACACACAGAATGAATGGCTGTGCCAGGGCCTCTTGCCACTGCAAATGAACTCCAGATGCATGTGCCATTGGTGCATCTGGTGTTACATGGATGCTGGGGAATAGAACCCAGGCGGGCAGCCTTTGGAAGCAAGTGCATTTAACTGCTGAGTCATCTCGCTAGGCCCGTATGAAACCATTTTCAAGGCTCACATAATTTCTTGCAGGGAAAGACCTAAAAGGGGGAAGAGAGCACAAGCCCTGGGTGGGAGCAGCTTTACAATGGCTGAGGACTGTTTTGGTGAATGATGTCTGTTTAGGCCTCAGAAGTAAAGTGGGGATGATAGAAGAATGTGGTAAAAGTTTTTGCTGTTTCTATTTTAATTAATCTAATATGGCATATGGAACATGGGATAATTTTCCTTTTGTTGGAATACATTTCTCCTAGAACAGGGAATTATTTGTTCACACAAACAGTAATAAGGGGCTGGAGAGATGGCTTAGTGGTTAAGCGCTTGCCTGTGAAGCCTAAGGACCCCGGTTCGAGGCTCAACTCCCCAGGACCCACGTTAGCCAGATGCACAAGGGGGCACACGCGTCTGCAGTTCGTTTGCAGTGGCTGGAGGCCCTGGCGTGCCCATTCTCTCTCCCTCTCTCTATCTCCCTCTTTCTCTCTCTGTCTGTCACTCTCAAATAAATAAATGAAAATAACAAAAAAAAAATTAAAAAAAAACAGTAATAAGGCAAGAGAATGATGCTGAGGTAAAGAAAGTCTATACACCCGTGCTCTATGGTTTGGGGATGCAGGCACACACCCATGTGAGCCAACTGCCCCTGCGCTACCTCAGGTTGAGGGCCCTTCCGGAAGGACTCTGCTTGCTCTCCCCATAGAGCTCCTCCCCCTGCACAGCCTATGGAATAGGCACCAGCAGTCTTGCAGGCCACAGGGGAGAGGGATGGAGCTTGAAAAGCTGTGTGACTTGTCCAGGGCCACTGAGAAGAGGGGGGATGTGAGACAGCGTCATGGAGAATGGCGTCACGACGTCACTCTGCCACTCGCTAGCAGTGAGGCCTTGACATTGTTTTTTCTTTTTTCTTTTCTTTCTTTTTTTTATTACAATTTTTCCAGGCTTCAGTTTTCTGACTTAAAAGGCGTTTACTGCCGGGTGTGGTGGCACACACCTTTAATCCCAGCACTTGGGAGGAAGAGGTAGGAGGATAACTGTGAGTTTGAGGCCACCCAGAGACTCACTAGTGAATTCCAGGTCAGTCTGGGCTAGAGTGAACCCCTAAACCAAAAACAAAAAACAAAAAAAAAAGCAGTTACTGGACTGGAGAGATGGCTTAGCGGTTAAGGTGCTTGCCTGCAAAGCCAAAGGACCCAGGTTCAATTCCCCAGGACCCACATAAACCAGATGCACAAGGTGGTGCATGTGTCTGGGGTTCATTTGCAGTGGCTGAAGGCCCTGGCATGATAATTTTCTATCTGCCTCTTTCTCTCTCTTTCAAATAAATAAAATAAAATAAATGCAGATACAAAGAATATATACCTTATAAGGTTGGTTAATAACTGCAAAGCATTGGAAGTGTGCCTGGCGGTTACTTAATAAGCACAGCTTGTCGATGTGTTACTATACCTGGGCTCTTCGTCAGGCTGGCTGGGCTTGCTCAAGAATAAATCTCACCTCTGTTATAGGCAATGTAAAGTAATATTAAAATTTTTGCTGTGGATATGACTCACACACATCTATACCTACAACTAACTTCTTGCCCATTAAAAGGAGTTATTTGGGGGCCAGGTGTGGTGGCACATGCCTTTAATCCCAGCACTTGGGAGACAGAGGTAGGAGGATCACTGTGAGTTCAAGGCCACCCTGAGACTACATAGTGAATTCCAGGTCAGCCTGGGCTAGAGCGAGACCCTACCTCGGAAAATAACAACAACAAAAAGGAGTTGTTTGGGCTGGAGAGATGGTTTAGCAGTTAAGGCACTTGCCTGTGAAGCCTAAGGACCCATGTTCAACTTGCCAGATCCCACATAAGCCAGATGCACAAGGTGATGCATGCACAAGGTCACACATGTGCACAAGGTGGCGCACACATCTGGAGTTTGATTACAGTGACTGGAGGCCCTGATGCACCAATTCTTTCCTCTCTCTCCTCACTCTGTCTCATTAAAGAAAAGGTCAGTCTGTTGGGCTTGTCTCCCCCCCCCAAAAAAGGAGTTATTCTCCATGTGACAATGTTTACTACCTTTATTTATTTATTATTAATTAATGTTAGTTGCTGGGACTACCCCTCCATAGGTGTGCCCACTACTAGGAAATTTATGTTCTTTTAAAAATCAAATACATGGTGTTTGACATTCCCTATGCATGTCCAGCTATCATTTTCCACTGACTTACCTTATAGTTTCAGAAAGTCTTGGCTTGCAAGACATAGTAGTGGTTTCTAACACCTAGGGTATAGCTTTATTGATCCTAAACTCTTACCTAATGATTTATTTTACTTGGAGGTTTACAGGGCACTCTTGAGAAATACAGACTGCTGGTAGCAGAAATAGCTGTCCTGAGGTTCATGTGCAATAAATGTTAGTTATTGTTATTGTGGCTCTGTTAGTTTCAGTGTTGTCCTTCTCAAGGCAAGCCGTGTCCGTGTCAGTGAGCTTTGTCACCCTGTCTCAATGAGGCCTTTCCTTTACCACAGAAAACCCGTAACATTTCACTCTGTCTTTTGGTTCTCCAGCTACTCAAATTGCTATGATTATTGCCTCCAGGATTCTTCCGCAGAGGCAGAAGATTCAATTTGCATGTTAAAATAATTTATGCACACTCCCAGGCAAGGAAAGAAGAAAAGGTCAGATCAATGCTGCATCTATCTGTAGCTCATGACTATAATATCTGTGTGTAACTCATTACTTTGCAAAGAAATCTAAACTATTTGACTACAGAAAGCTTGAAAGAAGCAGAGGAAGGATGAGGAGGAAGAGTGAAAATTAGATAGATAAAAAGAAATAAAAGGGGGGGGGGGCAAGATGTAGCTCAGTGGCAGAGTGCTTGCCCAGTATGCAAGAGGCCCTGGATTCAATCATCAGTACTGAAACAGAAAGAGGAAGGAAGGAGGAAGGGAGGGAAGGAGGGAGGGAGGGAGGTGAAATACCTGTGTCTAAGAGAAGTACACCCAGGGGCTCAGTGGTAGTGCTTGCCTAGCATGTGCAAGGCCCTGGAGCCAGTCCCCAACACCTCAAAAACAAACGCTAGACAAGCACATTTCACACCCAAGCAGGAACAAAATGGAGACACGTTTATTTCACTGCTTACATCATAATGTCCCATAGATGATCGTCACACTGCCATGAATAATTTCATAGGCCTCACTGACATACCAGGGAGGGAAGCCACACTCCCCTGTACCACAAGAACCATTTGATATGATATGACTGACGGCATGCAAACATAATTTGCAAAAACAGATTATCATCACAGTACGATATAAAAAGTTAGGTGCACAAATAGATTTCACATCTATTAATATTTTATTTATTTATCTCAGAGAGAAAGAAGGGGGGAGAGAGAGAGAGAGAGAGAGAGAGAGAGAAGGGCACGTCCTGGCCTTCAGAAGCCACTGTAAATGAACTCGAATTCCAGATGCATGTACCACCTTGTGCATCTGGCTTACATGGGTCCTGGGGAATTGAACCTGGGTCCTTTGTCTTCACAGGCAAATGCCTTAAACTGCTAAGCCATCTTTACAGCCCCCATTACAATGCTTTAAAAAATATTTTTCAAATGATTTATTTATTTATTTGAGACAGAGAGAGAGAATTAGAATGTGTGTGCCAGGGCCTCCAGTCACTGCAAATGAACTCCAGACGCATGTGTCACCATGTGCATCTGGTTTACATGGGACCTGGAGAATCAAACCTGGGTCCTTAGCCTTTGCAGGCATGTGCCTTAACCGCTAAGCCATCCCTCCAGCCCCCCATTACAATATTCTTAGAAGCACATTTAGCAAGTCTGTTAAGTCAATGGGGATTGTGACAAGAGCATGGGGATGCTTGTCATTGTCTAGTCAAAATGAACTTTAAAAAATTCTTTATTTGTGACCAGAAAGAGACGGGGAGCGGGGTGGGGGGGTGGTGAGAGAATGGGCCCATCAGGGCCTCTTGATGTTGCAAACGAACTCCAGATGCATGTGCCATTTTGTACATCTGGATATATGTAACTGGGGAACTGAACTCAGGCCTGAAAGCTTTGCAAGCAAGTGCTGTTAACTGCTGAGCCATCTCTCCAGCCTTTAGACTGAATTTTGGTTCTGTGCCAGGTTTTCCCATAGGGGAATATGAGGCTTCTGTCCTCAACCTGCCAGATCATGATAATCCAGAAGCACAGCCACACTTCCTGCTCTGTCCTTCCGTCTAGCCTGCCTCCTTCCCGGCCTCCGATTTTTTTTTTTTTCCGAGGTAGGGTTTCACGCTAGCTCAGGCTCTCCTGGAATTCACTATGTAGTCTCAGGGTGGCCTTGAACTCAGGATAATCCTCCTACCTCTGCCTCCCGAGTGCTGGGATTAAAAGGTGTGCCCCACCATACCTGGCTTTTTTTTCTTTAAAAAAAAAAACACACTTTTATTTAGAGCCGGGCATGGTGGCGCAGGCCTTTAACCTCAGCACTCGGGAGGCAGAGGTAGGTGGATCGCTCTGAGTTCAAGGCCACCCTGAGACTACAGAGTGAATTCCAGGTCAGCCTGAGCTAGCATGAAACCCTACCTCGGGGAAAAAAAAAAAACCACCAACAAACAAAAAACTTTAAGAGAGAGAGAGAGAGAAAGAGGCAGAGAAGGTAGAGAGAGAATGGGTATACCAGGGCCTTCAGTCACTGCAGAGGAACTCCATGGATCCTGGAGAATTGAATCTCATTCCCCTGGCTTTGCATGCATGCGCCTTAACCGCTAAGCCATCCCTCCAGCCCCTGGCTCCGCTTTTCCTGTTTCGTGATTCCTCTGGAGGGGAGGAGCGGACTCATCACAGGTGTTCTGCATGGGCACCACAGCCTCGGAGACCTTCATACCTGAAACCAGTGAGTGACCTGCTAAGGTACTGCCAGCAGAGGGCACCGTTCTCTTCCCGGGGCGAGCTCCCCCACCCAGCGCCAGGCGCATGCTCACGAGCTCGCACGCCTCCAGGCTAGCCACAGGGGACTGGGCCTTGCACTGCAGAGCTTTTCTGATGCACAGAACATCGGGCTAGCCAGGCAGGGAAAGGCTGGCTCGCTTTCCTCTGCCATCAGGCCGACGACGTTGGAGAGTTGTTGACTAATGTAACGAGAGGCGAGGGGGAGGGAAGCGGGGGTTGTGGACTCCCAGCATCCACCCTACTTTAAGCCTTGCTGGCATCGTTTGCAACGATGGGGAACAGGGTCCCATGGGTTCCTGTTGGAGTGTCTGCCCCTCACTGTAGCTGCCTGCACGGCTGACTCGGTGTCCAGTTCTGCTGTGGACTGCCCGAGGCGGGGCCCTGGGCCTTCGGGAGGGCTTAGGCTTGGGCTGGGGTTGTTGCTAGGCACCAGGCATCCCCCGCGCCCGCCTCCCGCCCCCGCGGCTCCTTCTAATAAGGCTTTAATTGGTGTCCTTTTTACCTACGGTCTGCCAGCTGGAGACGGAACGGGGAAGCTGCGTTGTGCTGCGGCCCAACCCCGCGTGCAATCTGTCTTGAGCATCCTGCTCGGCACAAAGCGAACCTCGGCCAGCGGCTGGCTGGCGCAGACCTCGGGCGTCCTTGCTGGAACCGAGGGCCGAGCTGTTTATTCATATGTAAATCAGAAGCTCGGGAGAAATTTTAGGTCAAACGTAGTTAGGACCCTGCAGAGAAGGGGTGAGAAGGCCGTTAGGGATGTGGGAAGGGAAGAGAGAGAGAGAGAGAGAGAGAGAGAGAGAGAGAGAGAGAGAGAGAGAGAGAGAGAGAGAGAGAGAGACTTGTTATAAGAAATCCTTTCAAGACCCCAGAGTGTTATTGTCACAGCCTGGCTACATTCTTAGGTGGTTACAAGGGGTTTTGTCCTCTTTGATATTTCAATCAGCCTTCATTTCCCACTAGGAAGAATTTCTTCCCATGTGGGAGAGGTCTGGCACTCATCTCTCCTCCCTCTCCCTTCCTCTCTCTCTCCTTTCTCTTCCTCCTCCTCTTCATTCTCTCCCCTCACCTCCTCTTCCCACCTTCCTTCCCTCCTCTCCTCTCCTCTCCTCTCCTCTCCTCTCCTCTCCTCTCCCTCCTCTCCTCTCCTCTCCTCTCCTCTCCTCTCCTCCCCCCTCCCCTCCCCTCCTTCCTCCCCTCCCCCACCCCTCCCCTCTCCTCCTCTCTCCTTTGCTCCCGCCACCAGGCATGCCTCGGGCCCTTTGCTATTGCTACTGATTTCTAGTCTAAAGGTTCCATATCTGAGGCTAGGGGTTTTTTATCTTCTTCATTTTTTTTTTTTTTTTGGCACAGCACACACACAGGCCAGGGCCTCTTGCCACTGCAAAGGGAATGCCAGACACTTGCACCTTTGTGTGTGTGTGTGTGTCAGACTTTATATGGGGTGGCTGGAGAATTGAACCCTGGCCAGCAGGCTTTGCAATCAAGTGCCTTTTAACCATTGGGCCATCCCCCCCCCCCCAGGCCCTTGAGGCCAGTTCTTGAAGTCAAAAGGCTACTTGGAGAGCAATAGAGAATCTATGCAACCTTCTTTTCTTCTTTTTGCATGTGTGGTGTATGCGCATGTATGTGCCGAGGCAGTGCCCTGTGTGCTTTCCTAGGTGCCATGTGGGTTCACCTGCAGCGGCCAGGAGATGGGCCTCCCCTTCCATCACTCACCTGTCTGCTTTTCCTGGCCATGCAGTCTCTGGCTGATTCAGGAGCTTGCTGATAGGAGCCTCCACGGGTGTCAAATCCTCAGGTCTCCACTCGCACACAGGACTGGGGTTATAGATTTGCGTGGCCACTTCCAGCTGTTCTGCAAGTGTTCTGAAGATTCAAGTGCGGGAGGTTTCAGGCCACCCTCAGGCCCTCATTCTTGTGCAGAAAGCACACTTAGCTGCTGAGCCATCTCTCTAGCCCTAATAATCCATTTTTAAAATAGTTTCATTGATTTGAGAGAGGGAAGGAAGGAGGGAGGGAGAGCTTGAATGAGAGAGAGAGAGAGGGGAGAGACACACAGAATGAATGGCTGTGCCAGGGCCTCTTGCCACTGCAAATGAACTCCAGATGCATGTGCCATTGGTGCATCTGGTGTTACATGGATGCTGGGGAATAGAACCCAGGCGGGCAGCCTTTGGAAGCAAGTGCATTTAACTGCTGAGTCATCTCGCTAGGCCCGTATGAAACCATTTTCAAGGCTCACATAATTTCTTGCAGGGAAAGACCTAAAAGGGGGAAGAGAGCACAAGCCCTGGGTGGGAGCAGCTTTACAATGGCTGAGGACTGTTTTGGTGAATGATGTCTGTTTAGGCCTCAGAAGTAAAGTGGGGATGATAGAAGAATGTGGTAAAAGTTTTTGCTGTTTCTATTTTAATTAATCTAATATGGCATATGGAACATGGGATAATTTTCCTTTTGTTGGAATACATTTCTCCTAGAACAGGGAATTATTTGTTCACACAAACAGTAATAAGGGGCTGGAGAGATGGCTTAGTGGTTAAGCGCTTGCCTGTGAAGCCTAAGGACCCCGGTTCGAGGCTCAACTCCCCAGGACCCACGTTAGCCAGATGCACAAGGGGGCACATGCGTCTGCAGTTCGTTTGCAGTGGCTGGAGGCCCTGGCGTGCCCATTCTCTCTCCCTCTCTCTATCTGCCTCTTTCTCTCTCTGTCTGTCACTCTCAAATAAATAAATGAAAATAACAAAAAAAAATTAAAAAAAACAGTAATAAGGCAAGAGAATGATGCTGAGGTAAAGAAAGTCTATACACCCGTGCTCTATGGTTTGGGGATGCAGGCACACACCCATGCGAGCCAACTGCCCCTGCGCTACCTCAGGTTGAGGGCCCTTCCGGAAGGACTCTGCTTGCTCACCCCATAGAGCTCCTCCCCCTGCACAGCCTATGGAATAGGCACCAGCAGTCTTGCAGGCCACAGGGGAGAGGGATGGAGCTTGAAAAGCTGTGTGACTTGTCCAGGGCCACTGAGAAGAGGGGGGATGTGAGACAGCGTCATGGAGAATGGCGTCACGACGTCACTCTGCCACTCGCTAGCAGTGAGGCCTTGACATTGTTTTTTCTTTTTTCTTTTCTTTCTTTTTTTTATTACAATTTTTCCAGGCTTCAGTTTTCTGACTTAAAAGGCGTTTACTGCCGGGTGTGGTGGCACACACCTTTAATCCCAGCACTTGGGAGGAAGAGGTAGGAGGATAACTGTGAGTTTGAGGCCACCCAGAGACTCACTAGTGAATTCCAGGTCAGTCTGGGCTAGAGTGAACCCTAAACCAAAACAAAAAACAAAAAAAAAGCAGTTACTGGACTGGAGAGATGGCTTAGCGGTTAAGGTGCTTGCCTGCAAAGCCAAAGGACCCAGGTTCAATTCCCCAGGACCCACATAAACCAGATGCACAAGGTGGTGCATGTGTCTGGGGTTCATTTGCAGTGGCTGAAGGCCCTGGCATGATAATTTTCTATCTGCCTCTTTCTCTCTCTTTCAAATAAATAAAATAAAATAAATGCAGATACAAAGAATATATACCTTATAAGGTTGGTTAATAACTGCAAAGCATTGGAAGTGTGCCTGGCGGTTACTTAATAAGCACAGCTTGTCGATGTGTTACTATACCTGGGCTCTTCGTCAGGCTGGCTGGGCTTGCTCAAGAATAAATCTCACCTCTGTTATAGGCAATGTAAAGTAATATTAAAATTTTTGCTGTGGATATGACTCACACACATCTATACCTACAACTAACTTCTTGCCCATTAAAAGGAGTTATTTGGGGGCCAGGTGTGGTGGCACATGCCTTTAATCCCAGCACTTGGGAGACAGAGGTAGGAGGATCACTGTGAGTTCAAGGCCACCCTGAGACTACATAGTGAATTCCAGGTCAGCCTGGGCTAGAGCGAGACCCTACCTCGGAAAATAACAACAACAAAAAGGAGTTGTTTGGGCTGGAGAGATGGTTTAGCAGTTAAGGCACTTGCCTGTGAAGCCTAAGGACCCATGTTCAACTTGCCAGATCCCACATAAGCCAGATGCACAAGGTGATGCATGCACAAGGTCACACATGTGCACAAGGTGGCGCACACATCTGGAGTTTGATTACAGTGACTGGAGGCCCTGATGCACCAATTCTTTCCTCTCTCTCCTCACTCTGTCTCATTAAAGAAAAGGTCAGTCTGTTGGGCTTGTCTCCCCCCCCCCCCCAAAAAAGGAGTTATTCTCCATGTGACAATGTTTACCACCTTTATTTATTTATTATTAATTAATGTTAGTTGCTGGGACTACCCCTCCATAGGTGTGCCCACTACTAGGAAATTTATGTTCTTTTAAAAATCAAATACATGGTGTTTGACATTCCCTATGCATGTCCAGCTATCATTTTCCACTGACTTACCTTATAGTTTCAGAAAGTCTTGGCTTGCAAGACATAGTAGTGGTTTCTAACACCTAGGGTATAGCTTTATTGATCCTAAACTCTTACCTAATGATTTATTTTACTTGGAGGTTTACAGGGCACTCTTGAGAAATACAGACTGCTGGTAGCAGAAATAGCTGTCCTGAGGTTCATGTGCAATAAATGTTAGTTATTGTTATTGTGGCTCTGTTAGTTTCAGTGTTGTCCTTCTCAAGGCAAGCCGTGTCCGTGTCAGTGAGCTTTGTCACCCTGTCTCAATGAGGCCTTTCCTTTACCACAGAAAACCCGTAACATTTCACTCTGTCTTTTGGTTCTCCAGCTACTCAAATTGCTATGATTATTGCCTCCAGGATTCTTCCGCAGAGGCAGAAGATTCAATTTGCATGTTAAAATAATTTATGCACACTCCCAGGCAAGGAAAGAAGAAAAGGTCAGATCAATGCTGCATCTAACTGTAGTTCATGACTGTAATATCTGTGTGTAACTCATTACTTTGCAGAGAAATCTAAACTATTTGACTACAGAAAGCTTGAAAGAAGCAGAGGAAGGATGAGGAGGAAGAGTGAAAATTAGATAGATAAAAAGAAATAAAAGGGGGGGGGGCAAGATGTAGCTCAGTGGCAGAGTGCTTGCCCAGTATGCAAGAGGCCCTGGATTCAATCATCAGTACTGAAAAAGAAAGAGGAAGGAAGGAGGAAGGGAGGGAAGGAGGGAGGGAGGGAAGTGAAATACCTGTGTCTAAGAGAAGTACACCCAGGGGCTCAGTGGTAGTGCTTGCCTAGCATGTGCAAGGCCCTGGAGCCAGTCCCCAACACCTCAAAAACAAACGCTAGACAAGCACATTTCACACCCAAGCAGGAACAAAATGGAGACACGTTTATTTCACTGCTTACATCATAATGTCCCATAGATGATCGTCACACTGCCATGAATAATTTCATAGGCCTCACTGACATACCAGGGAGGGAAGCCACACTCCCCTGTACCACAAGAACCATTTGATATGATATGACTGACGGCATGCAAACATAATTTGCAAAAACAGATTATCATCACAGTACGATATAAAAAGTTAGGTGCACAAATAGATTTCACATCTTTAATATTTTATTTATTTACTTATTTATTTGAGAGAGAGAATGAATATGGGCGTGCCAGGGCCTCTAGCCACTGCAAACGAACTCCAGACGCATGCACCATCTTGAGCATCTGGCTTTATGTGGGTAATGAGGAATTGAACCTGGGTCCTTAGGCTTCGCAGGCAGGCGCTTTAACGGCGAAGCCATCTCTCCAGCCCAGATTTCGCATCTTTAAACAGGAAAAAATAAAAGGTGCTATCTTCATAATGCTGTGACAAACCCGGAAACTTGTGACCATGTCTGCAAGCCTTCTCGGTTCAGAGCTAGAAGCAAAGGCCCAGAGAGGTTAAGCTACTTGTTGGAACTCACTGGGCCAACTTTCTGCATTTGCTGTTTTAGAAATAGTGTCTGCTTTCAAACGGCTTTTGGAAAATGGCTATCATGCTTTTTGTTTGTCCAGAACTTTCATACGAAAGAGTATGGTTTTAATTATATCAATTATAGTTTAATCAGGTATTTTTTCTGGTATATTATTTTCTTTGAATGTCTATACACTGCACTGAAAAAAAAATCCACAAATTTGGAATTCACAATCAAACGACAATTAAAAAAATATCCTTGCCAAATCAAAATAGCCAACTATTGGTGCCAAATACACACTGACATCTCACCATAGCCTAAGAGTATTTACCAAAATGTCATTTTTGTCTTTGTTATATACTTTTACTCCCAAGATACATTTGTCTCTTAATATTTAGTGTTCACAGCACAACTGAAATCAGTCACATTCTTTGGGGTCACAACAGTTACTCTGCGTTCAAGACACTTCAGATTCTCAACTGCCTAAGATGAGGTAGATAAAGTTTTGTTGGCTGGGACTAATTTCCTTTAAATCTTAATCATCTATTTCTTTTTTAGACAGGATTCCCAATTTTTTTTAGCAAAAGACTAAAAATGTCTGAGCATTTTGCCTAAAAATGGAAAAAATGTAATTTCAAAAGATTCTTAGGACTCTGCAGGGTGTGGCAGCGCCCGCCTTTGATCCCAGCACTCGGGAGACTGATAGAGGAGGATCACTGTGAGCTCTAGGCCAGCCGGAGACTAATTCCTGCCTGGGCTAGAGCAAGACCCTACCTCGAAAAAAAATTTTTTATTATGAAAGTTGCTTTACCCCATTTCGATTTAAAAACAGAACGAAAGCATCGAACTTCAAAGCCACCACATATCGCAAAGTTGACAAGCAAGCCAGTATGTTTGAACATGTAGAGAGCGCGGCTCTAGTTCTGCAGGGAGCGTTTAGATAGCATCCGGAGGCCAGACCAGCTGCTGCCCCTTCGCCTTTGACCCCGAGCTTCCAGTCTCCCCCAGGGTCCAGGCCTCACCGCGTGGGTTCTTCGCAGGCGCCTCTCACTAACGATCAGAAATGCCATCTCGGCGGACGGACAGATCGCGTTTCAGACAGACCGCAGAGGCCAGCTGGGCAAAACGGGTGGGCAGTGGACGAGGCCGCGGGCGTCGGGCCCGCCTGGCACAGGCGTGGACCGTGCGTGCGGGACAAGCCTGGTTAACTGAACTGAACCGGAGTGTCAACGCTTTCAGGTGGCGGGGGGCAGGCTGGACACTAAGCCAGCTAGAGGCGCCGAAGTGGACCGACGGGGGGTTTCGGAGAAGGTGGGCAGGCCGCCGCGGACCTTGGTCTTCTTCCGCGGAGCCGCGGGCGAGGCTCCCAAGAACTTGCTGAAGGAGCTGGACTTCTTCAGGCCGCGGGCCAGGTCCTGGAGCATCAGGTCGTCGGCCAGCACGCCCAGGAACGCGCTGGTGGTGGAGCCGAGGATGGTGGCGGCCACCTGCACCGGGTGCCGCGACGCGACCCCGCCGGGGGCCTCCGGCTCGCCGCCGCTCGCTCGCAGGCCGGGGTCGCCGAGCAGCCTGCGCAGCGCGTACGAGGAGCCGGGCCGCAGGTACTGGTAGGCCCGGCGGCCGCTGTGGTCGCGCACGTGAACTTGCGCGCCCAGGCGCACCACCAGCAGCACGGCGGCGTCCTCGTGGCCGTGCAGGGCGGCCAGGTGCAGCGGCGTGTAGCCGCCGTGCGAGCGCGCGTTCACGTCCACGGGCGCGCCCCCGCGCCGCGCCACCTCCACCAGCTGCAGGGCCATCTCCCGGTCCCCGCTCTTGGCCGCCCAGTGCAGGGCGGTGAAGCCGGACATGAAGTCGCGCTTGGCGGCCAGGCCGCGGTCCCGCAGCAGCAGCCCGTGCAGCTGGTGGCTCCAGCGGCCCCCGGCCGCGCGCACGAGCCACTCGTGCTCGATGGGCTCCAGCGGCACGGCGGAGGGCGGCGGCGGCGGCGGCGCGGCGGGCACCTCGTCGAGGTCCGGGCTCAGCAGGCGCGGGCCGGCGCGCGACAGGCGTCTCAGGTGCGGGGAGCGCCCGGGGCCCAGCCCGGACTCCTCGACGGAAAGCCTCCGCAGGAGCCGCGGGGAGCTCCGCGGGCTCGGTTCCTCCGACAGCTGCCGGCGCAGGCCTTGCTGTTCCTCCGCCCGGATGCGGAGCGCGGCGGGGCCGCCGGGGACGCAGCGCACCGGGAGCATGCAGGGCTTCGGCGGGGGCGCGCGCGCGGCCGGGGCCGGTGGGCCTCTCACCACGGGCTCCGGAGGCTCCAGCGACTCGCCGGCCACGTGGACGGGGAGCTCCGGGGCTGGGACCCCCGAGTCTCCCGGTGTCCCCGGTGGCTGGGTCGACTGGGTGGTCTCAGTGGCGGGGGTCCCCGTGGCGTCCTGTGGTTCCGATGGTGCGGCACGGTCCTCGGATGGTTCCACGGACGGCCGAGCCGGTGCCAGGGATGCAGGCGAGTTTTCGCCCGGTGGGGCGGGCAGCGCCCTAGGGACGATGCCAGGCAGCCGGGGCTCTGGTTCCTCCGGCGCCCGAGGAGTCTTCTTCAGCACCACGAACTGGACCCCTTCCAGCTCCTCGACCACGGCCACGTCGCTGACGAACTGCTTGAAGCGGTCCCGGCGGGCGGCGCGGCCGCGGGGGTCGCCGGCGTCCAGCAGCGGCTTGAAGCGGCCGAGCAGCTCGGAGCTGCGCACCTGCCCGCCGCGCTCCTGCAGGAAGCCCAGCACGGCGGCCTGGCTCACGCCCGCGGCGGCGGCGGCGGCGGCAGCGGCGGCGGCCAGCGCCATGGCCCGGGGCCCGCGGCGCCCCTGCGCGCGTCCTCCCAGGCCCGGACCCCGAGCGAGCGACGCCCACCGCCGCCCGGCTCACGCCCGCGCGCCCGCGCCCGACGGCTCGGAGCCACGGGCGGCCCAGGCGGTGCCCAGGGTCCTCCGCCAGCGCCCCCCAGGGCCCCCAGCCTCGGGGCTACGTCTCTGCCTTGATATCCTATGCCAGGGGTGCCGGGCGCCATGCCCGGGTGCGGGGCTCCGCTTACAGGTGACAGCTGCCGCCGGCGCAGCGCAGCGCTGGGGGAAAGGGGAGAGGATTTCTCCGCGGTGCCCCCACCCTCACCCCAATCCCAGAATTAAAGGCGCAGCACAGCGCTTTCCAGCAAGACCTCCCTCCTGGTTGCTAGGTGGGTGTGTTCTCTGGGGATGTCGTGGGTGAAGCATGGATACGCATTCCTTTAAGCAGTATTTACCAAAAAATAAAAAGACTTTTTTTGGGGGGGGCACAAGGGCAGCAATACTTCTCCAATTTCTGATTGCATTTCTACAGGGAAATAGACTCACGAAATTCACAGCAAAAACAACTTGCTCTGCGTGGGAATGAATGTACGGTACTGGAGACGTTTAGAAAGCATGCAGAGTACACCCGCGCGCGGGCACACACACACACAGAGGAACTCTATGTAGTTCAGGCTGCTCTTGTACTTGTGCATCCCGAGAGGTGGGAGTCCAGGTGTGCCTCGCCACGTCCAGGAAAATAGTTTTACATAGCATTTTGAAAATAATCCTACAGGAAGACATAAAGAAGAAAAAAAAATCTCCTGAAATTGCCATGGACATTTTGAAATCTCTTCATGTCCACGTGTACGCACATTTATGCTTTAAAATAAGCAAGCAAAATTAGGATGACTTTGCCTCACTAGGTCTGGAACCCAGGGCCTCTCAGTCAAATCAAGTGAGCTACCACTGAGTCATATACCGCCCCCCCCCCCCCACCGAAGTTACCTTTTAAAAACCTTGTTTGTTTCACAATATTTGTTGAGTGCCGAGTTCCTGCCAGGATATTTTCAGGCCCTCATACATGTTAGCAGAGATAGCCGCTGCGAGCAGCAGAGCTCCCTTATCAGGAGGAAGCAGAGTCAGGGCAAGTCTGCAAGCTGCACGCCGTGCCGCGTCAGTTATGGCCCGCACTGGACGCGCAGTAGAAGAGAGGATGGCTAAGGGCAGGGGCAGGTTGTGATTTTACACTGGGTGCTCGGGGCAGGGCTCCCTGGAAAGGTCACAAGCACGAACGTCCCAACAGGAAGTTGTTCACACAGAAAAGCTTTCCCAGGAGAGGGAGTGAGCAAGCCGAGAGATGTCTACTCCTTTTTGTTATCTGTTTTTTTTTTTTTTTTTTTTTTTTTTTTCAGACAGGGTCTCATGTGGCTCATGCTGACCTCACCTTCCCTCTGTAGCCCAGACTGTCCCTGAACTCCTCATCCTGCTCCCAATTCCAAGTGCTGGGAGATTCCACACCATGCTCAGCTTACTTTAATTTTATTTATTTAATATTTATTTGAGAGAGAAAGAGGCAGAGGGAGTTGGGGAGAAAACGGGCACACCAGAGGCACATGAACTCCAGACACAGACACCCTATTGTGCATCTGGCTTTACATGGGTCCCGGGGAATTGAACCTGGGTCCTTCAGCTTTACCAGCAAGCACCTTAACCACTAAGACATCTCTCCAGCCCTATTTTAAGTAGGCCTCAAACTCAGTTCTCCTGCCTCAGCTGCCCAAGTACTGGGATTTTGAACTGGTGCCCTTTGTCAATTTGAAAAACAAAAACTTGTATTGCTTGGCATGGTGGCGCATGCCTTTAATCCCAGCACTCGGGAGGCAGTAGGAGGAGGATTGCTGTGAGTTCAAGGCCACCCTGAGACTACACAGTGAATTCCAGGTCAGCCTGGGCTAAAGTGAAACTCTACCTCAAACAAACAAAAAAGTTGTATAATACTCTAATATTTATTTCATTTTAATATTATAGGATTGTAAACTATCATTTATTGGGATTTGTTCTTTTGTGAATTTCCTATTACATATTAATATTTAATAAATGTTCCTGATAGTTATATGTAGGCATCACCTTTGATTATAAATGTTTTCCTAGTTTGTCATTAGTCTTTTTTTTTTTTTTTTTGAGACAAGCCCAACAGATTGACCTTTAAAAAAAGGCGAGAGAGTGAGAGAGAGAGAGAGAATGGGCGCGCCAGTGTCTCTAGCCACTGCATCCAAACTCCAGATGCATGCACCCCCTTGTGTGCATGTGTGACATTGTGGATGGTGTCATGTGTGTCTGGCTTTCATGGGACCTGGAGAATTGAAATGAGTCCTTAGGCTTCACAGGCAAGTGCCTTAACCACTAAGCCATCTCTCCAGCCCTTATTTGTCTTTTATTTTGACTTTCTGATGATATTCATTTGCAGACAACTAGTTTTAGTTGTAAATATTGTATCCTTTTCACTTAATATAAGTGCAAGCTGGGCGTGGTAGTGCAGGGAGGCAGAGGTAGGAGGATCGCCGCTGTGAGTTCAAGGCCACCCTGAGAATAGAGTGAGACCCTACCTTAAAATATATATATATGTGTGTGTGTGTGCAAAATGAAAAGGTTTTGCTCCCATTTAAAGGTGAGTTTTGAGATCAACATCCACCAGAGTGACGCCAACACCCAAAGGGAGAGATCCTTGTGGTTTTTTAAAATCTATTTAAAATGTTTCAGGGGGGCTGGAGAGATGGCTTAGCAGTTAAGGCGCTTGCCTGAGAAGCCTAAGGACCCAGGTTTGATTATCCAGGTCCCACGTAAGCCAGATACACAAGGTGGCACATTCATCTGGAGTTGGAGTTCGTTTGCAGCGGCTCTAGGCCCTTGTGCATCCATTCTCTCTCTCATCTCGCTATCTACCTCTATCTTTTGCAAATAAAGTAAATAAATAAATAATTACAAATTTTGGATGTGTACATGCATGTGGTATGCATGCATATGTTTGTACAAGCCTGCATGTAGAAACCAGAGGTTGATATTGATGTTTTCCATAATTGCCCTCCACCTTATTTTTCTGAGACAGTTTCTCATTGAATCTGGAATCCACTAATACAGCGATCCCCAGGGACCCTCTGTGCGCAGGCTGCCATGCCCAGGTTTCACATGGGTTCTGGGGAGCTGAACTCAGCCACTCCTGGCATGTGGCACGTACTTTACCCATGGAACCGTCCCCCCAGCCCGGCGCTTGCGTTTCCAGCCTGTGATAACAGTGTACTCAGCTACCGTCCCTGTCTCGACATTACCCCTCCTTCAAGCCCAGCTCAAGTTCCACCCTTGTAAAACCTGCTTGTCCCGCAAGGATATGGTGCTGTGTAACTTTTCTACAAGCTGTTGCACAGAGCATCACTTGTGTATCTTGGGAAGCAAGCAAGGAGCTGAGCACCCTCTGTGAAGACGAGACCCTGCGCTGAGCACCCTCTGTGAAGACGAGACTCTGCGCTGAGCACCCTCTGTGAAGATGAGACCCTGAGCTGAGCACCCTCTGTGAAGAGAGACCGTGCGCTGAGCACCCTCTGTGAAGATGAGACCCTGCGCTGAGCACCCTCTGTGAAGAGAGACCCTGCGCTGAGCACCCTCTGTGAAGAGAGACCCTGCGCTGAGCACCCTCTGTGAAGAGAGAGAGACCCTGCGCTGAGCACCCTCTGTGAAGATGAGACCCTGCGCTGAGCACCCTCTGTGAAGATGAGACCCTGCGCTGAGCACCCTCTGTGAAGAGAGACCCTGCGCTGAGCACCCTCTGTGAAGAGAGACCCTGCGCTGAGCACCCTCTGTGAAGAGAGAGAGACCCTGCGCTGAGCACCCTCTGTGAAGAGAGACCCTGCGCTGAGCACCCTCTGTGAAGATGAGACCCTGCGCTGAGCACCCTCTGTGAAGAGAGACCCTGCGCTGAGCACCCTCTGTGGAGAGAGACCCTGCGCTGAGCACCCTCTGTGAAGACGAGACCCTGCCTTTGGGGAGCTTACTGCTCAGCATAGCAGAGAAGAACGCACCAGTCCTTACGTTGCACAGCCCATGAAATCCACGCTGTAGGTGTTTGCTTAAAGGGTGATTGGGAGGGGCGGGGAACCTGGTAGGTCCAGAGGAGGCCAGCTGTGAGAACTGGGCAGGCCAAGGTTTGAAAGTGAGACTCCGAAGGCTCCGTTCAGGTCACGGGGGTCTATGTTATTTGTAGATAGGGTGTGTACCAGTGACATGGAAGATAACACTGGAAAAGCTCTCCAGTCATGGGTGGAAGACCTTCAGGGCTAGTTAGCACTTTATTCTGTTCATAGTAGAAGGCGTGAAAGCTTTCTTTTTTTTTTTTTGTTCTTTTTTTTTGTTGTTTCTAAATTTTTATTTGTATGTGGTGGTGGGGGGTGGAGGGCATGGCAGGGCCTCTTGCTAACTACAAATATCAGACATTTGCACTATTTTTTGTGACTGGCTTATATAGTGGATAGCTTGGGAATTGAACCCAGATCAGCAGGCTTTGCTAGCAAGTGCCTTTTAACTGCTGAGCCCTTTTCTCAGCACTTCTTTTTTTGTTTTGAAAGCACCTTTAATTATTTTCTATTACAAAATTAGTAATGGTATTTTCCCAATTTGCAATAGTTTCCAAAATATAAAAAGAAAAGACCACGTGTTAAATACTCAATCTTTTCTTTTTCTTAACATTTATTTTTATTTTTATTTATTTATTTGAGAGAGAGAGAGAGAGAGAATGGTCATGCCAGGGCCTCCAGCTGTTGCAAATAAACTCCAGATGTATGTGCCACCTTGTGCATCTGGCTTATGTGGGTACTGGGGAATCTAACCTGGGTCCTTTGGTTTTGCAGGCAAGTGTCTTAACCACTAAGCCATCTCTCCAGCCCTTTCCTTCCCATTCCTTCCTTCTTTCTCTTTATTTTAAAAAATATTATTTATTTATTTGACAGAAAGAGGGAGGGGGGCAGAGAGAGAGAATGGGCGCACCAGGGCCTCCAGCCATTGCAGATGAATTCCAGATGCATGCACCCCCTTCTGCACCTGGCTAACGTGGGAATTGAACTGGGTCCTTTGGCTTTGCAGGCAAACACCTTAACTGCAAAGCCATCCCTCCAGCCCTTTCTCTTTATTTTTTGAGGCAGGGTCTCATTCTAGTCCAAGCTGACCTGGAACTCACTCTGTTCTAGCTTGTCTAGAACTCACAGCGAGCCTCCTACCTCTGCCTCCTAAGTGTTGCAATTAAAGGCATATGCTACCATGTCTGGCTTCTTAATGTTTTACACTGGGAGCTTTTCTCTATACACCCACGGGTTCTACACTAGTGCTGTACATAGTCTATGTAGGTGCTGTTTATTTATTTAGTCCTCTCCTCCTCTTTCTCTCCTCCTTTTTTTTTTTTTTTTTTTTTTTTTGGTGTTTTTCAAGGTGGAGTCTCATTCTATGGCCCCAGGCTGGCCTCAAATTCACAGAGATCCTCTACCTCAGACTCCCAAGTTCTGGGATTAAAAGCATACATGCTCAACTTTATTTTGGCTCTTTGAGGCAGGGTCTTACATAGCCCAGGCTGACCTCCAACTCGCTATTACAGGTGGGTGCCACCATGCCCAGCATTTATTTATTTATTTTTGGTGATGCTGAGGATTAAACCCAAGGCCTTTGGCCATGCTAGACAAGTGTCTACCACTGAGCCACATCCCAGCCTCTCAAGTATTCTACAGCTGGGAATGGAACACACATTGCTTTTTAAAAAAATTATCTAGTTATTTGCAAGGGGAGAGAGAGAGAAAGAGAAAGAATGGGCATGCCAGGGCCAAATGAACTCCAGATACATCTGTCATTTTGTGCATATGGCTTTTCGTGGGTACTGGAGAATTGAACCTGGGCCAGCAGACTTTGCAAACAAGTGCGTTTAACCACTGAGTCATCACCCCAGCCCCACATATTGCTTCTTTTTTTAAATTGTTTATTTTTATTTATTTATTTGAGAGCGACAGACAGAGAGAGAGAGAGGCAGATAGAGAATGGGCGTGCCAGGGCCTCCAGCCACTGCAAATGAACTCCAGACGCGTGCGCCCCCTTGTGCATCTGGCTAACGTGGGTCCTGGGGAGTCGAGCCTCGAACCGGGGTACTTAAGCTTCACAGGCAAGCGCTTAACCACCAAGCCACCTCTCCAGCCCCACACATGGCTTCTTAATCCAGGCTTCACTGGCTGACATGGCCAATGGACAGCACACATGACAATTCACTGGCTGACATGACCAATGCACAGCACGCATGACAACTTCATGGAGGAGGGTCCCGAGGGGCAGCAGCAGGGTCATTGTGAAAGGCGGTGAGGGCAGTAGGGCGGAAGCCAGAGAGATTCCAGAAGCCAAGCTTGCATTATATCGCCATGCTTCTATTTTTAAAATCATAGTCCCCGTACTGAAAATTTTACTTCAATAGCTACATTTTATGCTTTATTTTCTTGGCTTTTTTTTTTTTCAGGCCAAATTGCTTGGGTCCTTGAAAAAGCTTTCCCATGATCTCATGGGTTGGGAAGCCTCAGTTAACATGGACATTTATGACTGTCCTTTGTCCCCAGGGGCTGGAGGGGGAGAACCCCCCTGCTCAAGCCCATCACACACTCACCAAGAACAGATGGATTCAGTGCCGATTGAACAGGAATTGCTGACGCAGGCAGAGCTTATTGACAGAGCTTCAGACTTGGGGCTCCCAGCTATGAAAGGAGCCAAGGTCACAGTTAATTGGCTGGGCCCAAATTTGCAGCCCAGGCTAGCTGCCTGTGCTCATGGGCCATGCAGCTAGATATTTAAAATTCGAGTTCTAAACAATAAATACACTCAGAATAGACTTACAAAAATCTAGCCTTTTCCTTCTTGTTTGTACATTTGAACTCACTGGGTTTAGTATCTCAAATGACTGGTTTTTAGTTTGAGCAAATAACAGAGAAAAGAGACCAATGACTTCTTGTTCTCTGGGCTCCCTTTTTTTAATTTTGGTGCCCTACTGCCAGGGAGACCATTGAATCAATTCTTCCAGTGACCCAGCAGTTTGCCTGTAAGCATTAGGAAAATCAGATGTAAAATGTGTATTTATAGCAGGGGTAAAATCCATAGTTGTGCCTTGAAAATGTCAAAGGCCACAGAGAGTGTATTTAACTCGATGTCTTAAGTCGGGACGGGGTCAGCTCTACCTGCTCTGTGAGGACAGCAAATGTTCTAGGGACACTGGTACCCTTCCCTTCTGTTGATCACACTACTGAAACAATGGGCCCTCAGGAATTAAGAATTTCCCAGAAATCCCATTGTGGGGGAAGGGAAAGGCTGAAGCCATCCAGAGGAAGAGCCTGTCTCCCAGGAAGCTGTCAAACAGTTCTCACAGCTTATGGGAGCACCTGGCAGGGAGAGTCTGGAATGAGGAAAATGCTGGTTAATGATGGGTCGGGCCGCACTGGGGCCAGAGCTGTCATACCTCTTGCTCTCTATAAGCCTAAACCTCATGATAGGACCCTGGCATGGGGGGTCTCTGGACTCCTGTATTTGTTCCCCTTCACTATGTGGCCACATTGAGTGAACCTGATTTTCGCTATTACTTGTCTCTTTAAAAAATATTTTATTTATTTATTTATTTGAGAGACAGAGAAAGATGGAGAGAGAGAGAGAGGGAGGGAGGGAGGGAGGGAGGGAGGGAGAGAATGGACATGCCAGGGCTTCTAGCCACTGCAAGTGAACTCCAGATGCATGTGCCACCTTGTGCATCTGGCTTATGTGGGTCCTGGGGAATTGAACCTCGGTCCTTAGGCTTCACAGGCAGGCACCTTAACTGCTAAGCCACCTCTCCAGCCCCTATTTGTGTCTTTAATTGGTATGCTGAGGTTGGGTGGCCAAGCTAGCTTGTTGGGGATGCCAAGGCCCAGACTTCTTCTACCCCCCAGATCTCTTGGTAACAAGGGTGGAAGTCTCTCAGGAATTATTGAAAGGACTTTATTAAATAACTGTAAAATTTAAAAATAAACCCTCTCTGCCTGGGGAGATAGCTCAGTGGGTATAGTGCTTGCCTTGTAAGCCTGAGGAACTGAATTCAATCTCAAGCACCCATATAACATGCTAGATGTGGTAGTGCCCACCTAGAATCCTAGTGCTGGGGAGGCAGAGATAGGTGGATCCTGGAGCTCACCTGTTAGCTAGTCAAGTCTAGTTGGTGAGCTCCAGGCCAATGAAAGATGCTGTCTCAAAAAATAATGAACAATGTTCCTGACGAACAGCACTCAAGGTTGTCCCTTGGCTTTCTTTCACATGCGCACACATGTGCAAAAACCTCCATACACACATGGATGTGAACACATACGTGTATTTTAAAACTCCATGATTCTAGCCAGGCATGGTGGTGCACACCTTTAATCCCAGCCCTTGGGAGGCTGAGGTAGGAGGATCGCTGTGAGTTTGAAGCCAGTCTGAGACTGTGAAAATAGTGTGTGTGCATAGTGAATTCCAGGATTACATTACATTATACTATGTTACTTATTTAACCCACACAGCCTTCTGAATTCCATGCCTATTCCTCACTGAGCTGTAGGGATTGCTTTATGTTTGTGACCGTCCTGCCCCTTGTCACGCAGTGAGAATCAGCTCCTGTCGTTAGTTGCATGTGGGGTACCACAGGAGGCTCTTCTGCCCTCTCCTGTCTCACCCATGCATCTCCAGTGACTCAGGCTGCTGGAGGCAGGGGCTCAAGGGGGATGGGTGTCCAACAGAGGCTACAAAGGGACTTTGCCCAGATAACAAGCTTTTGTAGTCATGACTTCCGGAACAGATCGTGTTTTGTTCTTGCTTACTGGGCCAGGAAAGCAAGAGGGGCCTGTCCTTGTTCATGCCTGCAGCTGGCTGCCGGCTGCCCAGTCCTCTCGGAGCTCAGATGTTCTATTTCCAAATCTCAGTGACCAGCGACCAGCGTCAGGTCATGTGCCTGTGTTGTAAACTCAGTTTTTGGATCTTCAATTCATTTTTAAAAAAAATATTATATTTTTATTTATTTATGAGAGAGAGAGAGAGAGAGAGAGAGAGAGAGAGAGAGAATGGGCGCACCATGGCCTCCAGCCACTGCAAACGAACTCCAGATGCATACATCACCTTGAACATCTGGCTTACGTGGGTCTTGGGGAATAGAACCTGGGTCCTCTAGCTTTGGAGGCAAATGTCTTAATCACTAAGCCATCTCTCCAATCCCCTTCAATTCATTTTTCAAGCTGCTTCTCTGATTGGTCTAACTAGTGCTTGGTTGCTAGGCAGCACAGTGTCAGGCTTAGTCCACTCAGGCTTTGGTATTTTTGTTTTTTGAGGTAGGGTTTTTCTCTAGTCCAGGCTGACCTGGAATTCACTATGTAGTCTCAGGGTGTCCTTGACTCAAGGCGATCCTCCTACCTCTGCCTCCAAAGTGCTAGAATTAAAGGTGTGTGCCATCATGTCTAGCTTCCATGCAGACTTTGAAATCTGGGTGTCCTGAGAGAGAGAGAGAGAGAGAGAGAGACTGACTGGGTGTGCCAGGACCTCTAGCTATTGCAAATGAACTCCAGAGGCATGCATCACCTTGTGTATCTGGCTTTAGGTGGGTACTGGGGAAGTCGAACCTGGGTCTCTCTCCCTCTTTTTTTTTTTTTTTTTTTTTGAGGTAGGGTCTCACTGTAGCCTAGGCTGACCTGGAACTCACTCTGTAGTCCCAGGCTGGCCTTGAACTCACAGCAATCCTCCTCCTGCTGCCTACCAAATGCTAGGATTAAAGGCATGTGGCACCACTCTTGGTCATTTCAATAATTTTCTGCCTGTTTAATTATAATATATCCATTTGTTTTTTTGAGGTAGGATCTCACTCTAACCCAGGCTGACCTGGAATTTACTATGTAGCCTGAGGCTGGCCTTGAACTCAGTGATCCTTCTACCTCTGCCTCCAAAGTGCTAGAATTAAAGGTGTGTGCCATCATGTCTAGCTTCCATGCAGACTTTGAAATCTGGTGTCCTGAGAGAGAGAGAGAGACTGACTGGGTGTGCCAGGACCTCTAGCTATTGCAAATGAACTCCAGAGGCATGCATCACCTTGTGTATCTGACTTACATGGGACCTGGAGAGTAGAACGTGAGTCCTTACGCTTCACAGGCAAGAAACTTAACTGCAGAGCCATCTCTCTAGCCCCTCCCCCCGACCTCTTTTCCTATCGGGTTAACTTGCCTTCCATTTAACACCTTGATGACAGGTATACAAACTCCTGAAGCATCAGTCTAGCCAGCTTCCTATCCAGTAATTCTTTTTTTTAAAATTTTTATTTATTTATTTACTTATTTTAGAGAGAGAGAGAGAGAGAGAGAGAGAATTGGCACACCAGGGTTTCCAGCCACTGCAATTGAACTCCAGATGTGTGTGCCACCTTGTGCGCATGTGCGATCTTGTACATGCGTCACCTGTGTGTTTGGGATCTGGGGAGTTGAACATGGGTCTTTAGGTTTTTATAGGCAAGCACCTTAACTGCTAAGCCATCTCTCCAATCCCCTTCAATTCATTTTTTTCAAGCTGCTTCTCTGATTGGTCTAACTAGTGCTTGGTTGCTAGGCAGCACAGTGTCAGGCTTAGTCCACTCAGGCTTTGGTATTTTTGTTTTTTTGAGGTAGGGTCTCACTGTAGCCTAGGCTGACCTGGAACTCACTCTGTAGTCCCAGGCTGGCCTTGAACTCAGTGATCCTTCTACCTCTGCCTCCAAGTTCTGGGGTTAAAGACATGCACCACCAAGCCTGGCCTGTCTACCTCTTTTTGAGGCAGTCTCTCATTGACCTAGAGCTCACAAATTAGGTTAGATTGGTTGGCCAGTAAGCCCCAGGGATGAAGCTACCTTGGTCTTGTCAGCGATATAATTACAAGCATGAATCACCACGTCACGCTTTCTAACCTCAGTGGGTCCTGGGGATTGAACTCATGTTCCCACGCTTACTTGACTGCCTGAACTATCCCCCCAGCCCCAGATACTGAATTTCTGATCCTCTGGCCTCTGCCTCCCAAGTACTGATATTACAGAACTGTGTCACCACGCTCAGTTTATGCAGTACTGGGAATCAAGCCCAGGTTTCGTGCACGTTTAGACAAGCGCTCTACCAACGGAGCTAAACCCTCAGCCCGAATGTATGTGGGTTTTTTTTTTTTTTGAGGTAGGGTCTCACTGTAGCCTAGGCTGACCTGGAACTCACTCTGTAGTCCCAGGCTGGCCTTGAACTCAGTGATCCTTCTACCTCTGCCTCCAAGTTCTGGGGTTAAAGACATGCACCACCAAGCCTGGCCTGTCTACCTCTTTTTGAGGCAGTCTCTCATTGACCTAGAGCTCACAAATTAGGTTAGATTGGTTGGCCAGTAAGCCCCAGGGATGAAGCTACCTTGGTCTTGTCAGCGATATAATTACAAGCATGAATCACCACGTCACGCTTTCTAACCTCAGTGGGTCCTGGGGATTGAACTCATGTTCCCACGCTTACTTGACTGCCTGAACTATCCCCCCAGCCCCAGATACTGAATTTCTGATCCTCTGGCCTCTGCCTCCCAAGTACTGATATTACAGAACTGTGTCACCACGCTCAGTTTATGCAGTACTGGGAATCAAGCCCAGGTTTCGTGCACGTTAGACAAGCGCTCTACCAACGGAGCTAAACCCTCAGCCCGAATGTATGTGGGTTTTTTTTTTTTTTTTTTTGAGGTAGGGTCTCACTGTAGCCTAGGCTGACCTGGAACTCACTCTGTAGTCCCAGGCTGGCCTTGAACTCACAGCAATCCTCCTCCTGCTGCCTACCAAATGCTAGGATTAAAGGCATGTGCACCATGCCCAACTTAAAAAATATTTTTAAAAAATTTTAAATATTTGAAAAAACAAGACAAACAAACACACAAAAAAGATATGTATATATTATATATATAACACACAAGGCTTATTGAGACAGAGAGAAAGAAGCAGACAGAGAGGGAGTGAGTATGGCTATGCCAGGGCCTCCTGCCACTGTAAACAAACTCCAGACACATGCACCACTTTGTGCATCTGCCTTTATGTGGGTACTGGGGAGTTGAACCTGGGCCATCAGGGTTTGCAAGCAAGCACCTTTACCACTGAACCATCTTTCCAGCCCTGCTTTTTTTTATTTTTAGGCAGGGTCTCACTCTCATTTAGGCTGACTTTACTTGCTCTGCAATCCCACGCCTGGCTCTACCAGTAACTCTAAGCGCTCCTTATCAGAGAGCTCAGGAGGAAGAGACGAAGCCGTGTGAAGTCGGAACCTCTAGCAGGGGTGTGTTTGGGAGCGCGGCCGGGCTGAAGTCTATGTGAGCGGGTGGGACAGGCAGCCAGAGTGTAGTTCTAGGTCCTCAGACCCGTTTGCTCGCCCACCTTGAGACTGTCAGCTCAGTAAATGTGGAGCAGGCTTTCTAAGAGCCCTCACGGGAATAGTTCGTGACATTGAGCAAAGATGAGGAACTCCGACCCAGACCCCCCGCCCCCGGGTGTGGTGGGCTGATGAAATCATTAGCAGTGCCCGTGTCACTCGTCCAACCAGGAGGCGCAGGGAAGCGCCCGTGCGTCAGAGGCAAACAAGCGCCCATCTAGGTCTCTGCTCAGCTGCGGAGGCCCTAAGTGGCTCAAGCTCCCCAGAGTAAGATGCTGATCCCTGGTCACTTGGTTTAGAACGCTAAATGTTGGGTAAATATTGATAACAGTGAAATGACAAGCACGTGTCACCTGATAGTAACCGTCACGACTTGGACTTATCTCTTCGTCTTTACACTTTGCTGTGGGCTGGATGTGGTTTGGTCCCCAGTGTGGCAATGGTGAGGCTGGTGACACTTTCAAGAGGTGTTTTAAGCCAGGCGGTGATGCACACATTTAGCCCCAGCACTCGGGAGGCAGAGGTAGGAGGATCACTGTGAGTTCGAGGCCACCCTGAGACTACATAGTGAATTCCAGGTCAGCCTGGGCTAGGGTGAGACCCTACCTCGACCCCCCCCCCAAAAAAAAGAGATGTTTTCGCTCATGGGGAGACCACCTTGGAGGGGATTAATACCTTCAAAACGACTTGTAAAGTGAGGCCATCTCACGTGCCTGGCCACGTATTGCACACGCCACTTTTTCTACTTCCCTGCCATGTGTTAAGCACCTAAGGGGTCCCACAGGACCCTGGAGCCCTGCTTTTCAGATCCTTTAGCTACTAGAATCACCAGCCACATGAATCTCTTTACGAAGTTCCCACCCAGCCTCGGGCATTTTGTAATAACAACAAATAGCTAATATAATATAACATGCTCAATAACTTTTATTTTAAAAAAATATTTTTATTTATTTATTTGGGGGAGAGAGAGAGAGAGAAGCAGAGAGAGGGAGAGAGAGGAGGAGAGCCAGGGCTTCCAGCAAACGAACTCCAGATGCATGTGCCACCTTTTGCATCTGGCTTATGTGGGTCTTGGGGAATCAAACCTGGGTCCTTTGGCTTTGCAAGCAAACACCTTAACCACTAAACCATTTCTCCAGCCCCAGTAACTTTAAAAAAAATTATTTATTTTAAAGAGAGAAAAAGAGGCGAAGAGAGAGGGGGAGAGAGAGAGAGAGAGATACAGAGAGAATGGGTGCGCCAGGACATCCAGCCACTGCAAACGAACTCCAGACACATGTGCCACCTTGTGCATCTGGTTTACATGGATACTGTGGAATTGAAGCTGGGTCCTTGGGCTTCTCAGTCAAGTGCCTTAACCGCCAAGCAATCTCTCCGGCCCCACAATAACTATTGATAATGATAACAAAGTGACAATTTGTCACATGGTGATGATGCTCATTTTGACTTTTCAGTTTCAAAATGGAAGACAGTCGTTCTCTTTCTATGTCCCTCCTTCATCCTGGGCTCAGGGTCAGTAAATAACCTGGATATATTACAACAGGTAAGATTGGCTCCACCCTGTAATGTCAGGAGTGGGTCCAGAATCTGTGTATGTGTGCATATGTGTATGCATTTTCACATGCATGAAGGTACGTGTGTATGCACGTGCATGTGGACGCCAGAGATTGATACTGGGTGTCTTTGATTATACTCACTTGAACTCAGAGCTCACTGATTCAACTAGTCTGGTTAGCCAGCTTGCCCTGTGGCTCCCCTGCCTCCACTCCCTGAGTGCTAGGGACAAGGCCAGCTGTCACACCCGCCCGCATTTACGCATTTACGTAGGCGCTGAGGATCCAAGTCTGGTCTTCAGCCTTCACGGCAAGAGCTTTGTCCACTGAACCAACCTCCCAGCCCGCGTCTTGTGTGGCCCAGGCTGACCTTGGACTTGCTTTGCAGCCAAGGGTGATATTGGGCTTCTAAGCCTCCTGCCTCTACTTCCCAAGATCCGCAACTTCTTCTGAAGGTAATTTCAGCTATTGTTTGAGTGTCCTATGCAGTTAGCAGCACAAAAGTCCACCGTACTCTTGCTGGGATTCAATTCTTTTATTTGTTCATTATATTTGAGAGATAGAAAGGCAGAGAGATAGAGACAGAGAAAGAGGATGGGCATGCCAGGGCGTCTAGCCATTGCAAAAGCTCTCCAGATGCATGTGCCACCTTGTGCATTGGCTTACGTGGGTACTGGGGAATTGAACCTGGGTCCTTAGGCTTCACAGGCAAGTGCCTCACTTGCTAAGCCATCTCTCCAGTCCCAATTCTTCTTCTTCTTCTTTTTAAAAAATATATATTGGTTTTTCAAGGTAGGATCTCACTGTAAGCCAGGCTGACCTGGAATTCACTATGTAGTCTCAGGCTGGCCTCCTACCTCTGTGTCCCAAGTGCTGGGACTAAAGGCATGCGCTACCATGTCTGGCTTTTAAAAATATTTTTATCTATTTATCTGAGAGAGAGAAAAGAAGCAGACAGAGAGAGTGAGTATGGCCACTCCAGGGCCTCCTGCCACTGTCAATGAACTCTGGATGCATGTGCCCCTTTGTGCATCTGGCTTTACCATGTGTATTGGGGAGTTGAACCTGGGCCATCAGGTTTTGCAAGCAGGTGCCTTTAACCATTAAGCAATCTCTCCAGCTCCAGGATCCAATTCTTGATAGAATGACTCAATTCAGAGCAAGGAACAAAAAAATAGTATTGGGGGGCGCTTGGCAAGAGGGAAGTGTCTGTCTCCCCGATTCAGTCTCTGAAACACAATCTCTTCAGGTTTCTCTTAGGGGAAAGAAGCCAGGGCTGTGCGTGGTTACGTATGCATGACACTGTGTTTCTTCCTCTCTTCTTCCTTCTTCAATCTTTTTCTTCATTAGCAATGACCATTGAATTTACTAGGCAAAAGAATCCTTTCTTTTTATAGCTGGAAAATTTTGGCAAAATGTCACAATGTTCTAGTGTCCCAAGAACTCAACATACTGGGCCTCAGAAACTTTCCAGGGGAGAGACAATAAGACCACAGTCTGTACAGAGCCTTCTGTGTGGCTGTGACTAGGAGGACAGAAACAACCACGAGCATGTTGTTTGCTAGAACTAAAGCTGTTTTTCTGCGACTGCTTCTTGGTGGCAGTTTTTCAGCGCAGTATTCCATCTAAGCTTTTATAGATGTTGTTTCCATTAGGAGAAGATGCTTGTGTCTGAAAGATGACACATCCTGCGCTCTGTCACTTTCCACTTAGAAGTTCCGGCAGGTTGAGTGGTGGCTTCCTAAGAGATGTGTTACAGCACTTGTGGATGTGATCTTATTTGGAAATAGGACCTTTGCAGGGTATACTGAAATAAAAGATCTTGGGACGGGACCATATCCAGTCTTGGATTATTCTAGTGGAGCCTAAACCCAAGGACAAGCACCCTTATAATAGCCAGGAGACACCACGGGATGGAGCAGACGCTGGTGATCCCGTCAGTGGACACCTGGCGTGGCAGTTTGAAAGTGTATGGCCCCATAGACTCAGGTGCTTGGGTCTCCAGCCACCTGGTTGGAGGAGGTGTCACTGCGGCGGCTCCTGGGTCCAGCCCAGAGGTATGTTTGGGGGTGGATCTGATTCCAGCCTAAAGGTGTAGAGAGCAGCTTGTGCTTTGGTGTTGTTGTTGGTAGTGGTGATGTGTGTGTGTGTGTGCGTGCATGTGTGCATGTGTGCACACGCTGCTGCTGGTGTTTTGCTTGCTGCAGTTTTTCTCTCTGCTTGCATCTGGGAAAGGGAGCCAGCTTCTTCTGCCGCTGATGGAACTTCTTCTGGATCTGTAAATAAATCCCTTCCTCCCATAGTGTGTCTGGTCTGCATGTTCGTCCCAGCACCATGGGGCTGTCTGTGACACTTGGGGCACCAAAATCCGGACGAGGCAGAGAAGAATTCTCTCCTAGAGACTTTAGAGGGAGGCAGAAGGACCCAAGTTTAGATCTCCAGGTCCCACATAACAATGCTGTGTGTGTGTGTCTGCCTCCAGTCCCCATGCTGGAAAGGAAGAGAGGGGAGGATCACTGGCCAGCCAGTTTAGCTATAGCCAGGGACAGGTTGTGGACGTCTTGGCTGTGGCAGGTGTTCGTGGGCTAGGACATGATGAGTCCACACTGACAGGAGGTGCAGGCAGCAGAGAGGAGCCGGGAGTCCTGTCCTGGAGGGCAGGTGGAGGAGCACCCAGGACAGAAGGGGAAGGCACGGGCTGGGAGGGAGCAGGAGTGCCAAGAGCAGGGAGACTTTCAAGAAATGACCAACTGTCCTACGGCCATGGCCTGGGACCGCGACAAGGAGTGAAGTCCACGCATGACATTTACGAAAAACTCAACAACTTTATTCATTTAACCAAGATTTATTGAAGGTCTTCTAAATGCACAGCCCTGCTCTTGGCTCTGGAAATTGACTAGCGAGCAAAGAGCTCCAAAGCCCCGTCTTTGCGGAGCCCACTGTCTAGTGAGTAAGAGAGACAGCACCTAACATACGGAAGGAACGCACAGCTGAGGATGCAGCTCGGTGGTAGCGTGCTTGCCTAGCCCGGGCAAGAGCCTTGGCTGCAGTTCAGGTCCTGAAAATAAAAGAGGTGCAGTCGAAGGTGGCAAGAATGCCTCACGAGGAGGTGATGTAAAAGACTGAGTGAGGAACTGAGCTGCATGGATGTCTGGGCAGGCGCACACGTGGTAGGGAAAGAAGCAGGCTAGGTGTGGCCAAGGGTCAACAGGAGTCCGGTGTGGAGCTGCAGAGATGGCTCAGTTGGTAAAGTGCTTGCCCCGCAAACATGAGGACCTGCGTTCGATCCCCAGTACACACATGAAGTGCCAAGCTTAGGCCTAGAACCCCAGTGCTGGGGAGGTAGAGGCAGACGATCCGGGGGCTCACTGGTCAGCCAGTCTAGCTTAAGGGGTGAGTTCCAAGCCAGTGAGAGACCTTGTTTCAGAAAAAATGGGCATCTGAGGAAAGACACCTGTGCGCGCGCGCGCGCACACACACACACACACACACTTAATAAGAGAGATAAATTCAATCCTTAGCAACACCAAAGGGAGGGGAGAGAGAGAGAGAGAGACATACAAAGGGATAATATGTGACAATTCCGTCTTCTTTTTTAAAAAAATTAATTTATTTATTTGCAAACCAGCCCTCCAGCCGCTGCAAACCAACTCCAGATGCATGTGTCACCTTGTGCATCTGGCTTTATGAGAGCCCTGGGGAATTGAACCTGGGTCCTTTGCCAGCAAGTGTCAAAGTGTCAATGGCTAAGCCGTTCCTCCAGCGCTGGTTCTGTCTTCTTAATGCATTCGCCATCTAAGCAGATCTACGGAAGGACATGTCGGGTCACAGCAGGAGGGAGTGCCTCTCCATGGGACGGTCTGAAGTTCTGAGATGCCAGGACATGGCACGCGAGCCGCACTGTGGCCAAGACCTCTGAGCCGGGGATGGGAGAACAGCATTGTGGGAGAATCCTGTAGGTGCCGGTGGAACCACGTGACCCTCAGGGCTGAGGGCGGGGTAGGCAAGTGCAGAAACAGGTCAGAGAGGGTGGCAGGCAGACCCCTGAGCAGGGCGTCACACATCCTCCATGACTCACACTGAACGTGCTCACACTGAGCCGGCCCCTCGCCCATGGTTCTGCAGCTTGTGAAAGGGCTCGTCTCCCACCCTAAGGACTCCCCTCCCCGCGCCTCCCACATCCCCACCTCACCTCGCTGGTCCTTTCTCGCCTGCACCCCACACCCAACCTGCTGCAGGCTCTCAGCCTGGCCCCCCTCTGCTGGTCCTCAGCGGAACGCCGGAAGATCTTCGAACCCTGCCACCTGTGCTAACACCCTGAACTGTTCCCAGTGCTCCACCGCCCGTGAGATGCAGTTTCTCGTCAAAACACTCCACCCAGGGAAGAGCTGGTTCCGCGTGGAAGGTGGCAGCGCCCTGCCCTGGCCTGCCCTGGGGAGGGGCTGCTTCCTCCACACAGACCGTCTTCTGGACAGTTCTGAGGTCTGGTGTTGCATCTCCATGGTATCTGTGTGTGTGTGTGCGTGCGTGCGTGCGTGCGTGCGTGTGCATGGGCTCATCAGGGCCTCTTGCTACTGCAAACAAACATCAGATGCTTGTACCACTTTTTGTGTCTGGCTTACCTGGGTGGCTTGGAAATTGACCCCCGGTCAGCAGTATTTGCAAGCAAGTGCCTTTAACTGCTGAGCCGGCTTCCCTCCTGCACAAATGTTATTCTTTTTTTTTTTTTTTTTTTTGAGGTAGGGTCTTGCTCTAGCCCAGGCTAACCTGGAATTCACTCTATAGTCTCAGGTTGGCCTCAAACTCATGGTGATCCTCCTACCTTTGCCTCCCAAGTGCTGAGATTAAAGGCGTGCGCCACCATGCCCGGCTACAAATGTTGTTCTTATAGACTTCCTTCCTTCCTTCCCTCCCTCCCTCCCTCCCTCCCTCCCTCCTTCTTCTTTCTTTCTTTCTTTCTTTCTTTCTTTCTTTCTTTCTTTCTTTCTTTCTTTCTTTCTTGAGAAAGGGTCTTTTTTTCTGGGAATATAATTGTCTTTCTCCTTCTCCTTTGCATTTTATGAGTTTCCCAATCCATCAAACATTCTATCTATACTGTATAGTTGATGACTCTATGACCTCTGGGGACTCTGCTTGCTGTACTGACTCAAAGCTCTTCTCCTGGGACTTCCTCAACTGTTTTCCTGGGTTGGATGCTGGTTTTTTTTTTTTTTTTTCCAGACAGAATTCATGACCCACCTACCTTAACAGCCCAAGTGGTGGGATTTCAGGTGTGTACTACTTTTAGGATTCTCTAGAGGGACAGAGCTGATAGATGAGTACGTATTATAAAGTGGACTTACTGGATTGGTTTACAGGATAGGAGCTGAGCAGTACAACAATATCATCGCGGAACCAGGTAGCTGCCCAGTTCCTGAGGCTGGATGCTCAGCAGTCCCAGTTGGCACCGAAGGCCTGGAAAATTCCTGGGGAGCTGCTGGTCCCCGGTCCACGTAGCAAGGCTGATGAGACTCAGTCACACCTAAGGATAGGCTGAGGCAGGCGGACGCTCGCGCAGTGAGTAGCAGGGCGGCCAGGCTAGAAGCCCATGCCCACACCCAGGAGCCGCACGGGCAGCAGGGACAAGGCACCTCTCAAAGAGCTTCTCTGTATGCAGTCCTCCACCACAAGGGCCGTCCACCCTGGAGGAAGGTCGCCCTCCCTCAGTTAGTCCTTCCTGGAAACACCCTCGCAGGTCCACCCAAGAGGCGAGTCTCTTACTTGATTCCTAATCTGATCAAGCAACAGAACTGAAACCGTCACAGCTGCCAGGCTAGAGTTTCCTCCTTGCCAACTTGAAAAAAATAATGACCTCTTGTTGTGCGTGTTATAAAGTTTCCCTGAATCTAGATGTTGGCGACTATATTCCTGCAGTTGCTGTGTATGAATTATTAGATGTCGAGTCTTAATCTATTCAGGTTGAATTATTTTGGAAATATCTTCATAGGTGGTGTTCGGCACTTTCGGACCGCAATGCATTAGACTGGCTTATCTCTCTGCTGTGCTGTGAGCAACCATTGATTGCTCCACACGGCTCACGATTTTATACTGAGGATTACAACATGATGTTGCCATATTTGGGTGCTTTTATTTGGGGGGGGGTTCGAGGTCTCGCTCTGGCTCAGGCTGACCTGGAATTCACTATGTAGTTTCAGGGTGGCCTCGAACTCACAGCCTCTGTCTCCCGTGTGCGGGGATTAAAGGCATGCACCACCATGCCCGGCTCCTGTATTTGAATTCCATCAGTTGCAAATTTGCTGGGTTTTTAAAACGTGTTTACTTATTTCGGGGTGAGGAGATGGCTTGGCGGTCAAAGGCGCTTGCTTGCAAAGCCTGCTGGCCCTGGGTTCACTTGCCCAGAGCCCATGTGAAGCCAGATATACAAAGTGGCGCATTCATCTGGAGACCATTTGCAATAGCAAGAGGACCTGGCGTGCCCATGCTCCCTCTCCCTCTCTTGGCTTGCAAATAAATAGGTAAAATATGTTTTAAAACGTTCACTTATTTTGGTGTGTGCGTGACGTGTGTGTGTGCGTGCGCGTAGGCACCCGTGCCGCCACATGCAGGTGGAGGTCAGGGGACAACTTGCGGGTGTTGCTCCCTGCTCTCCACCTCAGTGAGGCAGGGTCTCTGGTTCACTGCCATGTCTCCACGCAGCTAGCCGGACCGCAGGCTTCCAGGAGACTCTCCCGCCTCTGCCTCCCTTTCTCACCCTCAGCATGCTGGGGTCACATGCTCATCTCAGCGTTTGGCTTTCTGTGGGGTCTGCGGATCCAAACTCAGGTACAATTCAGGCTTATGAGACAAATGCGATCCACTGAGTCATCTCCCCAGCCCACATTACTTTTCTTGTGTAGCCCAAATATCTCTCACTCAGCTCTAAGCCTCTTGCCTTCACACTAGAATGATGAGATGTTCCAATGCCATTGCCAGCTTCTCTCTCTCTCAGCAGGCCTTGAACTCACAGTGATTCTCCTACTTCAGCCTCCTAAGGGCTGGATTTAGAGCTGTGAGCCGCCACACCCAGGCTCTTCAGTTTTGCATGTGCATGTGTGCAGTGTGCATGCCTGCTTGTATGTATGTGGGCACATGGGTATGCACATACTGTGTGCTTGTGGCATGTGGAGGTCAGAGGACAACTTCAGGTATCATCCACAGGTACATTGAACACCTTTGTCTTTTTAAATATTTTTATTTGTTTGAGAGAGCAAGAGAGAGAATGCGCATGCCAAGGACTCTTGCCGCTGCACACAAACTCCAGATGCATACGCTACTTTGTGCATCTGGCCTTATGTGTGTATTGGAGGATTTGAACCCTTAATTGCAGGCTCTGCAAGCAAGTGTGTCTCCCAGCCCTGTCCACCTCTTTGTTGAGATCAAGTCTCTCACTGGCCTGGGCCTCACCAACTAGAGTAGACTGGCTCACCTGGAGCTCCAGGAATCCTCCTGTCTCTGCGTCCTTAGCACTGAGATTACAATACCTGCTGTTAGGCCAGGTGTTTTTATGTGGGTGCTGGGGACAAAACTCAGGTCCTCATGCTTGCAAGACAAGCACTTTACCCACCAAACCATCTCCCCGGGCCCGACTTCTCCTATATTTCCTGCCCTCTGTCTGAAATAAGCTATTTCTCATTGATACTGGGTTGGTTGTTTTGCTAAGCCATTCAGTAACTGGAGAAAGAATGTACTTCTTTAAAGTAAGACACAGCATTAAGCCTTTTCTGCTTCCTAGCCATGATACGAACTGCTGCTCTACAACCCGAATGCCAAGATGGACAGAACCCTCTGAAAGCAAGAGCCAAAAGAAATAGTTCCTCTCTTTCAGAAGAAGAGGAAGAAGGAAAAGTCGAGGAGGAGGAGGAGGAGGAGGAAGAAAGTGCAGAAGCAGTAATATCTGGGAGCTGGTGATATGGCTCAGTTGGTAGAGTGCCAGTCTAGCACACATGAAGCCCTAGGTCTGGTTCCTAGCATGGCAGAAAGCCAGGCCTGGTGAACATGGCTGCAATGTACACTTGGGAGGTAGGGGCAGGAGGGCCAGAAGGTCAAGGCTATCCTCAGCTACATAGCAAGTTCCGGATTAGCCCAGGCCACACGAGACCCTGTCTGAAAACAAATAACAAACCAACACCAACAAAACTACCCCTGGTCCGCACTTAGGGAGAAGGACGGTGGGGAGTGCTCAGCAGTCAGGTGATCTGTCACTGGCTTTTCCCTCCGCCATCTTCCGTATGCCGGCCCTCCTCCACTTCTGTCGGAGCCCAGGAAGGGCATCTAGGGGCATCTAGGCGGGAGTATACAACTCTCCTCCTTCTTTCTTTCTTTCTTTTTTTTTTTTTTTAGATAGAGTCTTAATGAAGCTGCCAGGCTGGCGTGGAATTCACTATTTCACTATATATTCCCAGAGTGGCTTTGAGATCACAGCGATCCTCCTACCTCTGCTCCCCAAGTTGTGGGATTAAAGGCGTGTACAGCCCTCCTCTTGGGGGCTCCAGACTCGAGGGCTCTCTTGCCATATTTTATCCTTAAGCACGCATCCTTCCATATTTGTCTTCCACAAGTTGGTCGACATTCTTATTTTGCAAATCTCCTCCTTTTCATGTTGTAGCAGAAAAGAACAGCCTTCACATTTTTTTCAAACATTTTTTATTGACAACTTCCATAACTTCACATTTTCTCCTATGGTAGTCAGGATTCCCTAAAGGAACAGAACTAATAGGATAAATACATGCTATAAAGGGATTTATTAGGCTGGCTTACACGATGTGGGCTGGGCAGTCCCACGTTAGCCGTCTGCAGCCTGGAGAGTGTGGGAACCAGGATGCCTCTGCAGTCCCACTCGGACACACAGGCCTGGAGGATTCCCAGAGAGCTGCTGGTCTTCAGCCCACATTAGAAGGCCAAAGAAGCTGGGTTCTAGTGTCAGTGAAGGATGCCAGCAACAGGGTACCTGCACTTACCAGCCAGGGGCAAAGGCCAGCAGGAAAAAGCAAAATGGATTTTCCCCCAGACTTCTTCATATCTGGGCTGTTGCTAGAAAGACCACCCACTCTGGGGAAGGGTCTTTCTCATCACTGAAGCCTTCTAGGAGATACCCTTCCTGTTCTCCATTCTCTCTCTCTCTCTTTTTTTTTTTTTTTTTTTTTGAGGTAGGGTCTCACTGTAGCTCAGGCTGACCTGGAATTCACTATGGTGTCTCAGGGTGGCCTGGAACTCACAGAGATCCTCCTACCTCTGCCTCCGCCTCCCGAGTGCTGGGATTAAAGGTGTGTGCCACCATGCCTGGCAGGAGATATCCTTTCTGACATGCCTAGATTCCTGAGCTAATCAAGCTGACATTTTCCTGTAGTTGCTGTAATGGGATCTAGGATAGAAAAGAGATAAACAGGACTGAGGGACGCTGCCTCTGTCCTGGTCTGTCAGAGCTCTGCCTCTGTCCCTAGCTAGCTCTCTCCCTACCTCCCACCCAGCACCCTTTTGAGCCCAGTTAACTCCATCTATTTATTTAATGAGTAAGAGAGAGAGAGAGAGAATCGGAGCACCAGGGCCTCTAGCCACTGCAGTCGAACTCCAGACACACGCGCCACCTTGTGCATCTGGCTGACGTGGGTTCTGGGGAGTTGAACCTGAGTCCTTAGGCTTCACAGGCAAGCACCTTAACCACCAATCCATCTCTCCAGCCCTTTAAAAATATTTTTTGTATGAGAGAGTGAACTAGAGAGCAAGACAGTGAGAGACAGAAAGAGAAAATTGGCATGCCAGGGCCTTAGTCATTGCAAACGAACTTCAGACACATGTGTCACCTTGTGCGTCTGGCTTACATGGGTTCTGGGGAGTCGAACCCCAGTCCTTAGGCTTCCCAGGCAAGCACTAAGCCATCCCAGCCCATGGTTAACTCCTGACAACCTTCCAGGCTGAGCACCTTCCTTGACAAGGTTGCTGGCGACCCTCTACTGGGTCACTTTCCCTTATCTGCGCTCTTGTCATCCTCCGTGTTTTCTGCAGCCCCACATTCGGCAGGTAAACCTACTGTCAACTTGATCAGATCAGGAATCAAGTAAGAGACAGGCCTCTTGGCCGGCCTGTGAGGGCATCTCCAGGAAGTATTAGCCACGGTGGGCAGCCTATATATATATATATAAAACATATAAAGAAGTTCTAGGAAAGCACAGGGCCTCTTCGCCTGGCTGTCCTTGCTACCGCTGGTGACTGCAGCTAACCCTTTGCTTCTTTATCCTTCCAACATGGACTGAAGACCAGCGGTCCTCCACAGATCCTCAGCACCAGGCCTTCAGCACCACATAGAGGCCTCCGGCCCCCTGGACCGAGCAGCTACGGGGCTCTCGCACCCTCCAGCCCGCAGGCTGCCGCAGCGGGACTGTGCAGCCGGCACCACGTAAGCCACTCTAAGCAGTCCCTACCCGTTCTGTCTCCCTCTGACTGCTGTGCCCCTGGGCCCAGGCCTCTCTGACTGGAGCCCCTGGAGGGCTCACGCTCACTTCCTTCACTCACACCTACACTCTGCTTCCAAGAAGTTCCACTGGTCAGCCAGGGGCCAAGGCACGGCTCTCTTGACTTCAAAGAAGCTCCTGGAGGTCGTGTGGGGATGAGCAGGGGTGATGGACGAGGTAGATCTGCGAGCAATGTGAGAAGAGGGAACGAGCTGTCCTCACTGTCAAATAGCCATTTGCCAAACCTACTTGACTCCGCAAAGACAGCCGCTCACTGGGAGCCCCTCCTGAGTCAGAAGTCGTGGGAGCCTAAGAAGTAACCAATCCATGAAACCCAGAGAGTCAGTGGTCTCTGAAACCAAACGTGACGAGCCTCCCCAAGTATCTCTCCCCGAGATTTCCCCTGGCAACCTAAACCTGCACCGTTCTGTATTTCAGCTGACCCTGGGACAGTGGCCACGCTCTGACCAATGGGCCAGAGGGAGGTGCAGCACCCTGGCTTTGCATTAGGAAATCACAGCCCGCAGACTGCCCATGGGCGGGCTTACTTGCCTGAACTTCTGGCTGCACCCCCTTCTGCGGAAGGAAGATTGCCTCGTCAGGGACTGGGTGGTCATTCTCCAACCCTAGACTCTTTTTGTTTGTTTGTTTGTTTTCGAGGTAGAGTCTCGCTGTAGCTCAGGTTGACCTGGAATTCACTATGCGGTTTCAGGGTGGCCTCGAATTCATGGCGATCCTCCTACCTCTGCCTCCTGAGTGTTGGGATTAAAGGCGTGCGCCACCACGCCCGGCTCCCCTAGACTCATTTCTGACAGATCTGAGGGAGACTGCTGAGGAGCTTGTTGGTGCAGTCTACAAGAGAAGAAACCCCCTGGACTCGGGAGGTGCCAGGGGTGTGGAGAAAGGAGGAAACCTGGGCTGAGGAGACGTCTCTGAGGCCACAATCAGGACTTGATGCTCCTGCAAAGAGAGGTGAGGAGGCCAGAGAGATTGCTCAGTGGTTAAGGTCCTTGCCTGCAAAGCCTAACGACCCAGGTTCGAGACCCCAGTACCCACATAAATCCAGCTACACAAAGTGGCGCATATATCTGGAGTCCATTTGTAGTGGCTAGAAGCCCTGGCATACCCATTCTCATTCTCTCCTTTCCTCTCTTCCCCTTCCCTCTTTCTCCTTGGAAATCAATCAGTCTATTAAAATTTTTTTTTTTTTTGTGCAAGAGATTGCTCAGGTAAGGTCTTGCTCAAACCTAACGCCCAGGTTCGAGACCATAAAATCCACTACAGTGATAGGAGTCCATTGTAGGGTAGAGCCTCGATACCCATGCATCCTCCTTACCTCTCTCCCTCTGATTTTCTCTTGAAACACAGTCTATTAAAATGTTTTAAAGGGGGCTGGAGGGATGCCTTAGCAGTTAAGGCACTTGCCTGAAAAGCCAAAGGACCCAGGTTCAATTCCCCAGGACCCACGTTAGCCAGGGCAGACGTGTCTGGAGTTCATTTGCAGTGGCTGGAGGCCCTGGTGTGCCCATTCTCTCTCTCTTTCTCTCCCTCTTTCTCTGTCAAATAAATAAATAAATAAAACTAAAATATTTTTAAAAAGTTTGAACGAGGCGAGGGCAATGATAACTTGAAGGCGCTGCCTCAGTTTCTGTAGGGTGAAAGGGGCAGAACATGCGTCCTTTGCTGAAACAGGAAATGGAAACGGAAGGTGTGCACTGAGTTCGCACAAAGGTTTCCAGGCAAGAGGTGTTTGGCAGTCCTTGGGAGGGAGTTGCAAATGTTCATCTGATGCCTGGGGGAAAGCCTGTGGGCCCGGGCAGAGGGTGGCATCGTTTCAAGAGAAGGCAGTGAGGAACCTGGGGAACCACTGTCCTGGGGGGGGGTGTGTGGCAGAGGAGCACCCAGGAGGGGAGGGAGGGACGAATGGTCAGAGAGGATGGAGGAGCAGGGGAGCCAAGAGGAGGAAGAGTTTCAAGAAACAGGGACATTGGAAATGGCTAATTGTCGTATTGCCATCACCTGGGTCCACAACGGAGCAAAGTCCTTGCATGACAGTTGTCCAGTGAACCCAGAAACTTTTTACCCATTTAACCAGTATTTATTGAAGGCCTACTAAGGGCAAGGCCAGATCTTGGCCCTGAGGATTGGCTAGTGAACACAACAGCCCCCAAGCCCCTGCCTGTGAGTTCTCTGTATAGAGGGGAAGACAGACAATTCATAAGACAAATAAAAGAAATGCAGAGGTCTGGGGTCATAGCTCAGTGACAGAGTGTTTCCCCAGCATGTCCGAGGTCCTGGGTTCAATTACCAGCGTGAAAAGAAAGCAGAGAAATGTGCACTGTGTAGAAGGAGGCGAGAGACAAGGAGAAAACAACGATGAAGCAGAGCAGGTGTGAAATGCAGAGAAAGTTGAGCTTCCCCGGAGACCGCTTGAGAGGGTGACTTGAGGAAAGACTCAGTGAGGAAGTGAACCATGAGGATGTCTGCGCAGGACCAGAAGAGGTTGGGAAAGGAACATGCTAGGTGTTGTCAAGGGGCAATAAAGGACCCAGTGTGAGGATGGACTGATAGCTCAGTTGGGAAAGTGCTTGCCTCAAAAACATGAAGATCTGGGCTGGAGAGATGGCTTAGCGCTTAAGGCATTTGCCTGTCAAGCCACAGGACCCGGGTTTGATTCCCCAGGAGAGAGAGAAAGAGAGAATGAATGAATGGGCATGCCAGGGCCTCCAGCCACTGCAAACAAATTCCAGACACATGTGCTACCTTGTACATCTGGCTTATGTGGGACCTGGGGAATCAAACCTGGGTCCTTTGGCTTTGCAATCAAGCCAGACCCCAAAAATGTATTTTAAAAGCCAGGTGTGGCGGCACACGCCTTTAAACCCAGCACTTGGGAGGCAGAGGTAGGAGGATCGCTGTGAGTTTGAGGTCATCCTGAGACTACACAGTGAATTCCAAGTCAGTCGGGGCTAAAGCGAGACCCTACCTGAAAAAACCAAATATATGTAATGAAGTTCTGAGTCAATCCCCAGTACCCATGGTACAATGCAAGCCCAGGCTGACCTGGAACTCACTCTGTAGTGAGTAATCCTCCTCCCTCTGCCTCCTGAGAACTGTTCAGTAGGAACAAAGGAAGTGGAGGTGGGAGACAGAGGCGGGGACCCTCCACTCTCCTTTTGTATATCTCTGATAGAGTTGACTTTTTCCTCAGTGAAGATATCTAATGTCACTGAGGAAAGCAACAGGGCCTAGTTCTGTGTGAATAGACAGCATCAGACTCTAAAGGAAGCCACTGGATTTGGTCATAAGGAGTCATCAATAGCCTCAACAAGAACTCTTCTTTCTTTTTTATTTTTTAAATTATTATTTGTCGTGTGTGTGTGTGTGTGTGAGTGAGTGATGTGGTGTGTGAACTGTGTGCATGTCTCTGTGCCCTTGTGGTGCCCCGTGCACTTGCCTATAGCAGCGCTTGCTCCCTGTGATGGACGAAGCAGGAAGGCCAGTGTTGCAGTCAGCGTCTTGTGCTGGACAAACATCCGACCAGAAGCAGCTTACAGGAAGGAAGGGTTTACTTCAGGCTTACAGACTCGAGGCAGATACCGTCAGTAGAGGAAGAAGCTGGCTCACTTCCATAGATCCAAGCAGAGAGAACTCACCAGTCAGCCAGCAAACAAAAACAGCAAACACAAGCTGGGCGTGGTGGCGCACGCCGTTAATCCCAGCACTCGGGAGGCAGAGGTAGGAGGATTGCCGTGAGTTTGAGGCCACCCTGAGACTCCATAGTGAATTCCAGGTCAGCCTGGGCTGGAGTGAGACCCTACCTCAAAAAACCAAAAAATAAATAAAATAAATAAATTTTTAAAAAGCAGCAAACACAAACTGCTCTCCACACGTCTTAGGGCTGGACTCCAAGTCCACCTCCAGTCATATACCTCTTTCCCAGAAGGGCTTTACCAGCTGGAGACTCAAGATTCAAGCCCAAGTCTACGGAGCCAGACATCCAAGCTACCACAGCCGATGTCCCCATTTCATTGTTCCTCTACCTGTTGTTGTTTTGCTTTGTTTGTTTTTTTAAAGCAGGGTCTCACCGTAGTCCAGGCTGACCCGGAATTCATTCCCTAGCCCCAGACTGGCCTCAAACTCCCAGTGTTCCTCCTACCTGAGCCTCTGTAGTGCTGAGGTTACAGGCGTGCACCAGCAGGCATGCCTCCTGTGGAGCTTTGTTTACGGATCCCAGAGTGTGCTAGTTTTCTCAACTGGTCTCTTTGCTCCCCTTTTTGGGACTGGGGTTACCCGTGTGAGTGGCCACACTCAGCTGGTGTCTGGAGGTTCAGATTTTGACAGTTTCAGGCCCCCCCCACACCAGGCCCTCAGGCTTCTACAGTAACTGCACCTAACCACTGAGCCATGTCTCTAGTTCTCACTCTTTAAAAAGCTATTTATTGGGCTGGAGAGATGGCTTAGTGGTGAAGGTGCTTGCCTGCGAAGCCTAAGGACCCACGTTAGCCAGATGCACAAAGTGGCACATGTGTCTGGAGTTCATTTGCAGTGGCTGGATGGAGGCCCTGGTGCACTCATTCTCTCTATCTGTCTCTTTCTCTCTCTCAAATAAATAAATATTTTCAAAACAGCTATTGATTTATTTATTTGCATGTGCGTGCATGGACATGCCGGGTCTGCTGCAGCTGCGAATGGACACCTGGTGCTCTGACTGCTTTTTTGTTACCTGCTTTTCATGGCAGCTGGGGAATTGAACCCTGGCTGGCAGGCTTTGCAAGCAAGTGCCTTTAACTGCTTAGCCATCTCTCCAACACCCAAGAAGTTTCCTTTTTAAAAAATTACGTGTGGGGCTGGAGAGATGGCTTATCAGTTAAGGCACTTGCCTCCTAATGACCTGAGTTTGAACCCCAGTACCCATGTAAAGCCAGATGCACAGAGTGGCTCATGGGTCTGGAGCTTGTTTGCAATGTCTGGAGGCCCTGGTGCACACATTCTCTCTGTCTCTCTTCTCTCTGCTTGCAAATAAATAGGTAAATTAAAAAAAAATAAATTATGTGTGTGTGATGCTGTGGCTCTGGGTGCACAGGTGTGTGAGGGAGAACCAAAGGACAACCTCTTTTTTAAAAAAATATTTATTTGAGAGAGAAGAAGAGGCAGAGAGAAAGAGAGAATGGGCATGCCAGGGCCGCTAGCCACTGCAAACTAACTCCAAACACACACGTTCCCTTGTACGTCTGGCTTACGTGGGTCCTGAGGAATTGAACCGGGGTCCTTAGGCTTCACAGGCAAATGCCTTAACCACTAAAGCCATTTCCCCAGCCCAGGGAACCTGTTTTTAGACAGGGTCGCTCACTGGCCCATTATGCTAGACTGGCAGAGCCAGTGAGCCCCAGTGGTCTTCCTGTCTCCACCTCCCCACCTCTGGGGTTACAGAGTACAAGTGTATGTGTATGCCACCACACCCAGCACTTTAACCCTGGTTCTGAGGACCAGGCTAAGATCCTCATGCTAGCAAGGCAAGCGTTTTACTGACTGAACTATCTTCCCAGCCAGAGAACAGTCTTCTTGAGGGCTGGGGACTTAGCTCAGTGGTAGAGCACTTGCCTCACACGTACAAGGTGATGGGTTCCTAGCACTGCAAGAATCAGTTTCCTTGGAGGTTTGAAGACACAAGACAGGCAAAGACATAGATCAGGGCTGGAGAGATGGCTTAGTGCTTAAGGCACTTGCCTGCCAAGCCTAAGGACTCATGTTTGACTCTCCAGGTCCCATGTAAGCCACACACAGAGTGACACAAGCACACAATGTCGCACATGAGCACAAGGGGGCGCACATGTCTGGAGTTTGATTGCAGTGGCTGGAGGCCCTGACGCACCAACTCTCCCTCCCTCCCTCTCTCTTATAAAAAAAGGCCTGTCTGTTGGGCTTGCTTAAAAAAAAAAAAGACCGAAGACATAAGTGAGTTGAAAAGCACGTAACACTTGTGGGGTTAGCCAGGAGGATTTTCCTGAGTTTGAGGCGAGCTGAAGCTATATGGCAAGACCCTATTTAAAAAATATCAAGGGCGGGAGAGATGGCTTAGCAGTGAAGGCGCTTGCCTGCGAAGCCTAAGGACCCATCTTCCACTCTTCAGATCCCATGTAAGCAGATGCACCGAGGAGAGTCACCTGCAAGGTCGCACATGCCCAATAGGTGGTGCAAGCATCTGGAGTCTGATTTCAGTGGCTGAGGCCCCCGTGCATCAATTGTCTGTCTCTCACTCACTCTCTCTAAAATAAAATAAAAATAAATAAATAAAAAATCAAGGGGCTATAGGTGTATCCCAGAATGCTTGCCTAGCATATGCAAATTTCTGGCTTTGATCTCCAGCATGGCAAATAATAATAATAATAATAATAATTAATTAATTAAACAAGTGGTAGAACACTTGCTTAGCATGAATGAGCCCCTGGGTTCAATTCCCAGGGAAGGAAGGAAGAAAAAAGAGAGAGAGAAAGAGAGCAAATGATTATCCTTCAAAGAAGCTGGTCAGAAAAGGGAAGACGAGAGAAGGGAAGGACTGGGGTTGGGGGGGATTAAACCCAAGGCTTCTTAGCAAGAGGAGACTTGGGGGTGTAGGCCCGATGAGAGGGTAGGTGGGAGGGAGAGATTTCAGATACGGAAAGGGGAGGAAATACCTCAGAAGGAGGCTGGGGCTCTCTTTCTGCGGGGTTCAAGCAGCCCTGGGGCAGTCTTGAGCTGGGTGCTCAGTGGCAGGCGGCTTGAAGGAAGGCTCAGAGGATGACCGGACCTGGCAGCCTGTTACATCCTAGTCTACCCTCGGGGTTCTACCTGGCTGTATTTTTCTGGCTCCCACTGTCCCATGAGGACATGAATCACACCTGACTCCTCCTCGAGGCTCCAGCACACAGTAGGTCCTTCCTTATGATTTCTCTCTGATAAAGAGGTCAAGGCCTGGGCCAAGTGTGAAGAGATGGAATCACGGCTGGCAGCGGGTGGCCGACATTAATACTCAGAGTGGCTGTGGTGAGGCATGGGGCGAGGAGGTGATAGGATCCAGGCAGCAGTCCCAGGTCCCTCCGGGAGGCCTGCAGAGCACAGACGGACTTCAGGATGCTGTGCTGTCAGGCAGCGGGGCCCGTTGTCCTTCTCCTCAGGAGGCTCTGGGCAGCTCAGGGGCACGCAGAGGAAGCAGATGGGGTTGTTTGTACCGTGACTTGACCTGCTGTCACGCTCTCGGTGGGGACCTGGAAGAGCTGTGCAGCTTCCCAAGGCCTGGCCGCATTCCTGGAGACTGGTTTTTCCTTGGGTGGCATCATTCTCTGTGTTGGCAGCCACCGTGGACCAAAGCAAATTAATATTGAAGTTCCAGTCCAAATTTCATGCCCAAGGAAGCCCTCGTTTTCCCTCCCCTCCTCGCCTCACCCTCTGGGTGCCTGGCAGGGTTATTGTGGCACGCACTTCCTGATTTGTGTTGGAATCCTGCAGGCCATCTGAGCAGGGGGTGCAGTCTTTACAAGGTGGAGCGGTCACATGTCCAGCTTCAGGCCTTCAGAAATGTGGCTCAGCGAGGGCAGTAGGGACAGTGGGCTTCTCCAGGACACAAGGTCCTGAAAATCAATTGAAAAAAAATAGAAACAAGGGCTGGAGGGATGGGTTAGTGGTTAAGGCATTTGCCTGTGAAGGCCATGGACCCAGGTTCGATTCCCCAAGACCCACATAAGCCATATGCACATGGTGGCACATGCGTCTGGAGTTCATTTGCAGTGGCTAGAGGCTCTGGTGTGCCATTCTCTCTTCTCTCTCTCTCAGATAAGTAAATAAAATATTTAAAAAAGAAAAAGAAACAGAGCTGGAGAAATGGCATAGTGGTTAAGGGGCTTGTCTACAAAGCCTGATAACCCACGTTTGACTCCGTGGTACCCACATAAACCAGATGCACAAAGTGGCACATGCATCTGGAGTTTTGTTGTGGCAAGAGGCCCTGGCGTGCCTGTTCTCTCTCCCTCTCTCTCTATTTGCAAATAAATATTTAATAGGTAATTTAAAAATATTTTATTTTTATTTATTTGACAGAGAGAAAGAGGGTGGGGGAGAGAGAGAATGGGCGCACCAGGGCCTACAGCCACTGCAAACGAACTCCAGATGCATGCCCTCCCTTGTGCATCTGGCTTACGTGGGTCCTGGGAAATTGAACCAGGGCCCTTTGGTTTTGCAGGCAAATGCCTTAACCACTAAGCAATCCCTCCAGCCCCAAATAAATATTTTTTAAAAGTAGCAACATCACCTGAGGCAAGGCAGGTGAGTGAGACAGGTGAGGGGGACAGGTGAAGGAGAGTGTGAGTGGGCTGCTAGCGGGAGGTCGTTTGGGGTTCGGGTTTCATAATGCCGGTGTTGGTGCTCTGTGATCCAGCTCCCAGGCCTGAGAGAAGACTCTTGAGGGACTGTCCAGTTGGGCTGTGTATTATTATTTCATATTGAGTGTCATGGTGTCAAAATTCATATTGAATTTTGAAGTCTGGCAGACAGTCATCATGCCTTAGTCATCGTATTACCAATAGCACATGGTAAGTGCCCAGTAAATCTCTGGCTCTTCTTCCTCCTCCTCTTCCTCTCCTCCTCCTGCATTTTGAAACCGGGTGTCACACTGTAGTTCAGATGGCTAGGGTGAACTCAAACTCACACTAATCCTCCTGTCTCAGCCTCCCGAGTGCTGGGATTACAGACGTGAGTCATCAACCTGGTTTATCAGTCAACCTTTGTTGTACAAAAGACTAAATAGGGCTGGAGGGATGGCTTAGCAGCTAAGACATTTGCCTGAGAAGCCAAAGAACTCAGGTTTGATTCCCCAGTACCCATGTAAGCCAGATGCACAAGGTGGTGCATGTGTCTGGAGTTTGTTTGCAGTGGCCAGAGGCTCTGGCACACTCATTCTCTCTCTCTCTATATATATATATCTGCCTCTTTCTCTGTCTCTCTCAAATTAACTAACTTAACTAAATAAATAATTTTTTTCTTTTTTACAAAAGGCTAACTAAAGCGTTCAGTCTGTAGATGTTCGTCATGTACCATGTGCTGAAGGCTTGGTGCCAGTCTGTGGCCTTACTGTGGTGGAACCTTTAGGAGGTGGGGCCTAGTGGAAGGAAGTTAGGTCATTGTGGGCAAGACCTTAAAGGGGATCCTGACCCTTTCTCCCTCTCTCTCCTTCCAGGCTGCCGTGGAGGTGAACAGTCCCCCTCTGTCTCATGTTCCATTTCATAATGCACTTTGCAGCCACAGGACCTAAACAGGGCCAAATGACCCCTAGGCTGAAACTATGAGCCCAAATAAACCTTCCCTCCTTGTCAGTGTGGGTGGAGAGCAAATGGACACAGGAGCTTCTATAGTCACGAGAGCATCACAGTAGGAGCCGAGAAGCGAGTGAGTCCTTCCCCTTCCCTGTAAGATGGACTTCATAGATGAGAACAAATTCTAAAGGCCCCAGCGTGTCACTTAGCAGAAAAATGAATTCTTCCCTTTAAAAATGAGCTTAGTTGTCTGACCTGGAGTCTGAAGACTGATGAAGTAAGCTCCGGGGCCTCAGGCTCCCACCGGACAGCATTCCCCCCTTTCCTGTCTAACAGGATCCTGGTTGTTTAGATAGCTATGTGCCCGGCCCTAGGGGATAAGCCGTGATTGTTCGTCCTATGTGGAACTGTCTTGGTGTCATGCAGGCAAGCTGTCTGGCAGAAAGACTCACAGACCAACTTGAGATGCTCGAAAACAAACAAACAAAACTTTCAGACTTCTAGCCATAGACTGGGGGGTGCAGCTCAGTTGGTAGAGTTCTTGACAAGAGTTCACGAGGCTCTTGGTACCATGCCCAGCACTGCATAGACCAGGTATGCTGGCACATGGCCGTAATCCTAGCACTCAGGAGGTGAAGGCAGGGGGTTCAGAAGTTCAAAGTCAGCCTTGGCTACTGAATGAGTTTGAGGCCAATCTGGGCTACATGAGACCCTGTCTCAAAAAAAAAAAAAAAAAGAAAAAAAAAAAAAAAAAGAAAGAAAGAAAGAAAGAAGGAAGGAAGGAAGGAAGGAAGGAAGGAAAAGAAAAAGTAAAGAAAAGGGAGGTTGGTGGGATTATGGTCATGGTACATTGTCTGCATGTACAGAGGCCGTCAACTTTTTTTAAATTTTTATTTATTTATTTGAAAGCAGAGAGAGAGAGAGAGAGAGAGGCAGACAGAGAGAGAATGGGTGCTCCAGGGCCTCCAGCCACGGCAAACAAACTCCAGACGCGTGCGCCCCCTTGTGCATCTGGCTTACGTGGGTCCTGGGGAATCGAACCTGGGTCCTTTGGCTTTGCAGGCAGATGCCTTAACCGCTAAGCCATCCTTCCAGCCTGAGGCTGGCAACTTTAAGAAAAGAGTTGGACTAGCACAAAGGGCCTGAGCGAGCAGCAGGTGGTCCTTGCTCCCACAAGCGAGCTCGGGAAGCACATGCGAGCGCCCTTGGCTGTAGCCACAGGCCGCTCGTGGGAGCACACAGAAGGACAGAACAGGGCCACCGGGGGTCTCTACAGAGTCTTGCATAAGGATGACAGCTGTCAATCCAGAGTTAGCAAGGTCTTTACCTTGTTAGTTGGAGTTTCAATGCCTTCTGATCTGTAAGGAACACATCGGAGTTCTGTCCTTTTTTTTTTTTTCTTTTAAATCCGTTTACCACCCCTGTGTTTCCTTTATTCTATGACTAGCATGTCTCACAAGTTATCAAGTTACTATCTATACTTCATACAGCTTAGGAATTTTGTGTGCTGTCTGTTTTTTCATTGCTTTTCTTGCCTTCTCCAGCAGACTGACATATTCCTATTTGTCTAGCCGACAGGGCATTGCGTCAGCGGGGACCTGCTTTTGGCAGTGTGGAGACCTGTTGCAGTCACGTGGCTCAGGTCTGGTCAGGGAGATCTGAGAGAAGCGTGTTACTTGGCACTGTGGCAAAATACCTGGCAAGGACAGCTCAAGAAAGATCTTAAGTGGGGCACGGCGGGGCACGTCTTCAATCCCAGCACTCGGGAGGCGGAGGTTGGAGGGTCGCTGTGAGTTCGAGGCCACCCTGAGACTAGCCTGGGCTAGAATGGAACCCTACTTCAAAAAAAAAAAAAAGGGGGGGGGGAGAGGTTATGCCCATCAAAAAGTCTTCTAAATGTCTATGTTCTGTTCATATCTCCTTTGATCATGCTGCTCTCATTCTTGGCTAGAAAATCGGATTTTTACAGATGGCAGCAAATACAGGGGAGACCCAAGACCCAGCAGTGTGAGAAGAGAAGAAAGCCAGGCCGGGCGTGGTGGCACACCTTTAATACTTGAATCCCAGCGCTCGGGAGGCAGAGGTAGGAGGATTGCCAGGAGTTCGAAGCCACCCTGAGACTACATAGTGAATTCCAGGTAGGCCTGAGCTGGAGTGAGACCGTACCTCGGTAAACCAAAAAAAAAAAAAAAAAAAAAAAAAAGAGAGAGAGAGAGAGAGAAGAAAGCCCCTTGTGCTTAACGCGAAGCAAGTCACCTCTACCACACCTGCCAGGGCCCAGCAGACATTGCAGAGGAAGTGGAGGATTAAATAGGAGAGCTGCTCTCACTGCCAGCCTGAGGACCTCCTCAGGGAGATGGCAGTAATGCTGAGGGACTCAAAACTCAGCAAAGCAAAAAAAAAAAAAAAAAAAAAAAAACAAAAAAAAACAAAAAACAGAGGCTGCTGAGAAGTCAACAGTGAAGGAGAGAGACTTACGACATGCCCCCAAGGCTCAGGCAACACTGCCAAGGATGGGGAGAAGGGAAGAGCCGTGGTGGGAAGGTGTCCTCCGCGGCATCGTTCACTCTCCCCCAAAGACTGACTGTCCCAGAGTGAATATCGATAACCCCACTGAGAAGGGGCCTCGGTGGAGTGGGGGAGTGGACATACGAGCACACTGACGGGAACATGACCAATACTCAATGTGTTCCTATAGTAAAGTTCTCAATTAAAAATAACAAGAAGTTGGAGAGATGGCTTAGCGGTTAAGGCATTTGCCTGCCAAGCCAAAGGACCCCGGTTAGATTCCCCAGGACTCACGTAAGACAGATGCACAAGGTGGCGCATGCGTTTGGAGTCCGTTTGCAGTGGCTGGAGGCCCTGGCGTGCCCATTCTCTCTCTTCCTCTCTCTGTCTCTTTTTCTCTGTCTCTCAAATAAATCAATAACTAAAAAAAAAAAAAAAAAAAAAAAAACACCAGTGTACCCGGGGCTAACACTCAGGGGTGTTCTCTGGCCTCCACAGACACATATGCACAAGCACTTGCACTTACATATGAATATGCATACACGCACGCATGTAGAACCCATCCACATGAACACGTATGTGGGCCCCCACCGTGGTCCTCAGTCACATTAGCATAGTCCCTTTCTCCATGCAAGGGGACCTATTTCAGCTTCAGGGATTAGGACATGGAAATTTGGGGGAGCCATTATTGTGACCAACACGTCATTCAGCCTGTGGCCCTTTAAGCCATGCAAAGCAGCAAGTTCTGCCACAGACTAAGGAATCGAGGAGCCCCTCAGAGCCTGCCCACTCCCCCAAAGGCCCCTGCCTTGTCTGCTTGCTTTCTCACATGCCTCTGTGTCTGACAGTGAGGCAGTAAGTCAGTAGTATGAAACAGACAGGTGAGCTCTGGGGCCTCTGTCTCCTGCTCCTCTGGCTGTCTAATTGGGGTTCTTTCTGTTAAGCAGGTCCTTAGCCTTCTCTGGTTTTATTCTGCAGCTGGTTGGTCCTCTCCTGGATGTGCGTGTGTGTGGGGGGGGTAGGGTCTCACTCTGGCCCAGACTGGCCTGGAACTCACTATGAAGTCTCAGGGTGGCCTTGAACTCACAGCGATCCTCCTACCTCTACCTCCCAAGTGCTGGGATTAAAGGCGTGTGTCACCATGCCCGGCCAGTTTTCTTTATTGCTTATTTACTATTGTTTCGACTCCTATTTCAACTTCGAGTCCCTTCCCTTGGCTCTCTGAATTTTCTCCCCACCTCTCAAGTGCTTGAAGTCAGATGAAATTCCTCCCGTTAGCTTTCCTAACTCCGTCCCGGGTTCCTCAGGGACAGCAGCTTTTCCAGACTCATGTCGGCTCTGAATAAACTCCCCCGAGAGATGTGGTTTTCAGACTTATTTTTAGCTGCCAAGAATCCTTTGTGGAAATGAGAGGGCAATGGATAATGCAGATGGGGTGGCGTTGTGTGGGGAGGGGCAGAGCTCCACCTGCTGGGCCCCGTCTTGGGGTCCTCCAGCCCCCCTGGGCCCAGTAGGAAAGCAATGGCTCCTGGGCTCCCATCTTGAGTGCGGCCTCCGAGCTTTGCGCTGGGTCTCCGACGGCATGTCAGCCAGCTAGAAGCACTCTTTCTCTTACTCTCTTTGAAGGTCACAGTTTTCCAAAAAGCAAACTGTTTTCGCTTTCTCATCTTGGCCTAGCAGTGTCACCATGTGAGGCTTCCTGTCACCTGCTTGTGGCTACAGGGGCAAAGGTCACACTGAAATTTGAGTGCCTTAAAGTCTTTCACATATGTAGGTTGGAGCTCTTTGGTTACTGGACAGTTTTACGGTGGTTGTTCTTTTTCTAGAAAGTTCTTTATGGCCACATTTAACTTGAAAAGGAGAGGAGAAAGCTTCCACCTGAGGGAAGAGTCACAGTGAGCGTGAGGGTGGACAGGCTCCTTATGAAGGAGATGTCAGTCCTGTCCACTGCCTCCCAGGCTTAGAGAATGGGTCTTCCTCATGGGGCAGCTGTGGACCATGGACCAGGGAGTTGCTTCAATGGTGTCTGGGACAAGGGACCTGTTTTTTTTTTTTTTTTTTTTTTCGAGGTAGGGTCTCACTCTAGCCCAGGCTGACCTGGAATTCACTATGGAGTCTCAGGGTAGCCTTGAACTCACAGCGATCCTCCCACCTCTGCCTCCTGAGCACTGGGTTAAAGGTGTGCACCACCACACCTGGCCCTGTGCACATTTTTGAGGCTCATTTACTGAGGGTACCCTGGATCTTGGGAAACCCCAGAAATGTACATTTCCAGGGCTCTCATTTGTAGGTATCCCTGAGTCCAGTCTATTTTCTTATTTTAAGTAAGTAACTAATTTCATATCTACTTTGTCTTTATAACTGGGATTTGATTAAAGAAAGTCTTCCTGAGCTGGAGAGATGGCTTAGCCGCTAAGGCGCTTGCCTGCAAAGCCTGAGGACCCAGGTTCCATTCCCCAGGACCCACATAAGCCAGATGCACAAGGGGGCACACACGTCTGGAGTTCGTTTGCAGTGGCTGGAGGCCCCGGGGTGCGCCCATTCTCTATCTATCTGCCTCTTTCTCTCTCTGTCTGTCGCTCTCAAATAAATAAATAAAATATGAATAAACAAAAAATGAAATAAAGAAGGAATTCCTTAAAACTGCTTTACATTATAAAGACACTCTATAGGAACACGATGGCTGTGGATGTAGCTCAGTTGGTAGAGTGCTTGCCCATCATGCACAAAGTCCTGGGGTTTGATCCCCAGCACTATATAAACTGCGAATAGTAATGCATGCCTGTAATTACAGTGACTGCAGGAGGATCAGAAGTTCAAGGTCATCCAGTTTGGGGTGAACCTGGGCTACATAAGACACTGCCTCAAAAAAGAAAAAAAAAAAAACATGTATTAGGGTTGGGGAAATGGCTCAGCAATTAAAGGCTCTTGCTTGCAAAGTCTGCTGGTCCAGGTTTGATTCCCCAGTACTGAAATAAACCCAGATGTACAAAGTGGCGGGTCATCTGGAGTTCATCCGCAGTGGCAAGAAGCCCTGGTGTGCCCTCCCACTCTCTTTCTGGTTTGCAAATAAATAAATGAATGAATACATACATAAGTAAATATTTTTAGAAACACAAGTTAAATAGAGTGGAGGCTCGAAGATGGGGATGATGGAATGAGATGAAGAAGAAACAAACTGAAGACAAAAAGAGCATCTCACAGAACTCACGGATAAGTAGAACTAACTAGAACAAGATGGACCCTACTGGGACACCAACTACCGAACCACGTGAAGAGACGAAAGTGATTAGAATGAATAGAACTGAAGGACGGCTGACAGGATGATGAATAAGGATTAACTGATATTCCTGAAGACGAGAAACCAAAAACAGAACCAAAGAGAACTCCTCTAATGCAGAAAAAAGTCAGTCCTAAATCTGCAGACTGGAAGAACAGTCTATGTCCATATGATGTTTGATAAACAGATATGTCCTCTTTATCAAACTGAGTTTTTTTTTTTTTTTTTTTTTTTTTTTTTTTTTGGTTTTCCAAGATAGGGTCTTGCTCTAGCCCAGGCTGACCTGGAATTCATCATGTAGTCTCAGGGTGGCCTTGAACTCATGGTGTTCCTCCCACCTCTGCCTCCCAAGTGCTGGGGCTAAAGGTGTGCACTACTGCATTCTGAGGAAAAGAAGATGAAATCCACAGATGTTAAACCCAGGGCTGGAGACCGCTCAGTGCTCATGAAGCAGGACAGAAAAGAGATACGGTGGCCAGCCAAGATCTCCTTCCTATCTTAAGCATCCTGAAACCCTCTTGGAAAGATCGTTAGATCATGAAGTTCCACACATTAGGAGCTGGATTGAAATTTTAAAATTGTGATTGGAAACCTGTTGGTGAAATGACTGTTGATGAGCAGTGAATTCATTTAAATTTAGAATGTTTACCGGGTAACTACGGAGTGATGCTTCCAAAACAGGAAGTGATGATTGTCAGACTGGACAGCGTTACAATAACAAGTAACAAGAGTGAAGAAGATGGGGCCGTCAGGGCAGCGAATGTGTCACAGCAGCGAGCACGTGCAGCCGAGCCGTGTAACCGAGTGCGCGGCCCAACGCTTGGGAGGCTGAGGCAGGAGGATCACTGTGAGCTCAAGGTTAGCCTGGGCCCCTGCCTCAAAAAAAAAAAAATTCTAGAAATAAAAACAAACAAAACAAAAAGAAATGCATAATTTAAGGAAAGGACTCTAGCCTTTGAGTAGTTTTTACAACTTTTGCTTAACCCTCAGCGGTGTCTCTGAGGAAGTACTGTCTCCGGGGGAAAGTCCTCTTTGAAGTTCGTTCTTCCTGTAGTTTTGCTTCACCCTTTTGTCTCTTTTAAGTTCCAGTAAAATGAAATTTAATACTTTGAAAAATATTTTATTTGCAATCAGAGAGAGGCACAGACAAATGACAGTCAGACAGGGACAGAGAAAGGGTGTGCCAGGGCCCCTTTTCACTGCAAACAGACTCCACATACATGGGCCACTTTTGCAACAGGCTTTATGTGGATACTGGGGAACTGAACCCAGGCTGTCAGGTTTTGCAAGCAAGGACCTCTAACTGCCAATCCATCTCCCTAGCCCTAAATTTAATACTTGTTACTTAAGTAGCATCTGTGTTATGATCCATAATTGTATAAAAGATCTCCGTTCTCTCTCCTCTTGTCTGCAAATATTCATAGAAAGCGTTCTGGAATGACGTGAACATAGTTCGATGATGGTCATTTCTAGGAGTAGCACTGGGATAATTTAAATTTCCTGTATTGTTTAAATCATTTCAACTGTGCCCATATCATTTTTTTTATTTTTATTTTTGAGACACAGGGAGGGAGAGAGAGTATGGGCAGATGCATGTGTCACCATGTGCATCTGGCTTACGTGGGACCTGGAGAGTCGAACCTGGGTCCTTAGACTTCACAAGCATGCACCTTAACCACTAAGCAATCTCTCCATCTCTCCAGCCCCTCATGTCATTTTTATAAAGTCATACAATTTTTATCAAGGAATGTGATAGGATAAGAAGTTATTTGTGGTTAATTCTGGATTGTACTCATAGAACTATTTTCTTGCTTATCTTTTTATATATTAATTTGCCAATATATAAATAATTTGGACATATTGCAACAAAATAAATGGCCTAGAAATAGACTTGGAAGAGATCACTGCTGTCTCCCCACATCTCCTCTCCTCTTCTAGTATTTTGTGAGGTTTTAGCTGTACCCATGCTGGGTAGGATGAAGAGCTCATTTCCCAGCTCAAGCCATGGCGTGTAAGCAAAAGCAACATGTAGAAGCTTCTGGAACTATTGAGAATGTGTGCTCCTTGTATATATTCATCCGTGGCCCTGCCTAGGATACTGATACTGACTCATCATATTAAACCATGAAGGCAAGGCTGTGACTATCAAGAAGATGGAAGGTATATACAGACAGCCAGGAAAGTCCCAGAATATCTACTTGTACAACATAGAAATCAAGGAAGGAGGGAAAGAAGGAAGGGAGGCAGGGAGGAAGGGAGGGAGAGATGAAGGGGAAAGAAAAGAAGGAAGGAAGGGAAGAAGAAAGGGAAGGACGGAGGGGTAAGAAAGAAGGAAGAAGAAAAGGAAGGAAGGAAGGAAGGAAGGAAGGAAGGAAGGAAGGAAGGAAGGAAGGAAGGGAGAGATGATTTACTGGATAAAGCGCATGCCATGAAAGTATAAGGACTCAAGTTTGGGCCCTTAGCACCCATGTAAATGCCATGGTGGTGCCCACCTGTAATTCCAATGCTGGAAAGTGGAGATAGGAGCATCCTGCGGTTCGCTGCCCAGCTAGTCTAACCAAGTCAGTGAGCTCAAAGAGTAAAGTGGAGAGTGACTGAGGAAGAGTTCAGTGCTGACCTCTGGTCTCCACACACATTAACAGGCAAGGCTGTTAATATCAATGAGATGGAAGGTATATAGAGAGAGCCAGGAAGCCCCAGGATACTTACCTGCACAGCACAGAAATCAAGGAAGGAGGGAAGAAAGGGAGGAAGGGAGGAATGGAGGGACAGAGGGGGACACATGCATACCTGCTATACACATGCATGAACACACCACAGACAGACAGACACACACACACACTCACACTTAGAGCAAGAGAGAGTATGGGTGGGGGGGGGAAAGACTTTATCTAATCCTAACAGGAACATGAACCTAGACACAGAGAAATGTAGTCAGTATCAGGGGGGAATACAAAGAAACTGGCTTGGCATACTCATTCACACACCACCTAAATGTGACAAAAATGTTTTATAGGAAAATATAAAATACTGTGCATGGTGGGTCACTCCTGTAATCCCAGAATTTGGGAGGCTGAGGCAGAAAGATTACCACAAGTTGGATGCCAGCCTGGACTATCTAGTTCTAGGCCAGCCTGGATTATAATGAGACCCTGTGGGGGTGGACAGAAAGGGGTTAAAGCACTTGCCTGTGAAGCCTAAGGACCCATGTTCAACTCTCCAGGTCCCATGTAAGCCAGACACACAAGGCAAGGCAAGCCCCACGGTTGCACATTCGCACAAGATGGCGCGTGTGTCTGCAGTTCCATTGCAGCGGCTGCAGGCCAATTCTCTCTCTCCGAAAACAAACAAACAAACCCCCGAGCATCCTGCACAGGATAGGCAGCACTGGGTAAGTGAGTACTCTACCCCTGCGCTACATCTTCAGCTTTTCCTACTTTTTAAGAAAAAAGTAAAAAACCATGAAGAAAACAATGGAAACTTAGCAAATATCAAATATTATACCTCGATATGGCAAAAGAAACAACAAGAGGCCAAGAAGGCAGCATTTCCTGGGTGAGGCTGTCGGGCTCCAGCTCGGTACGGTCTGGTCTCGTGTGTGGCGTGGCCAGGGGTGAGCAGGTTAGGACAGGGGTGGACGGCAGCCCAGTCTACTTTCTGCTCAGACAGTGACAGCCCATATGAGCCAATCAAAAGCTAGGAGGATTTCTACAGGAACCTTTTTCCTGCATGGATCTCAGCATTCCCCACGGTCATTTGACTGTGGGACCAATTTTCCTTGTTGTATCATCTATGAACCTCCCCTGGGCACATGAGGGGCACTTGGAAATGCTGTCATAACAAGCAGCTTGCCGTGCCGGAACAGACTGTATACTCACCTTGTGAGTCCCCGCGGACGATCCCTGTTCTTTCAGAAGTTCTGGCCAGCAGCTGCATTAAGAAGCAATGGGAAAGCAATCTGGGGGCTGGGGACTAGGAGTGAGCTCCGAAAGCGCGAACACATCCCAAGAGAAGGAAACTATAATCCGAGTTTTCCATCTCAGCAAATGGCTGGGACGGCTAGCAGTAGATGTTTCCAAATATGCCCAGGGAGGAATGAAAGGCCATTGAAAGATAACTTAATGGAAAAAGAAGAAAACTTAAGGCATAGCCCAAGGAACTCTGATGCAGAAAATGGCAGTTGGGAGCCACTTCTTGCCAGTTATAGGACAAGGAAACAGTGGAAATTGTCTAGGATGATCAATATTGATTCACACACACATACTGAGGCTCTTGTAGTCTAGGCAGGGAGTTGTTATTAAACAATAGATTTCAACTACTTTAAAATCTCTTACTTCATTTTACTTAATCCTGTGACAGGAACTATAGTTGCTACCTATATATATATTTATTTTATTTATATGAGAGGAGAGAGAGAATGGGCGTGCCAGGGTCTCTAGCTGCTGCAAACACACTCCAGGTACACGAGCAACTCTGTGCATCTGGCTTACAGGTGGGTTGGGGAATCGAATCCCGGTCATTAGGCTTTGAGGCAAATGCCTTAACCATTGAGCCATCTCTCCAGCCCCTGCTACCTATATTTTTCTAGTAAGGAAAGGGAGGCTCAGTTAAATAACTTGTCTAGGTAGGGTTAAGAAGTTAGCAACGGGTGAGGGCAGGGTTCCAACCTTCTAACCACTCTTCTGCCCTATTTCTTGTAAACAAACAAACAAAGAGTCAATTCTTTCCTTTTTTTTATTTATTTTTATTTATTTATTTATTTATTTTTTTGGCTTTTCGAGGTAGGATCTCACTCTAGCCCAGGCTGACCTGGAATTCACTATGGAGTCTCAGGGTGGCCTCGAACTCACGGCAATCCTCCTACCTCTGCCTCCCAAATGCTGGGATTAAAGGCATGCGCCACCACGCCCAGTTTAAGAGTCAATTCTTGTTAGAGAAATGTATATGAAATGGCACACGGGGTTAAACAAAGTGAAAATGTCACGAAAGTTTATTGGGGTGGGATGCTGTTTTCTCTGGGCGACACAAGCTATGGTTTGTCCGGTGAGAGGGTGAGGGTACCACAGCCATGGAGGGGCAGGGAAGGCACGCCTCAGTGTGGGGTGTGCCAAGTCACCCCCCAGCCAGCACACGTTCCTCAGCAGGAGCGAAGGGTTGTGGATGTGTACTGAGGGAGACCTAAGTGGGCCGAGGCCAGAGGGGCGATAAGGGGAAACTTTACCGTAGTAGCAATGGGAGCGCAGGGCGAATGCAAAAACAGCGGCGACGGGGGCGTCAGAGGGCTCAGATCCTGGCAAGCGGAGGCAGAGCTCCGTGGGCAGAGCGCCAGTTTTCCTGACCTGCGCGCGGGCTGAGCGGCGACCCTGGCACGCGCGGCGGGGGGCGCGGGACTCCAGCTCCCCAGCCGCGTGCCCGCACGCCCGCGCTCCGCTTTCTGGGGCGACAGCCCCCTCCGCGCCCCAAGACTGCGCAAGGCAGCCAAAGGCTAGCCCCTCGCCCGGGCGGGCCGCCGGGTCCAAGCCCCGGGGGTGGCCGCCCTAGTCTGGGGCGTGCGCATCAGGTGGGCCCCAAGGCACGGGACGGGCGAGGTGAAAGCCAGCCTCTCCAGGGACCCCCCACCGCCGCCACCGGCCTCCCGCGGCTCGTCGACCGTCGGTCTGGGCGGCCGGGGTGCATCTGCGGGAGCCGGCGGCAGGGGAGCCTCCCCCGCTGCCCGGGGATGCGCGCGGCACCCCTCGCCATCTCCCGGGCTTCCCAGCGCCCGGGCCCGGGGCGCCTCCGCATCTCCCGGGGACACGCACCCCTCGACATGGCCGAAGCGCCCCCCCACCTCCATCGCACGGACTACAAGTCCCAGCAGCCCCCGGCCGCAGCGGGCGCCTCCCGCCGGTCCGCCGAGCCCCCCGGTCGGTGCTCGCGCCGGGGCTCGGGCTGCGCTCGTGGCCGGGGCGGGCGGGCGCGCGGGGAGGCCGGGGCGCGCGGGCGGGCGGGCGGGCGGGGGCGGCTCCGAGGCTTCTCCCGCCGCCGCCGCCGCCGCCGAGGGGAGTTTCCAGGAAGTGGCCATATTGGCTCCATTGAGCCGCAGCCGCCCGGGCGGAGCGCGTCCCGCAGCCGGCTCGTCCCCGTCGCGGCCCCGGCGCTCGCTGCAGCCCGCCGGCCCGCTGCGGAGCTCGCCATGGCGGCCACGGAGCTGGAACGCTTGTCGGTGAGCCGCGGGGCGCGCGCTGTCAGCGTCCACGCCGGCCGCGCTCGGCCGTGCCCGGGCATGGGCTGGGGGGTCTGGGGCAGCGCCGGGCACCGGGCGGGGTTGGCACCTTAAGCCGGACAGTAGCCCAGATCCGCTCGCCTCCGGGCAGGTGTGAACACGGATGGAGGGGGGTCCCCGAGGTCAGAGGAGAGGTTCCGGGACGCCCCATCCCACCCACCCACCCACCCCCACCGACCCTCATCTCTCGGGGTGCTTCCTGCACGGTCGGGGTGATTCCTAAGCCTCGCAGGTGCTCGTTGGCTGGGTGCTGGCTGGGAGGACCAAGCTCCAGGGACCGAGGGAGCGCCCTGCGTGAGCTCAGGGCACTTGCAGACTGGGATCCGCAAGACCCTGGGCCTGCAGGTCCGACCTGTCTTCCCTCCAGAGCCCGGCCACCCCGTCCTCCCCGCGCCTGGGGCCTGGGTGCCACTCGGGACGGGTCAGGTCGTGCCTGCCGCAGCCATTCCCAGGGAGCGAGGGGATGCCAGAGCCCACCCATCAGGGTTTGTTTGGGCCCCAGTCGGGGTCTACGTTCTGAGCTGAAGTCCCGGTTGGCCCTTATTGGGGCGTCTCAGGACCTGAGCCAGGCCATAGCTAACTTCCTAAAGGATCTTGTACAATTCACCCGGAGAGGGAGAGGCCTTTGGGGGGTTGTGTCTGCACTCCCCCGGTGTCTCGGGCAGGATTTGGGTGTGTCTCGGAGGCTAGGCTGTGACAGTGAACGAAGCTGTGTCTTCTTGCCAGCCTGTGAGGCCCTGGTCTGTCGAAATGGGAGGAGGGGGAGGAGCGGGACGGCAGGGAGGAGGGGGAGGAGGCCCCAGGGCTGTCGGAGGGAGGTGGGGGGAAATTCTGAATATGTGACCGATAACGAACTGGTTCTGGGGCTAAATAAGGGAGCCAGGACTTATGTAATTAATGCTATAAATACTGTCATCCGAATTTATATATGTAAATTTCCACTTTAATCTGAAAATACATTTGTTGGTCTCTGGAAATATGCATAACTAAGCAGGAGTTCTTGGTTTCATAATGTGTGGACTGGGGTGTTTTCTCCCCCTCGGGGGAGGGGGCTGTTTGTCATTGAATGAAGTAAGTTTAAGTACATGGGGAGCAGATGCAGAGGCTGGCTTAGTCTGAAACCCACTTCACCCTTGTGGCTGTAAATTGGATTTTATGTTCTGCAGGAAGGGCAGAGCTGAATCCCAATAGACCTGCTGAGCGCAGGGAGACCAAAAGACCTGTGTGTGTTTGTGTGTCTGTTTGCATTTTTTGTGCCCAGCTGACCAGAAAGTTATGTCTGGGTCTTATCTGAGGTCAGGAGTTACTAAGCAGTTGATATTGCACAGATGACAGTTTTGTAGAGTGACCAGAAACGGACAAAGAGGAATCCTAGATGCTACTTGTTGGCTAGTGGCTTGGTTTTGGCAAGCCGTTTAACCCCTGGTGTTCTCGTCTGTACAATAAGATAAAAATATTGCCCCCGTCCCCCATGGGTTGCTAGGAGGGTTCCAGGAGAGGGTCCTGGTGGGCACTTGCGCAGTGCCAGGCTCGCGGGAGGGACACGGTGGGGATAGTCAGTGGCCCTGTGTGTGAGAAGGCAGCAGGGTGAGTGTGCCCGTTTGCACGGTGTTCAGTGTAGGGCCTTCCATCATGTGTGGCCACTGGTCCCCAGAGGGTTGGCTGAGAGGCCTACACTGGACAGCTGTGGCTTGGGGGAGGACCTCGTCTCTCTGTTTTTGGCCCATTTCTGTGGGAAGTTTGGGCATTATCCCCATGGTGGGTCGAGGCACAGAGAGGGTACAGACTTTGGAATGAGCACAGTGCTTGAGTTCAGGGGGCCTCGCCTGGTGTGCCGGGTTATGCTAGAGGGTGGATGCCTTCCACACCCTCTCCACTCTGGGTCATCAGCCTCTTGGGAGGACTTGGACAGGGTTGAATTTGGGTGGAGATCTTGGGTGGAGTTTGGCCTGAATTTAGAAGCCTGGACTCCCTTCTCCCCTCGTGGCTTGTCATCCTGACAAAATAACTTCTTTCCTAATCTTGCGATCTAACAGGTACTACCATACTGATTCCTCAAAGAGGTCGTGGAGGGTTAATGGCAGCCTGTGACCTGTTAGAGACACGCCCAGGGTGTCCCGCCAGCCCCGTGTCTGGTGGAGCTCCAGCAAGTCCAGCTGCCACCTCTGGCTGGTGCAAAGCAAAGGTGGTCAGACCAGATGGAAGATCTGGGGACTGTCCCAGCTGGAAGCTTAGAAGAGCACACAGAAGGAGCTGGGCTGTAGGTCGGTGGTGGAGGAAGCCTTAGGTTTGACCCCCAACACTGCAAGTAAATAAAAACAAGAGCATACAGAGTTGTGCCTTGAGCTGGGTGTGTGTTGGAATCTTGTCATCGTCTCCCCACCCCCACCCATGGTGTTCATGCTATGGGCCCAACAGCCTGGATCCCTGACTGGGCCCTAGTCAGCCACGGGGTTTGGGTTCATGGTTGCTCTATGCATGTGCGTGTGGGAGCAGTCCTTAGTAGGCCCTGTTGTCTCTTGACCTCCTTGGGTAGTCAGACTCCTGTCCACTCTAGATGAGCCCCTCTTTTGAGGCTCACTCCTTCCTGTCCTGGGGACCCACTCCTGGGATTCTCACGTCAGCTTCTCACGGGGCAAGGGACAGACTTCCTGGTGAGGGGGACCCGACAGGGCCTGGGCAAAGTGAAGATGGAAGATGTGCGGGGGAGAGGGAAGAAACGTGAGGCCTGCTTCACGCTTGGCATTCTTCCCAGCCAGTCACCCCCTGTTTTCCTTATCCCCAGCACCATCTGTCACATCCGTTGTCACCCCTGTAATCTTGACACTTCCCCAAGAAGCACCCTACCCAGGGAGTGCTTATTCTGTGCTGAAGCTAGGGCCGTGGGAGGTAGCTTTCTCACCCAGTGTGGCTCAAAGCTCCTCTCACGGTATGGACTCTCCCTGCCTGTCCTGTGAAAGTGACCAGTGACCTTGTTGAGCCTTTCTGAAGACAAATGACAAGATGTGCGAGAGATGTCCGTGTAGCTCTCAGTGCCTGATGGTGGAGAGGGGTCCCGTGTGAGCCCCTCGAGCAAAGCCCATCTCTGGTCCTCCCTCCAGGAGGGGGTTCTGTGATAGTATCTTCCTGTACTCGAGGACGCAGCCCACTGGGATCTTACGGAATGGAGCAGGGCTGCAAGGCTGGCGAGAAGGCATTAGCTACCCAAGGGTCTGCCTGAGGAGGGAACTGAGAAGGTGGCAAGAAGTGGCTGACCGCAGTGCCAAGGAGGAGCGTGGATGGGTAGAGGCTGCCAACCCAGGGCCTGGACTTCTGTCACCAAGCTTTGGACGGCAGGGAAGGCACTGGCTGGCTTGTGCTCATTGCCTTGTTAACGTGAGCAGGCTGAGGTTGGGTAAGAAAAGCAGACTGGTCACTGGCCAGTCAAAGATGGGCCCAAGACCCAGATACTATCACCTGAGGACTCTTGAGATAGCTGGGTTTTGATCCCTAAGACAGGTTAGTTGGGGCAGTCGCTGCCACAGATGTCTGTGGCTGCAGCCAGGCCCAAGCCGCAGGGTGACGGAGCGAAGGACCCGGAGGCTGGCCGGCCTCCGCGTGTCCCTTGCAGCCTTCCCGGGGCTGCCTGCCTCGCACTGCTACTCGGTCTCAGGAGCTCCGGGCAGGTTCCGCAACACTCCACCTTTGCCAGTGTGCCAGCTGTGGAGCTGGTTAGGCAGGAGAAGGAAGGTGCCATGATGCCCTCGTTGGAGAGCTGGGGTGCTCTCTTTGACAACTTCCACGGGAGCCGCTGGCTTCCTCAGGGCTCATGTGAGGAAGCCTGTTTGGGAAGAGGCAGTGGAGGACCAGACAAGGGGTTTCCTAGCAGTAGCTACAGTTGCCTTGGGACAAACTGGGTATTCCAGCACTCATAGCTTCTAGATACTTCCAGGTGAACCATAGCTTGCACAAAAAAAGTCAAGTTTGAGCATCAGTACCAGGGGGAGAGGAAGTAAGTACTTCCTTATCACGGTGGTCAGCTCTGCTTGGGGAGCCTCCAGCTACGGGCGGCTGGGGCCTGGGCTTCAGGAGAGGTGGGGTATGGGCCCACATCTAACTCCCAAACCTGCCTGTGGGTCCAGGGAAAGCCTGACCCTCTGCCTGGCACTGAAAGGGCAGCAGATGTGTAGCTGCGCTGCCCGGGCCTCCTTGATGGTGCCGCGTTGGTGCTGGGGCATTTCCTCTGGCCCTTGCTGGCACCCATCACCCATCCTGGGGTGAGAAGAAAGGCAGGGGCATCTTCCTACCTGCAGCCCACCTCCTCCCCCCCAGGCTGGAGTGCCCTTTGCTGTGGAGCCAGGGCCGACTGCTGCACGAGGCTTCTGTCCAGCGAGGGCAAACCACTCATGGCTTTCCTTGCTGCAGACAGAGGCGGCTGCCCTTGGAGTCTCTGCCTCCTACGTCCCAGAGGATGCTTTCTGTGCAGGGCAGGATGGACAACTCCCTCTCAGGCAGCACAACACCTGTGTCTGTGTCCTGGCTCTAAGGGGTGAGGGTGACAGGCGTGGTGGCTGTGTTTTACCTTGTTTTGGTTTCTCAGAGCCCTAATTTTGTCCGAAAGTGTGAATCAAACTATCTTTAGTTAATGAGCTGCAGGCTGGCTGTAGAAAGAAAGTGAGACAGGGAACCAAGGGACCAAGGCCTGGGGCTTCGGGAATTGCTTGTCTCCCTGGGGTGGGGTGGAGGGTGACGGTGACTAGTGGCCCAGTTGCCGACTGGCCATTGTTACCTTATGGTGGCACGAGGAAGGCTGATCTCTGTTGGAGTCTTCTCCAGGTGTTCCGTTGCTGCTGTAGGAGCCGACAGCCCGTTGCCCAGGTGTCCTTTGGACTCCGGGGAGGGCCTCCTACTTCTGTTACTCCCTTCTTGGCCAGGGGCAGCAGCATCCCCCCCCCCCCCCCATCTACAATCCTGTTAGTTATTTCTCGTAACCTCTGACCTGGGCTTAGCTGCTTACAGTGGAATCCTGGGACCAGAGCCTAAGCCTTTCCTGGGAAAATTCCTAGGATTCCTCTTGGGCTCAAGGACAGTTGCACTTAGCAGCACAGCTCTGGCCAGGGTCCTTTGCTCTGGCTATTTAAGGCCTGGGCTGGTGGTAGCAGCTCAAGCAGGGGTCGGTGGGTTGTGCCAGGAGCATGGGTAGAGAAGGTTCTTTTGGGTCCATTCATTGCTCGATGACCCAGTAGGGTCTTCCCCAGTGTTGGCACTCTCCTGGGCGGGGGGGGGGGTACACTTCCTGTGTGCTTGACAGGGTGCACCCGAGGGCCTCTTGAGGTGACCAAGAGGGTTGAGCCCTAAGATGGGCTAAGAGGCCAGTGACTGTTAGGTGTGGAGCCGAGGGAGAAATGCGTCCGGAGACCGAGGCGGTGGAGAACTTTGTAGGGGACGCGGAGGGCTGCCGCTCGTCCAGGGCTCAGGAACCACCCTGGCCTAGCGCAGGGCAGGCATTGTTGCCTGGCCTGCTTCTACTCCACAGCCAGCCGAGGTCGGGGTGTTCGCTCACCCACAGCTGCCCCGGCCCTGCTGCCGTGGGCATTGAGCACATTTCCTAACTCCAGAATAAAAGCCTGCTTTTGTGTGGGCGCAGGCTGTGGGACGCGATTTCTCCCCACATGCCACCTCGCTTCTCGTGGCTGTCAACTCGGGCTGATCCTGAGGGCTCGGGCGGAGCAGCCCCTGACCAGGAGAGGACTGTCCCACTTGCACCGCTGCATGAATGGGCTGTGCACCCGAGAACACTGCCCTGTACCTGCGTTCCGGCCGGCCAGGCGTGGAGGGCTGCGCCCATCAGCTGGCTTGTTGTCTCTGACGGGCCAAAGCAGTGATGACACAGGAGCTGGGGCTCGGCTCGGGAGCCAAAAGCTTGCCGGGGATTAGAGAGGGAACACTGGCCCCACGGACTTTCTCCTGGTATAGGTGGTGCTCACAGCTGCCACCCCTTCCTCAGTGTCCAGGGGGCCTTTGAAGGTGATTAGAGCCCCCCAGTGCACAGCCCACACTGCTGGGGACATGAGAGTGGGGTCTGCCTCTCTCCAGGACCTGCTTGCCTAAAGGTTCCTCCCCATGGAACAGTATCCCACGGGCCTCCATGCCACCAAAACAGAGATGGGTACATCTTCCCTGCTGTGTCTGCCAGATTGCATTGCACACCTCAGGCCTTTGGTCTAGACCACCCCTGTGAAACACTGTGTTGGGCACTGATGACCTTGAACTCCCGATCTTCCGGTCTCAGCCTCCTGAGTGTGGGGATTATAGGTGTGTTCTACCATGCCTGATTTATGCGGTGTTGGGGGATTGAACCTAAGGCCTCATGTATGCTAGGCCAGTGTTCTACCAACTGAGCTACATTCCCCAGCTCCTCCTTTTGTTTGTTTGAGACAGGGCCTCGTGCAGCCCAGGGTGGTCTTAAGCTTGCTGAGTATCCAAGGATGGCTTTGAATCTCTGATCCTCTTGTCTCTTCCTCCCAGTGCTGGAATTACAGAAATGTGCTGTCATGCTTGGTTTATACTTACATAATGTTCCTCCTCCTCCTCCTCTTCTTTTTTTTTAAGGTAGGGTCTTGCTCTAGCTCAGGTTGACCTGGAATTCACTATGTAGTCTCAGGATGGCCTCGAACTCTCCGCGATCTTCCTCCCTCTGTCTCCCGAGTGCTGGGACTAAAGGTGTGCGCCACCACGCCCTGCCTCCTCTTCTTTTTCTTTCAGTGCTGGGGCTTGAACACAGGGCCTCACACATGCTAGGCAAGTGCTCGACCTCTGAACCATATCACAGCCCTAGGTGTAGCCCAGGCTGGCCTCTGACTTGCCATCCTCTTGGCGCATGCTTTTTAGGAGCTGCCCACCTGCATTTACTACTACGGCCTGCTCGTTTGTTTCTTGAGACAAAGTCTTGCTGTGAGCTCATTCTAGCCTGGAACTAACTGTGTGGCACAGCCAGTCTTCAAATCCCTGATCCGCCTCAGCTTCCGAGTGCTGGGACTACGCCTGCGCCTCATCAGCTTCCGAGTGCTGGGACTACACGTGTGCCTCATCCTGCTTGCCGTATTCTCTTGAAAAAAATCAGAAGATCTGGGGGCTGGAGAGATGGCTTAGTAGTTAAAGGCGCTCATGTGCGAAGCCTAAGAAGCCAGGTTCAATTCCCCAGGACCCACATAAACCAGGTGCACAAAGTGGCACATGCATCTGTAGTTGATTTGCAGTGGCTGGAGGACCTAGCGCACCCATCCTCTCTCTTTCTATCTGCCTTTATCTCTCTCTCTCTTTTTGGTTTTTCGAGGTAGAGTCTCACTCTAGTTCAGGCTGACCTGGAATTCACTATGTAGTCTCAGGGTGTCCTCAAACTCATAGCAGTCCTCCTACCTCTGCCTCTAGAGTGCTGGGATTAAAGGCGTGCGCTACCACGCCTGGCTTTCTATCTCTCTGTCAAATAAATAAATTTAATTGAAACATTTTTTTAAATCGGAAGATTTGGCAACAACAGATTTGCATTCCCCGTTGTCTGGAATCGCAGGACGCCGCCCTGGGCCACATCTGAGCATGGGCTCTGTGGTCTCCCACCATTCCCGCCTCGTCCCTGAGGACCCCACACTTGGCCACACGGGCAGCTGCCTTCCGCCGCCCAGCCAGCAGCCGAGCATCGTGACCACACGTGTGGACTTCCCAGTTACGCTGTTTCCGTTCTGAACTGGAATAACGTGGCCTCTTGCAAATCACTCGTTTTCACGACTCCGTGGTCCCGTCTGTACAGTGGAGCTCGTAGTTCTGTCAGCCTCAGAGGCTGCCGTGTGGACGTCATGAGGTCACAGCCGTGCGCTCTAGCGTCGCACTCTCGGCACTTACTGCGGGGCCATCGCTCGTGCTGCACTGCTCCTCTGTGTCTGCGACAGGAGCTCAGAATGAGCCCTGAGGTCAAGGACGCAGTGTCCTTTATCTTGTCACTACCAGCCACCCCGGTGCCTGACGCCCAGCAGATGTGACTAGTGATGTGTGGTGGTTGGCAGTGACGAGTTGGGAGCCTTACAAGACTAGCAGAGGGCGCTGAAGGATGGCTTAGTTAAGGCACTTGCCTACAAAGCCAAAGGACCCAGGTTCAGTTCCGCAGAACCCACATAAGCCAGATGCACATGGTGGCACATGCATCTGGAGTTCATTTGCAGTGGCTGGAGGCCCTGGTGTGCCCATTCTCTCCCACTCTCTCTCTCTCTTTCTGCCTCTCTCTCTCATAAATAAAATAAAAATAAAATATTTGGAATAAAAAAGAGTAGCAGAGGCAGCATTATGGGATGGTTGGGCCCGAGGGTCTGATCTGCTGGCCAGTCCCTCCTGGGCCCTGGTCAGTGCTACATAGGATAGGAGAGGACTGAGGGACCATGGCTCTCGGCTAAGTGCTCCTACAGTGGTCCTCAGTGAGGCACTGGTACCGTTTATAACCCCAGTTTTTGCTGTGACTATAAACTCCACGCTTGGCCTTCTGCACCTCTCCCACTGGGACTCTCCCAGATCGCCTCACTGTCTCCTGTCCCTGTGTTTGCAATGTCACTGCTGGCTGGCGGTCAAGGTCTCTTCTGCTGCCCCTGAGGCGAGTTGGTCATGGGCTCCCAGTCTGTCTTGGGATTTCCTTGGCTCTGCCATCCTCTGAGGGCTTTAGCCTTAGGCTCACTTCCCTGCCGATTACAGGGGAGTCACAAAGGCTCCCAGTGGCTCACTTACCTGGACTCAGTGATGACTGGCTGATTGGCTGTCACCAAATGGCAGGGCTGGGAGCCAGGCGGAGACCTGACTTTGTGTCTGAGTGTCAGTAGCTGAGACCTGAAGGGGACACTTCAGGGACTGCTGGCTCCTCCTAAGCTGTGACGGCTCAGGTTAGCAAACACTTGAGGGGCACTTTGGAGTGGGAGAGGCACTTTGGATCACGAGTCACTGATGCCGGTCAGTGATCAGGGAGGCTGGCAATGGTAAGAGCCATCCCCCAGTAAAGCCAGAAGGTCACACCAGTCTCTGGAGACCAGAAGGTCACTGCCTCCATCAACTGCCCCATAGATTGACACCCCTATGGGCTTGAGTCTCCCTGGGGGAACATTGCCCCAGGTCTGTGAGGACTGTGCTGCGTGGTGACACAAAACAGCCTGGGCAACAACGGAGGCATGACAGCCTTCCTGTCCCCCCCCCCAACAGTTCTTCAAAGGGAGCCACATCGTGTTGGGGGAAGGGCGGGCAGGGCTGCCGAGCCTGAGTGGGTGGGCTTAAAGTGAGTTCTCGGTGCTTTTAGCTTCCAGAGCGGGTGGGGGAGCGACTGAGTTGTCGGGCGGCCTCTGTTTCTCGGCAAGCGCGCTCTGTGGTGGCGTGTGTGTGGTTTCCAGACACAGCTGACTCGGTGGGCTTTGGCTGCAGACCACAGGATGTTGGATCGCGTCCTGATTGTGTCACCCTTGGAAGGGAAGCATGAATAAATCCGAAGCCTTCTCCGCAAGCACAGCACGCCTTCGGTTTGAGAGATTTTTCAGTCTCGCCTAAAAAGAAAAAAAAGCTCCAGACTGTTCCGTCCTCCGTTTGATCCTCAGGCAGCCAGCCACAGGCAGGTGGACGTGAGACTGAACCATGAAGCCTCGTGTAAGGTGGGCAGGCACCTCTGATGTGCCCGCAGTTGAAGATGGCCTCCAGAAACGTAAATGGCTGGCGCTGTCTGGCACTGGCATAGCCAGGCAAGGGTGGGAAGAATGGGAAACGCGACCTCCCCGGCCTGTGGCTAGGATTGCAAAGTGCCTGGAGCAGGCGGTGAACCAAGATGCATAAAAAGATAACCCGCGGTACCAGCGAACAGGATCGCCACCCGTGAGGGTCTGGATGCGCTGAGAAGGGGCCGGGTGAGGACAGGCAGGGGCCAGTGGAAAAGGCAGAGAGCCCTGCACGGAGCCCTGAATAAACCCGCTGTGGTAGGTGGTGCAGGACTGTAATCCTAGTGTGGAAGTGGAGGCAGGAGGATCAAAAAGTCAAGGTCATTATCTTCTGGAGTTGAAGGCCAGCCTGGGCTACATGAAACTCTGCCTCAAAGAATGAGGGGGGACAAAAGGAATTATAATTAATAAGCAGAGCTAGAGTTGAGCCTGGGGTTCTGGGCTAGGGGACCTGGCCAAGGGGGTCTGAGCGTGGGCACCAGGGAGAGGAAGCTGCCTTGTGACCCCTTTGTCAGGAACTGGGCTTGCATGGGGAGTTGGGGCTGGCAATAGGGATGGGTCATTGTAAGAAGAGGCTCTACCACGTCATTGGAGAAGACAGGCCTGGGGGTAAGCCTGGCTTGTTTGAAGGGGGTGTGAGGTCCCCGCTGCTCTTAGACACACTTAGGCTCTATTGGTGCAGGGTTAAGGGAAGCGAGCATAAACATCCGGGGCAAGTGGGTTTGTTGCAAGGAGAGACTGGCTGGAGGAGCACAGGCCAGGGCAGTGGGGTGTGGCCGCAGAGGGCAGGTGCCAGGTGCTGAGGGGGCTCTGGGGGTGGCAAGAGCCATGGCCCTTCTGTTTGACCCTCATCCCTGTGCCCACCATGCCATGTCTACTTTTGCAAAAGAGCTTCTGCGCTGTCCTCCTGCAGCCTCTTTCTTCCACCTTGGAGCTGTGGGCCGGACACCCTGCTGCCCGCTGCCTGCCACCATCCCTGTTCTTTCAAGCCGGTGGTTCGGGCCCAGGCACTGGGGAGGGGGCCACAGTTCCACCCAACATGGAGCTCTCTGGGCCTGGGACCCTGCCCTTGGAAGGCTTCATCTTACCCCCATTCCCAGGGAAGCCAGAGAAACCATCTACACAAAGTGTGGTCCAACCTTGACTCTCTGCTTGGGGCCTCAACATCCTTTTGACAGTGCTGTAGGCCCGCTCCAGCGACCCCACTTACTTAGAGCCTGCTGCCCACATCTGTGTGGGGCCAGACCCCCACATTCTCATCCAGAACCCTCTGTCTAAACACCCATGTCTGAGGTAGAGTTGGAAAGGGGGGGCAGGAGCCGAAGCCTAGGGTCTCTAGAGACCACCGCTGAGAAGCAGAGGCCTCCCGTAAGCCCCAGTTCCAGGCTGTCGTCATGAATCCTGGCCCCTGAGCGGGGCCCCTGCTTGTTCTCTGCAGTTGCTCCGCGAGGGGTGGAATGTGCTCGTGACGACCACGAGTCCAGTCTGACCAGGACGGGCATCTGATGGAGTCCACATGGGAGGGACGGGGAAAGGAGGCCCTGTGCGCGTCATCTCTGAATGACAGCCCTGCCCTCCTCAGTCCTGTCCACAGAACAAACGTATTCCAACCTGGGCTTCTGGAGTTTCTGTTTTCACGCGCTATCATCCCCGTACACGGGAGACTGAAGCGGTAGGATAGCAAAGCAAAGCCAGCCTAGGTTACAGAGCGCGAGCCTGTCTCACAGGCTGCAGGGCCCTTCCGTGGGAGGGTGACAGGAAGTTGAAAGTCACCTGCAGTAAGTGCAGGCCCGAGGGTCAGGGCCAGGCTGACACAGGCATGGCCTTCCGCAGAATCACTGCCTGCTTTCGCTTCTCTTGGCAGAACGCGGAGCCGGAGCCCCGGAGCCTCTCCCTGGGCGGCCATGTGGGCTTCGACGGCCTCCCTGACCAGCTGGTCAGCAAGTCGGTCACACAGGGCTTCAGTTTCAACATCCTCTGTGTGGGTGAGTGTCAGCCTCAGCAGAAGGGGGTGAGACCTTCTAGGGGATGTGGGGCACTGCTACGTCGGCCAGCCATCGAGCTGTGGGGGGCTCCCCATGCAAAGCTTCACTCTGGGGGTCAGGTTCAGTTTTATCTGCCAGGGTCAAGGACAGGGTGAGAGCCAGGACCCGACTCAGTGTTGTCATGAAGAGGAAACAGCTGGGCCTGTCAAAATGCTGTCTGAACTGTGGTGTTTATCCCTGAGGTTTACCCTCACTAGGCCATTCATTTATTTTATTTTATTTTAAATCCACTCAGTCCTATTATGTGACAAGGACACAGTGGCGAACCAGACTTCCCTTCGTCACCAGGTCACATGGTAAATCTCCAGCACACATCTGAACAAACACGACCCCACTAGGGAGTCCCCACGTGCCTCAAGGCCTGAGACTCTCAGGAGGACTCAGTGTTCTCCCAGGTCCTCTGCAAGTACCCGCTCAGTCCCTGCCCACCCCCATTAAGACTACAGGGCACTGAGGCCACCCAGGGTGCCCAGACCAAGCTACTTAGTTTTAAAGATCCAGGCTCGGCAGGTTTTAGGTCTCCCCTGAGCCCAAGATGGGGGTGCAGAGCAGGCTGTGTTAGGCTTCCTTTGAGGCCACATCTAGTGGTGTCTCTGTAGCCTGGCTCTGCTTCTTCTGTACTCCTTGGGGAAAAGTCACCTGTCTTGCACAACTGTATCCTAGGTCAAAGGCTTCCTTTTGGCTCTTTCCTCCACATATTTGTTTTCTCTTTCTTTCTTCTCTCTTCCTCCTTTCTTCCTTCCCTCCCTTGCTGGATGGAACCCAGGCTCTTGCACATGCTAGGCAAGTGCTCTAGGACTGACTTATCACCCCCCCAACCCCACATATTATTTCATTTTTTAAATTTATTTTTTATTTATTTGTAAGCAGAGAGAGAGAGAAGAGAGAGAGAGAGAGAGAATGGGCATGCCAGGGCCTGTAGCCACTGCAAATAAACTCCAGACGCATGTGCCCCTTGTGCATCTGGCTTACGTGGGTCCTGGAGAATCAAACCTGGATCCTTTGGCTTCACAGGCATACGCCTTAACCTCTAAGCCATCTCTTCAGCCCCACATATTATTTCACAGGGCACCGAAGAAGAGACAGTTCATAGGGGTTGGGGACAGTGAGGGATGTCACTGGAGGTCTGCCCTTCTTTCATATGGAGACCGAGGTGTCTGAGTCCCACCTGGCCTAGCCACCAACCAGGGGCAGCCCTTGTTTTAGCATTTGACATCTACTTCTCTCCCTGCCGGCCCCGCTTCCCAGGGGAGACCGGTATCGGCAAGTCTACGCTGATGAACACTCTTTTCAACACGAACTTTGAGACGGAGGAAGCGAGTCACCACGAGGAATGTGTGCGCCTGCGGCCCCAGACCTATGACCTCCAAGAGAGCAACGTGCACTTGAAGCTGACCATCGTGGATGCTGTGGGCTTCGGGGATCAGATCAATAAGGATGACAGGCAAGAGGCGGGAAGGGTGCCCCCTCCAACCTCATCTGCCCCATGGTTCTGAGGGGGCCTAGGGCAGCCTGTCAGGGACTATCTGAGGCCCTGGGCCCAGCCACTAACAGACCAGTTGTTCCACAAAACAGGAGAGGGGGTCACCCCCCCCCCCGCCCCCCGTAGCAGGGCAAAGCTTCTTGCTCCCGAAGACGAGAGGTAGGGGGGGACAGACTGTCTCGCGTTCCACCCAGGCCGGTGCCTGCCTCCCATGTGATGGAGCTGTCTGTAGTTACAGGCCCATAGTCGACTACATCGACGCGCAGTTTGAAAACTATCTGCAGGAGGAGCTGAAGATCCGCCGCTCCCTTTTTGACTACCACGACACGAGGATCCACGTCTGCCTTTACTTCATCTCTCCCACTGGGCACTCCCTCAAGTCCCTAGATCTGGTGACCATGAAGAAACTGGATAGCAAGGTAGGCTCCCCCCTCCGTTGCTTCGCCTCTTCCCCTTCCTCCATGGAGGTGCGGCTGCAGCTGGACCGTCCACTGCGCTCATCCTTTCTCCAAAGTCCCGACACCGTGTCTGGCGCTGTGCCCCTTCCCGGTCATTCTGATCCCTCCCTGCTGGCTTGGTCTTTCCTCTTAGAAGGACTGCTGTTTCCTGCCGGCCCAGAGTGTCCCTAACCCATCTCAGCCCCCTTTCTGTTTGGCTCCCGGCTCCTCCCTTCCCTTCCCCTTTCCTTCCTGACTTGGCCTCCCGCAGCTCCCTTCTGAGTCCGCTGGGAAAGCGGGGTGCGGATGAGAGCAGAGGGCAGCTTTGTGGGGTGTTGGGAAGAAGTGGGGGGTCCTGGAACACATGTGCCCTCACTTATGTGGCCTCCCCATCTCAGGAGTTATCTTCACTGGGAAGAAAAGATAACCTGGATCCAGGAGGCTTTGCCACCGCTGTGGCTGCCGGGTCATTGTACCTGCTTATAGTGGGGTGCTCTGTCTCCCGTTTCTTTCATGCTCTTGGTCAGTTAAGACATTCAGAGCATTCTGAGTCCACCCGGGGACCAAACCTGGGCCTTGAGGGTGGGATGGGCAGGAGCCAGGGCTGTACGAATCATAGCAGCCAGTCGCTACTATTACAGCCCACTGCAGTGGCCATAGGTGGCTGGGTCGGGACTGGGCCTGTCCACCAGAGCAGCTCTGGCTTCCAGGTTTCCTGCTCCCAGTGCTTGTCCAGTCAGGGACCATGGCTCAAAATAGCCAGCTAACCCGCTCTCCCCGCCCCTGACCCACTCAGGTGAACATAATTCCCATCATTGCCAAGGCTGACACCATCTCCAAGAGTGAGCTCCACAAGTTCAAGATCAAGATCATGGGTGAGCTGGTCAGCAACGGAGTCCAGATCTACCAGTTTCCCACGGATGACGAGGCCGTTGCAGAGATCAATGCGGTCATGAACGTGAGTGTGGGCAAGGGCCTTAGGGCACCAGGCCTCAGCTTGGAGCCAACAGCCCTGAGGATCGCCCCTGGGGACCCTTGTTCCTGCAGCTCCAGCCTTAGCTTCTCTAGGACACAGAGGGGTGGGCACCAGAAGCCCACCAGTCCTATATCCTGTGAGCAGGGGAGAAGGGCTTGGAGTGAGGCTCCCCTGGCGCTTGAGTGTCACAGGATCTGTACTCGGTGTGAAGACAAAATCCGCAGAGGGCCGGGGGTTTGGAACCGGGAAAGGAGCCAGACCCACAGGTCTTATCAGGGAGCTCTACTGGCTCTGGAAAGAACATGCTAGAGTCAGGAACACCAGGGAGGAGGTCAAGGGTCAGCTCCCTGCTCTATTTGGAGGGCCTGGAGCAGTTCTTCAAGAGATGGGACGCGAGCCTCGAGCAGCCCCTCCCTTCACCCGTGTCAGCTCTGCACTCACAAACACCCGGGCCTCTTTCCAGGCACACCTGCCCTTTGCTGTGGTGGGCAGCACGGAGGAGGTGAAGGTGGGCAACAAGCTGGTCCGAGCACGGCAGTACCCTTGGGGTGTGGTGCAGGGTGAGTGTGCGGGGAATACGTCCCCAGCCGTGGCCTCAACTCCCCTGCCTCCGTCCTGCCAGCTGAGGCCCCTACCCACTGTCCTGCTGCCATCCCCCCCCCCAGCCCATTTCACTCCGGGGAACTGCTCGAGGCATTCGACCACTGTCCCCTGGTCCTTCTGTGTGCCCGCCTCACTCTGTGGTCACCCCAGGCACTGGACCACTGTTCCACTGTCCACCTGCCTATCTGCGTGCCTTCCTCACTGCGGGGAGGCACCCAAGGCCCTTGGCCTCCGCTGGCCGTTCCTCTGGCCACCGGCATGCCCGCCTGACGCCTCCCGTGCCCCCTGCTTCCAGTGGAGAACGAGAACCACTGTGACTTCGTGAAGCTCAGGGAGATGCTGATCCGGGTGAACATGGAGGACCTGCGGGAGCAGACGCACAGCCGGCACTACGAGCTCTACCGCCGCTGCAAGCTGGAGGAGATGGGCTTCCAGGACAGCGACGGGGACAGCCAGCCTTTCAGGTGACAGCCTGTCTCAGCGCCCCAGCATCCGCCCCCTGCGCCTTGCGTTGGGAGCCCCACCGCACATCTTCTTGTCCCCGCACCCACCCCACCGTCCCATCCTCCCTCCTTGGGCCTCTCTCTGCACCCCGCAGCCTCCAGGAGACATACGAAGCCAAGCGGAAGGAGTTCCTGAGCGAGTTGCAGAGGAAGGAGGAAGAGATGCGGCAGATGTTTGTGAACAAAGTGAAGGAGACGGAGCTGGAGTTGAAGGAGAAGGAAAGGGAGGTGTGTGCCAGGCCTGGGCCTCAGAGAGGCAAGCAAGGGACGCAGGCTGGTGCGGAAGGGGCCCGGTGCCTCCCCTGCCCGCGCCAGAGCAGCTCCCCTTCCACCGCAGCTCCACGAGAAGTTTGAGCACCTGAAGCGGATTCACCAGGAGGAGAAGCGCAGGGTGGAGGAAAAGCGCCGGGAGCTGGAGGAAGAAACCAACGCGTTCAACTGCAGGAAGGCGGCCATGGAGGCCCTGCAGTCTCAGGCCCTGCACGCCACCTCACAGCAGCCCCTGAGGAAGGACAAGGACAAGAAGAAGTAGGTGGTGGCTCCTCCCCGTGGCTGTGCACTCGCTTGCTCGCTCGCCGCGTCCCCTGCCCATGCCCTCCGCTCACGCCCGCTGCCTGGCGCTTGGCCCTCGTTTCCCTCCGCTGCCCACCATCACGTTCTCGCTACTGCACTGGGGCTGTTGGGTTTGCTCTTCATCTAGCCCTGTGCCCTGCGCCCCCCCCTCCCCTTCTCCCTCCCTCTCTCTCTCTTTCTCTCTCTCTCTCTCTCTCTCTCGCTCTCTCGCTCTCTCTCGCTCTCTCTTCCTCCCTCACTTCTTCTCCTGCAGCGCCCTCAGCAGCTGGGGCCTGTCCACTGTCACGCTGCTGAAGGAGGCAGGGCCCCGTGGGCAGGGAGCACTGAGCGCGTGTCGCCCTTGGGGGCTGGAGCAAGTCTCTCAGTCCACGAGGTGGGGAAGGACCTGGGACTGTCACCTTTCTTGTCAAACTCCAAAAGCTCCTCTGCTTCTGCTTGGCCAGCCTTGGCCTGTCACTCCGCTTGTGAGGCAGGGAGTGTGGGGCCTGTATTGGGTGGCCAGGGGGTGGCCCATAGCAGCAGGGGTCAAGTGCCTCCCCCCTCCACACCTCCTGGGAGGTAAGGGAGAAAGAACATGGCTAATAGCCTCTAGGTGCTGTCAACTTACTGGCCAACTCTGGGTTCCTTTTTCTTGGTACTTTCTTTGAGCTTTTCTTTTTTTGGGTGGGGGTGGTCTTTGGTTTTGTCTTTTCTTTCTGCGGGTACTAGAGATTCAACTGAGGGCCTTGCCTATGCTAGGCAAATTCCTTCCCCTGACCTACATCCCCCGTCCTATTTGCATTTTGCCTCGCCCTTGCCCGCACCGCGTGGCTCCCATACCTCCCGTGGCCCCCCACTCACCCCCCTCACCTCACTGAGGCCCTTGGCACACCGCACCATGGAGAACTCCTCCATCCCAGCTCTCCCGCTCCCGGCCTGTATCGGGCACCATCCTCCTCTTGCCAACCCAGGAAACAAGCAGGTACATCCATCTTCACCCTCGCTCCTGGACTCCTGTTTTCTCAGGACTTCGGGGCCTGTGTGCCCTTGCTTCCTTGGTAGCCGTTGTCTAGACCATGCAGTGCATGGCTGCCCGAGGCCCTGGGATGCTGCTTCTCCCCCATGCACAGGCACCTGGGTGTATACACGTACACTTGTGCACACCCCCTACCGCTCTGCCCCATCACATCCACAGCACAGGTACTCAGCCACAAGCTCATCCACCAGGGCACAGGCGCAGTCTTAGGAAAAGAAACTTCTCCGGCCGGGCGTGGTGGCGCACGCCTTTAATCCCGGCACTCGAGAGGCAGAGGTAGGAGGATCACTGTGAGTTTGAGGCTCTCCTGAGACTACATAGTGGATTCCAGGTCAGCCTGGGCTACAGTGAGACCCTACCTGGAAAAAAGAGAGAGAGAGAGAGAGAGAGAGAGAGAGAGACTTTTCCCTAGAGAGACAAAACATTCATAGAGGGTGGATGCTGCTTGCCATCCCCTGGCCCCGTCCTCTGCTTTGGGACAGACACTCCTGCCTTTCATGGTCTTCTGTCTCCTGACGCTTGGCAGCCCACCCCAACTGCCTGTCCCCAGGGAGCTTCCCTCCGCCGCGAGAACGTCCCTTCCACTTCGCAGTCGCTTCCAGCCCTGGTCTCGTACCTGGCCCTTGGCTTGCTGAGCATCAAGGCTGGGGTGCCACCTGCGCACGTTTCAAGTTGGCAGCTTAGAAAAGTGGTTCCTCCTGAGGGGTGTGGGGGCACAGAGGGCTTTGCACCCAAAGTGACTTGGCCCTGCTCCCTGCTGTCTTGTTGAAGGAGAGGTAAGCAGGGTCCTAGGTCCTAGGAAAAGGAGCTGTGGAGAAGCACAGTGCCAGCCAGGTGTGGCACAGACTTCCAGTCCTAGCGCTCGAGAAGCAGAGGCAGGATAGCCGTCCTGGGCCACATACTAACTTACTAGGCTAGCCTGGGTTACATAGTGAGAACTTGTCTCAGAACAAAGAAAGAGAGAGAGAAAGGGAGAGAGAGAGAGAATGGGGCTGGAGAGATGGCTTAGTGGTTAAGGCGTTTGCCTGCAAAGCCAAAGGACCTTGGTTCAATTCCCTAGAACCCATGTAAGCCAGATGCACAAGGTGGTGCATGCACCTGGAGTTAATTTGCACTGGCTGGAGGCCCTGATGTGCCTATTCTTTCTCTGTTTCTCTCTCTCTCTCTCTCTCTGCCCTTTTCTCTCTCTCAAGTAAATAAAGAAAATATAAGGAAAAAAAGAAAGAAGAAAAAAGATAGAGAAAAAAAAAAAGCCAGTAAGCAGCCCCAGAGCCAGTGGTTGGAGCCCCCACCACAAGTGACAGCACTTCTCAGTGCAGGCTTGTCCAGTGTCTGGTCTCCTGGGCTGGCACTTCCCAGGCCTGTGTCTGAAGACAGGTCCTTTCTTTTAGCTGGATGTGCCAGAAAGCCCCAGTCAGTCTGGCCCTGGGAGAGAGAGCTCTGCTCAGGGTGGCTCATCAGCTGAAGTATACAGGCCATAGGGCCCAGGGCTCCCCTCCCTCCAGCCTTGTCTAAGGGCATAGGGCGGGTGGGAATGCGCTTGGGGGATGAGAATCTCTCATGGCCATTTAGTTGAATGGCTTTGGTTGGTTGTACCCGCTCTTCAAATTTTAATCCGTTTTTGCGAAATTACTTTCCAATCAGATCTTGACTCTCAGCCTGGGGACGCCACAAACTGAAGCGAGGTCCCTGCTTTGCTCGTCACAAATGCCCAACTGACTGCCCTCTCCCGTGTCCATCTTGCTGTCTTTTGCTTCTGTTTAAGTTGCTCTGTGTATCTTTTAATGTGTCTGTTTTTGTTTTGTTTGTTTTATTTTTATTTTTCAGTTAACGCACGCACAGACTCACATGTCAGGAGCGGACTTTAGACTGTCATGTGTTAAGTTGCTTGAGTTACACCTTGTGACCCTTCTCCCATAACATGGTGTGAGGATGGACCGGGAGCCGGTACACGCTCCAGTGTTTACAGCCTTGTCCCGTCCTGTCCCTCCCCTGCCTGGCCCCGGGCCACCCCTTCTCTATGCAAATGCATCAAAGCCATGAATGCTGGAATCCCAAACTGACAAGGCTTATTTCTTTCAGAGCCAGTGGCTGGTCTTCCATTTACAGTGTCACTATTCCTTGACGGAGCAGTGATGTGCCGCTCTAGTGAAGGCCCGGCTGGGCCTAACTGCTCAGCGTCAAGATGGCGACTCACGCGGTGCCCTAGGTGCGGCCTTTGGTCTGGTAGATACGTACATGCTGCAAAATTTGCCTGGTTCCCCTTCATTTTAATTTTTCTAACCTAGAACTTAATTTAAATAATAGCTTTGAAAGACTTCTAAGCTTTTATTTTGGCACCAGCGTACACATAAATAATATCCTCTCCCGTTATTTTCATAAGTAACACAGATTCCCTGATTTTTAAAAACTAAAAAGTATCTCTAAACCTTTTTTATGTAATAAAGTATCCCTATAATATGCAGGGAGAGGCGGGTAATAAACTTCCTGTAATGACAGTGTTTGGGATTTCTTCAGCAGTGAAAGTGGACCACGAACAAGACCGCATCTAAATGTTTTTACTGTGAGTGTAAATGGAACAGCAGCCCAAAGCCACTGTCTCTGTGCCCCAGAGGTGCTGCCTGTGAACAGGGACCAAGTGCGCTTGTACGTGTGTGTGTGTGTGTGTGTGTGTGTGTGTGTAAGTGTTTGACTGCGAATCAGACCCTCCAGCCAGAGCGCTCAGTGGGGAAAAGGCTGGCGCATCAAGATCGTTGTTTCTTCTGTCCTGGCGGAGTCACAGGGCAAGGAAATGAAGGTGCCTGATGTATCAGACGATTTGAGAGAGAGTGAGAAAAAAAAATTAGCAGCCAAGAGGTGTTGTCCCTCCAGGGACACTTTAAGAAAGTACCCACAGTGTTGAGGCTGCTGTGCTCCCCATGGCGTGTAAACGACTAGAAACGGCAGGGTTGAAAGTGGGGAGTGGGGTGACAATGCCCTTAGTGTCGCTGTGGCGCTGCGCACCCCAGAGAACTCACGGCTCCCCTCGGAGCTCTCAGCCTTGCTGGGAGCCTGGGGAGTTGGGCTTGGCGTGCCCCGTCTCTCCTTCCATCACCTCTCCCTGGTTCTGCCTGATTCATTGGCTTTCAGGCTGCCCCTTCCCCTTTTGAGATGATGGTCCATTCAGAGTGACATGGAGGGAGGCCACAGCACCCCCCCCCCAAGAGGCAGCCTTTCCCCGCGAGGGGCTCCTCCAAGAGCCAGGAGTAGGGCAGGGTTTACTGGTGTTTCAAGTAGATGCTCCAAGCCGTTTGCCTTGGCCAGGGTGAATCCTGGTGTTTGTAAAGCTGGAAGTTTGAACTGTTTAAAGTAGGAAGACTATTTTGAGAGAATGAATATGGATATAAGATTGGGATGGGCTCCTGGAAGGAAGGCCCTGAAGATTAAGCTGTATTGTCCACCTCTGGTCATGACAACTGACACCGAGTGGGTCAGTGTATCTGAGACCAGTGGGGACTGTGGACCAGTGGCTTCCCTTAAGATAGTCACACATCTGAAAAATGTGTTCTGTTCACTTGGGCCAAAGCATGACCCCAGAGCAGCCTCTCCCAGTGATGTGCTTCCGACACAAGGCCCCATGACCTAACAGGTTTGCTGGCTGTGTAAGACATGCGGGTGGCTAGCTTGAAGCGAACCTGGGGACTCTGGGGAGGGAAGAGTCTACCACTCACTCCACCGCAGCTTGCCAGCCACACCCTGGGCATACTGGAAGGCCACTGTGACCCGAGACTTGCTAGAGTCTCTGGAAGACTTGCGTCTTCCGGGGTCGAAGGTGCCCACACAGGTCCCATCAATAGCAGCAAGCTTCTCCCTGCTGCATTTTGACATCTTGATCCGAGATTGAATTCATCCTTGGCATTCGAGGAGAGGGGGGAAGTTGTCGTTATTTCACAAGCTACCCTGCCCGGCATGTGGCTCCACGAGCAGGGGGTGGCCCTCGTTTCTTTCCCGTCACATGTAGGTTTCACCAGGTCTGTCCCGTGGACTCACGATGACATTCACTGTTAGGTCTTTCCTGAGTCACTGGCATGTGGTAGAATCACCATGTAACTTATTGTCCAAACCTGGGCTTGAGAGAGAACGATGATGTTGTTAATAATTAGGCCATGTTGCCGGGTCTGGTGGTGCAGGCCTGTAATCTCAGCTGCGTGGGAGGCTGAGGCAGCTACGATTGCAAGTTCAAGGCCTGCTTGTAGCTTGAGGTGAAAACCAACCTGGGTAACTTTGGAAGACCCTGTCTCAAGATTAAAAAGCACTAGGCATGTGAGTTAGCAGTGGAGTGCTTGCTTAGCGTGCGTGGAGACTGAGTTCATCCCCAGCCACCAGGGTGTGTGTGTTGGGGGGGGCAGCTATGTCCACAGCCATAAAGCAGGTCTCCCCCAGGCCAAGCAGGATGCGTGGTCTTCATTATGGGTGACGCAGGTCCAGGTACCCTGTGCCTGGCACACTGGCCCTGCGTACGTTCGTGCGTGGGCAGGCTGCCGTTCTGCGGGGTTGTTTCTGGGTAGAGGTGGAGGGCAGCTCGCTCGTCTGTTACGTTAACACGCTTGTCTAAAACCACTGCACTTGTTAATTCATTTACTCCTCCGTTCATTGACTGTTTTTGTTCCTTTCCATTCACTTTGTACTTTTTTTTTCCATTAAATTTTTGCATTTATTTTGAGTTTTTATGGTGTCATTTTTGGGCGGTGGCTTTTTTGATTCAACACAGTCTCCTGAGCCTCCACGGCTGTGGCTTGTCTTAGCTGGGACCTTTGGGGAGGGTGGGCTGCCTCCACAGGATTTGCGTTTTTACGGTGGCTCGAACCTGCGGGCACCTGTGAAGGTGTGTGGGCTGGAGGGAAGATGCTCCTGGGCCCATGAGGAGCTCCTGGGTAACTGGCAAGGCTGAGCAAGGGTCCACTGTGCCCTCCAGGCCTGTAGGTCCTTATCAAGAAGGTATGACCTGAGACAACTAACACTTGCGTGTTCTCAGTCCCTCTAATTACATTCATTAACTCCTCTAATCCTCATCATAGTCCCACCATTAGCTACTATTACTCTCCCCACGTCATGGGCGAGGCGCAGAGGCTACACCACCGCCTAAGGAGACTTGGGATTTGGACGCTGGTTATCTGTAGCCTTAGTCCCTGAGTTCGGACTGCTTCTTGGCATCTCAGTGGAATCACAAAAGCGGGGAAATGTGGTCGGTGTTGAAGGGTGGCCTGGTAGCGTGGGCTGGTGGACCTCACGTGGTTTTGTGGACATGGGACGTGCTGGCAGACGGAGAGGTTTCGCCCCAGGGCGCCTGAGCGAGCAGCTCTCGAGGTCGGCCCCCACTCCACCCCCACCGCGCCCACACCTGCTGGAGAGAAGGGGTTGAGGGTGGCAGCCCAAGTTCTGCCTGAGAAGCCCGCTGGCCGCGCTTGCCGCCTGCTGGGGGCGTCTGCTGTGCATGCCGGGCTCTGGCGGCTCCCAGCTCCTCACCCTCATTCACTCATCCTCTGGAGGAGGGCTACTGACAGGACCCAGGTAAGGGGTCCAAGTACGCCAGACTCTAGAAAGTCTGCAGAGACCCATATGTGCAAATTAAGGTTCAGGGTGTTAAAAGCAGCTAACACTGAGTGTGGTGGCGCACGTCTTTAATCCCAGCACTCAGGAGGCAGAGGTAGGAGGATCACCATGAGTTCGAGGACACCCTGAGACTACATAGTGAATTCCAGGTCAGCCTGAGCTAGAGTGAGACCCTATCTCAAAAGAAAAAAAAAATTGTCAGTAAAAATAAAAGGCTACATGATCAACTTTAAAAAAAAACAACAGTTAATGTGTATTTTTACAAAACTCTAGCAAGCCGAGTGCAGTGATGGACACATGTAATCCCAGCACTCAGGAGACAGAGGCAGGAAGATTGTGAGTTTGAGGTCAGCCTGGGCTGCACAGGGAAGGTCTCCAAGTAAACAGTGAAAGCCCCTGCTGCAGTCAGGTCCGCACTCCTGTAGAAATCACCCGACCAAGAGCAGCTCGTGGGGAAAAAAAAGAGGTTTATTTTGGCTTATAGGCTCAAGGGGAAGCTCCATGATGGCAGGGAAAATGACAACATGAGCAGAGGGTGGACATCACCTCCTGGCCAACATCGGGTGGACCATAGCAACAGGAGAGTGTGCCAAACACTGGCAAGGGGACACTGGCTATAACACCCATAAGCCTGCCCCCAACAATACATTCCCTCCAGGAGGCATTAATTCCCAAATCTCCATCAGCTGAGAACCTAGCATGCAGAACACCTAAGTTTATGGGGGACACCTGAATCAAACCACCACAGCCCCCAACAAGCAAATGTATCCGAATAAAGAGGTAGAGCTGTACCCTGGTCGTACACACACTGTGCACCTGGTGACCGACCATAACCCCCCCCCCCCCGCCCACCCAGAGCAGTCACAGAAGAGCTTTTCATAGGAAGAACTTCACAAGCCACCTCGAAATGTGTGGCCTGGTCATTCAAGGCCCAACACGGCAGCTTGCACAGCCCCCAGCTGGCGTCTTTGTCCGCCGGGCCCCGCTGCTCAGAGAATGGCCCTACAGTATGAAGGCTTCAGGGAGGCAGCTGGCTTCTCCGTGGCCCTGCAAGCACTCCTCCTCCTCTTCGGGTTCCCAGACCCTGCTTAGCCATCTATCCCAGCAGCCTGGGACGACTGTGTCCCCTCCATAAGCCTCACTGGGGTATCCATTCATCATCAACGTGGCATTCCCTAGATGAAGGAACTTTGGGGATTCAAAGGAACAAGGAAAACGTGCTTTAAGCAAGCAGCATGCTTTGATACAAACCTCCAGGAAAGATGGAAGTCATGGCTGCATCAGGGCACTTGGGTCCAGAGATAACACCCCCCATTTTTGGAGGGTCAGCAGGGTGGCTAGGACTGAAGCCTGTGTTTGGGACAGGCCTGGGACTCTGGAGGGTCCTGGCCAGCTCAGGCAGGCGGAACAGTGAGAACTGGTCAGTGAGAACCCCAGGAGGGCCTGTACCCGGCTCTTGCTGAGGAAGGGAAGAAAAAACTCAGGCTGGCTTCTGGGTCCCAGGGGATGGAGTGAGGTGCCCTGCAGCAGGGGAACGGGCAGTGGAGTGCCGACAACTTGTATGAGGTCTCCTCATCAGAGGCCAATCACCTGACCTTAGAGCACTAACTCCACCATCCTAGGGACCTCCATCTCCAGCTTAAGGAAAGTTGCCATTGGTTGAACCACCCATTCCATCCTGTCCTGGGGGCTGCCAACAGAACCCTTCCCCCACCCAATGCCCGACACTATCCTCATAAGCAGTGAGGATCTGGACATTAGAGCCCTCAATACTGAGCTCAAGGCTGCGCCCTCCTGAGCACTCCCCACCCCTAGACATCTTGGCCACCCACTGCCTCTCACTGCCAGAGGCAGGTCCAAGGAAGGGACATGCATCCCACACTAGGGTCCCCAGAGTGTAGCCGAATAGGGAAAGTCAATCCTGTAGACAATCTTGCCACAGTTTTCAAGCCCAGCGCATGTCCTGGAACCAGGAAGGACCATGGGTAACCCTTTCAGGGGCAGAGCTTGTCAGCTAGAAGGTCAAGTTGATATGTACCTGTGCTTTCTTTAGCAGATCAGATATAGGCGTCCAGCAGTCAGCCATGAGCCTCTCCAACTCTAAGGTGATGATGACCAAAGCCAGTGTGGAGCCTTTGAACTGCAGCAGCTGGTGGCCCGCCATCCAGTGCTGCAGCTGCCTGGTCAGGGACGCGACGTGGAGGGAAGGATTCCTCTGAGGCGGCAGCTCCCCTCATGGGCCAACTCAGGACCATCAGGGCGTGGACCTGGAAGCCGTGGGTGTTAATGTTAGAACAGACGCCCCCCTCCTTCCCACATACATACACACACTAGTTTTCACATATCAATGGCCAAAAGTACAAATGGTTTCGATTTCCATCAGGGAGCATCCGATGTGCTCCAACCCTCCTCATTCCCATGCATCGTCCCACCAGAGGCTCGAGGCTCAGTCTAAAGCCAACATGAACCTCAACCCCGAGGAGTAAAGGAGCCGGGTGCTTTGTGACATGGTCATGACCAGCTAAAAGCGCTTAGACGACTGTGTTTTAGTTCTGAGAAATGGGAAGACGCTAGCCAAGAGGAAGGGAACAGAAAAGTTACTAGTATGTGCTTGACCTGAGGAGGAATAGCGGCTTTTGCCAACGGAGACCACTTTCCATGATGAAACTGCCCTTAGCAATTTACTCTTCATGCTTCATAACCAACCAAACTGCCGCAACATTTCCACACTACATAAGTTTGCCTTACTAACAGAATCATATCCTGAAGGACGACCATCCTTCCCCTGACTAAAACCAACTCCAACTAATGTCTGATATTTTTGTAAGTGCCAGATCAATATCTAACGCCTCAATAAGGATTGTGTGTAGGTGACTTGAGACAGCTAAGTGAATGTGTGTAAAGTGTAACAGAAGCAGACCAGATATTTATGTACAATATTCATAGAATGGAAAGTTCAATATTTTTGCAGTGTGTATTTAAAAAGAGAAATTCACATAATATAGTGCCGTCTAAAACAACGTTGTCCTTCACTCACTGTTCTTTAGAAATGAGAGTCTGGTGGAATGATGTGAGCTTTAAGATACATTTTTTTTTTCACTTGTGTGTGTCGTGAGCCTCGTGGGCCACCTCGCCGTGGCGCATGGGAAGGACGTGAGCGCGGCCGTGGTTCGCTGTCCCGTGTCGTGAGCGGCTGTTCCAAAGGCACGGCTGAGTCTCGGGGGGCCTCTGCGAACGCCTCGCGCTCGCTGAGGTCCTGAAGTGCACAGCCAGAGCCAGCGTGCTTGCTGAAGCCCTTTTACGTGTGGAATCGACTGTACAAAGAAAATAAAGAGGCCAAAGCCCTACATCATGTCATAGTAGCTCTTGTTTTCTTACCCACGGGGCTGGGCATCCATGTCCGGAGGAGAGCGAGCCGTCTTCGGCGGCCTGCCCCAGAGAGGCCTCTGGAGGAGAAAGCAGCCCTGTCCAGGGCCGTGTGGCAACTCGAGCCAAGCCAAGTCAGGAAGCCGTGACACTGCGCGGTGCACAGCACTTGGTCACCCTGTGCAAAAGATTCTCCACCCCCCGCTGCCTGCCAGCTCAGACCCAAGGTGCTTCTGAGGCTGTGCCATCTCCTGTGTCCCAAGTTTCCCAAGAGTCGTGGGTTCTGCCCGCCCTTGCTTGCCATCCCACTCTGGCTTCTTGGAGAGAGAAAATGATGTCTCTCAGCTCCATGCCGTGTGCCAGGCAGGCATACCACCAACCTGCCCTTGGTTTTCTCAGCCCCGCAGCCGCACACACGTACCTGCCCCTCGACTTCAGCACAAGGTGGCTCAGGTCTGGAAAACCTGCCTCTGCCAGGCATGGTGGAGCAAGCCCGTGATCCCAGCACTGAAGAGGTGCAGGCAGAGCACCAGGAGTTCAAGGGTATCCTCAGCTACATCGTGAGTTTGAGGACAGCCTGAGCTACAGGAGACTGGCTCAAAAGGAAACCTTCCCCCCACCCCCGAGGTAGGGTCTCACTCTGGCCCAGGCTGACCTGGAATTCACTATGTAGTCTCAGGGTGGCCTCAAACTCACAGCGATCCTCCTACCTCTGCCTCCTGAGTGCTGGGATTAAAGTGTACCAACATGCCTGGTTTAAAAAGAAACTTTTGCTAGGTGTGGTGGCACACACCTTTGAACCAAAAAAAAAAAAAAAAAAAAAAAAAAAAGGAAACTTTTAATGCTTGTCCCCCAGAGGCATAAACTTGTTATTTAAATTAATTAATTAATGTATTATTTTGTTGTCGTTTTCAAGGTAGGGTCTCACTCTAGCCCAGGCTGACCTGCTGGCCTCAAACTCAGTATGTAGCTGAGGATAACTGTGATCTTCCTACCTCAGCCTCCAGAGGGCTGGGATTAAAGGCATGCACCACCATGCCCAGCCTAATTGACTTTGTGTTTATTAGCTGGGTGTGTGTGTGCCAAGGTATGTGAGTGTGTGTAGGTATGGGCATGCCAGGGCCTCTTGCTGCTGCCAACAAACACCAGATGCTTGCACAATTTTTTTTTTTTTCTGAGGTAGGGTCTCACTGTAGCCCAGGCTGACCTGGAATTCACTATGGAGTCTCAGGGTGGCCTCGGAAGTCTTGGCAATCCTCCTGCCTCTGCCTCCTGAGTGCTGGGATTAAAGGCGTGCACCACCACGCCTGGCGCTTGCACCATTTTTTTTTTGCATCCAATTTATGTAGTTGCCTTGGGACTTGAACCCTGGACCAGCAATCTTTGCAAGCAAGTGCCCCTGGAGTCATAAACTTGTTTAAAGTAAACTTTCAAGTACCAACTATATTAATAACTTAGTCCTGCTTTTTTGGATGTGTGTGTGCACGCGCATGCACACCTGCCCGTGTGAGTGAGGTACATCTGTGCCCAGATGTGTGTCCTGTATGTGCGGAGGCCAGAGGACGTCGTCAGCCACCCTCCTGCATCACTCTTCTACCTTATTTCCTTGAAATGGGGTCTCGCACCGAAACCAGAACTTGCTGCGGTTTGTCTGCTAGACTGCCTGACCAGGGAACCCTAGTGATTGTTTCTGCCCCCATCAGTCCCGAGGTTACAGGTTCATGCAGCTACACAGGCTTTTTTCGTGGACTCTGAGGGTTGAAATAACGTCCTCAAGCTTGTGGCAGTAAGCTCTGCTACCTACTCAGCCATCTCCCCAGCCCATCTTCCTGCTTTTTAGAACCAAAAATTACTGTGGGGCTGAGGACATAGCTCAGTTGGTAGAGTGCTTGCCTCACAAGCATGAGGACCTGCCTGAGTGTGATCTATGGGTCGCACATAATAAATCTGGTGTGGGGCTGGGGAGATGGTTTAGCAGTTAAGGCATTTGCCTGTGAAGCCTAAGGACCCAGGTTTGACTCCCCAACACCCATGTAAGCCAGAGGCACAAGGTGGCACATGCATCTAGAGCTTGCTTGCAGTGGTTAGAGGCCCTGGTGTGCCCATTCTCCCTCTCTCTCTCTTTCTCCATACACACACACACACACACACACACACACACACACACACATCCCTTAAATAAATAATTTTTTTAAAAAGCTAGTGTGGGGTTGGAGAGATGGCTCAGCAGTTATGAGCACTTTCTCTGTGCCAGCCTGAGGTCCTGAGGAGGCCTGGGAGGCCACTTTGACTTTGATCCCCAGGACCCACATAAACAGCTGCGTGCCACAAGCATCTGTAACCCCAGTCCTGCGGAGAAGAAGAGCGCAGAGAATCACCTGAGCTAATGAGGAAGCTGCAAGCTCCGGCGTCAGAAAGAGACTCGAGCTCAAGTAAGAACAGGAGGAAGAGTGATGGAGCAGGCACCCAGTGATCAGCTCGGGCCATCACGAGCAAGCACAGTCACAGGCAAACTCGGGGGCTCCAAGTGGCCACATTCATGTGCATGCATCGTGCATAACTTACATGCACACAAGCAAAATAAATAAATAAGTAAGGCTGGGCGTGGTGGCGCACGCCTTTAATCCCAGCACTCGGTAGGCAGAGGTAGGAGGATTACCGTGAGTTCAAGGGCACCCTGAGACTCCATAGTGAATTCCAGGTTATCCTGGGTTACAGTGAGACCCTAGCTTGAAAAACCAAAAATAAATAAATAAGAAAGGAAGGAAGGAAGGAGGAAAGCAAGCAAAAATAAATCAATAATTAAGGCTGGGCATGGTGGTACGTGCCTTTAGTCCTAGCACTCTGGAGGCAGAGTTAAAAGGATTGCTGTGAGTTTGAGGCCACCTTGAGACTACATAGTGAATTTCAGGTCAGCCTGGTCTAGAGCGAGACCCTACCTTGAAAAAACAAAACAAAAAAAACTTTATTAATTTAAAAAATGTTTATTAATTTTAAAGGCCTTGGTTTGATCCCCACCACTACAAAAAAATCATTTCAATTAAAGTTTTGTTTAAAATATGTGTAAGGGCTGGAGATGTTGCTTAGTGGTAAAGGCACTTGCCTGCAAAGCTGAAGGACTCATGTTCGACTCTCCAGATCCCATGTAAGCTGGACACACAATGGTAGCACATGCCCACTAGGTGGTGCAAGTGTCTGGAGTTTGATGGCAATGGCTGAGGCCCTGGAGCACCAATTCTCTCTCTCTCTAAAATAAATAAAATAAATAAATAAATAAATAAATAAATAAATAAATAAAATAAATAAAATATATGTGAATGCCAGGAGGAAAGAAAGAGAAAGTGAGAAAAAGTGAATGAGAATGTCTCCGAATTAATCTCAGACAGCAAAGCACAGATCTGGGATGCTCAGGAAACCCCAAAACAAGGAAAATGCCAAAAAACCAAAACAAAAAAACCCAAATCCAGTGAAATTATCCTTCAAAAGTGAAAGAGACATAATAAAAATGCATTTTCCCAGGCAAACAGAAGTTGGGGGAATTTGTCACAAATAGACCTACCATGCAAGAAATGATAAAAAGTTTTTCAGAGAGAAGGAAAATCCTGTGGAGCATACACTCAGAGCTACATAAGGGCAGGAAGAAGATTTTATAAAGGAATCCACGAAGGTGAATCTTAGTTGACCTAACACCAGTTTGCCCACGATGACGGTAACAGTGTAGCTGGAGATGCCAGGTCCCGGATGAGAGAAACGGATGCTCACGGCGATGCAGCGACGGGAGGAAGGCGTTCAAATGCGTTGTGGTGCCAGCGCTGCTTGTGGACCAGTAACATGTTAGTTCAAAGTGGACTTGAGGCTGGACATGTAGGTCATTTGGTGAATGCCGGGAGGAAAACAGTATCTTGCAAATGCCAAGCGAGCACTCTGGCGGCACTCCTGGCAGGGCGCTTGCTTGGCGTTTACATGAAGCAGCCCCGGGTTTGATCCCCAGAGGCACATAAGCCAGTCACAGTGGTGCACACCTGTAACCCAGCTCCGAATAACTAGAGCAGCAGGGTCAAGTTCAAGGTCAACCTTGGCTACATATTGAGTTCCAGGCCAATCTGGGTTGCATGAGACCCTGCCTCGAAAAACAAACCAAAAGGCAAAAACAAATAAACAAATAAAAACATGGACCTGTGTTGGTTATTAAATGTATATGGGAAATTCCAGGGCATCTACTTAAAAAGAAAAGTCTTAAAATATAATTTGGCTGGGGAAATGGCTTAGCAGTTAAGGTGTTTGCCTTTGAAGCCTAAGGACCCCGGTTCAAGGCTCGATTCCCCAGGACCCACGTTAGCCAGATGCACAAGGGGGTGCGTGCGTCTGTAGTTCGTTTGTAGTAGCTGGAAGCCCTGCTGCACCCATTCTCTCTCTTTCTCTGCCTCTTCCTATCTCTCAAATAAAGAAATAAAATATATTTTTAAAAAAGTATAATTCAAGCCAGGCCTGGTGGTGCATGCCTTTAATCCCAGCACTCGGGTGGTAGAGGTAGGAGGATCACTGTGAGTTCAAGGCCACTCTGAGGGGGGAAAGAAAGGAAAGAAAAGAAAAAGAGGAGGAAAAGATCATGACATCAAAATAAAAGAGAGACTGATTGAGATGGGGAGGGGATATGATGGAGAATGGAATTTCAAAGGGGAAAGTGGGGGGAGGGAGGGTATTACCATGGGATATTTTTTATAATCATGGAAAATGTTAATAAAAATTGAGAAAAAAGAAAAGAAAGTATAGATATTTGTAATCATAGCACTTGGAAGACAAAGGCAGCAAGAATCAGGAGTTCTCAGGCCATCCTTGGCTATAGACTGAGTTGGAGACCCGCCTAGACTAATGACACCCTATCTCAACCTCCACTCCCCACAAAAGTTTAATTAACCTGTTAAGGAGTGAAAGAAAATGAGATAATATACAATACTATTAATACCAGATGGTAGCAGGGAGGGGGAATGTGGGAAGGTTACACTAGGAGGGCAGAATCACCCTGATGCTACAGCCAAAAGCAAGTGAGCCAGTAAATAAATATGGAAGCTGGGAGCTAGCTCAGCAGTCAGTAGAGTAACTGCCTTCAAGCACGGGGGTGTGTGCCTATAACCCCGGTGCTGGGGAGGCAGAGTCACGCGGATTCCTGCGGCTCACTGGCTGCCAGTGTAACCTAATTGGTGAGCTCCAGGCCAATGAGAGATCCTGACCGAAAAAGAGCTGGAGGGCTGGAGAGATGGCTCAGCTCTTAAGGTCTTGCCTGCAAAGTCTGATTCCACAGTGCCCACATAAAGCCAGATGCACAGAGTGGCATATGCATCTGGAATTTGTTTGCAGTTGGCTAGAGGCCCTGGCGTGCCCATTCTCGTTTTTTTTTTTTTTTTTTTCTCTCTCTCTCTCTCCTTGCAAGTTAATAAAATATTAAAAACCAAGCTGGAATGGTGTACCTGAGGATGACACCTGAAGTTTCTTCTGGTCTCTGTACACACACATACATACACACAGGCACAATGAATGCTTTCCAACTAAAATCAAGAAGAAGCTGGGTTGGGGAGACGGCTCAGCAGTTAATGGCACTTGCTTGAAAATCTTGATTGTATGTCCATATTCTAGTGCTCTCTCTCTCTCTCTCACACACACACACACATAAATAAATAAATAAATGTCAAAGAATGCTGTGAAACCTTTAGCAAGTATGCAATACCTACATACTGGACCCCCATCAATCCACAGTGGAGAGGAACGTACAGATGTCAGTAATATGGTCTGGCCTTTGATCAAAGCTTAGTCCTTATTTAACCCCAGCAAATTTATACTGGTTAGAAACTTTATACACTTAATGACTCTGGAAGGAACATTGTCCCATATAAACCCTTCAGAATAGCTCTCTCTCTCTCTCTCTCCACACACACACACACACACACACACACACACACACACACACATCTCAATTGTGGTTATGGTTATACAACTCCACGTATGTAACAAAAATCAATAAGCTGGCCTGAAGAGGAGGCTCAGTGGTTAAGTGCACTTCTTTTTAAAAATATTTTATTTTTATTTATTTGAGAGAAAGAGGGAGAGAGAGAACGAGAACACCAGGGCCTCCAGCCATTGAAGACAAAGTCCAAACACATGCACCACCTTGTACATCTGGCTTACGTGGGTCCTGGGGAATTGAACCTTGGCCCTTTGGCTTTGCAAGCAAGTGCCTTAACTACTAAGCCATCTCTACAACCCCGGTTAAATGTGTTTCCTGCACAAGCACAGGGATCTGCTGGAGCCTGAGACCACCTGAGTTCAAATCCCCAGAACCCACATAAACAGGTGCATGTGGCCCCACATTTCTGAAACTCCAGTCCTCTGGGGAGCAGAGACTGGGAAATTGCAACAGCAGCTTCCAGAATCAGTAAGAGACTAAGTTACAAAAACAAAACAACAACAAAAAAGGCAGGTGAGTGGTGAGGGGGACACTGATGTTTTCTTCCAGCTGCAGCAGGCAAGCCCGTGGGGCACATCAGCACATACACTCGTGCACACACCATACACACCACACATGCACACTATACACACATACCACGCGAAAAAGAAAACGGCTGTGGGTGCTAGGGAGCTTGTTCAGTGGTTAAAGGCGCTTGCTTGCAAAGCGTTTGGGCTCGGGTTCGAGTTCCTCAGTACCCACACAAAACTAGATGCACAAAGTGGTGCATGTGTCTGGAGTTTGTTTGTAGTGGCTGGAGACCCTGGTGTGCCCATGCTTACTTGTTCTCATGCCTCTCTCTTTCTCTCTCAAATAAATAAAATATTTTTATAATCATGAGCTGTACAATTTAAATTGTGTGTGTGGGGGGGGGGATAGAATAAGCACAGGCACATCAGGGCCTCCTGCCACTGCAAATGAACTCCAGATACATGCCACTTTGTGCATCTGTCTTTACATAGATCCTGGAGAATTGAACCCAGGCAGGAAGGCTTTGAAAGCAAGCACCTTTAACCACTAAACCATCTCCCCAGCTGTGCAACACTGTACTGTATTAGCCTATATAAATATATAAATATATAAATATACATATATATTTAAGAGAGAGAGAAAATGGGCATGCCAGGGCCTCCAGCCACTGCAAACAAACTCCAGATGCATGCGCCCCCTTTGTGCATCTGGTTTATGTGGGTCCTGGAGAGTCGAACCGGGATCCTTTAGCTTTGCAGGCAAGTGCCTTAACCACTAAGCCATCTCTCCAGCCCAAGAATGCACTCTTTACCTCCCCCTACTTGGCATCTTGGAGAAATGATGTAGAACATTTTACTAACCTTAGCAGTCAGTCTGGTGCTCTATTTATGATGATCATTTTGGATGCTAATATAAAAGCTTAAAAATTATTTGCATCTTAGCTCTCCCATATCTGAGAAATCCAGATCAGCTCTGCGGAGCAAGTGTCTATAGAGCTGCTTCTTTTGAGCCGGTGTGCACCTTTAATCCCAACTGGGAGGCAGAGGTAGGAGGATCGCTGTGAGTTCCAGGCCCGCCTGGGTCTGCAGAGTTTCTCTGTACCACTTACTGTGCTGGAGGTCAAAAATAAATTCCTGCCTTCAAGAAACTCACCACCCTGGCTGGGGAAACAGCTCGGAGGTAAAGTCCTTGCCTAGCATGTGTTAGGCCCCAGGTTTGATTCCCAGCACCACCAGAACCAGACAATAAAAACCCTTACTGTGTAATGGAGACAGATTAAATGAAGTTAATGTATATGTTCATATACAAATGCAGTTCCTGTATCTCAATCTTCTCCTGGAATTCTCATATTCATGTTATTTCTTTTTAAAAATTTATTTATTTGAGAGCGACAGAGAGAGAAAAAAGCAGAGAGAGAGAATGGCTGCGCCAGGGCCTCCAGCCATTGCAAATGAACTCCAGACGCGTGCGCCCCCTTGTGCATCTGGCTCACGCGGGTCCTGGGGAATCAAGCCTCGAACCGGGGTCCTTAGGCCTCACAGGCAAGCGCTTAACCGCTAAGCCATCTCTCCAGCCCTCATATGTTATTTCTTGAAACAGCTGGACTCGATAGAAAGCCGAGATACACAGAACCCAACTTCTAATATTCCTCATGAAACAATGATTAATCGGAATTTTGTGGTCTCCTATCCAACGACAACACTGTTGTTGCTTTGAATCTCTGGGATAATGGAAGCTCCAGAAACTCCTCTCGACTCGGCCCCACAGGTATCCCTCCTAGGTGCACACCCAGATTAGCAGCGCCGCGGACTGGCAGCACTGCGCAGGCGCGCCCTCAGTCGGGCGTCCTGGGAGATGGCCTCGAGAAGGCCCTGCGCATGCGCGGCTCAAGGAGCCGAGGGCGCGGGAGACCCGGGGCTGGGCGGGGCTGGGCGTGCGCCTGCGCGTTGCGCGCCCTGGCCCGGAGGGCTCCGCAGAGTCGGGAGCGCCCAGGTGTCTGCGGTGCTCCGCGTCCCGCCGCTCCCGCGTCCCGGTGTGCTTGGGCCGCATCCCGCGCGGGGCCGTCCGCGGGCCCCGGGAGCGGGTCACGATGCCGGTGAGGACGGCCGCTCGGCCGCTCGGGTCGGTTCCTGCATCCCGGCGGCCTGGCTCGGGGGCGCGGCCGTTGCCATAGAAGCGCGGGGCGGGCCGGCGGCCCCGGGAGGCCCCGGCTGGAGGGAGCTGGCGGGTGGGCCGCGGGGCGTCGTGCCGGTGCCCGGGGAAGGCTCTGCCGCCGCCTCCGTGGGGCCCGCGCTGCTGCGGCTCGCGGGGATGCGCCCGGGGCGGGGCGAGGATGCGCCCCGGGGTGGGGGTAGGATGGGGGGGGGTGGAGGATGCTCGGGGCTGGGGTTGGGTGGGGTGGGGAGGATGCGCCCCGGGGGGCGACCCTGAGCCCAGGCTCACCGGAGGCCCCGCACAACCCCAGCTACCCAGGCAGCTGAGCGGAGGAGGCGCAGGACCCTGTTCCCAGCTCAGGCCCGGGCTCAAGCTGTCATTCCTCTCCCAGCGCTGTGACTTAGTGGAGGTGTCTTTGTGCTGGTTTCATTATATTCCCCCAAGTCCACAGACTGTCAGCGTGCTTCAGTCCAGGGCCATGGGGAGAACTTGAGCCATAGAGGGCTGTTTGTTATGACACCTCCCCATTATTTAAGCTGTTCTGGACCCTTGGCTCTCACACACAAACTTCCTCCTCGGGTTTTCATCCGGGTGGAATAAAAATTTTCACAGGACACTTGGAAGATGGTGTTCGACCTTTAGCAATAAATGTTCTACCTTTGTTCTTATTTATTGCTTCCAAGGTATTCAGTGTTGATCACCTGTCATATGCTAGGCATGTGGGTTATGCGGTTGGTTGAGCAAAATCAGCAAAGGTTCTTGAATTTGGAAAGAGGAAGGTGCCTTCCTGGGTAGAGGGGCAAGCCTCACACATTTTCAGAATACGAACTTAGCCTCTGGCAGTGAAGAGGCAGGTGGATGGCATACAGTACAGTGGAGTGAATTGGAAACCATGCCATATGGGAATGCTGGCCCACAGAAAGCAGATCATCTTTCTTTTTTCCCCAGGACGTAAATTGTTAAATCTTTGTGAAATTTCTTAATGTTAGCAATTAGTTAAAACACTATGAACCAGCTGGCCAGCACTTAGGAAGTGGAGGTAAGAGGATTAAGGTCATCCTCAGCTTTGTAGTGTATTTCGTGGCATTCTGGCCTACAATAGACTGTCTCAAATAAATAATAATTATGAGGCAAATAAAGGAAATTTGTGGGCTGAATTCAGGCCCTTATTTGTAACAGATGAAGATAGAAAGTCAGATATCAATCAAGTGACAACAAAAGTAAAATTGTGCCCTTGAAGAGGGAGAGTGGGTTCTGTTAAAAAAAAAAAAAAAAAAAAAAAAAAAAGCATTTCACTGAATCAGTGAAGTGTTCCCAAAGGAAATGGCTATTGAGCTGAGAACTGAAGGAGTCGATGCTATTTAAGTAAAGAGGGCACCGGGAATGTCATGTGCAGAAGGGACTGCAGCACATGGAAAGGCCAGTGGAGATGGTGTGTGGTGACGAGAACACACCATGAGACAAACCCAGGTGGTGGTGGCTGAGAGAGCAAGCAGAATCTTTTGTGAAATAAGCCTGGAGATTTTATTTTATAGACTACCTGAAATGTTTTTTAGCCTATGATCTAAGAGATGCCATGAAAAAGTTTTGTGGCTTAAAGTGATGCAAGTGTGAGTATATTGTCAAATAGAGGACAGACTGGACAACAAGGTGTGTGTGCACTGTCACCAGAGGGCAGACTGGAGGACGTGCGTGTACACTGTCACCAGAGGGCAGACTGGAGGACGTGCGTGTACACTGTCACCAGAGGGCAGACTGGAGGACGTGCGTGTACGCTGTCACCAGAGGGCAGACTGGAGGACGTGTGTGTACACTGTCACCAGAGGGCAGACTGGAGGACGTGCGTGTGTGTACACTGTCAGTAGGGGGCAGACTGGAGGGCGTGCCTGTGTGTACACTGTCAGTAGGGGGCAGACTGGAGGGCGTGCCTGTGTGTACGCTGTCAGTAGGGGGCAGACTGGAGGGCAACGTGTGTGTACACTGTCAGTAGGGGGCAGACTGGAGGACGTGCGTGTACACTGTCACCAGGGGGCAGACTGGAGGACGTGTGTGTATACTGTCAGTAGGGGACTGACTGGAGGACGTGTGTGTACACTGTCAGTAGAGGGCAGACTGGAGGACGTGCCTGTGTGTACACTGTCAGTAGGGGGCAGACTGGAGGGCAACGTGTGTGTACACTGTCAGTAGGGGACTGACTGGAGGACGTGTGTGTACACTGTCAGTAGGGGGCAGACTGGAGGACGTGTGTGTACACTGTCAGTAGGGGACTGACTGGAGGACGTGTGTGTACACTGTCAGTAGAGGGCAGACTGGAGGACGTGCCTGTGTGTACACTGTCAGTAGGGGGCAGACTGGAGGGCGTGCCTGTGTGTACGCTGTCAGTAGGGGGCAGACTGGAGGACGTGCGTGTGTGTACACTGTCAGTAGGGGGCAGACTGGAGGGCAACGTGTGTGTACGCTGTCAGTAGGGGGCAGACTGGAGGGCGTGCCTGTGTGTACACTGTCACCAGAGGGCAGACTGGAGGACGTGCGTGTGTGTACACTGTCACCAGAGGGCAGACTGGAGGACGTGTGTGTATGCTGTCACCAGAGGGCAGACTGGAGGACGTGTGTGTATGCTGTCACCAGAGGGCAGACTGGAGGACGTGTGTGTATGCTGTCACCAGAGGGCAGACTGGAGGACGTGTGTGTATGCTGTCACTAGGGGGCAGACTGGAGGACGTGCGTGTGTGTACACTGTCAGTAGAGGGCAGACTGGAGGGCGTGCCTGTGTGTACTCTGTCACTAGGGGGCAGACTGGAGGACGTGCGTGTGTGTACACTGTCAGTAGGGGGCAGACTGGAGGACGTGTGTGTACACTGTCAGTAGAGGGCAGACTGGAGGACGTGCGTGTGTGTACACTGTCAGTAGAGGGCAGACTGGAGGACGTGCATGTGTGTACACTGTCAGTAGAGGGCAGACTGGAGGACAACGTGTGTGTACACTGTCAGTAGAGGGCAGACTGGAGGACGTGCGTGTGTGTACACTGTCAGTAGAGGGCAGACTGGAGGACGTGCATGTGTGTACACTGTCAGTAGAGGGCAGACTGGAGGACAACGTGTGTGTACACTGTCACCAGAGGGCAGACTGGAGGACGTGCGTGTACACTGTCACTAGGGAACTGACTGGAGGACGTGTGTGTACACTGTCAGTAGAGGGCAGACTGGAGGACGTGTGTGTGTACACTGTCACCAGAGGGCAGACTGGAGGACGTGTGTGTACACTGTCACCAGAGGGCAGACTGGAGGACGTGCGTGTACACTGTCAGTAGAGGGCAGACTGGAGGACGACGTGAGTGTACACTGTCAGTAGAGGGCAGACTGGAGGACGTGCGTGTGTGTACACTGTCAGTAGAGGGCAGACTGGAGGACGACATGTGTGTACACTGTCAGTAGAGGGCAGACTGGAGGACGACATGTGTGTACACTGTCAGTAGAGGGCAGACTGGAGGACGACATGTGTGTACACTGTCAGTAGAGGGCAGACTGGAGGACGACATGTGTGTACACTGTCAGTAGAGGGCAGACTGGAGGACGTGCGTGTACACTGTCAGTAGAGGGCAGACTGGAGGACGTGCGTGTACACTGTCAGTAGAGGGCAGACTGGAGGACGTGCGTGTACACTGTCAGTAGAGGGCAGACTGGAGGACGTGTGTGTACACTGTCAGTAGGGGGCAGACTGGAGGACGTGTGTGTACACTGTCAGTAGAGGGCAGACTGGAGGACGTGCGTGTGTGTACACTGTCAGTAGAGGGCAGACTGGAGGACAATGTGTGTGTACACTGTCAGTAGAGGGCAGACTGGAGGACGTGCGTGTACACTGTCAGTAGGGGGCAGACTGGAGGACGTGCGTGTACGCTGTCACCAGAGGGCAGACTGGAGGACGTGTGTGTACACTGTCAGTAGGGGACTGACTGGAGGACGTGTGTGTACACTGTCAGTAGGGGGCAGACTGAAGGACGTGCGTGTACACTGTCACCAGAGGGCAGACTGGAGGACGTGCATGTACACTGTCAGTAGAGGACTGACTGGAGGACGTGTGTGTACACTGTCAGTAGGGGACTGACTGGAGGACGTGCGTGTGTGTACACTGTCAGTAGAGGACTGACTGGAGGACGTGTGTGTACACTGTCAGTAGGGGACTGACTGGAGGACGTGTGTGTACACTGTCACCAGAGGGCAGACTGAAGGACGTGTGTGTACACTGTCAGTAGAGGGCAGACTGGAGGACGTGTGTGTACACTGTCAGTAGAGGGCAGACTGGAGGACGTGTGTGTACACTGTCAGTAGAGGGCAGACTGGAGGACGTGTGTGTACACTGTCAGCAGAGGGCAGACTGGAGGACGTGTGTGTACACTGTCAGTAGGGGGCAGACTGGAGGACGTGCGTGTACACTGTCAGTAGGGGGCAGACTGGAGGACGTGTGTGTACACTGTCAGTAGAGGGCAGACTGGAGGACGTGCGTGTACACTGTCAGTAGAGGGCAGACTGGAGGATGTGCGTGTACACTGTCAGTAGTGGGCAGACTGGAGGACGTGTGTGTACACTGTCAGTAGGGGGCAGACTGGAGGACGTGTGTGTACACTGTCAGTAGAGGGCAGACTGGAGGACGTGCGTGTGTGTACACTGTCAGTAGGGGGCAGACTGGAGGACGTGTGTGTACACTGTCAGTAGGGGGCAGACTGGAGGACGTGCGTGTACACTGTCAGTAGGGGACTGACTGGAGGACGTGTGTGTACACTGTCACCAGAGGGCAGACTGGAGGACGTGTGTGTACACTGTCAGTAGAGGGCAGACTGGAGGACCGTGTGTGTACACTGTCAGTAGGGGCAGACTGGAGGACGTGCGTGTACACTGTCAGTAGAGGGCAGACTGGAGGACGTGCGTGTACACTGTCAGTAGAGGGCAGACTGGAGGACGTGGTGTACACTGTCAGTAGGGGCAGACTGAGGACGTGTGTGTACACTGTCACCAGAGGGCAGACCTGTCAGAGGCAGACGAGCGTGTGTGTACACTGTCAGTAGAGGGCAGACTGGAGGACGTGTGTGTACACTGTCAGTAGAGGGCAGACTGGAGGACGTGTGTGTACACTGTCAGTAGAGGGCAGACTGGAGGACGTGTGTGTACACTGTCAGTAGAGGGCAGACTGGAGGACGTGTGTGTACACTGTCAGTAGAGGGCAGACTGGAGGACGTGTGTGTACACTGTCAGTAGAGGGCAGACTGGAGGACGTGTGTGTACACTGTCAGTAGGGGCAGACTGGAGGACGTGTGTGTACACTGTCAGTAGAGGGCAGACTGGAGGACGTGTGTGTACACTGTCAGTAGAGGGCAGACTGGAGGACGTGTGTGTACACTGTCAGTAGAGGGCAGACTGGAGGACGTGTGTGTACACTGTCAGTAGGGGCAGACTGGAGGACGTGTGTGTACACTGTCAGTAGTGGGCAGACTGGAGGACGTGTGTGTACACTGTCAGTAGGGGCAGACTGGAGGACGTGTGTGTACACTGTCAGACTGGAGGACGTGCGTGTACAGTGTCAGACTGGAGGACGTGTGTGTACACTGTCACCAGAGGGCAGACTGGAGGACGTGTGTGTACACTGTCAGTAGAGGGCAGACTGGAGGACGACGTGTGTGTACACTGTCAGTAGAGGGCGGACTGGAGGACGTGTGTGTACACTGTCAGTAGGGGGCAGACTGGAGGACGTGTGTGTACACTGTCAGTAGAGGGCAGACTGGAGGATGTGCGTGTACACTGTCAGTAGGGGGCAGACTGAAGGACGTGCGTGTACACTGTCACCAGAGGGCAGACTGGAGGACGTGCGTGTGTGTACGCTGTCAGTAGGGGACTGACTGGAGGACGTGTGTGTACACTGTCAGTAGAGGGCAGACTGGAGGACGTGTGTGTACACTGTCAGTAGAGGGCAGACTGGAGGACGACATGTGTGTACACTGTCAGTAGAGGGCAGACTGGAGGCGTGTGTGTACACTGTCAGTAGAGGCAGACTGGAGATGTGCGTGTACACTGTCAGTAGGGGGCAGACTGAAGGAGTGCGTGTACACTGTCACCAGAGGGCAGACTGGAGGACGTGCGTGTGTGTACACTGTCAGTAGGGGACTGACTGGAGGACGTGTGTGTACACTGTCAGTAGAGGGCAGACTGGAGGACGTGTGTGTACACTGTCAGTAGGGGGCAGACTGAAGGACGTGCGTGTACACTGTCACCAGAGGGCAGACTGGAGGACGTGCGTGTGTGTACGCTGTCAGTAGGGGACTGACTGGAGGACGTGTGTGTACACTGTCAGTAGAGGGCAGACTGGAGGACGTGTGTGTACACTGTCAGTAGAGGGCAGACTGGAGGACGTGTGTGTACACTGTCAGTAGAGGGCAGACTGGAGGATGTGCGTGTACACTGTCAGTAGTGGGCAGACTGGAGGACGTGTGTGTACACTGTCAGTAGAGGGCAAACTGGAGGACGTGCGTGTACGCTGTCACCAGAGGGCAGACTGGAGGATGACATGCATGTATGCTTTATATAGATATTCATAGGTTTTGTCATAAAATGACATTTATTTTTTCAAAAAATGTTGTTGTTTATTTGTGAGGAGAGAGAGAAGAGAATATGGGCATGCCCGGGCCTCCTGCCAATGTAAACTCCAGACACGTGTATCAGGCTTTACCTGGGTACTGGAGAATTGAACTGAGGCCAACAGGCTTTGCAAGCAAGCAGCTTTAACCACTGAGCCATATCCTCAGCCCTAAGACATATTTCTCTCTCTGCCATTGTCCTTACTATTCTTTTCAGTAGAGAAGATAAGCCATATACAGATGTTTTATGTGATAAAAATTTTTACTAATGCATTCTAGAAAATAAAACGATGTTACAGGGAGAAAAGAGCTTAATATTCTTGAGTTAAACTTGCTAACAGTGTTCATGTGTGTTTTCACACAGACAGGCAATCCAGAGAGATTATCAGGGACTATTGAACGGAAAAGAATGTACTATTTCATTTTCTGTTTGTACAGCATCTACCATGGATGTAAATTTTAGTTCAAACTTCACACACATACATATATATATGCATATATGATCTTTAATTGCATTTAACGAAGATTTAGATAAAGTTATAACACATGTCAGGCAATGAAGATGGCAAAATAATCCTTTTACAATTATAAATTTAGGGCAAAAGTAAATGTCCTTTTCATTATTTCTCTGTATTTTCTCCGCCAGATCAATAAATCAGAGAAGCCAGAGAGCTGTGATAATGTGAAGGTGGTTGTCAGGTGCCGGCCCCTCAACGAGAGAGAGAAATCCATGTGCTACAGACAGGCCGTCAGCGTGGACGAGATGCGGGGGACTATCACCGTGCATAAGACGGACTCTTCTAATGAACCCCCAAAGACCTTTACATTTGATACTGTCTTTGGGCCAGAGAGTAAACAACTTGATGTTTATAACTTAACTGCAAGACCTATTATTGATTCTGTTCTTGAAGGCTACAATGGTAAGTGAACGACGTGCAGCTGTTTAGAAATATTAGTTAATTAGGAATACAAAAGCCCAGGAGTCCAAAGGCTTCTTGCTACCACAGATGAACTCCAGACACATGTGCCACTTTGTGCATCTCGCTTTACCTGGGTACTGGGGAATTGTACCCAGGCTGGTAAGCTTTGCAAGCAAGTGTCTTTAACCACTGAGCAGTTTCTATCTAGCCCCACATTACTTTTTAAAAACAACTTTATTCAAGTCTAATAGATGAAATAATCTATATGACTATAGGTTAATGAGTCATGGTGGTAAGTATATGTAGTTTGAAACCATCACCACATTCTTGCTTTGGACCACATCTCTACTAATTACTCTCCTTACTGCTTGGACAAGAAACAACAAAGGGGGAAGGTTTCTTCAGGCTTGCAGTCTGAGAGGATCCAGTCCAGCATGGTGGGGTCACGGCGTGGAGGGGCTCGAGGAAGCTGTCACGTTGCGCGCACCGTGGGGAAGCAGAAAACAGTGAATGGTCGCGCTTGGTCTGCTTTCTCCTTTCTCTTCAGCCCAGGACCCCAGCTGTGGAGTGGTGACCCAGCTGTGGAGTGGTGACCCCAGCTGTGGAGTGGTGACCCCAGCTGTGGAGTGGTGACCCCAGCTGTGGAGTGGTGACCCCAGCTGTGGAGTGGTGACCCAGCTGTGGAGTGGTGACCCAGCTGTGGAGTGGTGACCCCAGCTGTGGAGTGGTGACCCAGCTGTGGAGTGGTGACCCCAGCTGTGGAGTGGTGACCCAGCTGTGGAGTGGTGACCCCAGCTGTGGAGTGGTGACCCCAGCTGTGGAGTGGTGACCCCAGCTGTGGAGTGGTGACCCCAGCTGTGGAGTGGTGACCCCAGCTGTGGAGTGGTGACCCAGCTGTGGAGTGGTGACCCCAGCTGTGGAGTGGTGACCCCAGCTGTGGAGTGGTGACCCAGCTGTGGAGTGGTGACCCAGCTGTGGAGTGGTGACCCAGCTGTGGAGTGGTGACCCCAGCTGTGGAGGGGTGACCCCAGCTGTGGAGTGGTGACCCCAGCTGTGGAGTGGTGACCCAGCTGTGGAGTGGTGACCCCAGCTGTGGAGTGGTGCTGCCACAGTCAAAGCAGATCTTCCACCTCAGTTAATCTAGAAAATTCCTCACAGACATGCCCAGACATGCTGATTCACTCTTTCTTTCTTTCCTTCTTTCTTTCTTTTTCTTTTCTTTTCTTTTTTTTTTTTTTGGTATTTATTCAAGGTAAGGTCTCACTCTAGCCCAGGCTGACCTGAAATTCACTATGTAGCCTCAGGGTGACTTTGAACACATGGCGATCCTCCTATATCTCTGCCTCCCCTGTGCTGGGATTAAAGGTGTGCACCACCACACCCGGCTGCTATTCACATTTTTTAAAAAGTATTTTTATTTATTTACTTGAGTGTGAGAGAAAGAGAGAAAGAGAATGTATGGGTGTGCCAGGGCCTCTTGTCACTGCAAATGGACTCCAGATGCATGCACCACTTTGTGCATCTGGCTTTACATGGATACTGGAGATCTGAACCCAGGCCATTAGGTTATGTAAGTAAGTGCTGCCAAGCGCTGAATCATCTCTCTAGCCCCTGCTATTTTCATTACTTTCTTAGTATGTTAAGATGCAGTGATAACTTTCTCATTGTGGACATTGGTGATTCAAGTCTTCTCCCTTTTTTCTTGATTAGATTGATTAGGGCTCAGTTTTATTGATGTTGAGAGAACCCATCTTTGATATTTTTCCCCTTTCTTGTGTTTTAGGTTTTCTGTGTCATTGATCTCTGCTCTGATGTTTAGTGTTTCTTTTCTCTGACTTTGAGTTTAACTTGCTCTTCTTTTTGTACTATTTAAGGTGGAAGCTGAGGTCACTATATGGAGACCTCTCTTCCCATCTGACGTAGGAGTTTAGGGCACTATCATATCCCTAGAGCTGGTGCAGTGGCAGGCCGTGCACATCATATTTTCATTTTTCTCCATTTCAGAATGCTTTCTACTTTACTGGTCCTTCATTGAGCCTTGCATTATTATGTATTTGTTACTTAATTTCAGCTTTCTTAACGTTTTCCAGATATTTTTCTGTCACTGGTTTAATGTCATTTTAGTCAGTAAGCATACTTCATATAAGTTGGACCTTTTTAAGTTTATTGAGACTTGTTTTGTTTCCTAGCATATAATTGAAAAGAGCATCTCTGTTCCACTGCTGTTGGGTAGACAGGCTATTCTAGTAGCATCTCTAAGGTCGTTTGGCTTGTCATTGTTCAACTCCTCTCATGTACTTATTTTCAGTCTGTGAGTTACTGAGAGAGAACAAGAGGTGTGGAATTCTCGGCTTAATATTTTCTGGTTTACCTATTCATTTTTTGGTTTGTTTCATCTATTTTGGAGCTCTGAGAGTAGGTACATAAATGCTTAGGGTTTTTATGTCACCTTGATAAATGGCCTTGTTTTCAATGCGAAATTATCATTCATTGGTGTTGTTTCTTGTGGTGCTGTCAATCAAAACCAGAACTTTATACATATTAGGCAAGTCCATCAGTTACCTCTTTAAAATATTTATTTATTTATTTGCCAGAGAAAGAGGGAGAGAGAGTGAGAGAATGGGCACGCCACGGCCTCCAGCCACTGCAAATGAACTCCAGACACGAGCGCCCCTTGTGCATCTGGCTAACGTGGGTCATGGGGAATCGAACCTGGGTCCTTTGGCTTTGCAGGCAAACGCCTTAACCGCTAAGCCATTCCTCCAACCCCACCTTTTTAAAAAAAAAATTATTTAAATGTTTTTATTTATTTATTTGCAAGTAGAGAGAGATAGAAGAGAGGCAGAGAAAATGGGTGCGCTACAGCCTCCAGAGCTGCTGCAAATGAGCTCCAGCTGCATGTACCTCTTTGTGCATCTGCCTTTACATGGGTAATGGGGAGTCAAACCCTGGTCATTGGGCTTGCAGCCTTAGCTGCTAAGCCAACCCTCCACCTCATCAGTTATCTTTTAAACAGACTTAACTAGAAAAAAAAAAAAATCTTAGGGCTGGGGAAATGTCTCAGCAGTTAAAGGCGCTTCCTTGCAAAACTTGGTAGCCTGGACTTGATTCTCCAGTATCCACATAAAGTCAGATGCACAAAATAGCGCATGTACCTGGAGTTTGTTTTCAGCGGCAAGAAACCCTAGCACACCCATAGTCTTGTCTGTCCGTCTCTGCCTGCCTCTCTCTCTCAAATAAATAAAAATATTAAAAGTGCATCTGGCTTCATGTGGATACTGGGGGTTCAAACCTAGGCCAATAGGCTTTGCAAGCATGTGCCTTTAATCACTGAGCCATCTCTCCATGCTTACAATATTTTTTAAAATAATGAACATATTTCAGGATTGAGAAGAAAACAAAGTACCACTTACTGGTATTTTCTACCAGGTTGGTGTTGAAGTAAGTTGTTTTATTTGATTCTTTTTTTTTTAAGGCAATGCTTTTTTTAAAAAAGAAATTTTTATTATTTATTTGAGAGAGATAAAGAGGCAGATAGAGAAAGGAGGATGGGGGAGGAGAAAAAGAATGGGTGTGCCAGGGCCTCTAGCTGCTGCAAATAAACTCCATATGCATGTGCCACCTTGTGTATCTGGCTTATATGGGTCCTGAGAATCGAACCTGGGTCCTTTGGCTTTGTAGGCAAGCATCTAAACTGCTAAGCCATCTCTCCAGCCCTTATTTGATTCTTATTGGGAGGTAGAGTAGTTCTTCTTAATACCTGTTTTATGATTGACAAGACAGTCTAGGATCAAGTGGCTAAAAAGTGGCAGGTTGGATTCACTGTGGGGCCTGCTTCACAGCCCGCTCCTCTGCTGGGCCGCTGCTCCCCCCTCACACTCACCGCAGGACTTACTACTTGGAAGATTTTTGCATTTAAGACTTTGGATACGTTGACAGTGTTTTACATGTAATAATGTATTTTGATCATAATCCCTCCCATTACCTTTTTGCATCCCTTTTCCCCATCTGCTTGCCACTCAGTCCCTTCTTCATAACCAGTTCTACTTTCATGTCTCTTTTTTTCATGTGTGTGTGTCCCACTAGGGCTGCCTGCGTGCGCATGGGTGGGGGTTATTGACCAGAGCACATGGGTCCTACCAGTGGCTGCACCACTGATGACAGTTAGGAATCATACATGTTTTTTGTTGTTGACCCAGGGGCTTTAACAGTACTTAGTTCCTATTGTGTATGTCGAGACTGAAGGTGAAACTTGGCCTAGAATGTAAAGTTTGAATTCAGGGACAGAATCATGTCAGTGTCAAAGAAACTGAAAAGTGAGTCTTTCTCTTTTAGGGACTATTTTTGCATATGGACAAACTGGAACAGGCAAAACGTTCACTATGGAAGGCGTCCGCGCCGTGCCTGAGCTTCGAGGGATTATCCCCAACTCCTTCGCTCACATCTTCGGCCACATCGCGAAAGCGGAGGGTGACACAAGGTAAAGACCTTCTTGTTTCCTCATGACGAGACACAAGCCCAGGAGGCCGCCACAGGCGCAGACGCTACAGACGTACTTAAGAGCTCTTGTAAGTGGTTCATGGTCTTTATGTGCTCAAATACTGTTACAGATTTTTGGTTCGAGTGTCATATCTGGAAATATATAATGAAGAAGTCCGTGATCTCCTGGGCAAAGATCAGACACAGAGACTAGAGGTAAGGATTACTGGAATTGGATCACTCTGCACAGTAATGGATGGTCACTAAATTCAGGTCCTTTAATTTAGAGCATTTTTAAGATTTGACAGCACTGGGTACAGGTGTCATTTCTTCCACATGCAGACATATTGGGGGATGAATTACTGAAAGGAGACTGTTGAGCTGAGTGGGAGATGCTCTGTGGAAGAAGCACTTGCGGCGTGAGCATGAGGACCTGAGTTCAGGTCCACAGAGCCCACCTGCAGCCCAACGCGTTAGCCCAAGTGTGTTTGACCCAGCAACACGCTGGTGGGATGGGAGGCAGAGATGGAACCCCTGGGTGCTCGCAGGCAGGCAGCTTGGCACACTCTGCAGTGAGCAACAGGGCCCTGTCTCAGAACGAGAGGGAAGGCAGGAGCCAACATGGAGGTTAGAGGAAGGATTAGCCTTTAAGGTATCAGGGCTGGAATTACGCGTCTGTGCGATCCAGGAGATACCATACACGGAGGAGCAGCAGAGAAATTCTGAGCACCATCTCCATCCTAGGCTGTGGTGGGATCAGGTCGCAGTGTTGCTAAGCTCTTGCCGGACTCACTTGCGTGTGATCTCCACACACAGCAGTTTTCTCTTACCCACGTGCAAAGTGAGCGCTTCAGGCATTTCATGACTTGCCCAAGGCGAGGAGCCCTTAGTGGCCACATTGTTTAGGGTCAAGAGGTGATTTCTAAGGTCCTTAACTCCGCTTCTGATCCCAAGCAAGTGGCTTAGCTTCTATAAACCTTAGTGTTGTCATATGAAAATGGGAATAATAATAATGTATCTACTTCATAAGATTATTGTCCATGTTAAACAGACAGTGTTTCTCAACAGATCATTTCACTTTGAATAATAAAGATATTTTTATGTGGATTTCTCAGCGGTTTCGAGTTGTTTGTTGGGTTCACCTTGGTATGAGCGACTCTCCAAAGTGCGCGTCACACCGCTTTCTTGGTTCCCTCACAATTTCTGTGCTCGGCTCTTACTGTTTTGAGACAAGGTCTTTTGTATCCCCGGCTGACCTCAAGCTCACTGTGTAACTGAGGATGGCCTTGAACTCCTGTTCCTCCTACCAAGTGCTTGGGTTGTAGGTATGCACCACCACACCTGGTTTGGCTGGTGACAGCTCAGGGCTTGGTGTGTGCTGGGCCAGCACCTTGCCAACGGAACCCGAGCCCGTCCGTGGTCTGCTGTCCCTTTTCGTAATGCCTCGGCTTTCTGTTTATCCCGTCTGAGGGTCCTTGCACCCATTCTTCTCCTGCCCTAAAACAGACTGTTTACTCCCTGCATCTTGTTCAGGTTCTAGCTTAAATGTCGTCTTACAGAAACTTACCCATCCCAGTCACTGGCTTACTGGATCTGAAATATATGCCTTTCTGTAATTTTTATTCATGATATCACAATTAAAATAATTTTGTTGCAGTTATTCATTTGTGTCTTCTCTGCCTGTTGATAACCTCATGGGGGAGGGGCTCACACATAGTGGGTGCTCAGCAAGCCACTGGAAAAGAGTACTGGGTTAAATGCAAAATCTTATATATGTGCTTGGTGTTTTTTTTTTTTTAGGTTAAAGAGAGGCCTGATGTGGGAGTTTATATCAAAGATTTATCAGCCTATGTGGTCAATAATGCTGATGATATGGATAGAATTATGACACTAGGCCACAAAAATCGTAAGTGTGCTACATTATTGTGACTCAACAGCTCTCTGGTGGGTGGGCAAATGAGAATCAAAACTAAGGGGCTATTCTCTCTGTCTGCCTATTTCTGTCTGTCTTTCTCAAATAAATAAAGGGGTGTTTTGCCTTGTAGAGGCATTTATTTAGGGTTTTTTCCCCCACAATCCGGGCGTGGTGGTGCCCGCTTTTTAAAAAAAATTTTATTGACAACTTCCATAATTGTAAACAATATTCCATGGTAATTCCCTCCCTCCCCCCACTTTCCCTTTTGAAACTCCACTCCATCATATTCCCTCCTCGTCTCAATCAGTCTCTCTTTTATTTTGATGTCATGATTTTTTCCTCCTATTATGATGGTCTTCTGTAGGTAGTGTCAGGCACTGTGAGGTCATGGATATCCAGGCCATTTTGTGTCTGGAAGAGGACGTTGTAAGGAGTCCTACCCTTCCTTTGACTCTTACGTTCTTTCTGCCATCTCTTCTGCAATGGACCCTGAGCCTTGGAAGATGTGATAGAGATATTTCAGTGCCGAGCACTCCTCTGTCACATCTTCTCAGCACCTTGGTGCTTTCTGAGTCATCCCAAGGTCACTGCCGTCTGAAAGGAAAAGCTTCTGTAACCAAAAATGAGAGTAGCATTAATATATGGGCATGAACATTAAGAGAAGTGCTTACCAGGCACTTTGGTGAGCATAGTATATACATTTAGCCAGACAGCAGCAGATGTTACTCCCCTAGGGCTCATGACTACCCCTATTTTAGGTTTTCAGTATCAGGGATGTATTCCCTTCCATGGAGCGGGCCTCCAGTCAAATTAGAGGGCGGTTGGTTTCCCCCATAACAGATGTGCCACTATTGCACCAGTTGGCTCATTTGCCCTCTCTGGCCAAATATAAGGCTTGCACACAGGCGTTAAGACACTGTAAGACTAGTCTGTGCAGCACTGCTTGTGACTGGGAAGACACAGACAATCCACTGCAGAACAGCCATGGTCACAAAGCAGCCGTTGAGGAACTGAGGTTCAGCTGTAGCCAGTGAGAGCCAAGGATGCCCATCCAGCATGAGCAGTTTAAAAGCCAGTGTGATTACACATGTATACTCCCGGTGCTGAGGCAGAATTCCCTCTAGAGAGAGCTGAATCATCAGTCATTTTCCAGTTTTTAAATGTGTGTTTCTTTGTGTATTTTTTTTTTAAGAGAGAGGGCCTTGCCTGGATTGCCTGGGCCCAGTTGATCCTCCTGCCTCAGTCTCCCTAGTAATCAGAACTACAGGTGCACACCACCATGTCCAGCTTTGTAAATTATTTATTTTTTAGACAGTAATATTTGTGATTGTAACTAAGAATTTTATGCTAAATTCTCTCTCTAATACATGGAACATCATAAAGTGTCTTTTAAATATTTATTATTTATTTGCAAGGAGAGGGAGAATGGACATACCAGGGACTCTTGCCACTACAAATGAACTCTAGATGCATGTGCCATTTTGTGCATCTGGCTTTATGTGGGTACTGGGGGAGTTGAGCCCAGGCCATCAGGCTTTGTAAGCAAGTGCCTTTAACTGCTGAGCCATCTCTCTAGCCCCAAATTCTTTTGTTGTCAACATAAACTGTAAGAGAAATTTCATATCGTGACTCAACACACACATCTGGTTTTATGGTTTGACTTTGTGATGAAATTAAGTACTTTAACTATTCTAGATATGTAGTTTGAAAAGGTACTCTTTGGAGCTGGTGCTTGCCTAGCATGTATGAAACCCTGAGCTTGGTTCCCAGCTCTGCGCATGCCTGAAGTACAAGCACTTAGTGGTGGAGGCAGGAGGGTCACAGTTTCAAGGTCACTCCCAGCTACATAGCAAGTTTGAGGCCAGCCTGCAGTACATGAGACCTCGTCTGCAAATCTGTCAACCAATGAGTCAGTAAAATAGAATAAAGGCACTCCAGATCTTAAGGGTTTTCTTTCTGTATTAAAGGTTCTGTTGGTGCAACTAACATGAATGAGCACAGCTCCCGTTCCCACGCCATCTTCACAATCACCATAGAGTGCAGCGAGAAAGGCGTGGACGGGAACGTGCACGTCAGGATGGGAAAGCTTCACCTTGTGGATCTGGCTGTAAGTAACAGGCTGCTATCTAAGAAAGGGCTTTCTTGAGACCCTTTATCTCATAAGTGAATAAAGATAAAGTGGAAAGGTAGGATGTGCACATGAACTTTAAATGACTACTTGTGTGTTTAACTTACTGATTGTGGGTTATATGTTGTGACATGAAAGTAGATAGATCCTGTCCCTGTGTTCCCGTCATGCTCACAGCTGATCTTGCTTCTACTGTCACCCACTTCACCTTCTTTGCTTCTTTGAAGTGAATTCTGGATGCTATATAAGAATTTATGCCATTAACGTACTTTCTTAAAAAAATTATGCATTCAAGTTGCAGTTTGACTTTTGTCTCTGTTGCTAGGGTTCAGAAAGGCAAGCAAAGACCGGAGCTACGGGGCAGCGCCTAAAGGAAGCTACAAAGATCAACCTTTCACTCTCCACCCTGGGCAACGTGATCTCAGCCTTGGTCGACGGAAAGAGCACTCATGTGCCTTATCGTAACTCTAAACTCACTCGCCTTCTTCAGGATTCCTTGGGAGGAAACTCAAAAACCATGATGGTAAGACTGAATCCATGGCTTAGTTAGAATCAGGCAATGTTATGACTCTAACTTATGCCAGTGATTGATATGCATAATGCTTTAAACACCCAATCCCTTTGCCTCTTTGATAGTGGCTATCCTTTCTGTAGCGTGCCACGCCTATTTGCCTGCAATAGTGTCATTTGGAAGCCCATGTGACTGACGCTCTTCTTTAAGAATGCCAAGTTGCCGAGGCACCTCACATACTTGTTCTGATGCGCTTGTAGTTGATCAGCAGCTGTGTAAGTGATTACATTTCTAATTCAACAGTGTGCAAACATTGGGCCAGCAGATTACAATTATGATGAAACCATCAGTACTTTGCGCTATGCCAACCGCGCTAAGAATATTAAGAATAAAGCTAGAATTAACGAAGATCCAAAGGATGCTCTGCTTCGCCAGTTCCAGAAGGAAATAGAGGAGCTGAAGAAAAAACTTGAAGAAGGTAACTTCTTCCCCAGTAGTAATGTTGCCTAAAATATTTTGGTTAACCACCAAATTTTCTAATAAAACCCACCTGCTAAGCGTTTTTGGACCTCTAATATTGTTATCTAAAATAACATTTTCATCTGGGTGTGGCACAAGCCTTCAATCCCAGCACTCAGGAGGCTGAGATAGGTGGATCACCATGAGTTCCAGCTCAGCCTAGACTAGAGTGAGACAATCTTAAAAAAAAGAAAAAGAAAGGAAAACAAACAATAACTACAACAACATTTTCTGAAGGGTTGGGGATGTAGCTCAGTGGTAGAGCACTTGTGCATAACATAAGAAGCCCTGGGCTCAATCCCAGCGACATATACACATGAGGTTTCTGGAAAATAACTTGTTACTTATATACTTTAGCATTTAAGTAAGATCCTGTAGTATTAGTGTATGTGTCTGTGTTTTTAATTTAGTGTGTAGGGAGCTGACTCAGGAGGGAAATGCTTTTTGCACAGCATGACAGCCTGAGTCCCATCCCTAGCACCCGTGTGAAAGCGGGCCCCGGAGCTGTGTCCTCACAATCCCAGCACTGGGAAGGCACAGACAGAAGGGATCTCTAGGGCTTGTGCTACCTAGTCTAGCCAAATGCATGAATTTCAGGCTTAGCAGAGACCTTGTCAAAAAATATGCTGAATGGGCTGGAAAGATCGCTCAGCAGTTAAGGCATTTACCTGCAAAATCTAAGGACCCAGGTTTGATTCCCCAGTACCCACATAAAGCCAGATGCACAAGGTGGCACATGCATCTGGAGTTCCTTTTGCAGTGGCTAGAAGCCCTCTCCCCCTCTTTGCCTCTTTTTCTCTCCAATAAATAAATAATTTTTTTAAATATAGGGGAGAGCAACTGAGTAAGGCAGTATCGACCTCTGATCTCCACATGCATGTGCACATATATGCATGCACACCACACATGATATATGTAGTCAGAACTTTATTCATTTATTTTTCCAAGGTAGGGTCTTGCTCTAGCCCAGACTGACCTGGAATTCACTAGATAGTCTTAGGTTGACCTCAGACTCATGTCAGTCCTCCTACCTCTGCCTCCCAAGTGCTGGGATTAAAGGTGTGTACCACCATGCCCGGCTGTATCAAAAACTTTAAAACTGCCATCTTTATTTCTGTGATCCTATGTAGATTTCATATGGCCACTAGTTAAACAATAAATTCTTATCTATGTGTAAGAGCAAAATCTATTGTTTATGTATTAGGTGATAATTACCAGAAGTCTGACTTTGCCATTGATATTAGCTCACTACTGTTTGAAAAAAAAAAAGATAGTTGTTGGTGTGCCAAGTTTGCTATAAATAAAAATGTATTGCAAGGCTTTAAAAACATACTTTCAGAGGCTAGAAAGATGGCTTAGCGGTTAAGGTACTTGCCTGCAAAGCCTAAGGACCTAGGTTTAATTCCCTAGTACCCACATAAGCCAGATGCACATGGTAACACATGTGTCTGGAGTTCGTTTGCAGTGGCTAGAGACCCTGGTGTGCCCATTCTCTCTATCTCAAATAAATGAATAAAATATATTTAAAAACATACTTCCATACTTTTTTTTTAAATTTTGAAGTAGGGTCTTGCTCTAGCCCAGACTGACCTGGAATTCACTGTGTAGTCTCAGGGTGGCCTTGAACTCATGGTGATCCTCCTACCTCTGCCTCCCAAGAGCTGAGATTAAAGGTGTGCGCCACCACGCCTGGCTCATACATTTCTTAATTAATTTTTTTAAAGATTTTATTTATTTATTAAGAGACAGAGGGAGAGAGAGAGAGTGAGAATGGGTGCACCAGGGCCTCTTCAAATGAACTCCAGACGCATGTACCACCATGTGCATCTGGCTTACATGGGATTTGGAGAATTGAACTGGGGTCGTTAGGCTTCTCAGGCATGCACCTTAACCGCTATGCCATCTCTCCAGCCCTTAATTCATTTTTTTGAGGTAGGGTCTTACTCCAGCCAGGCTGACCTGGAACTCAGTTTATACCCAGGCTGGCCTTGGCCTTACAGCAACCCTTCTACCTTAGCCTCCCAAGTGCTGGTATTACAGGCATGAACCACCATGGCTTGCTTGCTTTCATACTTAAATCTGGAAATGGGATTCTATTTTGAGAATTATTTTCTAAGAAGAAAATGCTAGAAGGTTATAAATTTTGAAGATCTGCTGGAGAGAGCTCAGTAAATAAGCACTTGCCCCACAAGCATGAGGACCTGAGTAAAAGTTCCGGCCGCAGTACAGGGGAGGTGGAGACAGGGTGCTCCTTGGGGCTTGCTAGCCACGTCCTATGGAACAACCCCTGAGTTGTCCTCTGGCTTCCACACACATGTGCACTTGCACACACATGTTAAAAAATAAAAAAAATAGAATGTTTGCAGGCCTGATTCGTGATGGTGAGAAACTTCCCAGTCATCACGGAGCCAAGGCTCTCCCTGCACTCGTGTGATAGACCTTCTTGACTGCAATAGAGCTGTCAGCACACCAGGTGACACTTGAAACTGCCCCTTTGCAGGCTCAGGGGAAACCCAGATGCAGTGACCCTGCCACAGACGTTTGAAGAAATTATGATTTATTGAACTTAAGATTTTTGAGGAAAAGCAGAGTAACTCTTAAAGACGCTTAGTGTTTTCAACGTGGCCACTAGGTGGTGTGTGTTTATAGCTGTGTATCTGAGAGATTTTTCTTTTCTCTGTGTTAGTGCTGAGTTTATGCCTTTTGTTTTTCTGACTTTATTTTCCTGTTTTTACGTGATAACGTATATATAGCATAAAACTTTGCATTTTAACAAGTTTGTGTGTACAGTTGTGCGTTAAGAACATTATCATGCAACTGTCACCATTACCCACTTCCAGATTTTTTCATCTTCCCAAACAGAAACTCTGTACCCATTAAATACGAATTCCTTATCCCTTCCTACTCCTAGCCCTGGCATCAACTGTTCTTCTTTCTGTCTGTGAAGTTGAATGTGCTAGGTTCTTCAGAAAAGGAAAATCATGCAGTGTTTTTTCTTTGAGTCTGGTTTATTTACTTAGTATATCGCCTTCAAGGCTGATGCATGTCACAGCATGTCTGAATTTCTTTCCTTATTGAGTCTCAATAATAGTCTATTGTGTGTGTACTACATTTTGTTTATGCATTCATCTATTCATGGATATTTGGCTGGCTTCTGCCTTTTGACTTGTGTAAATAATATGGTGGCATGCATCAGACCACAGATTCCTGTTTAAGTTCTTGCTTTACATGTGCAGAACTGCCGGGCCATATGGTAATACTGTGGCATTTATAGAACTTCTGGATCATATGGTAATACTATTTTTAGCACATTTCATTTTGTGTTCTTATTGCTCCATGATTTGTTTTTATAATCTCCTTAATAGAGTGATAATATAAACTAGAAAAAGTAGACACACTCTATGAAATATATGACCAGCACTCTTCAGAAGTATCTAGATCTTGAGAAATACAGAAAGTCTAAAGATACACGCACTGAGCACTGCCAGTCAGGTCTGCTGCGCCCTTCATGCAGGTGAGGGGAGATTCTTGGCAGGCACTGGTGACCAGGAAGTTCTCTCCTGCAGGCGTCAGGTCCTCACAGGAGCAGGCCTTTACCACTGCGCATCTCCAGCCCCTGTTGATTTCTTCAGCGAGGGTTGCAATCCAGTGCTATCATTTCCTTTTTGCTCAGATTGTCCCAGCGTTAGCTGTGAGGACTTGGTGTCAGGTCATTTCTAAGCACTTCCTTGCTGTCTGCAACCACAGTCAACGGGGTCTGTGTTGTATGCTCCCTGCCATGTCCTTATGTGGTGATTCCGGTGAAGTGTCCCCAACAGGCCCATGTGTTTTGAATACTTGGGCCCTGCTGGTGGCAATTTGGGGAGGTTGTGCTGCCCTTAGGAGGTGGAACTGCTAAAGGAGGTGTGTCACTGGGGTAGGTTTGGGGTAAGGTAGCCCAGCTCCAGCCTGGTACATGACTACTTCCTGCTGCTGCTGTGGAGGTGACGCCTGGCCGCCTCTGTGACCTGCTGTGCTTTCGCCCTGTGGTGAAGCCTCCCTGTAAAGCTGTAAACTGAACTCAGCCCCTTCTTCTGTGAGCTGCTGCTTGTCCCAGCAACAGGAGAGTGACTGCAACACCTCGAAATCGTCTCCCCACCCACATCCTTATCTTCAGAGAATAGTGTTTGGAAACCAAGATTTGGGCACCAAAAATGCTCATTGCTGTCCAGGTGTTGCTGCTGGGAGGCCCAGAGAACAAAATATTTGTAATTCCTTCCCCTAAGACTGATGCTTTCCATCCCTTTAGGAACATGTATATTTTGAGGATTTGTTTTTTAAAGGTTTTACTCCAGTTATTAAAAAAAATTATTTATTTATATATAGAGAGAGTAAGATGTAGAGAGGACGAAAGAGAAAGAATGGGCACGCTAGGTCCTCCAGCCACTGCAAATGAACTCCAGATGCATGCGCCCCCTGTGCATCTGGCTTACTTGGGTCCTGGGGGATCAAACCTGGGTCCTTTAGCTTTGCAGGCAAATGCTTTTAACTGCTAAGCCATCTCTCTAGCCCTTTTTTTTTTTTTTTTTGATCATCGTTTGTTTTCAAGGAAGGGACTCACTCTAGCCCAGGCTGGCCTGGAACTCATTATGTAGTTCAGGGTGGCCTCGAACTCACAGTAATCCTCCAACCTCTGCCTCCCATAGTGTTGGGATTAAAGGCGTGTGCTACCATGCCCACCTAACACCTAGTCTTTTTATATATTTAGAGTACACTTAAAATGAGGTTTTAAGCTGGGCGTGGTGGCACACGCCTTTAATCCCAGGATTTGGGAGGCAGAGGTACGAGCATCTCTATGAGTTTGAGACCACCCTGAGACTACATACTGAATTCCAGGTCAGCCTGGGCTAGAGTGAGACCCTACCTCATAAAACCAAAAATAAAAAATCAAGAAAATGAGGTTTTGAAATGATAAGTGGATCAGCATTAAAGACTTCAAAATAAAATTCTGGACATCTTATTTTTGAGGCTACCATATCTGATATGTCATCTAGAAACATTTAAGTTTGTATTTGTGGCAACAAAAAATGAAGAAAATTGATAGTGGCATTTTCTAACTATCCAACAAATTGGTATAGACTAAAAATCATTAAATTTTTATTCAAGGAGAAGAAATATCAGGCTCGGATATCAGTGGGTCAGAGGAGGAGGAGGATGAAGAGGGTGAGGTTGGAGAAGATGGAGAGAAAAGGAAAAAGAGAAGAGGTAAGTTCTGTTCACCATCCTGATCTGTAGGAATTAACTAGATTGCTCCCTAGAGAGCTTTCCCTTCCTCAGACAGCGGAGTGCGTGCCTCTGATCAGGCGACTTGTAGTCATGGAGCAGCTCAAGCAGAGAGACGCCTGTGCCCGTTACCTGCCACCTTTTCTCCTGTACCAAGGTTCTGGTTATAGCTGATTCCCAAAACCACATTGTATGCTTTCTTAGAGAATTTTAATTGTAAAACTGAGGGCGGACGACTCACTTTGGACTTTCGTCTGTTAGAACCCTGCTTGCATGGAAAAGAGGGTGCTGTGGGATCCCCTCAAGTCAAGTTAGTCTGTAGAGGGCCTTTACAAATAACCATGAGTTGAGGACTAGATGTTTAGTTTAATTCCTTTTCTTTACAAAATGTGCTGTCACGCTTACGCTGCTGAGGCCGCAGAGGCTCGCAGATGGGCTGGTTTTGTGGCCGCGTGCGCACCTCCCTGCTGTGTGCTGCGAGCTCTGCTCCCTTACTGCGGGCGTTGGTTTTCAAGCTGCTGCTTAGTTTGCGTGCCTTAAAATTACCGCTGATATGGTTCAATGCTTAAGACACTTGTCTGCAAAGCCTACAACCCAGGTTTAGTTCCTCACTGCCCATATAAGACCAGATGCACAAGGTGGTGCATGCATCTGGAGTTTGTTTGCAGCAGCTGGAGGCCTTGGCATGCCATTCTCTCCCTCCCCCCTTTTTTTTCTGCTTGAAAATAAATAAAAATATTTTTTGAAAAAGACAAGAAAAGTGCCGGGCGTGGTGGCACACGCCTTTCGTCCCAGCACTTGGGAGGCAGAGGTAGGAGGATCAAGGCCACCCTGAGAGTACATAGTGAATTCCAGGTCAGCCTGGGCTACAATGAGACCCTACCTCGAAAAAAAGAAAAAAGACAAGAAAAGCATGACTTGGGCAGGACTTGGCAGAGTACAACCTGCGGGCCAGTTCAGCCTGTACCTGTTTTAGTACAGAAAAGTCATTGAACGGCTGTGCCCATCTGCTTGCATGCACTCTGAGGAGAGCATCCGGCCTACTGCGCCCAAACTCCGCCTGTCCTTCTGCAGAAAATGTTGCCAAACCCTGACTTTCGTACATACCTGGTTTTTCAGATTAAACTACACTTTTCAAAGCTAAAGCAGGTAGTAGACTTGTTAGGTAGTGCATACATGTGTGACCCAGCATCCTGTGGTGGGGGAGGCAGGATGGGAGAACCCCGAAGCTCATAGGCCAATCTTGTCCCCCACAGCAAAAGAGACAGAGCAAGCAGCAAGCACCCCAAGACTGTCCCCTGACCTCCACACATTACATTTAAAGTTGTTCCTTCTACTTATCAACTTAAATGGTTTAAGTAGACTTAAATGTTGCCAAGTAACTTTTTTCTGTGTTCTTCATTCTAACTTTCTGAATAATTATGTTTTAGGTAAGTAGTGGGTTTGTTCACTCCTGAAGGTCTTTTCTTAAAATTTTTATTTATTTATTTAAAAGAGAGAGACATAGATTGAGTATGAGTGTGCCAGGGCCTCTTGCCACTGCAAACAAACTCCAGAGTTATGTGCCACTTGGTGCAGGACTTCAAGCTCTGCAAGCCAAGCGCCTTTAACCACTCAACAGTCTGTCCAACCTCCTGACGGTCTTGTAAGGCAGCTACAGTCGGGTGTGCTGGTTCACACATTAATCCCAGCCCTTGCGAGGCTGAGGTAGGAGGACCACTGTGAGCTCCAGGTCAGCCTGGGCTAAAGTGAGACCTTGTTTCAAAAAAAAAAAAGACAGTTTCTGTCCCTCCTCTTCCCCCATGGTTTTATGAAGTGATATTGGCTAGATTGCTACCAAGACTGGTTTTAAGGGAAAGCGTTTTTGGTTCTTTAGTGCAAGCTTGATTGTCTTTAAAATTCTTTCTTCAGAACTGGATTTTCCTGTGTATGTGTTCATGTGCTTGTTTCCTCTTCCCCTGGCTCCCGTCGGGTCCCTTCTCTGTCTTCCAGGCAGTAGCAGCAGCAGTAGCTCAGACTCCACAGGCTCTGTCGTAGAGAAGCCTCGGGATAAGTTCTTGCCTAGTGAGTGGCAGCTCTTACCTCTGACAGAGCTTGGGCTTCTCCATAACTCCTGGGCTTCATGTGAGAAGTGCTGCACCGCCCCTGGCCTGACTGAAGAGCACATGCGGGGCTTCTCAGTAGGCAAAGCATGTGACACCTCCCACCTTCATTGCTTCCCGTTAACCGTGGTTGTTAAACATACGCCCCGCTTGTGTTTGCGACCATGGAAGAGAGGTTCATGTTTTTGCACTTGAGATAATGTCAAGAGAGCTAGTAAGCTGTCTAGAAGGATCATTCTCAGGATTCGTCATTAAGCGCACTGTAAATTTTTAATCCTGGTCAACATAAGAGACATTTAACAACAACTCCTGAATTTCTACAGGTATAAATTATATTCATCAGCACACCAGTGCCCATTATAATGTGTCACACCATTTTAAACATTTTACATTTTGGTATTTTGTGCTTAGAAGCAGCTTAAGAATGTTTCCAATAAGGAAAAATGTATAGTTTCAAGCAAGTAAAGATAAATTGAATAGCATTTTATTTTAAAAGGAATTAACCCCACTTGTCATTTGCCAGATAGATTGCAAGATGTTTTCTAAGGGGTCATTAGGGAACTCAGAATCATAAAATTTTTGAAAGATTTGTGTAGACTTACTACAGATGTAAAGACTTTTTTTGTAAATCTTAAGTTAACGATATTCATCTTCTATTTATTTTATTTTCAGAAGAAAGGGGAGGTGATGTCCTTTTTCACCAGCGTGCAGCTTACTGTCTTTTAAGCATTATCTAGAACACTTACCTTTTCTAAAACTAACATCAAAACTAATTGCTTTTAGCTTACTAGAGGAAAACTGTAATATGAAAACACTGTCCACAGTGATAAGACACGTTACCAAAAACTGGCTTCATAAGATCGGTTCTACTTTGTAGAGCACCTAGCAGCGTAGTGGGAAGTATCATCATTCAAAACCTAGGAAAACCTCTTCTATTTTAAAATCTGCATCCTTAGAACTTAATGCAGCTCGGCACTGAGATGAGCTGTCCCTGCTCAGCTCCAGAGCGTCCATTGCTGTTTGCCTGTCTTGCACATGGTGTTGGTTGTAACGTGCTATGTGGGTGAAGGAGAGGTATGGTTGTCCCAGCATGTGGCTGCGCGTGTGACTTGATTGTGTGTACCCTCCTGTGAAAACACGAATGGCCTGTCAGGTGTCCCTTGCTTGAATCATCAGTTATCATTTTCTTCTCTAGATTCATTATTATAATTCTTCTTAGCAGTCTGCAGGAAGTTGAATGGAGTTTGATACTATACAGGTGTTCCACATTTTATGTAATACTTTTTTCCTGAAAAAAAAAATCTGTTTATTAAGCTGGAAATCAAATATGTTGTGAACTTGTGGTCTTTGAACATTCTTCCTAAGTCCTTTTGTGGATACGTGATCAATGCAAATTGTTGCAAACAAATTTCTCTGTCAGGTTGTTTCAGGTTGTTCTGGTGGACGTTCTTAAAATGGGGGACACCTGTCATGGGTTGTTACACTCCAAGAAACATTGAATTGGGAAATTTTTGGAATAAACAGTGTGAATGAACCCTGTTGTTTTTAATTTACTAACTTTAAAATTGGCTTAATTTTCTATTTTGCTATTTTGGATAATTTCCCAGGTCTTAGCAGGTTCCCAATTCCATGTCTGTAATTCCATTAGTAACCACATGGCGCTGAACTGTTACGTTTGCAGGGGTCACTGTGAGCTCTGTAAGACTGATGGGTAATCTTAGACCAAGACACTCTTGCTGTCTGCGTAAATTGTATCTCTCATGTAGAACATGCTTTCTTTTATACAGACTCTTATTTCAGTCTGGATGATTTATTTCTACACTGTACTATAAATGAATGCTATTATACATTTTCTTTGTTTGACAAAGGAAATAATATCTCCCTTTTTTCCCTCCTCATCTCTGTGCATATGTTTCCTGTCTGCGGCTTGCTTACCACTTATTGCAAGATCAAGCAGGTTGGTGTGATTGAGTTGCACTCCACTTGGTACAGTTATTTATCTTATCAAGGATTTTTTATTTAAATACATCACATTGAAACATTTTAATAACTTTTTACAAGGTAAGTATTCATCTTTTGTATTTAAAAAGTCTTTCAATTTTATCTTTAAAAATCTTCCTTTTTGCTAAATTCTTAAAGAGCCACTAAGCCAAATTATGAAGATCCGGTTACAACTGATTTGGCATTCAAAAATTCTCCACTGCTCCCGGGAGCGTGAGGAGAGGGCAGCTGAGTTACCACTGCTTCTCTTTGGCTTAATTAAATCTTTTTTTTTTTTTAAGCATTAACTTTTTTATACTTATTTACCTGGAATTTAGTGCTGAATTTCATCATGTAATATTAGAAAAAGAAAATTTTTTTTATTGGTTTGGTTGATAAGACCTTTTTCTGTGGCACTGAGATCAAACCCAGGGCTTTTCTTCTGGTAGTTAAGTGCTCTACCACTGAGCTGCGCCCCTACCCCTTTATGAAAATCTATGTAGGCGTTTGTCGCCTTAGAGGGACATCAAAGTCCTCATTACTGTGATGAGGGCCGACCCCTCAGTGCTCCTCTGCAGTGTTGGCCCCTGCTCCCTGGACTCCAGCTTCCCCCAGGTGAAGCAGCCCTGGGGTCCAGCAGACCAGCTCCCTGGAGGTTAAGGCTTACATCCTTGGGAGCCAAGACTAAAAGTTCACTCATTACAACTGTATGTACTGTTAGTGATACCACATTCTTAAATGTGTGCTTAGGAAGTTTATATATACTTCTGTTAAACTAACTATACTTCTATTTAAGAATGACAGTGGTGTGTCAGGGTAATTCTGGCTAGACAACATGTGACTTAAATATTTATACTTTGAAACTAACCCCAGCTATGTATATTGGATCTTCCTGAAGGTGTTATTGGATCATAGAACTTTTTTTCTGATAAATCATCAGGTTGAAAAATTTACCTGAATGGTTTTGAACTACTAATGTAACCCTTCAATATTCATTCATCAAGAGGCATTCATTTTTATATTTCTGTATATAAAATTTTTATATTTTACTGCCTCTTAATATGTTTTAGAACCGTTTTAACCATTAACACAACACATATAGCCCTATAGATCTATGTTCATATGTTGATCATTTCCTTTATACCATTTAGATCCATGCCTTCAACACATATTATTTTGGTTTTAACATATTGGCTGGCCACTTTTCTTTAAATATTTGTGATTTTGAGGTGGAAGTCACACATTTTTTAAATGCATGCACTTCCTGTAAACCTGAACTTACGCTTGTCTTCCTCAAATTTCTAAGAAATGATACTGCTGATGAAAAAATCTTTTCTAGGAATTCATTGGGAACAGGAGTTAAATTACTTGTAAAAATTATTTTTAACAGGGTAATTCAAAAGGTTCAATGTGGGTGACTGCCAAACAAGCTGATAGAATGAGGCCTCATCCTGACTTTGGAATGCAATGAATCACACCACACCACAGCATGAGTCTGGATTAGTGCTTTTAGTTACTCTCTGTGTGCCTTAGATTTTGCTTTAGACCTATAGTTCTATAGAAATGAATGGTGATGTCTTTGAAACTCTCAGGTTGTTTTTTTTGTTTTGTTTTGTTTTTTTATCTTGAGTTAAATAAAGCCTATGAATGATTCTCTCTCTCCTGGCTCCTAAAAGAATATATTCAGTATGTGGCTCCTTCAGGATTATTTTCGGTGCCTAGTCCTCTTTTGCAAGAGGGGTTGGACCTTGGGCAGAGACACTGACAGTGCATCCGTTAACTGTTCTGGCTGACGCTCGTGTTCACAGTCCTTAGGGAAGGAAGTTGAGAACGAGCAAGCTTTCAGGAGAGCCTCGGGCCGGTTCTGGGAAACATTTCAGTGGGTGTATGAAGGAGCACATTTCTAAGAATTTGTATTACCAGAAATAAATTGCCATTGATTCAGCTTCATAACCATTTTAATAAGCTAGCTTTATGTTCTCTTTTTGATTTTTCGTTTGAAATTCATGATTCTGAAGCTCATCAGTGAACTTTCTTTGAACATCTATTACATGTATGTGAACTACACTATTAGATGTTATAATCTAAACATATCAATTGGAAACTTTCTTGGTAATATGTCTACTTATTTTGATACTTGGTATGTTTAACCTGAGGGGGGAATTTGAGGATCTTGGGTTTGGTGTAGTAAAGAGCTATGTTGGTGGCTCATTTAGGATCTAATGACACATCAGGGCAGCTCATCAGTTGTAAAATACCTTGTTTATGATGATAGCAGTTAAAAATGGTTGGTATAGAGTTTTTTACCTTGAAAAGTATTCTATGACAGGAAGTAGTTTCTAGGGATTTTATTAAATAAAAGCTACATGACATAAATTGTGCCTGCTGTTTTGATCTGTGTGTTTAATGTCTACATGGCTTTTTTTGTTTTTGGTTTTTTTTTTTTGTTTTGTTTTTTTGAGGTAGAGTCTGTAGTAGCTCCATTCTGGCTTTGAACTCACAGTGATCCTCCCACCTCTGCCTCATGTGCTAGGATTAAAGGCATGCGCTGCCACACTAGGCCTACATGACTAAATTTTTCTGACAATTTAGGGGAAGGCATTTGAGAAGCCACATGATTTTGTACTTAACTATCAGGAAGAAGTAACCAAAGGGTCATTTACTTTTTTGTGCTATTTGGATATACATAAATCTTCACTTTTTAAAAATTGGCTTTCCTATTTTTCTTTCCATATTTTTATGCTCATCTATTTTGTTTCGCTTTCACTTACTTTTTTTGTTCTTAGATACCACTGTAGCAGTTTGAATTTTTTAATGAATTAAATTTTTTTTAGGAACATAAAAGTGAGAGATATTACTGGTTTCATTTCCTTAAAATGTTGATGTGTAGTTTTGTATGATTGAGGCCAGGCAGTTCCATATTGAAGATAATTCATATGTCTGAAATGCTGACTTGTAGTGACTGCTTCAATTAAATTACTCAACTAGGTAAAAAGAAAGTTTCCCCAGATAAGATGGTAGAAATGCAAGCTAAAATTGACGAGGAGAGAAAAGCACTGGAAACAAAGCTCGACATGGAAGAAGAAGAAAGAAACAAGGCCAGAGCTGAGCTGGAGAAGCGGGAGAAAGACCTGCTGAAGGCCCAGTGAGTCCTGGGGCGGGGAAGATGGGTTCAGCTCCCAGGACCCACGTAAAGCCAGATGGGCAAGGTGGTACATGCATCAGGAGGTCATTTGCAGTGGCTGGAGATTCTGGCACACCCATTCTCTTCTATCTGCTATCTTTCTCTAAATAAAATATTTTTTAAATTTTTAAAAATATTTTTGTCTTCAGTGAAGCTGTATTTGGGAAGAAGGACCTGTGTGTGGTATATTTCTAAAACCTAGATCTTCTTTGATTATTTAATTTCTCTTTGGGAGAAAAATATATCTTTGCAAATTTGAGTTATGCATTAAATTGTGAATTAATACTGCACAGTATATATAGTTGGTAGAGATATTATATAATCATTTAGAATATTCTCATCGTAATTAATAGACAAGAGCATCAGTCTTTGCTGGAAAAATTATCTGCTCTGGAGAAGAAGGTAATTGTTGGTGGTGTTGACTTGTTGGCCAAAGCTGAGGAACAAGAGAAACTTCTGGAAGAATCCAATATGGAGCTAGAAGAAAGGAGAAAAAGAGCTGAGCAGCTTCGCAGAGAGCTGGAGGAGAAAGAGGTGATAAGACTTTCTATGAAGCCTAACTCTTTGCCTAGTATATTTAACTTTTCCAGTAGAAACCTAATATTGAAAATATTTATGAAAAATTAAAACAGATTTATGGATTATTTTAAAGACAATAATTGCTAAATATCTATGTCATTTGTTTTTTTTAAATTGTGGGTTAAAGGAAATTACTCTAAAGTTTACCAATTTTTATCATAGCAAGAGCGCTTGGATATCGAGGAAAAATATACCAGTTTGCAAGAGGAAGCACAGGGAAAGACCAAGAAGCTAAAGAAAGTTTGGACTATGTTGATGGCTGCCAAGTCAGAGGTTGGTTTCTTAGAAATTACCTGCTCCCATAGTTCTAAATTCTTACAGAAGATGTGTGCTTACAATTTTTTCGTGTACGAGTGCGCACATGCATGTGGAAGCCAAAGGCCAGCTAGGGTACTGTTTCAGGCACCATCCACCTTTTTGAGACAAGAAGTCTCTGTGGCTTGGAGCTTGCTGGGGGTCCCAGGGGTCTGCCTGCTTCGTCCTGTACAGTACAGACTACGGATGTGCACTGCTGCCACACTCAGCTTTTAAAAATCTCTTCAATTAAATTTATTTTTTTTATGAGAAAGAGCAAGAGAGAGAGAGAATTGGCGTGCCAGGGCCTCCAGCCACTGTACTCGAACTCCAGAGCATGTGCAACCTTGCACGTGCATCTGGCTTACGTGGAATCTGGGGAGTTGAACATGGGTCCTTAGGCTTTGCAGGCAAGCGCCTTAACCACTAAGCAATCTCTCCAGCTCCACTCTCAGCTTTTTTACTTGGGCACTACTGGGGATTGAACTCAGGTCCTCATGCTTGCAAAAGGCATGTGCTTACAACTTTAAAAATTGAAAACAAGGGCTAGAGAGATGGCTTAGTGGTTAAAGCATCTGCCTGTGAAGTCAAAGGACCCAGGTTCAGTTCCCCACTACCTACGTGAGCCAGATGCACAGGTGGCACATATGTCTGGAGTTCATTTACAGTGGCTGAAGGCCCTGGCATACCTATTCTCTCTCTCTCTCTCTCTCTCATTCATCTTTTTTCTCTTGCAATTAAATCAAATAGATAAATATATAAAATTTTAATGAAACATTACTCCTTTCTGTACAGTTTTTAATTTTAGCTATTAAGCTAAGTCCCTTCTTTATCCCTCCCCCCAAACTTTAACTGAAAACCTGAAATAGACAATGATGGTCTTGCTATGTCTGTTACTTTTGAACTGGCATCCTATGTCATCTGAAACTGTTCTGCATATAAAATCTGGTCTGCTTATCAAGTTTTCGTGGCTCTTCCGATAGATGGCTGATCTCCAACAAGAGCATCAGAGGGAAATCGAGGGCCTGCTGGAGAACATCCGGCAGCTGAGCCGAGAGCTGCGGCTGCAGATGCTCATTATCGACAACTTTATTCCTCAGGACTACCAGGTGAGAGAGAGAGCGCCGGGCGTCTCCATCCCAGCGTGGCGCTCTTTCTGCCTGGGGTTTTTTGGTTTTGGTCTTGGTTTTTCGAGGTAGGGTCCCACTCTAGCCCAGGCTGACCTGGAATTCACCATGTAGTCTCAGGGTGGACTTGAACTCAACAGTAGTCCTCCTACCTCTGCCTCCTGAGTGCTCAAATTAAAGGCGTATATCACCACACCTCGCTTTTCTAGTATATTTTTTAAAACTTTAACATAGTAATTTTTTGAACAATGTGTTTTGAATATCAATATAACATTAAGAAACTTTTAAAATTTATTTCTTGGATCTCAGGTGCACAGATTTAATTGTGGGTTCCTGGTACACTCCATTGGTCCTTTGATGTGCTGATTTGTGTGTAGCTGTTTTGTAGTTAACTTCTCGCTCAGCAGGGACCTGGACATTAAACTACTTCCAGCCAAATAGCTTTCCACCTCCTTCCATGCCTTGTCTCTTCCAGCCTACCCCAGCCCTCACTCTGACCTCAGGTTCTTGTGTAATTTCATGACATCTACATATGTTCCTGTGAAGTATATGTTTTTAAAATGCATGTTTCAGCATACAATGTTTTGAGCATTAACTTTGTTAATTTAACATTAAGAGTTTAGTTCTGGGCTGGAGGTTAAGGGACTTGGCTGTGAAGCCTAAGAACACAGGTTCCAGTCCCCAGGACCTACATAAGCCTGATGCTCAAGGTGGCGCATGTGTGGAGTTCGTTTGCAGTGGCTGGAGGCCCTGGCATGCCCATATTCTCTCTCTGTGTAATAAATAAATAAAATTAAATAAAAAAGAGCATAGTTTTCAACCGGATGTGGTGGTGCACACTTTTAATCCCAGCACTCAGGAGGAAGCGTGAGGATGAGCAAGACACAATGACATGTATGAAAATGTCATACATGTTATTTATACCAACTCAACATGATACATGTATGAAAATGTCATGCATGTTATTTATACCAACTCAACATGATACATGTATGAAAATGTCATACATATTATTTATACCAACTCAACATTAGTTCGAAGAGTGTTTCCCATTATTAAAAACCAACCTTGGCTCTTTTAAAAGGAAATGATTGAGCACTACGTGCACTGGAATGAAGACATAGGCGAATGGCAGCTAGTGAGTACTCGTGTGCCCGTTGTGAGTGCTGGGGGGAGCTGTGCCAGGTCTTGCAGGAGGGGGAGGTGGTCCACACAGTGGGTCTGGGGAGGATCCAGCAGGCCAGACAGCAGAAACCCTGTGTGGAAGTGGCCTATGTCTGGAGCTGCATGGGGCTGGGAGACCTCTGAGCTCCTGGGTGCCCGAGGGTTCGGCTTGTGTTTCTCCACGAGCCATAGGAGGCCTCAGGGCCGTGTGCCCAGTTCACAGTGCTAATGCAGACATTTTCTTCCCCTTTTCCCTTCTTGAGAAATGTGTTGCCTATACAGGAAATAACATGAGGAAGCAAACTCCAGTACCTGATAAAAAAGAGAAAGACGTAAGAGCACTTTTTTTACAATACTGTTTGTTCCTTGACAGCAGTGTGGGTCAGTGTGTCGTCTCATGGACCTGGAGTCTGTGTCTGGGCTCTGCTGAGCAGGGGGCTCGTCCCTTGGGAATAGAGGCTCTGGGTGAGGTGGGAATTAGGACAGCACTGCTCCCTGTGGCTTAGCACAGCCATGCCATGAGCGGAGTCGTCTTGTTCCTCATCTCAGGGTCGTGGGGATGAGGAGACTCCAGCTCCCTTTCAGAGCCAGTTTAGTCCTAGGTCAATAAGAAGAGGGACCAGACCCGCTTTGTGGACAGCAAGGTGGCTTTTGTTTATGTTTGAGGAAACTTCCCCAGCTTTGAATACATGTTAGAGATCAGGAGTAGAAATGTCTGTGGATTGACTTTGTTTTGCCTTCTGTGCTCTTGTTAGATGTTTACTCAACCATGTAAACATTTCCCCAAATCGGGTGTAACTTTCCTTGCGTTTGTCTCTTTCCCTAGCCCTTTGAAGTAGACCTTTCTCACGTGTACCTCGCCTACACTGAGGAGAGTCTGCGTCAGTCTTTGATGAAATTAGAAAGGCCACGGACTTCAAAGGGGAAGGCGAGGCCGAAGACGGGGAGAAGGTGAGAGTCCTCGGGTCCTGAGCGATGGCGGCATTGAGGTGCTTGCTCCAGATATACTTAAAGGAAGTTAAATTTTAGTTAGTTAATAATGACAGATGTTTTTACTGGCATATTAAAAAAATGCCTTGCTCCTTACATTTACAATTTGAGTAAGTAAAATATGGCTAAAGAATTGCGGTCTTCCGGGGGCTGGGAGGTGGCACAGCCGTCAGTTAAAGGTAGTTGTTGCAAAGCTGCCAGCCTGAGCTCAGTTCCCCAGCCGCCCACATAAAGTCAGATGCAAAAGGCGGCACAAGCGTCTGGTTTTCTTTGCAGCAGCAAGAGACCCTTACACACACACACACACACACACACACACACACAGTTTTTTAAAAAAGAATTACAGACTTCCATATTTCTTTAGCCCTCTTGAGTAATAGAATTTACTTTGAATTCACTTTTGTTCTTTCCTGACGTACAGTGAAATGTCTGTTGTTTTCTTAATTCTTCTACTAATTCTTCTAATGAGATGCTAATTTGCCTCATTAGACTCTCAGAACATAATGTTCAGCTGGTTAGTTTTTCTGTCATAAACATTGCCCTGAGGACCTTGGTTTCGTAGGTCACAAGGTAAGGAAAATTGATCTGACCATCTTCCCCCCAGCTTTTAAAAAAATTATTTATTTGCAAGCAGATGTGGGGGAGAGGTAGAGAGAGAAAGAAAATAGACACCTCAGGGCCTCCCACCCCTGCAAACAAAGAAAAAATGGGTGTTAATTGGTCACTTATATGACCATACAAGGCAGATGTTGGGGTGTTTGCAGACCCAGTGGCCACCCGGTATTTTCTGCTACATGTGTAAAGTGTTGGCACTTCAGTCTTCTAAGGAAAGCACTCACATTTCATTTCTCTCTTCTCCAAACAGAAAGCGTTCTGCGAAGCCTGAAACTGTAATTGATTCATTACTCCAGTAAATGTTACAGACTTTAGTGACAATAAAAGCTAGTGGTGTTTTCACACCTGGACAGAAATGTGTAATTAAAACATGGAAGATGCCTACGTACTGTCATGTAATGGAAGCTGTAAATTGTGGCGTTAAGACTGGAAATAACAGTTTGCCTGCTAACTTTGAAGTGTGTAGCAAGTTCATACAACATTGACAGTGTACAGTTGTGATCATGTGGTGTTCTTCCTTCCACTGCACTGAGGGGACATCCGCGCGTGGGGAGCTGCCGTTCTGACGCCTCTGTCTCAGTTATTTGCCCAACTACTGTAAACTTAGATAATCAAGATTTCAGTACCAGAGGAAAATATGTCCTGTTTCTCGCACGGCCACTAGCAACTTGAATTGCCCTGTCTGTGGTGGGTGAGAAGCGAGTGGCCTCTCCCAGCACTGACCAGCCAGCCCCCTGAGAGCGAACACATTCTCCTTTCACACTAGTAGTCACTGTGTGTTAGGTATTATGTGACTGGTCTCCTGTAGAAAGCTTGATAATTAGCGTTCTTTGCAAGTACACAGTTCAAATGCAGAAGTGGAAAGTGTGCTCCTCTGGAGCCCTGTGACTTTGTGCCAGGTCTGACGTCACATTCTGCCCCTTGCCTTGTTCTCTGGCTTCCTCGCGCTCCCGTGAAGCCAGTCCTGACCTGTATGTTCCCAAACGTGTATTTTTTAAAATATATTTTATTTATTTATTTATTTGAGAGAGAATGAGGTATAGAGAGAGAGAGAAAGAGAGAATGGACGCACCAGGGCCTCCAGCCACTGCAAACAAACTCCAGATGCGTGTGCCACCTTGTGCATCTGGCTTACATGGGTACTGGGGAGTCAAACCTGGATCCTTTGGCTTTGCAGGCAAATGCCTTAACCGCTAAGCCATCTCTCCAGCCCCCAAACATGTACTTTTAAAGAATGTCTTTGTAGCTAAGCTAGAAAAATATTTTTAAATTCTTTTTCTTTGAGAGTGCTTTTTTATTAGCATTCTTCTCCGACTTTTCCTCTCTTGATTAATCCAGCTAGGCCATATTTCTCTCTAAATAAAATTAAATCCACTGGGTCTGGAGATGGTTCAGTGGTTAAAGGCCCGGCCATGCAAGCATGAATACCTGAGTTCAGATCCCCAGATCTGTGGTGGGCTTCTGTAAGCCTAACATGCCTAGGGCAAGGTGGGAGGCAGAGGCAGGAGAATATCACTGATGCTCACAGACCAGCTGGCAGTAAACAACTAACAAGGAAGACTCAAACCTCAGCGAGGTGGGAGGTGGCGACCAGAGCTTGTCCTCTGACCTCCACGCATGGGCCGTGCGTGTGCGTTGTCCCCATTCACACATATGAACATACATTTTGTAAGTTTAAAATTATGCGATTAGCTCCAAAGACATGATTACAAAGGTATTGAGACTTCACAAGTTAGGATTTATGAAAATAGGATTTTAAGGGGTAAATAGGTGTTGAATTATAATAGAGCTGTATAGAGTGAAGTCCTGGTGAGGGTGTCCACAACTTGACAGTGCTTTCCAGAAGTGTGGTGCTAAGGGTTCTGTGTGTGGTGAGTGTTTGCTGCATGGGTAGCATGGCATCTCCTTGGCAGTGTGTAAGACCAAAGCGGTGACTTCCTCTGCAGAGCACTGTTTAGGTGCCATGAGGAGTGAGCTAAAGCTGTCTTGTAAAGGCTTGCGTGAGCAGACTATCTGGGCACTTGTAAATGATTTTGATGATATATGTTTAACTGTGTTAGTAATTACTCTACAAAAATCTAATTTCACCAGTGGGAAGAAAATCCATGCATACCTTTTTTTTTTGGTTTTGTGAGGTAGGGTCCCACTCTAGCTCAGGCTGACGTGGAATTCACTGTAGTCTCAGGGTGGCCTAGAACTCACAGTGATCCTTCTACCTCTGCCTCCCGAGTGCTGGTATTAAAGGTGTGTGCCACCATGCCCAGCTCATACATACTATTTTTAAAGTCCTTTTTTTCCTTTTTTTGGCTTTTTGAAGTAGGAATTCACTGTAGTCCAGGCTGACCTGGAACTCGTGCTGATCCTTCTGCCTCAGCCACCTGAGGGCTAGGATTAAAGGCATGTGCCACCATGTCTAGAAGAAGTCTGCTTTTCTATTCTTTTAACAATTCAGTTAGCAGGCTGGGGAGATGGCTTAGTGATAAAAGGCACTTGCTTGCAAAGCCTACCGCCTGGGTTTGATTCCCAAGTACCCCATGTAAAGCCAGATGGAAAAAGTGGCACATATACCTGGGGTTCATTTTGTTTGCAACGGCAAGAGTCCCTGGCATGCCCATATTCATATCTTTCCCCCTCCCTCATTCCCCCACCACTAAGTAAATTAAACAATTCAGTTAGTCAGGAAGAAATACCTTTTGAATGAATTAAAATTTAAAATATTATGGAAATTAGCTGGGTTTGGTGTCACGTGCATTTAATCTCAGCACTCAGGAGGCAGAGGTAGGAGGATCACCTTGAGTTCACCTTGAGACTACAGAGTGAATTCCAGGTCAACCTGGGCTAGAGTGAGACCCTACCTCAAAAAAAAATTATGGAAATTAAAGCCAATATGTTAGATATTTTTGTTCCACTGAATCACAATAACAAGAATCTGTAATTTTTGTTTATTTGTTGTGTTAGCACAGGCCAGCCTGGTACTTGCACTCTCCCTGCCTAGTGTCATCACACCTAATCACATTTTTTAAAACATTTATGTTAGAAGCTCTAGAACACATGGAAATTATTCACTTTGTGAAGTAACAAAATCAGATATTTTAGTTAGACCAAAGAGTTCATTTGAAGATAATAGGACACTGGGCGTGGCTCCTGGCATAGCAGTTCTATAATTCCTTCCCATTCACTTTGTGACCACGAGCGCAGTCAGTCAGTATTGATGTCATGAAAGGATATAGACAAACAAACTTGCTCAGTATTTGAAATGAATGTGCAGATTCCATACGTCTGGCTCATCTATATACAAACATACACATATACATAGGTACTTGATGAGTATTCTTTAATTTAAGAAGCAATATTTATTTATTAAAAGGAAACTTGATAGAACATTATGGTTTGTAATATGTTCTTTAAGAAACTCTGTAATTACATACAGTAATAGTTAGAATATTTAAATATAGTATTTCCATTGTTGTATAGACTCTTATAAAGTGTAAGGTTAACCAAGCTGGGGGGTAGGTGGGGTACGCATCTGCGTACTTGTCCCACAATACGCATTTGACACACTGTCACGTGTACTCTCTGGAGAAAGGGTATTTATTTATTTTCTTTTTCACACAAGAACACGTAAGGTTACTTTGGAGGGAGTTGGTCACACTTCACATGCAACATTGTTTTTAAAATTATGGTTATGGTTTGGTCTATTTTTTTAAGTTTTATTTATTTATTAGAGAGACAGAGAGTAGAGAATGGGCACGCCAGGGCCTCTAGCCACTGCAAACAAACTCCAGACGCATGCACCACCTTGTGCATCTGACCTAGGTGGGACCTGGACAGGCGAACCTGGGTCCTTAGGCTTCGTAGGCATGTGCCCTAACCACTAAGCCATCTCTCCAGCCCTGTTTTTATTTTTTTTATTCAGTCTGCTTTTAGTATTTTTTCCCCTTAACACTTAAGGAAAGTCCTCTTCCCTACAGGGCTATGAATTAAGGAATGGGTAGAGTTTACATTTACTTACACCAGTGTCTGCCCAATCTCTTAATGTGTACATGTGTTATCCTCTCTATTTTTTTTTCTTAAGATACTAGAAGAAAAACATAGATCTTCTTAGTGCCTTTGAACTTACACTGTAGTCTGACTAAATTATTAAAAACTTCAGTAACACTATTACACTGCTGTATGTTGGCCATTATGACAAGTGTACAATGAGTTGGTTGTATTGACTGCAAGAGCCTCGCTTTCCTGGTGTTTCGTGTATAAGTTGTATTTGTTCAAGTTCTATATATCACTGTTGTATGCGCACGTACCGCGTGCGTGAATAAGAAATAAAAACTCTGCCTGATGCTCGCAGATCTTCCTTCCTCAAGTGTTGGCTTGTTTGTTTTGGGAGTTTTGGAGACCGAGTCTTGCTACCTAGCCTAGGCTGGCCTTGGACCTGGGGCAGCCCTCCTGCCCCCGTCCCTGCCCCCGTGCCTCTCTAGTGCCGCGGTGGCAGACAGGCTCCACTAGCCTGGCTCTTTGGAACTATGTGCTGATTCCTGATTTTCGTGAGCTATTGAGGCTTGCGCTCCACATCCAGTTCTGTACACCTTGGAGAGCCCTGCGCACCCTCACCCCCAGAAGATGTTAATATTGGAGCTGTTTTAAGTAGAAATCATCATAAAACAGAAATTTGGGAGAAATGTTTTTTAATTCACTTCTCATATTTTTTACCAAAGTATTTTTATTTTTTGCCAATTTTATACGTGTGTGTAATGCATTTGATCACATTCACCTCCCCTTGCCTTTTCTTGTCCGCCTCCTGCTCCCACTGAACCCTGCCAGTCCCCCTTCCCTTCCACTTTCATGTCTTTTGTGTGACTGACTCACTGAGTTCAGAGTTGCTCATATGAGCTGCGTGAGAGGCTGTTCACCAGAGCGTGGGCAGCTCCCCAGTGCCCACAGTACTGAAGAGCCCCCCCACCAGTGGCTGTTAATTACCAGTAGGTCCTCAAGGAGGGGCCTGGTCCTCACGAGCCCCCGCCACCCATTATGAGATGTTGGGGTGGGCCTTGCTTCCCGAACCCTGGAGGGGGGGATGTAGATGTCCCACTTAAGCCTGGGCGTTCAGCAACCCCTCGTTCTGGGCGCTTTGATCAGTTACAACTCTAGTACCTGCCACCCAGTGCAAAGAGAAAATTCCTTGACCAAAACTGAGCACAGCCCAGAGATGGCCATAAATATTTCGAAGCTAGTTTGATGGGCACAGCACGTCTATTTGGCCAAGCAGTAGTAGCTTCCTCTGCAGGGCCTATGACATGCTCATCCACAGGCTTTTGACCAGGTTTATGGTGGCAGGCATGAATTCCCTCCTATGAAGTGGGTCTCAAACCCAATCACAAAGCAACTGGGCGGGGGTGCACTGGAGAGAATCCTCAGTGGTTAATGCTGTCTGCAAAGCCTAATGACCCAGGATCAATCCCCCAGTATCCATATAAAGCCAAATGCACAAAGTGGCACATGCGTCAGGAATTTGTTTGCAGTGGTTAGAGGCCCTGGCATGCCCATTCTCTCCCTTCTCCCCCCTCCCACTGTCTCTCTTTCTCTGCTTCCAAATAAAACTTTTTTTAAAAGAAAGCAGCAGGGCATGGTGGTGCACACCTTTAACTAGCACTCAGGAGGCAGAGGTAGAAGGATTGCTGTGAGTTCCAGGCCACTGTGAGACTACATAGTAAATTCCAGGTCAGCCTGGGCTAGAGCAAGACCCTACCTAGAAAAACGAAAACAAAAAAGTAAAAAGAAATCACTTGGTTGCCCCATTAACAGTCATGCCACTACTGCAACAGTGAGCACACCTTGCCTCCCAAGGTCAGGTAGTGGCGCACACGGGCTCCGTAGCTCGGTACAGTTGATGACTTCTCCCTCAACAGCCTGCAGAGCATCGTCTGGCACTGGAGGCCAGCCAGCAGGGGGTAAGCTCCTAGCTCAGCTCCAACTTGAATTATTCATGGCCTACAGCTGGAGCATATGGAGTCTTCAGCAATGCGGCCTTACCATTTTGTTCTGGTGGGCAGCCATGAGCAGTGGTGGTGGCCTGGATTGTTTCGGGGGCCTCAGAGGCCTTCCTTACTGTTGCAGTCAGGTCCGCATTACTGGCAGAAATCACCCGACCAAGAGCAGCTTGTGGGGAAAAAAAGGTTTGTTTTGGCTTACATACTCAAGGGGAAGCTCCATGATGGCAGGGGAAAATGATGGCATGAGCAGAGGGTGGACATCACCTCCTGGCTAACATCAGGTAAACAACAGGAACAGGACAGTGTACCAGGCACTGTCAAGGGGGAACTGGCTATCACACCCATAAGCCCGCCCCCAACAATACACTCCCTCCAGGAGGCATTAATTCCCAAATCTCTATCAGCTGAGGACCTAGCATTCAGAACACCTGAGTTTATGAGGGACACCTGAATCAAACCACCACATTCCGCCCCTAGCCCCATAAACTCATAACCACCCACGATGTAAAATACAATGCATTCAGTACAACTTTAAAAGTCCCCATAGTTTTTATCTATCCTAATGATGTTCAAACATCCCCATAATTCAAGGTCTTTTAACTGAGTCATAATACCAAAAAATCTCCCCCAAATCCATAATGACACTGAACAAGCACATTGCAAAAGATGGCATTGGGCATAGCAAAAAAATATTCAACCAATACAAGATTTAAACAGGGCAAGCATCAAACTGTAACACCAAGTCCCAACAACTCTAGTCAGTGACAAATCTCCAAGTCCAAAAATTCTAACCAGCAACAAGTCTCTGGAGTTCCAATTCTGCCCCTCCAGCTAGGCTACTCACACTCCTGGAAAACCTCATCTGGGGTTGGCAGCTCTCCTCAGCAGACATCTCGTGGTCCTGGCATCTCCACTGGTTCTCCACTGCCACCCATGGTTCATCCGCATGGCTCCATCGGGTCTCCATGCAGGCATCCAGCAAACCTGCTTCACACTGCCCATGGCCATTTCCAAAACACAAGACCATGTTGTAAACTCAATGACCCTCTCTGTCGCGACCGCCTCGACCAGCAAGGAAGACGCAACGCTCGGACTCTTCTTTAAGCAGTTTATTCAGGAACCTTGAACAATCTTCTGACTGACTGACCCCGAGGAAAGCCAGCCCATCGTATATAAGGCCTTTGGGTAGCCAACCCCAGTATGTCACGTGATGAATGCAGATAGGTCCACATATGAGGAAGCAAGCCAGATTCTCAGCCTTAGCCATATATGGAGTTGTTTACGACAGAGAGCGCTCACCATCGGGGAGGTGGAAGGCGGAAGCCAGCGCCCTCTTTAAGGCGTGGCACTTCGCAGCTCTCTACACCTCTCTTTCCTGCATTTCTTTTTCTTTCTTTTTTTAATTTTTTTTTGTTTTGTTTTGTTTTGCTTTTCGAGGTCTCACTCTAGCCCAGACTGACCTGGAATTCACTATGGAGTCTCAGAGTGGCCTCGAACTCACGGCAATCCTCCTACCTCTGCCTCCCGAGTGCTGGGATTAAAGGTGTGCGCCACCACACCCGGCTTTCCTGCTTTTCTTATACTCCACAATACCAGATAGGGTGCCAATTTGTTAATCCAGGGAAAATAAAGCAGACTTTGAAGAACAGGAACTCCTTCAGCATTCAGGCCCCTTCAAAAGACTGCACTCTTTCTATTTTCCCAGTGTAGGTCAGCTGGCCCAATCACACTGATTGCAATCACTCATACAATTGCAGCTGAACAGGCAGCAGTTTCAGCCCAAAGATTTTATTTCTGTGCCATATCCTTCTACTCACACCAGTCTATTTCTACGCAATGCAACCCTGCACAAGTTCTTAGGACATGGGTATAACAGCAAGCCTCTCACAGAAACTACTTCTAGCCCAGCCCAGGCAAAACTCTTTCCCACCCTCACAAGCCAAACTTCATAGTCCATAGTTCTTATTGCATTCAGGTCTTTCAATGCTGACCAGAATAGTCCATCAAGCTGTACTTACAGCACTGCAAGGCGTCTCTTAGGCCAAGGTTTCAAATCCTTCCACATTCCTCTGGAAGATCAGCACCAAAAGGCCAAAGCCACACAGTCAGGTGTCTAGCAGCCATCCCACTCCTCTGGTACCAACTTTACTGTGTTAGTCAGGGTTCTCTACAGGAACAGAACAACTAGAATGAATTATATTAAAAAGGGAAGTTGGGCTGGAGGGATTGCCTAGCGGTTAAGGCGCTTGCCTGCAAAGCCAAAAGACCCAGGTTCAATTCCCCAGGACCCATGTAAGCCAGATGAACAAGGTAGCACATGCATCTGGAGTTTGTAGTGGCTGGCTCTGACATGCCCATTCTCATTCTCTCTCTCTTCCTCTTTCTCTGTCATATAAGTAAAAAAAGATATTTTTAAATAATGGAATTTATTGGATTCGCTTATGGTAGTCCAACAGCAGTTGCAGGCTCAAGAATCAAGGAACCTGGTAGCTTCTCAGTTCATGTGGGCAGATACCCCAGCAGTCCCGATCCACACTGAAGGCCTGGAGGCTTCCCAAGGAGCCACGGGTCTTCAATCCACTCGGGTCTTCAGTTGATGCTGGTCTTCAGTCCACGCTGCAATGCAGGAAGCAGCTCTGGCAGCCAAGTGGAAGGAAGGAAGGGGCTCTTTTCACCTAGAGCTTCCTGCTATAAAGTCCCCCCTGAGAGGGGCTGCCCACTGTGGGGAAAGGGCTTACCTTGGACAAAGGACTTCCTCCTTCAGTTAACCCTTCCTGGAAACAACCTGGAGACCCACCTGAAAGGGATTTCTGTGGATTATAAAACAGATCAAGTTGACAATACCTTAACCATCACAGTGACCAAAAACACATGGGAAGTTATCCCATTCTTGGCAGGGTAGGGTCTCACTTCTAGCTCAGACTGACCTGGAATTCACTATGGAGTCTCAGGGTGGCCTCAAACTCATGGTAATTCTCCTACTTCTGCCTCCCAAGTGCTGGGATTATAGACTGGCCTTTTCTTATGCAAAAAGGCGTGTGCGAGAGAGAATTGGTGTGCCAGGGTCTCCAGCCACTGCAGTCAAACTTCAGATATGTGTGCCACCTTATGCACATGTATGACCTTATGCACTCCAGATGCATGCGCCCCTTTGTGCATCTGTCTTATGTGGGTCCTGGGGAATCAAACATGGGTCCTTTGGCTTTGCAGGCAAGTGCCTTAACCATGAAGCCATCTTTCCAGCTCAATAAATAAATTTTAAAAAGCTGTTTATAAGCTCCAAACAGTAACATGGCTAGTATTTTTGGCATCATATGTTCTATTGATGAATATTGATTACCAGGCAATGTGCTAGGCAGCCTAAAGAAATTCAAATTAAGAAAGAATTTCTTAAGAAATTGTGATTTGTAGGCTAGTTTCAAAGGGTTTTTCTTTTTACATTATTTAAAAGTACTTAAGGGGCTAGAGAGATGGCTTTGTGGTTAAGGCACTTGCCTGCAAAGCCAAAGGACCCACGTTTGATTCCCCAGAACCCACATAAGACAGGTGCACAAGGTAGTGCATGCATCAGGAGTTTTTTTTTTTTTTTGCAGTGGCTACAGGCCTTGGTGCACCCATTCCTTCTCTCTCTCTTTCTCTCTCTCTCTCCCTCTCAAATAAATAAATAAATAATATTTTAAAGGATTTAAAATATTATTTATTTGCATATGCACATATGTATATGGGTGTGCCAGGGGCCTCTTGCCACTAAAACTGAAACACCAGATGCTTGAGCCACTTTTGGGTCTGGCTTTATATGGGTGGCTAGGGAATTGAACCCAAGCCAGCAGGCTTTGCAACCAAGCATCTTTAACCACTGAGGCATGCTCCCAGTCCCTCAAAGGGTTTTTTAAATTAATTTTTAAGTTAACATACAAAGTGATTGAGTTATCACACTTTCCATGGCTCAGGGTCCATTGCCGAAGAGGTGGCAGAAAGAATGTAAGAGCCAGAGGAAGCGTAGGACTCCTTACAACGTGCTCCTCCAGACACAAAATGGCCTGGATATCCATGACCTCACAGCACCTGACACTACCTACACAAGACCATCATAAGAGGAGGGAAAGAGAGCCGGGCGTGGTGGCGCACGCCTTTAATCCCAGCACTCGGGAGGCAGAGGTAGGAGGATTGCTGTGAGTTCGAGGCCACCCTGAGACTCCATAGTGAATTCCAGGTCAGTCTGAGCTAGAGTGAGACCCTATCTCGAAAAACCAAAAAAAAAAAGAGGAGGAAAAGATGATGACATCAAAATAAAAGAGAGACTGATTGAGAGGGGGAGGGGATATGATGGAGAGTGGAGTTTCAAAGGGGAAAGAGGGGGGAGGGAGGGAATTACCATGGGATATTGTTTACAATCGTGGAAGTTGTCAATTAAAAAGCATTAAAAACACGAAGTGCTTGAGTTGGTTATGGCATTTGTACGTCACTTTGTTCTTATTCATCCCCTCCTCCATGTCCTCTTCCCTCACCCTGTTGTCCACCAACCAGATAGTCTTTTCTTCTGCTTTGATACATAGAATTGTTTGTCTAGTTTTTGTTTGTTTGTTTTTAGTAAAGATCCTTGTATTGATGGCAAATGAAAGTTCATTGTCTCTCTCTCTCTTTTGGGTTTTTGAGGCAAGGTGTCATCACTGTAGCCCAAGCTGACCTGGAACTCTGTAGCTACATGCTGGCTTTGAACTCATGGCAACAAACTCAAAAACTAGACAGTTCTATGTATCACAGCAGAAGAACTGAGTGCTGGGAGTGAAGGGCTGCACCACTATGCCTGGCCTTTTTTTCCTTTTTTTTTTTAAGAGTGTTTTTTGGTTGTAAAGTCTTGGGATTTTTCTCTTCACAACCGCCAGCTTATATAAAACTCTGATGTGGGACCGGAGCGATGGCTCAGTGGCTCAAGGCACTTGCTAGCAAAGCCTGAAGGCCCTGGGCTTGATTACCCCGGGGCCAACATAAAGCCAGATGCGCAAAGTGGCACGTGCATCTGGTGTTTGTTTGTGGTGGCTGGAGGCCCTGGTGCACCCATCCCCCACTCCTCTCTCCTTGCAAATGAAAGGCAGCTCCCATGTAAACAAAATTGAAGGCCGGTTGATAGAGGAGCTTGGGGTGTCTTCGAGAGTGATAGGAGTTCGTGTGCCAGGTGGGCAGAGCCCTGCAAAACTTCCACTGAGACAGTGGCCTCTGGGTTTTTGTCTTATGAATTAGATGAACAAACTCCACAGACCATAGAGGGTGACATTTAGAAGGCTTTAATTTAAGTTTATTTACTTGAGAGAGGGGGAGAGAGAGAGAGGGAGGAGCTGAGGTAGATAGAGAATGGGCGTGCCAGGGCCTCCAACCACTGCAAATGAACTCCAGATGCATGCGCCACCTTGTCCATCTGGCTTTAAGTGAGTACTGGGGAATCGAACCTGTGTCCTTTGGCTTTGCCGGCAAGCACCTTAGCCGCTAAGTCATCTCTCCAGCCCTAGAAAGATTTTGTTATAATAGTTTAAGAGAAGAAAGGAAGGCAGAGCTCCTGCAAAACAAGCAGGAGTCCCTGGAAATAGGAAAATCGTAAGGGAAGTCAAGGAGAGATCTCCAGTGGGAGGAGTTCTGAGCGCCGAAAATCCACCTTGTGACTCTGACCAGGGTCTTTTACAGGAACTCGCTGGGAGGGGACTGAGCCCCCACGTCAGGTGTCAGGGCTTCCTCAGGTTTGCAGGAGAGGGCGTCATGTTCTAGGAAAGGGGGCTCCTTTAGGCAAGAAGGAAAGGAAAGCCCAGAACCTTCTGTCATTTCTGGCCTCCAACAAGGTGGAGCTGTGGTGAGGAACAATGGGGTTTCCCCTACAGGCTCAAGGACATTTCTTCTTTGTAGCCAAGAAAACACTCTGTTGGCTCTGGTGGGGCCCTGTTACCCTCAGCTGCCGGCCACTTCCAGTCCGCTGCTGCACAGCACCGCCGAGCTCTAAGTAGGATGATGGTGTCAGTTCTGCCTCTGCACGGGGCTCCCTGCTCCCCACTTGAGTTTGGGAGTCATGCCACCCACTTTCTTCACACCATAGCACCGAGGCAGTCCTGGACGGTGACCCTCTGTGGTCTGGGAAAGCTGCTGAGCGTGTGCCCACGATGTCGTCACGTGGCAACCTCGACGGCACTCTCTTCGGAAACTTAGCTTCAGCCCAGGGGACCATTTTTCTCCCTCAGGGACGACAGGAGCTAGGAAAAAGAATGAGGCGGGCGTGGTGGCGCACGCCTTTAATCCCAGCACTCAGGAGGCAGAGGTAGGAGGATCGCCGTGATTTCAAGGCCAGCCTGGGACTATGCAGTGAATTCCATGAGCTAGAGTGAGACCCTACCTCAAAAAAAAAAAAAAAAAGTTTAAGTTTTGATGTGATTGACAGGACTGTAAAATCTGATAGCCTCCTTACCTCTAGTCTGTGATGGTGGGCGGCCATTTCCTACTCCCTTTCTCTTCTTTGGTCATCAGAATGTTGAGTTTTTATTTTTATTTCAGAGAGAGAGAGAGCAGATAAAGAGAATGGGTGCACCAGGGCCTCTAGCCACTGCAACGAACCCCAGATGCATGTGCCACCTTATATATCTGGCTTTAAGTGGGTACTGGGGAATTGAACCTGGATCCTTTGGCTTTGCTGGCAAGTGCCTTAAGTGCTAAGCCACCTCTTCAGCCTGAGTTTTTTATTTTTATTTATTTACTTGAGAGAGAGGGAGGGAGAGAGAATATTGAGTATGCCAGGACCGCTTACTGCTGTGAACGAACTCCAGACACATGTGCCACTTTGTGCATCTGACTTTATGTGAGTACCGAGGAATCAAACCCCAGCCCTCAAGCTTCGCAAGCAAGCACCTTAACCGCGGAGCCATCTGCTTGGCCCTGCTTTTTATTGTCTTTTGTTTTCTATTCTTTTTATTTATTTTTATTTTATTTATTTATTTATTTTGGTTTTTCGAGGTAGGGTCTCACTCTGGCCCAGGCTGACCTGGAATTCACTATGTAGTCTCAGGATGGCCTCGAACTCATGACGCTCCTCCTACCTCTGCCTCCTGAGTGCTGGGATTAAAGGCGTGCGCCACCACGCCGGCTTTATTCTTTTTATTTTGAGACAGGGTTTCATAATGTAGCTCCAGCTGGCTTCAAACTCATGGCAATCGCCTTACCTCAGCCTGCTGAGGACTGGAACTACAGATGCTATCCACTACGCCCAGCCACTGTTCCTCTCTGTCTTTCCAGTGGATCATTTTAAATCCATTTGTAAAGCTAGGCAGCATCCAAATCAATGAAGAGTACAGTCAGCCTGAGCTTGGCAGGAACAGTTGAAGGCCCGGCCCAGACTTCACGCACGGAATATTAGCTGAATCGCTCCTTCTTAAGCTATTTCATTTGCAAAGCAAATCAGGTATTCGGGTCTTCCTTCGGAAGTTGAACTAAAGTGTGGGAAAATGATTGTGAAGAGGCTACTTCAAAAACAACCTGTTTCCTTTCAACATCTATCTCAGGCTTCCTGCGACCCAACCTTCACGTTACTTTTATCACTGTTATCAGAACCTCAGATCGCCTTACCCAAATATGTTCATGGCCCTGACTGAATGCTATGACAGATCAGATGTTCTTCCACACCTGCCCTCCTCCCCCACCCTCCTTAGAGGGCTGGGGAAATTTCAGTTTGTAATCAAAGGCTTTATTTCTCCAATGGCACCAGAGACTCTAACTGGGACTTTACAAATGAATAGAATTTTCTCAGAGTCGATACCAATCTCAACAAGAGGATATTGCCTAACCCAACCTAAAAGTACCATAGTCATTACAGAAATGTTGTGTTGCCCTTGATTTCTAATCTCCACCCTGGTTATGCCACACTCAGTCATCGGCCTTCCCTTTTTTTTTTTTTTTGAGTTAGCATCAAATGATGGGGTCTCTTCTGTGCCCTGTTGTGATATGCCTCTCTACTAACTGCCTATCTGCCCTATGCTGGGTAGCATGTTCTGAGGAGCCCAGAAATGCCAGTTGCAAAACTCAGCACCCTGGAAGGGAGGCTCGTAAATGGAGAACGGCTGTGGTCAAGGGAATGAATGAGTGATGAGCGGTCAGTCTGTGCTGTGCTCTCTTGCGGCGAGCATGGTCCTCACAGGCTGTCTGCCTGGATAAAGGATCAGAAAGGGTGTGTCTTTAGGGATTGAAGGGGCTGATTGAAGTCTCAGAGGCTCCCAGGAGGACAGCAGACATGCCTCGTGCATTGACTGGGTGCTAAAGTACATATGGGGTGCAGGGAGATGAGCCTGAGGACAGAGGTTGGGCTGGGTGCTCGTGTGGGAGCCATTTTTTTTGTTTGTATTTGGGCTTATGTGTGTGTGTGTACATGTGTTGTGCATGTGTGTTTATGTGTGTGGGTACATGTGTGTGTAGGTGCACATGGGTACCTGTGCGTGGAGGCCAGAGGACAACCTCAGATGTCATTCTCAGGAACACCGTCCACTTCCTTTGAGACAGGGTCTCTCATTGGCCTGGAGCTCACCAATCAGGCTAGACTAGCTAGCCAGCAAGCTCCAGGTATCGGCCCACCGCCACCCTGCCCACCATTTACGTGCATGCGCACTGGGGCCCAAACTCAGGTCCTCATCTGTGAAAGGCACTTTACCAACTGAGCCATTGCCCCAGCCCCACAGAAGGGTTTCATGTGGTTACTTCACAGTGCTTATGTTGTGTGTGTATGATGTGTGTGAATGAATACAGGTGTGTGTACACACCACAGTGCATGCGTGGAGGCCAGAGGACAATCTCAAGAGTCAGTTCTCACCTTCCACCTTGTTTTATTTTTTTTTAATATTTTTAAATCATGGATTAGACCCAAGGAGGCATTTATTTTTTGTTTGTTTATTATTTATTTATTTATTTGAGAGTTACAGACAGAGAAAGAGGCAGATACATAGAGAATGGGTGCACCAGGGCCTCCAGCCACTGCAAACGAATTCCAGATGCATGCGCCCCCTTGTGCATCTGGCTTACGTGGGTCCTGGGGAATTGAAGGTGGGTCTTTTTGGCTTTTCAGGCAAGCGTCTTAACCACTAAGCCATCCCTCCTGCCCCTAAAACACTTTTTAAAAATAGAGGCTTGCTGCCAGGCGTGGTGGTGCACACCTTTAATCCCAGCACTTGGGAGGCAGAGGTAGGAGGATCACCATGAGTTCAAGGCCACCCTGAAACTACAGAGTGAATTACAGGTCAGCCTGAGCTAGAGTGAGACCCGACCTCAAAAAAAAAAAAAAAAAAAAAAAAAAAAAAAAAAAAAAGAGGCTAGGAGATGTTTGTCATGATAGCTACCTTGGAGCATCCAGTATTCTACGTGGAGTGGAATCCACCTTGCACTGATAAATTAAATCTGGAAATTAGCAAGACATTAGCCCCAAGACTAGAAAAAGTGCCTGCCTTGCCCTAGGTGGAAGCTGGCAGGAGCGGAGACCCTAAACTGGTATGTAGATAGGTCAGTTGTGCCCTGCTCCATGACAACGCTGTCTCAAGACGTCCCATTCGACGATGTGGACTCCGTGAGATCCCAACTGGGATGGCAGGTATAAGAGAGCCGATGGCACAGAAAGACCCATAGCACGAAGAGAATCCCTAAGGCCTTTTTTATCAGAGGCCAGCAATTCTAACCAACCCAGAAACGTCTCATGAAAGACAGCCACCAATAGATACCTATTACCTCCTACCAGATGCCAGTTAGCATAGTGGGGTGGGTGAGGGGACACAGAGAACTCAGCCTCGGTGTTCGCTGGAACTAACAGGCGCCGGCTTTCAGTCCTTGTCTGGTGGACGCCCTGGACTCATGGTCTCTCACTCCTGCTGAATCCAGAGGTGGTTTTTTTTGTTTGTTTGTTTTTGTTTTTTTTTTTTAGTTTTTCGAGGTAGGGTCTCACTGTAGCCCAGGTTGACCTGGAATTCACTCTGTAGTCTCAGGGTGGCCTTGAACTCACAGCAATCCTCCTACCTCTGCTTCCCAGGTGCTGGGATTAAAGGCGTGCGCCACCATGCCCTGCTCAGAGGTGTTTTTTTTTTTTTTTTCTCACATTTCATTTTTCTAATTTAATCTTTTTTGGGAGCTGAAGAAAGAATCACTAGGAATGGACACCAATGACAAGACATCAACAGATGATCTGACCCAGCCAACACAGAGAAAATTAAGGTCAATGTGCATGAATATGCTGCACTTTTGTCCACAGAGCCACATGGTGGCCATGGGAAGTCACATAGGCTTAGATCTTGTTAGCAGTGCTCTAGGGTGCATTTTCCACAGGCTATCCAATTTCCCGTGGTGAGGACAGGGCCAGGGAAGATTCCATCTCAGCAAATGGATGCAGTTTTCCAGTTGGTGAGTGGCATTCAAGTGACTGTTCCTGCAGGTCACTCACATCCAAGCAGTCCCATGTGTGAGCATCAGTTTTGTGAATGGCTAGTTCGTGCTGGTCTGCTGCTGGTGGTTGAATATAGTGTTTTCCAAGCTTAACACAGTTCCCATTGCCTTGAGCCCCAGCCGCAGTCCCAGCCTTGGCTGTCTGACTCCTCAGATCCTCAGTTGGATATCTCACAGCCCCTGTACCTTCTTGATTTCCCAGCTTGTCCCTCTTCTTGTGAGATTCATGAATACTTGGCAGTCAAAGCTGTATGAATTGAACAGACTGACATAAGACTTCTAGAATATGAGTAGCAGAAGGTGTGACAGGTGCACCCAGCCTCAGAGGTGTTTTTTAAAACTACTTTTTAATTTATTGATTTTCAAAGAGAGAGAAAGAGAATGAGTGCATCAGGGCTTCTAGCCACTGCAAATGAGCTCCAGACGCATGGGCCGCTTTGCGCATCCAGTTTTCCGTGAGTACCGGAGAGTGGATGGAGCCTGGGTCCTTAGGCTTTGCACGCACGTGCCTTACCCGCTAAGCCATCTCTGCAGCCCCTACGCAGAGGCTCGTGACTGGGTATTTAAATCCAGAGCCCCGCCTCCCTGTCTGGAAGGAAGTAGGAACATTAGATGTGTCTTGACCCGCGGAGCTTAGCGTGGGACGGCCTGGCCTAGAGCCGGAGCAGGTCCCTTCTGCGGCCCGTTCTAAGCCTTTGCTCTGCTGCCCCTGTCTCACACACAGTGGAACCCACAACTCGCATCCTGCGGTGGAACGCGGCTCACATTAGCCATTGAATGCAAATGAGTTTCAATCAAAGAGAGAAGAAATTAAAATTTTCACTGTGCATTTTCTCTGAGTGGCCTTAGAAGCCTTGATTGCCCTTGGCACCGCTGGTATTTTATGTGGGCAGGGCGAAACTTGCTGTGGTCTAGGTGAGACTTTAAGCTTTTGATTTCTTCCCCTTATTTTGAAAGGGTTAAAAAGAAGATATATATTTTTTGGTGTCATTTTAGTACTCATATTAATTTTTGTCACCTGTCTGAGTGACGATGAAAACAATACTCCGTCACATTGGTAGATCCATATTTTTGCAAAAAATCTCTTTGAGCAAGCGTGTTTTGGTGACTTGGGGCTCAGATGTTTTCTCTCCTCTCCCTTTAATTCCTTTTTGATAACACCCTTGTCGGATATAATTCATTTATTATAAAAGCACAGAACTCATTGCTCTTCGGTCTACTCATAGAGCTCTGCATGCTTCCTCGATGTCCTAGACGGCTCTCCTGCTCCTCTCAGAGAGACTCCACGCCCCTCGCTCCCTCCGTGTCCATCCGCCGCCCCATCCCCTAGCAACCATCCCCTAGCAACCAATGTCCTAATTTCGCTTCCATGGGTTTTTCTATCTTGTATTAGTTCATACAAGCATAAATACCATTCATGATCTACTGTATTTGACATAATATGTTCAAGGCTCATCCATTTTGTGGCATTTATCATTTCTTTTTCTTTTTTAAAAAAATATTTTTATTTATTTGCAGAGACAGAGAAATGGGCACACCAGGGCCTCTTGCCACTGCAAATGAGTTCCAGATGCATTTGCCACTTTGTGCATCTGGCTTCACTGGGTACTGGGGAACCTAACCCATCTCTCCAGCTCATTCTTTTCTTATTATTTTCTTTTTATTGTCAAATAACATTCCATTGTGGGGTTATGTCACATTTTGTCCATCCACTCATTGTTTGATTGACATTTTGCCCTTAAAAAGAATATAGTAGGAGCTGGAGAGAAGGCTTAATGATTCAAGCACTTGCCTACAAGGCCTAACCACCCGGGTTTGATTCCCCCAGACCCACATAATGCCAGATGCACAAAGTGACACATGTGTCTGGAGTTTGTTTCCAGTGGCTAGAGGCCCTGGCATGCCCATTCTCTCTGTGTGTCTCTCTTGTCTCTCTCTCTCTCTCTGCTTGCAAATAAATAAATAAATAAATAAATAAATAATTTTTTTAAGAAAAGAATATAGTGGCTGGGAAATGGCTCAGTGGTTCAAGGTGCTTACTTGCAAAGCCTACCATGTGGTGGTGCAAGAGTCCGCATTTGTTTGCAGGGATGAGAGGCTCTGGCATGCCCACACACAAACACATACCACATGCAAGTAAATAATTAAAAAAATATTGAAAGCCGGGTGTGGTGGCACACACCTTTAATCCCAGCACATGTGAGGCAGAGGTAGGAGGATTATGGTGAGTTCAAGGCCAGCCTAGAACTACAGAGTTCCAGGTCAGCCTGGGTTGGAGTGAGACCCTGACACCCTAAAATAGAATGTTGATATCAACATGTGTGGGACATGTTTTCAGATCCCGTGTGTATTGGGATTGCTAGGACATAAACTGTATATGGCTATTTTAGGAACCACCAAATTCATTTCCAAAATGGCTTCACTATTTTGATTTTTTTTTCAATGAGAGAGAGAGCAAGAACAAGAGAGAGAGAGAGAGAGAATTGGCACGCCATGGCCACTAGCCATTGAAATCGAACTCCAGATGTGTGCATTACCTGTGCACATGTGTGACTTGTGCATCTGGCTTATGTGGGTTCTGAGGAGTCAAACCTGGGTTTTTAGGCTTCACAGGCAAGCACCTTAACTACTAAGTCATCTCTCTAGCCCCACTTCATTATTTTCTAATCATACTAGCTAAGGGTTCCAGTTTTTCTACATCTTTGTTATTGTCTATATCCTAATTTTTTTCTTCTTCAATTCAAAACACAAAACAGGGCTGGAGAGATTGCTTAGTGGTTAAGGCGCATGCTTGTGAAGCCTAAGGATCCAGGTTTGATTCTCCAGGTCCCACGTAAGCCAGATGCACATGGTGGTGCATGCGTCTGGAATTCGTGTACAGTGGCTAGAGACACTGGTACACCCATTCTCCCTCTCTCTCTCCCTCTCTGTCTCTAATAAATAAAAATAAATCTTTAAAAAACAAACAACAACAACAACAACAAAACACATTTATGGGTGGGAAGATGGCTTAGTGGCTAAAATTAGTTTCTGTGAAAGTGTGACAACCTAAATTCAGATTCCCTGAACCCACATAAAACCAGACAGGGCGGCACAAGCATCTGTCATTCCAGCATGATTATGCTGAGAGGTGGAGACAGGAGGATCCTCAAAAACTGTGGGCCGACTAACCAGGTTTGTACAGCAGAGTGGAATAGCCCGCCTGTGAATGCCCGTGCTCAGTTGCAACAGTCAACTCATGACCACTCTTACCAACTAATTTTCTTAGTCAAATTGGTAATATTGGTTTTCCTTTTGAAAAATGAGGATTTGGCCAGGTGTAGCGGCACACGCCTTTAATCCCAGCACTCGGGAGGCAGAGATAGGAGGATCACTGTGAGTTCAAGGCCAGCCTGAGACTACATAGTGAATTCCAGGTCAGCCTGGGCTAGAGTGAGACCCTACCTTGAAAAACCAAAAACCAAAACACACACACACACACAAGAAGCTTTGCCTCATTTATGCCACCCCTTCCAAACAGTTTCTTTAGGGGGTTAGGAATGATATAAGCCTCACTACGTTGCCCAGGCTGGTGGTCATCATGTACTTATGTGATCTTCCTGCCTTAGTCTCACAAAGTAGGTAAGACTGTAGGAAGACATCCCCAAATCTGACTTCCCTTTGAAAAAATTTAAAATATTTATTTATTTATTTGAGAGAGAGACAGAGGTGAGTATGGGCACACCAGGGTCTCCTGCCATTGCACACAAACTCCTGATGCATCTGGCTTTGCATGGGTACTGAGATACCAAACCCAGCTGACCAGGCTTTACAAGCAAGCACATTTAACAGATGATCGCTCTCTCCAGCTCTTTACTAATCCTCTTACATTTGCAGCTTTCCATACTTAACTCTCTTATTATTTTTAAAAATATTTTTATTGGCTGCATGTGGTGGTGCATGCCTTTAAAACCCACACTTGGGAGGCAGAGGTAGAAGGATCACTGTAAGTTCGAGGCTACCCTGAGACTACATAGAGAATTCCAGGTCAGCCTGGGCTAGAGCAAGACCCTACCTTGAAAAATAAAAAATAAATAAATAAAAATAAAATACTTTTATTTCTTTGCAATCGGAGACAGAGAGAGAAAGAACAAGAGGGGGAATTGTTCACCAAGGCCTCTTGCCATTGCTAATGAACTCCAGATGCATGCACCACTTTGTGAATCTGGCTTTACATGAATACTGGGGAACCAAACTCAAGCCATCAGGCTTTGTAAGCAAGTGCCCTTAACCAATCTTTTGTTGCTGTTATTGTTGTTTTTGAGGTAGGGTGTCACTCTGGCTCAGGCTGACCTGGAATTCACTATGCAGCCTCAGGGTGGCCTCGAACTCATGGCAATCCTCCTACCTCTGCCTCCTGAGTACTGAGATTAAAGGCGTGCGCCACCACACCCAGGTAACCAATCTTATTTTTAAACTGTGATTGATTTTTGAGACAGGAATTTGCCATTTAGCTTAGGTTAGCCTCACGCTGGGATCACAGGTATGAACCATCTTGTCCCTTGTTCATCAAATGTAGACACTATTGTTGAACTGAACCTCTTCCCACAGCCTCTATAAAGGGGGACCCTGTGCCTCTTTGCTTCTGCTATGACCTTCCAACCACCTTCAGTTTAGTTTTTGCCCCCTTTTTTTGAGCCATGCTCAACAGACTGGCTTTATTTTTTTATGCGAGAGAGCTAGAGTGAGGGAGAGAGAGAGAATTGGTGCACCAGGGCCTCCAGCCACTGTAATTGAACTCCAGACAGTGGTCATATGTGACCGTGTGTGCTTGCATCACCCTGTGTGTCCGGCTTACATGGGACCTGGAGAGTTGAACATGGGTCCTTGGGCTTTGCAGGCAAGCACCTTAACCACTAAGCCATCTCTCCAGTGCATTATGTTTTATATTTCCAGGAGGATAGCATTTATACTGGTCTCTAACCATAGTGGAGTCTTCTGGGATTTAACTATTGGTTGGCTGGTCCAAGGATTTGAGAATCAAAAGCATTTGCAAGCTGGGCGTGGTGGTACACGCCTTTAATCCCAGCACTTGGAAGGCAAAGGTAGGAGGATTGCTGTGAGTTCAAGGCCACCCTGAGACTACATAGTGAATTCTAGGTCATCCTGGGCTTGAGCAAGACCCTACCTAGAAAAAAATATTATAGTAATATGACTTTAAATATTGTTAATTCAGAGTCACATGCTATGTGAGAATTGCTTTTTCCACAGACCACTATAACCCTCTGTGCCAAAGAGAGAAGCATGTTTGTAGGATGCAGCGGATGTTCAGAAACGTGTGGCAGGGGCGTGACTCAGGGTGGAGCATTTGCCTGTGGAAGGCGCGGTCAGTCAGCAGGACTCTTGGGCTCACTGTGCAAGCAAGCTCCCTTAACCACTTACGTTCCTGAGGCCCTGAACCCTTGGGTTCTCTTGTCCAGGGAGAAGGGGACCCCTTGAGAAGTGGTCTTTTCCACTCTGCTCCCTCGCCATCTGTAGCCTCAGTCAGTTAAACTGGTTCTGTCAGAGTTATAAACCATGACTTCATTTGTTGAGTGAAATATCATGAAATGCCACTGCTGTTAGATTATACATATATTTTATTTTATAATGAGTTATAAATATATAAATACTTTAAAAATGAAGCCACTCAAAGAGTCATAAGTTAAGACGTCGCATTCCCACACTGTGAATATTTCTTTTGCGTGATCGTTTTTAGGTTTTCCAAGAAGTTCTTCAGAGTCCTCTGTGTGGATTCATTCACAGGACAGTTTTTCTACAAGAAAAAAACATTTCATTTGCTTGCATCAGTAAGCACCCGTGTCTTGCTACATAGGCCCATCTGCTTGGTAAAGCCGACTTTGGCACTCTCTAGGACGATCACCTAGCTCAACTGGACATCTGGGCCACTAGGCCGGCCGCGTTGGTCTGCTAGGAGGCACGGGGCCCTCTTCTCTTCTGCGAGCTCACTGTATGCACCACGCCGTGGCTGGAGTGAGCACTTCGACTCACCGCAGGTACAGCATCCTCTCTGTCCTTCTGGGGACTCTGCGGGTGTTCTCACCATCCTTGGGGAGCCCACCTTGTGGACTCTGCCCCCACCACATATCTCTCAGGGACCCAGCCCCCCTCTCCCACCGCTGCTGCTTGTATCTTTCTTCGGAGCCCCATGGTGACTGGACCGCGTATTACGTGTTTGTTTCTTCTCCCTGGAGGCGGGGCTCTGCCTTTACCGCAATGGCCCCGGTGCCTAGAGCAGCACCTGGGCGAACCCTGGGCGAGTGAGCGAGGGGAGACACGGAGCCCCTCCCCTGCCAAAGCCCCCCTCGCGCACAGTGCAGCGCTCACCGTCGGAGCCAGGCGGGAAATGGCCCTGTAGAGTCCTTTCAGGCTGGTGAGAAGGTGGCATTGCTGGTGGCGGATCAGGCACCGGGTCGCCGCCCCGTGTGGGTAGTAGAACTGCCGCAGCACCCCCGCAGCCCTGCACAGGGCCTCGTTCTCTGACGTGTTCTGCGAGGGGAAGGCCGCAGGTGCCCGTGAACACGGCAGCCGCCTTCTCCCCTGGAGGTGGGTTTGCTCAGTGTGCCTAGCGGATCTGTGTTCGAGTGCTCCCGGGACGCCAGGGCTGAAGGCGGCTGTCTGTCGGCTGTCCCCGTACACAACCTAACAGTCACTTGCAAATGCAGTGGCCTCCCCAGAAACTGCGGGTTTCTGTTCCCCTGCAGGGCTTCGCTAAAGAGGTACCCGAGAGAACCCCCGAGCTAAGCGGATAGCACAGTGGGGACCGCCTGTCTCTGTGCGCCGCGGCTGTGTCTCTGTTCCCTGGGGACCCCCTCTCCCCTCTGTCCAACATGAGCTCTCCGCCAAATGCTGTCCCCACTCCTGCAAGGGCCGAGTGTCCACTGTGTCCTGGACGCCTGCATTGCTTCCTGGACAGATGACCTGCCCTTCTTGCGAGCCACACGCCATGTGATCAAGCTCACTGTGCAAGGGCGGAATAAGGCACTTGCCTTGGACAGCAAGAGATAGGAGCCCGTGGGACAGGGTGCCCAGGAGTCTACCCTAGGGAGCAGGAGGGGCCCCTGGCAGAGGCTGTTTTTGACCTAGGCCTTGGAGAGAGCCTCTCACTCACGCAGACACAGAGAGAGGACTTGGGTCAGTGGCAGGACCGGGAACTCTGACCTTAGATGGGGAGAGCACTCTGCCTGGGAACCTGGGAGAGACATGGTGTCCCAGGCCATCCAGGCCGCTAACACACAGGCCTGGAGCCCCAGGTGTTCCAGCTTCAGCCCAGCCTGGGTCTGCAGCCTGAGCTAGGATGTGTCTGAAGCCCTTCCACTCAACGTGTCCTCTGCAGGCCAGTTTTAACCCAGGGCTCATCAGAAAGGCAATTCTCAGAAACCATCTTATACCCATTAAGTAAGAATGTGCAGTGACAAAATCGCCGGGGAACTGACAGGAGAAACACTGTCCAAGCAGAGTGACAAGATCCCCGGGGAACTGGACAGAAACATTGGCCAAGCAGCCCTTAGGGTCTTATAGTTATCCTTTTTTTTTCTATCAAAGTAAATTTAACAAAAATGAGTTCACTTATTCCATCAAATAGAGATAACTATGCTGCTAGTACTTCAATGAGTACAGAGTTGGTGGGGATAGGAAGTGAGTACAGAGGTGGTGGGGACAGGAGGTGAGTACAGAGGTGGTGGGGACAGGAGGTGAGTATAGAGGTGGTGGGGATAGGAGGTGAGTATAGAGGTGGTGGGGACAGGAGGTGAGTACAGAGGTGGTGGGATAGGAGGTGAGTACAGAGGTGGTGGGACAGGAGGTGAGTACAGAGGTGGTGGGGATAGGAGGTGAGTACAGAGGTGGTGGGGACAGGAGGTGAGTACAGAGGTGGTGGGGACAGGAGGTGAGTACAGAGGTGGTGGGGATAGGAGGTGAGTACAGAGGTGGTGGGGACAGGAGGTGAGTACAGAGGTGGTGGGGATAGGAGGTGAGTACAGAGGTGGTGGGACAGGAGGTGAGTACAGAGGTGGTGTGAATAGGAGGTGAGTACAGAGGTGGTGAGGACAGGAGGTGAGTACAGAGGTGGTGTGAATAGGAGGTGAGTACAGAGGTGGTGAGGACAGGAGGTGAGTACAGAGGTGGTGGGGACAGGAGGTGAGTACAGAGGTGGTGGGAATAGGAGGTGAGTACAGAGGTGGTGAGGACAGGAGGTGAGTACAGAGGTGGTGTGAATAGGAGGTGAGTACAGAGGTGGTATGAATAGGAGGTGAGTACAGAGGTGGTGTGAATAGGAGGTGAGTACAGAGGTGGTGTGAATAGGAGGTGAGTACAGAGGTGGTGGGACAGGAGGTGAGTACAGAGGTGGTGTGAATAGGAGGTGAGTACAGAGGTGGTGGGACAGGAGGTGAGTACAGAGGTGGTGGGGATAGGAGGTGAGTACAGAGGTGGTGGGGACAGGAGGTGAGTACAGAGGTGGTGGGGACAGGAGATGAGCACAGAGGTGGTGTGAATAGGAGGTGAGTACAGAGGTGGTGGGGACAGGAGATGAGCACAGAGGTGGTGTGAATAGGAGGTGAGTACAGAGGTGGTGGGGACAGGAGGTGAGTACAGAGGTGGTGGGGACAGGAGGTGAGTACAGAGGTGGTGGGGACAGGAGGTGAGTACAGAGGTGGTGGGACAGGAAGGGATTATGACCAAAAACACATTGTGTGCATTTATGAAATCATTGGTAAAATGTTCTTACAATGTTTTAGTAAATAGCATCCTGGGATGTAACTAAGTGGTAGAGCACTTGCCTTGGCCTAGGTTCAATCCCTAGTACCAGGGATAAATCTCTTACTAGGTTTTGTTTTGTTTTTATTTTTGAGGTGGGTCTTGCTGTAGCCCAGGTTGACCTGGAGTTCATTCTGTAGTCTCAGGCTGGTTTTGAACTCATAATGTTCCTTCTACCTCTGCCTCCTGAGTGCTGGAATTAAAGGTGTGCACCACCATGCCTGGCCTCTTACTAGTTTTTTTTTTTTTTTAGACAGGATCTTGGCATGTAGCCTAGACTTGCCTGAAAGTCGTGATCCCCCTGCTTTAGTCTCACAAATGCTGGGATTAAAGGCTCAGACCACCATGCCCAGCGTCTCAAATTGCTTCAACATAATTTGTCCTCAAATAGGGGCTAATTATTGATACTGTTTTGTAAACTTTTCACACTTAACAGGCCACAGGAATTTTCTCAAGTTATTAAGCTGAGAAGGCATGGACATCCACTTGCCCACTGCATGTTTGTACCTTAACTAACCAGCCCCTGGTTGTAGCAGATTTTTGCTTCATAGATAACGTGGCAATGAGTAATCTGGTGTTTGTTGCGATACTGGGGATAGAAGCCGGAGCTCTGTGTACACCAAGCAGGCAACCCCCCAGTCTGCGTTCATCTTTTACTTCTGAGGACTAAATACTAGAAGGACAGATGCTATTTTAGAGCTTTTCAGGGAGATCTGGAAGCCGCTAGAGGCACCAGAATTCCAGGCTCAGAGTCATGAACCCCAGAGCGGGCTGATGGAAGGACAGTTAGAGAACTGGCTGAGAGCCCCCACTCCCTGACTCGAGCTGGAAATGTTCAATGTGCCAGGGTGCCAGGGCTCTGGTATTTGTGGGCAAGTGAAAGGCGCATACCCTTATGTCTGTCAAGAGAACCTCTGCTGATCTTTCCATCAAAACCCAAGGATATGCTTCTGAAATTTGGCTTAGAGTCTGAAAATTAAACTGCCTGTTCATTCTAACCAGTATATAGCCACTTAACATAGCTCAAAAAGTTTTGTTTGTTTGTTTGTTTTTTAAGGTAGGGCCTCATTCTAGCCCAAGCTGACCTGAAATTCACTCTGTAGTCTCAGGCTGGCCTCCAACTCACAGTGATTGTCCTACCTTTGCCTCCTGAGTTCTGGGATTAAAGGCATGCACCACTATGCCCGGCTCTAAAAGTTTTTAAAATTATTATTTATTTATTTATTTATTTGAGAGAGACAGCATCAGACAGAGGGAGAGAGAAGGAGAGAGAGAGAGAGAGAGAAAGAGAGAGGAGAGAGAGAATGGGTGTGCTAGGGCATCCAGCCACTGTAAACAAACTCTAGATGCATGTGCCACTTTGTGAATCTGGCTTACGTGGGTCCTGGAGAATTGAATCTGGGTCCTTTGGCTTTGCAGGCAAGTGCCTTAACTGCTAAGTCATCACTCCAGCCCTCCAAAAAAGTATTTTTAAAAGACTTTCTTTTCTTGGCTGGAGAGATAGTTTAGCAGTTAAGGCACTTGCCTGCGAAGCCTAAGGATCCAGGTTTGATTCTCCAGGTCCCATGTAAGCCAGATACACAAGTTGGCACAAGTGTCTGGAGTTTGTTTACAGTGCTAGAGGTCCTAGTGCCCCCATTCTCTCTCTCCCTCGTCTTCTCCCTCTGTCTCTAATAAATAAATTTTTTAAATACTTAATATTTTTTTGCAAGGTCTCACTCTAGCCCAGGTTGATCTGAAACTCACTCTGTAGCCCAGGCTAGCCTTGAACTCACAGAGAACCTCCTATCTCAGCCTCCCGGTCTGTGCCACCACACCCAGCCTAAAGGACTTTCTAAAAGTAATTAAGATGAAGATAGAATTGAAAAGAGCACCATCTGGGAAAACTTCAAAAGAACTAGTCTGAAAGGCAGCTTTAATCAAAACCTTAAAATTTTAGTCCCATTAAGTTTACCGCCAAAGACAATAACATCCTACTCCTGGCTTTTGGCCTGGCGGCACCCACCTGCCTGTATAAGTGTTGTGCCCAAGGGCTCTGGTCATGGCTCAGGAGAGTACTGTGACAACCGACAGACTTAGTACCTCAGAACTGCTCAAGAGACTCAAAAAACGATCTTATGCCCCCACCACAAGCGAGTCTGTGGCTCACAAGAATGACAGAAAATGGCCACCTGGGAGGTGTCGTGGGCAGTGACTCCCTCTCAGCCTCCATCACCTCTTGACCAGCCTTGTGTAGGGCCGTGAAATGCTTCGTCCTGTTGCTATTGCATCTCCTTGTGATTCGGCCCACGTCTAGTCAGCCAGGGCTCTAGACGAGAGAACCCTTTAAAGCCAGACAGGGGTGGCTTGAGGCTCAGTGTAGTACCCATAGCCTTCAGCTGCATTGGCTCGTTACCAAATGCTGCCCCCCAAAGCCTGTCACTGAGCACACGCCTTTACTCTTAAGACAGCCTTCCTTCATCAACACCCAGCCGGTGCCTGCGGCCCTGGGGGTTCCTCCTAGCAGCCACCAAGGGCACCGTACTACCCAATTGGAGGAACTGGGATGTTTAATGCCCCAAAGACATAAATATATTGGATTTGGGAAAGGCAGTCACCTTAGGAAGTCGAAAGAAGAACCTTTTCCTCCCTCCATGCTGCTTTTGTGTTCTGTTGAAAATAACAACCTCAGGCTGGAGGGAAGGTTTAGCAGTTAAGGCGCTTGCCAGCAAAGCCAAAGGACCTAGGTTCAATTCCCCAGGACCCACAGCCAGATGCACGAGGTGGTGCATGCGTCTGGAGTTCGTTTGCTGGAGGCGCTGGTGCACCCATTCTCTCTCTATCTGACCCCCTCTCTCTGCTTCTTTCTCGTAAATAAATAAATACTCAGAAAACATCATGCTGAATGTGTATAGGAATTTTTTTAAAAAGTATATTATAAAAAATAAAATAACCTCAGGCTGAATGGAAGGCTTAGCAATTAAGGCACTTGCTAGCAAAGCTAAAGGATGCAGATTCAGTTCCTCACGACCCATGTAAGCCAGATGCACAAGGTGGTGCATGTGTCTGGAGGCCCTGATGTGCCCATTCTCTCTCTCTATTTGTCTGTCTTTCTCTCTCAAATAAATAAATAAAATTTGAAAAGAAAAGAAAAAAGAGGGCTGGAGAGATGGCTTAGTGGTTAAGCGCTTGCCTATGAAGCCTAAGGACCCCGGTTCGAGGCTTGATTCCCCAGGACCCACGTTAGCCAGATGCACAAGGGGGCGCACGCATCTGGAGTTCGTTTGCAGTGGCTGGAGGCCCTGGTGCACCCATTCTCTCTCCCTCTCTCTCTCTCTTCCTCTTTCTCTCTCTGTCTGTCACTCTCAAATGAATAAAAATAAACAAAACTTAAAAAAAAAAAGAAAAGAAAAGAAAAAAGAAAGAGAAAGAGGAGCAAGAATGGGGGTGAGGGTGCAAGTGAGGCCAGCCAGATTTTCTAGAAATAGCCCACCGTAGCTGCCCTCAGGCTTGGAGTCATGGAGGGCTTGGCGATGTCTAGCTTCTGGCCTGCTTACAACCATGGCTCCTCCACGGCCACTCTGCACCGGGGTTCTACGGCCCTACACGAACACTTCCCACTAACTGTCCAGAGCTGGCTTCCAGTCCACCTTCACCCCGCCTTCAGAATCACTTCATGTCTTCACTGAGAAAAGAGGCCCCAAGATGGGAGAGGACTTCCCAGAGGCCACACAGCCGGGGAATGGCAGAACTGGGCTGGAACCAAAGCATCTCACCTGCACGCCCTCTGACCTCCGAGCATGCTGGTCCCTGCCCTGGGCTACACTATTGCAACAGCCTCAGAACTCAGCCTCTAGTGGACACCATGTGGGCTGGAAGGCCTTACAGACTGAGCATACATTTAAAGACACACACACACACATCCAAGCATGGTGGCTCATGTCTGTAATCCTAGCATTCAGGAGACAGAGGCAGGAGTATTGCTAGTATTTTGAGGCTATCCTGGTCTATATAGCAAGTTTTAGGCTTGCTAGGGTTACACTAGTGAGACCTTATCTAAAATCAAACAAAAATAAATTAAAGTACGGTATGTGTGAATACACACACACAAACACACACACACACTCATACATATTTGCCCTTCAGAAACTCATCCTGCACCAGGCTCTGGGATAATCTTGAATGAAATGAAGTGACGCAGGTAACACCTGAGGCACCGTGGGCTTCATTTGTCCGCAGCCTGGGTGCCGGCTGCCACCTCCACCCCACAGGGCTTCGCTCGCCTTGTGCACGTGGGAAGCGGGTGGTTGGGAGTCCACTGGTAAGTGGAGACCTCCGGGCTTTCATTCTCAGTTGTGTGTTTCCATGAAAACAGGAACTGAAGTGCACAAAGCGATTGATAGGGCTGTAGTCATGTGTTTTGTCAGAGAGACAATGCCCTATCAACGGTCACATCTGCCCCCTCCCACCACAGATGGAGCGTGGGGGAGGCAGGAAGGCAGGATCAGGGATGGTGCAACAGGGTCCTCAGGATGGCCCTGGACCAGGCTGGAGGGGACTTTGGCAGGACAGAGTGAGCTAAGGGGCTCTGGACACCCAGCTGGCTGCCAGACGCCCAGGCTGTGTCTGAGAAGGGGCTCTGGTGCCCCCTTCCCTGTTGCCGTGGGATGTCGCTCAGACAAAGCAAAAGCTCCTGCAACCTCAATCTCTGCATCTGCTTCTGGTGAGAGGATTTGGCTTTTCAGAAATGCATGGTCCAAACAAAACAAAACAAAAAATCCTCTCATTTAACAGTTATTAACTGAGGCTGGGCATGGTGGTGCATGCCTTTAATCCCAGCACTCGGGAGGCAGAGATAGGAGGATCACCATGAGTTCGAGGCCACCCTGAGACTACAGAGTAAATTCCAGATCAGCCCAGGCTACAGTGAGACCCTACCTCGAAAAACCAAAACAAACAGTTACTAACTGAGTGGATCCTGTGTTCAGGTACTAAGGCAAGGCTGGGCAGAACCGCGAAGAGCCTGTCCTGGGCCAGGACAAGTCCAGGCTTTCGGTGACAGGTCTTCTAACCCAGGCGAAACCAGAAACCTAAACACACTGAAGAGTAAGGTCAGCGTTCTCACTGTGCGAAAACTTTTAACACCTTATCCTCGCCTTGGGCCTGCTTGGTTTCCATGAAAGAAGTTTCTTATTCAAACATGTGGGTGGCCCTCCTCCCCACAAAGTCCCAACCTGTGTATCAAAAGGGCGGCTCCTTACCTTTGAATCTGTGAGGATGTGCGCTACTGTCATCTCCGTGCACGGAGTCTTGACACAGGTAAGAATAAGAAAGGAAAAGAGTTAATCCAAGTGGGACACTTCTCGTTCCTGGGGAAAACCTCCTACAGCTCCCTAGAGGGAAGCAGATGGCTCTCAAAAAGCCTCATCCTGGCCCGGCATGGTGGCGCGTGCCTCTAATCCCAGCACACGGGATGCAGAGGTGGGAGGATCGCCGTCAGTTCGAGGCCAGCCTGAGACTAAATAGTGAATTCCAGGTCAGCCTGGGCTAAAGCGAGACCCTACCTCAAACAAAAACAAAATAAAAAGTTTCGTTCTGCCTCAACCACCAGCCGCTGACTTCTTCAGTGGCCCCAGTTGCTGTCAGGGCCGGGAAGTGTGGCAGCATCACCCCAGCGTCTGGAGAGATGACGCTAGATAAGGTACTCACCTTTTCTTCTAAGAGCGAGTTCAGAGTCTGAACAATCTCTCCTAGGACTCTGTGGCACCCACGGACGGAGTTGCCAGGGCATACCAGCAGGCAGAGCAAAGTGGCAACCAGCTGGGGGGCGAGACCCATCAAGAGATCTCTTATTGTCAGTGACAACACGAGGACAATTAGTTTATCAGGAGACACTAACAATGCACTTCTGACGAAGATATCTCTATATATAGATTTGAAATTGCTGAAACGGAGGGAAAATAAGTTTACATTGGAAATTTTGGTTATAGGAGATTGTCAGTCATTTGGGGCCAATCAGCGTCTCTCTTCCAGGAGAAAAAGTGCCTCAGAGAGACAGGTAAAGTGAAATCAGACCCACTGGAAAATGAAACCTTTTTTTTTTTAATCTACTACAAAGTTCCAGCATAGGAAATTACACCATAATTTGCTCTTTAGATTAATCTTATCAGCGGGGGCAGGGGGTGCTGCTGGCTTGGGCTTTGCGTAGAAAGAAGAGGCCACAGGTGTCGCGTTTGCTAATGCCACCCTTCTGGGGGAAGACAGAGGAAGATAAGGAATTTTAACTTGTTAGCGCTTTGGCCCGGCTTCTTCCAGGCATCCTGGAAACCAGCCTGTCATGGGAAATCTGACTTGGAGCTCTCCTGTGGTGGCAGGAGAGTGACAAGACAGTGTGGGTCCCCGCCTCTCCTGGTTTGGCTCTTCGTGCAAACTGCTGTCCTCAGAGGACAGGTAACATCGGGTGGGACCTATTCTGGGGTCTAGCAAGTCTACAAGGTCTTCACCAGTAAGGAGGCCCCAGGCAAGGTTGAAGGTTGTCCACCCTCACCCCACCCCCCACGCCCAAGGCTATGGGAATGGCTCCTTTTTAAGTGAACTTAATAATTTTTTAGTTTTATTTTATATTTATTTGAGAGAGAGAGAGAAAGAGACAGACAGAGAATGGGCACTCCAGGGCCTCCTGCCACTGCAAATGAACTCCAGATGCATGCGCCCCCTTGTGCATCTGGCTTACGTGGGTCCTGGGGTTTGAACCTGGGTCCTTTGGCTTTGCAGGCAAGTGTCTTAACCACTAAGTCATCTGTCCAGCCCTTAAATGAATTTAAACATGTTCTCAGCTCATCAGGAAAAATAACCACAATCTCACCAACTCACTGACAAGTTCCCCGGCAGTGCCCTCACCCACCCTGCTGTGGAGCCCTGGTGAGGTGCCTCGTGCCTCACCCTGTCACTGAACGCACGGGTTTGCCATTCGCCTGGACGTAGAGGTCCCTGGTCAGGGTTCCTTCCCCTCTCTCGCATCCTCCGCGGAAAGGACCCTGCATGTGTCTCCCCGGCCCGGGTCCCTTGCTCTGGATGCGTCCCTCCCTATGCTGGCTTCCTTTGAAACATTATCTAGAAATGTTTTTTGCTAAGGTTGTTCCTGCACTTCAGACAAAAACTATGATATACAAACCTTCCTTATATATTTTTTCATTTTATTTTGTTTGAGATAGGGTCTCCCTCTGCAGCTTGGGCTATTTTGGAACTCCATATGTAGGCAAGGTGGCCTCCAGTTTAGCAATCCTCCTGTCTCTGCCTCCCAGATGCTGGGATTATAGCACAAGCCACCATTCCAGGCTTACAGGTGGGTCTTTAAGGTATGCATATCGGGGCTGGAGTATGACTTAGTGGTTAAGGCATTTGCCTGCAAAGCCAAAGGACCCCGATTTGATTCTCCAGGACCCACGTAAGCCAGATGCACAAGGGGGCACATGCATCTGGAGTTCGTTTGCAGTGGCGGGAGCCCCTGGTGTGCCCATTCTCTCTCTTAAATAAATAAAAACAAAATATGTTCTAAAAAAGAAAGAGTAAGAGCAAGACAGAGGGAGGGAGGGAGAGAGAATTGACACACCAGGGCCTCCAGCCACTGTACTCGAACCCCAGACGTGTGCACCTGTGCAACCTTGCATGCTAGCGTCACATTGTGCATCTGGCTCACATGGGAACTAGAGTGTCGAATATGGGTTCTTAGGCTTCACAGGCAAGTGCCTTAACTGCTATGCCATCTCTCCAGCCCCAAAGACACACTTTTTAATTTTTTATATTTGTGTGTAAAGATCAGAGGACAACTTTGAGGTGTGTGTGCTCCACTTTCTATGAGACAGGGTCTCTTGTTGCTGTGAGCAAACCGTCAGGTTACAAAGGAATGTCAGACTAGCTGACCTGCAGGCACTGCGTTCTCCAGCACTGACAGTTGTCGTCATAGGTGCGTTGGGATCACAGATGTATGTGCCACATGGTATCTACCTTTCCATGAGTGCTGGGGGATTGAAGCTAGGCTTTGTGAGCATGTAGCTTAAACCACCGAGCCATCTCCCCAGCGCCCAAAAGGGATACATTTTTAAAAATATTTTACTTAATTACTTGAGACAGAGAGAAAGAGGCAGAGAGAGAGGGAAAGAGAGAGAGAAAATGGGCACGCCAGGGCCTCTAGCCACTGCAAATGAACTCCAGACACATGTGCCACCTTGTGCATCTGGCTTATTTGGTACTGGGGGATTGAACCTGGGTCCTTTGGCTTCACAGGTAAGCACTTTAACCACTAAGCCATCTCTCCAGCCCACAGATGCTTTTTTTTTTCCTTTTGGTTTTTTAAGGTAGGGTCTCACGCTAGCCCAGGCTGACCTGGAATTCACTATGTAGTCTCAGGGTGGCCTCGAACTCATGGCGATCCTCCTACCTCTGCCTTCCGAGTGCCGGGGTTAAAGGCATGCGCCACCACGCCTGGCTACAAATACATTTTTAACACTTGAGAAATGTTACCTTTCGGGCACTGGTGACAGTGGCTAAATCCTTTTCTTCCAAGGATTTAAAGCCATTGGTTCCAAAGCCAGGACAAAGGCCCGACGTCTGTTGCGTCAACTTGGCTCTTCACTGCAAGGTGGGAGCAGGCTGTGGGAAGCGTGTGGGTGGATCTTCCAGAACAGGCATCTCTTCAGCCCAAGACAAAGCTTCCTGTGGGGGGAAGCAGGCAGAGGGTGTATGAAAGCAAGAGCTGGCAGAGTCCTGCTAAGTAGGCTCTCCAGGAAAAGCAGGGACACGGAGGGACAATAAGAGGGAGGGCCAGGTCCCCAGAGGGTCCGACCAGCAAAGGAAGAGCCAGCTGTTCACTGATTCTGTTTTTCTGAACACCACTAAGGGTCAGACCTGGGCTTGAAGCTCTGTGGGCAAAGATGATGAGTCAGGAAAAAAAAAAAAAAAAAAATATATATATATATATATATATATATATATATATATATATATGGGGAGCAATTTTTTCAGAAGCAGAATACAGCTTGTCTACTTGTTTCAATGGTTGGATGAGGCCAGGGAAGAGGGGGTGAATTTTCCCAGACAATAGGAAGTGACCCAAAAGTCCTCTCAACGGCCAGAAGAAGATGGGCCACCTTTCCCACAGGGACAGTCCTGTGTGGCGGCGTGGATGGGACTGGCCAGGCAGAGGTCGGTGAGGTGGGCTGTCTGTACTGTCCGGAACAAAGTAGAGTAGCGGCCAGCCTGCAGGAGGAGTGCGCAGTGGCCGGACGGAATGAGCTGGCACCAAAGTTGGGAAGGCTGCTGAAGCTGTGCTGGGCTCTCTGTGTGTGCCACACGCCCTTCCCCAGCCCTCGTGAGAGCCGAGAACCAGCGCACTCCAGAGCCCATTAGACGGCCACCTCCTGCCCGCGGCCACAGGCCCAACACTAACCCCAGGTCACAGCTTCAGGAATGCCTTAGCTCGCCCCCTTTGGGTGTCTGTGAGCAGCAGGTCGGAGATCCAGGAGAAGGGCTGAGCACGTGTCACTCTGTCTGTCTGTCACAGTGCACATGGCTGAGAGGGTGGACTCTGGGTTCCCACGACTTGTCAGTCCTGCCTGCTCTGTGTCCTTCCCATGTGGCCTTGGGCACACCCGCAGTCCCATCCAAGAACTGGGATGACAGTTGTATCTGTCGTGTGAGGTTTTTCTGAGGAACAAATAAGTTGGAGTTTAAAATAATAAATTAAAAAAAGTTAAAGTACTTAGGGCTGGGGAGATGGGTCACCCAGCAAAGCACTTCCTACGCTAGCATGAGGACAACAGTGTCAAACTCCTCCTCCTTCTGTCCAAAGCGCTTTGGAGGCAGGCGACCAGGAGCAGCCCAGCCTTCAGCGTCTCAGGCACCCTCAAAGGAGGAGGAATCAGGACTGACAAGGGGGCTCTCTCCCCGGGCCTGGCTGGAGGGCTCCTTAGAACCCCGGCTGTCCTGGCCGCCCCCAGCCCAGCTGGGCAGCGCCCAGTCTCACGTTGCCTCCTGTCCCGGCAGTCGTGAGAGGAACCTTCTCCAGCTCCTCACAGTCTGTGGGCTGCGAATTAGTGGGTTTCCACAGCGAGCCAGGGCAGCATGTGGCAGGCCCAGGGGGCGCCTGTGAGGACCCTGGAGGACGTGAAGAAAGCCGGGCCTCTGGAGGGAGGGTGGACAGAGGACACCGGTTAGAAGCTGTGGTGGTCCTGGAAGAGAGCAGCTGGTGTGGCCAGGCTGTGACAGTGTGAGGAGCCCATGGCCTTGGGCTGTTCCACAGCAGTTTAGGGGGGCACTTAACCGCTGGAGTGGGCTAGCCCCGAATCCGAGCTCTGCTCCCCACCTGTGCAAGCTTGGGAAAGCTCTGCTGTCCAAGTGTCTCTTCTCTGTGAAAAGGACCTAATAATAGGGGTGTGGGAGGACTGAGTGAGGTAATAAATATCAAGTGTTTGGTATGGCGTCTGGCCCATTAAAAAAAAAAAAAAACATAAGCATAAAAACAACAATAAAGGGCCGGGCGTGGTGGCACAGGCCTTTAATCCCAGCACTCGGAGGAGCACCATGAGTTCAAGGCCACCCTGAGACTACATAGTGACTTCCAGGTCAGCCTAGAGTAGAGTGAAACCCTACCTCGAAAACCCCAAAAATAAAATAAAATAAAATAAAACCCACCAAAGCAGCCATGGCGGCCTCACCAGCAGCAGTGGCCGCAGCACTTGGAGTCGGGTGGCTGAGTGGAGAGGGCAGGAGAGGACTCAGTGGCAGCTCCCAGGTTTCTGCTCCAGAGACAGAGAGCTTCCTCCCCAAGGGAAGGCGGCTCCGGAGGAGAGAGGTGAGCTGTGGGGCTGGGGAATGACGAACCAAGGGTGCCCCGGCTCTGAGCCAGGAGCAGTGTCCAGGGACGTGGAGGGGGATCGTAGGGGAAGACAAGAGACAAAAAGCAGCCGGCCACCCTCCAGCAACGCTGGACGATGGGCAGGTTGCCTGACCAGGGGCCCGCGTGTCAAGAAGCAGAGGTGAGCGGTCCACAGCGCGAGGCGAGGCGAGGGCAGATGCATCACTTCGGCTGGATGGAGTGACGCAATGGTGAGCGGTGACATCAGAGAGGTGTCTTGAGAGTATGCTTGGGACGGGGTGGACTGGAAGGAAGCAGGCCAAGTGGAACCTGTGATGTGGCCGGCAGTACCACAGAGGATGAGGTGTAACAAGGGGCTCAAAGTGGAGTTCATGATTCTGCCTTGGGATACACCCGAACATAGGGCTTCCTCAGCTCACGAAAGCCTCACAAGACACCCCAGACAAACCCCATCCCCAGCCTGGATACAATGTCAGTGTCAGTGGTGAGGGGTGGGAGTAAAGGTGACACAAAATTGGCCATCGACTGGTAACTCTTGAGGGTGCGTGATGGGTGTGTGGGAGTAACTTCTGTGCTTGAAATCTTCTGTAATACAAAATTAAAAAACTGACGTGGGGTAGGGAGATTAGCTCAGTGGGAGAGCACTTGCCTAGCATGTAAGAGGCACTGAATTTAATCCCCATTATTGCAAAAAAAAAAAAATGTAGATAGGAGAAGTTTGAGGCCAGCCTGGGACTACAGAGAGAGTTCCAGGCCACCCTGGGTTAGAGAAAACCCTGCCTCAAATAAGAAAAAAATGTATGTGAAGGGTAAATTTAAATACATATAATATTTATTCGTTAAAATGTTCCATGCAGGCTGGAGAGATGACTTAGTGGTTAAGGCACTTGCCCACGAAGCCTAAGGCCCCAAGTTTGATTCCCCAGTACCCATGTAAGCCAGATGCACATGGTGGTGGATGCGTCTGAAGTTCATTTGCAGTGGCGAGAGGTCCTGGTGTGCCCATTCTCTCTCTCTTTCTAGTAAACTAATACAAATAAAATATTTTAAATGTTCACGCCTGTTTAAAAATTCTATATTTATATCTATAATTTGCATTACATATGTTTATGTAAGCCATATAAATTATAAGTACGTAAGTCTACACATGAATTATACACATGTACACAAACTCTCTAGAATCAATGGATCACTTTTCACTTCCAGTGCCATGTCTGTCATCCTTTCCCACGTGGGCATCTTCAGGAGCTGATAACTAGTCGTCTAGTCTCACCCTGGAGAGCCACATTCCTCACTTTGCCCAGTAGCCAGAATGGCTCTCTTAAAACTTCAGTCAGGGGGCTGGAGAGATGGCTCAGCCGTTAAGGCACTTGCTTGAAAGCCTAATAACCTAGTTTTTAAGTTTTTTAAACTTTTATTTTTATTTATTTATTAGAGATAGAAGAGGAGAAAGAGAGAGAGGGAGAGAACGGGTGCTCCAGGGCCTCCAGCCACTGTAAATGAACTCCAGATGCCACCTTGTGAATCTGGCATTTGTGGGACCTGGAAAATCAAACCTGGGTTCTTAGGCTTCACAGGCAAGTGCCTTAACAGCTAAGCTGTCTCTCCAGACCAGGACCCAGTTTTGATTACCCAGCACCCACGTAAAACCAGATGCACCAGTGCATGCGTCTGGAGTTTCTTTACAGTTGATAGAGGCATCTGTTTTTTATTCTCTCTCTCTCTCCCTGAAAAAAAAAAAAAAAAAAAACACTTATATTAAAAAAAGCTTGGGCTAGTGGTTAAGGCACTTGCTTGTGAAGCCTAAGGACCCAGGTTGAACTCCCAAGAACCCATGTAAGCCAGATGCACATGGTGGCACATGCATCTGGAGTTTATGTGCAGCTGCTAGAGGCCCTAGCATGCCCATTCTCTTCCTCTCTCATAAATAAATAAAAATAAAATATAAAAAGGCATATGCTATTTAAAAAAACAAAACTTGAGTCAGATATGGCCTGCCCTAAGAGGCCTGGAATGTCTCTGAGGATCCTTACCCACTCCATTTGAGCCAATTAGGCCCTTTTTTTCCCTTTCTTAATTTATTTTTTCCCTTCCTTTTCCCTTCCCTCCTTCCTTCCCTCCTTTCTTCCTTCCTTCCTCCCTTCCTTCCTTCCCTCCTTCCTTTCTTTCTCTTTCTTCTTTCTCTTTCTCTCTTTCTTTGCTTCTTTTTTTCTTTCTTTTCTTCCTTTCTCCCGACAGGGTTTCATGTGGCCCAGGCAGGCTCTGATTAGCTATGTAGCATAGCAAAGGCTGGCCTTGAACTCCTGCTCCTCTTGCCCTCACCTCCCAAGTTCAGGGGTTTCAGGTGTGAGCCACCCCACTGGACAAGCAAGTCTCTCGAGCAGAAGGGCAGCCCCAGCTGCCTGTGGTCCAGACTTTGGCCCTCGCAGAGCTGTCCACCCCGGATGCCTTTCCTCCTGTATCACTGTCTTGTCTCCTCCATGGTTTTCAGGGCCACCAACATCCCTGAGCTCTCTGCTGTGCCCACTGGCTTCCCAGAGTGCAGTGCACTCTTACTGAATGAACAAAGCTCTGAGTCTTGGCCCAAATAGTACTGGAAGTCAAGGACACAGTGGCACTTGAAACCAGAGTTGATTTTACCCAGAAGTTCTTGCCCTGAGCTCCTGGCTGTATGTTCTGCTTGTGTCCCCAAGAGGGCAAGCTAAGGGACCCGAGCACAGACCCTAAGGTGACTCCGCCCAGGGCACTTGCACCTAAGGAGGAGGGCCCACAGGAGCCAGGGCTGACCCCAGCTTCACTGGGCTTGTGCGCCGGGGTGTAGGTCATGGCCTTCTGAAGGAAGTCTTTCTCGGACACAGAAGGAAGCTGGGTGAAGGTAACAGGTACTTCTCATCTGTCCCCAGGGCTCTAGTGTCACGTCACCCTCAGAGCTGAACAGGTTGCCCACCTTGCCCCATCACCCATCCATGGCTTCCCTACTTCACAGGCCCTGGGAAGAGGGTGCCCTCTGCCCTTATCTCTTTGCAACTAAAGCTGAAGGCCCCAGAGGGCCCGTGAGGGACGTGGGCCTTCTAGCCAGACTGTGAGCTGCAGCTCAGCCACCTAGGCTCTGCAGGAACCGGCTTTTTTTTTTTTTTTTTTCTCTTTGAGGGGGGTCTCACTCTAGCTCAGGCTGACCTGGAATTCACTATGTAGTCTCAGGGTGGCCTCAAACTCATGGCGATCCTCCTACCTCTGCCTCCCGAGTGCTGGGATTAAGGTGTGTGCCACCACGCCCAGCTCATTTTGCTTTTTAAAAATTATTTTATTAATTTTTTTGAGAGTGAGAGAAAGAGATAGAGAGAGAATGGGTGCTCCATGACCTCCAGCCACTGAAAACGAACTCCAGACACATGCGCCACCTTGTGCATCTGGCTTATGAGGGCACTGGGGAATCGAATCTGGGTCCTTAGGATTCGCAGGCAAATACCTTAACCGCTAAACCATCTCTCCAGCCTTCATTTTGCTTTTCTACATTTAAATTTATCTTTGTCTCTCCACTGGGAAAATAGAGGAAGCAGAGATTAGAAGAAAGGAGAATGGGTAAGTGGGAACTCCCCCCCCCCCCCCGATGTAGAGTCACTGTAGTTTCTCTGGTGTGGTCCTGGGCTGGGCCGGGCCAGGTGCCACGGATATTCTGGTGAGAGCGCTCAACAAGCTACAGGACTGCAGGGGACACTAGAGCTGGCCTGGGCTGACACCCCATGAGGGTTTCAGGAGCAGCTGTGTGGCCCCTGCACACTTGTCCGCAGTGATGCACAGAGCGGAGATGACAAGATTCGCTCTATGTAATTCTGGAAACTGAGTCACCGGACCACACAGCAGCCCAGGCAGGGCAGGGCTGGGGGCGTATCTGAGCCACTCCGTGAGAGAATCACTTTCCACAAGAGAAGGCACTGTGGAGGGGAAGGGACAGAGCGTCCGACAGAAAGCGAGGCGGTACGTGGAAACTCGCTTCTGGGATTTCGAATGGCTTCCTCCCGGGGCCTCCCTCGCTGCCGAGAAATCAGTTGATCTGGGAAAGTTCGTTGCAAACCATGTGCTCTGTCACTTTTGGGTGGAGCTGAGAAATGAATGGAGATAATGAGGCCTTGTGACTTTTAGTTTTTCAGAGTAAGAAAGGGCAGTATGGGGAGGGAGTGTCTGACAGTGGACACAACCCCAGTCCTGCAGGAACGAAGGCAAGGTTAACCCACTACTAGGTTGTCCCTGGCTGGGAGGTCCCATGAGTGTGTGGCCAGCCTCCACCCACCTCTTTCTTAGAAGGCAGGCCTCGAGCTGTTACCACTGACCAGCTAACTGGAGAGGCAGAGCAGAAGGGCTCTCTCCCATGATCATGAGCCAGATATGATAAGCCGGTGACTTGATAAGCCCCATCTTCTAGCTGTCCTTTGGCACAAGAGGACTGATGCATGACTCCTCCGTGTCCTGAGCAGCTCAGGGACAGGCCTCAGAGAAATCCTGGGACTGTTTTCATATGTATATGTATTTATTGCACAGAAAGATATAAGAGAAACAGAGAGAATGGGTGTGCCAGGGCCTCCAGCCATTGCAAACAGACTCCAAATGCATGCATCTGGCTTTATATGGGTACTGGGGAATCAAACCCCGGTGGTTGGGCTTTGTAGGAAAGTGCCTTAACCATTGAGCCATCTCTACCCACGTGTGGGGAGTGTTTTTCTGACACCTCCTTTCAGCGGCAGAGGTGTTTGTTGCTGAGTTCACTGGAAAGCGTGTGTCTCACTTTTCCTTTGGGGCCCAGTCCCTCTTTCGTTGAACCCCCGGTCTGGGGTGCCGAGAGGCTCGCATCCTGCATCCCCGCCACTCCGCCTCCCACTCACCTGGCACTCCGGGGCTCCTCCTGGCTGGTCCCTGTCGGGGTTCCCCTGGTGTGCCGGACAAGGCTGGTCATATGGTCAGCAGACAGCCCAGGGGCCAGGCCCACCCGCGATGCTCTCCAACCTTCCTGCTGCTGTCTATTCGTTTTTCCCTGTGTCTTCTTTCGTTCTTTCCCGGCCAGACCACCTCCCTCCTATCGCCCACAGCAGCTTGGTTCTGTGGCTGTGTCAGGCAGCTCTTGCCCTGGAGGACTCTGGGTGCGCTGCCCTGGTCCGCAGGTTCCCCGACGCTGGGGATTCGGTCTCAGAAGAGGGACTGAGGCTGTGGCGAGCTGTGGACCCCTAGTGGTAGGGTCTGGCATAGCCCTGTCTGGCCAACGCGAGGACGGAGACTCTTCCAATGCAATTCCACCAGAGACCCTCCATAATAAATGTTCTTCAAAAATTCCTAAGGGGGACCGAAAAATTGTTAGAGCCACGAGTTGGGACATTTTGCACAGAGACATTGCCTCTGACCACCCATAATACATGACCCACGATCCCCATAGGGTTGACCTGCATCCCCAATGAGGAAGGCCTCTTCAGAAAAGGGGCAGGGAGGAGGGAAAAGATGGTACCAACATGTGATGTTTACATACAAAATATGTCCACAGCTAATAAAAAATAGATGAAAGAAAAAAATTCCTAAGGGGGCCTGGAGAGATGGCTTACTGGTTAAGGCCTGCAAAGTCAAAGGACCTTCTTGGTTTGATTCCCCAGGACCCATGTAAACCAGATAGATGCACAAGGTGGCCCATGCTTCTGGAATTCGTTTTGCAGTGGCCAGAGGCCCTGGCACGCCCATTCTCTCTCTCTCTCTGTATGTCTGCCTCTTTTCATCTCTCGCTTGCTCAAATGAATATATTTATTTTTTAATTCCTAAGGGGGACTGGAGAGATGACTCAATGACTAAAGGTGCTTGCTGGCAAAGCTTGACATCCCAGGTTCAATTCCCCAGTACCCATATAAGTCCAGATGCACAAAGTGGCTCATGTGTCTGGAGTTCGTTTGCAGTGGCAAGAAGCCCTGGTGCGCCCACAGTAACTCTCTGCCTCCCTCTCTCCCTCTTTCCCTCTATGCTCACAAACAAATAAAAAAATTTTTTTAATCCTAAAGGAGCTGGCTGTGGTGGTGATCCCAGTGCTTGGGAGGCCGAGGTAGGAGGATCACTGTGAGTTCAAGGCCAGTCTGAGGCTACATTGTGAATACCAGGTTAGCCTGTGTGAGAGCGAGACCCTCCCTCAAAACAAAAGTACTAAAGGAAAAAAAAAAGTAGGACTAGAGAGATGGATTAGCACTTAAGGCACATGCCTGCGAAGTCTAAGGACCCAGGTTCAGTTCTCCAGGTCCCACATAAGCCGGCTGCATACGGTGGTGCATGTGTATGCAGTTCATTTGCAGTGGCAGTGGCTAGAGGCCCTGGCACACCCATTCTCATTCTCTCGCTCTCTCTCTAATAAATAAATAAATAAAGACAAAATCTTTTAAAAAAATTGAAGCTGGGCGTGGTGGCGCACACCTTTAATCCCAGCACTGGGGAGGCAGAGTGAGTTCCAGGTCAGCCTGGACAACAGGGAGACCCTACCTCAAAAAAAAAACAAAACAATTTTTTTTTTTAATTCCTAAGGAACCCTCCCCCACGCAGTCACTGACCAGGAGGCTTCCAGTGGAATTGCAGCAGAAGAGCCACTGCCCTCACTTTGGGCAGACGGGCCAGTGTCCTGGTCAGGAGAGGACCCGGCCAGAGGTGATGCTGCACAACGAACAATTGCCCAGATCTAAAAACAAATCAGCGGGGCTGGGGAGATGGCTCAGTTAGGAAAGTGCTTGCAAGCATGAGGACTTGAGTTCAGATCCCCAGTACCCACCGAAGAGCTAGATGAAGTGACATGCGCTTATAATCCTACGACTGGGGAGGCTGGGACAGGAGGGTGGCAGCGTTCACCGACTGGCTTGTCTAGGTGAACTGGTGAGTCATGGGTTCTGCGAGGGACCCTGTCACACACACACACACACACACACACACACACACACAAAGGTGGAGAGTGATTGAGGAAGACAATGATCATTGTCATTGATCTCTGGCCTCCATGGGAATGCACACACCCATGCGCATGCACCCGCAGCCCACCTCCATGCAAGCCAACATGCATATAAGCATGCGTGCTCACATATGTGCACTTATGTCACACACATACACAAAGATATCATTTTAAAACATCCTCCCAGCTAAAACCCTAGACTGTGAGTGGAGAAAGAAGCCGAGATCAGCGCCACTCCCCTGCCCCGTGGCTCTCTAGCCTCTCTCCCTCCCGGCGGAGCTCCCCACTTCCAGCTTCCTCTGGACCCTTCAGGTCTCCACCTGCCGCTAAGCCGGGCATCGATGCAATCAATGCCTTGTGATCACAAGTCCAGATGCGACGCCTGCGCTCCTCAGCAAATGCAGTGGGGCGCATGTGCCGAAACCCTCTGAAAGCTGGTTCTGCCCTGTTCTGCATATTCCATGGCCCTCCCCAGGGTCTCTGTCCTGCACAGCAGCTGGGCGCCAGCACCATTGGCTTGGCTCTTCCAGTCCCTCCTGGGGGGCTATGAAGCCAGGAAGAGGGACTGATTCCCAAGCAGCCAGCCAAGTTCTGCCATTGCTCAGATGACAAGTGACTGAGCTCTGGGGCACCTGGGCAGGTCATTGTGAGTTTGAGAGTGGGCCTTGACAACCCACTACCTGCTGCAGAGCTGCCCCTCTTTCTGCTCTGGGCTGACATCCCTTTGGCTGGCACCTGCAGATGCTGTTGGCTCCAGCAAGGGAAATTCAGAGCAAGCTGCTGTGAGGTGCAGTTTGTCAGGGCCCTCAGCCCGGGGCTGCCCACTGTGGCCTCCCACTCCAGCCCCGTCAGAAGCCGTACATGTCCTGGTTCACAGAGGGGCCACGGTGCCCTCACGATCGAGAAGGTCCAGAAATTCAATGCGCTGTGCTCAAAAAGTAAGTAGTGAACTTTCTGTCAGCACGGGGCGTATCCACACAGGCTGACGACACTATTCTGGAGAGAAAGTACACATTCTGGCAAATGCGGGTGGCCTTTAAAAAATTTTTTTATTGACAACTTCTATACTTACAGACAATAAACTATGATATTTTCCCTCCCCTTTCACTCCCTTCACAACTCTGCTCTCCATCATGTCCCCTCCAGGTGGCCTTGGTAAGCAAGCACTTGTAGCTGCTGAGCCCTCTCTCCAGCCCTGCAGGTGACCTTTGAACAGAGACAGAGTGAATGAGTGTGGACTTTGGAGTTGGAATGAATTTGGGGGTCAAACTCTGGCTCTGCTCCTTTTTTTTTTTTGCATGTGTGTGTGTGCATGTGGAGTTTGGTGGTTGATGTTAGATGCCTTTCTCAATTACTTTAAAAAAATATATTTTGAGCCAGGCATGGTGGTACACGCTTTTAATCTCAGCACTCAGGAGGCAGAGGTAGGAGGATCGCTGTGAGTTTGAGGCCAGCCTGAGAATACAGAGTGAATTCCAGGTCAGCCTAGACTAGAGTGAGACCCCACCTCAAAAAATCAAAAACGGTAAGCCGGGTGTGGTGGCGCATGCCTTTAATCCCAGCGCTTCGGAGGCAGAGGTAGGAGAATCACTGTGAGTTCAAGGCCACCCTGAGACTACAGAGTGAATTCCAGGTCAGCCTGAGCTAGAGTGAGACATTACTTCAGAAAACAAACAAAAAAATGGAGGGCTGGAGAGATGGCTTAGTGGTTAAGAAGCTTGCCTGCAAAGCCTAAGAACCCAGGTTCCATTCCCCAGTACCCACATAAACCAGATCCACAAGATGGCGCATGAATCTGGAGTTTGTGGCTAGTCTCTCTATCTGCCTCCCTCCTCCACCCTCTGACAAATAAATAAATAATTTTTTTTTTTTAAAGGAGAGAGAGAGAATGAGTGCTGCAAACAAACTCCAGACACACACGCCACTTTGCCCATCTGGTTTTACATGGGTGCTGGGGAATCGAACCTAAGTTGTTAGGCTCTTCAGGCAAGTGCCTTAACTGCTAAGCCATCTCTCTAGCCCCTCAATCACTCTTTATCTGATTTTCTTTGTTTCTTTTTTTGGTTTTGTTTTTCGAGGTAGGTTCTTGCTCTAGCCCAGGCTGACCTGGAATTCACTCTGTAGTCTCTGGGTGGCCTTGAACTCACAGCGATCCTCCTACCTCTGCCTCCTGAGTGCCGGGATTAAAGGCGTGTGCCACCATGCCCCGTGCTTAATCTTATTTTCTTGAGACAGGGTCTCTTACTGAATCTGGAACTCACCAGCTTGGTTAGACAAGCTAGCCCACAAGCTCTGAGGAGTCTTCTCTCTCTCCATCCCCAGGGCTGGGGTTGCAGGCATGAAGTACCACGCCCCGTTTCTTTATGGGCACTGGGGCTGTGCCTCAGGCCCTCCTCTTGTGCAATAAGTGCTCTACACACTGAGCCGTCTCCCAGCCCTGGTTTTGCTCCTTACTGGCACGCGACCTTGGACAAGTTGCCTACTCTTGGACCTCAGAGCCCGCTTGTGCCTGGGACTGGTGAGGGACACGCAAGAGTGTGTGGCTGGTACAGACAGAGCTGGCCAGTCACTGGGAGATTCCCAGGAGGTCCTCGCCTGTCCCAGATGTCGTCACGGAACCCCGCCATCGTGGCCCGAGCTTCCTCTGCTTGTGGCAGGCAGCGGGCAGGAGGCTTCGTGCACGGATCGCCCAGCTCTGAGGGTTCACGTCTCGCTTTCAGCCCGGCTCCTCTGCCTCCCACCGCATGTGGTATGTGGTCTTGAGACCACAGACCATCCCCAAGGGCCAAAATAAAGCAAGCAAGCACAAACGGGCTCGTCTGCCACTGTCTTTATTTCTGGTTTCCAGTTTGAGAGTCAATGAGAGCTTCTCCAACGACCATCTCTACCACTCTACCATATATTATTAACCCTTTGCTAACACATTTAATACTTAACTTTAAATATGAGGACAAAAACAATAAATTACTCCATAGCTGAGGGTTGGCTGCTGGCTGGTGGACAAGAGTGCTGTTCTAGCCCTCCGTCCTGTCCCCTGCCTTGGATGAGGCCCAGAGATCCCCAGTGAGGTAGAATTGCGTGCACAGTACTTATTGCTGGGGACACGGGATCCTGTTGCTTCGGTGCTGGAGCCCCAAGTCTCGGGGCGCAGACAGCAACCGTCTCCTCACCCCAGTACTGACAAACACATTTAAATAACACACAACCATAATAAATAACACCAAGGAGAAAGGTGCCCAAGCTGTTCTGTGCTTCAGTTGCCCTGTGTGAAGTGGGTCCCTCTCTCGCCACAGGGTGGCACCCACTGTAATGCTACCGTTCGCTCTAGAGAGGGGGCACGTGTGGGTCATGTCTTCTGCCCTGGTCTCTCCAGCCTGGAGTCCTGGGCACAGGGCAGGTAGCACAGGCTGAGGTCTAAGCTAAGGCAATGTCACCCCTCCCCACCCATCCTCCCTGGCTCCCCAAGAAACGCCTGACACGAAAAAGAAAAGTTGGATCTGCAACTGGAATCTCCAAGGGCCTGTCTCTGTGTCTCACACTTCAGTTTGGGTTGCGAAAAAGTTTCCGTGAGTATTGGAGCAGGGTCTTGATGAACTGGGCCACTTCGATTTTTGTGTCTGGTAAGCTGGAACCCTGTGGGCACGACAGAGACCAGTGTGTTACAGGGACGCCAGAGGCGAGGGCCACCAGCACCCACCAGGGGCTTTCCAGGGACTGTCACAAGCGACCTTCATAAAAGTCCCTTCCAGGTGGGTACTGCTATTGCCCCTCTTCTACAGATGTGGAAACTGAGGCTCAGATAGGAGTTAGGAGCCCTGGAGCCCAGGACCTGTATTTCCCAAAGGCTACGGGTCCCTGCTGCCACAGTAAGCCCTGGCTTGAGTAGACCCCAGGCCTTGTTCTCCTGGAGCTCCTAGGGGAACACAGGCCAGCAGGGACGGGTGTTGGGGGACAGTGTCGGAGGACCTCACCCCAGCCGAGGCCTTGCGGGTGCACAGTCCCCTCAGCATCCTCTGGGTCTTGAGAACAGCACTGCAGCCAGAGACGTTGGTCAGGGACTCCAGGGCGGCGCAGTACTGGGAAGGAAAGCCGGCGTCAGTCTGGCCCAGGCCGGGGAAGCCGGGCCAGCACCTGGCCGGGCGGGGAGAGTGAGAGGCAGGTGCCGGGGGGGGTGGGGGGGTTAGCTCTGGGAAGTGGTTGTTTGAAGCAGGGTCTCATTCTGTAGCCCAGGCTCCCCTGGAACCCACTATGTAGACCTGAAACACACAGCAATTGCCCTGCCTCTGCCTCCCAAGTGCTGAAATGCCACGCACAAGCCACCACACACCCAGCTCCGAAGCTTAGGTGGAAAAGCCCCAGCTGCTTGAGGGGGGCTTGGGTGGGGGAAGCCCAAGATTTACAACCCCCGCCCCCCTGCCCCAGCCCCCCAGGGTCCTTACCCCGCCAGCGGTGAGGTCCACGCTCCACACCATGCTGTTGTTGCATAGAGGAGCCTGAGGAGACAAAGAGACCAGGCGTGAGGGGCAGAGTCCTGGGAGGAGTCCCGAGCCTGCCCAGGCCAGGTGAGCGCCCGGAGCGCTAGGTGGCTGCGACGGACACGGAGCTGAGAAGAAAACTGAGTGACATCTGGTAAAGGACCAGGGCCTTATGCAAAGCTTGAAGCTTACTGTATGTAGCCAGGGCAGGAAGACAGGGCCTGTGGGGAAGGCCAGAGCAGGGCTAGGTGAGGGAGGAGGGGCTCAGGCTGCTGTTGACCAGGACCAACCACATGGGGGTGGGGAGGACCTGGCATTATCAAGTCCTTGCCTTCTAGAGTGGCAGTGCGTTAGGCACACAGTCACACCGCGTGAGCCAGGCCTGGCTTGTGGCTGATGCCCTGCTGGTTAAGCTCACTGAGCCCACCGTGCCCGTGTCTAGGTGTGTTGATGGGGTTGAAGTGACAAGCTTCCAGAACCAGCACTGGCAGTAACCAGTGCCCAGCTATCATAAGCTGGCACCCAGTGAGGGGAAGAGCTGAGGTGACAGAGTGAGTCCTGCCGTCAAATGGCTGTAGCTAACACACTGTGCACAGTGGCCACATGATGGCATTGGGGATCCAGGTGGCAGGCGCCACACGATTCTAGGGGACAGCTGACCCTGCCTACCCTCCTCTGTGCAGGGGTGCTGAGCAGCAGCCGGCAAAGGGAGGACCAGACCAGGGGAGCAGATGCTCCCTAGAGACACTGTCAACTCCTTCAGAGCTCCGTCCATACTGCTGCACCCCTAGACTGGATTGTCTTCTTTCCTCATGAGCCCCCCAATCCTCAAGGCAACCTGTCCCAGGCCCTGTGAGAGACCTCGGCCGAGTCCAACTCACCTTCTGGTCTTGTGTGATGTTGACCAGCTCCTCGATGAGCTCTCTGAGGGCCACCAGAGGTGGCACAGAGCATGGCACGGGGCCTGGGGTGGTGAGGTCGCCAAAGCAGGCGAGAGCCAGGACCGCAGTCACCCAGAGCGCCATGAAGCCCAGAGCCACCAGGAGGACCGAAGGACGGACGTGCTTTGGGCTGGCCTGAGCGGGGTGGCTGGTGGCCCCATCCCCTGGCAGCGGCTTTTATAGTCCCCAGTGGTGACGCCCTCGCCCTGGTCTCCGCTTTGTCGGGTATTATCTGCAAACCACATCTTTACTCATCTTGATTTTTCACTTTTTGGAAAATCCAGTGCTGTATAAAGGAAAAAGTTTGATTTTGTGGATTTATTGAGAAGGGTCTAGGAAAGTTTGCAACATCTGAGAGGCTACTTCCAGGTTGTCAGGAGGGCCTTGAGGGCAATGCCAGCTCCAGCCGAGTTGCCTGGTGACTCTTCAGAGCACAAACAGCAGGCCCAATACTGAGCTCATGTCCCTAGACCAGACCCCTCCAGGTCACCGAAAGTGTCAGGCAGCCTTGGGGGCACTGTGGCTGTGACCAATCTACTAGTTATGACAATGTGGAAGTTTCCTCATTTTCAGTGAGCGAGTGTCTTTTTTTTTTTTTTTTCTAGGTAGGGTCTCACTCTAGCCCAGGCTGACCTGTGTAGTCTCAGGGTGGCCTCAAACTCACTGCTATCCTCCTACCTCTGCCTCCCGAGTGCTGGGATTAAAGGCATACGCCACCCGCTCGGCTGAGCGAGTGTCTTAATTTAGGAAAATAAAGCTTGCTTTGGACACAGGATTCACATGGGATCAAGGGAGTGAGTGAAGCTCCCTTCTGTCTGCGGATTTCCCCTTGGCCCCACATGGGATGCAAGTTCAGATGCCCAAGGCTTCAGTGAAATGGCCAGCCAGCCCAGGGACTCCAAGACTTTCATGTTTAAAAGTGTTTCCATGCTAGCTTTGGTCATGGGCAGCCTGGACACCAGGGCCCATCCAGGCCATTCCGTTGGGACACTCTCAGGGACCAGGCCGGCAGCAGGGTGCTCCAGCCTCAGCCCAGGTTAGAGCAGGGCAACTGGGACTTGGGACCACCCCACATGCACCCCGCCCCCAGTCTCTGCTGGAACAGCCTCTGTCTGCCAGGACCTCAAATTCCCCATATTGGTATGACTGGAGAACAGCTCCCGAGCCTGTCCAGGGCCCGGAGTAGCCCACCCTGAGAGATGCTGGTAGGTGGTCTTTCCCTGACTCCTCATTTCCAGAAACCTCCACGGCAGAGGCCACAACATTTGCCTATTAAATGCTGATGTCAAGATTGCACCGAGATCGACTTCCTCCCCGAGCCCAGCGCCGGTCCCTCTAGGCCCCCTCTCTGCTCAGTGAGGCTCAACCTCCTTATAAGGGTCCTGGGGCAAGAGATGCCAAGCCTCTTGTCTCCAGCTCAGGTTTACCAGCTCAACTACTGGTCCTGACATCAAAGGGAGCCCACCCCTGACCCTCAGGCTCTCCACGCCCCCAGGCTCAGGGCTTGCAGTGACCCCAATCTTTTGTGGACCCCAATCTCCCCATGTGTAGGAGAGAGCCAGTGGGATCTCCGCGTTGGTGGAAGGAGCAGGAAACACCTTGGGTTGTGCAAGTCCCAGAGCCCCGAGCATGGATGAGTCAACGTCCCCCTGGCCCTCAAGACCTGCAGAAGACTTTCAGGGAGTAGCAGGTGGGCGCGCGCGTGGGAGAAGGCGCGCTGGCGCGGCGATGGCCCGCGGAGATAGGGACGCGCCTTATGTAACTGGAGATGGAGTCGATAAGCGGACCAGAGTGCCGCCCTCCCCCCTCCGGGGGAGGCTGGGGCGGGAAGGAGGGGCGGAGGACCCCGCGGGCCCTGGGGAAGCGGAGGTAGGAGAGCTGGACTTGTGTCCCCAGGGCCCCAGAGCGCCCGTGCGCACTGGCGACACCGGGCGACATCCACGCCTGCGCCTGGAGCGACCTGCACCCGCTCCCCACGTGTCCCGGAGGCGACCTGGGGACCAGAGGAGAGTGGGGAGCTCTGTGCTGGTCTCCTTTTTCATTTCTTTTTTTCCTTTTCTCTCCGTTCTCTTCTCCTCCCTTCCTCCCCTCATCTTTCTTTTCTCCTCTCTTTCCCTTTTGTCTTTCTTTTCTTAGTTTTTCAAAAGTTTGTTTTTTTGTTTTAAATATAGTTAACTTATTTATTTATTTGAGAGAGAAAGAGGGAGAGAGAGGGGGAGAATGGGCACACCAGGGCCTCCAGCCACTGCAAATGAACTCCAGATCCGTGCATATCCTCTTGAGCATCTGGCTTGCATGGGTACTGGAGAATCGAACCGGGATCCTTTGGCTTTGTAGGCAAATGCCTTAACCGCTAAGCCATCTCTCCAGCCCCCCTTTTTTTTTTTTTGTATTTTTATTTTATTTTATTTATTAATTTATCTATTTCATAGAGAGAGATACAGAAATAGGCAGGTAGAGAGAGAACGAGAAAACGGGTGTGCCAGGGACTTCAGCCACTGCAAATGAACTCCAGATATGTGCACCCCCTTGTGCATCTGGCTTATGTGGGTCCTGGGGAGTCGAACCTGGGTCCTTTGGCTTTTCAGGCAAGCACTTTAGCTGCTGAGCTATCTCCCCAGCCTTTTATTGATTTATGTATTTCGTTGTTGTTAATTTTTATTTACTTATTTGAGAGAGGGAGAAAGAGGCAAATAAAGAGAGAGAGAACAGGCGCACCAGGGCCCACAGCTACTGCAAATGAAGTCCAGATGCATGCGCCACCTTGTGCATCTGGCTTATGTGAGTCCTGGGGAATCAAACTTGGGTCCTTTGGCTTTGCAGGCAAGTGCCTTAACCACTAAGCCATCTCTCTAGCCCTCTCTCCAGCCCTTTTAAAGCATTTTATTGACAACTTCTATAGATACAGACAATATATCATGGTCATATTTCCCTCCAACCACCCTCCCAAATCCCCCCTCCACCTAATCTCTTCTTTCCACCCACTCTCTTCTATCTTCATGTCATCATTTTTTCCCTCCTATTATGCAGGTCTTGAATTGGTAGCTTCAACCACTGTGAGGTCAGGAGTGCCATGGCAGTTTGGTCTGGAAGACGGGATTGTAAGCACTCTGGCCCTTTCCTTGGCTCTTACGTTCTTTTTGTTGTTGTTGTTGTTTAGGTAGGGTCTCACCCTACCCAGGCTGACCTGAGATTCACTATATAGTCTCAGGGTGGCCTCACACTTGTAATGATCCTCCTACCTCTGCCTCCCGAGAGCTGGGATTAAAGGCGTGCGCCACCACGCCCGGCCTCTTACACGCTTTCCATCACCTCTTCCGCAATGGCCCCTGAGCTTGGAGGCTGTGACACAGATGTCTCACTCGGTGCTGAACACCCCACTGTCACTTGTTAGCACTTTGATGAATTTTGAGTTTCCCCACTGGCCACCACCATCTGAAAAGTGAAGCTTCTCTAACCAAGAGTGAGAGCAGCTTTAAAGTACGGGCATGAATGTCAGTACTTAGAGAGCAGTGGTAGGCATAATATATCCATTGAGCCAGAGAGCAGTATCAGTTGCCCATTAAGGCTTAAGATCTCCCCAGCCATCGACTTTTGATTACGTTTTCTGTACCAGGCATGAATCCCCTCCTGAGACATGAAACCCCATTACAGACCCGCCACTATTGCACCAGTTGGTACATTGGCCTAACTAAAACTTGCAAGGTCCACTGATGGTTAAGATGGTTGATTAAGCTGGGCGTGGTGGCACATGACTTTAATCTCAGCACTCAGGAGGCAGAGGTAGGAGGATCTCCATGAGGTCTAGACCACCCTGAGACTACATAGTAAATTCTAGGTTTCCAGTTCAGCCTGGGCAAGAGTGAGACCCTACCTCAAAATATATATATATATAAAAATAAAAAGATGGCTGATGACTTTTCTCTCCCAACAGGCGGCACAGCTCTTTCCAGCATCCGACAGCTGGTCCACAGGGAGGAGGCTCCAGCTCCGCTCCAGCTTCATTTCTCAGCGTTCTGCAGCTCAGGGTGCTGGAATCTTATTTCCTATTTCTTTCTTAAAATTTATTTATTTATTTTGAGAGAGAGAGAATGGGCGTGCCAGGGCCTTTAGCTGCTGCCAATGAACTCCAGATGCACGCGCCCCCTTGTGCACATGTGCAACACTGTCGAGCCTTTGTGTCACTGTGTCTGGCTTATGTGAGATCTGGAGATTTGAACAGGAGTTCTTAGGTCTCCCAGGCAAGCACCTTAACCACTGAGCCATCTCTCCAGCCCTATTTCTTTTTTTATGAGAGCAAGAGAGAGAGAGAGACGGAGAGAGAGAGAGAGAGAATTGGTGTGCTAGGGCCTCCAGCTACTGAAATCAAACTCCAGATGTGTGTGCTACCTTATACGCATATGCAACCTTGAACACTTATGTCACCTTGTGCGTCTGGCTTACGTGGGACCTGAAGAGTGGAACATGAGTCCTCAGGCTTGGCAGGCAAGCACCTTAACCACTAAGCCATCTCTCCAGCCCCTTATTTACTATTTTTTTGAGGCAAGCCCAACATACTACCCCCCTTTTTTTAATGAGAGGGAGTGGGGGGGAGAATTGGCATGCCAGGGCCTCTAGTCACTGCAATGGAACTCCAGATCCATGCGCCACCTTGTGTGCACGTGCGACCTTGTGCACTTGTGTCACGTTGCATCTGGCTTACGAGGGACTTGGAGAGTCAAACATGGGTCCTCAGGCTTTGCAGGCAAGCCTTAACCGCTAAGCCATTTTGCCAGCTCTTATTTCCTATTTCTTATCAGTAGGATCCATCACCTATTGTACCCCAGAAAATTGTAATTTATACCAAGTATCAGAGGACTGGTGGCCAGTTCTCCAGACATACAACACACACGGTGAGCACGTTGTCTGCAGGCGACACAGGGTAGGCGTTTCCAGGGGTAACATGCTGGGGAACCTCCCCCACCCACTCCAGCTCCAGGGCCCTGGGTAGTGGCCTTCTCACCAGCCTGTCTTGATTGCTGAGGTGGAACCAATTCCTTGGGAAAGCTCCGGCTGCGAAGAAAAGATGCCACATTGGGAGGAATAAGGGCTGCATGAGTCACTTTACTAAGTAAAACTACTTATTAGAATTTCGTTTTTAGGAATGTTACCCTTGGAAGGAACTTCAGAAATGAAAGTGATGTGTATGAAAACCAGCCTGGTGGCTGTCATCTTGTTCATTTCTGTGCAACCTGTGAGTGAGCCTGGCTGTTCTTCACTTTGCTGTGGGGGAGGGGGGCCTGCCCAGCAAACAGCCTGGGAAGAGAGTCCAGCTTCCTCCCGTTTACTACCGATCATGAAGCGTCCAGGTTCCCTAAGCCCAGCTTCCTGTCCTGTAATTCGGCCCACTGGGCGCAGGGGGCTATCTGTCTGTCTTTGCATCTCCCTGGGAGAACGACGTTTATAGACTACTTCTGGCTGTAGTAAATGTTTGTCTCTGAGCCAAGAAACTTGTCAGCTGTCAGCATCTAAATAATGGTGACAGCTGATTTCTGTTGGCCTGTAAGTAGGCCCTCAGGGTTTTGTTCTGTTAGCTGTCTTCGGGTTTTGTTTTTTTTTTGTTGTTTTTTTGAGACAGGGCGTTACTATGTAGACCATGCTGGCCTTAGACTTGAGGCAGTCCTCCTGCCTCAGCTTCCTAAGTGTCTGCCACCATGGTGTCTGTTTTCGTTTTGGTGTGTATGCATGTCCGTACGTGTGTGGCACATGTGGGCAAGACAGCGTCAGTGCGCCCAGTGCAGAAGTTTGACATGGGTGTCATCTTCAGTCGGGCTTCACATGAGTTATCTATATATCTAAACCTATATATCTTTTACATAGGTTATAGTCTTGTATCACTTTACACCTTAAGTTTTGAAACAGGGTCTCACTGCACCTGGAGCTCGTGAAGTCTAGCAAGCCAGCAAGCCCTGGGGATGCTCTTCTGCCCGCTGCCCGCGTTGGGGTTACAGACACTCTCCGCCATACCTGGGGACTGCGGATCTGAACTTGGGTCCTCAGGCTTCACAGAACCCCCTTAGTTGTGTTTCTAGCCTTGTTTTTGTTTTTGGATTGGGGTCTCACTGTGTGGCACAGGCTGGCCTGGAATGGTCCCTCAGTCTATCTTTTCTTTTCTCTTCTCTTCTCTTTTCTTTCCCTTCTCTTCTCTTCCTTTCCCTTCTCCTTCCTCCCTCCCTCCCTTCCTTCCTTCCTTTCCAAGACAGGGTCTCACTGTAGCCCAGGCTAATCTGGAAATCACTCTGTAGCCCAGGCTGGCTCCAAACTCATGGTGGTCCTCAGGATCCCCAGGGCTGGGATTAAAGGCATGTACTAGTATACCCAGTTGACCTTCTGTCTTTAATAAACTATTTTGGTCATGATATTCTTTCTAAGTGAAACTTACAGTGTTAAGACAGGAATGGTGGCACATGCCTTTAATCCCCACACTTGGGAGGCAGAGGTAGGAGGATCACCATGAGTTCAAAGCCACCCTGAGTCTACATTCCAAAGTCAGGCTTGGCTAGAGAGTGAGACCCTACCTCAAAAAACCAACAACAATAACAACAAAAACTTACGGTGTTGGTTCTTGGTTTTGACATGTAGGCATTATCTATTTATTCTCTTTCCTTCTTACCATCCTTCCTCAACTTATCTCTTTCCTTTTTTCCCTCACCTTACCAGTATAGAAGTGTCATAATTTGGACCAGTCAAAAGTTTTATTAGGAGCTGAAGATGTAGCTCAGTGGGTTGGGGGAATGGTCATCTAGCATGCATGAAGCCCCCAATTCCATCCCTGGCACTACATGAAATGTCTGCAATCGAGCTGGGCATGGCGGCACATGGCTTTAATCCCAGCACTTGGGAGGCAGAGATAGGAGGATAACCATGAGTATACATGGTGAATTCCAGGACAGCCTGGGCTAGGGTGAGACCCTACCTCGAAAAAAAAAAAAAAAAAAAAACCAAAAGTCTGCAATCTCAGCGCACTCAGGAGGTGGAGGCAGGAGGCTCGGAAGTCACCCATTGACTACCTAATGAATTGAGGCCAGCCTGGGCAACATGAGATCTTGTCTCAAACAAAGAAAAGAAGGGCTGGAATACAGCTCAGTGGCAGAGTGCTCCAATCACATGTATGAGGCTCTAGGTTCAATTTCCAGAATCATAAAAAAGAAAAGGAGAGGCTGGAGAGATGGCTCAATGCTTAAGGTGCTTGTCTGCAAAGCCTAACGACATGGGTTCAATTCCCCGGTATCCATGTAAAGCCAGATGCACAAACTGGTACACACATCTGGAGTTTTTCTGCAGTGGCAAGAGACCCTGGAACACTCATATTCTCTCCCTTTCTCTCTTTCTCCTTGCAAATAATTTTTTAAAATATTTATCTATTTAAAGACAGAATGAGAATCCCAGGTCAGCCTGAGCTAGAGTGTGACCCCACCTCAAAAACCAGGAAAAAAAAAAAAAAAAAAAAAAGGAAAAGAGAGAGAGAGAGAGAGAGAATTGGCAGACCCTCTAGCCACTACAAATAAACTTCAGATGTATGCATCACCTTGTACATCTGGCTTTATGTGGGTACTAGGGAATTGAACCTGGGTCCTTTGGCTTTGCAGGCAAGCACCTTAAAAGCTAAGATATCTCTCCAGCCCCACAAATAAATTTATTTTAAAAAAGATCCAGGGCTGGAGTGATGGTTTAGTGGTTAAGGTGTTTGCCTGCAAAGCCAAAGGACCCTGGTTCGATGCCCCAGGACCTATGTTAGCCAGATGTACAAGGAGGCACAGGCATATGGAGTTTGTTTGCAGTGGCTGGAGGTCCTGGCATGCCCATTCTCTCTCTCTCCCTCTTTCTCTGTCAAATAAATAAATAAATAAATAAAAATAAAAAAGATCCAAACAATGAAAATGGCATAATCTGCCAAGTTGCTTAAAAAAAAAAAAAGTAAGGCTGGAGAGATGGCTTAGCTTGTGTCTGAAGTTCGTTTGCAAGTGGCTGGAGGCCCTCGCATGCCCATTCTCACTCACTCTCTCACTTTCTCAAGTAAATAAATAAATAAATTTTAAAAACAACGTAAGGAAGGGAGAGAGGAAGGAAAGTTAAGAGGGAAAGACAAGAACAGTCGGCCTGTGAGGTAGTCACTGGGAAAAGACAAGAGCTTGCCACACCAGCCTGAGTACCTGCACTCGGGCTCCCGGAGGCCAGATGCAAAGCCGGGTGCTGTCCCAGGAGTCCGTAACCTCGCGGGCAGCTGTGAGTATAGAGAGAATCTCCCTGAAACAAGGTGGAGGGCAAGGACAGACACCCATGGTGTCCACTGACCTCCACACAAATGCCGTAGCGTGCATGCACTGCCACGCACACCTATGTGTGCACACACAGCCCTGTTTACCATTAACAGAATCATACAAATAGTTTCACAGTTGGATGTAGGGAATGCACTCCTTTTTAAAAATTTTATGTATTACTTAGACAGAGAGAGAGGGAGAGAGAAGGGTGCACCAGGGCCTGTAGCCACTGCAAATGAACCCCAGATGCATGCACCACTATGTGCATCTGGCTTACATGGGACCTGGAGAATCGAACCTGGGTCCTTAGGTTTCACAGGCAAATGTCTTAACCACTAAGCCATCTCTCCAGCCCATAATGCATTCTTTTTTTTTTCCTCCAAACTGTTTTCCTCTAGATATGTCTTGTTTCACACCTGCTTAGTTTCTTTCTCTCTCTCTCTCTCTCTCAAGTAGAATACGGGTGGGGACAAAACAAGATGAAGAACAGGAATACGATCAAATTACACTATGTTCAGGTAGTAGAATCCTCAGTAAAAAAATGTTAAATTTGACTGGAGAGATGGTTTAGTGGTTAAGGCCCTTGCCAGCAAAGCCAAAGACCCAGGTTTGATTCCCTAGTACCCAGCTAAAGCCAGATGCACAAGGTGGCACATGTGTCTGGAGTTTGCAGTGGCTGGAGACCCTGTTGAACCCATTCTCTCCTGTGTGTGTTTCTCTCTCAAATGCATAAATGTTTTTTAAAAGTGCTAAATAAAAGTGAGTTTCAGGGCTGGAGAGATGGCTCAGCAGTTAAGGTGCTTGCCTGCAAAGCCTAATGACCTAGGTTCGATTCCCCAGTACCCAGGTAAAGCCAGATACACAAGGTAGTGCATGCATCTGGAGTTCATTTGTAGGGGCTGGGCACCCTGGCATGCCCATTCTCTTTGTCTCTCTTCTCTCTACTTGCAAACAAATAAATAAATATTTAAAGCCCCCCTTTGAAAAGAGTGAGTTTCACCACGTAATCCTGGTTGGCCAGGCTTGGCGATCCTCCTGCCTTGGCCTAGCCAGTGCTGGGATTACAGGCGTGTGCCAACAGCCCAGCTAGCGTCCTCTGTTCTTTTCAGAGATTTAACCCTAAAGGCTCTGCCCCTTGGGAGGTTTAGCAAAATCTAACACTCTCAGATCCACCTTCCTGAGAAGCCTCCCTTGGAGTCCCCTGACCAGCTTTGGCAGTGAACAGCCCTCTCCTTCATTCTCCAGCGCTGGGAATTCCCCGGGCCTCTCTGGGGACCTCTCCTAGTCCTCGATCCCAGGGCTGCCTCTTTCTCAGGGAAACACCTCTTCTGATAGTCTATTTTTTCCTTCCTCCTTTCCTCCCTCCCTTCCTTCCTTCCTTCTTCCCTCCCTCCCTCTCACCCTCTCTTTCTCCCTTTCCTTCTGTATTATTTTCTTTTACAATATTTTTATTTATAGGCTGGGCATGATGGCACACACCTTTAATCCCAGCACTTGAAAAGCAGAAGTAGGAGAATCACTGTGAGTCTGAGGCCAATCTCAGACTACATAATGAATTCCTGAATTCTAGGTCAGTCTGGGATAGGGTGAGACCCTACGTCGAAAAACAAAACAAAACAAAACAAAACAAAACAAAAAGAAAGAAAGAAAGAAAGAAGAGAGAGAGATGTGTGTGTATTTACTTATTTATTTGCAAGGAGAGAGAGAAAAATAATAGGTTGCAAATGAACTCCAGATGCATATGCCACTTTGTGCATCTGGCTTTTACATGGGTACTGGGGAATTGAATCTGCGCCAGCAGGCTTTAACCATTGAACCATTTCTCCAGTCCAGCTTTCTTTCTTCTTTCCTTTCTTTCTTTCCTTTTTCTTTCTTTCTTCCTTTATTTCTTTCCTTTTTCTCTTTCTTTCCTTTTTCTTTTTCTTTCTTTTTTTTCTTTTTTTTTTTGTTTTTTTGATTTTTTTGAGGTAGGGTTTCACTCTAGCCCAGGCTGACCTGGAATTCACTATGTAGTCTCAGGGGTGGCCTTGAACTCACTGTGATCTTCCTACCTCTGCCTCCCTAGTGCTGGGATTAAAGGCATGTGCCACCACACCTGGCCTCTTTATTTTTGAAAGTTGATTTTAACTGATTAAAAAAAAGTTATAGATATTAATGGAGGTACCATATAATGTTCATAGGTGGATCATTGTGTAGTAATCAGGTTAAACATTTATCCTCTCATAGCGTTCCAACAAAAGGTGTGTAGAAGGTCATATTGTGAGAACCTGAATATCTAAATACATCTTTATTTTAATCCCAAATAAGTTGACAGTTTAGCCAAGTATAAAAATTTAGATGGGAAGGAATTTGCTTCAGAACCCTCAAGGTCTGTGCTCTTGCCTCCCATCTCCCAGAGGCTCAGAAGTTAACAACCATTTTGAATTGAAGTCTTTCCTGTCTGTCTCTCTGGGAGACGCAGGGATTTTCTTGTCCTCGCATGCTCCACTTTCACAGTGATGTGTCTCAGAGTGGTTGATGTTATCTCCTGTGGTAGACGCGTGGAGAGCCCCTGCGAGCAGAAGGCCAGTGTTGTGCTCTGATGAACTTCTCTCTTGCTCTCCTTCTTTACTTTTTCTTTTTTCTAATACTTTCTGAGTAGTTTTTCTATTCACAAGGCATAAAATTATAACTATATGCAGATGTAAATGTGTACGTACATACATGTAAATACATATATGTACACACAGTTTCAGTGGAACATCTCTGCTTTCCCTCAAAAGGATCATTTTTTACTAGTTTTTAAATGTGTCTTAGAATTTATTTTGCACCTTGCTTTCTCTCGATTGTTTTGCATGCGTGTGTGTGTGTGTGTGCGCGCGCACATGCGTGCTGTGCATGTGGAGGCCAAGGACAGCCTCAGGGCTGTTCATCAGGTACCTCCCACATCCCCTCTTTGGGACAGGGTCTCTCACTGGCCTGGAACTCACCAAGTAGCCTAGGCTAGTTCAATTCACTAGGGAAATCCCATCTCTGCCTCTCCAGTTTTGGTGTTTTTTTTTTTTTTTTTTTTTCTGTCTCACTCTAGCCTAGGCTGACCTGGATTTCACTATGTAGTCTCAGAGTAGCCTCAAACTCACAGTAATCCTTCTACCTCAGCCTCCCAAGTGCTTTGTTTTTTGAAAAATTATTTTGTTTATGAGAGAGGAAAAAATAGGCAGAGAGGATGGGCACACCAGGGCCTCTAGTCACTGCAAACAAACTCCAGATGCATGTGCCATCTTGTGCATCTGGCTTATGTGGCTACTGGAGAAGTGAGCCTGGGACCTTAGTCTTCACAGGCAAGCACCTTAACCATTAAGGTATCTCTCTAGCCCTTTGTTTTTGGAGGGAGTAGGGTTTTACTCTAGCCCAGGCTGACCTGGAATTCACTATGTAGTCCCAGGCTGGCTGAAAACTCACAGAGATCCTCTTACCTCTGTCTCCCAAGTGCTAGGATTAAAGGCATGCATTACCACACCTGGCTGAACGCTGAGATTTTTTTGTTTGTTTTTTTGAGGTAGGGGCTCTCACTCTAGCTCAGGCTGACCTGGAATTCACTATGAAGTCTCAGGGTGGCCTTGAACTCACGGCGATCCTCCTACCTCTGCCTCCTGAGTGCTGGGATTAAAGGTGTGCACCACCATGCCCGGTTTTTCTGAGAAAATTTTAAGTATTTATTTTATTTTATTAAATTATTCAAGATATGGTTCAACTCCCCAGAACCCATGTAAACCAGATGCACAAGGTGGCACATGCGCACAAGGTGGCACATGCATCTGGAGTTTGATTGTGATGGCTTGAGGCCCTGGCATGCCAATTCTCTCTCTTTCTCATGAAAAAAAAAAATTAAAAAAAAATTATTTTGTTTAGTTGTGAGCAAATAGAATATGAACATGCCAGGGCTTCTTGGCACTGTAAAGGAATTCCAGACACATGCATGACTTTGTGCATCTGGCTTTTTGTGGACCCTGGGGAACTGAATCCAGGCTAGCAGGCTTTGCAAGCAAGCAACTTTAACCACGGAGCCATCTCCTGAGCCCCAGAAATCTAAGAATTTGATCGGCAATTGTTTTTTGTTTGCTTCCATCTCTGCACGTAGTCTTTACTATAATCTTCGAGGTTATTTATTGGTACAGTTGGATTGAAGGCGTTCTGTGTCTCAGACAAGTACTCTACGCCCTGTCCTTTTTGCGTTCACATTTTCTCCCATGTCACAGGCTTCTCTCTGCTGTTAGGTGACCCTGCATTGCCTGTTCAAATTGTTCCACCTTTCCTTGTTAGGATTACCACAGGTTTGGGTAAGTTCGACTTTCTTCTTCTTCCTCCTCCTCATCTCCTTTTTAAAATATATTTTAAGATTTTTTGCACCAAGCCAGGTGTGGTGGCCGCATCTGTAATCCCAGCACTCAGGAGGTGGAGGGAGGAGGATTATGAGTTTGAAACCAACCTGTGTTACGTTGAAGACTCTTGTCTCCACGCCCCACTCCCTACAAAACAATAAAAAATGACAACAAAAAACAGCAATCCCCCCCAAAAACACAGAAAAACAAAAACAAACCATGACACTACAAGATGTCCTAAGTTCAGTGTATAGTTCAGTCCTAGAATCAACAGCTTCTTCCAGGACCTGGCTTTCTTCTTCTAAAGTGGCTGTTTTAAGATCAAGATCAGAGGCACAGTCTGCTTATCATTACTGGCACATCACGGCCTTCTGACCCTTGTAGTGGACAGAGCTAGGATATATGTAGTTGTATTAACCCATACAAATACATTTGTGTATGTTCCTCTCTTTAAAAATCCTATATATGGGCCTGGAGAGATGGCTTAGCAGTTAAGGCACTTGTCTGTGAAGCCTAAGGACCCAGGTTTGACTACCTAGTATCCACATAAGCCACATGCACATCTGGAGTTTGTTTGCAGTGACTAGAAGCCCTGGTACAACATTCCTTTTATATCTGCCTCTTTCTCTCAAATAAATAAACAGAAAAAATTTTAAATATTTTATTTATTTCAGCCCCTGGGGAGCATTCTTACTTTTGTATCTTATATACGTGGAGCCATACAGAACTCTTCCTCTTGTGACTGGCTTCTTCAAGGTGCTCAAGGTTCATCTATGTTGTAATCTGTGTCATAATTTCCTTTCTTTTTAAAATTCATTATTTTTTATTTTAGAGAGAGAGAATTGGCATGCCAGGGCCTCAGCCACTGAAATCAAACTCCATACACATGCGCCACCTCGTGGGCATGTGCCACCTTGTGCTTGCTTCACCTCTGTGCATCTGGCTTATGTGGGATCTGGAGTCGAATATGGGTCCTTAGGCTTTGCAGGCAAGTGCCTTAACTACTAAGCCATCTCTCCAGCCCAATTTCCTTTCTTTTTAAGAAGATTCACATTTAATTACTAAAGGGAGAGAGTGAGTGTATGGCACCCCACGGCCCCTTGCCACCACAAAGAGCCCAAACACATGTGCCACTGTGTGCATCTGACTTCACAGAAGCATTGGGGAACCCAAGCCAGGCTGGCAGGCCTTGCAGGCCAGTACCGTTAACTTGGAGCCATCCCTCCAAGCCAAGGCAAATATTTCACCAAGTTGTGTGAACATACTGTTTTCATCCATTCATCCACAGATATGTGGGTTACTTCCACCCTTGGCAGCTGTGTCAGTCAATGTAAGTGTGCACACATCTTTGAGACTCTGCTCTTGGGGTATATTCTAGAACCGAGACTAGAAGTCATCTGAAATTCTAGACGTAATCTGAAAGAATCCTGAAGTTTTTAGTTTTTGTTTTTTGAGGAGCTGCCACAGCAGCTGCACCGTCTTGCACGACGTAACAGTGTACTCAGGGATTCCCGTTCCCCATCTGTGCGTGACAGCAGTCAGCGAAATGGGGGTGAAGGCGATGGCATTTTGCTGCTTTTTTAAGAAATTTGGGGGTGTGTGTACTACGTGGGGGCCTGCGCGTGAGCTCACGTGTGATACAGCTGCAAGCGTGTGAATGCAGATGAGTGAGTGCCAGAGGGTTGACCTCAGGCCCTTCACGCATGCACAGCCACCACTCAGCTACTGAGCCACCTCCCGGGCCCCTCGTTTTGTGTGTGCTTCGTACTTGATTTATTTATTTGTGAGCGGGCGAGCGAGAGCGAGTGAGAAGATGGTATGGGTGCATGAGGGCCTCTTGTAACTGCAAACTCCAGACACATGAACCACTGTACAAGTGGCTTTATGTGAGTAGTGGGGAACTGAACCCTGGGCCCATAGGCTTGGCAAGCGACCACCTTTAACAGCTGAGCCATCTCCCCCGCCTCACATTGTGGTTTTGATTTGCACTTCCCTAATGTTTAGTGATAAACACTGTATGTTTATTAGCTATTATATTTTAGATTTTTAAAATTTTGTTTATCGAGGTAGGGACTCACTCTAGCCCAGGCTGTCCTGGAAGTCACTATATAATCTCAGGGTGACCTTGAACTCACAGCGATCCTCCTAGCTCTGTCTACTGAGTACTGGGATTAAAGGCGTGCTCCACTAAGCCTGGCAACCTTTAATCACAGCACTCAGGAGGCAGAGGTAGGAGGGCCACTGCAAGTTCGAGGCCAGCCTGAGACCACATAGTGAAATATAGGTCACCCTGAGCTAGTGAAAAGATGTGTGTCATCATGCCTGCCTTCATCCACAATCTTAATGGTGATTTTTAAAATTTTGAGACAGGATCTTTTTTTTAAGAAAAAAAAATTATTTGAAAGACAGAGGGAGGGAGAGAGAGTGAGAAAGAGGCAGATAAAGTGAGAGAGAATGGGTGTGCCAGGGTCTCTAGCTGCTGCAAATGAACTCCAGACGCATGCACCACCTTGTGCATCTGGCTTATGTGGGTCCTGGGGAATCAAACGTAAGTCCTTTGGCTTTGCAGACAAATGCCTTAACCACTAAGCCATCTTTCCAGCCCAAGGATCAGTTTTTTTTTTTTTTTTTAAAGTTTCACGGTAAGAGTTATTTGTGCCAGGCATGGTGACACATACCTTTAACCCCAGCACTTGGGAGGCAGAGATAGGAGGATCACCTTGTGTTTGAGACCAACCTGAGACTACAGAGTGAATTCCAGATTAGCCTGGGCTAGAGCGAGACCATACCTTAAAAACAAAACAAAACAACAACAAAACAGTTCTCTGTGTATCCTGGAAACCATTTCCTTTCCATAAAGATGATTTGTGAAAGAATCTCCCTTTATGCTGTATGTTGCTTTTCTAGTCTACTGACTGAGTCCTTTGATGGACATGGTCCGGTTTACCTGTAGTGTTTTTGGTCCTTTGGTTGCCTATGTTTTTGGCCCACAGCAACACACACACACAAAAACGCACACACACACATGTGCACGCACACACACACGCATGCGTGCGCGCACACACACGCGGCGCGCACACACACACACACAGCTTCCTAGCATCTATTTTTGTAAGAGATTGCTCTGTGGGTAATGGGATACACGTGATAAGAAATCATCAGGGGCAGTTTGGGGAAGGAAAGAAAGCAGCCAGAGTGGGGCAAGGGGCACGGGGGTGATTGAGAGCGAAGTTAATGCATTGTTATGAAAATGCTGCAATCAAACTCATTAGCTTCTACGCCAACCTAACAACTAACGAACAGGACCAAGTACAGAGTTGCTCTGTAGTTCCCTTTGCCGCAGTAGCCCTCCTGCTTCTCAGCGCCGTACTGACCTTGCAGAGCGAGTTGGGCAGCGTGGCTTCCTTTTTCTTTTAGAAGAGTTTGAAAAGGACTGGTGTTCCTCTTCCAGTGCTTGGTAGAAATCATGTGAAGAAAAAGCTGGGCGTGGTGGCGCACGCCTTTAATCCCAGCACTGGGGAGGCAGAGGTAGGAGGATCACTATGAGTTCGAGGCCAACCTGAGACTACATAGTGAATTCCAGGTCAGTCTGGGTTAGAATGAAATCCTACCTCGATATATATATATATTTAAATTTTATTTATTTACTTATTGGGGGGGGGTTGGGAGAGAATGGGCATGCTAGGGCCTCCAGCCATTGCAAACGAACTCCAGACACATGCACCACCTTGTGCATCTGGCTTATGTGGGTACTTGGGAATTGAACCTGGGTCCTTAGGCTTCACAGGCAAGCACCTTAACTGCTAAGCCATCTTTCCAGCACCTCCCTTTTTGAGACAGAGTCTAGTGTATCCCAGGCTGGCCTCAAATTCACTATGTAGTTGAGAATAACCTTGAACTTCTGATCCTCCTTCTTACACTTCCCAAGTGCTGGCATGTGCCACCATGCATAGTTTAATGGGACTAGGGATTGAACCCAGGTCTTCCCAAATACTAGGTAGGCACTCATCTATTATGCCACATCACCAGCCTAAGTCTAACTTACTATCTTCACTTGTGATAGCTCCATTCAGAAAACTCAATTATCCACAATGTATGTTTGACTCTTGTATACGCAGGTGGCCCCCGACTTATGATTTTCTGACTTTATGACTGCAAAAGAAAATGCATGGAGTAGGGCTGGAGAGATGGCTTAGCGGTTAAGCGCTTGCCTGCAAAGCCAAAGGACCCAGATTTGTTTCCCCAGGACCCACGTTAGCCAGATGCACAAGGGGATGCACGTGTCTGGAGTTCGTTTGCAGGGGCTGGAGGCCCTGGTGCTCCCGTTCTCTCTCTCTCTGCCTCTTTTTCTCTCTGTCACACTCAAATAAATAAAAATTAAAATAAACAAAAAATTTAAAAAAAAAAGAAAATGCATGGAATAGAAACTGGACTTCTAAGCCTGACTTGTGAACGTTTCCTGGGTGAGCAGTGCTGGCCAGCGGCACTGAGCAGGGTTAGCCACAGCACCTCGAGGGGATTCGTCGATGCTGCGCTGCTGAGCAGAGGTGGGGCAACGAGGGCATTCTCACTGCTATTTTAAGCTCAGGATGAGCTTCCAGGGGTGTAGGTCAAGGAGCACCTGCATATAGAACTGATCCCCAACACTCGGTGAGAACGCCTTCATAGGGTGACCGCTGCTGTGCTGACAGCAGACAGCAGGACTCCGCCCGATGACGCTTGGAACAGAGTCCCGGGGGCTTCCAAGGAGGCACGGTTAGGTCCTGGGAGCAGTGTGATACTGGAGCCTATAGTGTTTTTCTTTTTTCTAAAAATATTTTCATTTAGTGGAGTATAGTGGCCCATGCCTTTAATGCCAGCACTCGGGAGGCAGAAGTAGGAGAATTGTTGTGAGTTCAAAGCCAGCCTGGAACTATAGAGTGAATTCCAGGTCAATATATAAAAATGTTTTAAAAAAATTATTTGCGGGCCAGGCATGGTGGCACCCACCTTTAATCCCAGCACTCAGGAGGCAGAGGTAGGAGGATCACTGTGAGTTTGAAGTCACCTGAGACTACACAGTGAATTCCAGGTCAGCCTGGGCTAGAGAGAGACTTTCCTTAAAAAAACAAAACAAAAAGATTGTGAGAGGTGTGTGTGTGCACATGTGTATAGACATGCCAGCGCTTACCGCTGCTGCGAATGAACTCCGGACACTTGCATCACTTTGTGCATCTGGTCCTACATGAGTCCTAGGGGGCTGAACCTGGGCTAGCAGGCTTTGCAAGCAAGCACCTTTAGCCGCTGAGCCTTCTCCCCAGTCTTCAGCACACCGTTTAAAACAGAGCTTGGGGAACTGGAGAAATGGCTTAGTGGCTAAAGCGCTTGCCTGCAGAGCCTAAGGACCTAGGTTCAATTCCCCAATACCCATGTAAGCTATATGCACAAAGTGGCGCATGCATCTGGAATTCATTTGCAGTGGCTGAAGGCCCTGGTGTGCCCATTCTCTCTGCCTCTTTCTCCCTCTCTCTAATAAATACAAGCGAAAACAAAATAAAAAACCAGAGCTTGGGTGTGAGAGCTATGAGACAAGTGAAGAATCATGGCGACTGCCAGCCTGGGGAAAGACTGGGCTGGGTCACGGGAGTTTCAGATGTGTTTATATACTGAGTGCACACAGATGCCTGGTGGTCCACAGGCAGCTGGGCGAGTCAGTGTAGAAGAGATCCGGACTGGAGACAAACCTTCCCGAGTCACCAGGATTAGGTCACTGGGCCTGCGGATGCTAGGACTGCACTCTGCTCCTGCACCCGCCACGCGCTGTTGCTCCTGGTCCACAGCCAGAAACCACTACACACCAGAACAGCCCTCAGCAACTCTGAAGGGGATTCACAGATACCCCCTCCCAAAACCGGGCTTCCTGCCCTCAGGCAGGGCAATGCCAAGGCTAGTTTTGCCACGTTGTTCGTGGTAGCTGGTTTACTGCCCAGTCCCTAAAGGTCTCCACTGAGTGCTTTTCACTTGAAGCCATCTCACGTTCTGGGAACTAAGAGAATGATTCTAAAGCCAAGACTGGAAGAAGCCAGTGAGTGCGGAGACAAAGATGGGGTCACAGTCCAAGACAAGTGGCACAGGAGCAGAATGGAGCCCTGGAGGAGGCCAGAGGGATGTTGACCCAGGGCTGGGCGGCCAGGAGAGCACGGGTATGGCGGGCAGCGCCCCTGGGCGGGGCAGTGGTGGGCCACGGACTGTAGGCTGTGTAAGGTGAACAAGGACAAGGGAAGCAAAGGGTGGAAAGTGGTAGAATGGACGGACTGAAATTGTGGTGGGACCCAAAGGATTGCTGGGGCCGAGGGCTGCCCATGACAGGAAGCTTAACACTGAGGTGAGGCCATGGAGCTGGGGCTGCGGAGCCAGAACGGGAACAGAAAGGAGGGGTGGTAGCTGAAATCACCTATGATCATGATGTTAGTTTAGAATGACATTGAACAGGCAATTAAAAATCTTCAATGAAGCCGGGCGTGGTGCCACACACCTTTAATCCCAACACTCGGGAGGCAGAAGTAGTTGGATCGCTGTGAGTTTGAGGCCAGCCTGAGACTACATAGTGAATTCCAGGTCAGCCTGAGCTAGAGTGAGACCCTGCCTTGAAAAACCAAAACCAAACAACAACAACAACAAAAAAACCCCTTCAATGATTAGGGTGTGCTATCAGGCTTAGAACTAAGGATACTGCAACAAGACCAGAGACATGAGGTTTTTCTTGAGTAAACACACGATGCTTACAATGTGCCAATTATGTGTAAGCAGGTCCTGTCCATTTCACCCCTTTGCAGGTATGGGAGCTCAGAGTTCCTCAGCCGGCAAACAGTGATACTGGGATTTGAACCCAGGCAGCCTATCATTCTTTATCTCCACAAGGGAGAAAATAAATGGAAAACAGCTAGCAGCAGTAACGAAAAGGGGGCACCTACCCCACTCCAAAGCCCAAGGATACGAGGGTTATGGGAGAGAAAGCAGGTCCTCAGGACAAGTAGACGCTGTGCGCGTGTGCGGACGAGATATGGACTCGTAGTGCTTTTCATTGGCTTCATCACACCTACCTTACACTGTCTATAGACTAGAGCCTCTGGAAACTTGATAGAACCTACCTGGTATGACTAATGAGAAATTTTCTGAAAATACTTTTTATTTTTTTAAATTTATCTTTATTTATTCGAGACAGATAGAATGGGCGCATCAGGGCCTCTAGCCACTGCAAATGAACGCTACATACATGCACCCCCTTGTGCATCTGGCTTACACGGGTCCTGGAGAATTGAACCTGCGTCCTTTGGCTTTGCAAGCAAGTGCCTTTAACTGCTAAATCATCTCTGCAGCCCCTGAAAAATACTCTTTACAGAGTTACACTACACATCTGCTAAAGCTAGGAGCTGATGAATGTACTTATGCATCTAGCCACCTTTCCCCCTTTGACTTTACTATTGGTAATGAGATATAAACACTTAACCTGTTTCCTGAAACCCTCTTGCATTCTTTGGATAAGAACACCTTGGGGCTGGGGGATGGTTCAGTCAGCAAAACACTGTAGGTATGAGGGCCTGAGATTGGATCCCCAGCACCCACGTAACGGCATCTTTCTTTTTTTTAATTGTTTATTTGGAAATAACTTTCCATTTATTTATTATTATTTTATTTGCAAGCAGAGACAGAGACAGAAAGACAATGGGCACACCTGGGCTTCTAGCCACTGCAAACGAAGACCAGACACATGTGACCCTTGTGCATCTTGCTTACATGGGTCCTGGGGAATCAAACCTGGGTCCTTTGGCTTCACAGGCACACGCCTTAACCGCTAAGCCACCTCTCCAGCCCCTGTAGTTGCATCTTAACCCCAGCAATCTGGTGGTAGAGCTGAAGAATGGGGAGGAGTTATTTGGAACAGTGTCTCTAGACATAGAGTGGTAGTGGTAGTCATGACCTCACAGTGGCTGTCATTATCAGCACAAGACCTGCATAAAATTGGGCCCACTAACAGGCTGTCATGGATTATGAAAGTAGGCAAAAAAAAAAAAAAAAAAAAAAAAGGTATCAATATAGGAGAGAATAGTAGGAGAGAGTGGGAGTTGAGTAGAGGGGACAGGATGGTGAGAGAGGATTATGTAAATTTTAATAAAGCTTTTTTTTTTTTTTTGGTTTTTCAAGGTAGGGTCTCCCTATAGCAAGGCTGATCTGGACTTCACTATGTAGTCTCAGGGTGGCCTTGAACTCGTGGCAATTCTCCTACCTCTGCCTCCTGAGTGCTGGGATTAAAGGCATGCACCACCACTCCTGGCTTAATTTTCTGTATCATTTTTTTAATCAGTGAATATCTGATTATATATCTGTTTTATATGCCTATAATGCCCAGGGTGGCATAAAAATGGCTCAAGGGAAAAGGACGACATGTGAGATAAGTTTAAGAAGTGTGTTCTAGTCCATGTGCTTGCTGGACCTGAATATGGCACAAAAGCAGGAAGGAATCAAGCAAGACTCAACAGGAACGAATAACAAGACTCTAATATGTGACTCTGATGCATTCCAGCCTCACAGCAATGCTTCAAAAGGCTTCATGCTGTTAACTGAAGGCAGACGTAGTGGTGCACACCTTTAACCACAGCTTTTAAGAAGGTAGAAGCAAAAGTAGGAGGACTGCTGTGAGTTCGAGGCTAGCCTGGGCTAGAGTGAGACCCTACCTTGAAAAAGCCCAAAAGATGTTAGCTGACAATCCCGAATGCTGGGCTAGTAAAACTGGCATCTGGAGTGCAAATGAAAGGGCCGCTCTCCCAGGTCCAGTTGGGCCGACAGGGCAGCCCCTTGCTGTCGGTGAGCCGGCTTCCCTTCCACATGCTGTGGACAGCGACTAAGATGTGTGTCAAGGTGAAGCTGATACACGTGACACAGAAGAGCGTGACAGGCAGGTCAGGCCGCTTAAAGAACCCCAGGAGGCTGCTGTGTGACGGAGAGAATGGCAGGATGGAGACGACTGTCAGGGTTTCTGCTAAACTGTGAGCCCCTTTCAACGTCATCAGGTTGGAGTTGAGAAACCTAGGTTTGGACAGCGAGGTCACTGGTGTGGGTTTATAAAGTTAAAGTAGAACCAAACATTGGTCTCTCTTAACCTCTAGCTGTCTTCAGATATTAATATGCCCTGATAAGCTTTGAAATACATTCAAGCAAATAAACTTCAGACACCACCAACACTGATTTTTTTACATGCCCACACCATAAGTTATCCAAGCACTGAGCTCCCGCGCTTGGCCGCACGCTGAGCAGCCCCCGTTCATTGTTCCGGGATGCGATGGACAGGCCGAGTCCAGCTGTGAGGTCGTTGAGCCCTGTGGCCTATCACAGCTGCCCGAGGAGACACTCTTCAGAGAATTGGTTCAGATTTCACGGGAAGCAATTCTCATGATCTTAGACCCTCTCAAATACTCCACATACGGGTCCTATTTTTTATACAAGACATTTCTGGCTCAAGCTGACACCAGAAGCAGACAGTTAGTGAACGTAAGACCCCAGGGAGCTGACACTACACTTCACAATCTCCGAGCACTGGTCAATGTTCTTCTTAATCCTGTAGAACTTCTCCACATACTCAGAGCGTCCTAAGAGCTCCACAAAATCTTCATCATGAGTAATTACCAGAAGCTGGAAATTACGCTGCTGTGAGCGGCTTTTTATGATCCTGCAACAATACATGCACAGCACGTTTTTACTAACGAGCAGAAATCTGGAAAAGCCTCTGCAAACTTTGCCAGACACGCCAACTGCTGTGTGGCAACCACGCTTTTCCTGTGCAGTGTGTGACAGGGCCTTTGGCTACCCTGCCGGAAGTGGGGTTGGGCTGGGGTGGCCTGGGGCCCTACCTGTAGGGGGAATGCAAGGCCTGATTTCCTCAGATAGGGCTCACGGGTTAGTAAGAACCAGGTGGACTGGGCTCTCATCACAAAGGCTCTTTCTCAAGCAGACGGAGCTGTTCTGGGGCATTAAGCTGCCCAAGTCACTCCTCTGCCTACACCTTCCTGACCCGTTCTAACCTTCTCTGGAACAAAATTTTAAAAATGGTATAGACAGATGACAGGGGAATAACACTGCCTTCTGAAGAGCTCTGTCTACTTAGAATTCTGCCACCACCAGTCACTAGATGCATCAGTGCAGTGACACACAGGGGTCTGAGTGGGTGTACTGGGAACATTTCTGCTCACTGTCAGCATGCTGAGGTGACAGCTATGAGAGTGAGATCCGATGCTGTATTAACTGACCTCTTGGTTAGCACTTGTCTGGTGCTAGGTGCTCAGGAGGTCTCGGGAGCACTAGCCTTGCCTTCTTGCTGACCCCGGGACCATGAAGAGCAGGCTGAAGCCCACGTGGCTCACCTCTGCCCAGGCGGGCTGTCAGTCAAGAAATCCCGTCTCCAGTGAAGTGTGCTGGAATGAGGAGTGCCTGAAAACCCTCTTCCTCTCTAGCACAGCATGCACGTGAGCTGCCCAACCCTGATGCCTGGCCCACATGTGATGGGCTAAGGGGCATGCAATTGACTCTTGTTATCATCCTTTATATTCATTGCTCAGGTTCGGCATCTGTCACATGGGGAGAGCTGGACGGACAGTCCTAAGCCACAGCTGCCACCCAGACAAGTGCAGCAGGGCACCCTGGCTCTGCACACAACATGTGCGCTCACAGAAAGCCCAGAGGAGGCGGGGGGCTCCTCACCCTGGCTGTCCCTGTGGACGCACTGTGAAGGCAGGCTGTGCCTGCAGCTTTGTTCACTTTTCTAGCTCCTTCAAGGGAAGCTGAGGAACTGACACTGAAAGGCCAAGCGTACAGCCTGCCCCGGGCTGGCTTGCCTACGGACAGCACATCTAGCGAAGGCTTACACCACACAGCGATATCCATACTCCTTAAAAAGTTACAACCCGCCCCCAAATTAGAGACACTTACTCAACCAGAGCATGGGCAAGAGATTCGATGTTTTCTCGGTCAAGATTTGTTGTGGGCTCATCCAAGGCAAGAATGCCACAGTTCAGGCAGAACGTCTCAGCCAGCGCCAGGCGGATGATGAGTGAAGCCAACACCTGCAGGAGAGCGGGCGGGTAGCACAGGAGGGGTCTTTAGAGGGGAAGGTGGGGAACGTCATGGGAGACGCCGGTGTGGGGGGAGCTGGCACCGTGACCTGCGCTCATGTTTCCCTGGAAGAGGAACCGTAGTCTCTCAGCCCGCAAAGCTTAAAGAAACGCCGAGGGCCCATCCCACGCACATCAGCTATATCGACACTTAAACTCCTAGGACAGGAATATCTGTAATTAATGCTGATTTGAATGAAGGACAAAGACTGACTGTAAAACTTCTTGATCTGGCCCTTAGTTTCTCGATGACAAGACTTATGAGAACGTGTGGACACACTGCATTTTCCTGAATCTCACAGAAACTTCAGCTCTGGTGGAGTTAATTGTAATTTTAACAGTGAGCAGGAAAAAAAAGAGCCATCATCGGTGAGAGTCAGTGGATATCCAAGTATGGTTTTATTTACACTTATATGCAGGGAACCACTGAGTACTTTCGTGACTAACAGAGATGAAATAGTAATGCTCCCAGATACAGACAGGTCCCCAGAGAGTTTAAGGGACACAGAGCTTAGAGGGTGGGCTGTTCTAGAAACTGTAAGCCTCCTTTGTGTGAGCTTTAACCTTGCTTCCTGCTGAATGGCAAGCTGCTGACTGCAGGGCAATGCACACCTTCTTGAGGATACGTGGATGCCCAGGGCAGGTCAGCAGATTGCATAAGCCTGCTGCCCCTTTGGGGTACAGGAACTTCCTGCCTGCCTTTGAGCCCCCACTACTGCCAATTCTACCACTATCCACTGACATGCAAGGGCCACCGCACAACCCGCCGTCACCAAGCCAGTACCTGTCCTCTCAGTACCAAGGAGCTACAAGTCCCAGTTAGTTCTCATTACTTATGAGTGGCTGTAGAAAATCTACTTTGCTCAGACAAAGTGGCCTTGATTCCCATGACCTCGCAGTGCCTAGCACTAACCTTCACAAGACCCTCATAACAGGGGGAAAGATGGTAACACTGCAATAAAAGAGACCAATGGAGAGAGGGAGGGGATATGATAGAGTGAGGGTTTGTGAGGGGAAATTGGGGACAGGAGGGAATTATGGTTTATTGTAAGTTGGAAGCATCAATTTAAAAAAATATTTTTAAGGTGGAGAGATCATATTCCAAATCCATATAATTAATACTAAATATTACCAAGGCAGGTAGGGATACAGATTATAAATCCAAAATTAGTCATTTCTGCAGACTATGATTTAGAGAGGAATCTGCAGTGCCTTAAGTTGGTATCAGCTGTCTGATCAAGTACTAGGGACATGGTGTGTTCTTTAAGTAAAAACTGGAGTAACTGAAAATAACTCAGATGTAAGCATCCCTAAGAGTGTGAAACTTCATGGAAATCTCCCTCTCTCTCTTTTTTTTGGTTTTCGGAGGCAGGGTCTCACTGTGGCTCAGGCTGACCTGGAATTCACTATGTAGTCTCAGGGTGGCCTAGAACTCACAGCGATCCTCTTACCTCTCTCTCCCTCCCTCCCAAGTGCCGGGGTTAAAGGCGAGCACCACGCCGCCCGGCTCACGGAACGCTTTCTACATGCAGGGAGAACTCAAGACCCTGTGTCTTTGGGACCATCCTGTGCGTAGTGAAAGGAGCTGGCCTGGCTCCTAAGATGCAGTTTTCGTGCTTCTGCTCTTTAAAAACTGCTGCTATTCTGACTTTTTTCCCTGAATGTGTTCTACATCCAGCTGCTATCTACCTCCAGGAGCCTCAAGCAGAGCATCTTGTATATTCAGTGCTGGGGACAGAGGCCTGACCTGCGGACCCTGCTTATGAATGGTCTGAGGCCCAAAGACCAGGCCGAGGGTGGTGGGAAGGGGACTGACTCAGACCTGTGGGGGCCCCTTCTCCACGCACGTGCTGGGAGAGTGCTTCACCTCACTCCCATAGGCTCTAGTGTGCTGGTATAATTTGTGACTGAATCATTACTATTAGCATGACTACTAATTGTGAAATACTCTCCCATTTTCACTTCCCTGAGATCAGACTATGTCCTCTTGGCCAAGAAGTTGTGTCTTAGTTAGTGCAACAGTGGCCTGACTGAGAAGGACGCTGGCCAATGCTCCACACCAGCCTGACTGCAGACAGCCTCAGGCTCTTGTCGTGAGCGTCCCCTGCGGCTGGCACCAGGCGGAGCACTGGTGGAATGTGCTGACCTCCCCATGGTGGCAAGGAGAGCTACACAGACACCCCACCAGCCAAGGGCAGCCCTGCTACTTCCTGGCAGTGTCTGTCTGTGTGGCCTTCCATGCTTCATGTAAGTTGGCTTCCAAACTCTTGAGATACCTGCCTTTTGTCCTGCACTGCACCGTCCTCGCATATCCAAGGGCACGTCTCCCTTCAACATCACCACACGGTAGTTGTAATTCCTCCTTTTATCAGAGGCTGATACGTTCTCATCAGCATCAGACCGAATTTCTATGTATTCAATATCTAAACAGATAGAATAATTTAGAGAAAGCTATGCTGCAGCTTTATGACCAATCACCAAGGAAGCTAGGAGAGAAAGGGAGGGTGTGTCTCCTAGGGAAGCACTAGCTAGCTTCAAGCCTATCTCTGGATGGGAGCACTCAGGATCCTGGTGGTCTTCCAGAAGCAACCTGTGAGGATGCTTTTCTTCTCACATTTGGGTCTCCCCTATCTACACTTTAGCTGATGTTTTGCCTGCTAGAGACAAATATGTAGGCACTACCAGGCTCTGGAACAGAACCTGCTGCATTTCGTTTTGCTAGAAGATGTCAAGATAAACATTCTTAGAAAGTCTCAAAGAAATGTTTAGAAGGAGGCTGAAGGAGGCAATGCTGGCATGATGACATATATTGGGAAGAACGGGGGACAGGGCTTTGGAACGAGCATCCGGAACACATCATGTTAATTACCTTGCCCACGATAGGTACTTCGCCAGAGATCACGAATAATTTTATTGATTTCTTCCATTTTCATACTGTGAAATTTCATTATTGCTCTGGAAACAGAAGACATTGGTACTTGGTATAATATGTACTACTTATATATAAGATGAACAGAAATGATATGTAAGGATATATATTAAATTATATAAACATGCAAATAATTTCCCTAATACTTTCAATTATACAAGTAAAATATGGAAAGGACTAGGACCAAAATTTTGCTGTTTCATTAGTAATGAAAATTGTCAGGAATACTTCCCAATGTTCCAGAGTCCTTACAAATCTCCCATTCTGACTCTATGATATAACAAGTTCTTAAGTAAATATTTAAAGCTGTAAAAATTTCTTTAAAAAAAAAAATAAAAATTTCAGAAAACAATTTTTTTCAGTTTTTACCAAATGCATGTGACATTTTGTGCACCTGGCTTTACATGGGTACTAGGGAACTGAACCTGGGACCATCAGGTTTTGCAAGAACCAGTGAGTCATCTCTCTAGTTCCAGAAAGCAATTCTCCAGAGGCTGCTTTCCTAGGCGATGACAGTGTGCTGGAGGACAGCCTTCCTGACGGGCAGAGGCCGGCCCAGGAGCACGCAGAGACGTGCATTCAGCCAGCCTTGCCCACAGGACGGACCTGCAGCACTGCTGCCCGGTTCGCTCCCACAGCTCTTCTTCAGACCACCGAGAAACATTACCAGCAAGTAGCTTTAGCTTTAGGTCAGAAAGGACGATTTAGAAGTGTAATTTGAGATGAAATTTAAAATTTTATTTTGTCTTTTTGTTTTTGATTCTTTTTTTTTTTAAGAACTTTGAAATGTTTATTAAAAGGCTTACAGAGGGCTAGAGTGATGGCTCAGTGGTTAAGGACCCAGGATCAATTCTCCAGAACTGAATAAAGCCAGATGCACAAAGTGGTACATGTATCTAGAATTCATTTGCAGCAGCTGAGGCCCTAGTGTACCCATTCTTTCCCTCTCTCCTCCTCTCTGCTTGCAAGTAAGTAAATATTTTTTAAAGACTTAATATACATAATCTATATTTTTTAAAAAAAAAATAAAAATTTCAGAAAACAATTTTTTTCAGTTTTTACCAAATGCATGTGACATTTTGTGCACCTGGCTTTACATGGGTACTAAGGAGAATGAGGTACTTAACACACATGAGCATCAAATAATTCACTGTGTAAGTGAAAACTCCAAAAGGAAATTAACTATAGTGTGACACCACTCGTATAAAAGCCATATATGTAATTTGTGTGTACTACATGTACAAAGGCACCATGAGGAAAATAACATTGCAAACGTAATGAACACAGAAATGAACCTAAGACTACCCTGAAGCATGTTCGGTAATTCACAGATAGGAAATGTGAAAAAGCACATTATCTATAATACAAATCTGATGTGGTGCAAATATTTTGGATGACAAGGAAAGGGGGAAAAATCACATCTGTTGAAGGGCTTAAAAGAACATTCTGAGGAGGAGAAAGAACAGGAAAACGTGTGTGTGTGTGCGCGCGCACGCACATGTGGTAGAGGCCAGAGGTTGGGCTGGACTGCCTCCTTCTACAACTCTCCACCTTTTTTGTTGTTTTTCTTTAAGGTAGGGTCTTGCTCTAGCCCAGGCTGACCTGAATTCACGTAGTCTCAGGATGACCTCGAACTCACCGTGATCCTACCCCTGCGATCCTACCCTGGGCCCCCAAGTCACTGAACCTAGTTCCTATTTAGCTGGTCTAGCTAGCCAGCTTGCCCCAGGGATACACCTGTCTCTGCCTCTAAGCCCTGGATGACAAGCACCAGCAGTTACGTGAATTCTGGTGACGTGAACTCGGGTCCTCACTTGTATGGCAAGCGCTTTAGGACTGAGCCATCTCTCCAGCCCAAACCTGGGTGTCTTAAGGGAGCAAAAACTAGTTTTGATGAGAGGCATTATGAGCAGCAAGAGGTGAAATGGAAAGGCCAGGATGGAAGTCATTCCTACAGCGATGAGCACAGAGCCCACTCTCTTCAGGTAGGTTAACGATATGCCCAGGGGTGGGAAGGACAGAAGAAAGCAGAGCTCCAAGGAGCTACCGCAGGAAGAGGTCAGTGGTGTAGGGCGCGGAAGGAAAGAGCACTATACATGAAACCTGTGAGAACTGAGTGCTGACTGGCAGCAGACCAAACCAACACTACCGCTACAAGCACCTGGTGGCACAGGCACTTCATTTTGGTTTTTCGAGGTAGGGTCTCACTCTAGTCCAGGCTGACCTGGAATTCACTATGGAGTCTCAGGGTGGCCTCGAACTCATGGCAATCCTCCTACCTCTGCCTCCCAAGTACTGGGATTAAAGGCCACCACGCCCGGCAACTTTTAATGTTTTAAAGAATGACCCGAAGACTAGGCCGTGGTAGCAGGAGAACCAGCAGCTCAAAGCCCACAGCCTGAGCTGCAAGAAACCCTGCACACACACCACTCCCCTCCCAAGAATGTCCCTGAAAGTCCATTGTCTCACCTGATGCAACAATTTAAGTCTCATCAACTAGAGATTGCTGTGGGCAAGTGTATCAGTCCACCATTGCCTGAAGCATGTGAAGTGGTGTGCTTTCTCTGTAAAAACTAGTTCCCAAAAGAGGAGGAAAATTTCCAAGATCAAAGAATATAGTAGTTTATAATTAATTCAGTTATATGTTCAAGTACTCATTAACAGTTTCAAAGATTTCCATAAAAATTTCAGTAACAACCAGGTATGGTGGTGCACGCCTATAATCCCAGCTCTCAGGAGGCAGAGGTAGGAGGATTGCCATGAGTTCAAAGCCACCCTGAGACTACATAGTGAATTCCAGGTCAGCCTGGGCTACAGTGAGACCCTTGAAAAACCAATAAATAAATAAATAAGATAAAATTTCAGTAATAGTCCATTATTATAAAGATAATTCTGATTGATTCACAGGTCTTAGGATGTGATCTTTACAAATGACAAAGGCCTACCATACTTCCCATCTGAAAGGAAGCACTGTGTAGTGAGAAAGACAAAATGACTTGCCCCAGTAAAAAAACTTCCATATAACACCGTGATGGTGGACACACACCATTCAGTACTAGTGAATCCTGGCAGAACACACAGCACCAAGAGGGAACTCGTGTGCACTACGGACTTTAGATGGTGATGGTGTGTCAGCATGGGCTCTCTGGCAATGCTATACAGCAAGCTGATGAACGGGCAGGCTGGGCCCATACGGCGGCAGGAGGTATATGAGAACCTCTGTATTTTCTCTATTCAATTTTGCTACGGAAATAAAACTAGTCTTAAAAAAAACTTTATAACTTCAGTTGCAGGACACATTAAGAAAACAAGTGGAAACTGAGCTGGAAGTCTTACTGGCTGCTGGGGAAGAAAAATCATCAACAGTTTTAACCAGCAGTGGACCCTGTGAACTACACAACTGATGACCAGCCTGATGCAATAGTGGCAGGACTGTTATGGGGTAACCAACTGCTCTCTTCCAGAAGACTTGCTTCTATTCTCACTTAACCATCTCCAGGATTCAAGCTACCTCTGCACAAAATCCAAACAGATGAAGGCAAATCTTAAAGTGGATCACCATACCCTCAAGCCACTAACTGACCACTAACTGGGAAAGCCAAGTACATAGGGACTTTTTGGTAATTAAAATATCAATTCAGAAACATGATAAAAACTAAGTTAATAAAATTGCTTATAAAAAAACAGTAAATTATACTTCCAAAGTATAACGGCTTCATCCTTGTACTTGACATTATGCCAAACTTTGAGACACACAGGCTGTTGAAAACTTGGCTGTGAATACTATCATTAAAAAAAAAATAATTATTTGGCCAGGTGTGGTGGCACATTTCTTTATATTTTTATTTATTTATTTATATTTTTGTGAGAGGGACACAGAGAGAATGGAGCACCAGGGCCTCCAGTCGCTGCAAAGGAACTCCAGATGCATGCGCCACCTAGATCTGGCTTACGTGGGTCCTGGGGAATTGAACCTAGGTCCTTTGGCTTTGAAGGCAAGCACCTTAACCGCTACATCATCTCCCCAACCCAGGCACACACCTTCAATCCCAGCACTCAGGAGGAAGAGGTAGGAGGATCACTGTGGGTTGAAGGCCAGCCTGGAATTACAGAGTGAGTTCCAGATCAGACTGGGCTAGAGTGAGACCCTTGAGAAAAACAATAAATTTCTTTATTTGTGAGGGGAGAAGAGGTCGGGCATGCTAGGGCCTCTTGCTGCTACAAATGTACTCCAAATGAATGCTTCACTTTGTGCCTCTAGCTTTATGTGGGCACTGGGGATTTGAAACTGGGCTGAAACTAGGTGGATGGGCTTTGCAAGCAAGCACCTTCAACCACTGAGCCACCTTCCTAGCTCTACTATCCCCTTTTAAATTTTTATTTATTTATTTATTTATTTATTTGAGAGAGAGAGAGAAAGTGAGAAAAAGACAAAGGCAGATAGAGCAGCTGCTGCAAACAAACTCCAAACACATGTGCCACCTTCTGCATCTGGCTTACGTGGGTCCTGGGTAATCAAACCTGGGTCCTTTGGCTTTGCAGGCAAACGCCTTAACTGCTAAGCCATCCTCCAGCCCCCTACTATCCTCCCCACCTTTCCCCCCCTACTATCCCTTTTTAAACTGATTAGTCTTCCCTACTGCCTAGAACTTGGCACTGGGAGAACTTCTTGCTTTACTATACTTGGATGAGCAAAAGTCCTCCTGCATAAGGGGAATCATGTTCTAAACTAATAATAATTTTTCCTAGTAAAACTCAAAATCCTTAATTTGACAAGCTTAAGTTTCACATTTAAAATAAAAGTGTCTCTTTTTTTTTTTCAAGATAAAACTCTTATGATTATTAAGACCTTAGCTGACTCCTGAATATCAGCTTTTAATATTCAGGAATAATTCAACAAGATAAACATTTGGTTAAAGAAGAAGGAAAAACACCCTGACGTAGAAGCGACATGCTACTAGCTATCTTTCAGTACAGTAACCTGCCCTACAGGATGCAACAGATGTGAAACTAACTATAACGTATCCATTCATGGTCAGCACAAGGACGGCGCCACAAGATGAGTCCTGAGTGAAGTTCTCAGCCCACCCGGCCCTGAATGCAGGGACCTGCGTTCTGAACACTAGACAGAGCGAGAGCTGGCTGCCTCAGATTCGAACCTGCGAAAGTTGCATGTTTCTACTGAGTTTTAGCAGCATGACCTAACACGTAACATTCCGTACTTAAAAAAAAAAGAGGATATTTTGCTCATGCTATGCCTTGAGTGATATATTCCAACTTAAATTGAGTGTGAGGTAATTCATTCTAAATGATGCACGTTTTCCTTTCTCATCTAGTGTCTCTCACCATTGTCAATGCTTCTATTCAGTGATGCTTTTAGATGATTACTAACAACAGATTGTAATCAGCTTTTCTTGAAAATGCACCGCTAATTTCCTGTGTTACCTTAAATAGACAGATGACTGCAAATATGACACTACTGCATGCTTTATTCTAAGAGGTAAAACAATGAGGGAAATTTTGGACCTTATTTTTTTTTTTTCTGGAGAAGAATGCAATTTTACAGCTCACAGTATAAGCCTTGAGATGTCCACTGTTTGGAATAAACCCACAAAGACTTAATTTGGGGGAAATTTGTACCACTTTCCTTCTCAGAATTCATCTAATTACTAGAAAATAGGTCTCAGTAATGTCTGGCTTTGTTCCTTAAGCAAAGTTGCAGGAAAGCCCCCTGCATCTCCCACTCCAACCCTTCCTGGGGGTTCCATAGCCTCCTGCACATCCTCACCCTACTCAGTTCATGGTGCTGCCTCAGACAGGGGCATGCCCCTCTGTGGAACTTTCCTCCCTCCTCACTCAAGGACCAGAGCAAATGCCTGGAAGCCACCCAAGGCCTCCCACAGTCGACTCTGCAGCATGGAGGGGGGACAAAGAATCCTGTGTGCCTTCTTCAATAAACGTATGTCCAAGCTGCAGTAACGCACAAACACGTGTGATGTGTACCTTACTGAGGACAGCCAGAGCTCCTGGGGGCAGTCTTCTATTCGGAAACACATATGCAGGCCCAGATTTGCAGGGCAATCTGCTGTGAACGAGGTGAAGAGCTCGCTGGACTTGCAAGAGAAAGCTTGTTTACACCGACCAGCCCCTAACCCGGTCTTCTAGGGTCGCCATCTGCACCTCTTTCCCATCATTTTCCCCTCAACCATAACTAGGCTTTAGCCACTGGTTGCTTCTCAGAGTCTTCAACAACCTTCCACTTTATCAAATTCAAAGGTCCCCTTTCAGCCCTCAGTCAACCTCTATAGTACTAGATTCTTGAAGGTTCCTTCACTTCGTTTTCAAGATAAAATATGTTTAAAAATCTTCCCCACCTCCCCAGTAGATTTGCTGGATCCTTCAACACGAGCCCTTTCCCTTCTCCAGCTATGCTCATTCCATGGTTCTACATGCCACACAGATGCCAATGACGTCCACACTGGATGACCTCCCCCTCAGCTCCAGACCCTGGATTATTTATCTACCTGCCAGCTTCACTTGACTGACTTAGCAGTCCAGAGGCACCTTAAACTTAAGTGCTCAACACAGAACTCTTCATTTCTTCCCTCAAATTCTGCCCATTCCTAGAATATGAATTTGTGGGTTAGGGAGATGGCTCGATCAGTAAAGTGCTTGCCAAACAAGTGTGAGGATCAACCTGGTCTGCCTGAAGTCCTGGGGCTCAGGAGGCAGAGACAAGGAAGCCCCGGGGCCCAAAGGCTATACAGTGGGGCCAAATCAGTGAACTCTAGACTCAGCGAGAGACCCTGCCTCAAGGTGGCAGGCCGTAGAGAAGATACCCAGCATCATCTCTGGCTTCCACACATGCGCACCCATACACACTTCCATGTACACCACACACAGAAAAAATGACAATTTGTTCCACTAATATCCTGCTGTTCAATTAAGAATATGTAGAAGTAATTTTGGGGTCAGGTGAATTCCAAGTCTGCCTGGGCTAGAGTGAGACCCTACCTTGAAAAACAAGAAAGAAAAAAGGATTTTTGATCTTTGTCTTTCTTTTACCCTTAATTTAGAAGTAAGGTGTGTCAATTCAATCTCCAGAACACATCTGTCATTGCTGCCACCCAAAGTCACCCACCAACACCTTGTGCGTTACCTCCTCGCAGCCTGGCTTCCACTCCTGCTCATTACAATCCACACGGCAGCCAGTCCAATCTCCTAAAGCTATAAGTCAGGTATTGCTGCCCTCGCTTAAACCCTCCAGTGACTTCTCAATACACTTTCAAGGAAAGGAAGTTACCGAGGCCTGAGGCGCAGCTCCCTCAGGGCAGGGTCTCTGACCTTCCCGCTCCACGACTACGTCGGCTGGGACAGGCTTGGGCTGCTTTCTTGGTTCTCTTGGCCCCTGGATGGCTGTGTCCCTGCACTGGCCATGTTTGCTCCCTATGATCACTCAGGACCCAGCTGAAGTGTTTCATCCTGAAAAATGTCTTAAGTAGTTCCTCAGTTGTGCTCATACTATGTATTTTTATTATAGCACCTACTGCTACTTGCTGTTTTCTCATTTACTTCTTAATTTTCTGTTACTTCATCCTTGTTCCCTTAATATCTAGGAACAGTGTCACCATGTAAACATTCAAAAACTTAAATATATAATCTTATCTTGATAGAGAGAGAAAGAGTGAGCAAGCATGTGAATATAAATGAGGATGAGTGCTCCAGGGCCTCCTACCACTGCCCACTCCAGACACACGCACCACCCTGTGTATCTGGCTGTACGTCGGTACTAAGGAGTTGAACCCAGACCAGCAGGTCTTGCAAGCAAGTGCCTCTAAAGGCTGAGACACCTTTCCAGTCCTAATTTTAATAATATACAGATATATACCTCACTAAGGAACTATAAAGTTCATAAAACTTAGTTATCATGGTCATTAGAAAGTATGAGTTAAATTAAGTTATGCAATATAAATTTATATATAAATATAAATTATTTATGTTTAAAAATATTTTTATTTATTTGCAACCAGAGATAGAAGGGGGAGAGAATTGGCATGCCAGGACCTCTAGCCACTGCAAACAAATTCCAAATGCATATGCCACCTTGAGCATCTGGCTTTATGTGGCTACTGGGGAACTGAACTTGGGTCCTTAGTCTTTACAAGCAAATGCCTTAACTGCTGAACTACCTCTCTAACCCATAAGTAAGTTTTTAGAAAGGTTTTAATGAATATTAGTGTTTTCTCTCAATTTTTGGACATTTAATCTCTAAGAATGTTTAAATAGGAATGATAGAACCTATATTTCCTTTATAGTTTCTTCATGCTTTTGTTTTTGGTGGAGGGGGTTCAAGATACAGTCTCGCTGTAGCCCAGGCCGACCTGAAATTCACTTTGTAGTCCCAGGCTGGCCTCAAACTCAGAGATCCTCCTGCTTCTGCCTCCCGAGTGCTGGGATTAAAGGCATGTGCCAGCATGCCTGGCTTCTTCATACTTTTAAAGAACAGAGTTTAAGAACTTAAAGAACAGGGTTGGAAAGATGGCTTAGTGGTTAAGGCGCCTGCCTGAGAAACCTAATTACCCGGGCTCGATTCCCTATGACCCACATAAGCCACATGCACAAGGTGGCACATGCATCTGGAGTTCGTCTGCAGTGGCTAGAAGCCCTGACATGTCCATTCTCTCTCTCTCTCTACCTGACCCCCGCTCTCTCATAAATAAATGAAACATTTTTTTTTTTTTTTAAAGATTCAGAAAAAGAACTTAAAGAAGAGAACCTGAAGTCAGGTATGGTCACTTACATCCATAATCCCAGGACTCAGGAGACTGAGGCAGGAAAACTGCAAGTTTAAGGTCAGCCTGGGCTACAGTGAGACCCTGTCTTTAAAAACAAACAAAAACCCCCAAACCCTCCCAAAAGACAACTATCTCAAGAGTTTTTCCTTGTTAACTATTTCTATATTTAACATTATTACAGATCTTTTAAAAACTCCCATTTTATAGACAGGGAAACAAAAGCTCAGGGTGTTTAAATTGTTAATACAACAGAATTAAAATTCAGTTTTTAAAAAAAAAAAACAGTTTCAAACTAGGTGTGGTGGTGTACACCTTTAATCCCAGCACTCGGGAGGCAGAGGTAGGAGGATCGCTGTGAGTTCAAGGCCACCCTGAGAATACATAGTGAATTCCAGGTTAGCAAGGGCTAGAGCAAGACCCTACCTCAAAAAAAAAAAAAAAAAAAAAAAAAAAACAGTTTCAGAGACAGTAGTTTTAACCATGTGTCTGGGGACCTTGTAAAATAAAATTTATCAACTTTTAGAGAAAGTCCCCCATCTTGCTTTTTAATTCCTAGTTTTATTTTTCCATGCCAACTGAAGCTATCTTATTCCATATTGTAGATTCCTATTGATAAAAATCTGTTTTGAATTCTTCAAAAAAGTTTTTTTTTTTTTCTATTAATTTATTTGAGAGAGACACAGAAAGAAACAGAGACACCGTAAGACAGAGAGGGTGGGCCAGGGTGTCCTGACACTGCAAACGAGCTCCAGACACATGCACCACACTTTGCGCTTTGGTTTTACATGTATTCTTGGAAATCAAACCTGGGCCATCAGCCTTTACAAGCAAATGCCTTTAACCACTGAGCCATCTCTCCAGCCCCTTGAATTTTTTTTCTTGAATCAACTTACAATATCCTTGCCAGCAGGGATTAAGTCTTATCCTTTAATGATTAACAAGGGTTTGTTGTTAAGTCTATTGGGTTCACAGCATTGTTACTAAAAAAGTTTAAAAACAAACAAAACAAAACAAAACAAAAAATAGCCTCTTCTGGCATAAATGAGGTAGCTGGGAAGATGAGGGGCAGGGAGGACAGATAGGTGTGTGTAATCTCACAGGCAGGAGTCTCTAAAAAGTCATGTTTAAAACCTTACAATGTTCTAACATAAAAGACTGCTTTTTGCTGAGAAAATCCCTGAAATCAACAGATCAAGAGGAGAGAGAGTTACGTGGACCACAGGTTCAGTCCAAGGTGAGCCGGGTCCACTGCTGTAGGCCACTGATGACCAGCATGGAAGGACATGGTATAAGAAAGCCATTCACTGTTGGCAGCCAGGAATTTAAAGTAAAAGGCGGACTACTCATCGGAGGCATGTCCTCTTTCTCCAAGTTGTCCCATCTTCCACGGTTCTACCACATCCTGATAGTCTTCAAAAAAATGTTTTCTACAACACAGGGTTTCATGTAACCCAGGTTGGCCTGAAACTCACTATGTAGCTGAGGGTGGCCATGGAACTCCTGATCTCCCCGCCTACACCTCCAGAGTGCTGGGATTAGAGGCATGCGCCACCAGAGCTGGCTTCAAATTCTGAATGGATTATACAATTGATTAGGACGGAGCCCTCAGGCCTTCACAGACAGACAGAGAAATGCTTTACTAACCTCCCACGTGCTTCTCAACACAGTCAGGACTACCCATCCCAACAGCAACACACAACTGCATTATTTCCATATGCCAATGACAACTATGGGAAAAAGAATCCAACAAAGTAATTTTATTTACAACTATGAAAAAAACCTGGTAAAGCCGGGCGTGGTGGCGCACGCCTTTAATCCCAGAACCCAGGAGGCAGAGGGAGGAGGATCGACGTGAGTTCGAGGCCACCCTGAGACTCCATAGTGAATTCCAGGTCAGCCTGGTCTAGAGTGAGACCCTACCTTGAAAAACCAAAAAAAAAAAAAGAAAAAGAAAAAGAAAGAAAGAAAAAACCTGGTAATATATTTAAAAAGAGGAGAAAGGGGCTAGAGAGATGGCTTAGCAGCTAAGTGCTTGCCTGTGAAGCCTGAGGATCCTGGTTCGAGGCTCTATTCTCCAGGACCCACATTAGTAAGATGCACAAGGAGGCGCACGCATCTGGAGTTCGTTTGCAGTGGCTGGAGTCCCTGGGGCACCCATTCTCTCTCTATCTGCCTCTTTCTCTCTCTGTCTGCCACTCTCAAATAAATAAAAATAAACAAAATAAGTTTTAAAAAGAGGAGAAAGATATCTACAAAAAAATTATAAAATGTCAATGAGAGAATTTGAGAGGAACACATACAGAAAGGAAAGATATTCCACATTCATGGAGTAGAAAAGTCAATAGTGTTAACATGTCCTTGTAATCCAAAGTGACCTACAGATTGGCAGGGCAATCCTTATCAAAATACCAAGGGCAGGCTGCAGAGATGGCTTAGTGGTTAAGGCACTTGTCTAAAAAGCCTAAGGACCCAGGTTTGATTCCCCAGTACCCATGTAAGCCACATGCACATGGTGGTTCAACCATCTGGAGTTTGTTTGCAGTGGCTAGAGGTCCTGATGTGCCCTTTCCCTTTCTCTCTCTCTCTCTCTCTCTCTCTCTCTCTAATAAATAAAAATAAAAGCCAGTGTGGTGGCACACACCTTTAATTCCAGCACTTGGGAGGCAGAGGTAGCGGAATTGAAAAACCAAAAAATAAAAATAATAAATAAAACAAAAATGTTTAAAGTACCAATGGCATCTTCATAGAATTAGAAAAAATCCTGAAACATAGAACTACAAAACAATCAGGCAAATAAAAAACCAAATAGACAAAACAATCTTGAGCAAAAAGCAAAGCAAGATGTACAATACTTCCTGCAAACTATTCACAAGCTACATCCTCACAACAGCACAGCACTGGCATAAACACAGACACCCAAACCAATGGAATTCCACTGGCGCCTAGACATAAACTCTTCTTCTATCAGTTAACTGGTCTTCAACAGGTGCTAAGAACAAGTACTGGATAAGACAGTCTCTCTCCTACAAGTGGTTCTTGGAGATACCACCTCATTACAGTCAGACTGGCTAACATCCAAACAACACAAATGCTGGCAAGGATGTGGTGGTAGAAAAGGAACTCTGGATCACTTCTGTTGTGACTGTAAACCAGTACAGCCACTACGTGAACAGTATAGAGGTTCTTTAAAAACTAAGAAGGAGAACCGGGCGTGGTGGCGCACACCTTTAATCTCAGCACTCAGGAGGCAGAGATAGGAGGATCGCCGTGAGTTCGAGGCCACCCTGAGACTCCATAGTGAATTCCAGGTCAGCCTGAGCTAGAGTGAGACCCTACCTCGAAAAACAAACAAAAAAAAACCTAAGAAGGAGGGCTCTCTCATATGTAGGAGCTTTAAAAAACAACTACTTGATACTGAAACCTTAAAACAGGGGTAGTCATGAGCCCTAGGGGTGTAACATCTGCTGATGTCTGGAAAAATGTACATACTATGCTTATCAAACTGCCCAGTAAGCACTTTTCTTAATATTTATACCCTTATGTTAATGCTACTCTCACTTTGGGCAGAGAATCTTCTCTTTTCACATGGCAGTGACCTTGGGATGACTCAGAAGGTATCATAGTGCTGGAAAGAAGTGACTGGAGAACTGAGTAACATCTCGATCACATCTTCCAAGGCTCAGGGTCTAATGCAGAAGAGGTGGCAGAAAGAATGTAACAGCCAAAGGAAGGGTAGGACTCCTTACAACGTCCTCCCTCCAGACATAAAATGGCCTGGATATCCATGACCTCATAGTGCCTGACACTACTTACACAAGACCATCATAAGAGGAGGAAAAGATCATGACATCAAAATGAAAGAGAGACTGATTGAGATGGGGAGGGGATATGATGGAGAATGGAATTTCAAAGGGGAAAGTGGGGGGAGGGAGGGTAGCACCATGGGATATTTTTTATAATCATGGAAAATGTTAATAAAAATTAAGAAAAAAAAAAAAACCAACTACTTGATAATAAAATAGTGATTTCTAGAGGCTGGGAAAGGTTGGTGTGAAGAAAAGTGAGCAGATTTAACCAGTGCATGTATGGAACTATCACACTGAACATTTCTACTAATATATACAATTAATATGTGTTAATAACATAATTAAAAAACTATGTTCTTGGGCCTCCAGCCACTGTAAGCCAGATAAACGCATCACCTTGTGCATGTGGCTTACATGGTTCCTGGGGAACTGAACTTGGGTTCTTTGGCTTTGTAGGCAAGTGCCTTAACCACTAAGCCATCCCTCCAGCCCATAAATCTAGTTTTTAAAAAATAAGTTAAAAAGTAAAGTAAGTAAAAATCTCTATCACTGTAACAGACTGGATATAAGATAAAGCATTAATGGGCTGGAGAGCTGGCTTAGTGGATAAGTTGCTTGCCAGCAAAGCCTAAGGACCCAGGTTCAATTCTCCATATCCCATGTAAGCCAGATGCATATGGAGTTTGTTTGCAGTGGCTAGAGGCCCTAGTGTGCCCATTCTCTCTTTCTCTTTCCCTGTCTCCCTAATAATAAATAAAAATAAAATAAAAAAATAAAGATACAGCATTAAGTGGATGCCAGGTGGTGGTCATGGTAAAGTTTGGGGTTAGTCAGGGAAAGTGATCATAACCTAAGTACATATGCACGGACATACATGCACCTTTCTACGCTATGGTACACGTGAAATGTCACTCCACAGAGTGACACTGGGAGAAAGGATAACTAGAATATGATACCTGCTATTCATTACAATGGAGCCAAGTCCTCAGCCTACTACTTACTGGTCCAGGGTCTTGTAATAAATGTCCAGGTCCTTGTTCACAAGCTCTGTTGTTCTCATAACAATCATCATTTCTCTGTACTTTTCCTCAGCATCCCGAAACTGAGGTTCTCGAAGTTCTTTCTTAAAATGAATGATTTCTTCTTCATAACCTTTCTGTCGCCCCAATGCCAAACTGTGATTTCTTTTTATAGCATCTATTTTCTCTTCCAACTTTTGATGTTCACTGTAAGAGGAAAATGACAAATGAGGACTGCTTTTTAGCTTTTAAGCAATCTTTTTAGTTTTCTTTCTTTTTTTTTCTTTCTTCAAAGAGGCATAGTCTAACTCTAGCACACGCTGACCTGGAACTCACTCTGTAGCCCGGACTGGCCTTGAACTCATGGCAAATATCCTACTTCAGTCTCCTGAGTGCTGGGATTATAGGTATGAGCTATCATGCCCACCTCAACAATTTCTTTAGATAGTTGTTATTTTCATTAGCAATCAGTATATGAGTCCCTCCTTGCTTTAAAGGCTTTAGTACTAAAGAAAATTCTGTTCCTTCCAAATTTCTTCCAGGCCTTTAGTTTGTAAGCTGCTGCTTGATTGTGCTGAATCAAGAACCTTCAGGCCGTGTGGATGCTGAGAACTTTCCTGACTTCTGGACACTGACCATGCTAGAGCACTGCTGTGACTAATACCACAAAGTCAGTCTTCTGATTCTGAGCATCAAGAGTTACTGCGCTTGCAATCAGCTTTGCTCCCAACATGGAGAGTATCAAGGACACAAAACAACTTTATCTCAGATAAATTAGTCATTTCCTACAGTAACATTTATTAAAATCTGGACGCCTCTAAGAAAACAAAATTTATTGCAACAGCATAAAAGCCACACTACTATTCAAAAAGTGAGCTACTCAATTTTTTCTAAATCAGGAAGCTTATACAGGCTTCAATGTCTTATTTGACAATCACTTATTAAGCACTTTCTTACATGCTACAATGCTTTCAGGTTTATGAAGTCTTATGTGGTTGGCCTGCTTCGCTGGTATTTCTGTTGTTTCCTAGTTAAGAATGGTTTGCAGAAAAACAGATTCTCCTGGCATCTAGATAAGCATGAAAAGCATCATCAAGCCAGGCGTGGTGGCACACACCTTTAATCCCAGCACTTGGAGGCACAGGTAGGAGGATCACTGTGAGTTCGAGGCCACCCTGAGACTACATAGTGAATTCTAGGTCAGCCTGGACTAGAGTGAGACCCTACCTCAAAAAAAAAAAAAAAAAACAAAAAAAAAGAAGAAAAAGAAAAAGGAAAAAAGAAACGCATCATCAAATTCTAAGCCCAGAGAGACTTAACAACAAGCACTGTGGCTCTGGGCCATAGCATGTAGTGCGCAGAGCAGGAGCATGCTAAAGAGGACAAGCCCTTTCTGTTACAAAGTCTCAGCTCCTTGGTACAGGGGTGAGATTTTAAATAACGAAGCCAAGAGTGCTTACACACAGATAACCATGTTAGCTCGTACAAGCTACATTATATCTTTACCTTCACTGGATCTTTTAGAAAATCCTCCCAACATTTCCTTCATTCAGATTTTTATACAAATTCAGGAAAATAAAATCATCTGTAAGGAAGAGCTAAATACATGAGACCTAGATTGAACCAGCTAATGTGTTCAAAATTTAAGTATCTAGCTAGTGCAACCTTTTACACCAGCCTGGCCCTTTAATATCAACCAGGTCCTCACAGAATTTCAAAGACAACTATAAAGCAGAAAAGGTAGTTAAAATGCTTTAAAACTTAATCATAGCCATGGGTATGGTGGCACATGCCTTTAATCCCAGCACTTGGGAGGCAGAAATAAGAGGACTGAGTTTGAGGCCAGCCTGGGTTAGAGACCCCACCTTGAAAAACCAAAACCAACAAAGAAACAAAAAACAAAACAAAACAAACCCAACTTAATCTTTTCCCTGTTCTTGGAAGGTAGCAGCTAAATTAAGTGCCCTCCACCAAAAGCAAGCAGGTGAAAGAGGACTATGGCTCATCTTTCCCAAACTGCTCTGGTGCTACACAATCACGACCGGGACCGGGCATGCGGTGCACCTTTACCTCAGCACTCAGGAGGCTCAGGTTGGAGGACTGTGGTGAGCTTAAGGCCAACCTGAGACTACATAGTGAATTCCAGGTCGGCCTGGGCTAGACAGAGTCTACCTCTAACCCCCCCCACACCATGTTCCCCCAAAAGAAATTAACAACTGGGGAGCTAGAGAGATGGCTTAGCAGTTAAGGCAAATGCCTGTCAAGCCTAAGGACCCATGTTCGATTCTCTAGGTCCCACATAAGCCAGATGCACATGGTGGCATATGCATCTGGAGTTCGTCTGCAGTGGCTAGAGGCCTTGGTATGGCCATTTTTTTTTTTTTTCCTCTCTCTCTCCTCCCCGTCTCTGTCACAAATAAATAAATAAATAAATAAATAAAATCTTTTTAAAAAAAGGAATTACAACTGGGGCGATCTAGAATAAGCATGCACTGACAAACTGCACGGCATGTATTCATGCTCAGTACAGCATCAGAGCAGCAGCAAGCTGGGACATGGCATGTTTTGTCCTTGGAATGAGTGTGGTCCATCATCATCACAGTGTCATCCCCAATTACATCTCTTCTTCAGTAACCCCAAAGAAATAACCTTTTAAAAAACAAGGTTTAACTATGAAGTTCAAGGCTAGCCTTAAACTTGTGATCCTCCTGCCTCAGCTTCCTGACAGCTGGGTTTATAGGCAGCTTCAGCAATACAATTTTTTTTTTTTTTCGAGGTAGCGTCTCACTTTATTAGTCCAGGCTGACCTGGCATTCACTATGTAGTCTCAGGGTGGCCTCAAACTCACGGCAATCCTCCTACCTCTGCCTCCTGAGTGCTAGAATTAAAGGTGTGCACAATCATGCCCAGCAATAATACAATTTTTAAGGCCATAAAATATATTTGTATAAAAACCCTGACCACCTTTCTCAAAGTAAACAGGCTGATGCTCATATTCTTTTGTAAAATATGTATTTAACTTCTTTATATTATAATACAAACATATACTAAACCAAGGATTATTTATCCAAGTATGGTGATACAAGTTTATAATCCCAGCCCTAAGGAGGTGAAGGCAGGATTGTGATTTAAATTAAAAGAATATATATTATTCTTATTGATTTGAGAGAGAGAGAGAATGGGCATGCCAGGGCGGGTAGCCACTGCAAACAAACTCCAGACACATGCGCCACCTTGTGCATCTGGCTAATGTGGGTCTTGGGGAATCGAGCCTGTGTCCTTTGGCTTTACAAGCAAGCACCTGAACCGCTAAGTCATCTCTCCAGCCCAAGATTGTGATTTTAAAGTCAACGTGGGCTATAAAGAAGACCCCGACTCAAAAGTAAATAAATAAAAGGCTATTATAAAAACATACTCTTTCATTTGTAAGACCTGCATTTGTCCCATTTCCTTCAAATGTTGTTTTCTTTCTTCTTCAACTTCTTTTAGCTCCTCGTTTCTTTTTCTTAAGGTAAGGTTGTCCTGTAGCCACCTTTCTTGTATCTGAATGTAAATATGATGTCAGTTAACAACAATGGCTAAGTTACTACAGAAACTCAGTAAGAGGCCAGTGCTGATGGGGTCACAGAGAGGAAGGCGAAGCCAGTGTCATGGGGTCTCCTGACCGGCACTCCTGCACACAGCTTGCACCGACTGTCCTTTTGTAACCCTCACATAAAGAAGAGGCCCCTCTTCTGTGGGGAGGCCTCTTAACAAATTATAATTATAATTATTATTATTATTATTGCTGTTAATTGAGGTAGGGTCTCACTCTAGCCTAGGCTGAGCTGGAATTAGTCTCAGGCTGGCCTCAAACTCACAGTACTCCTCCTACCTCTGCCCTCCAAGCGCTGGGATTAAAGGCATGTGCCACCACTTCTGGCAACAATTGTTTTTTGAGGTAGGGTCTCACTCTGTTCCAGGCTGACCTGGAATTAACTATGTAGTCTCAGGGTGGCCTCAAACTCACAGTGATCCTTCTACCTCTGCCTCCCGAGTGCTAGGATTAAAGGTGTGTGCCACTACGCCCGGCTAACAAATTATTTTAACATGTACCTTTGTATACTTACTTGCTTGTAAGCTCTATTCAAGTTTTTGGTAAAAAGTGCTATTAATAACAATTTTAATTATTACTACTACTACTACTAACTAACTACTATTAATAACTACTGTTATTAATAGCACTTTTAACAAAAAACTTGAATTATTATTTTATATATACAGAAATTTAAAATGAAAAAATAATTAAACATTACAGTATTTAATACTTACACCTACCAGACCATCTCACCCAAGACCACCCCCTCACTAGAGAGCCTACTGACCTAAAGATCATTAAGATCACATTATGATGCATAATTATTTTTTAAATATTTTATTTTTTATTTATTTGAGAGACACAGAGAAAGAGACAGAAAGAGGGAGAGAGAATGGGTGTGCCAGGACCTCCAGCCACTGTAAATGAACTTCAGATGCATGTGCCACCTTGTGCATCTGGCTTACATGGGTCCTGGGGAATAGAACTTGGGTCCTTAGGCTTGGCAGGCAAGTGTCTAACTGCTAAGTCATCTCTCCAGCCCTGGATTTTTTTTTTAAACATTAAATATAAGTGTTACTGGTTAGCTGTTATATATTTAATTAGGTCAGGCAGACAATCTGCCTTTACTTGATGTATAGCTGAAATTCCTGGAGCGGGAGCCAGGTACAGAGGTTCATGCCTGTAAACCTAGCACTTGGGAGTAGAAGCAAGGAGTACGAGAAGGTTATCCTCAGTTACACAGCTAGTTCCAGGCTGTTTTTGTTCAAAAACAAAACACAGGGGCTGAAGAGATGGCTTAGTGGTTAAAGCACCTGTTTGCAAAGGCCAATGACCAGAGTTTGATTCCCCAGTACCTACCTAAAGCCAGAATTTGTTTGCAGTGGCTGGAGGCCCTGGCATGTCCTTTCTCTCTCTCTGTTTGTGCCACCACGCCCAGCTTACAAGTAAATAAAAACATTAAAAACCACAAAACTAGCTGGGTGTGGTGGCGCATGCCTTTAATCCCAGAACCTGGAAGGCTGAGGTAGGAGGATCTCTGTGAGTTGGAGGCCACCCTGAGGTCACCTGGGCTAGAGTGAAACCTTACCTCAAAAAAAGGGGGGGGAGGGGCTGGAGAGATGGCTTAGCAGTTAAGGCACTTGCCTGCAAAGCCAAAGGACCCTAGGTTTGAGTCCCCAGGATCCACGTAAGCCAGATGCACAAGAAGGTGTATGCGTCTGGAGTTTGTTTGTAGTGGCTGGATGCCCTGGCATGCCCATTCTCTCTCTCTCCCTCTGTCTGACTCTGTCTTTCTCAAATAAAAATAAAATATTTAAAAAAATTTAAAAACCATGGAAGAACTAACACCAATGCTTCTTAAACTTTTCCATAAAATAGATAAAGAAGGAATCCTACCAAACTCCTTCTATGAAGCCAACATCACCCTGATACCAAAACCAGGCAACGATAGAACAAAGGAAGAAAATTACAGACCAATCTCCCTTATGAACATAGATACAAAAGTTCTCAACAAAATATCGGCAAACAGAATGCAAGAATATATCAGAAAGATCATTCACCCCAACCTAGTAGGCTTTATCTCAGAGATGCAGGGATGGTTCAAAATATGCAAATTGATAAATGTAATACATTATATAAATGGACTGAATGACAAAAATCACACGATCACCTCATTAGATGCAGAGAAAAAACTTGACAAAAATCCAACATCCCTTCATGATAAAAGTCCTACAGAGACTGGGAACAGAAGGAACAAATTTCAACATAATAAAGGCTATTTATGACAAGTCTACAGCCAACATATTACTAAATGGAGAAAAATGGGAAGCTTTTCCACTAAAATCAGGAACAAGACTAGGGTGTCCACTGACCCTACTTTTATTTAATATAGTACTGGAAGTCTTAGCCATAGCAATAAGGCAAGAGACACACATAAAAGGGATACAAATTGGAAAGGAAGAGATCAAGTTATCATTATTTGCAGGTGACATGATTCTATACAAAAAGAACCCTAAAGACTCTACTAGCAAACTGTTAGAGCTGATAAACACCTACAGCCATGTAGCAGGACACAAAATAAACACACAGAAATCAGTAGCCTTCCTATATGCTAACAATAAACACACAGAGGATGAAATCAGAGAATCACTCCCATTCACAATTGCATCAAATAAATAAATAAATAAATAAATAAATAAATAAATAAGTTGGAATAAACCTACCCAAGGAAGTGAAGGATCTCTACAATGAAAACTTCAAACCCCTCAAGTAAGAAATTGCAGAAGACACTAGGAAATGGAAAGACATCCCTTGTACTTGGATCAGAGGAATCAATATTGTGAAAATGGCAATCTTACCAAAAAAACACATTTAATGTGATCCCCATCAAAATTCCAATGGCATTCTTCATGGAAATAGAAGAAACAATTCAAAAATTCGTTTGGAAGCATAAAAAACCTCAAGTATCTAAAACAATTTTGAGCAACAAAAATAAGGCTGGTGGTATCACCATACCTGATTTTAACCTATACTACACAACCATAGTAACAAAAACAGCATGGTATTGGCACAAAAGCAGGTATGTAGACCAATGAAACAGAAGACCCAGATGGTAAGCCTGGGTAGCTATAGCCACCTGATCTTTGACAAAAGTGCCAAAAATACTCATTGGAGAAAAGACAGCCTCTTCAGCAAATGGTGCTGGGAAAACTGGATATGTATCTGTAGAAGGATGAAAGTAGATCCTTATCTCTCTCCATGCACAAGAAGTAAGTCCAAATGGATCAAAGACCTTAACATCAGACCTGAAACTATGAAACAGCTGGAGGAAAAAGTAGGGGAAACCCTTCAACATATTGGTCTTGGCAAGGACTTTCTGAATATAACCCCAATTGCTCAGGCAATAAAACCACAGATTAACTGCTGGAACCTAGTGAAATTACAAGCCTATTGTACGGCAAAAGACACTGTGAATAGAGCAAAGAGGCAACCTACGGAATGGGAGAAAATCTTTGCCAGCTATACATCTGGTAGAAGATTAGTATCTAGGATATACAAAGAACTCAAAAAATTCAATAATAAGAAATCAAACAACCCAATTAAAAAATGAGCTATGGAACTAAATAGAGAGAAATCTTGCTGGAACTGAGCTGATATCCTCCTCCATGTAGACCAGCTGACAGAAAACTGGAAAAAGCCATGCTGCATGCAGTTCAATAGGAGAGAGAGAAATCACCAGTGAAGATACACAACAGTGGACACTGCAAGCCTTATATTTGGCCAGCTAGGCCAAATGAGCCAACAGGTACAATAGTGGCACGTCTATTATATATCCCTGATACTGAAAACCTACAACAGGGGTTGTCATGAGCCCTAGGAGTGTAACATCTGCTGGTGTCTGGCTAAAAGTATATACTATGCTCACCAAATTGCCCAGTAAGCACTTCTTTTAACATTCATACCCATATATTAATGCTACTCTCACTTTTGGCCACAGAACCTTCCCTTTTCAGATGGCAGTGACCTTGGGATGACTCAGAAGGTACCCTGGTGCTGAGAAGAAGTGACAGAGGAGTGCTCAGCACTGAAACACCTCAATCACAACCTCCCTGGCTCAGGGTCCATTGTGGAAGAGACGGAGGAAAGGATGTAAGAGCCAAAGGAAGGGTAGGACTCCCTACTAATGTGTGCTCCTCCATATACGAAATGGCCTGGATAACCATGACCTCATAGTGCCTGACACTATCTACACAAGACCATCATAATAGGAGGAAAAGATCATGACATCAAAATAAAAGAGACACTGATTGAAGGGGAAGAGATATGATGGAGAGTAGAGTTTCAAAGGGGAAAGTGGGGGAAGCGAGGGAATTACCATGGGATATTGTTTATAATTATGGAAGTTGTCAATAAAAAATATTTAAAAAAAATTAAAAAACAAACAAACAAACCCAGAAAATTAAACACAACCAATAATAGCAACAAAAGAAAAAAGAAATTCTGGGGAAATAGCCAGAAAGCCAGTAGAAAGCTGATCTGCCTAGTACCTAATACATACTAGGCAGCTGCTTTACCAGTGGGTGACATCCCCAGGCTTTCAAAGAGGACTTTTATTTTTAATTTTTGTTTGGTTTTCAAAGGTAGGATATTTCTCTAGTTCAGGCTGACCTGGAATTCACTATGTAGTCTCAGGGTGGCCTCGAACTCAACGTGATCCTCTTATCTCTGCCTCCCACGTGCTGGGATTAAAGGTGTGCGCCACCACATCCAGCTTCAAAGAGACTTTTAAGCACCATTAACACCACATACTTAAACAGCAAACATTGATTAAGACACAGGAAGAGAGAAATGATGTCATTTCCAAAGACACTAAGTACATGCCTACATACAGCATGTGGAAAATAGCTTTTCAACCTAATTTTAATTCTATTGTGGAAATTAATTTCCTTAACAGCAAAAAGTAATACAAGCACCAACTGCAAAATGACCTAATGTTTTCCATACAGATAACTTTTAAGATTACATTAGACATCTTTTGTGAATTTAGTAAGAGTAAGAAAATACACAAATACTTGCAGAAAGATACTCACTGTAACAGCTACAAGGAAAAGAGTAGTAAGCCTCAGTAAGTGACGACACTCGACCCACTGCTCAGGAGGCTGAGGCACAAGGAGCACAAATCCAAGGCTAGCCTGAGCTCCATAGTAGGACCACAGAAGAATGTGACAAACCTATGAGTTGATATGCAGATCAAAATACACTAACTGTGCGTGATGGCACACACCTTTAATCCCAGGCACACACCTTTAATCCCAGCACTCAGGAGGATCACCGTGAGTTCGAGGTCACCCTGAGACTCCATAGCGAATTCCAGGTCGGCCTGGGCGAGAGTGAGACCCTACCTCAAAAAACAAAAAACAAAACAAAACAAAAACAAAACAAACAAACAAACAATATATATATATATATATTAACTACAGTTATAAATTAATGTGAATGGTAATATCCACATAAGCCTTCTGCTGAAAATAAAGAAGAAAAGAATGTCACGGAATTGTTTTGCTCTACTTACATTTTCACTCAATAGATCTTCTGTTATGAGAAAGCTAACAAAAATAAATAAAACTCACTACAGAAAAGATGGTGTAAGTGATGCTATGACTAAAAAGACCTACCTTCTGTGTATCAATATCTTGTCTCATCATTCCCATCTCTTTATTTATCTTTTCCTTGTGTTTGTCACATTCATTTAACTGAAGTATTACTTTATCAAGTTCAGTTTCTTTTTGCTACAAAAGAAGAAAATATCTTAAGCACATGAAATAAAGATAAAAACAAATACATAATTTTGTTTGAACTTACCTTCCTGTATTCGTCTTTTCCATCTTGAATATAATTGTCAATGTCTTTCATATAACCATGAATGTTTTTAATCTTCTCTTTGATATCACTGATCTGGGGAGAAATTAATTAAATTACACTGGATGAGCCGGGCATAGTAGCTCATGCCTGTCATTCTAAAAATTGATGAGCTGAAGGATGCAACCTGGTGTTTGTAGTGTGTTCCAAAACATACATAGTGAAACCTTGTCTCAAAAAATAAAAAATAAAAGGAACTGCTGGGCATGGTGGTGCATGCCTTTCATCCTAGCACTTGGGAGGCAGAGGTAGGAGATCACCTTGAGTTCGAGGCCAGCCTGAGACTACATAGTGAATTCCAGGTCAGCCTGGGCTACAGCGAGACCCTACCTGGAAAAACAAAAACAAAAATGAGCTGGTGAGGAGATGGGTCTGAGCAGATAGAACGCTTGTCATGCAAGCATGAGGACCTGAGGACAAGTCCTGATTCACGCTTGATTCTCCAGCACCCACATGAACAGCTAGATGTGGCAGTGCATGTCTGAGACCCCAGTCCTGTTGGAAGAATTGACTGGAAAATCACTGAGAGTGAGAAAAGAGTGAGAGACCCTGTAGCTGAGTGACAGAGGACACCCAATGGTCTCCTCTGGCTTCAGAATGCACAAGCACAGGGAACAAGCATCTGTACACACAGTCTACATCACACGTACTACATGTACACAAAAACATTTACACGGGATGAGAATAGCTCATTAGTAGGAGAGTATAATGAAATAATAGCTTAAAAATTAGGAATTGAGGGTTTCAGGTTCCACTAGTACCAAATTTTATGCTCTAAGTCCCTTTATCAACAATGGGAATAAATCAGTCTCAATTCTCAACTTCTATTTTGGACCAAGAAGTAAAATGTTTTCACAGTTTAATTCTTACTCTAATATAAGGATGGACTTTCTTTTGCTTCTGTGTATCTTGTGTTTATATGTGTTATGTGATGTGTGATGCATGTGTGTGAACGTGTCCTGGCAGCACCCCATGTGTGCTCCTGTGGTGGGGAGGGGCATTCACCTGTGGGGGTGTTCCACCCATCCTTATTTGAGTAGGCTGTTTTTATAAGCCCAGACAATTCCCTGGTCTCTGCCTCACTTTATGGGATTGGGGTTATAGGTATGTGTGGCCATGCCCAGCTATTTTACATGGGATCTTGACATTTGACCTCAGGCAGTTTTAGGCCCTCATGCTTGTGCAGGAAGTGCACTAAAGTTTCTTTTGTTGTTGTTGAGGTAGGGTCTCACTCTAACCCAGGATGACCTAGAATTCTCTAGGTAGTCTCAGGCTGGCCTCAGACTCACAGTGATCCTTCTACCTTTGCCTCCACGCCCAGCTCCACCCTTTTTGAAAGAGGGTCTTGCTCTAGCCCAGGCTGCCCTTGAACTCACTGCGAATCTTGTATCTCAGCTTCCCAAGTGTTAAAATTATAGAAATGAGCCACCACACCTAGCTCTGATAAGAATTTTGCTGGGGTGTGGTACATGCCTTTAATCCCAGCACTTGGGAGGCACAGGTAGCAGGATCACAGTAAGTTTGAAGATACCCTGAGACTACATAGGAAATTCCAGGTCAGTCTGTGCTAGAGTGAGACTCTACCACAAAAAAAAAAAAAAAAAAAGAAAAGAAAAGAAAAAAATCAAATGACAAAACTGTATCACAGGCCAAGTGGAGTGCTACATGCCTTTGATCCCAGCACTCAGGAAGCTGAGGTAGGAGGGTTGCTGTGAGTTCAAGATCAGCTTGAAACAAATTCCAGGTCAACATGGGCTAGAGCAAGATCCTACCTCGAAAATCCAAAAAACAAACAAACAAAACAAAAAAACCCCGATATGGCTCAGCAGTTAAAGGGCCCTTGCTTGCAAAGCCTTTTGACATAGGTTTGATTCCCCAGTACCCATGTAAAGACAGATGCACAAAGAGGTGCATACACCTGGAGTTCATTTGCAGTGGCTAGAGACCTTGATGTGCCCGTTCTCTCTCTCTCTCTCCCAAATAAATGAAGTTTAGAAAAAAATTATTAAAGAAAATCTGTATCAGCAAGGCTGGGCATAAGGAGTAAGACTTTAATTTAGGAGAGTGGCTGTGAGTTCAAAGCAATGCTGGGCTACAGAGTGAGTTTCAGGTCAGGCTGATCCTACCTCAGAAATAAGACCTGCATCATGAGGGCTGGATCTGCAACTTAGTGTTGAGTGCTCACCTAGCGTACTCAATTTCCAGCACTGCAAACATAGTCATTACTATAGAAGGAACTTGAAAATATTGTTTATCCTAAAAAGGTATTCAATTTCCCGTGAAATAATAGTGCTATAAATATTTAACATAGATGTTTGATAAGTAGATACATAAATGAAATCTTACTTTATCCTGTGTCACTTTGTTACTTGTTTGTTTTTTGTTGATCAACTCTTCTTTTTCCTGCTGGAACTTTTCCAAGGTTGTTTCCAAAGGATTTATCTGCTCCTTAGCATCCTGAAAATACAAAACCAGTCTTCTAATATTATATTACCTTTCTTAGTATCAGACTTGACAGCCTTAGTAAAAACATGTACTGTGTGTCAGACCTTAATGTCAACTACTTATTTGTTCCTTTCTTGACAACCCTGTCAAATCTGAGAATTTAATACTTTTTTGTTTTGTTTTTTCGAGGTGGGGTCTCACTCTAGCCCAGGCTGTCCTGGAATTCACTATGTAGTCTCAGGGTGGCCTTGAAGTCATGGCGATCCTCCTACCCCTGCTTCCTGAGTGCTGGGATTAAAAGGTGTGTGCCACCACACCTGACTCTTTTTTCTTTTTCTTTTTTTTTTTTTTTTGGTTTTTTGAGGTAGGGTCTCACTCTAGCTCAGGCTAACCTGAATTCACTATGTAGTCTCAGGGTGGCCTTGAACTCATGGTGATCCTCCTACTTCTGCCTCCCAAATGCTGGGATTAAAGAAATGCACCACCACACCCGGCTCCTTTTTCTTTTTTTTTTAAATTGAGAATATTCATACATGAGCATACTGTACTTTGGTCATAATCTCCTCCACAATGACCTTCTTTTGTCCCCCCTCACTCACTTATGTCCCAAGGAACTCCCTCCCCTTTCTGACTAGTCTTTCTATTTTGATGTTCCTTTCTCTTTGTCGTCCACTATCATTCACGTCAAAATGTTAATGGGCCAGTAGCACTATGTTCATCTCAAACTTGAACAGGAAACAGGCCCAAAGAATGACTTGTGCAGGGTCACAACAGTAAATGCAGCATCTGAGATTCTAACCTAACCCAGCCCCTGAGTTCCTCTTTACCACTCTGCCTCAGTCACTGACTAGATTCTGTAATCTTTAGGCATGAATTTTCATGAGTTCAACAGGAATCTATATCAGCTCTGTGGGATCACAGAATAGGAGAGTTTATTCAGTCCAGCATTCTCTTCTACTGTAGGTCTGATGCTGGTGTGCCTACACTTACTTTGGATTTCAAATAATAAACTATTTTACCTGTCAGAGGTCCCTAGCATGTACCTCATAACAACTCGATAAACATACACATAACATAACTATGGTTTATAAATGATGAACTCACCATGCATGGTGGCACACACCTTTAAACCCGCAGTTGAGAGGCAGAGGTAGGAGGATCGCTGAATTTGAGGCCTGCGATTACATAGTGAATTCAGGTCAGCCTGGGTTACAGGGAGACCCTACCTTGAAAAACCAAAATAAATAAATAAATAAATAAATAAATAAAACAAAAAACAATGAACTCTGAGATCCTAAAGTACCTTCTGGATCTATAAAGGTTAAGGGCAGACACAATTACTTACTACGACCTCAGTGCCAGTGTATTTCCTCATGCTGGGAAGTGGTATGATGTGGTGGAAAGTCAAGAGTCTTTGATGTTAGAAGATCTATCTGAAAATCAACCTTACTTCTCTTTAGCAACTCATGGGACATCTGTAAACCTGTTTCTTTTAAAAATTTTTTTTGTTTATTTTTTACTTATTTATTTGAGAGCAACAGACAGAGAAAGAGAGAGAGAGAGAGAATGGGCACATCAGGGCTTCCAGCCACGTATGCTCCCTTGTGCATCTGGCTAACGTGGGTCCTAGGGAATCAAGTCTTAAACCAGGGTCCTTAGACTTCACAGGCAAGTGCTTAACCGCTAAGCCATCTCTCCAGCCCTGTTTCTTTTTTTTTTCTTTTCTCAATTTTTATTAACATTCTTTTCTTTTTTCTATAAAAAGGAGATTTAGTGCTAGGCATGGAGGTGCACACCTTTAATCCCAGCACGTGAGAGGCAGAGATGGGATTGGTTGAGTTTGAGGACAGCCTGGGCTAGAGTGAGACTACCTGGATAAAACAAAAAAAACGAAACAAAGAAAAGGAGATTTAGTTATCTATCTCAACAGAGTTGCAGGATAGTAAACATTTTAATGTTAAAATGTTTTGTAACTAGGGCTGGAGAGATGGCTTAGTGGTTAAGCGCTTGCCTATGAAGCCTAAGGACCCCGGTTTGAGGCTCGATTCCCCAGGACCCATGTTAGCCAGATGCACAAGGGGGCGCACGTGTCTGGAGTTTGTCTGCAGTGGCTGGAGGCCCTGGTGCGCCCATTCTTTCTCTATCTGCCTCTTTCTGTATGTCACTCTCAAATAAGTAAAAATAAACAAAAAAAAATTTTTTTTAAAGTTTTATAACTAAATAACACTAAAACAAGGTAGTATCGTTTGTACTATATTCAAAACTTCTGATAATTTGTAATCTAAAAATTATTTAAGGAATATTTAGGAATATTTATAAAAACTAATGTTAAACAGATTAATGGGGGTGAAAAGGCCTAAGTGAGGTCAAGGGAAAAGACTGAGTAAAGAAAGGTGGAGAGAGGGCTAATCAAAATCTAAGAGGATATAAATATGTCATAAGGAAACCTACTTTTTTTGGACAATGGAACACTCAGAAGCCATAGATTGTTACTAGAAAATTTTCAGTGCCAGGGATGGGATACCTTCCAGTGAGCTGTTGGCCAGGGAGGTCCCTGATGCCCCCAAAACATTATAGGCCACTGCTAAGGCTCTTGGTTTCCCACCAGGAATAGATGGTAAGACCCTGTTGCTAAAGACTCCACATACTTTGGCTGCAAGGTCACTGAGAAATCCTGCTGGAGCTGAGCTGAAAACCCCCTCCATGTAGACCAGCTGACAGAAAGCTGGAAAAAGCTACAGAGCATGCAGTTCAATGAGAAAGAGAGAGAAATCATCAGTGGAGATATTCAACAGTAGACATTGGAAGCCTTATATTTGGCCAGCCAGGGCAAATGAGCCAACGGGTGCAACAGTGGCATGTTTGTTATGGGGGAAACCAACCGCTCTCGAATTGAATGGGAGGCCCGCTCCATGGGAGGGAATATATTTCTGATACTGAAAACCTGCAACAGGGGTAGTCATGAGCCCTAGGGGTGTAACGTCTGCTGTTGTCTGGTTAAATGCATATATTATGTATATAGTATATATACCAAACTGCCCGGCAAGCATTTCTCATAATGTTCATACCCATATATTAACGCTACTCTCACTTTTGGTTAGAGAAGCTTCTCTTTTCAGATGGCAGTGACCTTGGGATGACTCAGAAGGTACCCTGGTGCTGAGAAGAAGTGACAGAGGAGTGCTCAGCACTGAATATCCCTATCACATCTTCCAAGGTTCAGGGTCCATTGTGAAAGAGGTGGTGGAAAGAATGTAAGAACTAGGGGATGGAGAGATGGCTTAGCGGTTCAGGGGCTTCCCTGCAAAGCCAAATGACTTCAGTTCAATTCCCCAATACCCATGTAAGGAGATGCACAAGGTGACACATGTTCTGTGGAGTTTGTTTGCAGTGGCTGTAAGCCCTGGTACACCCATTCTCTCTGTCTCTCATTCTGCCTCTTTCCCTCTCTCAAATAAACAAATAAAAATTAAAAAATATTTTAAAAAAGAATGTAAGATCCAAAGGAAGGGTAAGATTCCTTACAACATGCTCCTCCAGATACAAAATGGCCTGGATATCTATGACCTCACAGTGCCTGACACTACCTACACAAGACCATCATAACAGGAGGAACAGATGATGACATCAAAATAAAAGAGACTGACTGAGAGGGAGGAGAGGTATGATGAAGAGTGTAGTCAAAGGGGAAAGTGGGGGAGAGAGGGAATCACCATGGGTTATTGTCTACCATTATGGAAGCTGTCAATAAAAAAGAAACGAAATTTAAAAAAAAGAAAAATTCATGTTAAATAGATTGAGTGACTTATTATTTACTAAATAAGCAGGTATCATTATGAGAACCTAGGTTAAGATCATTGTTTGAAAACTCTTCATAGATTAAGCTGCTAAAAGGCCTGGCAAGTGCATTTCAGTACACATGCAACTAAATGGCTGCTGGCAGTAGTGGTGAGGACTCAGATCACACATGGAATCCAGTGGAGGCAGTACTATGACAGTGCCTGCCATGGACGGAGCATTTGCACTTAACACAAGTTTCCTACCATGTCTAGTCACCCCACCACCACCTGAGCACCTCCAGAACAGGAAGTTCACTACTTAACCAGGGAGCTGCTTCCTTACCATAGCCAAATTCTTCCTTCTAGGAATCTTTGTTAGTACACATTCTGAGACTCTGGAATCACACAAACAATTCCTATACCATTTTCTTTTGATTCTCATAACTATAGTGCTGACTACCATGCCAATAAAGAGAATTTCAGGCTGGAGAGACGACTTAGTGGTTAAGGTGCTTGCTTGCAAAGCCTAAGCACCCAAGTTCGATTCCCCAGTACCCACCTAAGCCAAATGTACAAGGTGGCTTATGTGTCGAGTTCATTTGAAGTGGCTGAAGGCCCTGGCATGCCTATTCTCCTCCTATCTGTCTCTCTCTTTCTCTCTCTCAAATAAATAAATAAATATTTACAAAAGAGAATTTTATGTTTAAACAAACTTTAAAAACACGTATGAAGAGCCGGGTGTGATGGCGCACACCTTTAATCCCAGCACTCGGGAGGCAGAGGTAGGAGGATTGCTGTGAGTTCTGAAACTACAGAGTGAATTCCAGGTCAGCCTGGGCTAGAGTGGAACCCTACTTCAAAAAACCAACCAAACAAACAAACAAAAAAACACATATGAATATTCTGACCTTTATCTCTCTGAGTAAAGACTGAACTTCAGTGGCTAATTCCACAGTCTGTTCCTCTAGTTGTTGACGACGTTGCAAGTTGGCAGATATCTGAAGTTTCTCTGATTTTAGTTCATTTGTTGTACTTTTTAGGTGTTGAATTTGTTCTTGCTGGTCCTGTATAAGCTTACGATTCAATTCAATCTTACTGGAAACTACAAAAACATATTGATGCGGTAATTAATATAAGGGCACAGAAAATACTAGTATTACTACCCTTTCATTTTTATAGGTATGGGAATTCACGAAGGCTGAATTTCTATGGGGCCCACTGTGTACAAGAGTGTAACAAGAGCCTTTCTAGTTCCTAGCTACCTACCGTCCCCTCCTGGTTACTTAGATAAAGCTCACAGGGCAGAATCGAGAAAGAATACAGCTCGTCTGATACCCTCCTACTGCCCCAACTCTGCTGCCCAAGCCCAAGCCCAAGTCAGGTAAGTGATGCTTCGAGAACAGAATGAATACACTGTGGCTGGAAGGAAAACAAATTCTTTGGCTATGCAGCAGGCACATTACTGTAACAAGCAGTGCTGGCGACGCTCAAGTCAATGGCACGTGAGGACGGACTAGATCACCTGTATCCAGCTTGTGCTGCTTTTCTTGTTTTTCCTGATTGACTTGTTGGACAGTTCGATCCAAGTCCATCCCTTGTAGCTTAGCTGCTTGTTGCGCAATTTTTCTTTCAACATCTTTAAGTTCCATCTTAAAGAGAGAACAGTTATGTCAAATTTTTGTTGTTGTTGTTGGTTTTTCGAGGTAGGGTTTCACTGTAGCCCAGGCTGACCTGAAATTCACTATGCAGTCTCAGAGTGGCCTTGAACTCATGACGATCCTCCTGCCTCCCAAGTGCTGGGATTAAAGGTATGTGCCACCACGTCTGGCTCAATATTAAGATTTTTAATTTTTTTTTTAACTGGGAAATTTTTTAAAATTTATTTTTATTTATTTATTTATTTGGGAGCAACAGAGACGCAGCGAGAGAAAGAGAGACAGAGAGAGAGAGAATGGGCACGCCAGGGCCTCCAGCCACTGAAAACAAACTCCACATACATGCGCCACCTTGTGCATTTGGTTTATGTGGGTCCTGGGGAATCGAGCCTTGAACCAGGGTCCTTAGGCTTCACAGGCAAGTGCGTAACCACCAAGCCATCTCTCCAGCCCAAAATCTTTTAATTTTGTAGTTTATTTATTTTTTTATTGCAGAGAGAAAGAGAGAGAGAAAGAGGCAAATAGAGGGCCTCTAGCCACTGCAAGGAACTCCAGACACATGGGCCACCTTGGGCATCTGGCTTTCGTGGATACTGGTGAATGGAACCTGTGTCGTTAGGTTTTGCAGGCAAGTGCCTTTGAGGTAGGGTCTGCCTGCTTCTCACCCAGGCTGACCTAGAACTCACTCTGTGGCCCAAGCTGGCCTCGAACTTAAAATATTCTACCTTTGCTTCCCAAGAGCTAAGATCAAAAAGTGTGTATCACCATGCCTGGAAGCTACTGTTTTTAACATACTCACATTTCCCATTCAAGTGGCAATGGGACTATTTTGCCTTAAACTACAAAAACTTACCTAGCTGGATATGCTGACACATGCCTTTAATCCCAGCACTCGGGAGGCTGAGGTAAGAGAATCACTGAGTTTGAGGCCAGCCAGGCGCTACAGAGTGAGTTCCACGTCAGCCTGGGCTCTTGACCTTGCCTTGAAGAAAAACAAAACCACTTACCTGGAACCTCTCCATGATTGTAACATCTGTCAGACAAACTTTGGCGCTTTCCTCTTCAGGCATTATTGTTCCCAGGAGTGTCTCCTGCTCCTCTATGTCACTCTTTAGGCGCTGTATGTCTCTATTGACATTCTGTAGCTTGTTTCTTAATTCCGGTATTTCCTTCTCCTTCAAATCAATCACACTTTGCCTTAAGAGAAAAACAGATACAAGCAAGCGAGCTGGTGTTTTATCTTGATTACACTGAGGTTACATAGTTTTGGCAAGAATACCACAGAAGTGACGTTGTTCCTTTAAAGGGCACAGTGACAGTAGCTACAATGATGTCAATGTGTTGCATTACTTGTGATGTTAATCTTACTTACTTGGTTATGGTGGTGTAAGTTTTCTTCACTGCAAAGTATTTTTTTCTCTGTAACTAAGAAATATCTTAGGAGGGGCTGGAGGGATGGCTTAATGGTGAAGGTGCTTGCCTGCAAAGCCAAAGGACCCAGGTTCAATTTCCCAGAACCCATGGAAGCCAGATGCATCTGGAGTTCGTTTGCAGTCTCTGGAGGCCCTGTCATGCCCATTCTTTCTCTCTCTCTCTCAAATAAATAAATAAAATATTTTAAATAAAAGAAGACATATCTTAGGAAGGACACATTAAGAAAATGGGAATATCCTATTTCTTAAACTTCTTCTTGGTATTCATATCCATTGCTAGATTTTGTTTGTAATAATTATACTGGGGAGTTTGCCAAAGAGATATTCTACAAATTAACTAACTGATTGTACTCATCAAAACTGTCAAGGCCAGCCAGGCATGGTGGCACATGCCTTTAATCCTAGCACTTGGACAGCAGAGATAGGAGGATTGCTGAGTTCAAGGCCAGCCTCAGACTATATAGTGAATTCCAGGTCAGCCTGGGCTAGAGTGAGATCCTACCTTGAGAAACAAAGAAAAAGAAAGTGTCAAGACTATAAAAAAAAAAAAAGAAAGACTGGTATACTGCTACACAGACTGTAGGAGCCTAAGGAAAAATAATTAAATGCAATGAGGGATCTTGGAATGGAAAAAGAACAGTAGTGGGAAAACTGATGAAATTCAAGTACGACTTCTAATTCAGTTAGCAGAATTGTATCACTGCTATCTTCCTGGTATTGATGATTATATATGGCTACATAGAATATTAACACAAAGAAGCAAGGTAAAGAGTACATGTCTACTCTCTGAAATTTTAAAATCATTTGTTTACTTATTTGAGAGAGAGAATAACAGATTGTGAGTATGGGTATGCCAGGGCCTCCTACCACTACAAATAAACTCCAGGTGCCACTTTGTGCAACTGGACTTATATGGGTACTGGGGACTTGAACACAGGCCATCATACTTTGCAGGCAATCATCTTTATCCACTGAGCCATCTCTCCAGCCCATTTTCTGTAGCTTTGTAATCTTTCTATAAGTAAAAAAAAAATTAAATTACAGAGGTGGCCAGGCATGGTGGCATATGCCTTTAATCCCAGCACTCAGGAGGAAGAGGTAGGAGGATCAGTGTGAGTCAGAGGCCAGCCTGACATTACATAGTAAATTCCATGTCAACCTGGGACAGAGCTACTTTGAAAAAAACAAACAAATAATTACAGAGGGGAGAAAGGAGACCAAACACTACATGGGCTTAAGGTAGGAGAACTGTCAATCATTTATTGTCACTACTTGAACTAGCAAATTACTGTTCCTAGGCAGGCACTGGCTCCATATCTACTTACTACTGGTAGGGTCTCACTCTAGCCCAGGTTGACCTGGAATTCACTATGTAGTCTTAGGCTGGCCTAAAACTCACAACAATCCTACCTCTGCCTCCTGAATGCTGGGATTAAAGGCGTGTACCACTACGCCTGGTCATATATACTTCTGATGACAACTGTGAACCAGTAACACTTAAAGCCAAACGACATGAGTTTAATTCTTCAGTGCCCACGTAAAACCAGATATACAAGGTGACACATGCATCTAGAGTTCGTTTGCAGAAGCTAGAGGCCCTGGCATGACCATTCTCTCTGTCTCTCTTCTCTCTCTGCTTACAAATAAATAAATAAAATTAGACATTTAAAAAGAGAAATATCCCTAATTCTCACATTAGTGAGCTAAAAAAGTGTAAGAAATCAGGGGCTGGAGAGTTGGCTCAGCAGTTAAAGCACTTGCCTGCAAGGCCTAATAACCCAGCTTCAATTCTCCAGTACCCATGTAAAGCCAGATGCACAGTGAGGCATACATCTGGGGTTCATTTGCAAATAAATAAAAATTTAAAAAAAGAAATCTATTATTTTTAAATAAAAAACTGTAAGACATTAAGTCAACATAAGCAGAAACTGGGACTCAAGGGGGGTAGCCTTGCGTACTGTGGTGTCTCCCCATAGTCTGCTGTGTTGATCACTTGATCCCCAGTGGCGGCTGTTGGTGTGCTGGCCCTCTAGGAAATGGGCACTGAGGTGTCACAATCCAGCTCCAGCTGGTGTTCTTGCTCTACTTCGTCCTTGCTGATGCTGATTTGTGGCAACAGACTGTAATTTCTTCTACCACAAAAATATGAAGCATCTTTGTTTCATATGAGTAAATATAAAGGGATATAGATTATGAGCAACTAATTCCATACTCTTATTACTTTGAAAATGATAGATCTAAGATGGTACTTTTTCTACAAAAAAGAACCTTCCCTAGAGAATGGGCTGTTAAGATACCCTAGTCTCCAGGCACAGTGGGACTCATCCCAAAGCCCAGCACTTGGGAGATGGAGGCAGAGAATAAGTTCAAGGTCATCATCTCTGCTACAAGGCAAGTTTGTGGGGCTTGTCTGGGCTGGAAGATCCCATTTCCAATAAACAAAATCAATTAGGGTTCTCTGAGTTTACTTTTTCATTTTTATGACATTTCAGTTTTTATTTTTATAAATATACTTTTCTCATGGCCCACGAGTTTTTAGATTATCAGTTTTAATAAAGAATCATTGCCGGGTGTGCCTTTAATCCCAGCACTTGGGAGGCAGAGGTAGGAGGATCGCCTTGAGTTCGAGGCCACCCTGAGACTCCATAGTGACTTCAGGTCAGCTGGGCTAGAGTAGACCTACCTCCAAAAAAAAAAAAAAAAATCAACCCAGTAAAACCCATAGACTACAAAAATCATAATCGTATACATCTGTAAGATCAATTTTCTTACATATAATGAGGAATGATTAAATCTTTTTTTTTTTTTTGCTTCCAGAGATTTTCCCCATCCTATCTACTCCATATATTAACATTAGATTCAATTTCCTAAAACACTCTCATTAAATTCCTTGGATGTCTTCCCAACCTGGGAATCAATCCCTACAAAGAATTCCCTAAGCCAAGACAACATTTTGCTGCACTGTGAGCCCCACTCCTCTGCACAGGGTTCTGATTTCCATCTTCCTTTTCTGCCCTTGACTATGTCAAACCAACTTCTCTAAGACTTTATATTCCTTTTCTGCCTGTTTTTGTCAGTTTGTTTGTTTTTCGGCACTATCTCACTCTAGTACAGGCTGACCTGGAACTTACTCTGTAGCCCAGGCTGGCCCCAAACTCAAGTCAATCCTAGCCCAGCTTCCCAAGTGCTTATCACCATGTGTGGCGCTGCCTTGTTTATAACCTTCTTCATCTGTATAGGTGTTTGGCTCCTTTTTTCTTTTTCTTTTTTTTTTTTTTAAGTTTATTTGAGAGCGACAGAGAAAGAGGCAGAGAGAGAGAGGGAGACAGAATGGGCACTCCAGGGCCTCCAGCCACTGCAAACCAACTCCAGAGGCATGCGCCCCTTGTGCATCTGCCTTACATGGGTCCTGGGGAATCGAGCCTCGAACCAGGGTGCTTAGGCTTCACAAGCAATAGCTTAACCGCTAAGCCATCTCTCCAGCCCTCCTTTTTTCTTAACTACTGCATTTGTTTGAATAATTTTATTTTTTTAAATATATTTTATTTATTTATTTGAGAGAGAGAGAGAGAGAAAGAGAATAGGTATGCCAGGGCCTTCAGCCACTGCAAACGAACTCCAGATGCATGTGTCACCTTGTGCATCTGGCTTACATGGGTCCTGGGGAATCAAACTGGGGTCCTTTGGCTTTGCAGGCAAACACTTTAACCACTAAGCAATCTTCTCCAGCCCTGTTTGAGTAATTTTAAATGACTTTCATTAGGCCTGGTCTTGTCTAATTATGAGAGCTCCAGTGTGTCAGGTCTTACTGGTCTCTGTGCCAGCCTTGTGCTGTTTTGGGAGATACAGCTTTTCAGTATTTTAATTCTTTTGCTGGGTCTGGAAAATGATACCAACAGCCAGTTTTAAATTTATCATAATTTATATCTGCAAGCCGAGTCTCAGGCGCACGCACGCACGCGCGCGCACACACACACACAAAGACTATGCCTATTGACAGACTAATTTAATAAAGTATCTTTTAACAAGGTTACTGACTCTTCTATTATATAAATAACATTATAGGGAATCCTGAGGATCTACCACATGCCAGGTACTGCCTGGACACCTTTCATGGTGTGGATGCAATATGTAATAATAAACCCTGTTTTTACCTCACAGGCACAAGCCCCAGCATTTCATCACGCCGCCTTTCTTTTTTCTTTAGCTCAGATTCAGTTGACTTGAGTTTATCTGGAGCAAGCCTCAGCTTGGACTGCAAGTCACTGATGACTTCTTGTAATTCAGCCTCTGTCTGAAAAACTCTCTGACAGACAGGGCAACAGGACTGGTTTTCATCTGTTAGCTGAGTAATGAACTGGGAGTAAACTGCTGTAGCTCCAGCCAGCATAGCTATTAAAAAATAAGTCAATAATCACCAGTGAGGAAAACATTTATTTTCATCTATAAATATTCTTCTTGATCCATAGATGTACCACAAACTAAATGAAAACTTCTCTGACATTTCGGGTCTGTATAAACTATTTTTGGTCACATATAAGATGTGTAAAAAGATTTCATTTTATTTATGCTGAGAGAAAAAGAAGTAGATAGAGAATGAGTGTGCCAGGGCCTCTAGCCACTGCAAATGAACTCCAGGAGCACATGCCACCTTGTGCATCTGGCTTACGTGAATACTGGGGAATCAAACCTTGGTCCTTGGGCTTCATAAGCTAGTGCTTTAACTTCTAGGCCATCTCTCCAGCCCAAGAAGTGTAACAGTTTATCAAGAGCTTTTTATATGCCAGGTGCTGCTTTCAGGACTTCCCACTTATCTCATGTGCTCCTTTTTTTTATTTTATTTTTTTTGAGGTAGGGTCTTGCTCTAACCCAAGCTGACCTGGAATTTACTATGTAGTCTCAAGATGGCTTCAAACTCACAGTGATTCTCCTACCTCAACCCCCCGAGTGCTGGGATTAAAGGTGTGTGCCAGCCAGGTGTGGTGACACACACCTTTATTACCAGCACTCAGAAGGCAGAGGTATGAGGATTGCAGTAAGTTTGAGGCCACCCTGAGACTACGTAGTGAATTTCAAGTCAGCCTGGGCCAAAGCAAGACACTACATCAAGGGGCCCCCCAATGCCCCCTCAAAAAAAAACTGTATGCCACCATGCCCAGCCAATTTTCATGTGCTCCTCTTTAATACCCGGCAGGGCAGGTAGTTTTGTCTTCATTTCATAGATGAAGGTTTAACATATGTATATGTATATGTATATGTATATGTATATGTATATGTATATGTATATGTAGGCTTCAATAAGCTGCCCAAAGTCACACAGTAAGTTAGTTGTACAGCCATGAGTAGACACAAGCCATTTGGCCCTGTAATAAGGTTGTTTTCTTTTCTATTTATTTTTTGTGTATGTGTGTGGATCCAGTGGCCAGAAGTTAAGGAGTGTCTCCCTTAATCACTCTTACTTTTGAGACAACTAACATTGAACCTACAGCTTACCAATTTAGCTTTTTATCAATTAGATTAGCTAGCCAGCAAGTCCAAAGGATCCTCCTGTTTCCACTTCCCCAGCTCTGGGATTAAAGGCATGTGCTGCCAGGCCTGGCATTTTACATGGGCACTGAGGATCCAAATTCAGGTGCTCATGCTTGTATAGCAAAGTACTCTACCCACTAAGCTATCACTCCAGCCCCTGTCATCTCCTAGTCTTAGCACTTACTTCCTGGAGAATGAAAGTTCAGAAGAGTTGAAATGCTTTGATAATACAAAGTATAATGAACTTACCCCGCTGTTTCGATGATTTTTCAATTTCTTCCTTAAGTCTGCCTAAATCACTTTCAAAATCCTGGCTCCCACAAACATCAAACAGTTTGTCTTCATAACTGGACAATTGCTCTTCCTTTCTCTTTAGTTCATTATTTATATGATTCTTATTTTGCTCAGCTGAAGCTAGCTCCTTGCTAAAAACAAAAAAACCAAAATAAATAAATAAATAAATAAACCAATAAATTTGGGTAATTTGAAAAGAGAAAAATTTGAGCAGGGAGACACAAGACAAATTTTGCCATCATTACACGGATTTGTTATAACCAAATACCCTAAGTTTTAAAAATTAATTTTTGGTGCTGGTGCTGGAAGCCAGGGCTTTGAGCACACTGAGCACATGTTCTACCACTGAGGCAGGCCCCACCCACAATACTTCAGTCAGTCAAGGGGACAGTCCGCCTCTGGCTCAATGCTCCCTCAGAATACTAAGTTGTCAATCCTCATCATGGACCTGCTCAAGAAAAATTTAGACCGGCAGGGTTCTGCTTGATTTCTGGGTTACTGGTCTTAGCACCCAGGTTATAAGGCTCAGCAAGCAGAAGCTGCCGGGGGGTCTACGGGAGGGAAAGAAGGGCGTGTGAGAGCATTTTCACTTCCTTTGGCTTCTCTCACAACCTATAAAGGCTCCTATGAAAGGCTGTCCTTTGTCCCCTTACTTTATTATTTATTTATTTGAGAGAGAGAAAGAGGCAGATAGGAGAGAGAGAATGGGCGCGCCAGGTCTTCCAGCCATTGCAGATGAACTCCAGGTGCGTGCATCTCCTTGCGTATCTGGCTAACATGGGTCCTGGAGCGTCAAACCGGGATCCTTTGGCTTTGCAGGCAAATGCCTTAACAGCTGAGTCATCCCTCCAGCCCTCCTTTGTCCCCTTCCTGTTCTGTCATCTGCTCACCCTGATTGCTCATCAAAGATCCTGCTTACTAGTGTAATGAAGCTGCCCTGCCTCTGACTTCCTCACGCATAGATTTTAAAATGGGTAGGCCATGATGCGTCAACAAGTCATATCATCAAGTGGACATATTTTCCTTAGCATATTTAAAAAAACAAAAAACAGAAAAGAATGTTGATTCCTTAGCGTAGGTGGTACATAGCACCATTCTGAGAAGTCAGCTTTGGAGAATGTATGCAAACGCACATGCGCTTTATCACACTCCCCAGCGTGAGGCACAGCACAGCCTTAGGAAAGAGACCTCAGTGACACTTCTACCGTGATGCCCCTAAACACGCCTCCCCACTAAATGTGCCTCCTCCAGGCGGCGCCGTCTTCCTTCTACTTGATCTCTACGGAGCGCCGAGGCCGCCGGCCCTCTCCTCGAAGGACGGTCTTCCCAAGGCACTCTTGCTTGCTGCCTCACCCTGGCTCCCCAGGCAGTCCTGTTGCCACCACCACTCCTTCTCCTTAGCCAGACAACTTTGGTCTTTCCTACTGTTTAACCGTAACACCTTTCCTTTGCACAGCTCTTTCAAAGTGGCATCATTTATATTAATCACCTTGATTATCCCTTATATAGCAGCAACTCCCAGTGGAAACTTCAAACTCCAGTCTTCTATTTCAAGACCCTCTAAAAGAAACACTATTTTTCAGCCAAACATGGTGGTACACAGCTATAATACTAGTATTGGGGAGACTGAGGCAAGAGGATCTTGGGTGAAAGGCCAATCTAGGTTACATACTGAGACCTCCATCTCAAACAAAAACCACCACAAACTTAATATGGCCAAAGCCTCAAAACTGTCAACAAAAAATTTTATCTTCTTATCAAATCACTTTTTGAGGCAATGTCTGGGGAAAAGCTGAGCAATGGACCATTCACAGAGATAAAAAGAGAACTTTGGATCCTAATTTTCAACTTTTTAAGGAACAAGAAGCCCTAATCAAAAGAATGAATTAAAGGCTGAGGAAATGGCTCGGCAGTTAAAGGTGCTTGCCTATAAAGTCTGTCAGCTCGGGTTCGATTCCCCACTACCCACATGGGACCAAAAGCTTGCATGAAGCCGAGCATGGTAGCACACGCCTTTAATCCCAGCACTCAGGAGGCAGAGGTAGGAGGATTGCCGAGTTCGAGGTCAACCTGAGACTACACAGTGAATTCCAGGTCAACCTAGGCTATAGCGAGACCTACCTGGGGGGATGGAACATGAATGATATTGTAATAGTAATGTTTCAACAACTTACTTCAATTTGGCAAGTCTATCCCTGGTCTGATTAATTTCTCTTGATTTACTATGAAGCCAGTCTTCAAGTTGTTTCTTGTTAGGAAAATACCCCAATAGTGACGTTAGCTCGTCATTGTGCCTAGATTTTATTTTTCTGATTTGTTCATCTTTGTCAGCCTATAAGTTAAAAATAAACAAAAACATTTAAAAATCAAGCCTGTGAGGGCTGGAGAGCTGGCTTAGCGGTTAAGGTGCTTGCCTGCAAAGCCCAAGAACCCAGGTTCAATTCCTCAGGACCTCTGTAAGCCAGATGCACAAGATGGCACGTGTCTGGAGTTTGTCTGCAGTGGCTAGAGGCTGTGGTGCACCCATTCTCTCTATCTGCCCCTCCCCCTCTCGGTCAAATAAATATTTAAAAATAAATAAAAATAAATATATATATATATATATATATATATATATATATTTTTTTAAAAAGCCTGTTAGGTGCGAAGGCTGGAGAGAAGGCTTACTGGTTAAGGCATTTGTCTGCAAAGCCAAAGGACCAAGGTTTGATTCTCCAGGACTCATGTTAGCCAGATGTACAAGCTGCCACAGCATCTGGAGTTCATTTTTTTTTCTCTCTTTCTTTCAAATAAATAAAGATAAAATATTAAAAAAATAAGCTGGAGCCGGGGCCAGGCGTGGTGGTGCATGCCTTTAATCCCAGCACTTGGGAGGCAGAGCTAGGAGGATCACTGTGAGTTCGAGGCCACCCTGAGACTACATAGTGAATTTCATGTCAGCCTGAGCTACAGTGAGACCCTACCCTCAAAAAAAAAAGAAAAGGCCCTAGCATGGTAGTTCACGCCTTTAATCCCAGCCCTCAGGAGCTCAGGAGTCAGAGGTAAGAGGATTGCCGTGAGTTCAAGGCCACCCCAAGACTACACAGTAAATCTCAGGTCAGTCTGGGCTAGAACAAAACTATACCTCAAAAAAAAAAAAAAAAAAAAAAAGGGGGGGGGGTTTAGGTATGACAGAGATTTTTTCCCACTAGAGGGGAGAGGGAGGGACTCCTTTTGACTTGAGAGCTTTTGCACTCTTTCTTCTCCTGCTTCCACTCTCTCCCTTAGTAAGTCTTCCGTGACTTAAAAAAGAAAAGCAGATTTGACAGGTTTGTTTTTAATACTTGGCTCAGTAACCTCTCAATGCAAGGCTAGTACCAATCCATCCGTGCTGGCTCCCAGGTAGAACTGCAGCAGCACAGTGGACAGAGCGAGCAGCAAAGGCCTGCCTTGTCTGTGGTCAGCATCTCCATGTGGGTGCGGGCCGTCGTCTGGCGGTTGAGTTGCTCCATCTCCTGGTCCAGCTTGCGCAAGCTTCTGTCTAGACCGGCCTTCTCATCTTGGAGGCGTATTACTTCCGTTTTTAGGGCTTCTACATTGCTGTTCTTCTCAGCCTTGCTTAGCTCATGTTCCTAATCAATAATTTAAATAAATGCATAGTTTGGCATATTTTTGTGGTTAAAATAATAACAAAGTATATCAGAAATTACTTGTCCGGCTGTCTCCCTTTGAAATAGCCTACTCTCCTATCTGCGGAACATACCGACCTTTCTCTTAATAAACTTTCCCTCTTGCTACTGAAAAAATTCACTTCTCAGAATAATTAAAATATCGTATTTTGCTTATGTTCAGCAAGAGAAAAACAAAGCTTTAGAGAAAATCTTATTAAAGTTACAGTACTAGGCTATATTGGTCATTATTAGTAAATAAATCCAGAATGACCAAACAGGAAAATAAATAGCAATTAAGAGAAAAAATATGGGGGCTGGAAAGATGGCTTAGCAGTTAAGATGCTTGCCTGCAAAGCCTAAGGACTCATGTTTGACTCTCCAGATCCCACGTAAGAGAGACACACAGTGACATAAGCACACAAGGTCACACATGTGCACAAGATGGCACATGCATCTGGAGTTCGACTGCAGTGGCTGGAGGATCTGGCGTGCCAATTCTCTCTTTCACTCTCACATAAAAAAGACAGTCTGGGGGCTGGAGAGATGGCTTAGTGGTTAAGGCATTTGCCTGCAAAGCCAAAGGATCCTGGTTCTACTCTCCAGGACCCATGTAAGCCAGATGCACAAGGGGGTACATGCGTCTGGAGTTTGTTTGTAGTGGCTCGATGCCCTGGCATGCTCATTCTCTCTCTCAAATTAAACACACACACACACACACACACACACATATGGGCAGTCTGTTGGGCTTGCCTCAAAAAAAAAAAAAAAAAAGAAGAGAACTATGTCTACATAGAGGCATTAATGGCTCTTAGTTACCAATTAAGTGTTTATTAAGCCCCGAAGTAACCACCTATACTGCTTGACATGTAGAACTACAAAAACTGCAATGTGGCATGCCTGCTTGGCACTTCCCCATCCCAACAATACTGAAATAAAAGTAAAACCTTAAAAATGCATGTGGCAATGGTGAATCACAGAAAGCAATTCCCCAGGTTATGAAGCTGAGATGTAAGAAAGAACTAGCCACAGTTCAGTCTGTGTATTTTGATGATGGAGATGATGACGATGGGATGGGAAAAAGGACCTGCCAAGTTTAAGAGGCTTATTTTGATGATGGAGACATGAAAGAAGAGGCCAGAGGAGCAAGCAAAAAAGTGTGGCAAATCTTGAAGAGCTAGGAAAGCATGTTTCATACAGAAAAAGTGGTAACAAGTTTTTAAAAATTACATAAAATAACACCTTGTAGAATGGAGCTAAAGGGAATTTTTCTTTTTAAACTTGGGTAAATGTATCTTACCCAAGGTGCTTGTAATAATAACTTTATTTTGTTGTTTGGAATATATCATTTCTCATATTCTCAAGACATTTGGTTTTAAAAAATCTAAAGCATTAAGGTCTGACTAAAAGTCTCTTTAAAAAGTTCCCTTGAAAGCCGGGCGTGGTGGCGCACGCCTTTAATCCCAGCACTCGGGAGGCAGAGGTAAGAGGATAGCCGTGAGTTCGAGGCCACCCTGAGACTCCATAGTGAATTCCAGGTCAGCCTGGGCTAGAGTGAGACCCTACCTCGAAAAACCAAAAAAAAAAAAAAAGTTCCCTTGGTAGCCGGGCGTGGTGACACACGCCTTTAATCCCAGCACTTGGGAGGCAGAGGTAGGAGGATTGTCATGAGTTTGAGGCCACCCTGAGACTACAAAGTTAACTCTAGGTCAGCCTGGGCCAGAGTAAGACCCTTCCTCAAAAAGCCAAAAAAAAAAAAAAAAAAGTTCCTTTGGTGATTCTCATTTTTAGCCCACCATTTTTGATCAAGATATTCAAACAAGCTCACAATAAGATATTATTATCATAATAAAAAGGCTGACTTTAACTAAGGAACCACAACCTTCAGGTTAGCAATAGATAAGAGAGTTCAGAATGCAAGCTTCTGAAGTTGTCTTTAAGATGACTGCATTCTTCATGTAGCTTACCACTTTTGAGAGCTCCCGGTCCAGCTCAAGGATCCGGTCTGAAGATCCTTCCAACTGTTGTAACTCATACTTCACATTTTTCAGCTCATTCTGCTTCTTACTTAGGATTTCTGTTTTCAGCTCGATAATTCTTCCCAGTCCGGTTTTCTTATCCCTTATCTCATCTATCTGTTTTTGCTTCAGAGTTTCTTTTTCTGCAAAGTCATTCTAAATACATGTGAAGAATGTGCATTTAGCCTTTTCACTATTCAATTAAGAAAATGTCTTCATTGTAAAAGTAATTATAATGAAGAAAATATAGACAAATGTTTTTAAAAATGAAACAAATACCAACTACCTAATCACTATTAACAATAAGCAATTTTTTTTTTTTTTTTGCAAATAGTCTTAAAAACCTATTTTTCTGGGCTGGAGAGATGGCTTAGCGGTTAAAGCGTTTGCCTGCAAAGCCAAAGGACCTTGGTTCGATTCCCCAGGACCCACGTAAGCCAGATGCACAAGGTGGCGCATGCATCTGGAGTTTGTTTGCAGTGGCTGGAGGCCCTGGCGCACCCATTCTCTCTCTCTCTCTCTCTCTCTCTCTCTCTCTCTGTGCCTGCCTCTTTCCATCTCTTTCTCTCTTAAATATAAATATATATATATATGCACATATTTTATTTATTTAAAAATTTTTTTGTTTATTTTTATTCATTTATTTGAGAGTGACAGACAAAGAGAGGAAGAGGCAGATAGAGAATAGGTGCACTAGGGCCTCTAGCAACTATAAATAAACTCCAGATGCATGCGCCACCCTGTGCATCTGGCTTACGTGGGTCCTGGGGAATCGAACCTTGAACTGGGGTCCTTAGGCCTCACAGGCAAGCACTTAACCGCTAAGCCATCTCTCCAGCCCCAATGCATATATTAAAAAAAAAAAAACATATTTTCCTTACAGCTGGGCGTGGTGGCTCACATCTACAATCCCAGCACCCAGGAGGTTGAGGTAAGAGGATCACCATATGTTTGAAGCCAGCCTGGGCTAAAGTGAGATTCTGCCTCAAAACCAATTCACTAATTTTGCTTAAAATCAAATAAAAATATAACTCTACATTTTGTTCACATTATTATTCATGTAAACTTTAAAAAACTTGCTTCTAAAGAGATTTTTCCTACCTCTCACAGTAGATTTTGCCCTCATGTTAATCTAAAAATATGCCAAAGTCAGGTTCATCCAAACAATTTTGTGAATCTCCTAGCAAATCAGATAGAAAAGAAAACAGCAAGCAAGGCATTCAAAGGTTTACCATCAGTTGGCTAGCAGTTTCAGCTTCCTTTTGTTGTCTCTCTCTCACAAGCTTGTGAAAATTCTTAATCTGCCTTTCACTGAATGGGCCCCGCTCAAAGCCATCCAATTCCAGCTGTGTTGCTAAAGACTGAATTAATGAGTCTCTGGCTCTGATATGTTCTTGATGGCGATCTGCTTGCAGCTGCAGACGACCTTCACATGAAACAAAAGAAAACAGTACACTAATTTTTTTTTGGTGGGGGAGGTGTGTGTGTGTGTTCATGTGCACGTGTGGAAGTCATAGGACAACTTCAGGTATCGGTCCTTGCCTTCTACACCTTGCTTGAAAAGCAGGATTTCTAGTTGTTCTCCTCTGTGTTTGTCAGACTAGGGGACCAGGAGCTTCTAGGAAATGCTTGCAGTAAGTATGCTGGGATCACAGACATGCACCACAATACCCTGCTTTGACATGGATCTTGGGGGTCTGAACTCAGGTCCTCACCCTTGTGCCAAAGGGATATATCCAGTAATCCATCTCCACAGCCCTAACCTCACTTTCTGAGTGAGATTATGGTAGCTTCATAAGCAATTGTTAAAAGTAATACAGTCTGGGCTGGAGAGAGTTCAGCTGGTAAAATGTTTTGCTTGCAAGCATGAGGACTCAAGTTTGAGCCCCAACACCCATGTAAAATGTTGGGCATGGTGTTGCATGCCTGTGAGCTGGGCAGGTACAGACAGGAAGATCCTCAGGCTAGCCAGTCTAAACTAAATGGTGAGTTCCAACCTAATTAAGAGACCCTGTGTCAAGGTGGATGGCATTTCTGAGGAACATCACCAGAAGTTATACTCTGGCTTTCACATACACACACATTTTGTTTTGTTTTAATAATAATTCAGTGTGATTCCTTATACACTTAGGCCAGTTTACTCCAACAGAAACATGTTGAGAACTAGTACAATATTGAAACTTTATATTGGTATTGACATAATTCATCAATTCTAATGAAATTTGCTCAATGTTACTTGTACCTACTTGTGTGTATATGAAGTTCCAGGTAAATTTTACCACCTGTGTAGGCTCGTGCATCCACTACAACAGTCCATACACTGACGAGTTCTTACACCACATGAGTCTTCTTGTGACTCTTCTATAACCATGATATACCCATCTCCCTTCTAGCCCTTTCTACCCACCATTCCTGGCAAGTACTAGTTCATCCACTATCTCTTAAATCATGACATTTCAAAAGTGCTGCACAAGACTGCACACTACACAACCTACTGAGAACGGCTTTCTTTCCTTGCTTCCTCCCCCACTCCTGCCAGGACCTCACTCTGTAACCCAAGCTGGCCTCAAACCCAGTGATCCTCCTACTTCAGCCTCCCAAGTACTGGGACTAAAGGTGGGTGCCAGCACACCCAGCTGAAGATGGCTTTCTTCAACTCAGTACAGTTCCACGGAGCGTCTTCATACACAGAGAATGGAGACTATCCAGGGAAAAAGATGAACCCGGCTCTTTGCCCTACCCTGCTCAACAAGTAGCTCTGATTGTTCTTGGTTGAGAAGCCTAGACTCCTTAGTTAGTTTTTCCACTTCACGCTGACAGTCAACTAATCTCCTTTCTTTTTCCCGTACTGTTCTCTGGTGATTGTGATACAAATCATTTAGTTGCTCATCAGTCCCTTGGAAAACCTATGTAAAATCAAAAGAAAAGGGTTTACTATACAAGAAATACAACTGGTTCAAATGAAATTACAACAGTCCCTGAATTTTCAAGAAGAACAAAATTCTACCACAACAAACCTTTTCCATTTTCTGTTCTAGTTCCTTGTTATCTTTCTCCATTTGCTTCTTCCTGCTCTCCAAGGCTTTAATCTCATTGTCAAGTCTCATTATCTTAGAGAGATTAAGTTCAATTTCCTTTAGGCGGTTCTGCAAATAAAGAAGCATTCTGTATAAATGAAAGTCCCTCTGGTTTGCATGGCTCATGGATGAGGAGGTATAAGATGTGCACGGACCAGGCACTTAATTGTGACATTACATCATCCCACACTAATAGCACTGGGAGGGAGAAACTAAGAGAGACCTAAGTGACTTGCTCAAGACCCCAGAGCCCACGCCCTGCCCTCAACAGCTCCCACAAGTCATTCATGCACAGGTGCTGAGTGGCAGCATGTGAAGCAGCAGATTTCGAGGATTTAAAGGATTTAATCTTTAAAAGGCTAATTTATATTTTTCTTTTGTCTTTTTATTTTATTATTATTATTAATGCATGCTGATCAAACTCCAGGCTTCACATATGTTCAGCTACTGTTCCAGCCATAACTTACTTTTGTTCTTGTTGTTTTTTTTTTTTTTTTTTTTTTGAGGTAGGATCTCACTCTAGTTCGGGCTGACATGGAATTCACTAGGTAGTCTCAGGCTGGCCTCAAAAACTCATGGCAATCCCCCTACTTCTGCCTTTCAAGTGCTGGGACTAAAGGCGTGCACCACCACACATGGCTGTTGTTTTGTTTAAGACAGGGCCAGGGCTGGAGAGATGGCTTAGCAGTTAAGGTGCTTGCCTGCAAAGCCTAAGGACTCAGGTTTAATACCCCAGGACCCATATAAAGCCAGATGCACAAAGTGGTGCATGCATCTGGAGTTCGTCTGCAATGGCTAGAGGCCCTGGTGGGCCCATTCTCGAATTCTCTCTCTTTGCAAAGAAATAAATATAAATTTAAAAAAAAGGCAGGGCCGCATGGACACTAGGGCAGCTTCAAACTCCCTATGCAGCCAAAGATAACTGTGAACTTTTGATCCTCCTGCCTCCACCTTCCAAGTGCTTGGATTGCAGGTTGTACATCCACACCCAACCCACATCCACTTCTTAAAGAACTTATTGAAGTGATGGCTCACTTGTTAAAAGCACTTGCTGGGCAATCATGACAACTGTACTTTGGATCTCTAGAACCCAGACACAAGCAGCACACACATCTCTAATCCCAATGTGCCTGTGGCAATGGGGAGAGAGCCGGGAGAATCCCAAGGCCAGTAGCTAATCTGGCATTGGCAGTGGCAAAAAACCACAAGAGATCATGTCTCAAACAGGGTAGAAGGCAAGGACCAACACTATGACCTCTGGATGCCCTGTGACTTGCACATGGACATCATGGTACACGTGTGCCCACACATGCACACACAAACTCATGATGGATAACAATGCAGCTTAAGTCTGAAGGCAAGTTCACATGGAGACTATACTTTAATCCAAAGTGTGTGTAAACACAGAGGATCCTGAACAGGGAAATATGACAGTTCATCTCAGAGGTCTGAGCCTGAGTCTCTTTCTGGGGAAGTGGTTGTTTCGTCTCTGAGGAATGTGTGACCAGATTCAGGGCATTCTCTCCTTGATGCTGGAGTTCCCTGGTTTGGTTCTATTTCTGATCAACCTTCCTTCTAAGGCAGTTTTTGAACCCAATTCTTAAAAAAAAAAATAATTTATTTATTTGAAAGAGACAGAGGAAGAGGCAGATAGAGAGAGAAAGAATGGTTGCATCAGGGCCTCCAGCCATTGCAAACGAACTCCAGTTGCATGTGCCACCTTGTGCATCTGGCACTTGGTGTATCTGGCTTATGTGGGTATTGGGGAATTGAACCTGGTCCCTTAAGGCTTTGCAAGCAAGTGCCTTAACCACTAAGCCATCTCTCCAGCTCCAGAACCCAATTTTTAACTTAACATATTATATTTATTTTCTTAAAGTATTTAGGTAACAGATGCAAACTTTCATAGCTAAATAAAAATATATCCTTGGGCTGGAGAGATGGCTTAGTGGTTAAGGTGCTTGCCTGTGAAGCCCTAAGATCTCATGTTCAAATCTCCAGGTCCCATGTAGCCAAACCAGTGACACAAGCACGCGATGTCACACAGGCAACACGAGGGGTGCACGCGCCTGCCGTTTGTTAGCAGCTGCTGAAGGCCCCGGTGCGCCCATTCTCTCTCTGTCTCTCTCAGCACTTGAGAGGCAGAGGTAGGAGGATCACCACCGAGTTCGAGGCCACCCTGAGACTACGTAGTGAATGACAGGTCAGCCTGGACCAGAGGGAGACCCTACCTCGAAAAACCAAAAAAACAAAAACAAAAAAAACAAACAAAAAAACCTGGGGTTTGTTTTTTGTTTTGTTTTTCAAGGTAGGGTCCCAACTATAGCTCAGGCTGACCTGGAATTCACTATGTAGTCTCAGGGTGGCCTTGAACTCATGGCGATCCTCCTACTTCTGCCTCCTGAGTGCTGGGATTAAAGACGTGTGCCACCACGCCCAGCTAAAATATTTTTTTATTTTATTATTATTATTATTTTTGTTTTTTTGAGGTAGGGTCTCACTCTAGCCACCTCGCCCAGCTAAAATATTTTTTTAAAAAGCATGAGTGTGGACTCAACTCCTGTCCTTAGCCCTACTTCCAATGTTTTCAAAACATGTGACTCAGTTTTACCTATGAAAGCTTACAGGATTACTATGAGGTTTACATAACACCTGCGGGGGTTTTTTGTTTTGTTTTGTTTTTTTGAGACATGGTCTCCTGCAGCCTAGGTTGGCCTTGAACTTACTATGTAGTTGAACATGACCTTCAACTCATGACCTTTTGGCTCCCACCTCCCAAGTGCTCGGATAACAATTATGCACATATGCCCTACAACGTAACACATTTTAAAGTACTTGGACCATGTTAAACATGGCATCAATTCACAGTACTTGCAAAAAAATATTAAAAATTATTATTAGTAGCAGTAAAAACTAATTATTATTAGTAAAAAAATATACATATAATATATAGAAAGCATCTTTGGAGAGTCTAACATACAACTGGACTGATACTTAAGAGCACTGGGTAGTGACTCCACACACTTTAACTCATCCTCATTAGTGCTTCTGCAGCCTTTTAGAGGCACAGGCATTATGATTCTCATCTGGCCTTGTATCTTTAATGACATTTCTAGCTGCTTTCTCTATGCTAGTCACCAGATCCTATAGACTCCTCCCCTGGGCAAAAATCAGAGCTCTATTCCCTACGCACCCAATCTGGCTGAAGGAGCTAAGACTACCATGTAGATGGCAAAAAACAGCAGTGTGTCCAACGCTTTAATAGTGCAATATGGCACTGCCATCCACAACGTGTGAGTGCCATTCAGAGCTATGCTGGAATGTACTCCACCCACAGGCCAGCATGTTGGATATGCCTGGAAAGCTGAGGTGCCAGCGAGAAATGGGACAAAGAAAGGAACAGCTGAGCTATCTGGTAGAGGAGGATCACCTTTACGTGGAAAAAAATAATTAGAGGGGCTGAAGAGATGGCTTAGCGGTTAAGGGACTTGCCTATGAAACGTAAGGACCCAGGTTTGATTCCCCAGTACCCACATAAGCCAGATGCATAAGGTGGCGCATGTGTCTAGAGTTTGTTTGCAGTGGCTGGAGGCCCTGGTGCACCTATTTCTCTTTCTACCTGCCTCTTTCTCTCTCTCAAATAAATAAATAAATTTTTTTTTTTTAAATAGAAACAAGCCAGGTTTGATGTCACATGTCTTTAATCCCAACACTCGGGAGACTGAAGGATCACTGTGAGGTCAAGGCAAGCCTGGGCTACAGACTGAGTTCCAGGTCAGCCTGGGCTAGAGCGATAACCTGCCTCAACAACAAAAAAAACATGCTTCCAATGCTGGGCCACCCTTTAATCTCAGCACTCGGGAGGCAGAGGTAGGAGGATCACTGTGAGTTCGAGGCCACCCTGAGACTACATAGTGAATTCCAGGTCAGCCTGGGCTAGAGTGAGACCCTACCTGGAAACACCAAAAAAAAAAAAAAAAAAAAAAGCTTCCACACAAGAAAAACTAACGTACATATTAATTAGCATGATTTTAGACATTATACGCAGTATATTAGATTATACACACAAACATATACATATTGCACATGTGTGATCTTAAACTTTCCATTAAAAAATATACCAAATTACCTTCAATGGTTCAAGTTCGTTTTCATAGGACTTGACAATCTCCTTTGAAGATGTTAACTGGGCTTCCTTACTAGTTATCTGATCACGTATCTCACAAGCTTTTTCTTTATTTTGCTTCAGATATTTCAATTCCATTTGACATTCTTTTACTTTCTGTCCTTGTGTTTGACGTACCTGACGAAGTGTATCTAAGGCTTTAATGTACCTTAAAAAATAGGAAATACAAGTAAAACTTCTGGGGCTGGAGAGACTGCTCAGTGGTTAAAGGTGCTTACTTGAAGGCCTGACGGCCCAGGCTCAGTTCCCCACTAGCCATGTAAAGCCAGACGTACAGAGGAGCACGTCCCTCTGGAGTTCATTTCCAGTGGAAAGAGGCTCTGGTGTGCCCACTTCTCTCCTCTCTCCCTTACCTTACAAATGGATAATAAAAGGGTTTTGTTTTTTTTTTTAATGTAAACCTTCTGGCTAAGTAAATTATAGTATATTCATGCAGTAGGATAATTACTTTTTTTGGTTTTGTTTTGTTTTCTCCAAGGCAGGGTCTCACTGTAGCCCAGGCTAACCTAGAATTCACTATGTAGTCTTAGGCTGGCCTTGAACTCAGAGGGATCCTCCTACCTCTGCCTCCTAAGTGCTGGGATCAAAGGTGTACACCACCACGTCCAGCTTGAGTTTTTAATAGCTTGGAAAATATGTACAACTTACATGTGAAAAAATTATTTTTATTCTGTCAATCAGATAAACATGTCCAGCAAGAAAACTAAGAGGGAATATGCTCAATGTCTGTCAAAAGGTGAAGAATAAATGATGAATCATTTTTCTTTTTAAATTCTTTTCTTTTACAAAGCTGCATCTAAGGTGCTTGTGGTGGTATGTGTCTGTGATTCCCGATGCGATATTGGGGCAGGAGTACAGCCTGAGCCCAGAACTTTGGGGTCAGCCTGGGCAACAAAACAAACAAAACCCGGGACTCCGGCTGGGCCGCAGGTTCAGTGGTAAAGCACGTTCACCACTGCGGGCCTGAGTCCAATCCCAGCATCACCAAACCAACCACGGCCAAACAACTTTCTGGGCTACAAAGCCTATGCAGTTACAAACCTTGTCGCTGAGAAAATCTCATCAAACTTTTGCTTCAGGGCCTTTCCTTCACTTAAAGGCCAATTAGAGTCTTCTTGGTGACAGAAAATGACATTATTTAGCACGGATTTGGAAACCCCAAGGGAACTTATCATTTCCCGGTCGATTTCTGCACATTTAGAGCTGAGACTGACCTTTTCGCCGTGCCTACAGAAATAGAAATCAAGGATATAAGGAGGAAAAATTTTTAAAATTTAAAATTACCAACTGTTGCTTAATCTTTCATGCTCTACTATTTATCTAGAGACAGGCTCCCATGTATCCTAGCCTGGCCTAAACTCTGGACTTCCAATCCTGTTTCCACTGCTAGGGTTACAGGAGCTTGCCAACACACCTGGTTTTATGCTGTGAAGGGAATCATATCCAACGCTTTGTGCATACTAAGAAAGACCTCTACCGACTGAGTTATGGCCTGAGTCCTTTATGATAGCTTCCTCATACTAAGAAGTTAATTTTTACATGATTTAGAAATTCACTTATGGGCTAGAGAGATGGCTTAGCAGTTAAGGCACTTGCCTGAAAAGCCAAAGGACCCAGGTTCGATTCCCAGGACCCACACAAGCCAGATGCACAAGGTGGTGCATGTGTCTGGAGTCCGTTCACAGTGGCTGGATGCCCTTGCACACCCATTCTCTCTCCTTCCGCAAATTAAAAAATAAATAAAAAATTTTAATTCGCTTATAACAGGATATGTATGTAGCACAGGAAGTATGAGGAGGTATGCTAGAATTTTTTTTTACATATTTGGACTTCATTTGTTGCAGCTGAAGGCCCTGCCGCACCTATTCTGTCTATCTTCTCTCTCTCTCCGCTTACAAATAAATGATACTTTTTTTTTTAAAGAAAAGAGTAAACTGCTGGGTGTGGTGGCACACACTTTTAATCCCAGCACTTGAGAGGCAGAGGTGCAGAAGTAGGAGGATCACCATGAGTTCAAGGTCACCCTGAGACTACCAAGTGAATTCCAGGTCAGTCAGGACTAGAGCGAGATCCTACTTTGGGGGAAAAAAAAAAAGAGTAAACTGCTAGGCATGGTGGCGCACGCCTTTAATCCCACCACTTGGGAGGCAGAGGTAGGAGGGTCGTAGTGAGTTCAAGGACATCCTGAAACTACATAGTAAATTCCAGGTCAGCCTGGGCTAGAGTGAGACCCTGCCTCAAAAATTTAAAAAAAAAAAAAAAAAAAAAAGTCAGCAGTTAGAGAACAGTTGTGTCAATGGCAGAGAATGTTTGTCTAGTTCATTCCCTGGAATCATGGGAAGAAGGTGAGAGGAGAGAAGACAGACAGACACATGGGTGGGAAGAGAGGGGGAAACGGGGGAGAAAAGGGGGGGGGAGGCCTAGAGAAGGAAATTTTCAAGTAAGAGCTGACCTGAAATCCATGGTACAAAGACATGTCCACAGCTAAGCACTGAATATTTAGTGATGGATTCACCTTTACGTGAAGAAAATGCTTAGAGGCTGGAAATGGCTTAGCGTTAAGGCACTTGCCTATGAAAGTACCCAGGTTTGATACCCAGTACCCACATAACCAGATGATAAGGTGGCGCATGTGTCTGGAGTTGTTTGCAGTGGTGGAGGCCGGTGCCCATCTCTTTTCTGCTCTTTCTCTCTCTCAAATAAATAAATAAATTTTTTTTTTTTTAATAAGGAAACAAGCCAGGTTTGATGTCACATGTCTTTAATCCCAACACTCGGGAGAATGAAGGATCACTGTGAGGTCAAGGCAAGCCTGGGCTACAGACTGAGTCCAGGTCAGCCTGGGCTAGAGCGATAACCTGCCTCAACACAAAAAAAACATGCTTCCAATGCTGGGCCACCCTTTAATCTCAGCACTCGGGAGGCAGAGGTAGGAGGATCACTGTGAGTTCGAGGCCACCCTGAGACTACATAGTGAATTCCAGGTCAGCCTGGGCTAGAGTGAGACCCTACCTGGAAACACCAAAAAAAAAAAAAAAAAAAAGCTTCCACACAAGAAAAACTAACGTACATATTAATTAGCATGATTTTAGACATTATACGCAGTATATTAGATTATACACACAAACATATACATATTGCACATGTGTGATCTTAAACTTTCCATTAAAAAATATACCAAATTACCTTCAATGGTTCAAGTTCGTTTTCATAGGACTTGACAATCTCCTTTGAAGATGTTAACTGGGCTTCCTTACTAGTTATCTGATCACGTATCTCACAAGCTTTTTCTTTATTTTGCTTCAGATATTTCAATTCCATTTGACATTCTTTTACTTTCTGTCCTTGTGTTTGACGTACCTGACGAAGTGTATCTAAGGCTTTAATGTACCTTAAAAAATAGGAAATACAAGTAAAACTTCTGGGGCTGGAGAGACTGCTCAGTGGCTAAAGGTGCTTACTTGAAGGCCTGGCAGCCCAGGCTCAGTTCCCCACTAGCCATGTAAAGCCAGACGTGCAGAGGAGCACGTCCCTCTGGAGTTCATTTCCAGTGGAAAGAGGCTCTGGTGTGCCCACTTCTCTCCTCTCTCCCTTACCTTACAAATGGATAATAAAAGGGTTTTGTTTTTGTTTTTAATGTAAACCTTCTGGCTAAGTAAATTATAGTATATTCATGCAGTAGGATAATTACTTTTTTTGGTTTTGTTTTGTTTTCTCCAAGGCAGGGTCTCACTGTAGCCCAGGCTAACCTAGAATTCACTATGTAGTCTTAGGCTGGCCTTGAACTCAGAGGGATCCTCCTACCTCTGCCTCCTAAGTGCTGGGATCAAAGGTGTACACCACCACGTCCAGCTTGAGTTTTTAATAGCTTAGAAAATATGTACAACTTACATGTGAAAAAATTATTTTTATTCTGTCAATCAGATAAACATGTCCAGCAAGAAAACTAAGAGGGAATATGCTCAATGTCTGTCAAAAGGTGAAGAATAAATGATGAATCATTTTTCTTTTTAAATTCTTTTCTTTTACAAAGCTGCATCTAAGGTGCTTGTGGTGGTATGTGTCTGTGATTCCCGATGCGATATTGGGGCAGGAGCACAGCCTGAGCCCAGAACTTTGGGGTCAGCCTGGGCAACAAAACAAACAAAACCCGGGACTCCGGCTGGGCCGCAGTTCAGTGGTAAAGCACGTTCACCACTGCGGGCCTGAGTCCAATCCCAGCATCACCAAACCAACCACGGCCAAACAACTTTCTGGGCTACAAAGCCTATGCAGTTACAAACCTTGTCGCTGAGAAAATCTCATCAAACTTTTGCTTCAGGGCCTTTCCTTCACTTAAAGGCCAATTAGAGTCTTCTTGGTGACAGAAAATGACATTATTTAGCACGGATTTGGAAACCCCAAGGGAACTTATCATTTCCCGGTCGATTTCTGCACATTTAGAGCTGAGACTGACCTTTTCGCCGTGCCTACAGAAATAGAAATCAAGGATATAAGGAGGAAAAATTTTTAAAATTTAAAATTACCAACTGTTGCTTAATCTTTCATGCTCTACTATTTATCTAGAGACAGGCTCCCATGTATCCTAGCCTGGCCTAAACTCTGGACTTCCAATCCTGTTTCCACTGCTAGGGTTACAGGAGCTTGCCAACACACCTGGTTTTATGCTGTGAAGGGAATCATATCCAACGCTTTGTGCATACTAAGAAAGACCTCTACCGACTGAGTTATGGCCTGAGTCCTTTATGATAGCTTCCTCATACTAAGAAGTTAATTTTTACATGATTTAGAAATTCACTTATGGGCTAGAGAGATGGCTTAGCAGTTAAGGCACTTGCCTGAAAAGCCAAAGGACCCAGGTTCGATTCCCCAGGACCCACACAAGCCAGATGCACAAGGTGGTGCATGTGTCTGGAGTCCGTTCACAGTGGCTGGATGCCCTTGCACACCCATTCTCTCTCCTTCCGCAAATTAAAAAATAAATAAAAAATTTTAATTCGCTTATAACAGGATATGTATGTAGCACAGGAAGTATGAGGAGGTATGCTAGAATTTTTTTTTACATATTTGGACTTCATTTGTTGCAGCTGAAGGCCCTGCCGCACCTATTCTGTCTATCTTCTCTCTCTCTCTGCTTACAAATAAATGATACTTTTTTTTTTTTAAAGAAAAGAGTAAACTGCTGGGTGTGGTGGCACACACTTTTAATCCCAGCACTTGAGAGGCAGAGGTGCAGAAGTAGGAGGATCACCATGAGTTCAAGGTCACCCTGAGACTACCAAGTGAATTCCAGGTCAGTCAGGACTAGAGCGAGATCCTACTTTGGGTGAAAAAAAAAAAAAAGAGTAAACTGCTAGGCATGGTGGCGCACGCCTTTAATCCCACCACTTGGGAGGCAGAGGTAGGAGGGTCTTAGTGAGTTCAAGGACATCCTGAAACTACATAGTAAATTCCAGGTCAGCCTGGGCTAGAGTGAGACCCTGCCTCAAAAATTTAAAAAAAAAAAAAAAAAAAGTCAGCAGTTAGAGAACAGTTGTGTCAATGGCAGAGAATGTTTGTCTAGTTCATTCCCTGGAATCATGGGAAGAAGGTGAGAGGAGAGAAGACAGACAGACACATGGGTGGGAAGAGAGGGGGAACGGGGGAGAAAAGGGGGGGGGAGGCCTAGAGAAGGAAATTTTCAAGTAAGAGCTGACACTGACTAATCCATGGTACATTGACCATGTCCACATGCTAAGTCACTAAATTTTAAATGATGGATTATATGACAAAGAAGACAAGATTAGACAGAATTAAACTGCTAATCAGAGGCTGGACAGATGGCTTAGCAGTTAAGGCACTTGCCTGCAAGGCCAAAGTACACAGGTTCAATACCCAAGGACCCACATAAACCAGATGCACAGAGGTGGCGCATGTGTCTGGAGTGACTAGAGGTCCTGGCAGGCCATTCTTTATCTGTTTCCCCCTCAAACAAATAAATAAATAATTTTTAAAAGTCTTAAACTGCTAATCATCTGACCTACAAATACAGATTATTCTCACTTATTTGGGTGGAGCCAACATACTCATAATCCTACTAAATAGAAAAGGAAAAGAAGCAGTGACTTAGTATACAAAGTACTAGACCCACACACACTGGCTTTGAAGATGGAGAAAGAAACCGTGAGGGCTGGAGAGATGGCTTAGCGGTTAAGCGCTTGCCTGTGAAGCCTAAGGACCCCGGTTCGAGGCTCGACTCCCCAGGACCCACGTTAGCCAGATGCACAAGGGGGCGCACGCGTCTGCAGTTCGTTTGCAGTGGCTGGAGGCTCTGGCGCGCCCATTCTCTCTCCCTCTCTCTATCTGCCTCTTTCTCTCTGTGTCGCTCTCAAATAAATTAATAAAAATAACAAAAAAAAAAATTAAAAAAAAAAAGAAACCGTGAGTTGGACTTGTGGCTGGCTTTTAAAGATGGAAAGGAGCCAGGTGTGGTGGTACACGCCTTTAATCCCAGCACGCAGGAGGCAGAGGCAGGAGGATTGCTGTGAGTTCAAGGCCACCCTGAGACTACATACTGAGTTCCAAGTCAGCCTGGGCTAGAGTGAGACCCTACCTCGAAAAACCAAATAAAATTAAAAAATTAAAAAAAAAAAAAAACATGGAAAGGAGCTGGGCGTGGTGGCCCTCACCTTTGATCTCAGCCTGGGCTAGACCAAGACCCTACCTCAAAAATACCAAAAAAAGAAAAAAGAAAATAAATATGATCCCTCTAAACAGTGTAGTAGAATAAAAAAACAGTCATATACTGAAAAGACCAAAATCATGCAGCTATCATTCAAGTATACTAGAGATACCTACTTCATTCTAGTAATGACTCCTTCCAGGGTTTTGAACTCTGTCTTTTTGCTTTTCTGACTGCACACCATAGACCTGTGCACGGCAACGAGCTCTCCATTGACATCCCGAAACTGCAGACGAATCTGGGCTCTCACATCTGTTTCCTGGGCAACCTTCGAAGATAAACAAAGAAAAATTTTGCTATTTTAATAAGCAAGAAAAAAAAAGCATAAAAAATCTTACTTATCCAAAAATTAGGGGAAAACAAAAGCTCACAATGAATGCCATTTTTACATGATGTTCAAAATACGGGAGGAAAGAATGCTGCTTGATTCACTTCAATCGTACGGTATTATCTGCTTTAGTTCAGCACCATAAAACCTCATGTGAATTTGAAACAAATGGACTGCATCTAGTTTGTTTTAATTTGAGGCAGGATCTCGTTCTAGCCCAGGCTGGCCTCAAACTCATAACAATCCTCCTACTGCCTCCTGAGTGCTAGGATTAAAGGCATGTGCCACCACGCCCAGCTCCAAAAATGATTTTTTAAAATTTTTTGTTATTTTTTTTAGAATTTATTTATTTATTTGAGAGAGCTAGAGAGAGAGAAAGAGGCAGACACAGAGAGAGAGAGAGAAAGAAAGAGAGAGAGAGAGAGAATGGGCACACGAGGGCCTCCAGCCACTGCAAACAAACTGGAGAAGCATTTGCACCGCCTTGTGCATTTGGTTTACGTTGAGTCCTGGGGAATCAAACCAAGGTCTTTTGGCTTTGCTGGCAAACACCTTAACTGCTAAGCTATCTCCCCAGCCACTAATTTTTGTTATTTTTATTTATTTATTTGAGAGAGAGGCAGGCAGCAGATAGACAAAGAAAATGGGCTCACTAAGAACCTTTAGCCGCTGCAAATGAACTCCAGAAGCATGTACAACCTTGTGCATCTGGCTTACACGGGCCCTGGGGAATCAAACCTGGGTCCTTTGGCTTCGTAATCAAGCACCTTAACTGCTAAGCCATCTCTACAGACAACCCCCTGGCCTCCCAATTTTTTTTTTTTTTTTTTTTTTTTTTGGTTTTTCGAGGTAGGGTCTCGCTCTTGTCCAGGCTGACCTGGAATTCACTATGCAGTCTCAGGGCAGCCTGGACTCAGTGATCCTCTTATCTCTGTCTCCTAAGTGTTGGGATTAAAGGCGTGTACCACCAACTCGGCTCAGGATTTTCTTTTAATTAAAAATCAATTTTGGTGCCAGGCATGGTGGCACACTTCTTTAATCCCAGCACTTGGGAGGCAGAGGTAGGAGGATCACCATGAGTTCAAGGTCACCCTGAGACTACATAGTGAATTCCAGGTCAGCCTGCACTAGAGTGAGACCCTACCTCAAAAAAAAAAAAAAAAAATCATTTTTGGAGCCAGGTGTGGTGGTGCACACCTTTGGGAGGCAGAGGTAGAAGGATCACTGTGAGTTTGAGGCCACCCTGAGACTACCCAGTGAATTCCAGGTAAGCCTGGGCTAGAGCAAGACCCTACCTTGAAAAAACAAAAAGAACTGCCTCAGTATCTATATTAGATTTTAGGATTTCTTTATGATTTAACAAGTTTACTTTTTTTCCAGCTGACAGTAAATACCTTAAATTTATGTTCTTACAATAATACCTGTTGAGGTTATTTGCATATCAGTTGAAGGATAAAGGGGGGACAAATACTTTGAAATGCTCATGAAAACTCAGCTGCTTTAGAAAATTAACAGATATAGTGAGTTCTTATCTTGTGTAACTTAAATCATTCTAAAAGTATAGAAGAGTCTTATACAGATTCATAAATGAGAGCATCAATAACAACTCAAGCCTTAAGTAAAGTTGAATCAATGTAATGGTGGTGGTGAATTGATGGTGTGCTAAATATGTCAAATTATAAACCTGTTAATATTGAAATTTTTAAATCTCTAAGTATATTAACACTACTGGAAAAAATGTAAATATATTCTGAATTTGAATAGATGCATATATATAGAAAAGTTTACATGTGAAAAAACAACTAAAACTAAAATACAGAATTAAAGTCTTATTGAATCATAGCAAAATAAATAAATAAATAAATAAATAAATAAATAAATGGAAAAGAAACAGAAAATTCTAAGCTAACAGAAGTGGAACAATAGTATTTCCCTAACTTGAGTCATTTTAAATTTGTTGCTAATCTGATGTCTTATCACCAATATTTCCTGGAAAACCAGGGCTTTTCGACCATAACAACCAGGAAATTAGTAATGATACATTACTACACATAGTTCACAAGTCCCATTCAAGGTTTCATTTATCTTTTATTTTCCAACATATCTTTATAACAAGTAGAGCCTGTCCAAGGGCTGAGGATGTAGCTCAGTTGGTAGAGTGCTTGCCAAGCGTGCAGGAGGCCACGGGGTGATTCCCAGCCCAGGATAAAACTGGACATGGTGGCACACGCCTGTAATCCCAGGACTTCAGAAGTGCAGGCAGGAGGATCAGGAGTTCAAGGTCATTATTCTTTCCTACACAGCAAGTCTGAGGCTAGCCCTGGCTCCATGGCTACTGTCTCAAAAGAAAAAACACTCCGGGGGCAGGACAGAGGAATAACTCAGTGGTAGCACACTTGCACAGCACAATCCAGTCCTGGGCTCAATATCCCATATTGCAAATAATTACATAATTTCTCCTTAGCATAAGAAACAGCATGGGCCTAATGTGGTAGTTGTGCACACCTTTAATCCCAGCACTCGTAAGGCAGAGGTAAGAGGATCACCAAGAGTTCGAGGCCACCCTGACACTATATAATGAATTCCAGGTCAGCCTGGGCTACCTTGGAAAACCAAAAAGAAAAAAAAAAAAAGCAAAAGAAAAGAAACAGCATGGGTAAACAAATTTGGTACATTTTATAATTTGAAGTCGAAGGAATTTTTATCAGATTCTGCCTATATATTCCACCCATATATACTAAGGAGAGTAGTTATAGGTTTAGACAGAGGTGTAAGTTGGGCGTGGTGGCACACACCTTTAATCCTAGCACTTGGGAGGCTGAAAATGGAGGACTGCCATGAGTTTGAGGCCACCCTGAGACTACCAAGTGAATTCCAGGTCAGCCTGGGCTAGATTCCGCCTTGAAAAACCAAAGAGAGAGAGAGAGGGAGAAAGAGGTGAAGTAGTCATTTTAGAGAGTGGATTTGTGAAGGGGAAAGTAAGGGAGGAAAGGGAATTATCATGGCTTATTGTCTATAATTATGGAAGTTATCAATAAGAAATTTTTAAGAAAGAAAAAACGGGGGCTGGAAAGATGGCTTAGTGGTTAAGGTATTTGCCTACAAAGCCAAAGGATCCTGGTTCGATTCTTCAGGACCCATGTAAGCCAGCTGCACAGGGGGTGCACACATCTGGAGTTCATCTGCAGTGGCTGGAAGCCCTGGTACACCCATTCTCTCCCTCTCCCTCTCTTTCTCAGAAATAAATAAAAAAATATTTTTTTTAAGAAAAAGCACCGGGTGTGGTGGCACACACCTTTAATCGCAGCACTCAGGAGGCAGAGGAAGGAGAATCACTGTGACTCCAAGACCAGCTTAGAATGATAGAGTAAGTTCCACATAATCCTGGGATACAGTGAGACCCTTCCTTGAGGAAAAAATAAATAAATAAAAGAAAAAGATGTTGTTCATAAAATCACACATTTTTAGTTGGAGCTACTTCCAACTCATTAAAAAAAAATACCAAAAAAAGCCTTAAATATTAGATAGGAGTATGACCTCAACTATATGAAACAGTGCATAAGGAAAAAAAAATATATGAAAATATCAACAATGATTTTTGCTGGGTAAAATTGTGTATAGTTAACTTTCTCCCCTCTTCATACTTTCCATTTCAGGTTTTCTACAATAAGCTAATATTACTTTTATATTCATCACTTTTTATTTTTATAATATAAAATGTTCGTAACACCATTACCTTGGGATCATGAACAAATGTATTTCCTTTGGTCCCAGGAGGGAAGTCTCCAGTACAAATATACTTTAAACATTCAATGATAGTCTAAAGAAACAGAAAATTACATTTAGTTATGAGAAAAACAGATGTTCATCACATATCTTGATTCACAGCTGGGTAAGGTGATGCATGCCTGCAATCCTAGCATTTGGGAGGTGGAAGCAAGAGGATCAGTTCAAAGTCATCCTTGGCTACAGAGTGAGTTCAAGGCCAGCCTGGGCTACGTGAGACCCTGTCTCAAAATATAAACCTCTATACATGATTTAAAAAAATATCACGGAGAATATAAAATTATGAGATAAAATCTGACATTGTATGGGCTGGAGAAATGGTTCAGCAGTTAAGGCACTTGCCTGTAAACCCTGACAGCCTGGGTTTGATTCCCCAGTGCCCATGTAAAGCCAGATGCACAAAATGGTGCATGCAGTAGCAAGAGGCCCTGGTGTGCCCATTCTCTCTCCTTGAAAAAACCCATAAAACAACTGACATTGTAAATGGAGTATGGTGACTCACACAATCTCAGCTCTTAGGAAACTGAAGTAGGAGGATCACCCCAAGTTTGAGGACAGCCTGAACAACAGAGTGAGTTCCAGGTCAGCCAGCTTGGCTTAGACCCTGCTTCAAAACACCAAAAAGTAAAATTAAATAAATAAATGAAAATAAATCTGACTTAATTATAAACCTAATCTGAATACCTGATTAAGAGTTTTAATAAGGGATTGGAGAGATGGCTCAGTAGTTACAGCACCTGCATGCAAAGCCTAACGACCTGGGTTTTATTCCCCAGTACCCACGTAAAACCAGATGTACAAAGTGGCGCATGCATCTGGAGTTCATTTGCAGTAGATGGAGGCCCTGGTATACCCATTCTGTGTGTGTGTGTGTGTCTCTGCTTGCAAATAATTTTTTTTTTAAAGAGTTTAAATGCCAGGTATGGTGGTGCACACCTTTAATCCCAGCACTCGAGACGGAGGCAGAGGTAGGAGGACAGCTGTGAGTTTGAGGCAATCACTAGGCCACAACCATTAAAAAAAAAAAAAAAAGTGTGTTCATAGAACTAGTGCTTGCAAACGCTTTGTTTTTTTAGAGGTAGGGTCTCACACTAACCAAAGCTGACCTGGAACTCACTCTGTACTTCCAGGCTGGCTTCGAACTCACAGCAATCCTACCTCTGCCTCCCAATGCTGGGATTAAACGTGTGTGCCACCACGGCCAGCTGTGAATACTTTATTAAAGAGAGATGAGTGCTAAGAATGTACTTATGGACTGGAAAGTTTGCTCGGTGGTTAAAGGTGACTGCTTGTGAAGTCTGATGGTCTGGGTTCAAATCCCCAGTACTCATATAAAGCCAGACACACAAAGTGGCCCATGTGCTCGTTTGCAGTGGCAGGAGGCCCTGGGACAACCATTCATTTATTCTCATATTCTCTCTTCTTCTCTTTCGAATAAATATATATTTTTTAAAGAAGAATGCACTTGTATAATGCAAAGTACAGACATTCTGGACATTCACCACATAACGTTTCCATGTAAATAGTCTTGGCATTCAACACTCAACCTGCTCCTTCTACACGCCTCTTACATGCTTCTCATTGCTATACTATTAGCCTGTTCTTCCTCACTCTTCCTCACCAGAATGTCTGATAGCTGTACTGCTCCCCCCACCACCACCCCAAGGTAGGGTCTCACTCTAGCCCAGGCTGACCTGGAACTCACTCTGTAATCCTAGGATGGCCTTGAACTCACAGCGCTCCTGTTATCTCTGCCTCCCAGAGTGCTGGGATTAAAGGCCTGCACCACCATGCCTGGCTAAACTTGTTTTCACTCAGATTTCTAAAACTTCCTAAATGTTTTCTGGATTTTTAATGATCGAAGAACATAAGTTGTGCTCCAACGTTTTAATCTGCTGGTAGTGAGCGAGACAGAGAGAGAGACATTGAGTGTGTCTGGGCCTCTTGCAAACGACCTGCAAAAGAACTCCAGATGCATGTGTCACTTTGTGCATATGGTTTTTACATGGGTACTAGGGAACAGGGGAATTGAACCGGGGCCATCAGGCTTTACAAGCAAGCGCCTTTAACTGCTGAGCCATCTCTCAGCCCTCGACTTTTTATTTCCCTCCAACGGGGTTAAGAGCATCCTTAATTTTCCGAGTTAAGCCTCCCTCCATCAACTTCATTTTAAAGTCGGGCTACTTATTTCCCTTCGACCACGCACACCAGCGGGCATGTTACAACTCGTGGCCGCACGTGGATCCTGCTTTAGGAGACGGAACGTAAGGGATCACCAAGTGGGCGGTGAACTCGAGGCCCGGGGACGCGCAGGCGGGGCTGCAGCGGCACCTCCGGACACCTTGGGCAGCCCGGGCCCGGGGCTTGCACGCGAAGCACGTCCCGCCGCCCGGGGCAGGCCGCGGCACCCAGGCGGTCCAGGCCCCGCGCCCGCGCCGCCCCGTGGGCCTCCACGGCGGGCCCGGCCCCGAGCGCCTTCCCTCGTCTTACCGTCTTCCCCGCCCCGTTGGGTCCCACCAAGATTGTGAGGGGGCTGAAGAAAGTGATAATCTGCTTATCTTTGTCCTCTATCCCAAAACTCCGCACGCCCAGAATGCTCATCTTATCGATCTGCGACATCTTGGCCGCACGAGCCGCCGCGCCTGCCGCAGCTCGGAACCGGTCGCACCCCCAGGCGGACCCAAAAGTCCCGCCGCGCGCTCCGACCCGGGTGGACTGGGAGAGGGGGAGCTCCGGGACAACACTTCCGCCCACGCCGGCTTCCGGCCCAACCGCGGCGCGAACCGGGGCGGAGATGGGGACCGGGCCGGAGCTGCCCGCGGACACCCTGCGCGGACCGAGCGAGCCCGGCGACCGCGCGCTCTGGATTCCCGCCTCTCCTGAAGCCGGGGTCACGTGAGGCGCGCGCGCGCACACCGCACCGCACGCGCACGCCCGGGGCACGCCGGGAAGTGGGAGGCCTGTCCTGCGCGCGGCGTGCTGCCCTCCGGGCTTCCGCGGAGTCTGGTTCCGCGTGCCGGAGTTCCGGGTACCTGCGGCTGGAGGCGAAGCTCTGGGGCTGGGTATTAGAGACAGCATTTCGTTCTGTAGTCCAGGCTGGGCCTCGAACTCGAGATCCTCGTGTCTCAGTGTGCCACCGCGCAGAGCTCTAAGAAGGGCAGGCCTCCACTGGCTGCGGATGTGCGGCCCCCTGGACTCTGGGAGGGGCTGGGATTGTGGACCCATTCGTGTCAAAACGACTGCCCTGACACTTACAGTCGTCATTTGCCTTCTTTTCTCCTGCCACTCCCCAATGTCCAGTGGTTTCTCGTGGTCCTATGAAACTGACGATGCCATCGCAATATCTTTTTTTTTTTTTTTTTTTGGTTTTTCGAGGTACGGTCTCACTCTAGCCCAGGCTGACCTGGAATTCACTATGGAGTCTCAGGGTGGCCTCGAACTCACGGCGATCCTCCTACCTCTGCCTCCCGATTGCTGGGATTAAAGGCGTGCGCCACCACGCCCAGATACAATCTAATATATTTTTTATTTAAAGTATTTATTTGCGGGCTGGAAAGATGGCTTAGCAGTTAAGGCACTTGCCTGCAAAGCCAAAGCATCAAGGTTAGATTCCCCAGTACCCACGTTAAGCCAGATGCACAAGGTGGTGCATGTGACTGGAGTTTGCAGCTGCTGAGGGCCCTGGCTTGCTCATTCTCCCCTCTCCCCCCGCCCCCTCTCTGCTTATTTCTCTCTCAAAGCAATAAATGAAAATAAAAATATTAGCCAGGCATGGTGGTGCACGCCCTTAATCCCAGCACTTGAGAGGCAGAGGTAGGAGGATGGCCGTGAGTTTGAGGCCACCCTGAGACTATATAGTGAATTCCAGATCAGCCTGGGCTAGAGCGAGACCCTACTTTGAAAAACCAAAATAAATAAATAAATAAATAAATAATATTTATTTTCAAGCAGAGAAAAGATAGATAGAGACAGAATGGGTGTGCCAGGGCCTCTAGTTGCTGCAAACAGACTGTAGGTGCATGCACCACTTGTGCATCTGGATTTCCGTGGGTACTGGGGAATAGAACCAGCATCGTTAGGCTTTGCGGGCAAGTGCCTTAACCACTGACCCATCTCTCCAACCCTATTTTTGTATCTTCTTGTGCTCTCAAGAAAAGCACCATTTTAATTTCTTGTTGACTAAATATTGCTAGTTAAGACTTACATAACAGAATGTGTAATATTTGAAATTCTCATTTATTTGTTGTATTTGTGTGCTGGGGATAAAATGTGGGGCCTTTCGTCAAGCTAGGCAAACACTCCACCACCGAGCCAGACCCCAAACTAGCCATAATTCCCACACACTTATTCCCCTTGGGCAATTTGCAAAAGAATGTTTAAGACCGGAAGTCAGATACTGTTATGAGACTATTCTATAAGTAGGAAGAAATCTACTTTGGTCAACAAGATACCTTTCAAATAGGGAAAAGAGTTGAGCAGGGATGCTAAAGTCTGTGATCCCAGCACTTATTTGAATGGCTGAGACAGGAGGACTGCAACATGCTGGAGGCCAGCCTAGTGAGTTTCAGGTCAAGGGGCTACAGAGTAAGGTCAAATGTCAAACAACATCAAAGGCTGGGCATGGTGACACAAGCCTGTAGTCTTAGCACTCAGGGGGTAGAGGCAGTATTGTTGTGAGTGCAAGGCCAGCCTGGCCTATGTAATAAATTTCAGGCCAGCTAGAGCTACATAGTGTGACCCTTGTCTCAAAAAAAAAAAAAAAAAAATCACAAACTGAAGTAAATTTGAAGGACACTTAGGGAAACGTGAATGCACACTAGAAATTAGATGATAAAAGTGTGAATTTGGGGCTGAAGAGATGGCTCAGCAGTTAAGGCGCTTGCCTGCAAAACCTAACAACCTGGGTTTAAGTCCTCAGTGCCCATGTAAAGCCAGATGCAGAAAGTGGCGTATGCATCTAGAGTTTATGCACAGCAGCTAGAGGCCTTGGCGTGTCCATTCTCTCTCTCTCTCTTTCTTTGGTTGCAAATAGATAGTTGGATGGATGGATGGATGGATGGATAGATAGATAGATAGATAGATAGATAGATAGATAGATAGATAGATAAGCCAGGCATGGTGGCACATGCCTTTAATCCCAGTACTCCAGAGGGCAAGGTAGGAGGAAGATCACTGTGAGTTCCAGGCCACCCTAAGACTACATAGTAAATTCCAGTCAGCCTGGGCTGCAGCAAGACCCTACCTCAAAAAACCAAATAAGGGCTGGAATGATGCCTTGGAGGTTAAGGCACTTGCCTGCAAAGCCTAAGGACCCATGTTCAACCCTCCACATCTTGTATAAACCAGATGCAAAGGTGAGGCAGGCACAAGGTTGCATATGCCCACTAGGTGGCACAAGCATCTGGAATTTGATTTCAGTGGCTGAGGCCCTGGCGTGCAAATTCTCTCTCTCTCTCTCTCTCTCTCTGCTTCTGTCTCTGTCTCTCTAAAAAAAACACAAATAAGTAGATAAAATAAATTTTAAAGAGTGAATTTTATTAAATAACTATAATTATATGGTAATGTTTTGTGATGTAAGATAATACTTTTGAAATGCATATGGAAGTGTTGGTGTCATGCCATCTTAACTTGGTTTAAAGCACATCAGAGAGGCTGGGGCGATATGCCAGTGCCGGTTTGCAAAGCCTGACGGGCAGGGCTTGATTCCCCTGTGTCCATGAAAAGCCAGATGCACCAAGTGGTATATGTGTCTGGAGTTTGTTTCCAGTGGCAGGAGGCCCTGGCATTTCTTTTGTTTTTTCAAGGTAAGGTCTGATTCTAGCTCAGGCTGACCTGGAATTCACTATGTAGTCTCAGGGTTACCTCGGACTCATGACGATCCTCCTACCTCTGCCTCCCAAGTGCTGGGACTAGCGGCATGCACCACTACGCTCAGCTCCGTGAAAATATTTTTAAAGCATAAATAAGATATGTTAGAATCCATTCCACAAAAAGAATTCCAACTTTATAACAATGAGGAACTGTTAAACTAAGAAAGAAAGCTCTAGGATTAGAATGGAAAAGGCTTTCCAGTAGAATGACTAACCCCTAAAATTAAAAAGTACCAAACAGGCAAATCAGTCAAATCCCTATTTATCAGTAATGTACTTCTGGAAAATGCTTGCTTTTGCTTATACCAAAATTAATGTAATGAAAAGTAAAACTAACATGGCATAGCATCTTATACCCACAAATAGACCTATAGAACCTCATAATCGTTTCTGACATAAATTCTGTCTGTTAATGCTCATACGTGAGCTTTCTTTGGACTAGTATTTGTCCAGTTTTCAATGGCATTTGCACTAAGTGTATCTCTTTGAATAACAGCTATAGATTATGGTAATGCAATTTTAATTAAATTTTTTTTTTCAAGATAGGGTTTCACTTTAGCCCCGGATGACCTGGAACTAACTGTGTAGCTCCGGGCTCACCTTGTACTCACAGTGATCCTCCTGCCTCTGCCTCCCAAGTACTGGGGTTAAAGGCGTGTGCCACCACACCCAGCTTAAAAAATTATTTATTTTCAAAAGAGTATAGGTGTACGGTAGCCTCTTGCCATCTTGTGTATCTGGCTTTATGTGGGAATCAAACCCAAGCCAGCAGGCTTTGCAAACAAGCTCCTTTAACACTAAGCCTTCTCTCTAGCCCATATTTTGGGATTTTTGTTTGTTTGTTTTGCTTTTTGAGGTAGGGTTTCAGGTTTCACTTTAGACTAGACTGGCTTGTAATCTACTATGTAGTCTTAGGGTGGCTTTGAACTCACCATGATCCTCCTACCTCTGCCTTCCAAGTTCTGGGATTGAAAGTTGAAGGTGTGTGCCAGCCCGCCGGGCCATATTTAGGATTTTGTTGTTGTTTCAAGGTGAGGTCTCACTCTAGCCCAGGCTCACCCTGTAGTTCCAGGCTGGCCTCGAATTCACCAAGATCCTCCTACCTCAGCCTCCCAGGTGCTGAGATTTAGGGCGTGCACCATCATGCCCCACCATATTTGTGGAAGAGATTGTTTTGTTTTAAAAATATTATTGATTGATTTATTTGGTTTATCAAGTTAGGGTCTCACTCTAGCCCACGCAGACCTGGAATACACTGTGTACTCTCAGGGTGGTCTTGAACTCATGGCAATCCTACTTCTGCCTCCCAAGTGTTGGAATTGAAGGCATGTGCCACCATGCCCAGGTTAAAAATATTATTTATTTATTTACTTATTTATTTATTTGAGAGAGAGAGAGAATGGCATACCAGGGCCTCAAGCCACTACAAACCAGCTCCAGATGCATGTGCCACCATATGCATGTGACTTACATGGGTACTGGGGAATTGAACCCGGGTCCTTAGGCTTCGCAGGAAAGTACCTTAACCACTAAGCAATCTCTCTAGCCCTAAAAATATTTTTATTCACTCATTTGCAAGAAGAGAGAACGAGTGTACCAGAGCCTCTTGCTGCTGTAAATTTTGAATGTACAATTTTGTACATTTGACAAATGAAGGGTAGGACTCCTTACAATGTCCTCCTTCAGATGCAAAATGACCAGGTATCCATGACCTCACAGTGCCTGGCACTACCTACACAAGACCATCATAATAGGAAGAAAGGATCATGATATCAAAATAAAAGAGATACTGATTGAGAGGGGGCAGGGATATGATGGAGAGTGGAGTTTTAAAGGGGAAAGTGGGGGGGGAGGGAATTACCATGGGATATTGTTTACAATTATGGAAGTTGTCAATAAATAATAAATAAATAAATTTTTAAAAATAATGACTCCCAGAGGGAAGAGAAAGGAAGGGAGGAGGGTACTTAATAGGTTGATATTGTATATAGGTAAGTAGAAGAATAGATTAATGGGGGTGAAAAGGCCCAAAGTGAGGTCAGGAGAAGAGATTGAGTAAAGGAAAGGTGGAGGGAGGGCTAATCAAAATGTAAGAGGATGCAAATAAATCATATGGAATCCTCTGGTTTTGGACAATGGAACACTCAGGAGCCATAGATCATTGTTAGAAAATTTTCAGTGCCAGGGATGGGATACCTCCAGTGAGTTGTTGGCCAGGGAGGTTCCTGATGCCCCCAAAACATTATAGGCCATTGCCGAGGCCCTTGGTTTCCCACCAGGAATAGATGGTAAGACCCTATTGCTGAAGACTCCACATACTTGGGTGGCAAAACCACTGAGAAATCCTGCTGGAGCTGAGCTGATAACCTCCTCCATGTAGACCAGCTGACAGAAAGCTGGAAGAAGCCATTCTACATTTAGTTCAATGGGAGAGAGATATCACCAGTGAAGATACTCAGCAGTGGACACTGCAAGCCTTATAATTGGCCAGCCAGGCCAAATGAGCCAACGGGTGCACTAGTGGCACATCTGTCATGGTGGAAAGCAACTGCCCTCCAATTGGACTAGAGGCCCACCCCATGGGAGGGAATACATCCCTGAAACTGAAAACTTAAAACAGGGGTAGTCATGAGCCCTAGGGGTGTAACATCTGCTGATGTCTGGAAAGATGTATATACTATGCTTATCAAACTGCCCAGTAAGCACTTCTCTTAATATTTATACCCTTATATTAATGCTACTCTCACTTTGGGTAGAGAATCTTATCTTTTCACATGGCAGTGACCTTGGGATGACTCAGAAGGTATCATAGTGCTGGAAAGAAGTGACTGGAGTACTGAGTAACATCTTGATCACACCTTCCAAGGCTCAGGGTCTAATGCGGAAGAGGTGGCAGAAAGAATGTAAGAGCCAAAGGAAGGGTAGGACTCCTTACAATGTCCTCCCTCCAGACATAAAATGGCCTGGATATCCATGACCTCATAGTGCCTGACACTACCTACACAAGACCATCATAAGAGGAGGAAAAGATCATGACATCAAAATGAAAGAGAGACTGATTGAGATGGGGAGGGGATATGATGGAGAATGGAATTTCAAAGGGGAAAGTGGGGGGAGGGAGGGTAGCACCATGGGATATTTTTTATAATCATGGAAAATGTTAATAAAAATTAATAAAAAAAATGATAATGATTCCCAGAGCTAGGTATGCCTAAAATAAATAAATAAATAAATAAATAAATAGATGTTGTAGTTATTTAGTTATTTGAGAGGGAGGAGACAGAATGGGTTACGTGGGTACTAGGGAATCAAACCTGGGTCCTTAGGCTTTGCAGCCAAGCACCTTAATTGCTAAGCCAGATTTCTCCAGCCCTATAAAAATATTAAATAAAAATGTAAATATTAAAATGTTCAACATGTGGGATATCGAGGTGATTCAGCAGCTAAGGGGCTTGCCCATAAAGCCTAAAGAACTGTGTTCAGCCAAGTATGGTGGTGCACACCTTTAATCCCAGCACTTGGGAGGCAAAGGTAGGAAGATCGCTGTGAGTTTGAGGCTACCCTGAGACTACATAGTGAATTCCAGGTCAGCCTGGGCTCATAAAAACAAACAAACAAAAAAATCAGTAGATGGGAAAAAATAAGGATTAGGGCAGAAATGATTGGATTTCTGTGTGAGTAGGAATAAAACTCAGTAGCAGAGGCCAGTAATCTAGGAAGGGGATATAAAGGGGCTAGAAAGGGGAAGTGGACTTAATAGGATGGTATTGTATATATGTAAGTAGAAGAACAGATTAATGGGGTGAAAAGTCCTAAGTGAGGTCAGGGGAAGAGATTGAGTAAAGGAAAGGTGGAAGAAGGGCTAATCAAAATCTGAGAGGATATAACTAAGTCATATGGAAACCTACTTTTGGACAATGGAACACTCAGAAGCCATAGATTGTTACTAGAAAATTTTCAGTGCCAAGGATGGGATACCTTCTAGTGAATTGTTGGCCAGGGTGGTCCCTGATGCCCCCAAAACATTATAGGCCATTGCCGAGGCCCTTGGTTCCCCACCAGGAATAGATGGTAAGACCCTATTGCTAAAGACTCCACATACTTGGGCTGCAACACCACTGAGAAATCCTGCTGGAGCTGAGCTGAAAACTTCCTCCATGTAGACCAGCTGACAGAAAGCTGGAAAAAGCCATGCTGCATGCAGTTCAATGGGAGAGAGAGAACTCACCAGTGAAGATACTCAACACTGGACACTGGAAGCCTTATATTTGGCCAGCCAGGCCAAATGAGCCAACAGGTGCAATAGTGGCATGTCTGTTGTGGTGCAAACCAACCACCCTCTAGTTGGACTGGAGGCCTGCTCCATGGGAGGGAATACATCCCTGATACTGAAAACTTAAAACAGGGGTAGTCATGAGCCCTACTAGTATAATGTCTGCTGGTGTTGGGCTAAATGTATATCCTATGCTCACCAAACTGCCCAGTAAGCACTTCCCTTAATGTTCATACCCTTATATTAATGCTACTCTCACTTTTGGTAGAGAATCTTCTCTTTTCAGATGGCACTGACTTTGGGATGACTCAGAAGGCACCATGGTGCTGAGAAGAAGTGACACAGGAGTGCTCAGCACTGAAATATCTCTAACACACCTTCCAAGGCTCAGGGTCTGTTGTGGAAGAGGTGGCAGAAAGAATGTAAGAGTCAAAGGAAGGGTAGGACTCCTTACTGTGTGCTCCTCCAGACACAAAATGGCCTGGATATCCATGACCTCACAGTGCCTGACACTACCTACACAAGACCATCATAATAGGAGGAAAAAATAATGACATCAAAATAAAAGAGAGATGAATTGAGAGGGGGAGGGGATATGATGGAGAGTGGAGTTTCAAAGGGGAAAGTGGGGGGAGGGAGGGAATTACCATGGTACATTGTTTACAATCATGGAAGTTGTCAAAATAATAATGAATAAATAAATTTTTTAAAAAAAATGGCTGGAGGGATGGCTTAGTGGTTAAGGCATTTGCCTGCAAATCCAAAGGACCCAGGTTCAATTCCTTAGGACCCACTTTAGCCAGATGCCCAAGGGGGCACATGTGTCTGGAGTTCATTTGCAGTGGCTGGAGGCCCTGCCATGCCCATTCTCCCTCCCATTGTCTTTCTCTCTCTCCCCCCTTTCTCTGTCAAATAAATAAAAAAAAATTAAAAAAAAAACAACAGAAACACTAAATTAGAAGTACTCCATGATCTAACTATACCCCAGGCTCTATTTCCAGATGACTGTACCCTGCAGTACAGAGATCTTGATTGCTACTTTTTGCTGTATTCTCCATAACAGCAAGGAAATATAATCAGCTTAGCTATCTATCCACTGAGAACTGGATAATAAAAATGATACATGAGGGCCTAGGAGAGATGGCTCAGCAGTTAAGGCATTTGCCTGCAAAGTCTAACAACCCTGAGTTCAATTCCCCAGTACCCACATAAAGCCAGATGCAAAATGGCACATCATCTGGAATTGTTTGTAGTATCTAGAGTCCCTGGTGCACCAATTCTCTCCTCTGCCTGCTTAAAAATAAATGAATAAGGCTGGAGATATGGCTTAGCAGTTAAGGTGTTTGCCTGTGAAGCCTAAGAACCCAGGTTTGGTTCCCCAGTACCCACCCACATAAGCCAGATGAACAATGTGGTGCATGCATCTGGAGTTTGTTTGTAGTGGCTAGAGGTCCTGGTGCACCCATTCTCCATCTCCCTCTCTCTCTCTCTCTTTCTCAAATAAATTTTAAAAAAAAAATGTTTTTTTTTTAATTTTTTTTTTGTTCAGTTTTTTATTTATTTATTTGAGAGTGACAGAGAGAGGAAGAGGCAGATAGAGAGAAAGAGAGAGAATGGGCGCACCAGGGCTTCCAGCCACTGCAAACGAACTCCAGATGCGTGCGCCCCCTTGTGCATCTGGCTAACGTGGGTCCTGGGGAATCGAGCCTCGAACCAGGGTCCTTAGGCTTCACAGACAAGCGCTTAACCGCTAAGCCATCTCTCCAGCCCTCCCCCCAAAAAAATGTTTTTTAAAAAGAAAATATTTTTTTAAGTGGTACATTAAAAACCAATAAAGTTGAAGATAAACTAGTTAGAAGAGGTTCAGTGAGAGGAAAGACAAATAAGGTAACTAGATTATCAAAATGCTTTATATACATGGATGGAAATTGTCAATAAAAGATCCAGGCGTGGTGGCACATGCCTTTAATCCCAGCACTTGGGAGGCAGAGGTAGGAGGATCGCCATGAGTTCTAGGCCACCCTGAGACTCCATAGTGAATTCCAGGTCAGCCTGGGCTAGAGTGGGACCCTACCTTGAAAAAAAAGAAAAAAGAAAAAAGAAAAAAAGTTGGTGTGAACTGAAGAGATGGCTTAGTGGTTAAGGTGCTTGCCTGCAAAGCCTGAGGACCTAGGTTCGATTCCCCAGGACCCATGTAAACCAGATGCACAAGGTGGTGCATGCATCTGGAATTTGTCTGCAGTGCCTGGAAGTCCTGGAGCACCCATTCTCTCCCCCCCACCCTTTCTCTCTCTCTCTCAAATAAATAAACGAAAATACTAACAAAATTCAATGTAAAACAATATAGAACTATAAATGAGAAATACCACTAAGCAAAAAAATCAATGCCTACTACAGATATCCATTGATTACAACTTCATAAAACCAACTGGAAGTTAGCAAAGGTTGGGGGAAATCACCAAAAAACTGACAGGTGCTCTGCCCAGGGGAAGTTCAGTGCTGATTTTCCCAGAATGTTTTATTTTAATTGAAAATTATCTTTAAGATGTTTTGTGGGGCTGGAAGGATGGAAGTCAGAGGTGATGCTGGCAATTTGCATTTTGTCACCACAGAAGCTTTGGGGAATCATGCCCACTTGATTGATTAGAATCAATTCATGGAAAAGTCATTTGACCTTAAGTGACTTCACAGCAAAAACCACAGTTAAGTTTTAGAAAAAAAAAAAGTGTCACCAAATTATAATATGCTAAGAGAGATAAAGGTTTTAGGTTAGGCGCAAAAAAGATGTGTTACCCACTAATATGCCTCTTCAAACATTATTTTAATATATCTGATATGTTACTCCACATTATATAATATAAATAATATGTTGTCATGTAATATTGTATAACATAATTTAAAACAATTTTCAACATTACTTTTCTAAATTGTGTAATTATCAATTCTTTAAAATTCAGATTACTGATTGCTAATTTATTATTTCTGTTCCCCTAAAGTAATGTAGTTTTTTTTTTTTTTTTTTTTGAAACGTTGTAGCTCACACTGGCTGATTGCTCTAGCTGTAGTATAGCTTTGCTCTATTTTCCAGGAGTCCTGTCAAAGTGGTTTTTGAACTTCAGCCTCCCAGCTGCAGGCAATAGACTCCTTGAATTTCCATAGGATTCACCTTAGTTTGTCCAACTAACACAACCAAGGGCCTGCTCATTCATTCAGTTCTTTAATCAAGGGCCTGCTCATTCATTCAGTTCTTTAATCAAGGGTCTGCTCATTCATTCAATTCCTTAATCGACAAGCATTCATTGAGTGCCTGTAACAGGCTAGTCCTTGAGGATAAAGACGTGTTATTGGGGAGTGAACCCTGTACCTCGTGTGTGGTTGGTGAGCACTCTCACTGAGCTACATCCCCAGTCCTCTTTTTACTTTTTGTTTTGAGGCAGGGTTTCAATAAGTTGCCCAGGCTGGCCCTGAATTTACTCTGTATTGCAGGCAAGCCTTGAATTTATGATCCTCCTGCCTCAGCCTCCCAAGTGGTTTCAATTATAAGTCTGTGAGCTCACAATTAGTGGAGAAGTAAAAAAGATCCCAAGAAAGCCGGGTGTGGTGGCACACACCTTTAATCCCAGCATTTGAGAGGCAGAAATAGGAGGCTCACCATGAGTTCGAGGCCACTCTGAGACTACATAGTGAATTCCAGGTCAGCCTGGGCTACAGCGAGACCCTACCTCAAAAAAATCAAAAACAACAACACCAAGAAGTCCCAGGGAAATGGCATTCAAGGAATATAAAATTGCTTTAATAATAATATAATCAATCATTAACTTTTAAAACTTGTATTTTTTTTAATTTTTAAAAATTTTGGGAGGAAACCAAGTGTGGTGGTGCACACTTTTGATCCCAGCACTCGGGAAGTAGGAGGATCTCTGTGAGTTCAAGGCCACCCTGAGACTACACAGTGAATTCCAGGTCAGCCTGGGCTAGAGTGAGACACTACCTTGAAAAACCAAACCAAACCAAACCAAAAAAAAAAAAAAAGGAAGGAGGGAAAAGAAAAGAAATTGGGGAGGGGGCTTGAGAGATGGCTCAATGGTTAAAGGTGCTTTTTTGCAAAGTCTAATAGCCGGGATTCAACTCCCCAGTACACACATAAAGCCAGATGCACAAAGTAGTGTATGAATCTGGAGTTCAACTGCAATGGCAGGAGGGGCTGGTGCACCTATACTCACTCACTCTATCTGTGTGTGTGTGTGTCTCCCTCTCAAATAAACAAAAATATTTAATTCATATATAAAAATTTTTGGTGTGTGGGTGGTATAGTGTGTTTGGTGTGTAGTATGTGGTGTGTGTGTGTGTGGTTGTGTGTGTGTGGTGTATGCACATGTGTGTGCACAGATTGCGTGCATAGGTGCATATATGTGAGGAGGACCGAAGAGGATGTTGTCCCCTCGGTCACTCTTGTGCCTCATTTCCGAGACAGAGGCTGTCTCTGAGCCTGGAGCTCCCCAGTTTTCAGTTAGACAGAATGACCAGTGAGCCCTAGTGGCCCTCCTGTCTATGTGCCTCTCAGCACTGGGGTCCAGGCTTGCATGACCACGCCCAGAAACTTGTGTGTTAGTTTTATAGAAAAGTTACAAGGCTACTATGCAAAGTTCCAGCTTCTTTTGTTAACATTAAAATGGTACATTTGTCACAACTAAGACATGCATATTGGTATATCACCAAGTTCTATAGATTTTTCTGGATGACTTTCTCCTAGATCTGATCCCAGATTGTACATTGTATGTCATGTCTCTTAGATAGTTGTGGGCTATGATAGTCTGTGAGACTGATTGCATTTGACACCCTTTACAAGCCCTGGCCAGGTGACTTTGTCCTTCTCAGGGTTAGACAGAGGTTATGGGTTTGGGGGGGAAGACCACAGAGATAGTGTCATTCTTATCACTTCACCTCAAAGGTGCTTGCTATAACTTCACTGGCTAATGTCAGTCTTGACCTCCATTGCTTGACCTCAACCACGTTTATCAGATTTCTCCACTACAAATACTCCTCTTCTCCCCATCCCATTTTTAAAATAAAGACTAATTTATTTATTATTAATTAGAGAGTGAGAGGCAGATCGAGAGAGAATAGGCACACCGGGGCCTCCAGCTACTGCAAATGAACTCCAGACACATGTGCCACCTTGTGCATCTGGCTTACGTGGGTCTTGGGAAATTGAACCTGGATATGAAGATAGGCAAGCACCTTAACCACTAACCACTAAGCCATCTCTCCAGTCGTTTTTTGTTTTTTTTTGAGATAGGGTCTCGCTCTAGCTCAGGATGACCTGGAATTCACTATGTTGTCTCAGGCTGGCCTTGAACTCATATTGATCCTCCTACCTTTGTCGAAGTACTAAGATTACAAATTGTTTAGCTATTTCCTAAAAGCTTGATCTCAGTCCATACTTTTGCAGTGTAGTCCAAAGATATCAGCAGGAAAACAGAGAATTCTCCTCTCATGCCCTCTAGGGAGAGATGGCTCTGCCAGCAGTAAGGCTGGGTCCTGCTCATTCTAGAGGATCTTGATTCTGACGTGCCATGATTCCCTCTCACTGCTGGCAGACTCGACGAAGCAAGCCCATCTCTGTTCTTTACTCGCAGGCACAAGGAAACCATCTCCCAAAGGTTCGAATCAGAGCTAAGGAGATGGCTCAGTGGTGGATAAAGTGCTTGCCATGCAAGTGTGTGAACCTGAGTTCAGGTCTCCAGAACCCATGGAAAGCCAGAAAACGTACGCTATGTCTGAAATCCCAGTGCTGTTAACAGCAAGATAGGAGGCAGACAGGCTGATTCCCAAATCTTGCAGGCCTGGCGTATGCATTGGTGATCAACAAGAGACTTGCTTCGAACAAGGTGGAAGGTAAGAGTTAACACCCAAAATTATCCTTTAAATGGTACACACGTGCCCCCCAACATTTTCCCCCAAAAGTTCAAATTAGATGTGACTAGCCAAGAGTCCAAGACCTCAACACACACAAAAACCACTGCCGCCAGCGTCCTGCCGCTGCAGAGTCAGGACTCCGCAAATGTCAAGGGGGTGTCTGCCTCCCACAGTCTTCCTGCACCCAGCTTTGGAAGGGTTGGGTAACAATCTCTGTTGAGTTCTGGAACTACGGGAATAAGGCTGGTTCTGCTGATTGCATGGACTCACAGCAAGAAGGTGATGTGGGCTGGAGAGATGGCTTAGTGGTAAAGGCACTTGCCTGTGAAGCCTAAGGACCCAGGTTCAACTGCCCAGATCCCACGTAAGCCAGATACACATGGTGGCACATGCATCTGGAGTTCATTTGCAGTGGCTAGAGGTTCTGGTGTGCCCATTCTCCCTCATAAATCAATAAATAAAAATAAATTTCCAAAAAAGTAACACAAGTGCGCAAGTTTGCACATGCTCACTAGGAAGCACATGCGTCTGGAGTTCAGTGGCTGGAGGCCCCGGTGTGCCAATTCTCTCTCACTTGCTCACTCACATAAAAATTAAAAGTGAATTTCGTCATGACATTGCCACACACATTTACAATGTACTTTGATCATATACAGCTCCCATTACCTGAGCCTCCTTCTACCTTTCTGCCAGACCCCTTTCTCTTTCCAAAGAAAGACTGAACTGAGACAGGGTTAAACGTGACCCAGGCAAGCCTTGAATGACATGTAGCTGAGTCTGGCCTTGAACTCCTGATCCTCCTGGCTCCATCTCCCTAGTGCTGGGATTATAGGCATGTGCTACCATGTTCAGCTGAACTGAAAATTTTTTGCATGTGTATGGGTGTATGTGTGTGGGAGCACATGTATGTGCAGGTATACATGTATGTACATGCCTGTGGAGGCCAAAGGTTGATGTTGGATGCCTCCTCTATCACTCTCCACCTTATATATTAAGATATGGTCTCTCAGGACTGAAGAGATGGCTTAGTGGATAAGGTGCTTGACTGCAAAGCCTAAGGACCCAAGTTTGATTCCCCAGTATCCACAAAAGCCAGATGCACAAGGGGGCACATGCATCTGGAGTTCATTTGCAGTGGCTGGAGGCCCTGGTGCACTCATTCTCTGTGTCTCTCTCTCTCAAATAACTAAACAAAACATTAAGGTCGGCTCTCTCACTGAGCCCAGAGCTCACCAATTCAGCTAGTCTAGTTAGCCAGCATGTGTGCCTTAGGGAGCTGCTTTTCTCTTGAGTGTTAAGATCATAAACAGGCTACCATGCTTGGCATTTACATGGGTGCTGGGGATGTCAACACAGGTCCCTATATTTGTGAGGCAAGAACTTTAGTGACTGAACCATCTTCCCAGCCCTGAGCTGAATCTGGTTTTTTTTTTTTTTTTTTGAACAGTAAGGTCTCACTACCTAGCCCAGGCTGGCCTGGAACTCATAGCAGTCCTCCTACCTCACCTTCCCAACTGCTGGGATTAAAGCCATGTGCCACCACGCCCAGCTCATTAGGATTGAACAGTCAGAAAAGCAAAACTGGAGCTGGGTGTGGTGGGGCACACGTGACCCAGCACTCAGGAGGCTGAGACAGGAAGATTAGGAGCTCAAAGTCTCTGCCACATAGTTAGACCTTGTCTCAGTAAACCAAAATAATACTCAGAGTGATGAGAAGGAAAAAAGTGAAAAAAGGCTTCACCCTGCTGCTCCTAACAGATAGACTAGAGATCGCCTGAGGGGTTCCGACGCCAGCACAGAGAGCTGCCTGAGAATGGAGCCAAACGCTGAGCAGAAAGGCGCCTCCACCCCAGACTGTTGGTTACATAAAGCAACACACCCTCGGCTTATCTTCAGCCGGTTTGGGCTAGGCTTTTGATTATCAAAAACAGAATGATCCTAATCAAAACCCTTAGAATACAACCTGGCTCTGCCTGAGCTCTGCTTTAATCACAGTCCTCCCCAGGGCATTTTCAAGTCCCTTTCAAGCCCAGATCAGTCTAGTTATAGCAAATATAAAGTTGAGTCAAGTGAAAAAAAAAACAAAAACATTCCTCTTTTCTCTTTTCCTCCTTCCTTTCTTCTTCCCTTTTATCGTTCTGTCTTTTGTAAAAACTATTTTTATTATTTATTTATTTGCAAGCAGAGAGTGACAGAGAGAGAGGGAGAAAGAATGGACGTGCCAGGGCCTCCAGTCACTGCGAGCAAACTCCAGACACATGTGTCACTGTGCATCTGGCTTTATGTGGGTACTGGGGAATTGAACTTGGGTGGTTAAGTTTTGCAGGCAAACGCCTTAACTGCAGAGCTATCTCTCCAGCCCTCTGTCTTTCTTGTGAGACAGCACTTTATGTAGTCCCGGCTAGCTTCAAACTTACTATGCAGTGAAGAATGGCTTTGCTGGGATTACCCGCATGCATCACCATGCCTGATAAGACATCCCTAATATTTATGTGGTTTTGTATATAATTATGTTTGGTGGTATTCTGAGGTTTTTTTTAAAGCAGAGTTGGACTTTATTTTTAAAAATGTTTAGGGAGTGGAGAGATGGCATAGTGGTTAAAGCTGTTGGCTATAAAGCCTAATGACCATGGTTTGATTCCCCAGGACCCATGTAAGCCAGATGCACAAGGTGGTGCATGTATCTGGAGTTTGTTTGCAATGGCTGCAGGCTTTAGTGCATCCATTCCCTCTATATACCTGCTTCTCTCTCTTTCTTTCTCAAATAAATAAGTAAAATAAATTTTTAAAAGAAGACATAAGCATGTGGGATGTGGTTAATAGAAAGAAAGGTGCTTAGGAAAAGAAGAAACAAATACAAGGGCAAGGATGTTAACTTCTTAAGGTAATCTCCCTGCATTCACCTTTTACAAAGAAACTTCTGGGGTTGGAGAGATGGCTTAGTGGTTAAGGCGCTTGCCTGTGAAGCCTAAGGACCCATGTTCAAGTCTCCAGATCCCACTCTGAGGCACGTGCAAGGTCTCACATGCCCACTAGGTGGTGCAAGCGTCTGGAGTTTGATTTCAGTGGCTGAGGCCCTCGCATGCCAATTCTCTCTCTGTATGCCTCTCTATAAAATAAAATTAAAAAGTTTAAAAAAAGGAAACTTCTGATTTGAGTGAGTGCCAATGTGGCACAAGGAGACAGCAACCCCAAGATTTCCTTTTGCTATAGAAAATGTTGGTAAAGGGGAGAAAGAGGGATTTTCACTACTATGGAGACAGACAGGATTTCATTGTTGAAGACGCAGGCACTGGAAACATTTAGTTTCACTACCTGACGCTCTTGTGTGATCTCTATCTGATTGTTAGAAATTATTCATTTCCTCAAAGATAGAGAATAAATTGGTTGAGGGTGCAATCTTGTGCTGTGCACTTTCTTTGCCAAAGACACGCCAGCACTGCAGGACCATGAGAATGCTTCTGTACTTGAGCTCCCTAGCGCTTGGAGCTGCCTACGGCTGGGCCATTACCATAGAACGTCCCATGAGCACACTGGTGAAAGAGACCTTGACCCTGCTTTCTGCTTACCGAGCTCAGCTGACAAGCAATGAGGTAAAAAAAAAAAAAAAAAGAGTTCTGCATATAGATCTGGGTTTTTTGTTTGTTTGTTTGCTTGCTTGCTGGCTGTTTTGTTTGTTTGTTTGACAGAGTCTCCAGAGGTAGTCCTGGCTGGCCTGAGCCTGACCTGAAGTGCCCCAAGCTGGCCTTACACTCGTGGGTCATCCTCCTGCCTCTGCCTCCCACGTGCTGGAGTTACAGGTGTGTGCCACCACACCTGATTGTACAGGTCTATGGAACGTAAGAATGATCGTGTGTGGTAGCTCATTACAGCTGTAAATGATGAAGTTATGAGTGTGTCCATGTTAGGACATAAATGAGAACTACGTTACTTGCAAACATTCTGTTAAAAGTCATGAATGCCTGAGTGTTTTAAAAATGACTCTATGAGCTTGGGCGTGATGGTTCACACCTGTAATCTCAGCACTGGGGAGGCTGAAGTTGGAGGATCCAGGAGTTCAAGTCCAGCCTGGGTTACAGGGTGAGTTCCAGGTCAGCCTGGGCTAGAACGAGACCCTGCCTCAAACAACCACCGCAACAAAAATTGATTGTGTGCCCTTTCCTTTTCAGACCGTGAGGGTTCCTGTTCCTACCCATAAAAACGTAAGTTAAATGATGACGCTGTAAAAGGAGTGCAAGAATAAGAGCATTTCATATTTTAAGACATAGCCATCCAGGCCTTTCTTTGCACTGTTTTCCTTGGCTTGGGGTGGGGTCTCACTACACTGCCTAGGTTGGTCTCAAGATCCCGAGCTCACCTGATCCTCCTGCCTCAGCAGAAGCAGCAGGGGCTACAGGTTTGTGCCACAACACCCAGCGAGTCACTAGTTTTTGTTGAAATTGCTTACTATTCTCTGCTTTGTTTTCCCATGGGTGAATGAGAATGGATCAAGAATGAGAGACGGGTGTGGTGCCAAATGCTTGTGATCCCAGCACATGGGAAACTGAGGCAAGAGGATCATGAGTTTGAGGCCAGCCTAGGTTGCATAGTAGTAACTTCAAGGCCAGCCTAGATTACATAAGCCAGATGCTATAGCGAAAAGGAAAAAAAAAAAATACAGCCAGGTGTGGTGGCACACTTGGGAGGCAGATGAAGAAGGATTGCTGTGAGTTCGGGGCCATCCTGAGACTGCATAGTGAATTCCAGGTCAGCCTGGGCTAGAGCGAGACCCTACCTTGAAAAATGCAAAAATTAAATCACTCATAAATAGCCAATAGTTAGGAGCTGGCGATGTGGCTCATTTGGCAGCATGCTTGCCCAGCTACACAAAGCCCTGGTTTGATCTCCAGCACCACATAAACTAGGCACTGGGGTACACGCATGAAATGTGGCGCTTAGGATGTGGGGGAGAGGAGTCATTCATTCAGGGGCGTCCTGGCCTATATCGCCAGTTTGAGGACAACCCGAGCTACATGAGACCCTACCTCAAACATTTTAAAAAATGTATTAGGAATGACTTTTAACTAGCAGAATCTATTGTGCCGGTAGATCAAGCCCTTCGGTGACGTTCTCAGTTCTCTCTGTCACAAAGAAATTCAAGGGTTCTTTCCAGAATCCGGGGGTGAGAGAGACCTGGCAGCCTTCATTTGGTTCTGAGTGTTTTGGCCTTCTTCACTCTACGGTGGTTCTTAAAACTTTTATTTACTTATTTAATTGTGGAGAGGGGGGAAGGGGTGTGTGGGAGGGGTGTATGGTAGGGCCTTTTGCCACTGCAAACAAGTTCTAAACACTTTTCTCCACTTTTTGCATCTGGCTTATGTGGGTGACTTGGGAATAACAGCATGGCCCTACCTTCCTGGTCCCTGTTTTTTATTTCCCTCTTTCTTTCTTTCTTTTTTTTTCTCCCCAGTGGTAAGGATTGAACCCGGGGCTTTGCACACGCTAAACAAGTCCTCTACCATTGAGTTGCATGCCTTGCTCACTCTAATATCAGTAATATATTTAATATGTTTTTTTGAGGCAGGGCCTCACTCTAGTCCAGGCTGACCTGAAACTCCCTCTGTAGACCAGGCTGGCCTTGAACTCACAACACTCCTCCTATCTCATCCTCCCGAGTGTTGGAGTTAAAGGCATGCACCACTAAGCCCAACCCAATCATTTCTTAGTATCTTTGGGAACACTCTTCTGTAATTATAAAATTTCAACTGCCTGTTGAAAGTTCCATCTCACATGAAGTGATTGGTTGTGTGAACATTGAACAGGCAAAAATACATCAGAGAAGAATTCATATAAATACTATGAAACTAAGACTAATTCTTTTTTGACCATTTTTTTCTAATTTCTTATTTAGGTTTGGGTTTTGTTTTTTATTTTATTTTTTATGTTTTGAGAGACACAGAGAGAATGGGCACACCAGGACCTTCAGCCTGCTGTGAATGAACTCCAGACGCATGTGCCCCCTTGTGACGCATGTGCAACATTGCATGCTTGTGTCACTGTGCGTTTGGCTAGGTGGGACCTGGAGATTTGAACATGAGTTCTGAGGCTTCGCAGGCAAGCCCCTTAACCGCCAAGCCATCTCTCTAGCCCTAGGTTTGGATTTTGAGACAGGACCTCATGTAACACAGTTGACCTTGAACTCCTGGTCCCCCTGCCTCCATCTCCCAAGTGCTGGGAGGATGAATGTGAGGCACCACACTCAGCACCATCCAAGTTTTTCATTGACAAATCAAAATGGCACATGTTGATTGTGTATAATGTAAGGTTCTGAGATAGGTTTGCATTGTGAGATGGCTAGTATATCAAGTTTGTATTTTGATTTTTTTTTTTTTTTTTTGCATTTTAAAATATTTTTTTCCTCATTCAGCACCAACTATGCATTGAAGAAATCTTCCAGGGAATTGACACACTGAAGAATCAAACTGTCCCTGGGGATGCTGTGGAAGAACTGTTCCAAAACTTGTCTGCCATAAAGAAATACATCGACCGCCAGAAGGTAAGAGTCAAACGTTCCATGGACATCACCTTTGCCTGGCTGTGGGCTTCTCCTGCCCATTCCCTGTAATCTCCATGGCTTGTTCTTTTCGCAGGAAAAGTGCGGCCAGGAAAGACGGAGAACAAAGCAGTTCCTGGATTATCTGCAAGAGTTTCTTGGTGTCATAAGTACTGAGTGGCCGATGGAGAGCTGGGACTGAGCTGGCCAAGTGGAGACAAGGACTTGGGGTTTATTTGAAGTCACCTTGTGACTGATACATGAACAGCACAGAACTGCCTGTCTTCGTGGGACGTGTGCTGCTTAATACATCTATGCATTGTGTAGACAGTCAGCTTAGATCGATCTGTGTCCTCAAGCATTTATGAAAATATTCATCGTCCTTTCTTTTCTTTTTTGTTCTTTTTGGTGTCTGGAGACAGAGTCTCATGTAGCCCACTCTGGCCCTGACTTGGCTATGTAGCTGAGGAGGGCCCTGGTCCCCTATGCTGGGATTACGGGCATGTGCACCACGCCCAGCTTCACATCCTTCTAGCCTTGTGAGATACACACGGTAGTAACTACAGTGCCCCGCTGTGAGCTTCTGGCTTCTACATGACTCCAGTTTAGTTCCCACCACCAACCTCTCCTCTCCGCTCTCCCCAGCCTCCAGAAACCCACTTTCTCCTCTTAGTTTCTATGAGATCTTTTTAATGTTTCATGGATGTGTGAGTTCATGCTGAACTCGTCTTCCTGTGCCTTCAGTAGTCAGATATTGGAGAAGGACAAGGACAAGGACATTTTGTTGCACAAGGGGAGCTGATCAAAAGTAAGCTTGATTTTCGGTTTAATTAACCATCAGAAGCAAAGTACTATTTGGTGCACACTGCTATTGCACTATAGCACAGAAAACTAGGTAAGGTAGTACAAAGTTGAAATGTAATTCAGATAGCAGGATCACTGAAGAATTTTCAGGCTCAGGAGATGGCTCAGTATTTAAAGGTGCTGGCTTGCGCCAGGCATGGTGGCGCACACTTTTAATCCCAGCACTCAGGAGGCAGAGGTAGGAGGATCACGGTGAGTTCGAGGCCACCCTGAGACTACAGAGTGAATTCCAGGTCAGCCTGAGCTAGAGTGAGACCCTACCTCATAAAACCAGGAAAAAAAAAAAAAAAGGTGCTGGCTTGCAAAACCTGTCGGCTTGGGCTCAAGACCAAGTGCCCACATAAAGCCAGATGCACAAAGTGGCACATGCAGCTGGAATTTATTTGCAGTGGCAGGATGCCCTGGCATGCTCATTCTCTCTCTTTATCTCCCTTTCTGCATCTCTCTCAAATAAAGAAATAAATATATGTTTTTAAAAAGCCAATGTAGTGGCACATACCTTTAATCCCAGTGGTAGGAGGATCACTGTGAGTTTGAGGCCAATCTGGAACTCTAAAGTGAATTCTAGGTCAACCGGGGCTAGAGTGAGAGCCTATCTCAAAAAAAAAAAAAAAAAAAAAAAAAAAAAAGAAAGAAAGAAAGAAAGAAAGAAAGAAAGAAAGAAAGAAAGAGAAAGAAAAGCTGAGTGTGTGAGTGTGGTGGTGCACGCCTTTAATCCCAGCATTCAGGAGGCAGAAGCAGGAGGATGGCTATGATTTCAAGGCCACCCTGAGACTACATAGTGAATTCCAGGTCAGCCTGGGCGAGAGTGAGACTCTACCTCAGAAAAACAAAACAAAACAAACAAACAAAAGAAGAATTTTCTACCCGTTTATTCTAAGAAAAATAGACACATACTTTTATTTAGCTAACATTCTGTAAGTTGTCTATTAACACTATTTATGAAACAAGAAAGGATTTAATAGATTAATATTTATTAATGCTGTGCAATGCTCCAATAAAACACAAAAGGCAACTCTTGTTCAGTGTGCTGCTGCTCTGTCTGAACTCTTGGAGTCTGCGGGGTGGAGGAGGGGCCCCGTGCTGTGGCTGAGCATTCTTAGCTCCCTGCTGGCAAAAGCCCCAGAGTTGCTGGGCATAGCAAGGGTGGAAGTGATCCGGTGGGACTTGACAGAGACGTGGGGAGCAAGAACAAGGGCGGGAAGTGAATCTGGTTCCATCTCCCTGGTAGCATACCGAGAACCTAGGATGGCTTGGGATGAACACAGTGGAAGGGAAGGAAAGAAAGAAAAGAAAGAAAGAAAGAAAGAAAGGAGGGAGGGAGGGAGAAGAGAGAAAGAGAGAGAAGGAGGGGGGGAAGGAAGAAAGGAAGAAAGGAGAGAGAGAGAAGGAGGGAGGGAGAGAGGAAGGAAGGAAGGGAGGGAGGGAGGGAGGGAGGAAGGAAGGAAGGAAGGAAGGAAGGAAGGAAGGAAGGAAGGAAGGAAGGAAGAAAAAGAAAAGGCCTTCCAGGACTGGTTCTACAATTGAAATGAAAGTCAAGGCTTCTCTAGGAGGAAGACAAGTGTGGGAACCTGTAAGTGGGTTTCTTTCTAGCCCATGAGAAAAAGTTGTCAGGCCAATCTCACTACCAACTCAGGGAGGAAGCTAGAAATGCTCTTGCTGGTGGCCCAGGACTCTCTCCCTAGTCCTTTTACCCATTTCTTTTTCTTTCCTTCTTTTTCTTTCTTTCCTTTCTTTCTTTCTTTTTTTTTTTTTTAAGGTAAAGTCTCACTCTAACCCAGGCTGACCTGGAATTCACTCTGTAGTCTCAGGGTGGCCTTGAACTCACAGTGATCCTCCTATCTCTGCCTCCCGAGTGCTGAGGTTAAGGTGTGTGCCACCATGCCCGGCTATCATTTCTTTTCTTTTTTTAAAAAAATTATTTATTTATTTGAGAGAGAGAGAAAGAGGCAGAGAGAGGGAGAGAAGCTAAGGAGAGGAAGAGAGAGAATGGGCATGCCAGGGTATCCAGCCACTGCAAATGAACTCCCAGATGCATGCACCACCTTGCGCATCTGGCTTATGTGGGTCCTGCGCAATCAAACCTGGGTACTTTGGCTTTGCAGGCAAGCTCCTTAACTGCTAAGCCATTTCTCCAGTCCCCGTTTACACATTTCGTAACCACCTACAAAGGAAGAAGTTATTATTTAGAACTCTCACTCTAAGGACGTTGATAGATTTTACCTATGGAAGGAGAAAAATCATCTGGAAGGAAGCTCAGAAATGTAAAGAGGAAATTATGCAGCTGATCTTTTATACAATATATTATCTCCCAATAATTATTCATTTTACTTGTAGCAAGCAGTTAGGATTGTGTTTCATGACTTTTGCTGGTGAAACATGAACATCTATTACCTCAGACAGGACACCAGTGATCCTAAAATGAGATGATTCCACCCAAGTCTAGCTCAGGGAGCCAGTGAGTTTATTGGGCTTGCTTACAGGAACTCAGGCGAGTTGTTTCAGGAGCATGGATGACTTAAAGGCAGCTACATCACTGAGAAGCCCACCCCATCGTGGGTGACAATTCATGAAACTTCCTGAGCAGCTTGCAGGCATCTCCACTGAAGAGCCTCACTTCCCCGGCAATTGTTCCCTGCTCACATACATGTGCTTGAGGAAAAGCCTCTTGAGTTAACACTTTAGTGAGCTCCTTGAGCCTTGTAAATTTCATGAACTTCCCGAGACTCCTGCTTCCTTCCAGGAAGGGATGTGTGAATTTGGAAGGAGTATCTGCACCACAGGAAAGGAACAGATCATCCAGGTCTGAGGGACAGTGGATTAGAAGCTAGGGTTTGGTTAAAAAACAACAACAACAACAACAAAAACAACTAAAAGCCGGGTGAGGGTGGTGCACATCTTTAATCCCAGCACTCAGGAGGCAGAGGTAGGAGGATCGCCGTGAGTTCAAGGCCACCCTGAGACTACAGAGTGAATTACACGTCAGCCTGGCCTAGAATGAGACCCTACCTCGAAAAACCAAACCAAACCAAACCAAACCAAACCAAACCAAACCAAACCAAACCAAGACAAAACAAAAAAGCGCTGATTAATTCTGAGGTAGCTTTTATTCTAAGGCACAACCCTTCAAAGCACACAGGCAGGCGTAAGGTACAAAGATGAGTTTCTATAGTGGTTGCAAGAAGACAGAGAATCTGTAGGAATCTGTGTCCATCGGAGACACTGAGTCGCTCATTTCATAGTGCTACACATTGAGCTCAGGTCCTTGTGCAGGCTGAGCAAGTGCTCTGCCATCAAGCCATACCCCCCAGATAAATCTATTATCTTGAATCACCCAAAAACCAAGGATGGTGGTTCATGCTTATTTTCCCAACACTCAGTTGGGCAAAGGTAGGAGAATCAGGAGTTCAGAGCTATCCTCAGCTACATGATGATTCCAGGCCAACCAGGATGACATGAGATTCTATCTCAAACAACAGCAACAAAAATCTTCTTGCACACCCAGCATATATAAAGACGTAGTAAACAGAGCCTGGGGTCACAAACCTGTAATCCCAGCACTCAGGAGTCAGAGGGAGGAGGATCACTACTGCAAGTTCAAGGACAGCCTAGGCTACATAGCAAGACCCTGTCTCCAAAAAAAGACATTGGTTGAGTGCTTGTTTAATTTCTTGGGCTACTGGGGTTTTGTTCAGGAAGTCTTTTCCCAGTCCTATATTGTGGAGAGTTCCTCCTATTTTTTTCTTGCAGTAGTTGAAGAGTTTCAGGTCTTATATTGATGTCTGATGTCTTAATCCATTTGGACTTGATTTTTGTGTATGGTGAAATGAGTGGGTCTAATTTCATTTTTGTACATATGGTCATCCAATTTCCAACACCATTTTGTTGAAGATGCTATCTTTTCTCCAGTCTACATTATTGGCAACTTCGTTGATTTTCTGTTTGGATGATCTGTCTATTGATGATAGTGGGGTGTTGAAGTCTCCAACTATGATGGCATTTATTTCTGTTTTATTGTCAAGTAGATTTTATGTTATAAACTGTGGTGCATCTGTGTTTGGTACATATATTTATGTACTTTTAATATTTTATTTATTTCTTTTTTTATTTATTTGAGAGAGAAAGAGGCAGAGAGAGGGGGGAAGGATGGAGAGAATGAGTGTGCCAGGGCCTCCAGCCATTGCAAACAAACTCCAAATGCATGTGCCCCCTTGTTCATCTGGCTCATGTGGTTACTGGAGAGTCGAACCAGGATCCCTTGGCTTTGCAGGCAGATGCCTTAACCACTAAGCCATCTCTCCAGCCCCAATTTATATATACATACATACATATATATTATATACTTATGATATATATATATATTTGTGATTGCGATGTGTTCATGTTGGATCATTTCCTTGATGAGTAAGAAGTGGCCTTCTTTGTCCTATTTGATGACTCTTAGTTTGAAGTCTATTTTATCAGATATTGATATAGCTTCACCTGCTTGTTTTTTATTTCCATTTACTTGGAATATCATCTTCCAAACTTTTACCCTGAGGAGGTGTCTATGTTTAGTGGTAAGGTGGGTTCCTTGAAGATAGCAGATAGAAGGGTCCAGTTTTTTTGATCCACCCTGGTAATCTGTGTCTTTTGAGAGTAAGTTAAGTCCATTAATATTTAAGGTTATTACTGTGAGGGTTGAATTAATCCCTTCCATGATGAGGTGTTTTATGGGGTATGGGGTTTTGAGCTTTCTTGTGTTTTGTATTATTTTGACCCTGGTCTATTTTTGGTTATTGTGATCTTTTTTTTTTTTTTTTTTTGGTTTTTTGAGGTAGGGTCTCACTCTAGCTCAGGCTGACCTGGAATTCACTATGTAGCTTCAGGGTGGCCTTGAACTCGTGGTGATCCTCCTACCTCTGCCTCCCAAGTGCTGGTATTAAAGGCGTGCACCACCATACCCGGCGTGATCTTCTTCTTGTTGGCTCCTGAGATTGGTTGTTTGACTGTTCTGTGTGGAGTATTCCCTCAAGTATTCTCTGTTGGTTTGGCTTTGTGTTCATATAATCCTAGAGTTGACTTTTTTCATGGAAAGTTTTTCTTTCACCATCTATTATGAGGGATACTTTTGCTGGGTAGAGTAGCTTGGGTTGGAGGCCATAGCATTTTAGACTTTGAAGTGTTCCATTCCAGGCCCTTCTGGTTTTCAGGGTTTACACTGAGAAATCTGAGGTAATTCTGATGGGCTTGCCTTTCTATATAGTGAGTTGTTTCTCTCTTGCTGCATTTAACACTCTCTCTTTGTGTTCATTGTTAAGAGTTTTAACTATGATGTGTCTTGGAGAGTTTCTTCTTTGGTCCTATCTGTTTGGTGTTCTGTGAGCTTCTTGCATTTGGATGGGCCTCTCTTTTGAGAGATTCAGAAAATTTTCTTCAGTAATTTTGTTGAGTATGTTCTCTATGCCTCTGGCCTGGATTTCCTCTCCTTTTGGTATACCCATGATCTGGGTGTTCGGTCATTTTAGGGTATCCCACAGTTCCCTCATAATCTGTTCACTTGAATTTTTGAACTTAGCAAAGTTTTTGGCCTCCTGATTAATTTCTTCTGTCTTGTCTTCCAGGTCAGAGGTTCTGTCTTCCACATGAGCAATTCTGTTGGTGAGGGGAGGTTCTAGAGAGGTTTTTTTAAAAATATAATTTCTATTGATTTTTGTTTTCTATTGTGTTATTTTGCATTGTGTCCATCTCTTTTTTGAGGTACAATTTCAATTGTAGTTCTGATTTTCTTAATGATTCCTGGAGTTCATTCTTGCATTTGATCAAGACTTCATTAAGCTTAATCAACCGATTGTTGAGATCTTCCATTTCTTTAATCACCTTCAATTTATTCATATCTCTTTGGAGGGTTCTAACATTTTCTTCCTTCAGGTTAAACCTGCTGTCAAAAGCTGAATGCTCTAGGAGACAATTCCGTTCAATTTCATTGATACAATTGTTGGTTCTTTAATGGTTTGCTTCCAGTTCAGCAATTTTTTTGATCAGAGTCTCATTGGTTGTGTGTTTTCATTTTGGGGATGAATTTCTGTTGATTTCTCTATGATTTCACTGGAGGCTTCCACTCACTGTAGGACTAGACATCTTTGGTGGAGATCCCTCAGTTTCTGACTTTCGTTGGCTTTTTTGATTTGTTGTCTACCCATTTTAGGGAGACTCTTTATTTTATTGAGGAGGAAGCAAGTTTTTGTCCTTTGGCCCGTGGCCCGTGCACCCTTTGACTCAGGTGAACAGGAATGTTGGTACCCAGTGGCAAGTCAGGACACCAGAGCAAAAGGCCTGATTCCACAGCTCACTCAGGGAGCAGGCCTCCCCAAGCAAGGCTCAATGGGATCTACGGGGACTGGGAGGAGCTGGGAGGAGCCAGGAGGCAGGACTCTGGTCTACTCACTCCACACCGCTGCGCCCAGAGCTCTGCCTGTCTTCAGGTCACAGGCGCACTGGTATTACAGAAGACAGCCACAGTGTCCAGCCTCCGCGTGGGGTCTGGGGACCTGAGCTCAGGCATTCCTGGTTGCCCAGCAGGTGCTTTACCCACCAACCCATCTCTCCAGCCTAATATTTTCTTTCTTTTTTTAAAAAATATTTTATTTTTGTCAGGTGTGGTGGCGCACGCCTTTAATCCCAGCACTTGGGAGGCAGAGGTAGGAGGATCACGGTGAGTTTGAGGCCACCATGAGACTCCATAATGAATTCCAGGTCAGCCTCAGCTAGAGTGAGACCCTACCTTGAAAATCCAAAAAAAAGTATTCATATATATATATATATATATATGTATATATATATATATATATATATATATATATATATATATACACATAATTTATTTATTTGAGAGAGAGAAAGAGGCAGAGAGAGAAAAAAAATCAGCATGCCAGGGCCTCCAGCCATTGCAAATGAACTCCAGATGCGTGCACCACCTTGTGCATCTGGCTTACGTGGGTCCTGGAGAATCGAACTGAGGTTCTTTGGCTTTGCAGGCAAGCACCTTAACTGCTAAGCCACCTCTCCAGTCCTAATCTTTTCTTTAATAAGAAAAATCGCAGGATGAGCCAGGCGTGGTGGTGCATGCCTTGAATCCCGAGGTAGAAGGATCACCTTGAGTTTGAGGCCATCCTCAGACTACATGGTGAATTGCAGGTCAGCTTGGACTAGAGTAAGACCTTATCTCAAAAAAAAAAAAAAAAAAAAAAAAAAAAAAAAAAAAGCACACGATGATATCAACACACAAAAAACATTACTAGCTGGGTGTGGTGGTACATACCCGTAACCCTGGCACTTGAGAGGTGGAGGCAGGAGGATTAGATATGTAAATCCAGCCTTGGCTATGTATTAAGTTCAAGCCCAGCCTGGGCTATATAAGATTCTTTTTCAAAAAAACAAAGCGGCAGGGTGTGGTGGCACATGCCTTTAGTTCCCTTGGTTTTTTTTTTTTTTTTGTCTTTTTATTTATTTATTTACTTATTTTTTCATTGTGAAGACCGAACCCAGAGCCTTGCGCTTGCTGAGCATCCCCAACCCCGTGCACGCCTTTAATCCTAGCACTCGGGAGGCAGAGGTAGGAGGGTCACTGTGAGTTCGAAGCCGCCCTAAGAATACAGAGTGAATTCCAGGTCAGCCTGGGCTAGAGCGAGACCCTACCTTGAAAAAAAAAAAGCAAAAAAAAATATTTCTGAAATACATTACCCACTTACGTGGCACTGGGGATCAAAGTCAGGCGTCACTCATACTAGCCACGGTCACTGCTTTTAACAAAGCCAGGAGAGCATGGAACTTATTTATGCTGTGAAGTGACAGCAAATACTGTGGTCACTAGTGTTACGGTCCAAGCATCCCTTTGAGAGCAGGATTAAGGCGAGAGCACCCACAGGACCACTCTGCGTTCCACACCACCCCAAGAAACACCAGTCTCGTCCCACACATGGCAGATTTGAGTGGGTACCAGGACAAGGTAAAGTGTCTTGAGAAAGGGCTTTCTTTTTTCAACATTCTTTTCATACTTTTATTTATTTTTATTTTATTTTTATTGACAACTTCTATAATTGTAAACAATGTCCCATGATATTTTTTCAACATTTTTAATAATATTTTTTGTTTATTGGCAAGCAGAGAGAGAGATAGAGAGAAAAGAGACAGAGAAAATGGGTACACCAGGACCTCTAGCAGCTGCAAATGAACTCCAAATGCATGTGCCCTTCATGTATCTGGCTTTATACCAGGGAATCAAACTCGGGTCGTTAGGCTTTATAGGCAACGCCTTAACCACTAAGCCATCTCGCCAGCCCTCAACATTTTTTTAAGTTGTTTAAGTTTTTTTTTTTTTAATTTATTTAAGAGAGAGAGAGAGAGAGGCAGATAGATAGAATGGGCATGCCAGGTCCTCTAGCCACTGCAAACAAACTCCAGACGCATGTGCCACCTTGTGCATCTGGCTTTACTTGGGTACTGAGGTATCAAACCTGGGTCCTTTGGCTTTGCCAGCAAGTACCTTTGAGCTTTCTTTCCAGCCCCTCAGCATGTTGGTTTAAAATTTATTGATTTATTTTTTTGCTTGTGTGTGCGTGTGTGTGTGTGTGGGTGGGTGGGTGGGTGCACGTGCATGTATAGTCGTGAGGCCAGAGATGTCTTCCTTAATTGCTCTTCCATTTTATTTTTGGGGGCAGGGTCTCTCACTAACCCTGGGATTCACCGATCTGACTAGACTAGCTAGCCAGCACATCTCAGGAATCATCCTGTCTTGGCCTCCCTGTGTTAGGGTTACAGGTGTGAAAACCCACATCCAGCTTTGATGTGGGTGCTGGGGATCTGAGCTCAGGTAGGTCCTCGTGCTTGCAAGCACTTTACCCACTGAGTCATTTCCCAGCCCCTGGGACTTCTTTTTCCTTTGGCACAAATGCCTTAGATGAGCTAGTCACAACCCCTGGATTCTGACAACTCTATTTCTCGTGTGTTTGTTCATTTGTTTTTTTTCCAAGGTAGAGTCTCACTCTACCCCAGGCTGACCTGGAATTCACTATGTAGTCTCAGGCTGGCCTTGAACTCATATTGATCCTCCTTCCTCCGTCTCCCAAGTGCTGGGATTAAAGGTGAGCACCACCACACCCAACTGATAACTCCATTTTAATTACTGTGACTAAAGGTCCTGGCCTTTGCAAGATAATTACAAACAGAGCTAACACATATGAAGATTATAAAGGAAGAAATAAGATTCATTTGCATGTACATGTGCATTTGCAGATTATACAATATGACAAAAATGAAACTCAGGAGAATATGGGAAGTAGGTAGGGCAGAGTGGCACACATCTCCAGCTACTCGTCTGCATATGATGAGGTTGAAGAAAAGGAGAACTAGGACTGGAGAGATGGCTTAGCAGTGAAGGCGCTTCCCTGAAAAGAGCCAAAGGACCTAGGTTCAATTCACGAGGACTCACATAAGCCAGATACACAAGGTGGCACATGCATCTGGAGTTCGTTTATAGTGGCTAGAGGCCCTGGTGTGCCTATTCTTTCTCTCAAAAAAAGAAAGAAGGGCTGGAGAGATGGCTTAGTGGTTAAGTGCTTGCCTGTGGAGCTTAAGAACCCCGGTTCGAGGCTCGATTCCCCAGGACCCACATTAGCCAGATGCACAAGGGGGCTCATGTGTCTGGAGTTCGTTTGCAGTGGCTGGAGGCCCTGGCGTGCCCGTTCTCTCTCTCTCTATCTGCCTCTTTCTCTCTCTGTCTGTCGCTCTCAAATAAATAAATAAATAAATGAACAAAAAAAAAAAAAAAAAAAAAAGAAAGAAAGAAAGAAAGAAAAGGAGAATAAGATGATCAGTTGAGCCCAGGAGTTTAGACCAGCCTGGGCAACATAGCTAGACTCTAAGAAGTGAAGAGAGAGGAAGAAAGAGAGGGAGAGAAAGAGAGAGGACTGATTTTCTGAGAGAAGAGATAAGATGGGAAGGGAAGGGAAGAAGGGAGGGAGGGATGGAGGAAGGAAGGAAAAGAATCTAGATCCAGCTCATGATCCAGACAAGTGATTAAAAGGAGAAAGTTAGCCGGGCGTGGTGGCGCACGCCTTTAATCCCAGCACTCGGGAGGCAGAGGTAGGAGGATCGCCGTGAGTTCGAGGCCACCCTGAGACTCCATTGTGAATTCCAGGTCAGCCTGGGCTAGAGTGAGACCCTACCTTGAAAAACCAAAAAAAAAAAAAAAAAAAAAAAAAAAAAGAAAAGGAGAAAGTTGCTGGCCAATACATTAAATCACTTACACCTTTACATATCCCCAACAAATAGAAAATGTAATTATAAAAAAAGATATCAGCTGGACATGGTGGTGCACCCCTTTAATCCTAGCTCTCGGGAGGCAGAGACAGGAGGATTGCCATGAGTTGGAGGGCAGCCTGAGACTATATAGTGAATTCCAGGTCAGCCTGGGCTAGAGTGAGACCCTACCTCAAAAAGCCAATAAATAAATAAATAAAACGCATCAATATAATATAAATATTATTATAATGCTGATAATATTTTAAGGAACTAAAGCATAAATCTTTTTTAAGTAGGGGAAGTTAACACTTTATTCAAAGATATGCAGAGGCCTAATGTGTCAAAGACAGGAAGACTCTACTGTAATTTGGATTTTTCTTTCTTTCTTTCTTTCTTCTTTCTTCTTTCTTTCTTTCTTTCTTTCTTTTTCCCTGAGGTAGTGTCTCACTCTAGCCCAGGCTGACCTAGAATTCGCTCTGTATTCTCAGGGTGGCCTTGAACTCACGGCGATCCTCCTACCTCTGCCTCCCTAGTGCTGGGATTGAAGGCGTGCACCACCACGCCCGGCTTTCTGCTGTAATTTGGAAGTTGGTCTATAATGTAATACAACTCCTGTCAAAATCCCAATTATATTTTCCCTTCCTTCCTTACTTCTTTCCTTTTTACCTTCCTTTTTCTGTTTTCTGTTCTGAGACAGGCTTTCACTTTACGGCCCAGGCTGACCTGGAACTCACCACGTGGCTTACGCATTCACAGTGAGCTCAGACTCCTGCCAGGGTAATCCTGCTTGAGCCAATCAAGCGCTGGCGTGCAAGCATGAGCCGCCTTGCCCGGCTTCCAACCGTTTCTTCATGTCACCACCCAAGCTGATTCTAAAACATTCTACTCATGCCTGTGGCTGGAAGAGGGAGGGCCCAGGAGGAGCCCGTGGGATCCTGAAGAAGACGAAGCAGGGTCCGGCTGAAAGAATCTGGTCAGTGTGGCACTCACAGGGGCTAGAGCAGCCTTTTTCTTTTTCTTTTTTTTAAAATAAGTATCTTTTACCATTGAACAATTTTGAGGCTTAACTAAAGAAATATTTATGACCATTACATGAAGCTTAGACAAGCTATATTAACATTGTTTGTATACAGTGGATTTCCCTAAGACATGGGGAGCTTTTTAAGTTTTCCTAAGAACAAAATCACAATAAATCACTTTTTATAAGACTTAGATTATAACCTCAGTGATAATCATCCAGCAAAACCAGCATGAACAAGATAAGAACCACCTTAAAATGACAGGGTTTTAGCAAGGCATGGCGATGCATGATTATTGATAGCCAAACATCATGGACTTTGTATAAACCAAGTGACAATATTCTGATGTCTGTAAAAGTCTGGTATTAACAAAAAGTACAGTTTATATATTTAAGGCACACGAGGCTACAGAGAGTAAACTATGAACAAAAGATCTAGAGCAGCCATTTTCAATGGAGGGTGGCTCTCCTCCCAGGGTCCACCTGGCAGATTTTGGTAGTCATAGCTTGGTGGGAAGGTGGGGGTGTGATGGGCACCGAGTAGGTAGGGGACAGGGGTGCTGGTGGATATAATACACGTGGCAGTCCCCACAATGAAGATTCATCTCACCCAAAATGCCAGTAATGCCGAGACTCAAAACTCCAGGAGAGCTAGATGTGGTGGCATTTGTAACCGGTAACCCCAGCACTGAGGAGATGGAGGCAGGAGCCTCAGGAGTTCAAGGTCAGCCTCAGCTACACAGTCACTTCAAGGTTATCACTGGTACGTAAGACTCAACCTCAAATATATATATATATATATATGGAGATGGCTCAGCTGTTGTAGGCATTTGTATGCAAAGCTGCAAAGCTTGATGGCCCAGATTCAATTCCCCAGTACCCACATAAAGCCAGATGTACAAAGTGATCCATGTATTTGGAGTTCATCTGCAGTGGCAAGAGGCCCTGGCATCCTCTGTCTCTCTCTCTCTCTCAATAAAAAGATTCAAAAATATTATGGGGGGCTGGGCATGGTGGCGCATGCCTTTAGTCCCAGCACTCAGGATGCAGAGGTAGGAGGATTGCTGTGAGTTCGAGGCCACCCTGAGACTACATAGTGAATTCCAGGTCAGCCTGAACTATAGTGAGACTCTACCTCGAAAAAACAAAACAAAACTATATATATGTATATATATATATATATATATATATATATATATATATATATATGTATAATGGGGGTACAGAGATACAGAAATACATCCACAACAAATGATGTTTGGGTAGGGATATCTAGCATGAAATGGCTGGAACACTCATACTGGATAACTCCAGGAGAGTTTATTTCATGAGACCCTCATAAAAATGCGAACAGGGCATAGGGAAACAAAAGTCCTCTGGAGCTGGGCACAACGGAAGCTGGGCACGGTGCAGTGGCCAGGTGTGGAAGCAGTGCCTCAGGCGGCTACGGGCCCGTGGCAGGTGCTGGAACGTCCAACTGAGGGACAGACGTAGCCTGCAGGAACTTAGGTGGAGCAGGCTACAAGCATGCGCACCCTGACTCTGCTCTCCACCCTTTGTCACCAGTCCCCCGCGATGCCTGCCACGACCCCACCCAGTGCTGCAGCTGTGGACAAAGAACCAATTGCTATCACCCAAAGAGGGCAGCCTGCCAGGACAGAGGGGAGGCTGAGGGAGGGTTGGGAGTGGAAGGATTTAGTAGACAAACCCTCAAAGGGAAGGAGGGACACATGCAGTATCCAAGGATCTGGCAGTGATTATGCCCCATAGTGAAGACCGTGGATCAGGTTCTAGAATGAATAACCAAGTCCTCTTAATTAATTAGAAAATGATAAATAGCCCACTCGGAAAAACAAAATGACACAAACAAGCATTTCCCAGAACAGGAAACACAAATGGCCAATAAACGTATCAAGAGATGCTCAACCTTGTTAGTTGCCAGGGAAATGCACAATTAAACCACAGTGAGATAACATTTCACACCCACCAGCCTGGCAGCAACCTGAAACTCAGATATCACAGGTCTTGCCCAGGATGTGAAGTACAAGGAATTTTTATGCATCATCTGCTGAAGAGTAAAATCGTGCTTTTGAAAGGCAGTTCCTAGTAATCCTGGGAATTGCCCGCACCCTATGACCCAGAATTTCAACCTAGCACATGCTCTGGGGAAATTCTTGCCCATGAACAAGAGCTATAAGCAAATATATTCACTGTAGCACTGTTTTAAATAAGTTTTTTATTTTTATTTATTTACTTTGGTTTTTCGAAGTAGGGTCTCACTCTGGCCCAGGCTGACCTGGAATTCACTATGTAGTCTCAGGGTGGCCTCGAACTCACGATCCTATTACCTCTGCCTCCTGAGTGCTGGGATTAGGGTTCATGCCCATCACTTTTTATATTTTTTTGACACAGGGACCACTGTAGCCCAGGCTGGCCTTAAACTCAATATGAGGTCAAGGATGACCTTGAACTTCTGATCCTCCTTGCCTCCACCTTCTGGGTGCTGGGATTACATGAAGTTTTTAATTTTCAAATAATTTTAGATTTATAGATGATGAAGGTGAAGGTATGCACTACCATACCTAGCTTAACTGAAGTTTTTTCATTTTAACTTTTATTTATTTATTTATTTGACAGAGAAGGAGAGAGAGAGAGAAAGAGAGAGAGAATAGGTGCACCAGGGCCTCCAGCCACTGCAAATGAACTCCAGACGTGTGTGCCCCCTTGTGCAGCTGGCTAATGTGGGTCCTGGGGAATCAAACCAGGGTCCTTTGGCTTTGCAGGCAAATGCCTTAACTGCTAAGCCATCCCTCCAGCCCAAGTTTTTAAAGTTTTAAATAACTTTAGATTTACAGAAAAATGGTGAAGATGGCATAGAATCTCCATGTACCATCTTTCTTATTGACAACTTTATAAAAATATTTTTATTTATTCATTCATAAGAGAGAGAGAGAGAATGGGCATGCCTGGGCCTCTAGCCATTGTAAGCAAACTCCAAATGCATGCGCCACCATGTGCATCTGGCTTATGTGGGACCTGGAGAATTGAACCTGGGTCCTCAGGCTTCAGAACAGGCAAGCACCTTAACCATTAAGACACCTCTCCAGCCCTCCACCCCCGCCATTAACAAACATCTTATAGGGCTGGGGAGATGGCTCAGTGGTTAAAGGCACTGGCCCAGGCTCAATTCCCCAGTATCCACATAAAGCCAGATGTGCAACGTGGTGCAAGCTTTTGGAGTTTGTTTGCAGTCGGTGACAATAGGCTCTGGCACACCCATACACCCCCCCCCCACACACACACACTCTTTCTCTCTCAAATATATATATACATAATTTATAAATACATCCACATGTATATGAAACATCTTATGTTGCATCAATACTGATAATTATTATGTTTCCCTCTTTTAGTGTGTATGTGTAGTGCGTGCATGTGTATGAGCAAACTTGTGCACCTTGTGTACACACACGAGGCCGCCGGAGGAAGGTGTCAGCTGTCCTTAATTGTTCTCTGGCCATCTATCCTTGAGCCAAAGTCTTGTTGAACCTGGACTTCACACGTCTGGCTGTGCAGTAGTCCTCTCTCTGCCCCTCCTCCCTCAGCACGGGGCTAATAGGTGTGTGTGAGCGCGTTTGGCTGTTGTTACACGGGTGTTGTGAGCGCGTTTGGCCGTTGTTACACGGGTGTTGTGAGCGCGTTTAGCTGTTGTTACGCGGGTGTTGTGAGCACGTTTGGCTGTTGTTACACGGGTGTTGGGAATCAAGCTCAGGTCCTCATGCTCGGGCAGCTCTGAGTCAACTCTCCAGCCCCTGATTAATTATTACGAATTAAGGCCTTGTTCAGATTTCCTCAGCTTATCTAACATCTTATGTGTAGAAATCTTTTGGGGTGCTTGGAATTAAACCCAGGACCTCACACATGCTAAGCATGAGCTCTACCACCCAACACACCCCCAGAACCTATAGCATTGTCTTTAACAACTAAATCTGAGGAAAAAAAAAACATAAAATGTCCCTCAGTACTAAAAACAGATGGAGAAATTCTGCAGCGTGTGATGGTTGCAAGCCTGTAATCCAAACACTTGGGAGGTGGAGGCAGAGCGATCAGGAGTTCAAGGTCATTCTTAGCTACCTAGTGAATTCAAGGCCAGTCTGGGCTCCACGAGACCCTGTTGTTTGAGGTTTTGAGGTTTTTTTTTTTTTTTTTTTTTTTTTAGTTTTGGCTTTGTTTTTTTTGAGGTAGGGTCTTGCTTAACCCAGGCTGACGTGGGATTCACTATATAGTCTCAGGGTGCTCTCAAACTCACAGCAATCTTCCTACCTCAGCTTCCTGAGTGCTGGGATTAAAGGCGTGCACCACCACATCCATGAAGAGACTCTATTTTTTACAAAAGCAAACAAGCAAAAGCAAACAAAAAAACCCCACATATGCACCAACAAACAAAATAAAAGAAAAAGAGGGGAGGGGCTGGAGAGATGGCTTAGCAGTTAAGGCACTTGCCTGTAAAGCCAAAGGAACTCGGTTCAATTCCCCAGTACCCACGTAAGGCAGATGCACAAGGTGGTGCATGCATCTGGAGTTCCTTTGCAGTGGCTAGAAGTCCTGGAGTGCCCATTCTCTCCCTCTTTCACTCTGCCTCTTTTCCTCTGTCAAATAAATAAATAAAAATAAAAATATTTTAAAAAGAGAGGAGGAAGGGAGGGAATGATGGACGACAGTTGTATGGGCCTACATGGATGAGTCTGAAATAATTTGTTTTTTTGAGGTAGGGTCTCACTCTAGCCCAGGCTGACCTGGAATTCACTCTGTAGTCTCAGGGTGCCCTCGAACTCATGGTGATCCTCCTACCTCTGCCTCCCGAGTGCTGGGATTAAAGGCATGCGCCACCACGCCTGGTTTAAGACACGTAACTTTCGTACATGGGTTCTGGAGCTAGATCTCAGCTCCTCAGGCTTATGAGGCGAGAGCGTTACTGACTGGGGCGGGGAGACGCCTCAGTGCATGAAGAGGCTGCCACTGAGGCTGGAGTGAACCCCAGACCCACATCAAAAGCCAGAAACTGGGACAAGCTTCTGGAATCCCCGAATGCTGAAGAAGACGATGATGATGATGGCAGTCATAAGAGAGGCAGAGACAGAATTTTCTGCAAACTCGTGTGGCAAGTTCAGCAAAGAATAGCAGAATGAGAGTCCAGAGTGAGAAGATGCCTTAAATGAGGTGGACGGGTGAGGAGCAACCTGAAAGTTGTCCTCTGACCTCCATGCGCGCCATAGCATGCACACACACACTCACACACAACTCACTCACACACTCACACTCACACACTCACACAAATAAATAATAATGATATATTTTAAAATTTTATTTATTTATTTATTTGAGAGAGAGAATGGGTGCACCAGGGTCCCTAGCTACTGCAAACCAACTCCAGACGCACACACTACCTTGTGCATCTGGCTTATGTGGGTACTGGGGAACTGAACCTGGGTCCTTAGGCTTTGCAGGAAAATGTCTTAACCTCTGAGCCAACTGTCCAACCCATGTTTTGCTTTTGAAGCAGGGTCTCATGTAGCTCAGGGCGATCTTGAATACAACACTCTGGAGGTAGAGGTAGGAGTTTGAGGCCACACTGAGACTAATTCCAGGTCAACCTGGGCTAGAGAGAGACCCCACCTCAAAAAAAAAAAAAAATCAAACAAACAAGCAAAAAGAGCAGAAAACAAACTAGCGTTGTGGTGACTTGTGGAGGGAGGGTGGGTGGCTGCCACAGAGACGGGGAGCGTCTCAGCGTGAGCATGGGGATTCTTGCAGCTTTAGACCTTTGGTGCCAGTGGTACATTCTCCCACACGAATACCTGCTTCACAATTATCAGCTTAGATGCTCCAGCATATTTCCTACATAGTACTCCAACCTTCTGGCTTTGGAGAAAGGAAATATTAAGAAGAAGCCCAGGCCCCCAGATCGAGACCAAGGACACCGGCTTGTGTCTTACCACCCTCTCCAAAGCCCACACTGCGCCGCGGTGCTGCGTTCCTGAGAAGCCCAGGAGGCTTCTAGCATAGTGTGCGGCCTGGAAGCTGACATGCACCCTTCTAGAGCCCCAGTGTAATGGGGTGCTCGGGGTCCCAGAAAGTCCTTGAACCCCAAGCCCTAGGCTCGTTTCTAATTTTAATGAAAGCATTGAATAAAAAAGAAGACTGAGGGCTGGAGGAATGGCTTAGCAGTTAAGGCGTTTGCCTGCAAAGCCAAAGGACCAAGGTTCGATTCCCCAGGACCCACGTTAGCCAGAGGCACAAGGAGGCACATGTGCCTGGAGTTCGTTTGCAGTGGCTGGAGGCCCTGGCATGCCCATTCTCTCTCTCTCTCTCTCCCTCTTTCTCTGCCAAATAAATAAATAAATAAAAATAAAATATTTTAAAAAAGAAGACTGAGAAGGATAATTATTAAATTATTATATTTATTGAGGGAAGTACAGAGCCAAGGAAAGCCACCACGTGGCTAAAGATCCCACATGCAGGACCTGGAAAAGCCATGGAAAGAAAAGAAAGGAAAGAAAGTTCTAAGAGCTCCTGCCCTGTGGGGAGCTGGAGAGGAAAAAGGACCCATGTGGAGAGTAAGAGCTGGGGGACACTCCCCTCTGGGCATGGATTGAGCCAGCCCAGGCCCAGCCGAGGGAAAACCCACCCACAGCTGCAAGTTCCCAAGTGGTCAGAGAGGCTGCCCTCCCCTTGCAAAGATACTTATAACCTTACAGTGGTGGGCTGTCTTCTGGCTCAGGTGAACAGAGGGACAGCTGGCTGGTTAGGGCTAGGAGCTGTCTCAGGAAGAGGCTAGCCCTGACACCAAGTTCCGGGGACTGAACTTGATCAACCACAATGTTTAAATCCTATGAAAGACCTCCCTCCCAGGAGGGGTCCTGGTTGGTTGTGGAAAAACATCTAGAACCAGGCAAAAGATAAGAAGTCAGATCATCTTTGGTTTCTAGCAAGTGCAAACTTTCCTGCCTTTTCTACCTCCAGGGGTCCAGTCGCCCTGACCATTCCCCTCTCACCAGCACCTCTCCAGTGGGCAGGCTGGACTCTCAGCAGTGTCAAAGGCCAAACCTTTGCCTTTCGGTGAGGATCAACACCAAGTTTGAAAACTCATGAAGTAGGTCGCTTTCTTGTGGGAAGAGTCCCAAGGGATGCCACCGTGAGAAGCCACCGCTCTGCAGACCCCAGTGCCCAGGGCCCGCTGGGCTCTGGGTGCCCCAGTACCCACACCCCCCCTTCGCTTGTCTGTGCTCATGGTTGTTCACGCGTTCTCAGGGAACAGTCGCTGAGCCAAACGTTCTCAGAGTCAGCTACGACTGGAGAGCCACTGTCCTGTCTAGCAGCACTGTCCCCAGTGTGTGTGTGTGTGTGTGTGTGTGTGTGTGTGTGTAGGGTGGGTGTCAGTTAGCAAACACAGGGAAGAATTATACTACTACTCTCATTTATTTATTTCAGGGGGAGAAGCAGAGAAAAAGAGGGAAGAGGCAGAGAGAGAGAGAGAGAAGTGGACAATCTATGGCCTCTCGCCACCGAACGAACTCCAGACGCATACATCACCTTGTGCGTCTGGCTTACGTGGGTACTGGGGGATGGATCCTGGGTCCTTAGGCTTCACAGGGCAGGTGCCTTAACCGCTAAGCCATCTCCCCAGCCCGTGTACTGCTGCTCTTATGGTGGAAAGCATGGCAGAGGTCGAGGTGAAGTGATGTGTCGATCAAGGCGTAAGCACTGGCACCAGCCAAACACTGGGCAAGTGAACTAACCTTTGCAGAACTCAGTTTCTCCTTTCTATAAACCGAGATCATCAAACCTACTGAGTGGGAGGGAGGGAGAGAGAAGAATGGGCATGCTAGAGTGCCAGGGCCTCTTGCCTCTGCAAAAGGAACTCCAGGTACATGTGTCATTTTATGCTTCAGGCTTTACATGGGTACTGGGGAATCAAACCCTGACTGGCAGGCTTTGCAAGCAAGTGCTTTTAACCCCTGAGCTGTCTCCTCAGTTCCCCTTTTCCCCCCCAGCCCTTTTAAAAACAGTTAGTTGGGGCTGGAGAGATGAGTTAGCGATAAAGTCACTTACCTGCAAAGCCAAAGGACCCAGGCACGGTTCCCTAGTACCCACATAAGCCAGATGCACAAGGTGGTGCATGCTTCTGGAGTTTGTTTGCAGTGGCTGGAGGCCCTGGTGCACCCATTCTCTCTCTTTCTCTCTATCAGCCCCTCTCGTTCTTTCAAATAAATAAATAAATAAAAATTATAAAACAGTTAACTGTGGGCTGGAGAGATGGCTCAGAAGTTAAGGCATTTGCCTGAAAAGTCAGGTGCACAAAGTGGGGTATGCATCTGGAGTTCCTTTTTAGTGGCTAGAGGCCCTGGAGCACCCATTCCTCCCCCTCCCCCCACCCTCTGCAGGGCTTGGTGGTGCACACCTTTAATACCAACACTTGGGAGACAGAAATAGGAGGGTCGCCATGAGTTCGAGGTAACCCTGAGACTACATAATGAATTCCAGGTCATCCTGGGCTAGAGTCCTACCTCAAAACAAAACAAACAAAAAACCAAACAAACAACAAACAACAACAAAAAACACCTAGTTAATTGCCCATCTTTGGAATCAAGATCTCCGCTACCCATCTCTCTCTTGTGGCGGATCCAAGTATTTCCTCCCGAAATCCCATCAGACACGGAGTCGGGGACTTGGCTGCAAGGCTTCTCATTGCTGCCCTACACACAGTGGTTGTCAGAATTTGAAGTGCTAAAAACATAATAGAAAAACCAAAAGACCCTGGCCAACACCAAAGCTTTATCTGGGCCTTTGACACGCTCCAGCACCGCCCTCTGGTGGCTGACGTGTTAACTCCCGGACACTGTTATCCCCACCCGAGGGCCTGGCATCTGCGCCTTTTAGACTCCTGCCCATCGGTTCCAGTAGATGCCCGAGAAAGGAAAGAGGAGGTGGGGGGGAGAGAGAATATGAATGAGAGGGAGGAAGTGTTTTTCTTTCTTGCCTATGTTGGATCTATTTGAGCTTTTTTTTTTTTTTTTTTGAGACAGGATCTCCCATCGCCCAGGCTGGCTTCTCATATAGCTAGGAATGACTTTGAAGTCCTGATCCTCCTGCCTCCACCTCCCCAGTGCTGGGATTACAGGTGTGCACCACCATACCCATTTAAACCCAGTTTATGTGGTGTGCTAAGGATAGAGCCCGGGACCTCATGGATGCTAGACAGGAGTCTACCAGCTAAGATGCGTGCTCAGCCCCAAATCCCAACATTTTTCATGTCCTGTTTTAGCTGTACAAGACAATGGGATTATTCATGACATTTTCATGCATATTATGTTGTGATTTTTTCATATTTACCCCCCGCCACCCTGCTCTGCCACTCCTCCCTCTCCAACTGGTCAACTTCCTTTCCCCAGTCTTCCTTTGCTTTCACATCTTATTAAATATATATATATATATATATGTGTGTGTGTGTGTATATATATATATATACATACATATACATATATATATATACACACATATAGAATTGTTAAATTTAGATCTGCATATGAGAGAAAACATGATCTTTTTTTCTTCAAGGTAGAGACTCACTCTAGCCCAAACTGACTTGGAAAACTCACTCTGTAGCCCCAGGCTGGCCTCGAACTCACAATGATCCTCCTATCTAAGCCTCCCAAGTACTGGGTTTAAAGGCTGGCTTTACATGCAATATTTTGTCTCATTCCCCTCTCTTTTTCCCCTTTCCCTCCCTTCAGAACCTTTGTCCCCTACAAAATCCCCCTTCTACATTCATGTAGTGTGTGCACACGTGTGTGTGTGTATGTGTATGTGTTTAAATCTAGATTCTACATATGAGAGAAAGCATGTAATATCTCTCTGGTCTGGCCTATTTTGGTGAACTATTTTTCTCAAAATGACATGATTTAATTCTTTACGGCTGAATCAGAGTCCTTCGGGTATGCACTCAGAAGTGGAACAACTGGGTCACATGGTCCTTCTATTAATGTTCTATTTCTTTTTTATGAACCTCCATACTGCTTCCATAATGGCAACACCAGTCTGCATTTCCACCAGCAGTGTGTAAAGGCTCTTCTTGCCCACATCTCGGTTTCTTTATTCTCCATTAGGTTGTAGCTGGTTTTTTAAAACGTGTGTGTGTGAGGCCGGTTGTGGTGGTGCACACCTTCAATCCCAGCACTTGAGAGGCAGAGGTAGGAGGATCACCATGAGTACAAAGCCACCCGGAAACTACATAGTGAATTCCAGGTCAGCCTGGGCTAGAGTGAGACCCTACCTGGGAAAACCAATAAATAAATAAGTAAATAAAAATGCGGGTGTGGTTGTAGTTTAGGACAGGTCTTCCCACTTCATTTAAATTAATCTAGAGAATCCCTAAAAGTTATGCCAAGAGATTTGTTTCCACAGTGCTTCTAAATCCTGTCAATTGACAACCGAGATTAATCATCACACTCCCTTCATTTTACCATCTCCCCACAACTTGTGTATGTGGTCCTGGGGATGGAACGAAGGCCCTTACGCATGCTAGGCAGTTGCTCTAACACTGAACTATGCCTCCAGCTACTACTCATTTTACAAAAAATATCTTTTTTGTTGGGCTGGAGAGATGGTTTAGCAGTTAGGTGTTTGTTTGCAAAATCAAAGGATTCAGGTTCAATTCCCCAGGACCCACATAAGCCAGATGCACAAGGGGGCACACGTGTCTGGAGTTTGTTTGCAGTGGCTGGAGCCCTGGCACACCCATTCTCTCTTTCTCTCCCTCTCTTTCTTCTTCTTTCTCAGTCAAATAAATAAATAAATAAATAAATAAAAATAAAATATTAAAAAAAATTTGTTGTACTGGGCGTGGGCATGGTGGCACACACCTTTAATCCCAGCACTCAGGAGGCAGAGGTAGGAGGAGGCAGAGGAGGATCACCATGAGTTCGAGGCCACCCTGAGACTACATAGTGAATTCCAGGTCAGCCTGGACTAGAGTGAGACCCTACCTCACAAAAAAAAAAAAAACTTGTTGCTATTTTGAAGATGTATGTGCATTATGTATGTTTGTGCATGGGCGCATATATGTGTGAGTGCACGTGCATGTGTGTGCACTCATAGAGAAGCCAGAGGTCAACATCAGGTGTCCTCCTCATTCATTCTCCACCTTATTTTATTTTACTTTATTATTCATTGCAAGCAGAGAAGAGGGGAGTATGAGTGCACCAGGGCCTCCAGTCACTGTAGATGAACTCCAGATGCACATGCCACTTTGTACATCTGGCTTTACGTGGGTACTGGGGAATTGAACCTGGGTCATTAGGCTTTTCAAGCATTCACCTTAACTGATGGGCCATCTCTCCAGCCCCTCCATCTCTCTCTCTTTCTTATTGAGAGAGAGGGAGAATGACAGAAAGATAGAGAAAGGGAGAGAGAGACAGAGACAGAGACAGAGACAGAGTAAGGGTCCAACAGGGCCTTTTGTCACTACATAGGAACTCCAGGTATATGCAGCACACTACCCATTTGGCTTTATGTAGGTACTGGGGAATCAAAACCAGGCCCTAAGGCTTTGCAAGCATATGCCTTTGACCCTTTGGCCACTGAGACATCTCCCCAGATCCACTTTATTTTTATTTATTTATTTTGCTTTTTTGAGGCAGGGTCTCACTCTAGCCCAGGCTGACCTGGAATTCACTATGTAGTCTCAGCGTGGCCTCGAACTCACGGCGATCCTCCTACCTCTGCCTCCCGAGTGCTGGGATTAAAGGCGTGCGCCACCACGCCCAGCTGCTTTATTTTTTTTTTAAAGACAGGGTCTTTCCCTGAACCTGGGACTCACTGACTAGGAAAACTAGCTGGTCAGGAAGTTCCAGTGATCTCACGGTCCCCACCTCCCCAGTGCTGAGATCACAGGCTCATGTCACCCCACCTGGCTTTTACTTGGGTTCTGGGGAACTGAACTCAGGTCATCATGCTTGTGCAACAAGAGCTTTTACCAAGTGAGCCGTCTCTCCAGTGAGCCGCCTCTCCAGTGAGCCGCCTCTCCAGTGAGCCACCTCTCCAGCCCCTTGTCATTGCTGTTTCTCAGACAGCTTCTCGCTTTGTAGCCTCAAACTCAATCCTCCTGCCTCAGCTACCTGGGTGATGGGATTACAGGAACGTGCCGCCTCTCCCCGCTTCCATCCTGTTCATGAACTACCTAGTAAACATAGAAAATTTAGTTCTTATGTTTAAAAATGTTATTTATTTATTTAAGAAAACAGTTGCACCAGGGCCTCTTGCCACTGCAAACAAACTCCAGATACATTCAGCATTTTGTGCATCTGGCTTTAGATGGGTACTGGGGGATTAAACCTGGGCCAGCAGGCTTTGCAAGCAAGCATCTTTAACCACTGAGCCATCTCCCCAGACCAGTTCTGCCCATGTGCGTACCTCATGCGGTTGGGCTCAGCCTTCAGCTCAGTCCTCCAACTCTGGTATTCTGGTTCTACGCATGCTCAGCTTGGAGGTGAGCCCAGAGTTTGTGAGGCTGGTCTTGAACTCACAGCAATCCTCCTACTTCTATCTCCCAAGTGCTGGAATTAAAGGCGTGTGCCACCATAACCGGCTTGTGAACAATTTTATAGAGTCAGGCTTTTTCCTTTCTCCCTCTCCATGATCCCTGCCGTGTTTTCTCATCTTTTGGGTCTCTTGTTTTTGGTAGGAAGCTGGAGTTTTAGCCATTCTGCCCTGCTGAACACTTCATTCAGGGCTAAGTGATGAGCTAGGGGACTGGGGTAGAGGGGAGAAAGGGAGAGGGGAGGGAAGAGAGGAGGAAGGGTCTCCATCTCTCTCTCTGATTCTGGGTTGGGGAGATCTTCCTCTTCTCTTTCTCTGCCTCTCATCTCCTCCCTCCCCTTCCCTTCACTGCTCTTCTGTTCTCATTTCCTTTCCTCTCTTCTCTTCTTCTGTCCCCTCCCCTCCTCTCCTCTTCTCTCTTCTTCCCTCTGCTACTCCACCCTTTCTCTCTGAATTTTTCAGCCAGGGTCTCATTATGTAACTCAAGATGGCCCTGAATTTGAGGTGATCCTCACAGCCTCAGAATACTGGGATTTCAAGTGAGCTCAGCCATTCTTGGCTGAATATTGAGGTCTGGGCCTGCTAGGGATTAATCCCAGCTATGGCTGGGGCAGTTCTCCGTACCAAAGATAAAAGCAGGGGACCACACATGAACAGGCACCTGCGAAGTGTCGCCTAGTGCTTTCCCCTGAAGGGCTTGATCCGCACATGCCAGGCCAGCGGGCCACCAGCTGAGCTACAGGCCCAGCTCCCCAACCTCTTTGGACTCCTCGACCACAGAGAACGCTTCCGTCACTTAACATTTGGTCTATGCCAGTCAGCAGGACCCCAGGGGCTGAGGCACGAGAGGATGGAGAACACACAAGAGGGGTGTTTTCTTTTTCTCTCGGAGCATTACAGTCCCTTTTCCATTTCTAAAACCTCAAGGTCTCACTGACACCTTGCTGCCCACTGTCAGGTCTTAAACATCATTGAGCATAGCAGGGGGAGGAGGGGCTGGGGGACAATAGGAACCTCCCTCAAGTCAGAGGTATGACTCTGTGCTCCTCTTTCGTTTGTTTGTTTTTATATTTTATATTTATTTATTTATTTGAGAGAGAGAAGAAGGGAGAAGGAGGCAGACAGAGAATAGGCACGGCAGGTCCTCCAGCCACTGCACACGAACTGCAGACGCGTGCGCCCCCTTGTGCATCTGGCTAATGTGGGCCCTGGGGAATCAAACCTGGGTCCTTTGACTTTGCAGGCAAGTGCCTTAACCGCTAAGCCATCTCTCCAGCTTTTTGTGCTCTTTTCTTTTGGTTTGCTGAGGCAGGGTTTCATAAACTGACCTTGAACGCCTGATCTCCTGCCTCCATCTCCCAAACGCTGGGATTACCAGTGGGCACCGCCACTCCTCCTGGCGCATTGTGCCCATTTTCTTTGCTGGCACCCCTGCTTCCGGTGGTCTCCTGAGTCTGCCATGTTTGCCATCCTTCCCAGGCTTTGTTGCTTCGTGCAGCAGGAAAGACAGGGTAGAGTGTGTTCGCCGCCCTCACTAAACCAGCAGCCCAGCGGTGGCCCAGGCTGTGGGATAGGCTGAAACTATCCACTCTTGTGGATAACCGTTCTTGTTGAGACTACTGCAAATTCATTGAAAATCTTGGTGTGTTCCTAGGAGTGATGGTTTATGCCCATAATCCCAGCACCCAGGAGACAGAAGTAGGAGGTTTGTTGCAAGTTTGAAGCAAAAAAAAAAAAAAAAAAAAAAAGGTGCGTGGTGGTTGGGGACGACTGGGATATGGCTAACTTGGTAGAGTACTTGCCTAGCACGCATGGGATCTGGGTTCAGTCCCCAACATTGCATAAACCAGGGATGATAATGCATGTCTGTAATCCCAGCACCTGAGAGAAGAAGGCAGGAGAATTGGAATTTTAAGGTCATCCTTGCCTATATAGCAACTTCCAAGCCAGCCTGGGATCCATGAGTCCCTGTCTCAAAAAACAAAAACAACAACAACAAAAACAAAAACAAAAAACCCACCAAAACCTGGCAAAGCATTATTTCACATTCCTACCACAGCTTGTATCCCAGCTACTATCCCAGCTACTCTGTGTTTCTGCCTGGCTGTTCACGTCTTCACGTTGGTCTGCTGGAGTGGAGATGTGGTACTGCAAAGTGGGCTTAACCAGTGCGCTCCTTATGACTATCTGAAGCTTGGGCATCTTTTCAAGCATTTATTTGTCTCCTGCATCTTTTGTTTTTTAAATCTTCTGGGGGTTGGCGATCTCAGTGGTTAAGGCACTAGCCTGCAACGTCTAACGACTGGGTCCAGTTCCCTAGGACCCATGTAAAGCATACACAAAGTGGATCATGCATCTGGAGTTCATTTGCAATGGCTGTGGGACCTTGTGTGCCCATTCTCTGTCTGTCTGTCTGTCTCTCTCCTTGCAAATAAATAAATAAAACATTTTTAAAAAAATATTTTGTGCCCGGCATGATGGTGCATGCCTTTAATCCCAGCACTCCGGAGGCAGAGGTAGGAGCATCACTGTGAGTTCGAGGCCACCCTGAGACTACACAGTGAATTCCAGGTCAGCCTGGGCTAGAGTGAGACCCTGCCTCAAAAAACAAAAAACAAAAACCAAATTTGTCTGGGCAGCCTCCCTTCCCCCATCTACCCTCACCAGCTACCACAGAGACGTGGGGGTGGGGACTCAGCCGCAAGGCACTCAGCACAGGTGATCAGAGCAGCGACCCACGGGCCCAGCCAGCCTGACCGAGCCACAGCACAGCACAGAGGGACCCAAGTGGGCACACATATAGGTGAGACTGAAGCCATCCCAGAAGGTAACAGGGCCTAAATTACACAGCGTCAGTACCTGCCCAAAGCCTGGTAGATGGGCCTATACTGGAAGTGCTAATCACACCTTCCATGTCAGGGCAGGAGGGTTAATCAAAATTCAAGATATTGTGAATAAGCCATATGAAAACTTACTTTTGGATAATGGCACACTCAGAAGCCATAGATTGTTACTAAAAAAAAAAAAAATTCAGGGCTGGAGAGATGGCTTAGTGGTTAAGGCATTTGTCTACGAAGCCTAAGGACCCAGGTTAGATTCCCCAGGACCCACATTAGCCAGATGCACAAGGGGGCTCACGCATCTGGAGTTCATCTGCAGTGGCTGGAGGCCCTGGAGCACCCATTCTCTCTCTTTCTCTCTGCCTCTTTCTGTGTGTCTCTCTCAAGTAAATAAGTAAATAAAATATTTTTTAAAAATTTCAGTGCCGGGTATGGGGTACCTTCCAGTGAGTTGTTGGCTAGGGAAGTCCTTGATGGCCCCAAAATATTACAGGCCATTGCCAAGGCTCTTGGTTTCCCACTAGAAATAGATGGTAAGACCCTATTGCTGAAGACTCCACATACTTGGGCTGCAAGGCCACTGAGAACTCAAGCTGGAGCTGAGCTGATAACCTCCTCCCTGTAGACCAGCTGACAGAAAGCTGGAAAAAGCTTTGCCGTATGCAGCTCCATGGGAGAGAGAGAGGCCATCAAGTGGAGATAAACAACAGTGGACACTGCAAGCCTTAAGTTTGACCGGCCAGACCTAATGACCCATTGGGTGCAATAGTGGCATGTCTGTTATGGGTGAAACCAACTGCTCTCTAATTGGACTGGAGGCCCGCTCTATGGGAGGAAATACATGCCTGGTACTGAAAAGCTAATCAAAAGCCTTTGGTGGGGAAGGTCATAAGCCCTAAGAGTGTAACACTTGCTCTTGTCTGGCTAAATGCACATATTATGCTCACCAAACTGCCCTGTAAGCAAGTTACTTAATGTTCATACCCATATATTAATGCTACTCTCATTTTTGGTTAGAGAAGCTTCTCTTTTCAGATGGAAGTGACCACTGGGATGACGCAAAAGGCACCATGGTGCTGACAAGAAGTGACAGAGAAGTGCTCAGTACTGAAACACCTCTATCACACATTCCAAGGCTCAGGGTCCATTGTGGAAGAGGTCGCAGAAAGAATGTAAGAGCCAAAGGAAAGATAGGACTCCTTACAACACCTTCATTGAGACAGAAATTGGCCTCAATATCCATTACCTCACAGTGCCTAGCACTACCGTCACAAGGCCCTCATAATAGGTGGAAAAGATGATGACATCAAAATACAAGAGAGACTAATGGAGAAAGGGAGGGGGTACGATGGGGAGTGGGCTTGTGAGGGGGTAGTAGGGGGAGGAAATTATGGTTTATTTGCCTGTAATTATGGAAGTTGTCAATAAAAAAGTTTTTAAAAAATTTGTCTATTTAGATGGCTTAGCAGTTAAGGTGCTTGCCTGCAAACCCAAAGGACCCAGGTTCGATTTCCCAGCACCCATGTAAAGCTAAATGCACAGGTGGCACATACATCTGGAGTTTGTTTGCAGTGGCTGGAGGCCCTGGTGTGCCCATTCTCTCTCTATATCTGCCTTTCTCGTCTATATTTTTCTCTTTCAAATGAATAAATAAGTAAATACTAAAATATTTTTAAAAGGTGTCTACTGGGGGGCGGGGCCTCGCCGGCGCAGGCACGCTGGTGTGGAGCCGCAGAGGAGGCGCAGGCGCATCGTGCGGCTTGGAGCACAGCGATGGACGACTAGGAGGACACCTACCGGCTGTGGAAGATCCGCAAGGCCATCATGCAGCTGTGTCATGACCATGGCTACCTGGTAACCCAGGATGAGCTGGACCAGACACTGGAAGAGTTCAAGGCCCAGTTTGGGGACAAGCCAAGTGAGGGGCGGCCTTGGCGCACAGACCTCACAGTGCTGGTCGCCCACAATGATGACCCTACTGATCAGATGTTCGTCTTCTTCCCAGAGGAGCCCAAAGTGGGAATCAAGACCATCAAGGTATACTGCCATCGTATGCAGGAGGAGAACATCACGTGTGCCCTCATCGTGGTCCAGCAAGGCATGACGCCTTCTGCTAAGCAGTCCCTGGTGGACATGGCCCCCAAGTACGTCCTGGAGCAGTTTCTGCAGCAGGAGCTTCTGATCAATATCACAGAGCACGAGGTGGTGAAGATCATCCGGCCTAGCGAGACGGCCAGCCGCTATATCACTTACCGCCTGGTGCAGTAGCCAGGGCCAGGCGGCCGCACCAGCAAGTGCCTCTCCACAGCATGCCCAGACCAGCCCTGGCCAGCACAGCTCCCAAGGAGGGTCCCACACATGGCGTGGTTGACCCTCTGTCCTCAAAACTAGAACCCACCACAGTTATTTGGCCAGTAATGTCAGCACTCAGGAGACCAGACCCAGGCAGGGAAATGACCAGAAGTTCAAGGCTACCATGGGCAATGAATGAAACTGTGTCTCAAAAAGCAAAAAACATCAGCCCGGTGTGGTGGCGCATGCCTTTAATCCCAGCACTTGGGAGGCAGAGGTAGATGGATCACCCTGAGTTCGAGGTCACCCTGAGACTACATAGTGAATTCCAGGTCAGCCTGAACTAGAGCTGTGGGTCCCTGGGTTCTCCCACCGGGGCTGTAAGTTCAAGGCCACTCTGAGACTACATAGTGCATGCCAGATCAGCCTGGACTAGAGTGAGACCCTACCTCGGAAAGCCAAAAAAACAAAAACAAAACAAACAAACAAACAAAAAAAAAAAACAGTGCTGTGTGTTGTGGTGCGCGCCTTTAATCCCAGCACTCAAGAGGCAGAGGTAGGAGGATCGCTGTGAGTCTGAGGCCACCCTGAGACCACATAGTGAATTGCAGATCAGCCTGAGCTGGAGCAAGACCCTGCCTCAAAAGAAAAAAGAAAAAAAAAAAAAAAAAAAAAACAGGGCTGGAGAGATAGCTGAGCAGTTAGTTAAAGGCACTTGCTTGCAAGGCCTGCCCACCTGTATTCAATTTCCCAGTACCCATGCAAAACCAGATACACAAAGTGGTACATGTGTTTAAAGCATGGGCAACGGGCTGGGAGGGCGGTGGCCAGACTGGCTCCTAATCCCCAGTCATGTCAGGCTTGCCCCAGGGCCTTCCAAGAGGTTTGGGTCAGAGATGCTGAGGTCACCGTCACTGACCAGAGCACAGGATGGCCGAGGAGTGGCCAGGTGACCACCCAACCTGCATGGCATACCTCACTGTCCTCTTCCCATCCCACTCTGGACTGCCCCCTCTGCAACTCCTCATGCTACCCCGGAAGGACCACCATCTCCATCCGCCTTTGCTTTGTTGGAGATCGCCAGTGCCTCAGGAGGGACACGATGGATGAGGAGGCTGGTGGCAGCCAGCAACCCAACTGCTGGTTCCCAGAATACCGCTGTGTGACTTGGAGCTCAGGGTTCTCAGCACCCCAGTACCCTGCAGTTCACTTGTCATAGAAAGTTGTGAATCCAGAGTTAAAAAATTAAAGATATTTTGAATTAAAAAAAAAGGTGTCTACTTAACCAATTGGATATTGTATTGTAAGAATCCTTATTTTTTAATATTTTATTTTTATTTTTTTATGAGAGAGAGAGAGAGCACACCAGGGCCTGTGGCCACTGCAAATGAACTCCAGACACACATGCTACCATGTACATCTGGCTTACGTGGGTCCTGGGGAATCGAACCTGGGTCCTTAGGCTTTGCAGGCAAGTGCCTTAACCACTAAGCCATCTCTCTAGCCCATGGATCCGCATATTAAAATTACTTACTTTTGTATTGTTTTGGGAACAGGGTCCCGTATATTCTGGACTGGCCTTGAACTCAATATGTATCCGAGGACCGTCCTGAACTTCTGGTGCTTCTGCCACAGCCTCCTGAGTCCCCGGGTCACCAGGATGTGACATCACGCCAAGCTTGTGCGGTAAGCATTTCTTCTGCATTTCAGATGTAGGCCTTTCATTGGATATGCATTTTATAAATTTTCCTCCATTCTGAAGCCCCACAGTTTATTCATGTGTCTGGCTGCCCCTCCACACCCTGTCTGGATCATCGCCCCTGTCCGCTGCCACCCCTGCCCCGCTCACCTCCGCGCACCAGCGGTCTCCTTTCCTCCCAGCACAGAGCCCACACCACACACAGCCTCTTAACAGGACCACTTCTCCTGAGTGCCTGGTATCCTCCCAGGACCCTCCATCTGTTTGTTCTTGCTGTTTTTAAGAAAATCGCATTTTCAGCCGGGCGTGGTGGTACACGCCTTTAATCCCAGCACTCAGGAGGCAGAGGTAGGAGGATTACTGTGAGTTCGAGGCCACCCTGAAACTCCATAGTGAATTCCGGGGCCAGCCTGAGTTAGAGTGAGACCCTACCTGTAAAAAAAAAAAAAAAGAAAGAAAGAGAAAGAATATCACATTTTTGTTATTTATCTTTTGCTGTTTTATGTTTTTGTTTTTCAAGGTAGGTTCTCACTCTAGCACAGTATAACCTGATCTCACTATGTAGTCTCAGGGTGGCCTCAAACTCTCAGCAATCCTCCTACCTCTGTCTCCTGAATGCTAGGATTAAAGGTGTGCACCACCACGCTCAGCCCTTTTCTTTCTTTCTTTCTTTCTTTCTTTCTTTCTTTCTTTCTTTCTTTCTTTCTTTCTCTCTCTCTCTCTCTCTCTCTTTCTTTCTTTCCTTCCTTCTTTGCTGTTGTTTTCTTTATTATTTTTATTTATTTGAAAGAGAGAGAGAGAGAATGGGTGCACCAGGGTCTCCAGCCACTGCAAATGAACTTCACATGCATGCGCCACCTTGTGCATCTGGCTTACGTGAGTCCTGGTGAACTGAACCTGGGTCCTTTGGCTTTGCAGGCAAACGCTTTAACCACTAAGCCATCCCTCCAGCCCTGCTGTTGTTTTTGAAATAGGTGTTCAGGCATTTCCGTCTGTCTTTGAACTTGCTGTTTAGCTGAAGATGACCTTAAACTTCTGGTCTTTGTGCCTCCACCTTCAAAATGCTGAGATTACAGGAGTGCCCTGCCATAGCCTGGTAAGCCTTCCATTCTCTCAGGAAAAAGCCCAAGCCCCCACCCAGAGGTCCCAAAGGCCCCATCTCGTCTGACACCTGCTTACCTTATTAGCCCCGCCTTCTCTCCTCAAACTCATGATGCAGCCAAGACTGGCCTTGAACTTCATGGGTGTGTGCACACATGTGTACCCAGAACATTGGGTGTCCTCCTGAATCCGTCAGAGAACTTACAGCTGCTTTAAAAAAAATATTGTAATTACCTGTGAGGAGGGAGAGAGAGAGCACACACAGCAGGGCCTCCCACCCCTGCACATGGACTCCAGACATATGTGCCACTTTGTGCATCTGGCTTTGTGTGGGTCCTGGAGACCCAGGCTGTCAGTCTTTGCAAGCAAGCACTTTAACCACTGAGCCATCTTCCCAGCTGCCCTTTTTTATTTAGTCCATCTGTCTGGCCAGTGAGCTCCAATGATCCTCCCGTCTCTAACGCCCTCCGCACTGGAATTACAGGCATGGATGACCACGCCCAGCTTTTAAATATTTTTATTTATTTATTTATTTATTTATTTGACAGAGAAAGAGGGAGATAGAGAGAATGGGCACATCAGGGCTTCCAGCTACCGCAAACGAACTCCAGACATGTATGCCCTCTTGTGCATCTGACTGACGGGGATCTTGGGGAACTGAACCTTAGTCCTTTGGCTTTGCAGGCAAATGCCTTAACTGCTAAGCCATCCCTCTAGCCCTAATCATTTTCTTTTAAATATTTTATTTTTATTAATTTATTTATGCCCAGATTTTTTTTTTTTTTTTTTTTTTTTTTTTTGGTTTTTCGAGGTAGGGTCTCACTCTAGCCCAGGCTGACCTGGAATTCACTATGGAGTCTCAGGGTGGCCTCGAACTCACGGCGATCCTCCTACCTCTGCCTCCCAAGTGCTGGGATTAAAGGCGTGCGCCACCATGCCCGGCTATGCCCAGCTTTTTATGTTGGTGCTAGGGATTGAACTCGGGCTCCTGTGATTGTACAGCAAGAGTATTTAGCCACTGAGCCATCTCTCCAGCCCACGACCTTTAACTTCTGAGCCTCCTACCTCTGTGTGCCCAGTGCTGGGATGACAGGTGTGGAGTACTGCACCTGGCTTCATAAATCCTTGTTGAATGTCTGCACCCATAGCACCTATTTCTGGGTCTAGCACCTGGCAGTGTAAATGTTTGCTCTCTGGATCTGTCACGTCATCCATTGCTACAGCACCCAGCCCTGGGCTAGCAGAGAGAAGAGACACATGTGTAGGGAAATGACTAGCGAAAATGCGCAGGAAATTAAAACAGGAGACCAGCCTCTCTAGAGGCATTCTGGATCTTGGGAGCGTTGTCACACAATGGTCACATCCCTAGGGTTGCCACCCTAGGGGGAATTAGGCATTTCTTGGCTGTTGGGGGCCCATGCCTAATGCTCTCAATGCAATAGTACAGTTGATAGCTTATAGCTCAATGGCTTCCTCAGCCTGCTATTTATTTATTTATTTAAGAGAGAGAGAGAGAGAGAGAGAGAGAGAGAGAGAGAGAATGGGCATGTTAGGGCCTCTAGCCACTGCAAACGAACTCCAGACACATGTACCACCTTGTGCATCTGTCTTACATGGGTAGTGTGGCATTGAACCTGGGTCCTTGGGCTTTGCAGGCAGGCAAGTACCTTAACTGCTAAGCTATCTCTCCAGCCCCTCCCCCATTTTTTGATGTTTTAGATAGGATCTCGTATCTTATGCAGGTTGGCCTAGAACTCACTATGTAGCTGAGGATGGCCTTGAACTCCTGATCCTCCTGCCTCCACCTCCCAAGCGCTGGGATTGCAGGGGTCATTTCTCTCTTTGTGGCCTTTCCCATGCTAGACCTCTTCTCCAGAACAGGAGCAGGGTAGTCTAAGGAGCCTGTGCAGAGCCGACACTGCCACTGTGAGGCGCTGCATGGCAGAGCACGGAGCCTTCTCTGAGCCCTGAAGGGTGTAGTGTTCCATGAGATTACACTCTCTGGGAAGAAGCTCTGCTCTGTGCTCCCAAGAGCCAGGACAATCTCCTTCTTCACTGGCACCAACAGCCCTGATACAATGACTGAGGGACTCCAATGCCAGGGCCATAGCGGCCAGAGGGGCTCCTTGAGGAAGGCCTTCTGGGTCCTGTTGCAGAAACTTCTAGAAAGGCGCACAAGGCCCAAGCTGTGCTGCCAGCACCCCTGGCTCTCAGGTGAGGGTTCAAGGCAGCACAAGCCAGGTCCTTTCACTCCTGTGTCCCGCCCTGGGCGTTATGCCGAGCTCCAAGGTGGCCCCTGTCTCCTGCGGCTGAAGAACCAGGCAGCTGCTCATGGGTGCTTTGGGGCCTATGCTACTGTCTCCATCGCAGTCCCCATCCCTGGCTTTGCTCCCTGGGGCAGAGTCCTTTAGACTGGGTCGCCTGGAGCTCAGATCAGTACATAGCTGAGGATGACCTTGAATCACTGCCACATCTAGTTTATAGGGTGCCAGGGATGGAACCCAGGGCTTCGTGCATGTTAGGGAAGCATTTTCTTTGAGGTAGTGTCTCACTCTGGCCCAGGCTGACCTGGAATTCACCATGTAGTCTCAGGCTGCCCTTGAACTCACGGCAATCCTCCTACCTCTTCCTCCCAAGTGCTAGGATTAAAGGCATGTGCCACCACACCAGGCTAATTTGTTTTTGTTTTTGAGGTAGGGTCTTGCTCTAGCCCAGGCCGACCTGGAATTCAATCTGTAGTCTCAGGGTGGTCTCATGCTCATGGTGATCCTCCTACCTCTGCCTCCCAAGTGCTGAGATTAAAGGCGTGCGCCACCACGTCCGGCTGTTGGTTTTATTTCTGAGACAGTGTCTCACTAATATAGCCCAGGATGGCTTCAAACTCATGATCTTCCTACTTCTGTCTGCCTGCTGAATGCTGGGGTTACAGGTGTGTGCTGCCATGCCACTGACTTTGGGGACAGGAATTCTGAGGCGTTCTTCGCCTGTCTTCTCTTCCTCCTTCATCCTTTTCCTTCATCTTCCTCTTCTGTGCTCTCTCTCTCTCTTTCTGTAGCTCAGGATGGCCGCAAGCTTGATATACAGCCTGGTCCGGTTCCTCTTGCCTCTGCCTCCCAAGTGCTGAGATGACAGATGACAGGCATATACCACCCTCTGCCCCCTTGCTTCTCTCCTTAGAGTACCTGAGGCCATTACCCCTTCACAGGCCTAGCCCTGTATGCTGGTCTCAGGCTACATCGTCCCGGAGTACAGAGGTCTTGCTCAAGGGAGCCGGAGGCCTTGCCTGTACCCATCTGCGGGGCCCCAGGGCTCAGTGTAAGGTGCAGACCTTCTCGGGGCCATGGTGCCCGGAGACAGGGCGGGGCCCGCCTGAGAGAACAAGCTTTCTTCAGCAGTCACCTTAGAAAAACATCTCAGCTTTGCTGGGGTTCTGGATTTTCTGGCTCCTGACCAGGGGCCACCAACCAGGAAGTGGGTGCTCTGTTAACCAGGTGGCACCCGCCTATCTGCCTTAGCCAAAGTCCACCCTCCACTCCGGCCCCTGCCCTTCCCTTCCCTTCCCGGCAGCAAGACAGCCTTGTCCCCGCCCCCCCCCCCCCACCGCATTCCTAGAGCCCTCGCCTCCAAAAGGATGGGAGAGGTAGTTCTCCATATTAGCCAGCAGGGGGTGCTGCCTGCCACAGCTGTGAGGGCGGGGGGCGGGGGAGGAGGGCCTGGAGTTGGGGAGTCCAGCTATTAAACCCCTGGGAACACAGGTAGCCAAGAGGGTAGACTCTGGTTTTGCTGGACAGCAGAGGGACAATGGACTGATAGACACACCTCACCCAGCACGGGGGCAGCCTTCTCCGCCCTGCCCCGTCCACTGTCCCTACACACCCAGCGTCCAAAGGGCAATGCTGACAAGTCTGGGGGCACGGCTTCGGATTCTCTAGCTTGGCCACCAGTGACCAGGGCACCTTTGGACAAGCTGGGCCTTTCTGACCTCCTGCCCTACTCCCTTTAACTCTATGTCCCTGGCTCCTAAAGCTCAGGGCCTGAGACAGATTAAGGCCCAAGGTTTGGTGTTGGCCTGGCTATGGGCAAGTGTGCCCTCTGTGGGGTGTGTGGGCTGTCCCCTGCACGTCTCCCAGAATAGGGAGCCTAGGAAAAGGCCTGGGAAGACCCCATTCTCGCCCTGCCCCACATCCATACCCCAATCCGTCCTCAGATGTGGGAATGACCAGGATAGCCCCAAATATCTGCAGCCCAGGGTCACTTGATCTGCCCACCTCCCCACCTCCAGGGCGCAGCAGAATCATGGCCGAGGAGTTGGCAAACTGAGATGCCTATGGCAAAACCTCACGGAGGCCCTCAGTTTCAGGATCACCCAGGCTGAGAGCATTCCCTGAGAGAATGACCTTTCCTGACAGTGCTGGTGGGCCAGGGCCATCCTGGTACTCTGTGGTGGCCTGGAAAAGTCTCTCAAGCATGGGCCAGGCACCCACTGCCTGGTCCAGCCTCAGCCTCTGGGATACCCACCCCAAGCCTCATGGGAAACAGTCTGCTTTGTTTTCTGAGCTTCCAGGCCTTTCTAGGCTGTTCCTGCATCCGGGGGTGTCCTCGCTCACGCCTGGCTTGTGGATTTTGGCTCATCCTTCAGGCCTTGCTAAACTACCACCTCCCTCTCCTCCTCCCCCCGCCACCTCCTCCTCAGAGCCATCTGGGAACATCAGCTGAGGTAACTTGCTCCAGTCCCCACACCCCTAGCATCTCTGTCCCTTTGTCTCACCCAGGTGTGAACGTATCCTCTGTCATTGCACAGTCAGAGCACACCTACTGTCTCTGGTCTGCATGCACGGGGTGTGTACTCAGGCAGCCCAGCAGCCTCTGCCCTCGGAGAGCTCACACGTAGGCTAGTGGTAGGGACCATGGCCATTCTAACTCCCCAGCCAAGGCCAAGGGCTGAACAGCCTCCCATGATTATCAGATGGCCTAAGTCGTCAACATTTTGGAGTTGCTCCGTGAAAAACACAGTAAGGCACGTGCGTTTCAGCCCATGAGGCTGGTGGGAAGTCCTCGCCCGTGTGCACAAGGGCTCTTCTTTGTGGTTTGTTTCTAAAATATTTTTATGTTTATTTATTTATTTGAGAGAGAGAGAGAGAATGGGTGCACCAGGGCCTCCACCCCTGCAAACAAACTGCAGATGCATGTGCCACCTTGTGCATCTGGCTTACATGGGTCCTGGGAATCAAACCTGGGTCCTTAGGCTTTGCAGGCAAGTGCCTTGACCACTAAGCCATCTCTCCAGCCCCTGTACAAGGGTCGTTAAGGCATGGCTTTTGTTTCAGAGGCCTCCTGGCTCATAGCGGCTTTTGCCAGCATGCCCTGTTCCATTTTGTCCCCAATTAAGGAGCCCAGTCCTCTAGAAAACTCTGGGAGCAGCGCTGCACACTGGCTGTCGGACTGGGCGGCATGCTCCCCACGGTCTGTCGCCCGCTCAGCTGGAGGGCAGCATTCTTTCTTCCTGGCTTTCTAGGCAGCAGGCTAGGGGACAGCCAGTAACTCTGCCAGTCAGAGATACTTGGGACCAGCTCAAGTAGAGAAAGCGCTAGAATCTCACAGTGCTCTGAGGTCCTACCTAACCCACAACAACCCCATGCCTTCTTCTGGGAGGGCCTTGTCCCTGGGCTCCTGGAGTGTCAGTAGGATTTCAAGGACTCACACATAGGACAGGCTGGTGGAAAAGGTAGCAGAGGTCACCTGGGTTGGGGGGGAGGGACGACAAAGCAGGGCAGAAACCACCACAGAGCTGCTCAGGGGAGTTACACCCTTGGTGCCCTCCCACTGGGGCACGTGCACGTTTCTGTAGGAATGTGTGCTGTGGCATCTCTAGGAGAATGTGCCCACGCTGAGAGCAGCTGAATGCACCACCCATCCCCTACCGCCCTCCTTACTCAACAACCCACTCCTATACTCTTCCTCCCACTCATCCATCCATCTTCTTTTTATTTGAGAGACAGGGAGAGAGAGAGAGAGAGAGAGAGAGAGTATATGGGCACGCCAGGACCTCCAACCACTGCAAATGAACTTCAGACACATGCGCCCTCTTGTGCATCTGGCTTACACGGGTCCTGGGGAATTGAACCTGGGTCCTTTGGTTTTGCAGGCAAGCACCTTAACCACTTAGCAATCCAGCCATCCATCTTCTCATCCACCCATCCTCTCACTCATTGACTCATCCTTCCATCCATTCATATACCCACTTACCTTCCTAATCATCTACCCATCTATCCTTCTTCCCATCCATCCATCCGTCCATTTGCCCATCCAACCTTCATTTGTCTACCTGCTCATCTACCCTCCTACTCAGCACCTATTCATTCATCTGTCCTCCCACCCATCCACCCATACATCCTCCCATTCACCCACTTGTTTACCCTTCTCCCTCCCACTCATCCATCCATTCACTTATCCAGCCTCCCATCCCCCCGTGTTTCCGTCACCCATCCTTTGTGGTTCATCTGGGGTCCCGCTCGTAGGCTCAGTTTAGGCCGGCTCCCGAGGCTACACTGGAGAACAGGACCCAGCGCCTGCGGCACTCCGGGGTCTCTTCCTACCTCCTGCCCCACTTCTCTTTCATCCACGTGACCTCCGGTGGAGCCTGACATAGAACTCTGAGATCTTCTCCCAGGTCCACTTTACGGCTAGGATCAAACTTAGAAACACCAGGCCGCAGAAGAAAGCTGGGACAATGACTGAATTGACTTGCACTAAGCTTCTGCCGTGGCTGCAGGCAGCCCCCGGCGTCGGGATTCCCAGGCTGAGTCACCAGGGCCACCACGGGCTGTGCGCACAGCACAAGCTCCACTCTTGCAGCATCTGGACTTTCCCTGGCCCTCTCCCAGGCCCACCGTGGTCAAGTCTGAGCCTGGTTGGAGAAAGCCAATAATGTCCTGTCGGAGGATGTCACACAGCCTATCGGATTGTCCCTCCCCTGGCCAGCTGGCTGCCCCACAATGGCTACTCCTGCAACCTGGCTCCCTCTACCCCCAGCTTTTCTGGACCAGGGAGCTCTACTTGGTTTGATTTATATCTTTCCAAGAGCCTTGGTGGCAGTCGTGGCCATAAGAGGGGGGTTCTTGCCACCAATGTGGGGACTTGAAGGTAAGGATAGGGAAACACAGGCTTGTAGGTGACATGGTTCATCTTGACCCCAGGTTCTCCTTTGGGGTGAAGATGTGAGGGGTGGCTTGGGGAAGAAGGCTCAGTGGATAAAGTGCACGACCTGCAACTCCGAGTACCTACGCTCGGCTCCCCAGGCCCCGCATAAAAGCCACATACCAGCATAGGAGGGAAGGGACTGGACTCCACCGCCCACACCAAACCCCAAGCTTCTAGACTAAGCTTCAGGCCCAACCCACATTTGACGGTGGCTGGAGCACCAAGCTCTGGGGACTTGAAGGAAGTGGCTGACCCCATGGCTAACATTCCTCAGGGGTGACTCCAGTCAGCTTTCTGCCCAAGCCCCAGATGGGAGGGAAGAGTTGGTTCTTCTGCAGGAACCTACAGGACCCTACCGGGCTAGGAGCCAGGGCACCGGGCCCTGAGGGCTCCCTGCCCCCATTCCTCAAACTCACTCAGCTTCATTTCCTCAGTAGATCACTCTGCCTCCTCACTTGGTTAGCTGCTTCCAGACCAAAACCCAGAGGGCTGAACCCGGCAGACAGGGCCTTGCTCCGAAGGGACCCCGGAGCATGTAGGGGGAAATCTAACAAGAAATAAAGTGTGACGGAAGTGCACGCAGGAACTGGGCGTGATGGTGAAAGCCTGCAACCCTAGCACGTGGGCAGTTCAGGGTCATCTTCTGCTATACCGGGAGTTCAAAGCCATGCCAGGCTTTGTGAGACCCTGTGTCAAAAAACAAAGTGGGGGGAAGGAGGGCATGGAATTTTTAAAATAATGTTTTTATAAGCATGGAAGTTGTTAATAAATAATTTTGAGGAAAAAAAGGCTCATAAGAACAAAAAACAAAAAAATCAAACAAACAACAACAATAAAAAAAAAAAACCAAGCGGGGCTGGAGAGATGACTTGGCGGTTGCAAAGCCGAAGGACCCAGGTTCTATTCCTCAGTACCCACGTAGAGCCAGATGCACAGGGTGGTGCATACATCTGGAGCTCCTTTGCAGTGGCTACAGGCCCTGGCATGACCATGCCCTCTCTCTCTCTGTCTCTCTTTCTCTCACCATCAAATAAATAAATAATATACATATGTTAAAAAAACACACCAAGCAAACAAACACACAGCGCCGGGGGGGGGGTGCAGAGACCCCACAGATCCCCCTTCTCCGAGTGTTCGCCTCCCAAGCCCTTCGCTTGTAGAAGTGGGCGTCTGGCCAGCTCGGCGGGTCCCCGCCTCGCAGCCCCCCCCCCCCCAGTCTCTGGGGCCGCGGGTGCATTCGGGAGGGGCTTTTCCGGGGCCGGATTTTCCCGGTTCCCGCTGGAAGTCCCGGCGGGCTGCAGGCGGGCGGCTCTGGACTGGGCCCAGGCGGCGGCGCGCGGCCCGGCGATCCCGGCGCGGTTCCGGGAAACTCCTCGATTTCCCTGAGACCTGCGCATTGGCGAGAAAACGAAAGCCCAGCCCCGCCCCGGGAGCCGCGGGAGCGCGGGGAGGACAGCTCGGAGCCTGGGCTCGGCCCCGACGCCTCCCTCGGCCCCCGCGCGCTGGCGTCCACCCGGGTCTCCGCAGCCCGGGCTGCCGGGCCGCTTGGATGCGCGCCTACTGTGTGCCCGCCGAACCCGGGCACGGGGCAGGGAGAAGGAGGGGCAGGCCGAGGGGGTTCAAAGAGCGCTACTCTCCGAGCTGGTGAATGACGCGCACAGAGAAGAGTGACACCTTGGGTTGGAGAGATGGCTCGGCCGCTAAAGGCGCTTGCTTGCGAAGCCTGACGGGTTCGATTCCCCTGGACCCATGTAAACATGCACAAGGTGGCACGTGCACCTAGAGTTCGATTGCAGTGGCTGGAGGCTTTAGCGCGCCCATACTCTCCCTCTCCCCCTGTTTGCTGTCTCTCAAATAAATAATATTTTTAAAATTTATTTATTTATTTATTTGACAGAGAGAGAAAGAGGCAGAGAGAGAAAGAGGCAGAGAGAGAGAGAGAGAGAGAGAGAATGGGTGCCCCAAGGCCTCCAGCCACTGCAAACGAACTCCAGATGCGTGCGCCCCCTTGTGCATCTGGCTTACATGGGTCCTGGGGAATCGAACCGGGACCCTTTGGCTTTGCAGGCAAAGGCCTTAACCGCTAAGCCATGTCCCCAGCCCTCAAATAAATATTTTTTAAAAAACGACAACAAAAAGCAGCAGTGTAGCACCTTGCCCATCAGCCAGTATCTGCAGAGCTAGCTGCAAACCCTGGGGTGGGAGAAGGAGGAAGTGCCCCCGGCAGTGGGCAGGTGAGCTTGCCTGGCAAGGGCGGGGCAGGCGGCTAACCCGAAGGGTTTGGGGTAAATAAGCGATAGCCCCAGGGACCCACCTGAGCTAGCCACCTGCGGCTGCCCTCCCTTTGCAGACCCTAGGGTCGGGGCTGTGGGGCTGTAGACGTTGTCCCAAAGGCCCTGTGCCCACTCCCCTGGGGACACGCACCCCCGGGCCGGGCAGAGCAGCGCGAGCGTGCGGTGCGTGGTGGAGGGCGGGGGGGGGGGCAGGGCGAAGCGGGATCTGGAAGCCTGCCAGGGGGCGTCGGCTCGCACCCTAGCTCTGCCCAGGGTCCCGGCCCCGGCGCCGGTCTCCCACGGGGCGGATGGGAGCCCAGAATGGTTTCCTCTCAACGCCGTGTTTGTAAGAAACGAAACTGCACCGGGCCCCGCGCTCACACGCACGCGCCCGTGGGCGGGGAGGGAGGAGGCCGCCGTGCCCGCCGCGGTTCCCGGGCGCCACCCCCGCCCCGAGCTGCCCCCGGCCGGCTCCGCCTTCCTCTCCCGCGCCGCTTCAAGCCCTTGGCATAACGGTGCAACGTTTAATCTGCCGTGTCAGGCAGCGTGTGTGCCAAAGCCCCGCCAGGGGACGGTCCCCGGGGCCGAACCGCTGACCCGGGGCGGCGGTGTCCTTTCCACTTGCTCAATTAAGATTTCGCTGGCCGGGCGTGGTGGTGCACGTAGGAGGCGCGCTGTCAGTTCGAGGCCAGCCTGAGAGTACAGAGTGAATGTCGGGTCAGCCTGGGCTACAGTGAGACCCTACCTGGGTGTGTGGGGCGGGGGGACGACTTCGCTGGTTCGCACCCAGGCTTCTTGCCAGCAAGGCGTGGGGAACCGGATTCTGCACACCTGCACTGAGAAGAGAGGTTTGCAGGGAACCTTTGGGCGAGGCCTTCTCTGCTCTGGGGAGCAGGCCTTGAGTCCAAGTGCAAGCCCTTCTGAGCCCTGCAACCCAGCCTCCCCAAACTCTATTTATTTATTTGTTTTATTTATTTTTGGTTTTCTAGGTAGGATTTCACTCTAACCCAGGCTGAACTGGACCTCTAGCTCAGGCTGACCTAGAATTCACTCTGTAGTCCCAGGCTGGCCTCTAACTCACCGTGACCCTCTTACCTGAACCTCACAAGTGCAGGGACTAAAGGCACTCAGCACCACACCCTAAGCTCTTATTTCTGAGAGCATGCCCCATTCTAAGCCAGTCCACAGGTCTGAGGAATGTCTGTCAGAGAGTCTGGTAATCCAAGGAAGAAGGGGCAGGGTACAAGTTCATCCAACAAGGGTCTGCAGTTCCTACCGGGCGTGAGGCATCTGCTGGGTCCTGCCAGGTCTGCAGCCTGGCTCAGACATGGTGTGTGGGTGCATGTAATTGGGTTGGGGTACCAGGTTTCTGGACTTCAGAAGTAAAAGGACCCCACCTGGAGGTACATGATATGTTCTCAAAGCAAGATCAAGGGGTGTTGGGACAGGATTGGCCCAGGAGAGAAGAGAGAGGCTCCAAAAGAGAGAGAGGGAGAGTGTGACCTTGTCCCCAATATCTTTTGGAGGGGTTTTCTGAGGTAGGGTATTGCTCTAGCCCAAGCTGGCCTGGAATTCACTATGTAGTCTCAGGGTGGCCTTGAACTCACAGAGATCCTCCTTCCTCTGCCTCCCAAGTGCTAGGATTAAAGGCGTGCACCACTACACCTGCTTTTTTTTTTTTTTTTTTTTTTTTTTAAACTTTAGACAGTGTCTCATGTAGTTCTAGGCTGGCTTCGAACTCATTCTGTAGCCCAAAGCTGGCCTTGAATTTCGGATTCCCCTGCCTTCAACTCCCCAGTGTCGGAACTAACAGTTGTGCACCACCACGCCCTATCATACGGTGCTGGAGGTCTGGCCCTGGGCCTGTGTGTCTAGGCAAGCACTCCACCAACTGAGGTACATCCCCATCCCGCCCCCAGCATTTTGATTGCAAAAGCCAAGTTCGAGGAGGCCTTGTCAGCCACTTCTGGAAGCCCAGGAGAACTCCAGGCTTCCAGAGAAGCTGCACAGAAAATTCAATGAGCCACAGTATGTTTGGGCGGCATCCTGTGAGGGCCCCAGGGCAGAGTTGTCCTTCTTTAACCCTGAGCTCATAGGAAAAGACTGACTGTGGTGCACCTCTTTTGAATCCCACCACATGAGAGGGTGAGGTGGGAGGATAACCAGGAGTTCGAGGCCAGCCTGGGGTTATAGAATGAGTTCCAGATCACCCTAGGTTAGAGTGAGACCCTGCCTTGAAAACAACAAACACAGACTGTGTTTCCCTAAAGGTCACCACTCAGGAGGAACCACAGGGAATGAAGAGACAATTCAGGGGAAGTTCAGCGCCATGGAGCAAAGGCCAGGGGAGGGGAGGACCTCTGGGTGGCTCTGTGGGGGCATTCATAGAAACTGGGCGTTTGCTGTGGGCAACAGACGGTGCAGAAGAGGGAACTCGGTGTGGTGGTGCGCGCCTGTAATCCCAGCACTTGGAGGTGGGAGACCCTGTCTACAGAAAAGAAAGGAAGAGAAGGAAGGAGGAAGAGAGGAAGAAAGGAAAGGACGGAGGGAGGGAAGGAACGAAGAAGAGAAAACATAAACCGGGCGTGGTGATGCACGCCTTTAATCCCAGCACTCAGGAGGCAGAGGTAGGAGGATCATCACCGTGAGTTCAAGGCCACCCTGAGACTATATAGTGAATTCCAGGTCATCCTGGACTAGAGTGAAACTCTACCTCAAAAAAATAAAACAAAAAAAAAAAACCCCATTCTTCCCTGTCTGCACTGTTAACGTTAGTGCTCTACAAATGTGCTGGAATTTCGGGTTCTTCTTTGAATTCCTTGTATCATCCCTCTAGTTCTCTCACTAATAAATTTTAAAACTGTAACATGGGGGCTGGAGAGATGGTTTAGTGGTTAGGGTGCTTGCCTATAAAGCCAAATGGCCTGGTTCAATTCCCCAGGACCTACATAAGCCAGCCCCCTCTCTCTCCGTGTGTGTGTGTGTGTGTGTATCTGCTCTTTCTGTCTCTCAAAAAATTTAAAAAAATAAAAATAAAAATAACTTTAACATGGGCTGGAGAGATGGTTAGTGGTTAAGGCATTTACCTGCATAGCCTAAGGACCCAGGTTCAATTCCCCAGTACCCATGTAAGCCAGATGCAGAAGGCACATGCATCTGGAGCTCGTTTGCAGTGGCCAGAGGCCCTGGTGTGCCCATTCTCCCTCTTTCTCTTCCCCTCCCCCTTTCTCTCAAGTAAATAAATAAAATATTTTAAAACTTAAAAAAAAAAAAAAACCCCAAAACAAACAAACAAACAAAAAGCCAGGAGTGGTGGCACATGCCTTTGATTCCAGCACTTGGGAGACAGAGGTAGGAGGATAGCCGTGAGTTTGAGACCATTCTGAGACTACATAGTGAATTCCAGGTCAGCCTGAGCCAGAGTGAGACCCTACCTCGAAAAAAAAAAGAGAAGAGAGAACATAAAAAAGGAGCAGAAATCCTGCGTGGTGGTGCATACCTTTAATCCCAGCACTCGGGAGGCAGGGGTAGGAGGATAGCTATGAGTTCGAGGCCACCCTGAGACTACACAGTGAATTCCAGGTCAGCCTGGGCTAGAGTGAGACCCTACCTCGAAAAACAAAACAAAACAAAAACAAACAAACAAACAAACCAAAAATCCTGAGCAGAACTAGAAGCAATGGAATGGAGAGGGTTTTCGTTACTGAGTATTGGGAAGTGGGGCAGGAGCCAGCGGAAGAAGGAAAGCACGAGAAAGGAAAGGTGCTCAGAGCCCAGCAGTTGCACGTTCCCGTCAACCCATTTCACTGGAGGAGTGTTCTATGGTTTGGGAAGGATTTTGATAATCTACCTAATTTTATCTTCTCACAGGACAAAGCTACAGCAAACTCAGTGACGGATCTCATTGCCTGATTCATGACTTAGGTGGCAAGCACTCCCACTGGGCGACAGCAGAGCTATGGGAACAAGGAAACAAAACAACCTGATTGGTTGACATCAGGACAGTTCAGGGTACATTTTTATAAGTATTAAAGTGCAGGGGACTTCCTTATTATGCTGACTCAAGAAGACTAGAGTCTCCTGTTTTTAGGAAAACTTGGCTTGGCTTGAGATCTATCTGCTCCCTTAAAGTTTCGATCAGTGATGTGTGTGGTACTTAGCAGGAATGACTCCCATATTGGTTTAGTTTGGTCTACTGGGACCTATGCAGGTGCTTAGAGGGAAACTGTGGCCTCCCATGTTTTATTTTATTTAATTTTTTGTTTTTAGTTTTTTTGTTGTTTTTTGTTTTTCAAGGTAGGGTTTCACTCTAGCCCAGGCTCACCTAGAATTCACTATGTAGTCTCAGGGGGACCTCAAACTCATGGCCATCATGCCCGGCTTCCCATAATATTGTTTAACAACCTTCACAGCCAAGAGGAGAGCTAGGCAGATTATCTCTGTTTTAAAGAGAAGAAAACTGAGGCCCAGAGGGACCAGAGATTTCTTAGGATGATACAACAAAAACACAAAACTCCCCATTTTCAGTCACAACCCTGCACCCTGCTTTCTGTCCTCCCTTAGGCGCTGTCAGAAGTAGGAGGAGCTGGGGTACCAGCAGTCAGCGGGATCTGGATGGAGATGGTCGGCCTGGGCAGCACGTCGGGAGACCTCGGCTGGAACACTAGAGTGCGTGTGGTGAGGGGGAGGGCTGTGGGCTCCGCTCAATATCCCCGAGAACGTGAATGTGGGGTCCGGTTGAGAATGGGAGTCAGCAGAAGCAGCCCAGTACTTAGGAGCTGGCGCTTGGGGCACACGCCTGTCATCTCAGAAGATCAAGAGTTCCAGACACGGTGCCATGTGCCTTTAATCCCAGCGGTAGGAGGATCGACATGCATTTGAGGCCACCCTTAGACTACATAGTGAATTCCAGGTTAGCTTGGGGTAGAGTGAGACCCTACCTCCGAAAAAAAAAAAAAAAAAAAAAGAGTTCCAGGCCAACCTGGGTTACGTAGTGAAACCCTGCTGTTGAAGGTGCAAAGCCAGGGTGGAGAGATGGCTTAGCAGTTAAGGCACTTGTCTGACAAGCCTAAAGACCCAGGTTCAATTCTCCAGTACCCGCACAAGGTAATGCATGCATCTGGAGTTTGTTTGCAGTGGCTAGAGGCCCTGGAGCACCCATTCTTTCTATCCGCCTCTCTCTCTCTTAAATAAATAAAATCTTTAAAAAATATTTTATTCTTATTTATTTATTAGAGAAAGAGAGAGGGAAAGAGGCAGGTAGAGAGAAAGAGAGAGAATGGGCATGCCAGGGCATCTAGCCACTGCAAATGAACTCCAAACACGTGGGCCACCTTGTGCATCTGGCTTACATGGGTCCTGGTGAATTGAACCTGGGTCCTTTGGCTTTGTAGGCAAGTACCTTAATTGCTAAGCCATCCCTCCAGCCCAGTAAATAAAATCTTAAAAAAAAAAAAAAAAGGTGCAAAGTCTGCTGGCCTGCCATTTGATTCCCCAGTAACCATGTGAAGTCAGGTGCACAAAGCAGCACATGCCTCTGCAGTGGCAAGAGGCCCTGGTGTGCCCATTCTCTCTCTTAAAATAAATGTGTATGTGTATAATTTTTTACTCCATTACAGTGAAAACTTTGGTTACTTCCGTGGGTTTGGCTGAGGCTGAGGCAGCCCTCATTTTAGGTGATGGAATGCTTGAAGCACTTGCTTGGATCCCAGCATGTGGGAGCTAGATGCAGAAGCATTAGAAATTCAAGGTTATCCTCTGCCACATAGTGAGTTCAAGGACAGCCTGGGCTACACGAGACCCCATTTCAAAAGCAAGTAAACAAGTTAAAGTGTGGCATTCCCAGTCTTATGGTTTAGAGCGAGAGCTGGGCGTGGTGATGCACACCTGTAACTGCAGCATTTGGGAGTTGGAAGGTCAAGAATTAAAGGCCAGCCTGGATTACATGAGACTGTGTTTTAAAAATAAATAAACAGGGGTGCAACAATGGCTTAGCGGTTAAGGTGCTTGCCCGTGAAGCCTAAGGACTCACGTTCAACTCTCCAGATTCCACGTAAGCCAGACACACAAAGTGACACAAGGTAGCATATGTGCATGAGGGGGTGCACATGTCTGGAGTTCGATTGCAGTGACTGAGGCCCTGGTATGCACGTTCTGTCTTTCACTCTTGCTCTCTCTCTCATAAAAAAATAAAAAGGCCCGTCTGTTGGGCTGGCCTCAAAATAAATAAGTAAATAAATGATTAAAAAAAATAAAGTCAGGTGTGGTGGCGCACGCCTTTAATCCCAGCACTTGGGAGGCTGAGGTAGGAGGATCGCTGTGAGTTCGAGGCCACCCTGAGACTACATAGTGAATTGCAGGTCAGCCTGGCCTAGAGTGAGACCCTACTTCCAAAAAAAAAAAATTAAATTAAATTAAAAAAAATCAAGGAACATTTCAAGACGGGGATGACCATGTCACTGGCAGACCTTAACAGTGGGAATTTCTCCTAAATACAAAGTTATTAGTATGTGCAAAGATTTAGCCAATAGTATTGGTTGTATTGAGAAAAAACGGAAATAACCTAAATGTCCTACAATAGGGGACTCATTGGGTTAATTTTTCTTTATCTTTATAACAGCAAACAGGTGCCCCTCACAAACAACATTGTAGATGTACATTTCAGGTCACAGAGTGATGTGCATCACGTGTACCCGTGCAGGCGACCATCTGTGAGTGCGTATAAAGGTTTGGGCTTTCAAGCCCTTTTCGTAGTCTCCTAGAATCCTCAGTGGGGCCACCATTATCTTCTCAGCTGCAAGACTTACAAAGTTCCTCTCCCTAATCTCATCCTGAATTTTCCAGTGACTGTGTCAGGTTCTCAGAGACAGGACAAGCATCCATCTGCCACACGGAGGACAGAGGTCGCAATTCAGGGTCACTTGTTTGGAAGGTCTTGGGCCTCGTAGCCAATTCTCACCGTCTGTCACTTAAGATGCCCCAAGTCCCACCTCCCCATTCCAGGCTCTCTGTGCCTTCTTTTTGCTTCTTACCCAGCTAGGTTCCTTCCTCCAAGGTCCTCCTGTCCCTTTGCGTCTCCTTGCTCCTGACCCCCACTGTGAGGCAGAATGCCTCCCTCACAGCGCAGTTATAGCTTGCATCACTACGGGGTGCTGCCCCAGACAGCCAGCTGTGGAGAGGGGAGCGACACCTGGAAGAGAAATTCTTCTTCGGCGCCAGCAGCTTTGAGGGCTGTGAAGGAAGAAGCCTGCGGGCCAGAGCTCTAGACAGAACACGTACCCCAGCCCAGCCTGTAGAACAAATGGGCCAAGAGCTTCCTGTGGGTGCTCGAGTGGATAAATCCGGCCAGCCTGGTTTGAGGCTGAGTTCTGAAGATGGCAGGTAGATGTCAGGATAAACCCACCGAAGATGTTGGATGTGGATGAGCTGGGGCAAAAGCAAGAGGAGGAAAGGACTGTGTGTGTGTGTGTGTGTGTGTGTGTGTGTGTTTGGGGGGAGGGTCCCAAGAAGGAAGTAGGACCCAGCAATACCTCTATTTCCGAGTCATGGCCTATGCAGATCCAGAAATAGAAGACTGAGACGGACAATTTCTTGGGCTAGAGGTCTTATTTTAATGCAAGGAAAGAGAGTGGTGAGGTTCAGAGCAAAAGAAGGAACCCTGAACCACCAAGGAGAAGAGTGACTTTACGTGTTTCGGAATGGTGGTGGTTGGAGGGGGGGAGTGGAATTCTTCACTGAGCTACATGGGGTGTCTGGGACATGAGTGGGGGAGGAGGATTAGCAATAGCCAGGTTGGCTGGACCTCCCCCTGCACCTCTTTAAACTCTTTTAGGGAAGTGAGACTTTAAATTTCATTACTAGCCAGAGTTACCAGGTGCTGGTTCTGAAGACATTTTCTCCTCAGTTCAGGTACAGTAAGGCCCAGTCAATTACCATGATGGGAGGGATTTAAGATGCCAGGCCTAGTGTGGGCATACGGGGAGAGCGCTGAGGGCAGCCAGCCAGCCAAGCCGCTCTTTGAAATCTCGTTTACCTTCACAGAAATGCCAGGCCTAGTTAGGGCATGGCCAGGTGGGAGGGGGCAGAGAGGAGGATGCAAGGAGAGCTCTGGGACTCAAGTTTCATTTATGTCCCCAGAGAGACAATTTTAGAGGGGACTGGGAGGCAAGCCTCGTAGGATCATGGGGCTGCTTCCTTCTGGATCGAGGTCAGGAGGCTCCCCCCTCCCTGGGCAGCGAATTCAGAGGTTGATATCCTACTTCCCCATCAGGAAGGCATTATCCACGTGTTGGGACTGTGGTCTGGATGAATGCGCTTAACAGACGAATTATCAAATTGTCATTCAAAGGGTGACAATAGATGTGAGCCACATCTGTCCCTGTCACTGCAAACTAGCAAGGTGGTTCTTGTCATTTTATAGTCAAGGAAGCTGGTCCTGCATCTTTGGTTGGCTATGTCAGCAGCAGGGTAAGACTTCCTATCACCCAGACGCTCCACGCAGCTCCTGGGGCAGGCTAGGCTTTCTGCCTCAACTTCCCTGACCAGCTGAGTGACTCAGAGGAGGGGCGTCGACCCCTCAAGACAGTGTGAAGACCAAAATTCTCCCATCACGACATCTCATTAGTTGATTTAGGAATCCAGAACAATTTTGTTTTTTCTTTCTTTCTTTTCTTTCCTCTTTCCTTTCTCTCTCTCTCTTTCTTTTCTTTCCTTCTCTCTCTCTCTTTGTTTGCTTGTTTGTTTGTTTTTCAAGGTAGGGTCTTGCTCCAGCCCAGGCAGACATGGAATTCACTCTGTAGTCTCAGGGTGGCCTCGAACTCGCAGAGATCCTCCTACCTCTGCCTCCCCAGTGCTGAAATTAAAGGGGTGCGCAGAACAATTTTCAAGGACTGCACTGTGACTGTATGTGTGTGGGGGGGGGTGTCTGTTCTGAAGAGGGGCGCAGGTGTCCCAGGGCTGCTCCCTCGCGGCCGACGAGAGGGAGCTGGAGGCAGCGGGTGGGAGCATGCGGAGCCGGGGAAGGGACGTGGGCCGGCGCCGGCGCCGGGGCCGGGGGTGTCTGGAGCGGGGACCGGGCTCCCGGGGCGGGCTGGCGAGCTGGGGCGGGGGCGGGGAGGCCGCCGCCCGGCCCGTACTTCCCCTTCGCCGCTTAGCGCTGCAACAGCCTGATTTCCCCGAAGTGATGCGGCGCCGCGGGCCAATGGGCGCGCGGGCCCGGCGGGCGGGGCGGGGCGTGCGCGGGGAATCCCGCCCGGCGTTTAGAGCGCGCGGCGCCCGCGGCCTCGGCACAGCGCGCCACGGCTCGCAGCGGGCGGCGGGACGCGGGCACCTCCCCTCCGGCCGGGCCCTCGCCGCCGCGGTGGCCGAGGTGAGCCGGGCCGGGCGGCGCGGGGGGCGGCGCGGGGCCGCCGGGAAGTGCGGGCCCCGGCCCCGGCCCGCGGGGAGGCGAGCGGGCCACCGGGAGCGGCGGGGGCGGGACGCGCCGCGCACCGGCGTTGCATTCTCGCCGAGCGCGCGCACACTCCGCGGCGCAAGGGGGCCGCTGGGATCCACCCGGGCCCGGGGCCCCGAGGGCTGGGTGACGAGCGGAGGTGCCACAGGTGCCCCTCGCCCCACCTCTCGCCCACGGAGGGGCTAGCGGGCGCCAAGGGCTGGCATCCCGGCCTCGGCGTGCGGGGGCACGGGCTGTCAGGCGTGGAATGCACTGGGGTGGGAGGGTCGTGGCGGCGGCGGTGGCGGAGGAGGAAGTGTCCAGGATGCAGAGTGACTGCCTGCCCATTAGGGAAGGTGCGCAGTAGGTGGCGGTAATTCTTGGCATCAAGCAGAAGCCTCTCTCCAGGGACTGAATTCTGAGAGAAAAGTTCTGGTATTGAGAGATACAGATAGATAGGTGTGTGTGTGTGTGTGTGTGTGTGTGTGTATTTTGGCTCTTTTGCATATAAATCCTGAAGCCGGTGTGTGTGTGTGTATGTGTGTATTTTGGCTCTTTTGCATATAAATCCTGAAGCCATCCAAACTTGCAGGCTTGTTTCCTCCTGGGACAAGCCGGATGAGGGTGAGAGAAGGGACAGGTGTCTTTTGCCAAGATGTTAGAGAAATCTGGGGAGAAATTTCATTCCGGTGCAGGCCCCCTTGTGCATGACTTGAGGATCTGGTCGCTGAAGGCCAGGGGTGGGGGGGTTAATGACTGGGATACCGGGGTGTGAGGGCAGGTATTTTAAGTGTCCTTGGGTGGGGCGGCAAGGGTTGTGTTCAACAAACTCCAAACAGGAGCCTTGTGTCTTCTCTCCACAGCCACCATGCCCATCACTCGGATGCGCATGAGACCCTGGCTAGAGATGCAGATTAATTCCAACCAAATCCCAGGGCTGATCTGGATTAATAAAGTGAGTGTAACTCTTCGGGTTTTTTTTTTTTTTTTTCTGCCACTGTTTTAACCCATGTTCCTCAGGGGAGAAACTTCACCCACAGGTCAGAGATGGCAGTGTGGAGGACAGGCAGATGTATTTCCCAGTAGGTCCTGCAGGAGTGTGCCAGGCCCAGGCTTGGGCCTTCCTTGCAGTCCTACCTTTCTCAAGGTATGATCAGGATGCCCAGTGAAAGGCACTTAAAAAGTTTCCAGCAGCAAGGGTCCCAGCATTTGCAGCACTTGAATTTTTGTCCAGTTGGATGGATGCGTCAGAAGGGTGGGCACTACTGGACAGAAAGGTAGCTAGCTCAGTAGAGGACCCTGGAATTAAATTTGTACTAGTTAACTGTGGCCTAAGAAGCCTAAAGTTGGTGCACTTGTGGCGGCATAGACCCTTAGTAACCGTCATGGTGTTCATTGCAGTAATAGCAACAGTCTCTGTGCCTGAGTATCCTGTGGAGATTGTTTTCACTTGATCTCCACACTAGTCCTGGGAGGTGGGTCCCAGATCAGGAGACTGCGGCACTTAGAGGTAAATAACAAGATCATATCAAAAGTGTGAAAGACAAGATTTCAACTTGAACAGTCTGACCAAAAGTCCATTGCAAAAAAATAAAGTAGGGCCGGGCGTGGTGGTGCACACCTTTAATCCCAGCACTTGGGAGGCAGAGATGGAAGGATCACCATGAGTTTGAGGCCACCCTGAGACTATGTAGTGAATTCCAGGTCAGCCTGAGCTAGAGTGAGACCCTACCTCAAAAAAAATTAATAAAGTAATAATACTAGTAAGACTTTAAGCTGTGTCCCCACATTATGTGCTAACCTTTTGTGTTCAAAAAACACTTCCCCCACCCCAGGTATGTTTTCTTTTTTTTAAATGAGAGAGAGAGAGAGAGAATTGGTGTGCCAGGGCCTCCAACCACTGCAGTCAAACTCCAGATGTGCTTGTGTCACCTTGTGCGTCTAGCTTACATGGGATCTGGAGAGTTGAACATGGGTCCTTAGGCTTCGCAGGCAGGCACTTTAACTGCTAAACTACTTCTTCAGCCCTGTTGTCTTGTTTTAGAGGAGAGAAAAGTATGAGGAGGTAGAAAGGTAGAGTGACAGGTGCCAGAGTCACACAGGTTGTCACCATCCAAGTCTAGAACTTTCTGAGGGTGTGACCGAGACGCCCTGAGTAGGAGCCAGTGGCCGTGCGAATCCTGAGCTAGGCTGTGCTTACGCTAGAAGTCTGTGTTCTCGCTCCCACGAGCCAGACAGAAGCACCCTAGAGCTTACATGCCAGAGCCGTAAAAGGGTGCTATGTGGGGGTCCCCGCGTGTCAGTGACATGTGGGGGTCAGAGGTCTTAGCTGCTGGTTCCGTGGCTCTTCAGAACCCAGAGCTCTTCCTGAGAGATCCAGAGTGGTCTGTTGAAGGCAGTAAAGTCAACCCAAGGCAGATGTCAGGGTGAAAAGGGGAAGTTAGCCTTTTCCCAGGCTTGGGGGCAGGGCGCAGTCAGCGGCAAAGCCTGTGGCCTCTGAGCTGACACGGCCTTGTGTGTGTGTTGTTCAGGAAGAGATGATCTTCCAGATCCCATGGAAGCACGCTGCCAAGCACGGCTGGGACATCAACAAGGATGCCTGTCTGTTCCGGAGCTGGGCCATTCACACAGGTGTGCCCGAGGGTCAGAGAAGACGCAGGGGAGGCCCCTGGTGCTGATGTGGAGTGGGGTGTCCCCTGAGCTCCCCCGTGCGGCCAGCAGAAGTATTTGGGAGGGGGCCGGCAGACCTGTGTTTCTTAAGGACAAAATCCATTGTTTCAGAGGATACCCAAGAGTGAGTTTTAAAGCCCTCTTAGAAAGCATGCCTTCAGGGAGTCTGTGACTAGATTACAGTTCTTCTTGGAGAAAGTTGCAGTCAGGGCATTGAAAGAGACTTTCATCTTCCTTCCTCCAGGTATTGACCAAGAACTTTTGTCCAAAACCCATTTGGTTGGTGGCTTCCTTCCATCCTTGAGGGAATCAGGCACTTGGCCCAATCAGCTTACATATTAGTTATATTATTAATATAATTAATATTATTAATATTACATACTAGAAGGAAACATCAGTTGAGTCCCAATTCCTACCCTCTGGTTGCTGAGGGAAACAGGCTGTCAGGGATGGTGCTGGAGGCGCTCTCCAGTGCGCCCGGCTGGTCCCTTCGCTGAGACCTCTGAGGGGTTTTATGCCAAGCCTGTGCATTTGAGAAGCCCCAGGCCCAAGGTTCTCGCAGTGTGTGTCCAGGAGTATCTGCTGGTCCCACCACTCTGGACATCTGGAGGACTCTTGCCTCCTTCCTCCAGGCCAGGGGCAGCTGACCATGCACTTCGTTGTCCTTCCCTCTAGGCCGATACAAAGCAGGGGAAAAAGAACCAGATCCCAAGACGTGGAAGGCCAACTTCCGCTGCGCCATGAACTCCCTGCCGGACATCGAAGAGGTGAAAGACCAGAGTAGGAACAAGGGCAGCTCGGCAGTGCGCGTGTACCGGATGCTGCCACCTCTCACCAAGAACCAGAGGAAAGGTAGCCCGCCGCCGCCGCCGGGCCTTGGGAAGAAGGGAGGAAGGAACGTCAGCTGGGTGGGCCCGTGCCCGGTAGCTGACAGCTTGTCTCGTCTGTCCCGCAGAGAGAAAGTCCAAGTCCAGCCGAGACACGAAGAGCAAGGCCAAGAGGAAGGTGAGCGCGGGCCTGCACCTCCAGGCGTGTGGTCATGGCGTGTCAGGGTGGGCAGCGGGGGAGAGTTCCGGGCGTGTGGTCATGGCGTGTCAGGGTGGGCAGCGGGGGAGAGTTCCAGGCGTGTGGTCATGGCGTGTCAGGGTGGGCAGCGGGGGAGAGTTCCGGGCGTGTGGTCATGGCACGTCAGGGTGGGCAGCGGGGGAGAGTTCCGGGCGTGTGGTCATGGCACGTCAGGGTGGGCAGCGGGGGAGAGTTCCAGGCGTGTGGTCATGGCGTGTCAGGGTGGGCAGCGGGGAAGAGTTCCGACGGGCCTGAGCTTCTCTCTCCCCCAGCAGTCCTGTGGGGACTCCAGCCCAGAGACCTTCTTCGATGGGCTCAGCAGCTCTACCCTGCCCGATGACCACAGCAGCTACACAACCCAGGGCTTCCTGGGCCAGGACTTGGAAGTGGAACGAGCCCTTACTCCTGGTGAGCCTGTGGGTTGGGCTTTGTAGTCTTGGGTCGAGGAGGAGTCCTGGTTGTAGAAGGCGGTCTGTGAGGGCAGCTTGCAAGGTGGGACATGCGGGGAACTGTGGAGACTTGAGCACTCGGTCCTGACCCGCGCTTTCTGCCGTCTCCTCCCCTCACCCCCAGCACTGTCACCGTGTGTTGTCACTAGCACTCTCCCCGACTGGCACATGCAGATGGAAATCGTTCCAGATAGCACCAGTGACCTGTACAGCTTCCAGGTGTCGCCCATGCCTTCCACCTCCGAAGGTCTGTTTTCTTGGGGCCTGGCTTGCCTCTAGTGTGAGTGGGCCCTGGGGGGAAAAAGATGCTCAGAAATCCACCTGCCATTGAGCTGCTCAAGCTGAGTATTGCTTATGGGGCTGAGACAAGTCCCTGGGACGCAGGAGGGTAGTTCAGAGTACACTGAGGGCTTTGCTTGGTGGGCTGGGGCCTGGAGGGAAGGATCCAGGGCTGTATCTTGGTCAAAGGTGGCTACCCAGTGTCTGCAGGGTGAGGAAGGAAGTAGAAGGGGAGGGGCAAGGCCTCCCTTCATAGTTTGGGAGAGTGAGTCATCAGGCCAGTGTCCTGTTCTGAAATCTCCAGGACAGGCAGATGTTGGTTGGGAGGGTGTGTGTGTGTGTGTGTGTGTGTGTGTGTGTGTGTGTGACAGAGAGAGGGAGAGGGAGAGGGAGGAGGTACAGAAGCCGAGGGGGATTAAATGTCAGGGCAGTTGTGGCCATGGTTGGCCAACCTCTCTGTCTCCATGCACAGCTGCCACGGATGAGGATGAGGACGGGAGATTACCCGAGGACCTCATGAAGGTAAAGACATTCTTTTGGAGTGGTCCCTTCTCTGGGAGGAGCAAGAAAGCCAGAGTGGAGAGTGGCCGGGCACTGTTGTCACCTGGCTGCTTGCATAGTCCTTACAAGTGTCCCATCTACATGGCCAGAGGTCACTGCTCTTCTTGGTGGGAAAGGCACTGCATACTGAGAGCAGGTGGGAGGGCCGGTCTTCGACGGCCCATCCTGAAGCCAGCCTGGGGGTTCCAGACAGTTCTGGGAGCCAGCCATCACTAGCGCCCAGTCCTCTGTACTAACAGGCCCATCCTTGCTGGTTTGGGAAATGCACATGAGGTTTCAATAATCAGTCCTGGGATCTGCAATATGATGGCTTTTAAAAACAGCATTTTTTTTTTAGCAAGTTATCCTCTAGTTTATTTTTTTCTGCTGCAGTGTTGAAAGTGAACATAAAACGGTTTTTGAGGTAATTTTATCCTGGCTCTGTCCCACAGAAAGTTGAGACTTGGGCCCAGTTCCTTATCTCTAGTTTCCCTGGTTATCTTTTCTGGACTTGTTATGCTAACCTTTGCTTAAGCTGCACTGCTCCTTTCTCTGCCCTCACACAGTTGAGGGAAGTTGCGGAGGGTGGGGATGGGAAGAGAGGGACAGTGACCCTAGGACGAGGGCCATTGTAGGTTTGGACCGTCCCACTCTTGGGCCTTGTTCTGACAGCTCTTCACGTGGCCGTCCACTGGAGAGTGTGAAAATGTCTCAGGTTGTGATCACGGCAGGGAGAAGGGTCACAGGCTGATTCTGCTCAAGAAGGCAGCTGACGGCTCCTTGCTCTCTCTTCCCAGCTCTTCGAGCAGTCCGAATGGCAGCCAACAAGCGTGGATGGAAAGGGATACTTGCTCAATGAGCCCGGCGCCCAGCCCACCTCGGTCTACGGAGACTTCAGCTGCAAGGAGGAAACAGAGGTTGACAGCCCTGGGGGTAAGAAACCCCTGATCTTTGTGGCTTTTTGGAGGCGGGGCAAGCTTGGAGGAGCTACAGAAAGCAAAGGGTCAGGTCCAGGGGAGAGCATCCTTAAACTCAGTGGTTAGGGGTGCAGACAGCTCATGAACCAGCTGCTGGGGCTGGCCTAAAGATTGAGGGGGCAGGCATGAGGGAAAGAAGCTGTGCTGTGTCTGGCTTTTAGGGACAACTTGTGTGATGTGACACGGGAGAACATGCCTTCTGTCCCCTCACACACCTTCTGTGCCTCTCCTAGGGGATATCGGGATGGGCCTACCACGCGTCTTCACTGATCTGAAGAACATGGACACCAACTGGTTTGACAATCTGCTATCCCCAGTGAGGCTGACCTCTATCCAGGCCATTCCTTGTGCACCATAGCTGGACCCTTGCAACTCACGGGCTCTCCTAAAAGAGCAAGATCCGGCATCGTGATGGCTGAGGTGCAGAGAGGCTAGACTGTTGTGGGCCCCTCAACACAGCCAGGTGCAACACCCCTGCCAAACTGGGATGGACCACCCTCCTTGGGTCAGTGGAGTCTCATGATCCAGAAGGCCAGGGTCTGCGCTTGTCTTACGGAGTAAAGCTGGCCCTGCCTGCTGGGACGATGGGATTGTTTTGAGGTAGAAGACCTGCACAGGAGTGAGCCTCGAGCTCTTCTCAGCCCACATGTCTGGAGAGGGTCTTGTCACTAAGCTGGCCGAAGGGGAACAGATCGGTGACCTCAGAAAATCATTGCTCCGACCCCAGGGTTTGCTCTGCACTGTGGGAGACATTTGCACTAAGAGTCCTGTTCCCAAAGAACCTCTTCCCCTTCCCAGCTGAGCCCTGGGGACTGTTCCAAAGCCAGTGAAATGTGAAGGAAACATGGGGTCCCACAGGGCTCTGCTCCCTCAGCCTCAGGAGCTGCTCCCTGCCCCGGCTGAGGGGCCTGGGGAGAAACATGGCACTTTTCCTGTGGACCCTGCCACATTTCTGATCACAGGTGTACACTAACATTCCCCCCAAAGCCCTGGCCTTCGCATTTATTTATATAGTGCCTTGCCTCTTGCCCACTGCCCCCTTTGGCCCCAGCAGCCCTCAGCAGGCCCAGGGAAGGGAGTGCGAGCACCTTGGCGTGACTTTGAAAACCGGAAACTCCATGCAACCACTAAGTCATGTGTGATCACACGTGCACTTGTGTAAATACTGTAGATGCCTTTTTATAAAAAGTTAATTGTTTATAAGGAGTGTGGCCTTTTATTTAGAGATTATTGTTGGTTTTACACTTAATGGAGATGTTTTGGTGGACCCGTCACTGGTAATCCTGCCTAAACGTGGGGAGAGTCCTGGCTTGTATCCGGTGCCGAACCTTGTCAGCTGTGGTCATGGAGAAGACGGGAGGAGGAGGGGACTGGCCTGTCACAGAGACATGCTCATGTAAATGCTTAGTCAATTGTCCTCGGCTGGGGCCGTGGCTGGGAGTTGATTCTGGGCTCTTGGGGCCTGTGACCTGTTAGGATTTAAGTTCCTCTGAGGAGTATGCTGTAGACTGTCCTGCTGGCTGTGCAATGCCAGTGCAAACAGCGGGCACACAGTGTGACACAGCTCACAGACAACAGTCCAGGAAGTGTCTGTGGGGCTTGCTGTGCTAGACTTTACTTGCTGTCAGCTTTATATAGTGATGGAAGTGTCCACACTACACTTGTACTAGGCACGTGTGTCAACTGCACACCAGATGTGTGACAGTTAAAAACTGGAGTTTTAATTTCTTTTTTGAAATATATTTGATTTATTTGATGGGGAGAGAGAGGGAGGGAGGGAGAGTGGGTGCACCAAAGCCTCCAGGCACTGCAAACAAACTCCAGGTGCATGAGCCCGTCACCTTGTGCATCTGGCTTAAATGGATTCAGGGGAGTTGAACCTAGGTCCTTAGGCTTTGCAGGCAAGTGCCTTAACCACTAAGCCATTTTTCCAGCCCTGGATTTTTAATTTCTATGAAAATTTAAATAGCTGCATGTTAATGTAAATTTAAATTTGAGAATTTACCCATAGTGGTTACTGTTTTGGACAGTAAGTAGATGAATGGCCTGGGGACAGATCTAGGTGAGTGAGACGCTGGAGGACTTGGAATAGGAGCTTGGGACTATTTACTTTCTGTTTCAAGACTATTTGACTAATTGAACAGTCAAAACTTGACTACGAGTCCTGAATACCAACCTCATACAGTCTGAAACAGGTTCGTGTTTTAGGAAAACCTTGGATGACTTTACAAAGATGCCCAGCTTTGTAGCACCTTTAGACCCAAGGTTATTCTAAGGACTTGCCACATGTTTGGGCATTCACGAGAGTTTCAGTCTAACCCCTAACTACCTAAGCTGCTGCTTGTGGGAGCTAAGAGGTCACTGGAAGATGGGGTTAGTATGAACGACATTGTGGCCATCAAGGACCACTTTCCAATGGGATAAGCTTAACAAGGTTGTAGGCCTCAGCCATGCCAGGTAAAAGTGTTGTGCCAGGTTTCCAGATTAAGGGCATTTCTGATCAGTCATGGGGCTCCTTGCTTTGCCCCAGACATGTTATTTTAAATGGGCTGCATTGTTCATGCAGCTCACCTAGCAGTAGGCAGAGAGCCAGAGGCTAATGTGCGAGCTAGTGAGGGTATTGGGACCACCGTGACCTCTGGGTTAAGAACTTTCTCATAGCTCTCCAGAAGTGTCCAGTAGGGCTGGCCAAGGACATCTGTGACCCTGGTGAAAGCTCTGGGTTTGGTTGGAGGTAGAGTTCTTTCCTCTGGGCGTGAAGACCTCTTGTTGGTGGACCCGGGCCATGCCCAGGCTGTGATTCTCTGGAACCAATAGGCTTTCTTTCATACTGTAGGGCACAGATCCAAAAATCCAGTCAAGTGGGGGGAGGGCAAAAGGGAGAGGTTTCCTCCGGGCAGGCAGCCCGTGGCTAGAACACACAGCAGGAAGCATTTTCCTATGTCTGATGTTATTTCTTAACTAGGACACAAACTGCCCCCTCTATACTGAGGATGTGTGAAATTCATCAGACCCCTGTCAGCAGAGGCAGGAGGCCAGGTGGGACCAGGAGAGGAGGCGATGCACACCTTTAACAGGAGCTCCTTTGTGAAGGCAAGTGTAAGACCTCCCTGGCTGATCATGGGGTTTGCCTAGCTCCAAGCAGCTCCCAAGAGAGCCACTGTGGTTGTTATTTTAGGAGCGGAGTTCGCAGAAGCCCCCACCTCTGCTGGCTCACTGGTGAGGCAGGTTGATGGAGTCTATGCTATGAATGGACTGAGGAGTTGAGAGGGAGACAGTTAGGGTAACTGGACCCCTACAAGTAAAAAAGACAGAAAAGTCTGTACTTGTTAGAAACCAAAGATGATCTTTTTGTCTCGTCTAGTTTTCTAGACCTGTTTTTTTTTTTTTTTCCCCTAAATGTTTATTTGAGAGAGAGGGGGAGAGGCAAATAGAGAGAGAAAGGGCTCCCCAGGGCCTCCAGCCACTGCCAACAAAAACTGCAGACACATGCATCACCTTGTGCATCTGGCTTATGTGGGTACTGGGAAGTTGAACTTAGGTCCTTAGGCTTTACAGGCAAGCACCTTAACCACTAAGCCATCTCTCCAGCCCTGTTTTTTTTTTTTTTTTAATTCTTTTACAAATAACTAGGACCCCCACCTGGGAGGGAGTTCTTTTATAGGATTTGAACATTATAGTTGGTCAAGTTCAGCCCCCGGAACTTGGTGTCAGGGCTAGCCTCTTTTTGAGACAGTCCCAGCCCTAGCCAACCAGTTGTTCCTCTGGTTCACCTGAGCTGGAAGACAGCCCACCATTATAAGGTTATAAATACCTTTGCAAGGGGAAGGCAGGCTCTCTGACCACTTGGGAACTTCCAGCTGTGGGTGAGTTTTTCCCTTAGCTGAGCCTGCGTTGGCCAGGCCCAGGCCCAGCCAGGTTGAGCTGAGGGGAGGGCCCAGCCCTTACTCTCCACGTGGGCTCCTTTATCCCCTCCAGCTCCCCACATGGCAGGAGTTCTTTGAATTTTTTTCCTCTTTCTTTTTTTTTCCCATGGTTTTCTAGGTCCTCCACATGGGATCTCTATCCTTGGTTTTGTACTTCCATCAATAAATATAATAATAATTATCCTTCTCAGTCTTTTTGTTGTTGTTGTTTTTTGTTTTATTTTTCGAGGTAGGGTCTTGCTTTAGCTCAGGCTGACCTGGAATTCACTATGTAGTCTCAGGGTGGCCTTGAACTAGTGATGATGCACCTACCTCTGCCTCCTGAGTGCTGGGATTAAAGGCATGCACCACCACACCTGGCTTCTTCAGTCTTTTTTTTTTAATTCAATTCTTTGATTAAAATTATACCTATAACCTAGTATTTGGGGGTTCAAAGACTTTCCGAAACCCCTAAACCAGTTACAGAGTGATGGAGGGAAGGAATGGAGAAGCTAGGACGGAGGGAATCAAGGACACACTGCAACAGGAGGAGTCACCTAAGGAGACGGCACTTCCAGCCAGCAGAACTCAACAGACTTCAACATCTGGCTGGATAACGACAACAGAGATTCGCAGTGATCACCGTGTGCCAGGCACTGTGCCAACCCTCCCATGTGTGCTATCACACTGGCAGCCTCCCCACCCCCGATTCCCTCGTTCACAGAGCAGGAAACCAACGCTCCACAGGCAGAAGGGGCTTGCCCAAGATGACTCAGCCAGTCATGGAGAGTGGGTTCCAACCCACATCTATCCATGCCCAGAACCCAGGTTAGCTTCCACACTGTCAGACTGCCCGCTGAGAAGGGGACTGAGGCCTGGGAAGAGCTGGCAAGGGGCAGGCTGGTACCCTAGGCCAAGAAGGCATTGGGGACTTTGATGGGCAGCAGCAAAGGCTGCAGCTGCTATGTCACCCCTGCCCCCTCCTGACACCCTAGACCACATAATGGCTTGGCTCCCAGAAGCCCCAGGGCCCCAGCAGGGTGCAGTTTGGCTCAGCTATCAAGGGAAGCACTGCCCCACCTATGCCCAGAAGGCCACCTGCTCTTTCAGGGGGTGGGGCCCAAAGTGCTATTCTATAGCCAGGCTTGTAACCAGGCCTCAGGGGAAGGGCAGCTTTGCCTGTCATGTGTTCCAGAGGACTCTGGCCTGCTGGACCTTAGCTCTAAGGTTCAAAGAGGACTTACCTGTCATTCATTTCTCCCAGGGCTCAGTGACCTGTCCTTTGGTCCTTTAGAGGTCTGGACTCTGGGTGACTAACTCACTGCCAGCTCCATTGCTGGGGTCACACTTGTAACTGTGGTGGCTTCTTCTTCTTCTTTTTAAAGACAGTGTCTCTGTAGTTTAAACTGGCCTCAAACTTGCTCTGTGGCTGAGGATGACCTTGAACTTTGTGTGAGTGAGTGAGTGAGTGTGTGTGTGGTGTGTGTTTGAGGTAGGGTCTCACTGTAGCCCAGGCTGACCAGGAATTCATTCTGTAGTCTCTGGCTGGCCTCAAACTCACAGCAATCCTCCTACCTCAGCCTCCCCAGTGCTAGGATTAAAGGGGTGCAGCAAAAGTTCAAGGCTGACCTTGAACTCTGCATCTCTCTGCCTCTACTTCCCAAGTGCTGGGGTTACAAGTAGGCTCCCGCATGTCCAGCCTGTAGCTTCTTGATCCCTGAGAAGCTCCAGCCCTCTGCCAGCTCTTGGTCGCTGTCCCACCTCAGGCAGGTGCTGGGTCACACACACCAGCTTCCTACAGAGGACATGGCCTCAGCCTCACAGAGGGGCAGCTGAGCTGGGCCCCGTGTTTTCTTACCCTCTTCCTGTCCTTCAAATCCTCTTGGAGTGCTGGGGAGACACTTCAGCCGATAAGAGCACTTGTTGCACAAGCGTGAGGGCCTGATTCACCTTGAGTTTGATTCCCCAGCACCCACGTAACCAGATGAACGTGGCCATGCATGATTGTAAAACCCCAATCCTGCGGGGAGTGGAGAACAGAAAATTTCTGGGGCTAGCTGGTCAGCTACTTAGAGACTCTGTCTCGAAGAAACACAACATAGATGCTGTTAGAGGAGGACCCCTAACATTCTCCTCTGGGCTCCGCATGTGTGGGCATGCATGCACACACGCGTGCATATGCCACTGTGTACACAAAAGCCATTTGTGTCAGAAAAAAGATGGAGACGAGTGGGAATGTCTACGACAGGGGAACTAGACTTTACTGGAGGAGAGTCTAGTCATAGAGAGACACATCACATGTCTGCAGCCGAAACTCTGGAAAGGCGAGGTGTTCCGCCCAGCATAGGGCCAGGGAGGTTTGATGTTAAGGGAGAAGTGAGAGGCTTTAGCAAGTGTCAAGGCAGCTTTGAACTTCTTTGAACTCCTTTCTTCTCCAGCCGGGTAGCTGACTTCCCTGGGGTTTTCAAGGTCGCAGAGGGCTGTCTCCTGGCAGACTTCCTGGAGTTCTCCGGTTGTGTGTTGAAGTTCTGACTTGCTAACTCCTTCAATTTGGATGTGGAGCTGGCCGATTCTACTATCATCCCTCCCACCCCCCACCCCGTGTGGTCAACCCTGATTCCTCCCAGAGCCCAAGCGTGAGTGGCCGGTTGTTCCACAGCAGTCAACCACACTCGGCTGGGGGCTGAGCACAAGCATGGGGACCCGAATTCAGATCCCCAGTGCCCATGTCAAAATGCCAGGTGTGGTGGTACATGCTGTAGTCCCTGGGCTGGGAAGACAGAAACAGGAGGACCCCTAGGGCTTCCTGGCTAGGCAGTGTCGCCAACTCCATGAGCTCTGGGTCTCCTTGTGAAACAAGGTGGTAGACAATCAACAAGGACATCTGATGTCACCCTCTCGTTTCCACACATGCAGGGGCACACACACACACACACACGCACACACACACTCATGCACACACACAGCTATACCTTTGTCCAGAGAAGGGATCTACCTGGACTTTAGTTTAAGAAAAGGCCCCAGAAAGGCCCTGGGGGGATGAGGAGGAGATGTGACGGGTCTCTCTGAGGAAGGTAACTTCATGGATTGAGGAAGTCACGTGGACGTGGAGGTGGATTCCGTAGGGAGGGGAGTCATTCGACCAGAACCATTATTACTTGTCCAAAACTATGAACTAGGCGAAAAGTCCTGTCACATTGGCCACACCAGGACAATGGTAGGCTGGGGTGGGGGCTGTGGAGCTGTCCGTGGGAGGAGGAGGGTGGCTACCTCTGCTGGTGACCCAAGAGTCCCCTCCAAGTTTTCCTGCTGGGGCTGTTGGTATGCAGAAAGGAGCCACATGTTGGGGCCGGACGGGCAGAGTGAGGGCCGGAGCCTGGCAGGCCCTCCCGTGTGGTGTGGGGGAGGGCAGGGACGATGGCTTGAAGCAATGGCCAGCTCTCCAAGACTGGAACAACCTTGGCTGCTCATCAGAACTTTTCTGTCGCAAAACAGCCAGCAGCCAGAGTCCTGGGCCCAGGAGACCGTCTGCTCCAAGCTTTGGAGGCAAGCCTTAGGTTCCTGAGGAGGGCTCTGTTTTCAGCCTCTGGCTATTCTAACACACGGGCAGTGTGGACTCTCCTGGGCAAAGCCTTACCCTGTGGTGTCAGCCCTGCCTATCTGCCAATGCTGAGTGGTGGGTGGGCAGCCAGACTCTCCCTCTAGATTGGAAGCTCCCCAGAGGCAAGAGGAGCCTTCCCACATTCTCAGTGTTCGGCCCAGACTTGTGCTTCCGTGCATCTCCTGCTGGCCAACCACGTCTGTCCTGGGCACCTGCTCTGCCAAGCCCACCTGGACGTTGGGGTGTAGGGGAGCAGGCTATGGGGTGGGCTCAGTCACCAGGCAGTGATTAGCCCTGCCTCTGCGGTAGGGTTGTGACAGAACAAGCCAAGTCCACACAGCAGCCAAGGGCAAAAGTCCTAAAGTCGGGGTCACCACTGTGTGCGCAAGCCACCAGCGTCCCTCAGCAGGACTGGACTTGGAAGGCTGACTCTCTTTCTCTCTCTCTCTCTCTGTCTGTGTGTGTATGTGTGTATAGGCGTGCCAGGGGCTCTTGAGGCTATAAATGAATACCAGATGTATATGCCACTTTTTGCATCTGGCTTTACGTGGGTGCTAGGGAATTGAACCCAGGCCAGCAGGTTTTGCAAACAAGCACCTTTAAGTGCTGAAACATCTTCCCCAACCTCTTCATGACTTTTTGTTGTTGTTGTTGTTGTTTTGAGGTAGGGTCTCACTGTAGTCCAGGCTGACCTGGACATATAGTCTCAGGGTGGCCTCAAACTCACAGCAATCCTCCTACCTCTGCCTCCGAGTGCTGGGATTAAAGGTGTGTGCCACCACACCGACTTTTTTTTTTTAATTTTATTAAAAACACACAGAGGCAGAGCATGGTGTGAGTTCAAGGCCACCCTGAGATTACATAGTGAATTCCAGGTCAGCCTGAGCTGGAGTGAGACCCTACCTAGGAAAAGAAAAAAAGAAAAGAAAAGAAAAAAGAACCCCCCCCCCACATACATACATACATATAAGCACAAGGAACACGGTTTAATTATACAAAGAGGAAGAAATATAGATGAGGAAATAAACACATTTATTAAAACCACTTGCAAGACCCCACCCACAAGTGACAGAGGCTCTGACACACACTCTGCTGGGTCACTCTGTACAGCAAGGAGCTCTGGCTATGCAGGCACAGGGCTGGTCTCTGCTGGTGGCAGCCCCACCCCTCATCTTTCAAGCACCCAGGATCCTAAGGGCTGGCTGTGTGGGGTGCAGAGGAGACCTGGAGCCGATGAGGAGGTGCAGCGGAGACTGGGCACCAACGGTCTCAGTTTGCCCAGGAACGAGGAGTTTCCCAGGGTTTGGGACTTCCATTGCTAACGAGGGAAGGTGGCAGGCAGTCCTGGCCAGTTGGTCTCTTTAATTCAGGCCTAAAGAGTTTGTCCTGCTTCTCTTGCCTCTTCTCTGAGGACAGACGCTCCTACTGAGGGACAAAGATGCCCTCCAGGTCTCAGTGGGAGGCTCAGAGGATAGGAGAAAGGGAAGGAGCGAAGGCAGACAGGGGTCACCTGCTGAGAACAGGTTCCTGGGGATCGAGGTAATTCCAGGAGCCCGGCGCAGAGGGCAGCTGCTGCAATGGCTGGTTGGCTGTCCCTCCGCACTGAAGCTGTCTTCAGACTAGGTCCTCGCGCAAAGCTCTGGTTCTGGCTCCTGAAAAGTTCAGGTATCTTGTGAGAAGGGCTTGGCTCTCTGGGCCCCACAGCCACTCCATTCACATACCACTGGCACGTCACCCCTAACTCCCCTCTCCCCAGGACTGGGAGGGAGTAGAGGACGGCAGAACAGGAGTCCAGGACTGGCTAAGCTGAATGAGGGCGGGCAGTTGGGAGGAACAGCAAGGACCACTGTCTATGCTGGAGGCTGGGACACTTGGAAAATCCGGATGAGAGGCTGAGTGCGGTTGGCGGGATAACAGTCCAAAGTTAAAGATGTCCATGCTTTAATGCATGGGACCCATAACTTTGTTCTCCTAACAGCTATGCTGTTACCTGGCAAGGAGGAAGGAATTAAAGTCGCTCATCAGCTCACCTTGAAACAGAGAGGCAGCAGGCCTGGCCCTGTGGGCCTTCAATCTTGTTAATCAAGAGGCCAAGACAGGAGAGGCTTAAATCCAAGATCTATCTTGGGCACAGAGTGAGTTTAAGGCTAGGCTGAGCTATGTAGCAGATCCTGCCTCACGTTTAAGGCTGCAGATGTAGCTTAGTTGAGTGCTTCCCTGGCATGTGCAAAGACCTGTGTTCAAATCCTAGTGCCACAAACATAAATGTATAAACAAGCAAACAAATAATAGATCAGGGACCGTTGTGGAAGAGGTGACCAAAAGAATATAAGAGCCACAGTGGTTCGGGCGCTTGGCTGCGAAGACTAAGGATCTGGGTTTGATTCCCCAGTCCCCATGTAAGCCAGATGCACAAGGTGGCACATGCATCTGGAGTTCGTTTGCATTGGCTAGAGGCCCTAGCATGCCTATTTGTTCTCTCTTATAAATAAATAAATAAATTATTTTTATTTTTATTTTTAATTTTGTTTATTTATTTGAGAGCAACACACACACACACACACACACACAGAGAGAGAGAGAGAGAGAGAGAGAGAGAGAAAGAGAATGGGCTCACTAGGGCCTCCAGCCCCTGCAAACGAACTCCAGATACATGTGCCACCTTGTGCATCTGGCTTATGTGGGTACTGGGGAATTGAGCCTCAAACCAGGGTCCTTAGGCTTTACAGGCAAGCGCTTAACTGCTAAGCCATCTCTCCTGCCCCATAAATAAATGAATAATTTTTTAAAGAAAAGAATGTAAGAGCCAAAGGAAGGGGAGGAGTGCTTATAATACTGTCTTCCAGACACAAAATGGACTTAATATTCATGACCTCACAGTGGCTGATACAAGACCTGCATGATAGTATGGGGAAAAGTGAAGGCATCAAGATAGAAGAGAAACTAGTTGGAAAGAAGGCATTCGGTGGAGGGGGGATTTGGGGACTGAGGAAAGGAAGGGTGCTGGGAGGGGATTGTGATCATGGTGTATTGTCTGTATTTACAGAAGTTGTCCATAAAGCATTCAAAGAAAGCAGAGCGGGGCATGTTGGCAAACACCTATGATTCCAGCGCTTGGGAGGTGAAGGCAGGAAGCTCAGGAATTCAAGGTCAGCCTTAGTTACACAGCGGGTTTTAAGGCCCAGTCTGGATTACATAACACCATGCCTCAAAAGACAGAAGTAAAATAGAGAGGTTCTCCTGAATTATCAGGGTAGGCCCAGTGAAATCACAGAAACTTCTTGTTTGTTGTTGTTTTGTTTTTCAAGGTAGGGTTTCACTGTAGCCCAGGCTTCTTTTGTGAAGGGGAGAGGGTGCCAGAGATGGAACCCCAGGTCCTGCACAATGCCTATCAAATGCCACTGAGCCCTGTCCTCAGCCCCCACAGTGGTTCTTAAAGGGGTAAAAGGGAGGCAGGAGAGGCAGAGCCCGAGGGAGCCTTGGAGCCTTGGAGCCAAGGTATGTAGGAAGCCTCCAAAAGCCAGATGATCAAGAGGATGGAATTCTTTTTTTCCTTTGAGACGCAGTTGCATAGGTAACATATAATAACTCAGACTGGCCTTGAGCTGTCAATCCTGCCTCAGCCTCCTGAGCACTGGGATTACAGGTGAGCACCACCACACCCCGCTAGGAACGCTCTGTTTATCAGAGCCTTGCTGACGCCTTCAGTGTAACCCCAGAGACCTATTTTGTACTTTGGATCTTTGTTTTTTGAAGTTAAAAAAATTATTTTTTATCTTTATTTGAGACAGAGACAAAGGGAGAGAGAGAGAGAGAGGGAGAGAGAGAGAGAGAGAGAATGGTCACACCAGGGCCTCTAGCCACTGCAAACAAACTCCAGACACATGCGCCACTTTGTGCCTCTGGCTTATGTGGGACCTGGAGAATTGAACCTGGCTTCACCGGCAAGCGCCTTAACCATTAAGCCATCTCTCCAGTCCTGTACTTTGGATCTTTAGGACTGCAGGATAATAAGATGGGTGCCGTTTTAGGCCGCCAGGTGCACGACCATTTGTTATAGAGGCAAGAGGAAACTGTCACGGGGAAGGTATCTAGGAGATGCAGCAGTACCAAGTCCTGGGCCCTGGCTAGAGCCTCACAGAGCCCACGGGACGCCTCCCCAATGCACCCTGGCTCGGTGAGAGAGAATTTATCATGAGGCTTCTCTGCGGAGGGTCTTGGGATTCACTGGGCTTCCCTGAGCGGCTGGCAGGGCCCCGATGAAAGATTTTCTTCCAGCTGGGAGAACCAGAGACTCAAGCCTTAGACAGGGACTGAGGCAGGTTGGGCCAAGGATGATCCCAGGGACAGTTCCTCTATGGGATATTTCTATAGCAAACAGCTGCCCCTTGGACCCACTCCCCAAACCTCCAGCAACTTGACATACTAGGTATGAGTTGCCCTGAATGAGCACCTGAAAGGTCAGAGCCCCCGAGGGCCTGGATGAACCCCCCAGGCCTGGCTGAAGACTCCTGAGGAGAGTCCATGGCCGGCCCCCACACCTGCAATGCTCCCCCTCACCTAAGGGGGTCCCGTTTAGCTCACGAAAAGCCGGAACCACAGGAAAAGGCCCTAAGTCTGATGCCAACCGTGCCTTCACAAAGTCCCTGGGCAGTCACTTCACTAGCTGCATGGCCTTGCCCAAGCCACTAGCTGGCTGATGGCCTCCAGTGTGTTTTCATCCGTGAGGTGGCATTTGTCTTGTCTTGCCTGCTTGGGGGGTGGTGTGCTTGAGACGTTGTGCTGGGCACCTTGAGATGCTGGTGTTAATTGCCACCCTGGTGGTAGGGTGATCACGGCACCCTGCGGGAGAGGAGGTGAGCGCACAGTAATCAAAAACTGTCTCACCTGTAGACTGGCCAAGAGAGCGGAGGCCCTTGCCACAGCTACCAGCTCGCAGCTCACCCCGGATGCTGATGCAGGAGAGCCACCCTTCATGCCCACAGGGTGTCCTCCCAGCCACTGTTGGCTGAGGCTTTGCTTTTTTTTTTTAATTATTATTATGTTTTGAGACAAGGTTCTTGCTATATACCTCAAGCTGGCCTTGAACTCACAATAATCCTCCTGCCTCAGCCTTCTGATTTCTGGTATTACAGGAGTATACCACTATACCACAACTTAAAAAAAAAAAAAGTGTTCTAGGATTGCTTCTACATTACATACAGTCACTCCTCAAAAAATACTCAATTTTGGGCTGTAGAGATGGCTTAGTGGTTAAGTGCTTGCCTGTGAAGCCTAAGGACCCTAGGACCCACGATGGCCAGATGCACAAGGGGGCACACGCGTCTGGAGTTCGTTTGCAGTGGCTGGAGGCCCTGGCGTGCCCATTCTCTCTCTCTCTCTCTCTCTCTTCCTCTCTCTGTCTCTCTCAAATAAATAAATAAAAATGAACAAAAAAATACTCAATTTTTTTTTTACAGGGAAAATGTGGAACTTGAGACTATGCACAATCACCTCCAATCTAATAAAAATATAATTTTATGTGGACCATATATAAAAGAAACACATCATTATACTAATGGTTATTACCTCTGGATGGTGGGTTACAGATTATTTATTTATTTACTTTTTTTTCTCTTTTCAAGGTGGGGTCTCGCTCTAGCCCAGGCTGACCTGGAATTCACTATGTAGTCTCAGGGTGGCCTCGAACTCATGGCGATCCTCCTACCTCCGCTTCCCAAGTGCTGGGATTAAAGGCGTGCGCCACCACACCTGGCTTCAGGAGTCATTTTAATTGGCTCCAAGTAGAAGTCCTGGCTGTGGCCTCTGTCCTGAGTGTGGCGTTGGCGGTTGCTTCCTAACCTCCTTGTCTGGACAAGACGCTGTCTGGACCCTTCGTGGCTTACCTTAAGCTGCCCTCCACCCAGCTTTCAGTGGCTGCGTGGATCTAAAGAAAAGGGTGGGCCCTTTCCTTGGGTCTTGAGGTGGCTCAAGATGCGGCCCTGGAGTCCCTGCCTCCCAGGTTTTCCCCTGCCTTGCAATCTGCACTTCTCACAGCCCTGCCCTTCCTTGAAGAACAAAGCGCAGCCTGGCCAAGGCTGGTCGAGCCTGCTGGACTGCTCTGACCCTAGCTTCCCCCTAGCTAGTGTACAACAATAGCTTCCAACACTGACCATTAGCTTCTGGTCACACCGCAGAAGGGCTCTCCTTTAATCACAGCTAGAGGCTGCGCAGAGTACCCCTGGAGCTGTGTCGTGTGCTGGCCCTAATTGAGCCTCGCGTGCCTCTGAAGTGCATACATACATTGGTAACTGCACGTCACTGCTATCTGAAGTTCGGGGAGGTCAAGTAACCCGTCCATGGTCACGTGGTGTGCTTGTGGCAGACCTGAGACTTGCTGTCTAGTCGGTTCGTTCCAGGTCCAGTGGTTTTGACTTCCCTGGCGGTTTCTCCTCGGGTGACTTACATTCTGACACCTGAGGGCAGCTTCAGAGGTGTGGTGGTTTGAGTCAAGGGACCCCCGTAAGCTTAGGTGCTCTGAATGCTAGGTCCCCAGCTGATGGCAATTCGGGGTCCTGTAGGCAGTGTATCGTTGGAGGCGGGTTTATGGGTGTTATAGCCAGCTTCCTTTTGCCAGTGTTTGGCACACTCTCCTGTTGCTGCTGTCCACCTGATGTGCCATCGTTTCTCCTGCCATCATGGAGCTTCCCCTCAAGTCTGTAAGCCAAAATAAACTCTTTTCCCCCCACAAGCTGCTGCTGGGCGGGCGTTTTCTGCCAGTAATGCGAACCTGACTGCAACAAGAGGTGAACACACAGAGGACATCTGATACCGTCTGGCAGTGGAAGCGTTAATCACAGCGGGTAAAGTCAGGTTTATCATTCAATCAGCAAGTCATCCCAGAGTGTCTGGGAGCTCAGGCAGGCAGGGGCAGGTCCGTTCTCTTCACAGCGCTATTCTTGCACTTAGCAGTTTCTGGAACACAGTACATGCTCATTAAATGACAAGAGTGATTGATTACCCATCCAAATAATAAGATAACAGAGCAAATGATGCTAACTGACGTTTATGAGTGCCTAGTACCAGCCAGCTGCCCTGGTGGTTCCAGGATGGTTGAAGAGCAAGGACAGGGCGGACAGGAACTACAACATGGGGTTTTACATGGAAACGCCAGAGAAAGAAAGAAACGGGCAGCAACCCCAACCCTTCTGCAGGGCTGGAGGCTATGCCAACAGCAGCAGCAGCAGCACACTTGGGCACGCTGACAGCCAACCCAGGTGTGCGAACCAAATTTCCCACTTGCGTCTCTGGTTCTGCCTGTTCCGACATCTGGATGCTTCTATTCCTCTGCGTAGTGGATAAGCAGTGTGCTGAGAGCCCGAGGCTGACGAGCTACGTATACTGGTCATGCTGAGCCTCAAGAAGAGAAAGGCGGGGTGGCTGCCAGGACACACTGTGTAAGAATGACCAGTGGGCAGCAGCCCTGGGCACCCCCCCCCCCCAGGAAACTAGTTCCAGCTGGAAGGGTCATCTAGAAACAGATGAGGCCCCCTAGAGAAGCAGGGAGCCCCTAGAGAGGCCTTCCCACCAGGGGCCTAAGGAGCCTGGGCTCTCCACAGCGCCCACTACATTCACTCAACAGTGTTTGTTAACTGCCACGTAAGGCCAGGGCCAAACTAGGAAATTAGGTTGAAGAAAGCAAGGTCTGTACCTTTAGGGAATGCCAGGCCACTAGGGCTGAGAGTTAGAAAGGCCTTATTCTGTGGCCTCAATAATAAGACATCTCTGAAGAGGGGATCCTAAAATCACTTGGCTGAATTAGCACTGTGCAGGGGTCAAGCAGAGCTTCATTCCAGGAAGGGGCATTTTCCTGAACCCCTCTGCCCCTTCAAGTCACCTGAGGCCTCTGTCAACAGGCTCGTGTTTTGGGAACCTGCTGATACTATTCGGGGGGAACTGTGGGGTTGTTAGGAAGTGAAACCTAGCTGTGGAAACAGGTCATCAGGAACAGGCCTTTGAAACCCAGTTCTTCAATCTGGCCTCTCTGCTGCTCCTGTGAGTGAGGAACCTCCAACATGCACGCCCTCTGCCGAGTTGAAATCCCCCTGAAACCATGAGTCAAAACAAATTTCCATCCCTGAAGTCACTTTTTTTTGGGTAATCTTATTTATTTATTAGAGACAGAGAGAGAGAGAGAGAGAATGGGTACACCAGGGCGTCCAGTCACTGCAACAAACCACCTTGTGGATCTGGCTTACATGGGACCTGGAGAATTGAACCTGGGTCCTTAAGCTTCGCAGGCAAGTGCCTTAATCACTAAGCCATCTCTCCAGCCCCAGCTATTTTGTTTACAACAGCACAGAAGTAACTAATTCAGCCATGATTTCTCCAGCCACACTACTACGGACCTTCCCTGGCTGTGGAACATGTCAAAGGCTGTTGTTCTCTCCTACGTCCTGTCACGCAGCCACAGCTGTGGTGCAGCAAGCAATGTGACACTCAGCAATGTCCCCAAAGAGGTGCGGTGTGAGATGAGCCTCTCCACTTGTCCTGTCCATTCACTGCACCTGCTTGGGGCTAGAAGAACTTCACATATGTGAATTTTTTATTTATTTACTTATTTGAGAGGGAGAGACAGAAATAGAGAGTGTATGAGCACACCAGGGCCTCTTGCAACTACAAAAGAACTCCAGATGCATGGGCCACTTTGCACATCTGGGTGCTGGAGAATGAAACCTGGGCTGGCAGGCTTTGCAAGCAAGCACCTTTAATTGCTGAGCCATGTCTCGGGCGCATATGTGTACTTCTTGTTTCTTATGGCAAAACGATAGAATGCATGCAGAAGAATACACAGAGGATAGGTACAGTTTAACAAATAATCAAAGAGCAAGCCACTAGATCACCATGACAATGGAGGTAGGAGAATCAGGAGTTCAGGGCCAACCAGGACAGTGTGCTCAAATTAATCACAACCTCAACCTTCACTGGTGGCCGTGACTAGAGTGACATCTGCAATCATTGCTGTGCTTTGTATGACTTTATATCCTCTGTAGGTTTGCTTAACAGCATGGTGAAGTTTTGCTGGTTATTATACGTTTTGAGAAAGGAATTATACTGTATGCAGTTTGTTCATTGTTATGTTGCTAAGCCACTCATCATTACAGTGTAACCTAATTATACAGCTACTGCGAGTCCTTGGGGCTCCTGTTCCCACTGCAAGAGTACTGCCTGGTTTATTTGTGCCCTGTGCTAGTGACATTCAGGCTCGTTTTTGTTTGCTTTTTGTTTATTTGTTTATTTATTTATTTTGAAGTAAGGTTTCAGTCTAGCTCAGGCTGACCTGGGATTCACTCTGTAGTCTCAGGGTGGCCTCGAACTCACGGCGATCCTCCTACCTCTGCCTCCCGAGTTCTGCGATGAAAGGTGTGCGCCACCATGCCTGGCAACGTTTATATTCTTCCTGGTGCTGGGTAGATGTGCTAGTGCACGTGGCTCAGAGTGTGGCCAGAGTGGATTCTGAGGAGTGGGACTTCGGGATGATAAGGTATTTATTATATTTTATATTAAAATATTTTTATTTATTCATTTACTTGCAAGAAGAGACAGAGATAGGTAGATAGAGAATGGGTGAGCCAGAGCCTCGCCTCTAGCCACTGCAAGCCAATGCATCTGGTTTTACGTGGGTACTGGGGGAATCACCTTCACTGCTGAGCCATCGCTCCAGCCCCTATTTATTGTATTGTCGTCTTTATCAGATCACATATACTTCCCTCCTTTTTTGCATATGTGAGTGTATGGTGTGTGTGCATACACTTGTGTGCAGAGGCATGGAGGCTAGGGGACAATGTGGGTATCTTCCTCAATAGATCTCCAAGTCATTTATGTTTTTATTAAAACATTCTATCTATGTGTGTCTGCACACTCATGTGTGTGAGTATGTCAGGGCTTCTTGCTACTGCAAATGACTACCAGATACTTGGGCAGCCTTCTGCTTCTGGCTTTACATGAACCTGACTGTCAGGCTCTGCAAGCAAGTACCTTTAACTGCTGAGCCATTTATTTATTTATTTGCAAGCAGAGAGAGAGAGAGAGAGAGAGAGAGAGAGAGAAAGAGAAGGAAGACAGACTGAGAATGGGCACGCCAGGGCCTCCGGCCACTGTAAACGAACTCCAGACACATATGCCCCTTGTGCATCTGGCTTACATGGGTCCTGGGGAATTGAACCTGTGTCCTTTGGCTTTGCAGGCAAATGCCGTAACCGCTAAGCCATCTCTCTAGCCCCCCCTGAGCCATTTTCCCTACCTCCTCTACCTTAGTTTTTGAAGCAAGGGGCGCTCACCTGATTCAGCTAGACTAGCTAGCCAGTGCATAGGGGTCCTCCTGTCTCTGCTTTCCCAGTGCTGTGATCAGAGGCACATGCTGCACGCATGCTGCCATGCCCAACACTTACATGGGTTCTTGGGATTTGAACTCAGGTCCTCACGTTTGTGCAGCAAGCACCTTACCCACTGAGCCATCTCCTCAGCCCCACTTGTATACTTTAATCCTGAAAATGCTCCTCGGGGGAACAGTGTGTTGTCTGGGGTAGAGGGGAAGAGTATGCCTGCCCTTACAGTTGGTCTCCCCACCTTCCAGCCCTAGAATATTAACGTCTATGGCCCAACCAGCCCTGTCCCTTCGAGCACCTGTAATCTGGGGTCCTCCTTAGCAGTCCTCTCTGGACTTCCCACCTGGGTGATACGGTTGGACGGGGGTGGGAAGAGGCTGACAAAGAGGAAATAGAAACACATATGGAGGCCACAGCGAAGTCTGGTCGGCAAACCTCAACGTGTCAGCAGCACACTGTGGTAGAGGAACGTGCGAGAAGCTCGTCGAACAAGCTGAGGGTTGCAGCTGGGCCATCCTCCACTTTGCACCGGGTTCCCGGGTGTACGTCACCCCACGCAGTCTTCATCCAAACCAGTGAGGTACGAGTAGTGTCATCCTGGTGCCACAACACCGAGACACAGCTACAGGGGACCTTAAGTGACTTCAGTGCAGTGGCTGCAGCCTGGGATTTGTACCTATTTAAATTGGGTTTAAAGTGTGACTTGCCCACGTGTTAGTGGTGTAGCTTTGGGCTAGCACCTTCCTTCCTTCAGCCTTGGTCAGTGGCTGCCAGGGTCATTGAGAGTTGAAGGATGAGACCTGCAGAAGGAGGTTAGCTGAGGGCTTGGCAGCACTGTGGACTGATAACCGCTGTGGAGTCGGAGGCTGCGAGCTGGGCAGAGGGTGGAGGGGTTAATCCGGCCAGCTGGGCCCAGGCCACCAAACCGAAGGTGCTGGTTAGACACTGTGTGAGGACTCAGTCAGGTGGACTCTGAAATCTGGGCACCTGGGCAGTGCTACCCCCCCCCCATCCACCTTTGTCCACAGCCCTCTCTCTCTCTCTCTGTCTCTGTGGTGTTTCCAAGGGCGGTGACTTCTGACAGACGAGCTGGGCCTCTGCGCATGTGGAAGCCCCGGCGCTGCTTTCTGTAGGCCGTGCTGCCTGGCGGCGGCAGTGGCAGCCAATGGGCAGTGAAGACTGTTGCTAAGGTCACTTGTCAGCCTTATTTGGCAACACGGGGCTGACCCTACGTTCACCCCTGAGAACCCTGGGAAACGCGAACCACAGATGTGAAATATGAACATCTCAAAACCACAACTGCATTTCCTCTGAGAGAAAAAAGCACTCAGCTCTCCTCGTTCCCTGCTCGCTCCTGCAAGGATGCCCCTCAGACCCTGGGCTCTCTCTCTCAAGAGAGAAAAGCCTGCAGCAGACAAGTCCTGGGCAGGCCTGGATGGGAGAGGACAGTCCCAGACTCCAGGCTCAGCAAGGACCTTGTCCTCACCCGCCCAGCTGCTGCTCCTCCCCAGGCCTCCCCAGGCCCCACTTCCTGAAGCCTTGGGAAGCTGCCCGGGTGAGGGGGACGCAGGCAGGCAGGGAGGAAGTGGGCCTACCCAGGGGCCTGTACCATCTGCACTGTCCACGTCACTTTTGTGCAGCCTACAGCTCAAACGGTTCGTGGTTTTGGGTTGCGCCTCCCTCCAGTATATCTTGTAGCTTAATATTAAATTAATAAAGCCGGGCATGGTGACGCACACCTTTAATCCCAGCACTCAGGAGGCAGAGGTAGGAGGATTGCCGTGAGTTCGAGGTCACCCTGAGACTCCACAGTGAATTCCAGGTCAGCCTGGGCTAGAGTGAAATCCTACCTCAAAAAAAACAAAAAGAAACAGAAAAGAAAAGAAAAAAGAAAAAGGGGGCGGGGATTGGCTGGAGAGACAGCTTAGCAATTAAGGCGTTTCCTGCAAAGCCAAAGGATCCTGGTTCGATTCCCCAGGACCCACGTAAGCCAGATGCACAAGGGGGCACATGCTTCTGGAGTTCATTCGCAGTGGCTGGAGGCCCTGGCATGCCCATTCTATCCCTCTCTCTCTGTGTCTCTTTCTCTCTCTCAATATAAATATAAATAAGTAAATATAAATATAAATAAATAAATAGATAAAGTATATATGAAAAAATTAATTAATGAATCTACTGTCCCACTCCAGACAAAAGAGGGAGGGACGCTGCGCCTCAGCATTCCAATCTACCATTCACCATCCACGGGTCCCTTTCGCTGTGGCAACTATGCTCGGATTCACCTTCTCACTGGATCCTCACAGCTCTGGCTGAGGTAAAAACAGCTACTGACACCAGTGTCAGGAACAGGACTTCACCATAGAACTAACTGTAATGCTATTTTATGGAAGAGAGAAATGAGTCCAAGGACTGGAGAGATGGCTTAGCAGTTAAGGTGCTTGCCTGCAAAGCCTAAGGTCCCAGGTTCAGTTTTCCCAGTACCCATGTAAGCCAGATGCACAAAGTGGCACATGAGTCTGGAGTTCGTTTGCAGTGGCTACAGGCCTTAGCAAGCCCATTTTTTTTTCTCTCTCTCTCAAATAAATAAATTAATTTAAAAAATTTAGTAAAATGGAAAAATGAGAAAAGAGTAACTCAGTCATTGGTTATAAGTTACATAAAGCAAAAATCATATGCCAGGCATGGTGGTTCATACCTTTAATCCCAGCACTTGGGAGGCAGAGGTAGGAGGATCACCATGAGTTCAAGGCCACCCTGAGATGACATAGTGAATTCCAGGTCAGCCTGGGCTAGAGTGAGACCATACCCCCCCAAAAAAAAATTAAAAAAAAATTTTTTTTTAATTACTGAGAGGGAATTGGACTGGAGGCCCACTCCATGGGAGGGAATACATCCGTGATACTGAAAACCTACAACAGGGGTAGTCATGAGCCCGAGGGGTGTAACGTCTGCTGCTGTCTGGCTAAATGTATATACTATGCTCACCAAACTGCCCGGTAAGCACTTCTCTTAATGTTCATACCCTTATATTAATGCTACTCTCACTTTTGGTTAGAGAACCTTCTCTTTTCACATGGCAGTGACCGTGGGATGACTCAGAAGGCATCATGGTGCTGAGAAGAAGTGACAGAGGAGTGCTCAGCACCGAAACACCTCTATCACACCTTCCAAGGCCGAGGGTCCATTGTGGAAGAGGTGGCGGAAAAAACGTAAGAGCCAAAGGAAGGGTAGGACTCCTTACAACGTGCTCCCCCCAGACACAAAATGGCCTGGATATCCATGACCTCACAGTGCCTGACACTACCTACACAAGACCATCATAATAGGAGGTAAAAGATCATGGCATCAAAATAAGAGACTGATTGAGAGGGGGAGGGGATATGTTGGAGAGTGGAATTTCAAAGGGGAAAATGGGGGGGGGGGAAGGGAAGACATTACCATGGGATATTGTTTACAATCATGGAAGTTGTTAATAAAAAAATAAATATTTAAAAAAAGTTACTGAGAGGGCTGGAAGGATTGCTCAGTGGTTAAGGGCCCTTGCTTGTAAGGGTTGACAGCCGGGGTTCAACCTGTCAGTACTCACACAATGCACAGAGTGAAGAATGCATCTGGAGTTTGGTTGCAATGGTGGGTAGCCCTGGTATGCCCATTTCTCTCTCCCTCTCTGCTTGCAAATAAATAACAAATAAAAATATTAAAAAAAAATCATTGTCATACCCCTAAACCTAGTTTATCTCCTCCTAATCCATAGGCTGAAAGTGGCCTTTCTTTTCTTGGTGACCCAGGAGCCAAGTGACCCTGCTTATTTTATTTTATTTTTTTTTTTTGAGGTAGGGTCTCACTCTAGTCCAGGCTGACCTGGAATTCACTATGTAGTCTCAGGGTGGCCTCGAACTCAGGCGATCCTCGTACCTCTGCCTCCTGAATGCTGGGATTAAAGGCATGCGCCACCACTCCCGGCTGACCCTGCTTATTTGGAAGAAGCTCCGTGAAGCCCCCCTGGACAGTTCGAGTGGGCAAAGCTAGGGTGATGGAGGGTGTGGCATGGGAGACCTGCCGCTGTGGCTTCCGCCCCTGCTAAATCCACAGCCCTCAGAAACTGCCTGTGCGCAGTCTCCACGACAGTCTAAGCATTTGGTGGGATGGAGCTAGGAACTGGGAAGAGCAGGTCTGAGACACCCGTCCCCAGCAGCCTCGAGAGGCTCCCTGGGCCTGCTCACACATCCGACACATATCTGAGTGTGTGAACCTGCTGCGGACCAGGCACTATTCCAGGCTCTGGGGATACACAGTAAACAACACACCAGGTCTGGGCCTCACACAAGAGTAGTCCCATGAAGGAGGCAGACACTGTGCAAATTACAACACAGATACCCAAGAGCGGGGGGGGACTTCAGGGGTTGTGATCTGAGGAGTGTGTGCGGTGAGAGGTTAGGACAGCTGTTCCCTGAGGAAGAGACATTTCCGATGAGACAGGAGACAAGTGAAGCCAGCGGCTGGGCACAGTTCTGGGTCTCCACGCCGTGTCCCTCTCTGTATTCCAGTCCCTTTGCAGAAGCTGCTGCCTGAATGAGAGCTGTTCTGTTGACACCATGCAAGCTGCCCCAGAGAAATGCCTTTACTGGCAGCCGCTGGTAGTGCTTGCACACACACACACACACACACACACACACACACACACACACAGTGCTCGAGAGAGCCCAGGATTCCTGATCTTTGATCCTCAGCTAAGCACGAGGAAGCTCCATCCCCTCATGGGGGTGTAGGCAGACAGAAGGGGAAAGAAGCAAAGGCTTGGCTTTCCTCGAGCCCGGCTGAAAAGTCTGTCGTGAGCAGGCCCCCCTTTGCCGCACTGCTGACACCCCAGGGTCTGTCCTCCCTGAGCATGCCTCTTCCTCCCGGGGGCGGGGGGGGGGGGGTCCCTCGCTGTGGGAAAGAGGCTCCAGCGCTGGGCACGAGACTGCGAGTTCCTGTTTCTTTTCCAGTTTCCATTTCCAGGCAGCTTGGCCAGCTTTTCCACTCCTGTCCCCAGGGCCAAAGGAGCTGCTTGCGGCAAGGCAGGAGGCTGGCCAGCGGCACCCAGCGCCCTGGGGTTCCTAGAAGGCAGTTGCTTGTGCAACCCTCTGTGGGGGCCCCTTGGTGAAAATATAGATTCCTAGTTGGGTGTGGTAGGCACGCTCCTTTTAACATTTTTATTTATTCATTTACTTGATAGAGAGAGAGAGAGAGAAGAGGGGGAGGGGGAGGGAGAGGGAGAGAATGGGTGCCCCAGGGCCTCTAGCCACTGAAAATAAACTCCAGATGCATGTGCCACTTTGTACATCTGGTTTATGTGGATCCTGTAGGATTGAACCTGGATCCTTTGGCTTTGCAGGCAAGTGCCTTAACCACTAAGCCATCTCTCCAGCCTATTTATTTATTTTTTTATAAGGGAGAGCGAGGGAAAGACAGAGAGAGAGAGAGAGAGGAATTTAATTCTAGCAGGCTGACGTAGGAGGATCACTGTGAGTTCAAGACCAGCCTGGGCTACAGACTGAGTTCTAGGTCAGCCTAGGGTAGAGTGAGAGCCTGTTCAAAACAAGAAAGGAAAGAAGGAAGGGAGGGTGGGAGGTTGGTTCCTAGCTCCCCAGTCACTGAAGTCAATTCTCGTGTGGTCTGTGGACCTCCCTGCGATAGTCCACAGAAACCACACGACTGGAGTACAGCCTGATCCAGCTCCCAGGCACTTCCCAAAGCAAGAGTTCATGAAGGACTGTCTCTTGGTTCAGATCTGCCCCCCCACCCCAGGCCTGGTGATGAATACAGCTCAGAGGGCTGTTTCTAGGATCTTAGGAGGCCAGGTTGCAATAGTCACACAAGTTTCTCTTCCTCTCACCTCATTTTCCCTTTCAGCTGCTAAACTGCAATAGGTATTAGTAGGAACAAAAGCAAGACAGAAAAATGCTATTCAGGGCCTTCAGGTCCTTTTCTCCTGTCCATTATTCCATTTATTTGTAATTTGCAGTCTTATTTAAAAGAAGAGTTTGGCCGGGCATGGTGGTGCATTTAATCTCAGCACTTGGGAGGCAGAGGTAGGAGGATTGCCATGAGTTCGAGGCCACCCTGAGAATACAGGTCAGCCTGGGCTAGAGTACACCCTACCTCAAACAAACAAACAAACAAACAAACAAACAAACAAACAAACAAAAAGAGTTTGAGGGCTGGGGAAAATGGCTTAGCGGTTAAGGCATTTGCCTGCGAAGCCTAAGAACCCTGGTTCGATTCCCCAGGACCCAAGTAAGCCAGATGCACAAGGGGGCACATGTGTTTGGAGTTCGTTTGCAGTGGCTGGAGGCCCTGGCGCACCCATTCTCTCTTTCTCTCTGCCTCTTCCTCTTTCTCTCAAATAAACAAATTAGTTAAATATTTTTGAAAAAGAGATGAAAGTTAAGAAAAAAAGAGTTTGGGGGCACTAAGTCAACTCTTGGCCTTGTGTGAGAGCATGTGCGATGTCTTCCCATGCACCCTTGCCCTGGCTTGATCTTGGAAGGAGCAGGTGGACAGGTCCCCAGTCAGTCTGGCAGATGTAGGCTCTCCTAATCTCTAGGCAAATTTGTTCTTCAGTATTTGTACGTATCAGTTTCTGATCAATCATTAATCAAAGCTGTAATAAAGAGATAATCTTCTCAGGACTGGGCTGTAAAGCTCTGGGCTGCAAGGTTAAATGAGCCCTTCTGTGGAGGCCCCACAGCCCAGGAAAAGGGCCGTGTAGCTAGGGCTGGATGTGGAGGCCTATCTCTAGTTGGTGGGCACACACACAGCAATCTCAGTCACCCCAGTGACTGTGGCCTCTTGTTTTACATCTCTGCTTATAAACTACAAGGAAGTTGGTAATGCCCTCCGGCTGGGGTAGGAGCCTGTTGTTGGGCCCAAGTGCGTGGGCATGGGGATAACTCCACAGCGTGTGACAACCGTAGTGTGGCTCTGGGGCCAGGCCTGTGCCCCCAGGCTCCGTAGAGACCTCCTGGTGGAGGAGCCAGGACTTGGATACTGGACTCATTCGGGCTGACTTGACACTGTGCAGGGCACAGGGGTGCCTGAGAGGAGGAGGGAGCACTTGTAATAGGAAGGTAGAGGAAGCACTTGCGTCTCCCCAGGGCCCAGCAGGAATCAGAGACTGCAGGGCCCTCAATCCTTCCTGAGCCAGAGGCTGGCCTGGCCCTTGGGGCAAGAGGTCACAGTCTCCTGAGAGGTCGACTCTAAAGTCTAGAGCCAACAGGGATAATATGGAACCCAGCACCGTGCCCAAGAAGCAGGAACTCCTGGCAGGATCCGGTGGACTTGAGTCAGCACAGCCAGGACCAACAGACTGCGAGAACGAGTCCAGGGAGCCCGCGAGCTTGCCAGCCAGGCTGCATCCGTCGGAGGGCGAGAGGCATTCCTGTCTTAGCTCTTTCCACACCTTCCTGGTTCACCCTGCAGCATATTTAATGGGCATTGCTCTTTTGGAGACACTGGTCTTGCTATATACCACAGGTTGGCTTCGAAGTCATAGCTGAGGATGACTTGGAACTTCTGGTCCTCTTGCTTATGAGCACAGGTAATGCATCATCACACCCAGTTTTTATTTTATTTTATTTTATTTTTTTAACTTTTGTTTTGTTTTGTGTTGAGGTAGGGTCTCACTCTAGCCCAGGCTGACCTGGATTCACTATGTAGTCCCAGGCTGGCCTCAAATTCATAGAGACCCACCTACCTCTATCTCCCAAGCACTGGGATTAAAGGTGTGGGTCATCACGCCTGGCTCTTTATTTAAACTGTTTATTGACAACTGCCATAAATATAAACAATGTACCATGTTTCATAATCCCCTCCCACCATCCTCTCTTTTCTTCTTCCCAAACTTCCCTTTCACCGAATCCCTTTTTCTTTCCAACTTCTTCTATTTTAAACACTTTTTTTTTTTTTTTTTTTTGGTTTTCCAAGATAGGGGTCTCACTAGCTCAGGCTGACCTGGAATTAGTCTCAGGGTGGCCTCGAACTCATGGTGATCTTCCTACCCTCTGCCTCCCAAGTGCTGGGATTCAAGGCGTGTGCCACCACGCCTGGCATCCAACTTCTTCTATTTTGATGTCAGCATTTTTTCCCATCTGTCATGTGGGTCTTATGTAGGTGGTGTCAGCCACTGTGAGGTCATGGATATCAGGGCCACATTGTGTTTGGAGGACAGTCTCATAAGCAGTGCTCCCTGGAGGGTGACAGAGATGCCGAAGATTTCACTGTCACTTCTCAGCGCTTTGGTGAGTGGTCGCCGCCACCTTAGCTTCTTTAACCAAAAGTGAGAGTAGCATTAACATATGGGCATAAACATAAGTATTTAAAGGGTGTTTGGTGGGCATAATATATACATTTAGGGCTGGAGAGATGGCTTTGCGGTTAAGGTGCTTGCCTGCAAAGATAAAGGACTTTGGTTCGATTCTCCAGTACCCACGTAAGCCAGATGCACAAGGTGGCACATGCACCTGGGATTTGTTTGCAGTGGCTGGAAGCCCTGGTGTGCCTATTCTCTCTCTCCCTCCCTCTCTCAAATAAATTAATAAATATTTTTAAAAAGCATATATATGTGTATATGTATATATATATATACATGCACTGAACTAAACAACAGTAGTAGTTCCCCCACCCAGGGCTTATGATCTCCCCAGCCATAGGCTATGCTTCGTTTTTTTTTTTTTAATTATCTATGTATTTATTTGAGAGAGACAGAGAGAGAGAGAGAGAGGGAATGGGTGCGCTGGGGCCTCTAGCCACTGCAAATGAACTCCAGATGCATGTGCCACCTTGTGCATCTGGTTTACATGGGTCCTGTGGAATCAAACCTGGGTCCTTTGGCTTTGCAGGAAAGCACCTTAACCGCTAAGCCATCTCTCCAGCCCCACACTCAGTTTTTATGCAGTGCCGGAGATTGAACCCAGGGCAAGTGCTCTACCACTGAGCTATATCCCAAGGCCTAAGAAATGGGCATTTTCACAGAAACGCAACCGTGGAGGTACAGGGAATGAGGTCAGCCATGAGAAATCTTTCCAGGGGTTGATGGCCAATAATTAGACATCAGGTCTAGGTTGCAGCATCAATAGGGACAGTTGGGAGACAGAGGTGACAATATTCTTCCTATAGGTCCAATGTGCCTCTGAACACACACACACACACACACACACAGTTTTTGAGAGACAGAATAATAGTAAGATACTAAATGGTTTTCAAAAAAATTTTATTTATTTATTTGCAAGCACAGAGAGAGAGAGAGAAAAGAGACAGACAAAGAGAAAATGGGCATGCCAGGGCCTTTAGCCACGGCAAACGAACTCCAGGCGCATGTACCACCTTGTTCATCTAGCTTATGTGGGTCCTGGGGAATTGAACCTGGGTCCTTTGGCTTTGTAGACAAATGCCTTAACTACAAAGCCATCTTTACAGCCCCTAAAATTATTTAAAAATATTTTCATTTATTTCTTTGAGAGAGAGAGAGGGAGAGAGAGAAAGACTCAGAGAGAATAGGCACACCAGGGCATCTAGCCACTGCAAATAAACTCCAGACACATGTGCCACTTTGTGCATGTGGCTTTACATGGATACTGGGGAATCAAACCCTGGTCATTAGGCATTGCAGGCAAGTGTCTTAACTGCTGAGCCACCTCTCTAATTCGAGGTACTAAAATTTTAACACCATTTCACGGGCTGTGGTACTGGATTGAATGAGAATGATAACATGATTTTAACTTTTTCCCTTTGTGTTTTTAATATTTTCTAAAATGTCTAAGTAAATGACATTCTGTTTTGTAATTAAGATATAACATTTGCAGCTGGGCATGATAGCCTTTAATCCCAGCAGAGATAGGGTTTCACCTCTAGCACCCAACCCCCAAAAGAAAACAAATAAAAAGAAACTCCATTGGGGGCTGGAGAGATGGCTTAGTGGTTAAGCGCTTGCCTGTGAAGCCTAAGGACCCTGGTTACAGACTCGATTCCCCAGGACCCACGTAAGCCAGATGCAGAAGGGGGCGTGTGCATCTGGAGTTTGTTTGCAGTGGCTGGAAGCCTTGATGTGCCCATTTTCTCTCTCTCTGTCTCTCTGCCTCTTTCTCTGTCTGTCTGTTGCTCTCAAATAAATAAATAAAAATAAACAAAAAACTCCACTGGGCTAGTGGGTAGGCAGTCTTCTGTGAGTCTGTTGTGCTGGTGAATACTACTAACTTTGTATGCCTTTTCTCTTGTTAATCTATTGTCAGTTTGTCTGAGTAAACTCAATTACTGAACTTTCAGAAGGAAATTGTGAACTTCCTTACAAAAGTTCTCCCTTGTAGTATCAGAACTTCATGTCTTCTTCTTTTGAGGCAGGCGCAACAACTGGCCCTTTTTAATGTGAGAGAGTGATAATGAGAGAGAGAGAGAGAGAATTGGCACGCCAGGACCTCCAGCCACTGTAATCGAACTCCAGAAGCATGCACCACCTTGTGCATATGTTCCACCTAGCATGTGGGGTCTGAAGAGTCAAACATGGGTCTTTAGGCTTCTCAGGCAAGCGCCTTAACCGCTAAGCCCTCTCTCCAGCCCTCCTTTCTTCTTAAGCCAGACTAGTCCCTCACTGGATGCATTTAATACATTTCATGCATCCAGTCACATGTCAATGGACATGAGCGTTGTTTCTACCCTTTGGCTATAGCCAATAATGGTGCTACAAATACAGGTGAACGGATGATGTATTTTAGATCATGAATGTCCTCCAAAGACCCATGAATTGAAGGCTTGGTCACCAGCCTAGGGCGCCACTGGGAGATGGTGGAATATGTAGTGGGTGGGCCTAGTGTAAAGACGTTAGGTCATGGTGCCCTTGAAGGAGATGTTGGGACCCCTTCTCTTTCTTTCTCTCTGCCTCCCAGCTCCCATGCAGTCAGTGCTTATTTCTCCATGCACTTCCTGCCACAGGGATCTGTTTGATCACCAGCCCCCAGGCCTGTGACGATGATGGAAAACGGACAGTCCTCCCCGGTGCCCACTTTCATTCCTACCCGGTGCCCGCTTCCAATCCTCCCTGGTGCCTGCTTCCAATCCTCCCCGTGCACCGCGAGAAGACGCGCTGGGTCCTGCGATGCTGCTTCTCAGAACTCCTCGCTGTTTTCCACTAGCCCCTTACCTCTCCTCCCACCAACATTTGTTATTTTCTGTTCTGTTTGTTTTTTGATACTGGCCATTCTAAAGTGGCATCTCACTGTGACTTTAATTTGCATTTCCCTAATTCAAATTACTTTTACATTAATCCAATTCTATCAGAACCAAAGCTTTTGTCCTGTGTAATGGTTAATCTTGTCAACTTGATGCGATTTAGAACTGACTAGGAGACATACCTCTGTCTGAGTGGGCATTTCCAGGGAGGTTTAACGGGCAAGGGAAGGCCCACCTTGAATGTGGGTGACACCATCCCATGGGCTGTGCTACCAGACAGAATAAAAAAGGAAAAAGAGGGCTGGAGAGATGGCTTAGTGGTTAAGGTTCTTGCCTGTGAAGCCTACGGATCCAGGTTTGATTCCCCAGAACCCACATGAGCCAGGTTCACATGGTGGCGCATGCATTGAGTTTGTTTGCAGTGGCTCAAGGTCCTGGTGTGCCCATTCTCAGCCTCTCTCTCATTAATAAATAAATAAAAATAAATAAATATATTTTAAAAATGAAAAAAAGCCTTGAGCACCAGAATGCATCTCTCTCTGGCTCCTGACTGGCCCCACCCCAACCACATTGGACTGTCTCCTCCCAAACCCCTAACCAAAATAAACTCTCCCTTCCTTACATTACATTTGTATTTTGTCACAGAAATGAGAAAAATAACTAATACACCTGTTGTTTCTTTTTTAAAATAATTAATTAATTAATTTATTTGACAGAGAAAGAGGAGACAGAGACAGACACACACACACACGCACACACACACACACAGAGAGACAGAGAGAGAGACAGAGAGAGAGAGAGAATGGGTGCGTCAGGGTCTCCAGCCACTGCAAACGAACTCCAGACACATACACCCCTTTGTGCATTTAGCTAATGTGGGTCCTGGGAAATTGAACCTGGGTCCTTTGGCTTTGCAGGCAAACACCTTAACTGCTAAGCCATCTCTCCAGCCCCACCCATTATTATTATTTTTTTGTTTTTCAGGGTAGGGTTTTGCTGTAGCCTAGGCTGACCTGTAATTCACTATGTAGTCTCAGGGTAACCTCAAACTCATGGCAATCCTTCTACCTCTGCCTTCTAAGTGCTGGGCTTAAAGGTGACCATACCAGCTCCACCAATTATTTATTTACTTTTCTTTTTTTCTTTTTTTAAAAAATATTTTATTTATTTGACAGACAAAGAAGGAGAGAGAGGGAGACAGAATGGGTGTGCCAGGGCCTCCAGCCACTGCAAACGAACTTCAGTCATGCCCCTGTTGTACATCTGGCTAACGTGTGTCCTGGGGAATCAAACCTGGGTCCTTTGGCTTTGCAGGCAAATGCCTTAACTGCTAAGCCATCCCTCCAGCGCCCCTCCCTTAATTTTCTTTCTAGGTAGGGTGTCACTCTGGCCCAGGCTGACGTGGAATTCACTATGTAATCTCAGGCTGGCCTTGAACTCTCAGCAATCCTCCTACCTCTGCTTCCAGAGTGCTGGGATTAAAGTCATGTACCACCTGCCTGGTTTCACCTCATTTTTTATTTTTTTTATTTTTTATTTATTTATTTATTTTTTTTTTTTGCGAGAGAGAGAGAATTAGTGTGCCAAGGCTTCCAGCTGTTGCAATCAAATTCCAGGCGCATGCAGCACCACCTTGTGCGTATGTACAACCTTGCCTGCTTGTGTCACCTTGTGCGTCTGGCTTAGGTGGGATCTGGAGAGTTGAACATGGGTCCTTAGGCTCCGCAGGTGAGCGCCTTAACCACTAAGCCATCTCTCCAGTTTTAAGACAGGGTCTTTCACTGAACCTGGAGCTCACACATTTGGCTGGCCTAGATATCGAGAAAGGGCGAGGCATCCTCCTGTCCTTGCCTCGCCCGTGCTGGGATCACAGGCGTGTGGGAGCACATGGGTGCTGGGTATCTAAACTCATCTTCACGCTTGCATGGCAAGCGCTTTCCCCACTGAGCTTCTCCTCAGCCTTCGTCAGCCTTTTCAAAGTAAACCATTCAGTATGAAGCATATCTGTATGTTGTGCCATAGCCAAACATACTTTTATTTATTTTTAATTTTTAAATTTTTATTTATTAGAGAGAGAGGGGAAGGAGGGAGGGAGAGAATGAGCACACTAGGGCCTCTAGCCACTGCAAATGAACTCCAGATGCATTCACCACCATGTGCATCTGGCTTATGGGGGTTCTGGGGAATTAAACCTGGTTCCTTAGACTTTGTAGGCAAGTGTCTTAATCACTAAGCCATCTCTCCAGCCATTTAGCTGTACTGAGGATCAATTAACTTAGGGCCTTGCACATACTGGGCAAGTGTTCCACACTGGGCTATATCCCCAGCTCTAAAATACCTTACTGAAAAGGAACCAAAAAAAAAAAAAAGCATATTGGGGCTGGAGAGATGTCTCAGAAGTTAAGACATTTGCCTGTGAAGCCTAAGGACGCAGGTTCAATTCCCCAGTCCCCACCCAGGACAAAGGCTACAGACATCAGGCCTCCCTGGGCTCCACCCAGATCCCAGATCACATGGTCCACAGTCCCTGGGTGACTACAACTCCCACACTGGCCTAGGAACTGGGAAGTATTTCTTCACACGATTGCCTTGGGGTTCCACAGGGACCAGGGTGAGGCCATTTTTGTGGCCAGGAAATGTCTGTGGTGGCTGTGGATACCACAGGCCCTCCCTGGACCCTTCTAAAGTGGAGGACACATTCCTAAAGATTCTCAACTGCCAGCTTCAATCTCTTGCTATTTTCTGGGAGGTACATTCTTAACCAGCGCGGCCGGAGGGGGGCGGGAGGTGTGACGATTATCTTCTCTCCCAAGTCTATGAGAGCCCCTCCTATCCAAACCACTCCTAGTTCAAGGACAGGAAATCGAGAAAGGAAGCAGCAGATGTGAATTTCTGGTCTGGTTCAATGGTTTTCAATCTTGAATGCCCATTAGGGTTACATAAGAAGTCTTAGAAAAAATCTCATATCAGGGTCAGGAAGGTGGCTCAGTGGAGAAAGCACTTACTGTGCAAGGGGAGAACCAGAGTTCAGACCCCTAGGACCCATGTAAATGCGGGTGAGCACAGTGGCTGCCTGCAGTCCCAGAACTCAAGGGGCAGAGACAGGGAATCCCAGGGATGAGCTGACTAGCTAGAAAGCCAAATTGGGGGCTGCGGAAATGGCTCAGTGGTCAAAGGCACTTGCTTGCAACACCTGACGGCCCAGGTTTGATTTCCCAGTGCCCAGATGTATGTGCCAGTTTGTGCACTTGGAGTTCATTTGTCATGGCCAGAAGCCCTGGCACACGCCCATTCTCTCTTTCCTCACTCTCTCAGATAAATAAATAAAATGTCAAAAATAAAAAATAATGCATTAAAAATATATTTTACTTTATTTATTTGACTGAAAGAGGGAGAGAGAGAGATCGAGAATGGGCGCGCCAGGGCCTCCAGCCATTGCAAATGAACTCCAGACGCATGTGCCACCTTGTGTATCTGGCTAACGTGGGTCCTGGGAAATGGAACCTGGGTCCTTTGGCTTTGCAGGCAAACGCCTTAACCACTAAGCCATCCCTCCAGCCCCAATTTTTTTTTAAAAGGCAAATTGATAAGCCTTGGGTTCAAGTGAGAGACCTTGTCTCCATAGAATAGCATGGAGAATGATAAAGAAGGCGCCCAGCACCAACCTCTGGCTGCGCTCACTTACACACGTGCTCCCCGACAATGAGAAAAAGGAAAAGTGAAAGGAAGACTGTGCTCATCCCCAGGGCTGGAGATGTAGTTCAATGGGTAGAGTGCTCACTAGCATGCCCACAGCCCTAGGTTGATCCCAGCATTCCATAAAACTGGGTGTGGTGATGCACACCTGTGATACCCACTCCGAAGGTAGAGGCAGGAGGATCAGAAGTTCAAGGTCATCCTTGGTTATATAGCAAGTTCAAGACCAGCCTGGGCTACATGAGATGCTGTTTAAAAGAGAAAAATGGGGCTGGAGAGATGGCTTAGTGGTTAAGGCACTTGCCTACAAAGCCTAAGGACCCAGGTTCAATTCCCCAGTTCCCACATAAACCAGATGCACAAGGTGGTGCATGTTTCTGGAGTTTGCTTGCAGTGGCTAAAGGCTTTGGTATGCCCATTCTCTCTCACACACACAAATAAATAAATAAAGGGCTGGCTGGAGAGATGGCTTAGCGGTTAAGGCGTTTGCCTGCCAAGGAAAAGGATCCTGGTTAGATTCCCCAGGACCCACATAAGCCAGATGCACAAGGGGGCGCATGCATCTGGAATTTGTTTGCAGTGACTGGAGGCCCTGGTGCGCCCATTCTTTCCCTACCCTCTCTCTCTCAAATAAATAAATAAATAAAATATATAAAGATAAATAAAAATATTTTTAAAAGGTCAAGTTTAGATATTTATTTACTTACCATCTCTCCAGCCCTATTTATTTATTTGAGAGACAGAGAGAGAGAGAGAGAGAGGGAGAGTGTGAGTATGGGTATGCCAGGGCCTCCTGCCACTTTGTGCATCTGGCTTTACATGGGTACTAGCGAACTGAACCTGGGCCATAAGACTTGCAAGCAAGTGCCTTTAACTGCTAAGCCATCTCTCCAGCCCCCATATTTAGATTTTTAAATGGGTACTTCCAGAGAGATCTAAATGGCTAATAAGCTCATGAAAAGGTACTCAACTCTATTAGTCCCCAGGGAAATGCAAATTAAAACCACATTGTGAATACGATACCACTACATGTCTGTTGAATACCAGTCGTAGACAAACATGGGAAGTGGACAGAGTTCTCTTCATACAACACTGGAGGGACTGTGAACTGGCAAAGCCCTTCAGAAGAATCCTTGGCTAAGGTACTAAGAGAACGCCCTCACCGGCATATGTACCTGTCAGTGCCAGTGCCCAACTAACACTAACACATTCTTGGTAGGAGGAGTCCTTAGTAGCTCCATGCTGCAAGCCACAACCCACATATCCACCAACCACAGAATGGGTAGATGGACTGAGTTCCCTCCACAGAGCACAGTACACTAAGGCATAATACTGAATGAACCACAGCCATATACCGTGACCTGCGTGAGTCACTTCACCAACTTCACAAACATGACCCCGAGGAAAGAAGCCAGACACAAAAGGATATACATTATATGAGTCCATTTATTTATTTACTTAGTTTTTTTAAAGATTTTATTTTTATTTACTTGTTAGCGAGGGAGAGAGAGAGAGAGAGAGAGAGAGAGAGAATGGGTGTGCCAGAGCCTCCAGCCACTGCAAACGAACTCCAGACACATGTGCTCCCGTGTGCATCTGGCTTATGTGGGTCCTGGAGAATCGAATTGAGATCCTTTGGCTTTGCAGGCAAACTTAACCGCTAAAACATCTCTCCAGCCCTGATTAAAAAATATTTTTAAAAGGGACTGGGGAAATGGCTTAGTGGTTTTGGCATTTGCCTGCAAAGCCTAAGGACCTGGGTTCGATTCCCCAGGACCCACGAAGCCAGATGCACGGGGGGGGGGGCACATGTGTCTGGAGTTCGTATGCAGTGGCTAGAGGCCCTGGCATGCCCATTTTCTCTTTCTCTCTATCTGTCTCTTCCTCTCTCATAAATAAATAAATACATAAAATATTTTTTAAGAAACGACTGAGTCTATCTATAGGGCCATACATTCTAACAACCATTTAAAAAAAATCCCAGATGGGAGTTGAGCACGGTAGCACATGCCTTTAACCCCAGCACTCAGGAGGCAGAGGTAGGAGGATCGCCATGAGTTCAAGACCACCCTGAGACTCCATAGTGAATTCTAGGTCAGCCTGGGCTAGAGCGAGACCCTACCTCGAAAAACAAACAAAAAAACAAAAGTCCCAGGTGGGCTGGGCAAAGCACTTGAGAGGCCAAGGTAGGAGGATCACCCTGAGTTCGAGGCCACCCTGCGACTGAGTTCCAGGTCAGCCTGGGCTAGAACAAAACCCTACCTCAAAAAAAAAAAAAAAAAAAATCCCACATGGCTGTCAGGGGCAGCCAGGAGGGACAGTCGCTGGACAAAGGTCCCCTGGGAGACAAGCGGTTCTGAGGAGAGTAGCTCTGCAGAGCGTCACCTGGGTGCGGATGCCACCTTTGCCCATGTAAGGCTCCTGCCCAGGCAGAGGAGTGTGCAGCCAGCTGTTGCAATGTGCTTCTTCCCCAGCAGTCTGTTGAAAGCGGGTTGCATCAGGGTGCAATGGTGTGTAATGGGACCGAGGGAGGCCCCGCCCGCCCTGCCCCAGGGACCAGGCTCTCTCAGTACAGCTGTTACTAAGCCACTTGAGGAGAAGCGGCAGCTGGGCTTTCCAAGGGCTTGCCACCTAGCGCCAAAGCGCCCCGCGGAGGCTCTGACACCCTCGGTGGGGCGGGGCGGAGAGGACTGACTGGGGGTGCTCATGGGGAACAGCCAGCTCTGGCTTCCAGACCAAGCCCACGCACCCCCCCCCCCCCCGGCCTCTGTGTGCAGATTAGGAACTTGCAACATCTCGCCGCATAAGGCTGGGATAGAATTGTGTGGCTAAGAACTTCAACTCTCTCTGAGATTGGTGGCGGTCTCCCTGGTGATGGCTAACTTCCAGCATATCTTGGTCCAACTACTGGCGGCTTAGACAGGATGAGACAAGACATAGACTCACACGCAGGAATTCTACCCACCTGGGCCCCATCTGCTCCTCCAGAAATACGGACCATGAACCTCCTGCTGTGGGTGGGGCTGTGCAGAGAGGCCAGAGCCAGGGTCCCAAGCCCTGGGGGCGGGGGAGTCTCTGCTACCCATAGCGAGTATGGGCTGAATTATAGGGTGAGTCTTGAGGCAATGTCCCTGCATGTCTGCCTTACAGTGTCACATTTATAAAGCAGGAGTGAACAAGAAGGGGCTGGCGCCTGCTGGTCAGGAGTGCCGGGCGGCCTCGGCTGGATTCGCTTGGCCAAAAGACTCCGAGTGGCGTGGGCTACAGGAGGACAAGCTACACTGTCAGAAGCCGTGTCACTCGAGGGTGTCTAGTTTAAACCCAGCCCCGCTCCGCTCAGAGGTGAAGAAGTGTAGATGCGGCAGGAAGGGTAGAAAATGTCTCTCCACCGAGGCTGGACCATTCCACTTCTCTCACTCTGCTCCCCTCCCTGTCGGAAGAGAAGGATGTTCTCTGTTGCTCAGGAGAGTTGGGGGTCCCCATGTCTGAGGGGGTGGGCCAGAGGGGGGCGTGCACGGGTCTTGAGGCTCTGCCACTGCAGCCTCTTGGCTGGGATGTCAGCCCATGTGCTGCCTCACCTGCTCTCTGTGAAGTAGCATGATGCCAGCTAGAGCGTCACTGCCCCGTCCTGCTCACCGGAAGCAGCATTTATGTTTCTTCCTTGTGCTTCAGGAGATGAGTGGCCCAAAGAAGGTGTTGACTTTGTTTTGCTTTTCCCCCCCCTTTCTCTAGAGAAATGTGTGAGTCCAAGAGCTGTTCAAATTAAAGAAAAAACAAGGGCGAACTGAGGCCAGTTGAGTGAGGAGGCAAGAGAATCCAGGAAGCGTTCATATAGGAAAATGGTCCAGCCGGGTGTGGTGGCGCACGCCTTTAATCCCAGCACTCGGGAGGCAGAGGTAGGAGGATCCCCGTGAGTTCGAGGCCACCCTGAGACTCCATAGTGAATTCCAGGTCAGCCTGGGCTATAGTGAGACCCTACTTCAAAAAAACCAAAAGCAAAGAAAAGAAAAGAAAATGGTCCAGGCTGGTCCTGAGAGACGGGCACAGGGAAGCTGGGTTCCAGGATGCGTCTTGGGTGTGAGGTAGGACGGCGGGCAAGATCTGGGCCTGCCTGGGCTCTCGGTACCCTCATACCAGTGACCTTTTTCAGCACTGACCAGCTACCACCTAGGTGGGGGTGGGTCTACCAGAGGGACTCCTCATGAGGCCTAGGGGAACCCCACCAGACATGGCTTGGATGTCCCCCAAATATCCAACTTCACCTTTCCAAGCCGGCAAGGATCTGCTCTCTCGGGAAGTTATGAAAACCTTTCCTGAAATGTTGGTATTTTCCAACCTGCCATATAACACCTGAAAGTCGCTGTAAATTCTCTTCCACGGTTTCCCTTCATCTGCATGCGCGTTTCCATTCTCCACACTGTCTAGTGAGAAGCCACTCACCAGTGCCCTCCACTCTCTGAGCTACAGGGGACCTTGCAGCGCTCAGTCAGGCGACTGTTTATTCTTGCTCTCAATGCAAATCAGACCGTGGTCTCAGCAGGAAACAGACACTCCCTCCCGCAGTACTGAGAGGCTAAGGAAGGGACTGTTTACAAGAGGGCAAGCAAGGACCAGAGAAATCCCACAGGAAGTGGAGGCACCCTGGGGCCAGGACGAGCAAAGCCAAGCAGGGAGCCCTAACCAGGAGCCCACCCAATCTCCTGAAGAAAAGCAAGCTCCTGCTGGATCCCCAGAGAGCTCTGGGAGAGGTGACTGGCTGGCTCTGGTTTGAGGGTGAACAGCACTGGGGCTGGAAGATGGTTCGCTGGGCAAAAGCATTCGCCACGCAAGCCTGAGGGACTGAGCTTGGATCCTCAATACCCATGTAAAATAAATGTTTTTGAGCATGGTGCTGTGCGCCTGTGACTCCAGCCCCGAGGCCGTGGAGACAAGGGGACTCCCTGGGCATGCTGGCTAGCTAGTCCAGGTGAACTGGTGAGCTTGAGAGACCCTGTCTCAGAAAAAGAAAAGAGGAGCCGGGCGTGGTGGCGCACGCCTTTAATCCCAGCACTTGGGAGGCAGAAGTAGGAGGATCGCTGTGAGTTCAAGGCCACCCTGAGACTACATAGTGAATTCCAGGTCAGCTCTGAGCCAGAGTGAGACCCTACCTCGAAAAACCAAAACAGAAGAAAAAGAAAGAAAGAAAAGAGGGCTGGGAAAGAAGCCAAAGGACCCAGATTCAATTCCCCAGGACTCACGCAAGCCAGATGCATGAGGCAGCACATGCGTCTGGAGTTCTCTTGCAGTGGCTAAAGACCCTGGTGTCTCTCTCTCACACAAACAAAATAAATTATATATATATATATATATATATATATAATATTTTATATTTTAGTTTAAGAAAAGAACGAAAGGTGCAGAGTGATGAAGGAGAACCCCTGACATCAATCTCTGCCCCCCACAGACACGGACACACATGTGCATGAGCACCTGAACCACATATGTATCCACACACATGTCAACACACGTGTATCCCACATACACACACACACAGGCTGAGGTCTAGCAAGCGAGAAAGCTGGGGGACAAAGCACCCCAATGTCACTCTCCTCTTCCTATCCAGTCTCAGCTTGGGTCCTCCACTGGCTAAACCCGACTGGAAACAGGAAAACACATGGCACATGGGTGCCGTCACCATCCCTCGGGTTAAATCTTGGGCGTCATGGCAAAGGGCGGAGAACCAGCTCGGGGTGGGGGATGGCAACAAAGAATGACTCAGCATTCTAAAAACTTAATTTAAAATTTGAGAGAGAGAGAGAGAGAGAGAACATGAACTTCAGACACATGCACTGCTTTGTGCAGCTGGCTTTACCTGGGTACTGGGGAATTGAACCCAGGCCTGCAGGTTTTGTAAGCAAGTGCCTTTAACCACCAAGCCACCTCCCCAGCCCCTGGCTTAGCCATTCTAAAACAGTAAGTTGGTAAGCTGCCCTTCCTGTGCCCTCCTCCCTGCGGCACCCTCACCACGGGTGACTGGAACACGAGCAGCCATGGCAGAGGAGTCAAGAATTCCAGCACAGTCGGGCGTGGTGGCGCACACCTTTATTCCCAGCACTCGGGAGGCAGAGGTAGGAGGATCGCCGTGAGTTTGAGGCCACCCTGAGACTCCATAGTGAATTCCAGGTCAGCCTGGGCTACAGTGAGACCCTACCTCGAAAAACCAAAAAGAAAAAAAAAAAGAAATCCATCACAGTGATGGGACTGCTATCACAGAGAGACAGCTAGCTCTACTTAGCTTAAGAACTCCAAGGAAAACGTGTTTATAAAGGAAATTCTGAATGACCAATGAAAAGGTTAACCGTGACTGCTGTACTGCTTGATGCTGGCAGGGCAGATGATACACACTTCAGATACGTCTGTCCACACTGGGCAGTGGGGCTTCCCGGTCATTCACACGGCCCATCTCCGTTCTCCGCTGATGTGCTACTAAAATCCCAGTCAAGAAAGCCGATGGTGGAAAACCATCAAAGGCAAAGAGAATGGAGAAGCGGACAGGAGTGGCTGTGGGATTTCCATACACCCCAGGAGGCAGGGAGCAGATGGGAGAACCTCGGCTGCTGTGCGGAAAGAGAGTCTTCTCGGGGTGCAGAGCATTAAGCTCACAACAGGCAAGCCATCGCACCCCCAGGGCCTCGTTGTGGACAGTGGGGGTAAGGAGTCCAGAGCACCGCCTGACATCTTTCCTGGGTCTTCCACCTTCCGCCCTGCCCACACAGCAGGAGGGGACACAGGCTGGAGGGAGGGCCACTGAGTGGAGGGGTGAAAACACGGAAAGGGAAGATGCAAGTCTAAACACTGAATAGTAGGACTACTGTCCCACCCACTCAGTTGGCCCTGAGCTGTCCTAGAACAGGATGTGAGGCATACGGTGAATTTAAAACATGGCTCCCAGTGCTTGGTTGGTAGATCTCCCATCAAGAGGTGGGTCTGTGGCTGGAGGGATGGTTTAGCGGTTAAGGTAGTTGCCTGCAAAGCCAAAGGGCCCAGGTTCAATTCCCCAGAATCCACGTTCGCTTGCAGTGGCTGGAGGTCCTGGCACGCACATTCTCTCTCTCTCTGTCAAATAAATAAATACAAATAAAAATATTTTTAAAAAAAGAGGTGGGTTTGTGTCTTCTCCCGAGTCCGGGCAGGTTTGTGACTACGGCGGGAGCGAGGCTGTGTGATTCTGAGGCCAGACACGCAGCTTCCATGTTGCTGGGCAGACTGCTCACGCTGGAAGCCCTGACTACCCCACAAGAGCAACGCCTACCCGGCCACCGAGCTGCCACTTAGCCGTCCAGCTGTCCCTGCCAAGTGAAAACCACCCTGGAATGTTTGTCCCTCAGCTACTCCTACTCCAATTCACAGGCAGCAATCCAGGTCCCCTCAGTCATTTCGTCACAGCAGCTTCGGCCCAGACACTGGAGCAGAGAGGAGCCACGCTTCTTCTGAGTCCCTGACCTGTAGCATCATGAAATGGTGGCTGTTCTATGCACCGAGTTTGGGAGTGGCTTCTTAAGAGGCAATAGATAACTTGAAAAGGAGAGAGAAGAGAGAGAGAAAGAGAGAGAGAGAGAGAGAGAGGAGAGAATGGGTCCTGCCAGGACTTCCTGTTGCTGCAAACAACTCCAGATGCATGTGCCGCTTTGTACATCTGGCTTTACATGAGTGCTAGGGAACTGAACTTGGGCTGCCAGGCTGTGCAAGCAAGCACCTTCAAGTGCTGAACCATCTCCCCAGTCTGGGAAGCTTCTCGTGAGAAGCCGAGTGGCTCTAGAGAGGTGGAACCCTTTCAGGACATCTGCTAGAAAGCTGGTAGGATTCCTACCTTTCCTACTCTGTGGTGGGCAATGCTGGTTATTGAGGGGGGGTGGCAAGCCACACGGCCCCCCTCTGATGGGCCAGAGCTAGGCTGTCCCAGCAGCCGTAGGTTACTTGGACCCAGGACAGCAGAGCCTGAGGTCAGTAGCTCTCGCACCAGGGCTCCCCTAGCAGGGGCCAGTGATGAGGGATGGGAAGGGACAGCGCCAGCGCAGGCCTCACACATGAGCCTCGCTTCCTGCCCATCTCCTGCCAGCCTCTAGCTCAGTCCTCCAGAGCTCTGCCCAGGGGCCCTGCCGCTGACTCGCCTGCCCAAGGCAGATACCCTGCAGCTTTTCTTTAAACTTTTCATTTGTGACTAATTGTCACTATCACTATAGAAGGAGACCTTGTAGAAGGAAGTGCTGAAGATGACTCGTCCTCCCCTCAACCAGCCAAGCACTTCTATCAGATGAAAGTCCGCAGGTCCTTGTCCTCTGGACACACACCTGCGGAGCACTCGCCACATGGGCGTCTGCGCTGCTGCCTTTGATGGTGGTAATCTCACCAAGTCCTCCCACTTATCAGGTGCAAAAAAAGACTTGAGGCAGGTCACAGTGCCCAGACTGGCTAACAGAGATTGGTCATTTTCACCTTCCCAGGCTGATCCCAAAGCTATGTTCTATGCGTGTGATGGACAGTCTGTTTTCCTCTGTTTAAAAACAGTATATGCAAATACATGGCCAGGCATGGTGGTACATGCCTGTAATCCCAATACTTGGGAGGTAAAGGCAGGATCATCAGGAGTGCCAGGTCAGCCTCCGCTACATAGTGAGTTTGAAGCCAGCTTAAACTACACGAGACCTTGTCTCAGAAACAAACACCCCCAGCATATTTTTCTGAATAATAATTTTTCTCTGGGCCTTCAGATGTTTCCTTTACAAACACTGCAGCTGTAGATATGTTTGTGTGCACACCTTTGCGCAGATGTGATTGCTTTCCTAGGACAAGGTATGTAAAGTGGAATTGCTTAGTACAAGGGGCACATAACTTTAAATGCTGCCCTTTGCAATCATGCTGGCGGTACATGTCAGTACTGGCCCGCCAGCTCACATCTGCTAGTTACTGAATTTTTAATTCTTGTCATTTGCACTGAGATTCAACACAAAATCAGAGGAATCCTATGCTGGAAGAATTCTCTTGATTGATTAAACTGTCCTTGCAAAAAAAGGAGGAGAGGAGCCAGCCGTGGTGGCACATGCCTTTAATCTCAGCACTTGGGAGGCAGAGGTAGGAGGATCACTGTGAGTTCGAGGCTACCCTGAGACTACACAGCCCTAAAAACCAAAAAAAAAAAAAAAAAAAAAAAAAAAGCCAGGCGTGGTGGAGCACACCTTCAATCCCAGCACTAGGGAGGCAGAGGTAGGAGGATCGCCAGGAGTCCGAGGCTGCCCTGAGACCACACAGTGAAAAGGAGGAGGGGAGGGGAGCCCCAGGCACTCCTTCATGGCTTCTCTGGCTGCAGAAGGCCATGCAGTAGGAGCTCTGGGGAGAGCTGGGAAGGCCTTTGGGTGGCAGAGCAGGAAGGCCATAGTGTAGAGCACCAGCAGCTGCTTTTTCACAAGCACTGTTGTGACTTGACCGTGGTTTGTCCCTCTGAAACTGCTGAGATGACAGCCACTGTGGCATATCAGAGGTGGGGCCTTGAAGAGGCCACTGGTGTCACCGGGAGGAAGGGATCATCCTAAGTGAGCCCGCCCCCTGCCTTTCTCCTTTCTGTGTCACATGACGACATTATGATGGCACAGACCCAGGCAAGATGGGGCCCTCTGGGCTTGGGCTTCTCAGCTGCCAGAAGATAAGTTACTTGCCTTTATAGATGACCTAGTCTCAGGTATTCTGTTGTAAAATTAACAGAAAATGGAGCTGGAGAAATGGCTTAGCCGTTAAGGAACTTGCCTGCAAAGCTAAAGGACTCAGGTTCGATTCCCCAGGACCTACATAAGCCAGATACACAAGGGGGCTATACATCTGGAGTTCATTTGCAGTGGCTAGAGGTGCTGGTGCACCCATTCTCTTTCTCTCTCTTTCTCCCTATTTCTTTCCCTCTCGAATAAATAAAATAAATTTAAAAAAAATTTTTAAGTAACAAAAAACAGACTGGGACACTAGGTCTAAAACCCTTAGAGCGCCTCTGACCATGGCGAACTGTTTTCTGTCCCAGAGCGTGTTCTGTCCACAAAGCCAGCACAAGTCCCCTGGGCTTTTGCTTTGTCCAGCCGCCAAGACTTTCAGCACCTGGACGAGCGGGTCGTTGGGCTGGGAAGTCCCAAACACCCCGCTTTTCTTGCTCCCTTACCTGCATGCCGCTCTCCTGCACGAGGCGGCACCCTCTGGCACCTGCAGGGAGAAGGGAAGGAGAGCCAGTGAGGCCGGGCGCTGAGGATGGACCATCGGACCAAACAGGCCTGGACGGAAGGCGACGCCACAGTCATCTGTGGACAGTTCTTCAAAAGCCACTGAGGGCACTGGGGAGGTGGCTCAGCAGTTAAAGGTGCTGCCAACCGATTCCCCAGGACCCACGTGAGCCACATGCAGAAAGTGGTGCATGCATCTGGAGTTCATTTGCAGCCCAAGAGGCCCTACTGTGCCCAGTCATTCTTTCTCTCTCTACTTGCAAATAAAAAAAATTACAAAAAAAAAAAAGAAACAAAACTACTAAGGTGTAAGTTATCTGTAGCTTGGCCAAGAGAGTGGTGACCCCCCTCCCCAAAGACATTGTCTACCTAAAGGCTTTCCTTCTCAGCCTGTGAATGCTCCTCAGCTGGTAGAAACCCCAGGACTCTCCATTTTGCCTAAGCCTGACAAGCAGAAGGGGTCCCTGTCTTCATCATTACTCATCATACATATGTTGACTGTCTACTACAGGCCAGCCACCGAGCATGCAGCAGTGGGCAAAACAGCCTGCTCTAATGCAGCCATTTAAACTCTCTCTCTCTCTCTTTTACTTTTTCGAGGTAGGGTCTCACTCTAGCTCAGACTAACCTGGAATTCACTATGTAGTCTCAGGATGGCCTCGAACTCACAGCAACCCTCTTACCTCTGCCTCCCGAGTGCTGGGATTAAAGACGTGCGCCACCACGCCCGGCTTAAGAAGTGTCAACATTTTAAATAGTGCCTGGAGGGATGGCGTAGCAGTTAAGGCATTTGTCCAATTCCCCAGGACCCATGTTAGCCAGATGGACAAAGGGGTGCATGCATCTGGAGTTCGTTTGCAGTGGCTAGAGGCCCTGGCGTGCCCATTCTCTCTCTCTCACACACACTTTCTCTGTCAAATAAATAAATAAAAATATTTTTAAAAATTTAAATTGCATGGTCAGGGAAGGCCAGATGTTTGACAAGGCAAACCATGAAAAAGGTCTTGAAAGAAGAGAAAGCCTGAACCCTGAGAATTAATGGGGTGTAGCCTCCGGGGGGCAGCAACTGTGAGGGCAAGGGCCTGGAGGTGAAAGCCTGCCCAGTATGCCAGGGGCCGGTGAGGCTGGCAGCATGGCTAGAGTAGTGAAGAGCACGAGGAAAGAGGGGTAGGGAGAAGGTCTGGAACACGCAGGGTACTAGTGGTTAAGGCGCTAGCCTGCAGAGCCTAAGGACCCCAGTTCGATTCCCCAGGACCCATGTAAGCCAGATGCGCATGGTGGTGCATGAGTCTGTAGTTCATTTGCAGTGGCTGGAGGCTCTGGAGCACCCATTCTCTCTCTCTTTCTCTGCAATAAATAGATAAAAATAAAACATATAAAGGAAGGCCGGCATACGAAGTTGGGCTTTGCTCCAGAGCGGAGCCGCTGAAGGGCTCTCCACAGAGAAAGGACATGACAGTGATGGCTCCGGATGTGCCACTGAGAATAAACCCGGGAGCAAGGCTTGGAGGCTCTCAGCACGAGCTCCATGATACCCGGATGTAGGATGAGGTCACCAGGAGGGTGAGGTCATTAGTGAAGCTGTTGGGGGACAGGACCCCATTTTGCAGCTCCGTGGAGGAGACCAAGGACTCACAGGTGTGACAAGAGGGACCGCAGCGAGGAGGCTGTCACAGAAATTCCAGAGAGGAACAACAGTGCGTGGATAGAGCAGAAGCAGGACAGACCCTAGAAAGTGGAGCTGACGGACACGAAATCAAAGAGGTGGGGAGGGGCTGGAGAAATGGCTTAGGGTTAAGCTAAGGACCCCGGTTCGAGGCTCGATTCCCCAGGACCCACGTAAGCCAGATGCACAAGGTGGTGCATGCATCCGGAGTTCATTTGCAGTGGCTGGAGGCCCTGGCGCGCCCATTCTCTCTCTATCTATCTGTGTCTGTCTGTCGCTCTCAAATAAAAAAATAAATAAAAATAAACAAACAAAAAAGGCGGTGAGGGCTGGGGACAGGGCTCAGTGAGTGAAGTGCGCCCAGCACCCACGGAAAGCCAGATGCACAGTTGGGTATGTCTGCAATCCCGCCGCGCCCACGGCAAGATGGGAGTGGGAGATGCGAGGGTCCCGAAGCTCACGGGACAGCTAGCCCGGCGTGCGCAGCGGTGAGGACGCGCACGCGCACACTATGAAATAAAGCGAGGGGTGAAGGAGGACTCCCAAGATTTGGGTCGGAGAGCTGGGAGGACGGAAGTACCATTTTCCAGACTGCAGGTGCCGCAGATGGAGCACGCTTGGGCAGCGGGGCGATACGGAGCTCGGGTTTGGAAATATTAAGCACAAACGTCTTTTCAGGTTTTTTTTTTAATTTTTCTAATTTTAATTATTTATTAGGGACAGAGAGAGGGAGAGAGAGAATGCACAGGCCAGGGCCTCTAGCCACTGAAAACGAACTCTAGATGCATGTGTCACCTTGTGCATCTGGCTTATGTGGGACCTGGAGAATTGAACCCGGGTCCTTAGGCTTCGCAAGCAAGTGCCTTAACCACTGACCCATCTCTCCAGCCCATGAATATCTTTTTGTTGTTTTTGTTGTTGTTGTTTCAAGGTAGGGTTTCACTCTAGCTCAGGCTGACCTGGAATTCACTATGTAGTCTCAGGGTGGCCTCGAACTCAGGGCGATCCTCCTACCTCTGCCTCCTGACTGCTAAGATTAAAGGTGTGCACCACCATGAACATGCCCGGCCCCCATGAACATCTTTTAGACATGCAGCTGGCATGTGAGTCTGGAGTTTAGGAGAGAGGTTGGACATGAATGTTTGGGAATCTCAGAGCATGCTATAGGATGAGATCACCTAGAAGGTGGATGTCACTAGAGAAGCTGTTGGGGGACAGGACCCCATTCAAGGGCTCAGCAAAAGAGACACATAAGGACTGGAGAGATGGCTTAATGGTTAAGGCACTTGCCTGTTTAGCCAGAGAACCCAGGTTCGATTCCCCAGTACCCACATAAGACAGATGCACAAGGGGTGCACGCATCTGGAGTTTGTTTGCAGTGGCTGGAGGCCCTGGCAAGCCCATTCTCTCTCTGTCTGTCTTCTCTCTCTCTCTCTCAGCTTACAAATAAATAAATAAATAAATAAATAAATAAAAATATTGGGGGGCTAGAGAGATAGTTTAGCGGTTAAGGCATTTGCCTGCAAAACCAAAGGACCTTAGTTCGATTCCCCAGGACCCACGTAAGCCAGATGCACAAGGTGGCGCATGTGTCTGGAGTTCATTTGCAGTGGCTGGAGGCCCTGGCGTGCCCATTCTGTCTCTCATTCTCTCTCTCTCTCTCTCTCTCTCTCTCTCTCTCTGTGTGTGTGTGTGTGTGTATGTGTGTGTGTGTTTGCCTCTTGCCCTCTCTCCCTCTCTCAAATAAATAAATAATTAAAAAAGAGAGAGAGACGCATAAGTGTAACAAGAGGGGCTCTAGGAGAAGGGATTCAAGGCGGGGGAGCAATCCGCGAGGCAGGTGGAGTTCCATGAAGACCGAGAACTAACGGCTGCCTTCAGCACAGCAGCGGCCCTATCTGGGTTACAGAATGGAGGGCTGACTTAAATGCAGCAGGCTGCAGAAGCAGGGCTGGGGACAGAGGTGGCCAGTGGCAACCGGAGGGCCGGAAGCAAGGAACACAGAGCTGGGCCATCTGGAGCATCTGTTGATGGCAACTGCTGACGCTAATGCTGGGCCAGGGTCCTCCCAGGTGCCAAGCTTTGTCATTTCCAGCCCCATAAGACAACTACTGTCTCTAGATTCCTATGAAGTGATTCCCGTTTTCTCACTGCCACGTGGAGCCTCAGGATAAACACCTGCTGTCTGGGGCTACTAAGAAAGTCCCCAGTTCCTGACAAACCAAGGTCTGCTCTGATTTCCCATGAGATGTCCAAGTGAGCAAGACAGACAGACAGACAGACAGACAGAGCTCCTGCCCTCATGGGGCTGCTGCAGGAGACACACAGGTAACAAGCAGGGATTTCAGGTGTGAACACAATGAAACAGAGTGAGGGATCAACAGCACGTGTTCAAGCGCCTCCTTCAGCCAGGCTGCGTGGCCAGGCGGCCTCTGGGTGACAAGGGCCTGGGCAGCAAGGCTGGGCTAGTTCCCCTTAAGCTCGCCCCCACCGCCCTGCTCCCAGGCTTCCCTGTGGCTTCTGCAGTATCCGTATTCCTGGACCAACGCTGGAGCCTGGAGTCTGGGTACAGAGCCAAAAGGAAATAATCCCTTTCCTTCTCTCTCCTCCTTGATTACAAAAAACATGCATTTTCCCTAGTGAAGAACTGGAAAATACTAGAAACAGAAAAAAATTGTAGACCCTGTCTCAAACAAACAAAACCCCAAACAATGAAAACATGTGATATACATCCTTCCAGACATTTAAATTTTTTTTCTATTTATTTATTTGTGAACAGAGGTGGGGGTGCACCAGAGCCTCTTGCTGCTGCAAACAAGCTCCAGATGCATGCACCACTTTAATGATCTGGCTTTACATGAATATTGGAGAATTGAACCTGGGCTGTCAGGATTTGCATGCAAGTGTTTTTAACTACTGAGCCAGCCCTCCAGACCTTTCTCTATGCAATACATAATGTTGTTTTTTGGGGGGGAGGGGGGAGGCTTCAAGGTAGGGTCTTGCTCTAGCCTAGGTAGCCTCAGGGTGGTTTCGAACTCATGGTGATCCTCCTACCTCTGCCTTCCAAGTGCTGAGATTAAAGGTGTGCCCCACTGTGCCCTGCTTTGTTTGTTTTGTGTTTAGAGTCAGGGTCTCAAACTTACCTGAAGCTGAGTCTAGCCTTGAACTCCTGATCACTCATCTCCACTTTCCAAGATCTGGGCTTACGGGCACGAACCACCATGTCTAGCTTCTAACATATAATTTGAACAAATGAAATCAAGCCAAGTATGGTGGTGCATATCTGCAATCCCAACACTCAAAGGCTGAGGCAAGAGGATAGTGGAGACTTTGAGTCTAGCCTGAGCTACATGGCAAGACCCTGTCTCGAAACAACAGAGCAAACAGAACAAAAAGGAGGGCTGGAGAGATGGCTTAGTGGTTAAGGCACTTTCTTGTAAAGTCAAAGGATTCAGGTTCAATTTCCCAGGACCCATGTAAAGACAGATGTACAACATGGTGCATGCATCTGGAGTTTGTAAGCAGTGGCTAGAGGTCCTGGTCTGTCCTCTTTCAATCTCTGCCAGATAAATAAAATATTTTTTTTTAAAAAAAAGGAGAAATCACAATGTGTGCTGTGACCTCCATTTTTCACTAATTCTGTTATAAGGCACTCTTCTCATGCCTTTTTCTTCTACGTGATGACTTTTAAAATATTTTATTTATTTATTTGAGAGAGAGAAGCAGACAAGAGAGAAGAGAGAGAATGCGTGTGCTAGGCCCTGTAGCCACTGCAAACAAATTCCAGATGCATGGGTCACCTTGCGCATTTACGTGGGTGTTAGGGAATCGAGCCTGGGCTCTTTGGCTTTGCTGGCAAGTGCCTTAACTGCTTAGCAATTTCTTCAGCCCCCTACATGATGAATTTTACTTTTTGAATAGTGTGTCATTACACACATATTTTCATAAATTTTATTTACTCTGCAAACACTGGTCACATGCATTGTTCCTAGGGATTGCTATCACGAGTCATTGCTATGACGAACAATCTGGTATCATTTTTTCCTTGGTAGGGAGTGGAGGCTGCAACTCTCAGACTGTTTCCTTGAGTGAAAAGACAGCTCGCTGGCCAGTGTCACACTCTCACGTCAGCAAGAGGGTGAGGAAGGGCAGGACGGACTGCATCCCAGACCGGAGGCTGATTTAATCCTCTGACATGCCTCTCTCCTCCCTTGGGAGCCTGAGCGGAGAACAGCAACAGGCCCCGCCCACCAGCCCCAAGAAATCCAAGGGGATTCCCCACGCCAGCCAGGGACATTGTCCCCCTGTGACCCTAGGATGGGGCCCACCCCCAACTCCCGGGGAAATCCCCAGGGGAAAGCTCCTCCCTCCCTGGGGAAAATATTCCAGGGGTCAGGCATCTAGTCAAGCTGGCTCTGGTCAAGGCTACCCAGGAAATGCCAGGGAAGAGGGGCTTCCAGAGGAACAACCGCCCCTCTCCTGTCCCCTGGGCAGGCTGGCTCCTGAGCCCTCAGATTCCCCATGCGGGCTGCCCATGACGCTGTGAACCGCAAGGATGGAGTGTCAGAGGACGTGTGAGTTCTGGGGGCGAGGTGGGAAGGCACCAGGTCTTGGATCTGACACAGTCCAGCTCCTCCCAGACAAGCGACCACCCATGTGTGACACTGAGCACACAGTGGCCGCTCAGAACACACCATACCGGGCCAGTGTCGGGGCTGCTCTGAGCCTCAGTTTACTCATCTGCAAGATGGAGGTGACCACACCCATTTTAGAGGCCAGTGGGGACCAATAAAACAGATAGGTGGTGTTCAACAACAGTGGTGTGGGAAGCTCTGGGAGGCTGTTTCTACCATGGCCCACAGCAAAGACAGTGAACTCTAGTTTCCTTTATTAGATAGCTTTAATTTGCCTCCAACTCCAGTCACTGCCACGCCCCACACACGCCTGATACACTATGCACCATTGTGTTTGGGTACTAATGCAAAGTAACCCCCACCAGGGCTTCAGGGCAGTGTAAGGGCAAGAACTGTGCCTCTGAGTAACGTTTGTGAAGAAACAAACAAAGGCATTATCTCCTCTGTACAAACAAGGAAACAGACTGAGTGCTGGGGACACAGCAGGGAGAGGAGGGGCAAGACTGGATTCCTGGCCTGGGCTCCCTTGTGGGCAAGGTTCTTACAAAGGAGAGTGGACGTGACCAGCCAGACCACCAGGCCCTAAAGGGAAACGGCAGGCCGACTCCAGATGGAAGGGGGTCCTTAGGGAGTTAGCAGGGTGAGAGCCCCGGGAGTTAGGTGCCCGGTGGATTACACTGCAGTCTCACCCCGTCTTCATGTGGGACTTTGTGCAGTTAGCCGCTCGCTCTACCGCTGTGCAGTCCTGCCAGCAGGGGGACTTGCGGCTGCTCAGGCCCCGAGTGGATTGTCATAGCTCCTGCAGTGGGCATAATTGCATAGGAGCTGCCCTATAGCCACCCGAGAGGTAGAAAAGACTCCACCGGAGATGGCTTAGCGGTTAAACGCTTGCCTGTGAAGCCTAAGGACCCCGGTTCTAGGCTCGATTCCCCAGGACCCACGTTAGCCAGATGCACAAGGGGGCGCATGCATCTGGAGTTCCTTTGCAGTGGCTGGAAGCCCTGGCGCGCCCATTCTCTCTCTCTCTCTCTCTCTCTCTCTGCCTCTCTCTCTCTGTTGCTCTCAAATAAATAAATAAAAATAAACAAAAAATTAAAAATATATAAAAAAAAGAAGAGACTCCACCGGACCACAGCGTATTGATCCACTCGTTTCTGTGAACCCAGGACTCCTGAGATGCCTGCTGTGCGGAGGGCTGAATGGGGCCCTCAGCGTCGGGCAGTGGGGCAGGCCGGCTCGACGTAAACCAAGGAGATGAGCACCAAGACCAGGGACGAGGTGGGTGGGCTTGGGTGACTGGGAATGGCTGCAGTGTCTCTTCCTCCCCGTAAAGCGCAGCGGTCTCTGGAGCGCAGGCCCGTGGCTGGTTCATCTTTGCGTCTCTACCACGCCCAGGAGATTGTTTGCCGAGAGTCTGATACTCGGTAAGTGCGGTTGATTGGCAGTGTCAGTATGCAGGATGACGGATGGCATGTGCTCTGGATGCCTGTGCCATCGGGGCAAGGGCCAGTCTCGCTGGTTCGGTGTGTCCCGGCTAGGATGGCCCTGGGCAGGGGCAGCAACCCTACCCCTTGAGCAGCCAGAGTGTGCCTCTGTGCCCAGGCCCAGGACAGGTGGCTAACTTTCCTTTGCTTATTCAAAGGGAGATCATTTGGAGGAAGCTGCGTGGTTCCAGGTACTTCCCTAGAGACAGCGAAGGACTAGGTGTGTGGCCCATGGGAGACTGGGAGCTTCCTAGGCCACAAGAAAGAAAAACATAGACCCATTATCTCCTTATTAAGACTAAAACTGCAACTTTCCCCTGAATGGTCAGACTGGCCGATTCCCCTGCCATCTGCATCGAGCGGCTGCCCGAGAATCCTGCCTGGGGCTGGGGAGATGGCTCAGTGGGTAAACTGTGCAAGCACAAAGACCTGACCTGACTTCAGGTCCCCAGAACTCATAAAAACGCCGGACTCCACTACCAGCCAGCACACACAAACTCACCAGCAAACAGTAGGGGGCACTGAGGCCCAGCTCAGACTGCTCTGAGTACTTTTTGGCTGGAACATCAGATCTGCCCCCAAACACACCTTCAGGCTGGACTCTAGGAGCTGCATTCCCCTCCCCCACTGACATCTCCAGCCAGGCAGCTAGAGATTCAAGTTACGAACTTAATAAAACAACTGAGTCTATGGGGGACATACATTCAAACTACCACACCTAGCATGTGCTTATGAGTTTAAGGTTCAAACTCCAGTACCACAGATTAACTAACTAAGATTGCACCTTGGTTCAATCCTTGTTTGTCGGTGTAAACTACGCCTTTCTTGACAGGTATGTTGTGTATGGCCAGTGCAAGACTTGTCTCTACAAGGCCAAACTCTGAATTTGTCCCATACTTGTCGGTGTAGTTCTTAAAACGTCAGGGTTTAGAACACCTTTAGCCTAGTTAAGATATCCCTAGAGAATATATCATGACCCCACGCCCATTCACCACAGCTCTGAATGAGGTCTACAGAACAGGGTGAAACCGCTCAGACAGCAGCCAAAGGCCTCCAGGTTCTGGGCTATTCTACTTGTGGTCTGCTCGCCACTGTGTACTCACTCACCTGTACCTGAGGAGACATGGAGTTGCTTAGACCTGATGGCTGTGGCCTAACCCAATGGTTTGCAACACGTAATCTCCAGAGTGCTCATGAATGTTCAATTGACAGGTCTTTTCATCCGTGATCAGTGCTTTTTGTATCCTGCTTACGTAATCCTGATCATACTTAAAATCAAAAAGTCCATGGGCTGGAGAGATGGCTTAAAGGTTAAGGCACTTGCCTGCAAAGCCAAAGGACCTAGGATTGATTCCCCAGTACTCATGTAAGCCAGATGCACAAGGTGGCACATGTGTCTGGAGTTGTTCACAGTGACTAGAGGCCCTAGCATGCCCAGTCTCTAAAGAAAGAAGTCCAGAGGACCGGAGAGATGGTTCAGTGGTTAAGGCACATGCTTGCAAAGCCTAACAACCCTGGTTCAATTCCCCGGTGCTCATGCAGTGTCAGATGCGCAAAGTGGCACATGTATCTGGAGTTCATTTGCAGCAGCTGGTGGCCCTGGTGCACCCATTCTGTCTCTCCTTGCTTGAAAATATTATTTTAAGATGCAAAAGAAGAAAGGGAAAGAGAAGAGGGCTTGTGAGATGACTTGGTGGGTAAATCACTTGCCTTGCAAGTATGAGGTCCTGAGTTTGGACCCCAATGCTCATGAGAAAAGCCAGACGCTGTGTGGGCATGTGCAGTCCCAGCGCGCCTGCGATGGCACGGGAGGTGGAGCCGGAAGACTTTCCGGGAAGCTAGTGGGCCCGTTAGCTTAGTGAGTACAATAGTGACCGGGAGACCCTGCCTCAAGCAAGGCGAAGGTGAGGGTAGCGACGTGAGGTTAGCTCCTGGCTTTCAAGTTCACGCCATAGCACGCATGTGCCTGTATGTACACACATGCATAATACACCCCCAGAGAACAGAACTGGGAGATGGCTCAGTAGATACAGTACTTGCCGTGCGAGCATTAGCACTGGCGTCTGGATCCCCAGCGCCCACATAAATGCCAGGCAGGGATGGTAGCTCACCCATTAACCCCAGGACTTAGAAGGCAGAGACAGGGGACCCCGGGGCAAGCTGACTAGCTGGACTGGCGAGCTGCTCTGGCGAGTTCTAGGTGCAGACAAAGAGCCTGCCTCAGTACATGAAGTGGAAAACGATTAAGGAAGGTCAACCTCTTCACGTGTACTTGCACACCTGTGCCCACACGCACACACACGTGCAAAAGAGAAGTACAGGGCTGGAAAGATGGCTTAGCGGTTAAGGCATTTGCCTGTGAAGCCTAAGGACCCATGATTGACTCTCCAGATCCCACATAAGCCAGATGCGCAAGGTCACACATTTGTACAAGGTGGTGCACACATCTGGAGTTCAATTGCAGTGGCTGGAGGCCCTGGTGTTCCAATCTCTTTCTCTTTCTCTCTCTCATAAAAAAGAAAAATAAAGGGGGGGGGGCGACTGGAGAGATGGCTTAGCGGTTAAGGTGTTTGCCTGCAAAGTGAAAGGATCCTGGTTTGATTCCCCAGGACCCATGTAAGCCAGATGCATAAGGGGGCGCATGCATCTGGAGTTCGTTTGCAGTGGCTGGAGGCCCTGGTGTTCCAATCTCTTTCTCTTTCTCTCTCTCATAAAAAAGAAAAAAAAGGGGGGCGACTGGAGAGATGGCTTAGCGGTTAAGGTGTTTGCCTGCAAAGCCAAAGGATCCTGGTTCAATTCTCCAGGACCCACATAAGCCAGATGCACAAGGGGGGGCGCATGCATCTGGAATTCATTTGCAGTGGCTGGAGGCCCTGGTGCACCCATTCTGTCTCTCTCTGTCTCTCTCCTTCTCTCTGCCTCTTTCTCTCTCTGTCTGTCGCTCCCAAATAAATAAATAAAAATAAACAAAAATTTTTTTTTAAAGTACAGAGGGCATAGCTATAACAAACTGGAGGTATTAAACATCCGCAGAGAAGCGAAGGAGAAGGTCTGAAGGTTGGATGGTGAGTGTGGAGCAAGGCCTGCATCTGACCCTGAGGGTGTGTCCATCGCATGGGACGTGCGAAGCCTGGGCCTGGTCGCACGGTGTGGCGGAGATGGCAGCTGAGCCTCCGTGTGCTCAGCAAGCACGTGAGGAGGCCTGCTTTGGGTCACATGCTGGGCTGGGCTGGGAGCTGGGGATGACTCCACGGGAACAGGGGGACCCTGGATGACCAGCTTAGGAGAAGAGCACCCTTAACCTGTGTGCTAAACTGCTCCTGCAAACTCCCCTTAGACCATACTCTTCCACCCGAGCCACAGAGAGCAGTGCTGACACTCGTCCAAGCGGCCTCACAGCAGGAAGCTTCTCCCCTGTGCGAGGAGTCACCACAGACTGCGGGGCTCGCTTCAAACTCCCGGTGATGCGCTGCGCTGAACTCGGGAGGCTGAAACTCAGTCTCTAGCCCATCCTGGCCTCATGCCAATCCTCCTTGCCTCTGCCTTCTGAGGGCTGGAATTATTTTTTTCTAATGCAAAACTTGAAAAAAAAGCCGGGCATGATGGTGCATGCTTTTAATCCCAGCACTCAGGAGGCAGAGGTAGGAGGATTGCTGTCAGTTCAAGGCCATCCTGAGACTGCATAGTGAATTCCAGGTGAGCCTGGGCTACAGCAATACCCTACCTTGTAAAACAAAAAACAAAACCAAAAAAAAAAAAATAAAAAATAAAAAACTCAAGCCGGGCGTGGTGGCGCACGCCTTTAATCCCAGCACTCGGGAGGCAGAGGTAGGAGGATCGCCGTGAGTTCGAGGCCACCCTAAGACTCCATAGTGAATTCCAGGTCAGCCTGGGCTAGAGTGAGACCCTACCTTGAAAAACCAAAAAAAAAAAAAAAAAAAAAAAAAAAAAACCCTTGAGGTATAGTTAAACCTTGCAGTAGTTGGTGACGAGGTTGTTTTAAGAGACATAGTCAGGCTAGAGAGATGGCTTAGCGGTTAAGGCACTTGCCTGAGAAGCCTAAGGACTCATGTTCGACTCTCCAGATCCCACGTAAGCCAGATGCACAGTGATGTGAGCCTGCCAGGTCGCACGTGCACACAAGGGGACACACGTGTCTGGAGTTCGATTGGAGTGACTGGAGGCCCTGGTGCGCCAATTCTCTCTCTCTCTCTCTCTCTCATTCTAGCATTAAAAAAAAAAAAGGTCAGTCTGTTGGGCTTGCCTCAAAAACAAAAACAAAAAAAGACAGTCATTGCTCAGATGAACTTAAGCTCCACAGGTTCAAGAAACCCTCAAGCCTATCTTGGGTGCCAAGACCTTAAGAGGAAAGGGAACGCTGTGCCATGACTCAGGGTCCCAGGATCCTGTTGCTATAGTCTTGTCAGGTTACCAAAGGGTCGAGTGTGCCTGGAGCATGGGCGACCTCCCCACAGGGCCAAGTCCCCGGGAGGAGCGATCTGCCTGTCTGCTCCATCCTGGGCGCCCTTCTTGATAACAAGACACAGCTGCCCGTGGGAGTGGCAGTCTGGGGCCTTCTGGTCCCTCCCACTGTATCCCACCCAGCTAGGCCCCCCTTCCCCTGCACTCTCTAGAAGCCAGCCCCCCCCCACCCGCAGTGAGGGGAAGTGATTCTGCAGTGTGCCTCTCAGGGAATCCCAGGACCAGTTCAAGGCACCAAACTTAAATAATTGGGACTTTTTCTCCCCCCAGTGTTTTCAGAAACTGTTGTTTAAAAAAATATAACCATGCAAACTGTTTATGTAACCCTTGGGAAGTCTCAATAGAGATGGTTCCCTTTTCTTGACTGCAGCCAGGGCTTGAAAGAAGAGGCGTCATCTGGTTGGAGAGGCTGTCCAGTTACACTTGTGTGCTTACATAACTGATTTTGGTATTTTGCCCTGACTTGAGACAATTCTTTTTATCTGCTTTTCTCCTTTTCTGGGGTTTCCTTTCCCTGGGGTCTATAGCTCCATATCACACACCTGGACAGGTACTGGGAACATGCGCACTTGACTCCCTGGCCTGGAGCATCTGCCCGCAAGTCATGTCTAAAGTAGAGGGTTCCCAGCCCCCACCCCGAGGTAGGGTCTCACTCTGCCCAGGCTGACCTGGAATTCACTATGTAGTTCCAGGCTGGCCTTGAGCTCATGGCGATCCTCCTACCTCTGCTTCCCAAGGGCTGGGATTAAAGGCGTGCGCCAGCACTCTCCGCTTCTGAAGTAGACGTTTTTAGAGTGACTTGGTAATAATGAATGCTGGGTGCACTTTAAAGCCAGGCGTGGTGGTGCACGCCCTTAATACCAGCACTCGGGAGGCAGAGGTAGGAGGATCGCCGAGAGTTCGAGGCCACCCTGAGACTCTATAGTGAATTCCAGGTCAGCCTGGGCTAGAGTGAGACCCTACCTCAGAAAACCAAAACAAAATACAAACAGCCTTGTAGTATTCTCTGTTCTTCCTGGTTCTCTACGTCTATATGAGGGGGCTGTGTGGTCCTCCCTTGAGGTGGATGTCACTCAGCCCTCCAGCTCTAACTCAGGGTCAAGCCCCTGCCTCTGTGGTAACAGGCCCCTGTTACCCAGGGACAATCTCAGCATGAAGGTGAGATCCTGGCTTCTTTCTAGAATCTTGCTGGGGTCTCTCCATCGCTCAGCACTGGGAATCCAGCTAGATGCCACTCTTGCAGAGAAACTCTCTTCTGTTAAAAGAGGTTGTTCTGTGCATTACATAGTGGCTTGGCTCCCTGACCTTTGGGGTGCGGAGGAGTCTGATAGGGTGAGGCCTCCACTGCACTCTTGTGCCACACGGGCTCCATGGAGGTGAGTCTGGGGCCTTGGCAGTGAGAACTCCAGGCCTACAGGCTTCTACATCCTACAAAGCCTCTGAGAATTCGCGAACAATTGGCTGGGAGATGGCTCAGTACCTAAAGGTCCCTGCTTGCTGGGGTTCAGCTCCCCAGTACTCCCATAAGACCAGAGGCACAGAGGTGCATGCTGCTGGAGTTTGTCTGCAGTGCTGGGAGGCCCTAGTATGTTTTTTTCCCTCTATCTCTCTTTCTCTCTCTCCCCTTGCAATAAATAAAGAAATATTAAAAAAAAAAAAAAGATTTACTAACAGTCACCAAGGCCACCGCCAGGGCCACTCCAGAGGCCCCGTGCTTCCGCTGTCACGCGTGGATGGGGAAACCCCAGGCTCCCTCTGAGGGCCACGGCTTAGCGGAGCGCAGGGCAAGGGGAAGACGTGTCACACCAGCTCCAGCCTCCAGGAAGGTGGGGAGTCGGGACCACCTGCTCTGCCCCTCTGGCAACTGCGGGCCCCTTGGCTCTATAGAGCTTTGGCATTGCTCCCTCTATGTCCACCCCAGAAAGTCCCCACAGGGTCCCCTCCCAGGGAAGTTCTTTAACTGATGGGTATGGAAAAGAGGAAGAGGAAAACTATCACTTCCGCCATGCCTACTTCCCTCGCCCTATAAACAACAGCGCGGTTACTCATGTGCCTAAGAGCTAACCCCAGGGAGCAGAGAGCTAACCTGGGGAGCAGAGAGCTAACCCCAGGGAGCAGAGAAGCTCTCTGACACTGTTAGGAGAACGAGCAATGGAGAAACACAATCTCAACTCGTGAAAATGTGATGGGAAAATGGAAGACTCTTTTCTTTTCTTTTGTTTTTGTTTTTGTTTTTCGAGGTAGGGTCTCACTCTAGCCCAGGCTGACCTGGAATTCACTATGTAGTCTCAGGGTGGCCTCGAACTCACGGGGATCCTCCTACCTCTGCCTCCTGAGTGCTGGGATTAAAGGCGTGCGCCACCACGCCTGGCTCTCTTTTTTTTTTAATATTTATTTATTTATTTGAGAAAGAGACAGACCAAAAAAAGTGACAGGTAAACAGAGAAAATGGGCATGCCTGGGGCCTCTAGCCACTGTAAACAAACTCAATGTATTGATGGGGTGCTCATGAGCCAGAGTAAAGTCTCGGTCCTTACACCTTCTGCCCACCTGGGCCTGCCCCTTCCACACCAGGCCCCTCCCACACGAGACCCCTCCCATGTGAGGCCCCAGATCATTCAACAAACTCTTACTGGCTGTTGCCTGTGTGCTCCCAGCCCATTTCAGCAGCCATAGCCTGAGTTCTGTGACCTCAAAGTCCTTTGGGAGGAGCAGGGAAACAGCTTAGCCAGCACTGTGTGCTCACACTGTGCCGGCCTTAGAGACTGGAAAGGGCAGAACCGAGACAGAAAAGAAACAGAGCTGGTTGTGGTGGCGCAAGCTTGTAGTTGTAGTTCTCACCCTCGACAGTCTGAGGCAGGAGGGTTGCAAGTTGGAGGCCAGCTTGGGGCACCTAGCAAGACCCTGTCTCAAACGAGCAAAAAGGGAGTGGGCTGAGAAGACAGCACGGCTTGCCTTGCCAGCGTGAAGATCTGGGTCCCCTAAAGCGAGGCTGGAAGTAACAGCAACACTTGTAACTCCTGTGCTGAGGAGGTGGAGACCGATGGATCCCCGAGGCTCGCAGGCCAGCCAGACTAGCCTAACCTGTGAGCTCCAGGCCAATGAGAGACCCGGTGCCAAAAAAAAAAAAAAGTGGACCGCCAGGCGTGATGGCGCACGCCTTTAATCCTAGCACTCGGGAAGCAGAGGGAGGAGAGTCACTGTGAGTTTGAGGGCAGCCTCAGACTATGGAGCGAGTTTCAGGTCAGCCTCGGCTAGAGTGAGACCCTACCTCAAATACAGCAGTTCAGGCACTTGCCTGTAAAACCTAATGATCAGGGTTCGATTCCCAGGCTGTACATAAAGTCAGATGCGCAAAGTGGCACATGCATCTGGAGTTCGTTTGCGGTGGCTAGAGACTTGGCATGCCCATTCTTTTTTAAAAAAATATGTTGTTTAAAAAATATGTTGAGAGAGAGAAAAGGGCAGAGAGAGAAAGAGAGAGACAGAAGAGAGAGAGAAAGAATGGGTGCACCAGGGCCTCCAGCCAGTGCAAACAAACTCCAGACGCGTGCGCCCCCTTGCCATCTGGTTTACATTGGTCCATAAGTGCCTTAACTGCAAAGCCATCTCTCCAGCCCCCCTGAAAGGTTTTAAGCAGAGAAAGCCACAGCCAGGTTTGAGTTTTATAAAACCACTTTCAGGGCCGGAGAGATGGCTTAGCGGTTAAGGCACATGCTTGTGAAGTCTAAGGACCCAGGTTTGATTCTCCAGGTCCCACATAAGCCAGATGTACATGGTGGCGCATGCGTCTGGAGTTCGTTTGTAGTGGCTGGAGACCCTGGTGCACCCTGAGTCTACATAGTGAATTCCAGGTCAGCCTGGGCTAGAGCGAGACCCTGCCTCAAAAAAAACAAAACAAAAACCAGACAAATAAATAAATAAAAACTCCAGTCGCTGAACAAAGTAGCCAGATGATTCCATTTTCACGACACGAACACACAAACATGTGCACACGCACGCTGTCAAGCCGGGCGTGGTGGTGCACGCCTGTCATGCTAGCACCAAGGAGGCAGAGGCAGGACCATGCGTTTGAGGCCAGCTTGGGCTGTGTTGAGAGACCCTGTTCAAAACAACCAAGGGCTGGACTGGGGACATGGTTCAATGGTGGAAGGTACTCGCTTGCAAGGCCTTTTGGCCCCAGGTTCAATTCTCCAGTACTCATGTAAAGCCAGATGCGCATGCCTCTGGAGTTTGTTCACATCAGCAAGAGGCCCTGTGTGTCTATCTGTCCATTCTCTCTCTCTCTCTCTCTCTGCTTGCAAATTAATTAGCTAAATAATAATAATAGTAATAATAATAATAATAATAATAACCAAGGGCTGAGGATGCTGTTCAGAGCAGGCTATGGCCTGGGTTTGGTGACCAGCCCGCTCCATCACACACAGTCATGTCTACGGTAGGTCTAGTGTAGGGAGCTATCCCAGCTACTTACAGAGCTTACCTCTTGGGGGTGGAATGGCTTTCACTTTTTACTTTATAACCTTTTAAGCAATCATGGATTGTGGATTATCTTTGGCTTGGCTTTCTCACTCTCATATATGTATATGTATGTATATATATATATATATATATATATATATATATATATATGTTTTTTTTTTTTTTTTTTGAGGCAGGGTCTCACTCTAGTCCAGGCTGACCTGGAACTCACTCTGTAGCTCCAGACTGACCTCCAACTCACAGAGATCCTCCTACCTCAGCCTCCTGAGGGCTGGAATTAAAGGCATGTGCCACCACGCTAGGCCATGTATTTTTCCATCCTTTAAAATGGTGAATATGGTTAATTTCTCCTACAAGTAAATGAAATCTTGATTTTTGGGTTTTTTTTTTTTTTTTTTCAAGGTAGGCTCTCACTCTAGTCCAGGCTGACCTGGAATTCATTATGTTTTCTCAGGGTGGCCTTGAACTCACGGCAATCCTCCTACCTTTGCCTCCCGAGTGCTGGGATTAAAGGTGTGTGCCACCACGCCTGGTTGAAATCTTGATTTTTAAAAATATTTTTATTTGTTTATTTATTTGACAGAGAGAAAGAGAGAGAGAGAATGGGCACACCAGGGCCTCCAGCCACTGCAAACGAACTCCAGACGCATGTGCTACCTTGTGCATCTGGCTAACATGGGTACTGGGGAATCAAACCTGAGTCCTTTGGCTTTGCGGGCAAGTGCCTTAACCACTAAGCAATCCGTCCAGCCCTGAAAGATTGATTTTAAGTGCTTTATAACTACTTAGAAAAAAGCACAAAACTTCTTAACATTGCCTTTCCAGGGAAGAAATCATAAAAGGCTCCTGGTCTTTGGGAGAGCACCCAGTGGTCTGGTCTAGGTAAGCAGACAGTAGAGCAGCATTGAAGGAAGGGTGGCGGGATTCCAGCTGGAGAAGAAGCCAGCTGGAGTGGCATCTCAGGTGGTGGGGAGATGACCCTAGGCGCGGGGGTGGCAGAGTCCTCTGTGCTGACTGTGCCCATCTTTAGGCGCTGTGAACTAGGGGGAGTGCGAGAGGAGCAGGTGAAACTCCAGCCTTCAAGTAACGTTCACACTGAGGGGCGTGAACGGCTGCGCTGACTGTGAACAGCGAAAGCATTTAAAACACTAGAACAGTGTGCATGAGTATTTGACGGAGACGAGAGGAGAATAAGTTTAAACAAAGGAGCGTTTTAAAAGTCTGGGAATTTTGAACCTGGTGTGGTGGCACAGGCTTGTCGTCCTGAAACAGGGGAAGAAGCAGGAGAATTGCCACAAGTTCAAGACTAGGGTTGGGTGCCTGGATTACAGTGTGACACTTTGTCTCAAAAAAAAAAAAAAAATCTGGAAATTTTATCTACATGAAAAATAAACACCAATGCTTTAAAAACAAAACTCAAAATCCAAAGAGAAGCAGAAACAGAATATTCTTAGCAGCACTAACAGGAAATATCCTACATAAGCATTGGTTAGAATTTGGCTTGGCTACACAAAACAAAATAACAGTGGCTTAAAACAAAGATGGAAATTTGTTTCTCTCTCACATTAAAAACAAAACAAGGGCTGGAGAGATGGCTTAGCGGTTAAGGCGCTTGCCTGAAAAGCCAAAGGACCAAAGTTTGATTCCCCAGGACCCACGTTAGTGAAATGCACAGGGTGGTGCATGCATATGGAGTTCATTTTCAGTGGCTAGAGGCCCTGGTGCACCCATTCTCTCTCTCTATCTGCCTCTTTCTCTGCCTCTCTCTCTCTCCAATAAATAAATAAATAAATAAATAAATAAATAAATAAATAATATTGCCAGATGTGGTGGCACACGCCTTTAATCCCAGCACTGGGGAGGCAGAGGTAGGAGGATTACTATGAGTTTGAAGCCAGCCTGAGACTACATAGTGAATTCCAGGTCAGCCTGGACTAGAGTGAGACCCTACCTCAGAAAAACAAAGCAAAACGAAACAAACCAAAAAAATAGGCCAGAAGTTTTCATTCGAGGCTTGGTGGCTCCAGAAGTTCTTGTCAGGTGTGCAGGCGCCACGTGGTCCATCTCACACCCACACCTAATGTGCGCTCTCATTTCCATGGTCCACAGTGACTGCTCCAGTGTGGCCATCACACCTTCATTCAGGAAGCAGAATGGAAGAGGGCATGTTGGCACAGACCAGCACTTGGGGGGTGGAGGCAGGAGAATCAGGAGTTCAAAGCCACCCTTGGCTACAGCCTGGACTACAAGAGACTCTGTCTCAAAAAAAAAAAAAAAAATTAAGGAGGGGCTCGTGGATGGCTTAGCAGTTAAGGCATTTGCCTGCAAAGCCAAAGAACCCAGGTTTGGTTCCCCAGAACCTATGTAAGCCAGAAGCACAAAGTGGTGCATGCATCTGGAGTTCGTTTGCAGTGGCTGGAGGTCCTGGTGCGCCCATATTCATCCATCATTCATTCATTCCCTCTGTCTCTTTCCTTCCCTCCACGCCGCCCTCTCCCCCCTTGCAAATAAATTATATATAGATATAGATATATAGAGGGAGGGAGAATGGAAAGAGGGGAGTGGGTGAGTAGTGGGCATACTATTTCATTTAAAGGGTCCCTTAAAGATGCATGTGACACTTTTACTAAACTCATTGGAGAAAATAACTGGTCACATGATCATAAGCTGTAAAGTTGCCTAGGAAAGAAATTTTTCACTAGGAAGCAAAGGGCATGTTACTAAGGAGGGGCTGAATACTGGAAAGCAACTAGCAGTTTTTACATATGCGAACAGAAGTTTCAAAAGAAATACAAACCCAAGATTTTGAAAGGCTCAGCCTTTCAGAGTCTCCCCAGTCCACTCCTGAAGGGCTGGCAAGAGAGCCACGAGGAGTCAGGAGCTAGTGTGGTGGTCCCAACCTGGAGATGACTGTTCATGAGCCGAGATCGAGGGTCTCAAAGTCTCTCTCGCCAACTGGGCAGCTCTGAGGCCCAAGGGCAGCTTCCTGGACATTGTCCCTAGCGTCTCCCTGCAGCCCCAAGAGACGTTAGACTCTAAAACTGCTGGGAAGTAGAGAAAATTCTCAACCTAAACTATGTCTAGAGTTAAGTTTTAGGGGTTTTTGGAGGTTCCTTAAAAAAAACGATATCCTCATGCAAACTGAATTAGAAGTTTCAGAACTTAAAAAAAAAGAAACCAAAAACAAAAAGTACTACTGCCTTAAGTTTGGGTACCACAATTCAGCATCAAAACTGGCGCTAGGACAAGCCAGGCATGGAGGTGCACACCTTTAATCCCAGCACTCAGGAGGCAAAGGTAGGAGGATCGCCGTGAGTTTGAGGCCACCCTGAGACTCCATAGTGAATTCCAGGTCAGCCTGGGCTAGAGTGAGACCCTACCTCAAAAAAAAAACAAAAAAAAAAAAAAACCTGGCGCTAGGGCTGGGCAGACGACCTGATCTGCTCCGTGTATAAAGTGGGGGCCCGAGCTCAGGCTCAGCACCCACATGAAAATGCCAGGCGCACCCCTATAATCCCGGTGCTGGGGAAGTGGAGACAGGTGGGTCCCTGGGGCTTGCTGGCTAGTCTGGCTGGATGGGTGAGCTCTAGGTTTATTGAGAGACCCTGCCTCAAAAAATAAGGTGGATACCGTGTGTGGTGGCGCACGCCTTTAATCCCAGCACTCGGGAAGCAGAGGTAGGAGGATCACCATGAGTTCAAGGCCAGCCTGGGACTACAGAGTAAGTTCAAGGTCAGCCTGGGCTACAGCAAGACCCTACCTTGAAAAAACTAAAAAACTAAAAAAAAAAAAAAAAAAAGTGGACCGCAATTGAGAAAGACACTCAATGTCAACCTCTACCCTGCGTATACACACACATGCATGCAAGTGTGCACACCCACAAATGGGTATGTATGCACACGTGCCTGCATACTACATATACATACACATGCAGAAAGAGAGAGAGAGAAAGAAAGAAAGAACAAAAGAAAGAAAGAAGGAGGGAGGGAGGGAGGGAGGGAGGAAGGAAGGAAGGAAAGGTGGAAGGGAGGGAGAGAGAAGATTAGCCACTAAAGGACCAGCGTTGAGAAGTGGAGAGGCCAGGCTTCAGCCCCGCTGCAGGCTGGCACGTCAGTGCCGCTCCTTGGCAGCACAGGACAGGGCTGAGGGCATGGTGGCTGTGGCCGCTCAAGGCTTCTCAAGTTCATGATCCTAGTTTAATAGGCATCATGCCCTTTCTCCATCGCAGGTGGCCCCCGATCAGCTCTCATTATTGATTTGCAAGCTTTCCTTTAGCACTCCTGATTTTTGTTCTTTTTTTTGGGGGGGGTGCGGGGGTTCCAGGTAGGGTTTCGCTCTAGTCCAGACTGACCTGGAATTCACTATGTAGTCTCAGGCTGGCCTGAAACTCACAGAGATCTCCCTACCTCTGCCTCCTGAGTTCTGGGATGAAAGGTGTAGGCCACCACCTTCAGCAATTTTTTCACTTTAAAAAATATATTTTGTTTATTTATTTGCAAGCAGAGAGAGAGAGAGAGAGAGAGAGAGAGCAAGTGAGCATGCATGGGTGGGCCAGGGTCCATAGTCACTGCAAACAAACTCCAGATGTATGTGCTACATTGTGCAGCTGGCTTACGTAGGTACTGGGGAATCGAACCCAGGTTGTTAGGTTTTGAAGGCAAGTGCCTTAACTGCTGAGCCATTCCTTCAGCCCCCAGTTTTGCCCTTCTTAAGATGGCCGTGGACTGGGAAACAGTCAACAGAAATTGGGGCCTGGGGATGCGGTTTTTAGTGTCATCTCTGCTAATGACGAAACATGCTTCAGAATCAGCGTCACTTGGGCTTGAGACTGCTCTGCTAGTTACCAGCTGCGCACTGGGCACAAAGCGTCAGGCTTCTCTAACCCCGGGCTCCCTATCCCACCATGGGCATGGTACAGTCCTGACCTCACAAAGTCCTCTGGTCAGGTTGAGCGGGAGATAGGTGGCGTACTCTAATTTATTTATTTATTATTGGAGAAAAAGAGAAAGAGGCAGAATAGAGAGAGAATGGGTGCGCCAGGGCCTCCAGCTGCTGCAAACAAACTCCAGATGCGTGCGCCATCTTGTGCATCTGGCTTATGTGGATACTGGGGAATCAAACCTGGTTCCTTGGGCTTCACAGGCAAGTGTCTTAACCAATAAGCCATCCCTCCAGCCCATCTTCTGTGTTTTGGATCTCTTGCTTGTGCTCCCCATTGGCCAAACCTGACCAGAAGCCAGAGGCAAGGGACAGGGGTAGTATAGCCCATTGGTCAGCTCCCTGCTGGCCACAGCAGAGGGAGGATCTGCAGGAGCAAACGGACACTTACAGCAAAGCAGAGAGTGTGATGAAATTACGTACCACGGTTCTTGAAACCCAAGAGTCCACGGGTCCTCAATGCATGTGCACTTATTTTGGACTTTGGACTCCCATTCTTACCACCTTTTTTGCTTACTGCTTATTTCCTGGTTTTCAATCATGTATGGCTGACATGACTTAATCAGGTGTTGTTATCTATATTGGAGTGTTTTTTTTTTTTTTAAGGAAGCAATATCTATGTAAAACAATAACAACCAGAGTCTCTGGGGGCCGGGATGACAAGAGATCACGGTAAGAGGAAAGGAAGGAAGAAAGCCATGTGCTATCTCGCAGGCTGGAGCAAACCGAGGATTATCTGGCTTTCAAGTCAAATTGTGCATTTACTGGAGTGTGCTAACAGCTGCCTTATGATTTTATAGCCCAATGAGTTGCCTGAAAGGGATTTGGAGTGCTTCTTGCCTTCAATGCAAAACCTTGTAGAGATGAACAGGTTGGAATTCAGCACCCCGCCCATAAACAAGCCGTCAGATGGGACACCTGGGTGGCTAAGTATTTGCACACTGGCATCCTGGTGCCTGGCTGACGACCATCTTCTGTTCTGATTTGGGAAGCACCAGCTTTGAGTGAATCAGTCCTCCCATGGAGAGGAGGGAGCCACCGAGCAGACGGCGCAGTGGTTCACGAACAGTCCTGTCCTGGAGCCCTCCACCTGCCGCCCCCTCGGCCCCCTGGAGTCTGAACTCGGCAAAGTACTCCAGACAGGCTGGCTCTCTGCTGTGCTTAGTACGTGGCTAATCTTTAGGAGCTGGAGCCTTGCTCAAGTCTCTCCCACCCCGGGCAGAAACTGCTCTGCCAGCTCAGCAGAGGGGCAGGTCTGGACTCTCTCACCTGCCCTGGCCCTTCCTTAAAGTTATCTGCTTACTGGAAATCATAAACAGTGAGAGACAACCTTTATCACTTTAGCACTCTGAGCTGCACTCTTAATGGTTAATGCTGGAGGCCAGAGAACCAGAGATGCTGGCCTCCTGGTGACTCGCAGCGACTGATATTTGCACCTGGTAATTGAGGTCAGGTTTGCTTCTTTTAAGTCACATGATTTGCTTTAGGGCAGGAAGGTGTTGGGGCCACTTGTTGCAAAGACACCAGGAGGTAATCACAGAAGTACTGCAAACCAGAGCTGGCAGCCAAAGCGGCGGTCTCCTGGGGAGCCAGCTCCAAATGAACACCAGCCTTTCACTTAGAGAAAGCTCAGGACACCTTCCCTCTGAGACACCTGCCCAGCGGAGCCACACACCACTTTCTGGAGTAGGGGAGGGGATAAATTAACCAGTTAACAAACGAATGAAACACACTGACCCGCCCCATAGAAAACTCGGGTCATTTAAGGGTTTCAGAATCACAGCACAGGCCCCACCCTACCCAGACACCTAATCTTGTTCCAGGCCTTGCTTGATCTCAGGTGTTTATCTCCTGGTTGTCATGGAAGCTGCTCAGATCAACAGCAGCACCTCCAGCCCCGGCCCTTCTGCCTGCCTCGGACCCATCTGAGAACTGGAGCTCCCTGGCGGCCCCAGGCTGCCTAACGGCAACTTGCATGCTGGGGTCTCTTGAAGCACACAGTGGGTGCTCAGGCAATTCTATATGTTCGTCTCGGTTTTCAAGGCCCTAAGATAAAGCAAACCGCCACCTTTCCTGAACCAGGAAGAACATGCCTGTGTGGTGGCCTGCGGCCTGACATACTCGCCTCCAAACCACTTGCTGAGCTGTCTGGGGGGAGGCACCTGGTGCAGACTGGTGAGGAAGGAAGCAACTGCAGTCGGGCCAGCACAGCCAGAGGGCATGTGGGGACGGGGCCTGGCTACTCCTGCAGCTGGCCAGCACACACCACAGCTGGAGCCACTGCTGGCCGGGCCACCACATGTTGGTAGCCCCTTCACCACCTGCAGCTGTAGGTCTGCACCGAAGATTGAGCTCACCTCCCCCCCGCTGGGTCTCTAACTCAAGGAGGGGGGCACTCCCTCCAGACCCCAAAATGGTCACAAAAGAAGTAGCTGGCACCTTTCTCTGGGTGCTCTCAACACAGAACAGATTTTCCTCTTTATTGCACAGCTCAGTCTAGCAAAGCGGGAATAGACCAGACACCCAGCTCCCAGGGCTCCCAGTTCAGCCGCTGGCGTGTCCCGACAGCAGCGCAGCGGCAAGCGTGGGCCCTGGACGGGCATGTGAAGCTCAGGGTGCTGCACGACTGGCAGGAAGGCTGGCACCTGTTTCTCCTGTTTCTTCATCTGAATGACATGTGAATCAGATATGGATAATTCTGGAAAATTTTCAGTACAGTAAACCTTCAATTCATTTTGGCTGTGTCATGATATTTTTCTTTTATTATATATATATATGTATATATATATTTTATATTAATTTGAGAAAGGAGAGATAGATAGGGACAGAGAGAATGGGCACACCAGGGCTCCAGCCTCTGCAAACGAACTCCAGATGCATGTGTCACCTTGTGAATCTGGCTTACATGGGTTCTGGGAAATCGAAGCTGGGTCCTTTGGCTTTGCAGGCGAGGGCCTTAACCACTAAGCCATCCCTCCAGCCCACTTTTTTTTTTCTTTCAAGGACACTGAACTACGCAGAAGAGATGCTGGGAAACAAATAGTGTGGCGTCACCTGTCAGCGGACTCCATTATCCACCTGGACAAGTGTCATTGCAAATAACACTGTGGCCAAGAGAAGACGGACATCTTTGATTGGCTCCTTCTAGAAGCCTGAGTGATGGAAATGCACGGCCATGCCACACCCACAAGTTGTTTCCACTCCCCAGCTGCCAGGCACTGGTGCGCCTACTAATGATGATGATAAGCAAAGCCATCACTCCTCCCTCTAGAAAAACAGGGCGTGGTGGCGCACACCTTTAATCCCAGCAGTGGTAGGAGGATCACCATGAGTTTGAGGCCACCCTGAGACTACAAAGTGAATTCCAGGTCAGCCTGGGCTAGAGCAAGACCCTACCTTGAAAAAAAACAAACAAACAACAACAACAAAAAAACATAAACAACAAAGCTGGGTGTGTTGGTGCATACCTTTAACTCAGGAGGCAGAGGTAGGAGGATCACCATGGGTTCGAGGCCACCCTGAGACTACAGAGGGAATTCCAGGTCAGCCTGGGCTAGAGTGAAGCCCTACTTCGAAAAGCTTAACAAAAAAATCCAGATGCTGTGGCAGGCTTCTGTAAGTCCAGTACACCTGATAAGCCACCTCGGACCTTGACGTCAGCTGAGACACCTCTTATGAGCATGGCCGAAAGAGGAGCAGTGGGGCAGGTTAGTAAGGAGACAGTCCAAGACCACAGTTAGCAAAGGTGGCCTGGCCACGTTTGTCTTACCACAGACATGCACATCCAGGACGGATGTAAAACTGTTTTGAAAGTAAAAGAAAGGAAAAGGAATAGGGGGAGAGTGTAGAAAAATAAATAAAAGTCAGGTGCCTTTAATCTCAGCACCGGGGTTCCCAGCTGAGGTAGGAGGCCAGCTTGGGCTACAGAGTGAGTTCCAGGTCATCTGGGGCTACAGTGAGATTCTGCTTAAAGATCTGCAAGCACGGGCTGGAGAGGTGGCTTAGCGGTTAAGCGCTTGCCTGTGAAGCCTAAGGACCCCGGTTCGAGGCTTGATTCCCCAGGACCCACATTAGCCAGATGCACAAGGGGGCGTACGCATCTGGAGTTCATTTGCAGTGGCTGGAAGCCCTGGCATGCCCATTCTCACTCTCTCTCTCCCTCTCCCTCTCTGTCTGTCGCTCTCAAATAAATAAGTAAAAATAAACAAAACAAAAGAATTCAAAGTCAAGAGATTAAAAAAAAAAATCTGCAAGCAGAGAGAGGGAGAATGGCACGCCAGGGCCTCGAGCTACTGCAATCAAACTCTAGATGCATGTGCTACCTTGTGCAGTTGGCTTACGTGGGTAGTGGGGAACTGACCTGGGTCCTTAGACTTCACAGGCAAATGCCTTGACCAGTAAGCCATCTCTCCAGCCAAACAGAATATATATATTTTTTTAACTTGAATGACAGACTTGATCTCCCTGCAGGGTTGGTCAGTACTGAGTTCTAAATGTCCTTGTTCTAACCCTCCTGCCCTCGGAATTTGCAGACAATGGAGCTCACAGTGATCGGAGGAGGAGTACAGCCAGAAAAGAGACTCCAGGACCCCAGGAGGTCCTGGGAAGGTGCAGATTCAGAGGCTGCCAGCTAGGGACAGGCTGCAACACACAGAGCTGGGCAAGGAACAAAACCCTACCTCCCAGCTGGGCATGGTAGTACACACCTGTGGTCCCAGCACCTGGGAGGTCAGGGCAGGAGGATCAGGAGTTCAAGGTCAGCCTTGGCTACATAGTGAGTTTCTGGCCATCTTGGGATACATGAGACTATCTCAAAAACAAAATAAAATATCCTACCTCCCTACTCCAGCCCAAGGGACAGTGTCCTTGCTAATCCCTCGGTCCTCCAGACACCTATCTCGGCCCTGTGAACTTGCTGTTCCTTCTGCTCAGGATGTGGACATTCAGGCATTCGGATTCCCCTCCCTGAGTTCCAGAGGGTTCTGCCCACACACCTCTCCCAGTGCTTGGACAGCCCCAGAGTCTGACCAACTCTGTCTCCCTGCTTCCCTGCTCCTTGGCGCCCCCTCGAGAAGCAGCTAGCGCCGAGAAGGTGGGCATGTGGGTGTTGGGGTCCCTGCGGAAAGCCCATGCCCACAGCTGGGCCTGCCCAGCATGGGTGCTTCATTAGCTGCCAGACCTCCAGAGAAACAACGAGGAAATGCACGGGAAACCTGAGCTCAAACCAATGTTCTCCTGGGGTCCGGGAGCAGGGCTGTGACCGGAGTCGACTGTGCTGAGCTATCGCCCAGGGGGATCCCCGCTAGCTCTGCAGCTCCCCAGTCACCCCAGCTGTTGCTGTGCAGAGCCAGGAGGCCTGGCCTGGTTCCTGGCCCTGCTTTCCCAGAGCCTCTGACAGACTGGGAGGTGACTTACAGTAAGTCCCCTTTCACCCCATAACAGTTCAGCCTGGGGAGTGACTCGCCATTCACCGGCAGGCAAATGCAGCCACAGACTAATGGATCACACAAGGTCAGGGCTGGGTGGAGCCCTGGTCACACGCAACACCAACCTGTGTGTGCAGATAACACAGGCCAGCTTGTGTGCGAACTCTGGGGTGTGACAGAGCCAAGGCCACCAGCTGTGCGGCCTTGGGGAAATAGCAGAAAAGAAAGCACGCTCTTCTCAAGTATAAAAATTTTACACTGGCCGGCCATGGTGGCGCACACCTTTAATCCCAGCACTCAGGAGGCAGAGGTAGGAGGATCGCAGTGAGTTTGAGGCCACCCTGACACTACGTGATGAATTCCAGGTCAGCCTGAGCTAGAGTGAGACCCTACCTTGAAAAAAAAAAAAATTACACTGTAAGCCATTCCCCTGTTTACAAAGTCTAATACTTCCTTTTCTTCTCTCTCTGCACCACCAAATTCAGACTCACAGCCGCACCAAAACTTAGCCAGCCAATTTATTCAATGCAGCTGCCCTGGGCCCGCCTCCATCCACTCCCTCCTCCTTCCCTCACCTGTGGGTCTGGAAGAGCCACCTGATTTCTTTTCTCCAGTCTGGCCTTCTAGAGCCTGAGGCAAGACCCACAAAGCCTTCTTTGATTTGGACTTTTCTGAGCCCTCTATGGAACATTTTGTGTTGCTAACAGGCTGGGACAAAGTTTTCATTCCCTGACTGGAACATAAGATCTTTGGAGAAAACTGTCTTTTACAATGTCTCCCCAGTCAAACATCTAAAAATTAATACAGGAGTTGGGCTATAGCTTGGTGGGAGAACACTTGTCGGGCATGCGCGAGGTCCTCGGTTTAATCCCCAGCTCTGCCAAAAGTTAAAAAAAAATGTACACATTTGTGCTGACTTATCTGTAGTTAGCATTTAGTATTTCTCTGAAGAGACCCCAGCATGGCGTGGTGGAGCACGCCTTTAATTCTAGCACTAAGGAGGCAGAGGTAGGAGGCAGTGAGTTTGAGGCCAGCCTGAGACTACACAGTGAATTCCAGGAAAGCCTGGGCCAGAGTGAGACCCTACCTTGAAAAACAAAAAAAAAAAAAAAAAAAAAAATAGGGGCTGGGGAGATGGCTTAGCTGTTAAGACCTTTGCCTGCAAAGCCAAGGGATCCCAGTTCGATTCTCCAGGACCCACGTAAGCCAGATGCACAAGGGGGCACATGCTTCTGGAATTTACTTGCAGTGGCTGGAGGCCCTGGCACGCCCATTCTCTCCCTCTCTCTCTGCCTCTTTCTCTCTCTCAAATAAATAAATAAATAAAATATATTTTAAAAAATAAAAATAAAAAAATCCCAATACTCCCTCAATTTTGTTTAAAGAAAAAATTAAATTGGAGACACACTCAAGCTGCTGCCATTTCAGCATACTTAGTTTGTGTGTGTGTGTGTGGGGGGTGGATTTTCTATTACCTACCCAGACTTTACAAATATAGAAACTCCCTAAAAAGAAAGCATAGAAAAAAAATCTCAAGAATTAGTCTCACTTAGAGATTTCAGGAAGGAAAACACAGTTCAACTGAAAACTGTTAACTGGTACTTAAAAAAAACAACAAACATGCCGGAAATGTTTTGAGGACTGTGTCTATCGGAGTCCCTTGGGGCGGGTTTGTCCTGCTGCGCATTTGCCCCACGCCTACTTTTTCTGAAAATCAGCCGCTCGACACTGGGGCTCCGGCTCAGGAACAGTGGAGTTGGATCTGGGGGGAGGGGCTGCCTCACCGTTGCAGCAAGCAGCAGACACCCAAGCATTCGTGGCCAGGGTCCCGCGGCCGCAGGGTGGATCCCAGCGAAGCTGGACCAGCAGCAGAGGTCTGCAAGCCCCAGCTTCTCCTCCTGCAGCCTCCACGGGCCCCTCTGACACACCTGAGAAAAGCCCTTGTACCCCTCTGCTCAGACCAGTTTGGCATGCTTTCAAAGGGGACCTCGAGACCCAGCCTTTCATTTCTTGTTCATGCTTTTTTAAAAAGAGATTTAAAAAACATATTTTATTGATTGATTTATTTAGTTAAGAGAGAGAGAGAGAGAGAGAGTGGGAGCTGGGCATGGAGGCAAATGCCTTTAAGCCCAGCACTCAGGAGGCAGAGGTAGGACGATCACTGTTTGAGTCCACCCTGAGATTACAGAGTGAATTCCAGGTCAGACTGTTCTAGAGTGAGACCCTACCTCACAAAACCAAAACAAACAAGAACGGGCACACCAGGGACTCCAGCCACTGAAAACAAATTCTAGACACATGTACCACCTTGTGCATCTGGCTTTACATGGGCACTGGGGAATTGAACCTGGGCCCTTAACCACTAAGCCATTTCTCCAGCCCTTGCTTATACTTTTTTTTTTTTTTTTTTTTGGTTTTTGAGGTAGGGTCTCACTCTAGCTCAGCCTGACCTGGAATTCATTATGTAGTCTCAGGGTGGCCTCGAACTCATGGTGATCCTCCTACCTCTGCCTCCTGAGTGCTGGGATTAAAGGCATGTGCCACCACGCTCGGCCCCTTGCTTATACTTTTAAAGACTAAATTACTAACAGACAGCATTTAGAGGGCTCAACTAATATGAAAAAGAATTAGATCTTAGACTGGTAAAGCACTTGCCTAGAATGTGTGAGGCCCTGGGTTTGATCCCTAGCACCAAAAACAAAACAAAACAAAAAACCCCTTCATTTTAAGCTTCATTATATCAGTTAATGCTTTTTGAATGTCATTCTGTATACACACAAATTATCCCCTTTAAGCTTCTTAATTGTTTTAACTTCTTTATTTGAGAGAGAAAGAGAGAATGTGGGTGTCCCAGAGCCTCTTGTCACTGCATATGAACTCCAGGTGCATATACCACTTTTTACATATGGCTTTACATGGGTACTGGAGAATTGAGCCAGGGGCTGGCAGGCTTTGCAAGCAAGCACATTTACTGAGCTATGTCCCCAGCCCTTTTTAAGGTTTTTGTTTGTTTGTTTGTTTGTTTGTTTGTTTTTAAGATAAGGTCTTTCTCTAGTCAAGGCTACCTGGAATTCACTATATAGTCTCAAAGTGACCTTGAATTTGTGGCGATCCTCCTACCACTGCCTCCTAAGTGGTGGGATTAAAGGGGTGCACAATCATGCCTGGCCAAGAATTTTTTAAAAATATTTTATGTATTTATTTGAGAGAGAGAGAGAGAAAGAGTCAGCTAGAGAGAGAATGGGCACACCAGGGCCTCTAGCCACTGCAAGTGCACTCCAGATGTATGGTAGCATCTTGTGCATCTGGCTTTACATGGGTACTGGAGAATCAAACTCGGGTCCTTAGCCTTTGCAGGCAAGCATCTTCACTGCTGAGCCATCTCTCCAACCCCCAAATAAGAAATTTTGAATTATTTTCTGCTGACAGACTAGCTAACAAATGAGATTAAAACCAAGAATCAGCAATCCGCACCCGACTGCTCTGACTGCCACACAGCAGGTCTAGACCAGCAGGACGGAGCTGCGAGGGGAACACGTGCTGGAGAAGGGAGGGTCAGAGGGAAGGAAAGCCCGGCACCTGCAGCAGACCCTGGGCAGCCCCGCTTACGAGCAGTGGAGGAAGGCAGGCAGGGCCCCTGCAGCAGACCCTGGGTAGCCCTGCTTACGAGCAGTGGAGGAAGGCTGGCAGGGCCCCTGCAGCAGACCCTGGGCAGCCCCGCTTACGAGCAGTGGAGGAAGGCAGGCAGGGCCCCTGCAGCAGACCCTGGGTAGCCCTGCTTACGAGCAGTGGAGGAAGGCTGGCAGGGCCCCTGCAGCAGACCCTGGGCAGCCCCGCTTACGAGCAGTGGAGGAAGGCTGGCAGGGCCCCTGCGCCTTCCACCTCACACTTCACACGCTTGCCCCGCTCTTTTGGGTGCATTTCACCTTTCTGGATGGCAAAGGTGCTGATGGGAAGGCCCTCCACATTTCTAATGCACAAGACACCCCCTGGTCCCTCATCACTCTGGTTCTAACTGCTTTCTCAGCTATGGGTTTTTTTTTTTCCTTTGCGGCAAGTCCAATGCTCTGACTTTTATTTATTTATTTTTTTAATGTGTGTGTGAAGGAGAGACAGAGAGAGAGAAAAAGAGAAAATTGGCCCACCAGGGCCTCCAGCCGCTGAAATTGAACTCCAGACATGTGAGCCACCTTGTGCGCATGTGTGACCTTGCGCACGTGTTACTTTGTGTGTCTGGCTTATGTGGAATCTGGGGAGTTGAACGTGGGTCTTTAGGCTTCGCAGGTAGGCACCTTGACTGCTAAAGCCATCTCTCTAGCCTTAGGTTTTGTTTGTGTAAACAAACTGAATGCCAACAAACCACCTCAAAATTGAACACATAGTTTTCATAAATCCTTATACTAAAAAACAATGTAGGACAAATAAGAGGGAAAAACTCTGAAGCTCCGTGTGGTAGTGCACACCTTTAATCCCAGCATTGAGGAGGCTGGGGTAGGAGGATCATGGTAAATTTAAGGCCAGCCTGGGCTAGAGTGAGACTCTGGGTGGTGGTGGAGGGGGGGGGGAGATTCTGGTCAAGTTCACACTCACCTATAGGTGGCATTCAAATGAGTCCCCAGGAAAAGGGAGTCCATTTTCTTGTCTCTCTGTTGCCCAGCCTCAGGAGAGTACAGGAGGCTCCAGGGTGTGCTGCCACCTGCAGACCAAACGCGAAAACATCACTTGCCAGAAGCCTGCCTTCCTATCTCCAGACGTCTGAAGTGGGTTCCACCTTGGAGTGGAACAAGACACACTCCCACAGTGCCAAAGCCTGCCCGCTCACCAATACTCTGTGCCTAGGACTCCACCCCAGCTCAACCAGCACAAACCAAAAGCAATATTCAAACCTTCATCCTTCCCACCTGCCCTCCCTGCCTCCTCTCTTTCCTGGTCTGAAACAGGATCCTCCTGTCTCAACTTCCCAAATGCTCAGATTCCAGACACGCATCGCCACATCTGGCAAATTCAGGCGCTTCTATTTTTTGTTTTGTTTTTCTAGGTTGGGTCTCACTATAGTCCAGTCTGATCTGGAATTCACTAGGTAGTCAGTCTCAGGCTGGCCTTGAACTCATGGTGATCCTCCTACCTCTGCCTCCCCATTGCTGGGATTAAAGGTTTGTGCCACCATGCCTGGCTAAGATTCAAGCTTTTTGGTTTGTTTGTTTTGTTTTCGAGGTAGGGTCTCACTCTAGCTCAGGCTGACCTGAAATTCACAATGTAGTCTCAGGGTGGCTTCGAACTCACAGCATCCTCCTACCTCTGCCTTCCCAGTGCTGGGATTAAAGGCGTGCACCACCATGTCTGGCTGAGATGCAAGCATTCCTTAACAGCAGCAGCAAGCTCTCTCACAGGGCTGTTGGCGTCTACACTGCTCTACATGATCGACTTGCATGAACGTTGTTGAATCCTCATTTAGCAGGCACTGCGTATCTGCCTGATGGATGGCTGGGTAATGAAAATGAACTTGCTATCCCTTGATCTCAAAGAAGTTGGTCCACATGAAAACGGTGGGAGATCTTGGACATATTGTAGCTCATTCATTCCCCAAATATTTATAGAGTGGACCCGGTATTGCTCTGGGGTTTGGGGAGACACACAACAAGATGGTTTTCTGCTCCCAGGGAGCTTGCGTTCTAGTGGACGGAGGCGACAACAGGAAAGGTGACAAGTTCTGGGCAGAAGCAAGGTGTCAGGAGCTGGGGACAATGACCACGTATCCGTTCATCTATTCCTGTGCTTCCAAGTACGCACCAGCCATGCCACTTCGTGCCCATAACTGCATGCTGGGCACCTTGCCACGTATGTAACAGTGAGCAAGAATTAGACATGGTCCCAGCCCCTGTGGACTTTAAATAACACTTGATGAAGCAAGTAATCATGGTCCCTGCCTGCATAGAGTATTATCGTGAGAGGTATATGTGTTATTAACCCAATCATCTTCTACAAAATGGAAAGAAGCCCGGCGTGGTGGTGCACGCCTTTAATCCCAGCACTCGGGAGGCAGCTGTAGGAGCCTCTCCGTGAGTTCGAGGCCTCCCTGAGACTCCATAGTGAATTCTGGGTCAGCCCGGGCTACAGAGAGACTGATTCCTTCACCGCCCCCGACCCCGCCCCTGCCCCCAAAAGGACAGATGTTAAACTTCAGCCGGAAGGGGCGTGGCCAGGCCTGGCCCCCCGGGGGGGGGTAATCTGCATGCTTTTAAATTTTTGTTTATTTTCATTTATTTATTTGAGAGTGACAGACAGAGGGAGAAAGACGGAGAGAGAGAGAGGGAGAGAATGGGTGCGCCAGGGCCTCCAGCCACTGCAAACAAACTCCAGACACGTGCACCCCCTTGTGCATCTGGCTAACGTGGGTCCTGGGGGAATCAAGCCTCGAACCGGGGTCCTTAGGCTTCACAGGCAAGCGCTTAACCGCTAAGCCATCTCTCCAGCCCAATCTCCATGCTTTTCAAAGGCTGTGCTAGGTGGGATGAAGGCGATACATGAATGGCCTAGGCAGCCAGGGGCGGAGCAGACAGGACTGAGTTAGGATCTTGAGATGGAGAGCTGGCCTAGGCGGGTCCCGTGTGATCACAGGGGTCCCCATCGGAGGGGGGCACAGCTGACAGCAGGCCGGCTAGTCATCTGCATGGCAAAGCTCTGTCGGCCTGAAGATGGAGGAAGGGGCCACGAGCCATGGAATGGAAGGGGCTCTGGGAGTTGGACGTGGTCAGGACTGGATTCCTGTCTGGAGCGTCTGGAAGGAATGCCGCCCTGCCAGGCTCTTGGTTTGAGGACTTCTGACCCCTCGGGCTGGGTCAAGGCACTGCTGGGGTGACTTGCGGTGAAAGCAATGGAGGATGACCCTGCGTCCGTCACAGAGGGGCCCCTGCGCCTGCGTCAAACCAGAGTGGACATCCAGGGAGGGGAGGGGAGGCAGGAGGCCGTTGTCCCTGCAAGAGGTGCGAGAGCTTGTCACATGGTAGGCTCACCTGGCTGGAGCCGAGCACCTTACGGGAAGCAGCATGTAGCTGGACCATGGGAACAGGCCACCTACTCACTTAACAGGGACCTGCTGACCCTATTCTCATCAAAGAGCCCAATACTCCTCCAGGACAGTTCTAAGAAGTAGCACTGAGGGAATTATTATTATTAGTAGTAGTACTACTACTATTATTATTGTTTGGGGTTTCTTGAGGTCGGGTCTCACTCTAGCCCATGCTGACGTGGAACACATTCTTTAGTCCCAGACTGGCTTTGAACTCACCCAGTGATCCTTCTGCCTCTGACTCCTGAGTGCTGGGATTAAAGGCATGCGCCACCATGCCTGGCTCATAGTTACTATTTTTTTCCCCCAGTAAGAATTCCCTGAGTGTGCCAAATATGGTGGCACATACCTTTAATCTGAGCACTCAGGAAGCAGAGGTAAGAGGGTCACTGTGAGTTCAAAGCCAGCCTGGGACTACAGAGTGAGTTCCACGTCAGCTTGGGCTAGAGTAAGACCTTACCTCCGAAAAAAAATGTAGGAGCTAGGCCAAGCCTTAAACTCTGTGGTGGTGAGCGCTCACCCAGAGGTTTTGTAATTCTGGAAAGGACATATCTGAATTTAAATATGCATATCTCCAACCCAGGTGAGGCAGGGTCCTGTGTCGGGACGATTCCTCATGCAGAAATTAAAGCAAGGATGTGGTGCATGCCTTTAATCCCAGCACTCGGGAGGCAGAGGTAGGAGGATCGCCATAAATTGATAATGGGTGGGCATGGTGCCTCACTTTTTAAATACAAAGTGAGGGTTAGGGTGGCTCAGAGGGTTGTTAAAGACATACCTACCCAAGGGCTGGGTCCGCCTGCATGCCAAGATGTCAACAAGGAAACTTTCTCATGGTGTAAGCCGCTGTCAGAGAGTGCGGTACTCATGCACACTTCCAGGATAATGGGGACAAAAGGTATGGACACGTGATTCCGTGCTGCGTGGGTGGCGAATGCACATGGGTCCTTGTGGCACCCCATGCGCTCGCCTGCAGGGCCCAGAGCACAATGCTGGCCTTCCACTCCATCTCTCTTTCCCACTCTTTATATTCCTTGAGCCGAAGTTTCTTACTGATCCCTGCGCTAGCCACTGTTTAGCTCTAGTGATCCTCTGGACTTGGCTCCCCTCTGGGACTGGGGTAACGACGCAGATGTAACAGCCAGCGAATTCGGTGGTTCCTGGGGATTTTCCTCCAACAGTCTCTCAAGCCTCCTCAGGCCCTCATACTTGACAGGAAGTGCTCTTAACTGCTGAGCCATCTCTCCAGCCTGGTGTGGACACTTTAAAAAGCTTTCAATAAGGGCTGGAGAGATGGCTTAGTGGTTAGGGCATTTGCCTGCAAAGCCAAAAGACCTTTGTTCGATTTCCCAGGACCCACGTAAGCCAGATGCTCAAGGGGGCGCATGCATCTGGAGTTCATTTGCAGTGGCTGGCAGCCCTGGTGCACACATTCTCTCTCTTTCTCTGCCTTTCTCTCTCTCCCTCAAATAAATAAATAGACAAATAAATAAAGTTTAAGAAAAGGTTTTAATAGGGGTTGGGGAGATTGTTCAGTGGTTAAAGACACTTGCTTGCAAAGCCTGCTGGCCTGGGTTTAATTTGTCAGCACTCACGTAAAGCCACATGCACAAAATGGCACATGTGTCTGCAGGTTTTTTTTTTTTTTTTTTGCTTTGTTTTGTTTTGTAGTGGCAAGAGGCCATGGCACACCCATACTCTCTCTTAAATAAGTACATAATTTATTTTATTTTATTTTATTTATTAGTGACAGAGGGGGGGAGAGATAGATAGATAGATACATAGATAGGTAGAGAGAGAAGAGAGAGAGAGAATGGGCACACAGGGCCTCTAGCCACTACAAACCAACTTCAGATGCATGTGCCACCATGTGCATCTGGTGGGACCTGGAGTATCGAACCTGGGTCCTTAGGCTTGACAGGCATGTGCCTTAACTGCTAAGCCATCTCTCCAGCCCCTAAAAATATATATTTTAAAAAGGTTTTGATAAACTGAGCACAGACACTATCCACAGTGTTTTCCTATGACAGTGCTCGCTTTACTTCACCTTCATAGATATTAAGTGTTACAAAACATGCTCAGAGTTAAAACTTTCAAGCTGCTTCAGGTAAAATACTCAGCAGCTGAATCTTCCACCTCGCACTCCCCCAGCCAGTCCCTGATCCTCAGACAGGGCTGTGACAGGACCCTTCAGTTCCTCGTACATGTACAAACGGATACGGTGCTTGCTTTAACCATGCTAAAGTAAACTCTGCATAATATGAGGAAGTGACCTCAGCATTCACAAGTATGTCAGCCCGCCTTTGTGCCAGCGAAGGTCAGCCGAGGACCAGAGCAGCGCAGACTCCAAAGTACCCTTCTGAGAAACGTGATCTTCAGGGAAGCGCGCTGGGGACAAACTCCAGCGCACCTTTCGTCAGCCAATGAAAGCTCAGAGAGGCGCTGGGAACTGTCACAGCCTCCTGCAATTGCACACTAGGTTAGAGGTGAATGGGTAAGACCTCTGAGGTAGAAAAATACGAGTGTCTTTGGAAGTAAAGCATGGAGAACTAATGACAACTGGACACTCCCAAATGACCCTCCTGGGCACATGCTGTATCTGCCTGTGGGAGAAAGATAGGGAGGAAGGGCAGGAATGAGCCGAAAGGCTGCTTATGCTGGAAAGATTACAAATGCTGACCACATTTGCCATTCATTGGAGCATGTGTTTACTGATGGTCCCTTGTAAGATCTGCAAATTCCAAGTCTCTAAAAAAGTAGAAAAGAGGGGCCCAGAGGGGTGGCTTAGTGGCTAAGGAGCTTGCCTGGAAAGCCAAATGACCCAGGCTCGATTCCCCAGGACCCACATAAGCCAGATGCACAAAGTGGCTGGCGCAGGCATCTGCAGTTTGTTTGCAGTGGCTGGAGGCCCTGATGTGCCCATTCTCTCCCTCTCAAATAAATAAATAAAATGTATATACATTTTTAATATATATATTATTTAATATATATATTTATTTATTTTGTTTTTTCGAGGTAGGGTCTCAATCTAGTCCAGGCTGACCTGGAACTCACTATGTAGTCTCAGGGTGGCCTCCAACTCACGGTGATCCACCTACCTCTGCCTCCCAAGTGCTGGGATTAAAGGCGTGTGCCACCACACCTGGGTAAAATATATTTTTTTAAAGTAGAAAAGAAAGCCAGGTATGGTAGTGCATGCCTGTGATCCCAATACTAGAGATTACAGGCTGAGATAAGGAGTCTAAGAGGACTGTCCAGGAACATAATGAGACCTTGTTTAAAAAAAAAAAAAAAAAGAAAGAAAGAAAAGAGGGCTGGAGAGATGGCTTAGTGGTTAAGCGCTTGCCTGTGAAGCCTAAGGAACCCGGTTTGAGGCTCGATTCCCCAGGACCCACATTAGCCAGATGCACAAGGGGGCTCACGTGTCTGGAGTTCATTTGCAGTGGCAGGAAGCCCTGTCGTGCCCATTCGCTCTCTCTCTTTGTTTGCCTCTTTCTCTCTCTGTCTGTTGCTCTCAAATAAAAAAAAATTTAAAAACAAAAACAAAAGCTGGGCATGGTACACACACTTTTAATCCCAGCACTCAGGAGGCAGAGGTAGGAGGATCCCTGTGAGGCAGCCTGAGACTACATAGTGAATTCCAGGTCAGCCTGGGCTAGAGTGAGACCCTACCTTGAAAAAAAAAACCAAAAAAACAAAGCGGAACATGGTGGCACAGGCCTGAATCTTAAATCTTAGCAGGGTAAGGTAGAGGTAGGAGAATCAGATCCTTGAGGCCAGCCTCAGCTACACAGTGAGTCCGAGGCCAGCTTCAGGTACACGAGACCTTGCCTCCCAAACAAAACTGGAGGGCTGGGAAATGGCTCAAGTAGTTAAAGGCACTTGCTTGCAAAACTTGCTGGCCAGGGCTCAATTCCCCAGTCCCTATGTAAAGCTAGATGCAAAAAGTTGTGCATGTGTCTGGAGTTCATTTGCAGCAATAAGAGGCCCTGGTGTGATAACACACACACACAAATAAAAAAAAAATACATTTAGGGCTGGAGAGATGGCTTAGTGGTTAAGACACTTGTCTGCAAAGCCTTAAGGATCCAGATTCTATTCCCCAGTACCCACGTAAGCCAGATGCACATGGTGAAGCATGCATCTGGAGTTCATTTGCAGGGTTTGGAGGCCCTGGCACGCCCATTCTCTCTCTCTCTCTCTAATAAATAAATAAAAATAAAATATAAAAAATATATTTAAAAAACTGGAAACAGAGATGGAGAGATAATGGCTCAGCAATTAAAGGTGCTTGCTTGCAAAGCCTTCCAGCCTGGGTTCAATTTCCCAGTCCCTGTGTAAAGCCAGATGCACAAAGTGGTGCATGCATCTGGAGCTCATTTGCAGTGGCAGGAGCCCCTGTTCATTGCCTCTCTTTTTCTTTCTTTCTCTCTCAAATAAATAAATAAAAACATTTTTAAAAACCCAAATAAAAGGGAAAAAAAGTCAGGCTATATGGACAAAATGGGGACCACATCTACCAGTCAAGTCAGTGATCAAAATAAGTACAGATGAATTAAATTCCATTACTCAAAGACCAATGATGCCTGTGATTTGGACCAGGATAAATTATGGCACTCCATTTTAATAGATATGTGTGTGTGTGTGTGTATGTGTGTATGCACGTGCACACACACACACACACACACACACAGCACAAATAGAGGCCCATAGCTTACATAGTTTGGAAAGTTGTAGAAAAATGTTTATAAGAGATAGGAAAGGGTCCAGAAAACCTTGCCAACACGATAACTGTGGTTGCTGCTTTGAGAGAGCAGTTCACAGGAGGCAGGAGTGAGCTCTGCTATCTCACTTTACAAATATCTGCACAGTCTGAGTATATTACAAAATGCACATATCCAGCAAAACATAGAGAAATGAATCCTAAGTACAAAAGCAGAGTGGGTAAAATAGAGACCACAGAGGACAAGCCTTCAGGGGACTGAAGAAGAATACTGGCCGATTTTGGCCAGGCGTGGTGCACACGCCTTTAATCCTAGCACTGGGGAGGCTCAGGTAGGAGGATCTCAGTGAGTTCGAGGCCACCCTGAGACTACATGGTGAATTCTAGGGTCAACCTGGGCTAGAGTGAAACCCTACCTCAAATAACCAAAAAAAAAAAAAAAAAAAAATAGCTGGCAGATTTTAAAAAGAGGCTTTAGGGCTGGATAAATGGCTTAGTGGTTAAGGCACTTGTATTCAGAGCCAAAGGACCCAGGTTCGATTCCCCATGACCCATGTAAGACAGAGGCACCAGGTGCAGCACGTTGCAGTGGCTGAAGACCCTTATATGCCCATTCTCTCTATCTGCCTCTTTCTCTCTAATAAATAAAAATAAAATAAAAGATTTAAAAATAAAATAAAAACAGACTTTAGAAAAAAATGAAATGACAAATATGACAGATATTTTTTGAGTTACAAAATAATAAAACTCCAGAAATGACAAAAAACATGAACAATCACATAAGAAATCATTATTATTATTATATTTTTATGAGAGAGAGAGAAAGAGCATGAGAGAGATATGCCAGGGCCTCCAGCCATTTCAATCAAACTCCAGATGGGTGGGCCATCTTGTATACATGTGCAACCTTGTGCATTTGTGTCACCTTGTGCATCTGGCTTACATGGGATCTGGGGGGTCAAACATGAGTCCTTAGGCCTTGCAGGCAAGCACCTTAACCGCTAAGCCATCTCTTCAGCATTTTTTTTTTTTTTTTTTGAGGTAGGGTCTTGCTCTAGCCCAGGCTGACCTGGAATTCACTATGTTGTCTCAGGGTGGCCTTGAACTCATGGTAATCTGTTGGACGCAGGCAGGACCCCGGGTTAAAACAGGCCTAAGCTATCAGACATGACTAGGGCCCCAGGCTATGGAGAAGTTGCAGCAGCCTGAACCCCAGACAAATCTCAGGTCCCAGAGTGGCAGGAGTGAGGCTCCTCCCCACTTGGGGGTCACAGTGAGCCTGGACCCCGGACAAATCTCAAGCTATGAGACCGGCAGGAGTAGAGCCACTCCTGCCCCCCAGCCCAGGGCGCCTGGACATCCTGATAATCCTTAGGCTTGCTCATAGCCTGTGACCTTTGCCCAGTTGCCTAGGAAACTCCTTATATGGTATCAGCCAGCAGCCCTCACACAACCCATGTACCCTATACCTCTTCCACTATGTAGATCACCTGACTTTCTCCCTACGTGCTGGAATGAATGTCCCTATATGCCAACCAGGCATGGGCAAGCAACCTTTGAACCCAGCAATCCCCTTAGGACCCTCTTCCTGCTCTCAACTGCTTATAAAAACTCAGTCCTGGCCGGGCGTGGTGGCGCACGCCTTTAATCCCAGCACTCGGGAGGCAGAGGTAGGAGGATTGCTGTGAGTTCGAGGCCACCCTGAGACTCCATAGTGAATTCCAGGTCAGCCTGGGCTAGAGTGAGACCCTACCTTGAAAAACCAAAAAAAAAAAAACAAAACAAAACCTCAGTCCCCTGACAAATAAACAAGCTGTTCTCTGAAGCTGTCGCCCGGGTGTTTCTTCCCATCACACTCACGTCCACTCAAGACCCTGCTCCACAGTCGCCTGGACGCCTCAGGGAGCCAGTGCACAACGGCCCCCTGAGGTACCAGGGACCCCCAGTGATCCTCCCACCTCTGCCTCCCAGCTGCTGCGATTAAAGGTGTGCACCACTACTCCTGGCCTTTTTGGGTCTTTTTTTGTTTGTTTGTTTGTTTTTTGAGACAGGGATTTTGTTATGTAGCTTTGGCTGGCATGGTACTCACTATGTAACCACGCTGGCCTTGAACTTGAAGCAATCCTCCTGCCTCCACCTTTCAAGTGCTGGGATTACAGCTACTAGCTGCCTGGATAAAAATGTTTTATTTATTTATGTTTTTATTTTTCGAGGTAGGGTCTCACTCTGGCCAAGGCTGACCTAGAATTAACTACGTAGTCTCAGGGTGGCCTCAAACTCATGGCAATGCTCCTACCTCTGCCTCCCAAGTGCAGGGATTAAAGGCGTGTGCCACTATACCCAGTCCTAAAAATGTTTTCTTTTTGAGACAAGGTCTTGCTATGCAACTCTGGCTGGCCTCAAACTCATGATCCTCTTGCTTTAGCCTCTCAAGAGCTAGGATAACAAATATGTACCATCATACCTGGCTAAGAAATTAAAATTATTTTAAAATTTCTTTCCCATAAAATTTCAGGCCCCATAAGGTGTTTTTTTTTTTGTTTTTGTTTTTTTGTTTTGTTTTGTTTTTTTGAGGCAGAGTTTTTCTGTAGTCCAGGCTGACTTGGAACTCACTCTATAGTCCCAGGCTGGCTTTGAACTCACTGTGATTCTCCTATCTCTGACTCCTGAGTGCTGAAACCAAAGGCGTGCACCACTACACAGGTCCAGAAGGTTTTACAAGTGCATTCTATCAACTTACAATGAGCAAATAATCTTTCTCTTATATGAACTGTATCTGAAAACAGAAAAGGAGGCCACACCTAAAAAAAATAAATAAATAAAATAAAACAAGAAACACCGGCTGGAGCAATTCCCCAGGCCCATGTATGGTGGTTTGATTCAGGTGTCCCCCACAAACTTAGGTGTCCTGAATGCCAGGTTCCCAGCTGATGGAGATTTGAGAATTAACGCCTCCTGGAGGGAGTATATTGTTGGGGGCGGGCTTATGAGTGTTATAGCCAGCTCCCCCTTGCTAGTGTTTGGCCCACTCTCCTGTTGCTATTGTCCATCTGTTGTTGGCCAGGGGGTGATGTCCATCCTCTGCTCATGCCATCATTTTCCCTGCCATCATGGAGCTCCCTGAGCTTTTCTGAGGTAGGGTCTCACTGTAGCCCAGGCTGACCTGGAATTCACCGTGTTGTCTCAGGGTGGCCTTGAACTCACAGCGATTCTCCTATCTCTGCCTCCTTGTGCTAGAATTATAGGTGTGCACCACCATGCTCAGCCTTTATTTTTAATTTTCATTTTATTTATCCATTTTGAGAGAGAGAGAGAGAGAGAGAGACAGAGAGAGAGAGGGAAGCGCTTCAATTGCTAAGCTATCTCTCCAGCCCCCAGACCTTTGTTTTTATAAATAAGTGATGGGCTGGAGAGATGGCTTAGTAGTTAAGATGGCTTAGTGGTTAAGGCAGTTGCCTGCAAAGCCAAAGGACCCAGGTTTGGTTCCCCAGCACCATGTATGCCAGATGCACAAGGTGGTGCATGCATCTGGAGGCTTTGGCAGCTCATTTTCTCTCTACCTCTTTCTCCCTCTCTCTCTTCAATAAATAAATAAATAAATAAATAAATAAAAAAATAAATAAATAAAATTTATAAATAAGTGAGCTGAACTTAAATGTAAGGGTTACAAATATTACGCTCTTAGATGAAAGCATAGGCATGGGGTTGGAGGCAGCTCAGCTGATCCCCAGCACTGGATTGACTGGGTGTGGTGGTGCACATCTGTTAACCCCTGCACTGGGGAGGTAGAGGCTGGAGGGTCAGTAGTTCAAGGTCATCCTTGCTTACATAGTGAGGTTGAGGCCAGCCTAGACTACATGAGACCCTGTCTCAGAAAACCAAAACCAGGGCTGGGAATGGTGGCGCACACCTTTAATCCCAGCACTCGGGAAGCAGAGGTAGGAGGACTGCTATGACTTCAAGTTCGAGGCCACCTCGAGACTTCGTAATGAATCCTAGGTCAGCCTGGGCTATAGTGAGGCCCTACTTTGAAAAACAAAGCCAAACCAAAACAAAACAAAAATACCCCAAACCAAACCAAAAACACAGTAAGTGTGAATTATCATGCTATTGGTTTGGGCAAGGATTTCTTGGATAAGACATTAGAAATACAGAAGTAAAAGCAGATTTTTAAAAGATGCTTCAAAGGGCACCATCAGGAAAGTGAGAAAAAAGAAACCATTTGCAGTTGATTTATGTAAAAGATTTATGTAAAAGAGTATATATAAAAACTCTACTCAGTAACAAGACTGCTCAATTTAAGTAGATCTAGGGCTGGAGAGATGGCACAGTGGTTAAAGGCATTTGCCCACAAATGCTTGTAGGCCTGTGTTCCATTCCCCAGTATCCACATGAAACAGATGCACAATGTGGTGCATGTGTCTGGAGCTCATTTGCAGCGGCGGGAGGCCCTAGCATGCCCATTCTCTTTCTCTTTTGCAAATAAATAAATAAATATCTTTTTAAAAAGAAGTGAATTGAAATAGACATTTCTTCAAAGTAAATACACACATGGCGTGTGGAGAGATGCTTGAGTGTGTCTGTGACCCGTGTGGTTTTGATTTTCACTATCCTGATGGATAGGTTCAGTGAGAGACCCTGCCCCTCATAAGGTGGGGAGCGGTTAAAGAAGACATCCCATGGGCTGGAGAGATGGCTTAGTGGTTAAGGTATTTGCCTGCAAAGCCAAAGGTCCTCAGTTCAATTCCCCAGGATCCATGTAAGCCAGATGCCCAAGGGGGCACATGTAGTCTGGAATTCATTTGCAGTGGCTAGAGGCCCTGGCATGCCCATTCTCTCTCTCTCTCCCTCTCCCTCTCACTCTCTCTGCCTCTTTCCTTCTTTCTCTCTCAAATAAATAAAAATAAAAATATGTCCCGTAGTCATGAGCCCTAGGGGTGTAACGTCTGCTGCTGTCTGGCTAAATGTACATATTATGCTTACCAAACTGCCCAGTAAGCACTTCTCTTAATGTTCATACCCTTATATTAATGCTACTCTTACTTTTGGTAGAGAATCTTTTCTTTTCAGATGGCAGTGACCTTGGGATGACTCAGAAGGCACCATGGTGCTGGAAAGAAGTGACCGCAGTGCTCAGCACTGTAATATCTTTATCACACCTTCCAAGGCTCAGGGTCTAATGCGGAAGAGGTGCGGAAAGAATGTAAGAGCCAAAGGAAGGGTAGGACTCCTTACAATGTGCTCCCCCCAGACACAAAATGGCCTGGATATCCATGACCTCATAGTGCCTGACACTACCTACGCAAGACTATCATAAGAGGAGGAAAAGATCATGACATCAAAACAAAAGAGAGACTGATTGAGATGGGGAGGGGATATGATGGAGAATGGAGTTTCAAAGGGGAAAGTGGGGGGAGGGAGGGTATTACCATGGGATATTTTTTTATAACCATGGAAGTTGTTAATAAAAATTTGAAAAAAAAAGATGTCCCATGCCAACATCTGGCTTCCACACACACATGTGCCCACATAGATATGGACATGCATACACACACACACACACACATAGAATGTAGACTGCTTGCCTAAGGCTAAGGAGGGAGATACTTAGAGACACTGGAGTGGTGGCTACTAATGGATCTGATATTACCTTTTGGAGTAATAAAAACACCATGCAAAGCCATTGTGGTGATGACTATATAGGTCTATAAATGCTATCCTGAAAACCACTCAAGTGTAGTCTGTGACAGGTAACTCAGGGTACTTAATGGTAACCACTTGAGGAAAGCTGTTCATAGCAGTAAAGGAGATCATAAAGAAACCATTATCAGGTTAGTGGGGGAGTGACAAGAAGACTTAAAGACTGACGTGTGACAATGGTTTGCCCTTTGAATAAACAGTCATTAGGTACAAAATGCAAGTCAGGTAGAAAAATATCAAAAACCTAAAAGAAGAGCAAATAAGATAGGTTGACATTTCATAAATGGCAAGATAGTATGAAGAGATGCCCAATAAAAACAAAATTAGAGGGATAGAGAGATGGTTCAGCGATTAAGGTGCTTGCCTGCATAGCCTAAGGACCTAGGTTTAATTCCCCAGTGCCCATGTAAAAGCCAGATGCACTAAGTAGCTCATACACCTGGAGTTCATTTGCAATGGCAGGAGGCCCTGGGGCACCCATACTCACTCTCTGTTTGTCTCTTTCTCAAATAAATAAATAAATAATTTTTCTTAAAAATTAGGGCCAGGCATGGTGGTGCATACCTTTAATCCCAGCACTCAGGAGGCAGAGGTAGGAGGATTGCCATGAGTTCAAGGCTACCCTGAGACTACATAGTGAATTCCAGGTCAGCTTGGGCTAGAGTATGACCCTACCTCAAACAAAACAAAACAAAACAAAACAAAACAAAACAAAAACAAACTGGGGGCTGGAGAGATGGCTCAGTGGTCAAAGGCACTTGCTTGCAAAGCTTGACAGCCTGGCTTTTCCGCACCCACATAAAGCAAAATGGCGCATGCATCTGGAGTTTGTCTGCAGCGCCCATTCCCTCTCTGTCTTTCACTCTTTCTCTGCTCGTAAATACTGAAATAAAATATTAAAACAAAAGCAGAGAACTGTGTTGACCTGTCAGATTGACAAAAGCTGGCTGCTTTTAAGTGCAGACAGATGCTGATGCTGAACAAGGGCCTCTTTGTGGACTTGTGGTGGGAGGCCAATGAGGAGGCCACTCTGCAGCAAAAGGGCCTTTTAAAATAAGTCAGCAGGGCTGGGGAGATGGCTTAGCTGTGAAGGTGCTTGTCTGCAAAGCCAAAGGACCCAGGTTCGATTCCCCAGGACCCACATAAACCAGATGCAAAAGGTGGCACATGCATCTGGAGTTTGTTTGCAGCAGCTGAAGGCCCCGACACACCCATTCTTATCTGCCTCTCTCTCTCAAACAAATAAAATAAAAAGTTTTAATATAAGTCAGCAAACATGTATCCTAGAACCAGCACTTCCCTGTCTCCTACCTACCTACCTACCTAGGTCTTAAGAGAATACCTTGCAGCAGTCAGAAATAGTACAACTATAAGGAAAAACCAAACGGGAAGAGATTTACAACAACGGGGCTTACTTAGGGGAGCATAGCAAAAGCAAACATGACCTGTGTCTCAAAGATACACATTCATAAAGCAGATATAAAACGAAAAGAGGCTGGGATGGTGGCACATGCCTTTAACCCCAGCACTGGGGAGGCAGAGGTTAGGAGGATCACTGTGAGTTCAAGGCCAGCCTGGTTTAGAGTGAGACCCTATCTCGAAAAAAACAAACCAACCAACAAAACAAAATAAAATAAAACGAAAAGAGATCTGGAAGGACAAACAGTAAATATGTCTATTTTGCATGGCTTTGTAAGGCTGAAGCAGGGGTGATTCAAAAGAAAACGGAGAGCCAGTGGGACAATAGCAAAACAACACACAGTGAGCCAGGCTCTCAATGGGCTAAGGCTTAGAGCGTGCTGTGAGCTGAGGACTACAGCCTGAGAGCCCAGGAGGGAAGACACATAGGGTGTGCATTATTTCCTAGTGAAAAACGTCACAAAGTTCCTCACACATGGGTGGCTAAAACCACGAATAATCAAGCTACAGAGAAAAGAAGGTGGTGGGAAAGATAGCTGGGGGACTCAGTTTTCAAGAACATGTGATCAAGGATTTAGGAAGAGGCTGGAGACATGGCTTAGTGGTTAAGGCGTTTGCCTGCAAAGCCAAAGGACCCAGGTTCCACTCTACAGGACCCACGTTAGCCAGATGCACAAGGGGGCACATGTGTATGGAGTTCGTTTGCAGTGGCTGGAGGCCCTGGCGCACCCATTCTCTCTCTCTCTCCCTTTTTCTCTGTCAAATAAATAAATAAAAATAAAATATTTTAAAAAAGAACTTAGGACATGCCTGGAGCCCTGGACACTGCCTTACCCTGTCTCCCCCACACAGAGGACAGCACAGCTCACACAAGCAAGCCTTCCTTCTGCTTCCGTCCGGCTAGTGGGAAGGAGAAAGGACGTTCAGGAGAAGAGCTCAGTGAAAGCAAGTCACACATTCCGAGAAAAAAGAATATGGTTCTCTTTTTTTTTTTTTTTTTTTTTGGTTTTTTGAGTTAGGGTCTCACTCAAGCTCAGGCTGACCTGGAATTCACTATGGAGTCTCAGGGTGGCCTCGAACTCACGGTGATCCTCCTACATCTGCCTCCCAAGTGCTGGGATTAAAGGCGTGCGCCACCACGCCCGGCAAGAATATGGTTTTCAAGCCGGGCGTGGTAGCACACGCCTTTAATGCCAGCACTTGGGAGGCACGAAAGGATCCCTGTTACTGGCACACGAAAATTTGTCTGCTGTCATTCAAAGGTTACTTAGCACTTTAGCACTTTGCACCTTCTCCATCTATTCCGGTCCTATATAACATGCCTTGTGGGTAACTCCCACACATGCAGCCTCTCATCCAAGGAAGGTGGGCGCACTGAGGACAGGGCTGTCCATCTCCACCGCCTGGGACAGAGCCCAGTTCTTACAGCTGGATGTGTCTGCCTCCCCAGGGGCTAAGGCGAGGCAGCTCCCCATCCTTCACCCTTTCCGCTAGGATGCAGCAGAGACTCCTGGTCTGGGAAGGGTTGTTTCTGAGTCTGTGAGAGCACCCAGCCCCTCACCGTCGGTGTCAGCTTGGGCTTGGGACACCGTTCCTAGAGAACCTCTAACGTCAGTTTTGGAGGCTAGGAGGGGTGCATTGGAAGCCTGGTCCTGGCTTAGGTGCTCTCATGCCTATATGATCCATAGAGGCGATCTGACCCCGGCTGGTGGCGCATGCCTTTCATCCCAGCAATAGGGAGGCTGAGGTAAGGGGATCGCCACGAGTTCGAGGCTAAGGAGGGGCGAACAACAAAACACACAAACAAAAAGCACGAGGGAGAGAGGGGGTTGAAAGGGACCACCGGAGGGAGTTGGCGGTGGCGGGGATGTGCCAGTTTGCTGGGCCAGGGGACACTCAGAAGGCCCCCCAGGTGGGCCTGGCCGCAGCAGGTCTGGGCAACCAAGAAAGGGCCACCAGAGCCTGCGCGGCGAGGGTGCGGGATGCTCGGCCTTCGCTGCACGAGCGTTTTCATCGGAACGGGGTGCGGGACGGGGAGGGTGCGCCTCAAGGGACAGGTGGGCTCCGGCAGCCCGAGGTCCGAGCCGCAGTCCCACCTCCACCCCGGGCCGGGCCCGCTCGGCCTCCGGGGGCTCCGGCCCGGCAGAGCGGCGGCGGGGCGGGGCGGCGGGGCGGTGCTTACCTGGCCCGCGGACCCGCTCCCGGTGCGCCCTCGCCCGGAACGGCTGCTTAATTTTCCTCCACGACCGTGGCAACGCGCAAGCGACACCCCTGGGGGTCGGGGCGGGTGCCGGGGACCCCCGAGCGCGAGCCCGGCGCCTGGCACCCTCTGCCCGTCCTTCGCGCGGTGGCTGGCGGCGGGCCTGGGACGCTTGCGTCTGGGAGACTGAAGCCAAGCCGCTGGGCGCCCTGTCGGTGGAGGGTACCGGGCACTTCATCCTGGGTCAGCAAGAGGTAAAAGGTCAAATGAAATTCATCAGAGCGCTGACGGGAAGGGACAGTGGGGTGTTCGGCACTGCGACATCTCCATCACGCCCTCCAAGGCTGGGGGACCACTGTGGAAGGGATTGTGGCAAGAATGCAAGGGCCGCTTGGAGGGGCGGAGTGCTGACGAGACTGTCTTCCAGACGCAGCGGCTCTGGCACTTAGGGCCTCACAGTGGCAGATGCTACCTACACAAGACCTGCACAACAGCAGAGGGAACAATGGTGACATCAACACAGAAGAGAGACAAGTTGGAAAGAAGGCATTCAGTGGGAGAGGGATTTGGGAGGGGGCAAAGGAAGGGTGGTGGGAGGGGATTATGATCATGGTATGTTGTGTATATGTATGGAGGTTGTCAATAATTTTTTTTAATTAGTTAAGGCTGGAGAGATGGCTTAGTGGTTAATGTGCTTCCTTGCGAAGCCTAAGTATTCACGTTCAACTCTTCAGGTCCTAAGTAAGCCGATGCACAGTGGTGCAAGCATGCAATGTCACATTTGCACACAAGGGGGTGCATGTGTCTGGAGTTCTATTGCAGTGGCTGGAGGCCCTGGTGTGCCAATTCTCTCGCTCTCTCTCTCCTTAAAAAAAAAAAAAAAAAAAGGCCAGTTTGTTGGGCTTGCCTCAAAGAAAACTTTTTTATTTGCAAGCAGAAAAGGCAGGCAGACAGACAGACAGACAGACACACACACAGAGGTACAGAGAGAGAAAGAGAGAGGGAGGGAAGAGAATGGGTGCACCAGAGCCTCTAGCCACTGCAAACTGAACTCCAGATGCATGCACCGCTTTGTGGACCTGGCTTTACGTTATGTGGGTCCTGGAGAATCAAACTCAGGTCATTGAGTTTTGCAGGCAATTGCCTCAACCACTGAGCCATCTCTCCAGCCCAAAGTGAAATGATGTGCGTGAAATGGGGGCTCGTTCATGTGATCAGTAAGACTGGCAATGCAAGCCCATGACCTGGTCAGGCCCTAGCCTGGCCTCCTCATTGGTTTGAGTCACACTACTTCACTAGCCTTAGTTTCTTCCCCTGTGCAATGAGGATCATAGTCACACCCCCTCAGGGTTCTAGAAAGGAACTGCTGGGCACAGTGCCTTCTGTCAGCCTCTAGGTGGGGACCTGGAGGGCAACTGACTAAGCCATTGTTGACAATCAGCAGATGCTTGGTTGTCAAAGTGGTCATTTGGTAAACTTGGAGGTGTTTCCATGGTAACAGGCTAGTTTTCAAAGTTTTGACTGCATAGAGGCCGAGGAGGCACCACAGACCTTGAAAGCGTCTCCCAGCCTGACACTGGCGCAGCGCAGAACAGCGCGGGCATAAGGGCTCCCTGGTGCCCGGGCGCGGAGAACGCGCTTCCGCGCGCACTTCCACCCGCTCGCTGTTGGAAAGAAAGCACCGCAGCATTCCACATTCCAGATACAATTAGCTGTGTGTGTGGCGGGAGGTGTTTATTGCAGAGCAAATATAAAACGGTTTTGTCACAGAGCGCAGAAACGACAGTGTGAAAACTGGAGCAGGAAATCAAAACCAACGGCTCCTCTTCCCGGAGTCCTGTTGCTCTGCACGTCTGTGAGCTGGACGTGCCGCGTGATGGAGGCCTGGGATTCCCGGGCCTCGGGAGCGGGTGAGGGTGGGAAAGGCCAGGGCTCGCTCTCTCCTTCACACAGCGCTTCTGGGTCCGCAATCTGGAGAACAAATTAACGAGCGAAGGCTTGGAGAAAGCTGCTTCTGCACGAACAGTGAGCTGGGAAGACGCGGAGGGACCCCGAAGGTAAAGCCACAGGCTGCGCTGGTTAGCGACGTTCGGCGACCGGGAGCCACGAGGAAGGGCAAGGCTGCCTGGGGCCGGCGGTCTTGGTGGTTTCCCAAGGTCCAGGTCTGCTCTTTGGCTTCCTAAGACCAAAAGTTTCATCTGATTTTCAGTGTTCTCGAGTTGATTAGCACTGTTTTACAAACTTTGAGTGTCAATTTTGCCTTTTTATATAATACTTTATTCAACGCATATCTGGTAACAACTACAAAATGCAGCCACCTTGCCACTGCAGGAGATTTGATCATAAGGAGAAAGAAATGTCGCCTCTGCCTTCAGGAAACACATGTTAGTGAGAAAATAAGACCAATCGTCAAATACAGAACAACCATCTTAAGTGCTACAGACTGGCTACGGGCGGGACTCCCCAACAGGCAGCCGTTCCTCGTGCTTCCCACCTCATCACCTTCCCTCTGCTCTTTTTCCTCAAGTGCTGGGCCTGCATCCAGACCTAAGTCTTTCCCTGTTTAGCCCGCCTTGAGTTCCCTCTTGGTGTTGGCTCTAGGAGGACCCACACTGACAAAATGATGTGCGTTGCTGGCACAAAGCACCCCACCAAAAGCAGCTTGTGTGAGCAAGGGGTTTATCTTGGCTTACAGACTCGAGGGGAAACTCCATGATGGCAGGAGAAACCATGTCACGAGCAGAGGCTGGACATCACCTCCTGGTTGACAGGCAGACAACAACAGCAGGAGAAGGTGCCAAACACTGGCAAGGGAAAGCTGACTATAACACCCATAAGCCTGCCCCCAACAACACACCTCCAACAATGTCCCAATCCCCAAACTGCCATGGGGATCAAGCATTCAAACACATAAGTTTACAGGGGACACCCGAATCAACCACCACAGTGCCCTTCATTGAACTTGAGCCTCAGAAGAAGAGTTTTGGAGAGCTTTCAATTCTGTATATGATGGGAGAAATGTTGGATGGTCAAGAAACTTCCTTGTCTAAACTTTGCAACTCTTTTTTTTTGTTGTTGTTGTTTATTTTATTTATTTATTTGAGAGTGACAGACAGACAGAGAGAGAAAGAGGCAGAGAGAGAGAGAGAGAGAGAGAGAGAGGGAGAGAATGGGCACATCAGGGCCTCCAGCCACTGCAAACGAACTCCAGATGCATGCGTTACCTTATGCATCTGGTTTATGTGGGTCCTGAGGAATCAAGCCTCAAACAGGTGTCCTTAGGCTTCACAGGCAAGCGCTTAACCACTAAGCCATCTCTCCAGCCCTCCAACTCTTTTTAAAATTTTTATTTACAAGGAGAGACAGAAAGAGAGAGAAAGAGGGGAGAGAGAATAAATGAGAGAATGGGTGAATGGGCACTCCAGGGCCTCTTACTGATGTGCCACTTTGTGCATCTGGCTTTACATGTGTACTGGGGATTCAAACCCAGACCATCAGGCTTTGCAAGCAAGTGCCTTAACCACTGACCCTTCTCTCCAGCCCCTAAACTTTCCTATGCTTAAGAAATGCTTGTGTTCCAGCTCTAAGCTAGCAACCATGTCCTCTCTGTGAGCGGATTTGCATTTTAATGCTTGTTCAGGGATGGCCTCCAACCCTGTTTAAAGCTCAAGCTTGGGGCTTCTTCTTTCTAGAAAAATATAATCTACTAGTAGCAAAAAATATATTCTTCATGTTTCCCAAGGAGTCAAAAATCAAAAATTTAAAAGGACATACGTAGTTTGTTCCTGAATCTAATTTTGCTTTGTTTTTATTTTTATTTGAGGCAAGCTCAATAGACTGGCCTTTTCTTTTCCCCCTCAAAGTAGGGTCTTACACTAGCCCAGGCTACCTGGAATTCACTATATAGTGTCAGGGTAGCCTTGAACTCATGATGATCCTCCAACTTCTGCCTTCCTGATCCTCCGGCTTCTGCTGAGATTAAAGGCACGCACCACCTTTAATAAAAGGCTAACTGGCATTTTTATTTATTTATTTTTATTTTTATTTTTATTTTTTGTTTTTTCGAGGTAGGGTTTCACTCTAGTCCAGTCTGACCTGGAATTCACTGTGTATTTTCTCAGGGTGGCCTGGAACTCACCATGATCCTCCTACCTCTGCCTCCCTCGTGCTGTTTTTTGTTTTTTTTTTTTTAATAAGAGAGAATTGGTGCACCAGGGCTTCCAGTCACCATAACTGAACTCCAGACATGTGCGCCATCTAGTGTGCATGTGCGATCTTGCACATGTGTCACCTTGTGCATCTGGCTTATGTGGGATTTGGGGAGTTAGTTGAACATGGGTCCTTAGGCTTTGCAGGCAAGCGCCTTAACTGCTAAGTCATCTCTCCAGCCCAATGTTCCTTTTTTTGAGGCTGACTTAGAACTCACTGTGATCTTCCTACCTCTGCCTCCCAAGTGCTGGGATCAAAGGTGTGTGCCACCATGCCTGGCCCTAATTATGCTTTGGAAGTATTCCTTGATGAAAGGTCTTACCTCTTTGGCAGTAAAGATGGGAATCTTTGTCATTTCGTAGCAAAAAGTAGCTAGTGTGTCAAAGGCATGCTCACTCCAACTTTCGCTTTCTGAGTGAGGTGCTCCTGGAGAGCTGGGTGCTACAGGAGGGACTTGTCGCTGCGTTCCATCACCAGCAGCTTGACTGAGTGCCTGAGTCACCTGTGTGGGGTTGAGTCACCAGCTCGTCAGGCCTGCCATTGGCTCTTCCTCCTGAAGAATGCTTGGACCCCAGTGACAGCCATGGACTAAACGCACTGGAACACTGAGCTCTGTAGGAGGTCTGGGGCTCAGGAACGATGTCAGCTACCAGCAGATTGCGTAGACTGAAATGAAAAGGTAGATACGGACCTCATGAAGAATTTGCTTAAGGGTTAGCATAAAACACAGTGGTAAAGCACTTCCATGCACGCTCCATGGAGTTCAATTCCCAGCCAACACACACACACACACACACACACACACACACACACACACACACACAGTTTTTCCTGAGAGCTTTCTCATTAAGGGATGACCAAAAATATTTGTTAATAAAGCTGGGTGTGTGTGGTGGCACACACCTTTAATCCCAGCACTCAGGGGAAGGAGGATCACTGTGAGTTCAAGACCACTCTAAGACTACATAGTGAATTCCAACTTCGCCTGGGCTAGAGTGAAATCCTAGCTTGAAAAACTATATATATATATATATATATATATATATATATATATATATATATTCCACTACCAATGAAATACTTAAATGTTGCCTTTACTCCCAGAGGCAGTGACAATTTCTTTCATAGATTCAAGCAGAATATGATAGGGACTAATTACTTTAGAGTTAAGAATGACATTAAGGGAGGGTGGGAGGAGGAATAGCAATGTTATTACTGTCAACACAAATTTATTATGACCAGGCACTCTGCACACCTGATTTAATTTAATCTTTACAGAAATGAAATGAAGCACTCAGGTCAGGCGAGGTGGCTCTTGCCTTTAATCCCATCACTCAGGAGACTGAAGTGGATCATCATGAGTTAGAGGCCAGCAGTCGGGAAGGGAAGGGGGAAGGGAAGAGCAGAGAAAAGGGAAGAGAAGGGAAAAGGAAGGGGATCAGGTGTGGTGGCTCACGCCTTTAATCCCAGCACTAGGGAGGCAGAGGTAGGAGGATTGCTGTGAGTTCGAGGCCACCTTGAGACTACATAGTGAACTCTAGGGCAGTTTGGACTAGACCGAGTCCCTACCTCAAAAAACAAAAAACAAAAACAACAACAAAAAAAACAAGAAAGAAAGAAAGAAAGAAAAGGGAAGGGAAGGGAAGGGAAGGGAAAGAAAAGGGAAGGGAAAGGGAAGGGAAAGGGAAAGGAAAGGGAAGTAAAGGGTCGGGGTGGGGGGAAGGGAAGGGAAGGGAAAGGGGGTGAATTGCAGGTCAGTTTGGGCTAGAGTGAGACCCTGCTTGGGGGGGGGGTGCAATGAGATAGTAAGATAGATATTTTAAAGATTAAGATCCTGGGTTTAGGAAAGGTAAGTGATTTGCTTAAAGTTACAGTTAGTAATTGGAGAAGTCTATTTTTGGACTACATGATCTGTCCAAGCCAGATCTGGACTCTTAGCCAGTAAGCTATAATAGATGTAGTGCCTCCCAGCAAGAGGACATCCTTGTCAACCTTGAACATGGGAAGAAGTGGGATAATCACAGATAAAGGAGCATCCAAGAGAAACAGAAACCTAGACATGTGCCCTGTCCAAAATTGAGAGCATTAAAAATGTGTGGAAGGATAAATACTAAGATATACATGGGAGACAATAATTCATCCTTGTTCTTAGAATTAATCACTGTATATCTTGCATAATTACTGCTGGTTGATAAAAACAAGTTTTTTGTTTTTTTTTTTTTAAGGTAGGGTCTCACTCTAGCTCAGGCTGACCTGGAATTCACTATGTAGTCTCAGGGTAGCCTCAAACTCACAGTGATCCTCCTACCTCTGCCTCCCGAGTGCTGGGATTAAAGGTGTGTGCTACCACACTCAGCTGAAAAACAAGTTTTGAGACTTGGAACTCAACCCAAGACCATATGTACCATCTCACAGTAGGCAAATTAACTACTTTATGATTTGCTGATGTATTCATTCATCAACTGGATTATTGTATAGTTGCTTTCACAAGGAAGTTTTAAATATCAATATCCATTCTGTCTTTTTGTTATTATAAATCTTTAGATTTTCTACATCTTGAGTAAGTTTTAAAGTTTTAAAAATTTTTATTTATTTATTTGAGAGTGAGTGAGCATGGGCATGCTAGGCCCTTGTGCCACACCAAATGAACTTCAGACACATGTGCCACCTTGTACATTTGGCTTTATGTGGGTCCTGGGAATCGAGCCGAGACTGGCAGGCTTTGTAACTAAGCACCTTTAACCACTGAGCCATCCCTCCAACCCCCTGATATATATATATTTTTAGTTAATCCAGAAATTTCTAATTTAGTTCTAATAGAAATACTATTAGTGCGGCTAGAGAGATGGCTTAGCAGTTAAGGCATTTGCCTGTGAAGCTAAAGGACCCAGGTTCACTTCCCCAGGACCCATATAAGCCAGAAGCACAAGGGGCACATGCGTCTGGAGTTCGTCTGCAGTGGCTAGAAGCCATGGCATGTCCATTCTCTATCTGTCTCTCTTCTCTCTCTGCTTGCAAATAAATAAAATTAAGAAAAAAATACTATCAGTGGTCTTGTCTCTGCTATGTCTTGTGAATTTCTCTGTGTTCTGCAGATCACCATGGTTTAACCTGGAGGCTATCTCATGTGCTCTTGAGAATGTGAGCTCTGCTGTGGCTGGGTGTATTTCCTTGTATTCCTGTTAGGGTTAGGTGGTATAGAGTTGTTCAACTCTTTTATGCTGTCGTCTCCTGTCTAGTTGTTCTATACATGTCTGGCAGTGGGGTACTGAAGTTCTTTACTATTATTGTTGAACTGTGTATTTCTCCTTTCAATCCTATTGATTTTTATTTTATTTTATTTTTCAAGGTGGGGGTCTCACTCTAGCCCAGGCTGACCTGGAATTCACTACGTAGTCTCAACGTGGCCTCCAACTCACGGCGATCCTCCTACTTCTGCTTCCCGAGTGCTGGGATTAAAGGCATGCACCACTATGCCCAGCAATCCTATTGATTTTTATTTATTTGAGAGAGAGAAAGAGGGAAAAAGGGAGAAAGAGAGAGAATGGGCACACCAGGGCCTCTGGCCACTGCAAATGAACTTTAGATACATGTGCCACCTTGGGCATCTGGCTTTCCATGGATACTGGGGAACTCAACCTGGGTCCTTAGGCTTCTCAGGCAAGTGCTTTAATGGTTAAGCTATCTCTCCAACCCCCAGTCCTATTGATTTTTGTTTCATGTATGTAGGAGCTCTGTTGTTTGTTAGGTGAAAATATGTTTATAATTCTTATACCGTCTTGATGGATTGGCTATTTTATTATAATGACTATTGGTGTCATTGTAATTAATATGAAAGTTTGAGAGCCATTTAAACTCACTCTCTCTCTCTCTCTCTCTCTTGTTGTTGTTTTTTGTTTTTTGAGGTAGGGTCTCACTCTAGCTCAGGCTGGCCTGGAATTCACTATGTAGTCTCAGGGTGGCCTTGAACTCACAGAAATCCTCCTACCTCTGCCTCCCGAGTGCTGGGATTAAAGGCATGTGCCACCATGCCCAGCTAAAAGATGTATTTTTTTTAATTATTTGAGAGAAAGAGGGAGAGAGAGAGAGAGAGAGGGAGAGGGAGAGGGAGAGAATGGGTATGCCAGAGCCTCTAGTCACTGCAAACAAAGTCCAGATGCATACACCACCTTGTTCATCTGGCTTACATGGGTCCTGAGGAGTCAAACCTAAGTTCTTAGGCTTCCCAGGCAAGCACCTTAACCACTAAGCAATCTCTCTAGCCCTTGCTGACCTGGAATTAACTATGTAGTCTCAGGATGGCATAGAATCCACAGTGATCCTCTTACCTCTGCCTCCTAAGTGCTGGGATTTAAAGGTGTGTTATGCCTGGAGAGTTTTTCTCTTTTTTTAAAAAAATATTTTTATTTATTTGCAAGTGGAAGAGAGGGAGGGAGAGGGAGAAGGAAGGAGAGAGAGAGAGAGAGAGAGAGAGAGAGAGAGAGAGAGAATATGAATGAATGAATGAGAACAGGCATGCCAGGACCTATAGCCACTGCAAATGAACTCCAGATGCATGTGCCATTTTGTGCATCTGGCTTTATGTGGGATGAAACCCTGGCTGTTATGTGTTACTAGCAAGTATCTTAACCACTGACTCATCTCTCTAGCCCTGAGTTTCTCTTTTTGACGTGCTGATTTTTAACATTGATTTAAATTTATTTGTATATGTGTGTTTCATTCAGGTTTGCATTACTGGTAGAAATCATCCAACCAAGAGCAGCTTCTGGAAAAAAGGAGGTTTATTTTGGCTTATAGACTTGAGAGGAAGCTCCATGGTAGCAGGGAAAACAACAGCATGAGCAGAGGGTGGACATCACCCTGGCCAACATAAGGTAGACAATAGCAACAGGAGAGTGTGCCAAACACTGGCAAGGGGACAGTAGTTATAACACCCAAAAGTCCACCCCCAGCAATACACTGCCTCCAGGAGGCTTCAATTTCCAATTGCCATCAGCTGGGAACCTAGAATCCAGAACACCTAAGTTTATAGGGGACACCTGAATCAAACCACCACATTCCACCCCTGGTCCCCATAAACTGTTAACCATCCATAATGTAAAATGCAATGCATTTAGTCCATCTTTAAAAGTTCCCATAGTTTTTATCAATTGCAATGATATTCATACATCCCCATAGTCCAAGATCTTTTAACTGAGCCATAATACCAAAAAATCCCCCCAAACCCATAATGGCACATAACAAACGTTCACACTGCAAAAGATGGCATTGGACATAGCAAAGAAACATTCAGCCAATACAAGATTTAAAACAACACGGGCAAACATCAAACTCTGTAGCTTCAAGTCCAACAACTCCAGTCAGTTACAAATCTCCAACTCCAATAATTTTAACCAGCAAGAAGTCTCTGGAGTTCCAATTCCACCTCTCCAGCTAGGCTACTCACAGTCCTGGAAAACTTCATCCGGGGCCCGTAGCTCTCCTCGGCAGCCATCTCGTGGTCCCAGCATCTCCACTGGGTCTCCACTGCAACCCACGGTTTATCCTCACAGCTCCATGGGGTCTCCATGCAGGCATCCAGCAAACCTGCTTCACACTGCCCATGGCCATTTCCAAAACACAACACTGCATTGCAAACTCAATGACCCTCTCTTTACTGCATTTCTTATACTCCACAATACCAAGTAGGGCACCATTTTGTTAATCCAGGGGGTGGGGAATAAAGCAGACTTTGAAGAACACAGCACTCCTTGAGCACTCAGGCACCTTCAAAAGGGACTACCTTCATCCTGTTGCCCCAGTGCAGGCTAGCTGGCCCAATCTCAAAGGTTGTAATCTCTCAATTGCAGCTGAATGGGCAGCATTTCACCCAAAGATTTTTCTTTCTGTGCCATATCCCTCTGCTCACACCAGTCCGTGTCTATGCAATGCAACCCTGCACAACTTCTCAGGACCTGGGCATAACAGCAAGCCTCTCACACAAACTGCTTCTAGCCCAGTCCAGGCAAAGCTCTTTCTCACCTTCACAAGCCAAACCTCACAGTCCATAGTTCTTACTGCATTCAGGTCTTTCAACTCTGACCAGAATAGTCCATCAAGCTGTACTTACAGCACTGCAAGGCATCTCTTAGGCTACATTCTTCTTGAAAATCAGCTCCAAAAGGCCAAAGCCACACAGTCAGGTGTCTAGCATCAATCCCACTCCTTGGTACCACCTTACTCTTGCAGTCAGGTTTACATTGCTGGTAGAAATCACTCGACCAAGAGCAGCTTGTGGGAGAAAGAGGCTATAGGCATGCCAGGGCCTCTTGCCACTGGAAACAAACACCAGATGCTTGTGCCACTTTCTGCATTTGGTTTACATGGGTGGCTTGGGAATTGAACCTGGGCTGGCAGGCTTTGTAAGCAAGCACCTTTAACCAGTGAGCAGTCTTCCTAGACTCTGCAGTTTATTTATTCATTGATGATTTTCATGCATGTACATAATGTATTTTGATTATAATCTCCTCCCTCTCTCTTATTCCCCTTTCTCTTTCTCTGCCTCCCTCCCTGCCTTCCATGGACAGAGTCTCCTATAGGGTAGCCTCAAACTCATGTAGCTGATGATAATCTTAAACTTTTAACTTTTCTGTCTCCACCTCTCTAGTGCTGAGAATACAGGTGTGCACCGTCATGTCTGGTTTCTGTGGTGAAGATGAAACGTCAGGCTTCCTGCATGCTAGACAAGCTCTCCACTACTGAGCTACATCCCTGGCCTCTTCAGTTTTTCTTAATGGTTGCTTTGGAGGTTAAAAACTCATGCTTTAGGCTGGGAGTGGTGGCACAGGCCTTTAATCCTAACACTCTAGCCCAGGCTGACCTGGATCTCACTCTGTAACTCAGGCTGGCCTTGAACACATGGCAATTCTCCTACCTAGCCTCCTGCATGCTGGAAATAAAGGTGTGTGCCACGACGCCTGGCTTCTCACCAACTCTGGAAGTGTTGTTATGCTGACTTCCCATTTGGATAGGTTTGGTGAAGAATATTCGGAGGGTTTTACTTTTCTAATGCTTGTTAGCTATGGGGAGAGTGATGCTGTTTTTCTTTCCTTAGGTGCAGTGTGTGTGTGTGTGTGTGTGTGTGTGTGTGTGCACGCGTGTGTCCCATTCGCTTGTGCGGATAGAGAGAACGACGGGTGTCTTCCTCTTGATTCCTTGAAACAGTCTTCCACTGAACCCAGCTGCCATTTTCAGTCAGATTGGCTGACCAGGGAGCCCCAGTGACTCTGGTGGTCTCCATTACCTAGGAGACTGGATTTATGTGGGTGCCGGGGCGAGTCACGGGGGCTCTCCTGCTTATGCAACAAGCACTTGTACCCACTGAGCCATCGCCCCAGCTTGTGCGTGGGGCTGGCCATTCTGAGGATATTTGGAAGATCCTGAGCTATTTTGCTCATAGTGCAAGGCTGCACATCGAAGGCGCACATTTACCAGTCCTCCCTTGAAGGGTATGTGCACCCTCGCACCTCCTCTGTGCTCCAGGACTGTGAGACTTCCTGGGTGGGGAACCAGCCGGGCACTGCCCCCTAGCCCAACAGAAAGATGATGTCCTGGTGTCTTGGTTGGTTTCTTGTCTCTGAGATCAGGTCCTTTCTTTGTGAGATCAAGCTGTAGGAGTGGGTGTGTCGGAGAATCCAGAGAGATGGGTGATTTCTGCTGAAAAGCCCGTGACTGTCATCCTGGTGTCTTCTGTAAGGAGTAAACAGGAAAACGGATGGCTTTTTCTAGCCCCCCTTTATAGCACCAGCAAACATCACAAGTGTATTGGTTACTTTGGTGGCACCTTGACCAGATACTTGGCAGAAACTGGTAGGATGGTTTATTTTGGCCGGTTCAGAGTTGCAGTCCATCACAGCAAGGAGTCCTGGTGGGAGTGGTGGCTCCTCATAGCACACGGTTCAGGACACACTGAGTAGCTGACACAGGGCTGAGCTATAAACACCCCTGGTGACCTACTTCCACCAACTAAGCCAGCCTCTTAAAGGTTCCACAGCCCCACAACACAGTACCAGCAGTAGGGGAGCAATTGCTTGGAGCATGAGTCTGCACAGGACATTTCAGATTCAAGCCCTAACAATAAGGTACTAGTGATGTATTAGCCTTTGCATCAAAAGCCCTTTATTGGGGCTGGAGAGATGGCTTAGTGGTTAAGCACTTGCCTGTGAAGCCTAAGGACCCCGGTTCGAGGCTCAATTCCCCAGGACCCACGTTAGCCAGATGCACAAGGGGGCACACGCATCTGGAGTTTGTTTGCAGTGGCTGGAGGCCCTGGCACGCCCATTCTCTCTCTCTCTCTGCCTCTTTCTCTCTCTCTGTCTCTCTCAAATGAATAAATAAAAAAATTGAATAATTTTTTTTAAAAAAGCCCTTTATTATTTTAAAAATATTTTTATTTGTATGAGACAGACAGAAAGAGAGAGAGAGTGTGTGTGTGTGTGTGCACATGCATGCTGGCTAGGGCCTCCTGCAACTGCAAATGAACTCCATGTGCCACTTTGTGCATCAGACTTTATGTGGGTACTGGGGAATCACACCCAGGCTGACAGGTGTTGTAAGCAAGCACCTTTAACCGCTGAGCCATCTCCTTAGGCCCTTAAAGCCCTTTAGGAAACACACCTAAAACCTACTATCTAAGCTGGGTACAGAGGCATATGCCTGCAAACCCGAGGGAGGCTGAGGTGGAAGGACCCCTTGAGCATGAGTTTAAGATCACCTGGGCAACACAGCAGGAGACGGTGAGCAGCATCTCAAAGTGAGAGTAAGACAAACACCCAGAAAAATGCTTCGCTGTATCTCACCACCTGGCGCAGAGCCGGATTCTTGGCTTGCCTCATCACTTACGAGAGGCGTTCAACAGAGCGATTCCCTTTGACAAATGGCAAACTCTGGAATTCATGAGGAGGGAGGGAATCCTGATGGAGACAGAAACTGGTTGCCAAGTATAGGAAGATTATGGTGGGGATAAATCCTTCCCTTCACTTTGAGATGGGGGGGGGGTGTCACTATGTAGCCTGGGCTGGCCTTGAACTCATGATCCTCTGTCTTAGCTTCCCAAGTGCAATGATTACAGATGCGCACTGACATACCTGGGATCCTTGCCTTCACTTTGATCTGTGGCAGGGAAACTGCTTTTGTTAAGAACACAATAGTTCCTCCGCCTTCTCCTGTCCTCATGACTCTGGCAGTGCGGGCACTGGTTAAGCACCTTGTCACTCACTCACTGAGTGTCCCCACAACTACAGTTATGCATGCCTGTTTCTGAGAGGACGTCCCGGCTGGGGACAGTCTTCCGGAAGTCATGGTTCCTATGGAGACAAGCTGCATAGGAGTCCAGCAGACCCCGACAAGGGATGTGGACTTTCAGGCCCCTGAGAGCCCCAAGGGCAGGGGGTGGGGTGGTGGCTCCAGCTCAGGAAGAGCTCAAAGCACTCAGGAAACATGGTTCTTACCTCAGAAGGCCGTGAGTGGCCAGAAGCAGAGACACTGAGAATAAATGCCAATGCGGAAACTGTTCATTCATGCAGCAGGAGAAAGAGCAGCCAGGGCCTAAGAACCAGGAACCCAACCAGAACTGGGTCTGTGGGTGGAGAGCCAACAGTGAATGTTCCCACTGGGAGTCACACTGCTGGTTCTGTCACGTGACATGCCCTTGAGCTGTCCATCCAACACTGGGGCTTTGTGCTAAGTCCTGAAGGCTATGCATACTTTCTAGCACAAACTGCCCTGTGACCAATGCACACACATCACATGTGCCTTATACAATATACCCCAGCCCAATCCTTTCTAGCCTACCACGGTTTCAGCGACCCAAGGACAAGTTCACACAGGCTCCAGGCAGCTTTGCTAAGGTGTAGCTTGGTGGGCCCTCACCTGGATCCACAGTACACCGCCTCGTGCTTTCTGCCTGAGGCAGAATCTGCGTGATTCACGCCTGTGCAACCTGAAGCCGTGGGAAGGTGTGCTGCCGACTTTGCCGAATGGGGCCGACAGGCAACTGGTTCTCCCTTTTATCCAAGGTGCAGACTATTTTGAGGCACACATCACCTGGACAGCTGTAAGCCCTACTCTTGTGCTGCTCAACGTGGTAACACATCTTCATCCTGGATCTCCCTTCTCCGTCTTTCGTCCTGTTCCTCAGTCTGACTCCCAGATAAGCTATGCAACTGCCCTGGAGCGCCGGTCTCCAGCTCTGTTCCCACGGGGACGCTAAGGTCCAAGACAGAAGCCATTCACTCACAGAGACAGCTAATACTGGGAAGATTTCTAGTGCCCAGCACTAGCTGAATCCTAACCTCACAATACAACCTCAATTCATAGCTTAGAATGAGCCCCAAATCAACAGAGAATGAGTATGTGCTGGTGTGGCAAGGGCGCATCACATTCTAGCAATAAAGACTGTAGACAGCTGCTATTATTTTTTAAAAAATCAGTTTATTAAAACCATCTCATTTCCCAGGCACTTCAGCAGCTTCCACAAAACCTGCTGTTGTTTTAAACCAGGTGAGGCACATGCTTTAGGAGTCCCATGGAAACGTCACCATGAAAGGGAAGACGGCCACGCTGAGCAGAAAATGCCTCTCAACACTGCACGACTGAAGCGAGTCTCAAAGACTGTGGGCATGGTTTACTCTCCTTTCTGGCAATTTCCCCCATGACTGGGTATCACAAAGGGCATGCACACAATGGCACTTAGAGCAGCACTAATGGCTAAGGCTGGTAAGGCCTGGTTCAGAGGCATGTGCACTCCCTTGCCAGAGAAAGAAACACAAAGCAGGAGACTAAGAAGCCAGCAGTTTCCAAGTCCCTTCTCAAGGGCAAATAACTTAGGGAAACACAATAGCAAACAAACAGGAACAACAAAACCTCATACACTGAGAGAAAAGACACTTTCTCAATGGCATGTTTCCTTCCAACAAGATATGCAGCTACAGTAGTCAGCTCTCATTGACAGAGCAGTGGAAAACAAGAACTAGACTCAAGAAGGCATTTCTGGTGGGCCTCGACAAGCCCAGTGCTTTGATCAGATGTAAACAGCACACCCAGCAGTCCCACTGGGCGAGCGGTCAAGGTCAGCACACCTGCCATGTTCTGCATCCTCTCTGTCCTCTTCACCTGAATTTCCCTCGATCCTGCGCTCTTCTGCTGTGGGTCACGATATCCCACTTAATGTCTTTTATAACTGAGAGAGGAAATCAAACTCCCTGTGTCATCATTTCTTCTTAGCCAAGAAGTGTTGTTTCCTCCTGGTGCTTGGGATTGAACCCAGGACCCGTGTTGTGCATCCCAGGCAAGCATTCTACCACGGAGTCATGATACCATCTATTCCTTTTCCTCGGAAGTTCATCATTTAGGGAAGAGAGAGAAACTTCAGACCTCCAGTGCTGTCAGGACCCTTCTCAAGTCATTTAACATTAAAGTGTGCGCAGCAGGTATCTCAAATACTTTTCCAGATCCCACTGGCTTGAGTGAATCATGGACTTCTTCGGAAATGCCCAATCCATTGCTGGGATAGGACACTGAGTTGTGTGAAGGTAGATGTGGCCTCTCTGGAGGAAAGGTGTGCTCCTAGACCATGTGCACGCTCAGTCTGGGTGCCATCCACAAGCAAGTCAGACACAAGGCCAGGGCAGCAAACAGCAAAGCCCTTGTCACTGAAAACTCAACGTTCTGACAGGGTGCAGGCTTCCCTCTTCAGTTCTCACTTGTCGGAGGCTGCATTAAAAGGCTGTGCTTTTAAGGGTTACGGGGCTTTCTTCACCATCTTTTAACATCCTTGTGTGGCTTGGGGTGTGCCTATATTTTATTCTATTAAAACAAGCAGAACAAATGTTAGTAATAAATCTTTAAAAGATACCAACCTGTCTCAAAATAGACAAATCGTATCTTGGGGAAAAACCAATGCAGCAGATTCTGAAAGATTTCTCCTGGTCTCTCTACAAGATCTACTGTTGTCATAGTGATTCCCATGGAGACATGTTCACACAGGATTAGACCACTGCCATTTATCATCCCAATGGCTGGCCTAGTCTAAGGTGTTTGTGAGACAGTCTTCAGGGAGCATTACTTCACAGGGCTCCTAAGACCTGGCCAGACCCAGACTCAATGAGCCCGCGCGGTGAAGAAGGAGGACGTCTTACCCTTTGACCCTCAGCATCTGTTCAATGGTATCTGGGAGAGGGACACCAAAAGTCTCTGGAAAGAACAACGTAAGGATGGCTGTCAGGATGGTCAGACTTCCCATGAGGATGTAGGGCAGGAAGCGGTCATAGGCACCTGTGGTAGAGAAGACAAAAGCCCATGAAGCGTGGTCTCCCTTGGGGCCCTCACGCTCCCCCGGCAGGGGTCATCTTCCTTCCGTAAGAGCGCCTCCGCCTTGCAGAGCTCAGAGCTGCTGCCATCTGAACTGCAGATCCAGTCTGGTTCTGAGACGGTCTTGCAGGTCATGTCTGACACAGGCCTGCTCAGAGGTCTAGCAGTGCCCACGGGGCAGGGCAGGAGCACCAGGAGCGGAAGGGCCGAGCAAGGGCATTGCTCCTATTTCTCAATGGCAGGTTTCCAAGGAAAATGAGGTTCTTCTCCAGGGACAGGAATAGCTCTCCACCTCTGCAGATGCATCACAACCTGTCTGATTTGCCTTCAGGCTGGGTGAAGCAGCACACTCAGAGCAACTGGCTACTCGCAGGGCGCCTGCAAGTCCTTCCCAGACTGAGTGGAGAGCAACACCGGAAGGCAGCGGTGCTGAGGAAGAGAACACTGGCGGCCGGGATGTACACTGTCATAAGGCATCTATGCAAAGAAGGCCAAGGTGCAGGTCTGCTGTCCCAGCCATTCAGGAGGCTCAGGCAGGAGGATCATAAAGTCAAGGCCTGCCAGAACTATAGCCCAAGTTCAAGGCTGGAATATGCAATTTAGTGAATCCTGGCTTCAAGTCAAAAGTAAGGCGCAGGCTGAGAATGCAGCTCAGAGGCAGAGCACCTGCCTAGCATGGGTGAGGCCCTAAGTTCAATGACTGGAGGTGAACAAACAAAGCCTCATAGCTAGCTGAGTGCCCGAGTTCTGAGAATCAATCCTCAGTTCGTCAGACTTCTTGAGTAACTGTTTCTCCTCATGCCTCTGATCCCACCAAGGAATTTCTCTAGTTAGATATGCTAGTTCCCTAAAGCATTCTGTAGTTGTTTTTTGAGGTAGGGTCTTGCTCTAGCTCAAGCTGATCTGGAAATAGTCTCAGGCTGGCCTAGTACTCACAGTGATCCTCCTACCTCAGCCTCCAGAGTGCTGGATTAAAGGCTGGGCCTAAGAAATTGTACTTTTTGATGGAGGGCCTAGGTGGCTAAAACAGACTGACTTTCTTTTTAAAAAATTTTTAAATTTTAATTATTTATTTGACAGAAAGAGGCAGAAAGGCAGAGAGAGAGAGAGAGAGAGAGAGAGAGAGAGAATGGGTGCCCCAGGGCCTTCAGCCACTGCAAACAAAGTCCAGATGCATGAGCCCCATTTTGGCATCTGGCTTATGTGGGTCCTGGAGAATTGAATGGGGATCCTTTGGCTTTGCAGTCAAACGCCTTAACTGCTAAGCCATCTCTCCAGCCCGCAGACTGACTTTCTATCCAAACAAGCCAGTCTATAGCTTGTTTTCCAGTTCAAGGTGCTTCCCCCACAGAACTGCTGGGCTGGAAGGGTTCTTCCGAACCACTGATCTAGCACTGCGTACGTCTTGCTTACGATGCGCGCTTGCCATCACTCCAGTGCAGCATGGGACTTACCCAAGTAAACGAAGTAGGGAGACAGGATGCTGCCAAGACGGGATGCTGTGGAGCTGACCCCCACACCCATGTTTCTGACCACAGTGGGGTACAGCTCGGCTGTGTACACGTAGACCATGGAAAAGGCAGAGGTGACTCCAAACTTGCCCACCATGACCAGGACAGTAGCCAAGTAATACAAGTCTGGAGAGGCCAAGGAAAGAGAGCAGCGGTGAGAGGCCCCGCCCACGGTGCTGCTCCCAAGCCCCAGTCCTTCTCAGGTAGAACAAGCGTCTTTCTTCTCTGGCTAGGGGCAGGGCGGGCCGGATCACTGTTCAGGACTTCCTAGTGTGAGAAGGGGCTACAGCCAAGTTTCCGTAAGTTGACTACTGCAAGGAGACAGGGCACCAGAAGCTACGTGAGGTCGGTCTGAGAGTAACTGCCCCACTGGCCCACAACACCTGCCTGCAGGTCCACAGATCATCGGTCATGTCTGTAGGGGAGTGAGCTGTCACCCCGAAACCTTATACTATAAGCACTGTGGATTAACTAAGGATCTTCATATGAATGGAGAATTCAGTCCTAGCTCATCTCATCATGATATTCTACTCAAAAACAGACCCTCCAATCTATCATCACTACCAAAGAGGAGACACCGAGTGACCTGCAGGACCGCTGAGCTCAGGCGTTAACTGCAACACACACTCCTGGGCTCCTTCAATCACATCACAATGGGCTGCTCCTGTCAAGAGCGGTCCCAGCATGACAGGCACTAAAGTGACTACCACAGGCTTCCAAATTCACAAGGCATGGATGACCATGCGCTGTGATGGACACAGAGGGCCTGTCATCAAGTCTAACAACTGTCAGAAAGGGCTCCTCCTGCCCGCTAGTGGGATACCAAGATAGTCTTACCAAAAAATCCTGCAAGTAGCTTAAGAGCTCCCCTCCCTTTGTTCCCTCTTCAGCTCTCCCTAGGTCTCTCTTTCTAGAATCTCAGGCATTCCAGGCTGGCCTCAAACTTGCTATGTAGCTGAGGATGACCTTCTTCCGTCACCTGCTAAGTGCTGAGATTACAGACATGAGCCTTCAGTAAGCTTTGCGGTTTCGGTCTCTTCTTCCTGCAATGTTCTTATGCTGTTGTCACTTCATGTACGTTTCTGTCCCCAGTTTTAGGAGTGTTGTCCATGACTACTCTATTTAAGTTAGTTCCCCGCTGTTCTTCACTTGTAAACATAAAGGGTACAGCATGAATAATAACACATTCTTTATTAATTTGTCTGTATAAGTTTCCTAAGGGCCCAAGGTTTTCCCTAACTTGATATTTCTACCACTTAGTGCCAGGCCTGGTACCTGGCTCACAGCAGGCACTTCCAGCTACGAAATGAGTAAGATGGGCAGGAGGGGGGTGAGCTGGCTCTTTCCTCCTCTTTATTATGGAGGAAATATGAACACATTAATCTGGGTCTAGGGTAAAATTAATCCACAGCCCAATGGTAATTTCTTTCCACTCCCCAAAGCTCAGGCCAGACAGGATGTTGGTTTCCTAAGGCACTGTCTTTGATTTCTAGGCAACAATGCTTACATTCAGGACACCTGTGGTGCGATGGTTGCACTCCTTTTATTAACAGGGGAAGACAGCATAGGACAGCGTGAATGGCACACCCGAGACCCAAGACCACTGCTGCACGTGTCCCTACCTTGGGGCACCAGCTGCACGAAGAGAAGGACACTGCCACCCAGGAAGAGGGCGGTGGCCATGGAATAGCGCCGTGGCATGTGTTGCATCAACAGCCAGGCCAACACATACGCTGGGACTTCCACCGCCGCCGAGAGAAAGCAGTTCACGTAGATGTCCCCATGCAAGTTAGGAGTGTCAAGGGAGAGTCCAAAATAGCCCACTGATATGGTCAGCCTGCAATGGAGTGCAGAAGAAGGCTGGAGAAACAGTATCCATTTCTCCCTTGAAAAATGCAATCACCCCAGGAAATGCGGAAAATGGTTCCATTCTAACCCTGTGCCTTACTGCCTATGACAAAAGGTACTTTCCCAGCCCAAGCACACAGTATAAACCTTTTGCTGGCACACCTTCAAAGCATTCCATAAAGACTGTCCCAGCAAGAGGGCTTATGGAATTCAGCTCCATCTACAACTGTCTAGGGAAATCTCAGCTATAGCACACACAGAAGCCCACTTCCCAACTCAGAGACTGTAGGAGCTATGGAAGGAGAAAGACCCCAGAAACCAAGCGAGGCAGGGCAGAAGCGGAGAGATACAGCCAAGCACAGCATATCACAGCAAAGACAGAGACCCTGAGACTATCTGCGGCGTCAGCCAGGAGGGGCTGGACAGAGGTTGCTGACACCCCAACCCTACTACGGCAGTGGAGACAAGAGGGAGCCCAGTGGTGAGGCCCTGTCATCTCTCATCTGCATGCCCTCCTTGTGCCTGGTGTGGGCCCCTTCCTCTTTTTTTTTCCTTTTTCTGGTTTTTTGAGGTAGCGTCTTGCTGTAGCCCAGGCGACCTGGAATTCACTATGTAGCCTCAAGGTGGCCTTGAACTCACAGTGATCCTCCTACCTCTGCCTCCCGAGTGCTGGGATTAAAGGCGTGCACCACCACCCCCGGCCCCTTTTTTTGGTTTTCTGAGGTAGGGTCTCACTCTAGCTCAGGCTGACCTGGAATTCACTAGGTAGTCTCAGGGTGGTCTCAAACTCACAGCAATCCTCCTACCTCTGCCTCCTGAGTGCTGAGATTAAAGGTGTGCGCCACCACGCCCGGCTGGCCCATTCCTTTTAAGTGTTCTCTGTTGATGACCTGCATGATCTGGCCAACCAGACTGCTTTTGGGCTCAAGTTCAGGATGCAAACACAGCTGATACAGTGAAGGGAGAGCAGACCCACAGTCCCTGGGAGATCCAGAGTAGGCAGGAAAGTCTGGGTGAGCCAGTCTTGCCAGGCGTGGTGACGCACATCTTTAAACCCAGGAGACTGAGGTAGGTGGATCACTGTGAGCTAGAGGCCAGCAGGGCTACAGAATGAGTTCCAGATCAGCTTGGGCTAGAGTGAGACCCTGCTTCAAAAGAAAAAGTCTAGTTGGGTGAATCCCAGAGAAGTGAGTCATTGCAGGCTGGCAGGTCGGACATGCACTCTCCATGCCTGTCCTGTCTGCCGCTTGCCCATTCCTTAGAAATGGGGGTCCCACACTGTCCCTCCCTCACCACAAGCAAACTAGCCAGATGCCCCAAAGCAGCCGAGTCTAGGGAAGCTGCCCTCCACACACATTTCCTTGCCACCTACCCAGCAGGCTTGAGGAGTCTGCTAGAATCCCAAAGGCCTGGAAGAAACTACCTGGGAACTCAGCCATGTTCTTTCTCCCTAGAAACTCAAGACTCCCTTCCTGACCCCTGTGAAACGGCTTGTCAGAAGAAACCCAGAGAGGACACTCCACAGCCTTGACTTCAGGACAGCGTATGGACATCACAGAGGGAACATATCCCACTTGTTTCCAGAAAGCTCTCAGCAGCATCTAGACTATCACGGGGTCCTCTTCACACCCATGCGTGACTAGGTGGGGGAGGTGCAGGAAATGGGAACTACTGAGCAAGGTAGACTCCCCTCAGGATGCAGTTTCCCCAAACAGCCTCCACAGTGACTCTTTCCTGAGGTTCCATCACACTAAGAACCAGGACGCTCTCCCTTCTTCCCATTACCAGATACACCCTTGCATTTATTTTGTGAGAACTCACGCCCTCAGTTTGGCCTGAGGCACGCGTGTCTACATGGGAGTTCTCAGCCGCCTCGGGAAGCCTCAGGCAGGCCTCACTTACGCACCACAGGATTACGGACATGAAGGTGATCATCCGGATGTTCGGGGTCCTGACCAGGTCTGTAATGCGGTGGGACTGATGCTTCTCGGAACTCAGGTCCTGTAACTGCAGGAACAACAGGGCTCAGGTACAGGGATGAGGGAAGGTACCTGGAACTCAGCATTTTCACTGTCACCTTCTCAGAGTTAGGGAGTGTTTTTGACATTTCTTCCTTGAGAAGTACAGGAGGTGAGTGACAAAATGGAGCTGCTGAGCCTTCCACCAGAGCGAGTGTGCAGGGCGGGACGGTCCCTGTCCCGCCTCAGTGGCCACGTTCCAGGGAGGCCTCTGAGCACGCCTTCCTGAGGCGAGGCGGTCAGAGAAAGGAACTAGCTATGTAGTTTACTGATCTGACATTTCAGAAGAATTAATGTTTTAGTCCCCATACCATGTAGTTACTGGTCTACTTCCAACAAAAAAAAATTCAAACTGAAAAACAGGAAAATTGACCTGAGCTTCACCCAGAGTAACTTCCTATGCGACTCAGCATGGCCAAGACCATTAATAACCGCACGTCTAAACACACTGATGCACTTTCTTAAGCAAACCCAGCTTGGAGCTTGTTTTTTCCAAGTTCAACCAAAGGTCAACTCTGGACTTGGGGTTCTACTGAAACAACCAATTTTCTGAGCGATGCCAAGGAAGCTTGGCCTCATGCAGACCAACCCCTTCTGAAAGCCAAAGCCACTTCATTTGAAAGCCCCTGTTTCACTCCGGCCCTGACCTCGGCTTCGGAGCCCTTCCCGGGAGGTGCTGAGTGACAGCTGCTGCTAGCTACCACTTAAGGGGGGCGCCAGCAGGGTGCCTACAACAGGACCCTCTCTCAGGCCCTGCTTCTCAAGGTTCCCCTCCCCCCCGCCCTGTGCTGCATCCTGAGCCGCGGCTCACACCGCTGCATGACAGCTGGCGGCCGCTCCCTCAGCCAGTCCGTTGTCTCCTCAGACCAGAGACGTAGCTCGGGACCACCTCAGCCAGCACTTGTAGCCTCCAACCTTCTTTTATAGTCACGAGTTTGAGGAAAACTGCCTGTTGCCCAAAGGGCAAAAGAAGAGGGAACAGGAAGAAGCAAGAAGCAGGAACTAGGCAGAGCCAAGAAATTAGTCATGATGTGAGAGCACAAGGTTTCTGAGTGGGAAGCAGAGGTGGCCGTCACAAAGGACCTGGCTTCAAGATGCTGTGCAACACCTGATGTCGGAGGGCGGACGGGGGAGACGACTTCTGACTGAAAGCCGACCCTGTCTGTGTTACGTACTAGGTTACATGAAGGCTACAGATCCCCTGGGGCATAAGAAAACGATGACTTCTTCTCTAAATAAGGGTGTCATGGAAAGTCTCTTTCTCATAAAGGAAGTTTATTATTAATATATGGTTGCTTGCAAAGAAAGTAAAGGAAACATGAAAATCTAAAATATATGGGAAAGAGTCAGAAGAAACAGTCGGAACCTTCCCCTTGACTTCTGAGTTTTGGGTCTTTTTTTTTTTTTTTGGCACATGTGTGTAGTATGTATCTATGAATACTATATGGACGTGTGTGCAGATGTATGTACCCCATGTACACTATGTGAAGGCCAAGTGTCCCCCTCTATGCTTTTCCACTTTATTTCCTTGAGATGGAGTCTCTCACTGAGCCTGGGGCTGCTGTTTTTCCAGCCAGACTGGCTGACCGGCAGGCCCAGCGGTTCTCTGGTCTCTGCCTCCCACAGCGCTGGGGTTCCAGGTGTGCATGGTCATGCCTAGTTTCTTACCTGAGTGCTGGGGACTGAACTCACAGTTTCAGAGCCTCTCAGGCCATCATGCTTGCTTAGCAAGCATTCGTGCCCACTGAGCCTCAACTTTCTTTTTACGTGAAATCTTTTTTTTAAAAATATATGTCTTTGAAAGAGATAGAAAGAGTCAGGCAGACAGTATGGGCACATCAAGGCCTCTGCCACTGCAAAGGAATGAGGAATCAAACCTGGGCCAACAGGCTTTGCAAGCAAGTGCTTTTAACCACTGAGCCTCCTGAGTTTTAACAGGATCTACCTTAGGGAACCCTGGGGCAAGGACTGGGCTGTGTGAGTTTCCTGCCAATTCCCACGTGGGAACCTCACTTACCTCACTAGGATCAAAGATGGTGGCGGGTGCAGCAATCCCATTCATTTTGGCAGCCTTGCGGAAGATCACCTCTGCCTCTGTGAATCGCCCCTGGGAGATGAGCCATCGGGGGGACTCGGGGATGAACCTGGAGATACCAGAGGATCCAGTAAGGCTTCCTGACCAACTACGGCTCAAGAGCCTGAATGTAGCTTAACTGGAGGTGGGAAAGAAAGATTCAGACCCAGAGCGGGTTTGTGGAATGTCCTGTCACAAGGCAGAAGCAGAGATGGTCCACACTCAGTAACGTAATACCTGGGTATGAACTTTCTACCTGGAGCACACTGACTGCAGTAAGCAAAACTGAGAAGGTCCTGAGCTCCTAAGGGGACCCTCTCCATGGCGGCCATCTGCATTTCTTGAGCAGTGATGGCCTCTGCTGGGCCGAAGGACACAGGTACAAGATGGGCTCCTAAAGCCTGGCTTCAGCTGATGGCCCCACCCTGGGGTGTACAGAAGCTTCCGCATGGGCCGCTTGACATCTATCTTCTCCGTACCCAACCCTTCTTTAGCCAACAAACTTACAGGTTTCCCTACAAAGCAGCATAGATCAAGGACCCTGAATGTTTGGTGGATAGTTTCCATGTCACTGTGAGCAGGCATCTTCTACCCTTCTGTTGTGACCAGGCCCAGTGACACAGTTCTCGCTCCCACTGTCTTTCCCACTGACATGGGATGATTTCCTACACCTCCGCACACTAAGAGTGACTCCTGCTTGGCTCCTCTGCCACGTTCCTTTTTTCTTTTTTCTTTTTTTTTCGAGGTAGGGTCTCACTCTAGCCCAGGCTGACCTGGAATTTACCCTGTAGTCTCAGGGTGGCCTTGAACTCATGGTGATTCTCCTACCTCTGGCTCCTGAGTGTGCCACCATGCCCGGCTCCATGTTCCTTTTTTGGTATGGAAGGGCCTCCGCTCTTCCTGTCCAACTCCTTTCTGTTGGAGGTACAACTCAGGCTGCCTTCTTCTGCACAGCCACCCTAAGGGTGCACACTGTGGAACCCTGTCTCCCCGTGCGCAGGCACCGTGGCTGGAGCCCAGGTCTCGAGGTCTTGCCCCAGGAAGTCATGCTGGATTCCATGTGCTCACAGTGACTTCTCTGCACAAAGACGCCTGAACACAAGCCTGTTTATGTCGTGGGCTTTTGTTTTGTTTTGGCTCTTCTGAGTATGGAGAACTATTCTGAAACAATTTATAAATGATCTGTACTTCCTGTCTCTGCGAGCTAAACAGGATTTGAGAGCTGCTGCTGCCCTCTAGTGGGAGCAACAAGGAAGTCACCCTGCAGGGAGGCAGCACCAGGCCCAGGGACACACTCACCACCAGAGCAATACACACAGCAGCCCTGGTCCAGTCAGTGCCAGCAGTAGCATCCGCCAGTCTCTGATGAAGTAAGCAAACAGTGGCAGCACCATGTAGCCAAATGCATAAAATATGCACACTCCTAGTGTGGCGAATATAATGCGAACTGACTTGCTAAGAATTTCTGTTCCTGTTCAAAACAAGGGAGGAGTCACTGGTTAGTGCTGTAATTCGGGTTATTTCCTTATATGAGATGAATCTTCTGAGCTATCATTTTCAGCACAGAGACAGAGAGGCAGTCAGAACTAGCTTGTGATGTTGAGCCCCAGGGAGAGGCTGGGTCTGAATCCAGCCTCTTCCTCCAGTCACCTTCTGGTGCCTCACCGGGGCTCTTGTCCTGTGAAAATTTCACTCCAGTCTCCAGCCACATGCTGAAGACGCCATGTTAGGCCCCTTTACTTCTTATCTGAGAAAGAATTCACTAAAGGCAAAGTCATTACAAGGCTACACATGCAAACTGCTTTCTTTCTTTCTTTCTTTTTTTCAAGGTAGGGTCTCATTCTAGCCAAGGCTGATCTGGAATTCACTATGTCATCTCAGAGTGGCCTCAAACTCATGGTGATCCTCCTACCTCTGCTTCCCAAGGGCTGGGATTAAAGGTGTGTGCCACCACGCCTGGCCAAACTGTTATCTTTCAACGAAAAAAAAAATTCTATTGAATGTGAAAAAAATAAAAAAAAATTCTTTCAACAATATAATGGAAGATATCCAGAGATTTTATTAGCTAAAGTCAGACTTCCAAACACTGAGACTAGCAACTTTTCAGTGAGAACTAGCTGGTATGTTTGAGTCAAAGCCTTGTAGGATACCCTGTGGATCAAAACCAAAACAGAATCTATCTACATACTCTTCAGTGGACATCACTGGCCACCACTCTGCAGAGGCGGCCATTACTGACCCTGAGGGCCTGCCCTTCCTCTCTCTGTGGGCCTCCTCGTTCCCATACTCCTCAGCCAGTGTGGTGCCAGCCTTTGAAAATTGATGTTCTCTGGTGAATACTTGTGAAACGGCTTGACGTACTACTAAGACCAAGGTGCCACACCTCAGAGGCCAGAAAAATGACTGGACATTAGAAGCTGGGCTGTGGTGCCCAAGGCTGGTCACACGTCTGGCTCAGTTTCCCTGTTGAGAATAGAGTTCTGACCAGTATCGCTAGAGACCACTTTCCTGTGAAAGGCGGCTGGTGGGGTGACAGTAAAACACACGATTAAGTTCGCAACTCCAACCTGATGGCCGTACCCAGGACAAATGCTGCCACATAGTTGGAGATCTGGCCCATCCCCACAAGGACAAACAGCACGGTGAACATCTCGAAGCTGTTGGAGAAGATCTGCAGGAAGCTGAAGCCCGTCTGCATGCCCATGGTCACAAACAATATCTTCTTCCGACCAAACCTGGGGAGGAAAGCACAGCTACAGGACAGCTGCTGGGGGGGGGGGGGGGGCAGCGCGAACAGGCTCCACCCACAGGACTTCTCCTGACCCAGGCCCAGGCCCAGAGGGGCGCCAGAGAAGTCCTCCAGCTCAGCGGACCCCTTACTCCTCGCCACACCTCCCAGGATGGATGTGATGTGCAGCCTGGGCCCTGGGGATGCCCCCAATGAAGACTGTAATCGCCTTAACCACTAAGCTATCTCTCCAGCCCTATGCTGTTTTTTTTTTTTTTTAAATAGAGAAACAATTCATGATAACTGAAGACTAGTCACTTATCCAGACTTTGTAAACAATGTCAAGAGCAAACAGTCTTCTTACTTCAAGTTTCATGGAACCAAACGGATTCTCAAAAGTTTCTCTCTGAGCTGGGGTGTGGATCCAGGGCACTGAGCTTGTTAGGCAAGCACTCTGCCACTGAGGTGCACACTTGGTCCCACCATGTTACACTGGCTCTTTTATAAATGTAAATTTTAATGCCGTTTTTCCCTCCCTCCCTCCCTCCTTTTTTTTTTTTTTTTCTTTTTTCGAGGCAGAGTCTCACTGTAGCCCAGGCTGACCTGAAACTCATTCTGTAGCCCTAGGAATTCACTGTGATCCTCCTACTTTTGCCTCCCAAGTTCTGGGACTAAAGGATGTGCCACCACACCAGGCTTAATGCATTAAAATTTTTTTAATTTATTTGACAGAGAGATAAGGACGGGGGGGAGGGGGGAGGGAAGGAAAGAGAGAGGAGAGTCAGAATGGGTACACCAAAGTTTCCTTCTTCTGCAAATGAACTCCAGATACATGTGCCACTTTGAGCATCTGGCTTTACATGAGCACTGGGGTAATGAATTCAGGCCCTCAGGCTCTGCAAGTAAATCCCTTTAATTGTTGAGCCATGTCTCCCATCCCTTTAATACTTCTCTTGTTTTTCAAGGTAGGGCCTCACTCCAGACCAGGCTAATCTGGAATTCACTGTGTAGTTTCAGGCTGGCCTTGACCTCATGGTGATCCTTCTACCTCTGCCTCCTGAGTGCTGGGATTAAAAGTGTGCACCACCACGCCTGACTTTTTTTTTCTTAATGTGAGAGAGAATTGGTGTGCCAGGGCCTCCAGCCACTGCAGCCCAACTCCAGATATGTGCACCCCCTTGTGTGCATGTGTGACCTTGCGTGTTTATGTCACCTTGTGCATCTGGCTTACATGGGACCTAGAGAGTTGAACATGAGTACTTAGGCTTTGCAGGCAAGCTCCTTAACTACTAAGCCATCTCTTCAGCCCCCTACATTTCTTATAATAGCTTTTTTCCCCCCAAATTTTAAAACAGTTTTTTTATTTACTTATTGGAGAGACACACAGAGAGAATATATGACTATGAGTGTGCCAGGGCCATCAGTGAATTCAGGTAGAATAGTCAGCAACATCTGGCTATATCCAGGTGGGCGTCAGGCAGCTCAGACCAGACTGCTGCCTTCAGTGCACGTTACTGGGCCTCTACTATAGTAGGCAGTGTGAGAGAGGGATGGGGAGAGGGAGAAGAGGAGGGGAGGAGGGGAGGGAGAGAGAATAAATGAATGAATGAGAATGAATTGATTCTGTCCTGTCCTGTCCTTATGTCTAGTTCAAAACGGTCAAAAGCTTTTGGCTTCTCAGGGCCACACTGGACAAAGAATTGTGTTGGGCCATGCATCACGTAAGAGAAGCATAATCACACTTTAATCAAACAGTTATGCCAGTGAACACACCATTGCACACCTACACAAACGCACCACAGGAATGACTCCCCAGTGCAGAGACACAGAACAAGGAACCACCCAGGTGTACGTGGGGAGTTCTTGGAAGGTCTTCAACAAAGGGACGCGGATGAGAGCCAAGGAAAGTAACTACTGACGGGAGGCACTAAGCCAGCTTTCAAAGATGTAGAGTTTAGAGGGGGGACCATTTTTAATCCTAAAGCACTACTTTAAAAAATTGTTTTTACTTAGAAAGTGAGTGAGTGAGAGAGAGAGGAGAGAGAATATGAATGAATGAGAATATGAGTGCACCAGGGCCTCAGCCACTGCAAACGAACTCCAGATGCATGCACCACTTGGTGCATCTGGCTTAAGTGGGTCCTGGGAAGTTGAACCTGGGTCCTTAGGCTTCATAGGTAAGCACCTTAACTGCTAAGCTATCTCTCCTGCCCCCTAAAGCACTACTTTTTATTCACTGATTCCTGGTAGGTGCTATGAAACAGGGTAAAGGGAAACAGCTATTCTTAACTATTTTTGTTACTTTTCTTATTGTTGTGACCAAATACCAGACAAGAAGCAGCTTAAAAGGAAGAGGGTGGGGGCTAGAGAGACAGCTTAGTGGTTAAGACATTTGCCTACGAAGCCTAAGGACCCAGGTTTAATACCCCAGTACCCACATAAGCCAGAGGCACAAGGGGGTACATGTCTGGTGTTCATTTGCAGCCACTGGAGGTCCTGGCACACAACTGTTGCTATCTATTCTAAAATGTTCTATTCTAAAATAACTCACTACAATAAAAAGAATTATTTGAGCCCTGGCATACACATTCTCTCTCTCTCCCCTTCTTTCTCTCTCTGTCACTCTCAAATAAATAAATAAAAATCAACAACAACAACAACAAAAAAGAATTATTTGGCTCATAATGGCAATAAGGCTGAGGTTGAAATATTCTGGCCTAGGAGACTCCAATTTTGTCTGCCCTGTTCTGTAATGAGGGAGCTACACATGCCAATACAGAGTGGTCCCTAGCTATAAGGACCACAGGTATAAACTTGACCCATTTCCTTCCCCAAGGCTCCTAAGAAGGCTGGGGAGAGAAGGTCAAAGAGCCTTATATATTACCAAACTCTGGCAGTTGGAGGCTGAAAACAGAAAGGCTTACTTTTGGAGGGGGGTACACGTGTGTGTGTGTGTGTGTGTGTGTGTGTGTGTGTGTGGTGTACGTACAAGTTCAGTGGCCAAGGGAGATTACAGGTGTCATCTATTGTTTCTCCACCTTATTTCCTTGAGACAGTCTCTCTCGGAGCCTGGAACTCTGAGTTTTCAGTTAAGACTGGGTGACTAGGGAGCCCCAGGGAGCCTCCTGTCTGCCCTCCTCAGCACCAGGGTTACAGCTGTGCATGGCCATACCTAGGTTTTTTGTTTTTTTGCCCCGAGGTAGGGTTTCACTCTATCCTGGGATGACCTGGAATTCATTATGTAGTCTCAGGGTGCCCTGGAACTCATGGTGATCCTCCTACCTCTGCCTGGGATTAAAGCCTGCACCACCATGCCCGGCTCAGACTGGCCTTTTTTAATGAGAGAGAATGAGAATTGGTGTGCCAGGGCCTCTAGCCAATGTAATTGAACTTCAGACATGTGCCACCCCCTTGTGCACATGTGCGACATTGCATGCTTGTGTCACTGTGCATCTGGCTTATGTGGGACCTGGAGATTTGAACATGAGTTCTTAGGTTTCTCAAGTGAGTGCCTTAACTGCTAAGCCATCCTTCCAACCCTCTTTTTAAAAAAAATTTTTTTAAAATATTTTTATTTTTACTTATTTGAGAGAGAGAGAATGGGCACACCAGGGCCACCAGACACTGCAAATGAACTCCAGACACACGTGGCACCTTGTGTATCTGGCTTACATGGGTCCTAGGGAATTGAACCTGGGTCATTTCGATTTGCAGGCAAGTGCCTTAACCATGAAGCCATCTCTCAAGCCCTTATTAATTAATTTTAGAGAGAGGAAGGGGGAGAAAGGTAGGGAGGGGGTGAGGCGGGGGGGGGGTGGATGGCGTGTTAAAGCCTCTAGCTACTGCAAACAAACTCTACACGTTTGTGCCACTTTGTGCATCTGGCTTTACGTGGGTCCTGGGGAATTGACCTGGGTCCTTTGGCTTTGCAAGCAAACACCGTAACTGCTAGGCCATCTCCTCAGCCCTAATCTCTCCTTTTGAAAGAAGGTCTCATCACATAGCTGAGAGCGGCCTTGAACTCTATCCTACTTAGCCTCCCAAGTGCCTGGATTACAGGCCCTCACCATCACACCCAGTTCGGAAAAGCTCATATTTAAAGTCTGCCAACAAAATAGCAAGCACATACATACTTACAAAGCCTAGCAAATGCCTAATTTTCCCAATGCTATGACATTTACAACTCATGAAGATAATTCAATCATGTCAGGTAAAGGCTTTGGACTATCTAGGATTATTTTAATTGCTCTTGAACTTCAGACTTAATATGCTAGAAAGAAAGCTCAACCTTTGTCCCACATAAAAAGTTACTGTCAATATCCTAGACAACAAATTGAGGGCAGAAATCTATTGCACAAGTAATTTATTTGGCTTAGTTTTAAAACTGGCTTTACTTAAAGGTGACGAACAACAAAGCTGTCCATCTCATGAAGCCCTAGGACTTGGGGGTGTGCAGACCAACTTGAGGAAAGACCTCGGTCAGAACAGCGCTGTCAGCGACCCTACTGAAGAGAAAATTCTGCAGCTGCTGAAAAAATGTTGTTTCTGCATGTTTGTTTTTATGAAACAGGGTTTCATATAGCTCAGGCTGGCCTCAAACTCACTATGTAGCCAAGGATTATCTAAAACTCCTAATCCTCCTGCTTCTACTGCCTACGTTTTGCAGGCATTACAGGTGTGCACTGCCATGCCATGCCATGCCTTGTTTATGTGGAGCTGGGAGCGGAGCCCAGGACTTTGTACCTGCCAGGAAAACACTACTGACTGAGCTGAAGGTAAGCCTCGAATGCTCTCGGACTTTTGTCTCCACTGTTTATTTGGAAGCAAATCTTTCAAACTGTGAACTTTCCTTAGGTGATCATGGTGTTATATATATGCTAAACAGATTCTTAAGTTGGCTCACAAAGATCGGCCACAGATAACCCCCAAATGCAGTGAGTTTCCACTCTGAACTTGGGACGTCTCCTCCTTACTTTGGACATCAATTCATTTCCTCTAAGCACCAATGGTCATTATGCCCATGAAAGCGTGTTTCCACATCTCTTGGAGGGTCGCTGACCTATGTCCTGCCTCTCCTTCCCCATCTGAGTCTGTACTCTCCCCTGGTCGTCATGCCCCTAAACCTCTCATAGAACACCATTTCCATACACCCAATTTCTCCATTCAGGGGTCTCATATTCACCCCAAATTCAATACAGTCCATGAATTCAATGTGTCCTCTACTAATATGGTTTTGTCTTAGAGAAGGGCATAGTCTCTCTCCCTGTCAGGAAAGAGCCATTTCCTTCCTCACTATACACATTCAGTCAGCCAGCAAGTCTTGCTGACTTGACCCTACCACTTCTCTCCATTTCTAGCAGCCTCTCCTAAGACAAGCCACTACTATCTTTGCAAGAACCACTGTGAAAATCTAATTGGTCTCTCTACAATCCCTCTAGCTTCCTTGCCATCTCCCCCCACTTATTAAAAAAATAGTATTTTATTTATTTATTTGTTTTGTAAGCAGAAAAAGAGTAAGTATGTATGAATATGGGCACATCAGGACCTCTTGCTGCTGCAAATGAACTCTAGATACAGGTACCAAAGTATGCATCTGGCTTTACATGGGTACTGGGGAATTGAACTTAGGCTGGCAGACTTTGCAAGCAACTGTAACCCTTTAATGGATGAGCCATCTGCCCACCCCTTCCATCTTTTCTCCGTTCTTCCTGCCTAGAACACTCCTGACTTTCTCTGCCCCTTCCAGAAGCCTGTGAATTTCTACTCATCTTTCAATTTTCGGCCTATGCCTTCTCTGTTCAGGGAAGGATCCCCTCACCCACCGACAGACATTCCCACAGCACCTGTCCTTCTCTGCACCATCTCCCACCACGAAGGAAAACAATCACTTCCCCGGTTTAACCCGGCTGCCTTGCCAGGAGGCCAGGGCGGAGGCCTCCAGCAGCAACCACACAGACAGCAGCACGACCACCTGGGTCTGAGCCTGACCCTGCCACTCGCTAGCCGTGCAAGCTGGGCAAGTTACTTGACCTGTGCTCTTCACGTCCCGTTTACAAAACAGGAACAGATAATAGTTCCTACTTCATAAGGTTTCAAAGATATGATCATCACCAGGCATGGTGGTTCACACCTTCAATCCCAGCACTTGGGAGGCAGAGGTAGGAGGATGATTGCTGAGTTCGAGGCCACCCTGAGACTACATAGTGAATTCTAGGTCAGCCTGGGCTAGAGTGAGACCCTACCTCGGAAAAGAAAAAAAAAGGATGATACCTGTGTTTTTTTTTTTTAAATCTGTATTGTATCTAGAACAGTGGGCAGCACATACTGGGTAATGCATGCTTGTTCAATCAACATAAGTAATCAATTAATGCTTGTTATTGAAAATCTGGAGAAGCAAATGTCCTTCCCTACAAGGCAAGTGCAAGTGTCCCAGGCTCAGCCAGGATTGACAAAGTATGGCCATAGTTTATTGTACTCTTTAATGTGCACTGGTCACTGTGGGATTTTTCTGTTTTAAATCACTAGGTGACTCTCAAAAAATAAATCCAGTGACATATGCACATGTTTAAATTTTCCTTGAGACTAGTGATGCATGCCTGTAATCCCAGCACTCAGGAACCTGAGGCAGGAGAAGTGCCACAAATTTGAGGCCAGCCTCACCTACATAGCAAGTACCAGGCTAGCCAGGGAAAGCAAAAGTCTGCCTCAAAAAAAAAAAAAAAAAAAAAAAAAAGAAAAAAGGAAACTTCAGTCATGACTAAGGACCTAACAATAAATTGTAAGAACATCACCTGAATGGACAATGCCCTTCTCACCTGAGCTTCTCTTGAGACCCCAGCCAACTTGAGGATGCTGGAGTCCTCTCTACTGGGTGACCACAACTCTGTGAGTATCCTCTCTGTGCCACTGTGACCTCAAGTACCTTCTTGTTGAGGGACACGACACAATGGACCCTTCTGTGAACTTCCCAAAAGCTGCTAATCTTGTTCAAACAACACTCTCTAACATTTGCATGTAACTTCAGGAGTGACAGGGTCTCATGATGTGGCTCGAGCTGTCCTTAAACTCTCAATCTTCTGCCCTCAGCTTCCCAAGTGCTGGGATTACAGTCACGTGCTACCACACCTGGCTTCAATTTCAAGTTTTTAGATTCACTAGGCCATCATCCCATACTTATGACAAATGGATCAAAGCAGCATTGGTGCTCCTGTTCATAAAGTAACTGCTATGACAACAACGGGCCTCAGCCATGTGGACACCAGAGTAATTCTCCACACACTACTACTGGCAAGGGAGGGCTCCTTCCACTTTGCCCAGAGGAAACCTGGTCTTCTTGGAAATAGAGGTGACCACCATGGTATCAACTAAAGACCCACAGAACACTGTATCCACACCTGTGCACGTCATCAACCTCTCTCTTGCTCAGGGCCAGGAGGGTGCAAGTCACCCAGGGAAGGCAAGCCAGGCTTATGCAGAAGGCACAGTACCTGGTCACAGGACCGTGGGTATACCTTGCCTGGCTAGCTCAGGTTTCCCTACTCAGCAAGAATCTGAGAGTGGAACCAAAAATAAATAAAGAGAGAGAGAGAGAGAGAGAGAGAGAGGGAGGGAGAGAAAGGGAAAGGGAAAAGAAAAAAGAAAAGAAAAGAAAAGAAAAAGAAAAGAAAAAGCAGCAGCTAGGTGTGGTGGCACACGCCTTTAATCCCAGCACTCGGGAAGCAGAGGTAAGAAGGATCGCCGTGAATTCCAGGCCACCCTGGAACTACACAGTCAATTCCAGGTCAGCCTGGGCTATAGCAAGAACCTACTTCAAAAAACAAAATGAAATGAAATAAAATAAAAAAAGAGTCTGACAGTGGGGTGATCAATTGTTGGCCCATCTGACTGGATACAAAGTCCCTGCTAGACACAGTTTCCTCCTCTGAAACGCACGGCTCTGGCTGAGAGTACTTCCAGCTGACAGCGTGGCCAGCCACATGCTCCTTCATCAGTGCTGGGGAGGCTGCAACTTCAGGAGACACACACCTTACCTGTCTGACAGCTGCCCCGAAATGAAGGAACCAAACAGCACACCCACGAAAAACAGGGAGATGGTGAGGGGGGGCTTCCAGTCGTCCTCACACACCAGGTTCCACTGTAAGAGGAGCAAAGGGATGCATCACTCACTCCTTCCTAGAAATTCAAGGCTTCTTGAGAACTGCGTTGGCACACCCTTCCTCCCGGAACGCTCAGGGTCGTCAGCTCACTACTGCACACCTGCGCAGGCTCACCTGCATCTGTAGCAGCAGTGCGGAGCCCAGTGGACTGTCCTGTCTTCACAGCCTGAGCCCCACTGCCTAACTTCCATTTCGAGATAGATGGGGAGCAGTATTCTACCCAGAAAACAACCCCTGTGAGTAAAGCCTCTGGTGCTCACCCCTACGAATCCAGATAGAACCAGGGCTATGGAGAGGACAAGGTGCCCTTGCTCAGTGGGCTTCAAGCCACTGGGGTACGGGGGGGGGGGAGTCTAAGGGTCAAAGCATCCTGCAAAAGATTAGGCCAAAGGGCCTGGGGGTGTTTCATCAAGACCTGATCCTCATTGGCTCCCACCTGGGCCAATGACCCTCAGTCCTTGTGGCACTGAGAACTGCAATCCTTGATGTACCAGATCTATTATGGTTCAGAGCTCTGAACTGGGAGTCAAGAAGCTAGGATTTGACTTGTACTTTAGTGTTAACTGGCTATCTAACCCCTTCCTGAAACCTTCCACACTATGCCTTAACTCCCCAGTATAAAACCGATAGCTGCTCTACTGTTCCAGCACCCAAAGAGGGGTTCCATCTACAGTTACTATGATCAGGAAGAGAGGTGTGAGGAAAGAATGGGGCACGTGGAGAGGGAGCTATACACGTGGACATTTGGCTGCCTCACACCAATTTGGAGCCAAAAAAAGAAAAAAGGGAATGAAGTTAAAACAAGAAACTTTTTGCTTCTCAGAAAAATGTTCCTAGGCCAGAGACGGCACGCAGCAGGAGCACTGCCGACTTCTGGCGAGCACAGCCACCCTCCTAGGAATCCAGACTCTCCTCTCTAGGCACCAGGCTGCCGCCTGCCTTCCACAGAGCTCGGGGGCTCCAGTAACCAACAGAGACTAGGGGAACGTGCAGCTCCCATGAACAGAGCATCTTTTCCAGGCTGGAGATGGGGAAAACAAGCCTGCCTCTCTGCCCTGCTGGGCCACGTCCAGGCACCTCCCCAAGGCATGGAAGACAACCCTCTGGCTGGGTATGAAAAATCCCTGCTGCCCACTTGGGCATGCTGCTGGCTCTCCACTTGACCCAGGGAAGAATTGGGGCTCTCTGACCCCTAAATCTAGACTATCCAGAGTCAAGAATGCTGACCAGCAAGACCTGAATGCTCCCGTGCTGTGCCCTCCCACCTGCGCAGCCTCAGTGGTGCCAGCACCCAGACACCTGGCAGGTGGGCCAGTGCTCCTAGCACGGTCACCATCTACACATCTGATAAGCCAGGACTGGGAGTCCTGGGGGAGACAAAGCTCAGCGATGGCTGCCAGCCTCTGGGCTCATAGGAGGCTGAACTCCATGGGCTAGCTCATGGCTAGATCATCCTGGGGTTTGATAAAGATGCAATGATGGGGCTGGAGAGATGGTTTACTGGTTAAGGTGTTTACCTGCAAAGCCTAAAAACCCAGGTTTGATTCCGCAGTACCCATGTAAAGCCAGATGCACGTAGTGGTGCATGCATCTGGAGTTTGTGGCCCTGATGCACCCATCCATTCTCTATCTGCTCCCCCCATCCCCGTCTCTGCTTGCAGATAAATACATACATACATACATACATACATACATACATACATAGAGATGTGATGATGGATCAAGGACAAGCAGCTGTTTATCAACATGTGGTGTGACAGTTGGGACTGATATGTCTAAGCTAGACAAGAAATCCCCACAGACTTCTGCAATGAGTTCTGATGCTTCTGAGGAGCCCTCAACCACGTGAGGCCCGTGCTGCACCTCTCCACCTCCTGCCTTCACCTGCCTCACTTCGCCTGTCTCAGCCTGGGCGATGTCTAACTGCTTAGAGTAGTGAGGCATTCATACACCGCAGACAGTTCCTGAGAACTCTGAGGACCTGGCTGATACGACTTCTTTCTGAGCAGCCACAGGGGGCCCAGAAGTAGGGCCAGGAAAGGTGATAGGTCTCAAAAACACAGAATTGAGTCCCACCCATCCTATCTAGCCATTTATCTGTCAACTACTAGCTAGACTGCTGTGAGCTTTTGGATTTAGTATGAATTCTCTACTTAGGTGTGGTGGGATTAGAGACCCACAAAGTCCAGGTTATAGATCCTTGCTTGATGTGTCTGTAAAGGAACCTATGTTCCCACATGGAGCTCCTGGCTCCTCAGCTATGATTAAAGCAGCTACAGGGCAGTTCACCAATGTGTATACTTGGCAGATAAATGGATTGAAGTGGCATGAGCTGAACTTCACTGCCACTCAGCCTGGGAGCTGTGGAAGCAGGCCCCAACTTGGAGAATCCGGGAGCAAGCCCCACCAAGAGCTGATCTTCCTACTCAGAAACACGCCTTTCCGGGAGTAATGGCTTCGAGAGCATGTGGGCATAAGTGTCAAAAGTTTTTCAAATTGAACACTTAATGTATGCAGCTATTTCATTTATGCTTCCATATAACTTTTGAACTTTTTAAAATGAGGAAGAACTGCATTGCCTGAGCTCCTATGTAATCAGCAGTGGAGAGCTGGTATCATTCCCTAGGACGCAATGTTCTTACTCGTGAACTCGCTGGAAGGGAAAAGTAATAGGACCTGTGCCCAAAAGGCAAAGATTTCCCTGAGATGTACCTAGTTTGACTGCATCAATGATCAAACGTCCTAGCAGGCACCATGTCACTGAAGGCCATGGTTCCTACACACATTCTGTCCTGCCTCCTGCTGCCATCCGTGGTGGGCCAGAGCTGGGCGTGATCTGCAATCTCAGCACTCAGGGGCTTGAACCCAGGAGTTTGAGGTCAGCCTGGGCAACACAGCAAGACTAATTCACAAAATACAAATGAGAATGCTTACTGGTGGATCTCTGCCTCAGGGCTGTCCGGGCAATAAGAGGTGTTTGCTACCAGATCTGCTAGTGCCCTGACTGGAGGAATGGCTCAGGAGCTATGGGACACGCAGGTGAGTGAGTGGACAGCTAAAGGGCCACCAACCTTCAACATCATCATATCCTCTGGGCTTAGTCTTTGGGTCTGACTGCCAGAAGTCTAGACGAATCCTTGCCCTTCAATCTCTAGGATAAAATCTTTTTTTCTTCCTGACCTCTGGCTTTGTATCACTATCAGAACTTGGGTCCAAAGTAATGGTTCTGAGCAAAGAGGGGCTCAATTTGGCCCCTCACCAGCCACCTGGTTGGCCATGGGGCTTCAAAGGCACGGGTGAGGGTCTATCCTTCCCCAGAGAGGCCAGCCCAGGAAGAGCGGTGAGTGAGGCCCAGGCTCCAGGTCTGTGAGCTCTGTGGGCTCTTCACTCTCCCATGTCATGGCACTATGTAGGCTTAAGAGGAGACGGGTGGAAAAACTAGTCCAGGATGGTAGAGTCAGGAAGCTGTGGAGGCAGAGAGGCTGTGAAGAAAACGCTCTGCAGGCTGGGCTGGGTTACAGCCCAGCACCGTGAGAAATCACCCAGAGAAAGGCAGTCCTGGGCCCAGAAGCACAGCCAGGTACCTAGTATGATGCCCGGGTGTCCCGGGATGGATGAGGAGTGGGAGGAGGGGCCAGCCGACAAGCAAATGGGTCACCAAACAATTTCTGAAACAGGCATACAAACCCTCTTTGACTTCACAAACAGGGTCCCCTTCTTTCTGCCAACCCCAACACTTTGTTCCACATAGACACAGAGCCAAACTCCAGTCAGTGGGTGGGGAATGGAATCACATTTTCTTAAAAATGTTCTAGCCAATCCTTTTTGGCTCCTCAAGTTTCCCTTTTATTTATTTGATGGCCTATTTTTCTATAGCTCTTAAAACCGTTATAGAAAGTTTCTTAAATTATTCATTCACCTATTCAATAGGAATTCTCCTGACTGGAAAATTCCCTTGCATCCAGCATTGTGTCAAGAATTAAGAGAGATGCACAGATCTAATCTATTCAATACATGTATATAATTTTTTTTTTGAGGTAGGGCATTGCTCTAGCTCAGGCTTACCTGGAATTTACTATATAGTCTCAGGCTGGCCTCAAACTCATAGTGATCCTCCTACTTCTGCCTCCTGAGTACTGGGAGTAAAGGTATGTACCACCATGCACGAGAGAGAGAGAGAGAGAGAGAGAGAGAATGGCCATGCCAGGGCCTCCAGCCACTACATATGAACTCCAGACACATGAGCCACCTTGTGCATCTGGCTTTACATGGGTATCAGGGAATCAAACTCAGGTCTTTAGCCTTTGCAGGCAAGAGCCTTAACCATTGAGCCATCTCTCCAGCCCTGTAATTTAGTTTTTTTTTTTAACTTTTTAAATTTTGAGAGAGGCTGACAGAGAGTGAGCGAGCAAGCGAGAGAGAGAGAGAGAGAGAGAGAGAGAGAGAATGAATGGGTGTATCAGGGCCTTTAGCCACTGCAAATGACCTCCAGACACATGCATCATCTTGTGCACCTGGCTTATGTGGGTCCTGGGGAAGTGAACCTGGGTCCTTTGGCTTTGCAGGCAAATGTCTTAACCGCTAAGTCATCTCTCTAGCCCTAAAACTTTATTTATTTGCAAGGAGAGAGAGAGATAGAGAAGAAAGGAGGGAGGGAGGAGAGGAGGGAGGGGAGAGAATGGGCACAGCAGGGCCCCCAGCCACTGCAAACAAACTTCAGATGCATGCAGCACTTTGTGCATGTGGCTTTATATGGGTACTGGGGTATCAAACCCTGGTTGTAGGCTTTGCAGGCATGAGTCTTAACCATTGAGCCATCTCTCCAGTCCCTAATTTGTTTTTTAAGTTCAACTACATGTAACAATTTGAAAAAAAAAAAAATATCAACCAGGAGAGGTTTACCCTTCTGTGAATTCAACTCCAGTGTACTAACAAACGCCTCCATGCTTGACTGGGGCAGAGGGTAGGCCTGTCGTCACTTAGCAGGCATGGGACTAGCTGCAGTGGTCAGCAGGCCGGGTCTCCATTGAAAGAAAACAGGCCTTAGGAAAAGTCACCAGAATGTTGATGCAGCAGCTCTGAACAGCGACTGTCCATCTGAGACGTACAAGTAGCCTTGACCTTCAAGTCAGGCACCGCAGCATCCCAAACAAAGGGCCAAGTGAAGCATTAACCCTGCCTCCTGCAAAGACTGGCGACCTGTAAGTAGGCGAAAGAGCACAGAGCTCTTACGAAACTGCTAAGACAGCTCAGTAACACCTAAACACATCAGAAACACACACTGACACTTGCAGCAAAGGTAGGGCAGAAAGGCCAAGACTCTTCCCACGCAGTTGGCCTCTGGAAGCTCATCAGTGCCGCAACCACTGTGCGCAGATAGCAGGCTGGAGACAGCGAGGCAGGAGCTAAGCCCAGGGGCTTCAAGGTCAGGGACAAACTCAAGAGATGCTGTAAGAATGCCTGGACCTCACCCACCCACTTCTTTGGAAGCCACAAACAGAATTCATAGGCGCCGCGCGCCAACCCCAGAGACACCTCTGCTGTCACAGCTCATGCGCGCACTTCCAAGCAAGACTCACTTGTGAGGCTGGAGCCCAGACTGCCGGACAACTGAAAACTGTGAACTTAGGAGCCAACAGCACTTGTCTGCCTCGGCTCAGTACTTCCTTTGTCAAGTAATAATGCCTCAACGCTGGGGTGACGTGAGGAGGCAAGAAGCCTCAGCGGAGCTCAGGTCGTGTACAGTAGGCAGGCTCGGTGCTGGGGACATCAACCTTCCAGACATCCAGGGAAACGAGTACACGGTATGCCAGTGACTCCCCTGCGGCAGCTCTGACTCTATCCTAGTACCGAGGACTTGTCACACCTCAAGGGTGGACCAGGAGCCCAGGTTTCTTCCTGTCATTCCTTTCTGCCCTGCGACAGCTTCCTGTTGTTGCACATGGTCCACACTGGGCTCAACACCTGGACTTACTGGGAGGGCTTCTCCTCCAGGAAGCCTTCCTAGCCTCTGGACCCTAGCCCTGACACTCAGTGACCCTGTGGTCTGGGGCCTATGAACGAGGGCTTTTTTCACTGCGCTGATTACTTGGTACTACTCAGACTCCAGCAAACGAGTGATGGTACATAAGTCACCCAAAAGCAAAGTCCAAGGAGCTGTGGGATTAAAAGGTTTCCCTCACTACTGGACTGGAAAGATGGCTTAGCGGTTAAGGCGCTTGCCTGTGAAGCCTAAGAACCCAGGTTTGAGTCTCCAGGTCCCACGTAACCAAGATGCACATGGTGGCACATGCATCTGGAGTTCGTCTGCAGTGGTTAGAGGCCCTGGCGTGTCCATTCTCCCTCTCTCTCTCTTCCTCTGTCTCTAATAAATAAATAAATGAAAATTAAAAAAAAAAGATTTCCCTCACTACTTGCAAACTGAGGTCATATACCTTATCTAAATCCGACCAGTATTCTTGCCTCAAAATTCCTTAGAAAATCAACAAGTCACCCTGAGTAGACCTTCAGATGCACAGGTCCTTAAGAATCACAATCCACACAGGCGAAACAAACAGGAAACCTCAGGACATATGACAAGACTTTCATTTTGGGATGAGGATGGGCAGGGAAGAAGTAGAGAAGGGAGAGAAGACAGTTTTACACACACGCTTCCTTTGAAAATTATGGGCAGGGCTGGAGAGATGGCTCAGTGGTTAAGGCTCTTGCCTGCAAAGCCTAACGTCCCAGGTTCCATTCTCTAGTGCCCATGGAAAGCCAGATGCACAAAGTGGCACATGCATCTGGAGTTTGTTTGCAGTGGCTGGAGGCCCTGGAGCGCCCATTCTCATTCTCTTTCTGTGTCTGTATGAAAATAAGTAAAAATAAAACATTATTTAAAAAAGTTCCGGGCAGAGGAATACATGCGTTTTTCTAAACAGATGCTAGGACTATGAAACTCTCTCTGGGTCGCAAGTCCTGCCTCGTTCCATTCTCATCACTAGCTAGCGCACATCCCACCGCTCAGGGTCTCAGCATGTCCTGGGCGGGCGAGGGGGGCATTCAGGCCTTCTTGGCTCTATTTCCAATGTGGCCATCAGAATGGGGTGGCTAGTATGACAACATCGAGGGGAGGGGGGGCACCGTCTGGCTGGTGGTAGAAAGTGCTCCTGGGCTACCTGGATGGAAGACGGCTATTAGCAAGATGAGAAGACCCCAACAGTCACCCTTGTGCCACACTAGACCCGCCCCTGGCCCCTGCAGGGGACTGTCACCCACCTCGGTCACGATGGTGGACAAGTAGACATCCTGCTGGTACTCCCAGCCATCCAGGCAGTTCTCCTGCTCCAGCTGCTCCAGGTCCACGTCCAGCCCCGGCTCCAGGCCGAGCGCAGACAAGTTGGCGATGGTGTCCAGCCGGTACCGGCGGCAGCTGTGGGGCACCCGGCGGCCGTTCTGCAGCACCAACGGGATGCTGTGGTTGCGCCACGCGCTGCTCAGGTTCGCGGTGTCGGGCACCAGGCAACGGTGCTCCGGGGTCCCGGTCAGGAACACGACGGACATGCCATTGAAGCCATTGGGGATGATGCTGGCGCTGAGCAGGAAGAAGATGAGGCGCTGGAAGGGGCCCCACTCGCCCAGGAAGGCGGTCACCTCCTCGTAGTCGCGCATGCCGTCCTCAGCCGCCCGCGGCACCCGGCCCCGGGGATCTGCTGGGGTGGGGGGACACCGGGGACGGGGGGCGGGGCGCCGGGGACGTGTGCGCGTGCGCGGGACACCCGCCGCCGACCGGCCGGGGAACCGGAGCGCGAGAACGGACGCACCGGGACACCGACCTCGGCCGGAGCTCCCGCTGCCGCCGCGGCCCGGCCACCGCCAGCCTTACATAGTGCGCGAGGCCGGGGCGGGCTCTGGGCCTGGGCCTCTAGGCCCGCCCCGCCGGACCTGCCGGCCGACCGAGCAGCACGGCGGAGGGCGGCGGGGCGGGGCGAAGCGCGGTGGGCGGGGCGGGCCTGCTCGTGCGCATGCGCGTGCGGCGAGCCCAGCGGGCCTCCGGAGTGGTCGGGGCGGGGCGGTGGGCGGGGCCTCCCTGGACACGCCCCCCGAGCGGAATCCCTTGGTCTGCTTACTGGGACAAAGTGAGTCCAGAGGCCCGGGAGTCCAAGGCGGGCGTGGGGAGCTCGAGTATGCAAATAGATCCCCCTCCCGACTTTTTGTCCACTCCAGAGAGGAGCTATGACTGACTGGCCTAGTCTCATTGACACCTGCTCTTGTCACTTCATCTTTATAAACGTGACATGAGTTGGAAAATGCAATTGTTAATCACCTTGATACTGAGGCTGAGGGTCAGTGACGTTTGATTCTCACCCAGACGCCTTTGCTGTTCCTTGTCACGCTCGTGTCATTTTGTTGTTCCTTAACATGTTCAAGGAAATGTAACATTTTAACTTCAAGATTAAGGACGCTGATCCAGGATTAAGCCCCCAGATTAGTTCTTTTTGTAGTTAACTTGGAGCTGACTGGTAGTTAAAAATAAAACACATGATGAAGCTCATTACTTTGTACAAATAATATATCCTAATAATAAAAAAGATTGTGTGATGTAAAAATAGAGTGACCATGTTATAAATTCTGAAGCACCATTGTCCAACGGAGTAGAATGATATATTTGTACTCTTTCTATTTATTTTGAGACTGGGTACGGTTTACGTAAAAAAATCAAGGCTCGATTCCCCAGGACCCACGTTAGCCAGATGCACAAGGGGGCGCACGCGTCTTGAGTTCGTTTGCAGCGGCTGGAGGCCTTGGCACGCCCATTCTCTCCCTCTATCTGCCTTTCTCTCTGTGTCTGTTGCTCTCAAATAAATAAATAAATAATGAACAATTTTTTTAAAACTATTAAAAAAATAATGACGAAGATGTGTCACAGTCAGGTTGGCATGGCTGGTAGAAATCACCTGACCACGAGCAGCTTTTGGGGAAAGGTTTCTTTTGGCTTACAGACTCGAGGGGAAGCTCCATGATGTCAGGGAAAACGATGGCATGAGCAGAGGGTGGACATCAGCCCCTGGCCAACATCAGGTGGACAATAGGAACAGAAGAGTATGGCAAACACTGGCAAGGGGAAACTGGCTATAACACCCATAAGCGACCCCCCCCCCCCCACCGCCACAATACACTCTCTCCAGGAGGCATTAGTTCCCAAATCTCCATCAGCTGGGAACCTAGCATTCAGAACACCTAAGTTTATGGGGGACACCTCAATCAAACCACCATAAGATGTTGTCACATTATTGGTTATTTCTTTGTACTTTCCTGTTTGCTTTCCCTGTTTCCTGAATGTGCATGGCTGTGCCTTCAGAAGCCTAGATAGGCTTTCTTCCAACCAAGTGCTGCCATCCAAGTCCAGCTGCTTAGCTTCCAGGATCAGGCACATTCAGGGTGGTATGGCCTTAGACCTACTTTACTCTCCCTAGCATTTTATTTATTTATTTATTTATTTATTTATTTATTTATTTCTGGCCTTTTGAGGTAGGGTCTTGCTCTTACCCATGCTGACCTAGAATTCACTATGTAGTCTCAGGCTGGCCTCGAACTTGTGGCAGTCCTCCTAACTCTGCCTCTCAAGTGTTGGAATTAAAGGCATGTGCCACCACGCCCAGCCTAACATTTTAATTTAAAAAAAATTATTCTATTTATTTATTTATTTGAGAGAGAGAGAGAAAGATGGGCAGATAGAGAATGAGCATGCCAGGGACTCTAGCCAATGCAAACAAACACCGGACACATGCTCCACCTTGTGCATCTGGCTTTACATGGGTACTGGGGAACTTGGGTCCTTTGGCTTTGCAGGCAAGTGCCTTAACCTCTAAGCCATCTCTCCAGCCCATAACATTTTAAATGAGTAACAGTCCTTATTTGAAACTACTGAAAAGAAACTTCTTGAAAATGAATGTTTCCAATATTCTAAAACATTCTCAGATTTTTGTTTTTTGTTTTTTTTGAGGTAAGATCTCACTCTAGTCCAGGCTGACCTGGAATTCACTATGTAGTCTCAGGGTGGCCTCGAACTCATGGTGATCCTCCTACCTCTGCCTCTCGAGTGCTGGGATTAAAGGTGTGCGCCACCACGCCTGGCTAAACATTCTCAGTTTTAAACAAATCGAAGCTTCTATGAAAAGAATGTGGACTCCAGTCCATAACAAACAAGGTGAAAAAGTCTTATTTTTCATAAATACCTTGTTCACATGCACCTAGCCAAGAGTCACTTTTGGGGCTGTGATTACTATCTGGTATTATATAAACAGCACCTTTTAAAGGATGGAAGGGGTCAGAATTGGGATCATCTAGTTACCTGAGCCTCTATCCCTTAAGATTCTGAATTAAGATGTTCCTGTTTTGTTTATTTAGAACCTAGGGTTTTATGCAAGCTGGGCAAGGGCTCTACCACTGAGCTATTTCCCTAGCCCACAATGTTCCTATTTTAAAAAGATTTTAAAATGTTTTATTTACTTTTTATTTGCAAGCAGAGAGAGACAGGGGTGAGGGATGGGGAATGAATGGGCATACCCGGGCTTCTAGCCATGCTAAACAAACTCCAAATGCAAGCATCACTTTGTACCTCTGGCTTTGCATGGGTACTAGGGAATCAAACCCCTGGTGGTTAGACTTTGCAGGCAAGGGCCTTAAACGCTGAGTCATCTCTCCAGCCCAACATTCCTATTTGAAAGATAAGAGAAACTTAAACTGATTTATATGTCAGATAGTAGATTCAAACAGATCAAATGGATTCAAGCAGCAGCAGATGTGGTAGCTGGCTTCCTAGATAGCAGGCAATAGCCCCTACCTCCTGGTACTCATTCCCCGTGTAGGTCTCTCCTGTTTGTACCAGGCTGGTGTCTGTGTCTTCAGCAGAAATGGTGAAATCCCCATGGCTTTAGTGGTTATAGAACAGGGGCTTCTTTGCACCTGTCCTTTGCTTCCCCTGAAGGGGGACCCAGATCTTGTGGATTCTATTTCGTCCCTCACATTTGTTCTCAACTTTCTAGTTATTTCTCCTTCCCAACCTAACTCAGATTCCAGGAATGGGCACTCCTGCAGGGGATTGTCTCATGCCGGGAACCAAAAGTAGCTGGAGGATGTCCATGATTCCCAGTAGGACCCTACAGAGCCAAACTGGAGATAAAGACCAGTGTGTTCATGCTCTAGGGCTACTGTGCACGCCTGTCCCCTCCGCCTCTGCCTTTCCCTTTCTGTGTATGGTCCTGGAGCTGTTCTTCTGCCTAGAAGGTCATCTTCTGATGCAGCTAGATCAACTGTCCCTTCTCTTTCTTTTAAAGCTTCACTTTTATTTATTTCTTAGTTTTTCGAGGTAGGGTCTCACTCTAGCTAGGCTGACCTGGAATTCACTATGTAGTCTCAGGGGATCCTCCTACCTCTGCCTCCCTCCTACCTCTGCCTCCCAAATGCTGGGATTAAAGGCGTGTGCCATCACACCTGGCTTCCTCTTCTGTTTTGATGTCATTGGTTTTCCCCCTCATCTATTTGCATCCCCTCATCTATTAGCATCAGCCACTGTGAGGTCACAAATGCCACTTTGTGTGTGGAAGACAGTATTATAAGCACTCCTCCCCTTTCTTTGGCTCTTACGTTTTGTAAAAATATTTTATTTTATTTATTTATTTGACAGAGAAAGGAGGAGGAGGACAGAGAGAATGGGTGTGCCAGGGCCTCCAGCCACTGCAAACGAACTCCAGACATGTGCGCCCCCTTGTGCACCTGGCTAACATGGGTCCTGGAGGATCGAACCTGGGTCCTTTGGCTTTTTAGGCAAGCACCTTAACTGCTAAGCCATCCCTCCAGCCCAGCTCTTATGTTCTTTCCTCCACTGCTTCTACAATGATCCCTGAGCTTTGGAGGGTATGATAGAGATGTCTCAGTGCTGAACACTCCACTGTCTCTTCTCAGTACCATGGTGCCTTCTGAGTCATCCTAAGGTCACCGCCATCTGAAAAGAGAAGCTTCTGTAACCAAAAGTGAGAGTAGCATTAATATATGGGCATAAGCACAAGTATTTAGAGAGCAGTTTGGTGTGTATAATATATCCATTTAGCCAGGCAACAACAGCAATTTCTCATTTAGAGCTTGTGACCTCTAAAGCTATAGGTTTTTGATTAGTTTTACAGTAGCAGGCAGGAATTCCCTTCTGTGGAGTGGGCCTCAAGTCCAATTAGAGAGCAGTTGGTTTCCCCCATAACAGACACACCATTGTACCAGTTGGTACATCTGGCCTGGCTGACCAGTCATAAAGCTCATAGGGTCCACTGTTGGTTAAGACAATTGAAGACTTTTCTCCCCCATAGGTTTCATAGGTCTTTCCGGCCTCTTGACGGCTAGCCAATGGGGAGGAGGCTTCCAGCTCAGCTCCAACTTGATTTCTCAGTGATCTGCAGTCCAAGCAAGTGGTGTCTTCAGCAATGGGGTCTTACCATTTGGGTCTGGTGGGCAACAAAGAGCCTTGGAAATAGCCTATAATGTTTTGGGGGCACCAGGGACCCACTATCTCACCAGCATGGCCTATACTACCACTCCTCTGTGCTGAGTGGGAGAATCTGGTCTGCTGGTATCCTCAGAGGCAGGCCTCTGACCTAGGACTGTGGTTAACAGTCACGCCGTAGGAGATTTCCATGTTGAGTCCTCTCTTTCATGTCCTCTGGAGGAAGCCTGCCACCATGTTGCAAGCTGCCCTTTTAGTGTTGAGTTACTTTTCTCAGGGAGCAGACTTGGCACTAGAAGCTGACTGAAGTGACAACGCCATCTAAATCCAACTTGGTGAACCAACGCGTGCGCCCCTTTGTGCATCTGGCTTACGTGGGTCCTGGGGAATCGAACCCGGGTCCTTTGGCTTTGCAGGCAAACGTCTTAACGGCTAAGCCATCTCTCCAGTTCTCAGCTTTACTTATTTTGTTACCATGACTAGAGGGCCAAGGTTATTTACCTCTGTTCCACGTTGACTGTGGGATGGTTCCGACCAGAGGAAAAAGCCATTCTGCAGCAGAGGAGCCCACATGATGGCAGTGGCTGGATTCTGCCAGAATACAGTGACAGGCACTGGGTCACCCAGACGCCCTTGAGTGACCTTGGAAGTGGCTCCTTAGTGTCATTTGAGTCTGGACAGGATTGCTGACAACTATCTGAGACCTGACTCATGGGGATCACGTTACCAAATTTGGGTATATTAGGTAACAAGGCAATAGACAACTAATACACAACTATTTGAACAATAAATTAAAATTCTGAAGAATAAACAACTACCGTTCCTTGATAAACTTGACTTTTTGGCCCACAGAGTAAAATCTATAGATGAACATTCTAATTGCTTCCAAGATAAAAGACAGTAGAGTGGATTGGCTAAGAGCTTAAGCCTCTGGCTACGGTAGGAAGATTAGAATCTGACTGCTGATCATTCAGTTCCTGGTTTATGTGCTTGGGAAAGTTCTTAAATTTTCATGCTTCAGTTTCCCAGGCTTATAGTGCTCAGCTCAAGGGCCTAGCTCACATTAAAATAAAATAAATCACAGCTGCCGTTGTTAGTTTTACTTTGAATGGTGGACAATAAAGAAGCACATTAAGGGGCTGGAGAGATGGCTTAGCAGTTAAGCGCTTGCCTGTGAAGCCTAAGGACCCAGGTTCGAGGCTCGATTCCTCAGGGCCCACGTTAGCCAGATGCACAAGGGGGCGCACACGTCTGGAGTTTGTTTGCAGTGGGTGGAGGCCCTGATGTGCCCATTCTCTCTCTTTCTCTCAATCTCTCTCTCTCTCTCTCCTTCGCTCTCAAATAAATAAACAAAAAAAAAAAAATTAGAAAAGAAGCACATTCAGGGGCAAGAGAGATAGCTCAGTTGGTGAAGTGCTTGCTTTGCAAGTGTGAGGACCTGAACTTGATCCCCATACCCACCCCAAAAATGCCACAGGTGGTGGTGGACTCCTGTAATCCCAGTGCTAAGGAAGAAGAGACAGGTGGATCACCGGAGCTCACTGGCCAGCCGGTCTGGCCTATTTGGCAAGCTCCAGGCCAAAGACAGACCCTGTGTTAAAACAAAGTGGACAGAGGCTGAAAAGACTGCTCTGCACTTAAGAGCACTTCCTGTGCGTGCATCCGGGCCTGGGTGGGCCTGAGTGGCCGTCCAAGTTCCACCCCCAGGATCTGCACAAAGCGCTGGGCGTGGTCACATGCATCTGGAACTCTAGTCCCCGCAGGGGAGCAGAGACCCGAGAATAGCTGGAGCTCTGGGGCGTGGGGGCGGGGGGAGACTCCAGCAAGCTTGGGGATCAGGTTCTGGCTCAAATAAGAGCGGGCAGAAGATCAATGGAGCAGGACACCTGTTCTGCTCTGGCTACTGCCGACAAGCACGTAGGGAGGAACCACATGGCCACATACGTGTGCATACAGAACTCCCCACCACCACTCCCAACACCAAATTGCACAGTCATACATGTGAACAAAACAAAAACATGGGCAGCGTTCCTTAGGAATTAAGCCTGGAATTGAGCTCTATTCTCCACACACGTGTGCACATATGTGCGCACACCTGCACCCCTACGCAAAACATGCTGGTGGTTCTAAGTTCAGTGAGAGGTTCTGTCACAAGGAAAATACGTGTGTTCTCCTTGAGCCTCACATGGAGTGCAAGCGACTGCACATACATGTACAAACACACATGCAAAAGCAGAGAGGAATTCTAATGTACTCATTGTGGGAGTGTAAGTTAGTATGGCTGTTACAGAGAAGAGTCTGGAGGTTCCTCAAAAAACAACAAACAACAATAAAAATAAAAATAGGACCAGGGAGATGTCTCAGTGGTTAAAGGCCTTGTTTTCAAAGCTCATAGGCCCAGGTTCAACTCCCTGGTATAAAGTCAGATGTGCAAAGTGGTACATGAATTTTGAGTTCATTTGTCCTCATTCTGTCCCCTACCCAGCCCGCCCCCCTCCAGCAAATAAATTTTAAAAGTTTTTTAGCTGAGTGTGGTGGCGCACACCTTTAATCCCAGTACTCAGGAAGCAGAGGTGGATGGATCACTGTGAGTTCGGGGCCACCCTGGGACTACATAGTGAATTCCAGGTCAGCCTGGGCTAGAGTGAGATCCTACCTTGAAAAACCAAAAACAGACAAAAAGAAATCTGCATATTTACTACATGATCTAGCGATTCCACTTCTGGGTGTATATCCAAAGGAGATTAAACTCGTGTATTGAAAAGTCGCCTGCGCTCCCTTGTTTACTGCAGCACTCTTCTCAGTCAGAGAGCCATCAATAGATAAGGGCTAAAGAAAACTGTTGTACGTGTGTACATGTGCATGACCTCACTCACAAGTGGAATCCTAAAAACGTCGATCTTACAGATCAGAATAGTGATGTGTGTGTGTGTGTGTGTGTGTGTGTGTGTGTCCAGCTGGGGATCAAAATGCATTCAGTCCAACTTTAAAAGTCCCCATAGTCTTTACCAGTCCCAACACTGTTCAAAAGTCCAAAGTCTCATGTGAGACCCAAGACAGTCTCTTAACTGTGAGCCCTGTATAATCAAAACATTAGCTACATACTTCCAATACACAACAGCACAGAATAAACACCCCCATTCCAAAAAGGAGGAATGGGGTCATATCAAGGCAACACTAGACCAATACAAGATCAAAAAAACAGCAGGTGAATGTCAATCCTGCAGTCTCATGACTGGCATGTGATAAAATCCTCTGCACTCATAAAGGTCTGGGTAGTGTTGTATGCCATGAACACGAGCAAGTATTATCTGTGAGACAACTTCTCATCCTCTTTGGGAAAAGAGTAAAGGTAGATGTCTAGGTTTCGTCCAACATTAGCACTTCAACATCAGCGAGGAGAAAGATGGCAAGGTCTCTTCAGCCCCTGCTGTTCATCCACCCACTGTGCATGGATCTTTTTGTTTTTGTAATATATTTACAGCGAGAGAGAGAGAAAGAGAGAGAGAGAGAGAGAGGGAGAGGGAGAGGGAGAGAGAGATTGAGAATGGGCTCGCCAGAGCCTCCTCCCACTGCAAACAAACTCCAGACATGTGTACGATTTTGTGCATCTGGCTTTATATGGGTACTGGGGAATTGAACCTGGGCCAAAAGGCTTTGCAAGCAAGGCCCCAAACCACTGAGCATCTCTCTAGCCCCTGTGCATGGATTTTTTGTTTTGTTTTGTTTTTTTGAGGTAGGGCCTCACTCTAGCTCAGGCTGACCTGGAATTTACTATGTAGTCTCAGGGTGGCCTTGAACTCATGGTGATCCTCCTACCTCTGCATCCCGAGTGCTGGGATTAAAGACGTGCGCCTTCATACTCAGTGCCACCACGCCCAGCTTGTGCCAGGACTTTTATGGTGAGGGGACCTTAAGTAAATTCTGAAGTAGCTGTTTGTGTTAGTAGTTATTATTATTATTATTATTAGTAGTAGTAGTAGTAGTAGTAGTGGTACTACTGGGACCGAGACAATTCAAAGGGATTTCCTCTGGCTCCTGGTCTGGGCTGCGGTGTGCAGAGCATCATGGTGGCGAGTGCGGGGCCAAGCAGAGCTGCTCGCCTCCTGGAGGTCAGGAAGCAGAGGGGTTAACAGGAAAGGGCCAGACCAAGATACGCCCTTCAAGGACATGTCCCAGTGGTCCACTTCCTCCAACTAGGTTCTACCTTTCACAGCCCCCCTCCCACACACAACAGTCTCGTGGTAGCGCATGCCTTTAATCCCAGCACTTGGGAGGAAGAAGTAGGATGATCACTGTGAGTTCGAGGCCACCCTGAGACTACATAGTGAATTCCAGGTCAGCCTGGGCCAGAGTGAGACCCTACCTCGAAAAACCAAACCAAACCAAACCAAAACAAAACAAAACAAACAATAGTTTATTTATATCTGCCCACGGACTGCAGCATTGCCAAAGTCAGAGCCATCGTGATCCGCAGTCTCTGGAAATGCCCGCACAAGCCCACCCCAGGGCTGCGTTACTCACCTCCTAGGGGTCTCACAGTCTACTGAAGATCAACCATCATACTAAGATAAGTCAGTGTTTCACACTGGCCCCAGAACATGAGCCTATTTCCAGAGTAGGGGAACAGAAATTTCTCCACCTCATCAGGCAACACCCCAAGTGCTGCGACCATGTGTGTGAGCATCCTGGGCAGAAGAGGGCAGCTGCGGCCTGGCAGAGCTAGGAGGGCACGACTCTGTCTGTGAGGGTGCGGCTCTTCCGGGGAGTTCTCCAGGTGTCCACTGCAGACCCAGCTCAGCAACCAAACACACAAAAAGCAACGTCAAAGACGAAAACAAGGCACTGAGGTCTATCTTCCCGAGCTCTGTTGCTTGGAGCTTAGGTTTTAAGACGGATTGGCTGCCACACATTAGAAGGGACAGAGAAGTTTCATTTCTTGTTCTGTTGTTTATTCTTTTTCTTTTTCTTGTAATTTTTTTTCCAAATTTTTATTAACAACTTCCATGACTATAAAAAATATCCCATGGTAATACCCTCCCTCCCCCCACTTTCCCCTTTAAAACTCCATTCTTCATCATATCCCCTCCCCCTCTCAATCAGCCTCTCTTTTATTTTGATGTCATGATCTTTTCCTCCTCTTATGATGGTCTTGAGGTCATGGATATCCAGGCCATTTTGTGTCTTGAGGGAGCACATCGTAAGGAGTCCTACCCTTCCTTTGGCTCTTACATTCTTTCTGCCACCTCTTCCGCATTAGACCCTGAGCCTTGGAAGGTGTGATTGAGATATTGCAGTGCTGAGCACTCCTCTGTCACTTCTCAGCACCATGGTGCCTTCTGAGTCACCCCAAGGTCCCTGCCATCTGAAAAGATTCTCTACCAAAAGTGAGGGTAGCATTAATATAAGGGTATGAACATTAAGGGAAGTGCTTACTGGTCAGTTTGATGAGCATATATAAATACATTTAGCCAGACAGCAGCAGATGTTATACTCCTAGGGCTCATGACTACCACTGTTTTAAGTTTTCAGTATCAGGGATGTATTCTCTCCCATGAGGCGGGCCTCCAGTCCAATTAGAGGGCAGTTGGTTTCCACCATGACAGACATGCCACTATTGCACCCGTTGGCTAAATTGGCCTGGCTGGCCAAATATAAGGCTTGCAGTGTCCACTGTTGAGTATCTTTACTGGTGATTTTTCTTTCTCCCATTGAACCGCATGCAGAATGGCTTCTTCCAGCTTTCTGTCAGCTGGTCTACATGGAGGATGTTGTTGTTTATTTTTTTAATATTTATTTATTTGTGGGTGTGTGCACATGCCCACACGTGCATGCCACGGCTTTCTGCCACTGCCAACGAACACTAAATGCTTGCATCATCCTTTGTTCAGCTTATGTCAGTGGCTTGGGCATTGAACCCAGGCCAGTAGGCTTTGCAAGCAAATACCTTACCCACTTAGCTGTCTTCACAGACACCTGTTTGTTTTATTTTATATGCTTATTTTTTGAGACAGAGGTCATGTAGCTCAGGCTGGCTTTTAATCCAATAAGTACCTGAGAAAGACTTGAACTCCTGATCTTTCTTCCTCTACCTCCCAAGTGTTGGTGAAACAGGGATGCATCACCACACCTAGTGACAAGTCACATTTCTACTATTATATGACCCTGTTTTATTATTTTTGTTGTTGTTGTTTGAGGTAGGGTCTCACTTTAGCTCAGGCTGACCTGAAACTTACTCTATAGTCCCAGGCTGACCTTGAACTCATGGTGATTCTCCTACCTCTGCCTCCTGAGTGCTGGTATTAAAGGTATGTACCACCATGTCTGGCTGACCTTGTATTTTTTCAAATTTTTAAATTTAATTAATTTATTTAATTTATTAGAAAGAGAGAGAAAGAATGGGTATACCAGGGCCTTCAGCTACTATAAATGAACTCCAGATGCATGTGCATCTGACTTATGTGGGTACTGGGGGAATTGAACCTGGGTCCTTAGGCTTCACAGGCAAGCTCCTTAAATGCTAAGCCATCTCTTCAGCCCTGACCTTCTACTATTTTTTTTTCAAGGTAGGGTCTCACTCTAGCCCAGGCTGACCTGGAATTCACTACGTAGTCTCGGGGTAGCCTCGAACTCATGGCGATCCTCCTACCTCTGCCTCCCAAGTGCTGGGATTAAAGGCGTGCGCCACCATGCAATGACAAGGCAATGACCTTGTCCTTTTAACCCTAATTTTCTTACTAACCATGGAAAGAATGGGCCTCAAAAATATTCCAAAGATTAGAAAAATTATATAATCAAATGTTGTTAATAAATGCTAAGGGTCTATGAGGTCTAGACTATTTATTTTCATGAATGTAATGGCTAATGTGGAAACTTATAGTTTGGATTCAAGAGACACAGAACAGGTTTTTTTATTCTCAGTCTCACGGTGGCCTCGAACTCACAGCAATCCTCCTACCTCTGCCTCCCAAGTGCTGGGATTAAAGGCGTGCGCCACCACGCCCGGCTTGAGAACAGTTTCTAACAATTCTATAGAGATAATTGTACATTGTCACAAACTTGGCCATCCTGTTTGCAGGTTGTAGTAATTTGAGCTCATTCCCTTCAGATGCACATGGTGGCACATGTGTATGAAGTTCGTTTACAGTGTCTAGAGGCCCTGGCACGCCTATTCTCATTCTCTCTCTCTCTCCCTCCCTCTGTCTCTAATAAATAAATTAAAAAATGAGTCTTTCAAATAAAAAAATAAACATAAATGGGTCTTCCCAAAGAAGTTTTACGCATGTGTCTGTCTTCACAGGAACATTGGGTCACTCATGTTATTTAATTCTCCACTTCCCTGGCGAATGTATGAATAGGCTGTCACATGCCAAACATTGTTTTGGGTTCTCGGAATTGGGGAAAGAAATGAGGCATTTGTTCTCTCTGAGCGCACATTTTAGTTGGGGGAAGGAGGAGGAGAGACGGATGACATGCTGTAAAACAAAATGGAAACCTCCCACAGTGGTGGGTGCTGACAGGACAGACAGAGAACGGGGCTGAGGGCCAGGCTGGCCTCTCGTGGGGAGACTGACTGGGGAGCGAGCATGGAGCTCCGACGTGTGCCCAGGTCAAGGACTGAGGAGCCACTCGTGTGTGGAACAGAGGAGTGAGTGTACCAGGCAGGAAAGCAGCGTGTGGGCTGACCACGCGGCACGTGATGAGCGGGTCCCAGCGGGAAGACTGCATGATAAACGCGGTGGTCAGAGCGAACAGTTCACACAGAGGCCACGCAGTCTAAGCCATCTGTGGGTCACCCTGCAAGGAGTTAGTGGCATTCCAGGTGAGGAAGACCTGGAGCACTTTTGAACTGGGGAGATTGAGCCTGATTTCAATCATAAGAGAGATGTATGTGAACCAACAAGGACAATGGGTTGCTATGGCAGCATCTTGCACAAGTGGTTCTTAGCTTCCAGTTTCTCCTCATGGAAGCTTACCTTAGTATCACAGGCCTGAACTGGAGGGTATCTGTGGAAGAAATGACTTGAGGAATGCAGACCACGTTCGGAGGCAGAGGGTGAAACTCAGTGGTAGAGCATGTACTTGGCATGTACAAGATCCTGGGTTTAATCCCACCATCAGATACACACACACACACACACAGGTACACGTATATATTCATACACACATACACACACACACATACGAAACAAATGGTAACTTTGCTAGTACTACTGGATATGGGCACGAGGGACAGAAATTCATGGTGATGCCTAGATTTTTAGCTTGAGGAACTGGAGCCGATTTCTTTTAAGTATTCTTTTTTTTTTTAAATTTATGAGAGAGAGAGAGAACAGGCACACCAGAGCCTCTAGTCACTAGAAACAAGCTCCAGACACATGCACCACCATGTGCATCTTGCTTACATGGGTACTGGGGAATTGAACCTGGGTCCTTAGGCTTCACAGGCAAGCACCTTAACCACTAAGCCATCTCTCCAGCCCAGCTTCTACTTTTTTGCTGTAAATGATGCTATGAACATGTGCATAACAAACATCTATATGAGTGCTTGCACTCCATCCTTTTGGGCATACATCTAGATATGGGGCTGCTGGATGATGTTATCATGTGGTAACTCTGTGTTTAACTTATGATTATTTTTTTGTGGAACTGAGACTCAAACCTAAGGCTCTGTGCATGGTAGGCAAGTATTCTACTACCAAGTTTATAATTTATTTATTTATTTGAGAGTGACAGACAGACAGAGAGAGAAAGAGGCAGAGAGAGAGAGAGAGAGAGAGAGAGAGAGAGAGGGAATGGGCGTGCCAGGGCCTCCAGCCACTGCAAATGAACTCCAGATGCGTGTACCACCTTGTGCATCTGGCTTACCCGGGTCCTGAGGAATGGAGCCTCGAACTGGTGTCCTTAGGCTTCACAGGCAAGCGCTTAACCACTAAACCATCTCTCTAGCCCCCTGTGATTGTTTCCTGAAGAGCCTCCGTTTTGTGAGTGTGTGAGCTGTACTATTTTCCATTCCCATGGCAATACCCAAAGGTTCCAATGTCCCCACATCTTCACCAACAGTGTTATTTTCTGGTGTTCTTTTGTTTTGTTTTAACAGCCACCCTAGCGGGTTGTTTTTACAGATTCATATTTCCTCAGTGTACTTGTCACTGCCCCCCAGCTCCAGGGTTCCTTCACCCCGTCCGTGATGTCCTTTCTCTCTGGTATCTTAATCCGGCAGCCCGGCTTGAGAGTGAAGAGGAAAACGGGCTGACTTACCTTGACTTAGATTCTGCAAGACCATCAACAGGAGGACCAAGGTGGTGACAAGAGTGGGAGTGACCTGAGGGGCTGCCAGCGTGGGGGTGGAACCTAGAACTGAAAAGAAAGGATAGCGGGTCAAAGCCAAAGGGGTTGGAAGAAAACAAAGTCCCCAGGGTGAGGTGGAGCGGCGGGGATTCATGGGGCCCAGGGTGTGTCGGGGTCACTCAGGGAAAGGTCAATGGCTGGGAGGTGAGGGGAGGATCACTCACTCTCCCCAGCACAGAGGTCCATGTGCTCAGAGCTGGTTTCCCCAGAGCTCGCTGTGTGGCTGAGTAACCAGGCATGGTTGATGACGGCTACTGGAGGAGCCCAGAACATCCAAGAGAGGCATTAAAAAATTATTGAATTGAATTTATTTATTTGAGAGAGAAAAAAAAATGGAGAGAGAGAATGAGCACATCAGGATCTCCAGCCACTGCAAACGAACTCCGGATGCATGTGCCACCTTGTGCATCTGGCTTACGTGGGAACTGGAGAATCGAACCTGGGTCCTTTGGCTTTGTAGGCAAGTGCCTTAATCGCTAAGCCATCTCTCCAGCCAAGAGGGTCATTTTATACACGTGAAGGTGAAGGCATTATGGTTTGGAGACTGCTATGGGAAGTAGGGAAGGTGCCTAGCTCTCAAGCCCACAGCAGGTGAGAAGTGAGCAGGCTCCTCTGAAGGTCTGAAAGGAAGGGGTGCGTTCAGCAGGAAAGCCAGGCTTTGGGGAGAGGGAGGAGCAGCCAGAGGTATATGAAAGAAGAGAGCCGTTTGTCTCCAATGGCAGGGTGATGCTGAGGACGGAGCCAGGAATTTCAGAGCAGGAGGGAGGGCAGGTGGGCAGCGCAGGGTGGGAAGCCCCTTGGGAGGGTAGCATAGAGCCTTTGACAGAAGCTGACATTTTTAGTGCTGGAAGAAGCTTGGATCAAGGTTCTCCTATGAGGCACTGGGTAATGGTTCAAGCCTCTTTTTTTTTTTTTTTTTACAAACTGTTTAGCAGTCTGTTAAATATAACCTTGGTGATAAGGTAATTCGCCTCAGCAGAACCAGCTTGGCTTGGTCTAAACCAGGGTAGAGGTGACTGCTGCATAAGCGTCTGAGCGAGAAGTGTGAGAAGAGGCAGAAAATGACTTTGACCCGGTGTTCAGCCTCCTGGAGCTAGGCCACAGCTAGGGCCACCAGGCTGGGTCCTTGCTGAAGTCACCTTATATTTTATTTATTTGTGTGCAAACAGAGGGAGAGAAAGAAAGAGAAAGAGAGAGACAGAGAGAGAGAGAGAATGGGCATACCAGGACCTCGTGCCACTACAAACCAACTTTAGATACATGTGCCACTTATATGGCTTTAAGTGGGTAACTGGGGAATTGAATGCAGAACAGCAGGCTTTGCAAGCAAGTGCCTTTAACTGCTGAGCCATCTCTCCAGCCCTCAAGCCACTTTATAGTCTGTCAGTACTGAGACCTCTGTGCCGACCAGGGTGTTGCAGTCTTTATCTTTGCTTCCCAAGATCCATCTGGGGGGCGAAGTCCTTGCTCAGTATGCCTGAGTTTCTGGGTTCATTCCCAACACCAAGAAAAGAAGGAAAACAATGACCAAGATCTGGCAGACGAGTAGACAACAAATACAATTATTTACTTTTTTTTTTTTTTTTTTTTTTTGGTTTTTCGAGGTAGGGTTTTACTCTAGCCCAGGCTGACCTGGAATTCACTATGGAGTCTCAGGGTGGCCTTGAACTGTCGGCGATCCTCCTACCTCTGTCTCCTGAGTGCTAGGATTAAAGGCGTGCACCACTATGCCCAGCAATGTTTTTTTCTTGGTTTTTCTAGGTAGGGTCTCACTCCAGAGCAAGGCTGACCTGGAATTCACTGTGGAGTCTCAGGTGATCCTCCTACCTCTGCCTGATTAAAGGTGTTTGCCACCACGCCTGGTGTCTTTCATGTATTTTTTTTTTTTTTTTTTGGTTTTTTGAGGTAGGGTCTCACTCTAGCCCAGGCTTCTTTCATGTATTTTTAATACAGTTAGTTTATTCATTTATTTTTCAGTTAATACTCATAATTGATTTTTTCTTTGTTTTGAGACAGGCCCAGGCTGTCCTCATACTTGCTACATAGCTGGGGCTGGCCTTGAACTCCTGATCCTCCTGCCTTCACCTCTGCAGTGCTGGGACTCCAGGTATGTATCACCACACCTGACAATTTTCTTTTTGTTGTTGTTTTGAGACCAGGTCTTGCTATGTAGGAAACTGTGATCCTCCTGCCTCAGATTTCAAGTGCCAGGATTGAAAATCTGTGTGACCCTACCCAGCTCATGTTTTTTTTTTTTTTAATTTTTTAAACTTGTATTTTTACATTTTGGCATGTGTGTGGTGCACGTGTAGTATGCACACCTGTGTGTGCACATGCTTGGGCCCGCATGCTCCCGTGTGCTCCGTGTGGAGGTGAGAGGAGCCTCCACACTTACCTTCCTCCGTTGCTCTTCCAAGTTGTCTCCTTGAGACCAAGCCTCTCGCTCCACCCGAAGCTGCTGGTTTTTTCCTTTTTCGGTCATGTTGGCTGACCAGTGAGCCACAGCGATGTCCTGCCTCTGCTCCCCACAGGCGTGGTTACAGATGTACATGGCCATGGCCAGTTTTCTTTTACATGGGTGCTGGGATCAATTTCAGGCTGTTGCAGGCTCCCTCAGGCCCTTGCTTGCCCAGCCAAAGCTCTGGCCCGCTGAACCGTTTCCCCAGCCCCTCATACTGGTCTTCAGTTCTTCCATTAAATTGCAAGCATTTTTTTCATGTTACCAAAAATAACTTAAACAGGGCTGGAGAGATAGCCTAGCAGTTAAGGTGCTTGCTTGTGAAGCCTAAGGACCCAGGTTCGATTCTCCAGGTCCCACGTTAGCCAGATGCACATGGTGGCATGTGCATCTGGAGTTCGTTTGCAGTGGCTAGAGCCCCTGGCGTGCCCATTCCCTCTCTCTCTTTGTCTTCATCTGTCTCTAATAAATAAAAATAAATTTAAAAAATAATTTAAATATACATACACACGTACATATACATGGCTGGAGAGATGGCTTAGTGGTTAAGGCATCATAAGTTCAATTCCCCAGAACCCACATAAGCATGACTTCGTTTGCAGTGGCTAGAGGACTTGGTGTGCCCATTCTCTCTCTCTCAAATAAATAAATAGATATCTTTTTAAGTGTGTGTGTATGTGTGTGTGTGTGTGTGTATGGGAGAGAGAGAGTATTGGTCTGCCAATGTCTCTTGCTGCTGCATACACGCACCTCTCTGGCTTTATGATATAGCTGGGAAATTGAACCCAGGTTGGCAGGCTTTGTAAGCAAGCACCTTTAACCTCTGAGCCATTTCCCCAGACCCTAAAAACAATTCTTAAATACAATCTCTGAAGGTTATATAATTTCTTTCTAAGGGACATACCATTATTTACTTAACTTTTTCTTTTTTGCTGTTGTTTTGTTTTTCGAGGTAGGGTCTCATTCTAGCTCAGGCTGTCCTGGAATTCACTATGTAGTCTCTGGGTGGCCTCGAACTCTCAGAGATCCTTCTACCTCTGCCTCCCAAGTACTGGGATTAAAGGCATGCGTGACCATACCTGGCTCATTACTTAAGTATCTTTATACTTTAATGTTTTACAAATAAGAAACACATGTATATATAGAAGTTAGAAGTGTTACTATATCTCTAATTATTTCCTAGTTGTGGAGTTAATACTTCAAAAAAAAAAAAAAAAACAAACATAATCAAAGAAAGCCATAGACCAACTATTTTAAGAAACATTTTGCCTATTTGTTTTCCAGAAGAAAAAAATAAACCAGTTTCTATCCCATCTAAAGAGAGTCTACCATGTGTAACTCAGCCTTATTGTTAAGCACTTATTATATGTCAAGGACTGTGCTGGGGGGGGGGGGCACTGGGGATTAAACCGTGCCTTTGAGCTCTTTAGGCAAGTCTTTAACCACTGAGCTACCCCCCGCCCGTCCCACCAAGCACTGTTCTGAATGCCAAGGATCCGCAAATGCTCCTCACAGCTTCAAGTGCAGGGAGAAGGAAAGGAACGAAAGAATGAGCAAGTCAGTTAGGACATCAGAGGGTGGTAAACACACGGAGAAAAACAAATCAGGTTGGACAGGAACAGGACAGAGCGGGGCACGGTGGCGCACGCCGTTACTGCCCACTCGGGAGCTGAGGCAAGGAAGAGTCCTGGGAGTTCAAGGCCAGCCTGGGGCTGCCGAGAGAGTTCCCACTGGGGCTAGAGTGAGTGCCTGCCTTGGAGAAAAAGGAAAAGAGAAAGAAAATAAAAGAAAGGAAGGAAGAAAGAAGGAAAGAAAAAGAGGACAGAATGCTATCCCGAATAGAGTGGTCAGGTAAGGATTTCTTCTCTGACTTATTTCTCTCTCTTTCTCTTTGAATTCTTTTTTTTTTTGAGGTAGGGTCTCACTCTAGTCCAGGCTGACCTGAAGTTCACTATGTAGACTCAGGGTGGCCTCGAACTTACTGTGATCCTCCTACTTCTGCCTCCCAAGTGCTGGGATTAAAGGCATGCACCACCACGTCCAGCTCTCTCTCTCTTTTTAAAAATATTTATATTTATATTTATTTATTTGAGAGAGAGAGAGAGATAGAGAGGGAGAGAGAGAGAGGAAGAGAGAGGATGGCCATATCAGGGCCTCCAGCCACTGCAAATGAACTCCAGACACATGCACCACCTTGTGCATTTGGCTTATATGCACTCTACGGAATCAAACCTGTGTCCTGTGGCTTTGCAGGCAAGTGCCTTAACTACTAAGCCATCTCTCCAGCCCATCTCTTTGGTCTTTTTTTAAAATTTATTTTTATTTATTTATTTGAGAGCGACAGACAGAGAGAGAAAGAGGCAGATAGAGAGAGGGAGAGAGAATGGGCACGCCGGGGCCTCCAGCCACTGCAAATGAACTCCAGATGCGTGCGCCCCCTTGTGCATCTGGCTAACGTGGGTGCTGGGGAGTCGAGCTTCGAACCGGAGTCCTTAGGCTTCACATGCAAGTGCTTCACCGCTAAGCCATCTCTCCAGCCCAAGCCATCTCTCCAGCCCCTCTTTGGTCTTTTGAGACAGGGCTTCATGTAGCCCAGATTGGCCTTGAACTTTCTATGTAGCCAAAGATAACCTTGAGTTCCTGATCCTGATTCTCTTGCCTCTTCCCCCCAAGTTCTGGGATTACTGGTGTGCATAACCACACCCAGGTTATGCAGTGCTAAGGTTTGAAGCCAGGGCTTTGTGTACACTAGACGTGCTGCCAAATGAGCTATACCACTGGCCCAGGGCTTGTGCTTAAAAAAAATCTGGGGCTGGAGAGATGGCTTAGTGGTTAAGCACTTGCCTATGAAGCCTAAGGACCCCGGTTCAAGGCTCGATTCCCCAGGACCCACGTTAGCCAGATGCACAAGGGGGTGCATGCATTTGGAGTTCATTTGCAGTGGCTGAAGGCCCTGGTGTGCCCATTCTCTCTCTCTCTCTGTCTGCCTCTTTCTCTCTCTGTCTGTCGCTCTCAAATAAATAAATAAAAATAAAAAAATATTTTAAAAATTCTGACTGAGACGGGCAGCTTTCAGAAGATTTTGATCAGAAATATTCTATGATCTGATTGAGGTGACTCTGGCTGCTATGCTGAGAGTAGTAGGTTAAAGAGGAGTAGGGGGAGAAATAAAGGGCATGGGTTCGTTAGGAAGCCAGCAGACTCCAGGCAAGAAATCAGACTCTGAGTATGTTGACGTTATGGCCAGAGACCTCACCGGCAGATGGGATGCAGGATATGAGAGAACGGCCAACCAGAAAAAACGAAGCTGTTATTTGTTGCAGGGGAGATTCGAGAGGACATTAGGCACACAAATTAAATTGGATATGTTAAGTTTGAGATACTTACTATACCTCCAAGACCTTCAAGTGAGGGTATGAGTGAGAAGTTAGTATGTTCAGTTCAGTTCAGCTCTGCATTAGTTTTTTCTTTTCTTGTTTTGTTTTTTGTTTTTTGAGGTAGGGTCTCACTCTAGCTCAGGCTGACCTGGAATTCACTATGGAGTCTCAGGGTGGCCTCGAACTCATGGCGATCCTCCTACCTCTGCCTCCCAAGTGCTGGGATTAAAGGCATGTGCCACCACCTGGTTTAGTGTTTATTTTTATTTTTAATTTTTGATGCTGTGATAAGTATTTGAGAGAAACAGGAGGGAAGATTGATTTTGGCCCATGGTACCAGAGGTTTCAGTTCCTAGTCAGTTGGTTGCACTGCTTTTAGGCAGAAAGAGTGTGGAGGAAGGGCCCGGTGGAGGAACACTACTCACCCACGTGGCCAGGAAGCAGTGACAGGCAGGAAGGGTCAAGGTGTCCTACAAAGGCATGCGCCCAGTGATCTAATTCCTCCAACTTCCTCCTCCTAATAGTCTCCTGATAGCCCGTTTATTATGAGCTCATCAATAGATTAACCTCAGTGACTGGCTTCAAGTCTCCAACACATGAGCCTTTGTGAAGGTGCATTTCATATTCAAAACATAGCAAGCTCTTGCCCTGTAAACGGGACTTGTTAATGCAGATATACTATTTAAAAGCATAATGCTAGACTTTGTTTCTTAAAGGAAGAAACCCAAAGAAGAAGTTCTGGCTATTCAAGAGAGAGAGAGAGAGAGAGAGAGAGAGAGAGTGTTGGGGGAGGGAGATAGTAAGGGGCATTAGGAAAGACCAGCAAAGAAACAGATAAGGAGAGAAATAGGTTTGTTTTTGGTTTTTCGAGGTAGGGTCTCCCTCTAGCCCAGGCTGACCTGGAACTCACACTGTAGTCCCAGGCTGTCCTTGAATTCATAGCAATCCTTTTACCTCTACCTCCTGAGTGCTGGGAATAACGGTGTGTGCCACCATTCCCGGCAAGGGAGAGAAATAGAAACAAAGCAAGTATAGTCTTAGGGAGCTAAATAAATAAAATATTTTCTAGTGGTAAGTGGATCCTCTTGTTTTTTGGGAGGGGCAAGCCCAACAGACCTTTTAAAAAGTTATTTATTTATTTATTATTTATTTTTATGAGAGAGAGAGGAAGAGGAAGAAGGAGAGAGAGAGAGAGAGAGAGCACTCCAGGGCCTCCAGCCGCTGCAAACCAACTCCAGATGCAAGCACCACCTTCAGTATCAGGCTTACATGGGCACTGGGGAATCAAACCTGTGTCCTTAGGCTTTGCAGGCAAGTGCCTTAGCTGCTAAGCCGTCTCCCCAGCCCTCTTTCTCTTATTTTCCAGCTGCATGTACCGGTGAGCAGTAGGGGATAGGAGTTAGCCAGCAAAAGCTGGCCCGAAAGATGACGTGGAGAAGGAAGCTGATTGTGAAGATTATGCACTGAATTTAATCTAGACAAGGAAGGAAGTGACGGCAAGAGTGAAATGAGAGGGATGAAGCATCAGGAATTGGATCAGGGATGGCCTGCGTCATTCACTCCCCACCCCCCCTGGCTACCCCCCCCACATGCCCATGAAACTGCAGCTGCCCCCTGGACAGACCAAGATACTGACACTCGGGGAGAAGATGACTCGCTCAAGTTCTCTGTCAGAGCTGGAGTTCAGGGCCGGGGGCACTTGTCTCCAAGGCCGTGTACTCGGCCCCCTTGCCCTCTGTTTTAACTAGCAAATCAGTGGAAATACAAAATATTGAGGCATATATAGAAAGGATGGTGTGTAATTTTGCCTGAGATAATTTCGTTCACATTTTCCAATTTGTGTTAACTTAAAGATGTTTTGGTATATAAAGTTCTTTAAAAGTTTGTCATTTAGTTTATTAAAGATAAAAAATTATTTTAGCTTTAATCCTTGTAAAAGATCCATAAATGATAAAAAGACGTTTCAAAATAGCAGTTTATTTGAATATCATCAAATACCATTTCAGTATACATTACTTTAATTAGCTTTTGAACTAAAAAAATACAATCATTTGTTCACTTTGCCTTTTATAGACAGATTTTAAAAAGTCACTTTTTGGTATTACAAATTACATGGACTACCATAAAACAGCAATAAAAGTTAAATGCCACATCCTTAGTTTTTATATTTAGAAAAGGCACTAGAAGTACTTAATATTGAGTTGTATAAAATTCCAGTGTCTATGTATAAAACATTTTTTTTTTTTTTTTTTTTTTTTGGTTTTTCAAGGTAGGGTTTCACTGTAGCTCAGGCTGACCTGGAATTCACTATGGAGTCTCAGGGTGGCCTCAAACTCACAGCAATCCTCCTACATCTGCCTCCCGAGTGCTGGGATTAAAGGCATGCACCACCAAATCTAGCTAAAATATAACACTGTATTCAATTTAGAGTCTTTTAAAAATATTTATTGATTGATTGATTGATTTGGGGGAGAGAGAGAGAATGGGCATCCCAGGGCCTCTGGCCAAACTTCAGATGCATGTGTCACCTTGTGCATGTAGCTTATGTGGGTCCTGGGAAATTGAACCTGAGTCCTTAGGCTTCACAGACAAGTGCTCCAACTGCTAGGCCATCTCTCCAGCCCCTGTTTTAGAGTTTTAAAGCATTTAAATTAAAATAAATACTTATTAAATGCTGCTTTACATAGTTTTCTGTTGCTGTGAGACAAAATTACCTGTGATAAACAATTTAAAAGGAGGAAGGCTTTGTTTTTGGCTCAAGGGTCAGAGTTTCAATCTGGTGTCTCGTGGCCTCATCACTTTGGGTTTATGGTCTGGCTGAAACCCACAGCAGGGAACATAGGCAGACCAAAGTTCTCTCATGCATTTGTAGCTAAAGAGAGAGGAAGGGGCCAAGGTCCTGATGTCTTCCTAGCGGGCACAGCCCTTTGCTAATGATCTACTTATTCCAAGGAGGTCCCATGTCTTAGAGGACCTACCACCTTTCCATGGTGCTATTAGCTGGGGACCAAGCCTTCAACACGTGAGCTTTGCGGGACACTAAAGATCCAGACCATAACAAATGTCCACTACGTGCTAGAGAGCGCGAAGCTGGACTTCCCTAGGGACGATGAAAAGCTAAGAAAGACTGGTCCCTGGCTCCCCAACCTGGTGCCCATTTCAAGGGACAACTGAGCTAGGGCGACAAGTGGCACCGGAGCACCGAGAAGGGAACAGTGCCCACCAGCAGGAAGGGAGTTCAAGATGGCTTCTTAGGAGGATGCCTGACAGGTCTCTGGAGGACAGGCAGCTTGGAGGCCCGTGAGTGGAAGGAATTGGCAATTTAGGAGGCCGCCCTGAGCAAGATAAAAATACCAGGTAGCCGAGGGCGGCTGTGCACTCACATCCCTAATGAGCAAGAGTCAACTAGTCTAAAGACTTCATAATAACAATCAAAACGTGTGTTAGTGCTTCAAACAGAAAATATGTGTTAAAGCCAGGCGTGGTGGCGCACTCCTTTAATCCCAGCACCAGAGAGGCAGAGGTAGGAGGATCACCATGAGTTGGAGGCCACCCTGAGACTACAGAGCGAATTCCAGGTCAGCCTGGGCTAGAGCAAGAAGAACCTACCTTGAAAAACAAACGAACAAATGAAAGAAAGAAAGAAAGAAAGAAAGAAAGAAAGAAAGAAAGAAAGAAAGGAAGGAAGGAAGGAAGAAAGAAACAAAGAGTGTTAAAAATTGAGCAAAATTAGCTGGGTATTGTGTTGCATGCCTTTAATCCTAACACTTAGTAGGCAGAGGTAGGAGGATCACTGTGAGTTCGAGGCCAGCCTGGGACTACTGAATGAATTCCAGGTTACCCTGGGCTACAGTGAGACACTACCTCAAAAACAAACAAATAAAAAAGAGCAAAACAGACAATTCCAAGTTGAAAAGGTTCAAAATAAGTATCTTGCAATGATGATGGTTCATTGAGAAGCCGCATCAAAGATCCTTTGTAAAATATTTACGTAATGCAAAACTGCACTTGAAAGTCATTGCTTTTTGGGGGGTGACCTTCATTGCATATTGGAAGTTGTGGCTCCCCTGACTGCCCGAGAGAGTGAGGTGGCACTGGATACGCTCCAGGGCCAGCTTGTCACAGCACTGCTCTCTAGAAGCCACTTTCAAGACAGCCTGTGGCTCCGAGTGCCATGGTGACTCCACGCTATTATTTTAGCTCGCTCATGTTATTTCCCACGGGTGGCTTCCATCTTCATACTTCTCACTCTGGGATTTGCTAGTGGGGACTTCAGGGACACGGACTTTGAAAGGCTGCACAAGAAGCTTTGGAAGGTATGGACCAGTGAGAACAATTCCAACTCCCATAGCCTTCCTTCTTGGAGCTCACCCCTCTTGGCTGTGGTGCAAACAAGTCATCTTTACTTATCTAGTTGGTCTGTACAGTTTTCCTGGTTTTCTGTGTGGTTACTGGCCACGTGTATTGTTTTAGGAAACAGAAGGCTCATCTGTGATTAAAAAAATAATCCATTGTAGGACTGGAGAGATGGCTGAGCAGTTAAGGCGCTTGCCTGCGAAGCCTAAGGATTCATGTTTGACTCTCTAGGTCCCACGTAAGCCAGACCCACAGTGACATAAGCATGCAAAGTTGCACATGTGCACAAGGGGGCGCAAGTGTCTGGAGTTTGATTGCAGTGGCTGGAGGCCCTGGTGTGCTAATTCTCTCTCTCTCTCTCTCATTCTCTCTCTCTCTCTCTCTCCTCTCTCTCAGTCTCACATAAAAAAAAAGGCCACTTGTTGGGCTTGCCTCAAAAAAAAAAAAAAAATCCATTCCAGCAAATGACATTTTCTGGATGGAAATATTTAAATAGTCAATCTTTGTTGTCTATGGGGGGGATTGGTTTCAGGATCCCTATGGAAACGAAAATCTGAGACTGCTTGAATCCTGTATGTAAAGCAGGACAGTATTTGCATACAACAATGCATGTATCTTCCTTTATACTTTATATCATCTCTAGATTACTTATAAACATCTAATTCAAACACTATGTAAATCTTTAATAGACTCTTTTTAAGGAAATAATTATAAAAGTTTTAAAAAGTCTTCATATGTTCAGTGTAGATACAATCATAGACTTAACTATTTGGTACAGGGTGACAACTATGAATCTGTATTGAATCCAAGGGCTCAAAACCTGGAGACCCTATAATCATTTGGTTATAGCATCATATGAGTTTGCTCCATAGATTGCTGTAAATTTGACTGTGCTGGTACACACACACACACACACACACACACACAGTTGTTAAATAGTTGTGCTAATACAATGACTTTTTACTTGGATAGCATTTGTATGTTTGGAAATGTGTGTTAATCTTCATACGGATTTTACCAGTCCTTGACTAACACATTTTCATTGAATTAATTAGTCAGAAGTCTCTCTAGAAATGCTTGTCTTAAAAGCAAGGAGCTTATCTGGAAGAGCAGCTGAGAGTTTACTGGAGGAGACGTCTCCACAGCAAGGTCCACGTCATTCAGTATTCATTGTCTCGGTCAGTCACTTCCGTCTTGCTTGTGTTTGGTTTGAGACAGGATCTCATATATTCCAAGCTGGCCTTGAACTCACTATATAGCCAACGATGACCTTGAACTCCTTATCTTCCTGTCTCCACTTGCCAAGTGCTGGGGTTGCTGGTGTGGGCCGTTGGACTCAGCTCATGGAGTCTTATATATCTGTTTTCGGTCTGGCAAGTGCTATAGAGATTTTGTCAGAATGCAGTTATTTGAACCTTGGGATTTTCTTCTTCCTCCACTGAGACTCTTGATTCTTTCCCACATCTGAACCTGAAAATAAAACGGTTGCTAAGAAAAATTAAAGATTCAAGACTTTTTCTTTTAAAATGCCAAACTTACATTGAAAACCATTTCTATATACAATGAACAAATAGTTATTTAAACTCTAACCGAAGAATCACATGAGTGTTGACCTAGTGTTTTATATTTGGGTTCATTTTCATGGTTAAACATAAACTCAGAATTTATTTTCTGCATGAGTGTGAGTGGTATGCATGTGTATGCATATTCATATGTGTGCATGGTGTGCATGCGTGTGTGCATGCGTGTGTGCATGTGTGTGTGTGTGTGCAGGCCAGAGGTCAACACCATGTATCTTCCTCAATCCAATCACTCTCCACCTTATGTACTGATATAGGTTCCATCCCTGAACCCGGAACCCACTAATTCAGCTAGACTAGCTAGCCAGCTTGCTCTGGGGGTACACCTGTCTCCACCCGCCCAGAGCTGGATTACAGGCATGCGATGCCACACCTGGCATTTGTGTGGGTACTGGGGATCCCTCACACTTGTGTAGCCAGCACTTTGCCAACTAAGCCATCTCCCTAGCTCCTCAAAACCCAAGATTTAAACTCTCAGTTTTTCTGCAGAAAGGAGTAAGCATGGCACTTGGGGCAGTCAGAGTTGGCACTGAAGTAGTTAAATTGTGAAAAGGAACTTTGCCGAGCCTGGCCTCTCGCTGTTCCCGTTCTGTGAGGGTCAGATCCACACACTTCACTTTAGTATGGCCAGGCACGCCAGACCATTCCTCTCACACAACCTCACAATTGGCCATGTGGCGTATTCTCATATAATAAATGCAAATACTGAGGTCTGAGAGAGCAAATTATTTACCCACATTTATTTAGTAGGTTGGGAATTTGAAGTCAGGCATATTTACTTTAGAAGCCCAACTTCTCCATCAACCACCAAGCTTGTAAATATTTGCTTCTCTGTGGTGTCAAAGAAAGGTGTTTGGCTTTTGTTTCTGGCCCCTGACACAGAGTTCCTAAATAGCTTTTGACTTCCTGAGTGAGGGGGTGATGTGCCATTTTGGTTCACTGAGGTGGGGAGGGCCCTTGGCTAGCTCCAGGATGGGGGCGTGGGTAAGAAAGAAGCCGCCTTTATTTAGGAGCCTGGAGCCTCCCAGCTGCACAGGGTGGGGGGGGGGGGCTGTGGATAGAATTAAGAAGACCAACTAACAACTACTTAACAAATGCTAATAACCATTAGCAATCAAGCCCATGCCATGAAACCTCTAAACAGAGGTAGGTTTAGAGATCTTCTGAGCTGCTGGATGCATCCTTGGGCCAAGAGAGTAAGTGCCACCAGCCCGCAGGGTCAGCAGCCCCCCATCCAGGGTCCTCACAGATGCCGCCCCGCACTCCTTCACCAGGCCGCTGCCCCAGCCCTTGTAATAAAGCACTAGGAGTAATTCAGTTGTCTTCCTGAGACCTGCAAGCCCTTCTAGCAAATGACTGAACCCAAAGATGGGGAGTTGAGGGAACCCGAGGCTTTGTGGAGAAGTGAGACAGAAGATGGGCGACTTGAGGCTGGCATCTGCATTGAGGGCAAGGTCCGGGACTGGGCTCTTACACGTGCAGGTAGTGTCCGGATTGAACTGGATTATACAATATCCTGTAGGTGTCAGAACTGATTGGTGTGAGGAAGAGAAAGACCCATACAAACCTAATGGCAGAGAGAGAGAGAGAGAGAGAGAGAGAGAGGACAGAAAAATACGCACCTTACTTTAGGAAAAAGGGCCAGAAGAGAGGGAACGCACCTGGCCTTTTATGTCCATGCCCTTGGGGGGGGTGTCTTGCCCAGTGGAGGAGAGGGGCTTATGGAGGTGTGGGCTAGTGCTCAGGAAAGGAGCCAAGTTGGCTGAACCCCCTGTTGAGGTTTTTTTTTTTTTTTTTTTTGGTGGTGAGTAGGGAGAGAGTTAAGAGGGGAGAGGGATAATAAGGAGCTCTGAGACTCTTAACACTTATAATCAAAAAGATTTTGAATTTTTTGTTGTTGTTGTTGTTTGAGGTAGGGTCTCACTCTAGCTCAGGCTGACCTGGAATTCACTATCTAGTCTCAGGGTGGCCTTGAACTCAAGGTGCTCCTCCTACCTCTCCCTCCCGAGTGCTGGGATTAAAGGCGTGAGCCACCATGTCCGGTTCAAGATTTTGAAGTTTTAAAATGTTTTATTCATTTGAGAGAGAGAGAAAGAGGGGGAGAGAGAGAGAGAAAGAGAGAGAGATAGAGAAAATGGGCATGCCAGGGCCTCTAGCCACTGCAAACTCCAGACCCGTGTGCCACCTTGTGCATCTGCCTTACCTGGGTACCAGGCATTGAACCTGGGTCCTTATGCTTCACTGGCAAGTGCCTTAACCATTGAGCGATCTCTCCAGCCCAATTTTTTTTTTGAATTTTGATTTTTGCATTTCTTTATGCAGATGGGTAAGCAATTTTTTCCTGTGTATATTGGACACTCAGATTTCGTCATTTTAAAACTCCTCCTCCTGTCTTTTGGTAGCTCAGCTCTCCCACTGAATTGTCTTTTTTCTATAGACGACTATGAGCTTTTGGTCTATTAGTCTATGTGTTTCCCTAGGTGGGATTACAAGCCTATACTACCAGGCCTAGATTGTTTTGCTTTGCTTTATTTTTAGACAGTGTCTCATGTAGCTCAGACTAGCCTCGAACCCACTTTGAAGCTGAAGATGCCCTTTAACTCCTGCTCTTCCAGCCTCCGTCTTCCAAGCATCACGGGTATGGGCCGGCAAGCCCAGCTTGCGTTTTTTTAAAATATGTTTTCTTCTGGAAGATTTGTGAGTTTACATTTGGGCTCTACATTCAAAAAATATTTATTTATTAGAGAGAGAAGAAGCAAGAGAGGAGAGAGAGAAAGGATGGGTGTGCCAGGGTCTCCCGACACTGCAAATGAACTACAGACACACGAACCACTTTGTGCATCTGGCTTTACGTAGGTACTGGGCAATCAAACCCAGGTGGTCAGGCTTTGCAGGCAAGTGCCTTAACTGCTGAGCCATCTCTCCAGCCCAACTTGTTTTTTTCTTTCTGAAATTTATCTTGATAGATTTGGGAGAATTTGGCTTTTTAAAAATTTATTCAAAATGTCTAGCTTAATATCTTTTACTAAGTAACTGAAGTCTCCTGCATGGATGTATGAACACACTGAAATTGGGTTTCATTATATTGCTCAGGCTGGTCCCCACCTCCTGGGCTCAAGCGATCCTCCTATGTGAGCCTCCTGAGTAGGAGGGGCCGTGGGTGTGTGTCCTGCTCTTCTCAACTGATCTGAAATTGATTCTTTGTTTATCAAACTCTGCATTCTCCTGTTTCCTTGGGCTTCATCCTGACTTCTATCCTGTTCCGGTGGTTTCTACTCCTATATCGTTTCCACCCTGTCTTACTTAGCACTGTTTAGCAATATGCTTGGTCATCGACAGCTGGTCTCCGGGCACTCCTCGTGCTCCTCTGGCTCAGGCCCGGCGAGTTGGGCGCGCGGATGCCTCCTCTTACCCTTTCACTTTCTGCATCTGCTCCAAGGTCTCTGGCAGTTTCACTCCAAAACTTTCAGGGAAGAAAAGGGTGACGATCCCAATCAGGACCGTCAGGCTGCCCATGACGACGTAGGGCAGGACTCGGTTATAAGCACCTGGAAGACACCAACCGCGAGAACGCTGGTTAGTGCCAAGGACCCCGCGGACGCTCTGGGGACTCGTCCCACAGAGGTGGCAGGCTGTCTGCGAGAGCCACTGGAAGCCTGAACATCTTCTCAGGAGGAAAAGTCAGGAAAAAGTATCTGCGTGTTTGTGCCAGATGCACCGACCGCCCTCAGATAATCATTCACCTGCTTAATTACGCATCATCGTGAGGCTTTAATTCTTTCCTGTCAACCGGTGTGTTCCATGCTAAGCGGGTGCTCAACCACGCGTGGCAGATGTGCCTCTGACAGACATCTTTGCCTACCAAAGTTTCCTTAAGGTGAAGGGGCCTTAGATGGGCGACGAGAGAGCATCAAGAGGAAAGAGGTGGACTAGAATGACTTGGAGACAGGTGTTGGCTGTCATAGGTTTGCTGTCATCTTGTTTCGGCCAAACCAGTAGGCTGCGCTGGAAGGCTAGCCACACAGCCGTGACGCTCAAAGCAGAAACTTGGCTGAGCTCGGAAGCACTGACTTGTCATCCAAGCACTCAGGGGACAGGCAGAAGGATCACTTGAGCCAAGGCCAGGTCTGAGTTCAAGGCCAGCCTGGGCTACATTAGCCTTATCCAGACCTTGGGCACATCTTGCAATACCACTGTACCCTGGCTTAGTCTTTCTGCAGTATTTACATGTCTAGATTTTATATACAACTGGAATAAACACCCCACTCCACCTTTGTTTTTGAGATAGAAACTCAAGCAGCTCAGGCTGGCCTTGATACATAGCTGAGGATTACCCTGAACTTGTGATCCTCCTGTGTCCACCTCCCAAGGGTTGGGATTATAGGTGTGTGCCACTACATTCAGGACTCTATACATGTGAGGCCAGCACTTTACCAACTGAGCCAGATATTCCATCCTTCTCCACTTCCATTTTCTTTTTCTTTCTTTTTATTTTAGAGAGGGAGAGAATTGGTACATCAGGGCCTCAGCCACTGCAATCGAACTCCAGATGCTTGCGCCACCTAGCGGGCATGTGCCATCTTGCGCTTGCCTCACCTTTGTGCGTCTGGCTTGGGTGGGATTTGGAGAGTCAAACATGGGTCCTTAGGCTTCACAGGCAAGTGCCTTAGCCACTAAGCCCTCTCTCCAGCTCTCCACCACTGTTTTCCAAGGTGTTACCAAGACAGGAGGATCTGTGTACTTCTCTCCTGCACACAGAGATGATATGGGAGCCGTATACCCATACATAGCCCCTTATTTGACTTTTAAGAAAAACGCTAGTCTTGAGGCTTCACTGGACCCTGGCACTGCTGAGTAGAAACTGTGAATGAAGGAGCTCTTTCGTGGGCTCTGCTTCCTACGGACCGGTGGTCCAGCCCTGGGGCAAATGAGCGTAGTTTGAAAATACAGGGAGAGGGGCTGAGGAGATGGCCGACTTTGTGAAGTGACTGCCTTGAAAGCATATGGACCTGAGCTTAATGACCAGTGTCTGTGTAAATGCCAGGCAGGATGGGTGGCACATGCCTATAACCCCAGGGCTGGAGAGGCAGAAATAGTAGGACCCCTGGAGCCCCCTGGCCAGTTAGTCTAGATTAATTAGTGAGCTCCAGGCCAGTGAGAGACTCTGTCTCTAAAAGAGGTGGACAGTGTCCCTGGGGATGGCACCTGAGCCTCCACAGACACACACACACACACACACACACACACACACACATGCACTCAAACACACACGTGCACTCAAACACACAAGTGCATGGGAACTGACACACATGTGTTCCCATACACATACAAATGTGCATACATGCACACATGCCACACATACACGTATACACACAAACAAAAGAAAAAGGTTTTTTTTGTTTGTTTGTTTTTTGGAGGTAGGGTTTCACTCTAGCCCAGGCTGACCTGGAATTCACTATGTAGTCTCATGGTGGCCTCGAACTCATGGCGATCCTCCTACCTCTGCCTTCTGAGTGCTGGGATTAAAGGCATGCACCACCATGCCCAGCTAAGAAAATGTATTTTTAAAAAAGTATAGGGAGAGGGCTGGAGAGATGTCTCAGTAGTTAAAAGCTCTTGCTTGCAAAGCCTACCAGTCCAGGTTCAGTTCTCCAGTGCCTATGTAAAGCCAGAAGCACAAAGTGGCACATGTATCTGGAGTTCATGTGTTGTGGCAAGAGGCCCTTGTGTGCGCCTGAAGAGCCCAAACCAAAGTAATGTCATGACAGACTTTAAAGATATTAATAGGCCTAAGTTTCTGTTTCCGTGCAGGGCCCAAGTTACTGACACAGCACTTTGAAGTTACTGGGAAAAACAACCACAAACTGCTCAGTACCCAAAATAATCCCTGTAATGGGCCAGTCAAAAAGGAACAAGTAGATGTTATACGTTCCTGTGGCCCTTGTGACTATAGATAAATTTGCTTAACGTTCCTCAGCTACTGTGTAACCAATCAGCTTGCAACATACATGCTCTTGCTAAATGTCAACCAATCATGTAGCTGCTATGTTGGAAATTCCCCTTTTCTTTGTTTGAACCTAATAAAAGCTCCTCCTAGATGCATTTCGGGGCTCTTGGATGGACCCACTGCGTTGGTAAAGTCTGGAGCCCAAGCTTAAGCCCAAAATAAAGCTCTTTGCTGTTGCATACGTGTCCGACTCTCTTGGTGGTCTTTGGGGACTCTGTGATGTGGGCATAACATGCCCATTTTGTTTTCTTTCTTTCTCGAATAAATAAATATATACTTTTAAAAATAAAAAAAAGTATAGGGAGAAATTATACCTCCCTGTACAGTATGAGATCTCAGTTCTAGCAGGGTGTGTGGAGGTTAGGAAAATGGTTTCTTTTTCTCTGTAAGGATTTAGAGTGTACATCTTGCGAGAATCTGTATGTCTCTGGGGAGCGTGTGTGCGTTTGAGTTGGCAGGTAACCCGTGAGTGAGCAGGAAGACGAGGGGCGAGTGCGCACTTCTCACTGGTGGGGTCCTTAATCAGGCCTCGTCTCAGAGCACCGCACCTGATGCCCTGCTGAACATCGCACCGGAGCCCCTTCTTACTCCACACCCGTACATCTGACTGTATAAAAGCTACAAATGTTTTCAGCACTACGGAAATCGTAAAGTCAAAGTGTAAGTGATAAACTAGGAAATGTTTCCAACAGATCCAAGAGGGATCGCTTTCCTCCCACTGGGAAGACCTCCCACAAAAGCCCAGCTACACAGCAGCAGCCCTGGAGCCTGCTGATCCCTCCCTCTTCCCCTGCGGCCGCCTCTGGCGGGCTCCAGCAAGGAGAAGGAATCCCATCATATGTCTTTTGTCCAGAACATTCACTCCCCCTCCCCGGCCCCCCGCTGATGCGAGTTAGGTTGATGACCTACTTCCTGCTACCACCGAGGACTACACCCACGTGAGAATTCATCCGAGGGGCGACAGCTCAGTGGGTACAGTGCTTGCTGCGCAGGCGTGAGGGCCTGAGTTTGCGCACGCAGCATCCACATAAAAAGCCAGGCGTGATGGTGCACACCCAGAGGCAGAAAGAGCCTCAGGGTTTGCGAGGTAGGTGATCTAGTTGAATCAGTGAGCCTTAGATTTAGTGTGAGACACTATCTCAAAACAAACAAAGGCCGGAGATATGGCATAGTGGTAAAGGCGCTTGCCTGCAAAGCCTAAGGACCCAGGTTCCATTTCCCCAGGACCCACGTAAGCCAGATGCACAAGGTGGTGCATGTGTCTGCAGTTCGCTTGCAATGACTGGAGTCCTGGCGCGCCCATTCTCGCTCGCTCTCTCTTTACCTCTTTCCCTTTCTCTCTCTCCCTCCCCCCCTCAAATAAATAAATAAAATATTGAAAGCAAAACAAAACACATCAAAATGGATGGGCTGGGGAGATAGCTTAGAAGACCCGAGTTCACTCTTCAATGCCAAGTAGAATACTGGGTGTGTTGGTACACACCTGGAATCCCAGTGCTGGGGAGGCAGAGAGATAAGATGATTCCAGAAGGTTACTGACTAGTCAGCCTAGCCTAATCAGCGAGTTCCAGGCCAATGAACAATCCTGTCTCATAAAGAGGTGGACAATGTACAAGGATCACCCCATCCCCCCACACTACAATATTAAGATTAAAGAAGTTATAAATATTGCTTCTTGGCCTTTTGGCTAAGATCAAGTGAAGAAGTTACCAAAAAATGCAAATAATATAATTCTGTGTGTTCAGAAATATGTTTATACCATGCATTACTCACCAAATGGTTAGCATTGGCTACCTGGGGGTGAAGTGAACTTTTCCCAATGTCTTTTGTTTATTATTTTTTAAAAATAAATTATTTCGTTTATTTATTTATTTATTTATTTATTTATTTATTTATTTAATTTTTGGTTTTTCGAGGTAGGGTCTCACTCGAGCTTAGGCTGACCTGGAACTTACTATGTAGTCTCAGGGTGTTCTGGAACTCACAGTGATCCTCCTACCTCTACCTCTCAAGTGCTGGGATTAAAGGTATGTGCCACCACACCTGGCTATATTTTATTTTATTTTTTAAAATATTGTATTTTTATTTATTTATTTCAGAGAGAGAGCGAGAGAGAGAGAGCGAGAGAGAGAGAGACTGAGCGTTCCAGTGCCTCTAGCCACTGTAAATAAACTCCAGATGCATGTGCCACCTTGTGCATCTGGCTTACGTGGGTCCTGGGGAATCAAACCTGGGCCCTTTGGCTTTGCAGGCAAGTACCTTAACCACTAAGGCATCTCTCCAGCCCTTAAACATATATTTAAATATTTTTATTTATTTATTTGTTTGAGAGAGAAAGAGGCGAGAGAGAGAGAGAGAGAGAGAGAGAGAGACAGAGAGACAGAGAATGGGAATGAGTGCTCCAGGGCCTTCAGCCACTACAAATGAACCCCAGATGCATGTGGCACCTTGTGCATCTGGGTTAAATGGGTCCTGGGGAATCGAACTTGAGTCCTTTGACTTTGCAGGCAAGCACCTTAACCACCAAGCCATCTCTCCAGCCCCAATGTCTTTTATGATATTTGAATGTCTCATGATGAATATCTACTACCTTTATATTTATTTATTTTGTTTTTTCTAGGTCTCAGGCTGGCTTTGAACTCACTGCGATCCTCCTACCTCTGCCCCCCAAATGCTGGGATTAAAGGTGTGCGCCACCATTCTCAGCTACCTTTATATTTAAAACAAATTTCAAGACGGAACAAGAGGCATCTCACCCAGGTAAACGAAGTAGGGGGCAATGATGCTGCCCACTCGAGAGGCCATGGAGGTGATGCCCACGGCCATGTTCCTGACCTGGGTGGGGTAGAGCTCTGCAGTGAAGACGTACAGCATGGAGAAGGCAGAGGTGACCCCAAATTTCCCCAGCATCACCAGACCAATAGACAGGAAGTTGTAATCTAGAAAACATCAAAAATAGAGCGTTTGAGCCTGTAAGCCAAAATAAACCTCTTTTTTTCTCCATAAGCTGCTGTTGGTTGGGCGATTTCTACCAGCAATGCAAACCTGACTGCAACTCCTACCATGCTCAGCATTTTATGTGGGTACTGGGGATTGAACTCAGGTCCTCATGCTTGCAAAGCAAGCACCTTATTGACGAGCCATCTCCCTAGTCCTGACAGTTGTTTTATTTATTTATTTTTGGTATGTGCCTATATGTGCAGTGTGTCTTAGTGAATATATATCTATATGTGTGTGTTCACATGTACAGTGTACTTGCACACATGTGTGCATGCATGAGACCACAGGTCAACGTCAGGTGTACTCCTCTGCCACTCTCCAACTTATCTTTTTTATTTTTATTTAAAAATATTTTTATTTTATTTATTTATTTGAGAGGGAGAAAGAGGCAGAAAGAAGGAGGGAGGGAGGGAGGGAGAGAGAGAGAGAGAGAGAGAGAGAGAGAGAGAATGGGTGTGCCAGGGCATCTAGCCACTGTAGATGAACTCTAGACACATGTGCCACCCTGTGCATCTGGCTTACGTAGGTACTGGAGAATCAAACCTGGTTCCTTTGGCTTTGCAGGCAAGCGCCTTAACTGCTAAGCCATCTCTTTAGCCCTCCAACTTATTTTTAATATATTTTATTTATTTATTGGAGAGAAAGAGAGAGGTAGAGGGAGAGGTGGGGGGAGAATGGGTACGCCAGGGCCTCCAGCCACTGCAAATGAATTCCAGATGCATGTGCCACCTTGTAGATCTGGCTTACATGGATACTGAGGAACTGAACTGAGTCCTTAGGTTTCGCTGGCAAGCACCTTAACCACTAAGCCATCTCTCCAGCCCTCCAACTTATTTTTTGAGACAGGGTTTCTCACTGAACCTAGAACTCACCCATTTGGTTTGACTCGTTAGCCAGTGAGCCCTGGGGATCCATTGTGACAGCTGTTTTTTAAGGTTTGTTTGTTGTTTTTTCAAAATTGTTTTTGAGATAGGGTTTCATATTCCAGGCTCATTTCTAAGCTGAGTAACTCCTGATCCTCCAGCCTCTACATCCTAAATGCTCTAGTTATAGGTATGTGCCACCAAGCACAGCTAGGTCAGTTGTTCTGAACACAGGAAACGTCATAATCTCGACTACATGAACTGTGGTGGTTTATGATGTGCAGCTGTGTGAGTCACCAGGGAGCCCGGGGCAGCTCGCTTGTCCCACGTGCTGGACCCTGGCGCGTGTGGGTCAGCCGTGTGTTCCCCACCGCGGTCTAGCGCACGCAGAGCCCCAGCGGTGTCCTGAAACGTTCTGCAGATGCCCTCTGCCTCCCAGCGCCGCTCGTCATGAGCGTATTTGCACACTGGGAGTCTGCACTGTTGACTGACTGGCTTGTTTCTGGAAAGCTGTCAGTCTTGTCTAGCTTCTCACCTGCAGGTACCACCTGAATCAAGAGGAGGACCCCTCCTCCAAAGAACAGCACCCCAGCTATGATGTAGCGCCGGGGCAAGGTACGCAGCAGCAGCCAGGCCAGGAAGTAAGCAGGGACTTCAATCAGGGCCGAGAGGAAGCAGTTCAGGTAGGCATCGCCGTGTAAATTCGGAGCATCCAGGGACAAGGCAAAGTAGCCCACTGAGGTTGACATCCTGCAAGACAGACACACAGGGAAGAGGACAGAAAAGATAGCCTTCGGCACTCCAAACTTTTGTTAAGATAAGTTGGGGTTGTGAACTAAAATTCACAGGAAGGGGCTGGGGAGTTGGCTCAGTGGTTACAGATGCTTGCTTACAAAGTCTGATGGCCTGGACCCCGTTGCCCAGAACCTACACGGAGCCAGATGCACAAAGTAGCACATGCGTCTGGAGTTCATTTGCAGCAGCCAGAGGCCCTGGCACACCCATTCTGTCTCTCTCTCAAATAGATAAATGAATAATAAAACATTTTTAAAAATTACAGGGAGGGCTGGAGACATGGCCCAGCGATTAAGGTGCTTGCCTGCAAAGCCTAACCACCTGAGTTTGATTCCCTAGTTTCCATGTAAAGCCAGAGGCACAAAGAGTAGCATGTATCTGGAGTCTGTCTGCAGCAGCTGGAGGCCCTGGTGCACTCTCTCTGTCTCTTTCTGCTTAAAACTAATACACACACTCACACACATATATTTGGAAAAATTTCACAGGGAGAAGCCACGCCTGTGTTAAGCACTCCAGGCTGGTTAGTACTTTGGTGATTATAGGGGATTGGAATGTTGCAGGTCCATATCAGATTATCTGGTGCTATCTTAGCCCCTTAAATAGTCATCCATTGCCCATCTCTGTGTGTGACCTAACATCCTGTGACTATTAGGCAAAGTCTTTGGAATGCACAGACTTAGCTTGAACCAAACCAAAAGCTAAGCATGTGGCCACATAGCATTTGAGGTTTATAAATTTCTCCACTGTGCTATAACCTGAATGTACCCGGTGCATTTGAATGTGTACGAGAAGTGTTTTGATTTATGACTTTCCTTGTTCTGATACTATAAAAACTTCATGAAATTGTTAACATGTTGGAATATAGAATTTGGGGTAACTTCAATCTGTGGTTTTTGGCCATGGCCACTCATATTTGACTCCAGAATAAACTATGTTTTATCCCCTTTGAGGTGAGAGCTGTTTTTTTTTTTTTTTTTTTTTTTTTTTTTTTCCATTTTCAGTGGGCTACATCTTGTGTCCTATAGGCAGCCCCTAAGCCACATGGGTCTATTCAAGTTGAAATAAATTAAAGTGAAATTAAATACAAGTTCAGTTCCTTATTTCAAGTGTCCAATAGCTTGTGGCTAATGGCTAATATATTGGGCAATGCAGACAAATTTCCATCATTGCAGAAAGTGCCCTTGGACAGTGCTAGTCTAAGTAAACCAGTGTTCAACAGTGATGACTTCCCTGTGTGGAGATGTGCTTAATCCAGTCATGACCAAAAAGCAGAGGATACATTAAGAATGTTTTCAGGAACACCTCGGGCCATAACAGTGCAAGGTGACGGACATAAAAATGGATCCCAAACCAAATGAAAAATCAAACTTCGTAGCCGGGCGCGGTGGTGCACACCTTTACTCCCAGCACTCGGGAGGCAGAGGAAGGAGGATTGCTGTGAGTTCAAGGCCATCCTGAGACTACATAGTGAATTCCAGGTCAGCCTGGATTAGAGCAAAACCCTACCCTGGGTGGGTGGGTAGTAGGGGGACAAACAAACTTTGCAGCCACTGGGGAGCTTCGTGATGTTCACACGTAGGAATAAGAGCGGTTCGAGTGGAGCTGGCGGCTCGGTGACTATTGGCTCCACCACATCACTGCTGGACATGTATTTGCGTGGTCGACATGCACAGACACGTGAGGACGAAGGCAGCCCACAGTGGGGAAAGCTATGTGCCCAGGACACACTTAACTCAGAGGCATAAACTCTCTCAACGAATTTGTTTTTTTCTTCTAAATGTGAAACGGGATGGCTCTAACAATAGACTGGGTGCAGCCCAAACCAGTTCTGATGATTAACTTTTTTGCCCCTGCCATCTCTGAGATGGCTAGATGATTATGAATTTTTCTCTTCCTTGTTTCTTGGGAAAATGGCTTAAAATCCCTCGCTAGTTCACTACTGGAGAGTGGAGCACGTTGCCAGGCCTCTAGTCCAGGCAGGGGGGAGGCGGGCTACCCCGACCTTGGAAAGCAGCTGCGGATTTAGCAGCCATGCTTTCGTTTCCAGAGTGTCATGGGCCGCAAGCCCTCGCTCAGGAGGGAAAGACCCCTTCCCTGGTGGGCCCCGGGACTGTGCACTAGCTACTGATGCTGGTAATCGTTCCTGTGTCTAGTTCCATGAATCAGACGGAGGCATTGCTAGGTAACTTAGACTTCCACAACTTTCATGCTGCTGTGGGAAAACCCCAGGCCTCGTAATGTTTTCCTGAATTAAAATCAGCTGCATGCTTGGGCGCACAGGCCCGCACCTCCGGAGCACGCATGGCTTACCACAGCAGGACAGACATCATGGTTATTGTGGCAATGTTCCGAGTTCTGAACAGGTCCAGAATGAAAACTTTCGGCTGCTTCGAGGAGTGTAGTTCCTGGAGCTAAAATAATGCAAGGAACCATGAAATGAAGAGGTAGGCAGGAAGCACCTGGAGAGCCACATAACAGCACCAAAGGATCAGGCGGACCAACACTTGCCACTTCCATAGGGCCCTTGTTGAAATGCAGACGTCCAGCCTCCCACCCAACCCCCAGTATGGAGGTCTGGGAATCTGTATATCAACAGCTTGTGAGTGACTGTGATGAGCATCCAGGTTTGGAAACCTCAGAACAAGAATATTTTTTTCTGAGCTGGACGTGGTGGCACACGTCTTTAAAAATAAAAAAAAAGAATATTCTTTTTGCCAGGGCCTCAGCCACTGCAACCAAACTCCAGACACTTGTGCCACCTAGTGGGCATGTGAGATCTTGCGCTTGCTTCACCTTTGTATGTCTGGCTAACGTGGGATCTGGAGAGTAAAACATGGGTCCTTAGGCTTCACAGGCAAATGTCTTAGCCACTAAGCCATCTGTCTAGCCCAAAGAATATTCTTGAATCCAATGGTTGACTGTGGTCTGGAGCCACCTGAATGTCTCTCCATCAAATACATGAGTCCGTTGAAGGTACTTCTTCCAAAGCCAGGGAAGGGCTGGAGAGATGGCTTAGCAGGTAAGGTTTTTGCCTGCAAAGCCAAAGGACATAAGTTTGATTTCCCAAAGCCAGGGAAGCTCAAGTTGCTTTTCAAGATGTCCAAGTTAATGTTGCTGTCTCTAATGTGAAGTTAAAAAGGCACAGTTACTTGTGACCTAATTTCTTAATACAGGCACTTAAAGCTTATGTCTGCCTCCATTGTGTCCCAAAGGTTTTGGTATGTTGTGTTCTCATTATCATTTGATTCTATGACTTTTTAAAATTTCTTCATTGACCCATTCATCATTTAGTAGTGTATTGTTTAGTTTCCATGATTTTATGTGTGCTGTATAGCTTTTCTTGCTGTTGATTTGTAGTTCAATCTCATTGTGATCAGATACAGTGCAAGGAATTATTTCAATTTTCATATATTTGTTAAGATTTGCTTTGTGTCCTAATATATGGTGTATTTTAGAGAATGTTCCACATGCTGCTGAAGAGAATGTGTATTCTGCAGCATTTGGATGAAATGTTCTGTAGATATCTGTTAGGTCCATTTGTTCTATGACCTCATTTAATCCAGATGCCTCTCTGTTTATTTTTTGCCAGCATGACCTGTCAATGATGAGAGTGGGGTGTTGAAGTCACCCACTACCACTGTGTTTGCTGGTATCTGTGACCTTAATCCTATCAGTGCTTGTTTGATGAAATTGTCTACTTTATGATGCTTTCATATATGCAGCTGTCATCTCCACAACAACACTGCAAACTTCTTGAAGACAGGAGTGCCAACAACAATGCAATAAAGACTAATAAACACAGTCCTGCAAGGCAGAGGCACTCGCCACTCCCAGTTCAGTTTACAAAAACTGGGGAGTGACCTCTTTTTTTTTTTTTGCAAGTATATGTGTGTGTAGTATGTATGGTTATTCATATGTATGTGGTACATGTGTGTGGTGTGCATGTGTGCATGTATGCATGTTCATATATGTGTAGTACTAAAAACCTAGTCAAAAGCCTATGGCGAGGGAGGTCATAAGGCCTAGCAGGGAAGCTACTATTATTGTCTGACTGAATGGATATATTATGCCCACCAAGCTGCCCTCTAAATACTTATGTTTATGTCCATGCATTAATGTGGGTTAGAGAAGCTTCTCTTTTCAGATGGTGGTGAGCACTGGGGAGACCGAAACTCATCAAAGTGCTGAGAAATGACAGTGTGGTGTTCAGCACGGAGGGACATCTCTATCACTCCCTTCAAGGCACAGGGACCTTTGATTGCGGAAGAGGTGGCGGAAAGAATGTGAGAGCCCAAGGATAGGGAGGAGGGCTTTGGGACACTGTCTTCCAGACGCAGGCTGGTCACTGCATTCATGACCTCACAGAGGATGACACTACTTACACAAGACCTACTTGATATGAGGGCAAAAAATAAAAAAAGTAAAAAAAAAAAAAAAACAAAGAAAACTCACCCCCCCCCCAATATAGATGATATCAAAATAGAAGGACTAGTTGGAAAGAAAGGGTGATGTGGGAAGGGACACAAAAGAGGGTTGTGGGAAATTATGATCAGGGTACACTGTATGTATGTATGGTATTTTTTAAAGATTTATTTATTAGAGACAGAGAGAGAGAGAGGGATAGAGAGAGATAAAGGGAGAATGGGCACACCAGGGCCTCGAGCCACTGCAAATGAACTTTAGATGCATGTGCCACCTATCAAAGGCTTACGTGGGACCTGGAAAACCAAACCTGGGTCCTTAGGCTTCACAGGCACGTGCCTTAACTGCTAAGTCATTTCTTCAGCTTGGGTTTTTTTTTTTTTTTTCTTTTTGATTTTTCGAGGTAGGGTCTCGCTCTAGCCCAGGCTGACCTGGAATTCAGTTTGTAGTATGGCCTTGAACTCATGGTGATCCTCTTACCTCTGCCTTCTGAGTACTGGCATTAAAGGTGTGCGTCACCATACCTGGCATGTATGGAGTTTTAAAAGTTGCATTTTATGCAAAAAAAAAAAAAAGATTCAGGGGTACAGGGTGGAGTAGCCCTCAACCATGGTATTTTTTTGTTTGTTTGTTTGGTTTTTTGAGGTAGGGTCTCACACTAAGCTAAGCTAACCTGGAATTCACAATGTAGTCTCAGGCTGGCCTTGAACTCACGGCAATCCTCCTACCTCTGTCTCCCAAGTGTTGGGATTAAAGGCATGCGCCACCACGCCCAGGGTCAACCAACCTGAAGGAGGTGTGACGGCTAATCCCAATTGTCTGCTTGACAGAATCTGGCATGGAGCAGGAAACATGACTCTGGGCGAGTCTGGGAGGGCATTCCCAAAAAGAATGAACTGAGAGGGGAAGACCCCTTCAGAGTAAGTGGTACCTTCCCACTGGTGGCCCAGATAGAAAGAGGTCAGAGAAAACAAAAACAAAAAACAGCAACAGTGTTGGCGCACTTTTCTTTCTTCCTCCCCGAGTCACTCTATCGTTACGGCGCCGCCGTCCTCCACTGGCCTGGGGCTCCACCTTCTTGGCCCTTCCACTGTGGACTGGCAGTCAGCGACTCTGCAGGAACCTTCCAGACCCTCAGTGCGCCATTGGGGCTGCTGAGGCATTTGGCTTTGGGGACTGAGCAGCTACCTGCCTCTCCAGTCTGCAGACAGCCACTGCTGTTCTCCCCAATCCTGTCATTAAGCCATTCCAGTGAATTCCTTTTATAACAAATATACATCCTATGGTTCTGTTCCCTACAGAACCCTGCCCCATGGAGGTAGATATTGAAAGGTCATCAATACATGACTTTGTCAATGGTTTGGAGCAATGTCAATAAAAAGTTGAAGATAAGCTTACAAAATAAAGGGAACTACTCACTAAGAAATTTTTGTACATTATTATATGTATATTGTGGATTCTTTTTGCACTTAATTCTTTTTGGTGACACTGAAGATCAAATGCAAGACACTGAGTGCTCCACCATTGAGTTATATCCCTGATATTGATCTTAATTCATAAATAGCTCTTTAAGGTAGACTTTTAAAAATATTTACTTATTTATGAGAGAGAATGGACACACCAGGGCCTCTAACCACTGCAAATGAGTGTGCCACATTGTACAATTGGTGTTATAAGGGTACTGGGGAATTGAACCTGCGTTCTTAGGCTTTTTAGACAAGCACCTTAACCTCTGAGCCATTTCTCCAGCCCTAGACTTTAAAAAATATATTTATTTATTTATTTGACAGGGAGAAAAAGTCAGAAAGAGAGGGAGAGACAGAATGTGCTCGCTAGGGCATCCAGCCACTGCAAACGAACTCCAGATGCACACGCCCCCTGTGCATCTGGCTTATGTGGGTCCTGGGGAATCCAACCTGGGTCCTTTGGCTTTGCAGGCAAGTGCCTTAACTGATAAGCCATCCCTCCAGCTCCCTAGACTTTTTTTTTTTTTTTTAAAGAGAGGGATGTTTCACTATGTTGCCCATGCTATCTTTAAACTCCTGGGCTCCAGTGGTCCTTCTGCTATAGCCTCCTGAATAGCTGGGATTGCAGATGCATACTGCTATGCTTAGCTGGATTTTATCTGAGAACGTAAACATAATTGTGTTTCTAACACCTAGCACAGCACCTGGTACATAGTGGGCACTTAAATAATACTGAATTAGGAGCTGGAGAGATGGCTTAGAGGTTAAGGTACTTGCCTGCAAAGCCAAAGGACCCGGGTTTGAATCCCTAGGACCCAGATAAGTCAGATGCACAAGGTGGTGCACATGTCTGGAGTTTGTCTGTGGTGGCTGGAGGCCCCGGCATGCCCATTCTCTCTTTCTCTTTCAAATAAATAAATAAAAATTTAAAAAGTGAATATTGAATTAGAGCTGGGCAGGTGACCTAGCAGCTAAAAGCTCTTGCATGAAAACCCTGCTGGCCTAGGATTCCAGTCTCCAACACCCACGTAAAGCCGGTCACACCAAGTGCCACATGCATCTGGAGTTCGTTTGCAGCAGCAGGAAGCTCTGGTGCACTTGTGTGCTTTCCCTCCCTCCCTCTCTCTGTAATAAGTAAATGCAGGCTGGAGAGATGGCTTAGTGGTTAAGGCGCTTGCCTGCGAAGCCTAAGGACCCAGGTTCGATTCCCCAGTACCCACATAAGCCAGATGCACAAGGTGGCACGTATGTCTAGAGTTTGTTTGCAGTGGCTAGAGGCCCTGGTGCACCTATTCTCTCACTCTTTCTCCCCTCCTGCCTCTTCCACTGTCTCTCAAATAAATAAATAAATAAAAATGTAATAAATAAATAAATACTAAATGACACTAAATTCTATACAACAGAGAATGCAGAGCTGATCTCCAGAGGGGGTGTTTGCGGGAGATTACTCACCTCTATCGGATCGAATACCACTGCAGGAGCAGCGATGCTGTTCTTCATTGCAGCTTTCTGGATGATCTCTTCAGCCTCGCTGACTCTTCCTTGAGATATCAGCCACCGGGGAGATTCAGGAATAAACCTAGAATTCATTTTCAATGCTTTATAGACTTTCACGCCAGCAAGGTTTGATACTAGCAACCCCAAGCCTCCTGCAGATCATGTTAGTGTTCCAAACACTCTAGTTTTCTTTAAGTATACATTTTCATGGTTAATTGACACTAGGCTACACATTTCTAGGGTACAGGATGATGTGTCAGTACATCTACACCATGCATAATGACTGGTTGTCCTTTTTTTTTTAACCACGCCTCCTAAGATTGGTTCAAAGCAATAAACAGAAGCTTGCTCTAGTTTCAACCTTCTTATCAAATTGCAGAAGTGAGCTTAAATTCTGCCTATGACCAGAACCAGACCATGAGGGATGTCCTTAACTACAGATGTGTTTTAAGTGGCTCCTAAAAACCAGCATGGCCACTAGACTGTTAATGCCCAAAACAAGGGCCTGGGTTTCCAGTGTGCCCATGCACGGGAAGGTTCTTGTGTGCTGGTGTTTATTAGGGTAGAGGAAGGCCCAGGGCACCTGTGGCCCAAGGTCTTGTCCTGCAGGCAGAGGGGAAGGAGAGGGCCTGGTCACCACCTGCGTCTTGACTGCATGGCTTTCGGCAGCTTCCCAAATCAGCAAACACCCCAGCAAGTCAGTGAGTACTCCCAACAAGTCTGTGAGTACCCCAAGTCAGTGAGTACTCCCAATAAGTCAGCGAGTATCCCAAGAAGTCAGTGAGTACCCCAACAAGTCTGTGAGCACCCCAAGAAGTCAGTGAGTACCCCAGCAAGTCAGTGAGCACCGCAATAAGTCAGTGAGCACCTCAACAAGGCAGCCATCACTCCAAGTTTCTAGGAGATGTGATCCCATGTTGTTTCCTTTATTTGTATGTCTAGAAACTCAATTTTTTTTTTTTTTTTTTTTTTTTTTTTTTGGTTTTTCGAGGTAGGGTCTCATTCTAGCCCAGGCTGACCTGGAATTCATTATGTAGTCTCAGGGTGGCCTCGAACTCATGGCAATCCTCCTACCTCTGCCTCCCGAGTGCTGGGATTAAAGGCGTGCACCACCACGCCTGGCTAGAAACTCAATTTTTAAAAAGTGATATTGTCTATATCCAGTTATAACTGATGTTCAAACACAGTTGCAAATACAGGACTGTAGTATTTTTCTCACTTTCTTGTTTTCCTGACTCGAGTGTCGGGACTTAAGTTTTCTAAGTAAGTTACAAGCAGCGGATACACAGACTCCCGCCATGACCAGGCCTCAAAACCGTGCTTGTAATCAGCTCAGAGCAGAACACAGCCTATCACATGGCCAGCCACTGGCTCCCTTCCCCGGCCCACCAGTACATAGCTGGAAAATGAGCCTGGCTTACGTTTTCCCACAGTGTGTTTTACGTTGTCCTGGAGGAACTGTGATGATGTTAGGTCTCAGACCTTCACTAATTAGACATTTATGAAATTCCTTACATCCATGACGTCCAGTACAGTAGTCTTGAACCATATATGGTCAATGGATAGCTGGCATGATCACAAAAATGGCCAAATAACTTTATTTAATTTTAATATGAATAATTAGCAGTTTTATTATATGTTGCCTGGACATCTCTACTTCTAGCAATCTTTCCCCAGCCAAATTATGCTTAGAAATATCTTTTCTTTCTTTCTTTGGGGTGGTGGTGGTGATGGTGGCTTGAGACGGGGTCTCACGTAGCCTAGGCTGGCTTCAAATGCCCTATGTAGCCAAGGATGACCTTGAACTCCTAATCCTCCACCTACACTTACTGAATGCTGGGATTATAGGCACGTACCACCACCCCTGGCTCCTTCCTTCCTTTCTAAAGGGTCTCATAGCCATCACTGACCTCAGCTGCCTAGTGTTTGGTCAGCCTGAAATGGCAAAGCTTTCTCCATTTTGTATCCAGGCCCCACTGGTATCCCCAGCCCCTAACACATACATACACTCCAGTTGCTCTTGTGGCTATTTATAGTCAAGCCTTTCAAGGGGAGCTTGGGACATAAAAATTTCCCAAAGCACAAGCAGTGGCGCTGGGTAGGCGCCTCCCCTATTCCTAGCCCGCCATACTTAGGGTCATGGGATAGCTGCTTTCAAATTGCCTTGACTTTTTTTTAATATTAAAAAAAAATTTTGCTCATTTTTATTTATTTATTTGAGAGTGACAGAGACAGAAAGAGGCAGACAGAGAGAGAGAGAAAATAGACATGCCAGGGCCTCCAGCCACTGCAAATGAACTCCAGGCACCCCCTTGTGCATCTGGCTAATGTGGGTCCTGGGGAATTGGGCCTCGAACCGGGGTACTTAGGCTTCACAGGCAAGTGCTTAACCGCTAAACCATCTCGCCAGCCTTCTTTTTTTCTTTTTTTTTAGTTTTTTGAGGTAGGGTCTCGCTCTAGTCCAGGCTGACTTGGAATTCACTATGTAGACTCAGGCTGGCCTCAAACTCACTGTGATCCTCCTACCTCTGCCTCCCAAGTGCTGGAATTAAAGGTATGTGTGCCACCATGCCCAGCTTTTCAAATTGCCTTGACATTTTTAGTATACAACACCTCAAGGTTCTCTGATCATTTCAAATGCAGGTGGAGCCAAGTGAGGTGGCATACTATAGCTTGAGATGAAATGGGTGGGGTCTTCCTGGAGAGTGTGTCTTTATCTGAGTGGCAGCCCAAGGACCCCACCCCCCGCTGGCTGATGGTTCCAGAAGCCTCATCACCAAGGACAGAATGTCCAGGAGAAAGCGATTTTGTTTTTACTAGGAAAATGAAGATGCCGTTGTTAAACTTTCAGGAGGAGCCCTTGGCTCGTTCATTGCTGGCCCCTAGGTGCTCTGTCTGGGGAAGTCTTGTCCCTATACCATGTGCCCAGAGCCAGGAGTACTTGGGGGCCAATCCATGGTGGGGAGGCAAGAGCTTTCCTGAGGGCGCGGCGAGGCAGCTCTGGCAGCAGGTCTTCCCTGCTGGAGCTCCTGCGCCTGACCTTCATGGGTGTCCTGACGCGGTCCTGGGCAAAGACCTCCTAACCTGTACATGGGCCACTTAAGAGTCCTTCTGCTGTCCTCTCTCAGAAAAAGTCATCCCATAATAAAGCTGAGTACAACGCGTTGTTGATACTGTCCTCGGGCTGGAGAGACGGCTCAGCAGCTAAGGTGCTCGCCTGCAAAGCCCAACGACCGGTGCTCCCTTCCCCAGCACCCACGTAAAGCCACATATATAAGGTGGCACACGCATCCAGACTTCATTTGCAGTAGCTAGAGGCCTTGGCGCACCCAAGGCAGACCTTCCTGACCATTTCCCGGGTAGATGTCACAGGGTGGCCACCAGGCCTACACTGTCATAGAAAGCAATCAAAGAAACTTAGTGACACAGTCATGATAGCAGGTAGAGATCAAGGAGTTCAGTAAAGCCAGTCACTTCTAAAAGATTAAGTGTTGATGTAATGAAATCAAACCAAGATGAATTGATGATAGGAAGAAAGAGAAAAGAGAGAGAGAGACAGAGAGAGAAGGGGGAGGGAGGGAGAGAGGGAAAAAGAGAGAAAGAGAGAGGTTCAGAATACAAATCTCCTTTCTTTTAATCTGAAAAGTAAAGACATGGAAAATTCCAAAGGGGTGTGGCTAGTAACTTACTCCACTTTTTAAGAAAAGTGCTCTTTTACCTGAAATCTCCAGTTAATCCTATTGGGTAAGACTGGGGCTAAAATCTCCAAACTTTGTTATTCTTACAACTCCGTGTCAAAATTGAGTTGGAGCAGTGCTGAGGGCACCGGTCAGTGGTAGAGACCTTGTCTAATATGCACAAGGCCTTAGGTTCAGTCCTGAGAATGAAAGGAATGCTTCAGATCAGGGGAATGTTGCAGTAGGAGAGGAGAACTTTTCTCTAAGATTCTTTAAACCAAAGTCATTGGTGGTGGGGGCGGGGGGCAGGGCTTAAGGATATAGCTCAGTTGGTAGAGTGCTTGCCAAACATGCGCGATAAAGCCTTGGGTTCCATTCCCAGCACACAGAACCAGGCACTCCAGAGGTAGAGGCAAGAGAATCAGAAAGTTCAAGATCACCCTGAGCTACACAGTGAGTTTGAGGCCAGTATGGAGTCAATGAGACTCTGTCTCAAAAAAAAAAAAAAAAAAATACAAAAAGTAATGTCACCTTTCAAAAGCGGGGCATGGTGGCACATGCCTTTAATCCCAGCAGGTGGGAGGCAGAGGCAGGAGGATCACCATGAGTTCAAGGAAGGCCACCCTGAGACTACATAATGAATTCTAAGTAAGCCTGAGCTAGAGCGAGACCCTGCCTCAAAAAGACAAAAAAAAAAAAAAAAAAAAAAAAAGTAATGTCACCTTTCAAAACAAACTTTCTAAATAGGCACATCTCAGATGTTAATCACGAAGAGCAATTACAAGTCCCTTGGTCTCTGTGGGACATTGGATCTGGGACCCCTGGTAGATTCCAAAACCCTCTAATGCTCCAGGTCTTCACTGGAAACCACACGGCTGGGCACAGGGGTTAGTGTACCTGGAGTCCAGCTACCTGGAGGCTCCGGAGAGAGCAAACCACCAGACCCAGGAGCCCACGAGCAGCCTGGGCACACACAGCCCCGTGCGTCGCGGTGGTGGACAGCCTGCTACCCACAGTGCTGACAAAGGAACCGACCAGGTGTGATGTTTGCACACAATCTATGCGCTCTTCCCGTGTACCGTTTGTCATCTCTGGATTACTCACTTAATCAATGCACATGTAGTTTCATCTTTTGGGGGCTACTGGGGATGGAGGCCAGGACCCTATGCTAGTCAAGCACTCTACCGTTGAGTTACTGCCAGCAAATGCCGTGTCAACCGTTGCTTAGGGAACAATAACAAAGAAGTAGCGGAACATGTTCAGAACAATATTTTCTGAGCCTCTGTTGCCGTGAGCCCATAGGTGCAGAATGTATGTGAACACAGGGCCAAGGGTCCTGAGGTTGACTAGAGAAGGAGGATTTCCAGAGACAGAGACAGGCCAAAAGCAGAGTCGGGGTTAACAACAAAACCCAAGAAACAGTGCCAACTCCACCAACAGCAAGGGCAGCAGGCAGTGGGTTGGGGAGAGTCTGGGAGAGGACTGGAATTCTGGAGACCTGAGCTGTGTCGAAGGACACCAAGCCCCGGGGCGTGTGCCCGCCCACACTGCGCGGCAGCGACTGGGGTGGCCGGGAAGGCGCTCTGCGGCTAGCTGCCGTGGAGGGCATGCAGACCCAGCTCGCGAGCGCCGGGCATCGGCTCCGCGTGTGCCCACAGGCCACAGCACAGGGCCGACCGGGAACGGTCACACTCACTCACCACCACAGTGGGACGCACAGCACCCCGGGCAGCGTCAGTGCCAGCAGCAGCATCCGCCAGTCTCTGATGAAGTAAGCAAACAGTGGCAGCACCATGTAGCCAATTGCAAAAAATGTGCACACTCCTAGTGTGGAGAATATAATGCGAACTGACTTGCCAAGAATTTCTGTTCCTGTTCAAAACAAGGGAGGAGTATTAGCATTTTGACCCTCTTTAACATCTGCTGTTTGAAACAGGCTCTCATCTATCTATCTATCTATCTATCTATCTATCTATCTATCTGTCTGTCTATTTTTTGCAGTAGTGAGAACTGAACCAGGGACCTCATGCATACTAGGCAAGTATCCTGCCAATGAGCTATATCATTACCTGGAAGTTGGAGTCCAAGCCACACCTCTCAGAAAAGTCTGGGGAAAAGGCATCTCTGCGTGTCATGTCTTAGAGCAGGAACGTCTTTGTGTGTGTGCACATGCATGTATGTGTGTGTGGGGGGACACATGTGTGTACAGGTGTGGGGGCGCTTGTGTGTGGCAGCGGGCGAAGGCCAGGGGACAACCGTGGGTGTCTCTCCTCAGAGATGTCATGCACCTCTTTTTGAAGCATCAGCCCAGAGCTCACAAATTAGGCTGGCCTGGCTGGCCAGAGAGCCTCAGGGATCCACCTCTCTGCCTCACCCGTGCTGGGATTACAGGCAACACCCCATCATGCCAGAGAATTGTTTTCCTTTTCTTTTTTTCGGGGGGGGGGGTTCAAGGTAGGGTCTCACTTTAGCTCAGGCTGACCTGGAATTCTCTATGTAGTCTCAGGGTGGTCTCGAACTCATGGTGATCCCCCTAGCTCTGCCTCCCGAGAGCTGGGATTAAAGGCATGCGCCACTACGCCTGGCTCTCCTTTTCTTTTTTGATGTGGCTGTAGGGCTGAACGTGAGGGCCTCATGCTGGTGAGGCCAGTGCCTTGCTGACAGCTTTACATGGGAAAGGCCATCCTTGGTCTACCACAGCCGTCCCAGGGGACCACCCTCCTCAGAAGGATGCGTTTTCAGAATTAGAGTCCCAATAATGGATTTTCAGAATAAGAGACCCAACGTGGGCAGCAGAGACCCCCTAGTCCAGGAGCTGAGTGGTGGCTCTTCTGAGGGGCTTCATGGAGTCGGGGAGTGGGTGGCCTGTGCTAGAACGCTCAACTCTAATGAACAGACACTGCCCACCGGGAGACAGCGGGGGCCCAGTTGTCAGGACATCCTTCTACCCGTGAATGTAGAGACACCCAGGAGCCAGCTGGCTTTGGGTGCCCGGAGCAGTCTCCCAGCACTAGGCTGGCTTCCTCCCGGCCACGTTGTCTCTACAGATCAGCCCTAGGCAGACAGTCATCTCGGTGGGGACAGCAAAGAGGGCCCCGCTCAAGATGGCAGCGCCATGGGTGCCAACCACCGCCGTGGAGGCCGGGCAAGGCCGGAGCGCGCGTGGGGTCAGCACTGTCTGGGGAAGGGCCTGCCAGCAGCCGCGGCATCTGCTCCGCACATCACTGGCGCGTGACTCAGCAGCAGACCTTCCAGAGCTGTGCCTGGGCTCCCGCTCCAGGCCAGGAGTCCAAGTGCAAAGTCCTCTGGTCATTGAGCCCCAGGCCCTCTCCAGTCTCTGTCCCAGGTCCTCTGTCCTGGGGGCAGAGATGTGGCCAAGGGCAATGGCTCTGCCTTTTTGTGTGTGCGTGAGATCTGCCCACTTTACAGAAAAGCACCCCAGAAAATACAGCATAGATTCTGCTGGTTCATACAGATGGTCAACTTGACAGGATCTCGAATCACAAAACTCTGGGCATGTTTGTGAGGGAGTTTCTAGGCTGGGTTAACTGAGGTGGGAAGACTCATCCTAACTGGGACTAGTGGGTCTCAGACTGAATAAAAAGGAGAAAGTGGGATGGAGAGATGGCTTAGCAGTTAAGGCACTTGCCTGCAAAGCCAAGGGACCCAGGTTCAATTCCCCAGGACCCACATGAGCCAGATGCACAAGGGGGCACATGCATCTGGAGTTCCTTTGCAATGGCTGGAGGCCTTGGTGCACCCATTCTCTCTCTGTCCCTCTTTCTCTATCAAACAAATAAATAAATAAATAAATTTTTTTTAAAAAAAAAAAAAAAAAGGAGAAAGCAAGCTGATCACAGCATTCAGCTCTCTGCTTCCTGACTTGGTACAAGATGACCAACTATTCCACGTTCCTGCTACCGACTTCCCCACCCAGAGGGGCCCTCACAATAAACTCTCCCTTCCTCAGGTGTCCTTCCTCAGGCATTTTGTCATAGCCGTGAGAAAAGTAACTAACGCGCAGGCTGTGTAGCTTGGCTTTCAAGAGACTTGTCTTTCTGTGCTCCGGGCTCTACTTATTGTCCAGTACATGTGCTCCGAGGCTGGAACTCGGGACTCAGGTCTTCGGGCTTGCAAGGCTGACTGAGCGATGGAAGTACCTCGAGGCAGACTTTCTTAGTCAGTCTCCGCGTCCTCGGCACGGGCTACCGCTGCTGGCCTCCACTGCCGGCTCCCACCTGTTCTGTGTCGCCTCGTTCCTTCTCCTCCCTCGTCAGAGGTGTACACCCGCACAGTGGATCCCTCATTTGTTTTTTTGTTTAGTTTCTTGAAACAGGATCTCATGTAGCCCAAGCTTTGCTACGTAGCCAAGGATGGCCTTGAACTCCCGATCCTCCTGCTTCCCCCTTGTAGAGTGCTGGGATCACAGGCATGCGCCACTGTATACACAGCTAATGGTTCTCTTCTTCTTCTTCTTCTTCTCCTTCTCCTTCTCCTTCCCCTTCTTCTTCTCCTTCTCCTTTTTCTTCTTCTTTTTGAGGTAGGGTCTCACTCCAGCCCAGGCTGACCTGGAATTCACTATGTAGTCTCAGGGTGGCCTCGAACTCATGGCAATCCTCCTACCTCTGCCTCCCGAGTGCTGGGATTAAAGGCATGCGCCACCACACCCAGCTTGGTTCCCCTTTTGAACAAGCTACTACAAAGCCTGACTGATGGACTGGGGACATGGCTCGGTGGAGTACTTGAGTTCAGATCCCGGGAGAACTGGCCACTATGGCGCTGTCTGCAATCGCAGTGCGCCTGCAGCAAGATGGGAGGTGGAGACAGGAGGATCCTCGGGGAGCTGTCCTGGCACAGCAGATCCATGAGCAATGCCAGACCCTGCCTCAAATACAGCGCAAGGCAAGGGTGTACCTGAGGTTGTCCCCTGATGCCCACGTGCTTGCCACAGCACGCGTGTCTGCACTCACACACGTGACCACGCATACACACACCAACACTGCCCGCAAATCAACAAAGCCCGATTGATTTGAAGGACCGTGCTGTGTGTCTCAGGCAATCCACAATGCAGAACACGGCCCTGACCCCCAGAACCTTCCTCTGCCTATAAATGTATTTCCAAGGGTGACTTCTTTGAGGATCACGAGGGTCATCTCTGATCTTCCCTTATGTTATGAATAACCATCCTGCCATGATCTGACTGCCAATCTCTTTGGCTGGGATCATGACCTGACAATGGACAGAAAGTGCTTTATTCCTAAGCAGAAATTCCCAAGTAAAGCAGTGGAGAGGTGACATGGGAAAGAGAAATCCAAGACCAAGTGAGCCTCTTGTAGAACTGGGAGGCCTGAGAGAGAAGCTGTACTGCTGGGCTGGGGGCTCAGACCAGACCAGAATAGTTAGTGTGAACTCGGAAGTGTTCACACTGTGGGAGACAGCTAGCTGTGCCTTTCTGTGGAATGGTACAAACCCAGATAGTGCACCTTCTTCATTCTCACCGATACGTACTTTTCCTCCCGTAAGCATGGTCAGCATCAACTATATCATCCCACGCCAGCATTTCTGAGAAGGTGCTCTGAGCCATGGTGTAGGAGTACTTTTCTCTTTGACCTCCCACAACAGTTACCTAAGAACTAATGTTACTTCTATTTTACAAAGGCTTCTCCGAGACGTAAAGAGTGAAAGCCACTTGCCTACATTGACGCAGCCACAGCAGTGATAAAAACTGGGCCTGGTGACCCAAATCCTGGCACTCAGGAGGTAGAGACAGGAGGATTGAGAGTTCCAGGCCACCCTCAGCTACACAGATAGTACAAGAGCAGCCTGGGCTACATGAGACCTTATTCAAAAAAAATTAAAATTAGGAGCTAGGGAGAGGCCTCGGTCAGTCAAGTGCTTAGTGCAGAAGCACGAGGACCTCGGTTCACATCCCCGGCGCCCATGGCAATGCTAGGCACGGTGGCACACACTGTACTCCCAGCACTCTTGGGAGGCGGGGATAGGTGGATCCCTGGGGCGAACGGACTAGCCAGATTTGCAGGATCAGTGAGCTGGAGGTGCAGGGAAAGACTCTCAAAACTCATCAAAGCAGAAATTCAGAGGCTGCCAGAGTTCAGCACTAAAGGAGGCTTTTCACGCTCCCGCCAAGGTTCGAGGGGCGGAAAGACTGTAAGAGCCACAGGGTGGGAAGACGTATCCCGAGGCACTGTCCTCCTCACAGAGACTGACTGGTATGCTCCTGACCCCACAGCGAATACCTACAACCCCACCGAAGAGGTTCTTCAGTAGAAGGGGGTGGGGCAGAGGGGATATAAGATTATAACCTGGTGGGAATATGACCAATATGCAATATGTTCATACTGTAAAGTTCATAATACAAAAAGAAAGACCTGGTCTTAATAAATAGAATGGAAAGTGACAGACGGAGGAACTTGACATTGACCTCTAGCCTCCATGTGAATACACAAACACATGTACCAGCACACACGAGTGCCCCCCACACGTAAACATGCATATATACACACATGCACACCACACACACACACACACAACAAACAAACAGTCCCCCTTCTCCCAAACAGTGGTGCAGCCAGGATTCAGGCCGTATCTGTTTGGTCTATAGACATCTATAGGTACGAAGGGAGAACATGACGTGGGACAATGCCTTGGTGCTGTGAGGCAGTCCTTCAGCTGAGCCTCTGGTGGAGACGCGTAAGGGAGGCTGTGAGATCCTTCCTGGCTGGTCACTGAACTAGCTGCTTCCCTGAAAGGAACACTAGGAGAGGTGCCCTGAGTCTGTCAGGCTTTCTGTGCGCTCATGGGTGGTAGACCAGTGGCTGCCAGTGTTGGCTTCCAGCTCTGCTAACTGGGAATCCCTGTACTTCCCTCTCTGCTCCAGAGGCCTTGGCTTCAAGGTCGCTGAGCGTCTCCTGAGTGTGGCACTCTGAGAGCCAAGCCTAAGGACAGGTCCTGGCAAGGGTGAGAAGGGTGAGGACCCGAATAGCTCTAAGAGTGTGCCCACACACGTCCCCTCCACCTGACAGGCTCCCTCTCCCATCGACTGAGGCCTTTCTTTAGTAATCAGCCCCAGGGGTCCCCAGCGACATTCCACACAGAGGCAGGAGGACCGGCACGGGCACCCGCATGTGTGCCCTGAGGTCTGCAGTTCGCCCCAGCTCAAGGACCATGCTTGGGAAATGGGCTGCTAGGAAGGGGTGAGGGGAGAGTGCCCCACAGCAGGCATCAAGAGAGCACGGGTCCTCCAGGCTAAGGCCTCTGTAGCGTGACTTTGGTACGTCTGGCCTCACGGAGTGATGTGTCTACCTTTGCGTAGCTGGGACAAAACACCTGACCAAAGGCAGACGATGGGAAGACATGGCCTATTTTGGCTTGCAGTCTCAAGGGGGAGATCCGTCATGATAGGGGAAGGATGGTAGAGCAGAGGCTAGACATTGCATTAAGTCTTACCAGAGCAGCTGGCATAACGTAGCAAGAGTGAGCTGTGCGCTGGCAAGAAAGAAGCTGGCCCCAAGCCCCACCTCCTCGAGCAAGGCTCCACCCCCATACTGCCACCAGCTGGAGACCAAGCAAAGTCCACGGGGCTACAGGAGACAGCATGTTCAAACCACCCAACGGAGTTACAACTATGAGGACCAAAACGGTGTATGGCAAGTGCCTGGCAGTGCGTCTCTGGTGTGGGGGAGGTTCTCAGATGTCTTCTTGTCTGGATCCAGCAGTGGAAGTGTGCCAGGTACCAAGGGGCGAAACAAAGCACAGGGCCTCTGAGTGGGAGGCCGACTCAGAGCAGGCTCCTGCTCCCCAGAAAACGCTCAGAGACCTCACCACGTTAAGAGACACGGTGATGGTTCATGTTGTCAGTTTGACCAGATTTAGAATCACCATGGAAACAAATCTCTGGGTATGTCTGTGAGGGATTTCCAGATTAGGTTAATTGATTTAGGAAGACCTGCCCTAAAGTGGGTGATATCATCCCATGGGTTGGGCTGCTGGACTACATAAGAAGGAGAAAGTGCGATGGAGAGATGGCTTAGTGGCTAAGGCGCTTGCCTGCAAAGCCAAAGGTCCTAGGTTCGATTCTCCAGCACCCATGTAAACCAGATGCACAAGGTGGCACATGCATCTGGATTTCATTTGCAGCACCTAAAGGCCCTGAAATGCCCATTCTCTCTCTCTATCTGTCATTCAAATAAAATAAAAATTTTTAAAGGAGAAAGTGAGCTGAACACCACCAGTATTCAGCGCTCTCTCTTCCTGACTACAGACACACTGTGTCATAACCTCCCTCAATGATGGACTGTGCCCTTGAGTTATAAGCCAAAATAAAAGCCTCCTTCCTTGCTGGGTGTGGTGGCGCACGCCTTTAGTCCGAGCACTCGGGAAGCAGAGGTAGGAGGATCACCGTGAGTTCGAGACCACCCTGAGACTCCATAGTGAATTTCCAGGTCAGCCTGGAGTAGAGTGAAACCCTATCTCAAAAAAACCAAAACAAACAAACAAACAAACAAAAACCAAAAACAGAAAAGCCTCCTTCCTTAAGTAGCTTTTGCACAGTATTTTGACACAATGAGAATGGTAACTAATACAGATGCTTTTCTGTTCACAGCTTCCCCTCTCTTTTCTAGAAACCTCACAAATCACTCCAGTCAACAGCAACCTTTCTTGCCTCTGGGTGTACCTAGCAATGTTGCCTACCCACCTCAGCCTAGGTCTTCGGTTCGAGGAGACAGTGAGCTCCCTGTGAACAGGCAGGAGAGACTCTGGGCTTCTGCCGGGTCCCCGTCCAGGTCTCTTTCACAGAGCAATGCAAACAGCTGGAGCCAGAAACTCACATTACATTTCTGTGCATGTGCACACATATATAATACATGTACCATATATCATATATTGTATGTACATATATTATATATGCATATTTATGACTCAACTTATCATTTGCAGGTGTTTTTTTCAAGGTAGGGTCTCACTCTAGCTCAGGCTGAACTGGAACTCACTCTGTAGTCCCAGTCTGGCCTTGAATGCACAGCGATCCTCCTACCTCCGCCTCCCGAGGGCTGGGATTAAAGGAGTGTGCCACCACACCTGGTTTCATTTGCAGATTTTTTTTTTCCCAGAGGCGGGGTCTCACTCTAGCCTAGGTTGACCTGGAATTCACTATGTAGTCTCAGGGTGGCCTCGAACTCATGGTGATCCTCCTACCTCTGCCTCCCTAGTGCTGGGATTAAAGGCGTGCGCCACCATGCCCGGCTTCATTTGCAGAGTTTTAAGCAGCTTTTAATTTGAGTACAACAAAACAATGGTAATATTAGTAAAAATACAAAGTTGTGCCTTAAAGAAAAGATCAAAACTATGCAGCTGATGTTTTAAGAATTAGCTGTGAACTCCTCAGAGGGTTGGACATGGAGTTATTATGTGACTTGTCAATTCTATTTTTAGGTACATACCGGCCCCCCTCCGCCAAAAATCAAACATACGTAGCTTATACTCAACTCTTCTGAACAACATTACTCATAATTACTTCAAAGTAGATACAACCCTGCTGATCACTGATCAGTGAACCATAAAATGTTCTATGCATGCCAAGGAGTACTGGCTCATGCTGCAGCGTGGCTCAGCCCCAAAGGTGGCATCGTGAAGGAAGTCCCTGTCAAGGTGACTGCATGATTCCATTTACATGAAGTGTCAGAACAGGCACATCCCCAGAGACAGCATGTAGTGGTTGCCTGGTGGGCGGGAAGAGGGGGAAGGAGATTGACTGCTAATGGGTTGAGGGTTTCTTTTGGAGGTCGTGAAGAGATTCTGGAGTGAAGAGCTGACAATTATGCGACGTTATAAAAACACTAAAAGCTGCAAAAGTGTACCCTTTCAAGAGAGAGGCTATCGCAGCAGATGAACTTGTCACGGACTGAATGTCTGTGCGCCCTCCCTCTCCATAACTAATGTGCTGAAATCCTGACCCCTGGGTGGCTGTATTTAAGTAAGGAAGAAATTAAGGTTGAATGAAGTCATAAGAGTGGGGTTCTGACCTGATATATAAGAAAGGACACAGAGGGCTTGTACAATAGTCCTCCCCACTCCCACGGGCTCTTGCACAGAAGGGGGGCTGTGTGGGTCCACAGGGAGAGGCGGCCATGCGCACCCTACACCCAGCTCTGCTCCCACTTTGGATTTTTCCTCTTTATAACCACAGAAAACTAAAATTTTCTTTTTGAGCCAACCCAGCCTGTGATATTTTGTTAAGACATCCTAGCCAAGAAGATCAAGACAGAATCATATTTCAAGTTCAAAGTGTTTAAGGGAAGGAGGTAGAGTGCTTCCCTAAGATGTAGGAGGCCCTTGGATGGATCCTACCACCACAGAAAATTTGGAAGATGATGGGGACTGGGAGATAGCTCAGTGAGTGAAGTGCTTACCTACAAACATAAGGACCTGAATTCAATCCCAAGAACCCACACTAAAAAACAAAATAAAACAAAACAAAAAAAAACCAAAACAGGGTGTGGTGGCACATTCTTCTAATTCCCGGGCTCACAGCTAGTCGGTCTAGCCTACTTGGTGTATTCCAAGCCAGTGAGAGACCCCCTGTCTCAAACCATGTAGACAGTGCCTAAGGAATGATACCTGTGGCTTCCACACACCTGTGCACATGCACACGTATGAACACACACAAAACACACCAAATGAAATACGTGTAAAAGAATAAAAGTAGGCGTGTATCTGAAGCAGTTCAATTTTAAATATGCCTGAGTTTCCTGGTAGCCAAAGTCACAGATAGCATCAGCTACACCCTTGTCAGAGAGGAACATCAGGGCCAGAGGACACAGGCTTCTAACAGTACCGAATGTCCCAAGAAATGCCGTATGTGTATGTGGGGGGACTGGTGTGGTGTCAGGAGTACCGGGAAATTCTGAAAGAATGAGCCAGTCAAGACAGGAGGCGATTAGGTTTTCCCGCAGAACACACGGGAGCAGCTTAGTGACTGGGGGTGAAAAGCTGCTGCTGGCCTCTACCCAGAAGCCTTGTGGGCAGGCTGAGGGTGAGGAAGAGAGGGAGGTCATGGGAGAGCTGGCGTGAGTCAGGTCAGTGTCCGTGGTCTCACATGCTTTCTCCTCTCTCAGTGCCCTTCCGCAGCAGCGTTCCTAGAGCTGTGCCCACTTAGGATGGCAGTCTTGCTTTTTCTAGAGTCCTGGGACTTCAGCTTGAAGAGCTTTAAAGAGCAGCACGGTGGGTTGGGGAGACGGCTCAGTCAGTAAAGTGCAGGACGACCCGAATTCTCTTCCCAGAACCCACATAAAAATACTGGATGTAGAGCCGGGCGTGGTGGCACACGCCTTTAATCCCAGCACTCGGAAGGCAGACGTAGGATGATTGCCGTGAGTTCAAGGCCAGCCTGAGACTACATAGTGAATTCCGGGTCAGCTTGGACTAGAGTGAAACCTTACCTTGCAATAAATAAATAAATAAATAAATAAATAAATAAATAAGGTGTGGTGATGCACACACGCCTGTAATCCTAGCGCAGGGGAGGCAGAGACAGGCTGATCCCTGGGACTTGCTGGCCTGCTGGTCTAGCCTAATTGTCTAATTGTCCAAGTTCCAGGCCAGTGCGAGATTGCCTCAAAACAAGGTGGATGGACACTTGAGGATGTCCTCAGACCCCATACACATGTACACACACACACACACACACATCACCACAGAGAGGATTCATTTTGTACTGCTTTAGGAACTAATTCATGCTCCTCAATTAATGCAAAGATGCCCAAGCTGAAACTTTTATTTATTTATTTATTTTGAGGTAGGGTCTTGTTCTAGCCCAGGCTGACCTGGAATTCACTATGGAGTCTCAGGGTGGCCTCGAACTCATGGGGCTCCTCCTACCTCTGCCTCCCGAGTGCTGGGATTAAAGGCGTGCGCCACCACGCCCGGCTTTTTCCAAACTGTAACTTGTAACCATCCAGAGCCTTCAGATTTTCCCCCAGAGCTCGAGGGCAGAAGTGCAGAGACAGACAGAATGTCCCACCCGTTGCTTTATTTTAGCCAAATAAAACTTGGTTGGTTCAAATCTTGGCTTCAAGGAGAAAGTAAGATACATCCCCTCCCTGGAATCTAGCTGTTTCAGTCCCAAGACACCAGAGGGCTCTGCTGCGCTGTGGGGAGGCCAGCAGCTACCTCGTCCTACGCTATCCTCCACTGGAGGTGCTGCTGGCTGGGGGAGTCCAACCATTCTGATCTGAGAGCTCAACACAGCAAATCTCACACGAGGACTCGCAGTCAGACACTTCCTGCGGAGCCCATCAGAACAGCAGGCACCCAGCGTCCCACCGATTGCTGGCTTGGCACACGTAGGCTCCAACTGGCCCTAGCCTGGCCATCCTAACCTTGTGAACCCTGCACATGGGGTCACAGCCATGTTGAGGGCGGGGCAGGGAGGGCTGTGGAGCACGATGCCAGGCACTTGTCCACTCTCACAGCAGAGGCTCCAAGGCTCCAGGAGCACCTGTCCCTCCAGAGAGGCAAGCCTTGTTCCTCAAGCCTGGGGGCACCAGCGCCTGGCACAGACCTCAGCAGGCGCCCAGTCTCGGCAGTGATGCTCTGGCTTCCCAGCAACTCTCCGTCCTCCCATTCCAGAGGGTCCTGGGTCCTCCTGGAACACTGCCCAGGCTCCTCTGGGTGGAGGCCCTGCGTTCCCGTGTTCTTAGCCGTCAGGCATTAGGAGGTTCAACTTTCTGTCCCACGTCCCTCTACTCCGTTTCCGGCCTACAGCAGCTCTCCACCCTCTACACAAATGATCTCTGTTGTGGTGTGGTGGTGGTGGTGGTGGGATTTTCTTGCTGTTTGTGTTTTTGGAGACTTGGTGTTACTACATAGCCTATGCTGGCCTCAAGTGTATGATCCTCCTGCCTCTGCCTCCTGAGGGCTGGGACGGCAGGTGCGCAGAAGCATGCCTGAGCTCACAGCGATTCTTCCCTTCCCTACCCCAGGGCACAGAGCGGCCCCCTCTAGCTGCCAAGAGCGTGCTATGTGCTGGGACCACGCACGCAGGCTGCTCTCTCCATCTCCTCCTTCCTCCTCCTCCCACAGACACGAGGCCGGGCACGTGGCAAGGCGCCCTTCACCAATAATTAAAGAAGTGGAATTTGAACAATTCCACTTTGGCAACCCGACAGAGCGTGTACAAGCCTTACAAGCCTCTAACTCCAAAGAACACAGTCCTGCCAAAGCCAATGAGTCACGGGCTCTTAAAAGCAATCAGAGCCACCTAGCCCGGTGCAGCGCTACTCCAGGCTGTGGAGACGGCTCAACAGTAAAGCGTGCTTGCTTGCAGAGCCTACAGGTCTGGGGTTCATTCCCACACAAAGCCAGACCACACAAAGTCGCGCATGTATCTAGAGTTCGTTTTCAGGGGCAAGAGGCCCTGGTGCACCAATGTACTCTCACTCATAAATAAATAAATAAACACATAAATCTCAAAAATTTAAAAAAGGAATACTATTAACAAGTCATGATATTCTCTTCCCACCTCAGCAACTTCTTTTTATTTTATTTTTTCGAGGTAGGGTCTCACTCTAGCTCAGGCTGACCTGGAATTCACTATGAGGGTGAAACTTCCTTAAACGAGGATAATTTGAATATAGTAACATACATTCTCTTTATTTTATTTTTTGATTTTTTTCAAGGTAGGGTTTCTCTCTAGCCCAGGCTGACCTGGAATTTGCTATGTCGTCCCAGGCTGGCCTCAAACTCACAGCAGTTCTCCTACCTCTGCCTCCCAAGTGCTGGGATTAAAGGCGTGCGCCACCACGCCCAGCTAACATACACTTACTTTAAGTTACAGTTCGAAAAGTGGCGTCAGTTGTGTGAATGCCCGCTGAACTGCCACTACCATTAGGCTGTAGTCTTATGTCAACCACCCAGGCAATTTCTAAAGCTCTTGCACTCTAATACCCAGCCCTAGCAACTCTTACCTGCTTTCTGTGACTATTATTCGATTTGACTTCTCAGGCATTTCAAATAAATAGATCCTAAGAGTACATTTGTGTCTGACAGATTTTGCTGAGCACATTGCATTTGAAATTCATATTCATTTCACCGTGTAAATCCCTTCCTATTTACTGCTTACTGTTCTGTTATGAAAATGTACTGCAGTTGCCCAGCTATTCCTAAACCATAAACATCTAGGCTGTTTCAAGTTTTGTCCTGTTGTTAATAAAGGTGCTATGCGCAAAGCCCGGGTGGCGGGGTGGGGGGGGGAGGGATACTATTGGCCGGGTGTGGTGGCACATGCCTTTAATACCAGCACTCGAGAGGCCAAGGTAGGAGGATCGCTGTGAGTTTGAGGCCAGCTTGGGACTACATAGTGAGTTCCAAGTCAGCCTGGGACTATCTTGAAAAAAACAGGGCTGGAGGATGGCTTAGCAGTTAAGGCATTTGCCTGTGAAGCCAAAGGACCCAGGTTCGATTCCCCAGTACCCATGTGAGCCAGATGCTCATGGTGGCACATGTACCTGGAGTTCGTTTGCAGTGGCTGGAGGATCTGGCACACCCATTCTCTCTTTCCCCACCCTCTTTCTATCTGCCTCTTTCTTGCTCAAATAAATAAAAGAATAAAATATTTAAAGGGGGGTTATTATTGATTATTTCACTGGACAACAGGGACAAACTGGGACAGTGCTAGACCAGCTAGAGTGATCCAAGCAGAGGTTGTAGACCTCGGGTGTCGAGTGTGCTGGAGGTGATCTCGCTCCCCTCCTCTCACCTGCCTGTACGGGAGGCTCAGAGGGGCTTACTGCTGAGGGTGGCCCTGATTGACTTGCATGAAACTCACACCCCTTTCCTCCTCAGAGAAGCTGGACATGGCTCGGGCCTCCCCATGGCCTGGGAGCTGACCGCTGGCCTCCCCGTAGCCTGACCTTCTTGCGATCGCTCACTTGCAGCAGGGCCACTGTCAGAGTCAGCCAGCAGAGAGCTCGTGTGCCCTGGGCATGGGCTCAGACTCAGGCCAGGCACATCTGCCCAGGTGGGCTGACTTCTTCCCATCTGACAAGTGCCTTTCCCTCCGGTGTGGACCACCACGTCCTAAGTCCTGTCCTAGACCCTGGGCCACGACTTTCTGCCTCCACAGGCCAGATCAAAGAGCTCCTCAGGCTATGCGCTCCCCCAGAGGCCTCTCGTAAGTCCCATGCTTCTCAGGCTGCATGGCCACTTCTTCCCAGCCTGATCTCTTGCTCTTTGGCCTCATATCAGGGCCCAGCGAATCTGGTTCCCTGTGAGCGGCCTTTCTGCTATGCCAGACCCACAGTGAGTCCACAGATGGCTGTGGCCTTCTCCCCAGCCCACGTATATCCGAGCTTGACGGACGTGCGGAAGCACAGGCCTGTGACTCCCGCCTTGCTGGCCTTTCAGAAGGTTAGAAGGAAGAGCCCTGTGCCGCAAAAGCCGTTCCTACCTAGGATGAAGGCCACCACATAGTTGGAGATCTGGCCCATGCCCACGATGACAAAGAGCACGGTGAACATCTCCCAGTTGATGGAGAAAATCTGCAGGAAGCTGAATCCAGTCTGAACAGCCATGGTGGTGAAGAGAATGTTCTTCCGGCCAAACCTACGGGAAGAGTGAGACACAAACGGTGAGGCGGCAGGTCTCTGCAGACTTTGTCTCTCCCTGGGGGTCCGCGTTTTCTCCCTGTCACATCCTGTCAACTTCTTCCCTGGTGAGGCCTCCACCAGCCACCTGCCCAGGAGGCATCTTCTGAGCTCCCTTGTCAGGTCCTGAACCAGGAAAGCACGGAGTGGCTTCCGTGGGGCTCACATGGGAAAATCTGCTCTTCAGAAGAAACCACAGGGAGTGGCCCCCCACCCCGTTTCTGGAGAGTGAGTACAGTGTAGATTGCAGACACTTCTCAAGTTTGGTTCCACTTGGAATCATCTGGAAAGCTTTTAAAAAATGCAGACAGTCCCTGACTTACACAATGGTTCGACGTAGGCTGTTTTGATCTTACAGCGGTGGAAAATTGATGCGTACTCACTAGAATCGCTACTTCAAATTTCGCGCTTGGACAGAGCCGTGCTATGCGCGACTCCCTTTTGATGCTGGGCAACTCCTGTTAGTCGTGCCAATAACTGTTGCTCTACAGTGTGCTGCTTGCTAAGCTAGGATATTGTGTTAGGTGTGTGAAATGCTGTTTTGACTTAAGACATCTCAATTTAGGATGGAGTTATGGGGGCATAACCCCATCATAGGTTAAGGGACATCTGCACAGATGCCAGCACCCCATTTCTACAGAGCCTTATCTCTGTGATACAGTTTGGATTATCAGGATTTTAAGAAGTTTCCCAGGTGAGTCTATGCACAACCAAAATTACGAAGCACATTCTCAGGTAGCGACCAATGGCTAGCATGGGGCACAGGTGTGAGCAGAATGGACTCCTGCTCCACTGTACAAATTCAAGGGCAAGAGCATTGGTTGGAGGTCCCATTGGGCTTTGAAGCTGGGGGGAGCGGCAGACACTCCTCTGGTAAGCCTTAGCACTGCCATTTAGTACACCCACCTCTTTGTGTCACCACAGAACATCTGGGACTGGTGAAGCACACCTTGGGGTGCTACTATGCTGTGTCCCATAGTCTATGACCTCCAGGAGTCCCAGAGCCAGTTCAAGTCAGCTCTATAACTCCAGAAGTTCAGGCTGAAAGACAAGAGTTGCTCCAGGCAGGGCTGCGGGGACCAGAGTTGCACATGAGATACATCTGGGTAAGAGTCACTAATTAGTTGAGTTAGTTAGTTAGCTAGTTAGTTAGTTAGACAGGGTCTTGCTATGTAGACTTTGAGCTTGTGATCCTCCTGCCTCAGTCTCCCAAATGCTGGGCTCCACCCATCACTGACTCAGTGGCCTAAGGGTCCTGTCCTTTGAGCAGAAATCCCATGACCTCCGTCCCTCCCACCTTTCCCCAGCCAGCACACTTACCTGTCTGACAGCTGTCCAGACACGAAGGAGCCCATGAGCACGCCTACGAAGAACAAGGAGGCGGTGAGGGGCGTCTTCCAGTCATTCTCACACACCAGATCCCACTGCCAACAAGACAGCATGAAGTGTGAGCCCAGCCCTCCGGCAGGCCTCGCCCCAGCCCAGCTCCGTGGAACATCAGGTGGTTAGACGGCTGCCAGGGACATTGCTTCCTGTGCCCTCATGTGCCAGCCTGTTGCCTCTGTGAGAGGGGCTTAGGACTTGCAGCTCTGGGTTTGTCTGTTCCATTCAGTGTGCAGAGTAGCCCAAGGCATGCCACTGTCCTGCCTGACATTTAACTCCTACCTGCATTCATTACATAGCAAGAAGCCGGCAGTGGCCATGGCTGGCCAAGACTAGTGATTAGAAAAGCAGTTGGAAGCCAGGGAGGTCTTGTTCCTTTGAAGCAACTCAGCACAGAGGAAGGGGTTTCTGGCTTGATGCAAGGCCCGCGGTGCCAGGCTCTCCCCACTTCTCTCCAGGGCTCGCTATCCCACCTTCTTCCACCACCCCCCCCCCACTGTCCTTTCCACCAGCCGTTCCAGCTGTGGGGTCCCTCCCAGTCCCCGGGCCCTTTGGGGTGCTATTGCCCTAACAAGTTGCTGCTGGTGGATCCAGAACATGAGACTTTCAGCCTGAGTTTCGGTTCCCAGATCTTGACTGAAATCAATTCAGCAGAGTCTCAAGGGTGATTTCAAAGTGTGTTTAGTGACCTCTCTCCTTCATGTATTTTTGTTCTGTTGTTGTTGTTGATTTTTGTTTTTCAAGGTAGGGTCTTTCTGTAACCCAGGCTGAACTGGAATTCACTATGTATTCTCAGGGTGGTCTTGAACTGACAGCAATCTTCTTACCTCAGCCTCCCAAATGTTGGGAATAAAGGCATGTGCCACCATGCCTGGCTTCATGTATATATAGTTTGTTTGTTGGTTTTTGTTTTTTTTTTCTGAGGCAAGCCCAACACACTGGCCTTTTTTATGAGAGAGAGAGAGAATTGGCCTGCCAGGGCCTCAGCCACTGAAATTGAACTATAGACGTATGTGCCCCCTTGTGTACATGTGCAACCTTGCACACTTGTGTCACCTTGTGTGTCTGGCTTATGTAGGACCTGTAGAGTCAAACATGAGTCCTTAAGCTTCACAGGCAAGTGCCTTAACCGCTAAGCCAACTCTCCAGCCCTTCATTTGTATATACATATATATACATATATATATATATATATATATATATATATATATATATTGTTTGCTTGTTTTTTTTTTTTTTTTTTTTGAGGTAGGGTTTCACTCTGGCCCAGGCTGACCTGGAATTAACTATGTAGTCTCAGGGCTGCCTTGAACTCATGGCGATCCTCCTACCTCTGCCTCCCAAGTGCTGGGATTAAAGGTGTGCACCACCACACCCGGCTCATTTGTATATTTTTGATGTGAGGAGGAAGGGGCTCAATTTGTGGTAAGACGAGCCCAGCCTAGAAGAAAAACCCTTCACCTCCAGCCGACTCTCAGCTGCCCTAGATGGGAGTCCTACATCTGGGGCATGGGCACAGCAATTCCGTTCTTACTCCCCACAGCGGCCCTGAAAGTGTGGTTGACTTAAATGCATCCACACATTTATCCTGCAGCCTAGTCTGTGGCAGGAAGAGGCGTTTCCACAGGTACACACAAAAGGAAAACATACGGGCGTGAGATGCCTCCCAGTGAGCTGTTGGTTAGGGAGACTACAGGAGCCCCTCAAACAACCCGGGCTGTCGCCGCCCACCTAAGCTAGATGGAAGGCCTTACTGTTGTAGACACCACACGTTTGCTCTGTAGGACGTTCAGAAACCAACCTGCAACTGAGCTGGAAGCTTCCTGCCCATCAGGCCAACTCGCTTTCTTCATGCCCGAAGTGCTATGGAAGCTGCTTGGGGGCGGGGGGAGCCATCAACGGTCCTGGCCAGCTGTGGACCCTGCGTATTCGACAGCCAATCTGCCAGGCAAGATATGCCCACTGGTGCAACGGTGGCTTTAAGTGGATTTAAGGCCAGCTCCACAGAAGGGAATTCATGCCTGTTACCGTAAACCTGGCCAAAAGCCCGTGGCTAGGAACTGAGGCCTAAGGGGGGGGGGGCGGGGAACCTGCCACTGAAGTTAAGCTAACCAGACAACGTGTCAAGTTATCTTCTAAATACCTTTATTTGTTCCCATAGGTTGGTGTTGCTTAACACCTCAGTTACAGAAGTTTCTTCCTACCATGAACAGAGGTTAATGCAGAGATGCACAGCTGCCAAAACTGCCAAGAACAAGCGGCTGCTGGGTGCTAGACTCTAAACAAGACATATAACCCACCCCCTGGTAAGCCTTAGGGAATGTCATGATGAGAAGGCAGAAAGAACTGAAGAGTCACAAACAAACAAACAACAAAAGAACTTGCCGGGCGTGGTGGCGCATGCCTTTAATCCCAGCACTCGGGAGGCAGAGGTAGGAGGATCGCCGTGAGTTCGAGGCCACCCTGAGACTCCATAGTGAATTCCAGGTCAGCCTGGGCTAGAGTGAGACCCTATCTCGAAAAACCAAAAAAAAAAAAAAAAAAAAAAAAAGAACTTAAGACGTGGAGAAGGGTTGTGAAATGCTGTCTCCGGGGTATGACATGCCGTTACACTCATGAATTCATAGCAGCTGTGGTTTCCTGCACAAGATTGAGCCTGCCAGTATTTCATCATAGACGAGGGAGGGGTCCAAGAGACGCCACACTTCCCACAGTATCTAATGACAGCTAATGGTTGCTAGGAGAGGGGAGGCAAGTTCATCCCTGGTGTAGCCGCAGGTAAGTTACCTATTCCATAGGAAATAACTCCCAGACATGATCATGCACACAACCTTAAATTAACTCCGTGGGTCAAAAGATGTAAACTGGGGGCTGGAGCGATGGCTTAATGGTTAAGGCGTTTGCCTGCAAAGCCAAAGGACCTCAGTTCAACTCCCCAAGTCCCACATAAGCCAGATGCACAAGGTGGTACACACATCTGGAGTTCGTTTGCAGTGGTTGGAGGCCCTGGCATGCCCATTCTCTTTCTTTCTCTCTCTTTCAAATAAATTAATAAAAACAAAATACAAAAAAAGTAAACTGGGGATTAATGGGGAAGAAGACCAGAAAGTTAATGGGAAGGGGTGCAGATAAGAAAGGGATTAAGGTCAAAATATGTTAAATACATATATGAAAGCATCAATATGAAATAAGTAACTATTTACAAAGTAAAAAATAAAAAGCAGGGCTGGAGGGATTGCTTAATGGTTATGGCACTTGCCTGCAAAGCCTAAGGACTTGAGTTCAAATCCCCAGAACCCATGAAAGCCAGATGCACATGGTGACACACGTGTCTAGAGTCCCTTTGCAGTGGCTGGAGGCTCTGGTACATCCACTCATTCTCTCTCTCTCATAAGTAAATAAAAATAAAATAAAACATTTTTTAAAAACAAAAGCATAAACCTGGTTTGTCATCTGGCCTTCACACACATGTGCACCTACACACATACAAACATGCATAACACATGTGCACAAACATACACAAAAAAATAAAAACGAGATGGAGCTGGGGAGATATCTCAGCGGGTGAAGTGCTTTCCACGAAGCACGGGGACCCTCGCTCACGCTCCAGAACCCGTGTCAACGCGCCTGTGATCCCCATCGCAGTCCGAGCTGCCTGTGAGCAGCGAAGATCGCCCAAATAGACTGGCCTCGCTTTGGTGGCTTTCAACTGCTTCTGTCAGGGCTTTGACATAGGGAGGTAGACAAAAAGAAGAGGGAAAGGCTGTCACGAGGGGAGCCAGATCTACAGCCGCACTACCCTGAGTGCACCTGATCGCATCAGATCCCAGGAGCTGAGCAAGGTCGGGCCTGGTTAACACTTGGGTGGAGGCGGCTTTGTGTGAGCAACAGGAGTGGGCAGGAATACGACCTCACCTTCAGACCCAGTGCAAACTGCAGTTACAAGGCCCCTGACTCAAAAATTAAGAATTTCAAACCAGGCATGGTAGTACATACCTTTAATCCTCAAGAAGCTGAGGCAAGAGGATCATGAGTTTGAAGCTAGAAATATACTGTTTCAAAAAATAAATATATTGTTTTTTGGGGAAAAAAAAAGCATTTTGAAAATTTCTATGGCCAAGCATAGATACCAGGTAGGTGTGGGGCTCTATGTAACCACATAGGTTGTACGTCCATGAAGTTGGCCTTGATAGGGCGCCAAGCCTGATCATTTGGGGACTGGTCGAAAGCAGGGTTACTGAAAAGGGTGTGATGGGGTCAGCTCCCATCATTCTCCTTCCTGGGGACCAGGCAGCCCTGACCGTGGGTCTCGCTTCCCTCCCCGAAGCCCTGCCTGGCACTGAGAAATCTAGAAGCCAATGAGAGTGCTGTGACCATCTGCCCCAGGCTCATATTGGGCGCTGTACTTCTGAGGACTCTGGCCAAGGTAGTTTGACTCCATAGCGGCCCGTGATTGGCTCTAGGGCTGCATTCTCCCTGTGTGAGTTTTTGTGTCCAAGGAGTTCGTTTGGAAGGCCGTGAAGAGCCTCGTAGTGGAACACAGGATTGGCAAAGTTCCAGACAGAGCTCAGGGGGCTGGCAACCAGTGCACCAGCTGCCAGCCCATAGCGAAGCCTCTGTCTCCAAAAGGCAGTCACTGAAGAAGCCAGGCACTGACATCGGCTAGCCCCTTGGGACTTGAGGACCCCACTAGTCAGGACCTAGAAAACTCTCTGTGGCTAACATAGTTCCACTGGAGGGCCATGTTTCTCTTGATAGAATAGAGCTTTCCCCCCACATGTAGACAAACACAGGTACACATATACACACGTGTGGCGAGAAGATCAGAGACTGTGGGTAGATGTTCTGGCATTGTTTCGGGGCCATTCTTTTAAAGCCAAGCACTACATTTTCAAAACATAGGTCCTGGGGCTGCAGAGATGGATCAGCAGTTAAGGTGCTTGCCTGCAAAGCCTAACGACCCAGGTTCGATTCTCCAGTACCCACGTAAAGCCAGATGCACAAGGTGGCACATGCATCTGAAGTTCATTTGCAGCAGCTGAAGGCCCTGGTGTGCCCATCTTCTTCAATCCCTCCTCCACACTCCCTGTTTACAAATAAATAAATAAAAACATAGCACCCTCCCCTCTGGAGAATGAGTGGAGTGTGGCTCCCAGCGAGCCCAAGCTGTGCAGCTGGAAGAGACACAGATGTGCACCCCGATCCTGAGGATCTCAGATTGAGATTCCCACAAAAGAGCAGAGTGATGGGCTGGAAAGATGGCTTAGTAGGTAAGGTGTTGCTGCAAAGCCTAAGGACCCAGGTTCGATTCCCCAGGACCCATGTAAGCCAGATGCACAAGGTGGCACGTGTGTCTGCAGTTCCTTTGCGGTGGCTAGAGACCCTGACATGCCCATTCTCTTTTTCTCTCCCTGTTTTTCAAATAAATAAATAAATAAAAATAAAAATATTAGGCTGGAGTAATGGTTCAGTGGTTAAGGCTCTTGCCCTTCCGTTCCGTTCAAGATGTGGCTCAGTGGTGGAGTGCTTGCCTAGTGCGCTCGAGTCCCCGCATTCACTCTCCAGTGCTAACAAAATGGAAAGAAAAGGAGTAAGGGATGGAAAGTCACTTTTGGCATAGAAGAGCCTCTCATGCCTGCCAAACAGTAACGATAATAGGAATGATTATCACAGTGGATCTTTCTGGAGTCTCATCCTAAGATGGCCTCATATTCCCTATGTAGCCAAGGATGACCTTGAACCTTGAGCCTCCTGCTTCCACTTCCTGGGTGATCGGATGACAGGTGTGTGCCACCATAGGTTACTGAGTGCTTGGTGAGCACATGGTATTATTCCTCGCACTCCCGAAGTGGCTCTGGGGAAATGCATGTTCTTTTCATTCTCATCCTATCACCAAGTAAGTGGAAGCATGGAGCAAGAGTGCGACCAGTCCAAATTCTTTTCTTTTTGGTTTTCTGAGGTAGGGTCTCACTCTAGCCCAGGCTGACCTGGAACTCACTACAGAGTCTCAGGGTGGCCTCGAACTCACGGTGATCCTCCTACCTCTGCCCCCCGAGTGCTGGGATTAAAGGCGTGCGCCACTACGCCCGGTTCAATCCAAATTCTCTCAGTGGATTGGTAGAAAGAATTACTTGATAATTTGTTCAGTTGACAAGTATTTCCTCCAGGCCAGGCTCTGTGCTGGGCACGAGACACGGTTCTTGCCTTTGTAAAGCTCAAGGTTGAGCGTACTTCAGAGGACAGACCAGGCGTGTCCACGTGAATGTACGAGGCCAGCAGGCCTGGTGTGCGGGCTGAGCTCTGGACTTCTCCACCACTGCTTCAGCCAGAGGAAAGAGCAGAAGAAGCACCCCAGCACCCTTCCTTTTCACCTTTCACCAGCACCGGCGAGTGGTGGCGCACGCCTGTAACCCCAGCGCTCTGGAGGCTGAGATAGGAGCAGCTCTGGGAGTCTGAGGCCAGCCTGGGGCTACAGAGTGAGTTCCAGGTCAGCCTGGGCTAGAGTGAGACCCTGTTTAAGAAAAAGGTGGGGGGCTTAAGTGCTGAAGGGCTGGAGAGATGGCTCAGTGGTTCAGGCACTTGCCTGCAAAACCTAACGACCTGAGTTTGAGTCCCCAGTACACACGTAAAGCCAGGTGCACGAAGGGGCACATGCAACTGGAGTTCATTTGCAGCAGCTTGAGACACTGGCCCGCCCATTCATTCTCTCTCTCTTTCTCTCTCTCTCCCTCTCTTCCTCTCTTTGCTTGCAAATAAATCAAAATATTCGCTGGGCATGGTGGCACACAACTTTAATCTCAGCACTCAGGATGCAGAGGTAGGAGAATGACTGTGAGTTTGAGGCCAGCCTGGGACTACAGAGTAAGTTCCAGGTCAGCCTGGGCTAGAGTGAGACTGCTTCAAAACAAAACAAAAAAGCAAAAAGAAAAAGAAAAGGGCTGGAGAGATGGCTTAGCGGTTAAGGCACTTGCCTGCAAAGCCTAAGGACCCAGGTTCTACTCTCCAGGTCCCATGTAAGCCAGACACACAAGGTGACAAAAGCACACAAGGTGGCACATGCGTCTGGAGTTGGACTGCAGTAGCTGAAGCCCTAGAGTGCCAATTCTCTCTCTCTCTCTCTCGTATAAAGGCCTGTGCCACCGTGCCCAGCAAAAAAGAGTAAAGAAAAGAAAGAAAGACAAAGAAGGCTTGAGTAATCAGTACAAGCCTATCCTAGATGACTGATGACAGAGGGCTGTTGACGAACAGATGTTGAATTATTAAGTAACAGAAAGCACGTTTGGAAAGTGTGTGAATCTGGGGCTGGCAAGTACCATGCACTGTACTTTGAAAGTCACTTTCAACCTTGAACTCTCCAAGTAGTTAAAGGCCTGGCAGTTTTAGCCTGTATCAAAGTGGTAAAGGACCATAAAGATAAGGCCTGCATAAGGCTGAAAGTCCTAGAAGGCAGTCCTGTGTTGAGTAGAGTGCAGATTTTCTTGGCTTCTGCCAATTTAAATTTAATATTTATTTATTTGAGAGAGTGAGAGATGGAAAGAGGCAGACATACAGAGAGAGGGAGAGAGAGAATGGGCATGCCAGGGCCTTTAGCTACTGCAAACAAACTCCAGATGCATGCGCCCCCTTGTGCATCTGGCTTACATGGGTACTGGGGAATTGAACCAAGGTCCTTTGGCTTTGCTGGCAAATGTCTTCACCACTAAGCCATCTCTCCAGCCCCTTAATTTTTTATTTTATCTCATTTTATTTATTAGACAGAAAGGGGAAAGAGACAGACAGAGAGAGAATGGGTGCACCATGGCCTCCAGCCACTGCAAATGAACTCCAGACACATGCGCTATCTTGTGCATCTGGTTTATGTGGGTCCTGGGGAACTGAACCTGGGTCCTTAGGCTTCACAGGCAAATGCCTTACCTGCTAAACCATCTCTCCAGCCCTGGCTTCTGCCACTTTTGACTGTAAGATGTTGGGTCTCTATCAGCTTGCTGCTCTCTCTTTAAAGAAGCTAAGATGATGCTCCCTCCTCGGGTTGCTGTACACTGCACAGAAGAGCATGCCTAGTATCTGACACGTCACAGGTTTCGGTCAGCGATTTCATTTCTCCTAACCTCATGTCTTTGTGCTAAGCTAGACCATGACTTATGCAACACAGACGAATGAGAAAAGCATCTTACACTTAAGCCTGGCTAGATGAAACAGACTCTGAGAAATAAAAATCCTTCCATTCAATTATAAAAAACTAGAAAAGGGCCAGGCGTGGTGGCGCATACACGCCTTTAATCCCAGCACTCGGGAGGCAGAGGTAGGAGAATTACTGTGAGTTCGAGGCCAGCCTGAGACTACATAGTGAATTCCAGGTCAGCCTGGACCAGAGTGAGACCCTACCTCGAAAAACAAAAAGCAAAAAACAAACAAACAAACAAAAAAAACTAGAAAAGCTCTTACCACAAGGTATAAAATCCTTTCATAAGTAGATTTTAATCCCAGAGATGACTGTGAATATAAAGTTAGCATGATCCATTTAAGAATGAAAAATGGGTCTCTACAGGGCCCTCTTATAGTTATCCTTCATCCCAGGAGGAAAGGAAGAGGAAAATAGTTCATAATAGAATACACACCCACCCCAGTTCCTTCTTTACAACTTGGTTGTAATTTAAGGCTGGAAATTTCTTGACCATCTGTAAAATAAACAAACAAACAAACAAAATTCCCTGAGTAGTTAATTCTTTTTGTTCACAGCAGCTTTATTGAGATATAACTCATATAACACAGAAAGTACTCTCAAAGCGTACAGGTAAGCCGCTCTTAAATACAGTCACAGGTTTGTGAAGCCATCGGCGCTGTCCAGTGTTAGAACATTTTTACTGGCACACCCCATTCTCTTCACCTCCCAGCCCTTGGCAACCTCTTATTTATTTTCTGACTGTATGGGCTCTCCTATTATGGGAATTTCATACAGTTGGTATCACACAGTTTAGTCTATTATTTACTTGATTTTGTTTTGGCAACGCTGGGAATGGAGCCCGGGGCCTTTGTACATGCTAAGCACGCATTCTGCCGCTGAGACACATCTCCAAACTAGCATGCGGTGTTTGGTTTCCGGTGTCTTCACTTTCAGTTATCGGAATGTTTTCAAGGTCCATCCAATGTATGGAATCGCGTACCAGCGCTTCATTCCTTTTTATAGTGGAATAGTATTCCGTAGTATTGATATACCACATTTCACTTATCAAAATGCATAAACGCTGCTTCGTGTCCACTGTTTGGCTGCTGTGCATGGTGCTGCTATGTGCATGTACACGATTTGCTTTTTCTAGGTAGGGTCTCACTCTAGCCCAGGCTGACCTGGAATTCACTATGGAGTCTCAGGGTGGCCTTGAACTCTCGGTGATCCTCCTACCTCTGCCTCCTGAGTGCTGGGATTAAAGGCGTGCGCCACCACGCCTGACCATGTACAAGATTTTTGGATGGTCATTTATTTTCATTTTTTCTTGGGATATTTATAGTAGTGGAATTGTAGGGTCAGAAATTTAAATCTATATTAAACTGTTTGAGGAACTCCCAGTCTGCTTTCCAAAATGGTTATCCTATTTTAAAGTTCCACCCATGAGTAAGGTCCCAATGAATGAAGATTTTTTTCCTCTATATCCCTCTAGCATTGTTGCTGTGTGTCCTTAATTTTGACTAACCCAATGGACATAGAGGTGAACCTCACTGGGTCTTGAATTGCATTTCCTAATGGCTCATGATGCTGAATGTCTTTTCGCTACAAAACACTTTTTACTGACAATTTTCTTACATGTATATAGTGTATTTTTAAAAGTTTAACTTATTGTTTTAGTTTTATTTATTTATTTGAGAGAGAGAAAAAGGGATAGATAGAGAAAGAGAGAGAGAGAGAATGGGTGCACCAGGGCCTCTAGCCACTGCAAATGAACTCTAGACACATATGCCACCACATGCATCTGGATTATGTGGATATGTGGATTATATAACTGGGGAATTGAACCTGAGTCCTTAGGCTTTGCAGGCTAGCGCCTTAACTACGAAGCCATCTCTCCAGCCCAGTAGTGTATTTTGATCATAATCCCTTCTCTTGTCCCCCATCTTCCCTTCCACTAAACCTCTTCTTTTTTTCCCAACAAACCCCTCTGCTACTTTGATGTGTTTTTAAACTTTTGCCCTCTTTCACCTTCTATGATGGGATGTAATGGACCCGAGACTATGCAGGTGATGACAGTCACTGTGCGTCATGAATGCAAGGGCCACTCACGTCCTGAAGACAGCGTTCTTCTCCACCATCTGGCTCTTTCGCTCTTTCAACCTCCCTTTTGCAGGGTTCCCCCATCCGTGGAAGGGGTGGTACACATGGCTCCGTTAGCCTGAGAACACCACCACCACGTATTCTCAGCACGTTGATGAATTTCTAGTCTCCCCAGTAGACAGTGCCCGCTACAAAAAGAAGCTTTTCTAACCGAAGGTGAGAGCGGCACAACCTATGGGCATACCCACAAATATCAAGCCGCAGTTTGGTGGGCACAACATACCCATTTAGCCAAGCAACATACTGGCTTCACACCTAGGGCTGGGCCCAGTTTTTGCACTGAATCTCTAGATCAATTTGGGAAATGCTATGTTAATCATAAGTTTTCTGAACAGTACATGGCGTATGTGGGTACTGGGGAACTGAACCTGGGTCCTTAAGCTTCACAGGCAAGCGTCTTAACTGCTAAGCCATCTCTCCAGCCCGACAAGTCATATTTTTGTTGCTTTCAAAAATTTCCTTTTGGAAGCCGGCCCAGCACTCGGGAGGCAGAGGGAGGAGGATCGCCATGAGTTTGAGGCCACCCTGAGACGATATAGTGAATTACAGGTCAGCCTGAGCTGCAGTGAGACCCTACCTGGAAAAACAAACAAACAAACAAAAAATTCCTTATGTTTTCCAGCAGTTTTACCATGATGTATAGGAGCATGGGTTTATTTTTGCTTATTATACTTGGAATGTGTTGAGCTCCTGGAATACGTAGATTACTGTTTTAATCAAACTTGTAAAGTTTTTGACTGTTGTCTCTTTGAGCACTTTTTCTGATCCTCTCTCTTGTCTTAGTAGCTGATATGCTTAATGATGCTCCACGCTTTGCAGAGGCGCTGCTCACGGTCGTCCGTGCCTTGCTTTCCTCTTTGATCTTTGAATTGTATTATTTCCCATCTGTTGTCTACAGGTTTGCTGATTCTTTCTTCTGTCCAAATCTTCCATCAAGGGCTGGAGAGATAGCTTAGTGGATACTTGCCTGGGAAGCCTAAGGACCCAGGTTCAATTCCCTAATACCCATGTAAGCCAGATGCACAAGGTAGCAGTTGCATCTGGAGTTGATTTGCAGCAGCTGGAGGCCCAGCTGTGCTCATTCCCTCTCTCTCAATCTCTCTCTCTCTCTCTCAAAATAAATAATTTTTAAAAATCTTCCATCAAAACCCTCAAGTGATGTTAATTTTAGCTATTGTGCATTTTTACTTCAGAATTTCTATTATATATAATTTCCATATCTTCACAAGTATTCTACATTTGATGAGAATTGTCTCCAAACCTTCTATTTTTAGTTATTTTTAAATATTTATTTATTTGAGAAAGAGAAAGAAGCAGAGAGAGACAAGAGAGAGACAGACAGACAGACAGACACAGAGAGACAACAGTGCGCCAGGGCCTCCAGCCACTGCAAACGCACTTCAGATGCATGTGCCCCCTTGTGCATCTGTCTCGCGTGGGTCCCGGAAAGTCAAATCAGGATCCTCTGGCTTTGCAGGCAAATGCCTTAACTGCTAAGCCATCTCTCCATCCCCAAACCTTCTATTTTTAAAATCATGTCATGACATTAAAATAAAGGAGAGACTGATTGAGAGGGGGAGGGCATATGATGGAGAGCGGAGTTTCAAAGGGGAAAGTGGGGGGAGGGAGGGAATTACCATGAGATATTGTTTACAATAATGGAAATTATCAATAAAAAATTTTGTAAATCCTGTTTTCCTTTGAATATGTTTATAAGGATAGCTTTCTAGTCTTTGCTAAATCTAGCAGGTGAGTTTGTGTTGCCTCCTTTCTCCCCTCGTCTTATAATTTTTGTTAAAACTGGGCACTTCATATAGTGTAAGCACTCCTATCCTTGTTTTGATTATGCTGTCTGCATCTTTAACAGTCATACCTGCTGTTAGGCCCCTCAATTGCTGAATGACTGCTTTATTTGTTTATTTATTTATTATGTATTTATGAGCATGCATGTGTGCATGCAGGTCATAGGTTGATGTTGGGTGTCTTACAAAATTTTGGGGGCTGGCACACACCTTTCATCCCAGCACTCAGGAGACAGAGGTTAGGAGGATCACTGTGAGTTTGAGGCCAGCCTGAGACTACACAGTGAATTCCAGGTCAGCCTGGACTTGAGAGAGACCCTGCCTTGAAAACCCCAAACCAAAAACAAAATAAAACAACAAAAAAATTGGAGGGAGGGCTGGACAGATGGTTCAGTGGTCACAGGCCCTTGCTTGCAAAGCCTAATGGCCCTGATTCAATTCCCAGTACCTACATAAAGCCAGATGCACAAAGTGGCACACAACATGTGGAGTTCATTCGCAGTGGCAAGAGGCCTTGGCATGGTCATTCTTTCTCCCTCCCTCTCTCTCTTGTTATGTCCCTCTTTCTGCTTTCAAAAACTAAATAAATAATTTAAAAAATTGTGTGTGTGTGTGTGTGTGTGTGTGTGAATGTGTGTGTGAGCACACCAGGCACATGTGTGAAGTCAGAGGATAACTTTCAGGTCAGCCCTCACCTTCCACCTGGCTTTGAGGCAGGGTCTCAGGCTGTTCTCTTCATTCTGCCAACTCCATTTGCAAGCTTCACTTGTGAGCTTCTGGGAGATTCTCCTGCCTCGGCCCTGCTTCTCACCGTTGGCGCACTGCGATTACAGAAGCCCGCCACAGCTTCTGGCTGTGTATGTGGAGTCTGGGGAGCTGAGCTCCAGGACTCCGAGTTGCACAGTAGACGGGGTTTATGCGCTTGAGTTATCAGGGGCGCTACTGGGTCACCCTCCACCTTATTTTTTGAGTCAGGGTCTCATGCGGAACTGATTACCCTAGACTCACCAGTGCTCCAGGGACTTTCTGCCTCCCCCCCCCCCATGTTTCCCGCTAAACTGAGTCACCTCTAATTAGGGTACTGGGTGGGGTTGTTTTGAGGCAACTCTGAGGTCTGCTCTGACTTCAGAAAGGCTGTTTGCGCCTTGTTGGTGATGAGGTGTCCTCTGGGTGAATCTCTTTCTTCTCTGGGGTGCTGGTGTCCTTTTGGAGACTCAACCACAAAATCTCCATCATTTTCTAGAGAAACGGTAAACTTCTTCTAACCTGACTTCTAACCAGACACCTCTCGGTTATCGGCACCTCTCGGCTCCTTTGGTTGACTTCTCCCCGTGGGCAAAAATCTTCAAATCCTCGCTCCCAAGCAGTAGGCAGGGAACGTGGCCCATTTTGGGTGGTGTCATTTGGTATTGTTGGATCGCTTCTCTTGCTATCCAAACCTGTGACTTATATGTGAGCTGAGGCCAGAGCAGTCAAGGTCCCAGGACTGCTTAGTAGGGGTCAGGCTTGGAGGATGGACGGCAGGTCTGGTCTCCCAAGGTCGGGAATGCAGTGAGCTGAGGGGAGCACGCATGCTGTTCTCTTGGCCATGTCCATCTAGAGACATGTTCCCATTTTTCTGTGCTACGATGTGGAGAAGTGGAGGCCTCGTGATTCCAGGGCCATAGACTCTGTTCTCACCAAGACAGCTTTCCTTCCTTCCTTCCTTCCTTCTACTTATTTATTTATTTTGGTTTTTCGAGGTAGGGTCTCACTCTAGGCCAAGCTGACCTGGAATTCACTATGGAGTCTCAGGGTGGCCTCGAACTCACAGGCGATCCTCCTACCTCAGCCTCCCAAGTGCTGGGATTAAAGGTGTGCGCCACCAAGCCTGGCATCTTTTCTTTTCCTTTTTTTTTTTTTAAAAGAATTTATTTATTTGTTTGCAAAGAGAGAGGGGAAGAGAGAGAGAGGGAGAGAGAAAATGGCTGTTCCAGGGCCTCCAGCCACTGCAAATGAACTCTAGACGCATGTGCCATCTTGTGTATCTGGCTTTATGTGGGTACTGGAGAATCAAACCAGGGTCCTTTGGCTTTGCCAGGAAGCACCTTAAATGCTAAGCCATCTCTCCAGCCCAAGATAGCTTTTCTTAGATACATGTTTCTTCCATTTGCCATGTACTCTCAGATGGCATCCAGAACTGGTGTGCCTATGGAGAAATATCTATTCTCTAAAATGGGCAAACAATTTTGTTTATTTTTATTTATATATTCTGTTTTATCAAGGTAGGGTATTGCTCTTGCTCAGGCTGACCTGAATTCACTATGTAGTCTCAGGTTGGCCTTGAACTCATGGCAATCCTCCTGCCTCTGCCTCTGCCTCTGCCTCCTATATGCTGGGATTAAAGGCATGCACCAACAAGCCCAGCAAATTTTGTTTATTTCTTAAGTGGAGTTGTCATTTTATTGCTGAATCATAAGAGTATATATGAGAATATAATTTTTTATATTCTGGATACAAATCCAGCATCAGCTATATGATTCACAAATATTTTCTCCTATTTTATGTGCCACCTTCTTGGCTATTTAATTATTCTACTCATTTTTCCCTTTATAAGTAGCTGAGAGAGCCAACCCTAAAAATGTTCTCAGCTTCTTCCTTTCTTTAGATTAGGCAAACAAAAAGCTTACAGAGATAAAGAGGTGCCAGTGTGTTCTGTGGTTATCTGAGGCTAAACCACAAGTAAAGTGGGTCTGGGGCTCGGGATGTAGCTCAGAAGTTCAGCACTTGCCTAGCATACAAAAAAAAAAAAAAAAAAGAATAAGAAAGATTGGCTTGAGGCCAGGCATGGTGGCGCATGCCTTTAATCCCAGCACTCAGGAGGCAGAGGTAGGAGGATGGCTGTGAGTTTGAGGCCACCCTGAGACTACATAGTGAATTTCAGGTCAGCCTGGGCTACAGCGAGAAAAACAACAACAACAAAAATAATAAAGATTAAAAAAATAAAAAGAAAAATGCCTGGTGTGGTGGCACACACCTTTAATCCTAGCACTAAGGAGGCAGAGGTAGGAGGATCGTCTATGAGTTTGAGGCCAGTTTGAGACTACAGAGTGACTTCCAGGTCAACCTGAGTTAGTGTGAAACCCTACCTTGAAAAACCAAAAAAAAAAAAAGAAAAGAAAAGGCAGATTGGCTTGTGTAACAGGAGCTCTCCAAAGCAAGACAAAACAAAACAAGCTCTGAGGAGATGGCTCAGAGGTTAAAGGTACTTGCTTGAAAAACCTGCCAGCCCTGGTTCAATTACTCAGTACCCATGTAAAGTCAGACCCCAAAAGTGGTGCATGAGTCTAGCATTCATTTGCATGGGCCAGAGACCCTGGTGCAAATAAATGAAAATATTTAAAATTATTCATTTGTAAGCACAGAGGCATGCCAAGGTTTCTTACTGTTCCAAACGAACTCTGGACACATGCACCACTTGGTGTATGTGGCTTTATGTGGGTACTGGGGATTTGAACTTGAGACAGTCTGGGCTGGCAAGCTTTATAAGCCAGCTCCTTTAACCACTGAGCCATCTCCTCAGCCTAAATAAAAATAAGATTTCTCTCTGGGCATGGTGGCGCACGCCTTTAATCCCAGCACTCAGGAGGCAGAGGTAGGAGGATCATGGTGAGTTCAAGGCCACCCTGAGACTACATAGTGAATTCCCGGTCAGCAACAGACTGAAGCCAGGGGAGAAAATGTCTCTAGGAGAAAATTAATCTCATTCATTAAACTTTAATAACTTATCACTAAATCTTGATATGCATATGCATATTTATTAATGAGCATGCCTGGCTTTGTTTTATGTTTTCTATAGATCATAGCACTGTAACGGGCATGGTAGGGAAGTAGCTGAAAATTTCTCACTTTAATTCTGGTTAAAACTGTAAATAAACACTTTTTTGTTCCTGACTGGGAGGGCCTGATTTTGGGGAAGAGACCAATGAAACAAGGGTCTTGAGATTCTGGTAACAGTGGTTAAGGTAGTGCGTCTGAGAGGCAAGGTGGGGCCCGGAGGGGTGCCGTGGAAAGAGAAGATCACTCAGAGACCCACATCTGCCCCTTTCCTCCCTGAACTGAGTCTGCCACAGCTTTCCCGGGCTCTGCTCTGGGCCACCAGCAAAGGGGCAGGGTCTATGCCAGAGCCTGTTCTGAGGACCACCTCTGGAAGGTGCTAGATCTTTTTGCCTTTGGGCTTTTTTGTTTTTGATTTGGGAGGGATTTGACTCAGGGTCCCACTGTGTAGCCTAGCCTAGGCTGGCTTTGAGCCTGTGATTCTCCTACTTCTGCCTCCTGATTGCTGGGATTACAGATGTGGATCACCACCCAGGGTTGCCTTCTTGTCTTGTTAACGCTAAGCAGGAGCTGGGCTATGTGGCTAGGGCATAGAGGGTCAGGGGGTCTGGAGGTGTCGTAGGGATAAACCTAGCCTTTCCCCAGAGCCCCCATCACGCCCGTCCTGTCCCTGTTCCGAATGGCGATTCTGGCCTTTCTCTCGGGTATCAGAGGCTTGTATCAGCCTCACATACACACAAATGGAATGCAGCCAGCCACAAGGAAGAACTCAGTCACTTGCAGATCCTCCTGACCAGCCTGCCACAGCCTGGGTTTTGTCACCATGCCACCTGGACTCTGTCTATGGGTCCCACTGCCCACCAAGAGGGAAGGGCAAAGTCTGTTTATCCAGAGGCTTGGCAGCAGGTGTAACCTCTGAACAAAAGTGCCTTCTGAGATCCTGGAGGCTGTTGTCAGAGGAACACAGACAGCTATGAGGCAATCAGCAAGCAGTTTGGGGAGAGGCAGCTGATAAACAGGGAAACGCACACACGCCAGGGCTCGGGACAGCCCCAAGAGTCCCTCCTTGGCTTGTTCGCTGCCTAAACCTGCTTTTTGAATCACTGACTGGAAATAAAGGCTTACTGGTGTGGGCTGGCATGCTGTCTTCACAACCTGCCACAAGGCACGTCTGAGCACTGAGCAATTTCAGACAATCTTGACAGCCAAGGTGCCAGTCTCCATGCCAAACAGGGCAGAATGCACGCCTGACCAAAACCCCTGAGAACTGCCTGTCACTCCGGGTCCGCTCCCCGGCCAGGCCCTCCCAGGCCCCTGTGGAGGGCCACTCTTCATCCACCATGAGCCTGCCTATCTCAGTGTCATCTCCACTCCCTCCCAGCAGCGCCCTGTGAACTGCAGGAGAGGCTCCATGTTCCGCTGGGTACCTGGCCCACCTTTTGGGCTATGGGTAGGGGTCAGTGTTCCTGCTCCCAGGAAGGGTGCCTCAAAGCCAGGCGTGAGGCACAGGCTCTATCTAAGGGCGTGCTCACCAGCGGCCCCAACCCTCAGGCTCCCAGGGGATGCTGGCAGAAGCAGGAGAAGGCAGATAGAGCTGGGGTGTGGCACAGGCCCTATCTCTGACTACAGAGGGCCTGTCAAGCAGGCTGGTCCTCAGCATACAGGGCTCCTTGGGCCTCTGTAGCACAAGGCCTAGGAGAGGCAGGGTCTGGATTCAGGAGATGGGTGACCTTGGTGTTCCTAGTCTAAGGACCAAGGTAGGACTGAAGGACTAATGGTGCTCCATGGGGAAAGAGGACCTGCTTGGGGCCACAGCCAGCCCATGCTTGGGCCTCGAGCCTTGCCTGCCTGCCTGCTCAGGGCAGGGGGCTTTTGATCTTGCTCACATACGGAGAGGCTGCTCCGGTGTTTAAGGAGGTCAAGGTCTGACCACTATAGTAAGTCTCAGTGACAACACCCTGTCATGACACAGGGTGTCTGTAAAGCTTGGTATCCCTTCCTTCCCCAGCAGAATTTCCAGTCCCATCCCACCCAAATCCTACACACCCTGCTCCCGTGCCAGCCCAGTCACCACCCTATGAAGAGCTCAGCTATTCCAGATGACTGACACATCTCCCTTAGGTCACGCTCAGCCCAGGGAGTCTAGAGACATACGAAAACCCTTACCCTACATTTTGACATTCTTTTTTCCTTAAAGTGAAAAGTAATTTGGTTCAAGTTGGAATTGCGGGAACAAGGGGAATAATTAATAACACTTTCGATGACAATTAATGGAATCAAACAGATATTTATGAGCCTGTTACTGATAAATTAACATTTACATAAACAGATGTGGTGAGAATGTACTTCTTTTTTAATAATTAATTAATTAATTAACTTGAGAGAGAGAGGCAGATAGATAGAGAGGGAGGGAGGGAGGGAGAGAATGGGCCCATCAGGGCCTCTAGCCACTGCAAACAAGCTCCAGATGCATGTGCCACCTTGTGCGTTCTGGCTTTATGTGGGTACTGGGGAATCGAACCTGGGTCCTTGGGCTTCGCAGGGCTTTAACGGCTGAGCCGTCTCCCTGGTCGAGAATATGCGTCTTTCTACAGTAATTCCAGATCAGCCCTAGGCAAGTACGATATAGTAAGAGTCATTTTGGTCAAGGTCTAGGAACAGACACCAACAGTGGGCAAAAGCTTGTATCACATCAAAGCATCTCCTTCAAGATGCTAATGAACTACGCAGGGAAGGGAGCAACAGTAAGAGTGGAAAAATCCGGGAGACACCAACTTAAAACCACATACATGAGCAGGATGAAGACACTGCTGACATGCACGGGCCAGTGAGATGTGCCAGGGGCGCTCTTCAGCAGTAGTCTTACCCCAAACTACAGAACTCATTCTAAACATGAGAAAGCAAACCCCAAACTAAAGGACATTCATCACAATAACCAGGTGTGGTTGTTTGAATAGACGGCCCCCAATATATTCAGTATTTTTTTTTTTAGCTTATAGTTTGCATCTGCAGCCACCTGGCTGGAGGCGGTGTCACTGGGCGGATTTGAAGGTGTGGTGGTGGGTTTGAGGTTCCAATCTAAAGATACGCAAAGTTGGAGTTCCCGAAGTGTGCTGTGCTGTGTGGCTTTTGGATTTGGGGCTTGTGGCTTCTCTCTCTCTGTTTGGACCTATAAAAGTGGGCCAGCTCCTGCCATCATGGAACTTCCCCTGGATCTGTAAGCTTCAGTACATATCCCTTCCTCCATAACTGTGCCTGGTCTGGAAGTTCATCTCAGTGGACCTGAAGCTGTCGGCTACACCAGGAAAGAGTGAGGAATTGTCAGATTGGAAACAAACATGACAACTAAATAAAATGTGGGGTCCTAGATTGGGTCGAAACCAGGAAAAGGGCTTAGGGAAAAATTGGTTTAGTTAATGCTATTGTGACCAATGGTAATTTTCTGTTTTTTTTTTTTTTTTTTTTTTTTAAATAGAGATAGACAGGCAGACAGACAGAATGGGCATGCTAGGGCCTTTAGCCATTGCAAACAAACTCCAGATGCATGTGCCATCTTGTGCATCTGGCTTATGTGGGTACTGGAGAATTGACCCTGGGTCCTTAGGCTTCACAGGCAAGCACTTTAACCTCTAAGCCATCTCTCCAGCTCAATTTCCTGGCTTTGATAAAAGGATTTAAATTACTATCATTAGTAACCAGATGTGGTAGCATATGCTTATATTTCCAACACTCAGGAGGCAGAGACAGGTGGATCATTGCTAGTTTGAGCTAGTGTGAATAACATAGTGAACTCCAGGTCAGCTTGAGCTAATAGTGAGATCCTATCACGAAACAATTAATCAATCTATCAATTAATCATTAACATCAGAAGAAGCTGGGTGAAGCTCTCTGTACTATATTTTTCAACAACTTTTCTCCAAGGAATTTTAAAACAGATAAGAAATTTGATTTTTAGTAACTGCTATGTGTGATAAGGTACATGTAACATACCTTATCACAGGAAATTATACTTACAAACAGTCCATAAGGAAGGAAACCACCTTGTGTGTAGAAGCACACAGACAGGCGCCCACATGCAAATCCTACTCAGACACCAGATTCCTGTCTCCTGGCATCTATGAAAGACATTTCTGTGGGCAAACATGCCATCCGTCCACGGCCTCCCAGCTGACCCTGACCTCCTGTGGGAGGCTCCGCAGGCAGCTTGAGTGGCCTTTTCTGTCTCAGAGGGTATGCACGGGGATATCCTGGTTTAAAGCAGATTCATAGTCTGAGGACAGGCCCCCTCTGACAGCAGCCAGGGAGTAGGGGGCTATGTGCTTGGCCTGTGAAGGAGACGAGGCCATTTTCCCCCTGATGCGGGTCAGGTCAGCATGAGTTTCTCTGAGCCCTGGAACTGCCTCTTTGGGGACAGGGGGCTCAGCCTCTAGCAAGTTTCCTCACCTATTCTACCAGCCACAGCCTGGGCCTTGGGAAAGCTCCCACAGAGCTTAGTACCCAGGTGGAGGCCCAGCAGGAGGGGGTGAGGGCTCTGCTCACCACCCACCTGTGATGACGCCTAGATGCCGGTGCCACTCTGAGCTGGTTATCGGGTGATACAACCCATCTACGTGGGGCCACAATTCAGGTGAGGTGGACACTGTTTTTATCTTTATGTAAAGATTGTGATAAAGTACACATAACAAAACTTATCATCTTAAAAAAGATCCTAAACATGTTTTTTTTTTAAACATTGACTTTTTATAAGGGAAAATTTCGTATGCCTGAGTTCTATTTTTTAAATATATTTATTTATTTATTTATTTGCAAACAGAGAGAGATAGAAGAGAGACAGAGAGAGAGAATGGGCATGCCAGGATCTCTCCAGTCACTGCAAATGAACTCCCGATGCATACGTCACTGTGCACCTGGCTTTATGTGGGTCCTGGGGAATCGAACTCTGGTAGCTAGATTCTGTAGGCAAGCACCTTAACCACTGAGCAATCTCTCCAGCCCTTAACCATGTTTTTTTTTGAGGGTCTCACTACGTAACATAAACTGGCTGAAAAATCATAATCCTCCTGCTTCAGCTTTTCGAGGCCTGGCATTTCAGGCATGAGCACCATGCCTGGCCACACCTTAACTATTTCTAAGTGCAAAGTTCAGAAGAGTTCTTGTGGTTGTACAATTGATTTCCAGAACCCTTTTAATCTTACAGAATGGAAATCATATATCCATTAGACAATTCCCATTCCTCACTCCTTTCTCATTCCGGCAACCAACCTCTACTTTGTGCCTTTCTGCTCTGATTCATGTTTGCTCATCCTCTCTCTCTTTCCCTCTACCTCTTTCCTTATTTGAGACAGAGTCTTACTATGTATCCCAGGCTGGCCTGGAAGAATTTGCTAACTCCCAGAGAGCCTCCTTCCTTAGCCTCCTTAGTGCTAGGGTCCCAGCAGAGAATACCACCAAGCCCACCTGTGCTTCCACAACAATGCTTAGAAGTGAACTCACACATTTGTCTTTCTGTGACTAGCTAATTTCATTAAGCATAATGTCTTCAATGGTCAGCCATATTGCAGCATGTGTTGGAATTTATTTTCTTCCAAATCTGGATAATGGTCTAAAATATATATATGCATATATATATATATATATTTCACATTTTGTTTATCCATTCATCTGTTGACAGAGATTAAGCCTGTTTCAACCTTAATCAATTTGACTATTTGTGGCTATCATGAATAATGCTGCTATGAATATGGATATACATGTATCATTGAGATTTAATTTTTTTTGTATAAGCCCACACATGGAATGGCTGGATCATATGGTAATTCTATTTTTAATATTTGGGGGGCATAGCCATACTCTTTTCCACAGCAGCTGGACTATTTTATGTTCTGCTATAGTGTGGGATTTATTTGTTTATTTATTTACAGGGTACCACACTAAAGCCCATTATACTCACTATGTAGTTCAGGCTGGCCTCAAACCCCTGTTTCCACCTCCCAAGTTCTAGGACACAGTTTGATTTGTAAATGTCCCTCTAGGGACTTTTTTTTTAAGGCTTGGGCTCCACCTTAATGCTCTTGGAGTGTAGAAGATACTCTTAAGAGATGAACCTACTGAAAGGAAGTTGGGTCATGGGGGATGAGCCTTTGAAGGGGATTTTGGGACTCTGGTTTCTTCCTCTTTCTCTCTTTTGTGTCTCTCTCATGAGGAAAGCAGCTTGACTCTATCACAGAAACCATACCATAGTGTGCTGCCTCTGCACAGGCTGGAAAGCCAGGGGACCAATGGACTGGAACCTTAGAAACGAGGAGCCAAGGTGAACTTTATCCCTCTATAGATGGATTCTTCCACAACCGAAAGCCGACTAACTTACAGTCCACCAGCAATGCACAAGGGCTTCTTCCCCACACCTCACCAACCCTTGTCATCTGCTTTTACTTTTGTCAGAGCCTCCCAGAACTCCTTGTGACACTGCCCTTGGAGACACCCACTCCATCCTTCTCGACATAGTTCTTACTTCCTTCCTTCCTCTCCCCAGACACCAGTGCCCTCTCTTTGCCTGTTGTTTTACTACCACCATCCAAAAAGCAAGCAAGGGAGGGGAAGGCTGCTGACCAAGTGCACGTGCTGGTGCACACACACGAGGCTCGTCACCCATCCCTCTGGGTGCCCCAGACCCCTCAAGACAGTGCACGATGGGATGCCTATGGACTGGCGGGTAGATTGCTGCCCAGCCTTCATCGCCGCAGGCAAACAAAACCAGCCTTGTCTGCCCAGCTGTCTGGAAGTCTCAGCCAGTGCGTCCAGCCTCGTCCCCGGTGTAGAGGCTGCTTCTAGAACTGAAGGAGGATGAGCTGACTCCCAGTCTTAGATGTCCCCAGGTCAGGCTCTGAGCAAGAGTTGGGCAAGCACCCTAATACTTGCATCTTGTACTAGACTCAGAGTTGGGGAGCATAGCCTCCTGAGGGCCCAAGGCAGCAGGGTGCTAAAGCGGGGGGCCTGAGGGGCACCTCTGAGCTCAGCCACGTTCACCTGCATCCTCCGCAGCCTGCCACTCCTGGATGGCCACTCTCTCGTGCAGCGATGCTCACAGCCTCCTCCCAACACTCTTGGCATTTCACAGCATCTGGAGCCAGCTCTTTGTAAAAACAGCAGATCTGGCCTTGTCCTTTCCATATTGTGCTCCGAATATAGTCAGCTCTTCAGTATGTCCACTAGCTGGCCCTGTGAGCACTTGTAGCGTCTTGTTCACCCCTGAACTCCAGCCACCCTGGCCCATGAGAATTCCATTCCCAGAGTCCACTGCACTCTTTGTCTGGACAGGCTCTTATATTCCCAGAGTCACCTCGACTTTCATCACTCCTTCTAGAAGAGTCCCCTCTTCTTGTTATTCTACACAGTGTGGGGAATTTACCCCGGGTCACACAGAAAACAAACCATGATTTGACAGGATTCCTGAAGCTCATTGCTAACCAGGGCTTTAGCCCTTTCCGCACCAGAGCCAGGGTGCCTCATGGTCAAATGAGCTTTCAGGGTAGGACCCATACCCTGACTGTCCACACCCTAGAGCCAAACATTTTCTGGTGGCTGCCACATTTTGCTGAGGAAAAGAGATAAAAGACCAGCACAGGCAGCGTGTTTTTTTTTTTTTTTCAAGGTAGGGTCCCGCTCTAGCCCAGGCTGACCTGGAATTAGTCTCAGGCTGGCCTCAAGCTCACAGCAATCCTCCTACCTCAGCCTCCCAAGTGCTGGGGTTAAGGGTGTGTGCCACCATGCCCTGCATCTTTTTTTCTTTTTCTTTTTCTCTTGGAAGGAACATAGAATGAAAGAAGGGTTAAAAGCCTTGGGAACCCTACTACTGATCAGCAACAGGAAATAGGATCCCTTGGGGATGCTGTACCCAGGAGTGTGTCTCTTTACAGAGCATTCCCTGGTTCCTACTGAATGCATAGCAGGAAACGTGGAATGGGAGGGCCATACACTCTGGTTCCCCAAACTTAGGCAACCTGATCCCATACCACTACTGCGCCCAGGGGCACAGCTGGAGCCCTTGCCTACCAGCTGGCACTATGCTCAGAAAAGTCTCTAGACTCTGCAAGAGCCTGAGGTCAGCGTTTATTTTCTGCCTCCTTGGGCCCAACCAGCTCTGTTCTGTTTGGGAGAAATTGGGTCTCTATGTCTTTGTATCTCAAGCCCTTCGCTGTGTCCACAGCTGTACTGCGACAGCTCTCCACAGCCCTCCTCTCGTCCCTAACAGAAACGTGCCTCTGGCTCATAAAGCAGGACAAGCTGAGGCTGGGTGTGCCCAGGACAGTATCTAGGCTCTTGAAACGGTAACTCTTACCATTGTGAAACTCTGAAGGGAAAAAGGCAGTTGGTGACAACACTCCCTTCTCCATTCTGGACAGAAACGTGTCAGGAATAAGCCCACAGTTTTTACTCAACTCTGCATGACCCAGGCCTGTGCCAGTTAGGTTTGAGACGCAGTGGGGGCAGTCTCGGGACTGAAGCAGATTGGGGGTGGGGGGATCTCTCCATGCCAAGGTCCACCTTCATAGGGGTGGACTCCCACCTACCTCGGTCACGATGGTGGACACGTAGACATCCTGCTGGTACTCCCAGCCATCCAGGCAGTTCTCCTGCTCCAGCTGCTCCAGGTCCACGTCCAGCCCCGGCTCCAGGCCGAGCGCAGACAAGTTGGCGATGGTGTCCAGCCGGTACCGGCGGCAGCTGTGGGGCACCCGGCGGCCGTTCTGCAGCACCAACGGGATGCTGTGGTTGCGCCACGCGCTGCTCAGGTTCGCGGTGTCGGGCACCAGGCAACGGTGCTGCGGGGTGCCCGCCAGGAACACGACGGACATGCCATTGAAGCCATTGGGGATGATGCTGGCGCTGAGCAGGAAGAAGATGAGGCGCTGGAAGGGGCCCCACTCGCCCAGGAAGGCGGTCACCTCCTCGTAGTCGCGCATCCTTCCGGCCGCCGCGGGGGGACCCGAGCGCTGCGCCCGCGGTGGGTTCTGCGCCCGCCCGGGGCTGCGGCGCGGGGATGTCCGGGCCACACGCAGCGAACGCTCCCGGGAGCCGCTGAAGGACCGGCCGCGGCGTCGGGGCCACGCCCACGGGCCGACTCGCCGCGCGTGGGTTTGCGAGCGAGCGAGCGCGCGCGGCCGGTCCGGGCGGGGCTCCGGGACGACTCCGCCTCCCGCCCGCGCGATCGATCGCTCGCGGTGCCCGCGTCCCGCTGCCCGCTGCTTCCCGGCTCCGGGCCGGGTCGTCCTGGGCGAGCTCAGGGACTCGGACCTCCCGCCCCCAACCCCGCTCCGGGGAAGAGCCGGAGCGACAGCGAGGACCCTAGGAGACCGACCCCGGCGTCAGCGCCTGCGCCATGCCAGGTGTAGCCCGGGGCACGAGTCCCTTCGCTGTGCCAGTCCCGGGTGGACCCGAGTTTCTAGGGCGCAGACAGGAGAGTCCATCAAGTCACTGCTCGCGGGGGACGGCTAGGGTGACAGGAGCGCCCCTCCCTCTCTGACCCCGTGGGTGGCACCAGCAGACCGGCACTTCCCCAGGGTCCCAGCAGGGCTGGAGACAGTGGCCAGCCATGGGCTGCTGCAGGAGCGTCCTTGGAACAGCCAGAAGCCTCACCTTGAAAAGAGGAAACGCAGGCCCGGAGCCAGCCAGGGATGGGCAAGGTCATGCTGAGTCAGAGACGGGCCCTGGCTCAGGGGCAGTTAGTTGTTCCCAAGTTACCCCGTCCTGACCCCCAGATCAGTGGCTGGAGGGAGCTTGGGCCGCAGCCACGGAAGTGCAACTGTCACCATGCTGTCCCCTGGATCCAGACTTTGGCCCCTTGTTCACTCCAAGTCCCCCGAAGCTCTTCATTGAGGCAGCCCGCCAAAGCCTTCTTGGAAATGAATGTCCTTCTATTTGCAGAAAGGCCTGTCCCCAGTCCAGGAACTGAGGGCAGGAAGGAAAGAGGGAAAGAGGACAAGCCCACTGTGCCCAGTCCAGGAACTGAGGCCAGGAAGGAAAGAGGGCAAGAGGACTTTGAGAGTTGGCTCTCAGATCTGTCAAGGTAACCAGAGCAGGACACACGACCCCCTGCTCAGTGTCTACACCTAAGGCGGGTCAGTGACTGCTGTGTGCTGAGGCCGAACCCGCTTCCTGACGACACTGACAGGGTAAAGAACCCACCACTTTACACGTTGAGAGGCTGGAGGGGGTTCTGCCTGTCCATCCATCATGTATCTATCGTCTATCTTCCATTATATATCTATTTACCATCTATCTACTATCTCTGTATCTCATCCATCTATCTCCTTCTTCTATTTTTTTTTTCTTGTTTTGTTTTGTTGTTTGTTTTCTGAGGTAGGGTCTAGCTCTAGCCCAGGCTGTCCTAGATTAGAATTCACTATGTAGTCTCAGGATGGCCTTAAATTCATGGTCATCCTCCTACCTCTGCCTCGCAAGTGCTGGGATTAAAGGCATGTGCCACCATGCCCAGCCGACTCTCTTCCTCTCCTCCTCCTCCTCCTCCTTCTTCTTCTTTTTTTATAAACATAATGTGTAGCCAGGCTGGCCTGGAACTCCTGATCCTCCTGCCTCTGCCTCTTCAGCAATATCCCACGGGCTTGTGCCACAACTGGCTCTATCTCCTTCTCACCTGGCCTGTGTTGTCAGGTTAGCTGCACGCCGCCTTGGAACCTCCATTTCCTTACCTGTCACTGTACCTCAGATTTATGCCCAATAATCCAGTGGGATTAATATTAGATTCCCTTTAAAATATCCTGTGAATGGTATATTGTAGTTGGTATCTGTATTAGTTACTCTCCTCCAACAAAATACCTGACAAGACAAATCTGCAGGGAGGAGGGATTTACTTTGGCTTACAGTTTTAGGACATTCAGTCCATCATGGAGGGAAAGCCGTGGGACAGGGGCATGAGGCGGCTGATCACATGCACTATGCTGTCACATTGTCAGAGTGGTAGTGCTCAACTTGCTGCCCCCTTTCCTTCAGTCCAGGACCCCAGCCCATGAAAAGGTTAAGGTCATCTCACCTCAGTTAAACTAATCTAGAAACTCCCTCACCAACAAGGCCAGAGATTTGTCTCCTAGGTGATTCTAGATCCAGTCAACTTGACCATCTCCACTAACTGTCCCACGATCTTACTTAGGTTAGGTGTCATTCTTTTACCCCAAAGTCTAGTGAAAAGCATAGCCTGAGATAAGAGCTTATGTAATAGAGTTTTGAATCGTGATCTCCAGAAAACAAAAGTGAGGGGCTAGGGAAAGCGAGCAGGAAAGTGAATGAAGTCAGTAAGAAACTGTAAACTTGAGCCGTCAGTGACCAGTATCATAACAGTGTTGTGCAGGGGGCGCCTCTTGGAGCCTGAGGCCAAATAAATGAACGATACTGATTCTGCTTTAATATTTTAATATTTTATTTATTTATTTATGAGAGATAGAAGGAGAGAGAGAAAAAGAGGCAGAGAGAGAGAGAGAGAGAATGGGCACACCAGGACCTCTAGCCACTGCAAACAAACTCCAGACACATGCACCACCTTGTGCATCTGGCTTACGTGGGTACTGGGGAATCAATCCTGGGTCCTTAGCTTGTCAAGATGAGTGCCTTAACCACTAAGCCATCTTTCCAGCCCATACTTTAAATTTTTAATATTGTAACCAGGCATAGGTGGTACACACCTCTAATCTTACCTAGCACTGGGGAGGATGAGACAGGAGGATTGTTAGTGCAAGGCAAGCCTGGGCTATGCATAACAAGCTCCAGACCAGCCTGAGCCATGTACTAAGACCCTGGGTCAAGAAAATCTTTTGACATTGCGTTCATCATTAACTTTTGTATTAATTTTGATTTTCTAAAATACTGCTTTAAAATATATTATTTATTTATTTATTTATTTTTAAGATGAATCTTGCTATGATACTTAGGCAGACCTCAAATTACCTCTGGGCCTAAAGCATTCTCCCACTCCAGCCACCGCCCCCCACCAAGTAGTTGGGCCTACAGGCACAGACCACTGTGCCAAACTCAAATATTTATTTATTTATTTAAGAAACAAAGGCTGGGAAGATGACTCAGCATTTTGGCAATTGCTTCCTGGGCCTGCTGACCTAGGGTTCAATTCCCAAGCTGTCACATAGGCTGGACACAAATAGTGGTGCAAGCATCCGGTGCTCATTTGCAGCAGCAGAAGGCCCTGGCTTGCCGCCCTCCCCCAACACATGCAAATAAATACCTATTTGAAAATATTTATGTATCTGTGTGTGTATATGGGCATATGTGTAGCATGGCATATGTGTGTGGGGGTATATATGTAGAACAGCGTGTGTGTGTGTGTGTGTGTGTGTGTGTAGCACAGCACGTGTGTGAAGGTAAAAGGAAAACCTCAGGATATTGGTCTTCTTTCGCCTTGTTTGAGGCATTGTCTCTCTCTCTCTCTTGGTTTTTCCAAGGTAGAGTCTCACTCTAGCCCAGGCTGACCTGGAATTCACTCTGTAGTCTCAGGGTGGCCACGAACTCACAGTGGCCTTCCTACCCCTACCTCCTGAGTGCTGGCATTAAAGGCGTGTGCCACCATGCCTGGCCGGGCTCTCTCTTGTTTGCCATTTGAAGGCCAGACTAGCTGGCCCTGTGAGCTTCCAAATGTGTATGGCATCTTTGCATCTGGCTTTTTGTGGTGCTGATTCTGAACTCTGCTCAGCAGGCTTGCAGAACAAGTGCCTCTGCTGACCGACTGAGTCATCTCACCTCTCAAATATTTACCCTGATGACCGCATCACTTGGCATTGCTTTAGGGTTCTGGGCAGCAGGCGGCCCGGGCCTTGCTCTTTTCATTGGCTGCAGCTTCTCTACCCAGGGTTATAACTGACTGCCCGTGTTCTCACTGAGACCCCCGTGATTTCCTAGTTTGGGCAACTGCTCTGCACTTCCGGGATGCACACAAGTGAGAGCTGAGCAGGGTGCGTCTCAACTAAGCTGTTTGCCAGGAGCTCACAGGAGTGTGTAAACCCACTAGTCTTCCCTCATACGGAATGAATGAACCAGGGCGTGCTCACAGGCTAGCTTGAATGAAAGGATCCCTTCACCATTCTTTGGGGCTACTTCCTAATGGAGCTGTGTTGCCATAACAACCCACTTTTTTTTTTTTCCTGTTTTTTTCCAGGTCTCACTCTAGCCTAGGCTGATCTAGAATTCACTATGTACCCTCAGGGTGACCTCAAACTCATGGCAATCCTCCTACCTCTGCCCCCCAAGTGCTGGGATTAAAGGTGTGCGCCACCACACTTGGCAGACTCAGACACTGTTTTAAACCTTTTTTAAAAAATATATATATTTTATTTATTTATTTGGGAGAGAGAAAGAGAGAGAGAGAGAGAATGGGCCCGCCAGGGCCTCCAGCCACTGCAAACAAACTCCAGATGCATGAGCCCTCTTGTGCATCTGGCTTAGTGGGTCCCGGGGAATCGAACTGGGATCCTTTAGCTTTGCAGGCAACTGCCTTAACCGCTAAGCCATCTCTGCAGCCCCAGACTCAGACATTTTTGATTAAACTTCCTTCTTCAGTCCCTAGCAGGCAGATCCTTGCTACGGGGGACAGGGGTGGTCACTGGGGGGTGGATTTTATTGTCCAACCTTAAGGTGTGTTTGGGGTGGCTCTGAATTCCAGCCCAAGGCTGAAGAGAGAGCATTTTAAGCTCTGGCGGTCTGCACTGGCTGCCGGCTGCCTCTCTGCTTGCATCTATGAAAGGGAGCCAGATTCTTCAGTCACTGATGGTGTTCCCCTGCTAAGCTGTGTCTGGTTGGATGTTCATCCCAGTCACGTGGAGCTGACTGCAATGGCGGGGAAGCAGAGACATGCGTGCTGGTGCTCAGCGCACCTTTTCCTTTCAGCCAGGGCCACATGCAGGACTGACCATCCCTCTTCAGGGTACCCTGCCTGGAAACACCCTCACATACACAGCAAGCAGTTGTTTCCATGGCGATTCTAAATCCCATGTAGTTGACAATCAAGATTATCATCACATATGGAACAGAAGAAGTGAATGTGGATGCAGAAGAGATGAAATTGGGCATCATAGAGTCCCCATAGTCTTTACCAACGTTAGCATTGTTTAAAAGTCCAAACTCTTGGTGCACACCTTTAATCCCAGAGCTTGGGAGGCAGAGATAGGAGGGTCGCCATGAGTTCGAGGCCACCCTGAGACTACACAGTGAATTCCAGAGTGAGACCCTGTTGGTACTGAGGAGTGGGGTTTCTGCTAGACACCTGACTGTGTGTCTTTGGCCTTTTGGAGCTGATTTTCAAGAGGAGTGTGGAAGGATTTGAAACCTTGGCCTAACAGAGGCCTTGCAGTGCTGTAAGTACAGCTTGATGGACTATTCTGGTGAGTCCACACTGGTTCTGCCTGGCCTTTACTGATGGTTGATGGGTCACAGGTTGGAAGCCAGGGGCACCTACACAGATGGCATTTTTCTTCCTTCTGGACAACTGCTAACAATGCAGTTTGCTTTTAAATTTTCTTCTCTTCTTTCTCCTCTTTAGCCACATTTCTATTGCTAAAAACTTGAGGGCAATCTCAACCAATTGAGAGAGATTAGTCTCTGGACCACAGCCATTTTTTTTTCAGTTTCCTCTGACTATCTAGAGTCCTCTGAGAAATGAAGGAGCTGTCCAAGATTATATAGCTGCTATTCCCTTCAGAATTCCAAGGAACATGCTTTTGAGTTATTTCCTAAACTACTGCATGAAGGTGAAAGGACTCTTATCTGATCTCTGCTGAGTTTCCCTCCATTTATTACAATTACCTAGGGGTTTATTAACTTCTTTTATTCCTTTGAGGAGACTACTAGTTACTGTTGTCATTGCTGTAAAGAATATCTATGGTGGGCTGGAGAGCTGGCTTAGCAGTTAAGGCACTTGCCTGTGAAGGCTAAGGACCCATGTTCGACTACTTTCCAGATCCTACATAAGCCAGACTCACAAAGGTGAGGCGCAAGCATCTGGAGTTCGATTTCAGTGGCTGAGGCCTTGGTGTGCCAATTCTTTCTCTGTCTCTGTCTCTCTCTAAAATAAATTAAAAAAAAAGAATGTCTATGGTAGTTTGAATGTGAAATGTCTCCCATACCCTCGTGTGTTTGTGCTTATGTATTTTGAATATTTGCCCCCTAACTGGTTGCAATTTTGGAAAGTTGTGGGGCCATTGGACTTTGAGTTATACTGTCCAGTCCCCTTAGTAGTGCTGTCTAGCTCACTCTTGCTGCTTCCTCCCAGCTGTTGTGACAAGATGTGACGCTCAGCTGTCTGCTCTGCCATGCCGTCCCCACAGTGATGAAACATCCCCTCAAGACTGTGAGCTGAAATAAACCCTGTTGCAGTTACCTTTTCATTGCTGTGACAAACACCCAACCAGAAGCATCTTGTGGAAAAAGGTTTATTTCAGGCTTGCAGATTACAGGAGAAGCTTCATCATGGCAGAGGAAACTGGCTCACCTCATTGTTCATCCACAGGAGAGAGAGAGGGGAGAGAGAGAGAGAGAGAGAGAGAGAGAGAGAGAGAGAGGGAGAGAGGGAGAGAGCAGCCAGCAAGCATGAGCTGACTCTAAACACACACCTAGTAGAGCTAGACTCAAGATCCACCTCCCACCCCGAGTACACGCTTCCTCCAGCAGAGCTCTGACTACTGAAGACTAAGCAGGAAGCTTTCTTAACCAAAACTACCTAAAGCTATTGAGACATTACATTCAAACCACCACATTCTGCTTCTGACCCCACAGATTTATGACCATCTTACAATACAAAATGCAATCAGACTAACATAAAAAGTCCCCATAGTCTTTACCAACTTTAGCATTGTGCAAAAAGTCCAAAGTCTTGGTGCATGCCTTTAATCCCAGCACTTGGGAGGCAGGGGTATGAGGATTGCCATGAGTTCAAGGCCACCCTGAGACTACACAGTGAATTCCAGAGTGAGAACCTATCACAGAAAACAAGACAACAACAACAACAACAACAAAAGTCCTAAGTCTTTTTGTTGTTGTTGTTGTTCCAAGTAAGGTCTTACTCTAGGCCAAGTTGACCTGGAATTCACTGAGGCCTCAAACTCATGGTGACACTACTACTTCTGCCTCACTAGTGCTGGGATTGAAGGCGTGCACCACCACACCCAGATCAGTTATTTTTAAAAATATTTTATTTATTAGGGCTTTATTAGGTGTTTGCCTGCAAAGCCAAAGGATCCCAGTTCAATTTTCAAGGACTCATGTAAGCCAGATGCACAAGGGAGTACATGCGTCTGGAGTTCGTCTGCAGTGGCTGGAGGCCCTTGTGTGCCCATTCTCTCTCCCTCTCTTTCTTTCTCTCTCCCGTCTCTCTCTGCCTCTTTCTCTCTCTCAAATAAATAATTAAGTAAATAAATAAATAAATAAAATTTATTAAAAATATTTTATTTGTTGATTGGTGGTTGATTAATTTGAAAGAGAGAGAAAAAAAGAAAGGCAGATAGAAAAAGAGATAGAATGGGTGCACCAGGGCCTCTAACCACTGTAAACAAACTCCAGACACATGTGCCACCTTGTGCATCTGGCTGTATGTGGATACTGGGGAATTGAACCTAGATCCTTAGGCTTTGAAGGCAAGTGTCTTAACTGCTAAGCCATATCTCCAGCCTAATCTCAGTATCCCAGTACTAACAAAGTTCTATTTCTCCTTTGAAAGTTCATAAACCAAGCCTCCACAGTCTACAATATACCCTGCATTTAACATTTTCTTATTTATTTAGTTTTGATTTTTTGAGGTAGGGTCTTGCTCTTGCCCAAGCTAACCTGAAATTCGCTAATGTAGTCTCAGACTTGCCTCGAACTCACAGGGATCTTCCTACCTCTGCCTCCCAAGTGCTGGGATTAAAGGCAGGTGCCACCATGCCTGGCCACTTAGCATTTTTAAATTCTCTCTGGAATAGCCCATCAAACTCTGTTTACAGGCGCTGCAAGGCTTCTCAAATCCAAAATACCAAATCCTTCCACATTCCTCCAACAAACACGTTCTAAAAGACCAAAACCCACATGGTCAGATTCATCATAGCAACGACCCCACTTCTTAGTACCAATTTTCTGTTACAGTTACCTTTTCATTGCTGAGACAAACACCCAGCTGGAAGCAGCTTATGGAAAGAAAGGGTTTATTCCAGGCTTCCAGATTCCAAGGGAAACATTATCATGGCAGAGGAAACTGGCTCACTTCATCATACATGCACAGCAGAGAAAACAGGCAGCAAGCATGAGCTGATGCTGAATGCACACCTTAGGGCTAGACTCGAAATCTGCCCCTAGTGACATACCACCTCCAGCCGGGCGCTGCCTGCTAAAGGCTAAGTAGGAAGTTTAAACTTAATCAAAAGTATCTGAGGCATTACATTCAAACCACCACAAATTCTTCCCTCCCATAAGTTGCTTCTTACTGAGTGTTTTGTCCCATCAATGAGATGGTAACTGCTACAGTACCCAACAAAGGCAGCTGCAGCCAGAAAGCAGAGAGGTGAATATTGATGCTCCATTGGCTTTCTCCTTTTTCCTTTTCTATTCAGACCCAAGCCCACAGATGACGCCACTCACTCAGAATATCTTCTCTGCTCCCTTAAACTTTGAAAATGCCCTCACAGATTCCCTGGAATTGTGTCTCCTAGGTGATTCCAAATCTCATAAATTTGACAGGATTAGCCATCACAAGAACACACTTCTATAGTGCTCCAAACTGGCTCATCCTCCTGTTTTTTTTTTTTAAGATTTTTTAAAAATTTTTTTGTTTATTCTTATTTATTTGAGAGCAACAGACAGAGAGAGGGAAAGATGGGGAGAGAGAGAGAGAGAGAACAGGTGCGCCAGGGCCTCCAGCCATTGCAAACGAACTCCAGACGCGTGCACCCCCTTGTGCATCTGGCTAATGTGGGTCCTGGGGAATCAAGCCTTGAACCAGGTCTTTAGGCTTCACAGGCAAGCGCTTAACCGCTAAGCCATCTCTCCAGCCCCAAAAAGATTTATTTTTATTTTTATTTATTTATTAGAGACAGAGAGAGGGAGAGTAAAAGAGAGAGAGAGAGAGAGAACCAGGGTCTCTAGCCACTGCAAACAAACTCCCGATGTATGTGTGCATGGGACCTAGAGAATCAAACCTGGGTCCTTATCATCCTCCTTTCATAAAATAAATTCTCCTAGGTTTACTCTCAGACCTTGAGTGTGTGCCTTCCAGATACGCAAGTCAGAGGGAGTGAAAGGCACTTGCACATAAACTAGGCTCCCTCTCCACTTGGAACATGCTGGGAGGCAAGTATTCCCTGTTGGATTATATATAATTCCTCTCTTATCTGTGGTGCTGTCAGGAAGAGGGGCTGTGTAGGCTTAGGGAGGCTCCAAGGACAGAGGCTTTGGGAGAAGCCTTTGGGCAAGGGGGTTTAGGCTCTGGAGGGCATAAGGGGCTTATGCTTCTCCTTAACAGAAACCCAAGAAGTAGTGGAAGGGGCTATCACCTCTCTTCTGACCCAGGGGAGGTAGAACAGGGAACACAATGGCTGTGCGGTTACACTGAGTCACGGTCTCCAGCACATGTCTCCTTCGTAGACTTGGGGCTTGTTCCAGCGGTATAGTACAGCCGTTCTGAAACAGCTCTTGCCTGGGAATGCAGTCTGATGGGAGGTTCCCTAATATTGCCTCATAATTTTATTATGTTTAGTGGCATCTCTGGTCTCAATCCATTAGACTACCTTGGGTAATGATAATTAAACAATGTCTCCAATGTATAATTTCTTTGAAACTATTTTCATTTATTGTCAAGCATAGAGAGATAGAGACCAAAAGAGAATATGGGCATGCCAGGGCCTCTTGCTGCTGCAGATGCATGTGCCACGGTGTGCAGTAGATTTTACGAGGGTTCTGGGGAGTCGAATCCTGGAGGGAAGGTGTGATGGTTAAGCTCTGCTTTCAGTTTGATCTGTTAGGGAATCCACAGACATTCCTTTTGGTTGGGTCTCTGAGATTGCTTCCAGGAAGGATTAACTGAAGGAGGAAGTCCCTCCCCCCCAGTGAGCCCTTCCCTCAGAGTGGGCTGTCCTCTCAGAGGGGGGCTTGATGTAAGGAAGCTCTGGGAGAAAAGAGTCCCTACCTCCCCCCTGGCTGCTGCTGGCTGGTGAGCACCTTCACTTGCACGTGCATCTATCCTGTCCTGCTATCCTCCCTCACCGTTGGAACCAAGTTTCCTCAGCCTTCCAGTGCTGAAGACCAGCGACTCTCCAGGAAACCCTCCGGCCTTCAGTGCTGGATGGGGACTGCTGAGGCGTCCCCCCCACATGGACTGAGCTACTTCTGGGTTCCTTGACAACCAAGCCTGCAGACTGTTATTGTTGGACTGCCATAAACTAGTCCAATAAATTTCCTTTTTAATACAATTTATTCTATTGGTTCTGTTCCTCTAGAGAACCCTGACTAATACAGCAGGCTTTGCAAGCATGAACCTTTAACCTCTGAGCCATCTCTCTAGCCCCCCACCTAATGTATAATTTTCATGTACTAATCAAAAACAAGTTTAATTCAGCCAGGTGTGGTGGTGCATGCCTTTATTCCTAGCAGTCAGGAGACAGAGGTAGGAGGATCACTGTGAGTTCCAAGTCAGCCCAGAGCTACAGAGTAAGTTCCTTGTCAGCCTGGGCTACAGTGAGACTCTACCTCAAAAACAAAAAAAAAAAAAAAAAAAAAAAAAAGGCTGGAAAGATGGCTTAGTGGCTAAGGTGCTTGCCTTCAAAGTCAAAGGACCTAGGTTTGATTCCCCAGGACCCACATAAGCCAGATGCACAAGGTGGCACATGGTTCTGGAGTTCATTTTCAGTGGCTGGAGGTCCTAGCATGCCAATTCTTTCTCTCTCTGTCTCTTACTCTCTTTCTCTCTACATCTTTCTCTCTCTCACAAATAAATAAATCATAAAACATAAAAACTAGAGAAATAAATTTAACTCAAAACTTAAAAATGTCTTTAGAGGGCTGGAGAGACGGCTTAGTGGTTAAGGCGTTTGCTTGCAAAGCCAAAGGATCCCGGTTCGGTTCTCCAGGACCCACGTAAGCCAGATGCACAAGGGGACGCATGCATCTGGAGTTCCTTTGCAGTGGCTGGAGGCCCTGGCTTGCCCATTCTCTCTCTCCCTCTTTCTTTCTCTCAAATAAATAAATAAATTTTAAAAATGTCTATAGATATTGCCAAATGCCTCCCTAACAGGGAAGTAAAAATGTCCCGTGGTTGAAAATCATGGAGACAAACCTTCTACTTGCACGTCCTTCTAACCTGCCATGGACAGACAGGAGTATTGGTAAATGGTATTATTACTCTATACCAGGCTTTATCACCCATCCCACTTACCTGTGGCACTGGAGTCTCTGTTCCAAAGGTGAGAGCTCTGCTATGGTCCCTTTGCAAGTCTGCCTTCCAGAACATCTCCTGATATCAATTGTGCTAGCTTGGGCTCCTTCATGAAATCAGAGCCTGGGGAAAGGGGTGGGAGTCGTCCTTGGGCCTGCAGGGGGGAGTCTACGTCATTACACTTTACTACAGGTCGGAAACTTCCAAAGGATCTGGCCTTTCCTTATCTCCCCCCATAGGGAGTCCTCCCACTCCCTATGAGAAACCCCCCTGGGGAATCCAGCTTTGGAAAAGATGGCCCTTTTCCAAGATCCTGACTCCACACTCCCAATGCCAGAACTAGACTGGCTACGCCAGCTGCCCATCCGTGAGGCTCCAGGCGGGCTTCTCAAATGCCCTCTCGCCTCCCTGGCTAAGAGCTCTGCTTTGCTTCCTTTTCTTACACACTGGGGGGCTTAAGCTCCCCTTCTCATAAAATTCTCCCTCCTAAAGCTATAATGAACTCTCTCCAAACTTTATCCTCTGCTCTGTGGATTTCATTTGTTAAATTCATCTGGTAAGAATCCAGGAACACCCCAAATTATCAGTGCAGTGGTGTGTGTTGGCGCATTGGCAAGGAACCCCAAGACTCCCGGGTCGTTTTTGGTGTGTTTGGCCAGGATCGTCATGTAAGTGTTCTCCTGAGTCCTGCCTCCTCTGGACAGGAGGCATGCTCTATTCCCTGCCCAGTTCTCCCTTTTCTTCTTCCCTACCACTCTCCTCCCCTAGGGAACTGGACACATTTAAACACTTGGTAGATGGTAAACCGCAGATTTGGGGAATTTCTGTGAGAGACATGTATTCAAACCTTGCTTCTTCTTTCCGCCTGCCTGTGACGACACTAGCAATCTAAACGCTGTGTGTAGAAGGTTAACTGAGTTTTGTCAGGAGACAGGTGTTTGCTCTGTGGGACATTGACCTGGGTTTTTTTTTTTTTTTTTTTTTTTGGTTTTCCGAGGTAGGGTCTCACTCTAGCTTAGGCTGACCTGGAATTCACTATGGAGTCTCAGGGTGGCCTCGAACTCTCGGCGATCCTCCTACCTCTGCCTCCCGAGTGCTGGGATTAAAGGCATGCGCCACCATGCCCGGCTTGACCTGGGTTTTAAATACTAATGACCAACACGAGTTTGTGGGGAAATGCAGATTCCAGCTGGGATGGCGGTTAGCGGTTAAGGTGTTTGCCTGCAAAGCCAAAGGACCTGGGTTTGATTCCCCAGGACCCACGTAAGCCAGATGCACAAGGGGGCGCACGCATCTGGAGTTTGTATGCAGTGACTGGAGGCCCTGGTGCTACCATTCTCACTCTCCCTCTCTGCCTCTCTCTCTCTCAAATAAATAAATAAATAAAAATAAAGTAAAAATATTTTTAAAAAGATTAAAAAATAAAGAAGTCAAAAATATTTTTTCCCAAAAAGGTATTAGAGGTTCAATCCACAAGGGTGTTGAGACCCTCCCTAGCTCATTAGAAGCTATTTAGCTTTCCTGACATACAGGTTTCAATATTTATTCCAGAAGTTTTTTCCAATACTGCTTTAACGAGAAGGAGATCAGTCATAGGCCCTTCAAAGGGAGGCTAAAAAACCATCTAGACCATGGATAGTAGAGAGTCACACTGTATAGGAGCGGCTAAAACCACAGGCTCTCCTCCCTCTCACGGTCACTAACGAGGGGGAGCAAGATACAGTTTTATGCCAGGCTACATTGGTGAGATGCAACTATTCCCAATAAGTTTAGGGTCTTTTATTCCTTGTGGCCACTCACAAGGAGAGAAAAGTTCTTTCTCTAGGGGACTCTCTAGAGAAACAGAGAGACTTGGGAGCCGTTCCAGTATATGGTCTTTCATTTTGTGGATGAGTAGCCATACATCTGTAGCACAGACTTCCCGGAACTGTATCTAAGTACAATCTGGAAAGTGCCTTTTGTACACTTTCTTACTCCAAGACAAAATGTCATGCCACTCTGTGCTCTTGGCTGCCATGGATCTCATGTGCTGACCTCTGGCTGGGGGAACAATCCTGACGTCCCTAGGGACTCGCTTTCCTAACTAAGTAAAAGTGCCACACAATCAGGTGTGGTGGCTCAGGCCTTAAGGCCCAGCACCTGGGAAGCAGAGGTAGGAGGATCACCATGAGTTCTAGGCCAGCCTGGGACTACAGAGTGAGTGCCAGGTCAGCTTGGGCTAGAGTGAGATCCTACCTTGAAAAGCAAGTGACAGACAGATTTAACTATGGTTTACAGTGAGCTAGAATTTTATGGTTTAACAACATGTAAACAGGTAATCTCAGTTTTGCTGTATGACTCATGATGTCTTCAAACAGAAACGTCTAGGCTTTATTCTTGCTTTAGTTGCTTTTGAAAATTTATTGGCAAGGATTGTCTCCAGGGCAGTTATCACATTTTACCTATATTTACAAAGCCATGCTTTTAAAAATGTTTTTCATAGGATCTATAAAAAGAAATACCTCAAATCAACAGGTGATAAAGTCTATATGTGTATATTGGGGTAAATATTATAAAATAAGTCTAGCAATCATTTTTCTTAGGTTATCTTTTTATTTTAAAGAGCTTCTTGGTGACATAAATAATAAAAGAGAAAACTTTAAGTACATATACTAAAAATGGATTCTCAAAGAGTTCTAAGTGTTTTTTGCTAAGAAAAGATTTTGCTGATGTTTCTCTCTAAGTTTATAATGATAAACTGATGAGTCTTAGGCACTAAATTAAATCAATGAACTTGCTTCTCTGTCACTTTATAATGAGAGAGGATGATCAAATTAATGTGATGCTTCATAAAAAGGTGGTTTCTCTTAATGGTCCTATAAAAATGGTAAATAAGGTTTTGAGGGTTATGATGAATAAACTGGTTTAAGGGTGAATTGAAAGGGAAATTTTAAATGCTGGGTATTATAGAATATTTGATAAGAAGGATTTTTTTTTTCTTTTTTGGGAGGGGTGGTTTTGAGGTAGGGTCTCACTCCAGCCCAGGCTGACTTGGAATTCACTATGTAGTCTCAGGCTGGACTTGAACTCACAGTGATCCTCCTACCTTGGCCTCCTAAGTGCTGGGATTAAAGGCGTGCGTCACCACGCCCTATAGAAGCTTTATTTTGAACAGAAAGATTATAAAAAAAAAAAAACCCCAAAATCTAAAAGGACCAAAACAACCTATATAAATCTAGATTTTCTCTCTTTTTTTGTCACCTACAGACACCTCTGTCAGATAAAACTTTTGCTCAATAAAAGATAAAATGGGTAAACTGAGTCTTTTAAAATATATATTTTATTTTTACTTATTTATTACTTGAGAGAGAGGCAGATATATAGAGAGAACTAATGGGTGCGTCAGGGCCTCCAGTCACTGCAAATAAACTCCAGACACATGTGCCACCCTGTGCATCTGGCTTACATGGGTCCTGGAAAATCGAACCTGCTTTTTAGATTACCTTTATAGACCCAAGAAAAAGGTCAAAAATTAGCCAGGCATGGTGACTCGCGTCTTTAATCCCAGCACTCAAGCGGCAGAGGTAGGAGGATTGCAGTGAGTTCGTGGCCACCTGGAGACCACATAGTGAATTCCAGGTCAGCCTAGGCTAGAGTGAGACCCTACCTCAAACCCCTCCCACCAAAAAAGGGCAAAAATTTGGATGAGTTTCTATGCTTATTATAGTAACTTAAATCTCTGACAGATTGCTTGATTTGGGTTTGTTGACCTGTCTTTACAATACCCTATAAGTGGAGAGGAGATAAAGTCTATTATCTTCTGCTCACTCCCTGGGACCCTCAAGCAACTCAAGACATTTTTTTGAGAATCACAAGATTCTGTCAGATGTGGTAAAACATACCAGTAAGGAATTGCTCAAGAAACAGAGACAGAGTTCAAGGGCAGCCTGCCTCCTGGCACTGACAACAATGGTCATTCTATCTCTGCCACCAAATTAACTTTAGGAAACAACCTGACTGTGTACACCCAGGAGGTGATAGCCCTGTTATTCCTCAAGGGAAATTTCTGGCTACCTGATAATTGCTCCCTGAGAAAACAGGTCACCGTCCTAAGAGATCCTTTAAGATTAATAGTATACCCCTGGAGCTGGAGAGATTACCTAGTGGTTAAGGTGCTTATCTGCAAAGCCTAAGGACCCATGTTCGACTCTCCAGATCCAACATAAGCCAGATACACAAGGTGACACAAGCACAAGGTTGCACATGCCCACTGGGTGGCACATACATCTGGAGTTTGCTTGCAGTGGCTGGAGGCCCTGGCATACCAGCTCTCTCTCTCTCTCCCTTTCTCAGTGAAAAATTTAAAAAAATACCCTTTTATAATGCTCAGGAACAAAACTGATAACTCTTACCAGGACACTAAAACTAAACAAAAGTCAGAGAGTTAATCTTTATATTTTTGTTGATAAAAATAGTCTTCGGGGGCTGGAGAGATGGTTTAGCAGTTAAGGCATTTGCCTGAAAAGCCAAAGGATGCCAGTTTAGTTCTCCAGGACCCATGTAAGCCAGATGCACAAGGGGGCATATGCATATGGAGTTTGTTTGCAGTGGCTGAAAGCCCTGGAGTGCCCATTCTCTCCCTCTCTCTGCCTCTTTCTCTGTATCAAATAAATAAATAAAAATTGTCTTCAAGACTGTTAACATGTTTTGCTTGTACTTATAATTGTCAAGTAATACATGTTTTCTACCTTTTAGATATGGCATATTATGTCACCAGACAATGTAAGTTAGATGTACAAAATAATGTTAAGGTTTTTAAAACATCCTTAAATAAACCTGTTTTGTTAAAGACAAAAGGCACAGACATACTCTATATCCTCATTTTTCTTCTGGGAGCTCAACAACTAAATACCAATGATGACTTCAGGGCTAAAAAGGCAGCCAATGTTTTGATCCTGGTCCCCTGGGCAAAGAGGCCCAAAGATGACAGGACACTTCTAGAGGGCCCTACAGGTCTGGTAAGTCAACTATTTTTTTAAAAATTATTTTGTTTACTTTTATTTATTTATTTGAGAGCGACAGGCATAGAGAGAAAGAGGCAGATAGAGAGAGAGAATGGGCGCACCAGGGCCTCCAGCCACTGCAAACGAACTCCAGACGTGTGCGCCCCCTTGTGCATCTGGCTAACGTGGGTCCTGGGGAATTGAGCCTTGAACTGGGGTCCTTAGGCTTCACAGGCAGGCGCTTAACCACTAAACCATCTCTCCAGCCCAAGTCACCTATTTTTTTGATCAGAGAGATTATGGAGTCCCAGAGATTGGATTCCAGCTAATATAGTCTACAGGAGATTCAGAACCAAGAGGAATATCCTCAATGCTTCCAAGAGAAGCCACATGGGGCCGGGCGTGGTGGCGCACGCCTTTAATCCCAGCACTCTGGAGGCAGAGGTAGGAGGACTGCTATGAGTTCAAGGCCACCCTGAGACTACATAGTGAATTCCAGGTCAGCCTGGACCAGAGTGAGACCCTACCTCAAAAAAAAAAAAAAAAAAAAATCGAGAAGCCACATGAACAGTCTAGACTCATCCCAGCAGAGGGCACAAATGCTGACAGAGACATAGAGCTCTTCCCAGGTCCCTAAAAGTCTCTCTCAAAAAGCCATAACTGACACTCAAAAATACAATATTAAATTAAACTTTGGCTACCTACTTGGTCTTAAGCATGCAACAGAAAAAATATAGTCAAAAGGACAAAATATGTCTGAAAGTTTTAGATAACACAGCTCAAAAATTTCCCTGTTTTAATTCCAAAGCTCAAATGATAAGAGTGAAAACTGTCCATAATAGTGTGACTGTGAGAGCAGATAGTTGTGCTCACAGCAGCTCAGTGGCAAGTCAGTGTCAAGGTCATCCTCAGTGTCACGGTCAAATACTACGTATGGATTCTGCCAATGCGTTATCTGCTTTACGAGACAAGGTATAGACTATGCCTTTGGTGAACAGCTTTAAAAATAAATTTCTAGATGTTCATGGTGCAAGAGAACTACGCCTATCCTTTCTGGTAAGAATAGCCATGTTAATTTGTGGACATTATGTGCTTCACTGCTGTTTTAACCTTATTTCCTCTCAGCTCTACTTAGCCCACATTCAGACGGTCCTTGTGACAATCTAACCTCCATCTTCTCGGGTTCCCTCCTCACCCTCCAAGGCCTGAAAGTCTACACAAAACGGGAACCCTAAAAAGCCCCAGGTTACTCAGTGCCCACTTCCTCTTGACTCCTCTTGTTTTATTCTGTCTCCTCCTCACTTTCTTCCAAGGTCTGTCTTCCTGCACTCTACCAACACACTTTTAGGGCCCTTTAGACAGACCCAATGGAAGGGCGCCCCAGCTGCCACAACCAAAGACTCCACTCAGCAGGAAGAAACCAGATTGGTTGTCCCAATTCCCCTAATGGCACCTAGAGCTACTTATTCAGAGATGGGGATGTAGCTTAGAGGAGAGAATTGACTGGGCAGTTTAGGGGTGATAGGATGCCCGTGTGGATAGCTTTCTCCTTGACTACAGGCGAGAATCGTCCTTGGGCCTGCAGGGGGGAAATCTAGGTCATTACACTTTACTACAGGTCAGAAACTTCCGAAGGATCTGGCCTTTCCTTATCTCCCCCCCCCCCCCCCGCCGGCTGGGGAGTCCGCCCACTCCCTATGAGAAGCCCCCCTGCTGGAGAACCCAGCTTCTGAGGAAAAGGCGCTTTTCCAGAGGTCCTGACTCCACACACCTGACACGAGGACTAGCCTGGCGACGCCAGCTGCCCATCCGTGAGGCTCATCCCCCCCAGCCTGAGTCTCAAAGTGGGTTTCAACTCCCTCTCGTCTCTGAGCAAGAGCTTTGTTTTCTTTTCTTGTGGGACATCCACCCCCCCCCCACCTCCTTCTTCCTCTTAACGTTCTGGTCTTATGCTCCTCTCCTAAAGCTCTAAGCTGTACTAAAACCTCTCTGAAACTTACCCTCTGCTCTGTGGATTTTATTCATTGAACTTATTATAATGCAGGATTCGGGGGTTCTGGAGGGCTCTCTCAGACTTGTAAACACCATTCTGGGGTCCTTATCCCAAAACACACTCGTGTGGGGGTAAAGTATACACACATCAGCTGTAGACATTGCACAGCGGTGTTTGGATGAACGCGGAATGAACACACAACAGGCAAAATACGACTTGCTGGAGGGTCAGGAAGACGTGTCTGAGCGCCTCCCACCACTGTACGCACAGTCTTTATATAGATTCAGGCACTCAAAGCCGTGGGGAGTCAAGAGCACAAGCCTGATCACGAGTTCGCATCAGACCAGATCCTGAGTTGTTTGTTTGTGTTTACCAGGGAATCTGTGGAGAAGCTGTGAGTTTCCCCATCTTCAAGAAGCCCCACCCAGCGCTCACAGTTTTCCACACCCTCGGTTTAGCCTGTGCAAAGATTAACCTTTTGCCAATTAGCTTGATCTCCACCATCAGCCCAGAGCCTCCCCACAGGAGAAAGTTAAGAGATTAAGTAGGATAACAGTGAATGCACCAAAGTAGAGACCAGAAGTGAGTAGTAAAGACTGTCAAGAAGCCAGGTGTGGTGGTGTGCGCCTTTAACCCCAGCACTCAGGAGGCAGAGGTAGGAGGATCGCAGTGAGTTTGAGGCCACCCTGAGACTGCATAGTGAATTCCAGGTCAGCCTGAGCTACAGTGAGACCCTACCTCGAAAAACCAAAACCAAAACCAAAAACAAAAACAAAAGAAAAGAAAAGAAAGAAAGTTAAAAGCATTATTACACATGTAGTAGCCCAGAATTTAGAAATACACACACGGTAGACCCAGAGTTTAGAGGAAAATTCAAGCTAGACGCAGGTAGAAGGCAGGACTACATCCAGATGGAGACAAGAGCATTCCCTTTCTCGGCATGGCTGGGGGGGAGAGGCAGACTCACAGCGTGTTCAGGTGGGTGAGATCACAGGAGAGGGAGACGTCAGCGTGGACAAGCCCTTATAGTCAATTAGAATGGATATCTCTTTTTGTATTTTTTTTATGAGAAAGAGAGAGAATCGGTGTGCCAGGGCCTCCAGCCACTACAGTCGAACTCCAGACGCATGTGCACGTGTGCAACCTTGCTTGCTTGCGTCTCCTTATGCATCTGGCTAACGTGGGATCTGGAGACTCAAACATGGGTCCTTAGGCTTCGCAGGCAAGTGCCTTAACTGCTAAGCCATTTTTTTTCTGCATTTTTTATGGTGGGGGGCGGGTAGAGAATAGAAGATTTCTGTCATCAGACTCAAGTATGCGGGGAAGAGATCTGGTTGCAGGTGGGATACAGGAAGCTGATCCAAAGGTTAACTCACCCAGGGAGTGTGCAAACCTGAGCAGGCAGCAGGGGGCGCTGCATCCACGGTGTAGGAGACTGGATTAGGAGCTGAATTCCCGCTCTGTCAAAGCCTGCCAGGTGATGTCTTCTGGTTCTCTTTGGGCTCCTGCCCCCTGGCTAACTGCCTGAGAGAAGCTAGCTTCCTTCTGTCTCCTTCAATAAGACAGGAATCCGGGAACACCCCAAATTATCAATGTGTTGGCATAGATTAGTGTATTGGCGAGAAACCCCGAGATGACTGTGTCATTTGCAGTCACGAGGACCCGAATATGACCTTCAGAAGCCATGTAAAGAAGCAGGCATGGTGGAATGTGCTTGCAGTTCCCGGGGAGACAGAAACAGAAAGGTCCTTGGGGCGTGCTAGCCAGCCAGCCTCACCTACTTGGTGAGCCCCAGGTCCAAGGAGAGACTGTCTCTAAAAGAAAAGATGTTAGGCGTGGTGGCACATGCCTTTAATCCCAGCACTCAGGAGGCAGAGGTAGAGGATCACCAGTGAGTTCGAGGCCACCCTGAGACTACATAGTGAATTCCTGGTCAGCCTGAGCTAGAGTGAGACCTTACCTTGGAAAACCAAAAAAGAAAACAAGAAAGACAAAAAGGTGCGTGGTGTTCCTGAGTGCCAACACTGACACTGTCCTCACCATCTGTGGTAGTTTGAATGGATGTCCCCCAACAGATTCAGGAGTTTATTAAAGCTTAGGACTTGTTAGCTTTCCAGCTGCCTGGCTGGAGGAGGTGTCACTGTGGGTGGATCCTTGTTGTGTTTGGGGGGTGGATCTGATTTCCAATGAAAAAGGTTTGCAGAGTGCTTGAGTTCCGCGTGGGGTTCCTGGAGTGGGCTCGCCTTATGGCGTCGGTAGTGGGAGTTCACTCTGTGTGGACCGCGAAAGGGGGCCAACTTCTGCCATTATGGAACTTCCCTGTGCTGGCTCTGTAAGCTTCACATAAATTCTGTTTCTCATATACATGTGTGTGTGTCTGGCTTGGAGGTTCATCCCAGCAATGTGAAGGTGACGGCAGCACGTGTAACCCCGCTCAAGCACACACCACTGAGGCTGTCCTGGTGTGCACTGATGTTCATGCGCTCTCTACACCCCCCCACACACAAAAATGAAAGTGATAAAACTGAAGTTATCACACCTTAAAGGAGCTGGTGACCAGAGCCATATATCAGTGACTGGAATAAGCAACAGGCCTAAGAATCAGAAGTTCCAAGCGTGGCTGCCACGCGCCGTGGTCATCCTGCTCACATCTGACCACGGACGATGGCGCCTATGCTGCTTTTCACAGGTCGCTCCATCACAGAACTGGGAAGGTTGTCTGCTCGCCTCATCTCAAACTCATTTCCAGCTGTCCCCCCATCTGCTTGTTCTGGCCAAGAAGGCCTGTAGTGAGCAGTGTGGCGGAGATGGACACATGGTACCTCGGGGCAAGAGGAGAACAAGAGGGCCGGACATAGGTTGAGCAAGCAAGACGCACTCCCAGCACTCTCTCTGAGTGGATTCCAACAGTCAGAGAGCCCTGGAGGCTCCGAGGGGGGGGTACTACCACTATCCCCCGGCGGATCCGGGAACCACTGAAGAGCCAGAACAGGCCATGTAGTGTGCTTCATGGCTGGCACGGAAGCAGGTCAGTCATGGATTCGTTCCATGAGCGGCGGCCTTGTGCACACTCAGCCCCAGTGACGCTTCAGGGATGCCGTAGTTTGCTTCAGATGCATGCACACCACTTTGTGCCTCTGGCTCTATGTGTGTACTGGAGAAGTGAACCCAGGCCATCAGCCTCTGTGAGCAAGTGCCTTTATTTGCTGAGCCATCTTGGCACCCCTATCTTGGGTATTTTGACAAAGCAACTGAAATCGAACACAAGAAGTCATTTGTCACAGCCAGACTCGCACAGTTGTGTGCTCCAGGGAGGTGGGGGCTGAGGTCTACGTGAAGAGCCAGAAGCACTCAGGGCTGTTCTGGGGATCTTGCCAAGCAGAGAGACCAGCACCTGTCCGAGGCAGCCTTGCCAGAGTCCCCAGGCCATTGGTAGGATAGGCAGCACTCCCCAGGGAAGAGGGGTGCACGCAGTTGCCCCTGTTGGCCCTGTCCTTGAGATCAGCTAGAGAGTACGGGGCCTTGGCAAGTTGGTCAGCCTTTCTGAGCCCATCCACAGGACAAGGCTAAGCACACTTCCTCTCGGGTTGACATGCAAAATTAAGAAGGGTACTACTGGGGCTGAAGAGATGGCTCAATGGTTAAGGCATCTGCCTACAAAATTTAACGGCCCAGGTTCAGTTTGCCAGTACCGACGTAAAGCCAGATGCACAAGTGACACATGCATTTGGAGTTCATTTGAAGTGACTACAGGGCCTGGTGTGCCCATCCCCCCCCGTTTATCCCTCTGTGCTTGCACATAAATAAATTAAAAAAAATTTTTTTTTGAGGTAGGGTCTCACTTTAGTTCAGGCTGACCTGGAACTCACTATGTAGTCTCACGGTGGCCTTGAACTCATGGCAATCCACTTACCTCTGCCTCCCAATTGCTGGGTTTAAGGGCGTGCGCCACCACACCTGGCTCTAATAAAGATATCTTTTTTACAAAAGAATTGCTAAGGGGGCTAGACATAGTAGCACATGCCCGTAATCCCAGTATTGGGATTTGGAGGCAGGAGAATCAGGAATTTAGGGTCATGATCAGCTACATAGCAAGCTCGAGGCCAATCTGGCTACATGAAACCCTGTCTCAATTAAAAACAAAAACAAAAAACAAATAAAAACCAAAACAGGCTGCTGGGAAGATGGCTCAGCTGGGTGCCTGCTGTGTAAGCACGAGGGTCTGTCTCAGAAGCCAGGCGTGGATGCTCACGCCTGGATCCCTGGTCCCATGGGGATGGAGACGGACTTGCTGGGGCCCATCGGCTAGTCAGTTGACTGGAAGCAGAAGGTCCAGGCTCAGAGAGAGACTCCATCTCACGTGGACAGTGTGGACGAGCGAGAGGACGCCCGGACTCCCCCTGCTCTCTGTGTGCATGGTGTGCATACATGCACACACCACACCTCACGTGTCATGTACACATGTACATACCCCAAAAGGAAAAATGGGCTGGAGGGATGGCTTAGCAGTTAAGGCATTTGCCTGCAAAGCCAAAGGACCCAGGTTCCATTCCCCAGGACCCACGTTAGCCAGATGCCCAAGGTGGTGTGTACATCTGGAGTTCGTTTGCAGTGGCTGAAGGCCCTGGTGAGCCCATTCTCTCTCTCTCTCCCTGCCCTGTTTCTTTCTCTCTCAAAAATAAATAAGAAAGTAAAATATTAAAAGGAACAAAAAAGGAGGAGGAGGAGAAGGGGTATGGTTAGTAGTAGAGTGCTTGTCCAGCATGCCTAAGGTGGGTTTGATCCCCAGTACCGAAAAAAAAATTGCTGAGGGAATAGATTTTAAAACAAAACAAGGCGATTAATATGTGAAGAAAATGATTATCCAGGAGTTACTCAGAGTGGCACAGGGCAGACAGAAGCTTTGCTAAGTATATTTAAGTATATTTGGCTTGTTCCCTGAGAGAGAAAGCCAGAGGAGTCATGTGACCTGGGCTTGGGTTCTAACCGGGGTCACTCTGTGTTGGGAGGAGAAGCTACAATGAGGAGCAAAGGTGGAGGCTAGGAGAAGGGTCAGCAGGCATGACTGCACGCACCCCAAGTGTTGACCCACCCACCTCGCTCCGTCTCGAAGCCGCAGCTCCCATGGAAGCCCTCCTCATCCCTGCCCAGGCCACGTGACAGCTGCCCACTCCTCAGTTCTTCCTCTGTAGAATAACAAAGGGAGGTTTTTTTCTTTCTTCTTTTTTTTTTTTTCTTCCCAAAAAGCGCAGTGCTATGTCATTCCTGTCTGTTAAGCTTTCACAGCATCTCACTGCTGAGAGTGCAAAGTCTAAACTCCCAAGCCCTGCTCACAAGGGCCCGTGAGGACACACCTGACGTCTTCTGCTCCCAGCCCTGCCAGAGGGCTCGGGAACTTCAGAAGTGCCCACCGGGCCTGGCCTCAATCCCCCTCTAGACCCGAGGCTTCCTTGACCCTCTAGGAAATTGAAACCCAACAATTCTTTCTTCTTCTCCAAGTGGCAGACAAGCTTCGTTATTCCACACGGCCCTCCCTGAGGACCGAGGACCTGGGCAAGGGCAGGAAGAGCCTAGCTAACGAACGCTTTGTACCATCCCTCCTTCCACAGCTAAGAACGCAACCCCTCAGGGCACACTACCCTGGCCCTGGGTTCACACCCCATGATAGGCTGAGATGGGGTTGGGAACATTGTGACCTTCAACATGATGCTCAGAAATCTAGACTACCAGCCCTAAAGGTTCCCCTGCCCCACCGGCAGAGCCCCCCGTCTCTTGGCTCGTTTCTGGGTCCCGCTGCCCAGCTATGGGCACCTCTCTGCGCAGCATGGACAGTCCTACACAGGTGACAGCCTCTCGTCCTTATGCTCAAGCCATGTCCTAACCTTTGCAAGCAGAACACATGTGCATGTCTGCTTACAGGGGTGGGTGCTGACCCCAGGCCCCTGTTCCTCCCAGGACTGCTCTGGAGTATGATCAGGCTGGAGCTTGCTCCCAGCTAGGCTCTGACAAAGGAGAAAACATATTGTGCCAGAGGCAGCAAGGAGGGAAGGAAGGATGCGGAGGAAGTCATGTGGATGGAACTGCTATTTGCCTGGAGGTGGGAGGGCCAAAGTTTTGCTCCAGGGGAGAACTTGGCAGTCCAATGCTCTACCCCTGGAGGGGACCTATGGATGACAGAGACCATTGCCAGCTCTCTCCACTCAGAGAACCTCCAGTCACGGATCATAGGTTTGTCCAGTGCCTTACATACCTACTCATTGACTATTGGAAATGCACAAAAACATCCTTGACATGTTTGTAAAAGAAGAACAGAGAGGAGAGATTAGGTATTAAATCCTAACATAGTCATAATTAGAATTGTGTAATGTCACAGGAACCAGCAAATAGATCAGAGGAATGAAATCCACAAACAAAACGAAGCCAGGCGTGGTGGCCTTAAATCCCAGGTGGATCTCTGTGAGTTCGAGGCCAGCCTGAGACTACATAGTGAATTCCAGGTCAGCCTGGGCTAGAGCGAGACCCTACCTCAAGAAACCAAAATAAATAAAGTAAATCTTAAAATCCACCAACAAATATTCTTTTAAGAGTATGAAACTGGGCAGGGAAGATGGTTCAGTGAGTTAAGAGCTTGATGTGCAAGCACGAGGGATGTGAGCCCAGGTCCCCGGCGCTCCAGTAAAACGTGGATGGACACGGTGGTAACGTTCATGCCTGTAAGCTCAGCACTGGGAAGGCACAGGCACAGAATTCCTAGGGCTCACTGGTGAGCTAGTCTAGCTGAGTGACAGCCGGGGAGCAACTGAGGAAGACCCCTGCTGTCCACCTCTGGTCTCCACATGCATGCACACACATGTGCTGCCACACACATGCCAACAAGTGCACATGTCTCTCTCTCTCTCTCTCTCTCTCTCTCTCTCTCACACACACACACACACACACACACAGTAAAAGGGCTGGGGAGATGGCTCAGCAGTTAAAGGTGATTGTTTGCAAAGCCAGAGGACCCCAGTTCAATTCCCCAGGACCCATGTAAAGCCAGATGCACAAAGTGGTGCACACATCTGGAGTTCATGTGCAGCAGCTGAAGGCCCTGGCGCACCCATTCTTTCTCTATCTCTCTCCTTTCTCTCTCTCTTAAACAAATAAATAAATAACATAAAAATAAGGCTGGGCATGATGGCACACACCTTTAAGCCCAGCATTTGGGAGGCAGAGGTAGGAGGATCACAGTGAGTTTGAAACCACCCAGAGACTAAGCAGTGAATTCCAGGTCAGCCTGGGCTAGAGGGAGACCTTGAACCCCCCTCCCCCGCCGAAAAAAAACCCTTGAAATATTTAGTGTTGGCAAGGGCGAGAGGAATTAGGTACTGTTGCATGCAGATGGATGGGATATGAACTCATAAATACATGACTCAGGCTAAGTAAACAGAGACTGAAGAGGCAGTTTCTTATCTGGAGCAAGCAGGGAGGGTAGGTCCGAGGGGCCTAGAATCCAGGACTGTGGTCGACTGTGAGCTGTTGTTACCCACTGACTCAGTCACTGTTTAGATTTTGTTTGTTTGTTTGTTTGTTTGTTTTTGTTTTTCGAGGTAGGGTCTCACTCTAGCCCAGGCTGACCTGGAATTCACTATGGAGTCTCAGGGTGGCCTCGAACTCACGGTGATCCTCCTACCTCTGCCTCCCAAGTGCTGGGATTAAAGGCGTGCGCCACCACGCCCGGCTAAATTTTTTTTGTTTTTGTTTTTGTTTTCTGACATAGGGTTTCACTTTAACCCAGGCTGACCTGGAATTCACTATGCAGCCTCAGAGTGGCCTCAAACTCACGGCGATCCTCCTACCTCTGCCTCCTGAGTGCTGGGATTAAAGGTGTACACCACCATTCCCGGCCTGTTTAGATTTTAAAAAATATTTTTTTATTTATTGATTTAAGATACAGAGAGGGAGAGAATGGGTGCCTCAGGGCCTCTAGCCACTCCAAATGAACTCCAGACATATGTGTCACCTTGTGCATCTGGCTTTATATGGGTACCGGGGAACCAAACCTGGGTCCTTTGGCTTTGCTGGCAAGTGCCTTAACCACTAAGCCATCTCTCGAGCCCCGTTTAAACTTTTAAAAGCAAGAGTCTGTACAGGATGTATCATGGAGGGGTGGGGTCACAGGTAGCCTGCCAGTACGGGAACTACAGGGATTCCTTTTTCTTTGGAGATTGGACCAAATGTCAAGAGGCAAAGGACAGCCTACACACCTGTGTTTTTTTTTTTTTTTCTCTTGTAAAATCCTTCCTTATTTTGGAAAAAGAGATCACGTGCGCCCCCTAGTGAGAGGATGAAGAAAGAGGAAAGAAGAGGGGGTACAGTGGTGCCCTCTGCAGAAAATGGACGTTACCCACAGCGGTCGCTAGGGGTCGCCCCTGCTCACCCATGCAGAGGACAGTACACAAGGCTTCACTTGGTTCCTTGTAAAGAGCTCTGGCCTTTCCTCATTCTCGGTTCTCAGCTGACATGTTCCCTGACCCCACCCTCCTCAGCTGACATCTGTAGCCCCAGACCTCACTTTCTTCCTACTAGACCATCCACGCAGGTTGTGGACCCCTTGAAGGAAGCCTGTCTTGCTCACCCTTGCATCCAGTGCCCAAGACAAGCCTGGCGCCTGAACGTGTGAGGCGTGACCAGCATGGGAGGTGGGCAGGCCAGGACACTGACTGGTTCCAGGGCAAGCAGAGGGACTTTATTAGAAAGGCCAGGAGAAACATCTATTTACATGGGGCACGCAGGAACATTAGAGGAAGCAGGGGCCGGGGCAAGGATCTCCGCTCAGACAAGCTCCACCTTGGCGTTGGGGTACACAGCCACCACGTCGTAGCCTTCCGGTGGCTTGACCCGTGCCTTGGCGTGGTTCTCACAGTACAGCCGCTCGTCCAGAAAGAAGTAACCACGCTGCTTGAGGTTCAGGCCACAGTCGGCGCACATGAAACACTCGGGGTGGTACAGCTTGTCCCGCGCCTTGACGATCGTGCCCCTGTTGGGGGGAACGGAGCAAACAGCATCGGTGACTGAGAGATTCCTGGGGCCACGGGGAGCAGAGCCGGGGCTGCCGCGAGGTGGGCAAGGGCGGTACTCACACAATCCCGTGACCGCAGCGCGTGCACTCCGGCAACCCCTGGAGGCCACTCAGTGGAGCACCAAGCTTGCTGGCCGCTGGCTTGAGGTTCCGGGGTCCACCAGGCCCAGACCGCTCCCCTGAAACCCGGAGTGCAAGTGGCATGAGCGGGTTAAGTAGGGTCAGAACTCCAGGTCTGTGGGCTGTGACTTCTGGGCCGCCACAGCCAGGAGACTGGGGAGGGCGGGTGTCAGGCGTGGAGCAAGGGGCAGCCGCAGGGTGGTGGGATGAAAATCAGAAGGGGCGGCACAGTGAAGTGGAGGGCAAAGCGTCAAAGAAGTGGGCAGCTGGGAGCACGGAGCAAGTTGGCGCTGGGGGTGGAGGTGGGGGGAGGCAGGTTGGGACACTGGAAGAAGAGGAGGCAGGTCAGGCGTGGGGTCTTACCACCCTCTCCGGCCTCTAGCATGCCCTGCAGGTAGCGGAAGGAGCCTGACTGCTTGGGTTCCGAGGCTGTGGGCTCCGCGGGCTCCCTTAGCATCCTGTACACCTCCGAGCCCAGGTCCACCCTGCAGTCCTGGCTCCGCAGGAAGCCCCTGGCTGGATCAGTGCTGGGCAGGAGAAAGAGATGGAGGGCCCAAGTGGCAAGGCCAACTTCCACTCTGACGGCTTAGGGGAGGAGGGGGACGGCTGGTGAGGCTTTATGCATCAGAACACAACCATGTGAGTGAAACCCAAACAAGGAGAGTCAGGAGCCAGGATGCCAGGGTTGATTAGGGGGTAGGATGGATCTGGGTGTGGCTCCAAAGACCAGACCTTTGTACTACCTGGGGGGTGGAGACACGTGCAGGTTGCTCATCTGGGCTGGCAAGGTAGCTTCATTGCCATTGTGAGGAGCTGGAAGGCGAGGTGGCTGTCCATATGGAGATCCTAGGCTGGGTCTGATCTCCTCCAGTCCAATCCCAGTAGCTGAGGACCGTCTGCTGGTCACTGGACTGCCATCCTGTGAGAGTGAGGCTTAAGGCACTGGGAAGCCTCTGACCTCTGGTCAGTCTTGTTGACGTCCCCCCCACCCCACCCTCCATTCTGCTGGTCCTCAGTTGTCAGCTGGACACCTCTGTCTGACATATCCAGGCTCTGGTACCCATCACAGAAGGGGCTGTGGGAGAACAGGCTGCGCTTCAGACCTGGTTGGTTCAGCTACTACAGAAATGCGAAATGCTATGCATAGTCAGACACAAACATCTGAGTGTCTGAGATTCAGCCTGGGCTCTTGAACCCTGCCCACTAGCACCAGGAGGGAATGGGTTGTGACGGACCCGTTCCAAGGAGCCCTTTGAGGTCTTGTGGCTACAGCAGTGCGTGGGGTTTCCCAGCTGTACAAAAGGAGCCTGATTAGCTCCTGGTGTCAGAACGGTGCTGGGTACCAGCTGAGCCAATAGTTAGGACATAAATTAAAAGGATTTCATAGGCGCTGGAAAAATGGCTTGGCAGCTAAGGTGCTTGCCTGCAAAGCCTAAGGACCCAGGTCTGATTCCCCAGTACCCACATTAGCCAGATGCACAAGGGAGCATATGCATTTGAAGTTCATATTCAGTGGCTGGAGGCTCTGGTGCACCCATTCATTTCCCCCCCTTTTTTTCTCTCAGAGAAAGAAAGAAAAATTAAAGGGATTTCTTGTCCTGAAGGCGGGGAGGACCCTCAGCTCTGTTTGAAGACCCAGTGTGAGGCGTGGGAGCACCCTCATGAGGCCGGTTCCCCTGGGCATGTCCCTCAGCCCGTGAGGGCTGTGCAGGGACTTTGTGGTGCGGATGGATCTGAGTGGGGCCTGGGGGCTGTGTCCCCGCGGAGGCCAGCGCCATGCTGGCCTCAGCTCCCCGTGATATGCAGATGAGCGTGCACCCACTCATGTTTAAAGACACGCATGCACGCACGCGCATGGGAGGACAAAACATGCACCAGCCAGTCTGTCCCCATCCACCCAGTCCCACACGCATAGTGCACACTGAGGCCAGCACCCACCGAGCACTCTGGGGAAGGCCACGGTGGCTGGCACCGGGCTGGCAGTCAGAACAGCGTGATTTAAGGTGAGGCACAAGTGCAGGAGGTGGGTTAGGTCTCAGCCTCAGCCTGAGAGGTGACAGGTAAACCTTTCTGCTCTGGAATAGAACGTGCACTGCGGGAAGAGCCCGGCTGGGGCTCTGGCAGCCTCTAGCATGGGGCAGTTGAGCCCACCATGCTCCACCTTGATTGCCCCTGCTCTTTGGAAGGTGAGAGCCATTGGGTGGGGGCCCTCTTATTTCCCCAACCCCAACAGAGGGGAGGGGCTTGCTGCCCAGGTAGGGCCCCACCAATGCAGCAGCAGCAGCAGCTGCAGCTGCAGCGAGCCTCTTGCTCCTCATCAGGCCCAAGGACAGCCTGTCAGAAACCTGAGCGCTCTCCCACACGGGTCTGCAGGGCAGGCAGGCAGAGCTGGCCTCTAATGGGGACCAGATGGGCTGTGGTTGCTGGGGGGTGGGGCTGGCCTTCTTCATGAGGCTTCAATGGAAAAGGGGAGGGGTGGGAGTCAAAGAATCAGAGAAGGAAGGATGGAGTCCGGCTCTCACCCCCACCCAGCAGGGTGTGGGAGCCTATTGCAGGGTCATCAGAGAGCCACTGCTCCTCCTGTGGCCACCCATGCAGCAGTTTCTGTAGGTCTGAACTCGGAGGTGACCTCAGTGTTTGTTTGAGTCGTAGCTCTATCACTCACTGACTCGCTCACGGAAGCTCTGTGTCTTCAACTGTGAACTGGAGAATGTGACTGGTCCCTACATCATAGATTCCTTAGAGAGGGGGGTGAATACAACAATTACATGTGAAGCTTAGCATGGTGCCTGGCCATGCGAAGGGCTGTGGTAAGCATTCCTGAGGCACTCTGGGTGGTGGTCTACCTCATATCCTATGTTCCTCGCTCTGAGCTCCAGCCTGCTGCCACCGGGCTGGCTGCTGAAACCTCAGGGGGTTTCTCAACAGAATGGGGGTGATGACGTTGCTTATCAACCCCACATGACTAAAGACAGAATGTAAGTCACTCAAGTGGCTTGTGGATGAACACTTCTCCAGAGGACGAGGTGGCCCCTTCCCAAGGCTGGGCGTGCATGGACCCCTTGCTCCCTGTGTTTTGCTTCTCTGCCCATCTCTGCACTTCAGCTTCACAACAAGCCCTTCCCAGAAAGCTTTGCTTATCACTCTGTCCTCCCTGGGCGGCCCATGGGCCTCCCTGAGTTTCCACATGGGGTGGCAAGACGGGGAGCGTCCAGCCCGCCCGTGTGGCCCCACAGAGAAGGAGGTAGGCCTGCAGCTGTGGTTCCTCGGTCCCATCCCACTTGGGGATGTATGCCAGGGGTGCCCTGCGCTGGCCCGGGGCTAGCTATGATTTCCTCCTCCCCTCACGGCTTCAGCGGGCCCCACCCCCCACACGCAGAGGGTGGCAACCTCGGGACAATGAGCCCAGTGTGTCTGCTAGTGAGGACACAGCCCTGCAGGGGTGGGGTGGGGTGTTTTCATCACCACCCATAGAGCCCGTGACCTTTTAAGTACAAAAGGGGGACAGCAGCGAGGGGGCTGCCCTGTAACTTGTGGAAAACCCGTCCCCCCCAGGCGGGAACCACTGGGGACGCACAAAGAAGTAAAGGCAAGTCTGGGACCGGGGCGCTGCTCTACAGCCTCCAATGCTCCAGCCCCAGGACTTGAGCCTGGGGGGGGGGGGCAGCTGAGGTTCACACTCCAAAGCTCAGGCCTGTCCGCACCGACAGAAGCACACTACGAGGAACCGGGCCTCTCACAAGCACTGTGTTGCTCCCTTCTGCCTGGCCCAGGTCCAGCCTGGCAGCTCTGCCCGTGCCCCTAAGACCTCAGGACCACCAGAGGAAGCTTCTGAGACACAGATGGGCTCATGAGTCCCTGCAAGGACAGCTAAGACAGCTAAGGTTCCAAACAGAGGAAGCCAGGGTCTCTCTGATGTCCCTCCTCCCCACTTCATCCCTGCCCTCCCCTCTTACCTGCCATCCTCCCTTCCTTTTTTTCCCCCCTCTGAGCCCCCAACTTGCTCACATGGGTCCTGTGAGCTCCTTTGGTCCCTGGCTTTCCTTATCCCAAGACTTCTAAGTGCCTCTTCCCTCCTAGAACAGTCATTCCACATCTGTCCTGAGAGATGTCAGCCGAGGTAAGGCAGGGGAAAACAATGTCACAGCATCAGGGGCACTGTTGCTAAGGGAAGGGCTAGGGTAGAGCCTTTCCCCTGGTTTGGCAAAACTTTCCTTCTCTTTCTTCCTTTCTTCTTTTTTCCCTGAGGTAGGGTTTCACTCTAGCTCAGGCTGACCTGGAATTCACTATGTAGTCTCAGGGTGGCCTCGAACTCACGGTGACCCTCCTACCTCTGCCTCCCGAGTGCTGGGATTAAAGGCATGCGCCACCACGCCAGGCTGCTGAGCCCTTTTCTTCTTGCCCCTTCATGTGGGCGGCATGCACACAAGCAGGCCCAGAAGACCTCAGCTCCACAAGCTGGGTGCTGTGGAACTAGCCACAGGCTTCACCTTGCCCAGGGCGTCAGGCTGGCTCTAGATGCCTTCTTCTGGCCCATGGCGTTACCCTTGTCCGAGGCAAAATGAGGTTCTACAGCAGCCTGGCTCCTCTACTGTCCTGAGGACAGGGCCGCAACTGGGACCTCCGTCTAACACAACAATGGCTAAGAGGACAGGCCTGCAGCCCGAGGCTGCTGTTGCCATCCAAGGCTAGTATGAGACCAAGGAGTGTTCCACAGCCTGAGCCTCCTCACAGCCAAGGCCCAACCCAGTCTCAGCCTATCACAGACCCCTTTGTCAAGAACCCACGCTTGCTTGCAGTGGGGACAGAGCCCCCGTCAGGTGCTCATCACTGCAGGAGTATGAGGTGAGTGTGGACGTGGCCCAGAGCAGGCTTTTGCTTCAGTCTCTGTCCGGGGACACCTGCGAGCCGTGCTAAAGTCCATGAAACCCCCCGGCTCTGAGCTCACTCGGAGCTGGGTTGGGCCTGGGCCGGGCAGTGCGCGGACGTACGTACCTGGGCCTCGGGGTCGACCAGGATCCTGTGCGCTTGGGCTCTGTCGTCAGGAGAACCGGGCCAGCTCTTGTTCTCAGGCCTGCAGTGGGAATCAGGGTGGTTAGAGACCTCTGTCTCCTGTGCCTACCTTGCCTGGGAACCAGGGGCAAGAGGGATGGGACTCGGGGACTGCAGCCAGCTAGAAGCAGGCCTGTGCCCCCCGGGGAGAAGGAGGGCACCACAGTGTTTCCCCTTTGAGCCCAGCGGCACAGCGAGGAGCCGGGCCCACGGGGGGGGGGGGGGCAAGGCTGCATGCTCCCTTCCCCACCAGCAGCTCCATCCGGGTCTGGTCTGGTTCCTGGACAGCTTGTACCTCCCTCCCTCTTCCAACCCTCTGTGTCCCACAGAAGCTCGGCTCAAGGAGGCTCAGCGGGCAGGGCGGGCCAGGCCTCAGCCAAGCAGCGGCGGGGGCCTGTCCACTCATGCTTCCACCTCCACAGCCTCCAGCCAGAGGCCGCCGGCTCGCAGGGAGGTGAAACGGGGGTTCTGAAGGGGCGCCTCCCCTCCTCCTGCCTCCGAGGTCCTGTCCTGGGAGGCAGAGTCGTCACCGAAGTCTGCCCGGCCCAGATGGGAAACAGGCCATTAGGAAATTCCTGCTTCGCCATAGAAACCAAAAGCCAAACACCGCTCAGGAGGGAGAAAAACATCGTAAACCTGCCATAAGCAGGACAGGGCGGGCCTGGAGGCTGCAGGCCGGGGCCACCACTCGGTAGCTGTGAGAGTCAGGCCAGGAGGGTGTGCGGACCCGGGCCACGGCCGCGTACAGCGAGGCTGCCCAGAGCAAGGAAATAGTGCTCTCCCACAAAGAGGCCTCCTGGGGCTTCCAGAGCTCTGATGACTGGCATAGGAGCTCAACCCAGCCTTTCCCTTTTGTTGGCTGAGGGATGGAACGATCTGTCTGTCCCCGTGGTCCACACTGACTCTATTTCCTCACTTCTTCCCAGTCTCCACCTCACGGCCTCCCAGGGGCCTCTGACATTAAGACTGGGTCATCCACAGGTAAATCCTCCCCCATGGCGCCTCTCTCTAACCCTCATCGAGGCTCCCAGGTGACTGCTCTAACTCACAGTCCCGGGTCTTCCACTGACTCAGAACTCCAGTGGGACCATATATATATGGTTCTACGCCCATATATATTTTCCCAAACTGCTGCCCAGGCCTGAGGGTCAGAGGGCACCAAATACCCAGTGCTATAAGGGTGGCCCAAGGTGACAGATAAGGATGAAAGGCTCAGTTGTGTATGAATCTCTATCTCAAACCTCCATTTCGGGCTGTTCGGGTGGCTCCAGCTACCCATCTTCCAAGAAAATGGGAAACAAAGACTGAGCCACGCAAAGCAGCCTGCAGCGCAGGGGGCACGGCAACGGGGACCGTGAGGACGGCCGAGTCGCGGGGGCGGTGTGTGAGGAGAGTCCTGGCCAATAGAGCAGGTCCCAGAGGTGTGATGTGAGCTTTGACAGTCACACCTGGAGGCGGTGGCTCCAGTCCTGCCACTCAGTAGCTCTGAGTCTGCCTGGCTTTGGCTCCGTGGAAAGTAAGCCCAGCACAGAAACAGGGCCTGACACTGCTGCCTGCGGGGAAGTGTGACAGCAGGTGACCCAGGCTGAGCGTCAAGCCGCTCACTGCAGCCCGCTCACCAGGCTGAGTCTCCGTGGAGCCTATGAGGTGGGTAGAAGGGGTCTCTGTGGTCCATAAGTCCTGCTACGGCAGGAAGGACGGGAAGCAAGAACAGAGGCTTGGCAGGTAGGAAGGTGTCCAGCAGAAAGAATTCTGGCCCCAGGGTCAAGGTAGCTGGCATGTACTATGTACTGGCCTCCCCAGCCCCCAAGCCTGCGTGGGAGGGTTGGAGACCATGGAGGGGGAAGGCAGGCATCAGCCCGTCACAAGTCTGCGCAAGTCTGGTCCCTCCTCGCCACTCAACGCCACAGTCCCGAGGCGGCTCTGGGTCTTGGGCGGAGGGAGTCCAGGGCTCAGGGCATAGAAGCACCGGCTGCAGGACAACACGGGCCTCAGGTCCAGAGGCCGGCTCTGAAGCACGGCTCTCTGACGTGGACGGCGCGCCCTCCCCACTTGCTCCATGGCCACGTGGCGTTCTAAACCTGCTGCACCCAGCATGCAACGGGACTGTGGTTCCCTGGCTCCGTCAATGCTTGGCTTGGAACAAATGAGCAGGGAAGGAAGGAAGGAAGGGGGACCTCCACCCGGCCACCGTCCCTGACATCATTCTCTCTGGGAATCTTCTGACTCAGACCCCACGCGAGCCTCCCTCCCAACTGCGCTCCCCCCTTCCAGGGCCGCCCTTGTTCGGCTGGAGAGCAAAGTGGAGGTGAGTCAGGCCCCAGGAACCCAGCCAAGCACGGAGACCTCAGAGGCTACTTGCGGGCAGGGTGGCGCTGAGGCATCCCCCGACAAGCAGCCTGGCAGAGGGCGGGGAAACCCAGGCTCATGGTGGTCATCTGGGTCCCTACGATGGCAGAATCCGGGCGGCGACCAGCCTTGCAGAAATCCTAGTCTGGGGAGTCCTTGCAACGTGCTGAATGGAACATACAGGGCCCTGGGGCTTGCAAGCTGAGCCCATTCGGAGCCAAGGGCACATCCAGAGGTCCTGACCCCAGTGTGGACCTGGTCATGGGCCAGACTCAGAGGCTATCTCATAAACCTTCTCACCATGTTTAAAGGCTTACAGACAATGGATCAGCTTCCGCCCTGCTGGTTAACGCCATGCTGCGGTTTCACCACACAGTTCCACAGGGGCTCGTGGAAAGTCCCGGTTAGCAGTGAACGTGGCAGAGCTGAGCTGGATCCAGGCAGGGCGGGAGGGCTGGGGGTGTGGGGAGATCCCACTCAGTTAGAAGTAAGCCAATTGCCAGTGAGAACTGACTAAAAAGCCAGGGTCTGAGCAAGGCAGGGGCTGGACCTTTCCACCCTAGCACCGTCTGCGGGTCACTGTGACCCTTTTCCCTCCCTCTCAAGATGGGATGCTCAGTGCAAGAGAGCCCATGGCAGAAAAGCTTGTTCCAAATCCAGACTTAACCAGAAGCCTAGGCCGAGGTGGGGACAGCTGTTGAAGCCGAACAGCTGTGGGGCTGGATGGAAAGCCGGCATCCGAGTAGAGAGAATGGAATCTTTCGGGGCAAGAGAGAAACCCAAGGTTAAGTTCTGCTTCCTTGCCTGCTGGCTGTGTGACTTTAAGCCCTCTTCTACCTTTTGTGAGGCTCTGTTTTATCTATAAAGTGGGGCCTACACTGGGTTTTATAGGTTTTCAGGATGAGATGACTTGAAACTACTTTGAAATGGTCATCAAGCTGATCCCTTGGAGCAGGGGAGAAAGAACTGAAGTAAGAGTGTGTGTGTGTGTGTGTGTGTGTGTGTGTGTGTGTCTGTATGTCTGTGTTGAGACAGAATCTCACTAAGTAATTCAGGTTGACTTTGAACTTCAGAGTCTCCTGCCTCAGCCACCCAAATTCTGGGATTGGCTTGGGGGATTGGGGGAGATGGCTCAGCAATTAAAGGCGCTTGCTTGCAAAGCCTTCCAATCTGGGTTCAACTACACAATACCCACGTAAAGCCAGGTGCACAAAGTGGTACATGCATCTGGAGTTTGCAGCTACAAGAGGCCCTGGCATGCCCATACTCTCTTTCTGTCTGCCCCACTCTCAAATACATACATACATACTATCTTTAAAAACCAACAAAACCAAATGCTGGGGTTGCAGGTGAGTGCCACTGTACAGTTTCCTGCTGTCTGCAGTACCTGCCACAGGGGCCCCAAAGCTCTATCTGTAGTGTTGAAAAGCGATTTCAGCTGCAAAGAGTGCCCTTCAGGCCTGTGAAGTCACCGTTCCCTAGGGCTGGGCCTGGGAGCTGCGGGCAGAGAGGCTGTCACCCAGGCTGACCAGAACTGTCCCTCTTCTCTCCCTGTCCCTCCCACCCAGCCTGCCCTGGTGTGTACCTGCTCACGGAGAGTGTGAGGTGATCGTGGCAGCCTTTGATGCGGTTCTGAGCCTCCAGATGTGTCATAAGCTCTGTGTTCTCACCATTGATGGCCTGAATCAGGTCTCCTGGGCACAGGGCGGCCAGTGCAGCCTTGCTGCCAGCATGGACCTGTGGGTGGACAGTCAGAGTAATCACGCGGCCTTTTGTCTCAGACCTCCTTCAGTCTCAGAATCCGGCCAGTGTGACCTGTGGGTGCGTAAGCCAAGAGACTGGTTCAGGTCCCCAGGTTTTACAGCCTCAGAATTAAAAACGTTCTGGGGTCTGGAGAGATGGCTCAGCCAGTAAACTGTGTTCAAGGAGGGCCTGAGTTAGGATCTCCAGCACCTACATTAGAAGAAGGAGGAAGAGAAGGAGAAGAAGAAGGAGGAGGAGGAGGGTTGGATAATTTCAGGCTGGGAAGAAGGAGGCAGGAGGATCTTTAGCACCTGCTGGCTGGGTAAAGTAGCTTAATTGGTGAGCTCCTGGCTCAGTTTTAAAAAATAATGAGGTGGGAGCTGGAAAGATGGCTTAGCATTTAAGGCGCTTGTTGGCAAAGCCAAAGGACCCAGGTTCAATTCCCCAGTACCTACAAGGTGTATGGGTCTGGAGTTCATTTGCAGTGGCTAGAGGCCCTGGTGTACTCATTCTCTCTCTATCTGCCTCTCATAAATAAATAAATAAATAAATAAATAATTAATTAATTAAAAAAATAATGAGGTGGAAAGCTAGTGAGGAAGACACCAGATGTCAACCTCTGGCCTCCACACCTGTGTACACACGTGTGCAGACACAGTGCCCCCTACATGTGTGCCTACACACATGACCATGCACACACACACACTCACACAAAAGCAACTCTAACTGCAGCCCCTGGAAACCTAGTAGGGCATTAAGGACACATGAGTGGCTATCTCTGGGCTGGGACAAGAGGGATTTCTTATTTTTTTAAATATTTTATTTATTTATTTGACAGAGAAAGAGGGAGAGAGAGAGAATGGGCGCACCAGAGCCTCCAGCCACTACAAACGAACTCCGGACGCATGCGCCCCCTTGTGCATCTGGCTAACGTGGGTCCTAGGGAATCGAACCTGGGTCCTTTGGCTTTGCAGGGAAATGCCTTAACCGCTAAGCCATCTTTCCAGCCTGGGATTTTCTTTTCTTTTTCTTTTTTTTTTTTTTGCAAGCTATATACATTAAGCTGTGCAATGAGCCAGGCGTGGTGGCGCACACCTTTAATCCCAGCACTCAGGAGGCAGAGGTAGGAGAATCGCTGTGAGTTCAAGGCCACCCTGAGGCTACATAGTGAATTCCAGGTCAGCTTGGACTACAGTGAGACCCTACCATGAAAAACCAATAAATAAATAATAAAATATAAAATAATAAAAATAATAATAATAAAAAGGTGTGCAAAGGCACAGACAGGGATACATCTGCTCACAGAGCACAGACGTGTCACAAATACTTCAGACAATGCCCCACTGAGTCAGAGTATTCAGCACTGACATGACTCCACTGTCTGATCTCACTTTTCATGCCCATTTACCTGTTCTTGCCACGCTGCGCCCGGCCTACCAGAGCACCCAGCTCGCCTGAACACCTGCGGGGTACTCAAGGCACCAGACGGTGCATGTCCACACTCCCACCGGTGCTGCCCCTTCCACCTGGAACACCTCCGACTCTCTAACCCCACCTCCGGGTCCATTCCTCCTCTTTCAGGCCTCAGCCTAGTTAACTTCCGGAAGAGTTCCTTACGCTCCCTTGCGATCACCTCTGCTCCCCTGCACTGATAATGCCTCGTTACAGTGAAAGTGGGGTGCTGTGTACACCTCCTCAGGCAAGTCCGAGGCTGTGCAGTTCCAGCTACCAGGCTGCGTTTGGGGGAATTACACCGCCACCTCCACTTCCCCTGCACCCCAGTGTCCCCTGTTGACTCCACAAGATCAAACAGTCTCGGTCATGTGATGATGATCATGTGTAGAGGGTGGGGGGAGACTAATAGGGAGGCCTGAGGAAGAACGGAGGGAACTGAGGCAGCAGGCCACCGTTCAGTCTCGGGCCTGACACCCTGTGGAAGCAGACAAGGCACTCCCATCCTGCCCCAGCATCTCCAGGCAGGGACCTGCCCTGCTCCACGAGCTGACAGTGACCTTGTGCCTATCAGTGGGGGTGGCAGCTCCTGGCAACAACACAGGCTCGGCTTGCCAGTTCCCAGCAGCGAGTGGACAAAGGGAAGGTCCTGGCAGCTCCTTGGCTAGAGGCCTGGTATGGGCACTGCCCGAACTGCCCTGCCATGAAATAAGCTACCCCAAGGAATGTTCTCTCGTCTGGAGTACGACACCCAAGCCAACCAGTCCACCATTAACGTGCATTCGTTGGGCCCGGGCACCTGCACGAGCCTGTCCTTCTGGGACAGGTGCCCACTTGGCACCATCCCATCCCATTTGAAGGCCATGCCCCGGGTACACTGGCCTTCATGGATATCAGCTCTGGGCTAGTGCTTTACCGGCCACTGGCTCGGGCCAACCTCTCAGTGCCCGGATGCGGCTGAGGCTGCTCTTGTACCTACGTCCAGACAAGGAGGAGACCTTGGGAGTAGGGTGCCTTGCTCTAGCTCCCACTGGACAGGGGTCTTCTTCCTCAGGGGGCAGCTAGCTGCAGGATGACTCAGCCAGCACAAGGACTACATTCAGGTCCTTGTGGGTGGAGGAAGTTCTTGAAAGCAGGGGGTGGCTGGGATGCGGCCAGCTCCATTGAGCTTGGGGAGCTCTGGTCAAAGAGGGCGTGAAGCCAGGAAACAGTGACTCTCCCAGGCACCTTTTACACACATTGTCTCCTCAATTCTCAAGGCAAGCCCATTTCCTAGATGAGGAAAGCAAGGCCAGAGAAATGCTTAGTTGATAAATAGCCAAGCTAGGATTCCAATCCAGGCCAACTGATTCCAAATCAAAAGCCCACATTCTTAACCACTGTACTTTTCTGTAAAGGAGGGGGCTGGGAAGGGAAGTGTCCCCGGTGGAGATAATGTTCCAGGTAGAGGTGCCGGCAACTATAATGACTTATTTAGGAGAGAAGGCCGGAGGCTTGTCTGGCTTTGGCATCATTATTGAGGGGAAAATGGGAGAAACAAAAATCCGAGAAGATATCAAATTTTGCAGGGTCCTGATGGTTTTTCTCCTGACGTCTGGGAGCCTTTTTCCTGACAGTTGGGGAGATGGACAGTTCTAACAAGGGGAGTAGAATTCAAATGAATCTGTCCAGCTGCTGAGTATAGGATAACCAGACAGACAGACAGGAGACAGGCACAGTGAGGTCAGGTGGGAGTCTGAGGCATGAATCAGCTCCCTCATCTGCTGAATTCCAGCCCCTGCCCAGCCCATGCGGTGGGTGGGAGCCACGGAGGGCCATAGTGTCCATCCCACATCAGGCTCTAGCCAGGCCTGGACTCTTGTTACCCTCTGCTTCTTTGGTCACCTCAACGTCTCCGTGCCTCTGTAAGGACATTAGGAGGCCAGAGGAAACCCTTACTTCTGTGGCCTCCTGCAGCTGATCAGGGCATGTGACACCTCCCCAGAGGCTGGTTACACAGCAGAGCTCATTCCAAGGAGGAGGTGCTGGTACCAACCCCGCTTAGGGCGGAGGCTGGCACATGGTGATACTTGGAAAAGGCCAGCAGTCGTTACAGTTTGTCTAGAGGGAAGAACTCCTGTACGTTGTTCTTGGGGGACCTTGGAGGCTTCTTGGACTGAGACTGCTAGCCCCCGGCCCCGCCAGACAGTTGGCCTCCTCCCTGTCTGCCTGAGGCCGTCCCTCCCACAAGCCTGGGCTCTGGGCAGGGGAGGCCCTGGAAGCCCAGAAGAGGCTGGCTCTTGCACCCCCTTGGTGAAGACACGTCATGAGTCCCCGTAGCGTTGCTTCTGAGGTACCTGCCAGGCAAGCTGTGGCCTGTGCCTCCAGAGCTGTAAATCTCCCCAGATCCCACCCAAACCCGGGCTCAGTCATCCTGGCTCCTTAGGTCTAAGCTAATACCATGTGACTTTGGGGGACAAAGGGGTTCTTCCAGGCAAGCCCCTCTCTCAGACTGTCTGTCTGCCAGGGGCCTGGATCTTTGATCGGTGCCAGACAAGGCAGGGGCTGCTGCTGCTGACGTGTGAAGGCCTTTCCTCCTCGGGCAGGCGGCCGCGTGGGCAGCAGATGTCTCCGCTCTCGGCCGCCTGTGGCCGTCAGCCGCCAACACTGAGCCTGTCAGCGGCCTCACACCCAGGGTGCCTGGCCTGCCGTCCAGTCTAGCAACCCAGCAGGCCTCTGCGGGCACACAGCAAGACCCACCAGGAGGACAAAGATGCTCTCGTGCGCACACACACACACACACACACACACACGAGAGAGAGAGAGAGAGAGAGAGAGAGAGAGAAGGGGCCTGGGGTGGGGGTGGAGGATGAAAGTCTCAGATGTGTCCAAAGGGCCACCTCACTCAGCCCTGGGGACCGGGTGGTGAGAGCAGATGCGGGAAGCCTCTGAGGACAGCTGGTCCTGCCTGTCACCCCGGCCCCCAGAAAGAGGACTCCACAATTCTATGCCCCACCCAATGCCTACCCCTTCCCAAGAACTAGAAAGAAGTCTCTAAACTTGCCCAGCTGCCCCCCCCCCAGGCCAGAGGAGGCAGTAGGGTGAGGGAAAGTGGTACTTCTCAGGTCCTCTGACACTCGTTCCCAAAGACCCAAGCAGCCTCTGTGGGGACAAAGGGTGGCCTGAGGTCCCTTAACTGTCCCCTCCAGACTGGGAGGCATCAAAGGGCAAGGCCCAGGCTTTCTCCTCTCCTGTCTCCTAGACTTGGGACCCTCTGCCTCAGGGCCTGAGTCCTTTTCTTCCTCTGGTAGCTTCCCACAAGTCACCTCCCCAGGGCTGTGTGCCCCCTTCTTCTTCATCCTCTGACCCAGGCCTGGGGCAAGGCGTGCAGGATTTGGGGGCCTCTTGAGAAACTGGGCTGAAACCGGCCCCAGTCCCCTGCTTTGTGCTGGTTTTGAGTAAACTTTCTTTCCCCTTTCCCTGAAAGCCAAAAATTCCTCCTAATCGCTAACTTCCCCCTCAGGGTGACTGAGGTCACCAAGAAGAAACTGAAGTTCAGAGTGGGGAGTGGATGGGCTTCTCAGCCGCAGGACAGAGGACTGGCCTGGGGGTCACCCGGCCCTGCTAGCGGGGACCTCTGATAGGGAAAGGGGGGTCCGTGGTAACTTTGTCACAAATGCTCAAGCAGGGCTGGGTCTGAGTAGAGTCCCTGGGCCTCTGCAGAGCTGTCCTCACTCCTGGCCCATGCCTGGTGGTGACTGTCCTTAAAGCAGGCCAGCGGGGAGGCTGGTGGGGACGTCATGGGGAGGCTGTCCACTGAATGACCAGCGGGCCTAGTGGGAAGAGAGTTGGGACTGAGCTGCCCGGCTGGAAGCCCCCCTCCACAGCTTGCGGGTCACTCACTCCAACCCTATGCTTGCAAGTTTCCAGCACGTCGGGGAGGGGATCGCGGGGTCCCCGGTGGACCGCGAGGACGAGGTCTCACACCCACGACCATCCTGCTGCCCCCGGGGGTTGGGACTCACCCTGGAGATGGTGAGGGGCGCGCTGAAATCCCGGCCGCCCACCAGGCGGAAGCCCCAGGGCGAAGGGCCTCGCAGGGTCACGGAATGGGGCATCGCGGGCCGGAGCCGCCGCCGGAGCCGGACGCGGACGCGGACACGGAGGAGTCGCCGCCCGCCGCCGCCTGGCCGCCGCGCCCCGCCCCGCCCCGGCCCCTCCGCCCCCGCCCCCGCCCCCGCCCCGCGCGCCCGATTGGCCCCGCGGCCGCCCGACCCCTCCCACTCCGGGGGGCTCCGGGGACCCAGCCCTCCTCTCTGGCCCAGCTGCACCCCCACCCGCTCCCGGAGACCCCCAGCCCCAAGCGCAGGCACGGTGCCGATGCCGGGGTCCCGCCTGGGCTGGGAGCACTGGTCCTTTGAAGTGGCTTTTATGGGGTGGTGGCGGGGGATGGGGCCGCGCCAGGTTCCCAAACCTCCTCCAGGAACTGCTGGCCGTCCAACCTGCGGCCCCACCTCGCTAAGCGGCGCTGGTATGGGAGCCCTGGGCCTCCACGGTCCTGGGACGGGGACACAGACCCAAGACAACCAGCAGGCCGGCAGCAGGCCTTTTATGGTTTGGAAAGAGAGAGGTGCCTAGACGAGTCTGGCTAGGGCCTGGGAGGCTGCCTGGAGGAGGTGACGTTTGCCTTGAGTCTGGAAGCGAGCTCTTGTTCTTACTTCCCCGAGGCGCTGAGGTCTTCTCTCTCTCATCAGCTTCTAGCGGCTCGTCTTGTCTGCACAGCCCCCTCACCTCCATTGCCCGCAGCTTAGGGTCCCAAGGCTTCCTGGAAAGGAGAGTGGCTGGGTGGTAGCTGTATGGTGTAGCGCAGTGGAAGTGTGGGGTGCCCTTCCCCAGGATCTCCACCTCCAACCACTGTCCTCCAGGGATGGCTTTAGACAGCCTGCAGGCACCCGGGCTCACACAGAGCCCTGCCGACCACTCTGCAGCTTCCCTACTCTGGCCATGTCAGGTCCTCTCCAGCTGCTCGCAGGCTGGGGGGTGAGACGGGCCCACTGCATCTCTAATGCCCTCCTGGAAGGACTGCTTGTGCAGTACAACCTAGGACCATCCAAGGATGCCCCCTCCCCCGCCCCCCCCCCCCGCCCCCAGAAGGCAGTCTGTTCAGGATGTTCAGGATGGAGAGGAGTCACATGGATGGTGCGTGTGTGTGTGTTTTGGGGGAGGCTGTGTGGTGTGTATGTGGGAGCACGTCTGTCGTAGAGGAACTTTGTGTGGACACGGGCCCATGTGGACAGAGGTGGCAGAAGACTGGTGTCTTGCGTAGCTCCTCTGGGGTCCATAGGCCAGAAGGCCCCAGAAACAAGAACTCACTGAATGGGATGGAGTGGGGGCACCCACCACTTACGGTTATGGCCGTCCCTGGGGGTTGAATGTACGGTATGGGCCGTGGTCAGAGACCTCTCATGTAGACCCTTAGGAGCCACAGCAAGTGTAAACTGTGATGGACTTTGCTGGAAGGGGAGGAGCAGGTCTTTGAGTCCGTGGGATTTCCCACCCCATGCTTCTCATGGGCATGGGGGAATTCCTCAGACGTTCTTGCTTCTCCCAACTTACCATGTCCAGGGCCTGTCGTCTCCCTACGCTGAAACCCCCTCAAGACCTATTTCTATGGGGGAGGAGTGGGTCACTGCTTTCCAGTCCTGAATGTGACCTTCCTGGCCTCTCAGCCCCCAGGGAAGTACACTGTTTTTCCAGAAGCTTCTCTCTCACAGGTTGGACATGAGGACAAGGGAAGGAGAGAAATGTTTCTAGAATCTGTTTCATAAACCTTCCCATGTCATTGTGCAGTACCCAGCCAGGATGTGCAGGCACATGCCAGTGATCGTCCACCTGGGCTCCTGGGGCATCCCTGACTTGAGAGAGCGTCCAAGGCTCGCTTCTGACAGTGCCCTCCCATAGCAAAGGGGCCTGGGTAGGCTGAATTACTCTAGGCTGGGTAGTCTCTCCTAGTGGGCAAACAGGACATTTTTGAGGTACCTTTTTTTTAAATAAAAAAAATTATTTAAGCCGGGTATGGTGGCACATGCCTTTAATCCCAGTACTCAGGAGGCAGAGGTAGGAGGATCGCTGTCAGTTTGAGGCCACCCTGAGACTCCATAGTGAATTCCAGGTCAGCCTGGGCTAGAGTGAGACCCTACCTCAAAAAACCAAAAAAAAAAAAAAAAATATTCATTTATTTGAGAGAGAGAGAGAGAATGGACACACCAGGATCTCTAGCCACTGCATATGAACTCCAGATGCATGCCCCCCTTGTGTATCTGGCTTGCATGGGTCCTGGAGAATCGAACCATGATCCTTTGGCTTTGCAGGCAAACACCTTAACTGCTAAGCCATCTCTCCAGCCCTATTTATTTTTTTATTTGAGAAGGGGGAGGGAGAGACAGAGAGAAGATAAAGAGAAAGGTGCCAGGGCCTCTTGCCATTGCGGAGAAGCTCCAGATGCATATGCCACTGTGCAGCCGGCTTTTCATGGGTCCTGGGGAATTGAACCTAGGCCAGCAGGCTTTGCAAGCAAGTGCCTTTAGCTGCTGAGCCATGTCCCCAACCCAGTAACTTGAGGTTGGGATAGAAGTCATGTAAGTGTCAGGGTTGACGGCTTTGCTGACATTTCTCCAAGCCCTAAGGATTTCCCTTCTGCTTTTGGTGTTCTGGGTCTTGGGGGATTGTGATGCTCCTAATCCCTAGGGTGTTGGGGCACCAGGTCATAGGGGCTAGAAACCCTCCTTAAAGTTGGGGTGACTGGTGGCTGGTCATGCCTCCCCTCTGCCCTAGTAGGCGTCATGTGTCCCCAAGCATCTATGTGCTGCTGGATATAATAACCAGGCTATTTATTTCATGCATTCTTTTTTTATTTGGTTTTTCATTTCATTTTTATTTATTTATTTGAGAGTGACAGACAGAGAAAGAGGCAGATAGATAGAGAATGGGCATGCCAGGGCCTCCAGCCACTGCAAACTAACTCCAGATGCATGCGCCACCTTGTGCATCTGGCTTACGTGGGCCCTGGGGAATCGAACCTGAGTCCTTAGGCTTCACAGGCAAGTGCTTAACTGCTAAGCCATCTCTCCATCCCCCCCTTTTTTATTTTGTTTTTTCTAGGTAGGGTTTCACTCTAGCCAAAGCTGACCTGGAATTCACTATGTAGTCTCAGGGTGGCCTCGAACTCATGGCGATCTTCCTACCTGTGCCTCCCAAGTGCTGGGATTAAAGGTATGTGCTACCACGCCTGGCTATTCCCATGCATTCTTCATTCATACAGCAAATGTATATTGAGTGGTTTCCATATGTCAAGGCCTCGGCCTGCCCAGGACTTGGGGTTAAGGAAGCCATGAGGCAGGGCTTGTGTCTATCTTACTTATTTACATTTCCCCAGCAGCCAGTAGAGAACCTGACTATTAACGTTTGCTATTAGCATGATAACAGTTTTGTGAATTATTATCTTAGCTCTCTCCTTGGCTATGATACAAAGAGGCAGAGAGAGCATGAGAGAGCTCAGGAGAGTGAAGATTTCTGCCTTTGCTGCCTTAGAGGCTGCTCTTAGTGGTGCTGTCCTAGGAGGGCCCAAGTGGCCTGGGGCTTGACACCCAGGCCCTGTGTGTTGTCAGGCCTGTCCAAGGCCAGGGGAAACCACAGCGCTCTTTCCTTGATGGCCTGGCTGGCTCCAGCAGGAGCAGACTCCCTTGGGAAATGCCCTTGGGTGTGAGCCTAGAGGGAAGGAGAGGGAGGGGCAGGACAGGAACAACCCTGGCTGAGGTCAAGATCAGCCCAAATTGTTCAGAGTCAGATGAACCCTTGGGTGGGGGTGGAGGGAATCTTATGGGCCAGCTCATACTTGAAATATAAGGCCATGGGGCTGGCCAGAAGGCTCAGACATGGACCTGCTCTGGTCCAGTGGGCACGGGTCTCAGAGAGGAGCGTATCCCACTCAAGCTCAGCTCTAATGCCCAGTGCCCTTCCCCCCGTTTCCTTACCCCACACATGGGCACAGACCTTGGCATATGGAAACCACTCAATATTTTACAGAGATCTGCATCCTTGCTGGCACGCTCCCTCTTTTTGTCATGCCCACTGCATAGTACTGACCACCGAGGAGGAGAGAACGGAGCAGGTCCCCTTTCTTTGTGGCCTGTCTGGCCCAGCTTCAGGCCCTGTGGACGCTGACCAGTCAGGAACATACTCCTCCAATGGCCTTGTGGTCACAGTCAGGGGCTGGGAGGATGACAGGCCATGGAAGTTAGATCTGGACTTACTGGTGATGGCCAACTCAAGCCTGAGGCAGGGCTGGGAGACGACGAAGGGTGGAGGCAGCCAGAGTCACAGGCAGCGGGCAGTACCCAAGAGAAGAGGCTGAGGTGGTGTAGCCTCCACGGTGGGCTGGGGAGATGAGCAGCAAGTCCGGGGAGGTCAGGACTCTTATCAAGAAGGTAATGCTGGCTTTCAAACTGAGTTTGGTCCAACAGAGTACACATGAGTGGGTGTGTCTAGGACAAAGGGAGTTTCCCAGCTTCAGTTTTGTGCCATTCAATCCCTCAGTAAACAACGTATTACTTGCTGACTGTGTGTCCAGCCTCAACCTGGTCAGTAAGACTTGAGGGGTGGGATGGGTGCTGGGTGCCATTCTTCTCAGAGCCGAGATGGGGGAGGCTCTGGAGGTACCCTCTCTCCCCTGGGCCAGATAGAAACAAAGCTGGCTGCCAAGTGGGGCCTCATCACTGGCTCTGAGCCAGATTTCAGGGTAAAAACAAAAGCAGAACCAAGGCTTTTCAGGAAACTGATTCTGGGGGAGGTAGTGAGCGACCACCACAAGCTCACATAATTCCAAGCAGCAGATGAGGATATAAGGCCTGTGTGGGTGCATGCCCCTCGCACCGGGCACAGACCATCTCAGCCAGCTCTGAAGTCTCTACGAGCACTGCTGTCAGACCTGCTTCGATGCTGTTTTCACAGAGAGAACCAGTCTGCTCTGGGACCCAACAAAGGGGCCGTCAGGTGGCAGGGCGGAGACAGGCTCACCCAGCTGAGCCCATGAGGCCCTGGCCCTGAGGCCTGGGAGACGAGGAGTGTTGGGAGGGTTAGCATCTCAAACACGGGAGGCAGCAGACAGGGGAGAGAGCCAGAGTTGGCCCAACCCTGGTAGGGAGCTGTCAGCAGTGAAGACTGGATGATGGAACTGGGTGATTGTGCAACTGGGACATTGCAGTGGCAGCCTTAGAAGGCACCACACCCTCACCCTTGCCTTCAGGCAACCTCCACCCTTTTGTCCCCACAATTTTGATTCAGGTCAAAGGGTGCAGGCAGTCTGGACAAGAGCATCCATCCTCACCTAGCTTCTAATAGGGCCATTCTCCCAGTAGCCCCCTGTATTAGTTATGTGTTTGGTTGCTATGAGGAAATGTCTGATTAAAAGAATTCAAGGAAAAAAGAAGGGTTTGTTTTCACTCAGTGTTCCACAGCCCATCAGAGTGTGAAGACATGGCAGCAGAGCTTGAGGTGACTGGTCACAGTGTGTGCACATCCGTCAGGGTGTGAAGACATGGCAGCAGAGCTTGAGGTGACTGGTCACAGTGTGTGCACATCCGTCAGGGTGTGAAGACATGGCAGCAGAGCTTGAGGTGACTGGTCACAGTGTGTCCACATCCGTCAGGGTGTGAAGACATGGCAGCAGAGCTTGAGGTGACTGGTCACAGTGTGTGCACATCTGTCAGGGTGTGAAGACATGGCAGCAGAGCTTGAGGTGACTGGTCACAGTGTGTCCACATCCATCAGGGTGTGAAGACATGGCAGCAGAGCTTGAGGTGACTGGTCACAGTGTGTGCACATCCGTCAGGGTGTGAAGACATGGCAGCAGAGCTTGAGGTGACTGGTCACTGTGTGTCCACATCCGTCAGGGTGTGAAGACATGGCAGCAGAGCTTGAGGTGACTGGTCACAGTGTGTGCACATCCGTCAGGGTGTGAAGACATGGCAGCAGAGCTTGAGGTGACTGGTCACAGTGTGTCCACATCCGTCAGGGTGTGAAGACATGGCAGCAGAGCTTGAGGTGACCTGGGTCACAGTGTGAAGACTGGCAGCAGGCTTGAGGTGACTGGTCACAGTGTGGTCCCATCCGTAGGGTGTGAAGACATGGCAGCAGAGCTTGAGGTGACTGGTCACAGTGTGTCCACATCCGTCAGGGTGTGAAGGACATGGCAGCAGAGCTTGAGGGGACTGGTCACAGTGGTGTCCACATCCGTCAGGGTGTGAAGACTTGGCAGCAGAGCTTGAGGTGACTGGTCACAGTGTGTGCCACATCCGTCAGGGGTGTGAAGGACATGGCAGCAGAGCTTGAGGTGACTGGTCACAGTGTGTGCCACATCCGTCAGGGTGTGAAGACATGGCAGCAGAGCTTGAGGTGACTGGTCACAGTGTGTGCACATCCGTCAGGGTGTGAAGACATGGCAGCAGAGCTTGAGGTGACTGGTCACAGTGTGTGCACATCCGTCAGGGTGTGAAGACATGGCAGCAGAGCTTGAGGTGACTGGTCACAGTGTGTGCACATCCGTCAGGGTGTGAAGACATGGCAGCAGAGCTTGAGGTGACTGGTCACATTGTGTCCACATCCGTCAGGGTGTGAAGACATGGCAGCAGAGCTTGAGGTGACTGGTCACTGTGTGTGCACATCCGTCAGGGTGTGAAGACATGGCAGCAGAGCTTGAGGGGACTGGTCACATTGTGTCCACATCCATCAGGGTGTGAAGACATGGCAGCAGAGCTTGAGGTGACTGGTCACTGTGTGTGCACATCCGTCAGGATGCGAAGACATGGCAGCAGAGCTTGAGGTGACTGGTCACAGTGTGTGCACATCCGTCAGGGTGTGAAGACATGGCAGCAGAGGTTGAGGTGACTGGTCACAGTGTGTGCACATCCATCAGGGTGCGAAGACATGGCAGCAGAGCTTGAGGTGACTGGTCACAGTGTGTGCACATCCATCAGGGTGTGAAGACATGGCAGCAGAGCTTGAGGTGACTGGTCACAGTGTGTCCACATCCGTCAGGGTGTGAAGACATGGCAGCAGAGCTTGAGGTGACTGGTCACAGTGTGTCCACATCCGTCAGGGTGTGAAGACATGGCAGCAGAGCTTGAGGTGACTGGTCACAGTGTGTCACATCCGTCAGGGTGTGAAGACATGGCAGCAGAGCTTGAGGTGACTGGTCACAGTGTGTCCACATCCGTCAGGGTGTGAAGACATGGCAGCAGAGCTTGAGGTGACTGGTCACAGTGTGTGCAGTCAGGGTCCGTCAGGGTGTGAAGACATGGCAGCAGAGCTTGAGGTGACTGGTCACAGTGTGTCCACATCCGTCAGGGTGTGAAGACATGGCAGCAGAGCTTGAGGTGACTGGTCACAGTGTGTCACATCCGTCAGGGTGTGAAGACATGGCAGCAGAGCTTGAGGTGACTGGTCACAGTGTGTGCCACATCCGTCAGGGTGTGAAGACATGGCAGCAGAGCTTGAGGTGACTGGTCACAGTGTGTGCACATCCGTCAGGGTGTGAAGACATGGCAGCAGAGCTTGAGGTGACTGGTCACAGTGTGTCCACATCCGTCAGGGTGTGAAGACATGGCAGCAGAGCTTGAGGTGACTGGTCACAGTGTGTCCACATCCGTCAGGGTGTGAAGACATGGCAGCAGAGCTTGAGGTGACTGGTCACAGTGTGTCACATCCGTCAGGGTGTGAGGACATGGCAGCAGAGCTTGAGGTGACTGGTCACAGTGTGTCCACATCCGTCAGGGTGTGAGGACATGGCAGCAGAGCTTGAGGTGACTGGTCACAGTGTGTGCACATCCATCAGGGTGTGAAGACATGGCAGCAGAGCTTGAGGTGACTGGTCACAGTGTGTCCACATCCGTCAGGGTGTGAAGACATGGCAGCAGAGCTTGAGGTGACTGGTCACAGTGTGTCCACATCCGTCAGGGTGTGAAGACATGGCAGCAGAGCTTGAGGGGACTGGTCACAGTGTGTCCACATCCGTCAGGGTGTGAAGACATGGCAGCAGAGCTTGAGGTGACTGGTCACTGTGTGTCCACATCCGTCAGGGTGTGAAGACATGGCAGCAGAGCTTGAGGTGACTGGTCACTGTGTGTGCACATCCGTCAGGGTGTGAAGACATGGCAGCAGAGCTGGTGAGGTGACTGGTCAAGGGCTGTGAAGGACATGGCAGCAGAGCTTGAGGTGACTGGTCACTGTGTGTGCACATCCGTCAGGGTGTGAAGACATGGCAGCAGAGCTTGAGGTGACTGGTCACAGTGTGTGCACATCCGTCAGGGTGTGAAGACATGGCAGCAGAGCTTGAGGTGACTGGTCACCTGGTGTGTCACATCCGTCAGGGTGTGAAGACATGGCAGCAGAGCTTGAGGTGACTGGTCACAGTGTGTCCACATCCGTCAGGGTGTGAAGACATGGCAGCAGAGCTTGAGGTGACTGGTCACAGTGTGTGCACATCCGTCAGGGTGTGAAGACATGGCAGCAGAGCTTGAGGTGACTGGTCACAGTGTGTCACATCCGTCAGGGTGTGAAGACATGGCAGCAGAGCTTGAGGTGACTGGTCACAGTGTGTCCACATCCGTCAGGGTGTGAAGACATGGCAGCAGAGCTTGAGGTGACTGGTCACTGTGTGTGCACATCCGTCAGGGTGTGAAGACATGGCAGCAGAGCTTGAGGTGACTGGTCACAGTGTGTGCACATCCGTCAGGGTGTGAAGACATGGCAGCAGAGCTTGAGGTGACTGGTCACAGTGTGTCCACATCCGTCAGGGTGTGAAGACATGGCAGCAGAGCTTGAGGTGACTGGTCACTGTGTGTCCACATCCGTCAGGGTGTGAGGACATGGCAGCAGAGCTTGAGGTGACTGGTCACAGTGTGTCCACATCCGTCAGGGTGTGAAGACATGGCAGCAGAGCTTTGAGGTGACTGGTCACAGTGTGTCCACATCCTCAGGGTGTGAAGACATGGCAGCAGAGCTTGAGGTGACTGGTCACAGTGTGTCCACATCCGTCAGGGTGTGAAGACATGGCAGCAGAGCTTGAGGTGACTGGTCACGGTGTGTCCACATCCGTCAGGGTGTGAAGACATGGCAGCAGAGCTTGAGGTGACTGGTCACAGTGTGTCCACATCCGTCAGGGTGTGAAGGACATGCAGCAAGAGCTTGAGGTGACTGGTCACAGTGTGTCACATCCGTCAGGGTGTGAAGACATGCCAGCAGAGTTGAGGGACTGGTTCACAGCAGAGTTGTCGGGTGAACTGGTCACAGTGTGTCCACATCCGTCAGGGTGTGAAGACATGGCAGCAGAGCTTGAGGTGACTGGTCACAGTGTGTCCACATCCTTCAGGGTGTGAAGACATGGCAGCAGAGCTTGAGGTGACTGGTCACATTGTGTCCACATCCGTCAGGGTGTGAAGGACATGGCAGCAGAGCTTGAGGTGACTGTCACAGTGTGTCCACATCCGTCAGGGTGTGAAGACATGGCAGCAGAGCTTGAGGTGACTGGTCACAGTGTGTGCACATCCGTCAGGGTGTGAAGACATGGCAGCAGAGCTTGAGGTGACTGGTCACAGTGTGTCCACATCCGTCAGGGTGTGAGGACATGGCAGCAGAGCTTGAGGTGACTGGTCACAGTGTGTCACATCCGTCAGGGTGTGAAGACATGGCAGCAGAGCTTGAGGTGACTGGTCACTGTGTGTCCACATCCGTCAGGGTGTGAAGACATGGCAGCAGAGCTTGAGGTGACTGGTCACAGTGTGTCCACATCCGTCAGGGTGTGAAGACATGGCAGCAGAGCTTGAGGTGACTGGTCACTGTGTGTCCACATCCGTCAGGGTGTGAAGACATGGCAGCAGAGCTTGAGGTGACTGGTCACTGTGTGTGCACATCCTGTCAGGGTGTGAAGACATGGCAGCAGAGCTTGAGGTGACTGGTCACTGTGTGTGCACATCCGTCAGGGTGTGAAGGACATGGCAGCAGAGCTTGAGGTGACTGGTCACAGTGTGTGCACATCCGTCAGGGTGTGAGGACATGGCAGCAGAGCTTGAGGTGACTGGTCACTGTGTGTCCACATCCGTCAGGGTGTGAAGACATGGCAGCAGAGCTTGAGGTGACTGGTCACTGTGTGTCCACATCCGTCAGGGTGTGAAGACATGGCAGCAGAGCTTGAGGTGACTGGTCACTGTGTGTCCACATCCGTCAGGGTGTGAGGACATGGCAGCAGAGCTTGAGGTGACTGGTCACAGTGTGTCCACATCCGTCAGGGTGTGAAGACATGGCAGCAGAGCTTGAGGTGACTGGTCACAGTGTGTCCACATCCGTCAGGGTGTGAAGACATGGCAGCAGAGCTTGAGGTGACTGGTCACGGTGGGTCCACATCCGTCAGGGTGTGAAGACATGGCAGCAGAGCTTGATGTGACTGGTCACAGTGTGTCACATCCGTCAGGGTGTGAGGACATGGCAGCAGAGCTTGAGGTGACTGGTCACAGTGTGTCCACATCCATCAGGGTGTGAAGACAGTGCAGCAGAGCTTGAGGGACTGGTCACTGTGTGTCCACATCCGTCAGGGTGTGAAGACATGGCAGCAAGCTTGAGGGGACTGGTCACTGTGTGTCCACATCCGTCAGGGTGTGAAGAAATGGCAGCAGAGCTTGAGGTGACTGGTCACAGTGTGTCACATCCGTCAGGGTGTGAAGACATGGCAGCAGAGCTTGAGTGACTGGTCACAGGTGTGTCCACATCCGTCAGGGGTGTGAAGACATGGCACAGAGCTTGAGGTGACTGGTCACAGTGTGTCCACATCGCCGGTTGAGACATGGAGAGTGAGGATGTCACATGTGCACATCCTCAGTTGAGACATGCGCAGCTTGGGTGACGTCATGGCAATCCCAGTGTGAGACTGGCCGAGTGAGTGACTGTCACATGGTCACACCTCGGTAAGCATGTGTGAAGACATGGCAGCAGAGCTTGAGGTGACTGGTCACGTGTGTCCACATCCGTCAGGGTGTGAAGACATGGCAGCAGAGCTTGAGGTGACTGGTCACATGTGTGTGTCCACATCCGTCAGGGTGTGAAGACATGGCAGCAGAGCTTGAGGTGACTGGTCACTGTGTGTGCACATCCGTCAGGGTGTGAAGACATGGCAGCAGAGCTTGAGGTGACTGGTCACAGTGTGTCCACATCCGTCAGGGTGTGAAGACATGGCAGCAGAGCTTGAGGTGACTGGTCACTGTGTGTCCACATCCGTCAGGTGTGAAGACATGGCAGCAGAGCTTGAGGTGACTGTCACAGTTGTGTCCACATCCGTCAGGGTGTGAGGACATGGCAGCAGAGCTTGAGGTGACTGGTCACTGTGTGTCCACATCTGTCAGGGTGTGAGGACATGGCAGCAGAGCTTGAGGTGACTGGTCACTGTGTGTGCACATCTGTCAGGGTGTGAGGACATGGCAGCAGAGCTTGAGGTGACTGGTCACAGTGTGTCCACAGTCAGGAAGTAGAGAGATGGATATGTGAGCTCAGCTTGCTCCTTGATTCCCCCTTTTATTCTGTCTGGGACCCCAGCCCATAGGATGGTGCCTTCTACCTTCAGGGTAGGTCTTCTATGCTCAGCTGTACACACCTCTCTGGAAACATCTTCACAGACATACCCAGAGGTATGATTCCAAAGTAAGGCCGATTATCCCTCACAAGTACAAATGGGAGCCCAGCCCAGCAGTTCTAAGAAGCTCGTGTCTTTCCTGGTGACTTGAGGCGTCCCTCAGCCTAGACACCCTGGCCCTGTTCTTCCTTGCCATCAGCCCCAGGGATGGGCAGCTGGGAGATGAACTCATTCTAAGCCCTGGAGGTTTTTGCCCATGACCATCACCAGACCTGGTTGACAGGAAGCATGAAGGACCCTTCCCTTCCTGACTCAGAAAGGAGGGACACTGCTGTATGCTACATGCAAGGCAAGACACAAGTGCCAGGGTGAGAAAGGGGAAGCGAGGAAGGGTATGACACAGCTAGCCAGGTACTGCAGCTTCTCAGACAGCTTGCCATCCATGGTTCCACTGGACCTGGAATCCTGGCATATCTGTAGTTTTGCCCCAGTGACACCTGGGTAGACACACTGGGCAGTATCCTGGCCAGTCTGCTCTGAGACCTGAAGACTCTGCTCGTCTTTCCTGACCACTAGTGCTGAGATGCTGGCATACTTCGATGGCTGGGGAGTTCCAGGCCATGGCTCCATCTCCAGACTTCCCGTCCAGTTAGAAAACAGAAGACGTGAAAACAGTGTTTCTAGAATTAGGGCCCACACAATTTATGCTCCGTCCATTGAGTTGACAGATATTTTTGAGCTTTCTCTCTAATAGGCACTGTTTTAGGCCTGAATGTTGAACAATTAAGTCTTTGTAACACACATCCAAAAAATGCATGGCTTCATTTGGAAATAACCGCAAAGATTTAATTTCCTGGCCTTTCTTCCCAGGATGGCTCCTGTGACCATGACTTTCTCACTAGCACATATCAGGCCTCTGTCTCTTGTTGCCGAGGGGTCACAGGGTCATTATGCCAACGGGCAGAAGGTCCAGCGGGCACTGGCCTGTCTCTACCCTCCCAGTGCCGTCTTTGCCATCTCTATGGATGGCATTCATACCAGCTCCTTTACTCTGATAAGTCTTGGTGAAGTGCTGTGCCCAATGGTACCCAACTGTGGCCAGGGGTGACTGAGTCATAGGCTGGCGAGGACTATTCAGGCTGACCTCACCTCCGGGCCTGGCCACTGACCGTCCCAACTATGACCACCTGGTGTGAGCCTGACCTCCCGTGTTGCTGGGAGAATGGGGCAGAGCCATGCTGCTGGAAGCCCAGCAGTTGCCAGCTGGCCCAGAGGCCTGGGAATCCAGGTGCAGCGGGCCACGGGGATTAAAGCAGGAAAAGTCGGAGCCAGGCTGCCCGCGGTTCCTGGGAGAAAGAGCAGAACAAGGCCCGTGAGTCAGCCTCGTGTCTTGGGTGGCTATTTGAAGATTCCCATGAATCGTCAAAATCCTTTCCCACTTCCTCTTTTGGCCAAAGCTAGGCCCATAGCTGTACGGATCCGGGCTTAGCCATGGGATGTGGGAAACAAAGCTTTCAGTGGGGACGAGGCTGGGATCCTGGCTCTGCCCCTCTCATACCCACCCACAAGGGCAAGAGCGCTCCTGTGTCTGGACACCTAGTCAGACCGAGTGCTTTCTGCAAGCTCGCCATGTTAATGGGACAGTAGACCCAAGGGACTGTGGGGCCTCTCCTGCCTCTCCCACATGAGAAGCTCAATTGCTCCAAGATGATGTACAAGGAAAACTTCCATGTGCTGAGAGTTAAACCAGAATCTCGGGGAAGAGGAAGAGAAAATGGCGGAGCTGGCCTTGATGTGCACTGACGACGGGAAGGGGGCCAGCCAGCATTCTGCGACCCACAGCTCCAAGAAGGAGCTGTGTGCAGAATTAAGACAAGCTGACTACAAAGAGCTGTGACATTGAGCTTTGAAGCATGAAGTATTGTTGGCCCAGAGCACAAGCATTCTTCCTCAGAGGAGCAGGGCGTTCCAGAGCCAGGGAGAAAGAGGGAACGCTGCCACGGTGCCCCGTGGATGTCTATTGTTCTGACACCAAAGACAGCGAAGGGCTGAATATAAAAAACACCATTACCAACTTCGGGAGTTTCTGGAGTTATAAGCTTGTCGTAGCATTATAAAAGCAAATCATTAATATATTAGATGGAAAGAAAGTGATCTCAAGGTCATCTCAAAAAACATTTGATGAACTTCCTCTGCCATCCATACCAAAAGGGGTTGGAAAGTCATGAAGAAAGGAAATGTTCTTTATCACTTTAAAGTAGATCAGAAATCAAAAGCCTATGTTAAGACTTAGCAGTCTAGAAAGTTCCATTAATGTAAGGATCCAACCAATGTACTCTCACCACTATTGTTTTTGTTGTTGTTGTTGTTTTTGTTTTTTTGGTTTTCGAGGTAGGGTCTCACCCTACCTCAGGCTGACCTGGAATTTACTTTGTAGTCTCAGGGTGGCCTCGAACTCACGGCAATCCTCCTACCTCTGCCTCCCAAGTGCTGGGATTAAAGGCATGTGTCACCATGCCCGGCTCACCACTATAGTTAAATGTTACTCTGGAAGTCCTAGCTAGGAAAATAAGGTGACAAGAAGAGATAAGTAGAGGAAATAAGGAAAAGAAGTAGAGAGTGACAAAGGATCATCCTTTCAAGATCTTAACAGCTGTCTCTCTACAACATCCAGGAGGATCTTCTGAAACACTATTATAGGGGCTGGGGAGATGGCTCAGTGGGTAAAGTGCTTGCAGTGCAGGCCTGAGGACCTGAGCTCCGATCCCCAGCACCCACATGAAAGCTGGGTGTGATAGCAAGCACATGTAAGCCCCGTGCCGGGCTGGTGAAGACTGGAGGATCCCCAGGGCTCTCTAGCTAACTTGTCTAGCTGAATCAATGAACTCCAGGTTCAGATTCAGAGACCCTGTCTCAAAAAATAAGGTGTAGAGTGACTGAGGAAGACATCTGACATTTACCTCTGGCCTCTACATGCATGTGCACCTACACATATATGAACATGCATACATACATACCACATTCAAGAAACGCTACAACTGTTGTCACTAACAGGGGCTCCTATTTGGATGGAGTAGAATGAGATAGTTTCATATTATGTATATTGATGTCAATAGCTTTTAAAAGTGTTAGGTAGCAGGAGCTGGAGTGATGGCTTAGTGGTTAAGGCACTTGCCTGTGAAGCCTAAGGAGCCAGGTTCAATTCCCCAGTATCCATGTAAGCCAGACACACAAGGTGGTACATGCATCTGGAGTTCGTTTGCAGTGGATGAAGGCCCTGGTGCACCCATTCCCTCTCTCTCTCTCTCTTTTTTTTCTCTCTCTCTCTCGCACATAAATTTTACAAAAAGCACTTGCTTGCAAAGCCTGCCAGCCCAGGTTCAATTCCCCAGTACCCATGTAAAGCTAGATGCACAAAGTGGTGCACGCATCTGGAATTAATTTGCATGGCAAGAAGCCCTAACATATCCATTCTCTCTTCCTTTCTCTCATAAATAAATAAAAGTACTTTTTAAAATTTTTATGTATTTATTTATTTGACAGACAAAGAGGGAGAGAGGGAGAGAGAATGGGCACACCAGGGCCTCCAGCCACTACAAACGAACTCCAGATGCATGTGCCCCCTTGTGCATCTGGCTAACGTGGGTCCTAGGGACTTGAACCTGGGTCCTTTGGCTTTGCAGCAAACACCTTAATGGCTAAGTCATCCCTCCAGCCTTAAAGTACTTTTATTTAACAAAGAAGCAATCTCAGGGGGGAAAGCTTCCTTTGGCTCACGTGTCAGAGGATTTAGTCATGGCCGGGAAGACGTGGAGACCGGCCGGCTGCATCTGTGCTGGTGGGCATTTGCAGCTTGGCTTATTCACACCCTGGAGAATCCAGAAGCAGAGCGTTCCAGTAAGAACCAGAAATGGATGTCACCATTAAGATCCACTCCCAGTAACCCACTGCGTCTATCTAGGCCACAGTCCCAAAGGGTCTGCAATGTGTATTACCAGCAAGTGTGCCAACACATGAGCCTGCGGGGGACATTTCACACTCGGATCACAATAATATATTAGAGCCATTACAACATAAATGTTTTCATTAGCAACTCAGCTGTACTCAAAACAGAGCTAGTGAGCCAAGCGCGGTGGTTCACACCTACAATCCCAGCACTCTGAGGCTGAGGCATTGCTGTGAGCTTGAGGCCAGCTTGGGAGACAAAGTGAGATACTGTCGTGAAACAACAGAAGAAGGTGTAGAAGAGAATATGGATATACAAATCTATGCATATGTAAAATATTGGGGCTTTAAACTCTTTTTCATCAAAACTTTAAATGTTTTCCTGTTACAATATGGATTAAGAAATCAGAGAAATATACCACAAACTGTTGACAGTGGTTATTTCTGGAGGTGATATTTTGGGACATTTAATTATGATTTATTGTGGTTGTCACTAGAAAAATGACAATGAAAGTATAAGTACCACTTCTGACATAATCTAAGAATTGTACAATAGTAGATTTCCATTCACATCTCCCCTCCTTGATGCAAATGGTCATAGGTTCCCCTCTACATGTTACAAACAATCATAAATACCAAAAAGATTTTTTCTTTTCCAGTGCTGAGGATCAAACTCAGGATCTCACATAGGCTTGTCGAGCTTGTTGGGTCACTGATCTACAGCCTCAGCCCTGTTTTTACCTAGTCAACTGACTTAAATAATTCAAAAAACAAAAGGCCCTCTCCTGTATTTACTTGTTCTGTTTGCTGATAACCTGTGTGCCTTTGTTCGGAACCGAATTTCCATCAGATATCGTTTCCCTTTGGCCTTCAGGTCCTCCTTGAACATTCCCACCGCTGCAGATCTGCTGATGGGTTCATCAACTTTTTTTTCAATAGGAAAATGTCTATAGTTCTCATTCCATTTTTGAAAGATAATTTTTCTGGATGTAGACTCCTAGGTTGACTTTTTCCCATAGTGTAACTACTGTTGAATATATCATTCCATTGTTTTCTGACCTGCATCACTCCTGGCCAGAAGTAGTAATTTTTATCATTGTCAGTTTATGTAATTTATCTTTGCTCTTTCATTGTCTTAAAGTTGTCTGCTTTGGTTTTAAGATACTTGATTATGAAGTGTGTCTAGATTCCTTTGTATGTGTCTTGCTTAGGGTTTCTAATGCCACACTTTTTGAGATAAGTTGGTTTTTAAAAAATTTTTAAATATTTTTTATTTATTTATTTATTTATTTAACAGAGAGAGAGAGAGAAAATGGGCGCTCCAGGGCCTCCAGCCACTGCAGACAAACTCCAGATGCGTGCGCCCCCTTGAGCATGTGGCTAACGTGGGTCCTGGGAAATTGAACCTGGGTCCTTTGGCTTTGCAGGCAAACGCCTTGACTGCTAAGCCATCCCTCCAGCCCGAGATGAGTTAGTTTTTTATAAATCAAATTTAGAATTTTAGACACGACTTAAATTTTTTTTCATCACAATCTTTCCCCCCTTTTCAGGGACTCCAGTTTTGTGTTTATTAGGATGTTGCTATCATTTCTAAGTTTCCTTTGTGTAGCTGTCTCTACTCAGATAGTGCCCATAGACTTCAGGCTCACTGATCTTTGCTTCTGCAGTATCTAGAATCGGCTTGTAAGTCCTAGAAAACTTTTCACTCTTATATACGGTGAAATGCCCATTTTGTTTTTATTAATGGTTTTAATTTCTGCTGAGAGCACCTCTGTTAATTTGTGATATCCACATTGTAGTTTAAAATTCTTGAACAAGGGCTAGAGAGATAGCTTAGCAATTAAGATGTTTGCTTGCAAAGCCTAGGACCTTCAACTCCCCAGAACCCATGTAAGCCAGAGGCGTATGGTGACACATGCATCTGGAGTCTGTTTGCATTGGCTAGAGGCCCTGGCGCACCCATTCTCTCTCTCTCTCTCTCTCTCTCTCTCTCTCTCTCTCTTCATCTCTGTCGCTTTAGTATCTAGCACTTGGGAGGCTGAGCAGATGATCAAGAATAGCTCTGGCAGGCTGGAGAGATGGCTTGGTTGTGAAGGTGCTAAGCCATCTCTGTCTCTCTGTGGAGAGAGCAGTTTGAGCTCTGGTGGTTCGTACGTGATCGTGGTGCCTCTCTGCTTGGATATGTGAAAGGGAGCCAGCGTTTCCCAGTGCTGATGGAGTTTCCCCTGGATTTGCAAGACTGAAGTAAACCCATTCCTCCCATAAACTGTGCCTGGTTGGATGTTTGTCCCAGCAACTGGGAGGAGACTGCAACAGGGTCCTTCTCTGTGTGTCCCAGTGTCTGTGAGGCCTCTGGAGCTTTTTATTCTTGAGAGAGGATCTCATGTAATCTAGGCTGGCTTCAAACTCCCCATGTGGTCAAAGCTATGTTTTTTTGTTTTGTTTTTTTTTTTTTGAGGCAACCCCAACAGACATTTTTTTTAAAAATTTTATTTTTATTTTTATTTATTTGAGAGAGAGAGAGAGATTGAATGGGAGCTCCAGAGCTTCCAGCCACTGCAAATGAACTCCAGATGCATGCACCCTCTTGTGAATCTAACTAATGTGGGTCCTGGGGAATTGAACCTTGGTCCTCTGGCTTTACAGGCAAGTGCCTTAACTGCTAAGCCATCCCTCCAGCCCCAGACTGACCTTTTCATGTGTGAGAGAGAAAGAGAGATTGGTGTGCCAGGGCCTCCAGCCACTGTAATTGAACACCAGATGCGTGTGCCACCTAGTGCACATATGCGACCTTGTGCACTTGTGCCTGGCTTATACCTGGGACCTGGGAAGTCGAACATGGATCCCTTGGCTTCACAGGCAAGTGCCTTCACCACTAAGCCATCTCTCTAGCCTGTCAAAGCTATTCTTGATCCTTCCTCGGCCTCCTGAGTGCTAGGATTACACATGCCACCATTTCTGGCTCTCTGGGCTTATTTTTATTGACTTTTCTCTCTTGGCTACACTTTGTAGTTCTCTGCCTCTTCATATGCACTGATGACATTTGAGTAGAAGCTGGGCATTGCGGATCCTTCATTGTAGTTCGGATGCTATTGTTTCCTTTAGAGGGTGTTCCGTTTCACTAGACAGCAAATTTACCAGATGTTCCACTGGATTCTGTTGAGTCTTGAGTATCGTCTTTGTTGGTGCAGGTCTAAAGTCACGCACAGCCTGGAGGTAAAGTCCCCTGTTGCTAAGAGGCGGACTTTCCATGGTTCTGATGGAACACCCGGGCTGTTCAACAAAGTCCTTCCCTCTGGCTGGTCAAAACAAGTGCCTGCCCTGTGGGACTTCTGGAATGCCTCTTAGTTATGGACTCATAGACGTGTCGACCTGACAAGACTCCTGGAACCTTCGCTGCACGCACCTGAGACCAAGCCTCAAGAGGACTCAGGGTAGCTTCCTAAGCCCCTTCCTCTGGGCACCTCCCTCTTCTATACCTTGCCCCACAGATTTCTTCTCCCTCAGCATTCTATTTCTGATCTCTGTCATACACGCAGACCATCGCTGTGTTTGGGCTCCACGTCCATCTGTCATGGTTTGGATGGAGTCCCAGACAGAGAACACTGGTGAGTACAGAGCTCACCTTGTGTGTTTACCTTCTCAAGACTGAAGGTGATCTGAATGTGACTGCCTGCAGTCAGTCGCTATAAATATTTTATCTAGTTTTGGAGTTGCTTAAGAAGGTGGTAACTTTTTTTTTTTAATCACTCAGCCTTGGCTGGAATTTAAGAAAAGTTTTAGAATTAAAAGAAAGGTAGAGAAAACCTTCCTTGGTTCAGGATGTGGACTGACTGACATCACACATACTAAGAGGCTGAGTTTTACCTGAAACAGCTGGGTCTGTCAGGTCTCTCCAACTCCAGCTCTTTCTAACTTGGCCTCAGAGGTTGGCTGAATAAAACTTCCCATTCTGGCTATGATGGGCAGAATGTGTCAGACTAGTATCCTCTTGCCAAAAGAAACTATAAAAACTAGATGAAATATATAAAACCACTATTTGAGGGCAGTGGAGAATAACCAATACAGGTAAAATTTAGGGTTTTGATCCTTGAGAAAAGGAAGCATGTATTAAACTCCACAATTACCTTGACTTTTTTAATTAAAATTTTTTATATTTATTTATTTATTTGAGAGACAGAAAGAGAGCAAGGGATACAGAAAGAGGGAATGGGCACACCAGACCCTCTAACCAATGCAAACAAACTCTAGATGTACATGCCACCGTGTGCATCTGGCTTACATGGGTTCTGAGGAGTCAAACCTGGGTCCTTAGGCTTCGCAGGCAAGCGCCTTAACTGTTAGGCCATCTCTCCAGTGCATACCATGACTTTTTCCCCCCTAAACGTATTTCACTCATTGGTGCATGAAGGAATAAAGATGAAGCAGAAAGCATTGATCTTACATCATGGTGGATACAAAGATCAACCCGAGCTGAGGGGTGCTAAGGGAGCTGGAATGTAGGAGGAAAATTCCAGAAATGAGGCCCAATAGTCACATACAAATTCCTCTGAACTTAGCATATTTTTCAACAGTGGCCCAGAAGCTAAAGAATTGAGCAGATTTCACCACAAAGTGGTGAGAATACAAGTGGGTTCAAGTTCCGTCAAGGTGTCGGTAAACACCCAGGTTTCCAGCTGAGGCCCCGGCAAGGTCATGTGTAGGAGAATGGGCATGTCATAAGAGTGAGAGCTGTGCCCTGGGCAGAGATGAACCAGCCCAGTCCTCAGAGCATAAGACAAAAGTCTCACCCATCTTTCAAGGCTCCTTTAACTGAGTGCCCCACGATGGACTTCATGCGCCCTCTGGTGGCCATCTTGTTTTTGCAGTTAGGCCACTGAGCTAGGAGGGAGCGCTAAGAACTTACTCTCTGCCACCCTCCCTGATCTTTCAGAGATTCCTCTCAAAGGTCCCACAGGCCTTTGCCTTAAGACACAAATAGCTGTTGGTTATTTGGGTTTGGACGTAGGTAGAATGCTACGCCTGGACGAGAGCAGCCGTCAGCCTGGCCTGTAGCTGTTGGGTGAGTGTGGAGAGAGAACGCTGCTGCCGCCATGGTGTCTGACAGCCCGGCACTTTGACAAAGCCACATTTCCACCTTCACTGCCTGCGTCGTTCTCTCTTCATTCAGGAAGACGTTCTGTCCCAGTTCCCCTGGGGCACTGGTTTTTAGAAGTATTTATTTTAATTTATTTATTTATTAGAGACCGAGAGAGGGAGAAAGAGATAGTGAGTGAGTGAGAATGGGCGCGCCAGGGCCTCCAGCCACTGCAAACAAACGCATGTGCCACCCATGTGCATCTGACTTATGTGGGACCTGGAGAATCAAACCTGGGTCCTTAGGCTTTGCAGGCCAATGCCTTAACGGCTAAGCCATCTCTCCAGCCCGGGGCACTGGTTTCTGAGGTGATGGAGGGAGACAGTCAGTTGCCTGGGCCCAGATCCTCAAATAGCTGGTGCAGGGCAAGAAATTCAGTCAGGTTCTGGTTTAAAGTTAATATCAAAGGGATGGAGAGATGGCTTAGTGATTGAGGCACTTGCCTGCAAAGCCAAAGGACCCAGGTTCAAGTCCCAGGACATAATGAATTTATGTAACTGAAGCCAGGGATTCTTAGCCTTTCTAATTAATATAGATCAAAAACCAGCATCTGCCAGACATGGTGGCGCACGCCTTTAATCCCAGTATTCAGGAAGCAGAGGTAGGAGGATTGCCGTGAGTTCGAGGCCACCCTGAGAATACAGAGTGAATTCCAGGTCAGCCTGAGCTAGAGTGAGACCCTACCTCAAAAAACAACAACAACAAAAAAATTAGCAGCAAACAAATATATTTCTTCTCCAAGGGCATGCACTGAGTTTGTAACATGGTCAAATGCTTGTGTTAGGAGTCTGCTTCCCAGAGTTAATAGGAAATGTCTAGCCAAACATGAGATACTATGAGCTTCATCAGACTTACTTCTACCCTGCTAGCTAAAGATGCAGGTAGGGCTGGAGAGCTGGCTTAGCAGTTAAGGCGCTTGCCTGTAAACCCTAAGGACCCAGGTTCAATTCCCCAGTGCCCATGTAACACAGATGCACAAGGTGGCACATGCATCTAGAATTCATTTGCAGTGGCTAGAAGCCCTGAGGTGCCCATTCTTTCTCTCTCTCTCTGATAAATAAATGCAAATAAAAATATTTATAAAGTTAATATCAGGTTAGTATCAAGGCTAAGGGAGAGTGAGGAGAAAAGCCAACCTGTGCATCCATGTGATTCCCTCTGTGTGTGCGTGCGTGTGCGTGTGTGTCCGTGTCTCTGCTGTGTGGGTGAAAGGTGTCACCAAGTCATTCTGTTTCAGTTACTGGAAGTACTGGGACCATTAAGATTCTCATAGTTTTATGTAAAAAAGAGGCATGAAAAATATAGAAAAGTACAAAAAGAGAAAATGTAAATGCTAACTGCTGGCTAATGTAACATTGTGTCACAGGAACTCATCCACTGAACACAGTGTGTGTGTGTGTGTGTGTGTGTGTGTGTGTGTGTGTGTGTGTGCAGATGTGCGAACCACGTGAGCACACATGCAGAGACCCACGGAAAGCATCAGGCGTCTTCCTCTATTTCTCTTCTGCCTTATTTCATTCAGACAGAGTCTCTCTCTTACTGAACCTCGAGCTCCCCACTTTGCAGTCTATTCGGCTGACCAGTGAGCCCCGGGTGAGTCTCCTGTTTCCACCATTCTTACAGATGTTTGTGGTCATGCCTGGGTTTTTAAATCTTCATTTTTACTGACAACCTCCATAAATCTATGTGACATATCACCTTCATAATCTCCTCCCACCACCCTCCTTTGTGTCTCTTCCCCTACCCCCCTTCCACTGAATCCCTTCTTATTTCCAACTAGTCCCTGGTCTATTTGGATGTCATTCCCCACCCGCCCCCCACTATGCAGGTCTCATATAGGTAGCATTAGCCACTGTGAGATCATGAATACCATGGCCACTTTGTGTCTGCAAGACAGTATTGTCAGCTCTCCTCCCCTTCCTTTGGCTCTTACATCCTTTTCTCCATCACTTCTGCAACGGCCCCTGAGCCTCAGAGGGTGTGATGGAGATGTCCCACTCAGCACTGAACACTCCGCTGTCACCTCTTCTCAGCACCTTGATGAGTTTTGGTTTTCTCTGGTAGTCACGTCATCTGAAAAGAGAAGTTTCTGTAACTTAGAGTGAGGGTAGCATTGATATACAGGCATAAACATAAGTGTTTGGATGACCATTTGGCGGGCATTATATATCCATTTAACCAGACAACAGTAGTGATTTCACCCCTCAGGCTGTGACCTCCCCTGCTATAGGCTTTCGATTACGTTTTCAGAACCAGGCAGGAATTCCCTCTCATGGATTGTGCCTCAAATCTAATTAGACAGTTCATTGGCCTAAAAAATTATTTATATAAGAAGAAATAAAAGGAGAGAGAGAGAGAATAGGTGCACCAGGGCCTCTTGCCACTGCAAATAAACCCCAGAAGCATGTGCCACCACTTTGTGCATCTGGCTTTGGCTTGACATGGATACTGGACAATTGAACGTGGGCCAGAAGGCTTTGCAAGCAAGCACCTGTAACTGCTGAGTCATCTCCCCAGCCCTCATGCCTGGATTATTATTATTTCTTTTTATCCAGCTTTTATTTGCATGCTCAGGATCGAACTCAGGTCTCATGCTTGCAAGCAAATGCTCTAACCCACTGAGTCATCTCTCTAGCCCCTTTTTTTGTTTTTTTTTTGAGGTAGGGTCTCACTTTAGTTCAGGCTGACTGGAATTCACTATGTAGTCTCAGGGTGGCCTCAAACTCATGGTGATCCTCCTACCTCTGCCTCCTGAGTGCTAGGGTTAAAGGCGTGCACCACCACGCCCGGCTCTAGCCCCCCCTCTTTTTTTTAACTGTCTTTCTTCTTTTCTTTCTTCCTGAGACTGGGTCTCAAGAAGTAGCTTAGGCTGGCCTCCAACTTACTATGTAGCCAAGGATGACCTTGGATTTCTGATTGTCTGGCCTCTACCTCCTGAGTGCTCAGACGAATACCAACATACCTGGTTTTATGAGGTGCCGTGGATCAAATGCAAGGTTGCAAGGCTCTGTGAGCACTAAGCACAAACCAGCAGAGCTGATTCTCTAGCCTGCAGCCTTGTTTATTAATTTTTTTGTTTGTTTTTTGTTTGAGGTAGGGTCTCACTGTAGCTCAGGCTGACCTGGAATTCACTATGTAGTCTCAGGGTGGCCTTGAGCTCACAGCGATCCTCCTACCTCTGCCTCCTGAGTGCTGGGATTAAAGGCGTGCGCCACCACGCCCAGCTTAACATAATTTTTATTATTATGAACGTTACAGTGCGAACATATTGATCATCTTCCCATCAAGTTATAATTTTATATCCTCTCTCCCCCATTCCCATTCCACTGAGGGCCCTTGGTCATAAATTCACCAGTCAGTCTCAGTGGGTGGCGGGGGTGGGGGGTGGGGCAGTGCCTCAGGATACAACTTCTCACCCTGTGTCAACCATGTTTTTACAAGGTTAAGTACAAATGCGCTTATGTGGGATTTGAGTGGCTTGGGATATGTTTGGCCGGGCATGAGGAGTTCAGAAACAGCCCTCGGAAGAGTAAGTACCCAGGTCTCCTTGTGTAGGGAGAGGCATGGGGGCATGTCCCACGGGGCCCAGGACCACGCGGACCAGCGACTTCTGATGGTGGTGTCTGCTGAGGACAGGAGCCACGTGAGGAACGTTCCCAGAGCCCATCCCAGCCGGGCTCTTGAGGCAGCAGAGGCCATGGAAAGGGCTGGGGCACTGGAGGCAGGTGCGACATCGTACTGGGACCCAGGTCCTTGTGATTGTGTGGTGGCAGCTGTTGGTTAGAGCTAGTCACTACTTGCTCGTGTGGTGATTTTTGTGCAACGTAGTAAATAACCATTTTCCAATTCCTTTTACTTCCATCTGCTGGAGAGCCGATTCAAAATATGTAAATTCATCATGTATTTGGTGGGAATAGGATCCACCCCCCGCCCCACATAGTACAGCATTTGTACAATGACCAGCTAGTTACTCTTGGGTAGAGTCACTGCTATTAATCTTACTCCAAAAAGAGCAGAAGGTGACTTACAGACATGCCTCATTATAGCCAAATGAAGAGCTTTCATTTCAAGGAGGAGTGGAGCAGGAGGGCTGGGGAGGAAGGGCGGGTCCCTGAGAATGTGTGTGGGAGCCGGAGCTGAGCCGTCATTAGATGGACGGTTACCTTGTAATAGAGACTCTTGCCACTGAGGGTTCAGACGCTGTGATTAGGATTCCATGTCAGCCCAGTGCTGGCGTGTTCTCTGGGCCAGGCAGCTCTGTTTAGCCTGGGTGCTGTCCTTTGTCATCCTTTAGCATGCTAAGTGACAGGGTGGGGCTCCTATCCCCAAATGGAACTCACAGTGGGGGGCAGAGCATTCGCAGTGCTTATTTGCGGAGTGAGGGAGTGAAGGAACACCGCCGCTCCTATCTTAGCTGTTCACGGATTCTCAAGCCAGCATTTCTCTCTCCGTGCGTCACCATCCCCAGCTGAGGTCATCACCAGCTGTCACCTAGCCTGGCTAGCACGGTCCCCGCTCCTCCTCCCCCTCCCACCACAGACGAAGCGCTCTCCTCAGCCCTAAGACCCCTCCCCCTCCCTCCCGCTGATCCGCCTCCCCTCCACGGTGGCAGCTGCCTGAGATCCCCGATGATCCGACCCTGGGCCTCTGTAGCTGTATCTCCTTTTACCCTGGCTCCCCTGTCTACCGACTTCTGACATTCTGTCCAGACCTCAAGAGAACACAAACGCTGGAGTCGGTACAGTGCTTGTCACACCAGCACGAGGAGCTGAGCTCCAATTCACACGTGAAGATGGAGGTGGGAGGGTCCCTGGGGCTTGCTCACAGCTTGTCTAGCCGAATCGGTGAGCTCCAGGATCAGTGAGAGATCCTGTCTCAAAAAAATAAGGTGGTGGGGAGGGAGGCTGGAGGGATGGCTTAGTGGTTAAGGCGCCTGCCTACGGAGCCTAAGGACCACGGTTCAATTCTCCAGGTCCCACGTAAGCCAGATGCACATGGTGGCACACACCTCTGGAGTTAGTTTGCAGTGGCTGGAGGCCCTGGTGCTCCCATTTTCATTTTCTCTCTCTCTCTGTCTCTAATAAATAAACAAAATCTTTTAACAAAATAAGGTTGGGGGGGGGCTGGAGAGATGGCTTAGTGCTTAAGGTGTTTGCCTGCAAAGCCAAAGGATCCCTGTTCTACTCTCCAGGACCCACATAAGCCAGACACACAATGGGGCACGTGCATCTGGAGTGCGTTTGCAGTGGCTGGAGACCCTGGCATGCCTATTCTCTCTCTCTTTCTCTCTCTCAAATAAACAAATAAATAAAATATATTAACAAAATAAGGTTGAGGGTTAGAGAGATGGCTTAGCCTATGATGCTAAGGACCCAGGTTTGCTTCCCCAGTACCTATATAAGCCAGATGCACAAGACATTTGCCTGGAGTTCCTTTGCTGTGGCTAGGGGCTCTGGCATGCCCATTCTCTCCTCTCTCTCTCTCTCTCTCTCTTTCCTATATAAATAAATAAATTAACTAATTAATTAAAAAATAAGGTGGAGTAATTGAGGAGGGTATCTTGGTATCAGCCTCTGGCCTCCACATACACACATGTGCACACACCCAAATACGAACACACATAAACACATATGCATTACACATATACACACACATGCAAGAAATTTACACAGGCCATGGAACTTACGTCATAGTTTAGACAGAATCTCAGTGGTCATCCTCAAACTCACCTTATCTTTACTCATTCCCAATCCCCACCCAATCCCAATATGGGCCCAGGGTGAGGGTAGAGGACAGGGCAGCTGCTGGGTTATAATAATTTTAAAAAGTATTTCTTATATTACATGTCTCAAAATGCATGGATGTGTAAGCACACTGCTGAGCTGACTCCTGGCCCTCTGAGTGCTTGCATTGTGTGGAGCAGTATACACATACACTTAGCAGCACTGAGGCTTGAACCCTGGGCATTATGCGTGCCAGGCAAGCACTTTACCACTGACATGCAATTCCAGTCACGTACAGAGTCTTTTGTTCAGGACACGGGCAGAGTTGAGGAGGAGGCTGACGTTTAAGTTCATGGTCTGCACCTTGAGGAGTCTGCCTGAGATCTGCCGGGTAATTATAGCTCCTCAAAGCCCTAGGGTGTGCGTAATGACAGCTCAGCTTATGCTGGCTCTGCTGTCTTGGGTGGCAGTGACCATGTGGGAGGCAACTGGGAAGAGACCTCAACTCATTCTAAGGTCTCTCACCAGATAGCTCGGGGAAAAGCGAGTGGAATCTACCTGGTCCTGTTAGATAGGCTCATTTTGAGGCAATATGGTCACCACTAGGTGGCCTCATTATAACTACATTGCCTGCCTTCTACCTCTGGCCTTGAACCAAAGCTCTGGCTCATTTGGACACACCCAGTCTTCATTCCCTAGGAGAGCCTGAGCTGCCTAGAGGGCTGGTCCCAGGGCCTATGGGGAAGCTATACGCCAAATGTGATGAGGGGTACGGACATGTGTCAGCGTTCACGATGCTGTCTGTACCCGGGGCCCCAACCCTGGGAAATGCCAGGCAAGGCCAGGAGCTGATAAACCCTGACCAGACTTCCAGCTGCTGCAGTACTTAGCAGGGCCCACGAGCCATGAGCTATCGGGGCGGCCTGAGTGCCAAGCAGTGGAGCTTACCCGCTCTCCTTACCCAGGAAAAGGGACCAGAGGCAGGTGGCAGGAGAGGCTAGGGCGGGAGGGGTGCTGAAGAGGCTTCTGTTTAGAAGAAAGACTGAACCCCAACTGCCTTCCCATTCACCCATCACAGGTGCTCTGAGGCAGCACTAGGCCTTTCCCTAGAATGGGGCTGGAAGGCCAATGAATCCAGGAGCCATCCACCAGAAAGGAGTGACAGTGCTTAGGAGTAACAGTGGGGTAGAGTCTCCTTTGGCACTGTCTTCACTGTGCTGGGGTCAAAAGTACAGGCCACTCCCTATCTTGAGTCTGAGGAGCGTCTCCAGAGCTGGTTCTAGGCCTATGGTTCTTTCTCGCAGTGGCCTGCCCCTCCCCAGATGAGGCTGCTGTGTGGGCCTCCATTCATCGGCCACTTTTCCCCGTTGATGTTCAAGTTCCCTGAAAACCTCAGCTTGGGCCTCAACTAGTGATCAATAGTTGTTTGTTAAGTAACTGCATGAATAAAACAATAAAGCTGTTATTGGGAGGAAAGATTGGCTTTTAAAAATTTTTTTATGAGAGAGAGAGAGAGCGAGAGAGCAAGAGAGAGTGAGAATTGGTGCCCCAGGGCCTCCAGCCACTGCAATAGAACTCCAAACATGCATGGCACCTTATGCCCATGCGTGACCTGTGTGCATGCCCCACCTGGTGTCTCTGGCTTACATGGGTTCTGGGGAGTTGAAGGTGGTTCCTTAGGCTTCGCAGGCAGGCACCTTAACAGCTAAGCCATCTCTGTAGCCCCATCCCCTCCCCCCGTTTTTATTTTTGTGAGAGAGAGAGAGAATAAAGATTGGCATTTGCTTACAGGATGGATCTGGGGAAAAGGGTTGGGGATGTGTGAAACTGAAATGTATGGCTGTTCAAGATGTTTGTTTGTAGATTCATTGAGTGACCCACACTACTGTGCTCATTGGGGACTCCTGGAAGCCACAGTAGTGGCAGGGTGGCATCCACGCATTCATTCAATTTTTTTGGCTCACCACGTCCCACGCAGGCCCTTTGCACTAGGCCCTATGCTAGGTCCGGAAACACAGTCACGAACAGGACAGAGCCAGCCCCGCCCTTGGAAGGCCGCGCAGAGAAGGGAATGGACGTGGAAGGACGTCAAGCCGTATACAACCATGTGGAGCTGTGGGGTCAATGGCAAGACCTGGCTCAGGTGAGGCTTTTGGAAGAATGAGCTTCTTGGGGACGGAGTGGTCCAGACAGTAGGAATGACACATTCAGAGGCCAGGCCGCTGATAAGCACCTGGGGTGGGGGTGGCTGGAAAGCTTGTGGCCGCACATGATAAGAGAGGCCATCAGGGCAGGAGTAAGGGGATCGGTAGCTTTGGTGAGACTTATGTCTATTCTTGGGGTGATAGGACTCCTTTGAGGGGTTTGTATGTGGAAAATGACTGGAACTATGCTGTCAGAATATCACTCTGCCAGGGGAATGGTCTCAGAACAGAAGGGGCTGAGGAGAAGTGGTGAGTCGGGATGAGTTCTCCAGCGGTGAGCGGGGACGGTGTGTCTTGAGTTTGGGTTTGTGACAGGATGGAGAGAAATGAGTAGAGTGAGCGAGATCCACTGGGTAAGAACTCCAGAGATCCCAGAAGAGAAACATCAGGTGATCAGCCCAAAGCCTGTATTAGGGGAGCTTACATGCATACACAAGGCGTCCAGATCATCCTTGTTGCAGAAAGCAGGACAAGGGTGTTTTACCACTTGTGGTAGGGGTATGGGCTGATGTTAGAGCCTGAGGGAATTGGCTCAGGCCTATGGCTAGTTGGTTTCAGTGATTTGGCCAGCAACATAAATATCTTGTTTGGTTTTCTTTCTTTCTTTCTTTCTTTCTTTCTTTCTTTTTTTTTTTTTTTTTGTTTATTTTTTGAGGTAGGATCTTACTCTGGCCCGGGCTGACCTGGAATCCACTATGTAGTCTCAGGGTGGCCTCGAACTCATGGCGATCCTCCTACCTCTGCCTCCCTCAGAGTGCTGGGATTAAAGGCGTGCGCCACCACGCCCAGCCAACGTAAATACCTTTATCAGTGCCTGGGGATATTTGTTCAAGGCCTCAGCTTCTATTCAAGCTTACCAGGAGTATCACGCGGCTGACTGCACACAGAATGGTTGAGGCACTTTGTATTTCTCAGTCAGGAGACAGAAAACTAAAGAGAATAATTGGCCACAAAGAAAAGGCTGTGACCAAACCCAAAATCAGCAGACAGAAAGAAAAGATAAAGAACAGATCAGTGAAATAGACATTAGAGGAACAATTCAGGGTTGCCAGGATGGCTCAGCAGTTAAAGGTGCTTGCTTGTAAAGCCTCCAGGCCTGGCTTCAATTCCCCAATGCACACTAAAAGTCAAATGCACAACATGGCGCATGTGTCTGGAGTTCGTTTGCAGTGGCCAGAGACCCTAGTGTGCCCATTCTTACTCTTTATCTCTCTCTCTCCCTCACAAATAAATAAAAAATGCATAATTTAAAAGAGTAATGTATCCATATTCCTTTGCTGGGCGTGGAGGCACACGGCTCTCTGAAAAGGCACACAGCCACTGTGGAGATCAGCATGGAAATTCCTCAAAAATCCAAACATAGACCTGGTGCACCAGCTTTTTTTTTAAAAAAATTTTTCTTTCTTTTTACCCAATAAAACTGCCTCAGCAAAAAAAAAAAAAAAAAAAAAAAATCTAAATGTAGAGCTAGAGACATAGCTGGGTTGGTAGAATGCTTGCCTTGTGTAAGTTCAACCCCTGAAATCCAAGTGAGAAAAATCAGGTGTGGCCAGGTGTGATGGCACATGCCTTTTAGTTCCAGCACTCAGGACTGAAACAGGAGGGTTACTGTGAGCTTGAGGCCATCCTGCAGGACTACAAGGTGAGTTGCAGGTGGTTTAGGTTAGAGAGAGACACTACCTTGCCGAAAAAGAAAAGCTAAGTGTGGTGATGATATGCTTATAATTCTAGCACTAGGGTGGTGGAGACGGGAGAAAGACGGGGGCTTGCTGGCCAGCCAGTCCAGCCTCCCTGGCAAGTACAAGACCAATGGGAGACCTTGATTCCAAAAGCAAAGGTGGACAGTGCCTGAGAAGTGATACCTGACACTGTCCTCTAGACTCCATGTGCAAACGCGTACATACACACACATGTGTGGACACACACACACACACGCACACACACACGCCTCCAGCAAAGCCCTGAAAATCATTACTGTACTAGTCAGCTACTACTCCTGAGCATTTGCTCAAGAACTGCAAGTGAACATACCTCAGAGACCCTGGCACATCCGTGTTTACTGTAACACTATTCAGAACAGCCAAGTTACGGAATGCCTCTAGCTGTCCAACAGCAGAGCAGTGGAGAAATACAGTGTGGTACATTGGGTCCCGGGGAATCAAACCTGGGTCCTTTGGCTTTGCATGCAATTAAGGCACTTGCATGCAAAGCCAAAGGACCCAGGTTTGATACCCCAGGACCCGTGTAAAGCCAGACACACATGCATCTGGAGTTCCTTTGCAGTGGCTGGAGGCCCTGGCTCACCAATTCTCTCTCTCTCCCTGCTTCTTTCTCTCTCTCTCAAATGAATTAATGAATAAATGAACACTTAAAAAATTAAACACCAGGGCTGGAGAGATGGCTTAGTGGTTAAGGTGCTTGCCTATGAAGGCTAAGACCCAAGTTTGACTCTCCAGATCCTATGTAAGCCAGGCACACATAGGTGAGGCAAGCGCAAGGTTGCACATGCCCACTAGGTGGCACAAGTGTCTGGAGTTCAATTGCAATGGCTGAGGCTCTAGAGCACCAATACTCTCCCTCTCTGTCTCTCTTTTTTGCTCTCTTTCTCTAAAAAAAAAAAAAAAATTAAACACCAAACAATCTAATCAATAAATGAGCAAATAAACTAAATAGTTCTCAAAGGAAGAAGTAAAATAACCAATACATACATGAAAAAATGTTCAACATCTTTAGCCATCAGAGAAATGGAAATCAAAATTTAAATTCCATTTCACAGGTCTAGAGAGATGGCTTAGCAGTTAAGGCACTTGCCTGTGAAGCCTAAGGTCCCAGGTTTGATTCTCCAGGTCCCACATAAGCTAGATGCACATGGCGGTGCATGCATCTGGAGTTCGTTTGCAGTGGCTAGAGGCTCTGGCACGCCCATTCTCATTCTCTCTCTCACTTTCTCTCCCTCTCCCTGTCTCTAATAAATAAATAAAAATAAATCTTTTGAGCTGGGTGTGGTGGCACACACCTTTAATCCCAGCACTCAAGAGGCAGAGGTAGGAAGATCACCATGAGTTCAAGGCCAACCTGAGACTACATAGTGAATTCCAGGACAGCCTGGGCTAGAGTGAAACCCTTCCTCTGAAAAATCAAAAATAATCTTTTTTTAAAAATCCATTTTTACTACAGTCATAATAGCTATTACCAAGAAAACAGAAAGCAACAAATGCTGGAAAGACGTGAGGGAAACGGAGCCCTTACACACTGCTGATGGGACTGTGAATTGGTGCAGCCACTGACGAAATTCTTCAAGGAACTAAGAATAGGAGGCTGGGAAGATGGCTCAGTGGTTAAGAGTGCTTGTTGCTTATGCACGAAGGCTTCTCAGGTAGGAGACTCCCCAGGACCCATGCACATCTGTAAGCCATGAACATCTGGGAAAGGTCAGAGATCAGTCACTGGGGTTTGCTGACAAAAAGAAGGTCTGGGTGGAGGAAGAGACCCAGCCTTAAGGAAATAGGTAAATGAGTGGTAAGAAAAAGACATCCAGTGTCCATCTCTGGCTTTCACATGCATGTGCATGGGGTATATGTATCTGCACATACAGATGTGCACATATCACACCACACACATACTCTACACATATACACACACATGCCAAAAATTCACTAAAAATAGAACTATCATAAGATCCAGCTATACCACTGCTGGGCATATAGTTAAAAAATTAAAGTTAGCATACAATAGAGATACCTGCATACTCATATTTATTGCAGCACTATTCATAATGGTCAACTTATGGAAGCAACGAGGTGCCCATTAATGGATTTTAAAGTGTGATACTACACAATGGCATATTATTTTGTCATAAAGAGCAAAATAATTTCATTTGCAAAAATGAATGGATGATTTCATGTTAAGTAAAATATGTCAGAGTCAGAAAGACAAATATCACCTTCTCTCTCATGCAGAATCTTGATTAAATAAAAAAGGTAGCTTTTCTATAGACCAATAATGAACATATAGAGGCATGCACCAAGTGTGACTCCTGGCCTCTCATTAGGGAGCTGATGCGACAGGGAATATGGGCTGTGTGGAGTCGTAGGAAAGGGGAAGTCGCTGTCGGACATGTTGCCATGGAGGTGCATGTAGACTCAACAGTAGAAAGGGGGCTTCTGAAGGAAGAAGGGGGCTAGTGGGAGGAAGAGGAACAAGAGAGAGTGGCGAATATGATCAAGCTATGTGGTATACATATGTGCAAATGCCGTCATGAAACCCATTATTTTATACAATTAATAGTGTATACTAATAAACTTCTTAAAATTAAAAGATATGCTTGTGACTATGTAGCTCTGGAGTCTGGGTTGTAGCTTCAGAACCAAGAGTAATGGGACTGGGGGTGTAGCTCAGTGACAGAGTGCTTGGGTGAGACCTCTTGTTTGATTCCCCAGTAACACACACACACACACACACACACACACACACACACACACACACTGGAACTGGGAGTCGCACATTTACTCGAGTCCAGCATCTCGAGGACATGAAGGAATGACGAGTGCAGTGTGGTGCATGGTGCCTTCTGTGGTGGTTGTGGTTTGAATATAAAATACCCTCCACAGCTTCACTGTAACTGAGCCTCATACTTAAGCCCCAGCTGACAGTGGTCTCTGGGTAGATCGTGGAGACTTCCCAGAGGCGGTGTGCTGCTGGGGGCGGACCGCGAAGTGTCCCAGCCCAACCCCGTTAGCCCCACTCGCGCTGCGCCCTCTGCTGGTGTGGGGAGGTGATGCACAGCCGTCTGCTCCGGCCTCGCTTTCCTCACCATGCTGAGATTTCTCCTGGAAACTGGAAATAAACCCTTTCATAAGCTGCTTCTGGATGGGTGTTTTGTCCCAGCAGCCAGAAGGCAGCTGCTAAGCTCTCCAAACCGTGTCCTCATTCCTGAAACTTGTGAGTGTGACTTTGTTTGGAAAAGAGGACTTTGCAGATATAATTCAGTTACAAGTCTTGAGATGAGATTATTTTGGATTACCCGCATAGACTCTATAACCAAGGACAAGTATCTTCATAGGAGACAGAAGAAGGGAGGACACAGACACTGAGAGGGCCACAGATGATCGAGGTAGAAATGAGTGTTATTTAGCAGCAAGACTGACAATTCTTTTCTTTTCTTGTTTTCTTTTTTAATTTTTTTATTAACAACTTCCATGATTATAAAAATTACCCCATGGTGATACCCTCCCTCCCCCCACTCTCCCCTTTGAAACTCCACTCTTCATCATACCCCCTCCCCATCTCAATCAGTCTCTCTTTTACTTCTGATGTCATGATCTTTTCCTCCTCTTATGATGGTCTTATGCATGTAGTGTCAGGCACTCTGAGGTCATGGATATCCAGGCCATTTTGTGTCTGGAGGGAGCATGTTGTATGGAGTCCTGCCTTTCCTTTGGCTCTTACATTCTTTCTGCCACCTCTTCCGCATTAGACCCTGAGCCTTGGAAGGTGTGATAGATATATTGCAGTACTGAGCACTGCGGTCATTTCTTTCCATCACCATGATACCTTCTGAGTCATCCCAAGGTCACTGCCATCTGCAAAGAGAAGATTCTCAACCAAAAGTGAGAGTAGCATTAATATTATTAACAGAAGTGCTTACTGGGCAGTTTGATAAGCATAGTATATACATTTGGCCAGACAACAGCAGACGTTACACCCCTAGGGCTCATGACTACCCCATTTTGAGTTTTCAGTATCAGGGATGTATTCCCTTCCCATGGAGCGGGCCTCCAGTCCAATTAGAGGGCAGTTGCTTTCCCCCAATAACAGACGTGCCACTATTGCACCCGTTGTCTCATTTGGCCTGGCCTGGCCAATTATAAGGCTTGCAGTGTCCACTGATGAGTATCTTCACTGGTAATTTCTCTTTCTCCCATTGAACTGCATGCAGAATGGCTTCTTCCAGCTTTCTGTCAGTTGGTCTACATGGAGGAGGTTATCAGCTCAGTTCCAACAGGATTTCTCAGTGGCCTTGCAGCCCAAGTATATGGAGTCTTCAGCAATAGGGTCTTACCATCTATTCCTGGTGGGAAACCAAGGGCATCGGCAATGGCCTACAATGTTTTGGGGGCATCAGGGATCTCCCTGGCCAACAACTCACTGGAAGATATCCCATCCCTGGCAGTGAAAATTTTCTAGCAACAATCTATGGCTCCTGAGTGTTCCATTGTCCAAAAAAGTAGAATTACATATGTTTTATTTATATCCTCTTAGATTTTGACTAGCTGTCCCTCCACCTTTCCTTTACTCAAGACTGACAATTCTTAAAGCTACCAGAAGCTGGAAGAGGCAAGATAGATTCTCTCCTCCAGCCTTCGTCAGAGGGAGCCCAGTGCTGCCAACATTTTGATTGTCGACTTCTGATCCCCAGAACTGTTAAATTGGCATCTGCTAATTTTTCCTTTAACTATTTTATTTATTTATTTGAGACAGTCAGAGAGAGAGAGAGAGAGAGAGAGAGAGAGAGAGAGAGAGAATGGGTGGGCCAGGGCCTCCTGCCACTGCAGACACACTCTAGATGCATGCACCACCATATGGCTTACATGGGTTCCGGGGACTCAAACCTGGGCCCTTATGACTTTGCAGGCAAATGCCTTAACCACTAAGCCATCTCTCCAGCCCACATTTGCTGTTTTAAGTAATAGTTTGTGGTGACTTGTTATAACGTTCCTAGGAAATGAATACATCCAGGGCCCAGGATAGGATCCAGTGCTCTTATGCTGAGCTAGATGGGGGAAGGAGGGTTACAAAAGACAAGATGGCCTCTATTTTTTACTGACAACTTCCATAATTATAGACAATAAACCATGGTAATTCCCTCCCCCACCTCACTTTCCTCTTTGCAACTCTACTCTCCAAGATGGCTTCTTCTGAGTGGGGGCAAATCAAGGGAGAGAAATACATGAATGAATGGCTATCTCCTACAAGGGAGGGGCAGTGGAGACCAAGGAGATGTGACCCTTAGCAAGACCTGCCACCTCTCAGGAGCTCAGATTCCTACAAGCATAAATGACCAATGATGAAATCCGGTGATGTCGGGAACCTGAGCCACTGTGGAGCCCTTACACCTTCAGTGACCCTAACCCATGGTGCAGAGCAGGGTGTGCAGGAGACAGCCGTCCCTTCATGTAGTCAGCAAATACATGGAGTCCATTTCTGTGGTGGGCGGTGAGAAAACAGTGATGGAAAAAGACACTGGTCATTTGAATGTATGTCCCCCAACAGACTCAGAAGCCTTGCCAAAGCTTGGAACTTTGATTTCCAGCCACCTGGAGGGCAGAGGACGTCACTGCAGGGGAAGGGGCCAGGGGTCAGGGGTCCAGTCCTAAGGTGTTTGGGGGCAGATCGGGTTTATAGCCTAAAGGTATGTAGAGTAGCCTGGGCTCTGCCTGGGTCCCTGCTGCTGGCCGCCGGTTCCCCGCTGTTTGCCACCTGCTCCTGCTTGGTTCTGGCTGGGTGGTGGGGTCTCTGCTTGGATCTGTGAAAGGCAGCCAGCTTCTCCCACCGTTTATGCAACTTCCCCTTGGATCTGTAAGCTGGTATAGGCCCTTCCTCCTATAAACTGTGCCTGGTTTGGGAGTTCATTCCAGCACCGTGGAGCTGACTACAACAGACGCACATAGTTTATGCAACCCTGGAGCTCCCAGGCCAGTGAGGGAAGTCTTTACTCAAGCAATTATTCACTCCTGTCTGTGGCAAGTGCAACAGAGCACATAGGAACACCAGAGATGCTTACGGGAATTGTTGAGGTCCTCAGGGACGTGAGGAAAATCTGTCAGTGGGGATCTGAAGGAGTTTGAAGGATTAAATCAATGATCGGGTGGTATTTTTCAGACAAAAACGGCAGCATGTCTAAAAGGCCTGGGGGCCGTGTGGGAAGGGGGACTGTCTAGTTAGACAGACTGCGGGAAGATCAGTGTGGTCAGAAATGTGAACAGGGCCGAATGGTGTGGGGCTCTGTGTGTTGGGCGCTTCTCCGAAGCGTGGTGCAGTTTCTGCAGCTGCAAGAGGCACGTGCAGAGCCGCGCCTGCGCGCAGGAGGCCGTTGATGCTGCCGCGTGCAGGAGCTGGGAACAAGCAAAAACGGCAGGACAGGCAGCCAGAAATGTGCTACAGTTACCCAAGAGGATCAAAGAGGCTGCAGCGATGGGTTAGCAGTTAAGGCGCTGCTTGAGAAGCCTAAGGACCCAGGCCCGACGCCTCAGAACCCACATGAGCCAGATGCACAAAGTGACACATGCGCTCAGGTGCACAGGGCGGTGCACACATCTGGAGTTTGTTTGCAGTGGCTAAGGCCCTGGCATGCCAATTATCTCCACCTCTCACTCTCGCTCTCATAAATAAAAATAACAATAAAAACAAGAGGATCAAAGAAATGGTGGAGTACGGAGAGATTCAGGTAGTAGAACTGAATAGACTTGGGATATGGATGGGGTCTGGGAGCAGGGAAGCAGGTACCAAGTGGGAATTCCAGCCTTTCATCAGGTCTCTCCTTGCGCACAGAGGGAATACGGGCTGCGTGGAGTCCGAGGAACGGGGAGAGTGGGAACTCAGTGCTGGACATATGGCCACTGAGGTGCGCGTGGACATTCACACAGAGATGTGTTGGGCAGTTGTGGAGTCTGAGGGTCAGTAAGGACCATAGTAAAGGCATTTGTTAGGCATCTCTGCATAGGGAAAAGTATATGGAACAAGAGAAGTACAGTGCCTCAGCTTGCGCTTTGAGGGATCCTCAACCTTTACTGCTGATTAGGAGCGCAGGAAGAGGGGGCCGGTGAAGAAGAGGGGGCCCAGGCAGCAAGACAGCATGGAAGGAAGCCCAGGGCCCTGAGTGCTCTAAGGAGACAGCGGGGAGACCATACTGCTTTGGGATTGGCAGATGAGGACTGAAGAAGGGCTGAAGCCAGGCTTAATCTCAGCCCTCAGAAGGCAGAGCTGGAAGGAGTTTGGGGCTGGGGGGGGGTGTTGAATTTAGAGATGTGGAGGTCGTTGAGAATTTACTGAGACTCAGTTTGGTGCTGCTGCTATGCGACCCGAGTGGGGAGGGAGGTGAGGGCAAGGAAAGTTCTGGCTCACATGCTTGCTTGGTTGAGGAGACACCCGGAGGTGGTAGGGTTTTGTTTCCACAACAGTGGCTTGAAGTAGCTATAGATTTTGGGATCCCTTGTAAGGGGGAGGTTGAGCATCCTGGAGAGACAGGATGGGAGGCGTGGGAAGACGTGGACAGAAGGCTTCTGCGGCGTGGCAGGGGTAGCAGATGCAGGGAGCTTTCTGTTGCGCTCTGGCTGGTGGCTGACATGGAAGAACAGAGACCCGTCGGTATTCAAATATTTGTCAATTTATTTGAGACAGCAAGAAAGTGAAAGGGGGGGGGGATGTGTGTGCGTGTATGGGCGTGCCAGGGCCTCTCTGCTGCAAACAAACTGCAGACACATGTGCCACTTTGTGCTTCTGGCTTTACATGGGTACTGGGGAATTGAACCTGAGCTGGCAGGCTTTGTAAGCAAGCAAGTAACTTTAACTGCTGAGCCATCTCTCCACTCTCATCTGTATTTTTTAAATTTTAATCATATTCTATTTACTATATTTAGAGAGAGAAAGAGAAAGAGCCAGGTAGAGACAGAGAGAATGAGTGTGTCAGAGCCTTCAGCCACTGAAATCGAACTCCAGATGCTTGCGCCCCTTTGTGCATCTGGCTTTACGTGGGTCCTGGGGAACTGAACCTGGGTTCTTTGGCTTTGCAGGGAAGTGCCTTAACAGCTAAGCCATCTCTCCAGGCCTCTGTCTGTGTGTGTGTGTGTGTTTTGAGTTGTATTTCTGTGTGTCTCTTTTCCCCAGGTCTGGCCTGCCAGCCTGGCCAGCGCATCATAGGGAATATCCACGCAGGGGCCGGGCGCAGGCATCTCCATTCTGGGCTCCGTTCCCTGATGAGATTCTCAGACTGCCTCCCCTCATTCATGAGCCTGCAGGCTCGCAGGGCGGGCGTGGGAACCTGCTTGGCCACCAGGACGTCCTGTGGTTCTCAGGGAGGTCTGCTCCATGCCAGCTCCCCAGGCTGTCAGATAGGACCGACCGACCACAGGGGTCCAATCTTCTCGGCCTGGGTGGTGACCAGGAAGGATTTGGGCAAATCATGGGTTGGCTCTAGGCTATGGTATGGTTCCCCTGGTCTTGGGTGGACACCCTTTTCTCATCAGTCCACATCTATGACCAGGAGAGGCAGCCTTGGGAGGGGGCGGGGGGTGTCATGCTCCTCGTGGAGGTGAACCCTAGACCCTCCTCTTCCTCGCCGGCTCTCAGCGTCCACCGTGGGCGACCCCAGCCGCCTGTCACCCGCAGATGGTGGTGATGGATGGGGAGAGGGGGGCGGAGGGCAAGGGCACGAGAAGCCAAGCACCCGGCGGGGGTCCCCGAGGAAACGGCGTGGGTGAGACGCACGGGGGCTTGGGGAGACGGCGGCGGGCGCGTGGGGCGTCCGTGCGCGGCGGACGTGCAGCGCGTGGCGGGCGGAGGACGCGGGGCCCGGGCTCTTCCCGGAGGGAGGCGGCGGCGCGCGGCCAGCGGGCCGGGGCCGGGGCGGCGGCGGAGGTGGGGACGTGGCAGCGGCTCAAGCGGGGCGGAGCCGGCGGCGGGGGCGGGGGCGGGGCCGGGGCCGCCCGGGGAGGACGGGGAGGAGCCCGGCGGCTCGGGGCGACGCCACGGGAGGTTCTGGAAAGGCCGGGAGCGGCGCGCGCGGCCAGGTGAGCGTCCTGCGGCGCGGGCTCCGGGGCCGGTGCGCTCGGCACGCGCGGGGCCGCCTTGCGGGAGCCGAGCCGCCCCCTGCCCGCCGCCCCGCTTGCCCGTCGCCCGCCGCCCGCCGCCCCGCGCGCCCTCCGCCTAGTTTCTTGCAGCCGCCGCCTTAGGTTCCTGTCCCGCCCGCGTTCCCTTCCCGGGGTCAGGGCGGTGAAGTCAGCGGCGCCCTTCCTGCCGGTCCCTTCGGGTGGGGCGGGACCCTTGGCTGCCCTGGCGGGTCAGGCTCTCTGGAAAGGGGGTGGCCTGACCCCCAGGGCTGCCTGGGGCTGGGGGTGTGGGCTGGGGGGGTCACTGTCCTGGTCCTAGGAGCGGGGGTGTGGGGGGCGCAGGTCTGCTTAGGGGACTTCCAGCAAGCCCGGGTAGGGGCCGGTTTGGCGCCGGTTAATTTGATGGGCTGTTAGGTCAGAAAGTCTGCAGCGGACACTCCCGGTCACGAACCTGCGGCGTTTGTCCTTGGCAGTTGCGGAGAACATTGGCAATTAGAGGGCTCTTCTTCCTCCTCCTTCTCCTCCTCCTCCGCCGACAGACAGACAGACAAACGGAGCCTTCTGTCTGCCAGAAGCCGCGAGGACTAGACCAGGAAAGGCCAGGCTCACAGCAGCAGCGCGGTGAGTACTGAGCTGGAGAGGAGCATGGCATGCGGGGGACTTGGCGGAGACCCGGGTGACTTCAGGCCCGGGGAGCTGCCTGCAGGACATGGGCTGGCGTGGTCAGGAGGTAACCTGGACAGCTACTGTCACCTTGGCCACATTTTCGTGGAAGCAAGATGATGGGGAAGGGATGCCTTAGGGCATAGCTGTCCACTGGCCCCGCCCACAAGAGCCCATACTGAGGGACAGAAGTAGTACCAGTTATCGTGGCCTGCATGTGGACAGGACGCAACATGAGCATCCCTTCCCTACGTGTTACTGGGCAGTACAGGTGGGCTCCTGTCTTTGTTTTTATTTTATTTACTTAATATTTATTTATTTATTTGGGAGGGGCTATAATGGGCGTGCCAAGGCCTCTTGCCTTTGCAAATGAACTCCAGATGCATGTGCCACCTTGTACATCCACCTCCATGTGGGTATTGGGGAGTTGGACCCCCTGGCAGCAGGATTTGCAAGCAAATGCCTTTAACTATTGAGCCATCTCTCCAACCCTCCTCTGTGTTTTAATCCCATACATTTTAGATAATGTAGGAGCATTAAGGTTGTTTCCAGAACAGAGACCCCCCCTTTCTGTAGAGTGACATTAAGGCTCAGACTTCTTGACGTAGACCACCTGGTGACCAACATTCCCAGCCTCCTTATAAGAAGGGGTTCCTGTCCCTAAGAGCAGGACTGGGGTACCACCTCATCACTTAGCGCATCCTCAGAGGTCTCAGGCTTTGCCGAGATCGACGCTCCACCTACGAATGTCCGGGATGTTTTTTATAAGCGGCTTCTTTTTGGCCCGTGTCACATCTGTGTCAACAGGTTCCACAGTTCAGCTCTCTGTTCAGTGGACAAGGGTTTCCTTTGGCTTGTGCTCAAATTGCCCGGACCTGTCCAGGGTCCAGTCTCTCGGTGTGGCTCAGGGCCTCAGGGCCCTCCTCTCTGTTTGCTTCTCCCCGCTCACAGGATGTTTGGGTTTTTGAATTTTCTCTTCTAGGGTTTTCTTTTCCTTTGAACAGCCACACATGTCCATCCACTATGTGGCTCAGCCAGTGAAGCCACGTAGCAAGGATGGGGTTGGCAGGGGGTGGGGGGCCCTTATCCCAGTGACGTCATGCTGACCCAGCCTAGTTCTTTAAGAAAAGAGCTCTGCATGGAGACACAGTGACACCTCGGGCTAGGCCCTGTGTGTGGCTTGGTGGTCGCCCCTCTGCCTTGTCACAAGGAGGTACTGGTACCTACCTGACCAGTGCTTTGGATTGGTCGCAGCAGTGATCTTGTGTTTTTTTTTTCCTTAAGTACTTCCTGTGTGCTTGGGGTCCCTGTGAGTGTGCCTGGGGCTGGCATGAGGGAGGGGCAGAGGAGTTGGTGGGGGTACTCTTCTTGCCTGTGGACAACTCAAATCTCTCTAAGATAGCTGATTCATACTGGCGGCTGGCCATGTGCCTGGGGAGGAGCTCAGAGTGTGGGTGCACATCTTGGGACACTGGGTTCGTGCAACTCTGGGGAATGAGTGGGGTGAGGGAATCTAGGGTCCTGTCACTTCCTGAGAAGACCTTCCTTTTTTGGCTGTGCCCTCCCACATCCATGGGAGGGTTTGAGGCTGGACACAGGGCCTTGGCTGACATGTGGCCACGCTGGCTGATAGTGTGTGGAGGGCTGGTAGGTGTGTCCCTGGCTTCTGGGATCTGTCAAGAACTTAATCTTATGCAGATGGAGTTTGGCAGCAAATGCTATAGTGCAGGCACGTGCTAGGCCCGCAGTGTGCTTGAGTGAGAGTTAGACTTTGAAAAAGCTTCTCAGAGCTGGTCATCTAGACCTTTGAAGGGCCTGAGGGTGGGACACCAGCCTGTCCCAGAGCAAAGGGAGACAGCGGGTCCTGTGGTCTGTGGGTTTTGTGTTGAGGACATGGGATGAGGACATGGGATGAGAGACAGGTTTTTTTTTTTGTTTGTTTGTTTGTTTGTTTTTTGTTTTTCCTCAGAGAAATACAGGAATGAAAAAGTCTGGACTCGATGACTTAGGGCCCTTGGAGAGAGCTGTTGTTCATTGGTGCCACTGCAGGGTGGAGGATTAAGAATTTGGTAGTGAGTTCTGCAGCTTAGATCGGCTCTGTCTGCACCTGGGCACAGGCCAGCCTCTGTTCCAGGCCTCTGGAGAAGTGCCCGCTAGTGTTGAACCTGGCGCTCCCGAGGATCAGGGTGTGGTGGAGATCCGGGGAGGCCTGGTCCTTGTAGGAGCCTGGAATGAGCAGGGCAGGTACACAGAGGAACATGAGGACTCTCAGTATCGGCTCAGCCCCTGCCTTTGGTCAAGGAACTTTCAAAGAGCTTTGGAGTCCATGATTGGCCAATTCCAGGGTTTCCACTGAGCAGCAGTGTACTTAACTGACTTGACACCTGACTCTGGTCTTTGCTGAATTGAGTGTGTCACTTCCTCTGGCACTCCTGGACCACAGAGATTGCCATGTCTTTACTGCCCTCTAGTCGGGACCTTTCTCTTCACCCAGAGATCAGCTGACTTGGGCTGGGAGCTGGTTGTTTTGCGGCGCTTTTGGTGGTGTTGATCGGCATAGATGGCTCCTTGCTGACATCTGCCATTTCATTCAGTCTAATGCCAAAGATGTGCTATACAGGTGTGTGACTTCACTTGAATGGACAGGGACATTGAGGTCCAGGGAAGCCTGTGACTTGTCCAAGGTCATGAGGCCAGGCAGTGCTGGTGGAACTAGGAGTAATTATGAGTCTTTCCAACCTCAGGCAAGTAGACCTGCTCAGGGCTGTGTTGCCTGGTTGGTTTATTTGTAATGCTTTGAGAGCCTGGTGGGGGGTGACCGCCCACTTGACCCCGAAGAACCATGTTGCCGTTTCTGGGCGCATGCGCTCTTCTTCTTGTGGGGTTGGCGTGAGGTCGTGAGGCATACTTGTGAATCTTTGGGTCACCCAGGCTAAAGTCTTTAACCTGCGTGGAGCTGGCTCCCCTGTGTGGCAGGCCCTCTCTTGTGCACCGTGAGGTCACAGATACCACTCGTAAGATTGGACGGCAGCAGCATGTCCACCACCGCCCGTTGGGGGCTTAGTTTGATTCTTAGTGTGGGAGGGAAGCCTTCCAGCCCCAGTCATCTGGCTTATAGCTAACTTACACGGCAGTGCTGGCCTGTTCGGGATTTCTGCAGAGATTTATTTTTTTTGCATGTGTATACATGTGTGTGTGTGTGTGTGCATTCGTACGTGGGTACATGTGTGTGTACATACAGACGTCAGAGGTGGTATTGTCTTCAATCTCTTCACTTTTTTTTTTTTTTTGAGACAGAGTCTCTTACTGAACCCAGAGCTCACTGATTTGACTACACTTGAGCAGCCAGCATATCCCGGGGATCCCCTGCCTCTGCCTCTCCAGCACTGGGATCACTAGCATGTGAGAAAATGGCCAGCACTTTACCCACTGAGCCATCTTCCCAGCCCACGTATCATCCATGGTCAGTGACAGTCTGAGAACATTAACTGGGAGATGATAGAAATCGGCAGGTGTGAGTCCTTGCTGTGCTGCTCTCCCGGGATGAGCCGTCCCTGTGTTTACGTGTCTGCTGTACACACTACCTGGGGTTAGTCTCGTCGTCACTGTGTAGCCTTGTGCTCGTCAGGATGACTGGGTGACACTGCAGTAACTCTTTGTTTTTTTGGCTTTTCGAGGTAGGGGTCTCACTCTAGCCCAGGCTGGCCTGGAATTCACTATGTTGTCTCAGGGTGGCCTTGAACTCATGGTGATCCTCCTGCCTCTGCCTCCCGAGTGCTGGGATTAAAGGCGTGCGCCACCACACCTGGCAGTAACTGTTATTTAATAGTGACCCATGCTGGCAATTTCATGACAGTCCATTGTTTTAATTAGTTATGAGTTATTGGTAATCTCTCGCTGTGCCTCATTTATAAATTAAACTTTATCATAGATTTGTGTGCATAGAAAAATCCAGCATATATAGGGTTTATGATACTGTCTGCGGTTTCAGGCATGCACTGGGGGTCTTGGAATGTATCCTGTCGGCCAGTGGGGTGCTACCATACCTGGAATGGAGATGATTATCAGGCTTACAGGGTTTCTGTGGGAATTAGATGGTAGAAGTGAAAGATTTTTGGAAACATAAGCCACGGTTATCTCAGACGAGGTTCCCGGAAAGCAGAGCCTGAGGCAGAGCTTACGTGCTTAATGCTTTATTGCACAGTGGATCGCGGGGCAGCCAGGGTGAAGGAGCGAAAGGAGGAGAATGGGAAGCAAACACGTGGTGCCAGCCAGCCAGCCACTGGGCACGGAGACCCGCTGGCTGCTCAGCTGCTTAGGACCTGCCTGTGCGCCAGCTCTGTCGCGGTGTCGTGCCGAGGAGCGGTCCCGGAGACGGCCTTGGGAGAGGATGCACCTCTGACCTCTTGTCTCCTGTCCTTCACTGTCAGCGTTGCCTCGTGGGAAGTTCATGTTCCTGGCTCAGTGTGGGCCTTCTGTAGCCACTGGAGAGGTCAGCCTTGAGGTAGCAGCAGGAGCCAGAGATACTTGCATGGCTCAACAGCATCTTGCCCTGAGCTGAGACAGAGCAGGGGTCCAGGGCCCGGGCCATGGCGACTGTGAGGTGATAGGAATAGGCTTGTCCTTGGATGCAGTTCCTTCTTGTAAGTTAGATTCACCCAGAGTCTCTGCCAAGACCCTGGCTGAAAACCCACTAGGCTCTGGTATGTGGTTTTCAAAAAAATTATTATTTTCTCTTTGAGAGAGGGAAAAAGAGGCAGACAGAAAGAGAGAGATATACTGTGTGAGAGAGAGAGAAAGACTGAGAGAGAGAGAGAGCATGGGCACGCCAGAGCCTTTCAGCTGCTGTGAATGTACTCCAGACGCGTGCGCCCCCTTGTGTGCATGTGCGACATTGCATGCTTGCGCCACTGTGCGTCTGGCTGTATGTGGGACCTGGAGATTGGAACGTGCATTCTTAGGTTTCGTAGGCAAGCGCCTTAACCACTAAGCCATCTCTCCAGCCCTGGCATGTGGGTTTTAGCAGCCTTCTCTGTTGTTTCAACCCCTCATTACTGAAGCGGGAGACTGAGGCTTTGCTGTATCCAAGCAGAGAAGTGGAAGTTGACATGCTCAGGAACATGATTAAGGTGTAAGGATAGATGCACACTGTCGGACACATGCAACCTTATATATATATTCTTCTTCTTCCTCTTTTTTCTTTCTTTTTTTTTTTTTTCGAGGTAGGGTCTCACTCTGGTCCAGGCTGACCTGGAATTCACTGTGTAGTCTCAGGGTGGCCTCGAACTCACAGCCATCCTCCTACCTCTGCCTCTCGAGTGCTGGGAATAAAGGCGTGCGCCTCCATGCCGGGCTGTCTTTATGTATTCTTGCCGGGCGCGCTGAGCTCCCCGTTCCGCTGCTGACAGCAGTAGGGGCTGCGTCCAGGCCCAGCGCTCCCTTACTGACAGTTCTACGTGGCTTCTTAAACGTAGATTGAGGGACGGGCCTTGGGGAGAGACTACAGCTACATCAAGCAGAGCTCCAGGAGCGTGCTGTCCACGTGAAGTTGTTGAGGGGTGGAGACCTGACTTGCTGAGATGGGGCTAGAGAGGGCAGCAAGGCCAGGTCACGGAGTTACAAGGCCTTCGGGGCTAAGGAATTGGCACTATGTCCTGCGGACAGCGGGTCGTGAAAGGAGCAGCTCCAGTAAGACTTGCTGGCAGGGTGGTGCAACAGTTGGAGGGAAGCCGGGTGAGGTGTGGAGAGGTTAGAACAGGTGGGACCTGCTTGGCTGCAGGAGTGGCTAGGGTGGCTCACACCAGGCTGATGTCTGAGGTAGGGTCTCACTCCAGCCCAGGCTGACCTGGAATTCACTATGGAGTCTCAGGGTGGCCTCGAACTCGTGGTGGTCCTCCTACCTCTGCCTCCCAAGTGCTGGAACTAAAGGCGTGCACCACCACGCCCGGCAGTAAGGAGGCTTGAGTGGGTGCCTCCCATACTTCCCTGGGGTGCCTGTGCAGGTCACTTCTGTGCTCCTGTGGCGGGATCTCCTGGAGGCCGTGCATGACTCCTCCTAGGTTGAGCCCTCAGGTTCTCTCAGCTCTGCCACTCTGGAGCTGGCAGTAGTGCTGGGGGGGAGGCAGGGCCACGGTGAGGTGGGCGAGGGACAAAGAATTCTGCTCAAGGCAGGCAAGCAGCCCAGAGCCAAGCCAGACCTATATGTTCTCAGCAAATCCATGTTCTGTCTCTAGGCTGTTGTTAAATGCTTTGTTAAAACTCAACTTGGTGCATTTGGGTCACAGCCGGGGAGCTTGGCAGAGGGTCCTGCCTGATGAGGTAAGGGGAGAAGCTGGGGACGCTGCTAGCTTGCAGCTGGAAACAACTTTTCATGGCCATTTGGCCAGGTTGTTAATGTCCTTTCCAAAGAGCAGGCTTACTGTAGGACCTCTGGTTGTATGTCTTGGAATCACTATGCTTAGAAACAGTGCCAGTTGCCTGGTGGGTGAATTACTGTCGCTGGGGTGTTGGCAGGTTTTGCAGGAGCTCCCTGTTGGGGGTCCACACTCTGCCAGAGCCCCTTGGAATTTTTTTTTAAAAGGGCCTACTTTTGTTTTCTTTGCATATTAATATGTTATTAAATGCTTTTTAAATTCATATAGAATTCCTCATAGATTAGGAAACCAAGCAAAAAGAAAAATAAAATTACTTCCCCAAGATACAACTAGCTTAGACCTTGTCTTTGTACAACTATAGGGGTGTGTGTGTGTAAAATTTGGGGCCTGCTTTGCTTAGTCCTCGATCTTTCCATAGTGATCTGTGGATGAAATGTAATCCTTGGTTGCAGTTGCCCCATCTGTTCAGGTCTGTGGTGAGGAATGATTTATTGGGTGCCTGCTATAACACAGGCATTTTTCTTAAAACCTGGGATGAAGTTCATAAAAGTCAACCTCGTTTTCTGCTCAGGCATGGTGCTGCTTTGTTTAAAAGGGGCTTTAACACTGAGCGCCTCCAGGCTTGGCCTTGTGTTGCTGAGGCTTCCTGGGCGGGCTTTGGCAGCACAGGATGCTGGGTAGACACGCACCTTCTTTGCCGTGAGTGAGCTCCAGGTATCACTGGGAGACGGGAGTTGGCTTTTCCTGTGTTGTTAAGACACAGTTACTCTTAGATTCCTGCTCCCAACTTGACCATCCTTGATAACCTTGGGTACAAAGCCTTTTGAGTTCAGGGACCTGGGTCAGGAGAAGTCAGCCGATGGAAAAGCAGTGTTGATGTGGCAGTGTGCTTGGGGGTGCCCAGCTCTCCAGGCTGGCAGAGTTGTCATGCCCCTGTCCCCTGCCAGAGCAGGACTTTGCAGGCCTTTGGTAAGTCACTTCCCAAAACCCATGTGTGATTCTTTGAGGCTGTGCCTCCAGGCTGGGATTCGTGGATGGGTTCAGTCTAAGCCAGGCGGCACATTCCAGAGAAATGACAGCTGGTATTCATGTAATAAAGAGCTCTGGCTGCTTTTCCCTGGGCACAGTAAGGTATGAACCATGGATGGCATCTGAAAGGAGTGGAGAGGCCTCCCCGTCTCTTGAGTGTGCTGCCTGACTTCTATAGAGGTCTAAGCTGCAGCTGGCCACACAGCTGGAGAGAGGCATGGGGTGCCCCACTTCTAGCTAGGTCTCGTCTCCCATCCTGGGACCTGCTTTCTCACCACCCCCTGCTCTGAGGGGCAGTTGGCTAATACCCACTGTCCAGAGGTCCTCCTGGCTCTGTTTTTCCTATACACATAAGAAAGTGATTTCGGGCTGGGAAGATGGCTCAGTAGTTAAAGGGGCTTGCTTGCAAAGCCTGCTGACCCAGGTTCTGTTCCCCAGTACCCATGTAAAGCCAGATGCCCAAAGTGGTGCATGCATGTGGAGTTCATTTGCAGACACAAGAGGCACTGGTTTGTCCTTATATATTTTCCCTCTCTCCTCACAAATAAGTAAATCAAATAAAAAAAAAGAAGGTGATCTCTTAAGCTACGACATCTCCCGAGACACAAGAAACAGACATCCAGCCTGTTAGAAATGGGCTGATTGACGGAAGCAAGAGAAGCCGGTGGAATTCCGCGATGAAGACAGTGTGGTGAGGGCAGGCGGCAGACCAGGCTGGAGCCAGGAGGACCTAGACTCTGCCTCAGGCTAGCCCAGGCCTGATCACCTCTCAAGGACTTCCTGTCTCCTTTCCCTTGCTCTGTAATGAGCGCCTTAACCCAGGACTCCCTGCCTTCAGCAGGTTCTGGCTTGAAAGATAATTGTCTTGTGAGGCTCTGGACCCCCAACACACCCAGACTATGACAGCCACACAGTCAGCTCTGCAGACATTCAGCTGGGGCACGAACACCTGGGACCACTGTGTTCACCTGCCCGTGATAGAGAGGCCCGTTTGCTCTGGCCCTGTTCCGGGCCAACAGTGGAGTGAGATCTCTTTGGAAAAGGTGAGGTGAGGAGAGTGGCTGTGTCTCATTGGCCAAGGCAGGCAGAGTCTGATGAAGTGGCACTAGCTCGGACAGTTTTCGCCCGAGAGGCATTTGTAGTCCCTTTTCTTTCCCTTGCTTTCCCTTAGTAACTTTCCATCTGAGCACTGCAGTGAGACTTGGCAGACGCGGGAGGAGAAGGGGGAGGGCAGGCCGAGCAGGGGTTCGGTGGGTGCTGGTCCTGCAGCACGTTCCGGGCTGCACAGCTGGGCGGAGAGACGGCGTCCGAAGCTCCCCTTGTGTACTTAGGGCCGCGGCCAGGCTTGTCCTGCTTGCGTCTGCCGCCCTCAGAGCTGTCCCTGGCTATTTCTAGGCTGACGAGAAGGCAGTAGCTGGCCTTGTCCCCAGGTCAGCAGCCCAGCCCAAGGTCTTGGCCATGTGTGGCTGATTCACTTTTGTATTCCGAGTGCCTAGCTCCGTGCCTGGCTTCTCTGGGGCTGTTAGTAAATATTTGTGAATGAAGGGGACTGGCCAGTGCGGATAGGACAGTTGTCTGCCCAGCAGCCTCACTACGGGAGGAACAGTGTCTGCCCGAGAGTGTCACTCCCTGCTGCTTTCTCTGTGGCAGGTGCAGCCTGGCAGAGGTCAGATTTGATTCCTCGTCTGCCAACCAACTGCTAGATCCCAGTTTGGCTTGGGGTCACGGAGCAGATCATATTGGTCCTCTTTCTTTCATTGTCTCTCCTTCTCTTCTTCGTGTGTGTGTATGTGTGTGTGTGTAAATGTGCACATGTGGAGTGCAGAGGTCACCACCAGGTGTTCTCCTCAGTCATTCTCCACCTTTCAATTTGAGACGGGGTCACTCACTGAACGTGTCTGAGGGTCTGAACTCTGCCCCCCTCCCCGGGCCTGTGCAGCAAGTACTTTCCTGACTAAGCAGTCTCCCCAGACCATTGTCACCTTTCTGTAGACAAAAGCTAGGTCCCCAGCACCTGGTAGTATCCTGGCATATGTGTTGGAAAGTAAGATAGAGACACAAGCAGGAGGCCACTCGGAAGGCTGAGGCGGGAGGATGATGAGTTCGAGGCCAGCCTGGACTCTGAACAAAGAGGCAGGGGAAGTCAACAGAGAAGCAATCTGTGAGCTGGGAAGGGGTGGGCCACAGCTCTGACTGACAGGTGTTAGGACCAGAGGTGACCCTACCCCACTGTGAGCCCGCCTTCTCGCATGATGGGTGGTTGGCAGGAGTTGAGAGGGCTGTCTCTCCCGAGGGCGCGTGACTTTCCAGAGCAGGGGCCAGAATTAGGCACACATCACTGGATCCATGTTCTGTGCCATTTTCCCGGATAATCCTGAAAACCTTACTTAGCTTTTGTGTGCCGGGCCAGGATTTGGGCAGATTTGAGTGTGTGTCTGTATGTGCACACCGCACATGGGGATATGTCTCCTCATCCCAGTTACTTGTCTCTAAAGTTATTTTTTATGTGTGAGTGTATGTGTGTGGGTGTGTGTGCACACACACACACACGTGTTCATGAGTATACCTGTGTGTGGAGGCCAGGGGCCGAACTTGGGTGTTATCCTCAGGAATGCTGGCCACCTTGTTTTAGATAGTTTCTCACTGGCCACCAAATAGATAGACTGGCTGGCTTGCAAGGCCCAGAGATCCTCCTGCGTCCGCCTCCCTATCCCCGATCTTATAGGGCTGCACCACCAGAGCCCACGTTTTTACATGTTTCTGTGGGTGCTGCCAACCAAACTCAGACCCTCATGCTTGCAAGCCAAGAACCTTACTGACTGAGCTATCACCCCAGTTTTTTTAAATTATTTATTATTTATTTGAGTGAGAGAGAGGTGGGGGGGGGGAAGAGAGGCAGATAGAGAAAGAATGGATGCACCAGGGCCTTGAGCCACTGCAAATGAACTCCAGACATATGCGCCACCTCGTGCATCTGGCTTACGTGGGTCCTGGGGAATTGAACTGGGGTCCTTAGGCAAGTGCCTTAACCACTAAGCCATGTCTCCAGCACCCCCCCCCCAGTTTTTTCTTTCTTTCTTTCTGTTTTAAGACAGGGTCTCTACGTAGCCCAGGCCGCCCTTTAACGTTCGCTGCTCCCGCCTTAGTCTCCTCAGTGCTGGGATTACACGCTTACCACCACGTCTTGCTGGCGTAAGTTGTTCTTTTTCACTGTGCTCATCTGACGAGCCTCCCGGCATGCGTTGCAGACACTGCCCTGTGTGATCATGAAACCGCCCGCGCCCGCGTTGCTGCTGGTCTGGTTCGCTGTCCTGAGCTGTGCGCTGGCGGAATTCTTTACCTCTATTGGTATGTGGTGACGGGACTCCGATGTACCCGAGCAGCCCCTTCTCTCAAATGCCAGGGCATGTCCTGGACAGGAGACCCGTTCTCATGCAGGGAGGGATGGTCACAGTCAGTGTCTGTGACCCGCCTGGGCAGAGTGGAGCTTGCCGAGTCGTGTTTTCTCCTCTCAGAGCCTCGCGACCTGTGCGAACTGGGACCTTGTCTTTGGGACGTGCAGGACGCATCTGGCTGTCTGGTCTTTTTCAGCTCAGGGCCAGAGGGTGTCTGGGAAGTGAATGTGCAGTGTCCTGAGCTCCTCTTCTCTTTCTCACCTGGAGCTCCAAGCCTTGCTTCCGTGTGAGCCCTCAGGGTCCGATCCCCCAGTGATGACAGTGGGAGATAAGACTTGAAGCTTTGTACCTGAGCGCAGTGTGCTCACCCAGACATCGGCTTGGCACCTCTGACTCTCCCTAAAGTTGGCGGGGGGGAGGGAAGGACCATGTGAATGACTAGGTCTTCTTTGACTTCCAATCCCAGTGATTCCCAGTTCACTGACGTGCCCTAGGCTAGGGGTGGGAGGGGGCCACTTCTGTGTTCGTATTTTGGGCCCTAAGGAAGGCTGGCTGGTTCTCACCCATTTCTCACTGGCCTTGGCTGTTACTTTCTCGTAGGGCACATGACTGACCTGATCCATGCAGAGAAAGACCTGGTGCAGTCACTGAAGGAATACATCCTTGTGGAGGAAGCCAAACTCTCCAAGATTAAAAGGTGTCCAGTGTCCCAAGACCCCATATGCACCCTAAGTCAGCCCTACTGCCCATCCTGCGCTGATCCGTCCTCCCATGCCCCCCCAGGGTGTATGTGACAGGACCTTGAGAGGTGATGGGAGTGGACCTGGAGGTTATTTTCATGCCCGTCCTCTGGAGTAGCTAAGTGCACAGGCTAAGGAGTTGTTACTGCCCCCCTCTCCTTACCCCCCCACCTCCGCTTTATACTTCAGACCTTTTAACTTGGATTGGTGTCCCCACGCTATCTAGATTTAAGGCTAGAAGTGTCTGTGGACGTTACTGTATTCACATTTTGTTCCCTGTTGGTGGATGAGCCCTGGGCCTCACCAGGGCGATCACCCCAGGTTAAGGCCGCTGTGGGTGGGTGTGGTAGTTTTCTTTCCCTTCGGTTCCACAGCTGGGCCGGCAGGATGGAAGCTTTGACTAGCAAGTCAGCCGCTGACCCCGAGGGCTACCTGGCTCACCCGGTGAATGCCTATAAACTGGTAAAGCGGCTGAACACAGACTGGCCCGCGCTGGAGGACCTTGTGCTGCAGGATTCCGCTGCAGGTGAGGGGCAGTGGGCGGGGCCCAGGTGTGTGTGCGTCTGCTTCTGTCTGGGCAGTTGTGTCTGAGCCTGTCTTGGGCCTGGTGGATAAGTGTGGTATATAATCTATAATCATGGACCTTTCTGTCCACGTGTCCATTCTGGGCTGTTAGCTATCCTTCTATTTTAAAAAAAAATTAGGGGTGGGTAATGACATTTCTTTTTGTAACTACACTTTAGTTAATAGGTTTTTATAGCAAACAGGAACCGCAAAATACATCATACATGAAAAATCACAGCCCTTAACCTAGTTGCCTAATGATAAGCATCTTTAACATTATTATCTTAGGCAGGCTTGGTCACTCGACCTCTTTGATTGTAGAAAGGCTGAGGTAGGAGTATCACTGTGACTTCAGGTGCAGCCCGGGTACAGTGTGTGTTCCAGGTGAGCCTGAGCTAGAATGAGACTCTGCCTCAAACAAACAAACAACAACAAAAAAAAGTAAAGAAAAGGAAAGAAAGAAAAATAAAAACTTACAGTCATTATGTATGTATACATTAAAAACATAGAACCAGGGGCTGGAGAGATTGCTCAGTGGTTAAAGACACTTGTTTGCAAAGCTTGATGGCCCTTCTATTCCCCAGGACCCACATAAAGCCAGATGCACAAAGTGGCACATACATCTGGAGTTCATTTGCCGTGGCAAGAGACCCTGGTGTGCCCGTTCTCTCTCTCTTTCTCTAACAAATAAAAATTTTAACACAAACCAAAAACCATGGAATCATACGAGGATGGGGATGAAAACTTACCTGCTTTGAGGGACAAACTAAACTGAGTCAAACAGGCCGAGTGTTGGGGCGAAGACAAGCCGTGGAACATGGGCCCCTGGGACTTCCTCCCTGTGCCGTACACTTACTGTGGAATCCCCGGCTTCTGTGCGTGCTGCTGGGCGCGTCCGCGGCAAGCGTTCGAGAGCTGCATGGTAGCCTGCGTGTCATGCTGACGTCCTGTCAAATTGGTTGAGCATTTCACGTGGGATTGTGTCCCGAATTCTCCACAATCTTTTACATGCATCTTGGCGCCTACCTCTTGATTATTTTTCTAGGGTGAATGCCCAGAAATGGAATTTACAGGTCAGAGTGTGGCTGTGTTCAAAGCCTTTTCTGGGGTTGTTCTTTCTGTGTCGTCACACTTTCCTGGATGGAGTGAGCCTGGAGGTGGGCGCTGCTGGATCCCAGCCTTGGTCTGGGCTTCTCTGAGCTGGGGGGCGCTGATTAACATCAGACCAGCCATCTCTCCAGAGAAGAGCAGTTACAGCCCACGTGACCAGCCGGGGTTGGGCTAGGCTGGGGGCAGGGTGGCCTCCGGGAGGGAATGTTTGAGCTCAGCCAGGCTGGAACTCTGCCCTGTGAGCTCACTGCCTCAGAATCACCACTTTTCCCAGACTTCCCCCTCTCCCCTGCCTCCTGGGCTGGGCCTGCCGCTCAGAACAAGTCATTGAGCCTGCACTGCAAGCTGCTCTCTCACTCTGGCTCCTCCCTTATAACTGCCGGGGAGACAGGACTGGCTGGGGAGCGAAACCTGTATTCATTCCTGTTGGACTTCAGTGCTTGTCCCTGTGCTGATGCTTGCCCCTGACGGCGTAGTGTGGCTTTTTCTAGAGGGCATGCTTTTTTCTTCCTAGGTTCTAAACTCTCTTAGAGTCCTTAACTATGGAACTATGAAGAAGACAGGGCAGTAGCTTCTGGGTCCCTGGGGTCCCAGCCTGGCTAGAGTTAGCTGCTGGACCCTGCCGTGGTGGGAGTAGACGGCTCTGGAGCGATGCCGTTGTTCACGGGCCGGGGAAGGAACGCCTTGGTGTTTCACGCCAGGCTGTCAGCTCACAGGCTGAATCGGGCCTAAAACATCAGCACCCGAGGGCCCAGGTCTCACCTGGAGCCCTGGGATTGATTGTTGGAGATGCGGCTCTGAGGGTGAGCCTAGGGCTCGGAGCCCCGTGACAGCTGTCGGGGCACTTCAGTGGTCAGGGGCTGTCCTGGGCTCCAGGCTGTGGTCTTATCTGTGCAGTTGCTAAAGAGCAGCCCAGGGAGAAGCAACAGAGAAGTTCTGTAGTCAAGCCCCAGGCAGAACTTTCTGAAAAAAATAGTCTAATTGATCAATCAGTTCATTTTTGTGCTGCTGGGCTGGATGCCATGGCCTTACCCGTGTGCTAAGCAGGTGTTGTGCCACTGAGCTTTTTAAACCTTCATCCTGCCAATAACCTCTGCAGGATGGTACAGGGAGACCTGCCAAGGACTGCCTTTGGTCCCAGGTAGCATTCCCCCTAGATGCATGACGTCTGTCCTGTCATCCGGAAGGTTTTGTCGCCAACCTCTCAGTGCAGCGGCAGTTCTTCCCTACCGACGAGGATGAGCTGGGAGCCGCCAAAGCCCTGATGCGACTTCAGGACACCTACAAGCTGGACCCGGACACGATTGCCAGAGGGGAGCTTCCAGGTACGCGCTCTTCGCTCGCTGGCACTGCGGGTAGCGATCCTCGTCTGCGTTGCTCTTTGGTGCCACTTTCCCATCACCATGGTGGCTACCTTCCCTTAGCTTCTGCCCCACCAGCTTGATCCAGGTTTGATCTAGTACTCTGTCCTGTCAGAGAATCAGGTCTGCTGCTCTGAGCACCAGCGGTCAGTGGGAGAACCAGCTTCCATCTCCAGTCTTCCTGGTCTCACTGCCCACCCTGCCCCCCTCAGTGAGTCTCTGTGGTCTCACTGCCCACCCTGCTCCCCCTCAGTGTGTCATCTCTGACCTTTTCATTTGTCCCCTGTCTCTCTCTAGGCTCTCTCCTTTTTTTTTTTTTTTTTTTTAGTTTTTCAAGGTAGGGTCTCTAGTCCAGGCTAGATGGAGTCTCAGGGTGGCCTCGAACTCACAGCAATCCTGCCTGTGCCTCCCAAGTGCTGGGATTAAAGGCGTGCGCCACCACGCCCGGCTAGGCTCTCTCCTTGAACTCATACAGAGTTCTCCATCTCTGCCTTCCTCCCTTCCCTCCTCCCTGAGCTCAGCTTAGGCTCTGTTCTCACTCATCTCTTCAACCCCTCTTTAGCTTTGAACCAGTCTCTTTCTCCTAAGCTTCTTGCTGGGTGCAGTGACTAGTACTTGCTCTATGTTTCTCTGGTGCCTGTGTACTCCTGCACCCACCATGCCTCTGTGACTCCTGTCTCCTGTTCCTGACCTTACGAGGTCACCAGTGGCCACTGGGAATGTAAACCTAGTGGACGAATTTCAGGCATAAGGTTCTTTAACTACAATAGCACTTGACACACTGATGGCTCCTTTCTGCCTGGTATTCTCCACTGAATTTTGGGACTCTGGTTTCTGCTTCTTCTCTTTTGGCCTGTCTGATCCATCCTCCACCTCGTTTTTATTTTTAAAATATTTTATTTTGATAATTTTATACATGTATATAACATATTTTGATCATATTCACCCCTCTGACCTTTTATAATCCTGCCCTTACTCCCCTTGAGCCCCTCTTCCTCCCAACTGGTCCCCCTCCTACTTTCTAGACCAGCCAGCCACGCCCCTCCTCCTTCCCTGTCTTTGCTCTCAGGAGCACTTACAAGTGTCAACACTAGTGACAAAGATGACTTCCCCTGCCAAGATCTCATCAGGGAGGGTATGATGTCTCATGAGCCCCTCCACCATTTGTTTTTTAAAACCATTGTCTCTCCCACCCACTGACTGCCTTGTGCTAATATTAAAAGAAGATATATTGGTTTATATGGGCAACTTGAGAGCAGTAAACCCAAGGATTCCTTTGGACCTCATTATACTCCGAATGTCCCCTGTTTCCTGGGGGCCCTAGAAGAGACACAGCAGAGACTCCCGTGGGGCATGGAAGCTTTCTTCCTCTTGAGGTATTCTGTTACCCACTGGCCCAGGCCTTGGGTTTTGGCACAGAGAACTCTGACAAGCCTACAGGAAGGATGTGCACTTCTTACTGCTGCCTCCCTCAGGACTTGGACCACGCCCCAGGCACGAGGCCGAGAGGGAAGGCGCTTCTGGGTGGCTGTTTGCCCCGTGCCTGGGAGATTGGCTGATGAGCGCTGTACGCTGACCCCCATCTTTCACCCTCAGTGAGCCGACCCTTGAGTCTCCCCATGAGGTGGAGATGTGCACAGGCGTTAGACTACGCTGGTGAAACACCCAGGGGACATGCGCTGGCAGAAAACAGATGTACACGTCTCCCGTGGACTTCTCAGACTTCACACGTGTCAAATTGAAATTTCCATCCCTTTTTTGAGCTATTCAACCTCCTTTCTTACCTGTTTTCTCAGGGTAAAGCACCTCTGTCCCTGGCCACCTAGGCCACCACCCTCAGTCCTGGGTACTGTCTCTACTGACTGCAGCCTCGGGGCCATGTCTTTCTCGGATTGATTATTAAACTATCTGCTGACCTGTTTTCATGCCTCCAGCTCACTTTTTCCTTTTGAGATTCACAGTCTCCTCCCATCACCCTCCTTTGTCCTCTTTCCCCCACTCCCTCCACTGAACTCCTTTCCTACTATTACTTCTCCTATTTTGATGTCTCTTTCCCACCATCCGTGACAACCTGTCGATGGGCCCAATATTATACAGTCGTGTGCAGGTAATGACAGCCACTGTGATGTCATGACTACAGTGACCTCTGTGTCTGGAAGACTGACGGTGTTCCAAAGCATTCCTCTCCACTCTCCGGCTCTTGCATTCTTCCCACCCCTCTTCTGGAGTGTTCCCTGGTCCACTGGAGGGTGTGATAGAGACTTAGTGCTAAGCACTCCACTGTCACTTCTCAGCACTTAGATGGATTTGGAGTCTCACCAGCAGTCACTGCCATTCGAAGAGAGAAACTTCTCTAACCAAAAGTGGGAACAGCACGAATATGTGGGCATAGAAAAATTATTAGAGGGCAATTTTGTGGGCATAATATACTCATGTGGCCAAATAACAGTTGACAGCAGTAGCACCCACCACCCCCAAACCAAGGGCTTATGGCTTTCCCAGCCATGAGCTTTGGACTACGTTTTCAGTATCAGGCATGAATTCCCTCCCATGGAATCTGAGAACATTTGGTTACTCCCATAACAGACATGCCACTACTGCACCAGTGGGGACATCTTGCCTAGGTGGCCAGCTGTGTAGCTCGCAGAGTCCACTTCTGGTTGTGACTGTTGATGACTTTTCTCCCCCAGCAGCCTGCAAAGCACTTTCCAGCCCTGTGTCTGCTGGCCAGCAGGGAGAAGGCCTCCCGCTCGGCTCCAGCGTGGTTTTTCAGTGTCCCGCCGTTGAAGCGTGTGTTGTCTTCAACAACAGGGTCTTGCCATCTAGTTGTAGGGGCAACCAAGAGCCTCAACGATAGCCAGCTCGTTTCTTAAGACCATCCTCTGTGTGCTCTTCCTGACCCTGGCGCTTAGCTTTGGGGATGAGCTCGAAGTCGTCCTGTGTATGGATTCGAGGTCCCGTTGCCGTCTTGCCCTTTGTTGTTAGTGTCCCTGTCATGTCACTCAGCTGCTTTGTCCCCTCCCCCTCTTACCTGCTGAGCTCCTTCCTGGCTGATAGCCTTAGACACTCAGCTCCACTGTCACCGTCCAGGGAGGAGACATGGGAGTTGCCCTCTGGGGAGGATGCTGAGCCTCTGGAAGCCATTCTTAACATTCCTGGCATCTGTGAGACACATTCATAATGGCTGCCAGTCACTAGTGTTCTGAGGTGACATCTTCAGGTGCCATCTCATTGGGTTTTTGGCACCAGCCCCTTAAAACTGATGGTGTCGTCTCTGTTTCCATGACAGCTATGACTTCTGTTTAGGTGGGAACTCAGGTTTAGGCTGGATAACCTGTTCAGAGTCGGACACCTGGTGTCCTGGGGCATAGTGAGGTCCGTGTGGACCTAGCTTTGTCCAGGAACCCCCTAATCCCTGGCCTGCTTGTGCCTCGGTCTTGTGTTTACTTTCCCTGACGTGTGTGTGTGTGTGTGTGTGTGTGTGTGAAGGCTGGGGGACAGTATTGTTTCTCTTAGGCCCCATCTACCTTTCCATCCCCCTGTAGGTTCCGAGCCTCTGGGGTGAGCAGACCCTGCTCTCTGCCGCAGGTTTTTCATCCTGGCACATCTCAGGCAGGTAGAGAGGGCACCGCCCCCACAGTTCGATCATGCCCGCCGAGCCTGATGGCTGTTGGTGGGGAGGTTTCTGAGCTGTGCAGAGGGGTCACCGCGCTCCTTGCTCTCTGTGACACCGGTTTCCTCATTACTTCCCGAGAAGAACACAGTCCTTCCCACCATGAGCCTGTCCTAAGCCTCGCGTCTCCCCTTGGCCTGGACCCTGTCTTCGTGGTCACTTTGCCACGCCCGGCCCGGAGCAGACAACCCGTGATCATGAGGCCCGTTGGAGATGCTGCTCTGTAGCAGCCAAAGCTGGGCTGCTCCCTCGCTCTTGGCCTTCGTTGGAGTTGTCATCTGCTTCTAAACCCCTCCCCCCCGCCATCTCCTCCCTCATATCGGTGTCACTCATTCTCTGTCCTTCCCTCCTGAGCCTGTGCTCCCTGGGGCTCTGGCCTACCCACCTCCACGCTTTCTCGGCTCCTCCAAGGCTTTCCCTGACGCCCGAATTCTTGAATTTATCTAGTTTTTCTTCCTTCCAGACTTACAAGGCTAGCCCCCCCCAGGCGTCCTGTTCTGTGTGGCCCATGGGACCTCCACACTGTGCTCAGCACAGCTTCCTGATGGGCATCCCAAGCTCAAACCCCTTCCCACTTGGGAGGAGTCTGAACCCAAGAGATTGGTTGAGAACCGAGCCCAGGGCAAGGTTCACCGTATCAGTGGCACTCCACGGCGTGTGGTGTGAGGCCCTGGGGAGGTTCCGCTTGGCTGATGTTCCCCTTGAAGTCAGAGTCTCGCTCCCCTGCCCGGAGGTTCAGCGGAGCCTGACTGTCTGCTGCTCCTGCTGCAGGAACCAAGTACCAGGCAGTGCTGAGTGTGGACGACTGCTTTGGCATGGGCCGCTCTGCCTACAACGAGGGGGACTATTACCACACGGTGCTGTGGATGGAGCAGGTGCTGAGGCAGCTTGATGCTGGGCAGGAGGCCACTGTGGCCAAGCCGCAGGTGCTGGACTACCTTAGCTACGCCGTCTTCCAGCTGGGTGACGTGCACCGTGCGCTGGAGCTCACCCGCCGTCTGCTCTCGCTTGGTAAGAAGGTCAGGGGCCGAGGAACTGGGTGCAGCTGCCCACGCGGCCTGACGCTTTTCCCGCCACTGAGCCAGTTTGACCTGTCACTTTGCCAGTGGTTAATGCGTTAGTGATTTCAGGCCCTTTCCATCTGCCAACTTGCTCCTTACCAGCAGTCCTGGACAAGGGCAGCTGCTGATGGCTACGCCCAGGCCTGTGATACATTCTCTGCTATGGTGCAGGATGGACCACTCGGTGCGGTGCGTAAGGCCCAGCTTAAGGCAAGCTGTGCCCCAGGGCTACTGCGAGATGTGGCCTCAGCTGTTAGTGAGCAGCCCGAGGTCTAACAGTAGAACTCGACATGACATTGGTGCTTTGTGTGTCTTGTGATGTGAGACTGAAGAAGGCCAAACACACCACACCTTTATTTATTTATTTTTAATATATTTTATTTTATTTTATTTTTTTGGTTTTTTGAGATAGGGTCTCACTCTAGCCCAGGCTGATCTGGAATTCACTCTGTAGTCTCAGGGTGGTCTTGAACTCACGGCGATCCTCCTACCTCTGCCTCCAGAGTGCTGGGATTAAAGGAGTGCGCCACCACACCCGGCTTGTCTTCTTTTTTTTTATTATTTATTGTTTCTTTTTTTATATTAGTTATGTACGCAGTGTGTATACAGCCATGTTGGTACATCGTTAGCCTCCTCCCTGTCCTCCCCCCTCCTCAGGGACCCTCCTCGTTGGGGAATGTGGGTCGTGAATTGTGGGGGTGGAGGAGGCAATGTCTCTGTGCATAATGTCCCAACATGTGGCTCTAACAGTCTTTCCGCCCCCTCTTCCGCGAATTTCCCTGAGCCATGTTACACACCACACCTTTATGTCTGTTCTGCCTTGTGCTAACACTTGAGCATGTTCCTGTCTGGAGTTTTGTTTCATAGAGCAGCAAGGGCCTGATTTTGCCACTGCCCCCCACCCCCCGGGGGTCCCGAGTGTGAAAGTCCCATGGCGTGTTAGTCCTGGGCCTCCCTTGTGTCTGTGACGGGATACCTGCAGCGTGCAGAGTCCAGCACAGCAGCGGGCTGCTGGGGGAGAAGCCGCTTACAGGGTAATTTCTGTAAATCACCTAACAGATGTCTGTGGTTTCCCCTTCCTTGTTCCTTTGCTTTCTCTAGACCCGAGCCATGAGCGAGCTGGAGGGAATCTGCGGTACTTTGAGCGGTTGCTGGAGGAAGAGAGAGGAAAGGCGTTGTCCAATCAGACAGCAGCTGGGCTCGCAGCCCGGGAAGACTTCTACGAGAGGCCGCTGGACTACCTGCCCGAGAGGGACGTGTACGAGAGCCTGTGTCGTGGGGAGGGCGTCAAACTGGTGAGACTCTGCGGGGGCGCCGTCGAGATGGTGCTGCCTCTGGGCAGGCAGCCTGGGGAAGAAGATTCTTTGCAGGTGGCTTTTTTTTTTTTTTTTTTTTTTTTTTGAGAGAGAGAGAAAGAGAGAGAGAATGGGTGCGCCAGGGCATCCAGCCACTGCAAATGTACTCCAGATGTGTGTGGCCCCCTTGTGCATCTGGCTTACGTGGGTCCTGAAGAATCGAATCGGGATCCTTTGGCTTTGCAGGCAAACACCTTAACTGCTAAGCCATCTCTCCAGCCCTGTTTATTTTTTTTTCCCCTGCTGTCTCCTCAGCTCTTGGTGGCCTCAGCTGAGGCTGATGGTTGGGTGTTCTCTGAAGTGTAGGACAGGAGACTGTCTCTCCTGACGGTCCCGGGAGAATTTCTGTCCTCCGAGTTACTGCTGTAATCCCCACTCTCGCCCCAGTGTGCCCGGTGATCGCTGGTCGGGTTGGGGTGAGGGAAATGGTGGGTGTGGGCGTGCTTCCACTCTGCAGGAAAGCTGGGGAGTAAGTCTCACTAGTAAAAAGGCAGCACTTGGTGGGGCTGACTGTCGGCTTCTGGCTTTTGAGTCATGGAGGCTTGAAGTGAGAGGGAGAGAGTTGCTCGCTCCCTGGGAAGGCTGGGCCCCAGCCCACCCTGCGCTCCAGAGCTGTGCGGATCTGGGAAAGGGGTCTGGATCGCCCTCTGCTGCAGGACTTGGCGTTGCGAGGTGATCTTGAGAGAGGAAGGCTGCATGGTTTGTGTAGTGTCACTTCATGAGGGTCCAAGTGAAGGGCTTTCAGTTTCTCTTGTGGCAAGGTGGGAGGGAACGGCTTGTGGCCATGTGGTGTCTGCGGACAGCCAGGCTGGACCCACTCAACTCAGGACTGTGCTGTGTGCCCCTCCCCCAGACACCCCGGAGGCAGAAGAGGCTTTTCTGCAGATACCACCATGGCAACAGGGCACCGCAGCTGCTCATCGCCCCCTTCAAAGAGGAGGACGAGTGGGACAGCCCGCACATCGTCAGGTACTATGACGTCATGTCTGACGAGGAAATCGAGAGGATCAAGGAGATCGCGAAACCCAAAGTGAGTGTCTCTGTCGGCCCTGCCGGGGTGCCCAAGGGGGCAGGGTTGGGGTCCTCTCTTTCTGCCCCTGCGGGGTAGCTGCCTCACCCAGCTATTGTTATCGGTATCTGGCGTGGGTCCCCCTGACGTGCTGCAGAATCAGCCTGGCCTTGCAGGCTCACATTCTAGTAGGGAAGGAAAAAGGGAACCAAGATGGACAGACTCATGTGACGACAGGCCGTGCCAGGAACCCACAGTGGCACCTGCTTTTCATCTTTTCGTCTGGTTGGGGCTGAGTGTAGGTGGGATTTTAGTTGTTGGGGGGCTAGCTCCTGGGGGGCTTCTGATGCACCCTGCAGTGGACTGGCTGACTGGGAGGAGAGCCCACATCTGTGCAGTTGGCCAGACTCTCCTCATCAGGAGCATACCAGGTCTCTCACCTACCCATTTCTTTGTATACATGTGTTGGGGCTGTGCACACATGTGTACCTGCATGTGGAGATCAGAGGACAACCTAAAGTAGTATCCTTAAGGATGCTGTCCAAACTTAAGACAGGGTCTTCTCATTGGCCTGGAGTTCACCAGTTAGGCTAGAGTAGCTGGCTAGTAAGGCCCAGGGATCCTCCCGTCTCCACCTCCCCAGTGTTAGGACTATAGGTGGGCAGCACCATGCCTGCCATTTCATGTGGGGACTAGGGATTAAATTCAGGCCTTCGTGGTCACAAGGCAAGTGCATTTTGACTGTGCTCTCTCCCAAACCCCTTTGAATTTTTAATTCATATAAGGTTTATACATTTCTCATTAAGTTTATTCCTAGTGGTTTTTTTTTTTTTTTTTTGGCTTCTTCATTGTCTTTTAGCTGGTTATATTGGCGTATTAATCTACTGTTATATGCTAAAGCATAGATTTTTTAAAATGTTTTACGGTAATAGCTAGTATGTATTGAGTTCTTAAAATCAACAGGACCTGTCCCAGGTGCTTCATTTAGCTTTTGTTAAGTGAGCAGTGCCTCTGTCCTCATTTTCCCTTGAGGAAACTGACTTGCGCAGGTTGTAGAAAGTAGCGGACCTTGCTTATTCCTTCTTTGACATTTTAGCTGATTTTCTTGGGTTGTCTAGGTGGCATTAGTGCCTGTTCATAAGGGAAGTTTTGTTTCCCCCTTCCTCACAGTCACAGTTCCACTGTTTGCATGATCTCACTGAGTGAGAACTACTGCACTGTGCACCCCTGTCTTGTTTCTGAATATCCTGGAAATGCCTTTGGTGTTTTGCTGCTAAGTACGCCATTGAAATTGTGTATGTGCATGTCGTGTTATACAGTTATTCTTCTCTTTGGCTCCACTTAACATCTGTCGGAAAGAACTGCATGCTGTCATTTCCCATTCTCCCTCAGATGAGTGGGAGGGAAGGTTAGCTAGGGCCTCGTTGCTTTGCTTCTAATGGAACTGTGTGGCTGGAACCCCGATGCTCATGGACAGATCTGAAATGGGTTTCCATCCTGGCCTCTGGATCTCACTTTGGAACAACCTTGACTTGAGGTCCCAGGGCATCTAGGGCTGAGGGTCTGTTGTTTATATAATCGGTATGGCCAAGGGAGGTTCTAGGCAGCATGTGTGGAGAATTGCATCCAGGACCCCTCTCTCCACCTCCCGGGGCAGCCCCATCGTCCTCCAGGGAAGAGAGCTTCCTGGTTCCCAGCGTCATACCAAGATCTCCTCAAAGTCTCCTTACCTATCCCTCAGCTCCAGAACCAAACAATCCTGTGTGTGTGCGTGCCCACGTGTGGGCAGGCACGGGGAAGGGAGCGCTGGGAAAATTTGTCTTTGAAAGGGGGCCATGTGATGAGCCAGACACGTTGGCCACCATAAACTGACCTCTCCTTTCCGGAGGCCAGGAGAGACAGATGCTATTCTGGCTTTGAAGTGGGGCCAGTGAGCTTAGCCTGGCTTGTGGGGAATGCCTGGCAGCTGCCTCTGAGTCCCCGGCCTGCTTTCAAAATAGACTTGTCTGTCCCCAGGGCAGAGCACAGCTGCCCAAAGTCTTTTTTGGGCACTAGGCCAGTGCCGAAGCTCAGATGTTTGAACAAGGTCTGGTTGTGGCAGCAGCTGCCATCAGACAGGGACCAGCATCCCCTAAACTCAGGAAAGGTTCATGGAGAAGAGCCTGGGTAAGCCGTCTGCTCTGGGTATGCTGGCCACCTTGTAAGAGTGTGCTCTAGCTGTGTGATGTCCCTCCTCGCCCAGGCCACCGGGCCTCTCTAGCCCTGACCTCTGGTATAGCCTCCTCACTAGTGTTCCCGCTCTGGCCTCTCCTTACTCTACACTGAACACTGCGCTCCTTACGTTCTATAGTTAGCGTCCCTCCCCTGCATTGTTTCCTGTTGGCCACAAGGTGGCAGCAAACCCTGGCTCCCGCTGGCCTCCAGCTTAATCTCACCTCACTACTTCACATAGTCTCTACCCACCCTCCTCTCACACCTCGGCCTTCGCTCCATGGCTCCTTCCCTGCTCCTTAACATTGGGTGGTCCCCAAGCCGTGTGGACCCTGCGGCTGAGCTCCCACGGACAGCAAGCTCACCATTGCCGGGCTGGTTTTCTGCCTCCTCCACTTGCATGAGCTGTACAAGAGCGGGGCCCGTGTGGGCGTCACCCAGCATAGTGCCAGGCACGGAGTAGGTATTTATCAGTATTTACTGGAGTTGAGAGGAGGTGAGGTAATGTAGTGTAATATGAGGTAAAGCGAGGTAATGTGGAATGGCTGGCACTCTGGACGTAGTAGGTATTTATCAAGTTTTTTTTTGTTTGTTTGTTTTGTTTTTGTTTTTGTTTTTCGAGGTAGGGTCTTACTCTAGCCCAGGCTGACCTGGGATTCACTATGTAGCCCCAGGGTGGCCTCGAACTCACGGCGATCCTCCTACCTCTGCCTCCCGAGTTCTGAGATTAAAGGCGTGCACCACCACGCCCGGCTTTTATCGGTGTTTGTTGAAGTCACGAGGAAGTGCGCTTCCAGAGTGTAATGGCTCGCGCTGTGGACTCTGAGGTCAAGGGACAGGGCTGCTCTGCTTGGGTCATCCTTGTACCTGCCTGGACATGGCCGTCCTTGCTTAGCCTACGTCCTGTGAGGCCACTGGGACAGTCACAGGTGACTGGACCCTCGCTGCAGGCCACCTCTGCTCCGTCGATGCCTCCCGGCACTGGCAGTTTTTGTGAAGACCAAGGAGATGAGATAGGGGCAGAATCTGTGCGTGTTCGTGTGCAGGGGTTTGAGGGTGCCAAGGACAGGTGGCCTTTAGGTAGCAAAATTATTGCTTCATGACATCAATTCTCATCTGAATGTATGTGATGTTATGAGGCTTCCAGGGAGTGGAAACTGCTGCCTGTTTTCCTGCGAGCAGCAGTGAAAGCCCAGAGTACAGATGCCGTTCTCTTCTTTTTTCTTGAGAGCTTGTTTGGAGGTTCTAGCAGGGGAGAGCAGCTACTCGTATACCCTTGACCAAAGACCGGTCCTCGTCTATTCGGGGAAGGTCGTCCTGTTCCACCGAGCACGTGGCTTCGGGAGGACGCATGTGGGGCGGTGAGGAAGGAAGGGGGCACCCGTCTAGCCAGCCAGATCAGCCGAATCTACCCTGGCGATCAATGGGGTGACAGATGTCACAGCCAGATGGCCCTCACATCCCTTTTCTGTTTTCTTTTTGTCACAAGAGTCTACTGGGGTTCTGAAGAATGGGGGAATGTAATCAGGTCAAGAGCAGCATGCGTGCTGAGACGCAGAGCTGCTGGCACAGCCTGGCTGGGGCAGGATCAGCTAAGCTCAAGCTGGGCATGGGCAGGTGGACTGTGGGCCTGGCAAGGAAGGGAAGTGCGTCCAGGCATGGACGCATGGGTGGGCCGGCAGAATCCACACACAGAACCGTGCAGGCCACACGGACCTGAGGGGGAGGAGGGACAAGGAGTGGCTAGCAGGGAAGGGACCCGGGTCTGAGAGCAAGGAGAACTCCCGCAGCCGCCTGCTGCCTGCAAAACTGCTTCCGCCGACCGTGTGTCTGAGGGACATGGTGCCCGTGTCCCCTGGGAAAACACTGAGGCCCACAGAGGATAGATGTGCCCTGTCTTTCTGGCTTCCAGCTTGCACGAGCCACTGTTCGGGATCCCAAGACAGGTGTCCTCACCGTGGCCAGCTACAGAGTTTCCAAAAGGTAAGCGGACATGGTGGTACTGGGACGGCTGCTCAAGGTCCCCGGTGCCCACATCAGGAAGGATGGCTTGGCTTGCTCTGCCTGCTGGCACCTCCCTGCTTTCTTGTGTGGCACTCAGCCTGTATGGCCTGTTAGCCCTGTTCTTGACTTGGGGGTGGGGGGTGCAGGCCTCATCTAAAGCCGCCCTCCTTTTGTCTTTGATCTGTCCCCTTCTTTGGCGCAGCTCCTGGCTGGAGGAAGACGAGGACCCTGTTGTGGCCCGAGTGAACCGCCGGATGCAGCACATCACAGGGCTAACAGTGAAGACGGCAGAGTTACTGCAGGTACTGGGCCCTGGGGCCGTCGGGATTGGGAATGAGCTCTGTGTGGCTAAAGGGTCAAGCATGGTGCCCGGACTGGGGTCTGGGAAGGCATGTCTACTGTATGAATTACTTCTCTTGTCACTGATGAGGTACCTGGCACAAACAACCTGAAGGGGGCTGGAGAGATGGCTTATCGGTTAAGGCACTTGCCTGCAAAGCCTAACGACCCAGGTTTGATCCCCCAGCGCCCATGTAGAGCCAGATGCACAAAGTAGTGCATGCATCTGGAGTTTGTTTGCTGTGGCTAGAGGCGCTGGTGCAGCCATTCTGTCTTTCTCTCCCTCTCTCTACTTGTAAATGAATATATATATATATATATATATATATATGTATATATATATATATATATATATATTATTTTTTTTTAAAAGAAACAACTTGAAGGAAGAAAGGTTTATTTTCACTTACAGTTCTAGCCCACAGTGCATGGAAGGAGGAGCCTGTGGCGTGGCTTGTCCACGTCTCACCAGGGCAAGAAGCTCGGGCCGGCCAGAACTAATGGCAGTTATAAACTTCAGCGCCTACCCGCCCCCCCCCCCCCAGCAGCCCACTTCTGCTGGACATTCCACATGCCCCAAAGATGCCACAGTTTCCCAAAACAGCATCACCACGTGTGGATCAAGTGTTCACCCACGAGCATCCATAGCACTTTCTAAACAATATCCTTGTGCAGTGCTGGCTTCACGCTGGGAAAGCAGGACTGGTTGTGCCCATTCATTTAGCAGTGTGTTCCACAAATATTAGTTGCGCTCCTACTGTGTGCCCAAGTGTCCTGTGAGGAGCTAGGGTTCAGTGTGAGCACATCAGGCTCCTTCCTGGCTTCTTGATTATAGAAGCTCAAGCCCAGATTTACTCCAGAGGTACCAATTAGAGAGAAAAATAGGGCTGGGGAGATGGCTTAGCGGTTAAGGCGTTTGCCTACAAAGCCAAAGGACCCAGGTTCAATTCCTCAGGATCCACTTTAGCCAGATGCACAAGAGGGCGCACACATCTGGAGTTCCTTTGCAGTGGCTGGAGGCTCTGGCATGCCCATTCTCTCTGCCGCCCTCTTTCTCTGTCAAATAAGTAAATAAATAAAAATAAAATATTTTTAAAAAGGAGAGAGAGAAAAATATCTCCAGAGGTGACTGTTCTGTGTCATAGTGAATGTCCTTGGAGAGACAGTGTTTCTATGATGTGCCACCAGGAGGAGGGAGGGGCCTCCCTAGTTAGTTGGTGAAGGTGGGGTGCTCAGAGCAAAGTGCTCCTGGGGACCCTGGCTTTCTGCCTTGATTTCCAGGGTGGTTTGTAAAGGACAGGGCCACACCAGGCTGAAGGAGTCAAAGGCCCTTCACAGCGTGTGCTTGAGGACACGGATGCAACTCAGCTCTGCTCGCGCTCCTTCTGACGTCAGGACCTCTGGGTCCCTCTGTCATTGATGACCTGAGACGTTGTTTAGGGTCATTTCACTGGCATCTTTCTCGTCCCATGGATCTGTTGCTTGGCCAGAGTTTCTGTGTGTTTAAAGATAGCAACCTTTGGGCTGGAGAAATGGCTTAGTGGTTAAGGTGCTTGCATGGGAAGCCTAAGGACCTACATTCGACTCTCCAGATCCCACATAAGCCAGACGCACAAAGTGAGGCAAGCACAAGGTCGCACATGCCCACAAGGTGGCACAAGCATCTGGCTTCGATTGTAGTGGCTGAGGCCCAGGTGTACCAATTCTCTTTATAAATAAAATAAAGGATAGCAACCTTCACCTTAGGCATGGCATTTGGACCTGACTAGCCACAAACCTCATTAGAATATTGGCTAAAGATCATTTGGAAAGGATTCTCTGAACAACCAAGTGAATAAGTAATTGTTTTGTGGTTTTTTTTTTAAATTTTATTTATTTATTTGAGAGAGTGAGAGAGGGAAAGAGGCAGAGAGAGAGAGAGAGAGAGAATGGGTGTGCCAGGGCCTCCAGCCACTGCAAATGAACTCCAGACGCATGCACTACCTTGTGCATCTGGCTTACGCGGGTCCTGGGAAACCGAACTTTGGCTTTGCAGGCAAATGCCTTAACCGCTAAGCCATGTCTCCAGCCCCTTATTTGTATTATTATTATTTTTAACTGCATCAGTCAGAAAACTGGCTTTGAAGGCCATTGCAAGGATTTGTGTGTGTCCACCAGAGTTTGCAAAATCTTGCATATTGCCTTGCAAAACAATCCTGTAAACCTTTCTTATAAGTTTATTCAGCTCAGCTCAACTTATTTCTGAATAAGTTTTGTAGACAAGCGCATCAGGGCCTGATGCCTGCCATGTCACCCGCTTGCCTCGTATATGTGAGCATTTCAGGGTGACACATCAGATGCGGCCCTGCTGGCATTGTCTTGAGTCTCGAGCATGTTCATGTACATGTTCATACTTGAATCTCATGCGTGTTCATGCATGTACAGGTGTGCATGTGGAGGCCACAGTGCAACCTCAGGTGTTATTCCTCAGGACATCATCCACCCTTTGTCTTTTTTTAATAATTATTTTTTATTCTTTATTTTAGAGAGAGAGAGAGACAGAGAGAGAGAGAAAATTGGCACCAGGGCCTCAGCCACTGCAATCGAGCTCCAGACGCTTGCTCCACCTAGTGGACATGTGCGACTTTGCGCTTGCCTCACTTTTGTGCGTCTGGCTTAGGTGGGATCCGGAGAGTTGAACACGGGTCCTTAGGCTTCACCGGCAAGTGCCTCAACCACTAAGCCATCTCTCCAGCCCCACCTTTTGCCTTTTTGAGACTGCCTCTTATTGACCTTGACATTGCCAAGTAGGTTAGACTGGGTGGTCAATGAGCCCCAGGGTCCACCTCCCAGCACTGGGATTACAAGTGTGCACCACCGTTGCCTGGCCTTTGGACTGGGGGTCAAATTCCCATGCTTAGGCTTGGGAGGCACGCTCTTGCCTGACTCAGCTGTCTCCTTAGCCTCCAGTTCAGTATTCTTTGAGCAGGGTTTTCTTGGTGCTGTGTTTCCTTTACTGGGCCTGCGCTACTTCTGCATCAGGCTGGGGTTCAGGTCTCTCGCGGTGACATCGTGGACAGCTGACTTCCTAGCCTGGACCACAGCACAGGGCTGAGTGGAACAGACCTTGGCGTCTCTTGCTCTCCTGGCTGGCTTCCTCATGTTCTCTGTGTGTCCCCACCTCACCCCCAGCCTTGGAAGACAGCAGCTTCCTGCCATGGGCTGGCTCCGTCCCACGTGGCCTCTCATTGCGGTGCAGCTTAGTCATCCAGTGTCTGAATGCCGCAACTCTGTGAGGGGCTCTGGTAGCCAGGACTCTCCTGGAACCTCCAGCCCATCCTTGCCAAGTGCTTCGGACACCGCTGTTTTTATTCTTCCTCTAGGAACCGTCTTGGCAGTTTCCTTTTACCAGCCAGTGGTGCTGCGAACACTTCAGTCCTTCTGCCTGGTCTTGGGCCCGGGAGCCCGGGTTCCTGCACCTGTCTTAAGTTCTTGTTCCCCGTGGGCTGCTTGTACTGTGACCGATGCCAAGGTGCCCGCAGTTCCGCCACGCGGGCTCTCGGGGACGCCGCAGCATCCGGGAAGGTGTGGCTTCTCTGGTGCCGGCGCTCTCTTAGCTCTAGTCGGCATGTTCTGTTTTGGGAGTCGGAAGGCACCGGAGGCTTCCTTGTGAGTTGGGTGAGAACGTTTCTGAAGAGCAGGAGAGGCTGCACCTCAAACCCGCTAAGATTCAACACTTCGGCTTCACTGGAAAAGTAACATTTCACCTGTCTTGTTTTCTCCTTCACTCTGGCCCCAGCCTCATGAAGACCCCACTCTTTGGAGCAACAAGCTGAAGACTCCAGTGAATAGCTCACCGGGGCTCTCACAGTTGTCGCTTCCCTGGCTTTTGCCCTTCCCGGGGCCATTGTTTAATATAATCATGCTATTTTTGCTCAGACCTTGCTTTGTTGTTGTTGTTGTTTTTTGAGCTAGGGTCTTGCTCTAGCCCAGGCTGACCTGGGTTTCATTCTGTAGTCTCAGAGTGGCCTCCAACTCACAGTGATCCTCCTGCCTCAGCCTCCCAAGTGCTGGGATTAAAGGCATGTGCCACCACTCCCAGCACATTTTAAAATCTTGTACAATTTGTGTCTTCTGGGATATAACAGTTTCAAACTAAAGTCCTTGTGACATAACAGGCATTCCAGCCGACTCCTACTACAGGGGTCCAAAGTCTCCTCTCCAGCCGATGGTGGGAGTTTGGTGGTCCCTCTTGGGCAGGAACTAAGCCCCTTGTCAGCATGAGAGAAGTTATGTCATCATCATTTAGCTCCCCCCAGAGTTTTCTGAGAGCACAGCTCTCAGTTGTAGTAGGAGGGTCAGGTGGAGAGAGAGGCCCCCAGATTCGCATGTGGATGAAACCAGCGTCAGAGGGAAGGACCGGCCCCTCCTCCACATCAACGCTGACGTGTAGGAGAGGTGTGCACAGTCAGTGCCTGCTGTACCCGGGTCCCAGTCTGCTTGACACAGGTGCTGTTGAGCATCTAACTGTACCCACCTCTGTCTCTCTGGCCCACTTCATTGCTTAGAAATACTATTTTCTTCTTGTTGTTGTTTTTCAGGTAGGGTCTCACTGTAGCTCAGGTGCTGACAGGATTTCAGGTGGTGTGGTATAGGAATCTTTTATTTATTTTTAAACGTTTTATTGGCAGCCTCTATACATACAAACAATAAACCATGATCATAACCCCCTCCCACACCTTCGCTTGTCTCCCTCTCCTGACCCCCAGGTGCAGAAATCTTGAGGCCTGACGTGGTTAACGACAGTTTCATCCACTGATTCTTTGTCTCAGAATTCCTATTTAGACTCTGAAAACTACACTGCCCAAGTTTTGCATTTCATTGTGTTTTGCAAATACCATTTGTGTTCCAGTATGAAGGATTTCTTTCTTGTCAAATCCACCTTCTCCTTCCCTCCCACATCTAAATGTTTTCTCTATCGTCAGTTTTATAGTATTTCTTGCCTTGAATTTCTTAAAACGATATGCCGAAAGGTTAGCCTTTGAGAGGTCATGGTAATCCCCAGGGTTTTGCTTAACGAGGCTCAGTAGCCAGCTCCCCCCATAGAGACAGTTGTGGTGCACCTGCTCCATCAGCTCCCAAGTCAGGTTTTGCACTTCAGCCTAAGCCCTGCCTGTCTCACACTGTGTCTGCTGAAGCTGCAGTAGCCACTGTGACTTAGGCAAAAGGCATTTCCAATTTCTAATTCTGTTAATGGCGCCAGCTTAGCTGCGGGTCCAGGCTCATGCTTGGAGGGGCGGGGTGCTGAGGTCCTATAGCAGTTCTTGGCTACATAGCAAACAGCCTCACTTAGATGCAGAAGGCATCCACGCATTGACCCCTGCCGGAAGGGGCGGGATAGGTTTGCCTTATTTGGCCTGGCTACAAGCAGTTGCCGTAAGTGGTGGTAAGTAGGTCTGAATCTGGTACTGAAGAGAGACAGAAAAAAATCTCAAGCCGGTCATGATGATTCCAGCTATTTGGGAGGCTGGTGCGGGAGGATTGCTTGAGCGAGGAACTTGAGGCCAGCCCAGGCAATATAGCAAGATCTTATCTTTAAAAACAAAAATGATCTCATTCATGAGATGGTTGTTGGCTTTCCTTTGAATCACCTTGTCTCAGTGTCTCCCAAACAGAAATCCAGAGACCCCCGCCCCTTTTTCTTTTCTTTTCTTTTTTTTTTTTTTTTTTTTTTTTTTTTTTGAGTTAGGGTCGGGCTCTACCCGGGCTGACCTGGAATTCACTATGTAGTCTCAGGGTGGCCTTGAACTCACAGCGATCCTCCCACCTCTGCCTCCCTAGTGCCGGGGTTAAAGACATGCACCACCATGCCTAGAAGGTCACCCATTTGTTAAGCCTTACTCTGGACACAGCTGTAGGTGCTCTCATTGGTGCTGGTACCTTCATGGACTGCTTTGGGGATTCCGGTTGTTCTCCGGCCTAGGGAGATGGTATTCTTGGAGAGAGTGGCTACTGTGGGGTTGGTCACGCCGCTGTTGTCTCTCACCAGGTTGCAAATTACGGCATGGGAGGACAGTACGAACCGCACTTTGACTTCTCCAGGGTAAGGTTCAAGTCCCAAGTTCTTTCCGAGGGCCCCACTCTAACTGGTTCGAGGAAGCTAGAGCTACAAGCATTTCAGTCTCCACATCACCCACCTCCAAGGGCCACTCTACAGGGAAGCTCAAATGTGGACCCGTGGACCTGGGGAACCCAGTAGAGCCTGGCTGTTTCCTATAGGTCTGGGGAGGGTTTTCCCTGTTACAAAAGTGAAGGACCTCGCTGCTTCCTTGTGGAAATTGTTGCTGTCCTCTTCCCCTCCTCATGCCCTGAAAGTTCCCTTGGTAGCATCGTCCCCATGCTCTGGGCTGTCTTATGGGACACACACTTCTTACCATCCCAGCCGTTTGGCCCCCCGTCCTTTGGGTGGTGGGTGAGCTGTTTGCAAACGTGGGTGAAAGTTGTTGTCTGTTGCAGCGACCTTTTGACAGCGGCCTCAAAACGGAGGGAAATAGGTTAGCGACGTTTCTGAACTACGTAAGTATCGGGTCCAGGCCCATGTGTGCTCTCACTTAATTTTATAGAGCCATGAGCAAGATGTTTTCAAGCGTTTAGGGACTGGGAATCGTGTGGCCACGTTCTTAAACTACGTGAGTATGATGTGTGCGGCTGATGGACCTACAGAGACCCTGGGTCCAGAAGACTCTCATGCCCCACCCCATGTGGGGGGGCTGATACCGCCAACTGGCGCTTAGCTCCCCTTACCCGCCGTAGCGAGTAGCTGGCCTTTGCGTCCGTGTACCACTCCCATGCCTGTTCCCTGCCAGCCCCAAACTTTAAAAAAAAACTGTGGTAAAATAAACATAACATAAAATTTGCCACCTTAGCCATTGTTTAATGTACCTTGGTGGTGGTATTCAATAGATTCCTAATATTGTGTAACCATCACCACCATCTGTTACCATAACTCTCCTCACCCTATAAAGCTGAAGCTCTTATTTCTATTACATAGTGATTCCAGATTGCCCTCTCCTAGTCCTTGGCAACCACCATTCCACTTCCTGGCTCTGACTTGGGTGACTCACGTTGCATAGTTTCAGATAAGTGGGACCATAGGGTGTGTGTCTTGGTGTGGCGTGCTGGGCTCCCTCGGCAGCACGCTGCAGCAGGCTCTGCTCCTCTCAGCTGCGCCCCATGCTGCTCTGGGCCTTGGGAACGAGCGTCCTAGAGTTTCCTCCTGGCAGCAGAGTGTGGGGGTAGTCTTGAGTTGTTCTTAGATGGAAGCTGCCTTCGCTCCCCAGAGGCTGTGTCTGCCGCCCTGCTCCATCCCTGTGCCCTTGGACTTACCCTTCACCTGAGGCCTTACTTCCTCCCCCTTCTCAGCAGGGGCCGTTCAGAAGAGGTGTAGAGCCTGACTGTCAGGGAACTTAGAGACAAGTCCATTTTGTCCTTTTTAATGTTAATTATGTGCTGGGGACTGTGCTCTACACACACACACACACACACACACACACACACACACGGGTGAGCAGGACCTTTGTGGTCTCCCATGGGAACTTGAGGTCTCACATGAAAGACTTGCTTGAAGCACAGGAGAGGGTCTTCTTTAGTTGCCATGGAGACAAACATGGAAGAAGTAATGCAGCCATGGGCTCCGGTTAAGGCCTCTCTTGGGAACCTGTCAGTTGAGACTTGAAAGCTGAGTGGAAATTTGCTTGTGGAATACGTTCCTGGCAGAGAAGGTGTGTGCAGTCCTGGAAGAGAAGAAGTCTGAGATGTCAGGAGAAGAGAAATAAAAAAAACTATTGTCTTTGGAGTGAGTGGCAGGAGAGACTAACACGCTTTGGGGTGCCCCTAGGTTTGATCCCCAGCACTAGGGAAGCCATTGGGGGTTTTCACCTTACGTACTCATTTACCATGTGTCTGTTGGGTGCCCTTCAGTCACTCTGGTATGTGTCCTGTGGAAATATTTTTTAGCTCCAATTTTTATTGCAGTATAGGCAAAAAAAAAAAAAAAAAAAAAAAAGTTTAAAACTTTGAAGTAAGAGAGCCAGACAAGAAAAGGGAGTGCTTTGGCATTCTGGGAAGGTGAGGGTTTGACTAGAGCAGCAGGCTACTAATGCCAGAGAAATGGCCACCAGGGAAGGGGACGTGCCAGGGACGGGAAGTTCCAGGGTGCTCCTGCAGGGCAGCTTGCTGGACACAGTGGTTTAGGCGAGGCCCAGTCTGGCTAAGGGGTCAGGACATGGAAGTCAGGACAGCTCTGGTCTGATCCGCTCCTTCCCATCCGAGGACGCGTCGGCTGTGGCTCTTCTGTAGGCTTTAGCTCTGGAATGCCCTTGGCGTAGAGACTTTCTGACGCAGCACACAGGTGAAGTGGGCTGTGGGAAAAGGCTTTGTAGGTCAGCGGCTATCCATGAAGCAGAGCCTCCAAGCAGCCCAGCTCACACTTGGAGCAGGGTGGTCTGCACACCTTGCTGTGCCCTTTGTGGCCAGGTTGCTGTTCAGAGGGGCCAAGCTTTGTGCCTTACATTCCCAGATGAGTGACGTAGAAGCTGGTGGTGCCACCGTCTTCCCTGATCTGGGCGCTGCCATCTGGCCAAAGAAGGTGAGTGTGATTTGTCTGATGGTGAGTGTGATTTGTCTGATGGTGAGTGTGATTTGTCTGACGGTGAGTGTGGTTTGTCTGACGGTGAGTGTGATTTGTCTGAAGGGGAGTGTGATTTGTCTGAAGGTGAGTGTGGTTTGTCTGACGGTGAGTGTGACTTGTCTGAAGGTGAGTGTGGTTTGTCTGGGCCACAGGTCGAAGCTGGTGCAGACCTTGTCATGTCCCCCGGGGCCAGCAGCACCTGCTTGACTATCGTGATGCGTTTTAACCTCTTCCCACCTACACTCTGGACTTTCTACTTGGGGAGCAGGAATGAGGAGAGGAACCCTTTTAGGAGCAGGTGGAGCTTTGAATTTCCACCCCACCTTGAAGGATAGGTTCTTTCTGGCAAATTTCTTCCTTACTGCAGTCCCAGAGCCTTGTATCCCTGAATGCTGGAAAGGGAGGGTATTTGTGCCAAGAACAGGGGTTCTGAGGTTCCTGTGGGCAGGTCCTTGTGCCCGATCTCTGGGGTATGTCTGACAGGCCATCTCTTTCCAGGGCACGGCTGTATTCTGGTACAACCTTCTGAGGAGCGGGGAAGGTGACTACCGGACAAGACACGCAGCCTGCCCCGTGCTTGTCGGCTGCAAGTGGGGTGAGTGGCTTTGAGCGGTGCGTTGACGGTGGTGGCCTCAGCCTTCGCTCCGATCATTGGCTGTAGAAACCCAGGACTGGGAGATAATTTCTGTCCAACCCACACAATTCAAAGGTCGTGTCCCCCTGTGAGGGTGCTCTGCTGACTGTAGTGCCATCCCGCCACCCAGCTGTCCCTCAGCTAGTCAAGGGCACTCAGATGCCCAGAGAGCTGAGAAAGGCCTGGGCTGCATAGGCATCTTAGGACATCCTGGGGGTGTCCTGTGAGAAATGGGCTCTGGCAAGGGCTTCAGGGGGGCTTAGAGATGAGCAGGAATCGGAGAGACAAGCAAGACCTGCAGAGTATGAGGCGAGGGGCCAGCCACAGTCAGCGTCATAGGTAAGGGGCCTGGTTGTCCTTGTCACTTGAAGAAGGGGAGGCCTGCGGCATAGGAACCAAGAGATGAGGCTGGAGCTGAGGCCAGGCCACAGAGGATGAACTTAAGCTTCATCCCAGAAAAGCCACACAGGGTGTGAACCAGGATGGGGCAGGAAGTGACCACATGAGTACAGCCCTTGGAACTTTTGGGGGGAGAAATAGTAATAGGCTCATAAAAATTATGCAAATGAAAAAGAAAATGAAGCAGTCACTGACCTTGGAGGGTTGGGGGGGGGGGTTCATGAAAGGAAACGTAAGTCTAGTCTACTGTATGACTCAAGTAACATTCACATGACATGATGTAGACACTGCATAGTAAGTTAAATAAAATACCTCATTTAACTATATTTTACTAATATAAGCCTTGTAGAGGATTTGTTCAATTCAGCACATATGTTAAGTTAAATTGTATTCTAAGGTTTCTGACTTCAGTATGCGTTAGTTTTAGGTTTTTGTTGTTGTTGTTGTGGACAAAAGAGACTGTTTGAGGAATGGAATCAGGGCCTGGGTGTTGGAGACACCCTAGTGCTGGCTCCAGTCTTCGGCTCGCGGGGCCTGGAGCTCATGACCAAGCGCCCCACAGCCCACGGGCTGCCTCTTCCGCCCCCTGCAGTGATGCCAGCCTTTTGAGGCCCTGCCCACTCCCCAGAGTGGCTCCCACCTTGACCGCTCTCTCATGCTCTGCCCACTTTCGGCAAGGTGTGGGGCCCGTTTGGAACGTCCACCTTCTTCCCAGGGCGACGTCCTCAGCTGCATGTTCTGCCCTGACGCCGCCGCTCCCCCTGTCCCCATGGCAACCCCGCACCTGCGTGGGCACTGGCAGAATTTCACACGGTCCTGTGTACTCGTGTGTTTCACGGCTCACGAACAGCTTGAGGCCCGAGGCCGTGCCTGGTTCCCAGAGCGCCCAGCTCGGCGTGGAGGAGGCTTTAACTGGGGCTGCTGAGCTGACCACTGGGGTCGTAACATCCCCGCTCTCTGTTCACAGTCTCCAATAAGTGGTTCCACGAACGGGGACAGGAGTTCTTGAGGCCTTGCGGATCCACAGAAGTTGACTGACGCCCTTTGCCGCCCACCCCCTCCTGGCCCCTCGGCCAGAGTCATCCTCAAGCGCAGCATGACAGACACTCGCACGTGCGCCTCCTGTCACGCAGCTCTTTGGAGGAGTTAGCGTTTGACGTGGAACGTGTCCTAGGCCGAGTCCCGAGTGTCCTGGGTCCCAGACCCTGTGGTCAGCCTGTGCCCCCTGCGGCCCCGAGGATAGCACTGGAGCTGCTGCAGCAAAACCAGACTGCTCGGCACCTTCCCAGGTGCCCTGTACCTCAGAGGTTTCGTGAACCAAAGTGCTGACTCCTTGTTTACATGATGTTTGTGTGCCATTCCTGTTTGTTGTGGCTTTAACCAAAAATAAAATGGCCTGCCCGGAGCCTTAAAGAGCCTTATTGGCAGTGTGTGTGGGGGTTGTTTTTTTTGTTTTGTTTTGTTTTTTTTAAAGACGTGTGGTCTTTTACCTGGCTTACCAGTACAGGTGAAGTCTACAGAGAGACACCATAGCTTTGCTTCAAAAGGTCAAAGCCACGTAGTGAGGGTTCAAGCCCAACAATCCCACTCCTCTGATACCAACTTTACTGTTGCAGTCAGGTTCGCATTGCTGGCAGAAACACATGACCCAGAACAGCTTGTGGGAAAAAAGTTTATTTTGGCTTACAGACTCGAGGGGAAGCTCCATGATGGCAGGGGAAAATGATGCCATGAACAGAGGGTGGACATCAGCTCCTGGGCAACATCAGGTGGACAACAGCAACAGGAGAGTGTGCCAAACACTGGCAAGGGGAAGCTGGCTCTAACACCCATAAGCACGCCGCCAACAATACACCACCTCCAGGAGGCGTTAATTCCCAAATCTCCATCAGCTGGGAACCCAGCATTCAGAACACCTGAGTTTATGGGGGACACCTGGATCAAACCACTACATTCCCATAAGCCCGCTCCCAACAATACAGTGCCTCCAAGAGGCGCTAATTCCCAAATCTCCATCAGCTGGGAACCTAGCATTCAGAACACCTGAGTTTATGGGGGACACCTGACTCAAACCACTACATTCCCATAAGCCTGCTGCCAACAATACACCGCCTCCAGGAGGCATTAATTCCCAAATCTTCATCAGCTGGGAACCCAGCATTCAGAACACCTGAGTTTATGGGGGACACCCGAATCAAAGCACCAGCGATGAATGACAGCTACAAATGATGCTACAAATACAGCCAACCTTGTCTTTTTTATTAGAGGTATTGATGAAAACGTCACTAAAGAAATGGCTTCTTGAGTACCACTAAAAGACGCAATTACATCATGAGGCTTACAGAAATCAGTACAAATCTGTTAAAGTGATTTTTTTTTTTGGTCCATTGTCAGCATACCTGGTGTTGCAGTCAGGTTCGTTTTGATGGCAGAAATCACCCACCAAGAACAGCTTGTGGGGAAAAAAGGGTTTATTTTGGCTTACAGACTTGAGGGGAAGCTCCACGATGGCAGGGAAAATGACAGCATGAGCAGAGGGTGGACATCACCTCCTGGCTAATATCAGATGGACAATAGCAACAGGAGAGTATGCCAAGCAGTGGCAAGGGGAAACTGGCTACAACACCCATAAACCCACCCCCAACAATGCACCACTTCCAGGAGGCTTTCATTTCAAATTGCCATCAGCTGGGAATGTAGCATTCAGCATACCTAAGTTTATGGGGGACACTTGAATCAATCCACTACACACGGTACAGTTTCTGCTGGTGCCCTGGTGAAGACAGGTAAGAGAAGGGAGTTGTAAAATTACTAGATGATGTAGTTGCTGCCTCCCAAACGTTTAAGGAGGCATCATTGCACAAGACATTAAAAAATGTGCTTCAAAGCACTAAAAATGGGTAATGTCATGGAGATTATTATCAGGACTGAATTTCATCAACACCAAGGGGTTAAGTCATTCCCAATTCCAGGTCTTTTTTTTTTTTTTTTTTTTTTTTGGTTTTTCAAGGTAGGGTTTCACTCTAGTCCAGGATGACCTGGAATTCACTGTGTAGTGTCAGGATGGCCTCGAATTCTTGACGATCCTCCTACCTCTCTCTGCCTCCCAGTGCTGGAATTAAAGGCGTGCGCCACCATGCCCAGCCTTAAATTATTCTTTTTCCCCCCCCCCAGGACTTCTTTAAAATGTTGATGTTTACTATGGTGACATCATTTACTTTGTGGGAGTAGGATGGCTAAGCCTAGGCTGAATGTTGAAAGATTTTATGGCTTATGACATGTTATCAAGTAATTTATGTTTTTATTTCTTTTTGCCAGAACCTGACAATGAAAACTCATGTCAATATTTAGCAATTCTAATGCATTTAACAGCTCATTTGAATAAGTTCATCAGGTTTATTCTAGTCTTTCTTGTTAGTCATAGACATTTTTAGGTTTTTGTTCATTGTCTTTGTTTGTTTGTTTGTTTTGTTTTTCAAGGTAGGGTCTCGCTCTAGCCCAGGCTGACCTGGAATTCACTATGTAGTCTCAGGGTGGCCTCAAACTCACAGCGATCCTCCTACCTCTGCCTCCCGAGTGCTGGGATTAAAGGCATGCGCCACCACGCCCGGCTGTTCATTGTCTTTTTGAAAGTTCTTTTATATCAGACTTATCAAGCTTTTCTTTCTTTACTTACGCTTTTTTATGTCGTATATCCTTCTATATTTCCAGATCATATTTCCAGTATCTTTTAAAACCTACACAGTCCCTTTTTAAGATATATATATATATAGTTTTTGGTATGTAGTATGAAGTAAAAGACTATTTTAACAATGTTTGTGAGCTGGGCGTGGTTGTGCACACCTTTAATCCCAGCACTCGGGAGGCAGAGGTAGGAGGATCGCTATGAGTTTGAGGCCACCCTGAGACTACATAGTGAATTCCAGGTCAGCCTGGGCTAGAGCGAGACCCTGCCTTGAAAAACAAAAACAAAAACAAACAAAAAAAATTAGTGTAAGATAGGTTTATGCTACAGTAAATAAATAACCCTCGAAAAAATAATCCTCAAGTTTCAGGGGATTAATATATAAAAGAAAGCAAAAGCCTTGGGTTGGGCTGGAGAAATGACTCCATGGATAAGGCACTTGCTGCACAAGTGTGAATACCTGAGTTGAGATTTCCAGAACCAGGCTAAGCCAGATGCTGTGGTGGGAGCATCCGTAATGTTAGTGAACCTACGGCAAGAAGGGACGTGGAGACAGGAAAATTTCCCCAAAGCTTGTGAGCCTGGTAAGCACCCCTAGACAAAACCCCTAGCAAATAAGGGGTTTATAAGGGGTCATTATTTTTCTTATTTGATTAGGAAGGGGCTGCATGAATCTGTATAGTGGTGCCTTTAATCAATTTTAGAAAATTATTAAGCCATTTTCTCTTTTAGTAGTGCCTGTGTTCCTGTTGGAACTCTGTTGAAATACGTAAAAGAGGGCTGGGGAGGTGGCTTAGCAGTTAAGGTGCTTGCCTTCGAAGGCTAAGGACCTAGGTTCAATTCCCTAGTACCCACGTAAACCAGACACATAAGGTGGCACACATGTCTTAAGTTAGTTTGCAGTGGCTGAAAGCCCTGGCGTGCCCATTCTGTCTGCCTCTTCCTGTCTCTCTCTCCTTCCCTTTCTCATAGTAAATAAAAAAAATATTTTGGGCTGGGGAGATGGCTTAGTGGTTAAGGCACTTGTCTAGGTACCCAGGTTGGATTGCCCAGAACCCACATAAGCCAGGTGCACATGGTAGCACATGTGTCTGGAGTTCCTTTGCTGTGGCTAGAGACTCTGGCATGCCCATTCTCTCTCATAAATATCTAAAAGTACTAAAAAGAATATGTAAGAGAGAGCACGATACTCTTGTTTCTTAACCTTTATGTTGTTTAGACCTATGCTGTATCTTCAGATAATTTTACCACAGCCTTACAGTTTTCTAATTGTCTCTTCTTTCAAATACATCTAGCAATATTTAAGTATTGTTTCCATCTCGTTTTCTCCTCTATTCTTTTATTTTTTATTTATTTACAAGATAAAGAAAGAGAGAGGGAGAGAATGGGCGCTCCAGGGTCTCTAGCCACTGCAAACGAACTCCAGACACATGCGCCACCATCTGGCTTATGTGGGTCCTAGGGAATCAAACCTGAGTCCTTTGGCTTTGCAGGCAAGTGCCTTAATCACTAAACCATCTCTCTAGCCCCCTCTCTTCTTTTTGCTTTGCGAGCAAGCACCTTTAGCCACTGAGCAATCTCTCCAGCCCCTGGTACATTTTTGGTTGAGTGCTCAGCATTGAACATTCCAAAGGCTGTGAATGGGGATAACTTCCTACATGGGGCTCATATTTTCCTCTACTAGGCAGAGGAGACTTTAATTCTAAGGTGACTTAATTCAGGCCGAGTAGTCCTTCTGGCTTAGCTTTAGTTGTCCCTGGCAGAGACTGTCCTCTGGAGATTGTGCATTGAGAGCCCATGGTGATGACTGGATCTGCCCTCATTGGCAGTTCCTCGGCCCCCAAACTCATTCTACTTCTAGCAATTTTGAAATTTGAATCTAAGGCAGAGGTTTTCTGCTTAACATCCATTGATGGCGTCACAGATATTTCGTGATATATGCTGCTGCTTGGCTTTAGTGATTGGACAGGGCATAAAAGTTGGTCTGTTATAATTCAGCCATAGAAGTCTATTAATTTTGTGACTTAAAAAATTCTCTTTTGTGGGCCAGAGGGATGGCTTAGCAGTTAAAGCGCTTGCCTGCAAAGCCAAAGGACCCAGGTTTGATTCCTCAGGACCCACATAAACCAGATACACATGGTCGCGCAGGGATCTGGAGTTCGTTTGCAGTGGCTGGAGGCCTTGGTGCACTCAAAATCTCTCTCTCTCTCTCTCTCTCTCTCACACACACACACACACTCTCTCTCTCTCTCTCTCTCTGCCTCTTTCTCTGTCAAATAAATAAAAATAAAATTAAAATTCTCTTGTGTAAAATAAAATACAAACTCAAAAAGCCTTATCTTTGGTGTCTTCCTTTGCTAACTGGTCTAATAAGATATTCCGTGTTCATTTGAACATTTCTTGCATTAAAAGGAGTCAGCCCACAAAATGGCCTGGATACCCATGACTTCGCAGTACCTGGCACTACCTACACAAGACCAGTGTAATAAGAGGAAAAGGTGATGACATCAAAATAAAAGAGAGACTGATGGAGAGGGGGAGGGGATATGATGGAGAGTGGAGCTTCAAAGGGGAAAGTGAGGGGGGAGGAAATTACCATGGTTTATTGTCTAGAATTATAGAAGTTGTCAATAATAAAAAAATATTTTTTAAAAAGGGGGGGAGTCAGCCAGTAAGGCATCTGCCATGTGCTGGGGGCGACTGCTCGTGATCGCCAGCCCCGTCCTGGGAGACGCGGCGTCCTGGGAGACGGGCAGGGCTGCTGCCTTAGACAGCGCAGTGCTACCAGCAGTCCTCATTCTCTGACCTGGCTTGGTGTTACCAAGTCGGCTGTGGCGGCCAAGAGCAGCTGAGCGTTCCGGCTGGCGTTTGGTGCAGTTCCAGGGATGCTGCAGCCTGGCCTGCCGCACAGCTGCTCCTCAGAGCAGTCAGTGAAGCCGACACAACAATTCAGTCATGTCCCCGCGATCACATGACGACTCACTGCTGGTGAGCAGAAGGCCTGGGAGTCAGACCCTGACCTGGTAGCGTCCCACAGCCTTGACTCTAAACATGGTGTCTTAGGTCCATTCAACAACTATTAAAGGTCTGATGGGAGAGAAAAGGAAAATAAAATCCTGTAGTCAAATTCCTCAGAAGGCAGAGGCAGGAGGATTGCTGCAAGTTTGAGGCTAGCCTGGTCTATGGCAAGTTTCAGACCAGAGCTATATAGCAAGGTCTCAAAAAAGAAAGAATTTAATATAATTTTGTCCCACCCTATTGCTCCCATACTCAGTGCCACTTCCTACAGGAAAAACTGTTTCAAATGTCACTGTTAATTCTGTCAACCATAAATCATGCACCCATTTAGTGCTGTTTCTTGAGTTTTCTACTTTGTAAAATTGAGAGAAATTCATTTAACTTATATTCACTCTCTCCATTACACGTCCCCAACCCTGTCCCTTTTTTTTAAAAAAAAATGTGTTTATTTTTATTTATTTGAGAACGACAGACAGAAAGAGAGAGAAAGAGGCAGAGAGAGAAAGAGGCAGAGAGAGAGAGAGAGATAATGGGTGCACCAGGGCCTCCAGCCACTGTAAATAAACTCCAGATGCATGCGCCACCTTGTGCAACTGGCTTACATGAGTCCTAGGGAATCAAGCCTCAAACCATGGTCTTTAGGCTTCACAGGCAAGCGTTTAACTGCTAAGCCATCTCTCCAGCCCCCTCCCCCCGTCACTTTTGGAGTTACATTGTTTATAGTCCTCTTGCTTGCCGGGCAACCTAAGTCTCTATTTTGTTTGATGGATGGTATCTCTGACATCCTAGAATGTGAGACGACAAGGTAGACCTGCATCTGACCAAACAGTTGATTACTATGGTCAGCCAAGGAGACAAATGAAAGTTCACTAACACATGCCCTTTCCCCTCTGTTTCTGTCAGTTTTCCTCTAGGCTTTGTTTCCTTACCCATGATAAATTGCCTTGAATATCTGAAAATCCAAATACTATGTTTCTTAATTTGGTTTCATAAAAAGGAATCTGTATCTTGTCTAATAAAATAATTTAAAATGTAATGTATAACCCCACCTCAAAAAAAAAAAAAAAAAGAAAAAAAGAAAAAAAGAAAAGAAACCTCACTTTAAAAGCCGAGTGTGGCAAAATGGCCCGGCTATCCATGACCTTGAGCATGACAGTGCTCTTGCTGTCATCCCTTGACCTCCGTAACGGACTGAAATCTCTGAAACTGAGGCAGGAAAAACCTCCCCTCCCTTAAGTTTTTCTTCAAGTATTTTGAAGAGATGAATATACTGGAATAGCAAATGACCAAATTACTGAGTGAGTATATCAACTATTATGGAGAAAGTGTTTAAGAAATTAAAGAGATTATAGACACCTAGAGACGAAGACATGAGAAATGAAATATCTTCGGATTTTGAATTTTCACCTTGAGCAAAGTTCTCTTTTGAAAATTACACTGATATACAAAAAGGGGGCACTGCCTTGACTCTCAGTTGTCCATTGACTTAAATCCTGTGTAAATGTAACCTGAATTGTGTTTTTTTTTTTATTCAAAAAACTTTTCACGTTTATTTACATACAAACAGTTATTGTAAGAAAACATTTCCCCACCCTAGTTAATATTGACAGATGTCTTCCACTATAAGCAAAACCTCAAAATACAAACCTAAATGACTTATATGTCCCCCCACATCTCCCCTAATCCCGCTGTGCCCAGTAACACAGGCCTGGTTGTTTCTCCCCAGCTTGCCTCTGCGGGCAGAGAAACCAAAATTGCAGAGGTACCAGTCACCATAAGATGTCAGAGTTCTCTTTAACCTTTTCTGTTCGTCAGATCACAGGAAGCAACCACTGAGCCTCAAGAGTTAAGATCTTGTTGGTTTGTTTTGTCAAAATAATTTTTAAAAAATATTTTATTTATTTATTTGAGAGAAAGGGGGGGAGAGATTGGGCATGCAAGGGCAAATGAACTCCCGATGCATGTGCCATCTTGTGCATCTGGGTTACATGGGTCCTGGAGAACTGAACCTGGGTGCTTAAGCTTTGTGAGCAAGTGCCTTAACCACTAAGTCATCTCTCCAGCTGCAAAATAATTTTTATTTATTTGCAAAGAGAGAGAAAGAAAGAGAGAGAGGGAGAGAGCACGGACATGCCAACACCTCTTGCCATTGCAAACAAATTCCAGGTGCATGTGCCACTTCGTGCATTTGGCCTTACATGAGTACTGGGGACTTGAACCTGGGTCATCAGACTATGCAAACAAGCACCTTTACCTGCGGAGCCACCTCTCCAGCCCCTGACTTGGTTTTAAATGTCAGTATCAATAATTTATCAAGCTGGGCGTGGTGGCGCACGCCTTTAATCCCAGCACTTGGGAGGCAGAGGTAGGAGGATCGCCGTGAGTTCGAGGCCACCTTGAGACTCCATAGTGAATTCCAGTCAGCCTGGGCTAGAGTGAGACCCTACCTCAAAAAAACAAAAACAAAAAAAAAAAAAAATTATCAGTTGAATTTTCATGTTTGGGTCCTGCAAAGCTGATTTACAAAATTTTCTAGGTACAACCTCATCTAAATATGAAAGCTCTGGCCTGGAATGGCATGAGCCCCCAGTGACACGCCCCCTCCAGCAGGCTGCTGGAGACTTAAGCAGGAAGTTCAACCTTAATAAAAAATGCGTGACAGTGACCTTGGGACAACTCAGAAGGTATCATGGTGATGGAAAGAAATGACTGCAGTGCTCGGTACTGCAATATCTCTATCACACCTTCCAAGGCTCAGGGTCTAATGCGGAAGAGGTGGCGGAAAGAATATAAGAGCCAAAGGAAGGGTAGGACTCCATACAACATGCTCCCTCCAGACACAAAATGGCCTGGATATCCATGGCCTCACAGTGCCTGACACTATGTGCACAAGACCATCATAAGAGGAGGAAAAGATAATGACATCAAAATAAAAGAGAGACTGATTGATATGGGGAGGGGGTTTGATGGAGAATGGAATTTCAAAGGGGAAAGTGGGGGGAGGGAGGATATTACCATGGGGTATTTTTTATAATCATGGAAGTTGTTCATAAAATTATGAAAGAAAAAAAAAGAACCTGGAAGCACTGGAAAAAATTTTTTTAATGAAGATTTATTTTAAAAAATGCCTGAGGCGTTTGGGGACATACATTTAGACTATCATCAGGCATTGCAAGCAAGCCATCTCTCCAGTCCCTTAAGCACTGTTTTTGTTGTTCATTTTCTTGAACATCACCAAAGACTGGGGGGGGGGGGGACGACGGGCAGAGCAATTTGATTCTCATTAGCACTGTAGGGATCTCCTCACTGCCCTGGCTGTCTTGAGCAAAGTGACTCTCAGTCTCATAATGACTCTCAGTCTCACAGTTAGCCAGACTACCTCATGCCCACACCAGTGGACATGGACATGGTGATAATCACAGTGACCTGCCTCTGCTCCTCCCAGGACATAGACTGAGCCAGAGCCGTTCAAAACTGTACCAGAGGATGATGATGATCATCATCATCATCATCACAAATTTGATGAACTCTAGATGACCTTGCAACCCTTTCCATATTGGCCAAAGGGACAACACTTGCCCAGGTGATCTGCAGAAGGGACTGTCCTGACTGGGGCTAAGTACCAAGGCCATGCTAAGAGGTAAGGTCGCGTTGGTCCAAACAACTGGCTGTGATTGGTTCAAATGGTTGTGTTTGGTGCAAGCACTCCTTCGCCTGTACCTCAGGCGGTCCAATAAAAGTCATCTCTCAAGGGATCTTTTCTCGCCCGGTTTTGGCAGTGCAGGTTGAGCTGGTAGCACATAAGAAAGAACCCCAGGGGCCATGGCAGCAATCAAGACAAGAGACTCAGAGTGACCACGCTGCCAAAAGCCTCACAGAGACGTCCACACTAGAGGGCGCCATCTGCTGCCGCATCCTCTAATACAGCTGCCCGGGACCAGCCCGAGGCTTTGGGGAGAGGTTTCTTAACCTCTGTAAAGATTCTGAAGGCTTTCTGAGCAAACATTTATTTTTGGTAAAACCTTTGGGGTTAAAAGAGGAAAATCGTAGGAAAAGGCCTTGCATTATGTGGAAGACCCCAAGTTTTATGGTTTTTTCGAGGTAGGGTCTCACTGTGGCTCAGGCTGACCTGGAATTCACTATGTAGTCTCAGGGTGGCCTTGAACTCACGGTGATCCCCCTACCTCTGCCTCCCGAGTGCTGGGATTCAAGGCATGTGCCACCACGCCTGGCTTGGACCAGCATTTTGTTTATTTTATGTTTTTGTTTGTTTGTTTTTCAAGGTAGGGTCTCACTCTAGCCCAGGCTAACCTGGAATTCACTAAGGAGTCTCAGGGTGGCCTCGAACTCACAGCAATCCTCCTACCTCTGCCGCCTGAGTGCTGGGATTAAAGGCGTGCGCCACCACGCTCAGCTCCACGTTTTATGTTCCTAAGACACTTTTCAGCCCTTCTGAAAGCGCATTTGCTGTGAAAACGGTTGGCTGCTCCCAGAGGCCTGTCTTCTCCGATCTTGCTCCCTTCCCTAAAAAGTCAGTCTCTCTCTCTTCCTGTGCTTGTAGCCAACAGAACCTCACAAAATAAACTCTAAACGCCTTTTGTGTTCAGGTTTACAGCTGTCTTCCTGGTTTTCATTTCATGAATGAGCTACTCGAAACCTTGTGGTCTACTTACTGCCCTCTCAGTTCCCATTCTTTGACTCATTCTTCATGTTTTTACACAGCGTGCCTGCCTCAACAAATCCCCTGAGAGGGTCCCCTGAAGTGAACTGGGTGCCCCTCGTGGCCACGTCCAGAGCAGTGCTCAGGGATCGCTTTCCTTCCCAGTGTCCCTTGCTGCTCCTGCTCATCCCATGTTACCTCTTCCCATTTTTCTTTCACCTTCTGTTCTTTCAAAAAAATTATTTATTTATTTATTTATTTATTTATTTATTTATTTACAAGCTGAGAGAGAGACAGAGAGCATCTTGTGGGAGGAAAGGGTTTATTTTGGCTTACCGACTCATGGGAAAACTCCATCACAGCAGGGGGAAACGATGGCATGAGCAGAGGGTGGAATCACCCCCTGGCCAACACAAGGTAGACAATAGCAACAGGAGAGTGTGCCAGACACTGGCAAGAGGAAGCCGGCTATGATTCCTATAAGTCAGCCCCCAGCAATGCACTGCCTCCAGCAGGCTCCAGTTGCCAAATTATCACCAGCTGGGAACCTAGAATTCAGAACACATAACTTTATGGGGAACACCTGTATCAAACCTATCACATTCCACCCCTGGTCCCCAGAAACTGATAACCATACATGATGTAAAATGCAATGCATTCAGTCCAACTTTAAAAGTCCCCATAGTTTTTATCAATCCCAATGATGTTCAAACATACCCACATCCAAGGTCTTTTAACTGGGCAGTAATAAATTTAAAAAACCCCATAATGGCACAGAATAAACATTCACACTACAAAAGATGGTACTGAGCATAGCAAAGATATACAAGATTTAAAACAACCAGGGCAAACACCAAACTCTGTAACTCCAAGTCTGACAACTCTAACCAGTGACAAGTCTCCAAGTACAATAATTCTAACCAGTGAAAAGTCTCTGGAGTTCCAATTCCGCCCCTCCAGCTTGGCTACTCACAGTTCCAGAAAACTTCACCCGGTCCTGGCAGCTCTCCTTGGCAGCCATGCCATAGTCTGGCATCTCCATTGGGTCTCCACTGCAACCCACAGTTCATCCACATGGCTCCATCAGGCCTCCATGCATATAATCCAGCTAGCCTACTGCCCATGGCCACTTCCAAAATACAAAAAACAGTGTTGCAAATTCAATGACCCTCTCTTTCCTGCATTTGTTATACTCCATAGTACCAGGTGGGCTGCCAACTTGTTAATCCAGGGGGCATAAGGCAGACTTTGAAGAACAGGACACTGCTTCAGCACTCAGGCCCTTACTACAAGAGTCCACATTCTTCCTGCTGCTCCAATGCTGCTCAGCTGCCCAGTCTCACGGTTGTAATCTCTCATACAATTGCAGCTAAATAGGCAGCAGTTTTGGCCCAAAGATTTCATTTCTTTCTGTGGCATAACCCTCTGCTGACATCACTCCATTTGTACGCAATGCAACGCTGAACAAGTTCCCAGGACATGGGCATAACAGCAAGCCTCTCACACAAACTGTTTCTAGCCCAGTCCTAGCAAAGCGCTTTCTCACCCTCATAAGCCAAACCTCACAGTCCATAGTTCTTACTGCATTCAGGTCTTTCAGCTCTGACCAGAATAGTCCATCGAGCTGTACTTACAGCACTGCAAGGCGTCTCTTAAGCCAAGATTTCAAACCCTTCCACAGTCCACCTCAAATCAGTTCCAGTTGACCAAGGCCACATAGTCAGATTTCTAGCAGCAAAGATTCCACTTCTCAGTACCAATTTTACTGTTGCAGTCAGTTTCAAGTTGCTGCACAAAGAACCCAACCAAGAGCAATTTGTGGGAGGAAAGGGTTTATTTTGGCTTACGGACTTGAGGGGAAACTCCATGATGTCAGAGGAAACAATGGCATGAGCAGAGGGTGGATATCGCCTCTTGGCCACCCTCAGGTGGACAACAGCAACAGGAGAGTGTACCAAACACTGGCAAGGGGAACCTGGCTATTATACCTATAAGTCTGCCCCCAGCAATACACAGCCTCCAAATTGCCACCAGCTGGGAACCCTAGTATTCAAAACACATAAGTTTATGAATCAAATCATCATAATAACAGGTCAGAATTTATTTGTGGATACTTTTCTTTTTTCCAAAGCTCATCACTATGTACTGCTAATGCTTAAACCTTCGTTGTAGCTTTGTAAAAATTTCTTTGAGTTATCATTTTACTTGTATGTGTTAGAGACAGAGAGAAAGAGAGAGAGAGAGAGAGAGGAATAAGAAGGGGAGAGAGTGAATGGCTATGCTGGGACCTCTTGCTACTGCAAACAAACTCCAGACACATGTGTCACTTTGTGCATCTGGCTTTATGTGGGTACTGGAAAATTGAACCTGGGCTGGCAAACTTTGCAAGGTGGCCATTGCCAGATGTGTCCCTCAGGAACTGGCGGTTCCAGAATCATGAGCCAAATAAACCTCTTTACTTTACACAGTCAGTTCATATCACATTTTGCATTATATGATACTAATTGGATGAGTTACAACAAAGCATTCAGTAAGATACCATCCATGTAGATTTTCTGTTTTTCATAAACAGAACCATACATATTAGTCTACAGTTTGCTAATATTTCAATGATTTTTCCAGGCTGGAAAGATGGCTTAACAGTTAAAGGCACTTGCTTACAAAGCCTGATGGCCTGGGGTTCAATTCTCTAGTACTCACATAAAGCCAGATGCACAAAGTGGCACATGCATCTGGAGCTCCTCCAGAGGGGCAAGAGACCCTAATGTACCCCTTCTCTCTTAAGTAAATAAATACATATTAAAAATATTTTCCCATTCTAGTACATATAACTAATTATATTTAGTAATCTTATGGTATAGTTCAGTTTCATTTATAAACTAAATTTATAAAAAACAGTATGGGGGCTGGAGATATGGGTCAGTGGTTAAGTTGCTTCCCTGCAAAGTCTAACAATCCAGGTTCAATTCCCCAGGACCCACATAAAGTCAGATGCACAAAGTGGCACATGCACCTGGAGTTCGTTTGCAGTGGCTAGAGGCCCTGGCATGCCCATTCTATCTCTCTGTCTTTCTCTTTCTCTCTTTCTTTGTGTCTGTATATTTATGCTTGCAAATATATAAAATATTTAAGAAAACAATATGGGGTCGGGAGAGATGGCTTAGTAGTTAAGGCCCTTGCCTGCGAAGCTTAAGGACCCATGTTCCACTCTCCAGGTCCCACCTAAGCCAGATGCACAGTGATGCAAACGTGCAATGTTGCATATGCACACAAGGAAGTGCACACATCTGGAGTTCAATTGCAGTGGCTGGAGGCCCTGGTGCATCAGTTCTGTCTCTCTCCTCTTTTTCCCTCTTGCATAAAAGAGGCCAGTCTGTTGGGCTTGCTGAAAAAAAAACAAACAAACCCCAATACGGCATACTTTTTCTTTTATGAAGTTTATGTGTATGGACTGATAGAATACCTATTCCTATTTGTTCAGTTTATTTAATTCAATATTGCAATTTTAAGATTATCTGTGCTATTATGTGTATAGTTCATTCTTTTTCTTTCTTTTTTATTTTTATTTAATTTTTAATTTATTTATTTGGAAAAGAGATGTGAGGTGTGAGAATGGGCACACCAGGGCCTCTTGCCACTGCTAATGAAGTCCAGATGCATGCATCACTTTGTGTGTCTGGCATTACGTGAGTATCAGGGAATTGAACCCAGACCAGCAGGCTTTGCAAGCAAGTGCCTTTAACCATTGAGCAATCTCTTCAGCCCCTCTTTTTTTGTTTTGTTAATGTTGTCTGAACTAAGCATATAGTTAATTCTTTCTTCTTTGTTTGCTTGGTTTTCTGAGGTAGGGTCTCACTGTAGCCCAGGCTGACCTGGAATTCACTATGTAGTCTCAGGCTGGCCTCGAACTTATAGCAATCCTCCTACCTCTGCCTCCCAAATGCTGGGATTAGAGACATGTGCCAACCTGGACAGCTAGCTATTTCTGTTTTTTTTTTTTTAATTTTATTTATTTATTTATTTTGAAGGGGAGAAAGTGAAAGAGAAAGAGAGAGACAGGGAATGGGTGTGCCAGGTTTTCAGCTTTTGCAAACGAGCTCCAAATGCATGCATCACTTTGTGCATCTGATTTGACATGGGTACTGGGGAATTGAACCCTGGTCGTTAGGCTTTGCAGGCAAGTGCCTTAACAGCTGAACCACCTCTCCAGCCCAGTTCATTCTTTTTCATGCTCTGTGATATTTATTGGATGGCCATGCCACCGTCTATTTATGTGTTCTGTTATTGATGGACATTTGCCCAGTTTAAGCACGTAATGCACAACTCTGGTATAAATATTTGGTACTTGTTTCCTGTGTGATGATTGCTATGCAGTTCATGCATCAGATGAAATTCCTGGGCCGTGGCCACATTCTGCCACTTCCTCCAGTGGTCATGCTGTCACTCCTGGGCAGTGCGTGCGAGTCCCCACTGCGCGGCATCCTGAGCCGTTCCTTGCCTTTCTCACACTTGGGTGTCAGGACTCTGAGGATGATGACATCAAACCTCTTCACGCATTTACTGGCCACTTGGAGCTCTCCCATGAGTCTCTGGCCCCCGAGGTACTGGGTTGTTTTCTTGTGGGTGGGAATGTTTTCTGTGTTCTGCATATACACTGTCTGGTGGTTGTGCATGGTCCCCATATTTGGAGGAGTCCCTCGCCCATTTTCTAGTGGAGAGTTTTCCTATTTGTGGGCGGGAATGATTTCTACGGTCTGCAAATACGCTGTTTGGTAGTTGTGTGTGCGCCGCGTATGCACTGTCCGGCCGCGTGTCTCCCATGTACACGCTTTCTAGGGATGTGTGTGGTGCACATGCCTCCCCCTGATTTATGGCTTTCCTCTCTGCTTTCATTCATATTGTTGTTTGTTCATTTTAAAGAAATGCCATGCTTTCTTCCCAACATCACTCAGAAGAATCAGAACAGCACTTTTCTTTTCAGGTAGGGTCTCACTCTGGCCTAGGCTGACCTGCATTTCACTATGGAGTCTCAGGTTGGCCTTGAACTCACAGAAATCCTCTATCCCTGCACCCATGTGCTGGGATTAAAGGCGAGCACCACTAAACCTGGCTTAAAAAAATATTTTTTAAGTGTATTTAACTACTCATTTCCAAAATTTATAATCCCATGATTCATAATCTGAAAACATATGAAACAAGACTATTTCTTTAAACCATGGTTTCAGTAGCTGTGGGATTTCTACATAAGCACTTTATGAAATTCTAATCTTTTTTTTTTTTTTTTTTTTGAGGTAGGGTCTCACTCTAGTCCAGACCGTGGACTATAAATTGAAGCATTTTTCTCTCCATTTAAACCTCTGTCCTGCCACTTATTGTGGAGCACGCCTTTAATCCCAGCACTCAGGAGGCAGAAGTAGGAGGATCAATGTGAGTCCAAGGCCAGCCTGGTACTGCAAAATGACTTTCAGATCAGCTTAGGCTGGAGTGAGACCCAACCTCAAAACAAACAAACAAAAAAACTAATTTCATTCAGATTTTTACATTTGGATCAGATACTACTATTCACAATAAATCTTATTTTTGTGGAATTTTTTTATTTTTATAATTTTGACCCTTCTCATAAAAGTATATGCTGTATGTCACTTTTTTTTCCCTTGGTTTTTCACTCTAGCCCAGGCTGATCTGGAATTCACTATGTAGTCTCAGGGTAGCCTCAAACACACGGCGATCCTCCTACCTCTGCCTCCTGAGTGCTGGGATTAAAGGCATGTGCCACCATGCCCGGGTAGTTCTAATCATTTTTTGTCCTCTAATTGGACTGGAGGCCCACTCCATGGGAGGGAATACATCCCTGATACTGAAAACCTACAACAGGGGTAGTCATGAGCCCTAGGGGTGTAATGTCTGCTGCTGTCTGGCTAAATGTATATACAATGCTCATCAAACTGCCCAATAAACACTTGTTCATACCCATATATTAATGCTACTCTCACTTTTGATAGAGAACCTTCTCTTTTCAGATGGCAGTGACCATGGGATGACTCAGAAGGCATCATGGTTCTAGGAAGAAGTGACAAAGGAATGCTTAGCACTGCAATATCTCTATCACACCTCCCAAGGCTCAGGGTCCATTGCAGAAGAGGTGGCGGAAAGAATGTCAGAGCCAAAGGAAGGGTAGGACTCCTTACAACATGCTCCCCCCAGACACAAAATGGCCTGGATATCCATGACCTCACAGTGGCTGACACTACGTACACAAGACCATCATAATAGGAAGTGAAAGATCATGAAATCAAAATAAAAGAGAGACTGATTGAGAGATGGAGGGGATATGATGGAGTTTCAAAGGGGAAAGTGGGGCAGAGGGAGGGCATTACCATGGGATATTGTTTACAATCATGGAACTTGTTAACAAAAAATAAATTAATTTAAAAACTTAAGGATTTTCATGAGTATGTTCATAAGAGTCCTGCAGGGTTGTGTAGGGAGGTTGCCTTCCCCCCCCCCCCGAGGTAGGGTCTCACTCTAGCTCAGGCTGACCTGGAATTCACTATGTAGTCTCAGGGTGGCCTTGAACTCACAGCGATCCTCCTACCTCTGCCTCCCAAGTGCTGGGATTAAAAGCGTGTGCCACCACGCCTGGCTGAGTTTGCCTTTTAAAAAAGTATAATTCTTCTGGCTTTATCAGATCTTAAAGGTATTGTTGGGTTGTATTCTCTTCTATTTTCTGAAATAATTTGTAAAGTATTGGAATTATATTTTAGCTCAATCTTGATAGAACTCTCCAGTGAAGCCAACTGGGACTGGATTTTCTCTGAGATTTTTGTTTCTAACTTACTAATTTAATTCCTTTGTTTTTAAGTATATACTTTGATTCTTATAATCTTCTTCAGTTTGCTTTGAATTATTAGGTTTGTGGGAATTTTCCTGTTCATCCAAATTGTCTTCTTTGTTGGCACAAAAATGTTTACAATATTCCCCCACTATCCTTTTAATTACTTTAGGATCAACAATCTTTTCTAGCTTTCATTCTTTTATTGGCTAATATTGTACTTAGAAGCTACACATTTCCTGTTAAGTATTGCTTTAAGCTGTGTCCCACAATTTTGTTACACCATGGTTTTGTTTTCATTTAGTTCAACATGCTATTTATTTTTAAATTTTTTTATAAACTATGTTTTAAATTTTTATTCATTTGCAAGCAGAGAGTGATAGAGAAGACACACAGAGAGAATGGGCACACCAGTGCTCCAGCCTCTGCAAATGAACTCCAGATGCATGCACCACTTTGTGCATTTGGTTTTACGTGGGTACTAAGAAACCTAACGTTGGTCGTTAAGATTTGTACACAAGCAACTTAACCACTAAACCATCTCTCCAGCCTATTTATTTATTTATTTATTTTGGTTTTTCAAGGTAGGGTCTCTCTCACTCTAGCCCAGGCTGACCTGGAATTCACTCTGTAGTCTCAGGGCGGTCTCGAACTCACGGCAATCCTCCTACCTCTGCCTCCCGAGTGCTGGGATTAAAGGTGTGTGCCACCACGCCCGTCTTCCTTTTTTATTTTTTAAGATGAGGTCTTACTAGCATTCCTCAGCCTTTTGGCTAAAATCAAGTGTAGATAAGGATTTATGATGTTCCCCAAGCAGGAAGCAAGAAAGAACATGTTTTATTTTGTTTTAATTCAAATTTAACTAAATTTGGCTTAGTGCCTCTTCCCTGCTGAGCATTCGTGAGAAATGGACTATGGGTTATGAGTGGGGTTCTGTCTACTCCAAAGTTTCCAATGTAGAGGACGTTAACAGGTTGTCAAAAGTGGAAAGAAGTTTGTCATTCGTGGTTGTTGAGAGAGTGTGGGGGCGTTTGTCATGGCTGCAGCGTGTCCTGGAGAATGACCACACTCCGCGTCTGGACCATGCTGGGTTCATGCACCTGTGGGAGGCGGAGATCTTGGCTCTGTTTCACTGTGTCAGCCCATCACTTCGTAAGGGGAATTCTTTCTTTTTTTTCCTCAATTTTTATTAATATTTTCCATGATTATAAAAAATATCCCATGGTAGTACCCTCCCCCCCCACTTCCCCTTTGAAATTCCATTCTCCATCATATTCCCTCCCCATCTCAATCTTTCTACTTACATATATACAATACCAACCTAATAAAAGCCCTCCTCCCTTTCTTTCTCTTCCCTTTCTATCTCCTTTTTAACTTACTGGCCTCTGCTACTGAGTTTTTTCCTTCTCACACAGAAGCCCAATCATCTGTAGCTAAGATCCACATATGAGGGAGAACATGTGGTGCTTGGCTTTCTGGGCCTGGGTTACCTCACTTAGTATAATCCTTTCCAGATCCATCCACTTTTCTGCAAATTTCATAATTTCATTTTTCTTTACCGCTGAGTAAAACTCCATTGTATAAATGTGCCATATCTTCATTATCCACTCATCAGTTGAGGGACATCTAGGCTGGTTCCATTTCCCAGCTATTATAAATTGAGCAGCAATAAACATGGTTGAGCATGTACTTCTAAAGAAATGAGATGAGTCCTTAGGATATATGCCTAGGAGTGCTATAGCTGGGTCAGTGAATTCTTTCTTAAGGATGCTCCCTCAATGTGAGCTAAGTTCTCTTCTGTTTCCACAGATCACTCTAGAATCAATACTCCTCTTTTTCTCATTAGACATTCTTAGCATGTAGCATGGTGATCCTCCTACCTCTGCCACCACGCCCGGCAGATAATTTCCCTTGAAAGTGTTATAGGAAATAATTGAGTCACTGAGAGTAATCAGGCAAAACCCACTTCAGAGAGAGTGAGAGAGCCTTTATACACGCATACACATACCTCTGCTGCTAATGCCAGAACAGACAGAGGCCCCCAACCTTTCACAATCCTTTATTTGGATTTCCCCATGCCTGGAGAGGGGAGAGATTTATGATCTATGAGTGTAGGGTTCTGTCAAATCAGATTAACTATAGGTTGCTATCTCCCAAGATAAAGTAGTTATATACATCTAAAAGGGGTCCATCCTGGAGCGATAGAATTTTTGTGAGCACCATAAATTGTCTAAAGGACTCTGCCTTGCCGCAGTTTCAGGAGAGGGAGGTGCAACATCCATTGCTTCAGTGAAAAGTGCATTTGTGTATTTCTTACAGAATAGAATAAATTGATTACACCCCATCCAGACTAATACTGGCTAGGAACATTAGAAATATGATATTTCTTTAATAAAAGTATTTCCCAGAGTATTAGAGGCATACCATGATGCACAGATCCCTTGGCAAAGGCTGGCGAAATTCATGGTTGAAAGAGCCTATGTCACCTCTGTCCAGTCATTAGCTGGCCTCTAAGCTAACCAGAGCAGAGACTTCAGTTGCCACAAAGACAAAGAACTCATAGTCTGTAGTTTAGACCAGCAAACATCTCTACCAGCAGCAAGTCATGGGGAGAGGACAACAGGGAAGGCGAGGCTCTCAGAGCTCCCAGGTCAGACCACGTAGAATATGCCCAGTTGTCAACCAAATGAACAGGAGCAGGAAGACACGATTATTAAGGAAAACTCACACTGGAAGTCCAGACACTGGAATTACTAAACCGAGCACTAAGTCAGCCAGTAATAAATATCAAGGAAACAATGAACACACACGCACGCGCGTGCACACATGCACATACACACACCCGCGTGCACACACGTGCACGCATGCACACACAGGCACTGCATAAATTAAATAAAAATAAGAAATGCCTAAAAAAAAAGGAACCAATGACAACTGTGTCTATGGAACTAAAATACGGGAACTGTTTCTTACTAAAACGAGAATATAAATGACAAGATAGGAATGTACATAAAAAGAACCAAATGGAAATATTGGAGTTAAAATTTTAATGAAGTATAACATTATTAAAGGGTCTCACCATGAGATTCAAACTGACAAAACAAAAAAAATCAATGAAATTAAAGATATATTATTTGAGATTTCTCAGGCTGATTTGGGAGAGAAAAGAAGGACAGAACTATCTAAACTTGTGGGAAAGCACTAGATGCACAATCTATAGAGTGAATTCTGCCTTTCTTCCCTATCTGTATTCCTTCCTTCCTCCCTTCTCTCCTCCCCTCCTTCCTTTCCTCCCTCCATCACTTACTTTATCCCCTCTTTTCATTCCTTCTTTCCTTCCTTCCCTCCCCTACTCCCTTTCTTCTTTCCCTCTTCTCTTCTCCTTTCTTCCTTCCTTCCTTTATTTTCCTTCTTTCTTTTCTTTTCTTTTCTCTTCTCTTCTCTTCTTTCTTTCTTTCTTTCTTTCTTTCTTTCTTTCTTTCTTTCTTTTCTTTCTTTCCTGAGACAGGATCTTACTATATAGTCCAGGCTGGCCTTGAATTAGCTACATAACCTTGCAAATTTGCCTCATGAAGTTAATCTTCTCCTTGACAGATGCACCAAATTCATGAGATTTTAAAGTTTTGTTCTGTATAGAACACCATTTGAAAGTTCAAAGAAAAGTCACAGGATACAAAGAAATATTTGTGAATCATATATCTTATCTTGTATCAAAAATATGCAAAGAATAGCTGTAGAGATGGCTTAGCAGTTAAGGTGTTTGTCTGTGAAGCCTAAGAACCCAGGTTTGACTCCTCAGAACCTACAGAAGCCAGACGTACATGGTGACACATGCGTACAAAGTTGTTCATGTATGCATACAAGGTTGTGCATGCCCACAAGATGGCACACACATCTGGAGTTCGAGTGCAGTGGCTAGAGGTCCTGGCATACCTATTTTCTCTCTCTCTCTCTCTCTCTCTCACACACACACACACACACATAAAATAAATATTATAATATTAAATAAATCCACTATTGTATTATTTTGACCATTTCACTGTTTTTCAAAAGCACTTTTAAAAAGTCAGCTTTTGATTTTGTTTCTATGTTATTTATTTTACTATGGTAAATTATATATACTGTAACAGTCATCATTTTCCCCTTTGTGAGCATACAATTGAATGGCATTAAAAACATGCACAATATTTTGTGTCTGTCACTGCTATATTTTTGTTTGTTTGTGTGTCTTGAGGCAGGGTCTCACTCTAGCCCAGGCTGACCTGGAACTTACTCTGTAGTCCCAGGCTGGCCTCAAACTCACCGTGATCCTCCTATCTCTGCCTCCAGAGTGCTGGGATTAAAGGCGTGTGCCACCACACCCAGCCTGCTACCTATTTTTTGGCCATGCTCAACACAAGCTACTTTGTAAAACACTCTCCCCTCTCTTCCTTTTGCCTAGCCTCAAGTAAGTTTTGCTTTCTGCCTCTGCATCTGCCCGTGTTTGACACCTCAGATACCAGAGTTGCAATGTTTATTCTTCTTTGCCTGGCTTGTTTCATTAAATAGAGCTTTAGTGTGTGTGTGTGTGTGTGTGTGTGTGTGTGTGTGTGTAATGTACGTGTTTGTGTGTTTGCGCGTGCATGTGTAAAGGCCAGATGTTGACATTCTGTGTTGTCCTCAATTGCTGTCTTTCTTATTTCCTGAGACAGGTTCTCTCACTGACACTGGAGCTCGCCAATTTGGCTAGACTAGCTGACCTGAAAGTCCCCAGGATCCTCTGTGTCTGCCTCCCCAGCACCACGGGCATCCCTGGCTTCTTATGAGCGTGTTGCTGATCCCACCTCAGGTTCTCCAGGCAAGCATCTGCCAATTGAGCCATCTCTCCTGCACTCCATTAAGCTTTTTTTTTTTTTTTTCCTGATGTAGGGTCTCATGCCAGCTCAGGCTGACCTGGAATTCACTATGTAGTCTCAGGGTGGCCCTGAATTCTCGGCAATGCTCTTACCTCTGCCTCCTGAGTGCAGGGATTAAAGGCGTGCACCACCACGCCCAGCTTATTTTTTACTTACTTATTTAACAGAGAGAAAGAGAGAGAGAATAGGTGCATCAGAGCCTCCAGCCACTGCAAATGAACTCCAGATGCATGTGTCACCTTGCACATCTGGCTTACGTGGGTCCTGGGGAATCGAACCTGGGTCCTTAGGCTTCGCAGGCAAGTGTCTTAACCACTGAGCCATCTCTCCCGCCCTTCATTAAGCATTGTTTTGATAAGTCCATTTATGTCATAGCATATATAATTTATATCTCATTATGCCTGAATGGTGTTCCATTGTGTGTCATATGCAGTATTTTACCAGTTTGAGGCAGATAAGAGGGACCCACCTCTCCAGAGCTAGGCGCTGGTCACATGTTAACTACTATTGAAAATTCTGTCAGAAGTGTTATTAGTGTTAATAGATGCTTAAGTTCTTTTTTTCAAAGGTTTTATTTATTTATTTATTTATTAGAAACAGAGAGAGGAAGAGAGAATGGGCACGCCAGGACCTCTTGCCACTGGAAACGAGCTCCAGATGCATGTGCCACCAGTGTGCATCTGGCTTACATGGGACCTGGAGAACCAAACCTGGTTCCTTAGGCTTCACAGGCAAGCACCTTAACCACTAAGCCATCCCTCCAGCCCAATGCTTAAGTTCTTACTGTGAACACTCCTGATGTTCATTTTCCTTGGGGCCTGGGAGAATTTGATTCCCTAATTAACATCATTGGACGCTTTCCTCTTGACGCGGCTTGCCCTGAGCAAAAGGACTGTCCACTGAGTAGCCAGCCAGACTACCTTTATGCCAACATTGGGTCTTGACCACTGCCTGGAAGTCTAGAAAAAAAGCCACAACGATCATGCCCGAGTGCCCGGGACCCTCAGGAACAGCTTCAGTCAGGGCGTCTCACACGTCTGCACCGGGCCTTTGACTCACAAGCACCAGTAAACCCTAGATGACCCTTCAGCCGTTGCCACCTAGTCCAGAGAGGAAGCACGCAGATGGAGGTACTGCTGTGTCTGGTGCTAGAGACAAGGCTGTGGCTTGTATTTGCATACAGAGTGAGCTGTGGCTGGTCCCAACCCTCCTCTTGGGCTATGTGAGCAGGCTGCTTGGGTTGCCTTTGAGAGCTGCCCGGAAGACACTCTGGAGAGCTGTCTCCCTGGCATTTCAACATTAGGCCCTGTAACAGGCTTCTCTCCACTAATCTTTCCTTGCCTACTTAAAAACACTTTATTTGTTTATTTATTTGTTTATTTATATGAGAGAGAGAATGGGGGTGCCAGGGCCTCCAGCCACTGCAAACCACCTTCAGATACATGTGTCACCTTGTGCAGCTGGCTTACGTGGGGACTGGGGAATCAAATCTGGGTCCTTAGGCTTTGAAAATCACCTTAACCACTAAGCCATCTCTCCAGCTGAGCCCTGGCTGTTTTAAAATATTTTATATTTATTTATTTGACAGAGAAAAAGGGGGAGAGAGAGAATGGGTGCACTAGGGCCTCCAGCCACTGCAAATGAACTCCAGACGCATGCACCCCCCTGTGCATCTGGCTAACGTGGGTCCTAGGGAATCAAACCCTGGTCCTCTGGCTCTGCAGGCAAACGCCCCAACCGCTAAGCCATCCCCCAGCCCCTAGCTACTTTTAGTAGTGGAGGCTGAGCTGGTAAGATGACAGAAGAAGCAGTAGAGAAGGCCAGGCTGGAGCTCAGTGGCAGAGCACTTCCCTAGTATGCATGAGGTCCCAAGTTCGAGGTCTGGTACTGCAAGGAAAGAAAGAATTCACAGAGCTAGCAGAGCAGTGGCAGGGCAGGGACCACCGAGGGCTCCACAGGCCACACACTGCCTGACAGTTGAGGAGGCAGAGCTGGGTGGGTTTGGCGGGCCCAGCTGCAAAACTGGCAGCAGAGGTGGGGGTGTAGCTCAGTGGTAGAGCACTTACCCAGTGTATGTGAGGCCCGCAGATCAGCTCCAGGGCCTTCCACGCCCCACACAAAAGTGGCATCTGGCTGCTTGATAGCCTTGCAAGCAAGCACCTTTGCCTGCTGAGCCATATTGCCAACCCCTCATTTTCTTAGTTGATAATTTTTTATCTCCTATATTTGGAGATAAAATATCACAGGAAACATAAGATGAAGATGGTGTTGTTTTTTAAAATTAATTAATTTATTTATTTGACAGAGAAAGAGGGAGAGAGAGAGAGAGAGAATGGGCACGCCAGGGCCTCCAGCCACTGCAAACCAACTCCAGATGCATGTGCCACCTTGTGCAGCTGGCTTACGTGGGGTCTGGGGAATCAAACCTGGGTCCTTTGGCTTTGCAGACAAATGCCTTAACCGCTAAGCCATCCCTCCAGCCCTCAATGGTGCTTTTTAATTTTATTTATTTTCAAACAGTGGGGAGAAAGACACAGAGAGAATGGACACAACAGGGCCTCTTGCCACTGCAAACAAACTCTAGGCACATGTGCCCCTTTGTGCATCTGGCTTTATGTGGGTACCAGGGAATGAAACCTTGGCTGTCAGGCTCTGTAAGCCTTTAACCTTTAACCACTGAGCCATTTTTCTAGCCCAAGACTGTGCTTTAAGATGCAGATTCTTTGAACATGTGTAAATACAGGAGGAGGAATAGGAACAAGTGATACTTAGTTTTTATGGAAGCTTTTAAGAACTATTTATATTTAAAATATAATTTTATTGACAAATTTATAATTTATAGATAATATATACACATTTTCAATTATACTTAACTATAACATAACTTTTTAAATTTAAAAAATAAAATATTTAAATTTGATTTAAAATAAGATTTTAAAAATAAGAAAGGAAGTAACATATAGCATTGTAGTTAACATTCCTTAGTACAGATAAAATGAAAAAAATAAAATGACTAAAGTACATTGGCTTGCTGAGAATTTTACCTTGAAAAAGGAAAGAAAGAGCTGTTATTTTTCCCAGGGAAGTACTGGTCGCTAACATGTAGTGATAGGTACTTTAAAATCAAATTCAATTCCAGAAGCATACAGAGCTTCCTCCTGCTGACTACCAAAGCTGTAAACAGGCAGCTCATGTTTTCTTCTCTCCAGCTGGTGGTCTCACAGGGCCCAGAGACGTGACCCACAGCTGAGGAGAAACCCGTTCTGTGAGACAGGTTCTGCTCAAGCCCTCAAAGCTCAGATTTAAAACAAGTGATTCGATGGCTCAGTGGGTAAAGTACTTGCCTTGCAAGCAAGAGGACCCGAGTTTGATCCCCAGAGGCTGTGTAAAATGTCAGGGGTGGCACTGGGGAGGCAGAGACAGGAAGATCCCTGGAGCTCCCTGGCCAACCAGTCTAGCCTAGTTCCAGGCCTATGAGAGAGGCTATCTCAAAAAGATATAGGCTACATGCCTTTGGCCTCCACACACATGCACAGACAAATGCACAGGAAACTGCGCATGCACACACACACACACACACACACACATACACTTAAAAATTGCTTCTGCCGGGTGTGGTGGTGCACGCCTTTAATCTCGTACTAGGGAGGCCAAGGTAGGAGGATCAATATGAATTCGAGACCAGCCTGAGACTACATAGTGAATTCCAGGTCAGCCTGATCTGGAGCAAGATGCTACCTCAAAAAAAAAAAAAAAAAATTGATTTGAAGGGGCTGGGTTTGATTCCTCAGTTCCCACATAAAACCAGATGCACAAAGGGGCACATTCATCTGAAGTTTGATTGCAGTGGCTAGAGGCCCTGCTATGCCCATTCTCTTTCTCTCTCTAAGTAAAAATAAATAAATAAATAAATAAATAAATAAATTATAAAAATTGCTTCAGAAAGATGAGATATAAAAGGAAAACCATTTAAAATTTGGGCATCTCAGCCATGGCCCTTCCAGATTGAATTAAGTACTTTGTTTCATCATATACCAAATATCCTCACTTATACCTTTCTTGATAGTTTGTATATTGCATTGACATGTTAATTTTTTTTGTTGTTGTTTTTTGAGGTACGGTCTCACTCTAGCTCAGGCAGACTCACAGCGATCCTCCCAACTCTGCCTCCGGAGTGGAGTGGGTGTGCCACCATGCCCGGCTGACATGTTAAATTTTTTAGTCTTAAAAGAATTTAGGTTTTTAGTATTTATCTGTGGAATGAATGAGCAGCTTTATATTTTATAGTATAAAAAACTGCCCAAAATATATTTATCCAGCACTTAATAAAGAAGGCAGCAAGAAGTCAAAATTCATTAAGTACATCAAAAAGTTTTTAAAAGTGGGATCTTGGGCTGGAGAGATAGCTTAGTGGTTAAGCGCTTGCCTGTGAAGCCTAAGGACCCCGGTTCGAGGCTCGATTCCCCAGAACCCACGTTAGCCAGATGCACAAGGGGGGGGGCACGCGTCTGGAGTTCTTTGCAGTGGCTGGAGGCCCTGGCGTGCCCATTCTCTCTCTCTCTCTCTCCCTTTCTCTGTCTGTTGCTCTCAAATAAATAAAAAAAAAAAAAATTAAAAAAAAAAAAGAAATAGGTTTAAAAAAAAGTGGGATCTGTGGGTGCATCTCAATGGTGGAGTGTGTGCTTAGGATGTACAAGGCCTTGGGTGTAATACCTAATGCCAAAAAAAAAAAAAATGGAAGTTTTAAAAAAAATTAGGTTTAGAGGGCTGGAGAAATAGCTTAGTGGTTAAAGTACTTGCGTGCAAAGCCTAAGGACCCAGGTTTGATTCCCCAGGACTCATGTAAGCCAGATAAGGTGTAACATGCATCTGGAGTTCTTTGCAGCAACTGGAGGCCCTGGCACGCCCATTCTCTATCTGCCTTTCTTTCTCCCCACCTCTCTCTCAAGTAAATAAATAATATATATATATATATATATATATATATATATATATATAAATTAGGGTTAGAGATGGAAATCATGGTAAGGTACTAATCCAACTGTGTTACTTCAAGCACCCACTGCCCAGGTCAGTTATAAACAGAGGATGTTTATTTCCTACAGTCACTAAGGCTGGAAATCCAAGATCAAGGCATTGGCAGGTTTGGTGTCTGGGAAGGGTCTGTCTCTGCTTCCAGGATGGTGTCTTGTTTGCAGTCTTGAGAAAGGACAAATGCTGTGTCCTCAGGTGGGGAAAGGGGGAGCAAAAAGGATCTGAGTGCTAGGTGAAGTTATTTTTTAAGGGTCTAATCTCACTAATGGTCGGTTCACCTCCCAGTACTCCCTCTTCTTGATAATGACTGCACTGGCAATTACCTTTCAGTACGGATTTGTGGGGACACAACGTGGAAAGCATAGTAAGAGGTGAGATGTCTACTTGGGATTGTGGAATAATACAGATGGATAATTTAGGGGGTGTGTACCTCATGAAGCCATCAAGAACAGGAAAATGTTGGTAGGGAAAGCAGTTGGCTGATGTCATCGTTTGGATCTGGAATGTCCCCTAATGACTCAGGTGTTGAAGATTTGGCCCTCAATAGTGAGATGTTTAGAAGTGGGGCTTTTCGTAAGAGATTGCATCTGAGGACTCTGCTACTAATCTATTGATAGGTTCATAGATCATAATTTGATGTACTATTGAAAGGTGATGGAAACTTAGGAGGTAAAACCTAGTTGAGGAGACTAGATCCTTGGACACATGCCCAAAGGGGCCTGTATCTTGCTCTCAGCCCTTTCTGTCCTCTCTCTCCCTCTTTCTCCTTCTCAGTCTCCTGGAAGAAATATTTCTCACATTTGAGTAAAGAATAGTCTGATCTCAGTATATTTAGTGGGGGTTGATTTAGGGTAAGCTCTACTGGAATAAGGAATACTTACATCAAATAGTAACTCTCAGCCAGGCATGGTGGCCCAGGTCTTTAATCCCAGCACTCGGGAGGCAGAGGTTGGAGGATCGCTGTGAGTTTGAGGCCATCCTGAGACTCATAGTGAATTCCAGGTCAGCCTGAGCTAGACTGAGACCATGCCTCACAAAACAAAACAACAACAACAAAAAAATTAGCAAACTCTCTACATCTGAAAAAAAGTATGGGTTTATTCTTGTTTACACAAAGTACAACGTGGGTTTCCTCCAAGTAGTGCTCACTAGCTGTTGTAATTAGGCTCTTTTAACGGTTTTGCCTTTAAGTGACTACAGAAGAGAAAGAGAGGATCGAGCAGGCCCGTGGGGTACTTGACGTTTTTGTCCTGGAAAAGACACTGAACCCTTCCAATCATATCAACTTGCCACAGGCACCATGTAAGTTTAAGGCAATGGGGACATAGATTCTCATTGGTATGCCTTTTTGAAGCAGTAACTGTGAATCAGAAGAGGACATAAATCTTTGTGGCCCTCCACCATCTCTGTCACTTAAAGCTTGCCATTCCAGCCTTATTTCCATTCCTGATTAAAAAATAAAATACTCGGGCTGGAGAGATGGCTTAGTGGTTAAGCACTTGCCTGTGAAGCCTAAGGACCCCGGTTCGAGGCTCGCTTCTCCAGGACCCACGTTAGCCAGATGCACAAGGGGGCGCACGCATCTGGAGTTCGTTTGCAGTGGCTGGAGGCCCTGGCGTGCCCATTCTCTCTCTCTGTATCTGCTTCTCTCTCTGTCTGTTGCTCTCAAATAAATAAATAAAAATAAACAAAAAAATTTAAAAAATAAAATACTCACTTTGGGAAAGAAGACGTAATAGTGCATACAGGGAACAGTATCTTCCATGATTTGCTTGGGGAAATGATGACTTATGAGGTAATGCAAGGATATGTAGGAATTTAACTGTTCCAGACTGTCTTATAAATGTCTTGTCGTTTGTTTCTAGTTAGTATATCAACCCCAAACCTGCCTTATTGATGGGAAGTCTAATTTCTCTTTCGTGGGGCCTCCTGGGGGCTTTTGAACTGGGAATGAATCCTAGTGCTCATATAGTTACACTGGGAATGCACTGACATCTGAGGCAATCAAGCGCGTTTACAGCCTCCTGTGAGCCCAGACGGGATTAATAGTGATCTGATGCCCACAATGGGAAACAGGTGGCAGCTTCACAGTCAGAACAGATACTGATAAATGGCCAAATGCTATAAATCAGCCCAGAGGTTCAAGGGTTGTGCGATCATGGTATAAGAAACAGCATGTAGGGGCTGGCGAGACGGCTCAACAGCTAAGGCACCTACGAACAAGCCTAAGGACCCAGGGTTGATCGCCCAGTACCCATATAAAGTCAAATGCACAAAGTGGCACGTGGGTCTGCAGTTCATTTGCAGTGGCTAGAGGCCTTGGCATGCCCATTCTTTCTATTCCTCTTTCTCAAATAAATAAATAATTTACAAAAAATAAACAGTATGTAGAGGACTAGGAAGATGGCTCAATGGTTACCAGGCACTTGCTTGCAAAGCCTGCTAGCCAGGGTTCAGCTACTCAGTACCCACATAAAGCCGGTGTACACCATGGCACATGCATCTGGACTTTGTTTCTAGTGACAAGAGGCCCTAGTGTGCCGATGCTCACCCTCCCTCTCTCTCTCAAACAAACAAACTAACGAATAATTAAAAAAAAAATAAACCCAGCATGCGGAATAGACACATAGGAGGAAAAAGAAGCAACCTAGTCGGGATACAAAGACGTCTTCAGGTAATGGGGCTCGCAGTGAGGCGCCTCTCTTCTGATAGATTGCTTTAATACCCTTCTCCTCCCTCACCCACAGGCTTACTTTCCATTTGTCCTATTCTAGCCTGTAATTATTCCCACGATAGACATTCATTGTGTTTTATTTTCCTTGTTCATTTGCATCAATATCATCTTAATGAAAATTGTTTCTCCCAGTAGGCAAAATCTGCTATTTACCATTTTTGCATTTTCAAGCCCAGTGTAGTGTTAAGCACTTAATTTGATCTGCATTAAGTGAATCGTTGGCCAAGCATGATGATGGTACGTGCTTCCAACCCCAGCGCTTGAGTGGCAGGGGCAGGAGGCTCATGAGTTCCAGGCCAGCCTGGGATACACAGTAAGACTCCTGTCTCAGCAAACAAGCAAACGGAGGGTGAACTAAGGAATGGGAGCACTTGATTATGTGTATCATGGGCGACTAGAATATGCTGACAGACACTTGAGTTCTGTGCGAAGAGAACATAATTTCCAAAAAACATTATTTAAAAAGGAAGCCTCTAGCCGGGCATGGTGGCACACACCTTTAACCCCAGCACTCGGGAGGCATTGGTAGGAGGATCGCCATGAGTTCAAGGCCACCCTGAGACTACATAGTGAATTCCAGGTCAGCCTGAGCTAGAGTGAGACCCTATGCCAGAAAAAAAAAAAAAAAAAAGGAAGCTTCCTTTCTTTTCGAACTAACAGATGTTCAGGCATAGGAGGGACAACTGACCAAGGGAGTGTACAAAGCCATCCGCGTTTTCATAAGCTCAGCAGACTGCAGGAGTTCTACTGCACACCAGCTGCTTTACCAGGCTCAAGAGGGTTCATGGTTCGTACCCAAATAGCATGTGATCTAGTTGGATGTGATAGTCGTAGATGAGACATAGAAAGGAGTAAGTGCAAGGAATGGTAGAGAACGATTTGATGGAGGTCTCAGGTGCTCTGCTCAGGGAAAGGTGTTCAAAGACTGGATTCTTAGATGGTCAATAGGCCACAGCTTATTTGACTATATTTTCTTTCCATTAAAAGTACTTACAGGATTGAGCTGGAGAGATGGCTTAGTGGTTAAGGCACTTGCCTGCAAAGCCAAAGGACCTTGGTTCGATTCCCTAGGACCCATGTAAGCCAGATGCACAAGGTGGCACATACGCCTGGAATTCATTTGCAGTGGCTGTGGCTCAATATATATACATAAAATATTTGTTTTTTTGTTTTCAAGGTAGGGTCTCACTCTGGCCCAGGCTGACCTCGAATTCACTATGTAGTCTCAGGGTGACCTCGAACTCATGGCGATCCTCCTACCTCTGCCTTCCGAGTGCCGGGGTTAAAGGCATGCGCCACCATGCCTGGCTTTGTTTTTCTTTTTTTGAAAACATTTTATTTATCTATTTTATTTATTCATTTGAGACAGAGAGAGGGAGAAAGAGAGAGAGAGGAAGAGAGAGAAAGTGAAAATGGGCGCACCAGGGCCTCCAGCCACTGAAAACGAACTCCAGATGCATGCACTACCACGTGCCTCTGGCTTATGTGGGACCTGGAGAATCGAACCTGGGTCCTTAGGCTTCTCATGTATACGCCTTAACCACTATGCCATCTCTCCAGCCCTAAAATATTTTTTTAAAAATAATTACAGGGCTTGAGAGATGGCCTAACAATTAAGACGCTTGTTTGTGAAGCCTAAGGACCCAGGTTTGACTCCCCAGAACCCACATAAGCCAGATGCACAAGGTGATACATGTGCTTAAGACATGTGCACAAGGTGGTGCACACACCTGGAATTTTCTTGCAATGGCTAGAGGCCCTGGCAATTCTCTCTCTCTTACTCTCTCTTGCTCTTATAAAAAAATTTTTTTAAAGAGTAATTACATCATCACAGAAACCTATTTTATGCCCATAAGCTTGGGAAGATTTCAAACAAACTTGACTTTGCTGCCCTGCCTCAGGTGAGGAAAATCTTGTGCCAATGCTATGCCAGAGCTTTTCCTTAACCTTGGAAAGCATGACAGCCTCCTTCACGACTGATGAGAAGCAAGCTTCGGAAAGTCCCCGGATACTTGGGTAAGTCCCTTGGACTGCGCTGAACATTTGAGCCACAGTTCTGATTTGCTCCTTATTTTCCCTATGTGACCTTGACCTAAGTTCTTTGATTACTGAGAGATCCAGTTTTATCGTCTGAGGAATAAGGGACAAAATCTTGACCATACTTCAGCCTTGGATGTTATGAGGGCCCATGATGTAATGAAGCCTGTTGAGCAATCTGGGACTATATCGGTCATCTGGGACACTAGTGTCCATCCCGATTGTGATCAGCATATGATGTATAACGTTGCATGTGAATTATGTGTCTCTTGGATGTGAAAAAAGACACCTGAAAAAAGTCAGTTAAGGACAGAGGGTTAATTTTGCTCACAGTTCGAGGGTGTTGCTTATCATGATGGAGAAGGCTTGGTGGCAGGAACTTTGGACAGCTGGTCACGTCGCACCTCCAGTCAGGAAGCCAAGAGTTATGAATGCTGGTGCTCAGCTCCCTTACGCCTTTTTATTAACCCAGAACCTCAGCTCACAGAATGGTGCCACCTACAGGTAAGGTGGATCTTCCATCTCAATTAGTCTGATCCAGAAACTCCCTCAAGGCCAAGTCCAGAGCTTTGTTTTCTTCTGATTCCAAATTTCATCAGGTTGACAAGATTGACTGTCACATATTGTAATGAAAACACATCAAGGAGCACGTGCAGTCTTCATAAAGACGGGTTGTGTGGGAAGACGGGACCCCCAGCTGCCTAGAGTGTTCTAGACTCTTTGGGACTGGTGGGGGAATGAGGCTCAGCTGTGTTGTTTACTTTTCTTGTTGCTGTGCCCAGATGTCTGGTATGAAGTGACTTAAGGGAACAAGGGCTTATTTCAGCTTACAGAGCGAAGGTTCGCAGTCCGGCACAGGGAGGAAGGTACGAGGCAGATGGTTCTGTGGTGGCAGGAGTATGAAACTGAGACGCCTCCTCCCTCCTTGGCAGAATAGGAAGCAGAGCGCAGACAGAAACGGAGGGCCGACCTGTAACAGCTCAAGGCCCACCCTCAGTGACCCACGTCTTTCAAGGAGACGCTCCCTCCTGTAGCATCTACAACCTTCCAAGACAGGGCCACCAACTGGGGAGCAGGTGTTCAAACATACAAGCTTTAGGGGACATTTCACATTCATACCACAGCCGTCCTTCCTTTGGACAATGTTCAGATTCCATACAGGTTTGTCAGAGTGGTTGGACGGAGGGGATTTTCACAGCTTTCTTATGCAACCTCCTGATTGCTACCGTTTCCTTCCTTCCTTTTCTTCTCTTCTTGCTCTACATTCTTTATGAGCAAGATCAGCCAAATCTAACATTATTCATTTTTAACATTTTTGAAGTTATATGCTTATTAGATTTTAGTTTTAGGGGTTTTTAGTTGATTACATTTATAAGCATATTCAAATGGCTACTTTATGTAAACTAAGCTGACTGGTGATTAGTGACAGGAAGCCTTTTCTGCAACATTCACACAAATCCTTATCAGTTTCAGAGAGCCACAAAAATGAAACTTCTTGTCATTTATTGTCTTAGTTTTATCACTGATGTTTTATCTGTTGGCATCTGCTGGAGAATTAATGCTCTGTGTTCTGGGTGATCGATACTTCTGGATGACTTCCATAGAAGCCATTTTCTTCCTAAAATAAATAGCTTTAGTAGTTTTCTTAACTTAATATTTATTTATATATTTATTTTCAGGGAGATGGAGAGAAAGAGAGAGAGAGAGAGAGAGAGAGAATGAGCATGCCATGGCCTCTTACCACTGCAAATTAACTCCAGATGCATGCAGCACTTTGTGCATCTGGCTTTATGTGGGTACTGGGGAATCAAACCTGAGTCGTTAGGCTTTGCATGCAAGCACCTTAATCACTGAGCAATCTCTCCAACCTAGTTGTTTCTTCTTGATCACAGTTCTCAGTGACCTTTGGAACTAGAAAGTTTTTTTCTTTCTTTCTATGGACTTGTAGGGATAATAAGCAGCAAGAATTCTTGCTTGACAAATTTTGAATCACTTAGGAAACTGACAGTGGACAAATTGTGATCCAGCCACCTCACTCTTCCATCACCATACCTTGTATTCATGATGGACTATTTCATCTCAAACTACAAGACCAAATAAACGTTTCTTTCAGTTGCATTTGTAGGTAATTTAAAAAATATTTTTATTTATTTAACAGAGAAGGAGGGAGAGAGAGAAAATGGGCATGCCACGGCCTCCAGCCACTGCAGACGAACTCCAGACCCATGCGCCCCCTTATGCATTTGTCTAATGTGGGTCCTGGGGAATCGAACCTGTGTCCTTTGGCTTTGCAGGAAAATGCCTCAACCACTAAGCTATCCCTTCAGCCCTGTAGGTATATTTTTAATGAAAGACAGAGAGAGAGAGAGAAAGAAAGAACTGGCAAGCCAGGGCCTCCAGCCACTGCAACTGAACTCTAGACATTTGCACCACCTTATGCACACGCACGACCTTGTTCATGCATCACCTTGTGCGCCTGGCTTATGTGGGATCTGGGGAGTCGAACATGGATCCTTAGGCTTTGCTGGCAAGTGCCTTAACCACTAAGCCATCTCTCCAGCCCTTTTGTAGTTATTTTGTCACAGCAATGAGAAAAGTAACTGAGGCACATAGTAAATATATGGGTCAAGTAGGAATTATATCTGGCTATTTACAGGACAGTGTCAACGTTTAGACACATTTGATTTCAGTATTTCACACAACGCTAAGGAAGGAGGAGGTGACCTGGCACCGTTACAGTCACCCCTCACCACAGCAGGAGCCTGGTCCTTTCGGTGCCGCCATCTTGGTGCATGGCTTTCATTCTGCCACAAGATCGCTGTTTAGAGCTTTACTGAGTTTGAGGTTAGAAGCAGGTAATGGGGAGGAGGGAGGGAAGATAAAAAGATTTTACTCTAACCAGTTGCCCCCTTTTCATAAGCTTTCCTGCGAATCTCTCACCCCAACAGCTGCTGACAAATGACTTTACGGAAGCTGTGGTTCTAGCCAGGATGCAAGCGAGGTGGGAAGGCAGAGGTCCCCTTCTCCGTTCCGGAATGTTAGTAAACACAGTGAGGAATTCCTTGTCCGTGGAAAGGGTGGGGTGTTCCATGGGTAGCTGTCTCCTGTGGTCAATGCTACAATTTGACAGGCCTAGATGAAGGTCACATATGAATTTGTTACAGCCTCCAAACTTAACTGCATGCCTGCAGAATTTCAGGATAAAGTCTTAAAGCAACACATGAGTAAGTCAGTTAGTAATGCTTCTGTCTAGGGCCCTAAACATAAGCAGGCAAGGAGGGGTGAAGTGAGGCAGGCCACATTTTCCAGATGAAAGGGATCCAGCATCCTGCCTGTCACTTCAGTTTTTTTTAAAAAATATATTTTTATTGACAATTTCTATACTTAAAGACAACAAACCATGGTATTTCCCTCCCCTCCCCTTCCCCACTTTCTCCTTCATAGCTCTGCTCTCCGCCATATCCCCTCCCTCTGTCCATTAGTCTCTCTTTTAATTTGATGTCATCATCGTTTTCTCCTATTTTGAGGGTCTTGTGTGGGTATTGCTAGGCACTGTGAGGTCTTGGATAGCGAGGCCAAATTCTGTCCGGACAGTTGTATGTAGGGAGTGGTATTTGGTTTTTCGAGGTAGGGTTTCACTCTAGCCCAGGCTGACCTGGAATTCACTATGTAGTCTCAGGGTGGCCTTGAACTCATGGCGATCCTCCTACCTTTGCCTCCCAAGTGCTGGGATTAAAGGCGTGCGCCACCACGCCCGGCTTTGCTTGTCACTTTAGTTTTGACTACCCACATCCAAAGTCAGGATCAGCCAAAAGTAACCCCGGGGTGGGGTGGTTTGCACGCCTCCCACCTTCCCTCTCTGGGCTGCATGTCCATCTGGTGTCTGTCCATTCGTTTACTATTTGTCTCTCACACTATCCTTAGGCGCAACGCTGTGCACATCTGCACGACCTGCATGTGATGGTGTATGTGTGTGGGGGAGGGGATGGTGAGCCTGTGTCTGACCTCAAGAGTGATTCCACCCTAGACTGTATGTCTTCCTTTACATTTTTTTATTTATGTACGTGTGTGTGTGTGTGTGTGTGTGTGTGTGCGGTGTATACGTGCACACGGACCACAGCACATGTGTGGAGAACAAAGGACAACCTGGGGGTGTCTGTGCTTTACCTTCTTTGAGACAGGGTCTCTTGCTGTTGTAAATAAACCACAAAAGAATTAAACACTAGCCGGCCGAGAGCGTCACGTCTTCCCGGTTCTGCCTCCCGTTGTCATAGGTGTGCTGAGACCACAGATGCAGGCATCACGTTGCACCTGGCTTTTATGTGGGTGATGGGGAGTTGAACCAGAGCTGACAGTCTTTACAAGCAAGTTTCTTTAACCACCGAGCCTTATCCCCAGCCCCAGTTCTCCTTTTGATTAGAGTCTGACTGGTTTATAGTTTTACTGGAATGTTTGGGAGGCCTGTTGTCACACACACGCATGCGCACGCGACTAGAACCTCGAAGACTAGCACATCAGCAGCGCTACTCCCACTGGCTTTAGAAAGGGGGACAGCTAACTCCTCAGTCTTGTCTCAGCATTGCCACTGTTTGATGAGAAGGTCCTGTGCACACTGCCTGTGAGGATCCTACACCTCAGGGAACATATCTGAACCAGAAAGCACTGTTGTGATTGTATCAGGAGGCAAGAGGGATGATCTCAAAGCCCCTCTAAGCTAGCCCCTCATTTTCTACCCCATTTCTCCTGACTCACACTGTCTCTGTTTTCCTCCCTGCCTCTTCCACTTCGTTTTCCATCTAGTGCACGTCTGACGGTGGGATTATGTCACTGGCCAAAGGATGCAGCTTCTCATAGGTCAGGATGAAGTGGCTGGGAAATGTGGACCTTAACTTGAACAGGGAATCCGTCTTGCCCTCCTTCTTGCCCTTTCCTGTGGTAGTTGAGCCTCGGTTGCCTGCTTATCTGAAAGCTTCCATTCTGGGCACACCTGCCTTGAAATACCTCAAGTTCTACTTGTATGCCCCTTCCACAGCAGCCTACTCAGTCTTCTTTTTTAAAATCTATTTTTTATATTTTTATTTTTTTATGAGAGAGAGAGAGGAGCTCTCATTGGCGTGGAGCTCACCAATTTAGCTAGACTGGCTTGCCAGAAAACCTCAGGGATTTCCTCCCCAACCACCCTCTGCCATCTCTGCTTTTATTTCCTTAGCTCAGGAATTATAAGCACGCACCACCATGCTTGGCATTTTTAATTGAATTCCAGTCTTCATGCTTGCAAAAACACTACTGACAGCCATCCCTCTGCTCAGTCTTGATGCTGGTTCCTTATGTACCTAACCCCACAAATGGCTGAGCGTTTAGGAGTGTGGGTTCAGGAATTGGAAAGCCTGGGTTGTGCATAAGCATTGCTGCTCTCTGGCTGCGTGTCCTTGAATCCACTCTATATCGTCCCCAGCCATATTTACCCAGTTCAGGGGCCAGATAAGCTCGTTTAGGAGCAGGCCTGGGAAGATGCATTCTGGGTAAGTCTGAAGGCTACCCACGAGCTAACCTTGTCTTTTTTGTTCGTTTATTGCAAAGTTGTTAATTGTGGCATTGGAAGATTTTGCTCATTTGGATGATTTTGGGAGGGACATAATGTGGTATTTAATCATCTTAACTGGCAGGAAAAGGTCAGAGGTCAGTGGCTTCTAGCTCAGGGGTCTCTCAATCCTCAAGGCTAAATCTCTGCAGCCTGTTTTAAAATTAGGCCCAGCAGAGGAAATGGCTCTCATTCACTACTCCTAACATGGATGGATTAGCTCCTGATGGAAAGTCTTAGAACCACATGAGGTGTTCTTTCCCTTACCTATGCCAGCTTCCTCCCCCCTCCCTTCACGCACACCTCATTTCGCAGCTGATTCTGTTGCTCTGCACTTTAATACTTTAACCCAGCACAAGTCTCTCGAGTATCCAAGCTGGTTACTCTTTGGGAAAATGCAGGCTATAAAAGCAAAGAAGAAAGTATATTTTCAACCTTTTAAAATATTTTCACTTATTTATTTGAGAGAGAGGAAGAGGCAGATAGAGAAAGAGAATGGGCATGCCAGGGCCTCCAGCCACTGCAAACGGACTCCAGACACACGCATCACCTTGTGCATCTGGTTTACGTGGAACCTGGGGAATCAAACCTTAGGCTTCACAAGCAAGTGCTTTAACCACTAAGCCATTCCTCCAGCCCCAAAAGTATCTTTTTACACAGAGAGACCAGCATTTGGGGGGATGTACATATATGAACAGCTACTTTCAAAATGATGGAGTGCTCTGACGGAAGTGTGTATAAAGTGCTCTTAGGAGCCAGTGCAACCTGACCAGTCAGAGAAGGCTTCCTGGAATAGCTAGGTGTACATAAAACTGTCCTTTTTGGAGCTGGAGAGCTGGCTTAGCAGTTAAGGCATTTGCCTGCAAAGCCATAGAACCTCGGTTCGACTCCCCAGGACCCACGTAAGCCAGATGCACAAGGTGGTACATGCATCTGGAGTTTGTTTGCAGTGGCTGGAGGTCCTGGCATGACCATTCTCTCTCCCTCTTTCTCTCTGTCTGCCTCTATCCCTCTCTTGCTCTTGCAAATAAATAAATAAATAATTTTTTTAAAAACTGTCATTTTTCCAGAAGATGTCCCAGGTCAAACCTCTCTCCCTCCCGCTACAGTGTAGTGGGCCAGCAAGAGTCTCTTCCGCAGGATCCCTTGATGGGTACAGGAACCACATCCACAGTGTGGCAGAAAAGCATTCGCAGAAAACCACGTGGACTCTGAAAGCCAAAGACAGCTTCTTCCTGTGGGTAGACCTCCTGGGATGCCAGTCTGTGAACACCCCCTCCCAGCAGCCCTAAGATCCAATGTTTTCTAAGAGTGACATGCCTCTGCAGCCATCATTTCTGCCTCCCTTCCTGTCTTGAACTTCCTGTCTCCAGCATGAACACAATGCTTGCCTGGCTCTTTGTTCTGTAAATGCAACACTTAATTCTGGACCTGCCTGTCAGCTGGTGGTTAATCCCCAAGGGATGGGGAGGCCATTGTTTACCTATGATGGTTTTCTCCTTCTCACACTACGTTATATTGTTTTTACAGAGAGTGAGAGTGAAAGAGAGAGAGAGAATTGGCCCACCAGGGCCTCAGCCACTGCAATTGAACTCCAGACACTTGTGCCACCTAGTGGGCATGTGTGACCTTGTGCTTGCCTCATCTTTGTGCGTCTGGCTAACATGGGATCTGGAGAGTCAAACATGAGTCCTTAGGCTTTGCAGGCATACGCTCTAACCGCCAAGCCATCGCTCCAGTCCTACATTATTAATTTTAATAGATGAGAAGGTGACCATTCTTCATGCTTTCGAACAAGGTATGACTAAGGCTGGTGCATTACTCAATTAAAACCCACTGGAGTTTGAGAATTGAGCTTTAGAGCTGCGTTAGGGTATTGTGTGGTGACGTTCTTGAACATGGTCCATGCTGGTCTGCTCCTCAATGTGGGCTGCAAGGTCACATTGAATCAAACTTCAAGAATTTATACTTTTATAAAACACCAGAAAAATTCATTTTCAATTTAATTTTACTTTGTTCTACCCCACCCCTCTTTTTAAAAAATATTTTTATTTTTTAGAGAGGGTGAAGAGACAAAGAGGGAGGAAGAGGGAGATAATTGACATACTAGGGCCTCAGCCACTGCAATCGAACCCCAGATGCTTGTGCCACCTAGTGGGCACATGCAACCCTGCACTTTTGTCACCTTTGTGTGTGAGATCTGAGTTGAACATGGGCTCCACAGGCAAGCTTCTCAACCGCTAAGCCATCTCTCCAGCCCCCTACCCCTCTTTTTGAGGCAGGGTTTCACTCACTTAGACTAACCTAGAACTCACTCTGGAGCCCAGGATGGCCCCAAATTCACTGGTGATCCTCGAACTTCAGCTTCCCAAGTGCTGACATTCTACGCACAAGCCATCACACTTGGTAGTTATTTCCCTTGTAACATGCACTCACTGCACATTGTGCTGATTAAATCATGGTCATTGGCAGGTTCCTCTCCTTATCATTTCTTTTTTTGGAGTCTTTGAGCTTTTGTCTTCCAGATCTTCAAAACATATTTGTGAGGTTTTCTGAATAATAGGCATCCCATTGTACTGCAGAACACAAAAGAGGTATCCCCTTCTATCTAAGCATGCTTTGGTACCAGAGATACAACCTCCCTTTATTCAGCCCCACCCTGGCCTTCCCAACTTTCCATAATTACCATTCTACAATCAAGTCAACTTTTCTTTAGATATCACAGATGAGAGACAATGTGTGTTACTTGCCTCTCTGTGTCTGCTTGACTTCATGTGATGTAATTCTAATGCTTATCCTGGTATAGTGGCTACTGTCACCTGGTGCCTAGAAATGGAAGGAGAACCAGGGAGGGAAAGGGAATGGAACAGAGTCCCTTAGGGGACTTTTCTTCTGACACACAGTACCTTTTTATCACCTAACTCCTTAGCTGTCAGTCTCTCCACTGAGGAATAAAGATCCAGAGCCTTTTTTTTTTTTTTTTTTTGCCAACTGGTGTAATTTCCTCCTTGGATTAGGACTATTTCTTTATATTTTTAATGTTTTTTTCAAGCAAAGAGAGAATGGATACACCAGGGCCTCCAGCCAACATGCACCTGGAGTGCAAACGAACTCCAGACACATGCACTGCTTTGTGCATCTGGCTTTACGTGGGCGCTGGGGAATCAAACTCAGGTGGTCAGGTTTTGTAGGCAAGCACCTTAGCTGTTGAGCCATCTCTCCAGCCCGGGACTATATGTTTTTAAATTCCTTTATTACTTAATTTTAGCTAATCCTCTTAGCATATACTAATTGTACATAATAATGGATCACATAGTAACATCTCACATTCATGTAATGTACTTGATCAAATTCACCACCCATTACCTACTCTTGTTACCCCTCTCCTTGGCTATTTTTTTTTTTTTTTTGCACGTGTGTATGTTTGTGCATATAGAGGCCAGAGGACAACCTTGAGTTGGCATTCTCTGAGTAAACCATCCACCTCTTTTTGAGACAGAGCTCACTGGCTTGGAGCTCACCAATTAAACTAGATTTTCCAGCCAGAGAGCCTCAAGGATCCTCCTGTCTCCGCCTTCCCACTCTCGGGCATTTGATGTGGGTTTTATGAATTGAATTCAGATCCTCATGCTTGCAAGGCAAACAATTCACCAACTGAGTTATCTCCTTATTTCCTGGCTAAGCTATTTTTTTTTAAGAGAGCAACAAGGGGAGGAAAAAAAAAAAAAACACCTCAGGATCCCTAGATACAGCTATCACACCTTTCCTACTGACCATTCTCTACCCCAAACTGTACCAAATAACATTTAGATGTTATAATGCTGATTTAAAGATTTCTTGTGGGCTGGGGAGATTGCTCAGTGGTTAAAGGTACTTGCTTGTCAAAGGCCTGCCAGCCCAGATTCAATTCTCCAGTACCCACGTAAAGCCAGATGTACAAAGTGGTGCGTGCACCTAGAGCTCATTTATAGTGGTAAGAAGCTCTGGTATGCCCATTCTTTTTCAACTCTTTCAAATAAATAAAACAACACTTTATAGGAAAAGATCTTTTTCCATGACAGGGTTAGGCCACCACTCTTGAGGGTGACAGACAGCTCCCAAGAAATTTTTTCTCATTTTTAATTTTTTTATTGACAACTTCTATGATTGTAAACAATATACCATGGTAATTCCCTCCCTCCCCCACTTTCCCCTTTGAAACTCTGCTCTCCATCATATACCCTCCCCCTCTCAATCAGTCTCTCTTTTATTTTGATGTCATGATCTTTCCTCCTATTATGATGGTCTTGTGTAGGTAGTGTCAGCCACTGTGAGGTCATGGATATCCAGGCCATTTTGTGTCTGGAGGAGCACGTTGTAAGGAGTCCTACCCTTCCTTTGGCCCTTACATTCTTTCTGCCACCTCTTCCGCAATGGACCTGGAGTCTTGGAAGGTGTGATAGAGATATTGCAGTGCTGAGCACTCCTTTGTCACTTCTTCTCAGCACCATGGTGCTTTCTGAGTCATCCCAAGGTCACTGCCATCTGAAAAGAGAAGGTTCTCTAACCAAAAGTGAGAGTAGCATTAAGATATGGGTGTGAACATTAATAGAAGTATTTACTGGGCAGTTTGATGAGCATAGTATATACATTTAGCCAGACACAAGCAGATGTTACACCCCTAGAGCTCATGACTACCCCTGTTGTAGGTTTTCAGTATCAGGGATGTATTCCCTCCCATGGAGTGGGTGTCCAGTCAAATTAGAGGGCAGTTGGTTTCCCCTATAATAGATGTGCCACTATTGCACCCGTTGGCTCATTTGGCCTGGCTGGCCAAATATAAGGCTTGCAGTGTCCACTGTTGAGTATTTTCACTGGTGATTTCTCTCTTCTCTCTCCCATTGAACGGCATGCAGCATGGCTTTTTCCAGCTTTCTGTCAGCTGGTCTACATGGAGGAGGTTTTTAGCTCAGCTCCACCAGGATTTCTAAATGACTTTGCAGCCCAAGTATGTGGCATCCTCAGCAATAGCGTCTTACCATCTATTCCTAGTGGGAAACCAAGGGCTTTGGCAATGGCCTATAATGTTTTGGTAGCATCAGGGACTTCCATGGCCAAGAACTCACTGGAAGATATCTCATCCCTGTTACTGAAAATTTTCTAGTAACAATCTATGGCTCCTGTGTGTTCCATTGTCCAAAAAAGTAGGATTCCATATGACTTACTTATATCCTCTTAGATTTTCATTAGCCCTCCCTCCACCTTTCCTTTACTCAATCTCTTCCCCTGACCTCATTTAGGCCTTTTCACCCCCATTAATCTGTTCTTCTACTTACATATATATAATACCATTTTATTAGGCTCCCCTCCCTCCCTTTCTATTCCCTTTATAACTCCTTTCTAGGTTACTGGCTTCTGCTACTGAGTTTTCTTCCTACTCACACAGAAGTCCAATCGTTTATCACTAGGATCCACATATGAGAGAGAACATGCAACATTTGGCTTTCTGGGCTTGGGTTACCTCACTTAGGATAATCCTTTCCAGATCCATCCATTTTCCTGCAAATTTCATAACTTCAGTTTTCTTTACCACTGAGTAGAACTCCATTGTGTAAATGTGGCACATCTTCATTATCCACTCATCAGTTGAGGGACATCTAGGCTGTGGCTGGTTCCATTTCCCAGCTATTGTGAATAGAGTGGTAATAAACATGCTTCAAATAAGGTTTCTAACTTGTTCTCATTCGTTTCATTTGAGACAAAATGATGAACTATTGGACTTACATTATAATTCTTTACCTAGTTTGAGGTTAATGCATGACACCTTTTGATATAACAGCATCACAGGTTAAGGGGGGAAAACTTGGACAAAACTCTTTTACAGAAAGTCGGTTTTGGTGATTAAAAAAAATCTTTTACAGGTATTTTTGAGCAAGATTTGTCCTATTTGCTGTATTAGCGTTTTTAATTTGGCAGGTCGACACAGTATATTTAATATAGTGAAGAGCGGGCATAATGTGTAATTTTGTTCCCCAAAGTAAAGTAGGAAAAAAGAATAACCTCAAACCCAAACCAAGCACAGGGCACTGTGGGTTCCCAGAACATCTCACTCCAGATACAGAATACCGCGGCCAATCCTCGTGTCTCCTCCCCCTTGGCATGTGCACCGGAAGTGCCTCCCGGTCTCCTCAAGAAGCAATGGCGACGATGTGGAGGAAATGTTCTGCTGTGAGCCGAGCACGTGGGGAGCCCTCCCAGTCTCGGCTGCAGTGGGAGTCACGGCTTAGCTATACAGGCTGGAGCAGCGGCTGTGGAGAAGCTGACACTAATTATAGCTCACTCTCTGCCCTCAGCATACGGCCTTGGTGCTTCGTCATATTCTTAGAACAACTGCCGTTTCTTCATTTCCTCTCTTATCAGTGATTCACTGGAGAGAACATACCATTGTCACCACAAAACCATGATTCTGATGCCAAATCTTCTAGAAGCTGGATGCAAGATATGTGATAAATTATTTCCTTTAGACTTACTCACTCTATAAAAAAGTTATGTATTTATTTATTTGAGAAGGAGAGAAAGAGAGAGTGAATATCATCATGCCAGGGCCTCTTGCCACTGCAAATGAACTCCAGACGTATTCGCCACTTTGTGCATCTGACTTTATGTGGGCACTGGGGAATCAAACCTAGACCAGCAGGCTTTGCAAGTAAGTGCCTTTAACCACTGAGCCATCTCTCTAGGCCTTTGTTTGCTTTTGTTTGAGACCAGATCTAACTTGTAGTCCAGGCTGGCCTTGAACTCATAGAACTCATAGCAGTCCTCCTGCCTTAACGTCCCAAGTACGGGGATCACAAGTGTGGGCCACATGCCCAGCTCTTGTGGGCCTTTTGAGATAGCCCATCCCTAACTTGCAGTCAGAATTTGTTCATCTCTCTGACAACCACGTAGCAACCACTTACTTGGAATGTGTAATGTGCCGACTGATGTTTTAGACGCTGAAGAAATTGAAATGAATGTCACCATCAATGTTTCAGACTTTGCGGCAGCTTGGATTAGATGTCGCCCATAAACCCGTGTGTTTTGAATGCTTGGTTCCCAGCTGATGGCATTTTGGGAGGTGGGGACTTGCTGGAGGAGTTGTGTTTGGCACGCGGGGGGGGGGGGGGGTTAAGGAAGTTATAGCCAGTTCCCCCTTGCCAGAGATTAGCTCACTCTCCTGCTGCTGACACCACATGCTGTGGCAGAGGTGATTCCCTGTCACGGGGAGCTTCCCTCCAGACGGTAAGCCAGAATGACCACCTTTCCTCTCCTCAGCTGCTTTTGGTTGTCGCATACCCCATGAGAGGGCAACGACAACAGCCTTTGTGCAGATTAAAGTCCGAGGGCAGAACTGAGCAATGAATAAAAGAATCTGTCAATAGATGAACACACATTTCAGAAGTATTATGAAGGAGTTAATTACAATTGTGTAAAGGAAATTAACTGTGAAGGAGAAATTGGTGATCCTTCTACCTCTGCCTCCTGAGTGCTGGGACCAAAGGTGTGCGCCACCATGCCCGGCAGGAAAACCTCTTTTAAGATGGCATTTGGATGATGAGTCTATCACAAAGCGAGAAGAGTATCAGATGCAAAATGTCTAGGGAAGGGGGAAGCTTGCCCTCTGTACTCTAGCCAGTATTTCTTCCCATAGTTGTGTGTGTATGTGTGTGTGTGTCTGTGTCCGAGTGCATGTGTGTGTGTGTTTGTGTGTGTATGCACATGTGTGAAACCCAGACAGCCTTGGGTGTTCCTCATGAATACCATTTACTTTTTCTTTTTTTAAAATATTTTTTGAAGTGCTTCTTTTTTAAAAAAAAATATTTTATTTATTTATTTATTTATTTATCTGAGAAAGAAAGAGGCAGATAGAGAGAAAGAGAGGACGGGCACGCCAGGGCCTCCAGCCACTGCAAACGAACTCCAGACACGTGCGCCCCTGGTGTATCTGGCTTATGTGGGTCCTGGGGAATTGAACCAGGGTCCTTAGGCTTCTCAGGCAAACGCCTTAACTGCTAAGTCATTTCCTCAGCCCCCATTTACTTTTCTTTTTGAGACAGGGTCTCTCACTGGCCTGAAGCATACCAACTAAGCTAGACTGGCTGGCCAGCGGGATTACAAGCGTGTGCCACCATGCCTGGCATTTTAATGTGAATTCTGGGGATGGAACTCAAGTCTGCATGCTTGAGAGACAAGCACTTTACTGAGCTATGGTGGTTGTTTCAAAGGCCAAAGAGATTTAGACAGTGTCAGAAGTGTCACAGTGTGCCCCTTTGGATCCCGAGTCACTGTCACATCACCAGCCACACAGCACCCTGTGCAGGTGCCCACGCACATATCAGGCTTATCTCTGCTGGGGTAGGTATCTACTACTGGTCAGGCTGACCCAGACCTTCATCCTTCAACAGTCTGGGTCCCCATTCGCCATTATCTCCTGAGACCCTGTTTAACCCGCTTGTCCATTTGCCATTGCAGTTTTGCAGAGTACTGAAAACCACGGTCCCTCCTCCCCAGTGGGTCCACAGAGTGCCTTGTTCTTCCCCATCCCTGTGTAACAGCAACCTTGCCCCCTGTTCGCGATTGGGGTTAGTGGCCTTTGCCAGTCAAGTGATCCCCAGTATTGTTTCCTGATGATTTGTTGGCACGAGGAGCTCCAAGCGGCAGGGGAGCAGTCATGGCTTAAACTTCACTGGGAGTCTTTGCGTCTCCTCTGAGAGGAGCATTTTCCTCCCGGATCCAGGCCCCACTGAGCTGCTCTCCCAGGGGGTATGTTTTGCAATACTGGAAATGTCCTGTGTTGTCCAACATCTTTGCCACTTTTTCACGTGGCTGTTGGACACTTGAGGAGTGACTAGCATGAATGAGGAACTGAAACTTTAATGAAATTTAAATTTAAACAGTCACATGTGGGTAAATGGTTATCTTATTAGACAGTGCACTTGTAGACCCACAGAGCCCAAGAATGTAGAGAGGAAATAAGTCCTCCCTGTGAGTCACTACAGTCAGTGGGGTCATCAGCCCACGTAATATACATATCATGCTTATTGACTTGAAATTCACAGTGCATCCTGGAAGACCCTGTGTTTGCAGAGTCTCGTCTCTAAGCTGACGTCTTACCTGAATCTTCTACAGAACGTTCCTTTATTGTGTCAAGCGTCCAGTTTCAGGGTGGTGGACTTTGTAATGAGTCTTTTGGTCCTCTGCTCATGTCTCCAACCCCACATGTGTGTTCTGCTAAGTGAATCTCTGTGAGAAAGCAACACTATCTCCTCTTTTTTATATATTTATTTACTTACTTTTATTTGACAAAGAGGGAGAAAGAGAGAGGTCGAGAATGGGCGTTCCAGGACCGCAAGCCACTGCAAAAGAACTCCAGATGCATGTGCCCCCTTGTGCATCTGGCTAACGTGGGTCCTGGGGAATCGAACCTGGGTCCTTTGACTTTGCAGGCAAATGCCTTAACCACTAAGCCATTCCCCCAGCCCCAACACTATCTCTTCTTGGTGATTGAGCCTAGTGACCCTTGCCAGGAAAGGAATTTCCCGATGGTCTGTGGACGTGAGGATCTCGAAGAGGCAGGGGAACACAGTCATAGATTAAATCTCATTGAGTGTGAGGCAATGCCATATGGATCCCATGATGGTGAGTCAACAACTCTGCCTTTGGAAATGGTGTCGACCTAGGTGCTGGGGAAACTAGAGGAAACCTGTACCCAGTGTGTGCTGGTCTCAGTGAAAGCAGTTTCTACTTCTGGGTAGAAGGGGCCCAGTTTAGCTTCATGTAAAGGATCTCTATTATTTCATAAGTTAGGCGTTTGTTAGCAGATAGCTAGACTGGTTTTATTACACTATAAACTCCAAAGGGTGAGAACTGTGAAGATTCTGGGTGCTGCTAAGTTAAGGTCTTTTGGGATCCATTAATTGGTTCAGAGAAGCATGTCACACAGTGCAGAGCACTGCCCCATCCATTAACCCGGTAAAAGAAGCCCTCGAGGGCAGGGCAGGGCCTCCCTCAAGTTGTTTTTGGTTTGTAAGGCATTTTGTCAACTAGGAGAAAAGTAGCACAAAATGCTTTTGTTCTCTTGGAACACACCTAGGAGGGGCTTCGTAGGTCACATGGAAACTTTATGTTCGTAAGGACAGTGTTTCCTCAGTAGCTCTGCCATCGTAATGTTTAAGTGCTCCCGGTTTCTCACTATGGTTTAGTTTACATTTCTCTCATAACTAGTAATTTTGACCACCTTTTCATGTGCCCACTGGTCATTTGTGTATGTTTGGAGAAATATCTGTTCAAATCCTTTGTTCTTTAATTGGGTTGTTTTTATTGCATTGTGAGATATAAGTGGTCTTTATATATTCTAGATCCCCTATTAGAAATATAATTTGTGAATGGTTTTTTTTCCATTCTATACATTGTCTATTCAGCTTCTTGATGATATCTTTTCACTACATAAGTTTTGTTTTCACAAAGCCCAATTTATTCTTGTCTTTTGGTTGCTAAGAAACATTGTTTAATCCAAAGACTTTGATGTTTGATGCTGAGACCTTACTTAGACAGGTGTCAAGTCTTAGCCTGCCTGAGCTAAGGGTCTGAGCTTGGAGACAGAGGGGCGCAGTTCCCTGGACTCTGAGTTGTCGGCCGGGTGGATAGATGCAGAACTCTGCTTTGGTAACAGAGTCCCCTCGTGCTGCTGTCAGAGCATCAGGGGACATCAGGCCTTGTAGCACAGTTGTCCCCGTCATCTTAGCCGTTTTGCTAATGAGTGAGGTCCCAGAAACATTGCCTCAGATTGTCCGTTTAGTCACCAGGAGAGATACCAACACTAATGGGGGCATGGGCCAGAGGCATGGCTCCACACTTCAGCCTGCAGCAGCTTGAGGAGCTCTTTTAAGGACTCTGTTCAGGTGAAGATGGCTTACATGAAGTTGTGGGTTTGGGAGAGAATGTGGCTTTTTCGTTACTTCATTTGGAAGCACAGCATCCCTGCTGCAGAAAACTCTGAGGGTCCTCACACAGACTCGAATCTGCTTTGTGTCCTTTAAACTCTCCTGCAAATAGTCTCCAATTTCTCTTATGACCTCCACCTTGACTCGTGAGTTATTTCAAACCATGTTGCCTAATTACCAAATATTTGGGAGATTTTTCCAGATATAGTTGTTATTTACTTATATTTTTATTCTGTTATGGTCAGAGAACATTCTTTAAAAGTATTTTATTTATTTATTACAGAGAGAGAGAGAGAAAGAGTGTGTATGGGTGCACCAGGGCCTCTTGCTACTGCAAATGAACAACAGCTGCACGTGCCACTTTGTGCACCTGGTTTTATGTGGGTTCTGGGGAATCAAACCTGGACCCAAGCAGGCCTGCAGGCTTTGCAAGCAAGCACCTTTAACTTCTGAGCCATCTCCCCAGACCTCAGAGAACTTTCTTTGTATGATTTCAATTTACTTAAGCTTGTTGAGGTTAGGAGTATGGTGAGTCTCTAGTGAACGTGTCATCTTCATTTGAATATGTATTCTAGCTCACACCTTTAATCCTAGGACTGGGGAGACTAAGATACAAGGATTGATCCTCATAAATTTGAGGCCATCCTAGACTACTAGATTGAGGCCCTGCCTCAAAAACAAACACAAAACAAAAACAGTAAACAGTGAATATGTATTCTGCTGTGTTGGACTGAGCGCTCCAAAACGCCACCAGCTCAAATGGTTGCTAGTGTTGCTTAGGGTTTCTATAACCTTACCGATTTTCTCTGTTCTATTAATTACTCAGAGTGTCGAAGTTTCATTATAATTGTAAATTTGCTAATTTCTACTACTTTCTCTCGGTTTTTTTTAAAAATACCATAATGAGTGACAGTTTCTGTGAGGTCATGGCCTCACCAGCATTTGACACTGAACCTGTTTCTGTGTCTCACTGTTCTAGTAGGTGTTTAATAGCATCTCATTGTTATCTTAATTTGTAATTCACTAGTAACATGATGACTGGCACATTTTCCTATGCTTGCTTGCTATTATCTGTCTATCACCCATCTATATATCTTTGTCAGTACTGGGAATTGAACCTACAGCCTTGTACATGCTAGGCAAGTACTCTACCACTGAACTACATTCTCAATCCTTATCTTTATATCTTCTTTGATGAAATATCTGTTTGGATATTTTACCCATTTACGAAATTTTTTTACCTTTTATGGGCTGGGGAGATGGTTCGATGGTTAAAGACTTGCAATGCCTGCTAGCCAAGGTTCTACTTACGAGTACCCATGTACAGCCAGATGCATAATGTGGCCCATGAAATTTATTTTCAGTGGCAAGAGTCCTTGGCATACCCAAACTTTGTCCCTGTCTGCCTTTCTCTCTCTCAAATAAATAATGTTATATGTATTTTAAAAAAATTTTATCTTTCGGGGGCTGAAGAGATGGCTTAGCAGTTAATGTATTTGCCTGTGAAGCCTAAGGACTCTCCAGGTCCCATGTAAGCCAGACGCACGATGTGACACAAGAGCACAAGGTCATACATGCACACAAGATGGTGCACATGTTGAGTTCGATTGCAGAGGCTGGAGGCCCTGGCATGCCAGTTCTCTCTCTCTCTCTCTTACTCTCTCACTCTTTCTTACTGATAAAAATTTTTATCTTTTTAAATTTTTTATTAAACTATTTTATTTTAAAAATATTTTATTTATTTATTAGGGAGAGAGAGAGAATGGGCACATCAGGACCTCTAGCCACTACAAATGAACTCCAGACACATGCACTACCTAGTGCATTTAGCTTATGTGGATACTGGGGAATCAAACCTAGGTCCTTTGGCTTTGCAGGCAAGGCCTTAACTGCTAAGCCATATCTCTAGCCCAAACTATTTTATTTTTGTTAAATTTATTATTTTGTCTATTTTAATTGAGTTTTTTCCTTATGATCGAGATTTTTAAAATTTTTTTCTTTTTTCTTCTTTTTTTTTTTTTTTTTTGTTTTTTTGAGGTAGGGTCTCACTCTAGCCCAGGCTGACCTGGAATTCACTATGTAGTCTCAGGATGGCCTCGAACTCATGGTAATCCTCCTACTTCTGCCTCCCAAGTGCTGGGGTTAAAGGCGTGAGCCACTACGCCCTGGCTAAATTTTGCATTCTTAGTGGATGCACACCAGCTACTTTCTCATCGCTTGGGCAAATGACCCAACCAGAAGCAACTTAGGGAAGGAAAGAATTTATTTCAGCTTACAGTCCCAGAGGTCGGAGTCCATCAAGGTGTGGAAAGCACGGCAGAAGCAGGGAATCGGTGTCGCGACGTCACATCCACAGGGAGGAAAGCAGAGCTGCTCACCCAGGGCTCTCCTGTTTCCACAGTCCAGGAACCCAACCCGCAGAACGTGCCACTCAGTTACGGTGGGCCTTCCACCCCCATTAACTGAATCAAGATGATCCCTCACGGGCATGGCCCGAAGCTAACCCAGCCTAGGTAATCCCTCCCAGGTGATTCTAGGTCCAGTCAATTTGACAATGAACATACACCTCACATGACATGATGGCAATTATTCAAATGACAGAAGGGAGGAATTAGAAATATCTTGTTGGGCTGGAGAGATGGCTTAGTGGTTAAGTGCTTGCTGGTGAAGCCTAAAGACCCTGGTTCAAGGCTCAGTTCCCCAGGACTCACGTAAACCAGATGCACATGCTAGGAGATACATGCATCTGGAGTTCGTTTGCAGTGGCTGGAGGCCCTGGTGCACCCATTCTCCTCTCTCTCTGTCTCTCTTTCTCCCTGTTGCTCTCAAATAAATAAGTAAAATAAAATTAAAATAAATCACAAAAAGAAAATATTGTGTTATTATAAGGTACTTCGATGAATGTAAAACAATCGTGTTATTTGACAGTGGACTTGGATTTATTGTGTTTTAAATATTGTGCCAATCTCAAGGGTACCCATTAAGAAGTAAAGAAAAGTGTAACTGTTCTGCTGAGGAAGGAGAAAGCACCAAAGACGAAAAGGCTTGAGTAACACCTTGAAGCTCATAGAAGGAACAGAAGATAACAAGGAACAAAAGCAAGGAATAGGCCGGGCGTGGTGGTGCAAGGGCCTTTAGTCCCAGCACTGCGAGGCCGAGGAAGGAGGATTGCCACGAGTTCAAGGCCAGCCAGGGCTATAGAGTAAGTTGCAGGTCATCCTGGATTAAAGTGATGTTCTGATTCAAAAAGCTTACAAAACGCAACAAGTAAACAAATAGAAAACCATAGCAATTATGGCAAATACTAATTTACAGTCACTTTGGAAGATAGTTACCCAGTTTTTCACAAATTTAAATACACTCTTCCCGTATGATCTAATACCCACGCTCTGGTACTTCCTGACACAAAGTGGAAGCTTATACCCACACGGAAAAGTGAGTGCTGATGGTTGTAGCAACTTTATTCATTTCTGAACCCTGCTTGAGAGCAAGACACCCCAAGGGGTGTCTGGGTAAAAGCTTGCAAGTTTATACAATGAAAAGTATTGAGCAATACAGACAGCTGAGCTCCGAAGTCACACAGAGACACAGGAGGAGGCTTCAATGCAAACCAAGTGACACTGGCCAATCTGAAAGGCTACATAACATGTTCTAACTCCATGTAAGCTGTTTTGGAAAAGTCAAGACTGTGGAGAGAGCTGGGTGAGCTAACGCATGCCTATGATCCCAGTGCTCAGGAGGCCAGACAGGCCAATTGCCAAGGCATAATGGCTAGCTAGACTAGACAAATCCACCAGTGAGTGCTGGGTTTAGTGAGAAACTTTCTCAATAAAAAAGAGTAATTGAGGAAGATACCTGACATTGACCACTGACCTTCACACACACTCGCATGTGCGCCCACCCACATACAAGCATTGCATACATACACATACTACATGTATACTCATGCAAAAAAAAAAAAAAAAAAAAAGATCACAGAAAAACTCCAACGCCAGAGAAGAGAAACACCCCAGTGTGTTTGGCATTGGTCAGGGGAACCCATGAGGCTCCCAGAACAGCACAGGCTACCCAGGCTCTTGGTTGCCCACCAGAACTAGATGGTGAGATCTGGTTGCTGGAGACGCCACAGGCTTTGGTTGCAGGGCACTGGGAGACTAAGCTGGAACGGAGCTGGAAGCCTCCTTCCTGGTGCCTCCCTGTAATAGTGCTGGCAAGTCTGCTGGGGAAGAAAAGTGACCGGCAGCCGTGACCAGCGGTGAACCCTGAGGGCTACACAAGCAGCCAGCCAGGCAAGATGTGCTCACGGGGGCAATGATGGCGTGACGGTTATGGGGGTGACCAAAGATGGATTTGAGGCCCACTCTACAGGAGGTTAATTCATGCCTAGTACTGAAAACCTGGTCAGGAGCCTATGGCTTGGAAGGTCACAGGCCCAAGGGAGGAAGCTTCTACTGCTGTTTGGCTAAATGGATATGTTGTGTCCACCAAATGGCAACTCTAAGTCCTTATGGTTTAGCCTATAGAGTGACTTTTTTTTTTTTTTTGCCTATAGAGAAACTTCACTTTTCAGATGGTGATGTGCTGAGAAGAAGTGGCAGTTAAGGGCTCAGCACTAAATGAGACATTTCTAACTCACCCACCAAGGCTCAGGGAACACTGTGGAAAGAATGCAAGAAGCAGAGGACGGGAGGAGGGCTTTGGGACACTGTCTTCCAGACAGGAAGGGGCCGTTGGCACTCACGACCGCACAGCAGTTGTTGCCTGCACGAAATTGGGCTAATGAACATATCATATGAAGGAAGCAAAAAGATTTTAGAAATAAAAAGATTATAAAATAGCAGAGAGATTAGTTAGAAAGAAAGAGTTCTTCATTAGAAGAGGTATGGGAAGGAAAGATGAAAGAAAGTAATGGGAGGAGGGAATTATGATTAACACATATTATGTACATGTAGGAAAATTGTTGATAAAACGTTTAAAAAGTAAATAAAAATAAAGCCATGTTTGAATTCTGGTGGTGATGAAAAAAGCAAAAAGATGAGTGACTGCTAAGGATGGTAGATCACGGGGACGTTTCAGGGAAGTGGAAGTGACAGGAGGGCTGTAGGACACTACAGAGTGTGTCAATGTCACTGAACATCCCCAGTGCGTGCTCTAATGCAGACCGTGGACTTTTGTCATCCTTATGTGTTAAGTATAGCTCATTGACTCACATTTATACTGTGGTCTGGGGATGTATTAGTGGGGAGACTGTGTACATGAAGGGAGAGATTGTATAGGAACTCTGTACTTGGGCTAAATGGATTTTGCTGCAAGCTAAAACTGCTCTAAAACCATAAGGTCTAGTTTAAAAAAAGATTTAAAAAAATTTATCTTCCAGGGGAGAGAGAGGGGGAGAGGGAGAAGAAGGGGAATGAATATGGACACTCCAGGGACTCCAGCCACTGCAAATGAACTCCAGATGCATGTGTCACTTTGTGCATCTGGCTTTACATGGGTACTGGGGAATTGAACCTGGGTCTCTAGGCTTTGCAGACAAGGGTCTTAGTCACTGAGTCATCTATCCAGCCCCAAAATATTCTATTTATTGATCTATTTGAGAATGAGAATGCCAGGGCCTCTTGCCACTGGGAAAAAAAAACAAGTCCAGATGCATGTCTCACTTTGTACATTAGGCTTTACATGGGGACTGAAGATTCAAACCCAGGTCCTTAGGCTTTGTAGGCAAGCACCTTAACCACTGAGAAATCTCTCCAGCCCTTTAATCTTTTTTTATTTGTTTGTTTTTAAAATATTTTATTTATGTATTTGAGAGAGAGAGAGAGAATGGGCATGCCAGGGCCTCTAGCCACTGCAAGCGAACTCCAGACACATGCGCCATCTTGTGCATCTGGTTTATGTGGGGTCCTGGGGCATAGAACCTGCATCTGTCAGCTTCACAGGCAAGTGTCTTAACCATGCAGCAATCTTTCCAGCCCTGATTTTTTTTTTTTTTTGAGGTAGGGTCTCACTCTAACCCAAGCTGACCTGGAACTCACTCTGTAGTTTCAAGGTGGTCTTGAACTCTTAGTGATCCTCCTACTTCTGCCTCCCATGTGCTGGGATCAAAGGCATGCACCACCATACCCAGCTTGGGAAGACTTTTTGCTTCAGTTTTAAAGATTGTTTCTCTAGGCATAGAATTCTGGGTTGATTTTTTTTCAATTGTTTAAAGGTCTCACTCTATTGTCTTCAAGGTTCATTGCAAGAACTCCAAAAACACTCAAGTCCCTTCCTTCTATTAATGGCATAGTATCTGCGTGTGTTTCAAAGCCGTCAGGAGGTGTTCAGTACAGCTGCAGCATCGTAGGCGAAAGCCATCGTGCACAAACAGGTGAGGCACGTGAGCGTTTTGGAGGGAAACAGCGCCTGAGAAGCAGTCGGGTGCTTACATTTCAGTGACATGGACTGAGAACATGAGTTTGCACATGCAAATTCACAATTTGCTTTTCTCTGGTGTGAGTGCAAGTGGTCATGTGTGTGAGTGTGGGCACACATGTGCCACAGCTCATGTGTGGAGACTCGAGATCAACTTCTCTGCTTGGGGCAAGGTCTCTCATTCTCCCAGGCTGGAGCTGGAGCTGGTTTGCAAGCTCCTGGGAACTTCTGTCTCCCCGGCCCATCTCACGGTAGGTATGCTGGGGTGACAGAAGCCCGCGACAGCTTTTCTGCGGGGTCTAGAGTTCTGAGCTCAGGTGCTCGTACGTGCATGGTGGGTGCTTTATTCACTGAGCCATCTCTGCACCCTCTTGTGTTTTGTTCTTTGAAACTTTCCGGAACTTTTTGTTGAACACAGAGATGTGGAACTCACAGATACATAGGCCAACTATAACTCATGAAAACGTCTGCTGCAGTTCTTTGTCTCTCAGTGAGTATCATTTCTCTTGCTGTCTACTTGGGTTATAGTGTATCTAGGTGTGATCACACTGTATCTAAGTGTGAGTTGGGGGGTGTAAGAGGAGTATATTCATCCTATTTGAGGGCTATGAAATTCTTGAATCAACATACCTTTATTTTTTTTAATTTTATTTATTTGCGTGTGTGTGTGTGTGTATGGGCACACCAGCGTCTCTTGTCACTTCAAATGAACTTCAGATGCATGTGACACTTTGCATCCAGCTTTACGTGGGTACTGGGGAGTCAGACCCTAGTTGACAGGCTTTGCAAGTAAGCACCTTTAACCAATGAACCATCTCCCCACACCCCACACCCTACACCCCTATGTATCTTTATAAAATATTTATTATTTTTATTTATTTATTTATTTGAGAGCAACAGACAGAGATAGAAAGAGGGAGAGAGAGAGAGAGAATGGGCACGCCAGGGCCTCCAGCCACTGTAAATGAACTCCAGATGAACTCCAGATGCATGCACCCCATTGTGCATCTGGCTAACGTGGGTCCCAGGGAATCAAGCGTCAAACCGGGTCCTTAGGCTTCACAGTCAAGTGCTTAACCGCTAAGCTGCCTCTCTAGCCCCATATGTGTCTTTATTTTTTCTACACTTTTTTATGAGAGAAAGAGAGAGAGCAAATTGGTGCACCAGGGCATCCAGCCACCGCAGTCGAACTCCACACACGTGGGTCACCTAGTGCGCATGCACGACCTTGGGCTTGGGTCACCTTGTGCGTCTGGCTTACGTGGGTTCAGGGGATTTGAACATGGGTCCTTAGGCTTTGCAGGCAAGTGCCTTAACCACTAAGCCATCTCTCCATCCCCTCTTTATTTTTTTTTAATTCTTGGCTAATCTGTTTATTCTTTCTTTTTGAAAAAGCTTATATTTATTTCCTCCTTCTGGGATTCTAGTCATATGAATGATAGACAGTCTGCTATCATCCCACAGCTCGGGGTGAGATGCAATGGGTACCATGGTTGTATTTGCCCCTCGTATTTCTTCTTTGTGTTTCAAGTATTTCTTGCTGCCCTATCTCCTGGGTCTCTGATCCCTTGGCTCTTGTTTTAGTCCATTTGTGCTGTTATAAGTAAATGCCTAAGGCCGGGTAACTTATGAGTAATAACATTTCATTTCTCACAGCTCTGCAAGGCAAAAGTCCAAGATAGAGGTGTTGAGGGCTCCACCTATGCTTCATGGGTGGCACTTGGGCACTGTGTTCTCATGGGGCAGAAGGGATGGAAGGGCAAGAAGAGCCTAGCTCCTTCCCTCCAGATCCTGCTCAGGAGGGAGCCGCCCTTGCTCCTCAAAGCCTCCTCACCTCTGAATTCTGCCACACTGGGTCTTAGGTCCTAGCACCTGACTTTCGGAGGCTAGAGTTCTCTTTACATTTTTATTTCTGGCATTTCCTTTTGACTTTTCTTATGATTTCCAATTTCTTTTAAAATCTGTCATGTGTTTTTATATGTCATGCTTTTCCCATTTAATAATTAGCCTTACTAATCATAGATACAGCCAATTCCCCATTGAGTAGTCCAGAGATCAGGGCCATCTTGAAATAATTTACTTTTTTTTGTTTGTTCACCTCATAATTTTACTGAATGATTACATCATATGTAATATTACATAAGATAATGATATAATAGTATTTTTTTGAAATATTCCCAGTTCTTCTAAGCAATCAGTGTGGGCAGTTTGGTCACTGTAGTTAATATATGACCTTGGTTTTGGTTTTCTCTTGTGTATTTACTTTCAAAAAAAAACACTTTTTGTTTATTTATTTGAGGAAGAGACAGGGAGAAAGAGAAAGAGAATGGAGAATGAGTGTACAAGAGCCTCCTGCCACTGCAAACAAATTCCAGATGCATGTGGCACTTGGCGCATCTGGGGAATTAAACCGGGACCATCAGGCTTTGCAAGCAAGCTCCTTTAACCACGGATCATCTCTCCAGGCCTCTTATTTACTTGTGACATTTTTATTCATGTATACAATGCTTGTTGGTCCCAATCTTCCCTCCTAATTGCTTTCCCTCTTCTCTCTTCCCACTAAACCCTTTCTTCTTCCCCTTGGGTCTCCATCTTTGGTGACCAGTGGCCAGTGGGCAGCTCAGTGTGAACACGAACTTAGTTATCACTGGGGTATAAGTGTCTGTAGAGATCACTGATCTGAGTGTCCCTGAGTACACAGGGGTGCTGTAGATCTGAGCGGGCTTCTCGGCCTGAAGGTGAATCCTCCCTGCTCGAAGGTGGCATTAGTAGCCTCAGGCTGATGCACATGCCTCTGCACCTTGGCATAAGCTTGGCTGACATCTCCACAGGGCTGGAGAGCACATGGAGGCACATCCTGCCCACCACCCCCCCACTTGGCATCATAAGCTCCTGGAAGAAAGACAAAGGGGGGCAGAAGTAAAGCTGGTGCCCCAGGCTAGCAGCCAGCCTCAGGAGCCTGCCCACCATTTCCAGCTGCTCCAGGAATGCAAGGTGGAGGTCGAGGGAGGAATCTTATAAATCTTGCCTCTTGGCATGTGTGGAGGTCAGAGGATAACCTAGGGTATTAGCCCTTGCTTTCTGCCTTGTTTAGGGCAATATTTCTCATAAATATTGAATTTACATTCCACTCAAAAAAGTCATAAGAACAGATTCAGTAAATTTCCCAAAGCATAACTAATATTGTACAGATTGTCTTACCATAATGCAACTATAGAAATAAATAAAAATCTCAACTGTCTTGAAATATTTTTTAAAATCACTCTCTAAATAAATTTGAGCCAAAGAACAAAAACTTCAAATAAATCAAAGCAAACACTAATAACATTGTACATATTATAAACACATGGGAAGGGTTGTGGTAAAAAAGTTAAATTCAAAGAAAAATTCCAAGATGTAGAAAGTGGGGAAGAGTATTGCTCACATGCCAACAATAGCAGCAATAATAGCTGTATAAATTACAAAATCATAATTTTTCCTGAGCCTAATGAAACACTGAGATCCCAGGAGAGTGAAAGACAATGTGAGAGGGCTGGAGAGATGGCTTAGCGGTCAAGGCGGTTGTGTGTGAAGCCTAAGGACTCATGTTCAAATCTCCAGGTGCCGCACAGCCAGATGCAGTGACATAAGCACGCAATGTCGCACATGCACACAAGGGGCGCAGGCATCTGGATTTTGTTCACAGCAGCTGAATGCCCTGGTGAGCCCATTCTCCCTTCCTCTCTCTCAAAAATAAATTAAAAAGAAAAAAAGGATATGAGATCTAGACGAGGAGGAGGAACACTGTGATATGCTGTCTTCAGGACATGGCCACTGCACTTGTGAACTCACAGCAGCTATGGTAACCTGCACAAGATTGGCCTTTCAACATCCCCTCCTGGGAGGGGGAAGGACTTACGAGGCTCCCATCCATCCCTGTGGAGCTACTGGCAGTTAATAGTGGCCAGGGGAGCAAGAGACATGTTCTCCAGTGGTGTAGCCACTGACAAGCTACCAGGGTTCTGGTAAATAACCCCCCACACACACACACCTGTGCTCATGCAAAAGACTTGAAAGTAGGACAGGGGCTGGAGAGAGGGCTTAGCAGTTAAGGCGCTTGCCTGCAAAACCCAAGGTCCCACGTTGGACTCTCCAGATCCCTCATAAGCCAGACACACAAAGGTGAGGCAACGAGAAGGTCACACATGCCCACTAGTTGGCGCAAGCATCTGGAGTTCAATTACAGTGGCTAAGGCCCTGGCATGCCAATTCTCTCTCTCTTTCTCTGTCTCTCTACAAAAAGAAAGTAGGACAGGGACTAATTGGGAAGAAGAAGGGGTTCAACTGGAGTAGGGGGAATGAGCGTGAACATGAACAAAATATATTATATACATGTATGAAATTGCAAATGGTAAAGAAATACAGGTGACAAATAGGACTGAAGTGATGGCATTGAGAAATCGTTTGGGAGGTTGGGGAGATGGCTCATTGGATGAATACTTGTCATGTAAGGACAAAGGTCTGATTCACCCCAAGTTTGATTTCCCAGCCCTCATGTAAACAGCTGGGCATGGCCATGCATGCCTGTAAACCCATTCCTATGGGGAGCACCAGCTGAGGCCCGCCGGTCAGCCAGTCTGACTGAAAAATATCAACTCCAGTTCAGTGAGAGATTTGTTCTCCAGGAAACAAGTGGAGTGAACAAAAAAGGAGAGAGGGCACCCTGTATTCTCCTCCATCCTCTGCACACGCGCACACACACGCACACACACACATACATGCACACCACACACATATAAAAAAAATCTGATGGGCTGAGGAGATAGCTCAATCAGTAAAATGGTTGTTACGCAAACACGAGGACCTGAGTTCAGACCCCCAGCACCCCCACAAAAAGCCAGGCATTGCAGGGCCTGCCTATTCTCCCAGTGCTGGAGAGGTGAGGTCAGGGAATCCCTGGAGTTTGCTGACTACCTCGTCGAACAATCATATCCTGAATTTTTTGAATTTTTGTATGTTTATTTTATTTATTTGAGAGAGAGAGAGAGAAAGAAGCAAATATATAGAGAAAATGGACACACCAGGGCCTCTAGCCACTGCAAACTCCAGATACATGCGCCATCCTCTGCATCTGGCTCACATGGGTCCTGGGGAATCAAACCTGGGTCCTTTGGCTTTGCAGGCAAGTGCCTTAACCACTAAGCCATCTCTCCAGTCCCCCCCCTAAAATTCAACTCTTTCAACAGAGAATCCAGAGCCTCCTCTTCAGCCAGTCTTTCTCCTGTACCAGCTAGGTTAGACACTGTGGGAGAAAAATAAAAATAAAAAACTTGCCCATGAAGGAGTTTATTATTTAATTGAAGAAATACCTTTAGTAGGACAAACCACTGGAATTCAATAAAATGAAAATACAATTAGAGAAATGAAGTGGAGAGCCCAGTGGCTCTTCGTAGACAGGGACTGAACCCCACATTAGCTCAGAAGAAGCTATAGAAGACTGGCCAAAAGACTTCTGGAACTGCAGCTCTCAGGGAGGAGCTGTGGCCAGACACTAGGATGTGGTGGAGAAGGGGAGGGGCAGCAGGATTAACTTATGAAAGAGACCAGGCAACACAGGAAGGCTGGCACTGCCTCCTACATATAACATGTGAGAAAAGCCCCATGGACATATGGATGTGGGACAGGTGGATGCTATGTAAATAACCTGTAAAGGCTCGCCACGCTGGTTAGGTGCCGTTAGAGCGTCTAACCTTCCCCGGCCCTCTGGCCTGTTTCCGTCATTGGGGTAGAGTGTCTTTCCTAATAAACTGCCTCTATCCCCATCATTATGCAAGTGTTCCTAATCCAAGTCTTTGGTCTAGGACACAAGAACATGGAAATTTCAGCAGGCGCTCTCTGGAGTCTAGTTCACTGCAAGACTGGCCAGCACTGCAGATAAAAGGAGACCCTGGTCTTTCCCCAGTGGTGTACTTTCCTTCTTGTTGCTGGCAAAAAGCACCCCACCAAAGCAGCTGGTGGGAGGAAAGTTTTTATCTAGGCTTACAGTCTCCAGCGGAAGCTTCATGATGGCATTGTGGCATGGATAGAGGCTGGACATCTGTTATAATAGTGGGAAATAGCACTAGAGAGAGAGCTCATCTCTGACAAGGAGGACCTGGCTATAACACCCCTAAGCCCACCCCCAACAGCACACCTCTTCTGGCAAGGTTAAAGGTGATTGTTACAAGGCCTGTGACCTGGGTTCTATTCCCTGGTGTTCGTGTAAAGCCAGATGAACAAGATGGCGCATATGTCTGGAGTTTGTTTGCAGTGGCAGGTGGCCCTGGTGCACCATCCTCTCTCTTCTCTATCTCTACCTGCAAACAATAATTTTTTTTAACTTATGGGGCTGGAGAGATGGCTCAGTGGTTAAAAGCACTTGCAAAGCCTGCAGGCCCAGGTTTAATTCCCCAGTACCCATGTAAAGCCAGATGCACAAAGTGGCACATGCTTCTAGAGTTTGTTTGTAGTGGCAAGAGGCCTTCTCTGTGTGACATATACTTACATGTGACATTTATGTATTTGCAAACACAGAAAGAAAGACAGAGAGGGAAAGAGACAGAGAAGGGAAATGGGCACGCCAGGGCCTCTTGCTGCTGCAGACGAACTCCAGGTGTGCGCTGCACTTCATGCATCTAGTTTTACGTGGGTTCTAGGGAATTGAACCCAGGGCTGTCAGGCATTGCAAGCAAGCACCTTAACTGCTGAGCCATCTCTCTAGCCCAAATAAAGGTTGTTTTGAATATTTTATTTTTATTTATTTATTTACTTATTTGACACAGAGAGAGTGAGAATGGGCATGCCAGGGCCTCCAGAAATTGCAAACAAACTCCAGACATGTGTGCCTCCTTGTGCATCTGGCTTACGTGGGTTCTGGGCTTTGCAGGCAAATGCCTTAACCACTAAGCCATCTCTCCAGACCTAAATATATTTTTTAAAAAGACATGGATGGCACACCTGAGGAATGACATCTAGTCTCTATATGTACCTGCACACACACACACACACACACACACACACACACACGTGTTCATATACACTCGACCATGCATAGACACACATACATGTACACCACACATACATGCAAAACTAAAATAAAATTTAAAACACTCGTTTATACGCCTACCTCATTTAGTGGCAAGTCACTCATCTATAAAAGGACACAATGAAAGCTTTTCTTACCAGTTCCTTGGAAAAATCTAATTAACTTGTTACCCTTCTCCTGGTCTCTCGTGGCCCTAGAGGTGGAACCGGGGGTTCTCAGCATTGGAAAGATCTTTTGACAGCTAGAGTAGGTACCGTTTCACACCTTAACCGCAGAGGACTCCTTTTTCCTGGGATGGAGCACTTCAGTTCCCACAGGTTTTCTCTGAAGTCATTGCAGAGTGGGTGGAGGAGAGGTGAGGGCACTGCTTTGGCTGAGCTTTCTGGGTAAGCTTAAGAGTGGATCTACCCAAACCAAAGGGTTTTTTTCTTAACCGCACCGCCCCCAGCATTCCATTTCCTGCAGCCCTGGCTAGTGGTGCTGGCTGTTTCAGCCGGGGCCTCGGACCGGACCGTGGCTTGGGAGAACTCGCCCTCTGCCCCTGACTCCCTGGCTCTTATCTCTCCGTGGAAAGACTGACTTTCCTTGCCTGGGCCGGGGGCATGTCTCTTTCCTCTGTGATTGGCTAACCAGAGTGGGACTTAGGGTTCCCGCTCCTGTGGGTAAAAGACATTTCGCTCCTCGTTGGAGGAGGAGGTAGGTAAGGAGTGTGGGCAGAACCACGGGTCCTGGTGCAGACCTCGGACTCTTTCCAAGCTCCTGTTCTGCTTCAACCTCCGTGCACTCCTTTTCCTGCCCCTCATGCTGTCCTAGACTTCTGCTGCCAGCCACTGTCTCAAGACGGGCTGAGCGACAAGTCTCTCCAAGTCTGAGCCAAGGGCCCTGGGGGTGGAGGAGCTGCTGGGAGGAGAGGAGAGCTGTGCGCGCGCACACGTGCTGCCTTGCTTGTCCGTCTTTGAACTTCCCTGAGAAGGAGTCCTTATCATCTCACTCCCAGTCACCCTCCCAGTGCCCCCAGCTATCCAGGACCTGCGTCTCCCTCCGGTCCTTCACTTGTGAGCATTCAGCTGGTGGGAGAGAGCTGGCCCAGCTGTGCCCCACCCTCAGGAGCTAGGAAAGGTGGTGGTGAGCAGGCAGCAAGGCCAGGCCTACATGTGACCAGACAGCTGAGGGATTTGGGTCAGCTAGGCCTTGCACAGGGGGCTAGGGGCCTCTGGACTTTGCTTGACTGGCCCTTAGTCATTTTTATAAAAGTTAGTTTTGATTGTTAATTGTTCAAATGATACATCAACACATTGTCTTGTGGAAAAAGTTACTTTGTCTTAAGATTATAAAATCGTAAAGTTAAGGAAAGGGTCTGTTGCCATGCTTGATCTCATCCCCCTCCCCAGTTCCTACCAGTCACCGCAGTTCTCTGCTAAGTGTAGATCCTTCCAGAACTTTTTCTACACACTGACTTGTAGCCCCTTCATAGATTTACAGAATGGATTAGACTGATTTAGGGCTTTTGCCTGCCTTCCTTCCTTCCTTCCTCCATCCCCCCTTCTTTCCTTCCTTCCTTTCTTTCTTTGATACTCTCCATATTATTGTGCAACTATTAGCCAGTGTTATCTCTTAGAGATCTCTCCATATTGGTTCCAAGAAATTATAGATATGTTTTTGTTCATTTTTATTTGTTTATTTGAGAGCAACAGATAGAGAGAAAAAGAGGCAGATAGATAGAGAGAATGGGCACACCAGGGCCTCCAGCCACTGCAAACAAATTCCAGACATGTGCGCCCCCTTGTGCATCTGGCTAATGTGGGTCCTGGGGAATCGAGCCTCAAACGGGGGTCCCTAGGCTTCACAGGCAGGCGCTTAACCGCCAAGCCATCTCTCCAGCCCGAAATTACAGATATTTTTAACAACTTGCTGCACCGTGGCTTCTATCGTAAATCACTCAGTTTGTATATCCATTTCCCGAGTCGGCAGGTAGGTACGTTTTTCCCAGTTCGCGCCGTCACAGACAAGCAGTGATGAACACTCTAGCACACCATTCATGACTACCCAAGCAAACATCCTTCCTGGGCAGCAGCACAGGAGAAGCTGCAGCGCTTGGCAGAGGCTGTTAGCAGGTCTCTGGTGAGTGCTGAGCCACGAACGGCATGAACAGGACCTGCCCAGCACAGCTCATGGCCGGTCGCCCTCCAGCTGTCTGCCAAGTACTTCTCACAACACGTACTGCTGTTGTGTTCTCTGTGCCTTAGTGCTGCCAGGTGTTGGCTTATACATTTATCTGGCTTTTGTTTCTTTCTTTCTTTTTTAGTTTTACTTTTGAGAGAGAGAAAGAGGCAGAGAGAGAGAGAATGGGCATGCCAGGACCTTTAGCCTGCTGTGAGGGAACTCCAGGCACATGCGCCCCCTTGTGTGCAGGTGTGACATTACACACTTGCGTCACCATGCATATGGCTATGTGGGACCTGGAGATTTGAGCATGAGTTCTTAGTCTTCGCAGGCAAGCACCTTAGCTGCTAAGCCATCTCTCCAGCCCCTTGTTTCATTTTTAAATATATATATTTGCATGAGAAAGACAGAGACAGAAGTAGAGAGAATGGGCATGCCAGGGTCTCTTGCCACTGCAAACGAACACCAAACACATATATAACTTTGTGCATCTGGTTTTATGTGGGTACTGGGCAATTGAACTTGGGATTGGTGCAAGCAAGCACCTTCAACCACTGAGCAATCCTCCAACCCTATTTCTTTTTAAGTTACTTGTTTTATGGTGTTAATATTTTACTTAATTTTTAGGGATTACTCTTATACTCTGGATTATTTTTGTCTTTTACAGATGCAGCAAATGTTTTCTCCCAATTTCTTAAAATATTTTTTGTTATTTATTCATCTATTTATTTAAGAGAGAGAGCCACTGCAAATGAATTCCAGATGCATGTGCCACCACGTGCATCTGGTTTACATGGTGTCTGGGGAGTCAAACCTGGGTCCTTAGCCTTCACAAGAAGTTCCTTAACCACTAAACCATCTCTCTAGCCCCCAATTTCTTGTTTGACTTTGCAGTCTCTTTTATTATACCAATGTGATTCATTTTGAAGGAATCAAAAGATCATCAATCAGATAACTTTCAATTTTTTGTGTCTGTTTCTTATATTAGAAGTCTTCCCATCCTTAAAGGTTGTGAATATCTCTTTTATATTTTTATTTTTTAATTAATTAATTAACTTACAAGGAGAGAGAGAGAATGAGAGAGAGGGAACTGATGCACCTGGGCTTCCTGCCACTGCACATGAACTCCAGATGCATGGGCCACTCTGTGCATCTGACTTTACGTGGGTGCTGGAGAACCCAACCCTGGGTCATTAAGCTTTGCAAGCAAGCACCTTTAACCACTGAGCAATCTCTCCAGTTCTCTTTTACATTTTTCAAACATATTTAAAATAATAATTTTTCAAACGTGTTCAAAATTTTGAAATTATGTTGGTGAACGGGATATGGAGAGATCTGGTGTTGTTTGCTGTGCCTCCTCTTACAGGATAACTCAGTGGAAGCTTTGTCACTTGATCTCTCTCCCTGAAACCCATATCCCTTCTTTCTTTACTAACAACATTCTGAATTTCCCAGCTGTGTGGTTTGTGTGAGTTTACTCTTAACGCTTAAGGAGGATCGTAATTAGCTCAGGCCACTCATCATGCCCCCTCCCTCTGACGAAAAGGAAGGAAAGGGTCAGAAGTGTACATGGCCCTCTTGAGGCCAGTGATGTATGAAACCGTATTTTCTGGGGGTTTCCCTGAGAGAGACTTTGTTTTCACTACAGGTTCGGTTTCCACTGTCCCTTGTGGGGACAGATACGCTGCTGACACTTGTTCGCTGATCTTCTATCTGGTCACAAGGAAGGTCATCTTAGGGTGAACGGTAGAGGGCAGGGCGATGCAGAGACAGGGGAAGAACTCTTCCCTAGGTCACTGGCGTGCACACTTCTGGATATTTCTATGGCATGAGATGGTATATTTTATTTATTACTTCAGTCAGTGTGAGTGTGCCTTAGTACCATTTATTGGAAGGGCCATCTACTTGACGTTGATGTGAAATGACCCTCGTGGTAGACCTTGGCCAGCCCTGCTTACTGAAGAGGCGTGAGCACAAACAGAAAACTCCCAAAGCTTTACAACAAAGATGGATTCCTTAAAATCCTGACAACGGGAATTGTCACGTCCTAGAATCCACATTAGTCCCGTGTGAGGAGCAGGCTGAAAAGTGGAGTCACTGCTTTATTTGGTGGTGAGACCTGTTTCTCGTGCTGACGCTGGCGGGATGGCATAAGGGAAGGGGCACTCAAATCCGGGCTATTCTGACCTGGTGGTCCTGTGTAAGCTGTCACTGGACTTGGGTGATGCCTTTGTAGGAAACCAAGAAAGGCAGTGGGGAGCCACACCTCCACATGTATCCCGATTCCAGGAGCACCTCTGTGTTCCTAATTGCTGACTGCTTCAGGAGTAACCCAAAGGACAAGCAGCCTCACGCAGACCCCACACGGCATCCTCACCCCGCTGCCACCTCGACTTGATCCCGTAGACACACGGGCCTTGCTCCAGATGCTTCACGCTGGCTTAGGGAGTTCTTTGCTTACCTGAGCCCTTGTGCTGTGCTGCTTCATTGCCTTTATGTTTCGATACAACGCACCATCTTCTACTGTCATTCTACCAAATGAGACATTCTCTGTCCAGCTCCATGAAAATTTCTCTTTTTAAAATAGCTTATTTATTTATGAGAGAGAAACAGAAAGAGAGAGAAAGAGGGAGAGGGAGAGAGAGAAAGGGAGAGAGAGACAGAGAATGGGCATGCCAGGGCCTCTAGCAACTGCAAACAAACTCCAGATGCATGCACCATCTTGTGCAACTGGCTTCATGTGGGTACTGGGGAATCAAACCCAGTCCTTAGGCTTTGTGGGCAAGCAAAGCACCTTAACTGCTAAGCCATCTCTCCAGCCAAAAATTCCCTCTCTCTCCTCCCCCCTTTTTTTTGTTGAGGCAGGGTCTCACTCTAACCCAGGCTGACCTTGAGCTCTTGGTAATCTTCCTACCTCAGCCTCTTGAGTACTGGGATTAAAGATGTGTGCCACCACGCCCATCTAGTTCCACAAGAGATTCTTTGGAGATTTCGATTTTGATAGAGTTGATTTAGGCTGCTTGGGAGAGAAATCTCCCTTCTGGTATATGGGCAAGCTTCTGTTTTTGTTTTGTGTTGTCTGTTGATCTTATATTTGGCATGTCTCTGGACTCCTGGATCTTGCATGTGGTCTCCTGCTGAGAGGTCAGATCAATGACTTTCTTGTTGTCAAGAACAAGCACTTGATGAGAAGCAACGTACAGAAGGGAAGAGTAGATTTAGGCTTATAGTTTCAAAGGGAAGTTTCTTAGCAGGAAAGGCTCGGCAGCAGGAGCGGGAGCAGAGCTGGCCTCATCGCCACCTCTGCAGACGGGCAGGAAGTAGAGGAAGAACAGGAAATGGGGACAGTCTATAAAACCTCAAAGCCTGTTGCCCCCGGTGACCCACTTCCTTCAGCAAGACTCTACTTCCTAAGGTCCCACAACCTTCCCAAACCTTCCCCCAGCTTCCCCCGCTGGGGACCAAGTGTTCAAATACATGAGCCTATGGGGTCATTTTACATATTCCAACCACAATGGTGTGGTGCTGAAGAGACTCTGGCTTCAAGTTTGGTTCTGCCATTTTCTTAGGCAAGTACTTAAACATTTTTATTACTTCATTTTCTCACCTGCACAAGTAGGTTTGACACTTTATAAATTCATTGTGAGGATTGAGCTAACATAAGCAAAGCACTTAACGTGAAATAATCAGTAATAATCATCTCCAGTCTCCACCTCCGTGGCTCTGGAGTTACAGATACGCATGACCATGCCGAGCTTTTTATGTGGGCTCGGGGCAGGTGAACTTGGTGCTTTCCAGCCTGAGAGGCCCTCATGCTTAAGCTGCAAGTGCTCTTAACTGCCGAGCCATCTCCCCAGCCCCCTGTTCCTTATTTTAATGGCACTTCTTCTAAAATTTCACTGTTAAACACATTTCCATAGATTCTTGATATAATCTTTGATCCTAAAGGATACAACTTCCCAATCCAAATACAAAGTTTTTCCTCATAAACAGATGTTTCTTCCGAGAGCATAATCTCTTGATTAGTCCATTAATGTGGGAAATTACATGTGTAGATTTCCCATAGTCAAATGTCTCTGAAACCTAGGACACACCCTGCTTGAATATGATCCATGATTCCCTTAATTCAATTCGGTTACATTTATTCCTCCTGAGTTCTGCTCTCTGCGCTTCCAGGAGAACTGTCCCGAGCCATCAGACTCACATGGTCATTTCCCATGCACACACAGCTCCATGTCTTCTCCTAATCCCATTCTGGCTTTGCCTTAGGGTCTAGTATTACACTTACCTGTCTTTGTCAGCAGGATATGGAAATGTCGGGGGCATGGTTATGTCTTCTTCTGTTTTGTATCCTCAGGTTCAGATGGGGCTGCCTTAAAGGAAGCATTTGGAAAATCCATCTGTTCTTTTTAAATTACTTATTTGCTTATTTACTTAAGAGGGAGAGAAAGAAAGAGAATATGGGCGTGCCAGGACAAACAAACACATGTGCCACTTTCTGCATCTGGCTTTATGTGGGTACTGGGGAATTGAACCCAGGCCATCAAGCTTTGCAAGCAAGCACCTTTAACCACTGACCCATTTCCACATGCCAATCTGTCTATTCTAGGTAATAGTGCTCACCACTCACCTGGAAGCTAGGTAAGCTCTCTAGGAAGAGCCTTGTTCAGCCTTCTTGGCCAAGGCAAGTGCTATTCCAGAGCTCGGTGGCCTTGCTGCTGGCGGCTGGGGAGCCAGGGAATCCTACAGTCACCCTGTCGGTTACCCTCAGAAGTCTGAAGAGAGCTCTGGGTCCTCCCTGGTCCTCCACGGCTTTAGAGGAAGGGTCTCCAGCACTTGTAGGAGTGCGTACTCCACGTAGAGGCAGGGTAAGCCCTGGGAAACTGACATACTTCAAACTAAGTTCATTGGCAACAGCTCACGAGCACAGTATGGTCACCAGGCATGCCCGGCGCCCAAGGGTGTGTGAAGAAGCACAGTGGACGCAGTTCTGTCAGCATTACAGCCAGGCTTTTATCAAACGTGAAGATCACTCCACGGACGTCACCTTTGTGTTCTGGGGAGGAACTCACTGCCACCAAGGCCATCCAATGGCAGAGCATTGGCCCCTTCCTACTGAAGTGGTTGGTAGGCACCCACTGTCCCAGCAGCCCCATAGCAGCAGCACCACCCAAGGACCTGGTGCCCAGGTTGGAAGCTGGCCCATGAACACTGAGAAATCCCAGGTACCCTGAGGTTTGGTGACCATGCACTGGCCAGACACGGCACTGTCCTGGAGTTGGCATTACCCAATGTTTATCCATGCTAAACTGCACATCCACAGTGTTTCATCTGCTTTTATAACCTGCCAGATATTTACCTAGAATCTTCTATGTCAGCACATGTGTTGAAGGTACCAGGAGAACAACACACTGCTTTTAAAAATTCATGTTCTTGGGCTGGCGAGTTGGCTCAGCGGTTAGAGCACTTGCTCACAAACCTTGACAGCCTGGGTTTGATTCCCACCCACTCTCCACCCTGTACCCATGTAAAACCAGATGCACTTGTTTGCAGAGGCAAGAGGCCCTGACATGCCCATTCTATCTTCTCTCTCTCCTAACAAATACATTTAAAAAAAATTTTTTTTAACTATGTTTTTGAGGAGTGTATGAGACACCCGTTACCACTAAGTGAGAGTCGCAAGTCTGTGTGAGATGAACAGGACCCTTCCCCTCTGGCTTATTCAACCACAGCTGCCAGCATCCACGTCCGGTTTTGGCAAGAACTCCAGAGGGTTAGACATTCAAATGGTTTCCATCCACTTCAGCTCCTGGTATGCACAGGATGGCTTCTGACTTGCTCCACATTCAACCAGCTCAGAACCTCATCTCATTTCCCATACATAGAACAGTTGTAGTGAGGCAGTGAGCCGGGCCCAGTGCTAAGTAAGCATGGGGCTGACCTTGTGCATAGCTCAAGGAACCAGGGCTGTAAGAGAATAGAGACAGCTTCGGTTCTCGAAGCAGGCCAGACACCTGCCAGCCCCTCTTCATGAGTCATGTGCTCAGAAGGGTCATAGTGTTGATGTGCTTAGGCTGTCCAAGTGGTAGTCTCTCTGCAGGCTCTGGTCTGTGCACGCACACACGTGCTTACCCTGGTCTTGACCTCTGCAGCAGCAGCCTAGGGGACCCCACTTAGCAGTCCTTCTGCACTGATGGAGAGGGACCCCCACCACCGTGTGTCCTGAGTTATCACCATGCTCGGTGTATAGTAACCCTATACCACCTGCCCCCACCCCTATTGGCAGGCAGAACGATGACTGAAGCATCAGGCCTGTGGTTTCTGTAACAGGAAGTGATTTAGATGCTGAAAGCTAATTTTAGATGAGTTGATATGGGGTTTTCAAAGAATGTTTCTGGGCAGTTTCAGGCTCAAAGCTCGGCCCCTCGCTCTTCTTGTGGCCTGCAAGGGAGGGGCCGTTTCCCACCGCCCTTGTCGCTGGCTGGCTGAGTGAGCTCATGCCCAGCTGGGCAGGTCTCTCTGGTGGAAAGCAGAGCTGATTTTCCCTGGATTCCAGGGGGCCTGAGTCATTATCCGAGGCCTTGGGCTCCTGGCAAAGTCCTGTGAATCAGCACAGGTTTAGCTCTAGGCCAGAAAAACAAGACCTCTTGTTTCTAGCTAAGGGTCTGCCTGGAGGCTGGGCAAGGCTCTGACAGGACAGGGCCATCCACCCGCATCTAGGCTGTAGTTGGAAGTCAAACCTCTTTGACCAAGACCTTCCCTTCAGGGTGTCCATGCTGGAAACTCCCACCCATGTCTCCGCTCTGGGATCCCCCGATGAAAGCAGCAGGCATCAAAACATCAGAGGACTAGCCACAGGACTTTTAGGGTCCCATCCCCTTGGCACCAAAGCCTCACTGGCTGGAGATCTCAGAGCCAGACGTTTGTCCCAGCCAAGGCACAAAAGACGGGCCTTGGGCTGGAGAGATGACTCAGCAGTTAAAGGCACTTTCTAGCAAAGCCTGATGGCCCAGGTTCAATTCCGCAATACCCACGTAGGGCCAGATGCACAGGGTGGTGCATGCATCTGGAGTTCATTTGCAACGGCAGGAGGCCTTGGCACACCCATACTCACTCTCTTACTCTCTGCTTCTCTCTCTCAAATAAAGAAATTTAAAAAAGAGATGGGCCTCCTTACCTCCTCAAGCCCATTTTAATTTGTTGCTTTATATATCTACTGTATATATATATTGAATATATATATATATATGTATATATATACATATATATGTATTCTGTAGATATGTAAAGCAACAGTGAGACAAAGAATGCAAAAGCAAATTGACTTGTGGGGTTTCTGTCTACGTGACACTCAGGACAAACTAAGGCTTGGTCCCTCCTCCAGCTACACCTGTAGCCTCAGTTAGGTTCACTGAACAATGCCATATATATATATATATATATATATATATATATATATATATATGCATATATATATATATACACACATATTCCACAGACATCCATACAGCAATAGGAGTTGGCCGGAAGAACCAAGAACAAGCTACATATCAACATGCTTGGAGAGACGGTGCAGGTCACATTCAGGGCAAGAACCCTGCATACGGGTCCAGCGGCCAGGCAAGAGCTGCCCTCGCAGGTCTGAGGGCCCTGGCGAGCCAGGTCAAGCCCTACCTGAGCTGGGAGATGAGGGGGATCCTGGGGAAAATGGCAAGGCCTACAGATCGGACAAGGCTTCCAGGGTAAAGAACATATCACTTTGCACAGCCGGCATTTAGGTCAGACCTGTCCTGAGCCTTCTGGAAGGGAGAGCCCTTCACAAGAGGAGACATTTCTGCCTTGGAGAGACTGCTGACACGTTTCCATGACAAACACCAGGCAGCCTTTGTGGTTTCTATGACCAATCGTTCCCCGCCCCGCCCCCCAGGAGGACCAAGAAGGGCAGGATTGATGGCTGACCCAGAGCCAAGGATGAGCTCAGACCAGAGAAGACGATGGCCGCGTTCTCAGAGCCACTCCCGTGTTGCCGCTCAGTGACGGCACCGGGGCAGAGGGTGTGTGAGCTCGGCTCTGCTCAGAGTTCCACAGAAGGTGTCTTTGACCCATTTTCAAGGGCTGTGGTGGCAGGAGGAATTTTTGGCCACATCATAAAGAGTTTTGTGGCCACCTCTGGTAGACCAGCTCAGGAAGTTGTCATTTTCCATGATTAGGTTGTTAGTCACAAAAAAATGATCCCTGTCCCCGGCCCCCAGCCACTAGGCTGCAGGAGGTTCAAAATTAAGACAGCTGCCCCAGGCCCGCAGCCCTGGCGCTCACGCTGCAAGTGGGAGTCGGGGAGCCCTGGACACACACACTGGGCCTTCTCTGTGCCTGTTGGCGGAGGCTTGTGCCCCTTGTCCAACGTCTTCAATATTCTTCCTTTGTGTGCTTACGGCAAAAGAAAAATCCCTGAAGATCACAATAAAAGAGCATGGGTAGATTCTTTGAGAATTCTCATTGGCCTCTGCTGCATTCATTCTTCTTTCTCTGAAGGTCTTGGACTCAGACAAGGTCAAGAGGCACTTGGGAGTGACCTAATGCCCTGCCTGTTGAGGGCTCTGTCCATGTCTGTGAGGTAGCCCAAGCCCCCCACCCGTCCTCCCCGGGCACCTGGCACTGGGGTGTGCGTCAGAGGCAGGAGCTAGGAAGTATCTCAGCCTCAAAAAGTTGGGTGCAGGCTGAGGAGTTTGGGAGGAGGATGGCTTGCCCCACATGGGCAGTACGCCTAGGGTTACTTCAGAGGGAGGCTTGACCGATGAATGAGAGGGAATGGTATACAAACCATAGACAAGAAACTGACAGGACAATAGGAGGTGGCCACCTGCCCCTCAGCAGAGTAGGAGTCCGCCTTCCTGTGGAGGTGACTCTGTGATCATAGCCCCAGACATGACTGGAACCTTCTCAGGCAGACATACTTTTCATTGTCTCACAATTGCTGCCTTAATCAACAGTGCTCACCGCAACACAGCCCTTTCTCGGTGACTCAAGGCCATGGGTAAGTCTGGCCATTGTTCAGTGACTCTAACTGTGGGTACAGGTGCAGCTGGAGGTGAGGCCAAGCCTTAGTTTTCCCCGACTGTCACTTAGGCAGAAACCCCACAAGTCAATTTGCTTTTGCATTCTTTGTCTCGTTGTTTCAGGGAGACATTTGTAGAAGGGGCCTGATCTATCGCGTTAAAGAGATCTGACTCAAATTCCCTATTCTGCCTCCTACTTGTTGCTAGGTCTTGGGCAGTTTCCTAACCTCTAATTCACCCCTGTACAATTGACTCATCCATCCATCCACCCACCCACCCACCCATGCATTCGTTCACTCATTCATTCACTCATTGCTTGAGCATCTTTTTGCATATGTATGGTGTGTGTATGTGTGCACGCACACTTATGTGGGGCCGGAGGACAATCTTGGGTGTCATCCACCTTTTAAAAATATTTTTATTTATTTGCAAGCAGAGAGAGAGAGAGAGAGAGAGAGAGAGAGAGAGAGGCAGATAGGGAGAGAGAGAAAGGATGTGCCAGGAGCTCTAGCCACTGCAAACAAACCCCATATTCATGTCCCATTTTGTGAGTCTGGCTTTATATGGGTACTGAGGAATCAAATCCAGGTCACTAGACTTTGCAGGCAAGTGCCTTAACCACTGGGCAATCTCTTCAGCCCTCATCCCCCTTTTCTGAGAAAGATTCATATTGGCCTGGAGATCTCCAAGTAGGCTAGACTGACTGGCCAATGAGATCCAGGGATCCTCCTGCCTCTGCTTCTCTGGCACTGGGCTTATGGGTGTGCACCACCACCCCTGACAATTTTATGTGGAGACTGGGAAGTCAAATTCCAGTCGTCCTGTCTGCAAGGCAGGCGCTCACCCACTGAGCCATCTCCCCAGCCCTGCCCTAACATTTCTCACGTGCTGGACACTTGCTTGCACACTTGGGAGCCATGAGTAGAGGATGCAGGTAAATGTTCCTGCCTTCAGAAGTGTGCACCATAGGATGGGAGACACTAAGCAAAGCCCAGGAACAAGCCTAGTGACATTTTAGAAGGTGGTAAGTGCTAAAAAAAAAAAAAAAAAAGAGAGAGAGAGAGAGAGAGAGAGTGAGCTGGAGAGATGGCTTAGCAGTTAAAGCGCTTGTCTGCAAAGCCTAACGACCCATGTTCAATCCCTCTCCAGATCCCACATAAGCCAGATGCACAAAGGTGAGGTGTGGTGGTTTGATTCAGGTGTCCTCCATAAACTTAGGTATTCTGAATACTAGTCTCCCCAGGTGATGACAATTGGAAATTAAAGCCTCCTGGAGGCGGTATATTATTGGGGGTGGGGTTATGGGTATTATAGCCAGTTTCCCCATGCCAGTGTTTGGCACACTCTCCTATTGCTGTTGTCCACCTGATATTGGTGAGGGGGTGATGTCCACCCTCTGCTCATGTCGTCATGTTCCCTGCCATCATGGAGCTTCCCCTCAAGTCTGTAAGCCAAAATAAATCTTTTTTTCCCACAAGCTGCTCTTGGTTGGGTGATTTCGGCCAGCACTGCGAACCTGACTGCAACAGTAAAGTTGGTACTGAGCAGTGGGATTGCTGCTAGACACCTGACTGTGTGGCTTTGGCCTTTTGGAGCTGATTTTTAAGAAGAATGTGTAAGGATTTGAAATCTTGGCCTGAGACACATGCAGTGCTGTAAGTACAGCTTGATGGACTATTCCAATCAGAGTTGAAAGACCTGAATGCAGTAAGAATTATGGGCTGTGAGGTTTGGTTTATTAGGGTGAGAAAGAGCTTTGCCTGGACTGGGCTAGAAACAGTTTGTGTGAGAGGCTTGCAGTTATGGCCGTGTCCTGAGAATTTGTGCAGGGTTGCAGTGCATAGAAACAGACTGATGTGTGCAGAGGGATATGGCACAGAAAGAAATCTTTGGGTCGAAACTGCTGCCTGTTCAGCTATAATTATATGACAGATTACAAACTTTGAGATTGGGGCAATAGGAAGAATGTAGACTCTTTTGAAGGGGCCTGAATGTTTAAGAAGTGTCCTGTTCTTCCCAGCACTCGGGAGGCAGAGGTAGGAGGATCGCCGTGAGTTCGAGGCCACCCTGAGACTCCATTGTGAATTCCAGGTCAGCCTGGGCTAGAGTGAGACCCTACCTCGAAAAACCAAAAAAAAAAAAAAAAAAGAAGTGTCCTGTTCTTCAAAGTCTGCTTTATTCCCCCCTGGATTAACAAATTGGCACCCTACCTGGTATTGTGGAGGATGAGAAATGCAGGAAAGAGAGGGTCACTGAATTTGCATCACAGTCTTGTGTTTTGGAAATGGCCATGGGCAGTGTGAAGCAGGTTTGCTGGATGCCTGCATGGAGACCCGATGGAGCCATGAGGACGGACCATGGGTTGCAGTGGAGACCCAGTGGAGATGCCAGGACCCTGAGATGGCTGTTAAGGAAAGCTGCCAGCCCTGGATGAAGTTTTCCAGGACTGTGAGTAGCCTAGCTGGAGGGGCAGAATTGGAATGCCAGAGACTTGTTGCTGGTTAGAATTATTGGACCAGGAGACTTGCCACTGGCTAGAGTTGGTGGACTTGGAGCTACAGAGTTTGATGTTTGCCCTGCTTTTTTTTTTTTAATCTTGTATTGGTTGAATATTTCTTTGCTATGTCCAATGCCATCTTTTGCACTGTGAATGTTTATTCTGTGCCATTATGGGTTTTTTTGGGGGGGGATTTTTGGTATTATTGCTCAGTTAAAAGACTTTTGATTACAGGAATGTTTGAACATCATTAGGATTGATAAAAACTATGAGGATTTTTAAAGTCATACTGAATGCATTGTATTGTATATCATGTATGGATATCAGGTTATGGGGGCAGGGATGGAATGTGAAGGTTTGATTCAGGTGTCCCACATAAATTTAGGTATTCTGAATGCTAGCCTCCCCAGCTGATGGTAACTGGAAATTAAAGCCTCCTGGAGGCAGTGTATTGTTGGGGGCAGGCTTATGGGTATTATAGCCAGTTTCCCCATGCCAGCGTTTGGCACACTCTCCTATTGCTGATGTTGGCCAGGAGGTGATGTCCACCCTCTGCTCTTGTCATCATTTCCCCCGTCATCATGGAGCTTCCCCTCGAGTCTGTAAGCCAAAATAAACATTTTTTCCCACAAGCTGCTCTTGGTAGGGTGATTTCTGCCAGCAATGGAAACCTGACTGCAACATGAGATAAGCGCACATCACACATGCCCTCTAGGTGGCGCAAGCGTCTGGATTCAATTGCAGTGGCTGAAGCCCTGGCACACCAATTTTCTGTCAGTCAGTCAGTCAGTCTGTCTCTCTCTCTCTCTCTCTCTCTCTCTCACACACACACACACACACATACACACACACTCTAAAATTAAAAAATAATAATAAATGAAAGAAAGAAAAATAAAGAGCAAATGGGTTGAGTTATAACTCAGTGGCAGAGTGCTTGCCTAGAAAACTACAGAGCAAATAAGGGAAGTCTGGTGTGACTGGGTGATGGGAGAGTCTGAAATCCTAAATAGGGTGGTCAGGAAAGATCTTAAGGAAATAACACCTGAACAACTGTTTGAATGCAATAAAAGAGTTAGAAATAACCTGGGAAGGCTGGGTGCAGTGGTGCATGCCTGTAACCCCAGCAATAGAGAGGCTGAGGTAAGGTCACTGTTATTTCAAGGCCAGCCTGGGCTACACACTGAGTTCTGGGTCAGCCTGGGCTAGAATGAGACCCTGCTTCAAAAAAGAAAGAAAGGGCCTGGAGAGATGGCTTAGCAGTTAAGGTGCTTTCCTACAAAGCCTAAAGACCTGGGTTTCATTCCCCAGTACCCACATAAAGCCAGATGCACGAGGTGGTGCATGCATTTGGAGTTCATTTGAAGTGAGGTCCTAGAGCACTCATTCTTTCTCTCTATCTGCCTCTTTCTCTCAAATAAATAAATAAATAAAACTACTAAAACAAAGAAATAGGACTGAAGAAATGGCTTACCAGTTAAGGTGCTTGCCTGTAAAGCCTATGGACCCATGTTCAACTCTCCAGGTCCCATGTAAGCCAGATGCAGAAAGTGATGTAAGCATGTAAGGTTGCACGTGCGCACAAGGTAGCACATGTGTCTGGAGTTCAATTGCAGTGGCTGGAGGCCCTGGCGTGCCCATTCCCTCTCTCCTTCTCCCGCTCTCGCTCTTGCTCTCTCACATAAAAAAGGCTAGTCTGTTGGGCTTGCCTCAAAAAAAGAAGAAAAGAAGGAGAGAAGGAAAGAAGGAAGGAAGGAAGGAAGGAAGGAAGGAAGGAAGGAAGGGAGAGAAGAAGGAAGAGGAGGAGGAAGAAGAAGAAGAAGGAAGGAAGGAAGGAAGGAGGAAGGAAGGAAGGAAGGGGGAGAGAAAAAAAAAGAAGGAAAGGAAGAAAGTTGGAAGGAAGAAAGGGAAGGAGGGAGGAAGGGAGGCAGGTAGGCAGGGAGGGAGGGAGGGAGAGAAGGAAGGAAAAAGACAGTGCCAGGTCCTGGTAGATGTGTTCTAAGAAAAACAAGGAGGCTGTTGAGGTTGAAACAAGGTAAAGAGGGATGAACTAAAGAGATGAGGGAGGATAGAGACAACCTTGCAGGCCACCGAGGGAGCGATGGCAATATCAGTCACTGGAGCATGCAGAGCAAAGTGGCACGATCTGAGCTAGACTGTCACAGGACTACCGTGGCAGCTGTGCTGAGAACCCAGGGTGCAGATGGAGGCAAGAATGAATGAGCCATGCACCACAGCGTAGCTAGATGGAAGGGAACAGTGGCTGGGGCCACCATGGAAGCAGGGATGATGATATGAAGTGTCGAATTCTAGATTTGTTTTAAAAAGAGAGCCATTCGTTTTAAAAAGAGGGCTGGAGAGATGGCTTAGCAGTCAAGCCCTTGCCTGTGAAACCTGATGACCCTGGTTCTAGTCTCGATTCCCCAGGACCCATGTGAGCCACATGCACAAGGTGGCACATGCATCTGGAGTTTGTTTGCAGTGGCTGGAGGCCCCAGCGAGCCCCATTCTCTCTCTCTCTCTCTCTCTCCCTCCTTCTTTCTCTGTCTGTCGCTCTCAAATAAACTAAAAACAATTTTTTAAAGACCCCTCTCAAAAAATTGAGAGAGAGAGAGAGAGCCAGCCAGAGTTGATGGACTCGGTGTGCAGCATGAATCAGCAGAGAGTTGATTCAAACATGAGTCGGAGGGCTTTTCTCTGAGCAGCCGGGGAGAAGCACTTGGCTCTGGCCGAGATGAGGAAGTCTGGTGGGGGCAGGCGCGAAGGGACCATCAGGGGCTCACCTCAGAGCACATCTGAGCAAGCCGTGCTACTTCACAGGCAGGGACTGATCGCGCTGGCTCGAAGGAAGTCAGGATCACTTTCCCTTTCCCTCGCCCAGGTGGGTGGGTGTATTGTGAGCAACCAGGGGTCCCCGAGCTGGTCTGACTAATTGCCTTCCTATGAAAGGATGGGCCAATCAGACGCCCAAACAACCGCCTCCTGGGTGGTTTTCTCACTGCTCAGAAAACTTTCACTGTTACTAACAGGGTCTTTTGATTTGTCAGAGGTTCCTCAGTGATGTGCACACATGGAGGGACGGGCTGGGCAATCTGGGTATCACTAACACCGTGCCACCCAGGCAGACCCCTGTCTGTGCACCTGCCCCTTCCTTGCCTGTCACTAGGGTGTCAGGAGCAGCAAGCATCCCCTCCTTGTGACAGCAAAGTGGAGACTAGCACGCACACACACACACACACACTCATTCATATCCCCAAGGCCACTTTCATTGCCACAGGACTCTTGACAAATCATGTGTCCTTGAGGGAGGCACTATGCTATTATTTTACAGGCAAAGAAACAAAGGCTCAGAGAAGTTTGTTCTGTGTCCTGTGACATCAGATGCCCAAGCCCTGGCAGGACTGTGCCTGCCACTTAAGTTCTCACTGAGTATTAGCCATTGCTAACAGCGTCACCACTAGTTCAAGAAGAGGTGTTTCTGGGCTGGAGAGGTGGCTTAGTGGTTAAGGCGCTTGCCTGCAAAGCCAAAGGACCCAGGTTTGATTCCCCAGGACCCACATAAGCCAGATGCACAAGGTGGCACATGCATCTGGAGTTCATTTTCAGCAGCTGGAGGCCCTGGCATGCTCATTCCCTTCCTTTCTCTCTCTTTCTCTCTCTCTCTCCCTCTCTGTCAAATAAATATATAAATAACTAAAAATATTTTTTAAAGAAGAGGTGTTGAGCCAGGCGTGGTGGCGCACACCTTTAATTCCAGCACTTGGGAGGCAGAGGTAGGAGGAACGCCATGAGTTTGAGGCCACCCTGAGACTACATTGTGGGTTCCAGGTCAGCCTGAACTAGAGCAAGACCCTGCCTCAAAAAAACAAACAAACAAAAAAACAATGACAGCAACAAAAAAAGAGGTGTTCCTGTGTTTTGCAAAGGGAAAGTGTTTCTCTAGAAGCTACAGCTTTTCTTATCAAAAGATAGTGAGCTGACATAACCTCAGGTTGCAACTTTCTCTGAGCTCTTTGAATCACTTGACGCTAGGTAATTCTACTGGTGTGTGGCACATTGCAGTTGCTGGGTGGGCAAAACAGAAAAGGTTATGGCATCTCCACAAGGAAACGCACGCATACTTGACTTTGATCAGGGAAGTGAGGTGCCTGGATGTGCTGTCTCTACATATAAAGCTGCTCAATGATTCCTTGTTTGACATTTTAGACAACAAACTGATACCATTATTAAGACAATGGGTTCTTTTTCAGCTTTTTCTTTTTTAAGGTAGTTTCTTGCTCTAGCCCAGGCTGACCTGGAATTCACTATGTAGTCTCAGGGTAGCCTCGAACTCTCCAAGGTCCTCCCAGCTCTGCCTCCCCAGTGCTGGGATTAAAGGTGTGTGCCACCACGCCCGGCTCATTTTTTAGCTTTTTATTGACAGCTTCCATAAATTGTTGACAATATTCCATATTCATAATTTCCTCCAATCACCTTCCCTTCCCCCTCCCAAATCCTCCCTCCACTAAATCCCTTCTTCTTCCCAACTAGCAACTGGTTAATTAATTTTTAAGGTGTTTTGGGAAGGTCCCAGTAAGACTCGTGAAGAACTGTCTTCAGTTCAGCTTCATCTGGTCAAGCCAGGCAGGTGCGGTGGCAGTTAGGAAGACAGACCCCCTTAGAAGCGCTGGGGCTTCACCTTGGCTCCTGAGCTTCCTTCTGTGAGAGCCTTTGCTCTTGGGAGAAATCCGAGAACAACCTGAGGTGTGTGTTGCCCAGGTCTATGCTGGTTGTTGGGATGAGGGCTCCAGATAAAAACGGGACACCCTTATAGTTCCAGGACAACACTCTCTCTGTGCCCCTGAGTTTACTCGAGGTTCTCCTGTGGATAGACATCTATAAGAGCAGACGTCTTTTCCAGATTGTTGAAATTCCAGAGATTTGATTCACGGGCACCATGGGAACTAGCAAGTGAGTCTCAAATAGACAGGCCAGAGGATGGTGGGAAGGTAGCTCAGTGGGTAAGCCCACCTTAGTTTGATCCCCAGATGTCGCATAAAAATGTGTGGCTGAGCCAGGCATGGTGGCGCGCGCCTTTAATCTCAGCACTTGGGAGGCAGAGGTAGGAGGATTGCCGTGAGTTCGAGGCCACCCTGAGACTTCTTAGTGAATTCCAGGTCAGCCTGGGCTAGAGTGAGACCCTACCTTGAAAAACCAAGAAAAAAAATGTGTGGCTGTTGCACTTACAATCCCAAACTAAAGAGGCCAAGACAGGAAGATCCTTAGGGCTTGCTGGCCAACCGGTCTAGCCTAGTTGATGAGCTCCAGGTCAGTAAGGGTCTCAGAGAAAAACAAAAGGTAGATGGTGTTCATGAAAGTGACACCCACGGTGGTTCTCTGGCCTATGCACACATGTACCTGCTTATACACATGTACCTGTGTGTGTGTGTGCGCGCACACACACACACACACACACACTCACACACACACACTCTCACACACTCAAAAAATAATAAAATAAAATGAAATGGATTAAGGGACAAGTTCCCAAAAAGTCCCTCAGAGAAGTAATGAAGTGGTACGGAGGTCAAACATCGCAGTCCTGGCCTTTGACCTGGGGTGTCTGCTGGTGGCAACCTGAGTGTTGTCCTGGTTGGCACCCCTTCTCTGGGCTCTAGAGTTCCAAACAGCATTTTAAAAGCTATTTTTAAACTTTTTATTAACAACCTCCACTCATATACACAATCTACCCTGACCTTAAGTTCCTCCCACCACCCTCTTTTGTCCCCCTTCCCTGTCCCTCCTCCACAGAACCCCTTCTTTCCAACTAATCTCTCTTCTATTTTGATGTCACCATTTTTTTTTGCTCTCATATTATGCCCGACATCCACACTTTATTATTCCCATTGCTCTTGTTTGACTCTGCCTGGGGAATTCATTTGTTCACTGCTTTTCCATCTGTCTCCGCCACAGTGGACACTCGCACAGGCCAGATAGCTTGTCTGGTTTCCCACTTGGTCCCAGGGCCCTGAACGGTCAGTGCCTGGCGCACTGATGGTAATTCACAGCATTATAGAATGAATGGGTGGATGGGCCCATCTTTCAGAAGGGCCACACGGCCCCCGGCTGCTGGTACCTAGACAGTCCTCAGGTGATCTGGGAGCTACACGGAGAGAGAGCCTGCTGTAGCCCCAGGAGACATGGGACAAGGGCCTCTTGGTCTGGTATCAGCTAATCAGTAGGCCATGTGACTCTTTCAAAGCAACAGGAAGCTAGGCTCTGGAGATAAGAAGTGTGGGAAGAGAGCCAGAGGGTGGGGGGCTGCCAGCTACCCCTGTGCTGCTCCCTGGGGATGCCCAGACCTCGGTTGCTGGCTGGCAACCCCACATGTTTCCTGTGGAGAGGAGAGAGGAGATCCCCGCTGAAGGCCCTGCAGCTGGGGCTGTCCCATGAGCCTCACCTCGGGCCTCTCCGAGGTGGTCAACAGCTGAGGCTGCTGTCCCTTGACTGCCCGAGCTCGGGTACTTGCAGGCTGCCCGGGGTTGTGCCAGTGTTACAGCCCTCTGCTTTCTGCCCCTGGCTCCCTGTGTTTCTGAGTTTTTAAGTCTTACTATTGATTTTTTAAAAAAAAAAAAAAAAACAAGGCAGGCTCTGCCACACCAGTGATCCCGAGGGACGGGGACACTGATCTCGAGGAGGAGAGTGAGGAGGCTGAGGTTCTGGGTTGGAGAGGCAGTGCTGGCAAGTGAGTGTACCAGGAAGAGCTCAGGGTCACAACGCAGGTGTAGGTAAGACGCTGGAGTCCCCAGGATCTAGTTAAAACTCCGATGCTCCAAAACAAAGGTCAGGCATGCCACTCAGGGCCTGGTCTTACTGGTTTGTGCCAAGTGGCAGGAAGGAAATGGAATTTCGGAGATGACTTCAGGACTCATTCCTGCCATTCTGTGGCCATGTAACTCCGAACAAGTCTTCCCCCCCCCCCCCAGCTCCAGTTACATCACCAATGACATGGGGTCATGACCTCTCTCCCTCTCACATGACTGGGGTGAGCCCGAGAGAAGTAACGGAAGTCATTCCAGTGACTGCGCTTCGGTCCCCTCTCCTGCCGGGCTCATCAGTCAGGTAGCGAGGCTGTCTGGGGATACGAGCCGAGGAAACAATTAAACCACTGTCCTGACTCAGTCGTTCGCCCCACCCTGGCCTGTGGCCCAGATTCTGGAGGCCTTAGTCAGGAAATGGAGGTCCGTTCGCCCAGAGCTGGGGTTTCCCTGTAGGAAACAGTGCAGCCTGCTAGGAAAGCCCTCCAGACCGATGGATGCAGCCCTGACTGAGAAGAGCCGGGAGCTGTCAGGATTGACGGACGGGCAGACAAGTCAGACTTGTCCCCCTGGGGAAATCCAGGCATGAGCTGTCCCCTGGACCCGAGAAGGGTTCCTGTTTGTCCTGCTCTGGCCAGGCCCAGGTCAAGCTCAGGAAGGACAGCTGATGTGACCTGCGGGCCTCAGGCTGCTTTCCTCGGAACCCCTGTCACGATCCAGCCCGTCCTAACGTCCCACACTCAAGCTGCCTTGAACCGTTCAGGCCCCTCCCACTCACACCCCGTCCTCATGTCTCCCTGCCTACTCCAAGGCTCCTGCCAACAGACGCCAGCCCACCCTCCCGCTGACCTGCTCCCTCTGGCTCAGACGTGTGCCTGTGGGAGCCTCACCTCTTCCAGGATGCCACCACTCCTGGTTCTCGTCCTCCTCTGCGACCAGCCCTCACCAGCTTCTATTGCAGTCCTCTCTCTGCCCCCCAGCTGGGCAAGTTCCTGGAGGCGTGTCCTTTCTCTGCTAGAAGGGCTGAAGGATAGGTGGTCTGGAAGCCAGATACGGCCTGCACCTTCCAACCAGTGCCCCTGCCTTATCGGAGCCTGCCACTCGCCACTCCACAAGCAGGATCCCAGACTAGTGGCATTCCAAGACATGCTTGTGCAGGTCCTTTTTCGTTAGAGACTCTGTCACTGCGAAGCCACAGTGACTGTGACCGGGCTGACTTTGGCCCATCCCTACCATACCAGTCACCAGGCCGTTCGGCATGAGTGAATGGCTCTTTCGAGGCATCGCACCACAAGCGTGGTCACTACCTCCTACAAAACGACTCATCTTCCCTTCACAGATCCCCCCCACACCGGAGCTGCCTGCCCAAGGAACTGTACCAGACCCCTCCGCTCAGGCCAAGGTGGGGCTGAATCTGCCCACTGCTAGCTTGACCGACGGCTCTCTGGATGTCTGTGAGACTTGGTGGCTGAAGCACAGAGTGTACTTAATATTAGGGGGGGAGAGTGACCCCCAAAGCTATCTCTCTTGAGAAGTTACGCTACTGAGAATGGTAGAATAAGGGCCTTCCCTAGACGTGTGTGTCCCAAAGGGAAAAATGTTTAAAATTAAGCAACAGAACATTCCCCCCCCCCACATTAACTTAGGGTGTTTTAAATTAATACACAAGAACATAAATGTAGTACATATTAATGGGAGCACTATGTAATGTTCCATACACATACACGTTGTGTAAAGTTTAAATCAGTTTCAGCATATTTTTCAAACATTGTATCTCATAGGCAGGGGATTTCAAAGCATTTAAAAAAATTTTTTTGTTTAGTTATTTGAGAGCAACAGACAGAGAGAGAAAGAGGCAGATAGAGAGAGAATGGGCGCGCCAGGGCCTCTAGCCACTGCAAACGAACTCTAGATGCACGCACCCCCTTGTGCACCTGGCTTACGTGGGTCCTGGGGAATCAAGCCTCGAACCAGGGTCCTTAGGCTTCACAGGCAAGTGCTTAAGCCAACTCGCCATCCAGATTTCAAAGCATTTTGAAGTACACATGCCATAATTATGATCTAGAGTCACTCTGCAACAAAATTGCACTGCAGGGAGGCTCGCTCCTGGCGGTAACTTAGTATCCATTAATCAACCCTTCCCCACCCTCTACCCTACTACCCTCTCCAGCTTCGTAGAACCCACCTCAGTACTAGCAGTGGTTTTTTTGTTTGTTTGTTTGTTTTTGGTTTTCAAGGTAGGGTCTCACTCTGGCCTGGAATTCACTATGGAGTCTCAGGGTGACCTCGAACTCACGGTGATCCTCCTACCTCTGCCTCCCTAAGTGCTGGGATTAAAGGCGTGTGCCACCATGCCCGGCTCTAGCAATGTTCTTGTTTTTAGTAATTTTTTTGTTTTATTTATTTATTTGAGAGTGACAGACAGAGAGAAAGAGGCAGAAAGAGAGAGAATGGGCGCGCCAGGGCCTCCAGCCACTGCAAACAGAACTCCAGATGCATGTGCCCCCTTGTGCATCTGGCTAACGTGGATCCTGGGGAGTCGAGCCTCGAACCAGGGTCCTTAGGCTTCGCAGGCAAGCACTTAACCGCTAAGCCATCTCTCCAGCCCTCTAGCAATGTTTTTGAGATCAACATTTGTAGATTGCACAATGAGCGACAGCATGGTGGTGCCTAACTCTCAATGCCCGGCTTATTTCCCTGGATGGAATGATCTCCACTTCCAGCTATACTATAAATGAGAGGGTTTCTTCTTTTTTTTTTTTTTAAATGACTATGCCATTGTGCACTTGTGCAGTTTCTCTATTCATTCATAGTTGGTGGGCATCCAGGTTGTTGGCTAAAGCAATGGATTCTTTTTTAAAAAAAAATTTTTATGAGAGAGAGAGCTAGAGGGGGTAGGGGCTCCATCTACTACAATCGATCTCCAGACACATGCGCTACCTTGTGTGCATGTGCAACCTTGTGTGCTTGCATCACCTTTGTGCATCTGGCTTACACGGGATCTGAAGAGTCGAACATGGGTCCTTAGGCTTTACAGGCATGCCTCTTAACCACTAAGCCATCTCTCCAGCCCAGCAATGAACTCTTAATAAGGAGATTGAAAGCACTGGGTTTCTGACTCATTTGCCCAGAGCACCTGCTCGTTCATGGCATTTTGAGATAGTCTTGAGGTTGTCCACAGAGCAGGGCATCCCAGACCTCCTCTGAAGAGTGAAGGACTTATTCCACAAGCTGCTTGGAGGGTTTCCAGAAGACAGCCTCAGCTGTCAGCCCTCTTTGGGGTCGGCATGGGCTTTAACGTTTTCTCTGTGTAAAGTCACTCTCACTTCTGGGGTGAACCACACCCGCTGACTGATAAGTACAAAGATATATAGAGACCTGGGTCCCTCCCCCTCTTGGGAAATTTCTAAAGGACTATGCCAAGGATGGCTCCCGCGGGCTCACCTGGAGCCATGGTGGGAACAGCACAGTAGCTCAGTTTCTCCAGCTGCCTAATCCTGCTTCAGGCCTCTTCCTTCCACAGAGCCTGACCACAAGAACGCCGCGTAGTGAAGACCCTGCCTGACTCAGGGTCCACTTCCGGCAGCACCTAATCTATGGCATCTGGTTCCAAGAATGATTTGAAAAAAGACAGACCTGTGATGTGGGAGTTTTTAGCGGGACCCCTCGCTCTCTTATCCATCACTGAGGACCCCTTCACAGGACACAGGTGAAACAGCCTCTGGGAGAGGAATGAAATTGTTAAAACCTTCACCCACGGTGGAAGAGAATCCATTAGCTGGTGTGTTGCATCAGGTACTGGAGAAACATGGGGAAATCACTACCATAAGGGTAATAGAATTGGTAAGCATGGCTGAGTCTCAGGAAAAGATAATGAAGAGGGTAGAGTGATCAACTGGCAACAGAAACCTAAGTGTGAAAGCCACAGGCACTGTTAGTGCACAGCAACAGCTCTTCTCTCTCACAAGGGAGAGGGGGGGTTAAGGCTGAGAACCAGATCCAGGTCTTAGTGGTCAGAAGCAAGTGCTGTGCTTTGGTCATGGGGTAAGCGTGTCTCCGAGTGCTTTGAGTATGGGAAGCTTAGCAGTCCTTGGCCATGTTGGGAGGTGGTGGAACCGTTAAGATGTAGAGCTTAGTGCAGGGTAATTAGGTCATGAGTGGGGGCACTGCCCTTGGAAAGGGTTGGTACTGGTCTCGTGGAGTGAGTCATTTGTTCTCACAAGAGTGAGCTGTCATAAAAGAACAAGCTTGATCCATGAATCTCTCTCTCTCTCTCTCTCTGTCTCTCTCTCTCTCTTGCTCTCACTTCCTCTCTTGTCACATGTTCTCTCCCTGTTGTACATGCTCCAGCCAAGATGCTGCCCACCATGACATGATACAGCCAAGGGGGCTCACCAGTACTACAGCAATGCTGTTTGGACCTAAAGCCTCTGAAACCATGAGATTAAATAACGTTCTTTTCTCTCAAAAGTGCCCAGCCTCAGATAGTTTGTTGTAGCAGCAGAAGTGGTTGAGCTCTCATGGTTAAACTCACCACCGAACACCTATGCCAAGGACAGAGCCTTAACCAGGAAAGTCCTCTGTGCAAGACAAGGCCTCTCCATCCTCCATTGTACCTAAAGGTGAGTCCCCAGGCACCTCTAAAACTTTGGGGTTAGAAGTGACCTATTCATTTCTGTTAACAAGAGAAGCATCCTTCTTGCTTTAAGCAGGGATGGAGAGCTGGCTCAGTGGTGAAGGCACTTGCCTAAGGACCCAGGTTCAATTCCCCCAGAACCCAAGTAAGCCAGATGCATATGGTGGTACATACGTTTACAGTTTGTTTGCAGTGCCTAGAGGCCCTGGTGTGCCCATTCTCTCTCTGTCTCTCAAATAAATAAATATTTTTTTTTAAAAAAAAGAGTTCAGGGACCTTTGTTTTGCAGGACATGTTCTTTGATTTTCTCAGGACCTGTTCCCACCTCACCTCTCAGCCACTAGGCCAAAAACTAAAGTTAATAGAACCTTGTTGGCTGCGTTGGATCTCTGGCTGGAGAGAAGGACTATGCCTCAGAAAATACAAAACCTAGTCAGCGAGTTCTTGCAGGTGCAGTGAGAGTACATATAATCTGAGCTGGATTCTGGACCAAGGGGTTAAACAGAAAATGAGTAAAATCATTTATGGGTATGGGAAAACTTTCCTAGAATACAGGGTCTAAAACTTTTGCAAGGTACAAGAGATGATGGAAATACGTTGTTACAGTGGTTCCTGGAAACACAGGAGAAAAGATGGCCCTCACTATGTCACATGGAAACTCAAGATTTGGTGCGGTAGATGAGAGGAAATGAGTGTGCAAGAGTGGATATCCTAAGCGGAGCTGAAAAAAATAAAAAGTCCAAGGACCCAAACAATACCAGAACACTAAGGAATGTGCTAGAAAGAAAGACACCAGTATCACTAAGAAGTAAATCCTCTGAGGTGCAGGACTTACAATAGGACATGTGTTCACAGAACTGGACTCTCAGTGAGCCACAGAAATAGCAGGACTCTGAAATAACACAGGCTTGATGGAAGCACCCCACTCTCACAGGAAGATGGGCTGAAGTGTGAGTGACAAGGTTCTAGTGGCAGTTAAAAGGGCCTGACATAGGGAATCCCTAGGGCCACAAAAGAGTAGAGGCCAACAAGGGAACTGCTCTTTCGTAAATTTATTTTTATTTATTTATTATTTATTTTTGAGAGAGAGAAAGAGAAAGAGAATGGGTGCACCAGGACCTTCAGCAGTTGTGAACAAATTCCAAATGGGTGCCTTCCCCCTTGTGGGTATGCACAACATTGTGTGTTTGTGTCACTGTGCATCTGGCTACGTGTGACTTGGAGATTCAAACATGAGTTCGTGGGCTTTGCAGGCAAGCGCCTTAACCACTTAGCCGTCCCTCCAGCCCTGAACTGCCCATTCTTTGCAATCAAAAGAAGTCAACCATGCATAACAAATCCAGGCATTCCAGCAAAACACTCCTTGCCAAGTGTCCAGATCTGAGCCAGTTTAAAAATGCCAAACCTCTTGGTTGAATAAGCAGACAGATCTCCCATAATGAAGGACCCCATGCAACCACAGCAGGGGGACATTGCCCAGGCCTTCCCAGGGGACCTGTGACCATTGACTTTGATGTGTGTTCTAAGACCAAGAATGCCCAGACATTTTGAGGACCATTGAACACAGGATTTGGGTTGACCTTGATACGTGGAGACCTGTAGCGGAGGAGAGGCATATGTGGGACAGGTAATAGATGGCTTTCTGGCTGGATTATACTCAGAGGGCCCCCCATGTCCACAGATCCATCTGGTGATTAGCACAAGCCCTACAGTGGGTCCCTGGCCTTGCATAGTGAACGAAGCCAGGCACATCTTCTAAAAGTTCTTCCCTTCCAGCCAAGGTATGAATCAGAAAACAGTATCACGGGGGTCAGAGAGAAGATTCAGTCAGTAAAACACTTGCCATACATGCATGAGGACCTGAGCTGGGACCCCCAAAACCCACACAAATGCTAGGAGGGGCGGCAAGTGCCTATAAGGTCAGTGCTGAAGAGCAGACATGGGATGTTAGCTATTTTAGTGGACTTGGTATGCTCTAGGGCCAGGGATTGGCCTTGTCTCCAAAAAAAGAAAAAAATGAGGTGGAGGGCTGGAGAGATGGATCAGCGGTTAATGTGCTTGCCTGCAAAGCCTAAGGACCTGGGTTCGATTCCCCAGTACTCACATAAAGTCAAATGCACAAGTGGTACATGCATTTGTAACTAGTTTGCAGTGGCTAATGGCCCTGGAGCACCCATTCTCTCCCTCCTTCTCTCTGTCTCTCCTTATAAATAAATAAAATATATCTTTTAAAGTTTATTTATTTATTTATTTATTTGAGTGCAGCAGACAGAGAAAGAGGGAGAGAGAGAAGAGAGAGAGAGAGAGAGAATGGGTGCGCCAGAGCATCCAGCCACTGCAAACGAACTCCAGATGCGTATGTCCCCTTGTGCATCTGGCTAACATGGGTCCTGGGGAATCGAGCCTCCAACCAGGGTCCTTAGGCTTCACAGGCAAGTGCTCAACCACTAAGCCATCTCTCCAGCCCTAGTATATACATACATACATATATACATATATACATATATACATATATACGTATATATATGTATATATGTATGTATGTACATATATGTATATATGTATGTATGTATATGATCCTCCTACCTCTGCCTCCCGAGTGCTGGGATTAAAGGCGTGCGCCTCCACGCCCGGCTCTAAAATATATTTTTTAAATGAGGTGGAGAGTTATTGAAGATTTCCAACATTGACTTCTGGCACTCATGTGCTAGCACGGTAACATTTGCTCATGCACATAAAAACACTCATACCCACATATATACACAATAAATAAATAACATATACACAAAATATAAATATTATACACAATACAATAAATGAATATAAAAATTTTTGAGTCATCTGGGCATGGTGGCACACGCCTTGAATTCCAACACTCAGGAGGCTGAGGAAGGAGGATCACCATAAGTCCCAGACCAGCCTGGGGCTAGAGAGCGAGTTCCAGGTCAAACCCAGGCTAAAATGAGGGCCTACTTTGACAAAACCTTAATGAAAAACAATATCGCATTCTGGGGTACTGGCAGCAGTCATTAAGGATTAAGGATTAAGTTATCATTAACTCATTTAATGTACCATCAAAGCCCAGATAGACCCTGGAACATGACTGGCCAGTACCAATTCAACACATCATAGACCCAGTTACAACCATATCTTTGCCATGGTGGACTGGCCTAGGGTTGGGCACTCGTGTGACCATCGACTTGGTGACTTCATTCTTTCCCTGTGGGATATAGTTTGCATTCTCTTGGGACAAACAAGCTTACATTTCTAAGGCAAGGTTAACTCTCCTGCCCTCTGTCATAATACAATTCCAAAAGGATGGAATCTTCTAGACATCCTATAGATCATCCCACGTATCTACTCTATCGGTAATATTAAGCCAGTGAGACAAAACCAGTGGCTGTGGCAAGACACGTGCACTGCAGAGACAAGCCCCAAGGGCCTGCCACATCAGGGATCTGCTTAGGGATCTTGAGTCCTGGAGCTTGTCAGGAAACTTCCTATGACTCACACGGCAAATTACTCCATCCAGTACTTCCTACTGTGAAGGAGGAGCATCGCTGGCAGCCCGTCTGTCCTCTGTGGATGTGACCTATTACAGAAGGAATATTTCTCTGGCCCGTATGTCTGACAGTGGCATAAAAAACTGCCATCTTCGAGTGGGAACCCAGGCAGGAGAGGGCTTGGCAGTATTTTCGGGCTATAATTCAAGTATGAACCAGCAGGTTCTGTGGTTTAAAGAGCACTGCTAACAGGAAAGTACATGCCAGCCGTGGAGGTCTGGAATAAGGCCATACCATCTGTATTAGAGATTATACACCTTTTTAAAACTTCTTATTTATTTGCATGTCTGCATGGGGGCATACAGAATGCCAGATGCTTGCATTAAAAAAAATTATTTGCAAGCAAAGAAAGAGAAACACAGACAGAGAATGGGCATACCAGGGCCTCCAGTCACTGCAGACAAACTGTAGAGGCATGCACCACTTTGTGCATCTGGCTTTACATGGGTACTGGGGAATCGAACCTGGGTGGTTAAGCTTTGTAAGCAAGTGCCTTAACCACTTGAGCCACCTCTACAGCCTCTCCTGCACCACGTTTTATAGCCTGGTTTATATAGGTGACTGGGGAATTGAACCCATGGACTGGCAGGCTTTGTAAGCAAAGACCTTTAACCACTGAGCAATCTCCCCAGCCCTGATTGTACACCTTTTGACAAACAATTCCTGTCCGACTTCTGAGCTCTTGTAGGTCTGGAGGGCCAGATAGAATGACCATTCAGCAAGAAATTTCCATGTGGCTGGGCGTGGTGGCGCACACCTTTAATCCCAGCACTCAGGAGGCAGAGGTAGGAGGATCGCCACGAGTTCAAGGCCACCCTGAGACTACATAGTGAATTCCAGGTCAGTCTGAGCCAGTGAGACCCTACCTCGAAAAAAAAAAAAAAAAGAATAAGAATAAGAAAAGAAATTCCTATGATAAGTTTATTTTCACTTATTTATTTATTTGCGTGTCTGCATACATATCACTGCAAACGAACTCCAGACTTATACCTTTAACTGCTGATTTCTTTGGTGTATGTATGTGGTGCACATACATGTTGTATATGCATGTTCATATGTGTGTGCACATGTGCGTGGAGGCTAGCAATAGACATGGGGTGTCTTCCTCAGTCACTCTGCACCTTACTTTTTTGAGCTAGGATCTTTCACTAAACCTGGAATTCGCCAGTTTGGCTACACTAGCTAGCCAGCAAACCCTGGGGGATCCTCTTGTCTCCAGCTCCCCAGTGCTGGGGTTACAGGCACATTCCACCACACCCTGCTTTTACATGGGTGCTGGGGAATCTAAACTCGGGTCCTCATGCTTGTACGCAAGCACTTTACCAACCGAGCCATCAGTTGGTATTAAGCCAGTGAGACAAAATCAGTGGCTGTGGCAAGACACGTGCACTGTACCATCAGGATACGTAAACATTGGCTCACACGTCACATGTCAGCAGAGAAGGCAGGAGGATGGGTTCATGGTCACAAGATTTGCTGGTCATGTCGTGGACTGTACCACCCAAGTGCTGCCAGTCACAGAAAACGTTGGGCCATAGCCTATCAAAGGCATCACTGAAGATAAACACCAGAGGGGTATTTTGCAGGTACATAGGCTGTTCCCCAGATACAGTTCTCACTAGAAATCAAAGGCTTGGGCTGGAGAGATGGCTTAGTGGTTAAGCGCTTGCCTGTGAAGCCCAAGGACCCCGGTTCGAGACTCAATTCCCTAGGACCCATGTTAGTCACATGCATAAGGGGGTGCACGCGACTGGAGTTCTTTTGCAGTGGCTGGAGCCTCTGGTGTGCCCATTTTCTCTCTCTCTCTCCCCCCCCTTCTCTATCTGTCGCTCTCAAATCAATAAATAAAAATTAAAAATACATAGAAATCAAAGTCTTATAGGAAGCCGTATCACTATGGCTATAATACAAATATCTTGGAAGTGAAACAGAAGGAGGAGCCCCTTTTAGGTTCATCCCCAGTGAACTATTTGGAAAATTTGTGCTTCCCATTCCAGCAACTCTGGGCTATGTGGGCTTTAGGGGTCCTGCCCCCCACAAGAAGAAGCATTTCCATCAGAGTCCATAGCAACAGTCCCATTAGACCGTAAGCTAAGGCTGTGTGCAGGACACTTCACCCTCCTTGGAAACAGGGAGGAGGGAAGAGTGAGCACCTTGTCAGGGGTAGGTAAGCTGGTTACCAGGAGCAGGTGAGGCTGTACAGTGTGATTAGCTTTGGAGCTATGGAAATCTCTTCCATTTGGTGACTTCAGCCTGAGATAAGTTCAGTTCAGGAATCAGACAGCTCAGGATGCTACGAGGTATGCCACCGGGATGGAGAGAGGGTGTGGAACAGAGAGTGGAAGAGGAGGTGGTGGATCGCTGTAGTGTTCCTGACATCGGCTATAAGAACAAGGGCTCCACCATAGATAGTTGCTAGAAAATTTTCAGTGCCAGGGGTGGGATACCTTCCAGTGAGTTGTTGGTCAGGGAGGTCCCTGATGCCCCCCAAAATTATAGGCCATTGCCGAGGCCCTTGGTTTCCCACCAGGAATAGATGGTAAGACCCTATTGCTGAAGACTCCACATACTTGGGCTGCAAGGCCACTGAGAAATCCTGCTGGAACTGAGCTGATAACCTCCTCCATGGAGACCAGCTGACAGAAAGCTGGAAGAAGCCATGCTGCATGCAGTTCAATGGGAGAAAGAGAAATCACCAGTGAAGATACTCAACAGTGGATACTGCAAGTCTTAAATTTTGCCAGCCAGGCCAAATGAGCCAATGGGTGCCATAGTGGCACGTCTGTCATGGTGAAACCAACTGTCCTCTAATTGGACTGGAGGCCCGCTCCATGGGAGGGAATACATCCCTGATACTGAAACCTTAAAACAGGGGTAGTCATGAGCCCTAGGGGTGTAATGTCTGCTGCTGTCTGGCTAAATGTATATACTATGCTAATTAAACTGCCCAGTAAGCGCTTCTCTTAATGTTCATACCCTTATATTTTTTGTTTATTTTTATTTATTTATTTGAGAGTGACATAGAGAAAGAGGCAGATATATATATATATATATATATATATATATGTAATATATGTGTGTGTGTGTGTATATATATATGTATATATATATATATATATATATATATATATAGAGAGAGAGAGAGAGAGAGAGAGAGAGAGAGAGAGAATGGGCGTGCCAGGGCCTCCAGCCACTGCAAACGAACTCCAGACGTATGCATCCCCTTGTGCATCTGGTTAATGTGGGTCCTGGGGAATCGAGCCTCGAATCGGGGTCCTTAGGCTTCACAGGCAAGCGCTTAAGTGCTAAGCCTGCTCTCCAGCCCTCATATCCTTATATTAATGCTTCTGTCACTTTTGGTAGAGAACCTTCTCTTTTCAGATGGCAATGACCTTGGGATGACTCAGAATGCATTATGGTGCTGGAAAGAAGTGACCGGAGTGCTCAGTACTGCATATCTCTATCACACCTTCCAAGGCTCAGGGTCTATTGCAGAAGAGGTGGCAGAAAGAATGTAAGAGCCAAAGGAAGGGTAGGACTCCTTACAACATGCTCCCTCCAGACACAAAATGGCCTGGATATCCATGACCTCACAGTGCCTGACACTACCTACACAAGACCATCATGATAGGAGGAAAAGATCATGATATCAATATAAGAGATACTGATTGAGAGGGGGAGGAGATATGATAGAGAATGGAGATTCAAAGGGGAAAGTGGGGGGAGGGAGTGTATTACCATGGGATTTTTTTATAATCATGGAAGTTGTTAATAAAAAATTTGAAAAAAAGAATAGGGGCTCCAATTCATTACTAACTTTCTCAATCCCTCTCCCCCAGCAAACAAAGCCCACTGAAATCACTACTTGCTTGTGAGAGTCCCGTTGCTAAATATTTACCAGGCTATTTTTTTAAATTTTTTTTGTTTGTTTTTTGAAGGCAGGGTCTCACTCTAGCCCAGGCTGACCTGGAATTCACCATGTAGTCTCAGGGTAGCCTCGAACTCACGGGGATCCTCCTACCTCTGCCTCCCAAGTGCTGGGATTAAAGGCGTGTGCCACCACGCCCGGCTTTTGCCAGGCTATTTTTAAGCCCCTGGTAGTTTGAAACCAACAGTCATCGGTGTATTTGCGTCATGGCAATTTGAAAATGTTACAAGTCAAGCTTTATCCGGTTGTTGGCACCACAGACCTGGAGTCCTGGGACGTATAGGAAGCAGCTATATAAAGAAATAGATCTAGCAGCTTAAGGGCAGACTGTGGGGGGCGCTATGATGTGTGAACAGCCGTACCCTTCAGGGGTCAAGGGCTTATTGCCCCTGCTTATGACTGCTGCCCGAAGACAGCCCTTGGCAGTCAGCCTACCTTGGGAATTTCCTGTCAGAATGAGATTGCCACACTCTAGGTCATGCCTCCTTCCAGAGAAGCTTGCAGCCAGTCACTGGTCAACATGAAAACATCAGGCTCAGTACTTTTGGGGGAGGTCTGCAGGGCCGTCGTAGCTCCGGACTCTCCCCCGGGCCATGTTTGCCAGGTCTCATCTCAGACCAGCTGCTCCCTCCTTCTCGCTTCGTCCCTTCGCCACCTTCTGTCAGCTGCTCTTCATGTTCGAGTCTGGTTTGCAGGGGACTCGGCCGGAGACAGGCAGCTGAACCCTCAGAGTAGAGACCTCTCACCCATGCTTGGACTCTACAGACTCAGAGAGGGCCATGTGCTGGTCGTCCTCAGTCTCCCCGCTCACGCAGAGCTCACTCACCCCATCCTGGTCCCGAGCCGCTCCCCTGGGCCAGAACCTTCTACACCTCCAGTGCTCTGGAGGACATGTGTGGGGGAGCTGACCGGGTGGAGTTTAACAAGCATCCTGTGCTAATTATGGGTGCTGCTACAGTGGCCCCAGAGGCCATATGTTTTGCAGGACAAAGATGGCCACTATGTTATGCTTAGGGGGTCCTCCGGAGGGATTGGGTAACCCTCCCCTCCCCATAAGGCTGGAAAGGCGCCATGAAATCAGAAAATAGATTGATTCTTGAGTCTGAGTCAAGCGACAGAGTCACAACCCTCCTGGGACTTGTGGGGGAGCCCAAGAGTCTCTCAAAGCTTCTGTTCACTGTGTCAAAAAAAATAAAATTTAAAAAAAGGAGAGAGAGAGAACCCCTAAGCACCGGGCCCGCTGAGCTAAGAGACAGCACCGGCATCCAGTACCCAAAGCCCAAACTGTCCCAGGGGTGCCCAGCAGGAGGAAGGACCTGGTGGCTGGAGGCCATCCTAACAGAGCTTCCTGGGTGTGGAGGGAAAGGAGAGACTATGAATTATCCTGTTGTTATGTCACTGCCTACGGAGCGGTGACTCCAGAGGCTTCCCTGGCCTCCCCTCCCGGCTGGGCCTTCCCTGACAGGGCTTCTGGGGATGTCATCTGCCTCTGTGCTATTCAGTAAGTCATTGCCCATGTCCCCGATTAGTCTTTCTATGTGCCCCGCCAAGCTCCAGCTTAGTCCATCATGTCTGTCTTTCCCTCTGTCTGTTCCTTTAGAAGCCCCGTACCGTGTGTGTTTATCACTGTCATGGACTTGCCGTGTCCGTCTGTCTCCCTCCCTGAGGCTCCTGGGCCCGGCTTTCAGCCTAGCAAGTTACGGAAGATGTTCCATCCTATCACGGAGGCTCCCCTTAACCAGCAGACCCAGGCCTGTGGCCATTTATATTTGCCGCAGAGCTTGCTTTAGGGTGTCTCTGTCAGTGATCCCCATAGGCGGAGAGGGGCCTTGGGGGTCACACTGGCCCCAGAGGGGTGCCTGAGGCTCCATAGTGTCCTCGTATTTCTACCTGATTTCTAGCACTTCCAGGCAGGAGTTCGATTCATGGGAGGGGGTATTAGGATCTTTGTATGCAATTCTGTTGGGGCATAGAACTTCTATTTCAATAGAGGACCTGGAAGAGAGCCACGGGAACTATCCAGAGAGGTCCCACGGTGGGCAAAAGGACCTGAAGATTGGAGGTCACAGCCTCTTAGGGTGTGGAAGAGAAGGGGACTGGGAGTTATCCTGTTGTTGTATCATCTCTGACTTGGAGCCATGGCTGCCTCCCTGGCCTCCCCTCCCAGCGCACGACCTCACCCTGGCTGCAGGAAAAGGTTGAGCAAGAAGAGCCGAGATCTCCGCTGGAAGAGCTCGGGGCTGTCCCCAGTCTCCGGCGTGGGGAAGTGTGACACACTGTCAGAGAGCTTCCCTCCCTCCTGCTACTTCCTTTGAGAAGCTTCCCAAACCCGTTAGCGGGGAAAAGGAGCTGGCAGCCAGGCAGGCGCGGGCCCCTGGCTCCCAAGGGCATCCTCCTGGCTCGCCTGCCCAAGGCTGTCGTTGGCGGGGGCAGAGACAGCAATCCCGGCCCAGCAGCGAGCACCTCCTCAGAGCGCCCGCCAGCCTCGGCCCCAGAGACCATTTTCTAAACTCTGGAAGCTTTACACTGCCTTCTCCATTCTGAGTTCCATAAATTCTGCGAGGATTTCTTTGACTCAAAGCCAACAAGATGCTCACTTCCATCCGCCCATGACATAGTCCCTGTAGAAGCAGGGGTGACGGTCCCTCCCCAAACCTAAGGGGTTAGGGCAGAAACCCCACGGTCTCCAATCGAGCAGGTGGCAGCAGACCTCTAGGCCCAGGAGGCGGGTAGCCAGGTCCAGACTGGGTGTTCAGTAGGAGGGTGCCCAGTGAAGCCCCTCCCTACCTCCCTGGGCATCAGTCTGCCTCACTGGGAGGATCAATGACAGCCACTTGGGTGGGGCTTATTCCAGGGAAGGGGATGAGCATGGTTGTGGCTGGTTCGTGTTCTTGGGGCTCAGAGCTCATGTGAGGGAGACAGGGTGGTAAGCAGAGAGACTGTGGGTATGCGTGGAGGGGAGGGGTGAGGGAGGACCTCCGGCCCCGGAGAAGGGCCGGAGCTCACCCCGACTCAGCAGCACAGCCAGCCCAGTGCCTCACCAATACCTCGAGGGCTGGACTCCCACAGGGCTCTGAGGCTAGTGTCTCGTGACAAAGGCCACACTCCTCAGTGAACTGAGTCATACCCACGGCAGGGTTGAGGGCAGAAGGCGGTGGGAACAGGGGGTGGGGAGAAGGGAGCGAGCCCTCCTGCATGAGCCTTCATGACTCCTCCAAAGTATGCACAGTGAGGAGGTCAGAGGATGGTCTCTGCGTGCTGGCTCACTCCTTCCATCTTATTTTATTTTATTATTTTAGTAATTATTTATTATATTATTTATTATATTATTTATTTTGGGGTCAGATTTTACTTGGGCTCTGAGAATCTGAATTCTGGTCAGCAGGCTTGTGGAGTAAGCGCTTTTAACCAGAGAGCCATCTTCCCAACCCCAGCCAAATTAATTTGTAGTAGACTGTACCCAAAGGGGAAAGCGCAAGCAAGACTGGAGGTACTGGGAGGAGTTGGAAACTCCCTCAGATGGATACTTCACTGTACACTGACAGTAACAATGCAAAGAGCATTGTGTAAGCGGTCCTCTCCCAGCCCCAGAAGAGCTGAGGTTCTGGAAGGAGAGGCTGGCTCCCCTGGGGGAAGGGACAGGTGGCTTGTGGAGGAAAAGGCCTGGGAAGTTTGGGCTACTCTCCCCTTGAGGTGAGGGGAAAGGGGGACAAAGGTCTTTCATTAATCATCTCACAGGTCATAGGAACAGGTCTGGGCTGGTGATAGCATCGGTGGCAGCAGCATGAAACTGCCTCACTGCTGTCATCTCAAACCACAGGGAGAAATAACTGTGACGTTGCAACTTTCCTGGCAACCGGGGCTCAGGGTCTCCTCAAAGGAGGGAACTTGGTTAAGCCGTTTCTGAAGGGGAGGCCTGCACCCAGTGGTCCTTCTGAGGGACCAGAAAGGGGGGGCTAGGATGAGGATTCTGTCTGGTTCACCTCCTGGGTGATCCTGAGGAGATGCCCACCTTTCTGGGGCCTGAAGGCAAGGAGCTGCCAGCCATTGTAGACCTGAGGAGTCCCTGCCCCCAACCCCGTTAGGAGCTGCCTGCTCTGCCCCCATGCCGTGAGCATGTAGCCTCCCTTGAACCTCAGGAGCAGCACCCGCACTGGACTTTCTCAGCAATGGCACATTCTATGTGCTGGGTCTCCTTGTGCCAGGGTAGGCTTGCTGGAGCTGTGGCCACTCCATTCCTGCCACACCCCACTACACAGATAAAGCTGTTCACAAATGAGAGAGAGAGAGAAAAGCATAGGTTATTCTAACTGTGAGTATAACAAGGTGGGGGGTTCTGGAGGGCTAGAGCTACTGGAGCTGGTTTATTCTGGTCAACTTGACAGGATCTACAATCACTTAGGATACTAGCCTCTTGGGCATGCCTGTGAGGGATTATGCAGCCTCCTAGCACAATGTGAGCCACTAGAGTAACTGAGATGGGAAGATCCTATTAACTGTGGGAGGCAGCAGTCCATGGGCTGGGGTGGTGGACTGAATGGAAACGAGAAAGGGAGTTGAAGACAAGTGGTCACTGCCCTGTGCTTCCTGACTGGATGCACTTCGACCAGCTCTGCTTCGCATGTCTGCCACCATGCCTCCCTCATCGTGAGGGACTATGACCTTGAACTGTAAGGCGGGACAAACCCTGCCTTCCTTCAGTTGCTTCTGGATGGATATTTGGTCACAGCAATGCAAAAGTAACTAATACAACCAGCCATGTACCGTCATAAACAAGCAGCTGTGACCTACTCAGAAGCCAGGGGTGGCTTATCTGTACCCTGCCCCTGTAGCCCTGTCCTCCCCTTCTTAACCATATGGGCCTGGATTGCCAAGTGCCTACACACATAGGTAGCCAGGGAGCACATGGAGAAAGGGCTTAGGAACACGAAACACCTAGTTTCTGGGGCCAGTCCTGCTCCCGTAGGGACATTGCCACTGGCCATATATGGGCAGCCTGATGGCTGTCTCCACCTGGGACTCCAGGAGGCCTAGAATACTATAGATGGCAACTTACCCATACAAGCCCACACTGAGGTGGTCTGTCTGCTGGAGGGCAGCAGATCTCCTCTTCTACATCCAGACAGAGCGCCACCTTGACTCCAGCCCAAGTAGGAATTCTCCAGACCTTTGAGGAGTCCTACCACATGGCCCGTTGAAAAGTAATCCCCAACATCTTGGCTGAACAACTGATTTAGGGAATCCGTGGATATGACATAAACCACCAGGGAGAATCTTACTTGTCCAGGGACATTGGGGTATAAATTTTCTTTTTCTTTTTATTGACAACTTCCAAAACTATAGACAATAAACTATAGTAATTCTCTTCCTCCCTACTTTCCCCTGTGCAACTCCACTCTCCATCATACCCCCCTTCCCCTTCTCAATCTCTCTTTTGTTTTGATGCCATGATCTTTTCCTCCTGTTGTGATGGTCTTGTGTGGGTAGTGTCAGGCACTGCAAGGTCATGGATATCCAGGCCATTTTGTGTCTTGAAGAGCACATTGTAAGGAGTCCTAGCCTTCCTTTGGCTCTTACATTTTTTCCACCACCTCTTCCACAATGGGCCCTGGGCCTTGGAAGGTGTGATTGAGATATTTAAGTGCTGAGCACTCCTCTGTCACTTCTCAGCACCATGGTGCCTTCTGAGTCATCCCAAGATCACTGCCATCTGAAAAGAGAAGCTTCTCTAACCAAAAGTAAGAGTAGCATTAATACATGGGCATATTATATAGTATATAATGTATATATACTATATATACATTACATAAATGTATATATAGTATATACATTTAGCCAGACACAAGCAGACGTTATACCCCTAGGGCTCATGACTACCCCTGTTGTAGGTTTTCAGTATCAGGAATGTATTCCTTCCCATGGAGCAGGCCTCCAGTCAAATTAGAGAGTGGTTGCTTTCCCCCATAACAGACTTGCCACTATTGCACCCATTGGCTCATTTGGCCTGGCTGGCCAAATTTAAGGCTTGCAGTGTCCACTGTTGTGAACTGCACACAGCATGGCTTTTTCCAGCTTTCTGTCAGCTGGTCTACATGGAAGAGGCTTCCAGCTCAGCTCCAGTGGGATTTCTCAGCGGCCTTTTGCAATAGAAGGTGCAAACTTTCTGTGAGCAAGGGAATCCCATGATGCCCACTAACCTTGACTCAGCCTTTCTCCTTAGAGAAAGCGCCATCCCATCCCTTCTCACCCAGTGTCATCCACATTTCAGGTCTTGGCCCCTGTGGATTCTCCTCAGCACAGGTGCCATTGCAAACCTTTCACAGCTGCCTTCCCAAGTTGCCTCATAGCTTAGCGTCCGTCATTCTGGCTCCCGAACTATCCATTGCATATGTATGACCTCCTTCCTATCTGTGTGACCTCCCTGCTCAGAGATTCTGTGGGGCTGTCCATGGGCTGGTCCAGTTCTCAAGGCAAGCATGAGTGAGGCCATGACCATGGGTACCTCCTACAGAGGGCACAGTTCAGGCCTGCCCACTGGTCTGGTAGGGAAAGGTCGTGCCCAGTCCCAGCCAATAGATCAAGGCCATGTTTCTTGGGCTAAGTGTCCATCCCAGAGCTTCATCTTTCCAATAGATGTGTGTTCTTTTTTTTAATCAGTGTGCGTGTGTACACACATGGGGGTGCATGTATGTGTGTGCACATGCATGTAGATGCCAGAGGACAGCTTGAGTGCTACTTTCCAGGAACATTATCCATCTATTTTTTTTCCAAAAGTCCATCTCTCTTTGGCCTCAAGCTTACTGATTAGGCTAGGCTGGCTGGCCAGCAAGCCCCAAGGGTTCTCAAGTCTCCTCGGCATTGGGATGAGCCACCATGCCTGGCATTTCCACATGGGTTCTTCAGAATATGCTCAGGTCCTCGTGCTTTCGAGATGAGCACTTTACCAAGAGTGTCTTCTTAGACCCAGTGCCAACAGGCATCCAGTGAGCTGTGGACTCAGGCCTGCTGCCCTCTGGAGCAGTGCCCATGTATGTGACACCCCGCAAAGCTCCCCAACATCACGTCCAGCACTGAACCTTAGAGGGAAAACCAGGGCACACGGAACACTCAAGTGACCCTCACTGTAGGGTCTGTTCACATGTGGCTGGTGACCTCATGCAAGGGTGATAAGGACTGTCACCTGGAATAGTATATCCACCTTCACGCCTGTGCCCTTCCCACCTCCCTTGTTCACAAAGAGAGGCTCTTCAGCTTGATGAAGTCCCAGAACTGGGCCTGAGGGATGCCTTCAGGATTAGAGCTCACCCCACCTTTGTGACCCAGGACTGAATGGCTGAAAGAACCTACCCAAGGTCACAGAGCAAGCTAGTGGCAGGCCTATCTCATGAATGTATACCTTGATGTCCTGAGCATTGCAGTGAGGTGACAAGGAGCTACCTGTCCTTATAGATTCCCCAAGTCTCTACTGTCTGGTGCTTCAGGCTCCTCCTGGAGCTCAGAGCCAGGGAACGCTCATGCCAGCTAAGAGGCCAAGGCAGCAAAGTGGATCTTCCTGCTGGGGTATCCCAGTAGTCCCACCCAGGCGCTACTGCCAGTTATAGAGGAGTGGCCTTAGGAACCCTGAGCACCTGTGCCACACACTCAAGGGACTTTCTCCAGGTTGCTTGTGTGTTCTGGGATACCTGGCAACTTCACTCAGGTATACTGCTGACCTGCAGCCTGCATGGCCTTTCTAGGTAGACTTAAGCAGCTGTGACCTGAGGTCTTTGGGGAGGGATGGGGAGCTGAGTGACCCTATACTTGCAGGCACGCTTTGAAACTTTGCAGCTGGGAGCAACCTGTTACTGGAAGGCATTGCAGACAGGTCCGCCTGTGACGTGACGCCTGCTCACATACTGGAAAAAGTAGATTTTTATTTGTCATCTTGGTTTGGGGAAGAAGTGATGGGTGTAAGAGTTTGGGGTTGTGGGAAGCTGTCTGGATTGTGGGGTGCGTGAGTTACTTTTCTCATTGCCATGACACAACACCCTGACAAAAGTAACTTAAGACAGGAAAGCTTTATTTCAGCTTACGGTTTGAGGGGAATGCAGTTGTTCATGACAGGGAAGGCATGGCAACAGGAACTTGAGGGGACTGGTCACATTGACTCTGAAGTAGACACGGCTTCAGATATCTCTCTTCAAGGCCCACCCATAGTCTTGTCTCCTCGCCCAGGGTCAGAAAGTCCCACTCCACCCTTACGCCCACAGTAAATTGTTTCTGGGGCTCCTCCAATCCCATATGTCATGGCTCTGACCACAGAAATGGACAGAGCCCCAAGGGCTGCCCTATCCTTCCAACATGATTTCCATCCTTCTATAGAGATGATGACTCTTTTTTGTACTTTTTTTAAATTGTGCTTTCAATGGAGAAATACATCATCTGTTTACAAAACAGCTCTTGAAAAATACAAGGAGTACAGATACTATGAAACAAAGCAAACTCCAGTCATGAGACACTACTTACATCATGTGAAAGCAACAGGCTGATTTCCAGGTTATGAAAACAAGAATTAAAAAGTCACTACACAAGCCGGGCGTGGTGGCGCACGCCTTTAATCCCAGCACTCGGGAGGCAGAGGTAGGAGGATTGCCGTGAGTTCGAGGCCACCCTGAGACTCCATAGTGAATTCCAGGTCAGCCTGGGCTAGAGTGAGACCCTACCTTGAAAAACCAAAAAAAAAAAAAAAAAAGTCACTACACAGAAGAGATCCAAGGTTCCAGCCGGATAAAACTTAGATGCGTAGCTGGGCATGGTGGCACACGCCTTTAATCCCAGCACTCGGGAGGCAGAGGTAGGAGGATCGCCGTGAGTTCAAGGCCACCCTGAGACTCCATAGTGAATTCCAGGTCAGCCTGGGCTAGAGTGAGACCCTACCTCAAAAAAAAAAAAAAAAAAAAAAAAAAAAAACTTAGATGCGGTTACATGAAACCTTTACTAAAAGGAAAGTTTCCCCAATGAGCAGACAGAATAACAAGACAAAAGCTATGCCCGGTGATGCCAGTCTACACAGACAGGCACCTCACTCTCACCCGCTAGCTGACAATCTTGTTTACGTAGGAGAGGGAGAGAGAGCAAGGCACTGTGCAGAGCGAAGACTAGGAGCTCCTAGAAAAAAAAGTGCTTAGGCTGGAGAGATGGTTTAGTGATGAAGGCCCTTGCCTGCAAAGCCAAAGGACCCAGGTTCAATTCCCCAGGATCCACATAAGCCAGATGCACAAGGTGGTGCATGAATCCGGAGTTCGTATGCAGTGGCTGGAGGCCCTGGAGCGCCCATCCTTTCTCTCTCTCTCTCTCTCTCTCTCTCTTTCCCTCTCTCCCTCCCTCCATCTCCACTCTTTCTCAAATAAATAAATTAAAAAAATATAAACAAAAAATAATTTCTCATAATTAAGCCGAAGAGTTCTCATCCGTCTTTATGAAGGGCGCCGGATGTGAGTAAACTTACTCTTTGTTCATCTGGACAAACAATACAGATTTCCTGACGAGCATGTCCCGTGAGCCTTCCTTACGCTCTGTGCTGTCACACGCGCGTTTTCATGTTGAACTGCACTTACTTAAACGCTTCCCATCCTTCTAAATTAATCTTCCACACTTGGAGTGTAGTTCCCCCCAAAGCTATGCATTAATTAGGCTTTCTTTTCATCACGACTTTCAAACGTTTAGCATACACGATTTCTACTTTCCATGATAACTCTTTTTAAGGTTTCCTTGAACTTGGAGAATCACTTCCCTCACTAATACAGTCCACATGAGGTTCCAATGGCTAAATAAAAAATTCATATTTAAGTCATCTTGGCATAAAAAAATGAATAAAAGAAAGCAAACCCTTATGTTCCCTGCCTCAGGGTCAGGTAAGCTTCTGTCCCCTGGGAGGGCACTCACATGTGTCCTCCCTCTGTCTGAGTGAGGGCGTGGGAACCACGTGTGCCGCTGGGGCCAGAGTCTGAGGACCCTTCACAGTTGTGAAGAGGACCTGTCCGGGACAAGGTCACAAGGCCAAGCAGATGGGAGGACTTGGAATCATACAAGCAGCGGGTGAAGAGATTCCAGCTCCGTTGTGTCCCTGGACATGCCCCGAACTGCAGCCATCCTCCAATCATGGGCTCCACAAGGGTCTCCTCAGCCCAGGAGAGGCCCCAGGAGCGCAGCAACCTGGATCAGGATTGGACACACTCTGATTAGCACCAAGAAGCCCTTTTCCTTTCCCCGGCGGGGTCCATGAACAGCCCTGATTGACTTGTCACAGACCTGCTCCATGCTGACCCCGGAGTGTGTTTGGCACAGGTTTAGCTGAGGACACAAATTTTAAAAAGTCCTCCTGGGGCCGGGGAGATGGCTTAGCAGTTAAGGTGCTTGCCTGCGAAGCCTAAGGACTTGGGTTCTATTCCCCAGGACCCATGTAATCCAGATACACAAGGTGGCTAATGCATCTGGAGTTCATTTGTGGTGACTTAAAGGCCCTGGCATACCCATTCTCTCTCTCTTTCTCCTTTATCTGCCTCTCTGTTTCTCTGTGTGTGTGTGTGTCTCTCAAATAAATAAACAAAATATTCTAAAATTTATTTTTGAAAAAGAAAACCCAAACTCCAGAAATACTCTTGAATTGACACCCACTCAAGCCCACGTCTCCACTCCCCTTCCTCCAGCCCTGTCCATGAGGGGATTTCTTTTGACTTTGAGACCATCCCCCCCACACACACACACACAAATAGTTATCTGCGTGGCCAAAGAGTCCTCCCTTGCAGGGGATGTGTGGTGTCCATAGGAAACCCTTTGCCCCACTGGGCCCCTGGCTGTGGCTCAGCATAACAAAGACTCAGGCTCTGCTAAAGGCCAACAGCTTACCTCCAGCCTCGTTCTCATAAGCCCTTGTTAGGTGGGACCTGATTCTTATATTCATCAGAGAGACTCTTCGAGGTAGAGGTGAGGTTCTTTGTAAACTTCCTATAGCAGCACTCCTGCAACAGGGCAGGGGGCAGTGGGGTGGGGGCTACACAGCAGGGGACGGGTGAACTCCTCCTCCCTCACCCATCCCTGGTCATCCCAGAGTGACGGAGCCCTGCACCAAAGGCTCTGCTCTGATTCTCCCAAAGGAGACCTTCGGGCCCTGCAGACAGTGCCATGGAGGTAACGGGTGTCTTTTCTCCTCCGGAAGGAAAGGCTGTGCAGGGATGGTGGCTGAAGCACCTGGCAAAGCCCAGTACCTAGCCACTGGTTCATCGGCTGCCCAAGAGGTTCAGTCCTCAAATCCTCAAGACCTCAGAATCCCTCATTCTTCTCTGCCCCCTATGTACAGACTGGAGACATCCCCTCCGCCTGGCCAGCTATGGTCAGAGAGGCCCAGGGGGTAGACAGCCCTTACCTCTCTTGTGTTCTGGACTCTACTGAAATAGCCAGGCAAGCAAGAGAAGTTGGTCCCAAGGGGCCACAAGAGTACATGTGGTAGTTTGAATAGACGTCCCCCATAGATTCAGGAGTTTCATTAAAACTTCTTGGATCTCCTGCCTCTCTGCTGGAGGAGGTGTCACTTTGGGCGGGTCCTGAGGTCCAACCCTAAGGTGGTTGTTACTGGGGTAACAACCCACTGGGGGTGGATCTGAATTCCAGCCTAAGCTATGCAGAGTGCCTGAGCACAACGCTTGCCTGTGCTGGTGGTGGCTGGTTGGTTGTGTGTGTGTGTGTGTGTGTGTGTGTGTGTGTGTGTGTGTGTACCTGTGAAAGGGAGCCAGCTTCTGCCATTCTGGAACTTCCCCTGCATCTGTAAGCTTCAATAAATCCCTTCCTCCCATACAGTGTGTCTGGCCTGGAGGTTCATCCCAGCATCGTGAAGCCAACTACAGTGCCTGAGAGCAGATAAAGAGCCTGGCTTACTGTGTCTGTCTTTTTGACAGCAGAAAGTTCTGGCCGGATTTCAGCACTGTGTGACTTGGGCGGGGGGGGGGGGGGCTAGTCACAATGGCTGCCCTCACTGGGGCAGAATCGCTTTCTGACCCCCAGAGCACCAAGGACAAGAGCACGTACGAATACATGCTACTTCTCAAAGGTGGCTCCCAGAGGATCCACGCTGGGCTAGACAGCATTTCTGTGGGAAACACACCAATACATGTGAGTCTAAGGAAATGCAAACATCTCTTTTCGTTTGTTTGTTTTTTGTTTTTTCGAGGTAGGTCATAAGTGGCTTCCAATGAAGACTTGGGGACTTTATCACTGGCCAAGATGTGCTTTTTGTGCATTTCTTTTTTTTAAATTTTATTCATTATTTATTTGTGTATGTGTGTAAGAGAGAGAGAGAGAGGCAGATAGAGAGAATGGGCACAAAAGGGCCTCCAGCCACTGCAAACAAACTCAAGACACATGTGCCACCTTGTGCATCTGGCTTACATGGGTACTGGGGAATCAAACTTGGGTCCTTAGGCTTCCCAGGCAAGCACCTTACTACCATCTCTCCAGCCCTTTTCGTGCATTCTCAATGACCACATCATGCTCCATGACCCTTGCCTTTGTTGACATCCAGGCTCAGTCTAAGACTTTTTTCTTTTAACTTTTTTTTAATTGACAACTTCCATACTTACAGACAATAAAGCATGATAGTTCCCTCCCCTCCCCCACTTTCCCCTTCACAAATCCACACTCCATCATATACCCTTCCTCTCTCCATTAGTCTCTCATTTATTTTGATGTCGTCATTTTTTCCTCCTCTTGAGAGTCTTGTGGAGGTAGTGCTAAGCACTGTGAGGTCATGGATATCAAGGCCAATTTCTGTTTCAACGATTGCATTGTAAGCAGTCCTACCCTTCCTTTGGCTCTTACATTCTTCCACCACCTCTTTGACAATGGACCCTGAGCCTTGCAAGATATGCTGGAGATGTTTCAGTGCTGAGCCCTCCTCTGTCATTTCTCAGCACTATGGTGCCTTTTGATTCATCTCAGTGGTCGCTGCCATCTAAAAAGAGAAACTTCTCTAACCTCAGTCTAAGATTTTTTATTTGCAATCACTTGTGGGTTTTGACCTTTCTGCCTGAGTGTGGGGCAGGCGTCTGGCTGAGGCTGGAGCCCCCATGGGTGCGGGCGGAAGCCGAAGGAGCCAGTGTGTGGTGGGTGCATAGCAAGGAAGTCCCTGCAGGGCCCGAAGCCAGCCAGCGTTCCCAGAGCCCAGCACGGAGCATGCTGGCCCGCTGTCCTTGGGAGTCCACGGGAACAGGTTGGGAACAAGGAAAACCAGCACAAGTGCCAAGATCACAGATTTTAGCAGAAAACACCTAGCAGCTTCAAAACTTTGTGGGAAAGTAAAAATGAGTTAAGAAAAATGCTACCTTTCTAGCCCAACATACTCTGAGCTCATATTCTGACTCTCAAACATTAAGATCACCCATTTGGGGGAGAGTTAGGTAAATATGCTGAGCTCTGACCCCTGTGGTTTGCTTTCTTTCTCCCTGAGCAGTGAGTTTACGTACTGAGTTGCCTTGAGAGTGATAAAGGCCCTGGATGTGAGGGCCAGGGCTTCAAGGGGCATGGTGGCTCTGCCTGATGCTAGGATGGGTCTCCTCAGATAGTGTCCCCTTGGCTTCCCAGGAAGGATGAACCCCTTCTCTGGACCCAGGTGTCCTGGCCTAGTTGTTTGGACTTATAGGTGACCCTGGAATTCTTTGTCTGGGGCAGAGGCTCCTAAGCACCCAGGTGTGGGGGAGGCTATACTCAGGCCCAGCTCTCAGCCCCCACTTTGATTTTGGAATTATGGACCCTCAATACCTGAATCTGCAGCCCTCCCCCACTTTCTCCCACCTCCCAATACCTTCCCCTTCTGAAAATAAACCAGAATACTGAACATATAATAAAAGCAGACTTTTAATAATTTATTATTACAGTAAGACATTGTGAATAAATATGAGCTTAAATAAATAAATAAATAAATAGTTTTTAAATATAAATATATAAATAAATATTACAAATCCCTATCAGTATAAAATATCCCTCACTCATCTTCCATGGCCTATATTTTGGTCAGTATGCTTAGCAAAGGTCTGTGTCACCACCCTTATCGCCCCTCCCACCCCATGGCTGTGGTCCACCCTTTTGTCCCTTCAAGATGGACGTCCTGAGTTCTTGGCTCATCTGGGATGAGCCAGTAGCAGCAATCGGAGATGTTGGCTCTGTGACAGGCCTGGGCTGTCTCATTCCTGGACCGGATCCCAGCAGTGAAGGGGAATTTCAAACAGAAAGTCCTTCAGGTTCTTTTTGAAAGCTTTGAAGGTGGTATTCTGGGTTTCACAGGAAGTTTCCTGGAGTTAAAAAAAGAAAAGAAAAAGAAAAAAACACTTGAGTCCCGGTGAGTGGATGACAGGGAGATGGAGCAGTCATTTCTTTCTTGCCTCTAAGAACTGGGGCCAGAAGGCCCATTCTAGGGAGTCGGATGACACGGCCACCGCTTGGGCTATCCACAGTGGGTACAGCTCTGCCAGTGGTAGCTAGGCACAGAGCCCTGGCCCAGTGTCCCTCTGGTCTTCGGGGCAGTAACCGTGCTTCTTGGCCAAACAGCCCACCTGAGGACTTCCCTGGACTCTGAGAAAGCCACAGACCTCATTCTCTTCCAGGAGGAAGAAAAAGGTGTCTGGGGCTCTTTCCATTTCAGGGAGACCCCTTCTGATTTCCATGTAACACGGCACCCCACAGCAAAGGCCTGGCGGGCGTTAGCACGTGAAGCCTGGCGCTTCCTCTGCACCTTGGGCAGGCCCCAGGTTTCCTAGGGTTTTCTAAGGACTGGCAGCTCCCCCTGGGAGGAGCTATAGGCTTCCGAGCTCCTCGCTAAGCTCCTAGGGGCTCAGTGCCCCTGATCAGGAGGGCCCGTCTATTGATTCAGAATCTGCTTGCTGGAGCCTTGAGCGGCCAGAGCCATACGTCTCTCCTCGCCCATGCCACCCTCCCAGACTGAGACCTTCTTGCTCAGCGCTCTGCGGTGGGTACTCACCCGGGTGGGGGGGCAGTTTTGCTGGTAGTGGTTGGCTATGGTGGTCAGAGCCTCGCTGAGCCCGGTGAGGCTGCCCCTCAGGCCCTGCTGGAACACCTTCAGGCGGGTCTGCACGCATGTGGGCTCCTGCCGGAAGTGCCCACGCCTCAGTGTGCGGAGACCAAGAGCCCACAGGGCCCCAGGCCACCCTTCCATTGCTCCCACCAAGGGCATAAGGGACGCGGGAGGGTTCTTGACTAAACTGCCCCCCTCCCTCCTTGGCTCAGGCCACCCTCAGCCAGCGCAGCTCATTGCCTCACACTGACACCTCAGAAGAAGGAAGGAAAGCAGGCTATCTATCCTCCATCTGTCTAGGAGAAGAAGCGGGGCAGGGTAGGACATTGCCCTCACTGCTGTGTGATCAGGTATTGTTCTAGAAGCCCCTCTGCTCCTCTAATCAACTTCCTGTCTCCATAGGGCTTGGTCAGAGGTTACAGTGAGTGTTCCAAGCCCATACCCCCATCTCATAAAACAACGCCCACTGTCCCATCTTCCCCTGCAGATCCCTCGCCTTTCACTGTTAGCTCGGCCCAGATTTAACTGCTCAGCTGATAAAAGAACCCACGTGACTTCCACAGAGACATGCCCAGTGGCCTTTTGAGCACCCAGATGCTGTCCACTCCTCCTGACAGCCAGATGACTTGGGAAAAGTGGACAACCGTGTGAGGAGGTCACTTAATACAGGACCCTTCAGAACAGAGGCTCTCAGAAAAGGCACGCGAGAGAAAGTCATCTTACCTCATAGATAAGGTCTTCAGAGACAACTTCCACAGTTTCACTCTGCAGAAAGGAAAATGTCATGTTATCAAGCTGGTAGGCAGAGCCAGTCTGGGTCCAGTGGGTGGCCCAGGTACAGCATCAGTGTCTCCCTCACTCACCATTACAGCAGCCGTGTCATGACTACCTTTCAGAAGACTCTGGGCTTCCTTGATGACAGCCACGTGTTTCCAGGGCTGAGGGACAGAGCTGGGAGAGCCGGTGGGAGCTGAGAAGCTGTAGACCACGGTGCTCAGGAAAAGCAGGTTCTGCAGCCACATCCTCCTGAGGACTTTAGCCTTTCTCTCTGAGTACTGGGCTCACTGGCAAAGAGCTCTTATATACACAGTTAGAGGAAATGATTAATGGTGACCACAGAACACCAGGGAGGCGGGGGAACTACCTGGGCTGTGGAATCTCCTGGCTCTTATCAGCTACACATGGGACCCATGAGCCTTTCTCCAGGTGGTCACGCTTGGGGGTTTTCATTCATGAACCTTTCCAAGAACTGGCAGCCCACCTGCTTGCTGTCTTAAATGCTCTCCAAGCCCTGCCTGGGCAGGCCAACTCCACCCGAAGCTGTCCTCTCCTTTGGAGGGGCCTCTGGGCACAATATGGACTTCCTGGCCTAGAGTGGCTGGGGCGGAGCTTGGAAGACACTAAATGAGGCTCCTACTCCCAGGCTCCTCATCCTGCCTGCTATTCCAGGAGGCCTTGGGGTGGGCAGTGGCCACCCTGGTGGACCATTCCAGCCCCAGCACCGTCCCCATGTCCAAGCTATGAGGCTTGAATGTGAGGGGAACTCTCACAGGCCTGTTCACTGTCCCCTTAAGAGTCCAGCCAAATAACACAGTCCTGTGAAGTTCTCACAGAGTCCGGTTAAGGACCCAGAGCCCTGGGCAAACTCAACTCAGCCAAAGCCCCCTGCCCTGTGAGCAGAGGGAATGGTCACCCCAGGCTCAGCATTCAGCCAGACAGCAGTGTATTCTCTCGTGGTGTCTTCCCAGGTGATGGCTATAGTTCAACCCTAAAGCTGCAGGAGGGGCCTGGGGCTCCTGGTAAAGACAGGTGGCTGGGACGCAGTTTGACTAACGGCCCAGACACCACCTTGTTGATTGATCCCTCCATCGAGCTACGTGAACCTCAGGGCCCTCTGTTTGTCCCTTCCGAGTGGGCACACCACTGCTACCTGTACCTCCAGAGAGCACCAGGAGCACCAAGGCTGGCTACAACCCTAAAGCTGCCCTCTACCAGGCAGAGGGGCTTCTGGCTTCCTTAGCGAGGTCTTACAGAGTTACTTTCCGACATGGCCCCAACTCCAGCTCCCCGCCAGCCCTGGAGGCCTCTCTGTGGAAGCAGGAACTGCTTCTGAAGAAACTACAGGCTCTCGAGGGGCTGACGAGTGTTTGATTTTCACAATGGGCTTTAGAGAAGACAGCACAAGTTTGTGTTTGCACAGGGGATCTGACTCAAGCTGGCCCAGGCAAGGAGTTCTCTGGCCATAGGGCTGTGGGGTCACACATGTTCAACTCTGCATGTATGTATGCCAGTGGGTTTGCCTGTGTCTGTGCTCCCAGGTGTATCTCAGAGAGGAGGAGGTTTGGCATAAGGGTACACCCATGTAAACCACACTTCCTTTACCTGTTTTGTGAGGGGCTCTGGAAGAGCCTGTTTGAGATGAGAGAAGCACCCCATGCTGGACACTCTGCTTTGGGGACCCTGAAGCAAATTCAGCCTTTACCAGTGAGATCCCACACAAGGGAGGAGCTTCAGCGTGGCTCAGGCGGGCAAGCCCTCTGACTGCACATAGAACCGACGCCAAGATCACGAGAACTATTTGGGAAAGCAGGCTGAGGACTAGAATGAGCGTGCTGATGGACTGGAGACATCCTTGCTGGGCCCAGTAAGCGATGGGCCAGCAGCCTGTGAAGTAGCAGGAAGAAAGGAAAGTAGGGGCGACAAGCCAGCGACAGGTCTGCAGGTGTGGAAGCCAGTGCATAGAGAACAAAGCCCTAAGGGTTTGGGGATGCAGATCATGGGCAGATGCACATCTTGCTCCCAGAGGGGTGACATCAGGGTGGAGGCTGTGACATAGGCAGACATTCCTAGATTGCACGTGGGAAAAGAAACGGCAACAGATGGCATCAGGGTGGCAGGGCTGACTCAGGAGCCCCAGGGGGCTGCGGCAGGGCGGAGGTGAGGACCAGATGGGCTGGGCGGTGTGAACCCTCTGTGGCCTCCCGCTCACAGGGCCTGGAGAAAACCCTCTAGAAGGAGTTTCCCGGGAGTGTCCCACCACACAGGCCCTGAAGGGATGGACATTTGTGACAACACTGGGATCCCTATCACAAGAGGAAGTTACCACAGGGCTTAGGGAAGGAGCCTCAGCGTTGTTCACAATCCATGGGATATCCACATAACGTGGTCCACTCCTTCCTTGTCCCCGACGCCCTGCACTCTGCCTGCGGGGTCTGAGGCACAGGAACGCTGTCCACGGCCACACAGGGCAAGAGAGCACCCGAGCCAGGATTTGAATCTGTGTCCGTTCCTACACTATCCAGGGTCAGTCAGGAAATACTGGTCACCGGGCTGGCCCAGCAAAGGGACGATCCATCACACTTGTTGCTCTGAGGGCCACCGTAAAGGGACACTCCTGTATTGGCAGGAAGGCTGGAGTGGCCTGTACTGTCCCAGGGACATGTGGGGGCTGAGGGAGAGTTTCTCCAGCAGATACTGCTATCTAGACATCTCTGTGTCTCTGGCTTGAGCTCCTGTCCCCAGTCAGCCTCCTCGGGTTCTGAGATAGCCTGGGAAAGTCCCTGCTCCCTGAGCTCAACTGCCTCCTCCACACAATTGGTTAATTGCTAACTGCTTCTCAGAGGAAACAGCCTGCATCCCAGGAAACCTGACAGGGAGAACATCCCGGGAGAAGTAAGCTTTGATATCTTTCCACCCTGAAGAAGGCCAAACCTGGCAGAGGACTCTGGCCAAACTCCAGTTCTGCCCCTGCTCTCTGCATGTCCCCTGGCCTTTGACATCACTGAGTCCTGACCAGTCTGTGAGGGCCTGAGAGAAGCCAACGTCCAGCTGTGGGTGGCCTCTGCGTCCATCCAGCCAGGCCTCTGGAAGGGTATGCAGTATGTTGGGCTCACCCGTCCTTGTGCTCAGAGAGTGCTGTCTGTGGTCCCGTGGGGGTGGGGGACAAGGACAACCAGGACAGGAGGTGGGTGACGCATCTTTGGAGCTCACAGCCTGGCTCCAGCAGCTGGGTGGGCACCAGGGTCATTGGCTGCAGTGGAGAAGACACAAAATGGCATGAATTTTGGGGTGTCAACCAGGCTAGACTGGATATGGCAAGAGAAAGGCCAAGGGACCCCCGGGGATACTTGGTTAGCCGTGGCTGTGTGGGTCTAGAGCTCAGGATCAGACACTAGGAAGTCTCCGGCAAAGAGGGGCATCCCAGACACCAGCGGGGCTGCATGGAGTCAGCTGTTAGTGCCCAGGGATGCCAACTCTTGAAGACAATGGGACCTTCCAGCTGGTTTCCCTCCCTGTCCCCGGAGCTCCTCGCTCTTACCCTAGGACCTGACACCTACACCAGGCCCGCTCAGGCGGATGAGTCCTGTGGGGTCACATCCCCAAGGAAGGACCAGGCCTCCTCACCACTGTGCCCTCCCCCTAGCTGGACCCCTTGCTTGCCCAGGGCTCTCTCCAGGGCCGGGAACATACCCTACCTCCGAATCCCTGCCTGGGTCTTTGTCCCATCCGGGAGCGTCAGCAGCTGGGCTCACAGCAGGGCTAGAATGGAAGTGGCAGTTGCTGTTTGCTGTCCTCCGCAGAGCGGGGTTCTGGGATGAGCTTTCCCGAGAACTTGCTACATCCCCTGGCTCCCTCGGACGCTCCACAAGGCCTTTTCTGGCTAGGCACAGTGCTTACCTATGGAGTTTTCAGGTCCCAGAGGCCTTGGCCTTGGATCTAACTCTGGACAGATCACCGTCTGCTCCATGCTACACCACCCCAGAGAATCCACACAGGGATGAGGGTGCCCAACCCCACTCTGGCTGAGGGGGCAGCAGAGGTGACCATGATGACCGTGAATTGGAAGGGCCCTTAGAGTGCTTCCAGGTGGCAGGAAAGGGCTGCAGGGATGTGTCCTCCCAGCCCTAGGACTGCCAGCTCAGAACCGCTTCCCTTCACACACACACACACTCCCATGCCCTCAGGCCACATCCCAGTTATGGTTGTGCCAAGTCACCCATGTGCCTCCTTGGGCGCAAGGAGCCTGGTTGGTCATAAGCGCAGAGCTGGCGGCCAAGACCCAGACCTGCCTTCAGATTTGACCACTTCATGCTCCAGGAGCGCGTTCCTAGTCTGAGCCCCAGCTAGGGGACGGAGAGCTCTGCTATTTGCTGTCAGATGCCTATAAAGTTTGGCACATAAAGGTACTACCTAAGGCTGGAGAGATGGCTTAACAGTTAAGACGTTTGCCTACAAAGCCAAAGGATCCCAGTTCAATTCTCCAGGACCCACATAAGCCAGATGCACAAGGGGACTCTCTCTCTCTCTCTCTCTCTCTCTCTCACTTTCTACCTTTTACTCCCTCAAATAAATAAATAAAATATTTTTTAAAGGTGCTACCTAAATATTGACAAGAGCTGTATGGCCGGAGATTTTCTGCTTTGGTTTTCTGTTTGGGCTAACTGGGTGTCTCCACTCCAGCCTCAGTCTCCCAGTCTGTCAACGAGAGAGAAGAGATCGCAGGGTCTTTGTCAGTCTCAGAGCCTTTGGCACCCTGAGTCGAGGGGGGAAGTATATTAAATCATCCTTGATGGTGGCAGACCCTGTGCGTACCCTACCTAGTCCCCCTCATACTTCTGCACATGCAGCCTCAGGGGCGAAGGCAGCCTGGCCAGCTAGATATACATGGGACCTCAGCTGACCACATGGGGCTGAGCCACACCCATCCTTTTAGAAAACAGCCAACGGGGAGCACCAGGTACTATCCTCTCTAGCCCTGCCCACTGCTCTAAAGTGGTCCTAGGCTGCCAGGGGCCTGGAGCCATGCTCTGTAAGAAGAACAAGAGTGTCCTTAACCCAAGGAGGGCAGGGAAATTGCCTTTAACACATAACACATGGCCCACAGACAGTATGCCCACCCTGTCATCCCAGGAGCAAAGCTCTGATGAAGGCTCACAGGGGCTGACCAATGTTTGAATCACCCGAGTTTAGGAGGACCCCTGCCCAGCCCATGGGGTGAGGTCAGGACATGGAATATGTCACAGTATGTGATCATAGATAGAGGAAGGGATGAAAATCCCCGTCCCATGCCAGACCCGAATGCTCTTCTCTGTCCCTGATTGCCCCTCTCAGAGGCCCACTCCCGGCAGGGAAGTGTGAAGAAAGTGGCAGCAGTCAAGGTTGAGGGCTTCTGTCTGAGGGAGGTGAGGAGGCCTCGAGGCAGGGAGCTGCGCACCCTGGGGGACAGTGAGGGAGCCTGGGAGGGACGGGCAAGTGTCACAGCACGACCCGACCCGCGCTGCAGGAGGAAGGCGAGCCTGGGGCCTTGGGTGACTGGTGGGTGCTGAAGGACGTGTGACTGCCAGTGCAGTGGGGACAGCAGTGAACTAATGCGTGTTCTCTCTGAAGCTCCTTGACGAGGGGCAGAGACGGGCCCCAGAGGTCCACCTGAGGGGAACAGTGCTGGGTGTAAAAGGGAACTGAAGGACACATGGACGTTTCCAGCAGTAAACGCAGGCATGGTTAGGGGAACGGATGTGGGGCGGGAGTTACCGGCGCTGTGCCGCCCATTTGAGGCTAGAACTCGGAGACTGTGACGTGACAAGGTATTGGGTCCAAATCCAGGCAAGAGGAGTCCCCAGGGAGGGATCTGGGATTCTTGTACTTTAGCAGAAGTACTGTGGCTGAGGAATTCGGAGGCTCTGTTATTGCAGTTTCTTCATTCCTCTGTGCCTTGCTACCTTAAACTTCCTCAGGTCGCTGTGGGGTCTTTCTGCTCAGGCAACAGAAACTTTGCCAGACCCATCTCCATCTCTGTGAGCCTGACTTGAAGTTTTCAAGAGGAAACCGGAGCTCACTCACTCTGTGAGGACGCGTGGGGTCCTTCACCCTGACACTCTCGCCTGCCCACCACCATGTTCCCCCCACTCTGTTGAACGGGGCTTCCACCTACATCTCTCTCCCTTTGTTCTGGCTCTGTTGTGCTGGGGTGAAACAATGTCTACGGGACCCAATTCCAACCTTTCTTTCCCTACGCCACCGAGCCTCAGGCCTTGTCATGCAAGTGAGTGCTGTTGACCACCGAGCTATGTCCCAAGCCCAGGCTTTGTCATCCCTTGTCCCCATCTCTACAGTGGCTGTGCCGGCTTGGCTGGCCTGGCGCGAGGAAGAGGGGATAGGGAAAGGAACCAGCTGAGATGCAAAGGGGACCTGCCTCCATCTTGATCACCTGGTCTTCGCCCCACTGAGTGGCTCAAACGCTTGGACTTTCCATGCCTCAGTTTACCCCACACTGCTACAGCTCTATACCTGTGCTCCCCAGTGCTGTCCATCCGACTCCTCTCCGCACCTGTCCTCGCCCAGGCTCCCAGGACATCACTCCCGGTGGACAGCAGCTCCCTTTCGGGCTGTAATGCAGTAACCCTGACGCTGTGAAGCTGACCTGTGTCCTGTCAACCCCTGCCTCTGAATGGGGGGGGACATGGGGAGTCCTCAACACATTTGCTTCATTGACTCAGTGGGGATTCAAGGTACAGGGGGAAGAGCATAGCCCTGTCCTGCAGCAGGAGGGTTTGAACTGTGGGGTGAGTTTGGCCAGGCCCTTCCTTAGGTACTTGCCTTTCGGTCAGTTTTTCCTTTGTTCTATTTTTCTGGATTTTGAAAATTTTTGGTAAAGAGCAGATAAGTTCCCACATCTTTCATTCTTAATAAAAAAAACTATATGTTTAAGCTAAGATAAAAATATAAACGGAATTCCTGTTGACCACTCTAAAATACTTTGCTGAAGAGGCATCTTCAACATGTGGAGAAGTGACTGGACTGGCCTTCTTTGTGCATCTCCTGGGATTCAAGATGGGATGTTGCTGCCCCCTGCTGCCATGCAGGATTATAGCTGGCACAAAGACTGCAGACTAAGAAAGAGGGGAGAAGCGAGCACCCTCTGGCTTCCTGTTGGGTCAGTGAGTCAGCCACTCTATGCTGATATCTGAGCACAATGAAGGGCAGTCCCTTTGGGCCACTATGACCAGACTAGTGTATAATGTCCTATCAGCTCTTCATTAAACACCAGTCTTCTGATTACTTACCTGTAAATTATCTACATAATCCATTGCCTGAATGTCTTATTCAACTATATGTGACAGTCTTGGTAGATAGGTTGCTCCATGACAGAATTATCCTCATGGAAAACAGCAATCACAATGCCAGCCTGTAAACCAGCGCAGGGAAAAGGCAACAGACCCTGTGGTCAATCAAAATGCATAGAAGCAGAAATACAGAGGCTACATACAGAGAACTAAACACTAAACCAAACTGCCAACAGACCTGCCAAGGCTCAGAGACTGTTGTGGAAGAGGGCAGGGAGACTGTAAGAGCCGCAGGGTGGGTAGAAGTATCCTAAGGCACAGCATACATTCGTGACCTCACAGTGGGTGGTGAGACAGAGATCCACAGTGGTGGTGAGACAGAGATCCACACATTCGTGACCTCACAGTGGATGGTGAGACAGAGATGCATACATTCACGACCTCACAGTGGGTGGTGAGACAGAGATCCATACATTCTTGACCTCACAGAGGATGGTGAGACAGAGATCCATACATTTGTGACCTAACAGAGGATGATGAGACAGAGATCCAGACAGTTGTGACCTCCCAGTGGGTGGTGTGAAAGAGATCCATACATTCATGACCTCACAGTGATGGTGAGACAGAGATCCATACATTTGTGACCTCACAGTGACAGAGATCCAGACAGTTGTGACCTCCCAGTGGGTGGTGTGAAAGAGATCCATACATTCATGACCTCACAGTGGATGGTGAGACAGAGATCCATACATTTGTGACCTCACAGTGGGCGGTGAGACAGAGATCCATACATTTGTGACCTCACAATGGATGGTGTTATCTCCATAGGGCCTGCACAATAGTGAGCCCTTTAACATTATGACCCAAATGGTGGAGGAAGACAAAAAAAAAAAATGAGACATCAAAATATGAAAAGGACTACTGGAAGGAGGAGGGGTGAGGAGCAGAGACAAAAACGAGTATGGGGAGGGGATTATAATCAAGTTTCAGTATGTTCATGTATTAAAATTGTTTATAAAATTTTAGGAAATAAGTGATTTCTATTTGTTTTATTTTTATGATTTAAAAAGGACAGATGGCTGAGTGTGGTGGTTCATGTCTTTATTCCCAGCACTTGGGAGGCAGAGGTAGGAGAATCACCATGAGTTTGAAGCCACCCTAAGACTACATAGTGAATTCCAGGTCAGCTTGGACTAGGGTGAAACCCTACCTCAAAAATAAAAATAAATAAATAAATAAATAAATAAAAAGGGACAGAGGGCTGGAGAGATTTCTCAGTGGTTAAATTGTTTCCCTGCAATACTTACTTACTTGCAATACTTACAATTTCCAGTACTCATGTAAAGCCAAATGAACAGGGTGGCGCATGCACCTGGAGCTTGTTTGCAGTAGTTAGGAGCCCTCATGCAACTAGTTTCTGCCACTCTCTTTCTCTCTCTCCCTCCCTTTCTCCTTGCGAAGAAATGAATAAAAATTTTAAATTTTTATTTATTTTAATTTGATATAGGAAGTGAGTGAGAGAAGCAGATAGAAAGAATGGACACACCATGGCCTCCAGCCACTGCAAACAAACTCCAGACACATGTGCCACCTTGTGCATCTGGCTTATGTGGGTCCTGGGGAATCTAACCTGGGTCCTTTGGCTTTACAGGCAAGTGCCTTAACCACTAAGCCATTTCTTCAGCCCCAAATAAAATGTTTTTTAAACAGAACAAAATTTAATTTATTGCATTTCTGGAGGCTGAGAAGTCCAGGATTAATGAACCAGGCAGGTTCAAACAGTGCTGAGCCTCCTGATTCAGACAAGCATTGTGCTGTGTCCTCACACAGGAGAGCTTCTCACAGTCTTGTTTAAGGGTATTAATCCTGTTCATAAAGTCTCTGTTCTCATGTTTAACTCTTTCTCCAAAGCCCTGCTTCCAAATACCATCACACAGTGGTGGGGATGGGGGGACATAAACAGCCTACATGTGTAGCACATAGAAATTTCCCCAACCTAGCTGGGCATGGTGGTGCACGCCATTAATCCCAGCACTTGGGAGGCAGAGGTAGGAGAATCGCCAAGAGTTCGAGGCCACCCTGAGAGTCCATAGTGAATTCCAGGTCAGCTTGGACTAGAGCAAGACCCTACCTGGAAAAAAAAAGAAAAAAGAAAAAGAAAAAGAAAAAGAAATTTCCCCAACCTGACCACGAACTGATCACCCTTGATTCTAGACTCCAGCCCTGGGCTGTATTTGGACCAGGTTGTGCTGTCCCTGTGCAGGGCCAAGAGTTAGCCTGCGTGAGCCAGTGCTCATGCCTGACCCAAGCTGGCCCCAAGCTGCAGACTGAGCAATTCCAGAAGAGCGATGATGCAGTGAACCCCGGGGGTACCTGAGAAGGCCCACTTGTGTCTTAGGCACACCATTTCCATGTGCCACTCCCACTCTTGCTACGTGTCTTGTGTATCTGACCTCCCTCCTGACACCTGGACACCTTCCTGCACCAGGTCTATGAATGCCTCTGCCTCTAACCTTTGTATTGCAAACATCAGCTGGTAGCAGGGAGCTGGACACCCCTAGTGCCCATCACGGGAAGGAGGAGAGGGAGAGAAACTAGCGAGGGTAGCAGGTTTCCTACCAGACTTCGCTCCCATCCCAGATCTGTCTTATCTGTCCCCCGAGTCCTCTCAGCACCATTCAGCCTCTTGCTGTTGCTACTTCTGCCTGGAGCTCGGTCTCTCTGTCACGTGACCAGCACTTTCTTGTCATTTAGGTTTCCACTTCTATGTCCCCTCCTCAGAGAGACCATCCCAAAACCGCCCAATCTAAAGCAACTTCCCAGAGCTCCTCCATCTTCCTGGTCCCTGACAGACCCTCAAGAGCAGTGTGGAGCCTACCACATAGGTCTCAGATGACGTGTGCTGTGAACCACAAGACACTGGGAGAATATGGTGTTGTGCAGCTGGAGGGTCAGGCTGCGATTCCACAGTCATGGGCCAGCCACTGTAAGAAGGGGCCATTTAGGGAGATGCCAGGCAAAAGCAAAAGAGACAGCTGGCCACCTGCCCTACCTCAGGGGAGGGAGGGCCCTGCAGCTGCTGGAAGCTGAGCTGAAGCCCAAGGCAGAGGCCACTGGGAGGGGTTTGTGGATTCCTAGGTACTTCCGCTCTGGATAATGACATGCTACAGATAGCGGCCTAGAAATTAGGTTTAAACAATGTTTAAATGGCACGATGCAAGCTAGGGAGACCGTTCAGTCAGTAAAGCGCTTGCCTTGCATTGCAAGCATGTGGCCCCGAGTTCAAGGCCCAGAATCTGCGTAGAGAAGCCAGTAGTATTCCCAGCACTGAGGAGATGTCCACATGGCCCTCCGGGAGCAAGCTGGCCAACCAGTCTAGCCTAATCAACACGCGCCAGGCAAATGAGAAGCAGAGTGTCTCCTTGCATCTTTTTAAAATATATTTTATTTATTTATTTCAGAGGCAGAGAGAGAGAAAGAGAAAGAAAGAGAGAGAATGGGCACACCAGGGCCTATAGCTACAGCAAACAAACTCCAGATGCATGCGCCCCCTTGTGCATCTGGCTTACATGGGTCCTGGGGAATCGAACCCTGGATCTCTTGGCTTCACAGGCAAACGCCTTAACCACTAAGCTATCCCTCCAGCCCACCTGCCATATTTTTTTAACATTTTGTTTATCTATTTTGTTTATTTATTTGAGACAGAGAGTGAGAATGGGCGTGCCAGGGCCTCCATCCACTGCAAATGAATTCCAGACACATGCGCCCCCTTATGCATCTGGCTTACATGGGTCCTGGAGAATCGAACCAGGGTCCTTAGGGTTTGCAGGCAAACATCTTACCCACTAAGCCATCTCCCCAGCCCCCTCCTTACATCTTTTAACACCCTTTCTTTACCTTGTGTTTTTGACACCTTGACTATAAGCTGTAAAAAAGGTTATTTGGTCAAGTCTACCTGGGGCTCTAAATACCCCTTGTGTGTTTGGATGTCCATTTCTTCTTGAGGTATGGGAAATTTTCTGCTATAATTTCATTGAATAAATTATTTATGCCTTTAGACTTACATCAGCTCCTTCCTCTAGCCCATATACTCTTTTTATTTTTTTGCCACCTAGTGGGCATGTGCGACCTTGTGCTTGCCTCACCTTTGTGCATCTGGCTTACGTGGGATCTGGAGAGTGGAACATGGGTCCTTAGGCTTTGCAGGCAAGTGCCTTAATCACTAAGCCATCTCTCCAGCCCACCCATTGATTCTTGGATGTGTCCCAGTGTTCTTGGAAGCTTTGGTTATGTTTAACTTTTTTCTACATATCTGTCTGAATATATTATCATCTCAACATTGTCTTCCACCGCTGAAACTCATGCTTCTACTCAACCTTGTCTTGACACCGCTTTCCACTCTGTTTCTTATGTGATTTGCTGATTGTGATTGTTTCATTTCCAGAATTTCTACTGGTTTCTTTTCAGAGTTTCAGTACCCTTGCTGAATTTTTCTTTCATGTTTTTTTTTTTAATTTTTATTTACTTATTTGAGAGCAACAGACAAAGAGGCAGAGAGAGAGAGAATGAGAATGGGCACGCTAGGGCTTCCAGAAACTGCAAACGAACTCCAGATGCATGTGCCCCTTTGTGCATCTGGCTAACGTGGGTCCTGGGGAATTGAGCCTCGAACCGGGGTCCTTAGGCTTTACAGGCAAGCGCTTAACCGCTAAGCCATCTCTCCAGCCCTCTTTCATGGTTTTTTAATTTCTCCAAGGTGCTGACCATTTTATCCACTTTGGTAACTCTTATTTAGGTCTTAAATTGGTTTCTTTACTTCATTCATCTGCTTATTTTAATCCTCTGTTTGATTATTGAGACTTTTTTTGAGGCAAGCCCAACAAACTGGCCTTTTCAATGCAAGAGAGTGAGAGAGAGAGAGAAAGAGAGAGAATTGGTGCTCCAGGGCCTCCAGCCACCTCTCTCTCTCTTAAATAAATAAAGAAAATACTTTTTTAAAAAGAAGTAGTAGAGAAATTATGGCAGAGGTAGAAAAAATACTTTAGGTGTAAAAAAAGATAGTCATGAAACACTTTTCCAGTGAGATAGAAGTGAAAACACAACAACCTAACAAGTATTAAAGTGTAAATGATAGTTTTTTTTTAAAAAAATTTATTTGCAAGGAGAGAGAGGGTGGGGTGCACCAGAGCCTCTTGCCACTGCAAACGAACTACAGATGCATGAACCACTTTGTACATATGGTTTTACATGGGCACTGGGGCATCAAACCCAGTCTTGTAGGCATCTCTCCAACCCCAATGATAGCTTTTAAAAAGTAAAACTAAGCAGAAACATGAAACAGAATGCATTATGCCTCTAGACATTTCAAGTCATTGGTATTAAATGTTTCTCTCTTTCCTTTATCATTAGCCTCCACAGGTTGCTGCTAGTCCTTCCAAATGAGAAGGATTTTTGTGAACAAAATCTGCATTCTGGCAGAAATCCCTGCTCTGAGGCCCCGGCCTGTGAGTTACAATCTTGTCTCTGGTGTTTGGGGGCTTGATCCTTCCTCACACAGGGCTTCTTGTGGCTGAGGCTCTTGGGGCAGAGGGCGGAGGGCGGGGTTGGGAGGCCAGCCCACCTGAGTTTACCTTTGGTGCCATCTACTGCTGTGTTGGGTTCCACAGCACAATCCCCATGATCCAATGCAGCTGGCAGTGGTGGGGAGGAGGGTGGTCCTCCTCTGGGACTTGAGTGATTCCCAAGTCAGCGTGTCTTGTATGCAATCCATACATACCTTATCCAGCATTTCACCAGATCTCTCTCTGGCTTTGCCGTCTCTCTCATTGCTGGTGTCTGCCCATTCTCACTGTGCAGCCAGCTGGCGGGAGGAAGGCATTGTGGCAGCACTGGTTTGGCTCCTTACAGGAAAGAAAGGTCCACATGAACTTATTTTTGTTTTCTTTAGTTATTTTTCTCAAATATGAATAGGATCTATTTTTTTTAATTGTTTATTTTTATTTATTTATTTGAGAGCAACAGAGAGAGACAGAGAGAATGGGCGCACCAGGGCCTCCAGCCACTACAAACAAACTCCAGACTCATAACCCACCTTGTGCATCTGGCTTACGTGGGTCCTGGGGAATCGAGCCTCCAACTGAGGTCCTCAGGCTTCACAGGCAAGTGCTTAACTGCTAAGCCATCTCTCCAGCCCCAGGATCTATTTTGAAAAAAAATATTATATTTATTTGCAAGCAGAAAAAGAGGAGAGACAGAGAGAGAATGAGCAACTGAATGCCTTGAGCAATGGACTCCAGAAGCATGTGCCATCATGTGCACCTGGCTTACGTGGGTACTGGGGAATCGAACCTGGGTCCTTAGGCTTTGCAGGCCAAGTGCCTCAGTGGCTGAGCCATCTCTCCAGCCCATTGCTGTTTTTGGTGTTTTTTTTTTTTTTTGAGGGAGGGGTACATCAAACTCAGTGATCCTCCTACCTCTGCCTCACCAGAAAGACAGTGTGGGATTAAATATGTGTGCTACCACGCCTGCCTGTCTTTTATAGATTTTATCCACTCACATAAATGCAGCTTCTAAAAATGTCCATCTCACCCAGAAGTTCCCCTAGTGTGGTGGTTTGATTCAGTTGTCCGCCATAAACTCCAGGTGTTCGCCATAAACTCCAGGTGTTCTGGAGGTCAGGTTCCCCAGCTGTTAGCAATTGGAAATTAACGCCTCCTGGAGGAGTGTATTGTTGGGGTGGGCTTATGGGTGTTATAGCCAGGGTCCCCTTGTCAGTGTTTGGCACACTCTCCTGTTGCTATTGTTTTCCTTATGTTGCCGGGGGGAGGGGGTGATGTCCACCCTCTGCTCATGCCATCGCTTTCCCTGCCATTATGGAGCTTCCCCCTCGAGCCTGTAAGGCAAAATAAACCTCTTTTTATCCCACAAGCTGCTTTTGGTTGGGTGATTTCTACCAGCAATATAAAAGATTTGACAACTGGTTCCTCGAGCCAGAATGAGTCTGTCGCTGCTCACCGCAGACTAGGCCCTCTGTGGACCAGCTGTGGGAGAAGTGTGGCCAGTCAGGCCACCGGGCAGCGACTAGCCAGACTGCAGATGAAAGGGCTGCTGGGGACAAGCGGTGACTCATCACGGGAACATGGGATGGGACACAAAGGCCGTCTCAACCGGGATGAAAGTAGATCCAGGTACGAGATCCATAGGGAGGCCAGGTGGGCGTCCAGCCTCTCCCAGGCCCCTCTCCCTTCCCAGCGCCCACGTGCACTCCAAGACCTGTGAGCTCGGCTGGAGGAGGTGACCTTGGGGACTTTAAAGGTTTGTTTGGAGGAAGAATGTAGAGGAGTTCCTTTCTGAACCACTAGCACATAAGTCGTCCACTCCTCCCATGTCATTCAAGCAGCTGGGTCGCTCTTTACTGGTAACCCTCAAGAGATCAAGGTGGAAAAGAGAAGTAGAGGGGAACCCAAGTCTCTATTGGGCTCATGAGGCATGGGGGGGTGATATGACTCCCCGGAAAATAGACAGAAGGAGGCTCACTTTGTCCTGTGTTCTGGAGCAGGACGCAGGGCGCCAGAGGTCACACAGGACCAAAGGGTCAGGGTCACAGTGAATCCCACCTGGCACTGCCCCAGCCTCCATCTTCAAGGCCGGCCTGTGCCACCCAAAGGACGCGCTGGTGTCCTGGAGGGTCCCCGTGTGTCCTCCCTTTCGGGGACGAGCCCCACTTGAGGCAGGGAGGACACCCAGGCGTGGGCAGTGTTGGCCCTGAAGTAGGAGCACAGCGAAGCCAGTGAGGGCACGAACTGGGGGGAGGTGGGTGACGATTGTGAAGCAGGAAGGAGGCAGATGGGACCTCTGGCTGCCGGCGCTTAGGCAAGTTGGTAGGGAAAGACAATCAAGAGGGCCAGGTGGGTCCTGTCTTCTGTCCTGAGGATGTGACAATGCACACAGACCCTGAGGATTGGGAAATGAGTGTCAGGCATGGTCAGAGATGCTTTTGTCAAATTTATTTACTTATTTGAGAGAGAGACATGGCGAGAGGATTATGGCCGCACCAGGCCTTCTTTCTACCACTGTGAGCCCACTTCTGTATCTGTCTTTATGTGGACACGGGGGCGTGGATCTGGGGCCATCGGAGCCTTCAGCCTCTGAGCCACCTCTCCAGTCCCAAAGATGCTTTCTTTTCTTTCTTTCTTTCTTTCTTTCTTTTGGAGCTAGATGATCTTTAAAATTTATTGAATTTAGTTTTGCCACTTGAATATTTACTTGTATGATTTCCAACATTTTACTTTATATATAAATATGAATATATAATATATATTTAAATATTATATACATGATAGCTTCTACTCATCCCCTTGCCCCTGCTCCTGGTCCCCTGGAGGCCCCCCTCAGCCGGGTTATGGCATTCTCGGTGGGGTCATGAAGGCCTCAGTCAGTCCGTGTGGGGTAGCCAGGGGACCTGACTCAGGTCCTGCCCACTCTGTGGCTCTTACAATCGTTCGGCAAAACACACACACACACACACACACACACACACACACACACACACACACACACACCCACCCACCCCCCAGCTGCCCGTGCATTTTTGAAACAATCTGGCACAGGTAGCCAGTGTGTGTCCCATCAGTCTGGAGTCAGCCTAAATCACCATGCAAGAGTCTGAGGTTCCAGTCAATCAGGAGACTTCCAGAATGAGTAGAATCTCTGGGTCTAAGTGCCCGGTATCCCCAAAGTTTGCTGTTCTGAAGGGGATCCCAGAATGTTGCTGAATTCTGGCCATGGGGGAGGTGGGGATGCTGCTGTAGTTTCAGGAAGGACCACTAGGGGGAGGAGTTCAATGGGGATTCAGAACCCCAGGGCCCTGCAGGAGCCACACCTGAAGGAGGAAGTCTTGGCTGCACTTACTGAGGCAGTTGCATTACCCCAGCGAACCCCAGCGTTCCCATAAAACAGAGACCCACACTCCGGGCTGGCGCGAGGGTGAAGTTACATAAGCACAGGTAAAATTCGTGGTACACGGCAAACGCTGTGGCTGCCCGTGATGGCTGAAGTTGGTCTCACTTCTCTGGGTGTGGAGATGGTAGGAGGGCAATGTGAGAGGGGCTAATGTGTCCAGTGCCCACCCTGCAGACCAGTACACACCAGTGTCCACAACCCACAGCTCTCATCTCATCACACCAAGATGGAAACTAAACTGAGACACTGGTCACAAAGCATTGGCTCACAGTCTGATTTATTTTCACATCTGCCTTAAAAAAAAAAAAAAAAAAAAAAAAAAGCTGTTTAGAACTTGAGGAACAAATGAACAGAAACCCCTTTCCCCAGTCTGCCTTGAAATATTTTTTTCCAGAAGAAACAAGAAACAGCTCTTCTGCTAAAATAAATACACCTCATGTTGCAGAAGGTGATAAATAAATATATATATAAATACATAAATAAATAAATAGCCTCAGTGGGATAGCAATGAGAACATAGTTGCATGGAACCAAAAGGAGCTGCACATTTCAGAAATGAGGTAAATTAATGATCCATCTGACGCCATAGCAGAAAACAAAACCCTCTCCTGCGGTCGCTCTCCCGCTTTAGCATTTCATCTTCTCGGTGTCAGAAGAGACATTGATCAATCTTGGCACCAGGTATGTATCAAGTTGGATCAGATAGAACTTCAAGTACTTCCGGAAGTCATCCACATTTATAATGACAACACCATCTCCCTATGAAGAACCCAGAAAGGCGGCATTAGAGGATACCAGGCCGTTAGAATAGCAGACGGAGGGTCCGGTCTCACCTGCAAGGGCTCGTGGAGGGTGGGGGTGCTCTCCTCAGGCAGGCAAAGGGCAAGAGTCTGTGGGAAGAAACCAAAGCAGACAGTCAGATTCCCTCTGAAAAGGAACCTCGGAAACAAATCGGGGTCAAGGCAGGGATCCCCAAATACTGAATAGTGCCACAGACCTCAAGGTTACTGCGGATCATCTCCATGTGCTGGAATTTCAAGCTTGCTGGAGCTTCCAGGAATGCACACAGGTTTTCCCTCCAAAGCGTCTGGTTCTGAAGGGACAAAGAATCTATGTAAGAGCTGGGGAGTTGGGAATGCCCTTCCTCTGGCCAGAGTGCATTTGTCTTCACAGCATTCTGAGCCTGCTATTGGGGAATCCTTGGATAACCCCATTCCTGGCCTCCTTAACCTGGGCTGCCCCAGAGAGAACAGGAGCAGAAATGAGTGGACATCCCAGGCAGGACCTGCTTCCCCTAACCACCCGGCCCTGGCCCCCGGTCACATGGAAGCTAACATAAAGCGCCTGGGCTCATCTTTCTGCCCTTGGTGAAACTACAGCTCCCCAGACAAGCTCTAGAAAAGGCAGAGGTCGGCCTGAGAGGACAGCTGTTAGGGTTCATGCCTTGACTCAACCCAGTTCCTAGAAATCAGGAAGAAAAATCCTAAAGACCCCAGGATGGACTTGCCATGTGAATATCAAGCACCCTGACAAGGAGAGATGCAAACATCTAGGAAACCTGGAAGGACCTCAACTTCCTGTTTGATCCAAGATATGCCAAGCAGACGAGAGTGAGACAAAACTACAAAACCCAGCTGCAAACGGTAATGCTTGGCAAGAGGGAGGGCAGAAGCCACCGGCTCAGGGTTTTAGGGGAAGTCAGTAGACTTGCTCATGTGGATATTTTAGTTTTCCAGTCTAGGGGTTTCCAACTGAAAATGAAGTCAGAGGCCTTTGGCATTGTTCACCTACAGCTGTCTTTTCATTTTATAATATTAAAAAAATAACTGGGGCTGGAAAGACGGTTTAGCAGTTAAGGCCTGTGAAGCCTAAAGAGCTAGGTTCAACTCCCTAGTACCCACATAAGCCAAATGCACATGCATCTGGAATTCGTTGGCAGTGGCAAGAGGCCCTGGCATGCCCATTCTCTCCCCCTTTCTCTCCCCACTCCTTAAAAGTAAATAAAAATATTTTTAAAAATTAAAAAAACTCGGGGCTGGGGAGATTGCTTAGTGGTTAGCATGTTTGCCTGTGAAGCCAAAGGACCCAGGTTGGATTTCTCAGGAGCCACATAAGCCAGATGCACAAGGTGGCACATGCGTCTGGACTTCATTTACACTGGCTGAAGGCCCTGGAGCACCCATTCACTCTCATTCTCTCTCTCTCTCTCTCTCTCTCTCTCTCTCTCTCCACCCTCTTTCTATCTCTTTCTCAAATAAATAATATTTTTTTTAAAAAAACGTTATTCCAGCCAAGGCTGGGACCAGGTGCAAGCCCTGGAGCAGCACCGATTCTCATAACAACCCCACTGAGACAAGCACTATTTTACAGAAATTCAAACAGAGGCTGGGCAAGGCAAAGTGAGTTGGCTAAAGTCACCCAAGCTGATGAATGGGACCCAGGCATGCCCACGTGCAGGGCTGGGCTCTTACCATCAGTTTAATTTGGGCATCAATGCTAAGATCATCTGGGATTTTCTGTGGAGACACAGGGAGCAAGAGTCATGAGCTTTGTTGGCCTGAGGCATCCGTTGGATCCAACACGCTCCAGACAAGGGTACTCACGGCGAGCTTAGCTAGAACTTCCCCAATCACCGCACTGCAGTTCAGCGTTCTGTTGCTGAGGGACGCCATGGAAGAAGCTCGGGAGCTGAGCGGCAGCTGAAGGCCCTGCTGGGTCAGCAGCAGCAGTAGGAGCGGGATGGAGAGGCTGCTGGCGGGACGCATCCTGTCTTGTTCTGATCCTTCGTGGGGATTCTGAAGAGGCCACAGCAGCCTCTGCCTTATATGTCCGGTTTGCAACTTGGGACAAGGGGTGGGACAAGGGGGAGGGGAGGAGGTGGCAGACGTGGGAAGAATCTTTATCTGACACGGAACCTCCGCAGAAAACCACAGAGGTTGCTCATCGCTTTCTAGTACTCGTGGTCGCAAAATGGAAAGATGACTTACTCCAAGGGAATCTCTTCTTACCGTAGGCTAGAGATGGTCAAGGTGAGGAAGATGAGCTGATCTTTGAAAAAGATGGGAGTAGCCTACTCTGAGTTGCTCCAGGGCACCTGCCCAGAGGGGCCTCATCCTACCATCCCCTGTACAGCGACAGGCCTGACTGACCACCATACCTGGTGCTAACTGGCCTGGAAGGGTCAGGGGCTGGCCAGGTGCTGAAGGACTTGGTCCTGCAACCTATCATAAGGTCGACCGTGTGGGGCCTTACCCTCTGGGAAGTGCATCTCCTGCCACCCTTCACGGTGCTAACTGACTGGAGTTCAAGTTCTCTGGGTCCCAGGCAGCTTCCCCGGGACCCTTGTTCCTGGCAGGAAGAGCTCAGGTACCTGGAGGCCACATCTTTACTGGTCCGACAGCGACACGGCCTGCTGTGTCCTGTATCACAAGGGCACAACCTCTCCTGGAGACCCGTGTGCAGGCCCCGAGCTGTCCTTCCGGCAGCAGAGTCCGGGGTTCAGGGACCTGAAGACAAGGGTGACTCTTGAGGATATTATCACTAGGAGCTATGGAGAGGGAATTAACGTGGGACCCATCCTGGGAGATTTAAGGATGGAATCGGGGCTCAAGCAATGGCTTAGCGGTTAAGGCACTTGCCTGCGAAGCCTAAGGACCCAGGTTCGATTCCCCAGTACCCATGTAAGCCAGATGTACAAGGTGCCACATACGTCTGGAGTTTGTTTGCAGTGGCTAGAGGCCCTGGTGTTCCCATTCTCTCTCTTTCCCTCTTTCTCTCCCTCTCTCTGTCTCTAATAAATAATTTTTAAAACAAAAGAATGGAATTGGGCTGGAGGGATGGCTTAGCAGCTAAGGCGTTGTTTGCCTGCAAAGCCAAAGGACCCAGGTTCAATTCCCCAGGACCCACATTAGCCAGATGCACAAGGGGGCACACGTGTCTGGAGTTTGTTTGCAGTGGCTAGAGGCCCTGGAGCACCCATTCTCTTACTCTCTCTCCCTCTTTCTCTGTCAAATAAATACATAAATAAAAATATCTTTAAAAAAAGGAATGAATTGACAAGGTCTGGGTGGTGAGGAGAAGGGGGAAAGGAGGGTGACTCCTTGGTTTAAGGCTGGACCTCAGGGCACTGGACAATGATGGAAGGGGAAAGTTTCTCAAGGCATCTGGATCCCATTGTGTGCAATAGCTTAGATACAGTGGGTGCAGGCCAAGGGCTAGACTGAGACACCACAGAGAGAAAATGGGACAGTCAAGAGGTTGGGAACTCTGGGGACATAGTCCTTTGAAGTATGAAGTGGTACCCCTGTCCATGGGGGCATGTCAGTAGGCCATGGCACATGCTGGGGGCAGGCTACAGTTTCAGGGAAGGATGAGTGTGACAGGATCTAGTGAGGAGCTTTTACTCAGAGGGTATTTCCTCCTGTCATGGAGGCTAGAGATGGACAGAGTGAGATAGGTGAGCAATGCAGCATCTGAGTCGGGTGTGATACGATCATCACAGGGAGATGGCAGAGGAATCAGAGTGCTTAGTGCTTCAGATCAGGAGCAGATCTGGTGAAGATAAGGACCAGGATGTGGTTGCAGGGGAAGGGGTTATGATCCAACAGGCTTTGACCCAAGGGAATAGGCCTCATAGTCCACACACTCCCTGCTCAGGCAGGCAGGCCCTGCACAAGAAGACCCCTTGGGATCTGGACCAGAGCACCTTCCAAAACCAAGGAGAGTCTCTCAGGGAAGCCCTAAGAGCTTTCAGATCCAGCTTGGGCACCCAGGAGGCACAACCCAATGGATAAACGTGTAGGAAGAGATTGCTGTGTGCAGGCGCCATGGACAACGTAGACACAGTCCCTCCGTTCAGACCTCAGTCTTACAGGATAAGCTGGCTCCAGAACTCCTCCAGCCTGCAGCATCAGGCCCCCACACCTCAGACTTTCTGAATCAAAGGTTTTCATTTTGGTAAGAGCTTTTAGGTGATTTGTTTGAAACTTGAGAAGCTCTGATTTAAATACAGCAGGATTAGCTTGACCAGAGTCCCCTGTGCCCCAGAGACCAAGATTTATTTCCCAAGTACTCCAGTGTGGCTTGGTGTCACCTTCCACAGAAAAGTGATGAGGTCTGGAGAGACTGCTTAGTGATTAAGGCACTTGCCTGTAAAGCCAAATGACCCAGGTTTGATTCCCCAGGATTCACGTAAGACATAAGGTGCATGCATCTGGCATTCATTTGCAGTGGATTCTCTCTCTTTCTCTCTCTCTCTTTGGTTTTGTTTTTCAAGGGAGGGTCTCACTCTAGCCCAGGCTGACCTGGAATTCACTATAGAGTCTCAGGGTGGCCTCGAACTCATGGCAATCCTCCTACCTCTGCCTCCCAAGTGCTGGGATTAAAGGTGTGCACCACCATGCCCGGCTCTCTCTCCCTCTTTTTTTTTTCTTTCTCTCTCTCTCAAATAAAAAAAAAGTGGTGGGAGCAAGAGAGATGGCTCGGTGGGTAAAGTGCCTTCCATTTACGTATGTGGATCTGAGTTTGGATCCCCAGCACCCATGTAAAAGCCAGTCATGATGATGTGCACCTATAAATCCAGATCTGAGGAGGCAAAGACAGGAGGACCCCTAAGACTTGCTGGCTAGCTAGTTTAGCCAAATGGGTGTGCTCTAGGTTGGTGTGTGACCCCGTCACAAGAAAATAAGGTAGAGAGTGACTGAAGATACCTAATGCTAAGCAAGGCATGGTAGTGCACACCTTTAATCCCAGCACTTGAGAGGCAGAGGTAGGAGAATTGTCATGAGTTCAAGGCTGGCCTAGGGATAGAGAATAAGTTCCAGATCAGCCTGGATTAGAGTGAGATTCCGCTTCAAAAAAGTAAATAAAATAAAACTCCTAGTTTTGTGTTGAATCAGTAAAAAAAAAAACTGATTTCTATTGCAAATGTTAGAGAGGGTAATGACAGGATGGGAGGGGGTATGAGCAAAGTACATTATATACACACATGAATATGTCATAACGAAACCCATCATTTTATACAATGAACATATGCTAAATAGAAAGAGGAAGAAAGAGAGAAAGAGAGAAAGAAAGAAAGAGAGTAAGGAAGGAAGAAAGAAAAGTGTTGGCATTTGTCCTGTTTGTCTCTTGCTTTTTTTTTTTTTTTAATTTGTTTGCTTTGTTTTGTTTTGAAGCAGGGTCTCAGACTAGACTGATGTGAACCTCACACTGTAGCCCCAGGCTGGCCTTGAACTCATGGCATTTCTCCTACCTCAGCCTCCAAAATACTGGGATGAAAGGTGTGCACCACCACCATACCTGGCTTGTCTCTTGTTTTAAAAATAATTATAAGCTGGATATGGGGGACATACCTGTAAATCCCAGCTACTCAAAGGCTGAGCCCAGGGATTTGAGGCCAGCTCGGTCAACAGTACAAGACTCTGTCTCAAGTAATAATGATGATAATAGTAACATGTTTAACTAATAAATAAAAATAGTTATAATGTTTATTAAAGGAGAATGAGGCTTCATGCTTGGAATACTGAAGGACTTGTGGGATTTGCAACAAGAGGACAGTGTGGTGTGATCTAAGATCTAAGGTCCACCTAGCTTCAAATGGCTGAAAGGTAGGACAGCCAGTGAACAGAAAGGGAGTTTTCTAGACCAGAAGTCGTGTAGAGATTGGGTCAGTTGGTTGGGGTGGGGATGGAGACATACAGGTGGAGCACAGGGCTCTTGAAGCTGATGTCTGTTCAGCAACACTTAGGAAGGGCCAGGGGAAACGTTCTGGTCACAGTTCATGGCTTGAGCACTTGCGATGGGCCTGTGGAGGCAGCGCAATCATGTTCCCCATGTGTCAGAGAAGTGAGGCGCAGCGGCGCCGGGTCACGGAGCTCGGCAGCGATTCCGCTGCTGACGTTTGCCGTCAGTCAGCCCAGCCGGGGGACGGCCTCTCCCGCGGGCTGCCTGATTACGATCATGAAGCCAACAGCTGCGTGTCCACGCGGAAGAGCTCAGCAAAGGCCCAGGGGAGCAGGACGGTCACCTAGGGGATGCTGTCCAGGAGCTGTGGCACAGAGACCCTGCAGTGTTCACGGTCTCAGAGCTTCATCGGACAAACCTCTTCTGGCCTAGACAGGTCCGCTGTGCCACATAGTGTCAGAAGTCACTCACATCCACACCTCTTTGTTCTTCTCACCCACCCCTACGGGCCTGGTGGAATGTTCTAGGGCACCCACCATCGGCAGAGACTCAGGCTTCAGTCACTATGACAAGCTTCCCTGCCATCTTCACGTCAGAATCACATGGCAGATATGGTCTGCCATGACCTCAGTCGTGCTTCCTCTGGTGGCCCTGACTACATCGCTTGGTTTTGTTACTACAGAAGGCAGCTTGGGGCCCCTGGTTGGCTCAACAGGGTCACCGGGTGCGTCACGTGCACCTGAGCAAAGGGCTCGGGAAAAAGCCTGCTAGGTGGCGCAGACAGAGAAGTCCGTCCTCCTTCCAGCCCCACCAGGCTCTGTGGTCCCGTGCCCTCGACTTCCCACCTCATTCAGGAAGTAGCCTCCACAGGACCCAATCTGTGCCCAATTGATACCCCCACCCCCACACACACTAGTGTAATAGAGAAGGCAGGGGCAGAATCACAGATTTGGATGATACCCAGTGGGGTAATCAAGGGCAGTCTTCTTACCTCCAGGCTAGAGGTGCTCCAGGTCTCTTGCTCTTCCCCTGCAGAGAAATGGAATCTTGGAAGAGTAGAGAACCCTTGTGTGGGAGAGCTCAGAATTCTGATTCTGAGACCCACTTCTCTGCTGGTGGTCACCATTGCATGCCGGGTGTGGAGCAGCCTGGACTGTAGGAAGAAGCGACCACTAAGGCCCAAAGGTCAATCTGGAGCAAGGCCTGCCCAGAGGAAGTGCTCCAAGGCAGAGCTGGGGCCAGAGTGGCAGGAGCTCTGTCTGTGGAGTTCACACGTGCTATCCACTGCTCTAACATCCCGATAAGGTAACCAGGGACAGCCATGTCCCATTGTTCCTAACACGGGATGGGCCTTCGTCCCTGCCACTCTCTTGCTGTCTGTTTGCCTGGAATATGAAGACTTGGGACCTGCATTCTGATTGTGTTGATGACAATTATCTTGGACCAAAGTAAAGAGCAAAGAAGAGGACAGACATACAGCTCCGCATTTTCCATTCTCACAGGGTAAAATAAAAAATTGAGATGCAAATGCTAATAACAGCATTTTAGGCTCTCGGGAAATGCTCTTCAAAGTGGCTGTGAGACTTCAGGTAGATTGTGGCTCATTAGCTGCATGCAGAATGCTGCCAAGCAAACTCTTGTCACTCTGTCAGACAGAGAGGGAAGAGCCAGCTAGAGTCAGAGCTGGCCTAGTGGTGGGGCCTAGAGCTGGCAGAACCAGAGCCTAGCTGGACCCAGGCAGAGACAGACCCAGGTCAGTGCAGAGCCAGGCTGCCCCTTACCTGTGCCCACTCTCCTCAGCAGACAGCTGGCTCTTACTTTCCTTGGTGAGGTAAGGAGAAACCCTTCATAAATGCCTTTCCAAGCTTCATCCATTGTGAGTGCCAAAAAAAAAAAAAAAAAGCTTCTCACTGCACTGGTCAGAAAGGTTCAGATCAGAAATGCTATGCATCCACCTGTGTTTTCTCCCCGAATTTCATCATTACTCTATCTCCCATACTGGATCTATGGGGGAAGATGAGGGCCAGGCCTCTCTAGATCCTCACATTGTGTCATTTGGTCGTATGCTTGAACTTGAGTGCATTTTTAAAAATTTTGTTTGTGGTTTGTTTGTTTGTTTAAGAAAGAGAGAAAGAGACAGAGAGAGAGAGAGAGAGGAGAGAATGGGTGTGCCAGGGCCTCTAGCCAGTGCAAATGAACTCCAGACGCATGTGCCGCCTTGTATATCTGGCTTACATGGGTCCTGGGGAATCAAACCTGGGTCCTTGGGCTTGAGTGCCTTAACTGCTGAGCCATCTCTCCAGCTCAGAACTTGGGTGTATTTGGGTCAAGTATGTCAGATCCACATGTTGGACTTGATTACTTGCCAGAGCTAAAAGGTAAGACCCTATTGCTGAAGACAGTACAAGCATCCATCAGAGAACATCAGAATGCCATGCTGGAACTGAGAGGGAAACCAGCTCCCTCCTGGCTGGGCCTCACAGTGCAGGAGAGAGCCCTGTGGGAGCTGCTGGAAGACAATGGCCACCAACAGCGTGGATAAGCAGGGGACCGTGCAGATTACAAAACCAACCAGCCAGACAAGAAGTGTGCTCTTGTGCAATAGTGGCACGTGGACTCTGCTGGTAACTCACATCTGGTACTGGGGACCAAGTCAGAATCCCATGGTCAGGAAGCTCATAGGCTCCAGAGAGAAGCCCCCACTGATCTATGGAGAAGAAGAGTGGGCTTGCACAGCAAAAGTCCCTCAAACAACTTTGCATGTCTCCTTTAACCCAAGCTGTTCTCACTCCTGGCTGGAGAATCTGTTTCATTTTATAGATGGCAGGGAAAACCAAGATCTATTGATAAGACAAGACAATTGCCCACCACAAGACAGGCCACCTCTATCACATCTGCCAAGGCCCAGGAGAAATTTGCAGAGGAAGCAGCAGCATGAACACCGCTCTCACTGCTAGCCTGACAACCAGCTCCAGGGTGATGGTGACAGACATGGTGATCAATCAAAACCCATCAAAGCAGACATTCAGAAGCTACAGACAGCTCAACAGTAATTCAGACTGCCAACAGGCCTGTCATGGCTCAGGGAACATTGTAGAATTGGGGGTGGAAAGATTATAAGAGCCACAGAATGGGTAGGAATACCCTAAAACATGGTTCTCCCACTCACACCCCATAGGAACTGACGGAGGCCTTCATGACCCCACAGTGAACACTATAACCCTTCTGAGGAGGGCACCCAGGGAATTGAAGTGGGGGTGAGGGGATAAAAGAGTATATATACATATATGTGTGTATATATATAATATGTATAATATATACATATACACATAAAATAAAATAATAATATGAAAAAAAACAATTAAATATATTAATTGTGCACTGTAGAAATCATGATCCAGGTCATAGTCAAATAGAGGCACCTTCTAGAAACATATACTGGAAACAAAGTGAGTCTTTATAAAGCATTTAATTAAAAAATAAAAATATTTTATTTCCTTATCTATTTATTAATTTGAGAGAGAGAGAGGCATATAAAGAATGGGTGCCAGCCACTATAAATGAACTCCAGATGCATGCACCACCTTGTGCACCTGTGTGTGTGTGTGTGTGTGTGTGTGTGTGTGTGTCAGTGTGGTGCGTGTGGGCACATACACAGTGCTGCACACATGTGGAGGTTGGAGGACAACCTCAGGCGTCTGTCCTCACCCTCCACCTTGTTTGAGGAAGGCTCTCATATTCTCAGTTGTATTTTCTGGACTGCCTGTCCGCAAGCTTCCAGGAGGTTCCCCGCTCTCCCTCCCCCTTCTCACCGTAGGGGAGCCTGGATTACAGGTGTCTGCATGACAGCGTCCACCTTCATTCAGGTCTGGGGATCCAAACTCAGGCCCTCACATTTTCATGACAAGCACTTGATCCACTGAGCCATCTGTGCGGCCTCATGATTAATCTCTTTAATGCTGTAGTTTTGGCCCCTTCTGGGACTCTGTATTTGGATATTTTTCTTATTTTTCCCTGTCCTGTCCCCCAAGTATACTCACCCAGGCCCTGCTTCTTGCTCTATTACCACCATGAGCACCACCTTGCTCCATCACCAGCATCAGCACCAGCCTTCTCCACCAACACCATCACCACCACCCTGCTCCATCACTACCTCCTAATCCATCACCAACATCACTACCACCCTGCTCCCTCACCACCATCACCACCACCACCCTGCTCCATCACCACTGCCACATCAGCTTCCTAGTGTCTCCCTGCTGTGCCCTCTTTCATGGTCCCTGTCATCACCCAAAACTGTGGCTTAGGTCTGGCCACCTTAATCCTCACCACAGCTCCCAGACCCTGTCTGTCTCTCTCAGCTGCCCTAGCAACCTTTCTGGAAACTTCACTCCTACTGTTTCCCCTCCAGTGACTTACAACTGGCCCATTGGGACCAGGTCAGGCCTGGGCATCTTCCTTTGAAAATCCCACTGAGGATTCTGAGGACTGCTAGTTCAATGAACAATTGCTCCTAAACCCCTTCATCCCTATTACAGACTCTGATTCTCTATTCTGCTCTGGGAGCCTCAACCTGGAGTCATACCTCGCCTTCCCATGAGACTCTATATAAAGTGTTAATGGACAGACACTGAGCAACTTCAAGGACTTCCCTCCAAGTCAGCTGCCATCCAGAGGCCACCTGCTAGTACTAAACTACAGCCTCAAGATTAGATAACAGTTGAGCAGGATGCTGAACAGGACCTGACATATTGCTCTGGAAAAGACAAGAGATTCCTCAACCCTGTGCCTCTCTCTAACCAAGGAGACCATCAAGATGGAAGGCCCAAGAGCCATTGATAGAGAATGAACATGTGAGGGCTGGAGGGATGGCTTAGCAGTTAAGTGTTTGCCTGCAAAGCCAAAGGACCCAGGTTCGATTCCCCAGGATCCACATTAGCCAGATGCACAAGGGGGCACACGTGCCTGGAGTTCATTTGCAGTGACTGGAGGCCCTGGCACGCCCATTCTCTCTTTCTATCTATCTCTCTCTCCCCCTCTTTCTCTGTCAAATAAATTTTTAAAAAAGAAAATGAATGTGTGATTCCCCATGGCCCAACTGACACCTGGACTTGAACCACCAATGAAGAAAATGACCTGCCAGGCAAGGGGTTCACCAGGAAAAGGCTGTAGGATAACCTCAGAGAGTAGAGTAAGGATGAGCAGGAGAGGCAGAGCAAGGGGTTCTGGGAGGTAGGGAGGCTACTCCTTGCTTGTGGAAGAAGCCAGGGAGGGGAGGCTCCCAAAGACAGAGAAGAGACAAAAAAGGTCAGACCCTGCTCTCCCCTAGCCTCAACATCTCCACTCTGTAAGCAGAGTGCTATAGCTGGTCCTGGGGAGAGGAAAAGATGATTGCCCTAGTGGAAAAGAGGCAGAAGCTCTGAGCTGATTTTCTCTTATACTGCAATTGATTCAAGAGTTGGGTATCTGCCAAGAACTTGACCAGAGTCAGGACTGAATGTCAGGAAATATTAAATACTCCTCACCGTTCACATGTTCATGGCTCAGTCCCCAGCCTATGGTGCTATCATACCCTTTAAAATACGGTGCATAGTTGAAGAAAGTCATGTCATTGGAAGAGATATTGAGACCCCATGCCTTCCAATTTTATTTCACTTCCCAGCCACCGTGGAAAAAGCAGCTCTGTGCCACCATGAGGATTTCCCACCATGACGTTCAGCCTTGCCACACGCCCAAAGTGAAAAGGCCGAGTGACCATGGACTGAAATCTCTGAACATTTCCTCTTTTCCTGGTCTTTTTCCATAGCAATAGAAAGCTGACTAGCCCAGGCAGGGACTTGGAGACAGTGATGGCAAAAAGTAAATGTGGCATTTTGCACATATGCCCACCTTGTTCCACAGCCCTGCATAGGGTCAGGCATGGAGTGTCTCAAGAGTACCTTCACTCAGAGCCAGTATCTTTACCCGCTCGGCTCCTGCTTCTGACGCCTGGCTAACCCATTCCACAGCAGACCTGTCAGAGGTGGGTAAAACCCCCTTCCCTGCTGGAATAGAAGTCGCCTGAGAGGGAGAGGTGGGAATGTGAATACACTTAGGCTGCTGAGTTTCTAACGCACACGTGTCCTCTCCGAGGCCCTTCTCTCAAGGGTCCTTCTGGCCCTAGACTGACCCGGCTTCTCAGAGAAAGCCTTCTCCCAGACCCACTCCTTCATCAGGACTCGGGAACAAAGGTGCCAGAGGCTTCCACCTTTGCAGGGCCCAAAGCTACTCCTTCAGGTTGCCAGGGAGACCCCAGGCTGAGGTCAGGCCTGGGTGTCTGGCCCAGGCATTGTGAGGGCCAGCAGCGATGCCCGCCCATGCGCCTCCAGCTCCAGTGTGTGCCGTAGGTAGCTGTGAGTCGCAGCAGTTGAGGATGCGTGATGAGCAGCTCCAAGCCAAAAGACCAAGAGTTCTGGGTCCTGAGAAAAAAGTGCTCTGGTCTCAGCAGGCCCCAGGGCTCTGATTATCTATGACTAAGCTTGGGGGGCAGAGTAGTCCGAAGGTCTGGAGGACACAGAGGTCCGTGACACAAGCCTAACCACATAGGATGGGTCACATCGCACCTCCTGTGTCCACGTAGGTTCTGATAGTGCCCACGTCTGGGGTCAAGCAGCAGTCCCACGAGAGCACCCTGGGCCCCTTTAAGCCTACCTGCAGGACTCTGTGTGTCACATGAGGTCTAGGACACCTTCTCAAAGAGCACCCTCTGGTCATCTCATACAGTCAGTCAGCAGACACGTTCCCCAGAGAGCTTCTTGGAGCTCTGGAGGAGAGAGAAGGAAGCAGATGTGAAATACAAGCCAAGCACATGGTCCAGGGGTGAGGGGCGGGGCCCTGCTGCTGCTCGTCCACCCAGAGTCCCTTTCCTCACTCGTGCAAAGACACCGCGTGCGTTAGCGGGCACTGTCTTTGCTTGGCTTGATGCTGCCTTTCAGTTTATTTTCTGTTCTCTGCTTATGAAGATTAACTGCTCACTGCGTGTGCTTCCACTATGACCCCCAGAGGCAAGTGCAGCAGAGACACCTTAAAAAATATTTTCAAGAACTAGAGAGGTGGCTTAAAAATACATGTTCTCAATTTTTATGCAACTAAGACTTTTTAACTTTTTTTATCTTGAGAGAAAGAGGCAGAGAGAGAGAGAATGGCACACCAGGGCCTTCAGCCACTGTGAATGAACTCCAGACACATGTGCCTGTTTGTGTACATGTGTGACATTGCACACTTGTGTCACTGTGCACCTGGCTTATGTGGGACCTGGAGATTCAAACATGAGTTGTTAGGCTTCTCAGGCAAGCGTCTTAACCGCTAAGCCATCTCTCCAGCCTGTAGATTTTTAAAAACTTTTTACTGACAGCTTCCATAACTGTAGACAATAAGACCATGATAATTCCCTCTCTCCACTCCCCTTCCCTCCTCTCAAATCCACCCTCCAATCAAATCCCCTCTGCTTTCCAGTTAGTTTTTCTTTTGTTTTGATATCATCACCTTTTACTCCTTTAATTCACTGGGAAATATAACAAAGAAAAGAGAAAACAATGTACATATTGCACCGAGTGATCACCACAAAGCAAAGCCCTTTACAGACACCACTCATGTCCACACTAAATAAGCCTCTCCGGAGCCCTGTCAGTGAAAGTGTTCACTGGCTTGAATGTATGACTATCCAAAACAACTTTTAAATTTTTATTGATTTACCGATTTGCACGCGTGTGTTGGGAGTATACGGGTACTGGTGTGCTTGGGTCTCTTGCTAGTGCAAACAAATGCCAGTGCTTGAGCCACTTTTTGGCATCTGGCTTTATGTGGGATGCTGGGGAACTGATCCCAGGGCAGCAGGCCTTGCAAACAAGTGCCTGCAACCACTGAGCCATCTCCCCAACCAGCAAAACATTTTATAAATAGAATCATTTAGTGTGCATTGTTTTTCATTTCTGGATTTTAATTAATATTTTATTGTTTTTATATTTTTATACACATATATAACATTTGGATCATATATGCCCCACATTACTCTCCCTTAGGCCCCTTAGTCCCACCATACTCCCTCTCCTCATTCTTACCAGTGATTAAGTCAGGAGTCATCGGGGAGGGGCGTGGCCTCCCAAGCCCCTCCCCCTCTCATCCATATCAGAACGTTGACTGGACCGGCTCCACCTGCCGAGTCAAAGCAGCTCTGTGAGTTCATGAGAGCAATAGCCTCGTCTTGTCCCAACGACACAGTTCTACAGCACTCCTCCTAGCTTCCAGCTCCTATATTTTCTGCAACCCATCTTCCTAGATGCTCCATAGGCTCTGTAAGGGGATGCATAGCGCCACACACTCATCAGACACTTATTTTACATGCCTCACTAGTTATGATTCTCTGTATTTTACTTGCTATATAACTGTAATATTTATGCAGTGCAGTGTCTTATTTCAATAGACATACACAATGTGTCATGATGGGGTCCAAGCAACTGGCAGACCCACCATCTCAAGCGTTTACTGTTTATGAAGGAGTGTTTAAAATCCCCGCTGGGCTGTAGAATACCAGGTCACTCCTCCTGGCTTCTCTGCTGCAGACCCTGAGAAGGCAAGGGTCACTAGAGCCTTTCTTTCCCAAAGAAGGGAAAAGAAAAACATAAATACATAACAAGAAAAAAAAGGCTTGAGAGATGGCTTAGCGGTTAAGGCATTTGCCTGCAAAACATAAGTACTCACGTTCAAATCTCCAGGTCCCACATTAGCCTGATGCACAGTGATACGAGCACACAACGTCACACATGTGCACAAGGGGCACACGTGTCTGGAGTGGGTTTGCAGAGGCTGGAGGCCCTGGCGCATCCATTCTCTCTCTCTCTCTGTCTCTCTCTTTTAAATAAGTAAATAAATAAGGGAAAAGCAGCCTGATCTGAGAGAGAAGCTGAGCGGACACACCCCGTAGAGCGAAAGGCACTGTGGAGTATTAGAAGCTCTGTGACAAGGTGACATAGTGGGGACAGAGCCAGAGTGGGTGGAGAGGGAGGAAAGAGGAGACACTGGAAACCCGAAGTACAAAGAGAGCTAGGTGGTCCCTTTGATGAGTTTCTGGGGGAAAGGGGTGTGCCTGGGCGCAGACTACCTAGGGGAGGTCACGGGGGCAGTGGAGAAGAGGGAACATCTCTAGGCCTTCAAGGCCGCTTAGAGGCTGTTCTCCTGCCATCCTTCTCTTAAATAGGATCCAGGTGGCTTTGAGTTTTCCTAGTAACAGGCGGCTGGTTATTGCTTTCCTGCCCGGCCTTGGGCAGTCAGGACCTCTTAAAGTGACCAATTCTATTTTCTAACACAAAGGACTTTGAGTTTTATAAAACCGGGACCATTCCAGGTGAACTAGGAGGGCGAGGCTGGCGTTCGAGGGAAAGGCTCAGTGCTGAGTCTGATTTGCACGTCTCCCCCTACACACACACACACACACACACACACACACGTCCCTGCATTTGGCTTCTCATGGCCTAACCTTCCAGTGGCTGTCTCCTTTACTGAAATGAACTGAATATCTCGCTGTGAAACATCAGAGCCATGTCTGTGCATCTATTTGCGTAGCCACCATCTGCATGCTTGTGCTGCTATAACAAAACAACACAGGCTGGGTGGTTCCGAAAGATCAGTTTATTTCTCCCCATTCTAGAGACTGGGAAGCTCAAAGCACAGAATCAGCAGGTCCTTAGAGGTGAAGCTCCACCCCTAGTCCCCAGAGAGTCATCCTTTCTCTGTAGCCGCCCCTGAAGAAAGCAGAAGGGAGGTCTTTTATATAAGGGCACTAATCCCACTTATGAGGACCTGGCTTTTAGGATGGGACCACCCCAAAGCTCCTATCCCCAAAACCATGACAGTGGGAACTATGCGTGAATTTGGGAGGACACAGACTATATTCAGGCTATAGCAATAGCCTTGTAGTCAAAAGACAAAAGCAGCTGGGTGTGGTGGTGCACGCATTTAATCCCAGCACTTGGGAGGCAGAGGTAGGAGGATCACAATGAGTTCGAGGCCACCCTGAAACTACATAGTGGATTCCAGGTCAGCCTGGGCTAGAGTGAGACCCTACCTCAGAAAACAAAAAGACAAAACCAATCCGATGTCCATCAGTAGATGAATGAAATAGCCAGGATACGATATCTACTAGGGATGGAATGCTGTCCAGCCTTAAAAAGGAAAGAAATTCTGACACATGCTATAAAATGGATGAATCCTTGAAAACACTGTAGATGTATCATCCAGCTATGTCACCATGTGAATGTATTTCATGTCACTCAGCTGTGCACTTTAAAATGGCTCAGTCATCAGGTAAAGTGCTTGCCTCACAAGCACGAAGACCTGAGTTCATCTCCAGTACTCGTGTAAAAAGTCTAGGCCGGGCTGGAGAGATGGCTTAGCGGCTAAGCGCTTGCCCATGAAGCCTAAGCACCCCAGTTCGAGGCTTGATTCCCCAGGACCCATGTAAGCCAGATACACAAGGGGGCGCACATTTCTGGAGTTCATTTGCAGTGGCTGGAAGCCCTGGTGCACCCATTCTCTCTCTCTCTTTCTCTCTCTCTCTCTCTCTCTCTCCTAACTGTAATAAATAAATAAAAATGAAGCCTTTTTAAAAAAGAAAAGAAAGAATACTTAACAAAAACAGTTAAACTGGCTGTATGTATGCACATGCACACACATCTAGCCTTGGTGTTTTCTACATAGAACATGAGGCTCTTCCTGCTTTGCCATCACTCAAATCTCTCAACAAGACCCTCTTAAGCCTCAGTCCCCAGGTCACCTCTGCCCTGATCCCTGGTTCTTTCTCAGCCTGGGTAGCCTCAGCTTCTTCCAGGCCTGATGAACACCTCTTCACCTTGAGACTTGTTCACTGGTCCCTCCTCATGGCCCCAGCCTCTTACCCTCCTCCTACAGGGCAATGTCTGCCTGCCCGTGTCACCACACTGCCCTCAAAGTCCTCTCTCTGTTTAAAAGAGTCTTCCAAACAGGAATGCATACCTACCAATGCCTCGATGTAGGACCTCTCACCTCCGAAACTATAAGATGTGGCTGGGGAAATGGCTTAGCAGTTAAGGCGTTTGCCTGCAAAGCCTAAGGACCCAGGTTTGATTCCCCAGGACCCACGTAAACCAGAGGCACAAGGGGGTGCATGCGTCTGGAGTTCATTTGCAGTGGCTGAAGGCCCTGGCGTGCCCATTATCTCTTTCTCTCTTCCTCTTCCTCTCTCTTACACACACACACAAATAAATAAATAAATAAATAAATAAATAAATAAATAAATAAAATATTTTTTTAAAGAATAAAATGACAAGATGATGTGTTATATTGCTATATGCCACTGAGTTTGTGGCATGTGGCATAAGCACAGATGTACATGGGGACCCCCATATGCACACACGATTAGAGGACTGAGCCACGGGACATAGCCAGTGTTGAGCAATTCCACTGACTTTATGATTCGCACCCCTACTTCCTCCTCCCCAGCCTTGTCACCATGGGTGAACTGTCTGAAATGATCAAAGTGGGCTTTGGTTATTATGGTCACCAATGACATCTCACTGCAGCTTTGACTTGTCCTGGTGACCGACATCAAGAAGTGGATTATTCATTTATTGGTTCTGGATTTTCTTCCATTGTGCTCAGTCTTTTCCCCAGTTTTCTATAAGATTGACTACTATTTTTTTACTTGGAGTTCTTTAAATATTCTGGATACTAAAGCCCTTCAGATCATACATGCTACCAGTCTCTTCCCCACTCTTTCTTTTCTTTTCACACCATGGTATCGTTTGAGGAGCCAAAGTCCTGAATTTTAATGTAGCCCATTTTTTTTTCCATCAAGGGGTTTTTGTATCTTGCTTAGGAATTCCATCCATACCACAAGATCATGAGATTTTCCTTCTCTGCTATCTAAAAGCTTTGTGGTTTTGCCTTTCATACTGAAATCATTGACAGAACTGAGATTGTATGACGTTGGCTCTGGTTTAATTGTTTCCATATTGACACTCATGTGTTCCAACATTGTGTTTGCTGCCCTCACTCGGTTGATTCAAATTGCTGCCTGTATTGTATTTCAAAGGTTCACAGTACCTGCATGTAGATCTCTTTCCCTGCTCTCTTTCTACTTGTCCTGTTAGAAGTAACATGACATCACCTTAAATATTATAACTTTATCTTGGTAGCTGGTAGAGAAGCTCTCCTTTTTCCTTCAAGAGTTTCTTGGATATTATTTATCCAAACAATTTTAAGTCAGCTCATCATCTCTGCCTACTCCCTCCACCAAAATTCTGGGGCTTTGGGACAGCAATGATTCTGTAAGTCAATTGAGACAAAATGGTATCTCTAAAGTATTCATCCAGACATCCAGTCCATGAAGACGGCATGTGTGTTTTTATTTCTTTTGTATCTCTCACAGAGTTTAATTTTTCCTCAGTACAGCACTTACACACCTCTTGTTAGAGTTACATCTTGGTATTTTGCAATAATATTAAAAATATGATGTTAATGAATGTCTTTTGAGACATAGATAAATGCAGTTGATTTTTAAAGATTGGCCTCACACCCAGCAAGGCTGCTGAGCTGTCTTGTGAGTGCTTAGACCTTATCTGTAGATCTTTTGGGATTCCCACATACACAAGTACATCATCTATGAACATGACAAGTTCCTTCTGCTTTTCTCATAATTATATCTTTCATTTCCTTTCCCTCCCCCTTACTGCAAAGGCTAGCGCGTCCTGCAGAGTGCTGTGGTGCTTGCAGACGTCCTTGTTTTGTCACAGACCTCAAGGGGAGGATTTCATGGTTTTACCCCTGAATGTGATGCTGATTCTCAGTGCATTGCAGATGCACTTTATCAAACTAAGGAAGTTCCCATCGATTCCTAGGTTTGCTAAAAGGCTGTATCATGAACGGATATTGACTTTATCAATTTATTCCACATACACTGAGATGACCACACACGTTTTCTTGCTCCATTTTTTTTGTATGTGTGTATCTGTGTGAGAGGCATCATGTGCACGAATGTTCATACGTGTGTGGGCACATGTGCAAGTGCCAGTGTTGTCCTCAGTTGACGTCCATCTTGTTCTTAGAGACAGGCTCTGCTCATGTTCGCACAGCAAGCACTTGATTCACAAGCCCTTTCTCTATACTATAATGTTGTGGAGCACATAAATTTATTTCCTAATATCACAATCTGTATTCTAGCTAAACCTAATATGATCACCATCTTTATGAACTGTTAGTTTGTGCATCCTAATTTTACTTTAGGTTTTTTTTTGTGTGCTTATAAGAGTTAGGAACCTGGTGGCTCAGCAGGTAATGGCTCTGCTTGGAAAGCCTGCTGGCCTGGGTTCGACTCCCTAATAAAACGTCCCAACTGGCTGAAGCATCTGGTGTTTGTTTGTAGCAGCAAGAGAGCCTGGTGCAGACACATGCAAACACACAAAAAAAGTTAAGGAAGATTCAGGGAACTGTATGCCTGGACAAATCCACGTTAATTAACTGGTTACTTTTCGGAAGGGTGGTTTGTTGAGTACACTGCGAGGGGTGGTGAGCTGGGCAGTAACTTCAGTGTTATCTGCCCTGATGCCAGTATTAACGGCACATCCTTCCGCTTTCAAAAGTGCCTCGGTCGGGGTAACACAGTGAAAATAGCCTGGGATTGTGATGTTCCTATTCCATCTGTCCAGAGTTGACATCATAGCAATGTTTCCTCATTCTATACTTTCCAGAAAGAGTCTGTATAAAACTGGACTCATATTTTTCTTAGGTGTTTGGTTGAAGTCACTTGGAAATCAGTGTTTTCTTAACAAGTCCCATGGATTTGGAGGCAGAGTGATTTGTGTGTCCTGTTTCTCCTTAAGCTAATTTCAAGGTTATAATTCTTTACTGATTTATCATTTTTCTAGATTTTGATAGTATATTGCTTTTAAAATATGAGTTTAGAGTGGGAGAGATGGCTTAGTGGTTAAGGCATTTGCCTACAAAGCCAAAGGATCCTGGTTCGATTCTCCAGGACCCACGTAAGCCAGATGCACAAGAAGGTGCATGCGTCTGGAGTTCATTTGCAGTGGCTGGAGGCCCTGGCATGCCCATTCTCTCTCTCTCTCTCTCTCTCTCTCTCTCTCTCTCTCTCTCTCTTTCTCTCTCTCTCTCAATCTCTCTCTCTCTTTCTCTGTCAAATAAATTAATTATTTAAATATATTAAAAGTTTTTAAAAATATGAACTTATAATTTTTTGTTTGTTTTTTTTTTTTTAGGCTGGGTCTCAGTCTAGCTCAGACTGACCTGGAATTCACTATGTAGTCTCAGGGTGGCCTTGAACTCATGGTGATCCTCCTGCCTCTGCCTCCTGAGTGCTGGGGTTAAAGGCGTGTGCCACCATACCTGGCTCTAATTTCTTTCTATATAGGTTAGATAGTGAACATGTTTGGTTCTTTAGGTCTCTGTCCCCCCTCTCTCTTCTCTCTCTCTCTTTCCTCAATTCTGCCACTATAGAACACAACACCAATATGCCATAAATAAATACAAGCGAATGTGTCTTGGCTAGAGATGACTCAGAGGGTAAAGTGCTGGCTGTCCAAGGATCTAAGTCCAGATTTCCCAGTTAAGCACCCCAAATGCAGGCGTGGTGGTGTGCTCCTGTAATCTCAACACTGGGGAGGCAGAGACAGAAAATCTCTGGAGCTCTATGGTTAGCTAAACAAGCCAATTTGATGAGATCTAGGTTCAGTGACAGACCGTGTCTCAAAGGATAAGTTAGAATGACTGAGAAAGACACGTGAGGTTGACCTCTGGCCTCCACACACAAGCACACCTTCACACACATACAGACATGCATACATATATGCATGCACATCACACACACACACACATGAATGTGTCTTGCCACAGACATAGCTTACTTCTGTGATCCCAGCACTTGGGAGACTGAGACAAAAAGATTATAGCAAGTTCAAGGCCAACCTGACCTACACAGTAAGTTTGAGGCCAGTTTGAGCAAGATCCTGTCTCTAAAGAACAAGAAAACGGGCTAGAGAGATGGCTTAGTGGTTAAGGCACTTGCCTGCAAAGCCAAAGGATCCCGGTTTAATTCTCCAGGACCCATGTAAGCCAGATGCACAAGGGGGTACATGCATCTGGAGTTCGTTTTAAGTGGCTAGAGGCCCTGTCACGCTCTCTCACGCTCTCTCTCTCCCTCTTTCTCTCTCTCAAATAAATAAATAAAATATTTTTTTTAAAAAAGAACAAGAAAACAAAACTAAAATCAAAACAAAAGAAGTGAATGAGGGCTGGAGAGATGGCTTAGCTGTTAAGCGCTTGCCTGTGAAGCCTAAGGACCCCAGTTCGAGGCTCAATTCCCCAGGACTCATGTAAGCCAGTTGCACAAGGGGGCGCATGCATCTGGAGTTCGTTTGCAGTGGCTGGAGGCCCTGATGCCCCCATTTTCTCTCTCTCTCTCTCTCTCTCTCTGTCTCTCTCTCTCTCCCTCCCTCCCTCCCTCCCTTTCTCTCTGTGTCTGTCTTGCTCAAATAAATAAATAACAATAAAACAAAAAACTTTAAAAAAAGAAGTGAATGTGTCTCAATAACTATTCCAGGTTTTGATGTTATATTTTGTTATTTAGTTCAGGTATTTTCCAATTTTTACTTCTCATTATTCTTTGACATGACATAGTTTAAGTATTTTTTAATAGCAGTAGTTAGAGATTCCTACTTTTCTTATTTTTAAAAAATATTTTATTATTTATTTAAGAAAGAAAGACACAGGGAGTGAGAGAGAGAGAGAGAGAATGGGTGTTCCAGGGCCTCCAACCACTGCAAACGAACTCCAGACACATGCGCCCCTTGTGCACCTGGCTTACGTGGGTCCTAGGGAATTGAACCTGAGTCCTTTGGCTTTGCAAGCAAGTGCCTTAACCACTAAGCCATCTCTCCAGTCCCTACTTTTCTTATTTTTGAGCTTGCCTTTTTTATCTATTTAGTTACATTATGGTCAGTGTCATAGTCAATGGAAATACAATGAATCCTACATATCATTTACCTATTCTAGTAGCTATATTGAAAAAAATTAAAAGGTAGAAAGCAATTTTATAAATGATTTTATTTAATCTAATATATCCAAAATAGTACCACTTAAACATACAATGAATATAAAAATTTTCAATGCAGGCTGGGGAAACGGCTCAGCAGTTAAAGGTGCTTGCTTGCAAAGTCTGCCAGCACAGGTTCAATTCCCCAGGACTCATGTAAAGCCAGAAAGTGCATCTGGAATTTGTTTGCAGCAGCAAGAGGCCTTGGTTTGCCTATACTCTCTCTTTCTCTAATAAGTAAAAATATTTTAATTGTTAATGACATTTACATTCAAAATACAAAAGCTTTCAAAATACAGTGTATATTTCCCATGTGTAGTAGTATATCTTAATTAGGACCAGTCACATTTCAAGTGTCCAATGTGTGCCTAGTGGCTACCATGTTTTATTTTTATTTATTAGAGAGAGAAAGGGAAAGAGGGAGAGAAAATCGGTGCACCAGGGCCTCTAGCAACAGCAAATGAACTCCAGATGCATGCACCACCATGTGCATCTGGCTTACATGGGTACTGAGGAACCAAACCTAGGTCCTTAGGCTTCACAGGCAAGCACCTTGACCGCTAAGCCATCTGTCCAGCTCAGTAATGTCATGCTCTTAAATGTGTTAGGACTTACTTTATGATCTAGTCCACAGTTGATTTTTATAAATGTTCTGTGCATATTTACAAATATTCTATTTTCTTTGTTGTTAGATATTGCAATTTATGCATGTTCATTGATTCAGGTGTCCTCAGAGTATTATTCAAATCTTTGTGTCCTTTGCTGAGTTTTCGGTGCATTTTATTCTATCAGTCAGGGTAGTGAAAATCTCCCACTGTGATTGTGAATTTGCTTTATTATCCTTGTGGTTCTGTCAGTTTTCTTTATGTATTTTGAAGTTATGTATATAATCTTGTTACTGTATTTTAAAATAGTTTGTTTTTTAAAATTTTTATTTGTGTATTTATTTATTTGAGGAGAGAGAGAGAATACGGGCACACCATGGCCTCTAGCCACTGCAAACGAACTCCAGACACATGTGCCACCTTGTGCACCTGGCTATACATGGGTACTGGGGAGTTAAGCCCAGGTCCTTAGGCTTTGCAGGCAAGTGCCTTAACTACGAAGCCATCTCTCCAGCCCTGTATTTAATAATTGATTGTCATAGTGACTATTTTTCCTCCTCTTTCCTTTTTCCTTCCTTCCACCCTTCTCCCCTCCCTTTTTCCATCCTTTCTTGCTCACACCCTTTGCCCATTTTCCCATTGAGGTCTCAAGTATTTTCTTACAACAACTTTTCATGTGTTAAAATGAGAAATTCTTGATGGTGTTCATAGAAATCATTTTCTCTAGACTTTAACTTATCTGTTTAAATGATTTGTGGTGATTTTTTCACACATACAAGTTTGTAATTTGTATGTTAGCAAATCCACTGGCTTTTGGGTATTGGTTTTGGCAAATATTGAGTAGAGTCAAAGGGGATATGAAGGAACCTTCTAAAATGTTGAAAATGTTCAATAGAATAGGAGGGCATATCAAGGAACCTTCTGGGGGTACCAGAAATGTTCTAGGTAGGTCTTGACATGAGTGCTGCTTCCTTAGGTAAATACGTAATTCAGAGTTGTACAAATGTCTGTGTATCTTATCACACATGTGTGTACCACAATTAAAAGTTGTGTTTTGCCAAGCATGCTGGTGCACACCTTTAATCCCAGCACTTAGGAGGCAGATGTAGGAGGATCATTGTGAGTTTGAGGCTGGGACCTCAGTGCCCCGCTGTCTATGGAAAAAGCATCACAGAAAAGGGGACCAAGAAACCTTTGGGGCTACATCATGGGAAGCCCCAACCCAGACATACCATGAGGCAAGTGTGTGTGTGTGTGTGTGTGTGTGTGTGTGTGTGTGTGTGTGCGTGTGTGTGCGTGTGTGTGTGGAGATCTCAAGCTGGTCACAGATTCCATGTCATGGGACCAGGAGGCATTGACACCATCGTGCCTATCTCGACCACTATGGGGGGGTGTGATGCCATCTCGGAAGGAGGGGGCCCTGGCACCTGAGACTCTGCTGGACTGTGACCCAGGACAGGGAGGGGTGCCCACACATGTTTTCTGGCATGACTTCCTTTCTCCTGTTTGGTGGGCAAATGTTATCACTGGAGCCTCTGCCACAGCTTCCTGCCTCCTCCTGAGATTACAAGGCACAGTCCGGGCAGCTGCTCCACAGGCTGGTCTTGGGTCAAGAGTGGGCCAGAGTATTCCAGAGACAGGCTAGCCACGGGATGGTGGCATGTTGCCCTGTGCCCCACTTTTCCTAGGCAGGTGCTCCAGGACTCAGGAGGACCCTCGGAGGCAGGGCACCTGACATCTTGGTCAGAGCGGCTTTGGTAGTCCTGCTGTCTGTCTAGCACCCACAGGCCCTGGGATCTCCCACTGACCCACTGCCTAAGGCTGGGCCCCCTCCTTCCAAAATGGCATCACACACCCCCATAGTGGTAGAGATAGGCACGATGGTGTCAATGCCTCCTGGTCCCACGACATGGAATCTGTGACTAGCTTGAGATCTACACATACACACACACACACACACACACACACACGCCTCATGGTATGTCTGGGTTGGGGCTTCCCATGATGTAGCCCCAAAGGTTTCTTGGTCCCCTTTTCTGTGATGCTTTTTCCATAGACAGCGGGGCACTGATGTGAACCACCCTCCAGAGCCCTGACCTCTGAGAGCCACTCCTATTCTCCCTGAAGCCTCTCATCTGCCTCTGCGCCCTCACTCTGCCTTGGCAGACAACTAGCTTCCAACACAGTATGGTAGAGGCCACGACTACCTTCTGCCTCAGTGCCGGCCACTCACAGTGCCAGGGTTCGCGGTCAGTGCTGACACCGTTAGGACCTTTATAACACAATAAGCATGGCTGAAATTCCTGGACAGAGACCAGTAAGGAAGAAGTGAACATGTACAGAAATGAAAGAATTTCAGCTAGTGCTGTGCTCTGGATAAAGTCAGACAACAGAGAGGGGCAGAGTGTGACTGGGCAGGCGCCATGAAACTAGGTCTTCAGCAGGTCTTCGTCTGAGCTCACAATGACACAGGAAGAGCCAGGCAGTGTGGTGCATGACTTTAATCACAGCACTCCAGAGGCAGAGGTAGGAGGATCGCTGTGAGTTCAAGGTCTGCCTGAGACTACATAGTGAATTCTAGGTCAGCCTGGACTACCATGAGATCCTACCTCGAAAACAGAAAGAAAGAAAGAAGAAAGAAGGGAGGGAGGGAGGAAAGAAAGAAAGAGAGAGAGAGAGAAGAGGCACACCAGGAGAAGAGGAAGGCCAGTGTCATCAGGCAGGGGACAAAAAGGGGGATGCATCTGAGAGGGAGACAGGGCTAGGTCACATGACTTGGTTTTCTATTCAAAGCCAGGCTCTTAATGGGTTTTTCAAAGGTTAGTCTGGCAGCTGTGAGTGGACAGGAGTGGGAGCAGGGTGAGCAGCGAGGAGTTTATTTCAGTAGCATGGGGAGAGGCCTCGCCAGCTTGGGCTGGCTTGGTCGTAAGAAGAAGAATGGTCTCCCTGTGCATTTATTTATTTATTTATGAGAAAAGAGGAAGAGAGAGAGAATGGGCATGCCAGGGCCTTCAGCCTGCTTTGAATGAACTCTAGACTTGTGCACCCCTTGTGGCACATGTGCGACATTGCGTGCTTGCATCACTCTGCATCTAGTTACATGGGACCTGGAGTTTCGAACATGAGTTCTTAAGCTTTGCAGGCAAGCGCCTTAACAGCTAAGCCATCTCTCCAGCCCTCTGTGCATTTATGTGTGTTTTCATTTTTTGCTTTTTGAGGTAGGGTCTCACTCTGGCTCAGGCTGACCTGGAATTCACTATGGAGTCTCAGGGTGGCCTCGAACTCTCAGCGATCCTCCTACCTCTGCCTCCCGAGTGCTGGGATTAAAGGTGTGAGCCACCACGCCCAGCCCTCTGTTCATTTTTAAAATAGAGCTGTACAAAGTTGCTGGTAGACAGGATGTGAGGTGTGAGAGAATAAAAGGGGTCAAGGATGGATGAAAGGATTGGGCTGAGCCACTGCATAGGTGGGTTGCTGGCAACTGAAATGGGAAAGGCCAGAGAATAGGATGCTGGGTTGGTGAGAGTACAACTGTTTTCACCGGGGTACAGACAGGATGCTGCCACCAGTGTATAACTGGAAACACAGCAGAACTGGTCTGGCCATGAAGGTAGTGTATTGACTCCAGTAACTGAACAGTCCAGCAGCAGCCTGAAGGGTTTTTTTAAAAAATTTATTTATAAGCAAAGAGAGAATGGGCACTTTTTGCCACTGCAAATGAACTCCAGACACATGTGCCACTTTGTGTATCTGGTTTTACGTGGGTTACTCAGTGAGCACCGACGGCAGGTGGACATCTCAGCCCCGGGCATGCCGATGGCTCCTGAGGGAAGCGGGGGAGGTGGGGTGGAGAGCCTGGGAGTGGGCATGCACCCAAGCAAGGAGGGAAATGGCTCCCCTCAGCTGAGCTGAAGCAGCAAAGCACTTTGGACTTGGCAGCACGGTGGCTGCCAGTGACCTTGATGCGAGGAGGTGAGAGAGTGAGCACGCATGACTCTCTTTCAGGGTGTAGGTGAGGAAAGGGGATTCTTCCAAGGAGGGGACACGGAGCGAGGAAAGCACTGTCTACTAAGGCTGCAGCCTTGGCTGGAGCCCGCACAGCGGAGGAGGAGCACGCTCCCCTCACTGCGGCATGGGCACAGGGAAAGTCCTGAGCACTGACCAAGGTGACTGGCGGGGAACTGGAGTGGGGCTGGGCACCAGGGAGTTTGGACAGGACAGGAATGGTACAGCAGGATCTCCATGGCCTGCGCGGGGTGCAGGAAGAACAGCCTGGGGGCTGGAAGGTCCTGGGGCTGTGTGGTGTGGATGTGTGAGGGGAGGGCGATGGGAGGGCGGGACCAGGGTTATAGCAGTGGCAGACTAGAAGGAGAAGGCGGGATGGGTCTGAGCCTGGGTCATCCTTGGAGGCTGCCTTAGGATGGGGGTGGGACTTGATCTGTCATCAGACCCCAAGATGATGCCAAGCTACCCCATAGGGCATGATGTTGTTTTAATATAATTATTTACTTATTTTTTGACAGTCTCAAGAATGTATATAAGATATTGGATCACATTCACTTCCCATTATACTCTTTTATCCCTCTCCTATTTTTTTCCAAGTAGTCTCCTTCCCACGTGTGTGCGCGCGCATGTACCCGTGCGCCCACATGCGCATCACTGAGTTTAGTTAGGGTTGTTTGTATGAGCATGGGTTGGGGATATTTTTACTGGAGCATGGGTCACCTAACAGCGGCTACACCGCTGAAGGAAATGACTCCTCCTCCCTCAGCAGCCACTAACTGCTAGTAGCCCCTCTAGGAGGGGTGGAACTGCAGACTCCCCCCCCCCCCCCCGCCGACTCGTGATGGAATGTGGATGGACCTGATCTTCTGCAGACGTTCTACAGGAGACCACGGTGGTGTGGGATCCTGAGTGCGGTGGCCGAGTCACGTTCAGAAGATAGGAGGCATTAAGGGGGAAATAGTAGAACATGTGAGGCAATTTTGAAGTATTCCTCTCCTTCTGAGCCATGCCCTGGCTTCCTTCATACCACAGAGGGGAAAATGCCAAAGTCAGGCCCCAGGATCCATCCACATCTGTTGGGGAAGCCCTGTGGGAGATGGTCAGCTATACAGAGTGAGGACAAGTTCTGACTCCAAAAGCCACATGAGGTCCACAGACCCTCTGCATGCCATTCCAGGAAGGAGTACCGTTATCTGCTCCCGGAGACTTGGCAGGACTAGGCAGTATCCAACGCATGAGAAAAGGTGACTTACTCTATATGTGAATATATATATATGAGAGAGAGAGATACTATGGGCATGTCAGGGCCTCTTACCCCTGCAAACTCCAGAGGCATGCTCCAACTTTGCACATCTGGCTTTACTTGAGTATTGGGGAATCAAACCCTGGCCATCCAGGCTTTGCAATCAAATGCCTTTAACAGTTAAGCCATCTCCCCAGTCCATATGACTGCTATTCTTCTGCCTAACTCCCAAACCACCTTGGTGGCCTGTGAAGAGAAGAGGCCCCCACTGAGGGTGAGCAATGTCCTAGAATATCTCAAGGCGGAAACAGGCAGAAGAATCTGTGCTGTGTGCCTTGGTGTTTCGGACTTTCTTCTGTTCTGGAGTCAAGGACGTAGGAAAACTGGGTGAGAGGTCACTGACTAGGGATGAGGGGACCTGAGGAATCCATGTGACTTGAGGGATCCGTGTGACAGACTTCAGGCTATGCCCAAGGGATGACACAGTGTCCCAAGAGTGGGTGGAGGTGTGAGCTCTCTGGATGGTTTGATGTAGAAAAGGCTGAACTGGCCATCATGAAGGAGGCAAGAGGACGGGTCCACAGTACCTTGGATATGATGAGAAAGCTTAGCAACATTATCCATCGCCTGATGCTAGAAGGAGCCAAACTTGTTACATGCATCTCCCCACACAAGGGAAGAGAGTCTCAGAGGAGACCTGAGTGAAGCCAATAAGGCTGAGGGTTCGAGACTCAGCAGCCCTGGGCTGGGCTGACTCATGGGGAAGCACTGTGATGAGCATCAGTGGAGATCACCGCAGATTGCGTGGGGAGGGATTAGAGAACGATCTCTAAGATGTTCCTCTGCCTGGGCTTTTCTTTCCTCCCACTTCTCCTCTTATCAGGATCCCACATCCCTCTCTGCTTGGTCCCTTCCTGGGGGGAGAGGGTCCCCTCAACTCCATTCCCACAGCAGCAGGCTCCTATGTGCCACCTAGGCCAGCTTCTCGATTGATCGTGGAGGATAGTGGGTGGCCACGAAAACAAATGCTGTGATTGAGAGAAAAACAAAAGCCTGGCATAGAAGCCTTAACTTGTGTTAGCTTAGACGAAGAATACTGGGGGTGGAGGTATCTCAGTGGGGTGAGGGCAGTGAGCTGGAAGAGAGGAAGGCTTGGGAGCAGGATTAATCAAAATTAAAGGTGTCTTCCAAGGCTCAGGGTCTGATGTGGAAGAGGTGGCGGAAAGAATGTAAGAGCCAAAGGAAGGGCAGGACTCCATACAACATGCTCCTTCCAGACACAAAATGGCCTGGATATCCATGGCCTCACAGTGCCTGACACTACCTACACAAGACCATCATAAGAGGAGGAAAAGATCAAGACATCAAAATAAAAGAGAGACTGATTGAGATGGGGAGGGGGTATGATGGAGAGTGGAGTTTCAAAGGGGTAAGTGGGGGGATGGAGGGTATTACCATGGGGTATTTTTTATAATCATGGAAGTTGTTAATAATAAAAAAATTTTTTAAATTAAAAAAAAATTAAAGGTGTTATGAATAAGCCATATGGAAACCTACTTCTTTGTTATCTAACTTAACATATATATAATTGGGGGGGAGCCCTGGGAAAATGGTCCAGCAGTTAAAGGTGCTTGTTTGAAAAGCCTGCCAGCCTGAGTTCAATTCCCAAACTACCCACATAAGCCTGACACAAAAAGTAGCATCCGGTGTTCATTTGCAATGGGAGGGGCCCTGGCACTCCTGTACATACACACACACACACACACACCATATCTAGAGGCTCCTAAGAACTCACCACTGAAGTAGAGTAGTTAAAACCACGGCTCAGGGAATTTTGCAGAAAAGGAGGCAGAAAGATTGGAAGAGCCACAGGTTGAGACATCATGCCCAGAGGTATTCTCGTCCCCTCAAAATAACTGACTGCTGCTCCCACAACACATAACCCGCAACCCCACAGAGGAGGGTCCCCAGCAGAATGGGGACAGGGATAAGGGAAAGAGGGTACCAACACCTGATGTATCCATATGAAATATGTTGTTAATAATAAAAATAATTAATTAATTAAAAAGAAAATTCAATTCATATTTAATCTGTTACAAATTCAATGATAACTTCTATGCTTTATTTCTATTCATTATTGATCTATTTTTGGTTACCTAAAATTAATTATTTAGGAGCTAGGAAGATTGCTCAGTAGCGAAAGATGCTTGCTTGCCAAACTTGTGGGACCAGGTTCAACTCCCAAGCCACCCATATAAGAGGGACACAGAAAGTGGTTCAAGTGTCTATGTTCATCTTCAGTAGCAAGAGGCTCTGGAGCATGTATGTGCATACACACACACACACACACACACATACACACACACACACACATAAATAAAAAATTTTTAATTAAAATTCATTATTTAAATTTGATGGCACATCCAATATAATAGAATTAACTGTATAAATAATATTTTATGTAGCTTTGGGGCTGGAGAGACAGCTTAGTGGTTAAGACACTTGCCTGCAAAACCAAAGGATCCCAGTTCGATTCTCCAGGACCCATGTAAGCCAGATGCATAATGGGACGCCTGCATCTGGAGTTCGTTTACAGTGGCTGAAGGCCCTGGCTTGCCCATTCTCTCCCTCTCCCTCTCTCTTTCTCTCTCCGCCTCTTTCTCTGTATCAAATAAATAAATAAATAAAATATATATTTAAAAAATAATATTTATGTAGCTTCAAATAGTTTATGTAATGAGGAGTTTACTTACGCTTTTAAATTTTAAAAAATCTTCCCAGGGGGTACTGAGATAACACCTTGGGCAGGATGTCAGAAAACCCAAATTTTCATTTGGTCTTAGCCTTAGTTCTCTCTATGGAACTAAGTTGCACAAGTTCCTGCCCTTTCCCTGGTCTCGATAGGGTTAAGTGGGGAGGCAGGATGGCAGATGCAGAAGTTTCCCAGCCCCACACCATGCAAGCCTTTCTGGATGGTCAGCCATTTGGTCATCTCTAGGCCTGTCTCTAACCCCACTCACTGTGGTCCTCTAGTAGCGGAACAGAACTGGAGGTCTTGGGCGAATTCCAAGACACCACAAGGTCAGGAGGTGACAGGTCGTGGTAGCAGTGACACTCTACTCATACCTTGCCATGTGTCCCATATGGAAAGGGACATCACTGGATTCTCCTGACAAGCTTCCCATGACCGGCCCCTTCCCCTCTAGTGCTCCAGAGCTTTCTAAAGCTGTGGAAAGACAATAAAATTTTCATTGCTACAAAAATACATTCATTGTACACTCTTTTGAAATTATAAATAGAAAGAAGAAAACAATCTTATAATCCTATCACTCACAAATAACCACTATTAACCTTCTTTCTATTTTTTTCCATGAATTACATAAATGCTTTTAAGCCTAATGGGGATAGTTCTGAATATACTGTTTTACAACCTGTTCTTATTTCAACTGGCCACGTGCCACAAAAATTTCTCTGTGTCATTGTGCAGCCTTCCACATCATCATTTTATAGGCACAAAGCACACACCCTTTGGAGAGATGTGCAAAAGCGTATTCTCTACTCTGTGGTTAGACATTAGGGTTGGTTCCAACTTGGCAATGGCAAGTTATGCACATATAACTTCTGATTTTTCTCCCTTTGTGTTAATTCCTAAGGGAACCCACTGATGGTCACAAAAGGGTCTGAATTTTGGGTGGGATTGAGACACAACTTGCCAAATTGCTTCCCATAAAGGATTGGCAGGGAGTCAGACCCAGTCTCTCATTACTTCTATCCAGCTTTTATTGCTGAAAATCACTTGGCCTCTTTGGGGGTCGGGCATCAGAGAGGCTTATTTGCTTGACTGGCCAAAGAGCCCAGGTTCTGAGTAGATGAGAAAAGTCATGGAATTTTCCAGCCAAAGCCTCAGCTCTGAGAACCCCAATAGGCTAGGCTCAGCCACCTGTCCCAGTACACCAATTATAAAGACTGGGAGATTTCCAGAAGGTTCTCTTTTCCACTCCCCTTTCCCAACACCTATGCTCTGGACCAGATAACCCCTACCTACTATTTCAAAAACTAAGCCCTACACCCCTACCTACTGCTGTGGGTGGAGACAACATGCCAAGTTCCACTTCCCCAGAGAAGCTCAAAGTTCTGTAAGCTTGAGCCATCCATCTTGAATCTCTGGTGCTCAACCCCCGCCCCCTCAAGTCCCACATGTCCCAGGCAAGTCCTTCCCACTTCCAAAATGCAGTTTCCCTCCTTGCCTCCCTGAAGCCTTAGAGTCCCCAATCTCCCCTTACTTGGGGTTCCAAAGCTTCTTTCACTTTTGCTCTGCATCCTGCCATTTTATTCTGGCATTTAAAATAAAATCTTGGGCCCAAGAAATTGTCTAGCTTGAATCCCAAACCTGGCAGAGTGGTGGTGAAGGACCAAGAAAGAAAATCGGCTGGATATGGTGGCGCACGCCTTTAATCCGAGCCCTCAGGAGGCTGGGGTAGGAGGAGCACCATGAGTTCAAGGCCATCCCTGGCTACTGAGTGAGTTCCAGGTCAGCCTGGGCTACAGTGAGACCCTGACTGAAGGAAAAAGAAGGGGAGCGTGGTGGCGTACACCTTTAATCCCAGCACATGGGATCACTGTGAGTTGAAGGCCACTCTGAGACTACATAGGGAATTCCAGGTCAGCCTGGGCTAGAGTGAGACCCTACCTCGAAAAAAAAAAACAAAAAAGGGGGGGCAATCTAATCAAAGTGGCCATGTTGGGAAGAAGAACCCAGATGAAGGGGTTCAGTGACTCCAAGTCTGTCTTTGGGAACTGAGGAGCTTTATGTTTAAAGGACAAATTTTGATGAAGGGGGGCAAAAAGAAAACATCATTAAGCAATCCTGGCTAAAGTGTGATCATTATCTGGGTTCTGGCTGTGTTAGCACTCCAGGGGACCAGTCTCCCTGAAGATGATTGACTCCTGCTGTGAGGCACAGCATCGCTGAGGTTCTCGGTCCTGTGAGGCTCACTGTTGCTTGAGGACTTTTTTTTTTTTTTTTTTTTTTTTGGTCCTTTCTCTTAAAGATGGTTATCAATCAGTCCTGTGTCATCCCAGGAATCCAAGGTGAATGCAGGAGAAAGTGATTAGGGAGGAGAAAGCTTAAATAGGTAAAAATAAAACCCAAAAGGGACAGACTAGGGTGAGCTGGGCCGGGGACAGTTGCCCTCCTTTAATGGGGCTTTCAGGAAATGTGATCAGGCATGTGGAATGCTGTCCTGCTCCTCTCATTAGGACCCGTGGCATGCTTCCTGGAGGAAGGGAATGGACGGAGAGCATTCGGGCAACTGTTTCACATTTCATCGAGGTAAGCATTTCTTCCTTCTTGGAGTCCCTGTCCACATTTAAAATTCACTTGTCTTTTTCTTGTTGGTTTGAGTTACATACCAAACTGTTTGTTATTTGTGGCATAAATTTTTTCACAAGTTATCAACTTATCTTTTATATTATTTTAATGGTGACTTTTTTTTCCTAACATGAAGACCTTTAAAATTTACATGCAGTCAGATGGTCAGATCTACCAGACTTCTCCCTGGTGGTCTCTGCCTTCTTTGTTGTGCCCCATGCTCAGACAGAAGGGCTTTCTGCTGTACTTTCTTTCAGTTGTTTTCTCAAGGTCTTTAAAATGTAGTTGATTTGGCATCCAATCCCAACTTTGGATAGTGGGAGACATAGGACAGACGCCTCCTCGGGAGCCTGTGAGTACCAGTGGCTGGGTCATGCCCACTCCTGGCCCTACAGGCACAGCAGAACCTGCGAGGGCTTTACCATAGTCTTTCCGTGACTCTGCAAAAGTCTTAGGAGTTCTTCCATCACTTAATTGGTCTCTTTAAAAAACAATTATCAGGGCTGGTGGGATGGCTTAGCGATTAAGGTGCTTGGCTGCAAAGCAAAGGACCCAGGTTCAATTCCCCCGGGCCCACATAAGCCAGACGCACAAGGTGGCACAAGCATCTGGAGTTCATTTGCAGTGGCTGGAGGCCCTGAGGCACCATTCTCTCTGTCTCTCTCTGTCTCTCTCTCACATAAGTAAAATATGTGACTAGTGGTGTTCTTACTAAAAGGGGAAATCTGAGCAGAGACGGACATGTAAGAGAGAGAGCAAGGCACTCAAGACATGCAAGAGAGGGAGCCAACAGTGTGAAAGGACACAAGGACAATATCATGGGAAGACTGGAGTTGTATTACAAACCAGGAGATATTAAATATTATTATTTTAAATTTACTTCATTTGAGAGAGACAAAGAGGCAGAGAGAAACAGACAGGGAAAGAATGGACATGCTAGGGCCTCCAGCTGCTGCAAATAAACTCCAGATGCATGGGCCACCTTGTGCATCTGCCTTTTGTGGGTCCTGGGGAATCGAACCAAGATCCTTTGGTTTTGCAGGCAAGCGCCTTAATCACTAAGCCATCTCTCCAGCCCTAGAGCAGGGCTTCTTAAACTTTCTCCATTTGTGACCTTTTTTTTTCCTAAGAAATATTTATGGACCCACACATATATAAAATAATTATACAATCAAACATTTACTAATAACAAATCACAAAAAAATTATTTGAAACAGTTCTTCAGTATACTTATCATATTGCCAGTTATTAAAGATGAAAATAAATTTGCATACTAATGAAATGGATGTTTGTCCAAAGATATGCTAATTTGATATTTAACATGCTGAAAGATGATGGTAGAAAAATATTAGAAGTTTTGGTTTTCTATGATTAAGCCATTATGTTTGTAAAAGAGTAGCAAATGCTGTGTAGACACTAAAAGCACAGCAATTCGTAACATATAATAGCCTCAAATCTGAGCTGATCTATAGCAGGCAGTGTTCACTGGTGCTGTGTGATATGGTGCAAAGTGTGCATGTTGTGAATTCAGAAACAAGGCTGTGAGTGCTTCCAGAAACACCCTGGGTACATTATGTGTTTAATTTTTAATAAGTTTGGGGACATTGTGCACTCAGAAACCTTGTACCATTATGGCCAAATTTTTCACATTTGGTTACATAATCTCATGTAGGGATGTCACCCACAGTTTAAGAAGCTTTGCTTGGCTGGAGAGATTGCTTAGCAGTTAAGGTGCTTGTCTGCAAAGCTGAAGGACCCATGGTCGACTCTCCAGGTCTGATGTAAGCCAGACGCACAAGGTGACTTGAGTGCGTAAGGTCACACATGCGTACAAGGTGGCACACATATCTGGAGTTTGATTGCAGTGGATGGAGGCCCTGGTGTGCCAATTCTCTCTCTCTCTCTCTCTCTCTCTCTCTCTCTCTCTCATAAGGAAAAAAATACACGAAAAGAAGCTTTGCTTTGGGCCAAGTGATTTTTTTTTTTTTTTTTTTGTCTATGTGTTGCTACTCTCTTGGGACCTACAACAGTGCCTTGCACCCAGCATAGGCTCAATAAGTGCGTGAATGTATGAATAACTATCATGTATAATATATTGTTTAAAATGTAAAGAACTAATAACAAAGGAAATATTTATGTCATCAGGCTGAAATAACAGCATATGGCGCTGAGCAGATGGAGTCTAGCACTCATTCTGTCATTTAACAATGTCAGCCAGGCTAGGTTACACCTGGGAAAGTGCGGCTTGTAAGGGACTAGATGAGTTGGCATACTGTATGAATCTGCTAGAGGTGTCATAAAAAATGCCACAGATGGGGTGACTTAAATAACAACATTTTATTTACCCATATTCTTAGGCCTTAGAAATCCCAAGACCAGGAAGGGGGTAGGGCTGCTTTCCGGTAACATCCCTCCCTTTGGTTTACCATAGGTGACTGACTGCCTTCCCTCTGAACTCACAAGATATTTGTTCCCAGTGTCTCCTCAACACTAGTCCTACTGGATTGGCACTCTGTCATTGACTCCTTAGAGGCTCTATTCTAAATACAGTTACACTGAGGGGTAGGGCTTCTGCATGTGAATTGAGGGGGACACAGGTTAGGTTATAATATATGTCAAGTGCTTAAAATTAATGTCTAGCATGCTAAGCACTATAGGAATCCTAGATATTACTATTATCATCACCAGGAAATATACAAGATTGCTTTGGTTACAAGTCATTTTATACTTTTCTGTATTTTTCAAAATTTATATACCAAACAATTTTATGAAGTTGGGGGGCGGGGACTCATTACTATTCAATGGAGTGATGGGGTGACCGTTACAGTCCTCCAACCATTTCCCCATGTTTCCAATGCCTTTGCTTGAAGTGTGCTCATCCTCAGGAGTAGCTTCTCAGGAGTTTCACATGTATGGCCCAGTTCTTCAGACTTGTAGTGGTCAGAATAAAGATGAACAAAGACCTGGTTCATCTCTCCCAGCCACGGGAGCCTTCCTGTATCCAGTGATGGAGACAGGGCCTCATTATGCTGTGAGGCCAGCCCATAGCCACAACCTCTGCAGGGCTGGAAAGACCCTCAGCAGTGGGATAGCAACAGGGTCAGTCTGAGTTCTTAACTGCAAACAACAAGATCCATACTGACTATTTTTAGCACAAATAGAACACGTTAAAGAATATAGGTAGGCCAGGCGTGGTGGCACATGCCTTTAATCCCAGCACTTGGGAGGCAGAGGTAGGAGGATCGCCGTGAGTTCGAGGCCACCCTGAGACTACATAGTGAATTCCAGGTCAGCCTGAGCCAGAGTGAGACCCTACCTCGAAAAAAAAAAAAAAAAAAAAAAGAAAAGAAAAAAAAGAATGTAGGTGGCTCATAGCACTTTGAGGAGGTTCAAGAAATAGCCTCAAATCTTCCACCACAGATTGCTTAGTTTTGTTCTGTTCTATTTTGAGGCAGGGTCTCACACTAGCCCGGGCTGACCTGGAATTCACAGTAATACTCCTCAGTCTCCCTGTGCAAGGACTAAAGGCATGCACCATGATACCTTCTTCGTCCATTGCTCCTTTTACCACCCTATGTCAACCACCTGGATGCTACAAGTGGGACTTTTCTCCCACTCGCTGCTGACTTTCAGATCAGAGGCTTATGAAGACATATTTAATTGGCACAGGTCTAAATCGCTTACCCACTCCTAGATGCAAATCTAGAGGCAAAAGCACGCTGGGAAAAAGAACCCAAATTTTTTGAATCTTACCAGAAAGAAATACTTAAAATGTGGAAAAAAATATTGAAATAGAATTTCAAAAATATTAAGCAGGGCTGGGGATGTAGCACCGTGGTAGAGTGCTTGTGTAGTATATGAAACGCTGGTTTGGTCCCCAGCACTGAAAACCAATTTTCGGGACTTACAAACAACCAAAGGCCGTGTCTCCAATGAGCCTGTCTTTGGGGCTGTTTCTTGTGGCCATTAGCAGACGCAGCAAAGAGTGGATACTGAGTCTCACAGGTGTACAAGGTGATCACTCAACTGTGAGGACGAAAAGAGAGAGGAATCGTTGGTAGTCCTGACACCCAGAAGCCTCTAGGTCACCCTTCTTGTACCAACGTATACAGAAAAATGCAGAGGCCACGTCAGGGCTGCACAGTCAAGTGTGGAAGAACCAGAACCTGGCACTAGAGTGTCGATCTTTTGTCCTGTTATCCATCTCCATGCCTGCTGTGTTTTTCTGTTATTCCTGGCAAAATATCTGAGGAAGTAAATTTAAGGTGGAAAGATTTATTCTGACTCGTGGTTTCAGAGGTTTTAGTCCACGGATGCTGGGCCTGTGGCAGAAGGAGAGCTTCTTCCCTCCCAGCAGCTAGAAAGAGGACAGCATGAGAAGGAGATGGGACAAGGCAACATCCTTCAAAGTCGTGGCCCCAGAGACCTGACCTCACCTCCTAATAACCCAAGGGATCCATCCACTGATAAGGTTCACATGTCATGATCCAGTCACTTTTTTTTTTTTTCAAGGCACATTTAATTTAATACCAGAGTGCAATACAAAAGGCCCAAATACAATGAAGGAACACATTCCCCCATTAACACCAACAATGTTCTTCTTAACATGTGCCTGTTGAATAGGATGAGAGTTTACTGAGTCTCATCACAGCCAATATCCTTATACAGTCTAGTTGTGAAATGAATGTTCATAATGCTTCAAAACAGTTTAAACCTCAAGTTTGAGACCACACCTTCATGTTTGTACATTCCTCAAGTAAGATTGTCTACAGTTTCCGCGACCATTCAAAGAACAAACCATTGATTAGAACCACATTGCTTTAAGACTCTATTATGTAATATAGAGCCCAAAACTAATTGGTTAAGTATATGTACTACTTGTACTGGCATCTATAATTTGATTTTCTCTTGACTATTAAAAGTTGGTACTTAGCACGTAAACCCTTTAAAGGCAAATATCACCTTATTTGAGTTTTGACCCAGGTTGTTCAGCAATCATGAAGTCCACAGTCTTATTGGCAAAACTGATATACAGTGTCTCTAACTGATATACAGGATCCAGTCACTTTTCAATAGTATCCCCAACTAGAAACCAAGCCTCCAATGCATACGTCTTGTCAAGAGACACTTGACATCGAAGCCCTAACAGCTGGCAAACTCTTACTCCAAGATTTAAGGCCCAACCTCAGCACGTCCTCCTCTAGATCGCCCCAGGGCTGGTTGAGGGGGCACAGGTTAGGCAATAACCTATGTCAAGTGCTTCAAAATAATGCCTAGTGGGCTGGAGAGATGGCTTGGCAGTTAAGGCGCTTGCCTGCGAAGCCTAAGGACCTAGGTTCAATTCCCTAGTACCAACTTAAGCCAGATGCTAGAGGCCCTGGCACAACCATTCTCTCTCTCTCTCTCTCTCTCTCTCTCTCTCTCTCTCTCTCTCCCCCTTGCTCTTTCTCTCTCTCACTCTCAAATAAATAAATAAAAACAAAATATTTTTTCTAAGTGTCTAGCATACTAAGCACTACAGGAATCTATTATCATCAGGAAATACACAAGATTGCTTTGGTTGTTATCTTCAAGGGATGAAGTTGGGAGTTATTTTATACTTGTAACTTTTTCTTTACATTTTATAAGGGTCATTCTCTGTCGTCAGGCTTGATATGCCATACTGCCTGCTTCTGACTTGTCTCCTCTGTCCTTTAGTTTCCAGCAGAGGACTGCACACACAGCATAGTGCAAGCCTTAGCTGAAAGAGCGAGTGAATGAATGAATGAATGTCAGAGCTGCCCTCTCACAATTGACCTGGGCATCTCCAGGTCAAGGGCTTTTTCCTGCTAAACCCATGAAGTCTTAGAGGTCTCAAGGTCATAGCTGCACAGGATCACCGACGGTCCATGGACAGAGACCACAAATGAAGAAGGAGACATTGGGAAGTCCAGACAGAAAAGAGCAAGTCCCGTTGCTCAGGGAGAGGACGCACCTAGAGAAGAGAGAGCCCTAGCTATGATGCTACAGCCAGCCCCGCCTTACCTTGCCGGGTCTACCCCTCAGAAGCCAAGTCAGGCTCAGAGGAAAATAGAAAAAAAAGTGTTAAGTTGTAGCTGGTCAAGGCCCTGACACAGGTCTGTGGATTAAAAAAATGCCCAAGAAGGAGAATAATCAGATGCAACATTCTGCAGGCGGCCAGGCTAAATGTGTCCCATGACATCACTGAGCGGAAGCTGCCAGAAGCCACACACGGGGCCTGGAGTGCTCCTGCAGCTGAGCGCTGCACAGGAGGCGCGCTGCTTGCTTCCTGGGCTCCCTGCGGTGTAAAAAGCCACTCTGTTGGCCTGCTGGCCTATGGAAAAACGGTCTGCCCACCTCCCTTGGTCAGTCTGCTCTAAGGAGGCATTCTGTCCAGCCTTCTACTTTCCTGAGTCTGGTCTTCACTTAGTTTGCTGCTAGTAGTAGAGGCTGGGTTCAGACAGCCACGTCACCTGCTGGGAAGGATCCTGCCGCACAGCCCCTGTGACAGTCATGGAGGAGCCCCGTCATTGGGATTGTAGCAAAGCCCTTGCCAAGAGGTGCCTGAGTTCGCGCAAGAGCGACTCTCCCGGGATCTGGATCCCGGGGTGGTGAAGAAGGTTCTATCATCAAGCCCAGAAGTGACGCATCTACACACTGGCCCTTCTGGAAGGTTCACACGGGCAGGCCTGGACCCACACACGCGAGAGACTCGTACAACAGAGACTAGTACTACACACACACTCACACACACACACACATGCGCACACAGCCCAGCGCTGAGCTGTGAGTTCAAGTGCACAGAGGGCAGGTGATTTCATCTGACCACCCTCTGCTTCCTAATGTCTCTTCTCTCTTTTCCCATGCCCTTCCTCTCAGTTCTGGCCTTAGCACGTAGCAAGGGCCAGGGCGGCTCCCGAGCGCTGTCCTGGGTGCTGGAGGCCGAGCACGCCGCACGTGCTGGAGAACCAGCGGGGGCTTTTGGAGGGCGTTCCTAAACTCCGGGGGGGGGGTGGTTGGTGTCTTCTCCGATCCCAACAGATTACCTTGCCCTTTTTTTTTTTTTTTTTCAGAAAAAAAAATGTGCCTATGGGCTTTCTCCATTCAGTCCCAGAGGCTGAAACAAAGGGCGGAAGAGCATCTGGGGCTTGCGCAGGTGTGACCCTTCACTGTAGCTAGACGGGCTGGTTTTCTAGTACCCCACATCGCTGTGTAGGGGGAGACCATACTTGGCTATGTCCTTAAGGGACACCTTTGACACCATGTCGCTGCCTGTGACTTTATGTGGCGTGCTGGGGACTGGTGACCGCATGGCAGCAGGTGACCACAAGATGCCTCCTGTGACCTTGTGGAGCCTCAGACCTTGACCTTGTGCTTCTCTGTTAAGCCAGAGCACGGTTCCTCTGGCCACGACCCGCAGAGACCCTCTCTGGCTTGCAGAAGTGACACGAGGACTCCCCTCCCTCCCCCACGCCCCCATCTGCAAAACTGGGTCCTAGAGGGCGTCGGCGTCAGCGTGCACCTGCTCCTGCTGACAGCGGGCAGCACTTGGGACAGATGACCACAACCCGGCCGTGCCCATCTGAAGCTGCGGGACCGTGAACCACCACCACCCGCCCCCACCCGCAGCCGGAGGTTAGGGGCGCGCGGTGGGTGGCGAGGTGCGCGGCGTGCGCCCGTGCGCCCCCTTCCAGCCCGTTTCCCAGGAACGTTGGGGGGCGCGGGCGGGCGGGTTTGCGGAGTGGCCCCCTCCCCTCCCGAACCGAGCCGTTCGGTTCGGACGCGGCAGCCTGGGCCCGAGCGGGCGCGGGGCCGGGCCGGGCCGGGCTCGCAGCGCGGCGAGCGGAGCCGGCAGCGGAGCGCGCGCCCCTCCCGCCCGGGCTCGGCCGCCGCAGCGCGGGGAGGCGGGGGCTAAAAATACCCGGCGGCGGCCGCGCGCCCGCTCGCCGCTCGGGGCTGCGGGGCTGCGGGCGGGCCCGAGAGGCAGTGCCGGCCGGCGCCAGGCTGGGGCCCCCGCTCCGCGCCATGCTGACCTTCTTCCTCGTCTCGGGGGGCTCCCTGTGGCTCCTGGCGGGTAAGTTGCCCCCCTCCGATCCCGACCTCTCCATTTCCAGGGAGCTTGCGCCGGAGGAGGGGGGTGTCTCGGCCCGAGGTGCGGGGCTGTTGGGGTCCCCTCTCGCCTCCCCCACCCGGCTGCCCAGCGGTCCCTGGGCCACCAGCTGGCTCCTTCCTGGCCGGCCTTGGGGAAGCAGGTGGGACTGCGGAGATGGGGGGCCTCCTGGCTCCCTGGGGCTCCACCACCTCCTTTTGGTTCTCCGAGGCCCTCTCCCCCTTATGGTTGAAGACCTGCTGTTCTGATTAGGCCTGGAGCCCAGGCAGGGACAGGCTTATTGTGTCCTTGCCTGTCTCCTGCGACTAGAAACCAAGGGTGTTGCCCCCACGGTCTCATAGTACTATGTTGTACTACGTACTCAGGACTGACCTGGGCTTTCTGCTCTGGCGGGTGGCCTGCTCACTACCCCTTCACGTCTCAGAGTACAAGATTTTAGATGACTCTGCTTTGCCCAGGGCCGTCTGGCTTTCACCCCCCCCCCCCCCCACAACTACTCCTCACACCTATCTCTGCACCTTCTTAAGGAGACCATGCTGAACCCTTGATGGGTCTTTTCCCCAGACCCCTTACGCCCACACCTCCGCCTGGGCCACCAGCCCATTCCTGTACCAGCACTACTTGCCTGCACCGGCCCCTCCCGCCTCCCAACCTCGAGCTAGTGCCCCTTCAGAACTGGTCATGCGAAGTGCTTGACCGTGAACTTGGTGTGCTGTATGGATGTTCATGTTTCTTATTTGATATTCAAATAGCACCATCAGAGGTAGTGACAGAGTTCTTCCCGAGCCAAAGAAAGGGAGGAGGGTGAACGTTATCTGAGATTTTGCGTGTGTTATTTAATATTCATAGCAAATCCTCAGAGGTTGGCCATGTCATCTCCTTTTTGGTGTAATTGAGGTTCAAAGATTGACTCACCCAATGTCACACAGATAATACCTGCCAGGTTGATCTGCAGTGGTAGCTGATCAGCCCATGCCCAAGTGCCTGGTGATTACCAGGCCTGAACCTGAAGGGTTAGTGGGCCAGGTAATTGTTTCCCCCGCCCTCACCCACCCTTGTTCTGAGGTAGGCCACAGGGACACTCTCCCTGAGCTGCAGAGGGTCAGGCCTCTCTAATCCCCTTAGCTCCCTAAGCTCCTTCTGCCTGCCAGTGTCTGGTGATGACGGGCTGCATAGGGCCACTGTGGTCTACTGAATGCCCAACAGGCCAGGAAAGGCCAGAGTGAGGGTCGGGGGCAATCAAAATAATGATGAGGCTGGGCATGGTGGTGCACGCCTTTAATCCCAGCACTCGGGAGGCAGAGGTAGGAGGATTACCGTAAGTTCAAGGCCACCCTGAGACTCCATAGTGAATTCCAGGTCAGCCTGGGCTAGAGTGACACCCTACCTTGGAAAACCAAATAATAGTAATAATAATAATGATAATGATAATGAGAAGGAGGAGGATGGTATTTATTGCGTGTATGATGAGTGTCCTCAGAGCCCTCCCCAGTGCCTGGTCCTGGTTGTCCCAGCTTCATGGAGGGTCCTACCCAGCCATGGGCCCAAAGCCAGCTCTTTAAAGACCATATAGATAGATAGATAGATAGATAGATAGATTATATATATACATATATATATGTATATATATATATGGATTTATCTTTACTTACTAGAGAAAGAGAGAGAGAGAAGGGGTGCACCAGGGCCTCCAGCCACTGCAAACAAACTCCAGATGCGTGCGTCCCCTTGTGCATCTGGCTAACGTAGGACCTGGAGAATCGAACTTGGGTCCTTAGGCTTCCCAGGCAAACGCCTTATCTCTCCAACCCAAGACTTGGTCTTCAGTGGCTGGAGGGAGGTGTCTGGAAGCTCAGGACCACTGTGCCGGGAAGCAGCAACAGCAGCCTGTGAGAGAAGCTCTTGATCGTGAGGGGTCCTTGTCTACAACTAGAGTTCAACTGTCACTGGCTCAGATTGGTCTTCTGCCATCGTCCCCGTGGGGGAATAATATCCCAGGTGCTTCCTCGAACAGGATGCGTGTCACTGAGGGGCTACGCGGGGGCCTTGGAAGGTCAAGCAGGGTGGCTCCTGGGGCAGGCAGCAGCTGCTCCCAGGGCTCAAGCTGCTCAGTGTGTTAGGCACTAAAGCTGGCACATGGTTCTCCTTGGACGCAATACCCCAAACTCACAGCAGGGCCTTCCTAGGTCATACATCACCTTCCTTGAGACTTTGTCGAACCCCAGCCCTTCTTTGTGGTTAGAAGGGGCTAAGAACTGCCGTTTCACGGGCACACCTGAGAATCCACTCTACTTTGCAAATCTACTTCATAACCCGGGCAGTAGTCAGGTCTCTTCCACTTAGAAACACAAGAGGACCCAAGTCAGTGTCGCTCCATCACAGAGTTACGTGTTTTCTGCCACCCAGCGTAGCACTGACGAAATGAGGCAGGGCTGAGCAACAATTTGGGATGCTGAGGGAGAGAATGATGCAGAAGAGGAGAAGGGAGCTACCTGGGGTTGCTGACAACTATCTGTGGGAAACAACCCTATGCTCTGGGCTGCACAGTCCTGGACTGTTTTAGGTCTCACCTGTGTACCGAGTTGTAAACAAGGCGACAATAAAATGATAAGTCCACCCCAAGTCAGGTGCTGGGCCACGTGTAAAAAATAAACATGCCTCAGTACCCCCATATACTCAAGAGGACAATGAGAGTCATCGATTGAAACTTTTGGCTGCGTCTGTGGCAACTCCACACAAAGTAGAAAGAGGTGCCCCTCCTGGTGAATCCATTTCTAAAAGGGTGCCCCTTCCTCTAGGCTGAAGCCGTCCCATACTCTTGCACAAGGTGCAGTCTTCTCCACTTCATACCCGACCACAAGTGACGTCAGAGTGGGCTTCTGCAGGACACAGGGGCACTGGTCAGAGGCAGGTAGGCCAAGCTTCGAGTGGGAGCGGTCAGATCAGAGGTCTGCAGAGACAGCTGAGTGAGGCGGCCGAGTCTTCCGGGGTCTTGGAAAGCTGGGTTGTTGGCGGGGGTGGGGAGGGGGCTTGGAGACAAAGATTTTTATCTGGGGTTGGAGAACGAAAGGTCCTGTATTTCGTCACTGATGGGCGAGAAGTAGAGGCCAGGAATGTAATGGGAGGGTGTTTTATCTATGAGAGCTGATGTAGCCCAAGGGTGGGCTGATTTGAGGCTGGGCTCTAGAAAGGGGAAGGAACAAGGTCCCAGCCTGACTCCTGCCCTGGGAGATACAGGCCTGACCCTATTGGAATGAGGCAGGGCTGCTAGAGACTGTCTGACTGTAGTTGCCAGGTGGCAGGTCCAGGCTTGCACAGGCCTCATTCACAGTCCCAGGCCCAAGAGGCCCAAGAAAGCAGCTGAGAATTGGAGTTCATCCTGGATCTCCAGGCAGAACAGGCAGCCATATCATTAGCTTGGGGCCACGCCTCACAAATGAAGAAAACCCGTAAGGGAAGGTTCTGACCTTGGCACCTTTGTGCCACTCTGCAGCCTGCGTGGTAATGGTAGACTGCTCCAGCAGGAGCACCTGACACCAGGGGGCAGCAGAACCAAGCCAAGCTCTGCTGCTGGTTTTCTGTCTCCTGAGATGCTGGAGGCCCTTGGGTTGATCTGCGCAGTCAGGCTGAGCTCTGAGCGGGGCTGTTCTACACAATGGGGTGAGTGAGGAAGCAGCTCTGACTCGCTGGTGACAAAAAGCAGAAGTCACGGGCTTTGATGGCAGAGGCTGCACTGTTGTCTAGCCAGCGCCCGGGACCTAGGCACTCAGTCACGGAGTGAAGTGTACGTGGCGAGTTGTTTCAAACACGGGACTTTGCTACCGTTTCACTTTGTGTCCATTGGATGCCAATCACCGTGTTCCATCTGCGAGCTTCCTTTCAATGTCCCCCACCATACTGTGCTGCTATTGCCACCACTTACTGGACGAAGCATTGAGACCCAGGGAGATTTAACCTGGGCAAGAGCTGGGGGTCAGACCACGTTTTCAGGCTTGCAGCTCAGAGGAGAGCCAGGATTCAAAGTGCAGAAAGAAAGCAGAGCAAGGAAGGCATTTTGAGCAAAGCATCTGTGTGAGGAAAGATTGGCAATAAGGATGAGTAAAGTAGAAGTGGGCATGGGGGTGCCTGCCCGTGAGCCCAGTATCTGAAAAGTAGAGGCAGGAGGATCAGGAGTTCCAGACCAGCCTTAGAAGGGACACATTAGGAAGTGTTCCTATATTCAATGAAAGAAAAAGAAAGGAAGGAATGAAGGAAGGGAGGGAGGAAGGGAAGGAGGAAGGAAGGAAGGAAGGAAGGAAGGAAGGAAGGAAAAAGAAAGGGAGGAAGGGAAAGAAAAAGAAGTTGGGGGACAAAGTCTGCCAGGGCCAAGATCTGCAGACTCAGAGTGGCCAAGGCAAACTGATGATTTTCCTTCCTGCACTGGCTTCATTAAAAAGCTGTGGCTAGAAGTGGGCATGTCGATGGCCAGGGGAACATTATTCCTGTGATCCACAAGCCACGTGCATCCTTGGTACATTCCACTGTACTTCAGTCTTCGGCCTCCTCCACAAGTCCTGTGGTCTCCTGAAAGCCAGGGGCATGTTGTCATATCTCTGTCCCCAACCCAGTGCACAGACTGGTAGAAAGCATTCCCTGAGCTGGGTGTGGTGGCACACAGCTTTAACCCTAGCATTCAGGAGGCTGAGCATCACTGTGAGGTCAAGGCCAGCCTGGAGCCAGCACGAGACCCTGCTTAAAAAAAAAAAAATCCCTGAGCATCATTTCTTTTATAAGATAAGCTGTTTTCTCATGTCGATCAGCAAATAGCAGGCCTTGAAGGCATTTCTACTAAAGTAGCAGAGTCCATGCCCAGTGGGGGATGGCGCCAGTATGGCGGAAGCAGCAAGGGAAAGCAGGTGTGAGTTCCTTGCAGGCAGGGGCCAGCGCAGCCTTCACTGGAGAACCCTGAGTGCTGAGAATCAGGGCGCCCTGGAGCTCAAGGAGGGTTTTCAGAAGGGATGGATGCATGCATGCATGACCCACACTTGCAGGGTAGGGGCTACTGGGTTTTAGTGGAAGGAGTATTCTCCGAAGGCTCTGTTTCCTTAGAACTTCAAGTTTGGGGCTGGAGAGATTGCTTAGTGGTTAAGGCACTTGCCTGCAGAGCCAAAGGACCCAGGTTCGATTCCTCAGGACCCATGTAAGCCAGATGCACAAGGGGGCGCACGCACCTGAAGTTCTTATGCAGTGGCTGAAGGCCCTGGCGCTCTCTCTCTCTCTCTCTCTCTCTCTCTCTCACACACACACACACACACACACACTACTGCCTATTTCTCTTTCTCTCTCTCATAAATAAATAAATGAAAATAAAATGAAAGAACTTCAAGTTTGGCCTCCTGGTAAACTGGGAGCTCTGGTCAATCCCCAGTCAAGGTCCTTGTGGACATGGGCAGCCTGGACCAAGTCACAGCTCCCACTGACCATCCATGGAACCTCAGCATTCGTGGGGGAGGGAGTGCTGTGGAGAAGTTGCTTTGCTTTGGGCCCTTGGGGCCAAGCGTGGGGAAGCCCAGAGGTGGCTCCCCCTTATGATCACACCCAGACTTGCTTCCTTGGTATAGCTCCTGGTCCTTGTGAGGCTTGGACTTTATGAAAGATAGAAGTGGGACTAGGAACAGTAGATTGGCATAGAGATTCTGAGCTGCACTGACCTCTCTGTTTTGAGGTGTAACCAGAAATTTCAGAGTCTGAAGGGTTTTGAATCCCAACTAGTCCTATATGGCCCCATCCACCTGCTCTTCCTAGAAACATCCTTCCTCTCCCCCACCCTAGTCGAGGCATTCAGCTAGCGGTGTCTGTGGAGTGTTGGGGGCAGCGAGCTCTTCTCACTTGCCCTCTTTCCAGCCAGGCCTGCATTCCAAGCCCCAAGCTTGCCTCCCAGAGCTTTAAGCCCAGGAACAATCAACAGCTCAGTTTTCAGACCCTGGGGAAAAGCCACTCCTGATCCGTAACTGTTGGGGACAGGAGCAGATCTAGTGATCAGTGGTCATTGGGTGGGGGAGAGAGAGAATGAATATAAGTGAAAGAGAGAGAGAGAGATGTGAAAATCTCAGGGTGAAGGTTGCATGGGCTGCTTTAAGGCAAACCCCATTAACTCATGCCTGGCACCTTGCCCCACTCCCGGCCCTGTCTGATCCCCGGTGTGCTGAACACAGATCTGGAAGGACCAAGCAGGACTGGGTCTGCTACCAGCCCTATTTCTCCCTCCAACATGTGGACTGTAGTTGGGGCATCGCCTCCCCCGTGGAGGTCCATCAGCCCACTCACCTCTGCCCAGCTCATTCTGGACTCTAACTGCACATCCTGCAGAGTGAGTAGCAGGCCATTTGGCAGTGAGGTCCAGGGACCGGAGAGCAAGGTCAGCCGGAGAGCGCCCAGCAAGAACAGAGCAAGAGCAGCAAGGCAGGATGTGAGGCAGCCAGTGAGACTGGACATGGAGGTGGGCAGAAGCTGGAGAACGTGTGCTGAGGACAAGGACGGGAAGGCGGGGTATCAGCATGGAGGAAGGGGGCGTGGCTGGGACCCGTCCAGTCCTGCAGTGACCCCCAGCTTCAGAGAGGCAGGACCTCTGGCCTGTCCACTCTGTGCCCAGTGTGGAGGCTATATGAAGCCATCCAGTCCCCAGGACCCTGATCAGCAGCCTGCGAACTTGGGCGGTAAGGCGACAGCACCTTTTCAGCTGATGGGCTTCCAGCAGATGCAGTGCGGTGGTCCAGGGCCACACCTTCAGCTCACCCCTGCTCAGTGGCTCTGTCTGTCTGGGGGTTTAGGTATATGTGTCTCTATTCTCTTACTTGCAGGCCAGACAGCAGGGTAGGCTGTGAGCTGTAAAGCCCACATTTTCTTGCTCTGATCCCAGGTGTCCTCACTCTCTCCTCCTCTTCCTTGGCCTCTGAATCTCCTTCCTGGACTCTCACAGAGATGCATCTGATATCTGAGCTTCATGACTATACTACGTGACTCTAGCTAAAAGCAGAAAGACCTGAAGAGGGAATGACCAGCTCCCCAGAACTAGACCTTTGCTTTGGGCTATAAGGCCAATAAGGCCCATCTCCTTTGAATTGTGGGCTGCGAGACAATCTCCTCTTGTTAGTACAGAATCGGGTCCTCAGAAGATTTGTTTGTCCTGGATGTCCAATCAGGCTAAAGATCCTCTGCCCGTCTCCTGTTGGCAGGATTCCGAGTCTCACGTCCATGACTGGGAGCCCAGAGTTTGCTGTGGTTCCTGGACAGCTCCTGGTGAGCCTGGGCTGTCAGAGAAGCAGTGTTTCTGGCCAGTGATCCTGAAAAGGACGGACACGTCGCCTTGTGGCACCTCTGTTGAAGAAAGCGTCTCTTCTTGTAAGCATCCCGAAGCTAGTGAATCTTAACACTGAACTTTGGGTTGTCACACCACTCACAGCCCGGGGGGAGGGGAGTGGTGCACCAATGGCAGGAGTCCTGCGGGCGCCAGGCACAGGATACATGCGGCTTCCACTGTCACACGTCTTCTCTGTGCAGAGCAAGCTGTCAGCACTCCTCCCGTTCCTTCCCCCATGCTTGCCTTGAATACCACAAGAATTATGGTTGAGTCTTGCCGGGCGTGGTGGCGCATGCCTTTAATCCCAGCACACAGGAGGCAGAGATAGGAGGATCACCATGACTTTGAGGCCACTCTGAGACTACATAGTAAACTCCAGGTCAGCCTGGGCTACACTGAGACCCTATCGCAAAAAGCCAAAAAAAAAAAGAAAGAAAGAAAGAAAGAAAGAATTATTGTTGAATCTCCTTCCTGTCTCAGTCTCTGCCATTACTTTTGTTTTTGTTTTTGTTTTTTCCACACAGGGCCTCACTCTAGCCGAGGATAACCCAGAACTCACTCTGTAGCGCTAGACTAGCCTCAAACTCACAGCAGTCCTCCTACCTCAGTGAGTGCTGGGATGAAAGGCGTGCGCCTGCGCGCCTGCCTGCCATTACCATTTCTTTTTTTAAGTTTTTATCAACAATTTCAATAATTATAGACAATATTTTATTATCATAATCACCTCCTACCACCCTCCCTCTTCTCCCTCCCAAGTCCCCCCTCCACTGAATTCCTTCCACTTTCCAAATAGTCTCTCTTACATTTTGATGTCATCATTTTTTTTTTTCCTCCTATTACTGAGATCTTGTGTCAGTAACATCAGCCACCATGAACTCATAAATACCATGGCCACTTTGTATGTGTACACAGTATTGCAAAGCGCTCCTCCGCTTCCTTGGGCTCTTCCATTCTTCCTGACACCTCTTCTACAATGGTCCTTGAGCCTTGGAGGGTGTGATAGAGATGTGTCACTTAGTGCTAACTACTCCACTCTCACCTTTGCTCAACACTTTGTGATTTGATTTTATTTAGTTAGTTGTTTTGTGAGGGGGGGGGAGAAAGGCAGATAGAATGAGTGTTTCAGGGCCTCCAGCCACTGCAAACAAACTCCAGACACATGCACCCCCTTGTGCATCTGGCTTATGTGGGTACTAGGGAATCAAACCTGGGTCCATAGGCTTTGCAGGCAAGCGCTTTAACCGCTAAGCCATCTCTCCAGCCCCACTTTGTGATTGTTTAATCTTCCAAGTGGTCACCACCATCTGAAAAGAGAAGCTTCTCTAACCAAAAGTGAGAGTAGCATTAATATATGAGTATAAACATAGGTATTTAGAGGGCAGTTTGTCAGGTATAATATATGCATTTAGTCAAACAACAGTAGTAGATTCCCTGTTAAAGCTTATGACTTCCCAGCCATAGGCTTCCAATTAGGTTTTCAGTACCAGGCAGGAATTCCTTCCTATGGAACGGGGCCTCAATTCCAATTAGGGAGCAGTGGATTTCCCCCATAATAGGCATACCACCATTGCATCAGTTGGTTCATTTGACCTGGCTGTCCAGCCATAAGGCTTGCTGAGTCTGCTGTTAGTTAAGACCATTAATGACTGTTCTCCTCCAACGGGCAGCATAGCTCTTTCCAGCATCCTGACAGCTAGTCAACAGGGAAGAGGCTTCCAGCTCAGCTCCAGCTTGACTTCTTGGTGTCTTGTAGCCAAACCATGTGGAGTCTCCAGTAATGGGTCTTACCACCTAGTTCTGTTGGGCAACCAAGAGCCTTGGCTGTAATGTTTTGGGGACCACAAGGACCTCCCTGACCCACAACTCACTGAAAGATGTCCTACCCTGGGCACTGAAATTTTCTAGTAATAATCTGGGCATGACATTATCCTCCTCCACAGACTACTTCTGCCCAAACTCTCTCTTTTTTAACAATTAGCTAGCAAAGAAGTAGGTCTCCCTATGGCTTACTCATAGCATTTTTAGTTTTGATCAGCCCTCCTCCACCCCTCCTCTCCTCCATCCCCTCCCCTGGCTGCAGCCATTGTCACCTCTGAAAGGACAGAACCAACAAAGCTTCAGAAGAGGTGACCCTGTTTGTGTTGCCACCCACCCCAACCTGACAGTGACCCCCTCAGTGGCCACAGAGGCTCTCTCTCCCAATCCCAATCTCCCCAACCGGTGGAAAGTGTGGCCTCAAGGGACGAGTGTCCTCAGCAATCAGTGTGAACAATCTCCAACAGCCTCCGCCCCCCAACCCCGTCCCCACCCCAGCCCCCGGCCAGCCTGGACCTCGTTTTACTTTGGTCTGAAAGAGATTTTTGTTTTCTGGTGAGAACAGCCCCAGCCTGACCTGGCCCCAGGAGCCAGCAGCAGGAGTACAAACCCTTTCATGTGACAGGCCCTGAGCAGCGCCACTAGCCTGCCAGCCCCAGCCCCCCACTGCTGCTCCGGAGCAGAGGCGTCCATTTGCATATTCCCCCATTCATCCTGGCCTGGAAAAGAAGGCCTGCCTTCCCAGTACTCCCAGCTTGGGCCCGTCCTTAACCCCGCGGACATTCTCACAAGCAGACAGTGCAAGTCAGCTGCTGCCAGCCAGCCCTCCACAGGGTTGATTCAGGAAGCATATTCCTGCCGAACGGAGTGGTCTTCTGTTGAACTGGAAGAAACTCAGGTTCATTTCTGCCTGTGACATTCAGGAGAAATGTTGTGAGGACGGAGGCAGCTGGAAAATGTGTAGCCATTTGACTAGCTGTGAAGGGGTCCTGGAAGAAGAGAAACTGACTAATAGAGTCCTTTACCCCGAGGGGAGCCTGAGACCTCCCGGTTGCTTCTGAGGCTAGCATTCATCCCATGTCCCTACTGAGCAGCAAAAATGGCAATATGTGAGCAAGTTGAGTGAGGAATCATCATTGCTTGAGTGAGAGACTAGGACCTTTGACTCCAAAAAATCCCTCAGGCATTTGCTTAAAGGAAGGGATTTAGGGGCACTGGGCTGATCCAGAAAACACACACGCACCGTTCACAGGTGCTGCGTAAGCTCACCGACTGCTTTTAATGTTCCTGTGGGTGACTGGTTACTTTTAACCCGTCCATTGCCTTCGACAGGGTGGTCAGCACCGCTCGTCCACTCACGTACACACTGCTCCGAGCCAGGAGCGCCACAGGGTCGGGGAGCAAGTAGGGCAAAGGGCGTAGCTCAAGGTCACGTCAGCTTGTTCAACATTCCTCATCTGTGCTACTCAGGGTGATCTGATTATATTGGGTTTTTAATATTTTTATTTATTTATAAGCAGAAAGAGATAGAAGAGAGACAGAAAGAATGGGCACGCCAAGGCCTCCAGCCACTGCAAATGAACTCCAGGTGCATGCGTACCTGGCTTTATGTGGGTACTGGGGTATCGAACTCAGGTCATTAGTCTTTGTTGGCAAGCACTTTAAGTACTGAGCCATCTCTCCAGCCCCGGGTTTTTAAAAATATTTTATTTATTTACTTATTTGCAAGTAGAGAGAGAGGGTGGGGGAGGGAGAGAGGAGAGGAGAGAGAATGGGCGTGCCAGGGCATTTAGCCACTGCAAATGAACTCCAGACACATGTTCCACCTTGTGCGTCTGACTTACATGGGTCCTGGGGAATCGAACATGGGTCCTTAGGCTTCACAGGCAAGCACCTTAACAGCTAAGCCATTTCTCCAGCCCTGATTATATTGATTTTAAGCAAGCTGCGTGCTTGGTTGTAAGAGTACCTTCAAGGCATAGTTACAAGACAGGAACTTAGCAGAAAAAGCTTTCCATAGCAAGATTCTCAGAAAAATTACATGTAAGGTTCATAAGTTTTCCCACAGCTATTTATCAAATTTGCCAGAAAAAAAAAACATGTTCTTAACCAAAGGTTAAGCTTTCCTTGCTTAATGTGTAATGTATACACACACACACACACACACACACACACACACACACACCCCAATACCTGGGATTATGGGTAAAGAAGCCATACAGGCTTCCGGCTGCAGTGGTAGTTCCTTTGGCCTGGATAGAGAGTGACACTTGCCTGGGGTACTTTTGTATCCCCAGATTCTAGGGTGCTTAGTGACCAGGTGAACCTATGAACCTATAGGCTATGCCTGGGAGTCTGAGGCATATACGGTGCCAAGTACAGTATCATACCTTCCTCAGCTAAATGTCATCCTGCCAACCTCAGCATCCTGCTCTGGCCCATGGTGTAGCCAGGCCTATACCTCCTTCCTTGCACTGTGGGAGGGCTTCTGTCAAGTGTCACCACCTGCCAGGGCCTTCCTGTGATTTATCAACCCACCGTGTCACTCCGCCCTGGCTTGGCTGAACTTCACGTACCACTCTGAACCCATGTCTTTGCTCTTGCTCCCAAGGGGAGCAGGTATCCCCAACAGAATCCTGAGGGACAAGGAGACAAGCAGGTCCCTTTCAAGCTCCCCCATGCCGGTGACCCCGACTATCATGCCAGGACTCTTTTTCCTGGCAGCAGTTGAACTCTGAAAACGTGGTCCTGCTGGGAAAACCAGTGACTCCTTCACCAGGCTGGACCACACGGCATTTGTGATGTGCCCTCAGTCTGTGCTCCTAACAGAAACGGTTAACAGTGCCTGAGGCCAAGACGCTGGCAGTCTTACTTCGGCCATGTCTGGGAAGGAACCAGATCATGTTACAGCCGCGGTACCCAGGCAGAGGCATCCCTCTTCCTGCATGGTGCTTGCAGATGTCACCAGTATCCCTGGTGTGGCATGAAAGGAAGGGGAACAAGACTTGGCTCATGCATGGGCCGTCGTCTACCATGACCGTCAGTTCTGGTAATAAGTATTTCCAGAGAGATCACTGTCTGTTTTTTTAGCCTCTGTTGTCCTTCTTCTCTGAGAATTGTGCTGTGCTTGGTTTCCTGGTGCAGCCCTCGGAAGTCTGGGTCCACGGCCCCTGGAGGGACTGGAGTGAGAAACCTAAGAAGCGGTCTCTTGAGGATGAGGAGCAGGGAGGCGAAGGCTGGTGATAACGGCCAGTCACCGTGAGTTTAGGGAGCCTGCGAAGACGCTGCAAAGTGGCCAATCATAGCAAACTTTAGTTGGGCCTTTCCAAGTGTAAGAGCTATAATCAGGCTCCCTAGGGGGACTTGTGAGTCACCTGGTAACTCAGCAACATAATCTCATGAGAGATACCTACTGGGTCTCCCTTGGCAATGCTGAGTTGGGAAGGCCCTTGGCCTCATCTCTGTCCCAGCCGTCTATAGTTCTGTGAATCTAATTAAAACCCAAGAGGAAAACAGAGAGAAAGTCCCTTTCCCCCAGCAGACTTGAGCTTAAATCCCTGTACGAGACGTTGGGCTCAGTGTGGTCTGCAGATTAGGGTTGCATAGGTGTAATGGTAAGGCCTGAAGGTTTATTTATTTATTTTGAGAGAGAGAAAGAGGCAAAGAGAGAGAGAGAGAGAGAGAGAGAGAGAATGAATGGGTGAGCCCAGGCCTTCAGCCACTGTGAATGAATTCCAGATGTGTGTGCCCCCCTTGTGCACATGTGCAACATTGCGCACTTGCATCACTGTGTGTCTGGCTTCTGTGGGACCTAGAGATTCGAACATGAGTCCTTAGGCTACACAGGCAAGCACCTTAACTGCTAAGCCATCTCTCCAGTCCTGGCCTGAGTTTTTCTTACCTTTACAACTGGACCACACCCTTCCTGGACTAGAAGTGCTCTCTCAGATCCATGTCCCTTGAATTCTGCGTGATTTCTCACCAGCTGGGACACTGGGTTTCCTGACTCAAAGCTTCCCTGAGAAGCATTATAGAAAGTTTTTTCTTGTTGAAAGACATCTCTGAAGATATCTGGAGTAGAGAACCTGCCAAGGAGGCTGTGAAGGAGGCTGTGTAGGCTGCAGGCTGTTGTGTTCATCAGGATAGAGTGGAGGATGCTGGAGCCAAGTCTCGGGGGGGGGGGGCCTCTTGTGGCAGGAAGCTCTCTTGTGACCTGATTTAGATAGTGGGATGAACAGTGGTAGAGTTTTATCGGCTCCAGGGATGGTAGTTTAATCTTGTGGGCTCTAGTTTACCAGGCAGATTAGGTGCCAGGCTGTTCTCAAGAGAGAGCCTGGAGCTATGGCCCATGGCCTGGGCATATTCAGGCTGCATAGAGCAGAGGGGATTGGGGTGGGCATGGCCTAGTTGGGACAGACTGGAAAGTGTCCCAGAGTGGCCCTGAAGTTTGGCAGTGAGCTGGAGCCCGTAGCCTGGTCTCCTCTCGTCCTCACTCGTTAGTTGCAGCTATGTGAGTGCTGTAGACACATGTGCGGGAAGGCAGGACTGCAAAATCATGGATGTGGGGTTAAAAAGCTATAGAAGTAGCCATCCCATTGCCCACACTCCCTGTGGGGACAGAGCTCAGAGGCATCCCTGAACCTTCCCTTGGGGTCCCTGAACTCCTTATCTGTCTACAGAGCTGCTTCAGGAGTTCACAACTGACCTTTGGTTCCAGCAGGAGGTATGGATTCTGGCTGCAAGGTTGGCCATATGTGGCAAAGCCAGGAAGTGGTGCCTCTAAGGCAGGCATGTGAGGTGGACTGCTGAGCGGCTCTGGGGCCTATGGAGATGAGCCTCTGTCCTCTACCTTCTGCCCGCTCCAGAATGCTCCTAAGCAGATATTTGACCTGAGGCTGCCTAGTTTCTTTCCTCTCCCCATGTGACTGTGTAACCTTGTTGGCCTGGGGAGTGGAGGTGGTCTGGAAGAGGCTGGAGGGTTACCCAGAGGTGGTGCCATCCTCCCTGAGTCCCAGAGACCTGGCATCCCCATCCTTCCCTCTCCAGTGTTTTCTACCCAGTGTGATCATGCAGGTTTCCAGCCTGAGGCTAGTAGCCCTGACCTCTGATCAGTGTCTCCAATACATGTGTAAACGGACTTTGTCCTGTAAGAACCCCACAGCCAACTGAAGACAAGTGGGGTGAGGAAGGGCAGCAGGCGTGGGCTGAGGCCGGGCAAGCTGGCACAGAGAGGGTTAAGATGGGCTGTTTGGTTCTCAGCTGATCTGAGCCAGCACCGCCCAGTAGGCAGATAAAGGGGGGCCAGCCGGGGCCTTGAGGGGCCAACAGCTCCTCACAGAGCCGCTCTGTGCCCTGGTCCCTGCCAGACCTGCTCCCACAGCCACCAGGGAGCCACTGCCACCACAGCCAATGCCTCTCCCACCACCCAGCTTCTCAGAGCTGGTAGCTGTTGCCATCAGCTGCCCCCAGGGGCAGGGCCTTTGCCAGGCAGCTTTTGTGCTTTGATCAAGATGTGGTAACCTCCTTCCCTAGGCCCCACAGGCCCTAGAAAAGGAGGCTGGTGCTAGTGGGACCAGCTCACCACCTCCTCAGTGGCAGGAGTCTGCTGGAAAGGTAGCGTGTGAATACATCTACTTTTGCAAGTTGTCTTTGATCCCCTTTGGCTCACCAAGAGATGGAGTAACCGCCTCAGCTAACTGCTGTCCACTGAGAGCCCCCTTACCACGTGCCTGGCATCGTACTCCCCGTCCACAGTCCGGTTTGAGAAGAGGCCCAGAGGGGGTGCAGTGACTTGCCCAAGGCCACACAACTATCAAGAGTTAGGACTTGGACCCAGGTCAGTCCAGCACCGGAACTTTGGACCCTTTCCCAAACTTGTTTACTGGGGCCCTATACCCCGGGCCCCAGCAGTGTGGTGATTTTCATTTTGGAGCTTCTCAACTGGGAGGTAAGACAGTGTTTCTTTCTTGTTGTTGTTTTTCTTTTTTTTTTTTAATTTTATTTACTTGAGAGAGAGAGAGAGAGGCACATAGAGATAGAGAGAGAGATAATGAGCACGCCAGAGCTTCTAGCCACTGCAAACGAACTTCAGATTCATGTGCCACCTTGCGCATCTGGCTTACATGGGTGAATCTGGGTCCTTTGGCTTTGCCAAGAAATGCCTTAACTACCAAGCAATCTCTCCATCTCTGAGACAGTTTTTTTTAATATATTTTAAATATTTTATTTATTTATTTACTTATTTGAGAGAAAGAAAGAGAGAAAGAATGAGCACGCCAGGTCCTCCAGCCACTGCAAACGAACTCCAGATGCATGTGACACCTAGTGCACCTGGCTTATGTGGGTCCTGGGGAATGGAACCTGGGCCCTTTGGCTTTGCAGGCAAGTGCCTTAACTGCTGAGCCATCTCTCCAGCCCTGAGACAGTTTTTTGACAATGTGGTGGCTTGGCTTGTGTTTCCCACTATTTCTGAGATGCTCAGGGGTTTGTAGAAACCCAAGACCCGATGATGACAACCCCTCTCCAGGCTGATGCTAAGAGAAGCTGGGGTGATTTTTTGAGGGGAGGGGAGAGGAGGGGAAGAGAGAGGAGGGGAGATCAAAGGAGCTCAAGAAGGGCTTTGGGGCCAGCATGCTGGCTTTGGACTTTTGGTCCTAAGGCAGGGCGGAATCAGATAAGGTTCTTGAGCCAGCGGCATGACGTGATCACGTCTGTGTACAGGAAAAGAACTGGTCTGTCTGTAAGCACAGGCCAGAGCCAAGTCCTCTCTGAAGGGGCTGGATGGGAGTCTGGGTGCACTTGGTAAGGACTGGAGTTCTGCGGTGGTCGTGGTCAGGCTGGAGAGACGTTTAAGAAGTCCCTCCATGCAGAAGCATCCATCCAGCCTGTGAAGACTAGAATGCTGGCGTGGAAAGTCACACTGGCTGAGGGGTCTCAGAACCGACCACCAGTCCCAGGGCCGTTTCCACAGGATCTGCACTGGTGCTTTGTGTCGGCCACCTTGGAGCCAGCACGCCTCCCACCGCCGCTGCCTTCGTCCAGTTCTCTCCCATCCTCGCTCACAGGGCGGCAGCTTGCGTGACCTACCTGCCCTGTGCCTGGGCCACCAGTTGGTATTCGGAACAGGTCTATGTTAGGAGGTGAACGCCTGGGATGTGCTAGGAGCGGAGCAGAGGAGGCTAGACCCAGGAGGACCTGGGTCCTCCTGCCACGTGAATATTTGCAAACATGCACTGCGGCTTGCTTGGCAACAGCAGCACCACTGGTCCCCAGGGTGCCGTCCGCACCCTCCACATGGCTTCTGCAATCGAGACAGTGCCCTGGGACATGGAAGGAGGCAGTCAAGCTGTAGCCCTGGGGACCACCCCAGGCCAACAGAAAGGAGGACACAGGAGGCCAAAGCCCTGGGAAATAATGAGAGGAGACCTAGTCTCTGGCTTTCCACATGCCAAGAGCTTGGTGGCGTGGGCTGGCTCTGGGGCCAGTGTCCTCAGAGGACCAGAACTCGCAGCTCTGCCCAGCAGTGGCCCCTCGGTCTGAGGGAATCGCAGGGTGAAAACAAACGCTTCTGAGTGTCCGAGAAGGCCAGCGAAGCTGGAAGAACAGACCCTCGTGTTGCCAAGAAGGGGCATAGTTCCATCCGTGGAGCCAAAGGAACTGCCAGCCACTTCCTTACGGTGGGCACCTCACCTGAGGTGAAGTGAGTACCAGGCCCTCCATACACTGCCCTCCATCAAGCACCCCAGGTGGGAAGAGGACATGCCCAGGGACAGTGTTCTGGATGAGAGTCCAGCCAACATACCCAGGGTGTGTGCAGGGAGAACAGTGTGCCCCCGCCCCTCCCCCCATGCTGACTGACACCACATCCAGATTCTGGTGGTCTTGCATGTCCCCCTACTTCCAGGAGCTGGGCTGGGTTCTTGTGAGAAGGCTGGAGCTGGTGGTCCTATTGCGAAGGAGAAGGTGGGTTGTAGGAACAGACCCAGAGCCAGTATTGGCAGGGGTGAGGTGGCCACTCAAGACGGGGACATGGTTTGGGACTCTACAAGTTGCCGACGGTGTCCCCCCATCACCAAGGAGTCTCTGTATGCCTCTTTCTTACAGTGAGTGTGCGTGGTGGTGGTGTGGGGGGACTGTCGTGAGGATCAAAAAGAGCCATGTGTGGAAAGGGGCTTCCTAGGGATCAGAAATTCAGAAAACTTAGGCAAGTCCCACTTTCCTCTCCACCTCCACGGAGGCCTGTGCAAACTTGGTAATGACCCGAAGCTCAGCCTATCTGAGGTCAGCTTCACTGACTCAAGACTATTGTCATCCAGACAAGACGCTCAGTTCCCAGAGGGCCCTAGGAGCTCTCCAGCCTTTGTGCCTTTGCTTCCCTCTGCCTGGAAACCCTCCCCTACTCTCCTCAGTCTCAGCATCAGATTCACTTCTTGCCGGAAGCCTGCTAAGTCAGGCTCCTCCTCTGCCTCCCCCAGCCTGATCACAACCTGGACCTGGACCACCCTGTACACCCCTGCCCACTCCCTCGCGCCTGCCCCCTCAGCAATGAGAGCAGCGGCCTCATAAAGGCTCCCACATTCTGGGCAGTGCTTTGTGACAAGCTCCGACGTTGCACCCCACCCTGCCACAAATGCCCACTTTGCCGCAGCGCCGGGTCTGAGTAACTGCCAAGGGCCGAGGACAGGTGACTTCAAGACAACCTTGCAGGCTCTCCTTCCAAAATAAAAGGCTTTACACTATACGGGGATTTGTTAGAGTAGCTTAAACTCCTTCAAAACTTTAGAACCGGGGCTAGAGAGTTGACTTAGTAGTTAAGGCACTTGCCTGTGAAGCCTAAGGGCCCACGTTCAACTATGCAGGTCCCACATAAGCCAGACGCACAGGTGATGCAAATGTGCAAGGTTGTACATATGCACAAGGGGGCACATGCATCTGGAGAGTTCGATTATAGTGGCTGGAGGCTCTGGTGTGCCCTCTTACGTTCTCTCTCTCTCTCTCTCTCTCTCTCTCTCTCTCTCGCATTTAAAAAAAAAAAAAGCCAGTCTCTTGGGTTTGCCTCAAAAAAAAAAAAAAATTAGACCTACATAGCAGAGCCCTCAGGGCTAAGCAGGGGCCCATTTATTCAATTCAGTTCATTAAAGGAGACGTCCCTGTGCTCAGAGCCTACCCTAAAAGCCAGCAAGGGTGTCCAGATTTCCCACTAAGCAATGAGTGAGTCACTCATCCCACAGGCCTGGCTGCCACCTGGTTTTCCCATCTACAGTGTAGAGAAGTCGTCATCCCAAGCCCAGAGCTCTCCCTCCCCACAGAGCTTCTCCTTGGTGCAGTCGCTGGTCTGTAGCAGGGCCTCTGCTCTGGGGTGGGTCATTCCTGTGGGGCACCCTCATCCTTGCTCCCACTCAGGGAGATTGCTTTGGGCTCCGGAGCCCACGGAAGATGCCCTGCCAGGCATGGAGCTCACTTCCACTGTCCCCTAGGAGTACCCACAGCTGTGGTGTGGTTGGCAGTGTTTCCATGACACAGGGAGCCTGCTGTGTGCCTGCAGAGCCTAGACCGCTAACACAGACCACTGGGCCTGGGCACAGCTGCCTCTACCCAGTATTTGAACCACCTGGGCCGGGCTTGCCTTTGACCCCTTCTGTTTCTGAGCAGCTCCCTTGGTTTGGAAAGAGTCTCTGCAGGCCCCTGGCTATGTCAGATGCAATATGAGGAGCTTTACATCCCCAAACGGCATTGTGCCCATTTTAAAGATGAGTGGCGGAGGATCAGAGAGGTGTGGCATCCTTAACCATGCATAGCTTGGAAGTAAAGAAGGGACTTGAACTTAAGAGCCACACCCCCCCCACTTCTTCCCTTCCTTGTCCCTCTTTCTCTGTGCAATGACTGTGCATACCATTGACCTCATGCCCAGGCACGAATGTTACAGTTTAGCACAAAGACTATTCACTGGAACCTCAGCATATCTTGCCTCCCTCAGAGGTCAGTTTTGGGGTTTGTTTTGTTTTGTTTTGGTTTGTTTTGTTTTGGTTTGTTTTGTTTCTTTGGTGGGGAGGCTCAGATCCCATGGCTGCAGCCTCACCACTGTTGGATTTCTTCTTGTTTCCCAAGAAGGGAAACCGCAACCTCTGCTTCCACGGGCGGAGGACTCAAAGAGAGGGCCTGTGGACAGTGTGGGGCAGCCCAGAGCCACCCTGCTGCCATTGACCTGTGCATGTCCTGGAAGCTACCAGCTTCAGTTCTCAGTGGGCAGTGACACAAAGAGGGCCCGGTTGCGGGTGCCAGCATCGGGCGCCTGGCCCAGCATGTGCCCCCTTCTCCGTCCTGGAGGACGCGCAGCCCCGCCGGCCAGTCGCTTCTGTGCCCAGCAGAGCGCAGGACACAGGAGCCCTCGGGACCTGCCTTCTTGGAACCCAAGCCAGTCATCGGCGCTTCTCACAGAAACCTTCTACTCCTCACCCAGGGGCATCTTCTCTGTCTCCTCAAGAGGCCCACGGTGCACACTTGGACTGCAATGGATGAGGGTGTGCCCTGGCCACCACCCCACAATATCACCTCTAGGAGCGCGCAGGACTTTGTGGAGCACTTCCTCTATGAGTCTGGACTTCTGTCTCTTCACATCGCTTTGAATACCTGCGTCACTTCATTACAGTAGCTGTTTGTACCCAGTCAAGAGAGGGGCCACCTGGGCTTCTTGGCACCCCACGTGTGACAGTGCAGGGCCGCAGTGGTCATACAGCCAGATAGACAGGACAATGCTTTCGAGTCGCCAGGCCTGTCTGCATGGATCAGTTAGTGGGCTTTTCCTAGCTCTGGTCGTCTGTCCCTCAGGATGGGGACCGAGCTTAGGAGCTGAGGGGTAGAGCGGAAAGAGCCCGCAGTGTTTGCCCCCCTCATCCTAGACGCGTCTTTTCTATACCACAGGAGCAAAGACAAGCCGTGCTCACCATCACAAAGAAGGGGCAGAGCTCCAGGGCCCTGGAGCCTGAGAAGCTTCACCCCCAAAGCTGCCAGGGCACACTGGAACACGCGGAAGCAGCTGGGCCAGGGCCCGGGGTCTGGGTGTATGGTGCTCAGACAAGCTGGCCAGATGCCAGCGTGTCAGGTGTGGGCGCTAAGGTTCTGACGCGCCTCCAGGAAAGGACTCTCCAGGTGGCCAACTTTGGGGTGCAGTGTCACACAGGAGACTGCACATCCGACTGCCCCAGGGCCTGGCCAAGGTCGCCGGTGTGCCACTGGGACCCAGGACCGGGGTCCTCTGGGCAGCCTGTCCTTGCGATCTGCCTCACCCGCCTCTTGTCCCCTGCAGAGTTCGTCCTCTCACTTCTGGAGAAGATGCAGTCCCAGGAGCTCCTCAGGATCCTGCGGCTGCCCGAGCTGGGCGACCTGGGCCAGTTTTTCCGCAGCCTGTCGGCCACCACCCTCCTGAGTATGGGCGCGCTGGCGGCCCTCGTCGCCTACTGGGTCACTCACCGGCCCAAGGCCCTGCAGCCGCCCTGCGACCTCCAGAGGCAGTCGGAAGAGGTGGAGGTGAGCAAGGTGGGAAGCGGCTGGCCGAGGACAGCCTCTCGGAGACAGAAGCCTAACTTGGGCTTTGTCGGAGTTCAAGTGACTGTAGGAAAACCCCAGTGTCCCCTGACAGCCAGCCTTGGGCGGCAGGCCCCTGCGCGCCCCTCCCAGCTCCCTCGGGAGCCGTCTGCAGACAGAGCCCGGCTCCACTTTGCCCTGGACCTGGCAGCCTGTCTGCTTCTCCGAGTGCTAAGCATCTCCTCGGGGGGCTGCCTGGCAAATTCCCTCCACAGCTGCCCTGTGCAGAACTAGTGGGTACAGGGACCCAGAGCCCCTCCCTCCCACAGATCCTGGGCTCACAGGTAGAATGTCCACGGAGGAAGCACAGTGGCCCACAGACAAGAGACTGGTGTACACATCTAAGTGTATGCCTACAAGTATGTGTGTAAGTGTGCCCGTACATGTGCACGTGTGTGTGTGGAGGTCAGGCAACCTTGAGTGTCATCCTTAAGACCTCCTTTGAGGCAGAGTCTCTCACTGGTCTGGAATTCACCAATTAGGCTAGACTGGCTAGCTAGTAAGCCCCAGGGATCCTCTTATGCCCACCTCCCAGCACTAAGATTATAGACGTGCACCCCCATTTAAAACGTTATTTGTAGCCGGGTGTGGTAGCACACGCCTTTAATCCCAGCACTCGGGAGGCAGAGGTAGGAGGATCGCCAGGAGTTCGAGGCCACCCTGAGACTACATAGTGAATTCCAGGTCAGCCTGGGCTAGACTGAAACCCTACCTCAGAAAACAAAACAAATAAAAAAAATTATTTGTGTGTGTTGGGGGGGTGCTTGCCAGGGTCTCTTGCCATTTGCAAGAGAATTGCAACCCTGGCCACCAGGCTGTGCAGACAAACGCCTTTAATCCTGAACCACCTCCCCAGCCCCTACTCGTGGCATTTTTATGTGGATGCTGGGGATCAAACGCAAGTCCTCGTGTTTTTGAGATGAGCACTTTACCCACTGAGCTGTCTGCCCGGCCCTCTTGGCACTAAAAGGAGCACCTGCTTTCTAAGTGTGGGAGGATTTGGAGGGAAAGGGCAGAGAAGCCGTGAAGAGTAGTTGGGTTTTGGTTAAGTTTATAACTGCAACCCGCCTGGCGAGGTGTTGACCCTCAGGTGGCATGGGCTTACGAGGGGTTTTCCGTAAGGAGGCACGGCCGGTCTGTGCTGTGAGCAGTGGCTGCGGCGGGACAAGCGTGAGGAGGCAGCTGGGAGCCTCTGGGCTGCAGGTGACAGGAGTGGAGTCTGCTTGAGCTCATGATGGCAGGAGAGATGGCTGTGGCCGCACAGTGGGTCACCATGTGGGTCTAAGGGCACCGGACAAAGCCAAGGCTTCCCTTTCTAGCAAGGCTAGCGCCTCCCTGGCCCCGTTCCCCAGGAGCTGCGTGGCTGTGTGGACGATGCAGAGACACCAACAGTAGGAAATGAAGTGAGAGAGGCATGGAGGGCCCGAGCACACTGACTCCTGTCATGGCTCAGATGGCATCACTTAACCCAGCTTTAAACTGTCCCCTGGCCGCCCTTTGCCCGCACTCGAAGCCCAGACTCCTCGCTCTGCCGTCCTCCCTGGCCTGCTCTCACGCCACGTCCACCTAGAGCGGAACGAACGACCCACAATTCCCCAGCACACCCGCTCCTGGCCCCTGCGCGTGTGCCGGCTACTGCCGGGTCACATTCCGCCCGGAAGATCCCTGTGCATCCGTCAAAACCCATCTGGGTGGCCACGCCCCAACACGCAACCATTTCTGGGTCATGTATACCATCAGAGTGCTAACTAGGTCTGACTGCATAGACCGCCCCCCACCCCAGTTTCCCAAATAGATCTTTCTTGGGCCTAGTACTTGGGAAATACTGACTGTGTCAGTTACTTTGTTGTTGCTGGGTCAAAAAACCCAAGCAGAAGCAGCTTAGAGACGAGTTCATTTTGGCCGGACGTGGTGGCTCACACCTTTAATCCCAGCACTTGGGAGGCAGAGGTAGAAGGATTGCCGTGAGTTCGAGGCCACCCTGAGACTCCATAGTGAATTCCAGGTCAGCCTGGACTAGAGTGAGACCCTACAAAAAAAAAAAAAAAAAGAGTTTATTTTGACTTACAGTTCCAGAGGGGAGAGTCCATCTTGGCAGGAGCAGGAAGCCATCACCATGGAGGAAGTGGGCCTGGTGTGGTGGTGCATGCCTTTTTCCTGTTGTTGTTTTTTTTTTCCTTTTTGAGGCAAGCCCAACAGACTGGCCTTTTTTGTGAGAGGGAGCAAGAGAGAGAGAGAGAGAATTGGCGCGCCAGGGCCTCCAGCCACTGTAATTGAACTCCAGATGTGTGCGCCAACTTGTGCACATGTGCAACCTTGTGCATGCGTCACCTTGTGCATCTGGCTTTCGTGGGATCTGGGGAGTTGAACATGAGTCCTTAGGCTTCACAGGCAAGCGCCTTAACTGCTAAGCCATCTCTCCAGCCTGGTGCACGCCTTTAATCCCAGGTCTTGGGTGGCCAAGGTAGGAGAATTACTGCAATTTTGAGGCCAGCCTGGGACTACATAGGTCAGCCTGGGCTAGAGCAAGGCCCTACCTAAAAAAAATGGAGGAAGTGAAGAGAGGGCAGCACACATCAGTGCCCTCCCCTCCCCCCCAGTGACACGCTTCCTCTAGCAAGGCCCCAACCTCCTAAATGTTTTTTGTTTGTTTTTTTTGTTTTTTTCTGTGTGTGGGGTTTTGTTGCGGGGGGGGGGTTGGGTTTTTTTGTTGGTTTTTTTTGGGTTTTTTAAGGTAGGGTCTCACTCTGGCCCAGGCTGACCTGGAATTCACTATGTAGTCTCAGGGTGGCCTCAAACTCACGGCGATCCTCCTACCTCTGCTCCGGAGTGCTGGGATTAAAGGCATGCACCACCATGCCCCACTTCTCCTAAAGGTTTGACAACCTCCCACCAACTGTGGATTAAGTATTCAAACAAGCCTATGGAGGTCATTTTAAATTCAGCCGGCCACACTGGCCAAACAGAACTTTCCATCCAAACTGGTTTTGAATTTGGCTCTGTCCCCTGTGGTGCTCATAATTTCTTGCCAGACCCAAAGTTCCAAGAAATGGCAAGCTCTGAACCAGCCCAGAACAACCCCAAATCATGCCCCAAGAGCCTGCAGGGCTGTGACATAGGCGTGCTCTGGGTGTGAGGGAAGGATAGAGAGTGAAAGAGGAGGCGACAGGAGCGGCCATACAGCCCTTCTCCCTGGACCCAGACAAAGGGTTTGACTTTTACCCCTTCCCACCCTGGATCATCACAGCTGAGGGCCCAGGATCTCATGACCCTGCCCACCCCCAGTGGACATTGATATCACTTGGCCCACCCGCCCTCTACAACCTCCTGAGGCTTCCATTTCTGGGAAAGTACCTTCAGCATATCAATGGTGAATGACAACCTTCCTAGTTGCACACTGTGTCCAACTAATTTATGACCTAGGGGCATAGTAACAGAAGGTGAGTCCAGGGGTACCTTAGCAAGTTTACCCTGATGCCAGGACAGAAATTTTTTTGTCAACACCTACATTCTCTTGTACGATTATGTTTAAAGAGTTACTGGAAATTGGGGGCATTCCGTGTGTACTGACCTGGTCTAGAGTGCTGTGTGCTTGTTGGGCGTGTGTGTACGAGACACTGGTATGCTGGGTCTGTGTGCGCTAGCCAATTGTGTTTTGAGTACAGATGCATGCAGATAGGGTAGGTACAGGCCAAGTGAAGAGGCCATATGTTTGAGCATCTCCAGCCTCAGCTCTGTGGGCCAGGGGTATAGCCAAGCCTTGTGAACACCACGGCCCACTGCTGAAGCCCAGCCTGGCTCAGCAAGCTTCTCTGGCCCGTGTTTGGCACAGGACGGGGGCGGAGCCCGGCGATCTGTGATTGGAGGGAGCCCTCAGTTGCTCACCCACTACTATGACGATGCCCGGACCATGTACCAGGTGTTCCGCCGTGGCCTTAGCATCTCAGGTAAGACGGGCTGTGGGCACATAAAGGGGCTGTGGCAGGCACTGGGTGGGTATAAAGACGGTTTGCCAGCATGGTGTTAGAGGCACGTGCCCACGTCAGCAGAGGGAAGAAGTCCTGATTTTTCTCTCACCAGTCTGAGAAGCAACTGAGTTATATGGTTCCAGTCTGACCTCAGCTCTGCTTCCCTAGCACAAGACTGCCTGATGCCAGACCTCTGTTGGCAGCCTCTGTGGGGCCCAGAGTTGTCAGGTCACACTGTTTGACATGGCTTTGAACCTTTAGCTCCTGAGATGCCACAGCAACCCCAGAGTATGAGGCAAAGGGCAGTGCCTCTTCTCCTAATAGCCTCGCGGTTGTCTGTGTCCCTTAGATCTTCTATAGAAACTATTATACAGGGCTGGAAAAGATAGCTTAGTGGTTAAGGCATTTGCCTGCAAAGCCAAGAGACCCAGATTCGATTCTCCAGGGCTCACATAAGCCAGGTGCACAAGGAGGCACATGCGTCTGGAGTTAGTTTGCCATGGCTGAAGGCCCTGGTGTGACCATTTTCTCTCTCACTCTCATTCTCTCTCTCTACCTCTTTATCTCTCTCAAATAAATAAATAAAATATATTTTTTAAAAAAGAAACTATCATACAAGTAATGGTGGGGACTGAACACCACATTCCTGGTCCCTGGGGCGAAGCCATGCTTGCATGCCTCTAGGCATGTCCAGCCTTTTGACATTGCAACTGGACATTGTCATCTACATACTCGAGAACTGCACAACCACACAAAAATCTCAAAATGTTTTAAGTAAGTTTTTGATTTTGTGTTGGGCCCCATTCATGGCTATTCTCAGCCATATGAGGCTAGAGGCGAGCCTTGGATCACAGCAAATGAGATATACAGCCAGGAGGAAATTCTTCTGAACCATGGATACCCACGATAGGGGACGTCCGCCCACTACCTGGTGGGTAAGGGCAGGTGGTGAATCTGCCTGTCCTGCTCCCTGGTATAAGGCTTGCTGGTCTCTCTGCAGGAAACGGACCCTGTCTTGGATTCAGGAAGCCTGAACAACCTTACCAGTGGCTTTCCTACCAAGAGGTAAGTGACGGAGGACAGATCCCAGCTTGTCAGTATGGGTAGACATGGCACACACACCCCCACACACACACCCTGGGATAGGGGGCGGTATAAGGGGTGCCCTGCTAGGTTTCGGAGGGCTGTTTTGTATTTTTATGGTCTGCCTGCCAAATTCCTGGCTTTGGCCAGTTGAGGCTGTCAGCAGGCCGTGGTCAGAGCCAGGAAGGCCAGGCCGGCCTGCGGGAAAGCCTGCTTGCCGAGGGCTCGCCCGTGTCCCGTCACCGCTCCGTGTGTGCACAGGTGGCCAACAGGGCTGAATCTCTGGGCTCAGGACTTCTCCAGCACCAACGTAAAATGTGCACAGACCAGTTCATTGGCGTTTTTGCGCAAAACCGGCCAGAGGTGAGCATCTGTCTGACTGGCTTCGGGGTTACTGGTGGAAGTCGAGGTTGAGTGCGTGCAGTGCTCCTGCTGCTACTTTCGTGAGGGCCTAGGACGAGGGAAAAGGCAGAGATCTGAAGGCCATTCAGCGCCTGCCCTGTCCCTAGCTCGGCCTCACATCAGGAATGGATGCCCAAAGTCCGTCCAAACCATTCCTCGCTCCACCCAGGCAGGAGGAAGGAAAGTCATGGCCAAGAGGCCCCTATGGGGCCCCGGGAGTGGACCAAGGGTGGTTTGGGCATGAAATCCAAGAGTTACAGAATTCTGTCCATCAAGCTGGGTCTGGAGGGTTGTGGGTAAGCAGGCATGGCCCATAAACCTTAATGCATGCAGTCACCTAGGCCTTAGAGCAGCACTGACATCTTATCTCCTTTCCCCGCAACCCCCCTCCTTGACTTTGTATTTTCATAGTGGATCATTGCAGAGCTGGCCTGCTACACGTATTCCATGGTGGTGGTCCCTCTCTATGACACACTGGGCCCTGGGGCCATCCACTACATCATCAAAACAGGTGAGCCCCCTCACACCCTCGTCCACAGGCAGCCAACGTTCAGCCCCAGCCTGTCAGCTTATGCTAACTGTCGGACTTTCATAAGAGGCACCTGCATCTGCCCTGGGAAAGCACTAGGGGCTTAGCTCAGCGTAATGGCTCATGCCTGTGATCCCAGCCAATGCTTGGGAGATGGAGACAGGGGAATCAGGAGCCTAAAATCATCCTTGGCTATGAAGCGAGTCGGAGGCCAGCCTCGGCTACGTGAGACCCTGTCTCGAACAAGCAAACAAATACACCACCAGGGGGTACATGTTAGTCTCTGACGTGGTCTCCTGAGTCTTAGCTGGCCCCACTCAGGTTTCATCTGAAGGCTCTTGGCTGTGGTGCCAAGAAGGAACCTCTCTACCAGCCTCCCAAAGCTAACAACCCTGCAGGGGTCCCCGGAGCTTGGCATCGTTGCCAAGGGTAGTAAACATCTCACATAAACCTGGAGAGTTGGGAGCTGAGTCTGAAGCAAAGCAGCATTGGCTGTTCTAGGATGTTCCCTGGCTCTACGTAGGACCCACGGCACATTCCTTGACACATGATGCATGCCCCCATAGTCTGCCTTCCACATTTATTTACGCACAAGCTGCGATGCACACGGCCCATGGTACTGCTGCCCAGAATGTGCAGTCTCAGCCTGCGCCCCCACAGCCTGACTCCCCCACCCTTTGGCCCCTGCAGCGGACATCTGCATTGTGATCGTGGATAAACCTCAGAAGGCCATGCTTCTGCTGGGGCACGTGGAGAGGAAGGAGACCCCGGGCCTCAAGCTGATCATCCTCATGGACCCATTCGAGGATGACCTGAAAGAGAGAGGGCAGAAGTGTGGGGTGGAGATCAAGTCCATGCAAGAGGTGGAGGTGAGAATCTACATCCAGGCTGTTTGCTGGGCCATAGCTGGCCGGCCACCAAGTCAGAGCTGCTGGTCACCCAGGCCACTCGTGCTCCTGGTTATATCAATGTCAAGACAAGGCAGGCTTTGCAAAGGATCACGATGGGAAGCCCAGAGTTGGTACTCACAGACACCCTCTAAGCCAAGACTCTGAAACTGTCACAGCTAATGGCCCTAAGCATCAACAGATGGATGGTGGCGCCAGCCAGAGACGTCCTCCCGTGTAGCTAGTATCAGCCTATGTGTGCCCCAAGACTGTAGATATGAGGGCCAGGAGTCTTTTGTTATTGTTGTTGATTTTTTCAAGGTAGGGTCTCCCTCTAGCCCAGAGTGACCTGAATTCACTATGTAATCTTGGGGGTGGCCTCAAACTCACAGCGATCCTCCTAGCTCTGCCTCCTGAGTGCTGGGATCAAAGGTGTGCGCCACCATGCCCGGCAGGAGTCTTGGAAAGACTTCTTCTTAGTGGACGCAGACCCTGAGCAGCCAGCAGAACTGACATTTTTCTTTGCATGGCCACCCCAGAGACACTTGGTTGGTGGCAGCTTATGGCCTGTTAAGGTGATACACAGGGCATCGTGGCCCTCCAGGTTCCACTCAGTAGCAGTTGACCTCCACTGTGCCGGGTTGGATGTAGACCCTTGGGCCCTCCGGTTCTCCTCCTGCCTCCTTGCGCGCTCTTCGCCACGCCTGTGATACCTGTGCAGTTATGACTTGAACCGCACCTCCACTGGCAGCTCCTCCCTGCACGCCCCTCCCCCACAAGCACCAAATGCTCATCTAGAAACCTAGATCAGCCAGCCACTCTCTCGGGTGTGTTACCCAACGTATCCACAGTGCCTGCCTTCTCCCTGGGCCTCAGGCTCCCTGTCTGTGCCATATTGGGTTGGCCTGATATCTTGGCACCCTCCTCCACTCCCAAGAGCCTCAGGCTCGACGTGTGTTTGAGGAGGGGTCACCCGAGTGTCATCCGCTACCACAGCCCACATCTGGGCAGGGATCTTTAACTCTGGGCTCGGTGCAAAAGCAAGACTTACTGTGCTGAGTTCATTTGACTTTTGTTGTTGTTGTTTTAAATTGATGAGAACTTCTGAGCATTTTAAAACAGTGTTTTCTTCTTTCAGGACTATGGCCAAGAAAATCACCATGCCCCTGTGGTAAGCTAATCTCCTGGCAGGCCTGGGTCAAACAGGATGGCCGGTAGGGCCTGCCCTCCCAGAGCTCCTCGCTGTGCACAGGGTTCAATAGAGAGGCCAGACAAACACCGCCATATTAAAAAGCAGTTCCTGCGTGCAGCTCAGAAACACCCACTCAGCCTCCGAGGACTGCTGTGGCCCCAGAGCCCAGGGAGAGGTTGGGAGCCGGAGTCAGATGTGGAGCGGGAGACAGTGGCAGCCAGTCCTGGCCACTGTGGTCGCTTACTCATGGGGAAGTGATCATTTTTCTCCCTTCAGTGTTGTGAACTCCCCACAGTATGGGGGGAGCAGAGGGCGCCTCAGAACCAGAAGTGGGGCCCCTGCCCTGTGGCCCTGTGCTGCCTGCTGTCTGAGTTTCCTGGGGCCATCCTTGTGGTCCCGCCTGGGTCGCAGGGAGGGTGGCTGCCTCCTGAGCTGGACGGTGAGGAAAAGGGTCCGAGTTTCTCTCAAGGCCTCTGGTCTCCAGGCCTCCGCCCAGCTCAGCCCTTCCTACCCCTTCACCACCCAAAGTGAGCAGGTCACAGGCCTGCCTCCCAGGACCCTTCGGGGTAGACTGCACGTTCAGCCACATTCCCTCACCCCCCACCCCCTACACCAGGCTCAGCCTTAGAACACGGCTCCCCGATCCTTCAGCAGGCCCTGTCTCCCACACTTCAGTGCTTGAGCCTGGACCCGTGCCCTCCCAGAACACCCGCACTCTGTTCACCTGGAGGAACATTGCTGGCCCGTCTTTCTCAACTCACACGCCACCCACCTCCTTTGGGAAGCCATCTTTTGTGTATGTGTGGACCAGGTGGCTTTTCCTAGTGAGCCCAGGACCACAGGCCCAGTGCCAGGGCCTGAGGCAGAATTGTGCTACACCTTAGAGCCCCATGTGTCCTCCCAAGACTAAGCACAGACATCTGAGAAGAAAAGGGGGAGAAGCCGGGCGTGGTGGTGCACGCCTTTAATCCCAGCTCTCGGGAGGCAGAGGTAGGAGGATTGCCGTGAGTTCGAGGCCACCCTGAGACTCCATAGTGAATTCCAGGTCAGCCTGGGCTAGAGTGAGACCCTACCTCGAAAAAAAAAAATGAGAGAAAGAAAGAAAGAAAGAAAGAAAGAAAGAAAGAAAGAAAGAAAGAAAGAAAGAAAGAAGGAAGGAAGGGAAGGAAGATGGGGAGAAGAGAGGGCAATTAGCCACACCCACTACAAAGGTCAGGTGGTTGGTAGAGGTGCGCACGTGACCTCTGCAGTCCAGCCTCATCTAGAATGCTTGTCTCAGGCAGGGGACTAGGTGTGAGGTTGGTGGGACACATCTGCGCCCATGCACTACACTGCACTTCCTTTTTACCCCTTTCCCATGAGATCACTTACCCACATTTCATATATATATATAATTTTATTTATTTATTAAAGAGAGAGACCGGAAAGACTGCCCACATTCCTGACTGATGCACACAGGGTCCCAGCACATACCCGTACCCACATCACCCATTATGACATACACACGGGACCAGAGAGTGGAGGGGGCCAGGCCTCTTGGGTCCCCGTGGGTCACACTGTGTCTCCCTAATGCACACCTTCTATCACCCCCCCCACACAGCCGCCACGGCCTGAGGACCTCTCCATTGTGTGTTTCACAAGTGGCACAACAGGTAAGCAGAGACACCCAGACGACCAGCCATGCCCCTGCATGCTTCCCTGGCACCCTTGAAAGAGACCTCAGGAGTCTCTGGCGCCCACCAGGGCCTTGGCACTTCCCAGTGAAGGCCTGGGCAAGATGGACATGCATTGAGGTAGGGACTTTGTCCACAAGGGTCATTATCTTCTGGGAAACAGCTCCCACCTCTACTTCCTGCCCGTGCCCGGCCTTTGTGTCAAGGAAGGAGTGTGGAGTTTGAGTCCCATCTCTGCCACTTGCTAGAGGACTGCGAACCAGTAAACCAGTTACTTAACTTCTCAGCCATGTTGTCCCCAACTCCTCACCTGGGAGGAGAGTGGTTAAAGGTACCAAGCAGGAGATGGATGCTGGTGTCTGCAAGGCTGTCGGGAAAAGGATGCAAGCAGAAAGTCATGGTCCGGGCCTGGTACTATCCGAAGACCACCCGTGAGCAGCGGTGGGAACATCCAGAAGGGCTTCCTGGAGGAGGCAGCAGGCACATGAAGCCCGGGGTGTGCAGGCCAGCCCTCCACAGTCTACAGAGCTTCGTCGACACTCTCACAGTCTGTGAGGCAAACAGACCTGATACTGAGCCTGCTCCAGTACAGTGTCACCAGCAAGTGACAGCCCAGGACCGGTGCCCTGCTTTCTGAACTCTCTTCCCCCTGCGGTCACTCCATCTCACCAGCTGACCTGGGAAGTCACTCGCTTTACTCTGAAGGGGTGAGATCTTTCTGGACTTCCTTTCATGACCAAGGACTGGCCAGCCTGAGGGTAGCTCTCAGCACGTCCTAGGAGTCCCCACACCTGCCACAGAAGCAGCCTGCAAGGCACGTGGGATTCCCCTGACCCAGCCCTGTAATCCGTATTAGCCATCTTACGGGTTTGTGAGGTACTTCTCTTTACCGACTGAAGGTGGATTCTTGCTGCCAGCTTAAGTGGTTTGAAGACTCAGTGTATTCTACTGAAGCCTCTCAGAAAAGTAATACAGCCTCCCTCACCAGAGCCAACCTAGAATTCAAAAATGCCATTCAGTATTACATTATTTATTTATTTATTACTTTTTATTCTTATTCATTTATTTATTTGAGAGAGGGAAAGAGGCAGAGAAAGAGAGAATGGGCACACCAGGGCTTCAAGCCACTGCAAACGAACTCCAGATGCATGCGCCATCTTGTACATCTGGCTTATGTGGGTCCCAGGAAATCGAACCAAGATCTTGTGGTTTTGTAGGCAAACACCTTAACCACTAAACCATCTCTCCAGCCCCCTTCTTTTAAATTTTTTTTTATTTATTTGCAAACAAAGAGAGACAGTGAGAGAGAGGCAAAGAGAGAATAGGTGTGCCAGGGTCTCCGGCTGTTGCAAATGAATTCCAAACGCATGCACCACTTTGTGAATCTGGCTTGATGTGAGTAGTGGAGAATCAAACCTCAGTTGTTAGGCTGTGCAGTTAAGCGCCTAACCACTGGGCCATCTCTCCAGCCTCATTACATTGTTGTTGCTGTTTTTGTCAGTTTTGTTTTATTAAATGTTTTATTTTTATTTATTTATTTGAGAGAGAGAGAGAAAGAGTCGGGGGGATGGACACACCTGGGCCCCCAGCCACTACAAATGAACTCCAGATGCATGCACCACCTTGTATATGTGGCTTATGGGTCCTGGGGAATTGAACCTGGGTCCTTTGGCTTTACAGGCAAGTACCTTAACCGCTAAGCCATCCCTCCAGCCCTGTTGGTTTTAATGGAGCTTCCCAGTGTGTTTTTGTCATTGAGTTTTACAACATGAATATTTAATGACATGGTTTTGGGGAGTAGGTCATGGCTGTGGCTTCTGGCATTGGACTTTTCTCTTCCAAGAGTGACTTCAAGTTTCTAACGGATCACTTGGTCACTGGTGATGCCCCTTATCTGGAAAAGTACGTAACGATGCTGAAATGAGAGAGCAGACGCCACTTCCAGCGCCTTCCAGGCTGTGGAGGCACAGAATGCACAAGGCCTGGAAAACGCGTTAGGATTTCATGTCTCTTGTGGGCCTCCTGCTCCAAAGCGGTGGCTAGCGACGGGCGGAGCTGGGACAAAGGACAGGCTTTGGCCTCGCGTCACCCCACTGGGCCACACACTCGGATTTCCTTGGCATCAGCCTCAGCCTGTGCCGTGCCTTCTGCACTCATCCTCTCGTCAGCACGTCAGCCACACTTGTCCTGAGCGTCACCTTCCAGCCACAGCTTCCCTGCCACAGCATGTTGAGCCTCTGGCTCCTCAAAGGCCACATTGTCCTTCCAGAGGAGAAAGATGGAAAATATCATCGGATCCTGACATTTAGCCCTGGGCTCTGAAGGAATCACTCCAGGAAGATTTCTTTGTAGCGAGTGGTGGAAACCTCTAAGGAAATTTCCTAAGATTAACCCAGTGCTTTAGAGCTTGGAGTTAAGCCAGAGAACAGAATCCGTCAGCACTGTCTGCGGCCAAGTTGAACCCAGTTGCCACAAACACACCTGCTGGGCTTCCTGTTACGTCCCAGCACTCGTGCTATGCAGCTCTGGAACTATGAGATGTCCCTTAGGCGTCTTCCCTGAGCAGCAGATGAATACATTTCATGCTCTATGAGTGAAACGTGGGCACTGGATAGCAGATCTCACACAGCTGAGACGGTGAAGATCTGGGTGGCAGCACCCTCTCACTGACACCACACCAGCAAAAAAATAAAATAAAAAATAAATAAAACCAGGAAATCCCGCAGCTTGATTCTGCAAAGCAGATCGCCCCTGTGTCTGTCTAGGAGATATCTCTGCATGTGAGCCATTGGAGGATATTCTGCGTCAGGGTTAAAGTGTGAAAGACCCGCAGCTGGAGGTACAGGCCCGTCCTTTGTGAAGCCTCACCTCGCTCCTCTCGCCTGGACCGCGTGGTCTGCTTCCAGCCGCTGTGGTCAGCACCCACTTTCCTTCACCTTTAAGACCACGTGCAGAGAGACGACGAGGGAATAAGCAGCACATTTCAGGGAATTTATAAAAGGGCATTCGTATGGTAGCTCCAAGAAAACTGGCGTTTCTAAACCACATGCGCATTTTACATTGTGCTGGAGGAGAAAGGAGCTTTCTGATAAGCAGAACTGAGTCACCACTGCCATCGTCAGGGTTTGAGCCCAAGCTGAAGAGACTGTGGGGGTTTTCCACTAGTGAAGACAGCTTTCTCCAGGGGTTCGCACACCTTCCACCATGAGCTCACGCTAGGTGTGAGCAAGTGTGCCAGTGTTCCAGAGCTAAAGCTATGTGGCACGCGGCTCTGCTCTGTGACCCTGCTATTTCATACCTACTCTCCGGGGGGTGTCCCCCAGAAAGCTTTAGAACCCCAGAAGTCATGAGTGAAAATGGCCAGTTGGCATCCAGAATACTTTGTAGGTCCCCGAGACTGTAGGATTTGTAGCTTAAGGGGCAGTGCAGGAAAATGCCTTTCTATGGGCTTGGCTTGCAGAAGGACGCTGGGACGAAAGGACGTGCAGGGTGTAGGGTAGACCCTGTGTTTCTTTGATTTCTTTTCAAAAGGAAGACATTTTAACAGCTACCTACTGGGGGAAAAATGTTATGTTTCAACCTCCTGTGTTTCCCCACCATCGCCCCTGGGGTTGTCATTGTAAGTAGAAGTACCGGAGCCCAGGTGATAGATACCTCACCACACACCCTGAACACAGGGACAGGTCTCGTTCGAATTCAAAGATGGGGCTGTGAGCGATGCCTAGTGGACCGCTGTGAGGTTGAGCAGGCAGGTTTTGTGAGGCATCATTGTGAGAACGGCTATTTTTCATCTCTGTTGCTCAGTGCAGGGTGGGGGGACAGGAGGTTAGTTCTCCCTGCTCCCACATAAAATCTCGGCCATCTCATGCCTTTCCAGTCACACACAGGTAGCAAGTGCAGTGGCCATCGTGAGTCACAGGCCGGATTCCAAAGCACAAGTGTCAGTTCAAACTAGGGCTACCCCAGACCTCCCCTCCCAGGGGCCGCAGCTGCGGGATTGGAGTGAGGACGGAAGGGTCGCCTTTCCCTCCCCTCCTCCCTCTCTGCTCCTTCTCCTCCCCGATAGGTCCCGATAGCAGGTGGGTGTAGTAGGCACTTTCCTTGTGGCTGTGATGAACTAGCTGACAGAAGCAACTTAAGGAAGGGTTTAGTTTTGACTCATGGCCTAGGATGCAGGCCGTCATGGTGGACGGAGCACGGGGTGCCTGCTCCCGTTGTAGTCTGTCCACAGTCAGGCAGCAGAGAGAGATGCTGGGCCCCTGGCCCATGGGACAGTGCTACCCACACTCAGGGTGGGTCTTCCCTCCTCAGTCAGACTTCCTTGAAAAGGGCCAAAGGTTTGTTTCCATGGTGATTCTAAATCTCATCAAGTTCACGACCAAGATTAACCATCACATTGGGGGGTCTTTTCCCCTGGCAGAATGACCTTGTGAACAGTCTTTCTAACATGCCATAACGCAGACTGTCCCCTGCAATCACTGGCTGCTTCTTTGTCACCAGATTCACTAGGGGCAGGGAGCATGTGTGGGCACGTTAAGTGATCCTATTACGGTCCCAGTGAGCTCCTACTTCAGATAGGGTTATGTCTTACGTGGGCATTAGGACGTAGTATAGCTCTCTACAAAGAACTCCTTACAAATCCCGCCCCCTCCTTCTGTTATATTGAGACAAAATTCACACAGACTAAAACTAACCTTTGTGTTTGCTTATCTGTTTTTAGACAGGGTCCCACTCCATAACTCAGGCTGGCCTCTAACTCACTCCAATAACCTAGATTGGCCTTGAAATCACAGCAGTTCTCCTGCCTCGGTCTTTGGTGTGCTGGGATTACAATTACAAGTTCCAATTAACCTTTTAAAATTTTTTGTCTGTTGGTTATTTTGAGGCAGGGTCTGTCTCTAGCCCAGGCTCACCTGGAACTCACTGTGCATCCCCAAGCTGGTCATGGCAGCCCTCCTACCTCAGCCTCCTAAATGATAGGATTAAAGGTGTGCACCACCTCACCTGGCTTAAATACTTTCAAAAATATATTTACTTGTTTTCATATGTATGTGTATATGAATGGCAACATCAGGGTCTCCTGCTGCTGCAAACAAACTCCAGACATATGTATCACTATGGGTAGAAAGTTATGTGGCGGATGAATTGAACCCAGGCCAGTAGACTGTACAAGCAGTCACCTCTAACCACTGAGCAATCTCCACAGACCCTAATTAACCATTTTAGAGAAAGCAATTTAATGTGATTGAGTACTCGGCTCTTTCTTTCACTACTCCTTTTACATACGTGAAGTTGATATATTGGTTTGTTTGATAATTCTTGGGTAAGTTCTGTGTGTGGTCTGGTCTCTCACAGTTGGAGTTTCACAGCTATTATTTCTGTTGCCTCATCAGAAATTTTGTTGCTGATGTTGTTTTTTTGAGGTAGGGTCTCGCTCTAGCTCAGGCTGACCTGGAATTCGCTCTGTAGTCTCAGGGTGGCCTTGAACTCACTGTGACCCTCCCACATTTGCCTCCCTAGTGCTGGGATTAAAGGCATGTGCCACCACACCAGGCCCCAACAGAAGCATAAAATTTGACTTTTTTTTTTTTTTTTTGCATGGTTTACATCCTTAGTAGCCATTATAGCAGCTCTCTGAGATGGGCAGTGTGGTCCCTGTCTTATAGGTAAGGACACTAAGTGGCAGGGCCAGCACTTGAACTCTGTCCAACCTGGCCACAGCAGGACCAGAGTTGTGTCCATCTCATGTGAAGTGATGGCCTTGCTGGCCTCCTTCCATAGCCTCCTGTGTGAGTCTTCACCTGCCTCTGTTCCTTAAGTCATCCTATGAGCCTGGCTTCTTCAGAGGCCGTCTGCGTCCCATCTCTGTGGATGACCCAGCGGGAGGAGCTGCCCCAGTGTGGCCCTCCAGCCTGGCCTGAGCCTGGAGCCTGTCTGGACACCAGACCCAGAGTCCTCTGCCGGCAGACAGGCCTTCTCGGCCTGACAGAGCAGCCCGCAGCAGTGGGCGAGTGCGAGGAGACTGTGTTCCCTGAGGGGGCAGAGGACAGAAGAGGACTGCGAGCTCTTCCTTCAGGTCTGGAGGAACCACAGAGGTGCAGCCAGGCCACCTGCCTTCTGGCTCCCACTAGCCTCACAGTGAGCTCTGAGGGGCTGTACTATGGATGTCCCTAAAGCAGAGGCCACCTGCTTGGAACTCTGGAGGTGGCTCAAGGCAGAGGCCGGAGGCTTGGCTCAGGCACTGTTCGCAGGGAGTTCCCATGGGCTTCCCCTCCCCACTAATGCCTCTTCTTGCCTTCTGTTTTCAGGGAACCCCAAGGGCGCGATGCTCACCCATGGGAACGTGGTGGCTGATTTCTCGGGCTTTCTGAAAGTGACAGAGGTGAATAAAGTGAACTTTCTATGCAGGTGTCTCTCAGGACAAATCTCAAGCCTTAGAGAGTGTTTTGTTGTTTATTTTAGGTTTGTTTTTTGTTTTTTGTTTTTTCTGATATAATCTGGGCTGCTAGTTAGAGGCAGGTATTTCAGTTATCAGTTAGACCAATCCTACCTTCACCAGTGTTTCTTGTTTGGTTGGATGATTTTGGATTTTTGTTTGTTTTGTTTTGTTTTTGAGATAGTGTCTCACATTGTAGTGCAGGCTGACCTCGAACCCCCAATCCTCTTGCCTCAGCCTCACAATGCTGAGATTCAGATGTGCTTCATTACACCAGCTTTTAACTCCAAACATTGCAATGACTGGGCAGGAGAAAAACTGAGTTGTTTTTGAAAAGCACGAAGAGCCCAGGACAACAGCAAGCCAGGAAGCATGGAAAGCTGCTTTTTGTTCTTGACTTCAAACTTCAAACTTCCGGTGCTCTTGTGCGGGCCTTTACTTAGGAAGTAAACCTTAATGACTTGTTTTTTTTTAAGCAGACCAGGGTTTAATCCAGTCATTTTGTGTTTAAGGACTACTAGAGTCTGAGAAACAGCGGCAACTGCTAATTTGTAAGGCTGAGCTAACAGGTAAATGTAAAGGCCTTGGTCTGACAAAAGCCCCTTAGTGTTTATAGCCGGCTGAGAAAGGAGGGCCTGTCCTGGGAGTGGTGAGTACGCTCTGTGGGTTCCTTCAGGAGACAGGAAGCCGCACTCTCTCTCCACCCAAGAGAGTATCTCTCCACATGCATGCTGCATAACACAGTGGCGTCTGCCCCAGACACTTAGCCACTTTGAAAGAAAGCTATGAGAGGTGGTTAGTGGCTGAGCCCACTTGAGGAGCCAGGAGCCAGGGTCCCAGGGTTCATTCAAATGACAATCAAAAGCATAAGGACCTCTGCCCGCAAGACAGACAGCAGGCAGGTCCGACAAAGGAGAGGCTCTTTGTGCACGCTGCCTGTCCCTAGGGTCAGTCCTATCTTGACGACATGGACTGGGGTCCCTCCTGTGCTTCTCCATCTGAGGCCCCCCCGGGTCCCCAGCTGTGGCTCAGAGAGGTCAGGTCTAGCCACCTATTGGGGACTTGGCCTGGCCTCTTCCTTTGTCCCAGGCCCATGGCCCAGCTGCCATTGGCACAGATGTGGGGCTCTCCGGGCCCCTTGGTCTGGAAGAAGGACTAGAACATACAGATAAGTCACGACCCCCTGAGCCTGCCCTGGTGGGCCGGGGAGACTGGGGCCGATGTCACGGGAAGAGGGAAGGGAGAGAGCCAGGCTGGCGCCAACCAACAGCCAGCGAGGTCCAGGCCGTCCTGCGAGGAGACTTCCGTGCGGAGCGGGGCTCCGCTGGTTTACATGTGCTTTACGTACCTCTTTGCTTCTGCAGATAACCCACACCCACTGGCGCTGCGACCTAACACTCCGCTTCCTATGCACCCCTCTCTCCCTCTCTCCCTCTCTCCCTCTCTCTCCCTCTCTCTCTCTCTTCTCTGCCCTCCTCCCCTCCTCCCCTCTCATCACTTTTTTTTTCACTCATCTCACCTCTCTCTGTCCTTGCCCCTCTCCCCCGCCCCCTCTTCCTGCTCGCCCCTTCCAGGACCATTTTTCTCTTTATTGTTTTACGACTCTCTCGTTGTCTTCCTGTCAGTGTTTCTTTCCTTTCTGTCCCCCATGCCCGTCACCTGCAGAAAGTGATCTTTCCGAGACAGGACGATGTGCTCATCTCCTTCCTGCCTCTGGCTCACATGTTTGAGAGAGTGATCCAGGTAAGCCGCCCGCCTGACTGGCACCTGCTGGGCTCCCTGTGCTTTCTTGCAGAGCCAGTGGGCCCCCACGTGTGCGGATGTGCACTTTTCCTATTTGCCTCTAGCACACATGTTTGAGCGAATGGTGCAGGTAAGGCCCTGGCATCAGGGAGGCACAATCTGTGCCCAGAAACCCCACAATTCTAGCAGAGTTATCACTGTGTCACTGGTGCCCTGTCCTCAAAAGGCAGCACTGAGGACCTTGGCCAGCCTCCCTGGCCCTCCTGGGAGCATCCCTGACCTGTCTTGTCTTGCTCACAGACCTACCTCAGCTGGGAAGGACCCTGGCTGGTGGCATCTGGCCCCCAGAGCATCCCAGTTTTGCAGAGTGCTTTCCCTCCCGGGCTCAGTGCAGAACTGCTCCATGGATAGCCAACATTCCCCCCTTAGCAACTCCATAACTCACAGACTCCTGAGAAGGAGAAGAGAGCAGAGACAGCCGAGACATTACCCCGTCCAGGCTCCTCTGAAAGGAAGTTAGACTGGCCCCGAGGTGGGGATGCGGAAGAGTTGGGGAAGGGACCCCATCAGTGACAGTGGAGACCACGAAGTCTCTGTGTGTGTCACTCAAGGGACAAGTCTGCATAAATTTCACCTTCCATTTTTGTCTCGAGGGGAGAGCTGGTATCTTAGGGCTTACTTTCCAACTCTCTGGGCCTGGGCTAGAATGCCAGCTGTTACTGTCAACTACTTTTGTGGCCCTGGGCAAGTCGCTTTACTTCTCTGGATGTGCATCCTTGACCTGCATATGTGGGTGTTTGAAATACTCCCTGCCTTGCAAGGTTGCCCTGGGGCATCTCTAAGGTGCCCCGTGTGCTTCTGACCCTGTAGAGCTCAGCCAGGCTGCTCTGGCCTCCCGCCAGCTTCAGTGGCCAGGGAGAGGGCATATTGTTCCACAGTTGTAGCTCTGTCTCCGAGAAAACCCAGTTTCTCTAGGACCCGGAGCTGACCCACTAACAAGAGTGTAGCACATCTCTCAGAGACCTGAGTTCCCGGGGAGGCTGAGGTCCAGGGTGCAGAGAAGGTGTGAGGAGACAGGAACTAACAAGAATGGCAACTCACACATCTCTCAAAAGCTCAGAACTCCACTCTGTCTTCAGCTTTCTCCCCAGTGCCTCACTGGAACTTCGTGGGAAGGTTTTGGGTGGGCTAGTGACTCAACTGTACTTTCCTCGGTTCTCATGGCAGCCGCCAGAGCTAGGGTGGGGGCCTGGGGTGCCCTACATGGAGGGCAGAACTCTGAATAGCTCTGGCCTGCAGCCAGGAGCAGCCACCCCAAGTGACTCCGACTTTCCCGATCTCTCCTTCCAGTCTGTGGTCTACTGCCATGGAGGGCGCGTGGGCTTCTTCCAGGGAGACATCCGCCTCCTCTCAGATGACATGAAGGCTCTCCGCCCCACCATCTTCCCCGTGGTCCCACGACTGCTGAACCGGATGTATGACAAAGTGAGCGCCACCCGTTGGGAAAGCTGCTTCTGCTGCTGTGGACAGGATCTAGAGAGCCAGGCAGGCCTAGAAAGTCGCCTCCTTTTTACTTTTCTTTTTTTTTTATTTTACTTTTTTTTACCTAGTATACAAAACTCTAGTCTGGGAAACTATTTTTCTTTCTGAAGCTTACACCTCCAAATATGCCTGGAACGTTGAGAGTGTTAACCTTCCAGTTTGATATCACATATTCAGTGACCTGTCGCGTGGGTACGGCGGAGGATGGCTCTTCTGTGGGCTGGTGTGTCCCTCCTTTTGGAGGGACGTGCCTCGAAGTGAGACACTCAGGTCCTTAGTGTCGTCTCCAACTTGGGTTCCTCAGATCTTCTACCAGGCAGACACTTCACTAAAGCGATGGCTCCTGGAGTTTGCAGCCAAGCGCAAGCAGGCTGAGGTCCGGAGTGGAATCATCAGGAATGACAGCATCTGGGATGAGCTCTTCTTCAATAAGATCCAGGTGAAGGGCAGACTGGGGAGAGGGCTCGGTGCCCCGCGCAAGCACAGAGACCTGGGTTTGTATCTCAAGTACTCACATAAAACCCATAGAGATGGGAGGATTCCTGGGCAGTAGTCAAGGCGAATTGCTGAGCTCCGGGTTCAGTGAGAAACCTAGTCCAAAAAAATGAGGTGGGAGCAATTGAAAAGACACCCACTGCCAACCTCTGGCCTATACATGCATGCACATACATACACGTGTACCACGATTCTAGAGACTTCTGTGTCCAGTGGCTGACATTATTGGTGAACTTTGAAGTCCGTCCCAGTGGCCAGTGATTTTTATGGAATAATAATTCTTTGCTTGTATAATTAAAGCTTAAGCTACGATTGGAATTTCAAAGTAGTAATTCTTTTGTTAATGTTTGGAGATGTGCTATATTTGCCAAGAGACCATCAGAAAGGAGGACGTCTGGGGCTGTGGAGATGGCTTAGCAGCCTGCCAGCCTGGGTTCTGTTCCCCAGCCACCCACCTAAAGCTGGACAGGCTTTGTGCAGTGGCAAGGGACCCTGGCATATGCACACGCCAACACACACACATACAAATAATTTTACAAAGAAAAGAAGGTCTTCTAAAAACTAGGTCCCTTGACCTCCACAGGCACCAGGGTCTCTTTTTCCCTAGGCAGTCAGGTCATTCCTCAACTAAATGTTCCTAGGGCCTGAAGACTTCTCTTCCCCAAAATCCTGGCCCCCAGTGGCTGCCCAGCAGTACCAAGTTCTACCCAGATGGCCAGGAATCTTCTTTTCCTTTGTGGTATCCAGTCCCTTCAGCCTCTCCTACAACAAGGCCAATCCAGAATTAGCTCCTTTCTATATCTCTACTTTCCGACGTTCTGCATTGCCCAAGGAATCTGCGGTTCATTAGTAGCATCACTTGTTTTTTTCTTGCTACCTTATTTTTAGCTATGAAAATTAATATTTAAACTCTCTTGGCTCAACTTACAGAAACAAATTGTTCCAACTTTCCTTTGTCCTGTGCAGAGCGTAGTAAATAAGGCGCGGTATTGATTTATGCATGAAAAGAAGGCAGTGCTATTAAAATGGAAGTCGGGAAAAATTGTCCTAAGTAATTGTTTTGGAGGCCTGTGAGTGATGGGAGAGCGAGGTAGACTGTTTTAAGGAGGGGAGAACCGGGATTATAGAATGGCACCCAGACTGATGGCACTTCTCTCAAAAGCATATGTGAATTTGTCGTATTGTGAATTAATTACTTGGAAGGGGTGGGGGCTTCCTCAGCACATGGCCTTCTCTCTGATCAGAGCCCCAGCATCTAGGGTCCCTTGTTGAATGTTGATCCCTCGGGAGCCTTGGCAGATTCTTCTCTCTTCCCCCCAGGCCAGTCTCGGAGGGCGCGTGCGGATGATCGTTACTGGAGCAGCCCCTGCATCACCAGCCGTCCTGGGGTTCCTCCGAGCAGCTCTGGGGTGCCAGGTATTGTCACACATGGCCTTCCCTGGAGACAGCGGGATGCGTGTTAGTCAGATAGGCTGTCACCCCCTCTACTGTACAGAGAAGGGCCTGTAAGACTTTGATTCCAAGGATGAGAAAAAGCCCATCGCCACGGGAAGCCTTGTTATATTTTGGGAAAGCCAGGTGTATCCACTCTGCGAGATTCCTTCCCCTGGGCCTTTGGACACTTTTAGCAAAGGGATCTGGTGAACTGTATACACAGCCACAGGGCTCCAGAGAATCTTTGCCATGCATGTCCTGCTCCTGCACCCTGCAGCATGTAAAACACCTCCCAAGGAGCACAAGAGAGGGCAAGAGAGCCCATGTGTGTGCTGTTATTTGATCACTTCTGAAATATTAATTCCTTCATTTATCCATTCGATTAATATTTATTAAGTTCCTTCACAAGCAGGGTATTGTAACACGGTTGTGGCAGATAGGTTTCAAGGGAAGTAGGCATCTCTGTTCCACAATTGTGTGTGCTTAAAGTTTCATGCCATAGAAGCCTTGAGCTTTGGGGATGTGGACAGGAATATCTTGCAAAGATAAAATGAAACATGGTGGATTTAGAAATACTTATCTTTTTTTTTTTTTTTTTTTTTTTTTTTTTTTTTTGGTTTTTTGAAGTAGGATCCCACTCTAGCCCAGGCTGACCTGGATTTCACTATGTAGTCTCAGGCTGGCCCCGAACTCACAGCGATCCTCCTACCTCTGCCTCCCAAGTGCTGGGATTAAAGGTGTTCACCACCATGCCCGGCTTGGGAATTTCTAAGGATAGTAGTTTCTGGTCTTTTATTTTTATTACAATAACTTTTTTTTTTTTTTGGTTTTCTGAGGTAGGGTCTCACTCTAGCCCAGGTTGACCTGGAATTCACTATGGAGTCTCAGGGTGGCCTCAAACTCACAGTGATCCTCCTACCTCTGCCTCCCGAGTGCTCGGATTAAAGGCGTGCACCACCATGCCGGGCCTTAGAAATACTTACCTTTAATACATATTATACAAATGAAAATAAAGCCAATAGCTGGAAATGGGTCAGAAATATTCATCCCAAACCACACAGCCTCAGCCTCTGTGGCAAAGGCAGCAAGGCGGGCCTGCTTTGTTACGCTTCTCCCGCACTGGGCACCCCAGAGCACCGGGCCTCCCGCTGTCCTTACCCGAGAGCAGCAGGCGCAGAAGACAGGCGAGCTGGCTGAAAGCGCGGCCCCGGGAGCCACAGCCTGACTTCATGTTCTGCTTGAAGGTCTATGAAGGCTATGGCCAAACGGAGTGCACAGCTGGGTGCACCTTCACGACGCCCGGGGACTGGACCTCAGGTAGGGTGGGGAAGGCTCAAGAGTGGGGGACACTGCAAGTGAAAACTGATGGCTGTGAACTTCCCTTCTGGACAATGAATCTGCATGGAGGTCTATGGAAAAGCAAAATAAGTAGGAAACCCAGGGCTGGAGAGATGGCTTAGCTGTTAAGTGCTTGCCTGTGAAGCCTAAGGACCCTGGTTCGAGGCTCGATTCCCCAGGACCCACGTTAGCCAGATGCACAAGGGGGCGCACGAGTCTGCAGTTCGTTTGCAGTGGCTGGAGGCCCTGGAGTGCCCATTCTCTCTCTCTCTCTCTCCCCCCCCCCCTTTCTCTCTCTGTCGCTCTCAAATAAAATTTTTTTTTAATTTAAAAAAATAGAAAACACAAAACGTTAATGATGGTTAATCTGGGTTATGATTGTAAAGATCTGGTGTTTAAGATGTTGTTTGGGTTTTTTCTTTTTTTTTTTTTTTTTTTCTTCTTTTTGAGGTAGGGTCTCACTCTAGCTCAGGCCGCACTGGAATTCACTCTGTACTCTCAGGGTGGCCTTCTACTCGTGGGAATCCTCCTACCTCTGCCTCCCAAATGCTGGGATTAAAGGCGTGCATTGCCATGCCCAGCTTAAAATGCTTTCTTGATTTTTTTTTAAATATTTTATTTATTTGAGAGAGAGAGGATGAGGCAGATAGAGAGGATGGGTGCACCAGGGCCTCTAGCCACTGCAAACGAACTCCAGATGCATGCGCCCCCTTGTGCATCTGGCTTATGTGGGTCCTGGAGAATCAAACCGGGGTCCTTTGGCCATCTCTCCAGCCCTGGATCTGCTGCTTTCTATGTCACAAAGATTTGTACTCTCCTGTTTCTTATATTGTTCCTATTTCCCTTATGAGTAGAAGTCATGAATAAGAATAGATCACAAGATATAACTGTAGATGATTAAAATACTTATAATATAATCAGCATGTTGAGCTTTAAGGTGTGTACATAACCACATGGACCTGCTTCTGGTGGTTTTAGAGGTGTTTTTTTTAATATTTATTTATTTGCAAACACAGAGAAAAAGACAGAAAAGGCAGGAGACAGAGAGAAAGAGAATGGGTGTGCCAGGACCACCAGCCACTGCAAACTAACTCTAGATGCATGCATCACTTTGTGCATCTGATTTTATGTGGGTACTGAGGAATCGAACCCCAGGCTGCAAGCAGGTGCCTTAACCACTGAGCAATCTCTCCAGCCCCTAGAAGTGATTTTTTGTTGTTGTTGTTTTTTTTAAGATGGAAGAAGGTTGGATATGACTTATCGAGGAGAGGCGGGTTTAAAGTGTTTTAAGCACTATTTCAAATTTTTAAATTTTATTTTTTAGTTAGAATACAGAGTTTTAAGTGCCACTGTGGCATTTCAAGCACAATTTGTGTTAGTTGATTCTCCTGCCCACTTCATCTCCTCCATGCCTCTATTCCCTCTTGGATCCCCCACACACTTTTTTCTATTTACATATCACTTGTATCCTTTTGCCCTTCCTCCACCCTTTCTTTGATTCCTCTTACTGCTCTTGGCTCTTGGTCATCCTAGCCTTTTAGGTTTTACCCACATTTGCCCTCATTTATATATATTTTATACACATATAAATTTTACAAGCTATGGCTCACATATGAGAGTCACATGCAGTTTTGGGCTTTCTAGGTTTATGTGACCTTCCTTAATATAATTTTTTACATCTGTCCATTCTCCTATAAATTTCATTTTTCTTTACTGCCACATAAAATTCCATTGTGTGTATGTTCCACGTTTTCATTATCCACTCATTTATTGATAGACATCTAGGCTGGATCCATTTCCTAGTTATTGTGAATTGAATAGCAATAAACATGGATGTGCAAGTATCTGTATGGTAGGATATAGAGTCCTTTGGGTGTATCTTAGCACATATTTTGAAATATTTTATTATTTATTTATTTGAAGTAGAGAAAGAGGGAGAGAGAGTATACATCTTCTAATTTGTACACCTGGCTTTATGTGGATACCAGGGAATGGAACCTAGGCCAACAGGCTTTGCAAACAAGCACTTTTAACCACTGAGCCATCTCCTCAGCACAGTTTCTCAAAGGACATTCAGAAACCCTTTGGGAACAATGAGCTTCTGTTGAAAAGTGGGCTAGAAGGCAGAGGCAACCTCACAAAGGAGCAGCCCCCATGCAGACTCTTTTAAAATATATATTTTATTTATTTATTTGAGAGAGAGAGGCAGATAAAGAAAGAAAGAGAGAAAGAGAATGAATGGGCACTCCAGGGCCTCCAGCCACTGCAAACAAACTCTAGATGCATGCACCACCTTGTGCATCTGGCTTATGTGGGTACTGGGGAATTAAGCCTTGGTCCTTAGACTTCGCAGGCAAGTGTCTTAACCTCTAAGCCATCTCTCCAACCCCCATGCAGACTCCTATTCTGAGGAGACTCTCCTTCAGGGCGGGATGAAACAGATCTGTAGTAGTTAGCCATTAGACTATCCATCACCAGATTCAGATATCCACCAAGTCTGCAAAACACTCAGCAAGAAAACCCTTCAGGGCACCCATTTCCCCTGGGAGCATGGGGCCCAAATACAAGCTTAAATTTTGGTCATGATGTACATGCAAAAGAAAAAAAAAAAGAAAAAAAAAAGATGCTAGCCGATGCAATACTGTTTTCCAAGAACCCTGAAAAATGAAAGATGGATTCTAGATTAGAATCACATTTGGCTGAGCCAAATGCACAGTATTGTTTTTGTGAATCCCATCTCTTTCATCTCAAGATGGATGAAGCCTGTTTCATATATAAACCCTTTAGTCACTCTTCCACTTCCAGATGTCCTCAGGAGCCATCTTTAGAAGACCTGCTGACTAGCCATGCTCTTACTGCTGGTGTCATATTACATAATCGCTCTCATGCATTCCCGTCCCTGTGTCTTCCGCCCTCTCCACTTTCCTATGCAAAGCTGCTAAGGCTTCCTTCACCATAACTAGAAAGTCGAGGAGGCTGCTGAGCATGAGGGGCTGATAACTCTGCACACGCTGCGTAAGGTTTGGCGGTGCCTTCATACGCATAGCTCACTTGTGTTTCAGGACCTTGACCGGCACCTGTTTAAACATCCTTGCCAGTCACAATCCCAGCCAATGGGTTAGGTAATAATAACAATGACAAAAAACTGACCTCGTCATGATTTTGTGGCTGGAATATATAAGACCAAGAAAATTTGGAATTTTTTTTTCACAGGAACAAGTTATTTCATCCGAATTTTCTATTCTTTGCTACTGTAAATGTAGTATTTAAACCGGCAACATCCATATGGAATCTTGGGCTGTGGGCTACCCTCTCAGGTCCTCTCCTAGCTTGGGAACTCTTTTTACCTTGACTTTCTTTTCTAATAAAACCATTGTTTGATTTACTTTAAAAGGGAAAGAAACCTAGATTCTCATGCCTGATCCTAGGCTGGGGATGAGTAGTGGGCCATGTGTGCCTGTCTTGTTCTCTTTAATGACCAAATATGAGCTGGGCATGGTGCTGCCCTCCTGTAATCCCAGGATTCAATGGAGCTCATGAAAGAGGGTCATGAGTTTGAGGCCAGCCTGAGCTACACAGATAAACCTGGCCTCAGAATGTGTGTGTGTGTGTGTGTGTGAGAGAGAGAGAGAGAGAGAGAGAGAGAGAGGGAGGGAGGGAGGTAAATACAGGGTTGGTCTTCACTTTCTTCAACACTTCTTTTTGTTTTATCTTCAGCTCCCTCCCTGTGACAAATTCCTATGTGTTGCTTCCTATTCATAATTCCCTACCTTAACACATTTGGGGTTTTCTTGTCTTTTTTGTTTGTTTGTTTGTTTTGTTTTGTTTTGTTTTTGAGGTAGGGCCTCACTCTAACCCAGGCTGACCTGGAATTCACTATGAGCCTCAGGCTGGCTTTGAACTCACAGCGATCCTCCTACCTCTTCCTCCCAAGTGCTGGGATTAAAGGCGTGCACCACCACACCTGGTTCTTGTCATAATTTTGTGTTTTGTTTTGAGACAGGATCTCAAGTAACTCTGGTTAGCCTGAAAATCCTCACTAAGTAGCCTAGGATGGCCTTGAACACCTGATCCTCCTCCCTTCTCTCAAGTCACGAGGTCATAGGTGTATGCTGCCATGCTGGGACACTTCAATTTTGTGGGGTGTGGGACATCATCAGCACCGACACGACACGAACCCTGACACGTGCCATCTTGCTCTGGTGTTCTAGGGCACGTAGGGGCGCCTCTGCCCTGCAATCATATCAAGCTTGTCGACGTGGAGGAACTGAACTATTGGACTTCCAAAGGAGAGGGAGAGGTAAACGCAAGGGGTAGCCGCTTGTGTCCACAGATACTGCCTGCAATCAATGAAAGCAAACGGCCAGAACAGAATCATTTTACTATGTACATAAAGTCATTTTAAATTACCAATGTATAAGTCATGATTTTAAATTCCAAAACATGAAAAAAATAATCCTATGATGTTTTTTCCCTGCTTCCAACATAGCCTGCAAGCGTAATTTGTTCCAACAGACCCAAGGTCATGTTCAAATAGGCCAGATGGGGCTGGGGAGATGGCTTAATGGATCAAGCACTTTCTGAGCAAGTTTGAGTACCTGAGTTCAGATCCCCAGAACGCACATGCAAAGCTGGAAGCTGTGGTGGGTTTCGGTAATCCCAGCGCACCTATGCTGAGATGGGAGGGAGACACAAGGGAGTTTCTTGGGAGCGCACTTTCCAGCTGGCCTGTCAAGTAGAGTGGTGAACAAGAGAACTCTGAGACAGACAGACAGAGAGGAGAGAGCTGTTCAAACGAAATAGAAGGCAAGGACCAACACTAGAAAGTTGTCCTCTGACCGCTACACATGCATGGTGGCACATGTACATACACACACACACACACACACACACACACACACACACACACCAAAAAGGAAAACAAATGGGCCAGATGGTCTGGGCTGGGCTGCACTTGCACAGTCCTTGGGGGTGGGTTGACAGATTCACTTTCTGGCAGTGAAGCTATGGACTGTGACCCTGTGGAGTGTCATGAAACAGCCTGAGTCCAAGACCAGGGGCTCCTGGGGGAGAAGACATGGGAGAGGAAGGATGGCCAGGGCGGGCACTGCTTCCGCGATGGCAAGGGACAGTTCAAAGGGCAGAGACAGCTGCTCCTTGTCCTTTAGTTCTGTCACGGGTTCCTCAGTGGCTGTCCAACGTATAGTGTGCCTGGTTCCTACGTGGCTGGTGACAGCCTGCCATCCCTGTGTGCCTTAGGCTGTCACTGAGCAAAGCTGTGGCGTTTGTTTCCACAGATATGTGTGAAAGGACCAAATGTATTCAAAGGCTACTTGAAAGATGAGGACAGGACAAAGGAGGCCCTGGACAGTGACGGCTGGCTTCACACCGGGGACATCGGGAAGTGGCTGCCGGTACGTACCGCTCTGGAACCTGGAGCTCCCATGCGTGGGTGTGGGCACATGTGTGATCCCGCCCAGCTAACACCAACGCAGAGCCTGCCCATGTGTGCCCTCTTCCTCACCTGGCCCAGAGCCTCCTTTTCCTACCCTCTACGAAGGTGACAGGGGTCCTACGGAGGGTAGAGCTGAGGTCTTGGAGACCAACTTCTTATGATTCAAGGTTTCCAGAAAGCAAGCTGCCGGTGTGTGGAGCCCAGTGGCGGAGTAGAAAGAGGAACATTTCTCGGGTAGATCTAACAAGGCCACAGGTGTTGGCCCTGGGCACCAGAGGCATCTTGGAGCTGCAATCGCACCCAGTTGCCCTTGTCAATATGAGCAAAACCTTGCCCACCCTTGTCATGGTCCCCACACAGGCATGCTTGTAGAATAAGAGTGAATCTTCATCCCATTCTTTGGCTGTGGACCCCAACTTTTAGCCCAAACCAACCTGCCTTCTTCTCATTTTTTTAAAATGAGGACAATAGCATTGCTTGCTGCAACTAGTTATTGTCATGAGGACCAAGTTGTAGCTGCAAATCACTTGACATAATGCCCGGCATTTAGAAGACACATAAATGCTTTGACCAGAAAAAAAACTATCACCAAGAGCCTTTGCCTAGTCTTGCCTACTGCCACCCAGCCAAAGGATCACTTCTGTGCCCCTGGGAAATTTCTGTCACTTGGTTGGAATCTGAGATGCCAGTTTTATCAGCACATGAATTACACGGAGTACTTGGGGGGGCGGTGCTCTGGGGGCTGTGAGCCAATCTGTCCTTGCTTGGATCTTTCCATTCCCCCTGCCACACTTGTGGTGCACAAACACGTATCTCCAGGGCACAGCAAAAGCATGTGCCTACCTGGGGAGAGCCAGAGGAAAACAGATGCCCACTGGACCCAAATCTCAGACTGAGTCATGTTTTAAGGGGACAAGAGGGAATGCGAGGGAGTGGTAGGCCAGGGTGAAGTGAGTAGACGCACTCAGTGCATAAAGCAAGTTGTTCTGACTGGAGGGAGGCTCACAGGTAAGAGGAGGAGAGGCCGGAGGGCCCTGGACACTGTGGGGGGAGGCTTGTCGTGTGAGCTGAGGAAGCTTGGGCTTTGGGGCCCCTCACTTGCAGTGGTCCTTCCTAAGGCCCTACACTTTATTTTCATGGATTATTATTATTTTGTTTGTTCTTTTTTGTGCTTTCTCTCTGTGTGTATGTATGTTGTATGAGCTCTCGCGGCACGCCGTCTGCTCACCTGTGATGGCTGCAGCCTAATGAACGTTGGTGTCCCATTGCTCCATTCTCACTTGAGCCCGAGTCTCTTACCATACTTGAGCTCGCTGTCTGTTGCAAGCCAGGCATTTCCCTGGTTTCTTTGCTCTCCTTTGCAAGACAAGGGGTTCAGGCCCATCCGGCCACACCTAGCTGTCGAAGTGGGGTCTGTAGATTTGCACGCTGGTGGTTTCAGGTGCCCTCAGTTCGTGTAGGAAGCTGAGCCTCTCTCTCCATCCTCTGGGGTGCTTGTTTGCTTGCTTATTTGTTTTCTGAGACAGGGTTTTGCTCTGTAACCCAAACTGGTCTCAAATGTGTTGCAGTCCTCCTGCCTCAACCTCCTAAGTGTTGGGGTTACAGGCATGCATCATCGTACTTGGCTTCTATATTATTTCTCTTTTTTTTTTTTTTTTTTTTTGGTTTTTCGAGGTAGGGTTTCACTCTAGCCCAGGCTGACCTGGAATTCACTATGGAGTCTCAGGGTGGCCTCGAACTCAAGGCAATCCTCCTACCTCTGCCTCCCGAGTGCTGGGATTAAAGGCATGCGCCACCACGCCCGGCCCTATTATTTCTCTTTTTAAAAATAGGCCCTCAGAACTGTACACACTCAAAGCTGAAGGCTTGAGCTTGAATGAACCCACCCTCTGTGCACTGTGTGGCCAGAAGCAGACGCATTAATTCCCGTGAAACAGCTGGTGTTGTGCTTGAGCGCAGAGCCTCAGGCTGCCCATAGAGTCAGTTTGTGAAGTTAATATTATTTTTAAATAAGTGCTGAGTTTTAACTGAAATTGTTATTACAACATCTGAACTAAATGTTTGCCTTTTCTGTATTTCTCATGCAAGGCGAAGCATGCATTTCTGGGAGAAGTTCCTCTTAGCTGTGAGGTGATCAGACCGAGCTGGCTCAGAGTGTATGCAGATGTCTGCACGGGCTGAGGTTTCTAAGGGAGGAGGAGAGACTTGGTGGTGGGTGAGAGAGTGGTCTGTGAGTGAAGATGGATGGGCCTGAGCACTAAAGACTCCAGGAGAGGGCTGGAGAGATGGTTTAGTGCCTGTGAAGCCTAAGGACCCCAGTTCGAGGCTCGGTTCCCCAGGACCAACGTTAGCCAGATGCACAAGGGGGCACACGCGTCTGGAGTTCGTTTGCAGTGGCTGGAGGCCCTGGTGCGCCCATTCTCTCTCTGTCTATCTGCTTCTTTCTCTGTCTGTCTGTCCCTCTCAAATAAATAAATAAAAATAGACAAAAAAAAAAAAAAAGACTCCAGGTGAGGCGAAGGGAGTTGAGGGCTCAGGGCTGAAGCACAGCTGAAGAAATGACCTTGAGGAGCCTCATTCAGGGTGAGCTATGGCCTGCTGGGACAAGCAGCCAGGTTGTCAAAGCATGAAGGGGGTGGGTGGCAAGGTCTGGGAGGCTGCGAAGAGATGTGTGACTGGAAAGGTAGGCAAATGGCAGTGGTTACCCCAGGTGTGTTTTCAGCAGAGGTGAGGAAAGTACAGTAGTCAAGGGTTCAGCCAAGGTAGGGTCGGCCCCTCAGTCTCCCCAGAAACCCAAAAGGTTCAAGGGATCCACCAAGGCCCTGGGGCCAGTAGCAACAACAGTTGCCCCCTGCCTTCCTGTCACCTGGGCTGTGTGGCTCCTAGCATCATCTGGTGGATAGGTGAGAGGCTCCTAGCACCATCTGGTGGACGGGTGAGAGGCTCCTAGCACCATCTGGTGGATAGGTGAGAGGCTCCTAGCACCATCTGGTGGATAGGTGAGAGGCTCCTAGCGCCATCTGGTGGACGGGTGAGAGGCTCCTAGCGCCATCTGGTGGACGGGTGAGAGGCTCCTAGCACCATCTGGTGGACGGGTGAGAGGCTCCTAGCACCATCTGGTGGACGGGTGAGAGGCTCCTAGCGCCATCTGGTGGATGGGTGAGAGGCTCCTAGCACCATCTGGAGGATGGGTGAGATGCTCCTAGCACCATCTGGTGGATGGGTGAGAGGCTCCTAGCACCATCTGGTGGATGGGTGAGAGGCTCCTAGCACCGTCTGGTTGATGGGTGAGAGGCTCCAAGCACCATCTGGGTGATGGGTGAGATGCTCCTAGCACCATCTGGTGGATGGGTGAGAGGCTCCTAGCACCATCTGGTGGATGGGTGAGAGGCTCCAAGCACCATCCGGGTGATGGGTGAGAGGCTCCTAGCACCATCTGGTGGATAGGTGAGAGGCTCCTAGCACCATCTGGTGGACGGGTGAGAGGCTCCTAGCACCATCTGGTGGATAGGTGAGAGGCTCCTAGCACCATCTGGTGGACGGGTGAGAGGCTCCTAGCACCATCTGGTGGACGGGTGAGAGGCTCCTAGCACCATCTGGTGGACGGGTGAGAGGCTCCTAGCACCATCTGGTGGACGGGTGAGAGGCTCCTAGCACCATCTGGTGGACGGGTGAGAGGCTCCTAGCACCATCTGGTGGACGGGTGAGAGGCTCCTAGCACCATCTGGGTGATGGGTGAGATGCTCCTAGCACCATCTGGTGGATGGGTGAGAGGCTCCTAGCACCATCTGGTGGATGGGTGAGAGGCTCCAAGCACCATCCGGGTGATGGGTGAGAGGCTCCTAGCACCATCTGGTGGATAGGTGAGAGGCTCCTAGCACCATCTGGTGGACGGGTGAGAGGCTCCTAGCACCATCTGGTGGATAGGTGAGAGGCTCCTAGCACCATCTGGTGGACGGGTGAGAGGCTCCTAGCACCATCTGGTGGACGGGTGAGAGGCTCCTAGCACCATCTGGTGGACGGGTGAGAGGTTCCTAGCACCATCTGGTGGACGGGTGAGAGGCTCCTAGCACCATCTGGTGGATGGGTGAGAGGCTCCAAGCACCATCCGGGTGATGGGTGAGAGGCTCCTAGCACCATCTGGTGGACGGGTGAGAGGCTCCTAGCACCATCTGGTGGATAGGTGAGAGGCTCCTAGCACCATCTGGTGGACGGGTGAGAGGTTCCTAGCACCATCTGGTGGACGGGTGAGAGGCTCCTAGCACCATCTGGTGGATGGGTGAGAGGCTCCAAGCACCATCCGGGTGATGGGTGAGAGGCTCCTAGCGCCATCTGGTGGACGGGTGAGAGGCTCCTAGCACCATCTGGTGGACGGGTGAGAGGCTCCTAGCACCATTTAGTGGATGGGTGAGAGGCTCCTAGCACCATCTGGTGGATAGGTGAGAGGCTCCTAGCACCATCTGGTGGACGGGTGAGAGGCTCCTAGCACCATCTAGTAGATGGGTGAGAGGCTCCAAGCACCATCTGGGTGATGGGTGAGATGCTCCTAGCGCCATTTGGTGGATGGGTGAGAGGCTCCTAGCACCATCTGGTGGACGGGTGAGAGGCTCCTAGCACCATTTAGTGGATGGGTGAGAGGCTCCTAGCACCATCTGGTGGATGGGTGAGAGGCTCCTAGCACCATCTGGTGGACGGGTGAGAGGCTCCTAGCACCACCTGGTGGATAGGTGAGAGGTTCCTAGCACCATCTGGTGGACGGGTGAGAGGCTCCTAGCACCATTTGGTGGACGGGTGAGAGGCTCCTAGCGCCATCTGGTGGACGGGTGAGAGGCTCCTAGCACCATCTAGTAGATGGGTGAGAGGCTCCAAGCACCATCTGGGTGATGGGTGAGATGCTCCTAGCGCCATCTGGTGGATGGGTGAGAGGCTCCTAGCACCATCTGGTGGACGGGTGAGAGGCTCCTAGCACCATTTAGTGGATGGGTGAGAGGCTCCTAGCACCGTCTGGTTGATGGGTGAGAGGCTCCTAGCACCATCTGGTGGATGGGTGAGAGGCTCCTAGCACCATCTGGTGGATGGGTGAGAGGCTCCTAGCACTATCTGGTGGATGGGTGAGAGGCTCCTAGCGCCATCTGACTATGGGCAAGAAGCTCTTACCACCATCTGGCCGTAGGCTGCTGTCTGCCAGAAGATCGAGAAGGTACTTGGGTCCAGGCACTACCTGGTAGAGAGACATGAGCAAGGTCTGAGGGGGTGAATCTGAAGATGTTGATGAGAAAAGGGATAACTATAACCCAGACCTGTGTGAGGGGCACCCTAATGGCGAGGAGGTAGATCCTGGAGCAAGTGGCTGGGCTCCTGCTCCTGGAGTGAGGATGGGCAGGGAGGCAGGAGGGCTCGGTGGCTAGCACTGGGAGGAACGGATGGCAGAGGCTTGGGGCTCAGCAGATCCGGGATGTCATCCACCTGTGGGGAGGAGGGGCTGGAGGGGGCACAGCCTTCAACCACCACACAGAGGAGCAGCTTGGGGCTGTAAAATGGGAACAGCAGGGTGAAGTTCTCTACACTGAGGGATGAGGTGCTCTGGCTTGGGGGTGCCATTGTAAGAAGATGTCTGTTCAACTCCACAGGAGGGAACTCTTAAAATTATTGATCGGAAAAAGCATATATTTAAGCTTGCTCAGGGAGAATACATAGCGCCAGAGAAGATTGAGAACATCTATATCCGGAGTGAGCCTGTGGCGCAGGTCTATGTCCATGGGGACAGCTTAAAGGTGAGGCTGCACGCTCCAACCCTCCCCTCGTGTACTGCTCGCCCTGAAAAGCCCAGATTAAGCATTCATCCCCAGCCACACACCAGCCTTGGTCCAGTCATCTCTCCCATACATTCAAGTCAAAAGAGGAAAGGATTTAGTAAACCACAATGGTCACATACATTGCGTGAAGTTGTACTCATAAACATCCTAACTACTTTTTTGTAAGTTTTTATTTATTAATTTACAAGGAGAGAGAGAGGGAGGGAGGGAGGGAGGGAGGGAGAGGGAACGAGCATGCCAGGATCTCCTGCCACTGCAAATGAATTCATGTGCCTCTTTGTGCATCTGGCTTTATGTAGGTACTAGGGAATCAAACCCAGACAGTCGGGCTTTGCAAGCAAGCAAAGTATCTCTCTAGCTCTCCAGCTACTTTTAACTAATACTTCATTTTCTTCCAAGAAGGATTTTTTTTTTTTTTTTTTTTAGGGAGGGGTGTCTCTGGAACTCACTCTGTAGCCCAGCTTGGCCTCAAATCCATGGCGATCCTCCTACCTCAGCCTCCCAAGTGCTGGGGTTAAAGGCATGTGCCACTCCCCTCCCAAACTAAGAATAATTTTTGGAGTAAGATATTAAATCAAAGTTCAAGATTTCTGTTGTTAGGATTTTTGTTTGTTTGTTTTGGTGGCACTGTGTGTTGAACCCAGGTCCTTGCTGTATGCTTGGCAAACGTTGTACCACTGAGTCACATTCCTCCCAAGCCTACTGATTTGATTTTTAAATGCAAATGAATTGTATAGACAAATTGTATAGTATTATGAATAATGGTACTGATGATAATAATTTCTTATTAGGAATAAGTTATTTGCTGTCAATATCATTTAGATTGCAGTTAAAAACATTACAAACATATTCTATGGTATCAAAGACAGTGAATGTATTCTATGCAAGTATAGAATTAAACATTGTTGTTATTATTACTAGTTTTTTTTTTTGAGGTAGGGTCTCACTGTATCCCAAACTGACCTGGAACTCATTCTATCCCCAGGGTAGTCTCAAACTCACAGTGCTCCTCCTACCTCAGCCTCCTGAGTGCTGGCATTAAAGGCATGTGCCGCCATGCCTGACAAACATGATTTGGGGAAGTAAACAATTTTAATATTCCTTTGCGAACAAGAATGATACTATGGAAATAAGTTTAAAACAGCTAGAAATCCAGAGAAATATGTCTCAGCTTGTAGAATTTAGATCATAAGGTTGTTTAGTTAAAATCCTAAAAATGGGGCTGGAAAGATGGCTTAGCAGTTAAGGCGCTTGCCTGCAAAGCCTAAGGGCCCAGGTTTATTTCCCCAGGACCCACGTCAGCCAGATGCACATAGAGGCACATGCATCTGGAATTTGCTCGCAGTGGCTAGAGGCCCTGGCGTGCTCCTTCTCTTTCTCCCCTTCTCTCTGTCTCTAATAAATAAATAAAAGTAAAAATAGGAAAAAAAAATCTTTAAAATGTACAGCTATAAGGTCGGCATGAGAATTGGGTACATAACAGTCTAATTTTCCTAATTCTTGACATCCTTACCCTCCCTTCCAAAATCTAGGGGGATAATTAAGAAAATTTTTGAGTTTCTTTTTTTTAGCAGAGGGGCTTGTTTTTTATTTTTTTTGTTACTTTTTATTTATTTATTTGAGAGCGACAGACACAGAGAGAAAGAGGCAGATAGAAAGAGAGAGAGAGAGAGAATGGGTGCGCCAGTGCCTCCAGCCACTGCAAACAGACTCCAGATGTGTGCGCCCCCTTGTGCATGTGGCTAATGTGGGTCCTGGGTAATCAAGCCTCGAACTGGGGTCCTTAGGCTTTACAGGCAAGTGCTTAACCGCTAAGCCATCTCTCCAGCCCGAGAGGGGCTTGTTTTCATTTTTATTTATTTATTTATTTTGTACTAGAGATTGAACTCAGGGCCTCAAACATGCTAGGGAAGCACTCTGCCATAGAACCACAAGGCCAGCCCTGGACCAGAAAATGGACAGTCAAGAATGTGTGATATCCTGTGGAAATGTTTTCTAGTGTATGTTTCCTGAGCATGTATCTATTTTTAGAAGTGGGTGGAGTCCGAGAATTCCATGAGATCATTTTTAACACTGGACCATCAATTGCCAGTGTCCAAGCCTCGCTCCTGACTGTGCTTTTCTTTGGTGGGCATTGCAGGCCTTTTTGGTGGGCATCGTCGTGCCTGACCCTGAAATCATGCCTTCTTGGGCCCAGAAGAGAGGAATTGAAGGCGCCTATGAAGAACTCTGCACAAATAAGGTCTGTGCCTCGGAGCTTTTTTCTGAAAGGTTGCTGTGCACTTGATGATAACACGTCACAAGAGGCCAGAAGAGCTGACTGAAGTGAAATTTTCACTCACAGGCAGAGTTTAATATTGCTTTATACACGGTGGGAACCCCGACCTAGGCACTGGCCTTTCTGTGGCTGGTGAAGACGTTCTTGTTTCTCCTTAGACATTTAGAAAATTGCTGGGTTTTAGACCCACGAGACGGCACTTAGCGTCTACCCAGCCCCGGTATCCCTTCCTTGGAGAAGGGTAGCCCTTGGAGGAAGTGACGTGCCCCAGGCCGCACGGCTCTGGCTAACAGCAGAGTCAGATGTGAGTGCAGACTTCCAGACCCACCAGCTGTGCCCTCTCCACATGGAAGGGGGACTTCACGTGCGCTGGCTTTACAGAGCTAGAGGTGGAATTGTGATGGCAACACAGCCGTTCCCACTTAGAGCCACTCCACCCCCACCGTCCAGGACCCTTCTCATAAAGATTCTCAGCGGAGAAGCATCGCTGCTCCGTGTGTCAGGAGTAGCCATAGATACCCCCACCCCCGCCTTTCCCACCGGGCCCTGGGCTCATCCGCGGGTGGCAGGACCCACCTAGCTAACAAATCGTGTCCTATGCTAAACTATATGCAGTGACCCTTTTGGCCATCTGTGGCCCTTTCTGGCCTGATAAGAGGTGGTGGTTGGGGTGTGTGCTGCCAGAGGGTCAGCCTCCTGGGAGAGGGACTGAGGGAACACGTGTGTGCTTTATGCCAAACATGTTTCCTGAACCCCCGTTTTGCGCTGTGTACTTAGCATTTTGCTTATATGATTCAATTCAGGAGCTGAAAAAGGCCATTTTGGATGACATGGTGACGTTAGGAAAGCAAAGTGGACTCTATTCTTTTGAACAGGTAACCGTGACCTTCTCCATACTCATGACAGTCCTTCATTAATGATGAAAATGCAATGAAATCATGGTAACCCTGCCCTAGATTCCCTCCCGCTTACGGTGTGGCCAGCCAGCAGGCTGTTTCCCAGAGGACCCCTGAAGGCCTGTTTCTCCTGAGCTACAATGGGACGTTGGACAAGGGAGAGTGAACTTGCCGCCCTTCTGACCCCAGGCAATCACAGTCAGAAGCTGAAACCCTCGCCTTCCTGTCCCCAGTAGATCACGTGGGCCGGGCCTGCCTCCCAAGCAGCCTGCCCTTCTAAAGACTACGCCCTGTCTTACTCTTGCTTTTGTGGGCACTGTCTTCTTGGCTGCTGTGGGCAAGCATCTTTGCTAGGAAGACACGGGAAAGGTGAGGTTCCTCGTTCCTGTCAGCCCAGGCTGTCTTCTGCAGAGGGGAGGAAGCAAAGTCCCCACAGAGAGAGGCGTGGCACCCGGTCTTCTGAGACATCTGGGTGCTTACTGGAACTGAGCTCATGAGTGTGCGAGGTCCTTTCTCTTGTATCCTTTTCTACATCCTCGTTAGAAAAAAAAGAGAAAAATAGTAATATGCGGATATAAAATGTTTATTTTTGGATTTAAAGATTATTTTCACAATATATACACTTCATAAGAATTGGTTTTCATAACTTTTCCCCCACCTGTGGTATGAGAGGGCAAGGTAAGGTTTATAAGATTTTTTTTTGGTTTTTAAAAAGTTATTTATTTATTTGCAATCAGAGAGAGAGCTTGAGAGAAGAGAAACAGACAGAGAGAGAATAGGTGCCCCAGGGCCTCTAGCCACTGCAAACGAACACCAGACACATGTGCCCCCTTGTGCATCTGGCTTATGTGGGTCCTGGGGAACTGAACTTGGGTTCTTTGGCTTTGCAGGCAAGCCAAAGCCTTAGCCTTAACAGCTAAGCCATCTCTCAAGCCCGAGAATTTTTAAATTTTGTATCTTCGTTTGTTAACCTAAAACCATTTTAAAAATAGGTTTTAAGTGTAAAATTCTTGTAATGTTTTGATTTATAAATTAAAATATTTCTACATGTGGTTGGGGAGATGGATCCGTGAATAAGAGTGCTCACTTTGAAAGCCTGAGGACCTGAGTCCAATCCCCCACTCCCAAAAAGCTGGCTGTGGTCTCATGTGTCTGTAACCCCACTGAGGTGGACAGAGACAAGATGACTGCTAGGACTTCTCAGAGCCCTACTTAGTCTAACCAAAAAAATGAGGATTTTCAGGTTCAGTAAGAGACTGTCTCAGAGCAAAACGATGAAAGGCCAATGGAAGAGGACATCTGATGCCTTCCTCTGGCTTCGATGTGCACATGGCACGTGTGCATCTGCACACACACGTGCATATAACACACACACACACTACACACACACACCAAAAAAAAATGTCCCCATAATAAGGGCAGGAGAAATGGCTTAGCAGTTCAGGCACTTGCCTGCAAAGCCTAAGGAGCCTAAGGGTTCAATTCTGCAGTACCCACGTGAGCCAGATGCACAAGGTGGAACGTGCGTGTAGAGTTTGTTTACAATGGCTAGAGGCCCTGGTGCACCTAATTCTCTCTCTCTCTCTTTCTCTTTCTGTGTCTTCCCCCCTTCCCAAATAAAAATATATAAAAATATTTTTAATCCACATATTAAGACTTTGCTTATTTTTTTTATTTGTTTTTGTTTTTTTCAGAGAAAGGGTCTCACATTATAACTCAGATTGGCCTTGAGCTTGAGGCAATCCTTCTGCCTCAGTATGTCAAGTTCTGGGATTAAGGGGATAGTGGAAAACATGCTGGCTGAGATTTTAATTTCTTAATTTCAAACTGGAGAAACAATCTAAGCGTAGTTTGAGTGTCTAGCGCTGTTGTCTGTCTCTGGAAACACGTTCTCATCGAGTGTCTAGCGCTGTTGTCTGTCTGTCTCTGGAAACACGTTCTCATCGAGTGTCTAGCGCTGTTGTCAGTCTCTGGAAACACGTTCTCATCGAGTGTCTAGCGCTGTTGTCTGTCTCTGGAAACACGTTCTCATCGAGTGTCTAGCGCTGTTGTCTGTCTCTGAAAACACGTTCTCATCGAGTGTCTAGCGCTGTTGTCTGTCTCTGGAAACACGTTCTCATCGAGTGTCTAGCGCTGTTGTCAGTCTCTGGAAACACGTTCTCATCGAGTGTCTAGCGCTGTTGTCAGTCTCTGGAAACACGTTCTCATCGAGTGTCTAGCGCTGTTGTCAGTCTCTGGAAACACGTTCTCATCGAGTGTCTAGCGCTGTTGTCAGTCTCTGGAAACACGTTCTCATCGAGTGTCTAGCGCTGTTGTCAGTCTCTGGAAACACGTTCTCATCGAGTGTCTAGCGCTGTTGTCAGTCTCTGGAAACACGTTCTCATCGAGTGTCTAGCGCTGTTGTCAGTCTCTGGAAACACGTTCTCATCGAGTGTCTAGCGCTGTTGTCAGTCTCTGGAAACACGTTCTCATCGAGTGTCTAGCGCTGTTGTCTGTCTCTGGAAACACGTTCTCATCGAGTGTCTAGCGCTGTTGTCAGTCTCTGGAAACACGTTCTCATCGAGTGTCTAGCGCTGTTGTCAGTCTCTGGAAACACGTTCTCATCGAGTGTCTAGCGCTGTTGTCAGTCTCTGGAAACACGTTCTCATCGAGTGTCTAGCGCTGTTGTCAGTCTCTGGAAACACGTTCTCATCGAGTGTCTAGCGCTGTTGTCAGTCTCTGGAAACACGTTCTCATCGAGTGTCTAGCGCTGTTGTCTGTCTCTGGAAACACGTTCTCATCGAGTGTCTAGCGCTGTTGTCTGTCTCTGGAAACACGTTCTCATCGAGTGTCTAGCGCTGTTGTCTGTCTCTGGAAACACGTTCTCATCGAGTGTCTAGCGCTGTTGTCTGTCTCTGGAAACACGTTCTCATCGAGTGTCTAGCGCTGTTGTCTGTCTCTGGAAACACGTTCTCATTAAGCCACTTTGAGAAACACTGCTTTACTTTCACTTGTCGCTATGTTTTGTGGCAATTAAATCCTGGATCTTTAATTTTTAAAAAAGGTAAAATCTGAGGCGTTCAGGCAACTTAACATTATCTTTTAGAAAACAAAACTCATTTTGGCATAATAATTACTTAAATTTCCAAATTTGCTAGAACTGATTTTATTGTCCTTCCTTAATGGGGAGCTGTGTGGTCATGTTGTCCAGGACCCACACATGACTGGTCTGGGTGGCAATTTGAAAGACAGGCTGTGGCTGGAACTTCACTGGGAAATGGACATCTTTGTGCATTCTTAAGGTCTGAGCGCCCTCTGCTGGTAGTAAGATACATACCATGCACACAAAGACTACCAATATCCAGATTCCTTGCGGATGAAAGAAAAAGAAAAAAAAAAAAAGAAAAGAGCTGGAGAGATAGCCTAGCTGTTAAGGTGGTTGCCTATGACGCCTAAGGACCTAGGTTTGATTCCCTAATGCCCACCTAAGCCAGATGCACAAGGTGGCACATGCACCTAGAATTTGTTTGCAGTGGCTGAAGGCTCTGACATGTCCATTCTCTCTCTCACTGCCATTCTCTCTTTCTCTCTCTCTGTCTGCCAAATAAATAAATATAAATTTTAAAAAATAAAGAAAAAACTTACCAACTCTAAAGACTGTGTTTAAAAGGGTCCTTGGGCCAAATCTCCAGTGTTCGCCTTTGCTTTGATCAGTGTTAGTGAGGGGAGAGGCAATGATCTTGACTTCTCATGTACCTTACCCAGTTTCTGCTCTGATAATCTGCCCCCATCATGGTAACCTCAGATGCAGAGGAGTAAGGCAGGTGGCATCCCAGAGGTCTTTAGTTTTACTGCCAAGGCTGTCACCCTTGATTTTCTCTGTTCTCATTCTTTGAGTTGTGCGTCCTCCTGGATACAGTGAGCCATGTACCCTCACCTGGCCTCAGCAGAGCAAGCCCCAGGCCCCCAGCCTGAGTCAGCAGTTACCCCAGCCCGCCTATAATCCATGGTCGTCTTGCTCTGACCCCTCCTCAAAAAGGAATGGTCAGCTGGGCATGGCAGTGCAGGCTTGTAATCCTAGCACTTAGGGAGCTACAACAGAAGGACCAGGAGTTCAAGGCCAGCCTCAACTACAGAGTGAGACTGTTTAAAAAAAAAATGAAGAAAGAAATGAAGCGAGGGAAGAAGGGAGAGAGGGAGAGAGGGAGAGAGGGAGGGAGGGAGGAAACAAGCCAGGGGTGGTGGTGCACATCTTTAATCCCAGCACTTGAGAGGCAGAGGTAGGAGGATCGCTGTGAGTTGGAGGCCAACCAGAGAGTACATAGTGAATTCCAGGTCAGCCTGGACTAGAGCGAGACCCTACCTCAAAAAAAAAAAAAAAAAAAAAAGGAAACAGAATTATCAGTTAAGGCATAATTCTAAACATACACACAAAGAGATAGCTAGCTCCAGAGTTTAAGTCATCTCATAATAGCTTTATAAGTTCAGATTTACCGCATTGAGTTAATTTGCACAAAACCTTGAACTAGAAAAATCGTTGATTTACTATAATATAATCTCCAGAAACATGCAATTCCCTAGAATTAGGCCATCAATTACTAAATTATAGGGATCTTTGGGATATGTTTTAACAGGTACATAGGATGTACTTATAATGATTCTATGGTGTCTGGATGGCCAAGTGGTCTAAGGCACTAAATATTATAATTCTATTGACAATTCAAATACACAGGTAACGAGTAAGTCTATGCAACCTGGACTAGAATGAGACCCTACCTGGCAAACAAACAAAATAAAACAATGTGTATATGAGCCTATGTACCATGATTTCATAATGTTCTTGATATTTATACACTCTGATAACTTTCTGCCAGGCTTCCAGTTTCTGCTTGGTAGAGTATTCAGGTCCTAGCTAATAAAGTCCTCGCTACAAATATTTTATTGTATTTCCTCCCATTGAAATGCATACTTGCCTAGGTCAGAAGTGAACTTATTATTTAGATTGTGGCTCTATATGAGATCATGTCTGTAGGTGAGGGTACCAGCACTATACTGTCAATTTTTTCTGTTTTTCACTCAGCTGTAAATGTCAGTTATTACTACGTTAAATCACTGTGCCTACGGTTAAATTTGATTTAGATTGGGTTCATTTTCTTTAGGCCAGTTAATTTCCTCATCATGCCTGATAGAATCACACACTTCTAAAATCCCATCTCTTGGAAAATGGAGGCCGGAAGAGCAGGGTCAAAGCCATCTAAAAAAAATAAAAATAATAAAAAAAATAAAAAAGCTCTCTCTAAGTAGCTAGGCAAAGCAAAGCAAGTACTTGGGAGATTTTGCAACTCCCTCCTCTTTACTGCATCATGTCAGTTTATCTCTAATCAATTTGACCTGCTCACCTGTCTTCCTATGTCACTGCCCTGGGTGGACACTCTTACCTTCTCTCTAGTGAATTGGCCAGACCCTTCCCATCTTAATTCTTCCCCAAAATCACCTTCTGTTTTCTCTTGGAGAGATCTTTCTAAAATACATGTGTATAAAAACCTCTACTCTGGGGGCTGGAGAGATGGCTTAGTGATTACGCACTTGCCTGTGAATCCTACAGACCCCAGCTCGATTCCCCAAGACCCACGTTAGCCAGATGCACAAGAGGCACACACGTCTGGAGTTAATTCACAGTGGCTGGAGGCCTTGGTGCGCCCATTCTCTCTCTCTATCTGCCTCTTTCTTTCTCTGTCTGTCACTCATAAATAAATGGTTCAAAAAAAAAAAAAAAAAAAAAACTCTACTTTGGAACTGGAGAGGTGGCTTAGCAGTCAAGGCACTATCTGAAAAGCCTAATGACCTGAGTTTGATTGCCCAGTACCAATGCAAAGTTAGATGCACAAAGTGACACCATGCATCTAGAGTTTGCAACAGCTGGAGGCCCTGGCACACCCATTCTCTCTGTCTGTCTCCTTTCTTTCTTTCTTTCTTTCTTTCTTTCTTTCTTTCTTTCTTTCTTTCTCTCTCTCTCTCTCTCTCTCTCTCTCTGTCTCTCTCTCTTTCTCTCTCTCTGCTTGCAAATAAGTAAATAAAAAATATTTTTAAAAAACTTCCACTCTGGTTAGGCAGATGGCTCAGCAGTTAAATACATCTGCTTTCTTGCACAGCCTATTGGCTCTAGTTTGATTCCACAGTGCCCCAAGTAAAGCCAGATGTGCCTGTTTGTGCATCTGAAGTTTATTTGCAGCCACAGAGGCCTTAGCATACCTATATTCTCCCTTCTATCTCAAATAAATAAATATATGTATTTTGAAAAGAAACCCTCTAGGGCTAGAGAGATGGCTTTGTGGTTAAGGCGCTTGCCTGTGAAGCCTAAGGACCCATGTTTGACTCTCCAGATCCTATACAAGCCAGACACACAAAAGTGAGGCAAGCGCAAGGTTAAATATGCCCAGTAGGTGGCACAAGTGTCTGGAGTTCGATTGCAGTGGCTGAGGCCCTGGCACGCCACTTCTGTCTGTCTGTCTCTCTGTCTCGCCCACTCTCTCTAAAAAATAATAATAAAATTAAAAATAAAAAAAAAGAAACCCTCCAGTCCTTTCCCACTCTCTTTGGAATAAAGCTAGGGCTCCTCCATCACTGGCCCATCTAGCAGCTCAGCCTCTTCGCTCACACATGTGACCTCCCGTTTTATCAAACAGCAAGAGGCCACTGGGGTGCCCCTTTGCACATCTGCCACTTCTCAGCTCCGTTTGATCTTGGGGTTGCCTCTGCTTATAACGACCTTCTCTGCTCACCCTCCCCTTTGCTGGCGGTTACTTTTTTTTTTTTTTTTTTTTTTGAGACAAGATCTCATATATCTTAGGCTGGCCTCAAATTATGTAGCTGAGGATGACTGCACTTCTGTTCCTCTTGCCTCCCAAGTGCTGGGACTACAGCACCACCACACCTAGCTGATGTGTTACAAAGCATCAAACTCTGGGTTTCATGAATGTTGGGCAAGCACTCTACCAACCGAATCATATCCTGGTCCTAATTGTTACTTCATTTAAAAACAATTATTCATTCATTCATTTGAGAGACAGACAGATAGACAAACAAGGTGAGTTTGGGCATGCCAGGGCCTCCTGCCACTTTGTGCATCTGGCTTTATGTGAGTACTGGGGAACTGAACCCAAGCATCAGGCTTTGCAAACAAGTGCCTTTAACCACTGAGTCATCTCTTCAGCCCACTTACTCATTTTGTAACATTTACTTCATTTGGGAAATTGTCCCTGACTGCTTTACCCTCTTACCTACCAAAACTCTGGACTATGCCCTTCATACTCTACATAACATACTAAAAATTGCCCAGTTTTCCTCCGGGGCAGAACTATTCATGACTTCTTATATCTCACTGTCTGGCAGAGCAGAAGCAGCTTGGTTATTTCTGTTGAGTTGGAAATACATGAACAGAAAGGGTTGGTTTCAGATCTGTAAAATGGGCTGAAATGTTCACTAACACAACTTAGACTTCGCATGGCATCCCTATATCAAGACCTATTCTTCTATTTCTGTCTACCATGTTCGCTATGGACATTGTGTCTGACTCCTGTTAAAGGTGTCTTCTGCATTTTGTTTTCAGGTTAAAGCCATTCACATCCATTCTGACATGTTCTCAGTTCAAAATGGTTTGCTTACACCAACGCTAAAGGCTAAGAGACCGGAACTGAGAGCGTACTTCAAAAAACAAATCGAAGAGCTTTACTCAATCTCCATGTGAAGCGCAAGGGAAGTCCTCAGAACCACGAACCATGCAGCAATATTGTAACTGTCCTCAAAAGTGGGGAGTCAAAAGACCCCACAGGAAGTGAGCATGCGCCCGATTTTACAACAGAGCCTTTTCCTGGGTCCCAAGAAGTCTTTAACAATATTTTCTCTATCATCAATGAGTACACTTTATTTTTATTAAATGACATTGTAGCAAGCTGCTAAATACCGAAAAATGGCAATGTAAAAATCAAAAACTGTGTACCACTAAAAGTAATATATTCTTAATGTTCACAGAATTCCTATTAAACATAAAGGAAACGCATAACTGATATATTGTACTTAATTGTTTGTGGAATAATAACCAAATAGAGCAAAAGCCTAGGCAATGTGGACTACCTCATTAAATAACTGATTGTCAAAATCATATTAAATCAGACATAAAAATTAAGACAAGGTGTAGAAAACCTCACTGAAACAAAACATGACAGCTCACCTTCAGGACCTCACATTCTTGAAACATGATACTCCTCATTGATGTGAAAAGGCTGTCTCCCTGATTTTTACTTTTATTCATGGACAAATCCCAACATTCTTAAATCAGATATTTAACAACTTACAAAGACCTTTTAATGCATTTTCTCATTTATCGGCTTGTTGAATTATTCAGAAACTACCTTAAAAAATGTAGGCAAGGTACATATGCATTCACAGACTTCTTACCATAAGGGTTAGGTGTCTGACCTTAGAATTTTCCAAGGTGGCTGTTGACTGTAGTAAGTGGACCCTTGGTGAAGACTTGGGGAAAGGAATTCAGAGCTGCTTCTCAGGGTGGGCAGCAGTTAACACACCTGTATTCCTGATGAGGCCTTTGCCTTGTCCGTTTTCAATATGTTCAGTCCAAGCCAGGCCTGGAGAACCAACTGGCTGTAATTCTGGAGAATTTTGCTGCCTTTTAACATGACTATCAAGGAAGATATGAGGAAGAATAGATATTACTTCCAAAGAAATAACTTTTCAATGACACAATATGGAAGAAACTCATCAAAATTTCCTTTGCAAACATTGTAAGTCCATCCTAGAGAAATATCTGCTGATGAAATAATTCCCTTTCTAGAATCTTTAAATGCTCCTAAGTTTAACTATAAAACCTCTGTTGTTGCATTATATATTTAGACACACCCTTACCTGGGTGCCAACTATCTGATTGAAAGAAAGCCTTGATGACATGGACAGCAGTTCAGTTCCAAGCTATAGACTGTACCAAGGAGGACATGATCCCTAAGGAAGTGTTTGTCTTTGGAAGTGACAGGACTCTGAAAGAACATGAGCCATTCATATGAAATTCACATCGCCTTTGGAAATACACATGCTCAGTGGTGTCGCAGGACAAAAGCTCCTTAGCCTGAAAGAAGGCCAGACTGTAAGTGAGCGCGGTCAGTTAGCACCCGGTCGTCCTGTGGACCCCGCGGATGAACCTGCGCCAGCCGTGATGCCTGTGGTTTGGTCTTGTTGAGGACGGGCCTCCGCGTTGTTGGGTGTCTACGTTTAGGATTTGGGGGGCACAGTCTTTCGAAGACCTACTGTTGCACTTAAAAACTTGACATTCTGTAAATGAATTATATGTGCATTAATTTTTTTCACAAATGCTGACGATCAAAACAGGTCCTTTCACTTTCTAGACCAGTATGCTACCCTTGAGCTACAATCCCAGCCCTGTGCATATGAATGTTTAAAGATATTTCTGACTAAACAAACAAATTGTTCAAATCCACAGATGTATAACACTGGCTTTTAAAATAGTTAATATATATTTGATCAACTAAACTCAAAAATCGTTACCTGATTTAGATCTTCATCCTCTTTTAAGGGAAAATAGTTTTATATTTCAAAGAAAAGAAGCTATTTCCCACTGTCCTTCCACTCGACTACAATCTCAAGGTTGGCTTTGATTCCAACAGAATTCTGAACATGTAATTTAAGCAAATGATTTAAAAGTTATTTTGATTCTACTTATTCCAAACAGTAGTCAGATATAATTAATCGTAGGCAGCTTAAGATTTCTTATTTTTGTCATTCAGAAGGTTTCATTTTTACTGGATTTCCTGATCTGTGCAGAAATTATCACGCTTTAGCCAATAAATAGGTTGGTGCCAATATTCTGAGAGTAAACAATAGATGTTAAATACAGTGCATATCCACTTCTTCCTCTAACTCTACTTGACTTTGAGCAAGGGAAAAATGAAACAATATGTATTAGTGGAAAAATTCTTCCTTCAGATTTCCCAAACTTATTTTGGGGGAGTAAAAATGTAAGTTTGTGCTTATCTTTAATCAACATAGAAAAAAAAGCTAAATTCTTAAGGTTCATATCCACATTGGTCATCAGATGCCATTTAAGTCCAGAAGTGTGACAAAGACTCAGCTCCTTCAGCATAAATGAGTTCTTAAAAGTTTAAGCTTTTTACCTGTTTCTAATTTGAATATATTATGAATTTTCACATTTTTACAAGCCACTCCTGTTGGGTATACACTATAAAATAGATATATACCTTTTTCCATTTGACATAAAATGTCTTTATAAGAAATATTAAGACTTCCTCCTTTCCCGAAGGAGAGGAGATTCTGGCCAGGTGTCATGTGCAGCCCTAGCTCCACATATTAGGACCTCACACTTAGAAGTCCAAGGAGTAACCATGCCATGTCTCAAGTCACTCTATCATTCTATATTTAGGTACAACCACAACTTGGGAAAAAATGAAAACTTCCATTGGGAGTTTTACAATCAAGTAATGTTTTTGCAGTTTGAAATCAGAACTTAAAATGTGATTGGAATGATCTTTAATTTTTCTACCATAAAGAAATTGAAGTATTCTTTATGTTCCAGCTATATAAAGCACAAGTGTGATCGAGTTACTTAAAACACAAAATAGTAGAAAATGAATGTAATGGATGGGAAACTTTTTTTTTTTTTTTTGCATGAAAACAGACTACTTTCAAGTTTGCCTAATATCTCAGGAAAAAAAGAATGAATAATCATATATAAAGTTGATAAACTATAAGTTGGCCATATTTTCTCACCAGTTTTGATTTTAAGGAAGCATTTAGATGAAAAAGGATCCTGGTGGTCTTAAATTTGCTAAGTGTGTGGCATAATCCTGTCTGTGAACTTACCTATAACTGTTAGAATGGGATTACCATCCACATGAGGACCAAGCCCCAAGTGAGAACCTAATAGTTGTAATGCAGAGATGATAAATACTTGAAACATGAGTGTTTTGAAACCCGACCCCAAACAGAAGGGGTTTTCATGAGGTGATAATGACATTTCAGCTTTCATTTGACTGATTAATTTTCTTTGTTAATCATTGCAGTGATTGCATGGGGAAAAATAGCTATTTTTTTAAAGAATTGCTTATTCTACTTTCAATTTTTGAAAATTGAGGGATTAAAATATTACTTTTTAAATATGCATAGAGGTATCTTAACTGTAATTATATTTTCATTTGCTTTGTTATAATAGCATGCATATCAAATATAAAATGCATTTATGAAAACTTTTGTAAAAAAAATAAAGATTTTTTTTATTTCTCAAAGTTGCTTCTCATTTGTATTTAAGGTACTTAGTTAACATAATTCCCTGATTAGAACGTATTTGATAATCATCTGTCATGATGTGTATGCTACCAGAATACCAAGCTACATTATTAGCATACTCTCCATACTCTGTAAATTTCCCCCAAACTCTAGATTTTCTTTTGCACATGTGTGGTGTATGTATGCATGTTCATATGTGTGTAGATGCACATGTGTGAGTATGCATGCACAGGTGCATGAAGGTCAGAGATGAACGTTGGGTGTCTCAATTGCTCTCCACCTTTATTTTGTTTGTTTGTTTGGTTTTTTTTCGAGGTAGGGTCTCACTCTAGCCCAGGCTGACCTGGAATTCACTCTGTAGTTCCAGGCTGGCCTTGAACTCACAGTGATCCTCCTACCTCTGTTTCCTGAGTGTGGGGGTTAAAGGCACATGCCACCATGCCTGGCTCACCTTATTTATTTTATTTTAATATTTTATTTATTTATTTGAGAGAGAGAGAGGAAGAGGCACAGAGAGAAAGAGAGAGTATGAGCACACCAGGGCCTCCAGCCACTTCAAACAAACTCTAGATGCATGTGCCACCTTGTGCATCTGGCTTCCGTGAATACTGGGGAATCGAACCCACTGAACCTGGAACTCACCAGATAGACTAGCTAACGGGTAAGTCCAAGGAATTCCATGTCTCTGTCTCCCGAGGGCTGGGATTGCAGGCATGTGCCACTGCACTTGGCTTTAACATGGGTATTGGAGATCTGAACTCAGGTCCTCGTGCTTACATAGCAAGTGTTTAACCATATTCCCAACCCCATCAACTCCAAAATGTTATGGTGCACCCAGAGAGGTTTTCCTCTGTACAGGCCTCTGCTGAAACTGTTCCTATCAACGTATATGTCCTTCACTTAACCCACTTTTATATTTTTCATAGTGACAGTTGCCATCATGATGGCTTTTAAAACCATATTCCCTTAATATCATTTAGTCAAATACAAACTGAAGGGTGCAGTATCTTAAAACGGTACATTATACCATGTCTGACTCCTGCAGCGTCACATATTCACTACCATTTACTCCTCCCTGGGCTCACAGCTACTTGTGAAGTTTAAGCCACCCTGTTCTTTTGTTTGAAATTATACAGTGCTTTCTTAAAAATAGTCTTCCTGTTCCCACTCTAATTCCCTCAAATTCCACAATTCATGTTTCAGTCAGAACACATTTTCCACATTGAAAATCCAGTCATGCCACTTTCTTTCCTCATATTCCTGTCGTGATTTCTCATAGTTTCCAAAGTACCATTCAGACCCCTGGGTTCAGAATACACAGACAACCATTTCTTCTCCTGCCCATTCCCCATAGAGCCTTGGCTCCAATCATACCAATTACTTTTGGTGGAACCCACAATGCATCATACATTCCTATGTCTTTCTGTCTTTATACATTGCAGTGGGTTTCCTGTAAAACCCAACTCCTACCATTCCACTCTTGTTTTTTTTTTTTTTTTTTTTTTTGGCATGTGTGTGTGGGGAGGGGTGTTGGTGGGTGGGTGGGTTGGATGCATGCAATGCCCATGCACGTGCCTGAGGTGGCCAGAGCAGAACACTGGGTGTCCTCCATCGCTTTTGCACCTGGTCTTATTGGAACTGCCATCTCTTACTGATCCTGGCATTTGCTATTTCTTTCACAAGCTCCATCCATTCTTGAGTCTCTGTTCCCTACAGGACAGGAGTTATAGACACATGTGACCATACTTAGCTATTTATGCGGATCCTGAGGATTGAACTCAAACAAGCCTCCTCAAGCCCTCATGGTTGCACATGAATGCAGAGCCATCTCTGCAGCCCCATTTACTCTCTCTCTCTCTTTTTTTTTTTTTTTGTTTTGTTTTGTTTTTCGAGGTACAGTCTCACTCTAGCCCAGGCTGATCTGGAATTCACTATGTAGTCCCAGGGTGGCCTCAAACTCACAGCAATCCTCCTACCTCTGCCTCCCAAGTTCTGGGATTAAAGGTGTGCGCCACCACGCCCGGCTCCCATTTACTCTCTTAAAACAGCCTTGAGCTAAGAAATTATCCATGTGGCCAAAGGTGTTGGCCCATAGGAGATGTTCAAGAAGTACCTATTGAAGGAAAATTCCCTTGGTCTTTTTATGTTTCATTGAATTCAGATTGATATATCTGAAGGTATATTTTCTCCATCATTACTATGATGTACTTTCACTCTCATAATCTAAGCACATAAAACTGGTTTTCAGTTGGAACCCCTGGATAACACTGCAAAGGAATAGCTCATCATCATTAAAAAAGGAATTGGGGCCAGGCGTGGTGGCACGCCTTTAATCCCAGCACTTGGGACAATGAAAAGGAGAAAAAAGAAACAGATGGGCATGATGGCATGCACTTGTAATCCTAGCACTGAAGGCAGAGGCAGGCAGAGCCCTGGCACTCACTAGCCAGCTGGTCTAGCCAATGTGTAAGTCCCAGGTTCACTTCAAGTGCCCCAGGAACAACACCTGAGAGGTTATCCTCTGGCCTCCACACCCAAGCGCACACTTGCACCTGTGCATCTGCACACACAAGTGCACCTACACACACGCACACAAAACGTTATCAAGGAAGACTTCCTTTGGGCTTCACCCACAGACAAACTGGTTGTTTCCCAAAATGTGAAATTTGTTTTCCCACAGAAGCACCTTCATGATTCTTCCAAACTTAGTGTAACCCATCAGCAGAGTCCTGCATCTAGGAGTGAGAGCAGTACCGTGGGAGAAAAGGAGAAGTTCAATTGAAGCCCATATTTGAAAAGTTGTACAGGCTCTGTGTGTTTGGAGATGGAACAGAGAGAGAGACAGCTGAGCTGAGATGTCTCTGCCCCACCTCCTCTTTTGTATGGCATGTTTCCTTCTCTTTTTACAGCTTGCTGTAGGTGAAGAAGATATAAACAAAACGCCTGAGTTCCTTTCCCTTTCTTTGCCACCAAGAGAAGCTCCTCTTCTTGCTCCCCTTACCTGTTTCCTCTCTCTGTGAGGAGGGTGGAAACATGACTAGCTCACCAGCCAAACGCCAGGGAAGCCATGTCACCTATGGCAACCATCCACGTTCATGAGCTTCCTCGGCTGCAAAATGTGGGGTCAACGAGATCATCAGTCATATGTAAGAACACCTGTGACTAAAGAAATCCCATCAAAGTGTATTTATAGTTCTAAAGCCTTATACATTAGCGGAGTGAGGTGGTGCACACCTTTAGTGCCAGCACTAAGGAGGCAGAGGTAAGAGGATCCCTGTGAGTTCAAGGCCACCCTGAGACTACATGGTGAATTCCAGGCCAGCCTGGGCTAGAGTGAGACCCAACCGCAAGAAAACAACAACAACAAAGAACCTTATATGTTAATATTAATTCACACAAATCTTTACTTACGACACGACAGTGAACATGGCTCGGTGGCACATGCACTTAATCCCAGCACTCTGGAGGCAGAGGTAGGAGTTCAACTTCTGACTGAACCTCTCTGAATTTGAGGACAACCTGAGACTATACAGTGAATTCCAGGTCAGCCTGGGCTAGATCTCTTTCTTTCTCCGTCTCTCTCAAATAAATAAATATTTTTTTAAAAAAATAGTTTATATTCACACACACACAATACTAAGATCTCACAGAAAACACTTCAAGAAGTCTAGTCAAAGCCAACAAAGAAGTAATAATTCCAGCACAACTGAGAGGAGGTACAGTTAGGGTGACTGGACCCCCGAAGGTAAAAAAAAAAAAAGAAAGCAGGAAAGTTTGCACTTGCTAGAAATCAAAGATGATCTGACTTCTTGTCTCTTGCCTAGTTCCCTAGACCTGTTCTTCCACAAACAACCAGGACCCCTCCTGGGAGGGAGGTCTTTTCTAGGATTTAAACATTGTGATTGATCAAGTTCAGCCCCTAGAACTTGGTGTCAAGGCTAGCCTCTTCCTGAAACAGCCCCTAACCCTAACCAACCAGCTGTCCCTCTGGTTCACCTGAGCCGGAAGACAGGGCTCACCACTATAAGGTTATAAATACCTTTGCAAGGGGACCACTTGGGAACTTCCAGAGGACCACTTGGGAACTTCCAGCTGTGGGTGAGTTTTTCCCTCAACTGGGCCTGGGGACAGACAGGGGTCAAGGGGAGGGGCCCCCTAGCCCTTACTCTCCACATGGGTTCTTTATCCCCTCCAGCTCCCTATGTGGCAGGAGCTCCTTGGACTTTCTTTTCTCTCTTATTTCTGTGGTTTTTCCAGGCCCTCTCTGTGGGATCTCTAGCCACTTGGGTGCCTTTCCTTGGCACTGTACTTCCCTCAATAAATATAATAATTAAATAATTATCCTTCTCAGTCTTTTCTTAATTCAATTATCTGATTAAAATTTGAAATGAAGGCCAGGCATTGTGGCGCACATTTTTAATCCCAGCACTTGGGAGGCAGAGGTAGGAGGATCACTGTGAGTTCGAGGGCAACCTGAGACTACATAGTGAGTTCCAGGTCAGCCTGAACTACAGTGAGACCCTGCCTTAACAAACCAAAAAAAAAAAAAAAAAAAAAAAAGGAAATGAACCTAGAGTTTGGGGTTCAAGGACTTTCTTGGACCTGGAGCGTCCCAACACATAACAACTGCTTTTAAGGCTATTCTCTCTTTCCAGCTTGCAACCTGCAATTTTCCAAGTGCCCCACCAGAAACATCATTTAGAGGGCATGTTTTAAAACCCCTGTGCAACCCTAGTGTCTACTGGTTTTAACTTATCAGATGTAATCCCATTCAATACACATCTGGGGCCACCCTATAATCTCACTTATCAGCAAAAAAAAGGGGGAAATATTTCTTTTTTAAAAACATATATTTTTTAATTTATTTGACATACAAAAAGAGAGAGAATGGGCACACCAGGGCCTCCACCCACTGCAAACGAACTCCAGATGCATACGCCCCCTTGTGCATCTAGCTAATGTGGATCTTGGGGAGTCAATCCTGGGTCCTCTGGCTTTTGCAGGCAAACACCTTAACCACTAAGCCATCCCTCCAGCCCCAATATTTCTTTTTTAAAAAAGATATTTTATAACCGAGTGTGGTGGCACACACCTTTAATTCCAGAGCTTGGGAGGCAGAGGTAGGAGGACTGCCGTGAATTCAAGGCCACCTGAGAATACAGAGTGAGTTGCAGGTCAGTCTGGGTTAGAGTAAGACCCTACCTCGCGGGGGGGGGGGGGGGGAGATATTTTATTAATTTATTTATGAGAGAAAGAATGGGTGTGCTAAGGCCTCTAACCACTGCAAATGAACTCCAGAGGCATGCACCATCTTGTGCATATGGCTTTATGTGGATACTGGGGACTGGAACCTGGGTCCTTAGGCTTTGCAGGCAAGTGCCTTAACTCCTGAGCAATCTCTCCAGTCCGGAAGAAAACTATTTTTAGCCACCATTTTGGGATGTCACCTGAGGGACTACCAAAATGATAAACATGGCTAATGCTAATACACTCAACTTTGACTCTGTCAGAGAGACCCACATCCATATTCTCAAGGCGTGCTTTCATTCTCTTTGTGGGTGCCTTTCTTCCTCTAAGTTATGCTTAAGCCTGTATTAAAACATCCTTAATAAGATCTCCAACTCTGCTTCAAACAGGCTCCTCCTGAAATTCTTTTATTTTATTTTATTTTTTTTTTTAGTGTGGAAGCCGAGAAGGCTGAGTGGAGGTCCCTAAAACTCTGAGAACTCCTTGGACTGTTGAGGCTGACAGTGTGGCGCCATGTCTCAGTCCCTTCACGCTGAAGACAGTTGGAGCCAGATGCTTCAACAAGAGTGTGTGAGAAGCAGGGGTTGTCATTTCTAAATCTCTCCAGTTGGCTGAGCTCCCAAGGGAGGGGATCCTCTACCTTGACCCCGACATGGGAAGGCCGCCGCGAGCAGCCCTCCCTCTTGGACCTTTCCTGCACGGAGGCCGAGCTGCGGCTGAAGGCCACTCACACTTCATTACTTGGGCCTCCTGCGGTGCGAAGAACAGCAGGATAGATCCGCAGGGCAGTGACTGACGAGAAAACAAAATGAGGGCTGCAGAGATGGCTTAGTGGTTAAGGCGCTTGCCTGCGAAGCCTAAATGCCCCAGGACCCACGTAAGCCAGATGCACAAGGGGGCGCATGCGTCTGGAGTTCGTTTGGGGTGGCTGGGGGCCCTGGAGCGGCCATTCCCCCCCCCCTCTGTTTCAAAAAAATAAATAAATATAAATAAGTACTTTTTAAAAATTCATGCTACAAAAAGATTAAAGAAAAAAGAAAAGGAAAGGAAAGGCAGTGTCCTTCCTGACAAGGAAAAGGCTTATTCTAAGCAGCCCGCGTCAGGCATGCCTCGGGAGGGCGGGGCCGCCGCCGCGGTCCTCTCTCTTCCCAGAAGCCTTCGCGCGGCCTCGCGGGCATAAAAGGCGGGAGCGAGGCGGGCGCGGGCGCGGGCGCGAGGCGGGCGGGCGGGCGGCTGGCGCCAGGGCCGGCCTCTCGCTCCCGCTCCCTCTGGGCTGCGCTCCGTCAGCTAGGCCCATAGGCCGTCGGGGCGGCGCCCCTTCTGCAGCTCCGTTCCTCGGGAAGACGAGGACACAGGCGGGCCCGGCTTCCCCTCGAGGAGCGGCGGCCATGTGGCCGCGACGGGTGTACACTCGCAGAAGGCGGGCGGGTGGGCGGCTCAACGTCACGCCCACGCCGGGCCTCGAGGGGCCGCCCGGTCTGCGCCCTCCCGCCCTCCGCGGGCCACCGGGGCCCCTGACGCGTGCCACCCTGCCTGTCGCAGGCCGGAAAGGGAACGGGCAGGAGCGGGCTCTGCGGAGGATAACGGAGCAGCCGCTGAGCGGGCAGGGCGAGAGCTCTGGGCCGGCCAGGTGCGTGGGCCCCCAGCGCGGCCTCCTTCTGCAAGCCGTCGGTCCTGGTTTCTCTGCTGACCAGCGTGCCTTTCCAAGAAGCAACAAGACAATGAATAGAACATTCTGGCATCTCTCTTAGCACAGACTCATAAATGTGACTGTGTGTGTGTGTGTGTGTGTGTGTGAGTGTGTGTGTGCTTTCCCTGGAGGTTGGACCCAGGACTGCGTGCATTCTAGGCAAGCCCTTTACCAAGTTACGTCCCCAGCCTAGATAGATAGGTGCGTCCTTGTGTGTGGGGGAGTGACTTAAATGAGGCAAAACCTCTAGGAAAAAAGCATTTCTAAGCACCGCTTGCATTTTGATCCAAAACATTTGGTCCTCACCTTTTCCCCCAAGATGCCCCCAAACGGCCTTTCAGATTTTAAGCGATGAACAGACGTAGGAGGTCAGGTTCAGATGCTGCAGATTAACTGTTGTCTGTTCTGATAGCACTCAGTTAGGAGTTACAGAAGCAAAAAGCCTGCAAGAAAACAGCACTGGTAAAGAGAGCCCGGATGCGAAGATCGCTCCATTGAGTAATGTATGTTTCGTCTATGGTCTTTGTATACGCTTAGTGTAAGACCTGCATAACTGATGTACATCTGTATGAAAGGATAAAGTAGGCTTTGTTCAACAGAAATTGCATAGTTTCAAGAAATATTTTTAAAATATTTTTGGGCTGGAGAGATGGCTTAGCAGTTAAGGCACTTGCCTGCAAAGCCTGAGGACCCAGGTCTGATTCCCCAGGACCCATGTAAGCCAGATGCACAAGGTGGTGCAGGCACCTGGAGTTTGTTTGCAGTGCTAGAAGGCCTGGAACCTCCATTCTCCCCTCCCCTCCCCCGCCCCATGTATCTCTCGTTCTCTCTAAAAAATATTTATTTAAGACAGAGAGAATGAGGCAGACACAGAGTATGGGCACACCAGGGGCCTTGCTGCTTTAAAGGAACTTCGGTTGCATGCGCCACTTTGTGTATCTGGCTTTAAGTAATAGGGAATGGAGCCCCAGCCATCAGGTATTGCAACAAAGTGTCTTTAACCACTGAGTCATCTTTCCAGCCGGGTATTTTTATAACAATATGTCCATAGGAGGCCCTTTGGATTCATACATAGATTAATAGCCATGCACTTCCATCTTGTTTCTTTCCTTTATCTCCCACTTTCTATTTAGTCTACAGTAGTGAGTTAACTACTGTTGATTTGCCAGGTATGTCTGTAGTATTTTAATAATTACTCTTAGATTTAATATGAAATGACAGATTGTGTCTTTAATCCAAAAGCTAAAATTACTTATGAAACTGACTGACAAAGCATGTGAGCATTATATGAAAATGCCAATCTTATAATTTGTGCTATATCTTTAATTCTTATTCCACTTAGGAGTCAGTGACTAATGACTTCAAGACTGATGCTTGTTCATCAAATAGTGAGCTAGTATCAGGTAAGACTCAGATATGAGCTCTCCTAGCACTCTGTCTCTCCTCCAAGCATAAGCATCCATTTGTATCTCTCAACTTCCCATTTCAACGGGAAAAGTGCCTTTTCCTTAGTTCAGTGTGACTCCTGCTGACGGGGTTGCAGATGTCATCCTGAAGGCCTTTGGGCACATGCTAATAAATGTGAGGTTACAACTGTGGGAAGTGTTTCAAAAGAGATTGATGAATGTAATTAATTGAGACATTAGGAAATGCTTCCACAAGGGGATAGCAACTGAACTGAAATCTGAAATCTGAAGCAAGTAGGAATTAACTGCATGAAAACGCACGTAAAGAGATAAATCCAGGCAAAAGGAACAGTTGTGCAAAAACTGGCCATGAACTCCACTGAAACACAGTTGATGGGGCACATCGCTAGACACCAGGGACCTGAACCCAGGACAGAAGTAGGTGCAGTCAGCCTATACATGGAGTCTTAATTCTAGCAGTTGGGACCCCAAAGCAGGCCTCAAGGAGTGGAGGCAGTGGACTTGCAAGCATGTAACCAAGCCCCAGACCAGGAAGTGGGACAGTGTAATAGAAATGCAGTGGTTCGTCTTGGTTACCAGGTGAAGGAAGAACATGAGGGAAGACCTAAAGTTTTACTGAATGAACCCATGTTAGACAGCAGACTCCAAGGGAACTAAGTTTGCAGTTTTGAAGATAGTCATAGTCACCACATAGCTTACTGGATTTGGTTTAGGTAACCAAATTGGTGGTTTCTTTAAAAAAAAAAAAAATGACACTTGCTTTTTTTTTTGCATGTATATATGTGCATGGTATATGTATATGTATTTGTATGTGTGTGCAAATGCATGTGTATGTGCATGCATGTAGCAGCCAGGGGTTGACACCAGGTGTCTCCTCAGTTGCTCCCCACCTTTTTTCAATTTAAAATTTTATTTTTATAATGCTTGCTTATGTATGTGTATATGCATGTGGATGTGTGCATGTGGAGCCAGAGGTTGATGCTAGGCAGTGCCTGGCTTTTATGTGGGTGCTAGGGATCTGAACTCAGGTCCTCATGCTTATGGGACAAGCAACTCCCCAGCTTCCCCACAATTGCTTTGTTTTCTGCAATAGAGTCTCTTGCTAAACTTAGAGCACACTGATTTGGCTAGACTAGCTTGCTAGCAAGCTTTATGTATCCTCTTGACTCCACCTCCCCCGCACTAGGATTACATGCTGCCGTGCCTGGCTTTTATATCAGTAGTAGGGATCCATCTCAGATCCTCACACTTGTATGACTGAGCAATCTCCCCAGCCCCCAATACTGTTGACTTAAGCATTTGCTTTTGAAAGGATATTCTGGTGTATAGGAAGATGACTATAGTTCAATCATATATACTGAAGTGGATACTTCTGAGACTTTTTTTTTTTTTTTTTTTTTTTTTTTTTTTTTTTTTTTTTGCTATTAGTAGCAGCAGCAGCAGCATCTAATGAACATGTCTCTGGAGACCCTTAATTATGAGCAGCAGCAGTGGCTTAAAGGTCTGTAAGCTGCATTACAAAAGAGGGAACATGTTTTCTTCTAATGAGAGCCTAAATATTGATAGCAACAATGAGATAAATGTTCACTTGGACCTTGAAGTGCTCTCCAAGAACCCTCAGAACTTAATGAAGTCCTTCAGTCTAGAATTTTATTGGCCTCTACAAGTTGAAATCTTTCACCTAAAGCACAATGACCTGTAGATGATTCCTTCCCATAAGTTAGGAGACTTTTGGGCTTTTTAGAATATGATGCCTTTGATAATAAAGCTCACGGTGGCAAAATGAAAATCTGTTTTTTTGTTTTGTTTTGGTTTGGTTTTGGTTTGTTTGAGGTAGTGTTTCACTCTAGCTCAGTCTTTCCTGGAATTCACTATGTAGTCTCAGGGTGGCCTCGAACGCATGGCAATCCTCCTACCTCTGCCTCCCAAATGCTGGGATTAAAGGTGTGCACCACCACGCCTGGCTACTTCAAAATCTGTTTTTACAGTGATGTCAACATCAAGGAATATAAAAACTTGGGTATATCCAGATCCGTTCAGAAAAAGTAGTGTGTCCTGCTGCTTGACCTGTCATTTCTCATTGTGATTTGCCTGGCATTTTTTTTATATGTGCACAAAAGCTATTATTCCTTTTCTGAGGTTATGAAAGATTTCTTAATTTTTTCTGGAAAAGAAAAAGCAATGTTTGTGTGATGCTGACCATCAAAGGATAGTATGTCCTGGAAATTATGTGACCTAATGATAACAGGTGGAAACATATTAAAAATGGAAATTAATGGCTGGAGAAATGGCTTAGTGGTTAAAACCTTTGCCTGTGAAGCCTAAGGACCCATGTTTGACTCTCCAGGTTCCATGTAAGCCAGATGCATAAGGTGACACAAGTGCAAAGGTTGCACATGTGCACAAAGTGGTGGAAGCATCTGGAGTTCAATTACAGTGCCTGGAGGCCCTGGCATGCCAATTCTCTCCCTCTCTCTCTCACTCTAACTATTGCATAAAAAAAGGCCAGAGCTGGAGAGATGGCTTAGTGGTTAAGGTGCTTGCCTGCAAAGCCTAAAGACCCATGTTCAACTCTCCAGATCCCACATAAGCCAGACACACCAAAGGTGAGGCAAGCGCAAGGTCACACATGCCCACTAGGTGGCACAAGCATTTGGAGTTCAATTTCAGTGGCTGAGGACCTAGTGCACCAGTTCATTCATATTCATTCTCATTCCCCCCCCCTCTCTCAAACAAAATAAAAATGGCCAGTCTGTTGTGCTTGCCTAAAAAAAAAAAAAATGGAAATTAAGGCCATGTGTGGTGGTGCATGCCTTTAGTCCTAGCACTTAGGAGGCAGAGGTAGGAGGATCTTCATGAGTTCAAGGCTAGCCTGGAACTACAGAGTGAGTTCCAGGTCAGTCTGGGCTAGGGTGAGACCCTACCTCAAAAACCTAGAAGTTAAAACAAAAATCTCATAAATTATGATCTGTACAAGATTTTTTTGGAACGTCTAGGCTCTGTGCTTGGGTTGGAGTCATCAGGTACCTGGGTTACTTCCAAGCGTGTGATGTGTTCTTTTTAACACTGCAAGCATGGCTGCCCAAAGCGCTCCAGGTCTGTGCTTATGCTGCCATGATTTGTCTGGATTGCACATTCTGAGGCTGGAATGTCATAGACCAGATCATGAGAAGTTTGGAATCTGAGCCTAGTTGCTGGTGCTTATTTTCTCTGGTCAGTGGTGATAACTTATTTGTAGCCTTTTCTCAAATTCAGCAGAACAACATCTTAGTGTGGCTGTTCAGCTATTTGTATTTCTGTTCCTTCATTAGCCACTTTACATGATTCTCAGCCTTTTTATTATACTTACCACAGGCTCTTAGCATAGAATTAAGAAATGCTAGCAGAATGGGTTTCCTGAACCAGATGTGCAGCAATTCCTGAAGAGTGTTGTGGCTGCTATCTGAAGAAGAAGGAAGCAACCATCACTTCATATTGTGAACTGCAGTCCTGCTAAATACCTTTAAGTTTCAACATAGAGGCACCCTAAAGGAATTGGGCCAGCAGTTCCAAGAGGATTGTCTTAATTGTGTGTGGAGAAAAACAGGTGACTGTCCTGGCTGACCAGGGCTAAAGTTCCAAAGTTACTTTTTTAAAAAAATAACATTAAAAAAAAGAAAACATCAAGTTTAAAGAAAAATAACCAGAAACTGCAAGACAGTAGAGCAAACCAACTTCTAAAAAAGAGCACCATAGTGATTATATTTACAGGAAGGCTGGAGAAAAACAACAATGCCATTAAGTTTAAGAGGTTGTAAACTTTAGCCGTGCACTTTTAATCCCAGCACTTGTGAAACAGAGCTAGGATTGCAATGAGTTCAAGGCCAGCCTGTGACTACAAAGTGAATTCCAGTTCAGCCTGAACTAGAGTGAGACCCTGCCTGGGGCAGGGGCTGAGCTTCAATGAACTCATTTCAGGTGAAGAACCTTCAGGTCATCTCTTACTATCAAGATGTATGGAAGAGGAATCTCTTTCTGAATGTCTTGTAAAAAGAGGCAATTGTATAGTCTCCTACTTTCTACAGAGGACATATCTTTATTTCAGCCAACTCAGTGGAGGGTCAAATAGTACAACACCCTCTCCCTGGGCAAAGAGGATTAGAATATTCCATTTTGCTGAGTTATATATCTCTTCATCAATTTCTGTAGTAGTCACAGTTTCTTCTACACCTTCCTGTATCATATTTAAATGTTGATCATAAGTGTATAACGTGCCTCAAAGCTCCCAGTCATTCTCATCTTCACATAAATTCACTCATCCAGGGGCTTCTCTACAGTATTGGTAGTTTGTTGCTGATTTTCATTATCTACCATGTTAAAAAACCCAAAGTTACTTTATTTAAACTTGGAGAATGAAGAATAGACCACAGGCCACTACTGAACATTAGTGTAGTTGAGCAGTGAAAGTGAAATTTTCTATTAACTTATGGTATCATAATGTTGGGATATTAAAAAATCACATTTAAGCCGGGTGTGGTGGCACGTGCCTTTAATTCCAGCACTTGGGAGGCAGAGGTAGGTGGATCGCCATGAGTTCAAGACTACCCTGAGACTACATAGTGAATTCCAGGTCAGCCTGGGCTAGAATGAGACCCTACCTTGAAAAGCCAACAACAACAACAAAAAAATCACATTTGAGTGTTCAAAGCAATGATTTAAAACTAAGTACTTAAAGATACATGCTGATAGCTGGGCATGGTGGCACACACCTTTAATCCCAGCACTCAGGAGGCAGAGGTTGGAGGATCACCGTGAGTTCAAGGCCACCCTCAGACTCCATAGTGAATTCCAGGTCAGCCTGAGCTAGAGTGAGACCCTACCTCAAAAAAAAAAAAAAAAAAAAGTGATTATTGTCAGATAGTATCTGTTTTAAAAGTGATTTGGGTAGGGGAGAGACTTTTGAGTTTGAAGACATTTGTTAATTCATGATCTGCACAGAAATTATTTAGCTGCAATACCAAATTAAGGCTGCAAATGAGAGAGCTATCAGTCAGTAGATATATGTTGGCCTTCCTGTGAGTTTTCTTCATCATGAATTGACTACAGTGGGATGAAGTGGAAGCAGAGCACACCGCATGCAGCACTAGAAACTACAGCAATTGTCGCTTTAACGACTGATACCTACTGTGTGTGTGGGGGGGGTCCATTTATTGAGCAAGGAAATAGGATGCATATTTCCTTCAAAGATTTTCGTCGTTAACAACCTGGGTGGAAGTACAGCTGAGTAGTGGGGCAGCATGGACAAGGCCCTGGATTCCATCCCCAGTGCTGAAAAAACACGGCTGATGACTCGCCGCTCAGTGAAATGAAACCAATGTGACTGAAGTAGGAAGAATGCAATTACAAGACAAGATTAGACAGCTGTCTAGAGGCCTTTCCAGTAGTCTTGTCAAAGGTATTGATGTTTACATTGGAACACCAGTCTTTCAAATAGGGCAAGATAGGATCACTGTGGCTGCAAGTTATGAGGCCTTTAAGCTGACCAACAGTGTCACACATGCAGATAGATAGAGAAAACTGGAAGTAAGAATTGTGAGCCATATACTTATTGGTATAATTGAAGTTATTTTTGAAAACAGGAAAGGAAGCTATCAGCATGTTAGTAATACAGAAGAGTTCTTAAAAGCAGATGAAACTTCCTCCAGATATAAGTGGGAAACAGACTACATCTCCGATGTACCAAGTACCAAACTCCCACGTTGTAGTCAGTGACTATGACCCAGAGGAAGTAATTCTTCTGGAACCCACTGGGGAAACTACTAAGGTTCCTGTGGAACCAAAACAGAATTGTGTAAGAGCATAATGGGTAGAGAGGAGAAAGCCTATGGTGGCTGTGAAGGCCCTGATGTCATGTGTGTCAAATTAATGTCTTTAAAAAAAAAAGATTTGTTTTTATTTATTAGAGACAGAGAGGGGTGGGGGAGAGAAAGAGAGAGTGAAAATGGGCACACCAGGGCCTCTAGCCACGGCAGCGAACTCCACATGCATGTTCCACCATGTGCATCTGGCTTATGTGGGACTTGGGGACTCCAACTTGGGTTCTTGGGCTTTGCAGGCATGCACCTTAACCGCTAAGGCATCTCTCCAGCCCAAATTAATATCTTTTGATGGTCAAGAATTTACTGTAAAAAGACAACATGCACTAACATCAGGGACAATGAAAGCCATGTTGAGCAAGCCAGGTCAGGTTGCTGAGAATGAAACCAATGAGGTCAGTTTTAGAGAGATCCTTTCACACGTGCTATCAAAAGTATACGTGTATTTTAACTACAAGGTTCGCTACACCAACAGCTCCACCAAGATTACAAATTTCTCAATTGCACCTGAAGTTGTGCTGGAATTACTGATGACTGCCAACTTCCTAGATTTGTTAAACCAAATTATAATAAAACAGCAGATAAGATCAAATTATGAACATTTGAACAGAATCCTTCCCACCCCCACAGATGTAAGAGAAGGTTGAAGGTCTCCAAACTTGGTCAAAACTGAAAGGGCCTTGAAGGAATGGCCAATGTGAAAGTACATCTGAAACACCTGGTCCTTTTCTCTTTAACTGCTTCTTACCAGGGGCTGCTACCAACATAAAACCCTCAGAACTACTCACAAAGTAGAATCTACTAACTTTGTAGCATGAAAAAATTCAGGATTTCATATTTAGTGTAGAAAATTAAATATGCATTTACTTCCTGAAACCCCACTAAAGAAGTATCAATAAAGGAGCCGGGCGTGGTGGCGCATGCCTTTAATCCCAGCACTTGGGAGGCAGAGGTAGGAAGATTGCCATGAGTTCGAGGCCAGCCTGAGACTCCATAGTGAATTCCAGGTCAGCCTGGACCACAGTGAGACCCTACCTTGAAAAACCAAAAAAAAAAAAAAAAAAGAGAGAGAGATTACAGTTTTGGGTCTAAGTCTTAAAGAATTTTTTGGCTTTAAAGATGTGTATTGTATAATTTGATAAAAATATAATCTTTTTTAAATATTATGAACAACCATAAAGTATATGTAGTTTTAAAATTTTTATTTGTATGTGTGTATGTATGTGTGTATGGGTGCACAGGTGCTACTGCACACACATGGAGGGTGGAGGACAGCCTCAAGGTGTCCATCCTCTATTTCTACCTTCTTTGAAACAGGAATAGAGTCTTTCTTATTGTGGTTTTGCCACTGGAAAGGCAGTCTAGCTGGTCCACAAGCTTCAGGATTCTCCTGGCTCCATCTCCCATAGCTGTAGGTGCACTAGGGTCACAGATGCATGTACCACTTTGCACTTGGTTTTATATGGATGTTGAGGATGAGCTAACTCCAGGTCAGCAGGCTTGTAAGCAAGCACCTTTAACTGCTTAGCCATCTCTCCAGCCCAAAAATGTATTACTAAATGGATTTCTATTTTTAACTTGTGACACATGAAGCAACCTCACATACAGCATAAATGTTTACTTCTGCTTTTGTCTATCCAACTTCTGAGATACTCAGTAAGGGCTTATTTCTGAGCCTGACTTTAATTCTGAGGCTGGTGGAAGGAATAACTCTGCTGTGAGTGGTATTCATGAAATTTTGAGTGATGAAAGGAAAAAAAGATATAATGTGAATGAAAATATGACATAGTGAGAAAAAAGGTAGAAGAGACAGGGGCATTTGAAGTAGGGGAAGCAAATGAAATAGAAAGAGATAACCTACCTCTGACAGCTGGGAAGGTCGGTACACTGAGGCAGGCTATTGAGGAGTTTCAGTGGTGAGTAGAGGCCAGATCTTCTCCGTCTTCACCCCACTGGTTTCTGTCAGTGCTGTCTTGTGAGGCATTTTCCTTTTTGTTATTAAACCCTCTAATTCTCCACTCTGGGAATCATTTATACTCTCAGTGGTTAGAAAGCTCTTCAGTCTAATTTCCCCTCACAGAAATGACTTGATAACCTCTTATTCTGCAAGAGTCTCTGTTCATATGTTTTCTCCATTGTCTCTTGAGATGTTTGTTTTCAGAATATTGTTTATAGACTTCTTTAAATTCTGGTTTTATTCCATTTACAAATGTTCCCTTCCTGTTGGTAACTTGTCTTCTCATAGTCTGTTGAGAGTCTATCATTGCCATTGATTGAAGAATCATCTTTCAGTGTGCTGTATCCAAGAAATCTTTACCTGAGTGCCACAGTCATGTTCTCCATGTAGTTTTTCCTAGAAATTCTGTAGTTTTAAGATTTACTTTTAGGTTTATGGCCCATTAAAAGAGTGGGTTTGGTTTGTTTTTTTAGTTTGTTTTTGTAGTACTGGGGATTGAACCTAGGGCCTCTGTTACACTTTCCTGTGCATTGTTGGCACAAAGCATCCAACCAAAAGCAGCTGACAGGAGGAAAGTTGTTTATTTTGGCTTAAAGTCTGAAGCAGAGGCTGCATGATGGCAGGGGAAGCATGGGATGAGGCCTGCAGCTTTGTAGCTGGACATCACCTCCTCCTGGACAACAGCAGGAGGATCACAGTGTGCTGAACTAACACTGGCAAGCTTGGGCTAATAAACCATCAAGCAACAACCTCCTTTCAGCAAGACTCCCATCTCCCAAATCGCCGTCAACTGGAGATCAAGCATTCAGAACATAGGAGTCTATGGGAAACTCCTAATTCAAACTGCCACAGCCTCCTTGGTGCTAAGTGAGTCCTCTACCACTAAGTTATACCCTCAGCCCTCTTTTTCTTTATTAGAGAGAGGGGGTGGGGGAGAATGGGCATGCCAGGACCTTCAGCCACTGCAAACTCCAGACTTGTACACCCCCTTGTGCGCATGTGCAACATTGTGCCCCCGTGTCACTGTGCATCTGGCTTATATGGAACTTGGAGAGTAGAACGTGAGTTCTAAGGCTTCACAGGCAAGTATCTTAACCACTAAGCCATCTCTCCACCCCTCTTTGAAAAAAAAAATTAAGCTGGGCATGGTGGCACACACCTTTAATCCCAGCACTTGGGAGGCAGAGGTAGGAGGGTCACTGTGAGTTCCTACATAGTGAATCCCAGGTCAGTCTGAGCTAGAGTGAGACCCTACCTCAAAAAAACAACAAAAAAAAGGGTTTGAGATATGGTTCAGCAATTAAGGTGCTGCCTGCAAAACCTAACAGCCCAGGTTCAATTTGCCAGGACCCACATAAGCCAAAGGCACAAAGTGGCACATGTATCTGGAGTTCTTTTGCGGTGCCTGGAGGTCCTGGTGCACCCATTCTGTCTGTCTCTCTTCTCTCTACCTCTCTCTGTGTACTTGCAAATAAATAAAAAATACTTCTTAAATGTATTAGCATACAAAGTGTACAAAGTAATGAGTTTCATAATGACGTTTTCACTTCATCACACCATGTAGTCATAGTCTCAGGCCTTCATGCTTGTGGAACAAGCACTCAACTACTGAGCCATTTTCTGAGCCCTTAATTTTTTCCATTTTTGCCAAATTGATTGTGGTGGTACACACCTTTAATCCCAGCACTCAGGAAGCGGAGGTAGGAGATCACTGTAAGTTCAAGGCCAGCCTGAAACTACAGAGTGAGTTCCAGGTCAGTCTGGGCTAGAGTAAGAGCCTACCTCGGAATACAAAAACAACAAAAATTCCTGTGTGCATGTGCGCGCATTTGTGCATGTGTGTGTGTTTATCACATCTTTTCTTCTCCATTCCTCTGTGTGACCCCTAGACTTTCATATTTCAATATCTGAGTCTGTAAGGAGGCTACATAATAAACCTTTGTAGCTGGCTGTTTTCTTACAGGACTTAGGTGGCTTTTCAAACATCCGTGTCCCGTAGCCTTTGCCTAAGTGTGCTTGTCTACAAGTTTGCGTGCTGATGTCGGTTCCCGTCATGTATCCACGTAATTCTGTGGGTAATCACTAGAGTGCATGTGGATGGGGGTTGACAGTGCTGGATTTTCTACTGTTGCTGGCAGAGCAGTGTGATTGTAGAGTTTCCTAAGGACAGCCTTCTCCCAGCCCCAGGAAGAGAGGTGTGGCGGGTCTTTACCAGCCGGACTGCTTCTCACAGTGTCTAGCTCTTCCATTTCAAATTTTGTTGTTGCAGTTTCTTTTCACAGCCCACTTTTCACACTTTTTATTTTGAGATAGAATCTCACTAAGTTTTCCAGGCTGGCCTTAAATTCACTCTGTGCCTGGCAGATCCTTCTGCTTCAGCCTCCTGAATAGTTGGAATTACAGGCCTGAACTTCCAGGTTTACCTTAGAATTAATTTCTTATGAAGCCAGGCATGGTGGCACACACCTTTAATCCCAGCACTTGGGAGGCAGAGGTAGGAGGATCCCTGTGAGTTCAAGGTCAGCCTGAGACTACAGAGTGAATTTCAGGTCAGCCTGGACTGGAGTAAGACCCTACCTTGAAAAACCAAAAAAAAAAAAAAAAAAACTTATGGTATGAAAGGTAAAATATAAGGGCTTTGTTTTGTTTACTTTGGGGTTTTGTATTTTTTTAACAGAGAAAGGATGTTTTGCTATGTTGAGTGATTGAACCTAGGGCTAGGACAGTGCTTTTATCACTAAGCCACACCTCCAGTCCTTGTTTTATTTTTAGCTATGGATATACAGGTACTCTAGAAGTTTATTTTAAATTTGTTTGTTTGTTTGTTTATTTGTTTATTTGAGAGCGACAGAGAGGAGGAGGCAGAGAGAGAGAGAGAGAATGAGTGTGCCAGAGCTTCCAGCCTCTGCAAACGAACTGCAGATACGTGCGCCCCCTTGTGCATCTGGCTAACGTGGATCCTGGGGAATTGAGCCTCGAACGGCGGTCCTTAGGCTTCACAGGCAAGCGCTTAACCACTAAGCCATCTCTCCAGCCCACAACTGATTATTTTATAAAGATGTAAAAGTACTTTAGTGGAGAAAGTACTGTCTTTAAAATAAACTGCTAGAGGGCTGGAGAGATGGCTTAGCAGTTAAGTGCTTGCCTGTGAAGCCTAAGGACCCCGGTTCAAGGCTTGTTTCCCCAGGACCCACGTTAGCCAGATGCACAAGGGGGCACATGCATCTGGAGTTCGTTTGCAGTGGCTGGAGGCCCTGGCACGCCCATTCTCTCTCTACCTATCTGCCTCTTTCTCTCTCTGTCTGCCTGTCATTCTCAAATAAATAAATAAATAAAAAGTAAATAAAATTTTAAAATAATCAGTTGTGTGTATATGTATTAGTCTATTTCTGGCATGCCTGTTCAGTTCCTTTTCTTGTCTGTTTATGTAAAGGCTCATTGTATCTTAGATGAAATAATTAAATTCACCCTTTTCTCTCCTTATATAGTGAATTACTTATATATAGAACTTGAATTCTTCAGCCAAAAATAACAATTGAAATAAGGAGAAAGGATTAATCCATAAAACTCAAACTTTGGAGCCTGGCATGGTGGCTCACGCCTTTAATCCCAGCACTCAGGCGGCAGAGGTAGGAGGATCGCCTTGAGTTTAAGGCCACCCTGAGACTACAGTGAGTTCCAGGTTAGCCTGAACTACAGTGAGACCCTACCTCAAAAACAAACAAACAAACAAAAAAATCCTAAAACTTCGAAAAAAAATAAGTAGAGGATTATAATGCATTTATCAACATCAAAAACAATTGGTTTTGAAAATTCAAATTAAAATTATAACATTAAGCCTTTTCAAGTGTATGTACTATCAATTTTATATTCTTTGTATATAAATGACATGTATATTTGAACAAATGTGACTTCTTGAGAGCTTAACTCTGTTCTCTATTCAGTTTATCTTTTTTAAAAAATGCTTCAGGACTAAGTTTACAGCATGATGGTTCCAGCTCTCTCTCGAGCGACGCAGTCACACAGTCTTGCACAGAGCACAAGAGCATGGGAGAGGATATAAGCTTCTCATCACCTGAGTTGTTCAGAGGACCAGACCAATGGGGTGAGAGTAAAATTTCTACCTTAATTTGCTCCAGTTTTTCAACAAATCCTTCAATGCACATTTCTTTAAAAAAAAAAAAAATACTGTTTTTCACCGGACGTGGTGGCGCACACCTTTAATCCCAGCACTCAGGAAGCAGAGGAAGGAGGATCACTGTGAGTTCGAGGCCACCCTGAGACTACATAGTGAATTCCAGGTCAGCCTGGTTATAGTGAGACCCTACCTCAAAAAAAAACTGGTTTTTTGAGTACTTTAATATATGCATATATAGTAATTTGGGCATGGTACTGTCCCATTATCCTCTTCTGTCCCTTCTCCCCTGGCCCCCATCCCTGAAGGCCTTTACTTTCAAGATATCCCTTCCTCTATTTTGTTGTCTTGTTCTTTTTGTTCTCCTCCATCCTGCACATCAAAATATTGATGCTCTCAGAAGCTTGCTGGTCTTGTGGGGACATTGGTAACCACTGTGGGGTCATAAATGCTCCAGTTGATTCACGTTGGGTGGACGGTACTTCATAGTATGCCTGTGCTCCCCGAGGTTCTTTCATTCTTTCTGTCACCACTTCTGCAGTGCTCTCTGAGCCTTGGCGAGTGTGATCAAAATCAGCTTTGGTGCTGAGCTCTCCACAGCCTCTCATTTTCTACTGTGATGAGTTTTGCATCTCTCAGTGTCTACCATCATCTCCGTAGAGATGTTTCCCTGTCTAGCAGTGGTGACAGCACTCATATTCTTGCCACAGTACCTCTGCAGTGTTCCCTGAGCCCTGGCTGATGTGATAGAGATCACTCATTCAGAGTTAAGCACTGGCTTCTTTTCTCCTTGTCATTTTGATGAGTCTTAGGTCACCCTGGCATTTGTTGCCATCTGTAAAAAGAAGATTCTCTAACCAAAAATGAGAAGAGCACTAATCAAAGAGCTTAAGCATTCACATTTAAAGTTTTTAAATGTTTTTTAAAATATTTGTATTTATTTATTAGAGAGAATCAGCACACCAGGACCTCTAGCCACTGCAAACAAACTCCAGACACATGTGCCACTTTGTGCATTTGACTTTACATGGGTACTGAGGAATTGAACCTTGGTCCTTAGGCTTTGCAGGCAAGAGCCTTAACCACTAAGCCATCTCTCCAGCTCTATTTTTTATTATTTATTGATTTTTTAAAATAAAAAATGTTGTACTCTTAGACCTTCTTACCCCATCCCAGTTCCACTGAGGGTCTTCTTTGGTGAGGATATTGGTATTCATTGTGGTGACCAAGAGGTCTCAGTCAGTCTTGGGGAGTGGGCGGGAATACAGTACCTCAGACTGTTCCCACCCACCCTGTGGTTCTTACAATCTTTCCACTCCCTGAGCATTAGCAGGGAAGATGGGATCTGATTTACTGCTGCTTCCTCTGTAGCCTCTGGATCTCTGTTTTGATGAGTTTGAATGACCACAGCGTCTGTTACCACCTCCCTGGAACTGGTGTTCCAGCTAGCTGTGAGAGCAGTATTTGTGTCACCCCTTCCTCTATAGTGACTTCTGGGCCAGGGTAGATGAGGTGGAGGTGACCCATCTCATGGCAGACAGTTGGCTCTCTATTCTTTTTTTTGTTTTGGTTTGGTTTGGTTTGATTTTTTGAGGTAGGGTCTCACTCTAGCTCAGGCTGACCTGGAATTCACTATGTAGTCTCAGGATGGCCTCGAACTCACGGTAGTCCTCCTACCTCTGCCTCCCAAGTGCTAGGATTAAAGGCATGCGCCACCACACCCGGCTGGCTGGCTCTCTATTCTTGATGTGTTGATATGTCCTGGTTCTCCCCAGTATTCTTCACCATCTGTAGATGCTATCCCACATGTGCAGGGCCAGAACCCTTAAAAGTTTTTTGTGTTTTGTTTGTTTGTTTGTTTTTTAATGGCCTTAACTTCTCCATTTGTCCAAAGAACAATAGTGTCTATGACCTTCCAAGGCATAAGCTTATGACTTGATTCTCAGTACCTGGCATGAATTCCCTTCCACTGAGCAGGGCCTAAGATCTGAACAGTCAAGAATGCCTATATCCTTCATTCTTTTTTAAAGTTTTATGTTTTGATGATTAATAAATAGCATGTCATAAATGTTTCTATAAGCAGGTTTCTGAGGCAGGGTCTTCCTCTAGCCCAGGCTGACCTAGAACTTACCCTGTAACCCAGACTGGCCTTGAACTCTTAGCAGTCCCCCTAACTCTGCCTCCCAAATGTTGGGATTAGAAGCATGAGCCATTATGCCTGGCTTGGATTAAAGATGACTTAAATATAAGGCCTGAAACTGTTAAAACTCCTAGAAATTGAGCTGGAGAGATTGCTCTTAGTGGTTAAAGGCACTTACTTATAAAGCCTGATGGCTCGGATTCAATTCCTCAATACCCATGTAAAGCCAGAAGTACAAAGTAGCTCATGTGTCTGGAGTTCATTTCCAATGGCAAGAGGCCCTGTTGCACACATACACACATATTCTCTCTTTTTCTCTCTCAAATAACTAAATTGGAAGAACACATAAAGGAAAAGCTTCATAATATTTTTCTCATCAGTGATTTTTAGATATGACACCAAAAATACAAAAACTGGGATCTTCAGAGATGGCTTAGTGGTTAAGGCACTTGCCTGTGAAGCCTAAGGACCCAGGTTCAATTCCCTAGTATCCACATAACCAGAAGTACAAGATGGTTCATGCATCTGGAGTTCATTTGCAGTACAAGAGGCCCTAATGCACACCCATTCCCTCTTTCTCTCTCTGCCTCTCTCTCTCTCAAATAAATAAAATAAAAGATATTTTTTTAAAATGGTACTGCTAAAAAGTATCATAGCAAAATAGATCATCAAGATGGTAAAAAGGATGGGAGAAGACATTTGTAAACTTTATATCGGATGAAAGGTTCATATCTAAAATACATATGACCAGACCTACTGCATACCTGTAGTCCTAGCCCTTGGGGTACTGAGGTAATGGACTGAGAGTCTGAGGCTAGCCTGGGCTAGAAAGTGAGTTCAAGACCAACCTGGAAACATAGCAATATGCTTGTCCCCAAAAGCAAATGAAACCAAACTAACAGAAAAACATAAGGAAGCCCTATATCTCAAAACAAAAACCAACAACATGACTAAAATGGGCAAAGAACTTAAATAACATATTTAAAAAATGCTAGGCTAGAGGGATGGCTCAGCTATTAAAGGCACTTGCTTCCAAGGCCCATTGGCCTGGGTTTAATTTCCCAGTACCCACGTAAAAGCAGATGCACAAAGAGGTGCATGCATCTGAAGTTCGTTTGCAGTGGCAGGAGATCCTGACGTGCCCATTCTCCCTGTCACCCTCTTTCTCTCTTTGCTTGCAAATAAATAAATAAAATATTTTTTAAAAAGCTTTAAAAAAATGTTCAGCACCACTGATCATCAGGAGCATTCAAATCAAAGCCTTCACATCTGTCAAGATGACCATTATTACAAACAAACACAGGTGTCATAAGCATGTGTGTAGACTGATGCCGACACACTGTGTGGGTATAATATGATGCAGCAGCTATGCAAAACAGTGGGGCGGTCCCTCTGAAAAGTACAAATAGAGTAACCATAGGGTGCAGCAATCTGTCTTCTGGGTACTTAGTCAAAATAATTCAAGTTAGAATCTGAAATAAATATTAGCATTTCCATATTCATTGTAGTATTATTTACAATAGCCAAGATTTGAAAACAACCTAAAGGTCCATGGACAGATGAATGCATTTTTAAAAATGTAATCTATATATACAATGGGATATTACTAAGCCTTAACATAAAAAGAAGTCCTGCCATTTGTGACAACATAGATAACTGGAGGACATTGTGCTAAGCGGAATAATCACAGACAAATACTGCATAATCCAAATGATGGTTATGATATAGCAAAAGAATAAGATTTTTGTAGTATTTTTATCATCATAGTGTCTAACTAGGTGATGTAACAGTATGAGGACAGTGGGAAAAGTGAGGACGGTGCAGACACGGATGTGAAAGGGATAACTCCATTCTTCCATAATGAAAGTCAGGAGAAAGCTTAAAAATGGACCAAGTCATAGCAATATCACCGTCACTTAGTGATAGAAAATGTAATGTGATATGAAGGAGTGAACACATAAAATATGCTTCTATAATCTGTATGGAGTAAAAATCTAGGATGGAAGACAAGGCTAGATAACTGGAATAGACCACTTTATTTTATAATTAAAAGATTACTTCTTTTCTTGTTGCCATCATATCTATCTCTGTTCTATCATATTTCAGACCTTCAATTGCTATAGTTTAGAATGGAATGAGGCCCTACGTTGAGGGTTGGGGGACAGTAACCTTTCACTCATAGGCTATTCAAAGTTTTACTCAAAGTTTCATTTCTCTCCTCGGCTATTTTAGATTGGGAATGCCCTAAGTTGGAAGACTATGCGCAGTGCAAGAACTCCACTCTTCTGGACAGCAGTAAAGCAGTAGCAGTAGAGATGGCACCACAGCTTGCAAACCTTTCAGCAATTCTGAGTAAGTTTCTTTGTTTATTTTTCTCATCTATGTTGGAAGGATAATATTTTTATCTCTCCTGAATGATTTCTTTTTAAACATTTATTTATTTATTTATTTATTTTCAAGCAGAGAAAGAGAGATAGAGAATAAATGGGCACATCAGGGCCTCTTGCCATTGCAAATGAACTTCAGATGCATGTGCCACTTAGTGCATCTGGCTTTACCTGGGTACTGAGGACTTAAACCCTAGCTATTAGGCTTTGCAAGCAAGCACCAAAACCATCTCTCCAGCCCTCTCCTGAATGATTTCTAAGCTAAACTTAACAGTTGGGATTGCTTTTGGCTACAACTAGTATCTAATAATAGCTTAAGTACATACGTTTTTATGACTTTATTGTGAACTAATTTCAGGCTTACAAAAATAGTACCCAACCTTCACTACTGTTATCTTATATAACCTCAGTCCAGTGATCAGACCAGGTGTAAAGCTGTGAGCTGAATTATATACCTCATTCGAATTCCACTGGCTTTCCCACTGATGTATTCTTTTGCTTCAGGATCCCACATTGCATTCATGGCTTCTCAGTTTCTGCAGACAGGAATAGTTCTTCCATCTTTCATGATATAGATACTTTCAAAGATTACTGATCACTTATTTTGTATAGTGTCCCTCAATTTGGGTCCATTTTGATGTTTTCTCTTGACTAGAACAAGGCCATACAATTTGATTAAATACTTCAAAAATGATGCTGTGCCCTTATTAGTGTATCATTTTATCATTGTTTTATTATCATCATTGGTGATATAAATTTATCATTTAATTACGGTAATAGTTTCTGAGTTTCTTATAAATTTAACATTTTCATTTTAATTAGTACTTACCTACAAAGAAATAGTTTAAGACTCTAAATTCTGTTTCTCTTCAAACTTCTGGTCATCGATTTTCAGCAGCATCAAAAGAGCTAGTTGAATTAAACCATTTGCCAGTGGTGATTTTCTGTTATAACTCTTTCCTGCTATATTTATTTATTATAATTGTACTTTAGAAGGACAATCTCCTTTATGACATTTATTTATCTGATTACTGATACCATCATAGAGTTGTATATATTCATTTTATTCCATGCATTGAAATCTGATGCTTTTATTATTTATTGATTTATTTAATTCTAGAATATACATTGTTGCAGAGGTTTTAACCAAGACCCCTGTGAGAAACATATTTACTTAATGGATTATAGCATGTATGTACAGTTCCTTCTGTCTTTAGCATTACTGTGTTCAGTCAGAATACTATTTTTCCAAAGTCATATAAGTTAGTTATTTTTTCCCAACTCCTTTAGTGTATGTTAAGTGTTATTACCTACAAGTATAGATTCGTTTGTTGCTATTACATTTAATTTTGGATTTATCCTCTTTATTTTATTTGATTTTTTTTTTTGAGATAGGGTCTTGCTGTAGCCCAGGCTGTCCTGGAATTCACTATGTAGTCTCAGGGTGACCTTGAACTCACGGTGATCCTCCTACCTCTGCCTCCCGAGTGCTGGGATTAAAGCCATGTGTCACCATGCCCAGCTATCCTCTTTGTTTTTAATTATTACTATTTTCAAAGGATACATGAAATATTACTATAGTTCTAAGAGTTATATTATAAAAAGTGTTCTAGCTATGGGTGCATTCCACTATGAAGTCATTCCACCCCACCTCTGACTATAATCTACATATGTCTTTACTTTTCACAGGGATTTATCATAGCAGCATATGGTTGAGGTGTCGTGTTTTATTCAGTCTTAGCCCTTTGATTGAGGTGTTTATACTATTCACATTTTACATAAGTATTAATATGGTTGCCCACTACAAAAAAGTGTTCTAGATATAAATGTTCTAGACCTAGAAAAATGTCTCAGTGGTTAAAAGCTCTTGCCTGCAAACCCTGACAGCCTGGGTACCATGTAAAGCCAAATGCACAAAGTGGCACATACATCTGGATTTTGTTTACAGTGGCAAGACATCCTGGTGTGCTCTTTCTCTCCTTGCAAACAAATAAAAAAAATATTTTTAATAATAATAAGAAGAATGAGGGCCTAACTATCTACTTTAAAAGGTTTTCCAAAAAATAAAAATAAAATAAGCTGAGCATGGTGGTGCATGCCTTTAATCCCAGCACTCAGGAGGCAGAGGTAGGAGGATCACTGAATTCCAGTCCACTCTGAGACTATATAGGGAGTTAAAGGCGTGTGCCACCACTTCTGGATCTTTTACTATTTTTGATCTTTTCCCTGTAAATAACCAGTCTTATTAGTTTATGGTTTGTCTTATCCATATTTTTTTGTACAAATGAGCAGATGCCTATATATTTCCTTGTGTCCTCCTATTTGTTATGTGAGTGATGGTACACAACAAAGCTACTCTTTTTCATTTTGTTTTGTTCACATGGAAGCATATATTACAAATCATTCCATATAGGTTTATAGGGCTTGTGATGGTTTATATTGACTGTAGCCACTCACAAATAGTATGAAGATGCTAGAACCTCTGTATCTTTCTGTTACCAAGTATGTTGTTTTGTATATAGCTGCTAAACATCTAGGCCTCACAGTTATGTTCCTGGAAAAGAGAATATGAAAAAGCAGTTGTTAATAGTGACCACATTTAGTCTTTTTTGGCCTCAAATTTATAGTGATCCTCTGGCTGTGATTAAAGGTGTGTACCACCACACCCAGCTAATCTCCTTTCGTCAAAAGCTCTACTAGAAGTTCTCTAGTAGTCTTTTATTTAGGCCTGTTAGCCAGAACTGGGTCATATGTACATACAAAACCAGGTAGGCTTACAAACCAAGTATTTTGTTTTCCTGCCATCTATAGTAGTAGAAAGCAAGAGAAAAATGAAGGGGAGTAAGGATGGATGTGGTCTGCCAGCCCACCTCTTTTTGTCATTATTGTTTTGTTTGTTTGCAATGCTGGTGGTTGAGCCTAGGGCCTTAGTACATGCTGGGCAAGTTCTGTACTACTGAGTCATATCCCTAACCCCTTTGTTAACTCTTCTTCTTGATATAGGATTTCACTAAGTTGCCTAAGATATCCTTAAATTCACTCTATAGCCCAAGTAGACTTGTACTTGTTTGTGATCCTTGTGCCTCAGCCTCCAAATTAGCTGGGATTACATGCCTGTACCTGTAGGCCTGGTTTGGCTCACCTATTAAAGCCTGTCTCTTAGCAGAGTAAATGTCAGTCAGAGAACTGAACACTGTGTTAAGGGTCCTTTCAGGAGCTGCCAGGACAGTAATACTTGTAACAGTATTTGAAGACCTTCTCTTATGTGTTGTATTCAGCTTAGCAACATCTTTGCTGACAACAAGCACATAAAAAGCAGCTTGTCACCTTAACAAGTGTCTTTGTTAGGTTTTTTGTCCATTATAACTGACCAAAAAAAACTAACACAACTATAAGAAGTTAAAATGACCATTTATTACCACATATACTCACAAAGTTCAGCAGCAAATCAAATCACGCAGTTTGATCCAGAGTTCTGAGTAACTAACAGGACCAGATCCCTCCCAGTCTCTCAGCTCATGATCCCCTTTGTGATAGTTCTGCTCTCAGCCACATCCCTTCATATAGCAATACTTCTAGTCTTAGTCTCCTATACTCACAGCCTCAAATCCAGTGAGAAAATTGCTTATCTTTTCCAACTATTTGAACAGAAACCCTGGGCCCTACGCATTGATTTAAATTATCTGTATGCCTGGCCCCAAACCAGTTGCTTTGGTCAGAGAGATGGCATGTTCTTACTGGATTGAATTATAGGCTCAATCATCAGAAGGAATATGAGGGAATGGCTATCAGTAAACAAAGATAATAGATGTTAGATGATCAGTGTTCACTATAGTCCTCTGTATTTTTAGACCCTCCCTTCTCAGGGAAATGCTTAGAAGGCACCATTCACTTCAATTCTCCTTAGTTATTGGGTTTTAATTTTTTTCTTTTCCTCCTCCTCCCCCACCCACCCACCTGGGATTTAATTTTTTTTAAATCTGGGCTGGAAAGATGGCTTAGCAGTTAAGGCATTTGCCTGCAAAGCCAAAGGACCCAAGTTTGATTCCCCAGGACCCACATAAGCCAGATGCACAAGGTGGTGATGCATCTGGAGTTCATTTGCAGTGGCTGGATATCCTGATGTGCCCATTCTGTCTCTTTATCTGCCTCTCTTTCTCTCTCAAACAAATAAATAAAAATATTTTTTTAATCTAACATAAGCCAAGTCTTGAACATGCTAAAGACTGTAACCTCCTTAGAAGTATGACTACTCCGTGGTTCCTTCTATTCCTAGTAATATCCTCATGTACCTGAGGTAGTATAGTCTTGACTGGAAGGAAGTCTCTTGACTAATGAACCTACTAGTATGCATATTGAAATACATAGTACTACAGACTAAGGACCATGAGACCTACACTTAAGTTGCAGATATCTAGTTGGCAGTATTGTACCTGGCCAGGTATTATTTTCTGATATGTAAAATGGGGATAATTGGTAAATTAGTCTAATATTATTATTGTAAGAATATTAAGATAATATTTATAAAAATACTTTCAAATTAAAGCACTGTTCAAATGCAAGTTGACATATTCCTGGGTCTCATAACATTTCACAATACTTTTGTTTTATTTATTTTATTTATACACACTCTTTTTACCTAATTTAAATGGTACATATGAAAAAGAACATAAAAGAAATCAAATATTAAAAAACAAGTGGTGCTACTACTGTGTATGTTAGAAATATTTTCTGTGTGTGCACATGCATGTGTGTGTGTAGGCCAGAGGACAACTATGATTCTCATTCCTCAAGTACCACCCACCCATCCATCTTTTTTTGATATAGGGTCTCTCATTGGCCTGAGCTCTCCTATTAGGCTATATTGGATGGCCAGTGGGCTCCAAGGATCCTGCTGTCTCTAACCCCCTAGGAATGTGCCACTATGCCCAACTTTTTGGGGGAGGAGGGGTTACTTTTCGAGGTAGGGTCTCACTCTAGCCCAGGCTGACCTGGAATTCACTATGTAGCCTCAGAATGACCTCAAACTCACAATGATCCTCCTACCTCTGCCTCCCAAGTGCTGGGATTAAAAGTGTACACCACCATACCCAGCTTCCAACTTTTTTTTTGTTTTTGGTTTTGTTTTTGTTTTTCGAGGTAGAGTCTCACTCTGGCCCAGGCTAACCTGGAATTCACTATGTAGTCTCAGGGTGGCCTCAAACTCATGGTGATCCTCCTACTTCTGCCTCCCGAGTGCTAGGAATAAAGGCTTGTACCACCACGCCCAGCTTCAACTTTTGTTTAAACATGGGTTCTGAGTATCAAATTCAGGCTCTCATGCAAGCGCCTTACCAACTGAGCTATTGGCCCAGTCCAAGAAATATTTATCTTGACCTGCAGTAATTTTAACCTCTGCTTTGTCTTTGACTTATTTCTATTTTAATGTATTGATTGATCTTTGTTCCTTTCCTAGGTACCTCTTCAGAAGACTATCAAAAGTGCCATAGAAAAGTGTAAGAATTAAACACTTTAATGTTGTGCTTTTGAAAATGCTGTGTTGTAGACATCCATATGTTGCTGGGATGAACTTCCAAACCAGGCCCAGTTATGGAAGAAGGGATTTTATTCGAGGCTTACAGGTCCAGGGGAAGTTCCACAAGAGCAGAAGTTGGCCCCTTTTACAGGTCCAAGCAGAGAGAGAGAAGGGAACAAAAGCGCAACCACCAGCACCACAGGCAGGCACACTTCAGGAACCTGAGGCAGAACTCAGGTACTTAGCATATCTTAGGCTGAAATTCAGATCCGCCCCAATGACACCTCCAGCCAGGTAGCTGAAAATCCAAGAAGCTGTAATAAAACTCCTGAATGTATTGGAGGACATCCATTTAAGCCACCACACCCTGTAATTCTGAAAGTTATATGACAAGTATGATTTTCATTCCACAAACTCAAGTGAGCACCATTTATTCAGTGTTTCTTGAAGACCTATTATGTACCAGAAGTGTTCTGATTGCTGGAACATAGTAATGAATAAAACTGATTAAAAGCCAAATACCTGCCCAAAGTGACTTCACATTCCAGTGAGAAGATGTGGACAGTAAACAAATATGAAGTCATTTGTGCTGTGTGGTATGTTAGTGAGTGGTCTGGAGAACAGTAAAGCAGCATGGAGCCAGGGAATACTATTAGGGCAGAGGTTTGTGATTTTAAGTATGCTCAGGGAAGTTATCATGGAAAAGGTATCATTTGAGCAATTGTCTACATAAGGGAAGCTGGGAAAGAGCATCTGGGTGGGAAGGATAGCCAAAACAAGGCCTTGGGCAAAAAGCCCAGGCTTCTTGGATATATTCTGAAAATAGAACTAACAAGATCTGGGCTAGAGAGATTGCTTAGCAGTTGAGGCACTTGCCTGCAGAGCCTAATGACCTGAGTTCAGTTCCTCAGTACCTACATAAAGTAATATGCATAAAGTGGCACATGCTTCTGGAGTTCATATGTAAAGGCTAGAGGCCCTGGCATGCCCATTCTCTGTCTGTCTTCTATGTCTCTCTGTTTGCAAATTTATTAATTAATTAATTAAAATAGAGCCAGGTGTGGTGGTGCACATGTTTAATCCCAGCACTCAGGAGGCAGAGGTAGGAGGTTCGCCATGAGTTTGAGGCCACCCTGAGTCTACATTGTGAATTCCAGGTCAGCCTGGGCTAGAGTAAGACCCTACCTCGAAAAATAATAAATAAAAAAATCACTGTGTACTAGAGAATGCTTGAAAAACATTGGTAAAAAGTTACCCAAAAGTTCATTCAGAAGCAAGAAAGTACTATTTGGACAGTATCAGTTTAAAGGGAAATATGAAAGAAAAATGTTTTTGCTTACTTATTACAACTTTCCAATTATCTTAATAAAGGAATTTAGAAAATTCTCTTCTCACATTTGGTTTCCAATGTGTTCCTTGCTCAAATCTTGTTTGGCAGTCAAAGACTGAGCTTGATGCTCTCATGCTCCTCCTGTAGTAGCTACTGCTGTCCTACATGTTGAGACAGAGTCACGGGTGAGCTCACTAGTGGAAGTGCCAAGGAGAAAAGGATATTCACTGCCAAAATATTCTCTCTCGTATTTTACATCTTTACCACAAGAATCCCAGGAAATGGGAATGCTATTTTTTTAAATAAATGAAGTAAATAAAACTCAAGATAGGTTAAGTAGCCTTCTCAAAGTCCCTCAAGGGCAACAAGGCTAAGTTTAAACTCCAGCCTGTGTGACTCTAAACAGTCTTCTTCTCTGTACATATTGTCTCATGATGATTAAGTGTGTAAGCATATTACCACTTATTAAGTTGATGAATATGATGAATTTTTCAAGCCAGATTTTTTTCCTATGGAATGATTGAGTGTACTTTCTTTAAGTATAATTTGAGGATTCTTGAAAGTAACTGAAAGATAAGAAAATAACCCTAATTTGTTTTTATTATAGAGTGAAGACATTAGCAGACCAAAATATTTCTCCAAAACTAAAGTGTACTTCAGATTCAGCATTAGGTAATCAGTAATTACACTAATTGCTTTCCTCATTATGAATTTATTTGTGCTGCAGTTTTAGATGCGCTAACAAACTAGGCACTCCAGGATGTGCTTTAGCTCACTTTTATGTATTTTTCTACTAGCTAGCTTCCCCCTTCCTTCCTTCCTTTCTTTTGCTTGCTTACATTCTTCTCTCTTGCTTTCTTTTTCTTTCTTTCTTTTGCTCATGTGTGTGTGTGCATGTGCATATGGAATGTAGTGTGTATAATGTAATCATGTGTGTATGCATATGGAACATAGTGTATATAATGTAATGTGGGGTGTGTGCATATGAAATGTAGTGTGTAATGTAGTGTGGTATGTGTATATGTGTGGGCATATGGAATATAGTGTGGTGGGGGGGGGTGTATGCATGTGTATGTGCCATTGCAGGGCCCCATACCCTCACATGCAGAGGGGTTGGGTCACTTGCAAGCAGAATGTAAGGTGTCCCACTCCATTGTTCTTCCACCTGGTCTTGCTTGGAGCCGGAGTCTTCATGATTCTTGTGTCTCTCTCCCTCTGCTCCCAGGCAGGACTGGGGTTACAGGTATGCGTGGCTACACCCAACTGTTTTGAACTCTCAAGGCCTTGTGCTGGCACAAGAAGCTACTTAACAGCTGAGCCATCTTTCCAGCACAGCACCCTCCTTCTATTTTGGTGGGGGGATTGTATTTATGAAAGAAAGCTTTGGGGAATTAGAAAGTAGGACTTAGCCTGGTGTGGTGGCCCAAAGTTTTATTCCCAGTACTCAGGAGACTGAGGTAGGAGGATCTTTGTGATTTCAAAGTTAGCCTGGGCTACAGAATGAGTTCCTGGTCAACCTAGGCTACACTGAGATCCTGCCTCAAGAAAAGCCAACTCTCTCATCCAAAACAGAGAGAGAGAGAGAAAGTGGGTCTTGATTATCCCTACAGCACCCATTATTTACTCATTTGTCGACACTCACTGGGTATGTACTTGTACTAGGTATGTTACATATACCAGCGGGAAGTGACACATTTCCCTGCCATTACAGGCTTTAGAAGTATGAGAGGACAAGAAGTAAACAGATATTGGGGTTATATATAACTGAAAAATAATAAAATAATGTGACCAACAAAATATGTTGCATTGTTGGCACTACATTTAGTTTATTATTAGAATAAGCTTACCAAGACATTTACATGCTTATTGACCTCTTCTATATATCAGATTTGTATTTTATTTCTTGCAATAAGTTTTATAACATCTACATGGGAACAAACTTGAATAATTACTTCTTCAAGCAATAATTGATAGTTTTAAATGTTTATATCTTTTTAAAAATATTTTTATTTACTTACAAGCAGAGAGGCAGAGAATGGGTACTCCAGGACCTCTATCTGCTACAAACAGACTCTAGATACATGTGCCACTTTGTACTCTGGCCCTACATGGGAACTGGGAAATTGAACTCAAGTCATTAGATTTTGCAGGCAAGTTCTTTAACCACTGGGCAATCTCTCCAGCCTGGTATTAAATGTTTATATGAAATAAAAAATATATACTTGGACTGGAGAGATGGCTTAGTGGTTAAGGTGCTTGCCTGCAAAGCCAAGGACCCAGGTTCAATTCCCCAGAACCCACATAAGCCAGATGCACAAGGTGGTATATGTGTCTGGAGTTCATTTTCAATGGCTGGAGGCTCTGGTACGCCCATTCTCTCTCTCTCTATCTCTCCCTCTCTCCCTCTCTCTCTCTTTCTGTGTGGATAGATAGATAGATAGATAGATAGATAGATAGATAGATAGATAGATAGAATTTGTACAATCATCATTTTAAGAAGTTGTTTTAGTGAGCAATTACTAGATGCTAGGCATTATGTTAATTCATTAGAAAGTGAATTAAGGGGGGGAGGGTATTACCATGGGATATTTTTTATAATCATGGAAGTTGTTAATAAAAATTTGAAAAAAAAAGCCGGGCGTGGTGGCGCATGCCTTTAATCCCAGCACTCAGGAGGCAGAAGTAGGAAGATAACCCTGAGTTCAAGGCCACCCTGAGACTACATAGTGAATTCCAGGTCAGCCTGGGCCAGAGTGAGACTCTACCTTGAAAAACCAAGAAAAAAATTTTGAAAAATAAATATAAATAAAATGAATTAAGATAATTCCATTCTAAACAAAATTTTTCTAATGATTAAAACTAACCCTATACAAGCACAGACCCTTGCAAATATCTACTCTATAAGGTGAACATTAGAATACTTCATTTTTAGATGACAGAGTATTATTCACTAAAGGAATTTTGTAAGAGAAGGGAAGGCTGGGGATACAGCTTAGTGTTAAATGCTTTCCTCACATGCACAAAGTCCTGGGTTCTATCCTCAGCACCAAAAGGAAAAGAAAAAACAAGGTGGAGGGGTGCAAGTGATAAAAGTACAAAAAGAAATCCTGGTAAAATCAAAACTTTTGTTTTGGGCCATGCATGGTGGCATAAGTGATGGTATATGCCTTTAATCCCAGCACTCAGGAGGCAGGCTGAGGTAGGAGGATCACTGTCAGTTTGAGGCCAGCCTCAGACTACATAGTAAATTTCAGGTCAGCCTGGGCTAGAGTGAGACCCTACCTTGGGGAAAAAAAAAAAAAGTTTTGTTCTGGGGTGGAAAATATTATTTTTAAAGCATGGTAGTAGGGCAAAGTAGTGATTCTCACTACATAGGAGATGATGACCTTGAACTTCAGATCTGCTTGCCTCACCTTTTTGAGGTTTGGGACTATAGGCATGCATCACTGTAGTGGTTTGATTCAGGTGTCCCCCATAAACTTAGGTTTCGGAATGCTAGGTCCTCAGCTGATGGCAATTTGGGAATTAAATCCTCCTGGAGGCCATGTATTGTTGGGGGTGGGCTTATGGGTTATAGCCAGCTTTCTCATGCCAGTGTTTGGCACACTCTCCTGTTGCTGCTGTCCATCTGATGTTAGCCAGGAGGTGATGTCCACCCTCTGCTCATGCCATTGTTTTCCCCTGCTATCATAGAGCTTCCCCTCAAGTCTGTAAGCCAAAATAAACCTTTTATCCCACAAGATGCTCTTGGTCAGGTGTTTTCTTCCAGCAAAGCGAACCTGACTGCAACAACCACCATGCCTGGCTTAAGTGGTGTGGGAGATGGAACCCAAGATCTCATGCATGCTAGGCAAGTGCTCCACCAACGGAGCTACATCCCCAGCCCTGCTTTTGAATTCTTTTATGTGTTGCTTAACTTGAAATGTAAAATTAAATAAATTACATCTTCTTAGAGGTAATTTTTTGTGGGGGGGGGGACTGAGATGGAGTTTTGCTGTAGCCCAGGCTGACCTATTCACTATGTAGTCTCTGTGGCCTCGAATTCACAGCAATCCTCCTACGCCTGCCTTCTGAGTTCTGGGATTAAAAGCATGTGCCACCATGCCCTGCTTAGGGAGTAACTTTTTAATCATTACTTAAAAATAATAAACCCCAACTGTATTCTGTTTATTTACTAGGCTCTGTGTATGATTAGTGTTAAGAAATCAAAGAGTAGTTATATTCCTAATCTTATAGATTCAAGAGTACAATCACAGAAACAAACAGGAAATTACTGTAAGGTAGTACCTGCTAGAACTGCTTTGCCATCTAATCTGTTCTTCTGTTAGCCATAAAATCTGAAAATTCTTTGAAGCTAATTCCTAGATTCTTGTCTCTTTAATATGTCACCTGATATGCATGTATAGGTGACCTGTAATATACAAAGTTTCTAATCACTCTCTCAGACACTTCTCTGAGGTTAAGAAACTTTACACAGCTGTCTTCTGAATATCTTCTCTTAAACATCTCGAAGCACCTTAACCATTCATGAATTCAGTGTATTCAACACATACTTATTAAGCATCTGCAATGTGACACAAACTATTGTCACTACTAGGAAACTTCTCCTAACAAAGCTGTTATTGTGGTAAAAAAAAAAAAAAAGATAATAAAAATATAGATATTTCTAAGGATATTTTCTCTTCATTGATTCAAGTCATATTATTCACCATATATTGACTTTTCTTCCTTTTACAAAGATACAATCATTAAAATTGGAAGTTTTAGGGGCTGGAGAAATGGCTCAGCTGTTTAGGCACTTGCTTGTAAAACCTAAAGGCCCAGGTTCAGTTCCCCAATACCCATGTAAAGCCAGATGTACACAGTGGTATATGCATCTGGAGTTTATTTGTAGTGGAAGGAGGCCCTGGAGTGCCCCCTTCTCTCTCTCCCCCCCCCCTCATTTCTCTCAGTCTATTTCTCTCCCTCTCTCTGCTTGAAAATAAATAAAAATATTTTATTATAGATTGGAAGTTTTGTTTTTAATTTGAATTCTTTGTCCTCAGTACTTATAATTAACAACAGGTTAAATAATTCAGGTATTAAACTATATTTTCATTTATAGGTAATGCAGCTTATAAGACTATACTTACAGAGAAAACGTGCTCTCCAACCACCAAAAGCACAAAGAAAAAAGCAAGTATTGAAGCATAATAACTACAGATCATGTCTTTATTAACAAAATAAATAGTTTTAAGTAACATTTTATAGGAATTATTTTCCATTTACTTAATGCAATATTTTAAAGTATTTTTGGAATATAACAATTAGATTATTCAACTTTGCAAAGTCTTATACAGCATGTACAAGAATATAGTCTAATAAAATAGAATTAAATGTATTTAACATCCTTTCCAATTTTCCTTTAAATGGCTGGATATCTATTAGTTATTAACATAAAATAAGAAAGCCAAGCATGGTGGTGCATGCCTTTAATCCCAGCACTCAGGAAGCAGAGGTAGGAGGTTCAAGGTCAGCCTTAAGTAGAGTGAGACCCTACTTCAAAAAACAAACAAAAAAAAAAAAAAACCAGAAACCAGAAGAGTATTACATGCTTGATTACAGTGGGTTAGGTTTGAAATCTGAAGATCTCTGGGGAAGAATTTGGACTTTGAATGGCTTTTTGTTAATGAACTCTTTTCTTTTTATCATTCCCATCAGGTGACTTGTTTTGTTTTGTTTTGTTGTTTGGCACTTCCTGTTTTACAGTTGAGAAAACTAAGGCTTAGATTTTCACCACTATTTTTTACTGTCTTGTAGCAGATCTTGATCTAAAACCTATATTCTCCCCATTACGCTATACTTGTCATTGTATGGATTAAGAAATAAATTGAAGGGCTGCAGAGAAGGCTTAATGGTTAAGGTGTTTGCCTACAAAGCCAAAGGACCTAGGTTCTATTTCCCAAGACCCATGTAAGCCAGATGCATAAGGTGGCACACACATCTGGAGTTCATTTGCAGTGGCTGGAGGCCCTGGCATGCCCATTCTCTATCTGTCCCTCTCTCTGCTTCTTTCTCTCTGTCAAATAAAAGAAAGAAAGAAAGAAAAAAAATATATATATATATATAGTTTGTTTTGTTTTGTTTTATTTTTCTGAGGAAGGGTCTCACTCTAGCTCAGGCTGACCTGGAATTCACTATGTAGTCTCAGGGTGGCCTAGAACTCATGGTGATCCTCCTACCTCTGCCTCCTGAGTGCTGGGATTAAAGGTGTGCACCACCACACCCAGCTGAAATAAAATACTTTAAAATAAATAAATTGAAAAGGGGCAGAAGTTTAGCACAGAGGTCTATTAATAAGGTCTTACAAAGGTTGTTGGTAAGAGATTTTTTTGGGGGGGAGGTTCGAGGTAGGGTCTCACTCTAGCCCAAGCTGACCTGGAATTCGCTAAGGAGTCTCAGGGTGGCGTCGAACTCATGGCAATCCTCCTACCTCTGTCTCCCAAGTGCTGGGATTAAAGGCGTGCGCCACCACGCCCGGCTCAGAGATTTTTGGTGGTTTTTTGATGAGGGTATTGTATTGGAGAGATGGAGAGTCATATGTACATTGATGATAATTTTGCCTGTAGAGTTGATAGATTGTTATGGAGCAAAGTGGGAAGTGTTAAGAAAGACTTCTAAACTTCTGTCCTGTGCAGTTTTTATTGATATTAGTTGCTGTTTGATGTACTAGGGAAGACAGGAGGTCTAAAGATACATGATGGAAATGTTGAAAGGGACATGCGCTATAAATCTGCAGATTAGAAAAATACATGAGGAACACATGATTATGGTCATTTTTAAAGTTATGGAAATGTATAAAATCACCTGAGAAAGAGTATCTACAGAATATGGAAGGGAAGAAATCCAGGGCCGATCCTTGAAAATGCTATCATCACAAAGAGAAGAAAGTGACCAGAGAGAAAATAGAAGATAAACAAAATGCAGTACCATAGAAATCAAACACGGAGATCACTTCTTGCCCTAAAATGGGAATGGTCAACAATGTTGAATGTTGCATAGAAGTCCTATATAGAGAATTTTTTTTTTTTTTTTGGCTTTTGAAAGTAGGGTCTTGGTCTAGCACAGGCTCACCTGGAATCCACTTTGTAGTCCCAGCGTGGCTTCAAACTCAGGGTGATCAAACTCGGAGTGCTGGGATTAAAGGCATGTGCCACCATGCCCAGCTAAGATTTTTTTTTTTAAGGTAGGGTCTCACTCTAGCCCAGACTGACCTGGAATTCACTTGGTAGTCTCAGACTGACCTTGGACTCATGGCAGTCCTCCTATATAATCATAAATTGCAGGAATTTATTTCTGGCCCAGCATATCAAAATCTTGGAAATTGCAGCTGTCCTAACAAGTAAAAAGCTAGACAAACTGAAAAATCATCAACTCTGTCAGAAAAGGGAGGTCTCAGGGCTCACTGCTGCACTGAACAGACAGAAAAATGCAAAGAATAACAGATCACCAGAATGGAAACTCACAAGCAAGAACCACTGCAAGAACAAGAAAACTTAAACTATTTATAAGTTTCTGGAGGATCTATGCAGACTGATCTGAGAGGTAAAAGCTTTGGAGCTTTGGGTAGACCCAAATAAGCCCTCCAACTCTTCTGTACATTTTTTTGTTTTGTTTTGTTTTTCGAGGTAGGGTCTCACTCTAGCTCAGACTGACCTGGAATTCACTATGTAGTCTCAAGGTGGCCTCGAACTCTCTGCGATCCTCCTACCTTTGCCTCCCAAGTACTGGAATTAAAGGAGTGCGCCACCATGCCCGGCTTTCTTCTGTACATTTTATCTCCTGTTTTTCTCGGTGAATTATTAGAATGAAATCACTGATGCTATGGTGGAGGAGAAAAAAAAAAAAGGAGCCATTTAAAAATAGGTTAGTGCTCTCTGTCTTTATCAAGGCCTCCTCTCAGAAGAAAGTATTTCTCAGAGTCAAATTTGCTTAGGCCTTAGCCAGAGCCTAGCCTACCTAAGAGATGGGAAATAGCCAACTTCAGCCCCCCTCTAGCCATAGTATCCACTTAAATAATTGAGAAGCACTGGTGATACTTGGTTTTCTTTAGGGCACAAAATGTTCTATAATTTGGTCATGGTAATAGTTGCACAAATATTTATAAATATTTTTAAAGTACTTAATTTTATGGTATATGAATTGTAACTCAGTAAATCTACGCAAATTAAGAAAAGTGAACTAATGCTTAACAGCTTTAGAGAAATATCCAAGCCCAGATGGATGGTCCACAAGTGAATTCAACCAAAACTTATGGAAGAAATCATACTAATTCTCTACAGTCTTTTCCAGAAGACTGAAAGAAAAGCCATATTTCCCATCTCATCCTATGAGGTCAGCATGTGGTCAACTAGACAAAAATGTTACAAGAAAGGAAAACTACAAGCCAACCTTTTTATGAAACCACATCCAAAATTCTCTAGCAAAATATTGGCTAATTGGATAACATATGCAAAAAAATTATACACCACAACCAAGTAAGATTTATCCTACACATATAAAGGTGGCTCATCATTTAAAAATCAGTTAATGCAATTTATCACATAAAGAGGCAAATTACAGAAAGTCACATGATCAATTGATGTAGAAAAGGCATTTGATGAAACACACCTATCAATGAAACTGTCAGCAAATTAGAAGCACAGAGGAACTCCCATAAATGGATGATGATGTATTAAAAAAGAAGAAGAAGAGGAGCTGATAGACTGGTAAGAAACTTGAAGCTTTCCCACTGATATTAGCAGCAAGGCAAGGATGTTTATAGGGACTGGGAAGATGGCTCAGTTAGTAAAGTGCTTGTCTCATAATCAAGAGACCTGAGTTCATCCCCAGAACCCATGTAAAAGCTGGGTATGGTGACAAACATCTGCAATCCCAACATTAGGGATGTAGAAACTAGAAAATCTCTGGAGCTCACTGGCCAGCCACTGTGGCCTAATTGATAAGCTGCAAGCCAATGAAAAACCCTGCCCACGTCTACGGCCATACCACCCTCAACACACCCAAGGTTGTCTGATCTCAGAGAAACCCTAAGAGGAGGTGGGCTGAATTCCTGAAGGTAATGCTCAATGTAGTCCTCTGGCCTCCACACATACATGCACACACGTGTACCCAATATACATATGCACTGCACACACATAAAAAGAGTTACATATTCTCAAGGAAGATTGAAAAAGAAAAAAATTTTTCTTGGTTTTTCGAGGTAGGGTCTCACTCTGGCCCAGGCTAACCTGGAATTCACTATGTAGTCTCAGAGTAGCCTTGAACTCATAGTGATCCTCCTACCTCTGCCTCCCAAGTGCTGGGATTAAAGGCATGTGCCACCATGCCCGGTTTAAGAAGATTGAAAATTTAAGCAACTGACAAAAACCCTTCAAGTTAACAGGATACATAGTTATTAATTAAATTACAAAAATCATCCACATTTTTCTATTTAGCAATGATCAACTGCAATTTGAAGTTGAAAGCACACATGATTTATGTTTGCAGCCTAAAAATGAAATACATCAGTGTAAGTCTGCCAAAAATAGCTACAAGATCTATATGAAGGGAACTATAAAACTCTAAAGAAAGTATTAAAGAAGAACCAGGTAAATGGAGAGGTAGTCTGTGATTATGGATAAGAAGACTATATTGTTAAAGTCTTAGTTTTAATCTTAGTTTTTCCCAGCTTGATCTACAGATTCAGTGTAATTTCAATCAAAATCTCAGCAAGTTACTTGTATATATTGAAAATACTATTTAGATATTATGTGGAAAATAGAATGAGAATAACTAAATTATTAAGTTATAAGTAAAGAAGAACAAGATCAGAGAACTGACATACCAGACTTCAAGACTGACTATAGAGCTGGGCATTGTGGCATGTGCCTATATTCCAAACACTTGGGAAGCTGAGGGCACAGATCACAAGTTTAAGACCAGCCTAAGCTACATAGCAAGTTCTAGCCCAGTCTGAGCTGTATAGTAAAACCCTGTCACAAAAACTGATTTACTGGGCTGGAGAGATGGCTTAGCGGTTAAGGCATTTGCCTACAAAGACAAAGGACCCAGGTTCAACTCCCTAGAACCCATGTAAGCCAGATGCACAAGGAGGCACATGCATCTGGAGTTCATTTGCAGTGGCTGGAGGCCCTGACATGCCCATTCTCTATCTACCTCTTTCTTGCTCCTTCTTCCTCACTCTCTTTCTCAAATAAAAAAATGAAAACATATTTTAAAAACTGATTTACTATAAAGCTACAATAATCATGATAGTATGGACTTAGTAAAAGAATAAACAAGTAGGGCTGAAGAGATGGCTTACCGGTTAAGGTGCTTGCCTGCAAAGCCTAAGGCCCCAGGTTTGAGTCTCCAGTACCCATGTAAGGCAGATACACAAGGTGACGCATGCATCTGGAGTTCATTTGCAGTGGCTAGAGGCCCTGGTACCCCCATTCTCTCCTCTCTCTCTCTTCCTTTCTCTCTCAAATAAATAATATTTAAAAAAGAATAAACAAGTAAATCAATAGAACAGAACAGAGAAATAGACCTAATTAAGTATAGTCAACTGATAATTGACAAAGGAGTTAAGGTGTTATAATAAAGTAGTTTTGTCTACAAATGGTACTGGATTAATTGTATATCCACATTTTAAAAATTCACTTTGACACATATGTTACAAGCTGTATAATAATTAACTCAAAATGGAACATACAGAAGCTGGAGAGATGGCTCAGCATTTAAGCTACTTGCCTGTAATGCCTAACTACCCAGGTTTGATTCCCCGATACCCACATAAAGCCAGATACACAAAGCAGTACATGCATCTGGAGTTTGTTTCAGTGGCTGGAGACCCTGGCACACTCATTCTTTGTCTGTGTGTGTATGTCTCCTTGCAAATAAATAAATATCTTTAAAATGTGGAACATACACCTGTATGTAAAATGCAAAATTATAGAACTTCTAGAAGATAACTGTTACAGTTACTGTCGCATTGCTCAGACAATATACTTGACCAGAAGCAGCCAATGGGAGGAAAGGGTTCATTTCAGCCTACAGTTTCAAGGGGAAGTTTCATGGTGGTGGAGAAAGCGTGTCAGAGCAGAGGATGGGCATGACATCTTGTCACAGCAGCTGGGAGGGAGCAGCAAGAGTAAGATAGCACTGGCTAAGGGAACTTGAGCTATTAACACCCCAACACCTGCCCCAAGTGATACACATCCTTCAGCAAGGTTCCACCTCCAAAGGTGCCGCCAGCTGGGGTTGGGTATGAGGCTTGATCACAAACACAAGAAACTGTGGGGAGCATCTCATATTCAGACCACCATGATGGCACAGAAGACAATCTTGGTGACCTTGGGATGTGGTGATGAGTTTTTGGGTACAACACTACACCACCAAAGTCATAATATATGAATGAAACACTTAATAATTATACTTTATTAGAAGCAAAACTTGCCAGGCATGGTGGTGCACGCCTTTAATCCCAGCACTCTGGAGCCAGAGGTAGGAGGATCGCCATGTGTTCAAGGCCACCCTGAGACTACATAGTGAATTCCAGCTAGAGTGAGACCCTACCTCAAAAAAAAAAAAAAAGAGCCAGGCGTGGTGGCGCACACCTTTAATCCCAGCACTTGGGAGGCAGAGGTAAGTGGATCACCTCGAATTCGAGGCCACCCTGAGATTACATAATGAATTCCAGGTCAGTTTGGGTTAGAGTGAGACCCTACCTCGAAAAATGAAAAAAAAAAAAAAGAAAAGAAAAGAAAAGAAAGAAAGAAAGCAAAACTTTTGGATCTATGAAAGGCAATGGCAAGAGAATAGAAGACAAGCCTCATACTAGGGGACATTATTTGCAAAAGGTACATCTGATGGTGGGCTATCATCCAAAAGGTACGAAGAACTTTTAAAACTCAACAATATGAAGATGAACTAATAGACAAAAGGCCTGACTAGATATTTAACTAAATTTATACAAATGGCACTATATGTATTAAGAGTTGTTCAATATTACATGCCATTTGGGAACAGCAAATTAAAACCTATATTCGAATGGCTCAAATCTAAAACACTGACAATGCCAACTACTGCTATTGAGGATGTAAAGAAATAGGAATTCTCATTTATTAATGGGGGTGGGTACAAAATAGTATGGCCACATTGGAAGATAGTTTCATGATTTTTTTAAAAATTGTTTTTATTAATTGAGAGACAGACAGACAGTGAGAAAGAGACAGACATGGGAGTGGTGGTGCATGCCTTTAATCCCAGCACTCAGGAGGCAGAGGTTAGGAGGATCACTGTGAATTCAAGACCACCCTGAGACTGTCAGTGAATTCCAGGTCAGCCTGGGCTAGAGTGAGACCCTACCTCAAAAAAAAAAAAAAAAACTGAAAAGAAGAAAGACAGAGAAAAGAAGGAAAGAAGGAAGCAGAGAGAGAATATGGCTGCATCAGGGCCTCTTGCCACTGCCAAGCAAACTCCAGATGCATGCACCACTTTGTGCATCTGACTTTATGTGGGTACTGGGAAATAAAAATATGCATTCTCACACAAACTTGTACATAAGTGTACACAGCAGCATTATTTATAATAGCTGAAAGTAAAAATCCAGATGCCTATCAAATGAACAAAAATGAAATGTAACAAAGCTGTGCAATAAATATTACATAGCAGTAAAAACAAGTGAAGCATTGCTACACATGTAAGTAGGAATGAACTTTGATAATGTTGTTATATCACAGAAACAAGTCACAAAAGACGTGTAGTACTTTGAAATGTATGTTCTCCCATACTCAGGTGTTCTATTAAGCTTCTAACTTGGGTCTCCAGCCTCCGGACTATAGGAGGTGTCACTGAGGGTGAATCCTGGGGTCCAGCTCAAAAATGTGTTTGGGGCGTATCTGATTACAGACCAAAAGTGTGGAGAGCTGTGTGAGCTCTGGAAGGGTTCCAGATGCTGCCTTTTGGTATGTGCTGGCTGGGGGGTGATTTCGCTTAGCTTGGATCTGTGCAAGGAAGCCAAGTGCTTCTGCCCTTGATGGAACTTCCCCTGGAGTTGTAAATCCCTTCCTCCCATACACTGGGTTTGGTTGGATGATCATTCCAGCATTGTGGAGCTGACTACAACCTGTAATACATAATTCCATTTATATGAAATATGCAGGATATATTTATAACATCATCAGATTAATTGTTACTTAGGCCTAGTGGTAGTGGAGTGAGGATTAATAGCTAATACTATGAGGCTTCCACCTGCACAAAATTAGACCATTAACACTCTATCATGGGTTGGGGAGGGGCTCGCGAGGCCTCACCTCCCTAAGGAGCTATGGGCAGTTAATGGTTGCTGGGAAAGGAAGAGTCATTTTCTTCAGTAGTGTGGCCACTGCTCATGCAAGTAACCCTAAGCTCCGTGGGTTACACATACAAAAAAAAAAAAAAGATGTAGAAGGGGGAATAGTTTGAAAGAGGAAGGGAGGTGAAGAAGAGAACATGGTGGGGGATTGTTTTTTTTTTTTTTTTTTTATGGTGCTAGGGATGGAACCCAGGTCCTTAAGCAGACTAGGCAAACACTATAACTGACTTGCATTTCCAGCCTTAGAACACATTATTTTTTTCCTAGAAAACCATTTTTCTTTAAATATTTTTTTCAAGCTGAGGAATAATAGAACATCTTAAAAGTACTAGAAATATTTTATAACACTGTCAATTGTACTTCATATTTATTCATTTGTTTCAGCCTGAAAAAGATTCTGAAGATAGAGATCCAAGTGTCCGAAAAAAGTTAGACTCTAATCACATAAACATCAAGGTTACATCATCCCTCCATAGGTTGACGCTTGAAAACAGTTTAGGAACATCAGTGAGCCACACTGTGCAGCCTCAGCTCCCAGAACCTGTGTTGGTTAGTACTACTCTTTTTTAATGTTATTTTTATTTAATTTATTAACAAGAGAAAAAATGTGCATGCCAGAGCTTCTAGCCACTGCAAACAAACTCCAGACTCATGTTGACATGGGTACTCGGGAATTGAATCCAGGTCGCTAGATTTTGCAGGCCTTAACCACTAAGTCATCTCTCCAGTCATTCCCAGAAAGGCTGGAAAAAGAAAATACACTGACCAAGAAGATTTAGAAATGCATAGTTTCTTAACAAATCTAGGGAATATATAGTGACGCTAAATATAGCTATATGCAAGCTGGTGTTCTAAACAATGAGCTGACAGTTGACAATCGTGTCAGTGGAGCCACTGGAAGCAGATATTGAAACATAATTAAGACTTAAGGGCTAAGGGATACCTCGGTTGGTAAAGTGCTTGTTGTACAGATGAGGACTTGAGTTCAGATTCCCAGTACCCGAGGACAAGTCGGGCACCTATACTCCCAGTTCTGAGGAGGTGGAGACAGAAGGATCCACAGGGCTTTCTGGCTAGCTTATCTAGCTGAGTTACTGAGCTCCAGGTTCAGTGAGAGACTGTCTCAAAACAATAAGGTGAGAGCACAACTGAGGAAGACATCCTTTGGCCTTTCCATGCATGCTCACACATGTAAATGCTCACCTGCACACACATGTGCTTATGCATACACATACATGAAGAAATGGGGAGATACTTCAAGTGCCTTATTGAATGGGTGACACTTGAGAAAGGAAATCCAGGAGGAAATAGGATTGGACAGTGAACCTCCATCCTCAATGCAAATCTGACAAAAGCGTTCCAATGAGGAGTTCTAGAGCAAAGATTATGCATGATCAAAGTCTGTGCTGTGCTGTGCTGTGCTGTGCTGTGCTGTTGTGCCCAGGCCTTGGCTGGAGGCTGTCTGACAAGATGGTGGTCTCAGCTGTAAGACGAAGCAGATCCTGAAGATGTTGCTGAACTGGAGGCACCAGTTAACCACACCTCTTGCAGGGTGACAGCAGGTTCTTGGTCCAAGGAAATCAGAGCAGAGCCCCTCAGAGGCTGCCTCAGTGATCATCATAGTTCCCATTAAGTATCTCCTGCTCTCCAGATACCATAGGTTTTCTTTACATAAAATCCTTGCTCATAGCTGGGCGTGGTGGCGCACGCCTTTAATCCCAGCACTCGGGAGGCAGAGATAGGAGGATCGCCATGAGTTCGAGGCCACCCTGAGACTCCATAGTGAATTCCAGGTCAGCCTGAGCTAGAGTGAGACCCTACCTCGAAAAAAAAAAAAAAATCTTTGCTCACCAGCCGCTATAAGTAGAGTAATTCTCATTGCTGAGGATGAGGATTAAGAGATTATATAGCTACTAAAAGAAGATATTATGTAGCTAATAAATTAGAGCTGAAGTACTGGTAAATGTAATTAGAGATTTTTTTTCTTTTTCTGAGGTAGGCCCTCCCTCTAGGACAGGATGACCTGGAATTCACTAGGTAGTCCCAGGCTGTCCTCAAACTCACAGCGATCCTCCTACCTCTACCTGTCAAGTGCTGAGATTAAAAGCATGCACCACCATGCCCAGCTTCATACATTTTTCAATAAAAATTATCTTGAAGCCGTGTGTGGAGGCACATGCCTTTAATCCCAACACTCAGGATGCAGAGATAGGAGGATCATGTGAGTTCAAGGCCACCTTGAGACTACATAGTTAATTCCAGGTCAGCCTGGGCTAGAGTGAGACCCTACCTCAAAAAAAAAAAAATTACCTTGGGCTATAGAGATAGCTCAGTGGATAAAGGCACTTGTTTGCAAAGCCTAACAGCCTTAGTTTGATTCCCCAGTACCCACAAAGTACACAAAGTGGCACATGCATCTGGAGTTCATTTGCAACACTAGGAGGCCCTGGTGCCTCCGTTCTCATTCATTGATTCTCTCTCTCTCTCCCCTTACAAATAAAGAGATAAAAATATTAAAGTTATTCTTGGTCTGGGAAGATTACTCAATGGTTAAAGGTATTTGTTTGCAAAGCCTGCTAACCTGGGTTCAGTTCCCCAGGACCCACATAAAAGCCAGATACACAAAGTGGCACATGCATCTGGAGTTCATTTGCAGCAGCAGGAGGCCCTGACATGCTTGCTCTCTCTCGCTCTTTCTCTCCCCCCGCCCACTAATAATCTTGAAAAGAAAAAATTAAAATTAGATGATGGAGAGATGGCTTAGTGGTTAAGCACTTGCCTGTGAAGCCTAAGGACCCCGGTTCGAGGCTGGATTCCCCAGGATCCACGTTAGCCAGATGCACAAGGGGGCGCATGCATCTGGAGTTCGTTTGCAGTGGCTGGAAGCCCTGGTGCGCCCATTCTCTCTCTCTGCCTCCTTCTCTCTGTCTGTCTCTCTCAAATAAATAAATAAAAATAAACAACAAAAAAATTTAAAAAATTTTTAATGATCTATCCTAATTACTTTATTCCAACTAATTTGAAAGACTGTAAACCAGAAGAAGAGCCAGGAGTGGTGGCACATGCCTTTAATCCCAGCACTTGAGAGGCTAGAGTCATTGCCTCAAATCTGTCACCCCACACTGCCAAAAAGAAAAACCTGAGGGAAAACTCAGTGAAAGGAAAGAAAAGAAAAATCAGAGTAAATCTAACACAAACCTTCCTGTGGTTTTCAAGTGTTTTATATATGTGTGTGTGTGTTATATGCATGTATGTATGTTTGTGTGTGAGTGCAGGTGCACACATGTGATGTGGAGGCCAGAGGCCCATGCTAGATATCTTCCTCAATCAGTTTTTCACCTTGTTTTTGGAGACAGGTTTTTTTTAAATCCATTTTGAGAGAGAACGTGAGAGAAATAGTGGGTGTGCCAGATCATCCAGCCACTGAAAACAAACTCCAGATGCATGTGCCACCGTGTGCATCTGGCTTATGTGGGTAATGGGGAATTGAGCCTGGGTTCTTAGGCTTCACAGGCAAGCACCTTAACCATTAAGCCATCTCTCTAGGCTGAGACAGGGTTTTTCACTGAACACCTAGAGCTCACCATTTTGGCTAGATTAGCCAGACAACAAGCCTCTTGTTTCCACCTCCCCAGCTCAGCACCACCATACTTGGCTTTTTCAGGGGGACTGGGTATCAAATTCCAGTCTTCATGCTTGTGCAGCAAGCACTTTACCAACTGAGTCATCGCTCTAGTCCCAGATTTTTGAGTTTTATCTCTTAAGTTTGTGTCCTAGACCCAAATGGCATCAAAAAGAGAGATTTATCAGAAAGACATGATTGCTTTATGAGAAGGCAGATTGCTGATTGCTGAGATGGCTTTGCAGTTAAGGCTATTAGCCAAAGGACTGAGGTTTGATTCTCTAGTATCCATGTTAGCCAGATGCACAAGGTGGTGCATGTGTCTGGACTTCATTTGCAGTGGCTAGAGGCCCTGGTGCACCCATTCTCTCTCTCCCTCGCTCTCTCTCTCTCTCTAATTTTAAAAATATTAAATATTTTAAAAATCTACCCATTTCTGTCTCTGCCTGTCTGTCACTGTGTACTCTGCTTTTTCTAGCCTTCGCCCACCTGTACTTTCTCTCTTAGTGTCAAGCTGTCTTTCTCTGAATCCTATCTCTGTCTTGTCCATTCCACCTCTATGGCTGCTGCCTTCTATGTCTCTCAGTCTCTCTGCTCAGTTCCTCTTGTTCTTTCTCTCTTCTCCCTCTTCTCCATTGTCTTTCCTTTTTCTTGGAGTCTCTTAAGCGTCTTCCTCCTCCCCTCCTTCCCACTCTGTTATATTAGTCTTTTCCATTAAAAGTACAATAATATTCTAAGAAATAAATGAGTGTTGAAAGTAAAATAATTTTTAAAAACAATTAACAAAGGTAACCAACACTCTAACTAGCTTCTCTTCCTAAATAGTAATTTCAGCTGAAGTATTCTTATAAAGTTGTATAGTAGATAGTTCCATGTTGCTGGGATGAACATCCAAACCACAAAGGGATTTATTTAAAGTTTACAATCCAGGGGACATACATTCAAACTACCACAAGTTGTTATGTCACATAGAGTCAGAGTCATTTGACCTAACACAAACTGGGAAATTCTTCAGTTTCCTACTAAGTGGCTTAAAATTTTTCTTAGAGGAGTAGTGATTTTATTATACATGATAATGTAGTCTACTAGCTTTAAATGCTGGTATTAGTATTTTAAAAATATTTTATTTCTACTATTGAATCCCCCATTTTATAAACATTTGAAGAAAAACAGTTCTAATATTCCTGGAAAGAAGAGCAAAGGCTTGTTAACAAGCACACCATCTTCAAAGACAGCAGATTTTGTGGTAAGTACAGCCTTTGGTACTTATGGTCTGTTTTATAATTCCTCATCTCTACATATCTTTATATTTCATACTAAGGAATTTGCCTGCAAGGAGCAATATCTATTTTTCTGTTAATGTACTTTCATTGTAAATGCACTATACATAAAGAAGATTAAAATAGGCAATGAGTATAATGAGTATACTGTACATACAGTATAATGCTGATAAATACTACAGCAGACACTGAGTGCAATACTAATAAATACTACAGCAGGAACCAAGCATAATACTAATAAATACTATGGCAGGAACTGAGCATGATGCTAATAAATACTGCTGCAGGCGGTGGGTATAATGCTAATAAATGCTGCGACGGGCACTGAGCATAACACTGATAAAATACTATAGCAGGCACAGAGTATAATACTAATAAATACTACAGCCGGCACTGCGTGCAATACTAATAAATACTGCCGCAGGCACTGAGCATAATAGTAATAAAAATACCATAGCAGGCACAGAGCATAATACTAATAAATACTGCAACCGGCATGGAGTATAATGCTAATAAATACTGCCGCGGGCATGGAATATAATGCTAATAAATACTGAAACAGGCACTGAGTATAATGCTAATAAAAATGCTACAGCGGGCACAGAATATAAAGCTAATAAATGCTACAGCAGGCATGGAGCATAATGCTAGTAAATGCTACAGCAGGCATGGAGCATAATGCTAATAAATGCTGCAGCAGGCATGGAGCATAATGCTAATAAATGCTGCAGCAGGCATGGAGTATAATGCTAATAAAAACACTATAGCAGACACAGAGTATTAGTATTAGTATAATACTAATAAATACTATAACGGGGTTTTTATTGTAAAATATAAATAACATAGAGTTTATAATTTTTTTTTTTTTTTTGGTTTTTCAAGGTAGGGTCTCACTCTAGCCCAGGCTGACCTGGAATTCACTATGGAGTCTCAGGGTGGCCTCGAACTCACGGCGATCCTCCTATCTCTGCCTCCCGAGTGCTGGGATTAAAGGCGTGCGCCACCACGCCCGGCTTGAGTTTATAATTTAAACCATGTTCAATTAACTGCACAGTTCAACATTGTTGGACAGCTGTCACCACCATCCAACTCTAGAACTTTCTTCATCTTGCAAAAACTGAAACTCCATACCTATGACATAGTAACTTCCTAATGAACATGCTTTCTATATCTATGAATTTTACTCTGCTAAGTACCTCATAGATTTGGGATAAAATATTATTTAATCCTTTTGTTTACTTTTTTACACTGTTTTTTGTTTTGAGGCAAGCCCAACAGACTGCCTTTTTTTTTTTTTTTTTTGAGAGAGAGAGAGAGAGAATTGACGCACCATGGCCTCCAGCCACTGTAATTGAACTCCAGATGTGTGCACCACCTTGTGCGCATGTGCAACCTTGCACATGCATCACCTTGTGTGTCTGGATTACATGGGATCTGGGGAGTCAAACATGGGTCCTTAGGCTTCACAGGCAAGCGCCATAATTGCCAAGCCATTTCTCTAGCCCTTACACTATTTTTGTTTGTTTGTTTTTTTGAGGTAGGGTCTCACTGTAGCTCAGGCTGACCTGGAATTCACAATGTAGTCCCAGGCTGGCCTCAAAACTCAAAACAATCCCCTACCTCGACTTCTCTAGTGCTGGGATTAAAGGGGTGAGCCACCATGCCTAGCATTTTTTTATACTTTTTAATTTTATTTGCAGGGTTTGGGGACATGGCTCCGCCTAATTGATACTTGTTTGCAAATCCTTCTGACCCAGGTTTGATTCCCCAGCACCCATATAAAGACATACTCTACAGTGGCACATGTGTCTGGAGTTCATTTGCAGTGGCAAGAGGCCCTGGTACTCCCATTCTCTGTTTTTCTCTCAAATAAATAAATATTTAATTTTGTTATTTGCATGTGGGGGGCACATCAAGGTCTCTTGGAACTACAAACAAAATGCAGATGCTTGTAGTACTTTTTTGCAGCTGGTGAAGGGGGCTATAGAATTGAGCTGGGGCCAGTAGGCTTTGCAAGCAAACACCTTTAAACATTGAGCCAGTACTCCAGCCCTCATTTTTTGTTGGTTTGCTTGCTTGCTTTTTGTGGCAATCTCTGACTATGTTGCCCATCTGGTCTCAAACTCCTAGTGGTCAGGTGACCTTCCTGCCTCAGCCCGCAGGTAGCTGGATCCACAGGTACACTCCACCTCACCCAGCAGTATTTCTCCTTGTGCAACTGATATAATTGGTTAACATGATACTATCCAGTTTATGTACATAGCATAGATCTGAAATTGCTTCCTTTTCAATACCTTGAAGGAAGAAGGTGCTTAGTGGAATGGTGGGAAGGGAGAGGGACAAAAGCAGTAGTATTCCATCTTAAAGATACACCATGTTTTTGTTTTCACTAATACTGTTTATGGTATTTGGCTTATTTCCACCTATTAGAATGACTGCTATGAACATGGATGAGTTGTTGTATGAACATCAGTTTTCAGTTCTCTTGGTTAGAAGCAGAAGTAGGATTGCTGGCTCATATACCAGCCATATATTTAGCAAGTTTTTAATGGGCCCTTTTTCGAGACAGAGATTTGTTCCTTAGTCCTAGAACTTTCTTTTTTTTAATATTTTATTTTGTTTATTTGAGAGAAAGAGGGAGAAAGAGAAAGACAGAGAGAGAGAAAAAAAATATATAAGCACACCAGGGCCTCCAGCCAGTGCAAACAAACTCTAGACATATGTACCACTTTGTGCATTTGGCTTACATGGTTCCTGGGGAATTGAACCTGGGTCTTTGGCTTTGTAGGCAAGTGCCTTAACCACTAAGCCATCTCTCCAGCCCAGTCCTGGAACTTCCTTATGTAGTCCAGGCTGGCTTCAGACTCATGCTAATCCACCTACCTCAGCCTCCTGAATGCTGGGATTACATGCCCAGCTTCTGGAGGGCTTTTTCTATTAGTCACTTTTCATGTTGCTGTGACCAAATACCCTGACAAAAGCAAATTAAAGAAAGTATTTATTGATTTGAGAGAGAGAGAGGGAGAGTGATCAAGTGAAAGAATGGACATGCCAGGGTCTCCTGCTGAATTTTATAATATTTTATTACTCCAAAAAGAAGCTATAAAGCCAGGCGTGGTGGCACACACCTTTAATCCCAGCACTTGAGAGGCAGAGGTAGGAGGATCGTGAGTTCAAGGCCACCCTGAGAATACAGAGTGAATTCCAGGTCAGCCTAGACTAGAGTGAAACTCTACCAAAAAATAAAAAAAAGCTCTATGCTCTTTAGCTAAAAGCTCTTTGCTCATCCAGATACCTTAGCCCAACATGGTTGCAAAAGTTTACATTCCCTACAGCAAGTTGGGTGTGAGGACACATACCTGTAATCACAGCATTAAGGTGGCAGAAGCAGAAAAATCACAAGTTTAAGACCAGCTTGAGCTAGATAGTGAATTCTGAACTAGACTGGACTACATGAGGAGACCTTGTCTCAAAAAGAAAACCCAAGAGCCAGGTGTGGTGGTGCACACCTTTAATCCCAGCACTTAGAGGCAGAGGTAGGAGGATTGCTGTGAGTTCAAGGCCACCCTGAGACTACATAGTGAATTCCAGGTCAGCCTGAGCTAGAGTGAGACCCTACCTCAAAAAAAAGAAGGAAAGAAAGAAAGAAAGAAAGCTCAAAACATCCCAACAGCAGTGTGTGATTTCTCCATATTCTTACCATCACTAGTCATCATCAATCCTTTATGGGTGAAAAAGTGGCTTTTCAACTTATTGACGAGTTATATATCTTGGAGACATTTTTGTTACTATCCTTTGCCTGTTTTGAATTGTCTTTTTATGGTTGAGTTATAAGTTGCTTATGTTTTCTATATACTTGACCATTAACAAAAAAGATAACTTTCAAATATTTTCTTCCATTTCATGTGTAAAAACTAGCACCTTTAAATAAATAAAAATATTTTGAGAACACTTAGTGAGTTGGCTGGATAGTTTAAGGTCAAAATCTTGTCACCAGTTTAGTCTAAGACTAATTGCTCTTTGGTTCACTCCACAGCTTGCTGCCACCAAAGGTAGATCCACTTCAGTTATAAGCTGACAAACATTGTTTGGCACTCTAAGAAGCCTAGCTGTGCAGGACCTCTGAGAGATTGTATTTTCTGTGATCTCACTTTATTTTAATACGATGTTCATAGACTGCTCTAAGGCACACCAGGAGAGTATGCATGAAATCGTTCTGTCCTCCTAAGAGGAGCAAGAACAAAGGGTAAACACCCCTTTGCTCCCAGCACTGAATCTGACAATCCATTCCAGGCACCTATGCGTGTGGCCTAACCAAGGTTCAGACTAGATTAGCAGAGTCAGCTCTACCTGCCAAAGCTTTGTGGAGTCCCCACCTACAGATATAGATCATGATCCTGGTTTGGGGTATTTTTAAATTTGACGCAGAAATATGTAGCAATTCTGGTAATCTGGTAAATATATGAATATAGCACTTAGGGGAGACCTCTAGTTCTAGAGACAGACATTTATCTTACTTGGTAGGCAAAAAAAAAAAAAAAAAAAAAGAAAGAAAGAAAGAAAGAAAGAAAGGAAGAAAGAAAAGGAGTACTGGTTTATCCTCAAATGAAGTACAGGGAAGTTAATCCAGGAGGTATGGTTGTCGAATAGTCAAACTTCACTTAGTTAGCACTTAATAGGTATGTACTGGAGGAAAGAATGGAAAAAATGTATACTATAGTAAACAAAAATTCCTGTTTGGAAAATAGCTCCATAGCAAGAGAATTATAATCTTCTTTATAGATTAATTTGACGATAGTTAAGTATGTATGTTTTGAAGAATTATTTCTAAATGCCAGCAACAATATTTGTTCAAATGAGATTGCTCGTATGTCAAATGCACAAGAAACTTCTTCCAATAAGATAGTGTTTTCAACTGAAGTTTAATTACTTTAAGTGTGTGAAACTAGAAAAGTAATATATTCTTTATAGATTGATTTGTCCACAATGCAAGAAGCATCTTTTGAAGGACTATTTCCAGATGTCAGTAATGATGTTAATTCAAATGAAATTGTTCCTGTGTCAAGTCAACAGAATTTTCCAAATGAGGTATCCTTCTCAAATTTTTCTTCCATTAATAAAATAAATCATTACTTTAATGTAAGATAGTTTGACATGAAACAGTTTGAGAAATCTGTAACTCATTTGACACCATCATCATTTACATGCATGAAGATGAATCTGTTACCAGATACATAATTTGCAAATATTTTCTCCAATTGCATGGGGAGCTCTTTTACTCTCTATATAAGGTCTTTTGAAGCACAATATTTAAGTTTTCATGGAACCTCAAAGTCTAATTTGTCTGTTTCTTCTTTTGTAGCCAATTTTTTTTTTGTCATGCAAGAAATCACTACCAAATAAATCATGAAGCATCTCCCCTGTGTTTTCTTTAAAGAGTTTTAGGTTTAGGCTTAGATTTTTGGTCTATTTTGACTTGTATGAGGTGTTAAGTAAGGATCCATCATCATTCTTTTTTACTTTATTTTCTATTTTATTTGAGAGAGACATAAAGAGGCAAATAGAGAGGAGGAGAGAGAGAATGGGCACACCAGAGCCTTCAGCTGCTGCAAACAAACTCCAGATGCATGTGCCACCTTGTGCATCTGGCTCACATGGGTCTTGGGGACTCGAACCTGGGTCCTTTGGCTTTGTAGGTGTTTGCCTTAAGCACTAGCCATCTCTGCAGCCCCCATCTTCATTCTTTTACATGTGTATATCTAGTTTTCCTGGAAGTATTATCTGATAATTTTTGTGTTTGTATAAAGGAAAGCTAAGGATAATAACCTTACATTACAAACATTTTAGCTTTTAATTTTTTTAGACAAGGTAAACCAGACTGGCCTGGGACTTACTATGTGGTACAGGCTGGCCTCAAACTCTCAGCAAAACTCCTGTTTCAACCTTCCAGACACTGATATTAGAGGTGTAGATACACATACCTGGTATGATTGCAAACATTTTATTCCCAGAACTCAGTAGTTGTTTTAAAGTAATTTTTCATAAGTTTCTTTGCTTAGAAACACACACACACAGAAGATGGCATCCACCTAACTACACTTCACCTCCTAGGTCAATAACAGACGGAAGCAGTACCTGAGGAGATAAACAACCCATCACACTTCACTAGGGCCCTAGCTCAAACTATAGAGGAATTGGTGAATGAGCAAGAGTACTGTTTTCTTGGTGAACCTGATATCAACACAAAGATGAAGGAGACAGACACTGAGGACACTCAACTCCTACCAAAGCAGAGATCCAGAGAACCAGAGGCTCCTAAGAGGCCATCACTGAAGTAGACTTAAACGAACCCAATATGGCTCAGGGAATTTCATGAAAGGTCTGGGGCAGAAAGGTTGTTAGAGCCACAAGTTGGGACATTATGCACAGAGACATTGCCTCTTCCCCATAACTGACGGCTGCCCCCACAATGCATGACCCACAATCCCCATGGGGATGACTGGCATCCCCAATGAAGAGGGTCTCTTTGGAGGCGGGCCAGGGATGAGGGTAAGGATGGTACCAACATGTGCTGTCTATATACTGAATATGTCCATAACTAATAAAATAAAAAGAAACACCACACACACATACCACAATTATTTAATTCAAGTAGTATATGCCAAAAAGGGTCAGGGTGGGAGGACTTATTGATTCCTAAGTAGGTGGAAGAAATTCAGTGGTTCTTATTAGAAATTCCTCTTTAAAAAAGAAATTTCTTTTGACACTTGTAGGCACTCCTATAATTGTTTCTGTTTTGTAATCTCAACTTGTTTTTAACTGGCTGTATTTTCTTGGGCTTCTACCACAAACACTTTCACCACCTCCTTTGGTTCAACTCTGCCATAGCACAGGTTGAAGAGGATATATATATATTTAACAAATGCTTGCTATTATTAATATCCACGAAATATGAATATTGAGATGATTTGCATTTTAAATAAAATAGAAATATAGCACTTAGAAAATTTTTTCAATAACTGCTTTTTTTCAGCTTCCTTCAAACACTTCAGAAATTTGTTGTATAATTAAGTTATCACCAGGAACTAGACAAATGAGAAGTAAAAGTGTTTTTGTAGAAAAGAAGAATTATTCTCTTCCTAAAGATATTCCTCAAGGTACTGTAGTATGACTGTAGAGCATATTTTTATATTATATGAAAGTTTTTCATGATAAATCCTTTATGTATACAGGACATTAATGTTCAACTTGTATTCTTAGAGTTCTTGCACAAAATCAAAATGGTATAATTATAAAAGTCTGGACAGGTTTCAGAACCTGAGAAAAATAATTATTGAAGACATTACTTGATCTTTTAAAATATTAGCCTGAAGCCAGGTATGGTGGCACACACCTTTAATCCCAGCACTCGGGAAGCAGAGGTAGGAGGATTGCTGTGAGTTCGAGGCCACCCTGAGACTACATAGTGAATTCCAGGTCAGCCTGGGCTAGAGCGAGACCCTTCCCTGAAAAAATTTTTTTAAAAATAACCTGTAACATTAGCTTAAGATGTATTTACATAGGATAATTCCTTTTATAACAATTTGAAATTTCCTGTTGCTTGGATTTTATTTTAGTGGTATTTTTAAATATTTTGTTAATTTATTTGAGAAAGAGAGAGAGAAAAAGGAAGAGAGATAGAGAGAGAGAATGGGCATGCCAGGGCCTCTAGCCACTGCAAACAAACTCCAGATACCCACTGCACCTTGTGCATCTGGCTCATGGGGTATTAGGGAATAGAACTTGGGTCATTAGGTTTTGCGGGCAATCACCTTAACCATTAAACAATCTCTCCTGCACAAGTGGTACTCTTTTTAAGGGTAAAAAAATGTTTTGGGATACACTTAACATTGGTTGAGCACTTCTATGAGAAGTAATTTGCTGAGAACCTTATTTATTTCCCACCATGACTTACAATAGAGAGAAAATATACTATTATTCCCATTCTACACAGTTAAAGACTGAAACTTAGAGTGGTACATGACTTGTCCAAGATATATCAAGTGGTTGAGAAGAGTTCAATCATTCAAGACTTCTAACCTCAAAACAATTCTTTTCATATTTTTGGTATTCTCCTCAATGTCCCATCCCCTAGTGGTGCTTTGAACCTTTTATGAGTAAGCAACAGTGACACATAATAGATTATGTATAACTGGAGTCAAAGCTGTTCACTCTTGACTTTTATTCTCATTACCTCTTTAAGTGCACCATTTCCTGAAAACGGTTTGAACTTCACAGAGATCTAGTTTAATAAGTTTCTGGAATACTTAATAGTATCCATGTGATACTTAAGAAATGTGTTACTCAGGGTTGTCTGGAGAATGGAACCAATAGGGTATAGACAAACACACAGAAATAAAGAAAGAAATATGTAGATATATGGGCCTTAAGAGCTTTCTTGGAGGTTCTATCAGGGAAATACAGCTCCTTGTATACCCTTGACTGGAAAACAGTCCACTTTGATCAGGGAAGGTTGTCTTCTTTGACAGAATATGAAGCGTTGAGAGGGATGCATATGAAGCAGTGAAGGAGGAAGGGTCTGCCAGCCAGAATCAGCTAAATTAAACCTCACAATCAAGTGGGGTGACAGATGTCGCAGCCAGATTGTCCTCTCATCCTGAAATATGTAGATATATGAAAAGAGATATTATGGGGATTGGTTCACATGATTATGAAAGTTTCATAGTCCCATGAGATGCCACCTGCATGCTAGAGAACCAGGAAAGCTAATAGCATAGTGAAGTCATAATCCATAGCCCTGAGAACCAGGGGCACCAATTATGAAAACACTCAGCCAAGAAGAGCATTGAGCAGTAACTGTGACACAGTGTGAATCCTATTCAGTCTTGAAATCTCCTCCACTAAACAAATTAGTCCATTAGTTTTGACTTCAGCCTCACCCAAGTTCTCAGAACCCCAGACAGAATGTAACTAGATTCTTGGTCAGAATGTAATATGAATGGCATCTAGTCCAGTTCCCAATAGAGTCCTTATTCCTCTCTGAAACTTCATGACCCAAACCTCCTCTGTCTGCACTTCTCTCAGCATTCTGGTCTTTCAAACTCCCACCAGAATGGCCTATTAAGCCAGTCTGTTTACAGCATTCTAAGGCTTCTGTAGCCCACAGCTCCAAACCCTTCCACATTCCTTACACAAACCAGTTCTAAAGGGCTAAGAACCATATGGTCAGGTTTATCATAGCTATGACCCCACTTCTGGTGTTAATTTTCTGTTTTAGTTACTTGTTTTGTTTTGTTTTGTTTTGTTTTGTTTTTCGAGGTAGAGTCTCACTCTAGCCCAGGTTGACCTGGAATTCTCTATGTAATCTCAGGGTGCCCTCAAATTCATGGCAATCCTCCTACCTCTGCCTCCCAAGTGCTGGGATTAAAGGTGTGCACCACCATGACCGGCTGCTTTAGTTACTTTTTAAATTAAATTTATTTATTTGCAAGCAAAAAAGAAGAGAGACAGAAATAATGGGTGTACCAGGGCCGCCTCCTGCTCCTGCAACCAAACACTAAATGCATGTGCCACTTTGTACATCTGTCTTAATATGAGTACTGAGGAATCAAACCAGGGTTGTTAGGCTTTGGGGGCAAGTGCCTTAACTGATGATCCATCTCTCCAGATTTGGTTTAGTTACTTGTCTTGTTGTGACCAAACACCTGATAAGACACAACTCAAGGGATGGGTATGTAGCTTAGTTGGTAGAGTGCTTACCTAACATGCTCGAATCACTGGGTTTGACCCCCAGCACAACACAATGCCAGGCATAGTACATGCCTATAACCCTGACACTTGGGAGGTAGAGGCAAGGAGGATCAGGAGATCAAGGTCATCCTCAGATACATGGCAAGTTGGAGGATAGCTTGGGCTACATGAGACACTGTCTAAAAACAAACAACAAAAAAAGAAGCAATTAAGGAAGGAAGGGTTTATTTGGCTGATGGTTTAAGAAGGGATACAGTCTATCATGGTGGGGAAGGCATAGCAGTAAGGACATCAGACAGCTGGTCACATTGTTTTTGTAGTCAATAAGTGGAGAGTGACAGGACCTGTGTCCTGGCTATAAAACTTCAAGGCTGTGAGTGACCCACTTCCTTTATTGAGGCTCCACCTCCTAAAGGTTCCACAGCCTTCCAAAACAGCACCACCAGCCGAGGACCAAGTGTTCAAACAAATGAGCCTGTGGAGGACATTTCACACTCAAATCACTGTCATTCCATAACTTTATGTGTGGCAGATTTTATAGAAGCCCTGTCTGTGTGTAAGAAATGTAATTCATAGCCAGGTGTGGTGGTGCACACCTTTAATCCCAGCACTTGAGAGGCAGAGATAGGAGGATTGCTATGAGTTCAAGGCCACCTTGAGACTACTGAGTGAATTCCAGGTCAGCCTGTGCTAGAGCAAGACCCTACCTCAAAAAACAAAAAAATAAAAAAGAAAAAAGAAAGAAAGAAAAGAAATGTAATCCGTGCTAGGCATAGTGGCGCACACCTTTAATCCCAGTGCTCAGGAGGCAGAGGTAGAAGGACCACTGTGAGTTCAAGGCCACCCTGAGACTACATAGTGAATTCCAGGTCAGCCTGGACTAGAGTGAGACCCTACCTTGAAAAAAAAAATCATATCCAAAGTGTGTATTCTAGTAAGAAGAAAACATTACTCTTACATATAAAAAAAAATTACTCTTTCCATGACAGGAGTGGCTTAATATAGTCAACCTGGCAGACCAGTTTACTGACTGGTCTATGTTGCTGAGCATGTCTGTGCTTCCTGCCACTTTGTCACTTTGTTTATGTGCCAAGGACAGAGAAGGATACCAGTCAGCCTCTGTCCCTAAACTTGTTCTGACAGAAGTTGCTGATGAAAGAGACTGACTGGTATCTGCAAGGATTGGTATACTTCCCATTTGATTATTAAAATCTTCTCTGCTGAGTTCACCTTTTGATGTTCATTTATATGGAATAGAAATAGCTTCACATGTTTTTATCCCATTCAGAGAGGGTTACCTACTGCCTCTTCTCAAATGTCCTCTTCATCCATTTTCCACCCATGAGCCTTCCAAGTCCCTTACCTTTCAGCCAAACCATTGGCTTCTACCTATGAATTGGTATCAATCCAACATCAGGCCACTTTTCCTTCCAACAGAGCAACAGCCAGGTGTATTGCTCAAAGTCCTTCCCATGGCAGTGATTTCTTTTTACCATTTTCCTTCAAGGATGTACCAGAGATGCTGGACAATCTGCAAACCAAGCCAAATTTTTCTTTTCCATGGTCAACCAACTATAGAGAGCTCTCCATGTTATCTAAAGTGCAGACTAGGAAAGAAAAGATAGTGCAACTAAAGTGGCAGCTTTGAGAATATTCTTACAACTTACTTGTGCCTCCAGTGCATTCTTGATCCCAATTTTATATCTATCATGAAGCTCTGACCTTCACACCAACTCAGTGGCTTGGTGGGTCGGGTGTTACATAGTAGTCACTTGGTGGCCCATTGTAAAGGCCAAGTAATAGGCCAAATGACATTTGTCAACATTTGAGTATTTATCCACTGAGGATGGTAATGTTTTACTCTAAAACTTTAAAGGTACTGTTACAGTCAGGTTTGCATTGCTGGCAGAAATCACCCTACCAAGAGCAGCTTGTGAGGAAAAAAAAGAAAGGTTTATTTTGGCTTACAGATTCAAGGGGAAGCTCCACAATGGCAGGTAAAATGAAGACATAAGCAGAGAGTGGACATTACCCCCTCACCAACATCAGGTGGACAACGCAATAGGAGAGTGGGCTAAACACTGGCAAGGGGAAACTGGCTATAATGCTCATAAGCCTGCTCCAACAATACACTGCCTCCAGGAGGCATTAATTCCCAATCTCCATCAGCTGGGAACCTAGCATTCAGAATACCTAAGTTTATGGGGGACACCTGAATCAAACCACCACAGGTACACAGTGTAATTCACCTAGAAGGGCCTACCCGAGGCTTCAGACAGCATCTCGTCTGTCACTGAGGATGGTAGGCCTTTACTCCCAAACCGTAAGGGTACATGCTGTGATTCACTTATGAGGGCCTGTCAAAGGCTCCAGACAGTGTCCCATTGACTCTTCAAGTACCACTGGACCTACTGGACCATAGACTATGAGAGAGCATCTCACAACAGAACCTGGATTTGTGGAGCCTTCTTTTGTTCTGGGCCTCTTTTCAGGTCATTTGGTAAATGGATGGGTGAAGCACACCCAAATGAGATAGGCACTGATTCCAAAAGCCATAAAGGCCCTCAAAACATTGTGCCTCTTTTTTGGTTTTAGCAAGCCCAGACACAACTCTACATTCTTCACTTTAGAAGGTGTATCTTACACCACTAGACCCCTTAATAGTTCACTGAGATAGAAGACATCCTAGAGACTGACTTCTAGGGATATTCCCTGAACTGATATGTATATATGTGCATCAAAAATACATATTAGGGCTGGAGGGATGGCTTAGTGGTTAAGGTGTTTGCCTGCAAAGCCAAAGGACTCTTCAATTCCCCAGGACCCACGTTAGCCAGATGCACAAAGGGGCACACACATCTGGAGTTCGTTTACAGTGATTGGAGGCCCTGGCACGCCCATTCTTTCTCTCTCTCCCTTTCTCTGTCAAATAAATAAGTAAAAATTGAAAAATACATATTAGCCGGGCATGGCACACACGCCTTTAGTCCCAGCACTCGGGAGGCAGAGGTAGGAGTGTTGCTGTGAGTTGGAGGCCACCCTAAGTTCAGGTCAGCCTCAGCTAGTAGGTGGATTGCTGTGAGTTTGAGGCCGCCCTGAGACTACATAATGAATTCCAGGTCAGCCTGGGCTAGAACAAGACCCTACCTTGAAGAAAAGAAGAACAGATACATATTAGGGAGCTAGAGAGATGGCTCAGTTAGCACAGGGCTTGCCATGCAGGTGTGATGACCTGACTTCAGATCTCCAGCACCCATGTGAAAACCACGTGTGGCAGTGTGTGCCTGTAATCCAAGCACTGGGAAGGTAGAGACAGGAGGATCTTTGAGACTTGCTGGCTAGCTAGTTTAACTGAATTAGTGAGCTCTACATTCGATGACAGACCCTATCTCAAAAAGTAAGGTGGAGGGCTGGAGAGATGGCTTAGCAGTTAAGGCGTTTGCCTGCAAAGCCAAAGGACCCAGGTTTGATTCCCCAGGACCCACATTAGCCAGATGCACAAGGGGGCACACACATCTGGAGTTCGTATGCAGTGGCTGGAGGCCCTGGCACATCCATTCTCTCTCTCTCTCCCTCTTTCTCTGTCAAATAAAAATAAGATATTAAAATAAATAAATAAGGTGGAGAGTAGTTGAGAAAGAGGTGTGATATTGACCTCAGATCATCATACACATATACACACATGTACAAATGCACTGGTATGTACATGTGCACACACATATAAATGTGCATACACAAAAGTATGAACACCACATACACACAAAGGAACCTACTAAAACAGTCACTGTTTATTTATTTATTTATTTTTAATTTTTTTTTTTTGTTTCTTTGAGGTAGGGTCTCACTCTGGTCCAGGCTGACCTGGAATTAACTATGTAGTCTCAGGGTGGCCTCAAACTCACTGCAATCCTCCTACCTCTGCCTCCCGAATGCTGGGATTAAAGATGTGCACCACCATGCCTGGATTTTTATTTATTTGTTTTTAATATTTTATTTTTATTTCTTTATTTGACAGAGAAAGATGGGGAGAGAGGGAGAAAGAGAATGGGCGCACCAGGGCCTCTGGCCACAGCAGACAAACTCCAGACATGTGCGCCCCCTAGTGCATCTGGCTAACGTGGGTCCTGGGGAATCAAACCTGGGTCCTTTGCCTTTGCAGGCAAACACCTTAACCACTAAGCCATCCCTCCAGCCCCAGTCACTGTTTATTATAGCCCCAAATTGGAAACTAGCCAAACACATATCCAGTAAAATAGGTAAATAAAGTGTAATATATTCATTTGAGTTCTCTAGTAAAGATCAAACAAAATAAGGTTACATACTACTGTTACATGTTGGGTCATACTAATAAACCTCACATAAAATAATAAGCACAGTAGACTACATTTATTTTTATCAATATGCATGTAGCACAAACCAGGCAAACTAAATTCCACTGTGAATGACAGTGGATGGATGGCCTTGTTGAAGTGAAGGTATTAACTGAAAAATGTTATTAGCAGGTCATATTCTGTTTATTATTATCTATTTACTATTATTCTGTTTATTATTATTATTATTTATTATCTGGGTGCCAGTTTTGTGCATATGCTGTGTTCATGAAAACCCTTCCAAGCTGTATATGTGTGTTACTTTTGTGTGTACATGTGATATGTTAATAAGTGTGGGTGGGGAAGATATCTCAGTGGTTAAAGGCATTGGCTTGCAAAGCCTACCAGACCAGGTTCAATTCCCCAGCACCCACGTAAGTCTGATACACAAAGTAGCACATGCATCTGGAGTTGGTATTTGTTTTTAATATTTTATTTTTATTTCTTTATTTGACAGAGAAAGATGGGGAGAGAGGGAGAAAGAGAATGGCGCACCAGGGCCTCTGGCCACAGCAGACAAACTCCAGACATGTGCGCCCCCTAGTGCATCTGGCTAACGTGGGTCCTGGGGAATCAAACCTGGGTCCTTTTGCCTTTGCAGGCAAACACCTTAACCACTAAGCCATCCCTCCAGCCCCAGTCACTGTTTATTTATTTATTTTTAATTTTTTTTTTTTGTTTTGTTTTTTTTTTTTTTTGTTTCTTTGAGGTAGGGTCTCACTCTGGTCCAGGCTGACTGGAATTAACTATGTAGTCTCAGGGTGGCCTCGAACTCACACGGCGATCCTCCACCCTCTGCCTCCCGAGTGCGGATAAAGGCGTGGCGCACACCCCACGCCCGGCCTCCATCACTTGTTTAATTATAAGCCCCAATGAAACTAGCCAAACACATATCCAAGTAAAATAGGTAAATAAAGTGTAATATATTCATTTGAGTTCTCTAGTAAAGATCAAACAAAATAAGGTTACATACTACTGTTACATGTTGGGTCATACTAATAAACCTCACATAAAATAATAAGCACAGTAGACTACATTTATTTTTATCAATATGCATGTAGCACAAACCAGGCAAACTAAACTCCACTGTGAATGACAGTGGATGGATGGCCTTGTTGAAGTGAAGGTATTAACTGAAAAATGTTATTAGCAGGTCATATTCTGTTTATTATTATCTATTTACTATTATTCTGTTTATTATTATTATTATTATTATCTGGGTGCCAGTTTTGTGCATATGCTGTGTTCATGAAAACCCTTCAAGCTGTATATGTGTGTTACTTTTGTGTGTACATGTGATATGTTAATAAGTGTGGGTGGGGAAGATATCTCAGTGGTTAAAGGCATTGGCTTGCAAAGCCTACCAGACCAGGTTCAATTCCCCAGCACCCACGTAAGTCTGATACACAAAGTAGCACATGCATCTGGAGTTGGTTTACAGACACCAGACTCTGATGTGCTCATACTCATTCTTTCTATCACTCTCATAAATAAATTAATTAATTAAAATTTAAAAGTTTAAAAATAGAAAAACTCTTAATTTGATCTTTTGGTTTTGTGAGGTAGAGTTTCACTCTAGCCCAAGCTGACCTGAACTCACTATGTAGTCTCAGGGTGGCCTCGAACTCACAGCAATCCTCCTACTTCTTCCTCCCAACTGCTGGGATTAAAGGCGTGTGCCACCATGCCCAGCTAATTTGATCTTTTTTAATCTGTTGTATTAGTTTATGATATCAAATATTGTCAAATTTTGGGGGTTAAGTACGCAACAAATCCAAACTAAATGTGCCTTGGAGTTCCACGTGTTCGCTGTTGAGAGTTTAACTGCATGACTCTTACATGAATGTTGAGTTAATGCTGCCATCTCCTGGCTTCTTTCTAGGCTCTGACCCTGACAGCCTCTTGACCTAAGTGATTCCCCTTCAACCTCTGGCTACTTGTCTCTTTGCCTTTCCTTCAGTAAAAATAGCAAAGCACCAAGCTAACTTGTGATCATGTTATTTTAAATATGTAACAGCCTATTCTTAGTACTGGCATTTAAAGTTTTAGCTAGTTTGGCAGTAATCTAATCAGGGCTACAGCACGACGTTCACTGTGATGGTCTAGGACCCTGTTCACTGTGCTGCCTGCTCGTTAACTGCCAGCCCTTTGCTGACTACAGAAAAAACTTAGGGAAAGTGAACCATAAGACATGTTCTAGAAGCAGTGTTTCCGAAAATGGTAATTGCTAAAGAGAGCCCATAGAATACTTCTAGTCCTACATTTCTCAGTGTGTAGTCATCTGCCCACCTCTACCAGAGTAAATGCAGGCCTAATAAATTACAAACGCTAAAGAAAAGGCAAAGAAAGTTGAACTAAGTTGAACTCCTAAAGTGGTTATCATAAGCACTACAGTTTGAAAACCATATATCTCTAATGTGCTCATTTCAGATAAAAGAACAACTTCACTAAGTGATTTGCCCAAGTTCACTTAGCTAATTATTGGCCATATAAGAACTTAGAACCAGGTACTGTAGGAACCCAGGAGGGGACACTTTTAACCTTTAGCTATTCAATACACACATACACACACACACACACACACACACACACACACACAGTGAGAATTTTGAGATCTTAGATAATGATAACAGGCAAAAATATTACACAGACCAATTGAGGTGGAAACAATTCTATTTAAATATTTTAGATGTGGTAACAGAAATCATTGAATAATACAGCATTCCCAGATGCACAAAGTGGCACATGTGTCTGGAGTTCGTTTACAGCAACTGAAGGCCCTAGCATGCCCATTCTCTCTATATGCCTTCCTCCCCTGCTCTCAAATAAATACAATAAATAGAACATTCCTAAATTCAAATGATATCATATTAGCAAATTCCTGAAACTCCATGAATTTTAGTATATTATCTATAAGATTGGTAAAATGATAGTTCCAACCTCAAAGAATTGTTTTGAGGATTAGAGGTAATGTGTGTAAAGTATCTGACATACATAATGACTTAATCAGATACTTTGGGATGTAACTCAATGGTAGAGCACTTTCCTAGTATGTGTGAGACCCTAAGCTCAATCTCAGCACCACCAAAGCATCACTCAGTGTACAATAATTGCTTTTTATGTTGGATTATTTCCTCAAGTCTAGTCTACATCTCAGTCTTCATTTTTGTTAAATTACAAAAAGTCTAAAATATGTTTAATGGTTGTTGTATTTGATAGATACATCTGATTATGTCATCCCACATGAAGAATAATTGACCAGGTCATTATATATAGTCTTCGACACATACACAATGTCCTAGTATAAATAGTTCAGTGCCTTTGGTCAAACAAAGTCAACATAGTCTGATATCATGAAGACCTTTTAAGCCTGTTATTTTGTTTTCATGTAGCTATTGAATGAAACGATGAAGTTCTGTAATTTGACTCACTTATTTGGAAGCATTTATTGAGTCTGGATGTCATGTAAGAGATGCAGTTAGTTGCTGAGTGATTAGGCATTGATTCCCAGGTCTCCAGTAATGTCCTGTATCATAAGTAAGGCATTATAAATGATGACTGGGAAAATAAAGGCCATGGCCCTGGATGTGCATATGAAGGCCACAATGGTGAAGGGAAGGGAAGGGAAGGCTAGGTAGTTGCTGGGCTGGCTACCCCGTGAGAAGTTGCACCGAAGCTGTTGTGTGGAGGAGGCAGGGACCGGGATTAGTGGATACCCCAGGGAGGAGAAAAGGGCAATAAAATTAGCCTCCCCCAACTGTAATATACCTGCAAACTACTTGAAGTTTGTGTGAAAATGGAAGCTTTGATGCAGTAAATCTAGAATACTACCAAAGAGGCTACATTTCTACTATTCCAGATAACGTTACTAATCCTACACTTGCACCCAGTTTTGACTAGCAAAGACACAGACCTCTGGCCCACAAGCTTAGCTGCACTTCATGATTTCCCTTTGTCTGATATGTGGGCACCTCACCAAAGATTGTAACTGGCATGAAGTATTGCCTGGCTTTTGGGATGTTTCTTAAATCTCAAGTAATTCTAAAGTGCAACAAAATTTCATAACCATTGGCATAGGCTGATTAGGCTAGGGGATAAGATTGTCCTAGCGTGAAACTGACTGTGGCAATAGGTAAAGCTGTCTCCATTCCGGATCTACTGGTCTCAAGACATGGGGGAAAGGTCCAGGATTGCTGTAGTTAGGAAGGGTTTGGATTCAGCCACAGCAAGGAGTAAGGGGTTGCAAAGGAGTGGTGAGAGAATGTGAGCAGTCTGCGTGGCAGTAGCTATGGGGAACAAGGATGAGAACATAGCTGGGTCAAGTCCTGCAAGTTACATTGCTACAGTCAGAGGCCTAAAGGAGTGTGTGTTGAGCTTTCTCTAGAATGTTATTTAGACCTCATGGCATCTCAAAAAAGTACTGCCCCAAGTGTTGTCAGGAAAAAAGGAGCATGACCTAGGCAGCAGAAGCTCTCAGCCTCAAGGACTGCTCGTTAACAACTGTTTTAGACACTTGTTTGGTATGAAGTGATCTATTGTTGTGTTCTCTCCAGATATTATAACGAAGACATGTGACAGGACATGACAGCTGTGGCTAAGTTTTCACTGCTTTAAAGATCACAATGTGAAGTCAAAAGTCCATACAAGAATGTCTGCCTGAAATTATATGAAATTAAAAACTCACAATTCTCCAATTGTTTGTGATAAGTGTGTGGAAATTCTATTGATGTTTTTGTCATTTGTGCTTTTTGTTGTTGTTGTTCTGTTTTGCTTCTGGTGTTTCGAGGTAGGGTTTCACTCTAGCTCAGGCTGACCTAGAATTCACTATGTAGTCTCAAGGTGGCCTCGAACTCACAGCGATCCTCCCACCTCTACCTCCTGAGTGCTGGGAATAAAGGTGTGTGCCACCACGGTCCAGCCCTTTGTTATTTGCTTTTAATCAGTTCAGAAAAGGAATATTTCCCCATATGCCTCATAAACACATGTATTTGTTACTTTAAACTAAGAGCCAATTAGCTGATATTGGGGGACTATGCACTAAAATAGATGCTTTTAAGTGTTTGAAAAGAGCCAGCATCAGGGCACTTTGTAGCTTCCTTTTATTGCTTTTGTCCTTTGTATGGATTGAAAGTAGTAGAGGTATTAAAGTACTAAAAATGACAATGATTATATTACAAGCTATTTTTAACAGAACTTAATTGAAACCACATGAGAGAGAGACCTAATTTCAGGTCTGACTGAAAGAAACTCTACCCTCAAGATTTGCTGAAGCAGGGAATATATATGTACACAGTCATACACTCAGTATCTAATGTATTACCGCATCCTAAAACATTTCAGTATTTTCTGTATCACTATTATTATTTGTTTTGGTAACGTCCCTTGGGACTTTTGGACAGTACCTATCCTAACAAAGCAGCAATCCTATTGTCAATAAACAGAGGACAGTTGTATAACTTGGTGAGATTTTTAAACCTGATGTTTTGGCTATAATTACTCATAAAAGTAAGAGAGAATCAACCTGGGAGTGGTGGTACATGACTGTATTCCAGCAGTCCAGAGGTGGAGGCAAGAGGGTCAGAAGTACAAAGCCAGCCTGAACTGAATGAAATCCTGTCTCAAAAAAATAAATATGGCCGGGCATGGTGGTGCACGCCTTTAATCCCAGCACTCAGGAGGCAGAGGTAGGAGGATTACCGTGAGTTCGAGGCCACCCTGAGACTACATAGTTAATTCCAGGTCAGCCTGGAACAGAGTGAGACCCTACCTTGAAAAAAAAAAAAAAGAATCAGAGTTTCAAATCTCTTCAGTATCAGGAAGAAACATGCAATCTGTGAATTAATGTGTAGTTAAGTAATCTAGTGTAGCATTTATTTTTAAACAACAGGAGCCTATGATGATATTTTTATTTATTTATTTATTTATTTGAACAAGGGAGAGGAATGAGCACACCAGGGGCCTCTAGCCACTGCAAAGAACTCCAGAGGCATGATCCACATGTGCAAGTGGCTTACATGGGTCTGTAGATTTGAAACCTGGGTCCTTAGGCTTCACAAACAAGTGCCTTAACCGTTAAGCCACTTCCCCAACCCTTTGATGGTACTTTTTATAAATAACTTGACAAGGCCTGTTGCAGTCAGGTTCCAATTGCTGGTAGAAACCACCCAACTAAGAGCAGCTTGTGGGAAAAAGAGGTTTATTTTGGCTTACAGGCTCGAGGGGAAGCTCCACAATGGCAGGGGGTAAGGATGGCATGAGCAGAGAGTGAACATCACCCCTGGCCAACATAGGTGAACAATAGCAACAGGAGTGTGCCAAACACTGGCAAGGGGAAACTGGCTATAACACCCATAAGCCCGCCCCCCAACACTACAGTGCCTCCAGAAGGAGTTAATTCTCAAATCTCCATCAGCTGGGAATCTAGCGTTTAGAACACCTAAGTTTATCGGGGACGCCTGAATCAAACCACCACAAGGTCTTAAGCCAACTAATCAAGTTAATTCTGACTCTGGTGTCATCTCTAGGATAGACTGCTAATGATGAAGGCTACAACAAAGCTTAGTCCTGCATTTAAATCACTGTGCAAGTAAGTCAGCAACTCTTGTAGTTTCACAAGCAGAAATGGAAGCAAAGAGAGGGAGAAAATGAATGCACATGGGCCTTTTGTCACTACAAACATACATGTGTCACTTTGTGCATCTGGTTTTACATGGATGCTGAGGAATCAAACCTGAGCCATCAGGCTTTGCAAGCAAACACCTTTCACTGCTGAGCTTGCTCTCCAGCAGCATACACACAGATTTTTAAAAATGAAATCAGCTCTCACAACTAAACCTAAAAGTAGATGAACAGTTCAGGTTACAGCCAGTATCAGGACAAAACATGCAATCTGTGAATTAATGTGTAGTTAAGTAATCTAGTGTAGCATTTATTTTAAAACAACAGGAGCCTATGATGATATTTTTCTTTATTTATTTATTTATTTGAACAAGGGAGAGGAATGAGCACACCAGGGCCTCTAGCCATTGCAAAGAACTCCAGAGGCATGATCCACATGTGCATGTGGCTTACATGGGTACTGTAGATTTGAACCTGGGTCCTTAGGCTTCACAAACAAGTGCCTTAACCGTTAAGCCACTTCCCCAGCCCTTTGATGGTACTTTTTATAAATAACTTGACAAGGCCTGTTGCAGTCAGGTTCACATTGCTGGTAGAAACCACCCAACTAAGAGCAGCTTGTGGGAAAAAGAGGTTTATTTTGGCTTACAGGCTCGAGGGGAAGCTCCACAATGGCAGGGGGAAATGATGGCATGAGCAGAGAGTGAACATCACCCCCTGGCCAACATAGGTGAACAATAGCAACAGGAGTGTGCCAAACACTGGCAAGGGGAAACTGGCTATAACACCCATAAGCCCGCCCCCCAACACTACAGTGCCTCCAGAAGGAGTTAATTCTCAAATCTCCATCAGCTGGGAATCTAGCGTTTAGAACACCTAAGTTTATCGGGGACGCCTGAATCAAACCACCACAAGGTCTTAAGCCAACTAATCAAGTTAATTCTGACTCTGGTGTCATCTCTAGGATAGACTGCTAATGATGAAGGCTACAACAAAGCTTAGTCCTGCATTTAAATCACTGTGCAAGTAAGTCAGCAACTCTTGTAGTTTCACAAGCAGAAATGGAAGCAAAGAGAGGGAGAAAATGAATGCACATGGGCCTTTTGTCACTACAAACATACATGTGTCACTTTGTGCATCTGGTTTTACATGGATGCTGAGGAATCAAACCTGAGCCATCAGGCTTTGCAAGCAAACACCTTTCACTGCTGAGCTTGCTCTCCAGCAGCATACACACAGATTTTTAAAAATGAAATCAGCTCTCACAACTAAACCTAAAAGTAGATGAACAGTTCAGGTTACAGCTTCATTCAGGGTTACAATGATGCCAAAACTAAAGCCATGGGTAGATGAGGTTATCAAGAGAAGTGTTTTGCATAAGAAGGCCCCTGCTAAACACGCCTTTAATCCCAGCACTCAGGAGGCTGAGATAGAAGGATTGTTGTAAATTCCAGGACAGCCTGGGTGGGCTACAAAGTGAGTACTAGGTCAGCCTGAGATAGATTGAGACCCTGCCTGGAGGGGGGGTGCAGAGAGGGGGAGAAAGAAGGAAGAGGGAAGAAAAGAACAAAGGGAAAAAGAAGGAGGAGAGGAGGAGCACTTTGGTGACTTTTGAGTCTCCCCAGTGGTCACCACCTTTTGATCTCTTTTTGTTTGTATGTTTAAAGATTTTATTTATTGGGCTGGAGAGATGGCGTAGCACTTAAGCACTTGCCTGTGAAGCTAAGGACCCCAGGAGGCTTGATTCCCCAGGACCCACGTTAGCCAGATGCATAAGGGGGTGCACGTGTCTGGAGTTTATTTGCAGTGGCTAGAGGCCCTGGCATGCCCATTCCCTCCCTCTCTCTCTCTCTCTCTCTGCCTCTTTCTCTCTCTGTGTCACTCTCAAATAAATAAAAATGAACAAAAAAAATTTTTTAAGATTTTATTTATTTATTTGTTTATTTATTTATTAGAGTCACAGAGAGGGAGAGAGACAGAGGGAGAAAGGGAGAATGGGCATTCCAGGGCCTCTAGCCACTGCAAATGAACTCCAGATGCATGCGCTACCATGTGCATCTGGCTTACGTGGGACCTGGAGAATCAAATCTGGGTCCTTAACTGCTAAGCCATCTCTCCAGACCTGGGTTGTTTGTTTGTTTGTTTGTTTGTTTTGTTTTGGTTTTTGGTTTTTTGAAATAGGGTCTCACTCTAGCCCAGGCTGACCTGGAACTCACTATGCAGTCTTCAGGGTGGCCTCGAACTCACAGCAATCCTCCTACCTCTGCCTCCAGAGTGCTGGGATTAAAGGCGTGTGCCACCACACCCGGCCAGTCACCACCTAGAAGTTTCTCTAACCAAAAATGAGAGCAGCGTTAATATATGGGTATAAACATAAACATTTAGAGGGCAGTTGGGTGGGCATAATATATTCATTTAATCAAATGAACTTTATCCCACTAGGGCTTGTGGCCTTCCCAGTCATAGTCTTTTGACAAGGTTTTCAGTAATCAGGCATGAAGAGAGTGGCCTTCAAATCCAATCACAGAGCAGTGGGTTGCCCCCACAATAGACATGCCACTATTGGGAACATCTTGCCTGGCTATCCACTGATGGTTAAGATGGCTTCTATTCTCCCAGCCGTCTGCATAGCATGTTCGAGCACTGTCAGCTAGTCAGCAGGGAGGAGCCTTCCAGCTCAGCTCTTACCTTGATTTCTCAGTGTCCTGCAACTGAAACATGTGGTGTTTGCAGCAATGAGGCCTTAACATATAGTTCTGGTGGGCAACCAGGAGCCTTGGCAATAGCCTGTATTGTTTTGGGAGGCTCAGGATCCTCCTTGATTGATAACTCATTGCCAGGTAACCCTCAGTAGCACTGGGATTTTTTTTTTTTTTTTTAACCTATGGCTTCTGGGTGCAGTATTATCCACCTCCACAGGGTACTTTGCTCAGACTCTCTTTTTAAAATTATATATGGGGCTGGAGAGATGGCTTAGCAGTTAAGGTGCTTGCCTGCAAAGCCAAAGGACCCATGTTTGATTCCCCTGGACCCACGTGAGCCAGATGCACAATGGGGCGCATGCATCTGGAGTTCTTTTGCAGTGACTGGAGGCCCTGGTGCACTCATTCTCTCTCTCTCCCTCTCTCTGCCTCTTTCTCTCTCTCAAATAAATAAAAATAAAACATTTTTTAAAACTATATGTTTTTACTTAACTAACAGAAGTAGATGTCTTATGGCATATTCATAATATCTTTAGTTTTGATTAAACTTCCTCCCCAGTGCTGGGGTTAAAGGCGCACGCCACCACGCCCAGCTTCTTGACTTTCTTTACTACTTACACACACACATATATATGAAATTTTAAGTATCTATTTGTCAGTTGATGGACATGTAGGCTGATTCCATTTCCTAGCAATTGTGAAAAAAGCAGCAATAAACATGGAAGAGCAAGTATCTTTATAGTAAAGTATAGAGTCCTTAAGGTATATTCCCAAGAGTAGCATAACTGGGTTATATGGTGGTTTATTTTTAGCTGTCTCAGGAACCTCCACAGTGATTTCCAGAATGGTTATATCAGTTTAAATTCTACCAACAATGAATAAGGGTAGCTCTTTCCCCACAACTTCACCAGTAGTTATTATCATGTAATTTGTTGGTAGCCATTCTGATAAGAGTGAGATAGAATCTTTGAGTAGTTTAAATTTACATTTCCTTGATAGCTAAAGATGTTAAATATTTTTTAAAATATTTATTGACTATATGTATTTAAAACACTTTATTCAGTTCTATAGTCCTTTTTTTTTTTTTTTTTTTTTTTTTTTTTTTTGGTTTTTTGAGGTAGGGTCTCACTGTAGCCCAGGCTGACCTGGAATTCACTATGTAGTCTCAGGGTGGCCTCGAACTCACAGCAATCCTCCTACCTCGGCCTCCCGAGTGCTGGGATTAAAGGCGTGTGCCATCACGCCCAGTTGCCTGATTGATATATTCCTGGTCGGCTTTACCTCCTCAAATAAACTGTATTTTGGTGTTGACTATTATTGTCTTGATGTTTCCTGATTTATAGGGCCTTTGTCATTTTCTTCTGTAATTATTGGGGACAGGGTCTCACTCCACCCCAGGATGACCTGGAACCCATTTCAGACCAGAAATCTCAGCCTCCCAGTTAAAAGGATTAAGGGTGTGGGGCAACACACACCCATAGGGACTTTGACTTTATAAGATTATCTGTTTCTTTTAATCCCCACTGTTGCATAAATACTACATGCTGGTTTGATTGAATGCATATATTGCTTAGTTGAATTTTAGAATTTGCCAGTAATTTGCTCTACCTAGCCTACTAAAATACTTGCACAGCAGGCAAACTCTACACCTAGGGTCTGCTGTTACTCTGGGAGTAATATAAGAGCCCCACCTGGCACCTTAAACTCCCACCTTGAAAATATATAACATCAGATTTACACATGTAAGAATACTGCAGATAATTAGAAAACCCAAGCATCAAATTAACTCAAGATTCAAAAATCTCTACATTATAATACAAGAAACACAAAAAAATCAAGACAATACAATTTCACCAAAAATTATAAATACATCACAAATGACCTCCAATGAGACTTATTTAAATTAAATGCCTGAAAAAGAATTTTTAAAAAATGATTATATCTCTGCTCAAAGAAATCAAAGGAGAAATTAAAGGAATCAAAGAAGAAAACCAACTCTTGAAGGAATCCTAAGAGAACACAGGAAACCAACTTAATGAAATAAAGAGGTCAATACAAGACATGAGTAGGAAATGGAAATAATGAAAAAATACCAATCAGAAATACTAGAAATACAAAACAGAGTAAGTCTAATAGAAAACTCTGTAGAAAGGCTCACCAGTAGAATGGGTCAAGGAGAGGAAAAACTAAACTTGAAGACCACATGGCAGATCTAATACAGACCAACAAAGAGAAAGATAAACTAATAGGAAGGCATGGATGGGAATTTCAAGACATTCAGGACATTATGAAGTAATCAAACATAAGACTTCAGGGTATAGTAGAAGAAAAATTTCACTCCAAAGGCATAGTAGGTATTTTCAACATAATCATAGAAGAAAATTTCCCCCAAATAGGGAAAGAGAAGCCAATACTGATACAGGAAGCCTTTAGAACACCAAACAAACAAAATCAGGAAAGAACCTCTCACCACCATATCATAATTAAACTACTAAACACACAAACCAAAGAAAATATATTGAAAACAGAAAATTAAGTCACATACAAAGGCAAGCCCATCAGGATTACAGCAGATTACTAAACACAAACTCTAAAAGCCAGAAGGGCTTGGAATGATGTATTCCAAGTTCTGAAAGATAACAACTGTCATACTTTATTCTGCAAAGCTATCCATCCAAACTGACGGAGAAATAAGGACATTCCACAACAAAAACAGGCTAAAGAAACATATGACCACTAAACCAGTTCTACAGAAAATACTTGAAGGGATCCTTCATGCTGAAGAGAAAGAAAAGCACACACATGAGAAAATAGAAAAAAAAAAATCCAAACAATAGTTAATATAAGAGAGTAAAGGAAAAACAGAAAGCACTACAAAACAAAAAGAATGGCAAGAATAAATGCACACCTTTCAATAACAACTTGTAGTATCAATGGCCTCAGTGCCCCAACCAAAAGACACAGGCTTGCAGACTGGGTTAAAAGGCAAGATTCTATTTATTGCCTCTAAGAAATTCACCTCCATAAAAGATGGACACTATCTTAGGGTGGAAGGATGGAAAACAGCATTTCAAGCAAATAGGCCTAGTGAATTCCAGGTCAGCCTGAGATAGAGCGAAACCCTACCTCAACGCCCCCCCCCCCAAAAAAAGAAAGAAAGAAAGAAAGAAAGAAAGAAAGAAAGAAAGAAAGAAATCTAGAAGGAGCCTGGCAATGGTGGCTCGAGCCTTCAATTCCAGCACTTGGGAAGCAGAGGTAGGAGGATTGTTGTGAGTTCAAGGCCACCCTGGGACTAGAGTGGATCCAGGTCATCCTGGGCTATGAGAGCCTACTTTGAAAAAAAAAAAGAAAAATCTAGAAGGAAATCAAAAAATTCAGAGACTCAAATGATAATGAGAATACAACATACCAAAACCTTTGGGACATAATGACGGTAGTTTATAGTTTTAGTGGGGGTGGAAGGCCCACCGTAACTGTGAGTGGCACGTTCTGCGGGTTGGGTTCCTGGACTGTGGAAACAGGAGAGCGCTGGGTGAGCAGCTCTGCTTTCCTCCCTGTGGATGTGACGTCGCGACACCGATTCCCCGCTTCTGCCGTGCTTTCCACACCTTGATGGACTCCGACCTCTGGGACTGTAAGCTGAAATAAATTCTTTCCTTTCCTAAGTTGCTTCTGGTTGGGTCATTTGCCCAAGCGATGAGAAAGTAGCTGGTGTGCATCCACTAAGAATGCAAAATTTAGCCAGGGGTAGTGGCTCACGCCTTTAACCCCAGCACTTGGGAGGCAGAAGTAGGAGGATTACTGAGAGCTCCAGGCCACCCTGAGACTACATAGTGAATTCCAGGTCAGCCTGGGGTAGAGTGAGACCCTACCTCAAAAAAACAAAAAATAAAAAGAGAAAAGTGGCAAGTAAACAACTTAGTCCTTCACCTTAAGGCCTAGGGAAAAAAAGAATAAGGCAAACCAAAAATCAGTAGATGGGAAGAAATAATAAAGATTAGGGCAGAAATAATGAAATAGACCCCCCCTTTTATTTTAAACAACCTGCCCTGATACAGGAGATACTATTACACCTCCCATTCAACCCCATCTATCCAGATGTATGTTATGTACAGCCCCTATGTAAATCAGCTCAGTTACCTTTTGGGGTGAGTTGTGAAGCTGGTTCCCTCTTCAGTGGGCTGTGGCTGGCTTCAGCTGGCTAGTTCAGTCAGCTGTTGGGATCAGCTGGTCTGGATGTCTTTTTACAAAAGAGGAAGTTGAGGCATGAAGAAATTGAAGCAGACCATTTGAGGAGAGGTGGAAGTTGAGGGGCTTGGTGGCGTGACGCTAAAGCTATTTTATTTGCTTAGGAGGAAAACAGCTTTCTTGAGTACACTGTGAGGGAAGCAGGTTGGGCACTGCCTGCTTCCTTCATTTATTAATATTTTCAAGCTCGGGTCTTGCTCTTGCCCAGGCAGACCTGGAATTCACTATGTAGGTAGTCTCAGGATGGCCTTGAACTTAACAGTGATCCTCCTACCTCTACCTACCAAGGGCTGGAATTAAAGGCATGTGCCACAACACCTGGCCATTTATTATTTTTTAAATTTAGTTGTAAGTTCAAGTTTGAGAATAGAGGACTCTGAGGCAAACTTTCTTGGGGCCACAAGAACTATTTGATTCCAGATAAGAGAGTGACACGGTGAAAGGTAAGAAGCTTCAGAACTTTATCTCTCATCTTAAGAAATGTAATTTTCATTACTGAGGCCCTTGGTTTCCCACCAGGAATAGATGGTAAGACCCTATTGCTGAAGACTCCACATACTTGAGCTGCAAGGTCACTGAGAAATCCTGCTGGAACTGAGCTGATAACCTCCTCCATGGAGACCAGCTGACAGAAAGCTGGAAGAAGCCATTCTGTATGCAGTTCAATGGGAGAGAGAGAAATCACCAGTGAAGATACTCAACAGTGGACACTGCAAGCCTTATATTTGGCCAGCCAGGCCAAATGAGCCAACGGGTGCAATAGTGGCATGTCTGTCATGGCGGAAACCAACTGCCCTCTAATTGGACTGGAGGCCCACTCCATGGGAGGGAATACATCCCTGATACGGAAAACTTAAAACAGGGGTAGTCATGAGCCCTAGGGCTGTAACATCTGCTGCTGTCTGGATAAATGTATATACCATGCTTATCAAACTGCCCAGTAAGCACTTCTCTTAATGTTAATACCCTTATATTAATGCTACTCTCACTTTTGGTAGAGAACCTTCTCTTTTCAGATGGCAATGACCTTGGGATGTCTCAGAAGGAATCATGGTGCTGGAAAGAAGTGACAGGAGTGCTCAGTACTGCAATATCTCTATCACACCTTCCAAGGCTCAGGGTGTATTGCGGAAGAGGTGGCGGAAAGAATGTAAGAGCTAAAGGAAGGGTAGGACTCCTTACAATGTGCTCCTGCAGGCACAAAATGGCCTGGATATCCATGACCTCACAGTGCCTGACACTACCTACACAAGACCATCATAATAGGAGGAAAACATGACGACATCAAAATAAAAGAGAGACTGATTAAGGGGGGGGGGGACATGATGGCAAATGGAGTTTCAAAGGGGAAAGTGGGGAGGGGGGTATTACCATGAGATATGTTTTATAATCATGGAAGTTGTTAATAAAAATTTGAAAAAAAAAAGAAATATAATTTTCTCTTCACCCATCTCCTCTCTGCTTGCCATCTCAGTAAAGTGCAGAAGTTGTGCGTACTTGTCTGACCATTTCCTCCCTGCCCTTGCCTCACTGAACCCCCTCCATTCAGTTCACACACATTGTTCCACTGAGACGGCTTTCCCAGGGCACCCATGTTGACAAATTTCATGCACACTTACATGTTTGGGGACCTTTTCTTCTCTTACTTTTCATTCTTCTGTTGAGTCCTTTTGTGCTATTTTAAGTATTATCTTTGTTGGGTCTTAATCCTTAATTCTCTTTGTATATATACCATTTTCTCTATGAAAAATCATCCATTCCATTATGTTAAATTGTATGAGGATCCTTCCTTAATCTGTCTTCTCAATTTTGACTTCTATTCATGTCTTCTACTCTAAATCTTCACCTGAATGTCTACCAGATGCATTCAAATTTAGTTTGTGAAGATAATATACTGATTTTCCACTTCAAAGTTGTATATTTTTCAAGTTTTTTTTTTTTTCCTGGTTTTCTGAGGTAGGGTTTCACTCTAGCTCAGGCTGACCTGGAATTAACTATGTAGTCTCAGGGTGGTCTCGAACTCACAGCAATCCTCCTACCTCTGCCTCCTGAGTGCTAGGATTAAAGACGTGCGCCACCATGCCCAGCCATTTAAGTTGTATTTTCATCAAGAAGTGACTTATATTTAAGTTACTCAAAGGAAAAAAAGTGAGCATCCTTGATTTTTCTCTTCTATTAGAAGTTTTGCCAGCTATAGCTCTGGGTAGCCACTATCAGCTCTTCCTTGTTGTTCTTCCATTCCTACTCTTCTGTAAATCCTTCTCTACAGGAAAAAAAAAAAAAAAAAAATCCTTATCTGAAATCATGGCCCTCCCCTATCACACTTTTTTTTTTTTTTTTTTTTTTTTTTTTTTTTTGCCATGCTGGGATTGAGCCTGCGGTAGGATCTTACACACCCCAGGCAAGCACTGTACCACTGAGCTATATCCCAGGCTACTCTCATCACTCTTTGAGAGAGACAGGGAGAAAGAGGCAGAGAGAGAGAGAGGGACGGAGGGAGAGAATGGGCGCACCAGAGTCTCCAGCCACTGCAAACGAACTCCAGATGCATGCAGCACCTTGTGTATCTAGCTTACGTGGGTCCTGGGGAATCAAGCCTTGAATTTAGGTCCATAGACTCCACAGGCAAGTGCTTAACCGCTAAGCCATTTCTCCAACCCTACTCTCATCACTCTTAATGAAACCTACTTCTCATGATTTGTAAGGGATGATGATTTATATAGTCTAGCCCCTTGTATCTTTTAAAGTATTTAAGAGAGAGAGAGAGAAAGAGGGAGGGAGAGAGAGAACAAGCACCAGGGCTCTAGCCACTGCAAAAAAACTCCAGATGCATGCTCCACCTTGTGCATCTGGCTTATGCGGAATCAAACCTGGGTCCTTAGGCTTTATAGGCAAGCACCTAAACTGCTAAGCCATCTCTCCAGCTACCACTTATATCTTTGTTTTTTTTTTGTTTTTTTTTTGAGGTAGGGTCTCACGATATCCCAGGTCAACATGAAATTCACTATGTAGTCCCAGGCTGGACTCAAACTCACAGCAATTCTCCTACCTCTCTGCCTCAGGAGGGCTGGGATTAAAGGTGTACACCACCACGCCTGTCCCTTGTATCTTTTATTTTATTTATTTGAGGCAGGGGGCGGGGGGCTCTAGCCATTGTAAATGAGCTTCAGATGCACGTGCCACCTTGTGCATCTGGTTTACGTGGGTACTGGGGAATTGAACCTTGGTCCTTGGGCTTTGCAGGCAAGTGGCTTTACCACTAAGCCATCTCTCCAACCCCCTTGTATCTTTTTACCACATCCAATTATCTCCCCTTCCCAGTCTTCTCCATTTCCTCTGGCCTCTTTTCTTTCTTCCAGCAGGCCAAAACCACTGTGGCTGGCAAGAGCCTTTTACTTTTCCTTCCTTTCTCTAGCATGTTCTTTACTCCTCCTTCTCATGGCCAGCTGGTTTGCATTCTTTAGACTGCAGATCAAATCCCCTTCTTTGGAAAGGCCGTCCTTGACCACCTTACCTAAGTTGGCCTCCCTTACTTGCTTGCTATTTCCCCTGTAGCTCCCATCACAATTTGCAAAAAACTTATTTTGTCTCCTCCTACTAAGAACCAAATTCTCAAGAATAAGGACTCTTCTCAACACCACACCCTTAGTGCCTAAAACAGTCTGTGGACTAGGAAGGACTTTAGAAAATAGTTGGATAAATTCACGTTCGCATTTTCTGGTGTTTCAAGCCACTACATATCTATTATACAGCAATCAAGAATTGGGCTGGGCGTGGTGGCACACGCCTTTAATCCCAGCTCTTGGGAGGCAGAGGTAGGAGGATCGCCTTAAATTCAAGGCCACCCTGAGACTAAATAGTAAAGTCCTGGTCAGCCTGGGCTAGATTGAGACGCCACCTCAAAAAACAAAAACAAACAAACAAACAAAGGCTTAAGATTTTTAAAAACTGCAGGACCCCGAATCTGTGTGAGTGGGGAGACTGTTCAGAGTGTGATCAGTGAAATTTTGTTTCAGAATAACTTAGCACAATGAAGCCAAGATTTATTACCATCATGGTTGTAGGAGCAATAATGTCATTTCATGGTCAGCTTTTCCCATGACAGGTAAACAGCAAAAGGTTATAGTGAAGCCAGGTGTGGTGGCACATGCCTTTAATCCCAGCACTTGGGATGCAGAGGTAGAAGGATCACTGTGAGTTCAAGGCCACCCTGAGACTACATGGTGAATTCCAGGTCAGCCTGGACTAGAGTGAGACCCTACCACGAAAAACCAACCAAACAAACAAAGATTATAGTGAGCTGAGTGTAGTGGCACATGCCTTTAATCCTAGCACTTGGGAGACAAAGGTAGGAGCACTGCTGTGAGGTCAAGGCTAGCCTGGGACTACAGAGTGAGTGCCAGGTCAGCCTGGGCTAAAATGAGATTCTACCTTGAAAACAAGACAAAAAGATTAAAAGTACTTTCTTGGGCTGGAGAGATGGCTTATTGGTTAAGGCACTTGCCTGCAAAGCTTAAGGAACCCGGTTAAATTCCCTAATGCCCACATAAAGCCAGATGCACAGAGTGGTACATGCATCTGAGTTCGTTTGCAGCAGCTAGAGGTCCTGGTATGTCCCATCTCTGTCTCTCTCTACTTCACATAAATATATTTTTAAAAAATTTAAAAAATGCTGTATGAACAGGACCCCTGCCTTTTGTTTTCAGGAAAGTCATTATGGACTGCAGGAATCTGGGGGAGACTGAATCTTCTATCTTGACTAAGAAAGTGTATCTTTCTTTTTAATAACTGAGAGAATGGGCACGCCAGGGCCTCCAGCACCAGCAAATGAACTCCAGACGTGTGCCACCTTTTGCATCTGGCTTACTTGGGTCCTAGGGAATCAAACCTGGGTCCTTTGGCTTTGTATCCAAGCACCTTAACTGCTAAGCCATTTCTGCAGCCTGTAAGTCTTATTTCTAACATCCCTAACTCATCACTCTGCATCCATGTAACAGCATGAATGATTAGGTAACAACTATTCTTTCTTTCGTTTCCTCCTTGCTGATTTCCTAAGCTTAAAGAGGTTGCTTATAAGATTCTCAGCTTCAGCCCGGGGTGGTGGTGCACACCTTTAATCCCAGCACTCAGGAGGCAGAGGTAGGAGGACTGCTGTGAGTTCGAGGCCACCCTGAGACTACATAGTTAATTCCAGGTCAGCCTGGACTAGAGCAAGACCCTACCTTGGAAAACCAAAAAAAAAAAAAAAAAAAAAAAGATTCTCAACTTCTCTGTGAGTAGTAGTAGTATTTAATAAAAGGAAACAAGAAGAATATAAATTGACACTAATTTCAAAGGTATTTAAGTATAATTGTGTGCTTTTATCATAAACTTGTATCATTTTAGTGTTATTTCTGTGATTTCAGTATTATGCTACCATATAGAAGAGATGTGATGAATATTACTGAATAATGCTTTCTCTGTACCTCTCATGCATAAGACAGACTACAGAAATGAAGCCACTACATGATTAGAGAATACTAAAATATCTCTTATGCAAGCAGTAATGTTCTTTCCCCTACTATTAATATCTATGATTATCCATGAAGTAATTTTTTCCCAAGATGAACACACACAAGGTTATTGTATTTGGAAACTTCCTTCTGAGAGAGCTTGGAAGTACTTTTCTGTGTCACTCATGGACAGGCACTTGTCCTTAGTCCTGTGTAGAAGGAGTGAAGCCTGTTTCTACTCCCACCTATTTGATAGCATAAAAACAAAATCAAGCAGGTGTGCACAACTTTAATCCCAGCACTCGGGAGGCAGAGGTAGGAGGATCGCCATGAGTTCAAGAACACCCTGAGACTACATAGTGAATTCCAGGTCAGCCTGGGCTGGAGCGGGACCCTACCTCAAAAATAAATAAATAAATAAATAAATAAATAAATAAATAAATAAATAAAATAAAGCTTCCCCACATGATTACCTCACTGGATATGCTTTTTTTTTTCATAATAAACTACATGGACTTCATTTACAAAAAATTCATTCCACATTCAACTATGTTGGTTGAAAACTATAAAAAGCTCATTTTACTTTATTAAAAATCTTAGTGTTTGGTGCCTGAGTTGAAGGTTTATCTGAAATGTATAGGAAATATAAGCCTCCTATTTTGTAACTTTCGAAGCTTGTGCAATTTACAGAGGTCCTTTGAATGAATTTTAACCCATGCACCATAAATGTTACCATCACAGAAAGAGCTTCCCTATGTCCTCATTTCATTATCTAGTTCTCATGAATTTCATAACACCAGTCACTGTCTGAAATTACCTCTAGGTCTTCTCATCTATAAAATTAGCTACCCCCCCCCCTCCCCCGAGATAGGGTCTCACTCTAGCCCAGACTGATCTGGAATTCACTATGTAGTCCTCCTACCTCTGCCACCTGAGTGCTGGGATTAAAGGCAAGCGCTACCAAGCCCAGCAAAATTAGCTACTTTTTGCTTACTGTTGCTTCTCAGTGTTTACATTTAGATGTTTGTGGAATGTGCACATTAATTTCTTAATCATCTACAATGAGTGCTTTAAAAAAATCTTGTGTACTGGAGAGGTTGAGGTAGTAGAAAGCTGGACACCAGCAGGAGTTCGTTTAAAAAAAAATCTTGTAACATTAGAACTTAACATATTGACCATTGACAAATTATAAGAGATGTAAATTTTTGCCAGTTTTTCTTTTTTCTGCGTGATAGGGTTACTTAAATTCTATAAGTCTGAGTTGGTAACCACTTATAGATTTAATTAATGTGAACTAGAGACTGCTCAGTGGTTAAAGCTGCTTACCTGCACTGCTTGATGGCCCAGGTTCCATTCCCAATACCCGTGTAAAGCCAGATGCACCAAGTGGTGCACGAATCTTGAGTTTGTCTGCAAGTGCAGGAGGCCCTGCCATACCCATACTCTGTCATAAATAAAATATTTTTAAAGATTTGATAAACGAAATTCTCACAAATATTTTTTTTTATTTGCAAGAGGAGAGATGAGGGAGAGAGGAAAGAAAAAGAGAGTGTTGTTGCTGCTGCAAATGAACTCCATACGCATGTGCCACTTGGTGCATCCAGATTTACGTGGGAATTGAACCCAGGTGTCAGCAGGCTTTGTAAGCAACTGCCTTTAACCGCTGAGCCACCTCCCCAGCCCCCTCACAAGCAATTTTTATCTAGCCTTCCAACAGCATACCAGTTATTCCTGACTACCCGTATATCTCAGAGAACTGCATGCATCCCATTGCACAAAACTTTGCATCTTGGAAAGCTAGTGGGTAAATGAATGGGGGATACAAGCTTGATCTGAGTCCTTACAAATTATCCTTTTCTTTTTTTGAGGTAGGGTCTCACGCTAGCTCAGGCTGTCCTGGAATTCACTATGTAATCTCAGGATGGCCTCGAACTCACAGTGATCCTCCTATCTCTGCCTCCGGAGTGCTGGGATTAAAGGAGTGCGCCGCCATACCCGGCTCTAAGTTATCTTTTAAGTCTGGAAGGTTGTTTATGAGCCATTCTTTTTCAGGAAGGCGTTTTCTCTCATCCATCTCTTTATACTTCAACAGTTCGTCCTTTCCCCATGCCTAGACATTAACAGATACTATTTGCGTGTGTGTGAACACCCTTCACCTTTTTTGATACGGGGTCTCTCATCAGTTTGGAACTTGCTAAGTATGCTAGACTTGCTGGCCATGGGAGCCCACTGTGACCCGCCTGTCCTCAACTCCCAAACGCTGGATTACAACTGCATACCAATACGCCTGGCTTCTTTTTATTTTATTTTTTTTTTAAATTCTTACATGGCTTCCAGTGCTTAAACTGAGATCCTCGTGCTTGCACGTCATCTGATTCCTGCCATCCCTTCAAACTTTTTAAGATTCTTTGTTTTGCTGCTGGGGATCGAACGCTGGGCTTTCAGACTGCCACACAAGCCCCCTATCCAATGCCCCCGAGATTCTAAATAAAGGACTAGCTATTTTTATAGAGATGCCTTCTTTAGGCTGCACGCCTCTGTGGGTTTCACTTGTGGGTTTGCTGGTTACCAGGGAAACAGACTCCCTCTGGAGCCTCGGATCCCTAGCTTCACGCGAAGACTACCGCCGGGGAGGGGGACACTGAAGGAAAGTGCCTCCAGTCCCCGGCGGGCGGAGGGCGGCTCGGCCAGCAGCCAGCCTCCGCGAGGTGCACCTCGGAAGCCCGGGCGGCCCCGCGTGGCACACACGGGGCGTGCCCGGGACGGGGCTCCAAGTTCAGTTCGGCGGGTGGGGGCGGGGGAGCTCCTGGGCCCAGAGTGTCGCGGGGTCGTGCGAAGTCGCAGAAGCCGTGTCAGCCGGGGGCTGGAGGGGGAAGAATCCGCCGCCAGAGATGTCCTAGAGTCTTCTCTTCATCCGGGGTGCCGGGGTCCCCCCAGCGCCGTCCCCGCGCTCATGCCGCACGCATCCACAGCGCCCAGCACCCGCGCGCCCGGCCTCCTCGCCGCGCGTTCCCCCGTCCCCGGCGCACGCCCCGCCCTGTGAGCTGCCGCGTGATGCCCTCCGCCGGCCAGCCAATGGGAGCCCGCCTCGCCCTCCGCCCCCGCCCTCCTCCGTCCCCCGCCCTCTTCCGTGCCCCTCCCCGCTCCTTGCGCCGCCACGTGACCGAGGCTCGGCGCCAGCCAATCAGCGCCGGCGCGGCCCCGCGCCCCGCCCCGCGCGCCGTGGCCGTTTGAAGTGACTAATTTCTGTCATATGACTGAGGCGCCCATGGGGGTGGCGGGGCGGCTCTAGGAGCTGGGGGCGGGGTGGGGGGGATACCCCGGCGGAGCTCGAGCGTGCGACCCCCCGGGCGTCGACGGTGGTCAGCCATGGCGCCGACGTTGTTTCAGAAGCTTTTCAGCAAGCGGAGCGGGCTGGGCGCGCCGGGCCGAGACGCCCGCGACCCGGACTGCGCGTTCAGGTAAGGGCGCTGCGGGGCCGCCGGCCGGCCTGCGGGCTCGACGTGAGTGCGTGCGCGCGCGGGGCCGGCAGGGAAGCCCGCGCCCCGGCTCCAGGCCCGCCCGGCCCCGAGGCCCCGCGGGCTGCGGGTCGAGCGCGGTCCCGCGTCCCGGCCGCGGCCGCTTCCCCTTCCCCCACCCCACTCCACCTCGCTCGCGGTCGGTTTGTTTACGTCCGGCCGGCCGCCACGCGACCCTGCTGGCCCGGCCGGGAGTCGGCCGGCCGCGCCCCAAGCTCCTGTGCGCTCGTCCCGCGTGACCAGGCTCCGCGCGAGGATCGGGAGCCCCGCGCCCGCGCGCCCGGCCGGCCAGCTTGCCCGGGAGCCGAGGCTGGGCGGTTGCCCGCGCTGTCGGGGGTTCTTGGAAACGCAGATTGCAGCCGTGCAAGTTGCTGGAGCGAGCCGCCTGGCGTTGTCGAAGGAGAAACGTGAAACCCAGAAGGTTACGGGGACTGGTGACGCCAGGCCGAAAGCAGGGTCGGCCTCCGGGTTGGTGGTGGAATCCCACCCCCACCCCGTCTTACACCTGATACTGAAAAGGAATCTTTGCAAATCCGAAACGGTAGCACAATTTATTTATTTATTTGTTTGTTTGTTTTATTGTGATATTACAAGGCTTTGCTAATTTCTAGTTGCACTACCTGTTGCTGGTTAGAATAACTTTTTCGAATTGTCAGCTTTGATACAACCTTGGATGGGAGGGAAAATTTAGTCATGGGACTGGATTCGAAGAAGTTCATGTCTGTCCTCCAAAAAAAAAAAAAAAAAAATGCAGCGTGGAAACTTGCAAAGGCAACTCGGCCAAATGTCAGTGCTATACGCAGACTTGGTGGTATAGCAGAGAACTCAGCTGCACTGTAGTTTGCGGAGGGCAGGGGGAAGAGAATCCCGTATTTTGCAAGTGTGAAATGATTGTACCGCACAAGTTTTAAGATTCTTGAAATTATTCACCCTGTCACTAATGCAGGGCACATCAGGAAGCATTCAGGAAATATCTGTGGACTGAAATATTAAACAGAAATAAAATTGATATTTTAGAGGAAGAAAAATGTCAATTGTGACCATTTTGGAAAAGTGATTAATAAAAGTTTTCTAGATATCTCCCTCCCCCACTGAGAAATAAAAGTTTTGCCTTGTTCATCTGACTTACTTTAGATATTGTTTTAGTTTTTTCCCTTTGAAAAATGAAAGTGTAGATAATACTAGATAATACTACATGGAGACATCCAGTAACTCAGATACAATAGGAAGCAGGTTCTGGAGAGACATTTAAAAGATGGCATTTGGATAGGCAACTTTCTATAGAGCATACTGTGGGTACTTAAGATTACAAGGGTCTCAAATCACTAATGTGACAATATATTTTATGTCTGTTTTTGTCAATTCTGTGTAGTTGTGTAATACTTTACAGTTGCCAAAGTACTTTCTCATCAGTAATCTCATTTGATGTTTCACAACAACCTTGTGAGATAGGGCAAGTATAGATATATCTATGTGTCTGTCTGTCTGTCTATCTATCTGTCTATATGTATATAGCACTATAGATAACTCTATAGTCTTTTTTTTCCCCAGTGTGGACCCAGTAGCAATAGTTACAGCATAAATGCAATTGTTATGAACATATATGTACAAGTGAGAAGTTATTATTACATACCTAGTGACTTGAAGATCTGAGTAACCTAGCTTTTTTTTTTTTTTTTTTTAAATTTAAGGCAGGGTCTTACTCTAGCTCAGGCTGACCTGGAATTCACTATGTAGTCTCAGGGTGGCCTCGAATTTATGGTGATCCTCCTACCTCTGCCTCCCAAGTGCTGGGATTAAGGGCGTGTGCAACCACGCCCTGTGTAACCTAGTTTAAAAAAAACTTCATGAGCTATAATTTATATACAATAAATATCAGTGTATTTAAGGGTATAGTTCTGAATGTTTTATTGTATGTATGCTGTTGTGTCCTCTTTAGACAGTTCCATCAACCTAAAATTCTCCTGTTTCTCCTTTGCAGTCAGTCCATAAGCCCTTTCCACCTCAGGCACTAACTGATGTGCTTTCTGTCACTGGCTTTGACTTGTGGAGTCTTATGTGTGATGATACTGAGATGCGTCCCTGTTATCCATTTCCCTCCCCCTAGGTAGGGTCTCACTCTGGCCCAGGCTGACTTGGAATTCACTATGTCTCAGGGTGGCCTCAAACTCATGGCGATCCTTCTACCTGTGCTTTCCAAGTGCTGGGATTAAAGGCGTGTGCCACTATGCCCAGACTGAATACATTTTTTATTGTAGGAAATGTAACATAATAGTATCATTTATTTGAGTCTTTTAGTTCTAGCTATTCCAACTGTATATGGTACTCATTTATTGTGCTTTTTTTTTTTTCCGTGTGGGGAGGGAGCAGGTTCCAAGGTTGGGTCTAGCTGTAGCCCAGGCTGAGCTGGAGTTCACTGTGTAGTCTTAGAGTGACCTCGAACTCATAGTAATCTTCTGCCTCCACCACGCTTGGCTAATTGTCCTTTTAATTTGCATTTGCCTAAAATGTTCTAAACCATGTTTTTATATAACCCAGCGTTTTGAGTAAACTAAAAAATTTTGGGAGAGGCAGTTGTTCTAGTTAGTTTATAAGTTTAATCTGCCATAGTAGGACTTCAAGATAGGAGATACTTTCGATAAAGAAGCCATAGGTAGCTTTCTGTGTTGTCTTTCATGGTTACCTCATTGGAAAAGATGGCCAAGGGCCACTGCCTTCCTGCCATGCTTAGTTCTTAGGACCTCTCTTACAGAATCCTCTGGGCTTTTGTTGTTGCTTGAGCTGGAGAGCAGTCTGAAAGATATCATAGGATAGATTTTTCAATCACTTACATAATTGCTTTTTTTTTTTTTTTTTTTTGAGACAGGACCTCACTATGTAGTTGTTCAAGCTGCTTTTGAATTGCTGGGCCTTGAACAGACAATCCTCCTGCCTCGTCCTTCTGGGATTACAGGCCTTTTCTAGTCATGCCCATTAGTTATTTGGGAAGCAAGGTGCTACCTAGAAGATGCTGCCTCTGTCCTCTCCAGCGATCACTGTATAGCAGGAGCAGGAATAATGAGTAGGGCTGGGGAAATGGCTCCATGACTAAAGTGCTTGGCATGCAGGCATAAGGACCTGAGTTCAGATTTCCAGAACTCACATAAAAGCATGGTGGTACATGTCTGTAATCCTTGTGCTGGGGAGGTGAGGACAAAGAAACCCTAGAGCTCACTGGCTGGCTAGTCCAACTGACTCAGTGAGCTGTAGGTTCAGTGAGAGAGACCCTGTCTCAGAAAAATAAGGTTTTGTCAAGGCAGGATCTCTCTCTAGCCCAAGCTGACCTGGAATCCACTGTGTAGTCTCAGGCTGGCCTGGAACTCACAGTGATTCTCCTACCTCTGTCTCTGCTGGGAGTAATGGTGTGGGCTACCACACCCATCTTTCTGAGTTTTTCTAAGATAGAAAGTTGTTCTTACTGTCTGTAGCAAGGATTCTGTTAACAACCTGTTCATCAGTCTGTTAGTCTTGCCTAGCAAACTAATGCCAGCACTTAATACTTAAAACAAAACCAGACAGGTGCAAATCCAAAACAAAGTCCAAACTCTTCGACTTGACATGTTAGTCTTCTATTGAGTGTGGCTGGTATATTTGACCAGAGTTCAGATTCCTGCCCCAGTGATATTTGTGTATCTAGCTGTGGGAAACACTATCATGTAGTTGTAAAGTGGGGTGTGTCTGTGTCTGTATTTCTTGTTTTTCACAGTGAGTTCTGGCACTTAATGAATTGTAAGTGTTGAGGCTTCATTCTTTTATCATGAAATCCTAGTAGTAGTGCTCCTCATCTACAAGGCAGGCGGTACTCAGGATTTTCAGCACAAGTTCTAAACGCTGTGTTCTTACTATCACCACTGAGCTTACTCATGACTGGGCCCTGATTGGCGTAAGCCTAGGTGACCTATTTCTCTCCCTATGGTGAGGGGGAAGGAACAAGTAATGTATCAGGTCTCACACACAAAATACTTCTTGGAGTGGAAAGATAGTCCAGATGTCTTTTCAACCTACCTTATGTTTTGAGAATCAAGTACATGGCAGGTTCTGAAGTGTTTTAACTTCCAAAGAGCCTCACTTCCCAGTTTCTGCCCTCCTCTCCTGTCTTTTTGAGACAGTGTCTTTCTGTGTAGCCCATACGGTCCTAAACTTGAGAATACAGGTGTATGCCACCATGCCTGGCTTCCTGTTTCTCCTTTCCAGTCTCTAGTTTTTCTTTAGGATGTGGGTGTCTGATTTGGAGTATTTTTTTTTTTTTTGAGAATACTGTGGTTCATGTTTGACCATTATTTTGAACACAGTGACTTCAAAACATTTTGACTACAAAGCAGTTTTTCTTTATTTGCATATGACCAGTTGTGTGTGTGTGTGTGTGTGTGTGTGTGTGTGTGTGTGTTGATTGGATGGGTGTACCAGGACCTCTAGCCACTGCAAACAAATACCAGACACTTGTGCCACTCTTTGTGTTTGACTTACATTGGTGGCTTGGGAATTGAACCCAAGCAGGCTTTGCAAGCAAGTACTTTTTAACAGCTGAGCCATTTTCCCAGCCTTCTTCTTTCTTTTCTTCTCTTTTTCTTTTTTTGGAGAGAGAGAGAAAAAAAATTGGTGTGCTAGGTCCTCAGCCACTACAATCAAACTTGAGACGCTTGTACCACCTAGTGGGCATGTGTGACCTTGCGCTTGCCTCACCTTTGTGCATCTGGCTAATGTGGGATCTGGAGAGTCAAACATGGGTCCTTGGGCTTCGCAGCCAAGTGCCTTAACTGCTAAGCCATCTCTGCAGCCCCTAGCTCCCTTTTTCTTTAGAACTTCAGTGGAGCTCAGCATGGTGGCACATGGTTGTAATCCCAGTACTTCAGAGGTAGAGACAGGCGTAGGATCCCTGCAAGTTCTAGGCTAGCCTGGTCTATATAACAAAGTCCATGCCAGCCAGAGCACATAGCAAGATTCTGTGTCAAATACCACCCCTTCCAAATTAAGGGGTGGGGGGGAAGGTTCAGTAGAACCTATATTGTCCTTTATTTTTCCTCTGCCTAATCTTCTTTTTCTTCTCCCCCTGTCTCCCTTCTCTTTCACTTCCTTCTCTCTTTATTGCTGGGGATGGAACCCAGGTCCTCACAAGTGCTAGGCAGACACCCTGCCACTGAGTCATAGCCCCAGCCCTTGATGGTTATCTTCTCGTGTTGTGCTTGCTTTCGTGTGTCTATATCCTTCACTCGCTTTCAAGCTCTGTAAGGGCATAGCCTCTTAACTGGTTTACTTCTGGTGCCTGGCTCAAGATGACATTCACTGAATATTTGATGGATGAACAAGTAAATAAAAATAGTCACTGAATTCACTATGTGCTCTCAATTGGCCTTGAACTCACAATGATCCTCCTACCTCTGCCTCCCAAGTAAAGATGTGTGTGTGACACCATGCCCAGCAAAAAAGTTTTAATTGACATAACAGAGATGCTTTAGAAAATTGGGTGATCTGCCTGAAGTAACTCATTTAATGATAATTTAAGCAGGTTTTTCCCCCCTTTGCCAGTTTAAAGAAAAATTTAGTTTTTTTTTTTTTAAAGGATGGCCTCATTTTCCAGAATAGATTATATCTTCTAAGTATACTCCTCATAGCACTTAGAATAGTTGGTGTGCTTGTTCACAGGTCTTTCCTGAACATTCTGGCTCCTTAAGTACCATATGATTAAGTGGACCTTTTGTGGAACTGGAGTACTAGCTTAACCTAGCTCTTGAGGGACACAGCCGAGCTCTAAGGATTTACATTCTTGTATAAACTATGTAATACAGAATATGCCTCAATACACATGCACATTAATCCAAATCATCCAAACCTGTTTGGTCATTCTCCTATACCTCACTTCTTCCTAATGAAGAGCTTAGATTTATAGTACCTAGAATCAAGAACATGTGTGCTAATGAACTGTTTGGTGTATACAGTTACACTTGCATTTGGAGGCTCTGACTATTGACCTTTTTAAGGCTTCTTGGCTTGGCTTCCTACTCTGTAGTGGTCTGTTACATAATTTTTAAAGATTTCCATTAATATAAAAGATGCAGATTGTGAAGTTAACAAGGTGCACCTGTTGCCAGACCTTCACAGTATGGACTTGATACTGTATTTTATACTGTTCAATTTTATGATCTGTTTATGATAACTATAATACAACTTTATATTTTATACTGTATATTGATCAATTCCTAGTTTAGAATAGGACACAAACTACACATCTATAAAATTGCAGGAATATAATAGAAATTACTTTTCACTAAATTAAATATTTAATACTTCATCAAAGCAATATAAGATTTTGCAAATCTAAAATAGAATCTTTAAGATTTCACAAAACTAAAACAGAATTCTTTTATGCTTGCTTGGCAGTTTGTTGGCTATAGTATTCTAGATTGAAAATCATTTTTTTTTTAATTTTAGAGAAAGTGAGAGAGAGAGAGAGAGAATTGGCACACTAGGGCCTCAGCCACTGAAATCGAACTACAGAGGCTTGCACCACCTAGTGGACATGTGCAACCTTGCACTTGCTTCGCGTGCATCTGGCTAACATGGGATCAGGAGAGTCGAACATGGCTCCTTAGGCTTCCCAGGCAAGTGCCTTAACTGCTAAGATGTACATTTCTCTAGCTCTTGAAAATCATTTTAACTCAGAAATCTGAAGACATCACTCCATGTCTTCTGGTTTCCAGTATTATAACAGAAAAATCCAAAGATAAAGGAAGCACTTTGGATTTGTTTGTTTTTTGTTTTTGTTTTTCGAGGTAGGGTCTCACTCTAGCTCATACTGTCCTGGAATTCACTATGTAGTCTTAGGGTGGCCTCAAACTCTCGGTGATCCTCCTCTCTCTGCCTCCCAAGTGCTGGGATTAAAGGCATGTACCACCACACCCAGAATGGAATTTTCTTAAAGTTTTTCTGAAACTTTAGAATAATCTACCTTGATTTCTGTTTTTTGTTTTGTTTTGTTTTGTTTTTAATTCTTTTTCTTATGCTGGACATTTCATTCTGGAGGCATTTTCTAGAGAATTTTGTACATGCTTTCTTTAATTTCATCACTAATTATGGAAATTTTATTATTTTTTATAATTATTCAATATTATTATTGAAGGGGAGCTTCATTTTATAGAGTTCCATTATCTTGACTTTTTTCCCCAATTTTAACTTTCTATTGCATTTTTAGAATGTTTTGTAAATATTATTTTCAAATGAATTATTTAAATATGTTTTTATATCAGTCATTTTTAAAATATTTTATTTTTATTCATTTATTTGACAGAAAAGAGGAAGAGAGAGAGAGAGAATATGAATGGGTACGCCAGGGCCTCCAGTCACTGCAAACAAACTCCAGACACGTGCACGCCCTTGTGCATCTGGCTAACATGGGTCCTGGGCAATCAAACCTGGGTCCTTTGGCTTTGCAGGCAAGCACCTTAACTGCTAAACCAGCCCTCTTCCTTTTGGTATTGTATTTGACCAGGAAGCACACAGTATCTGGAGAGACTAAGGTGGTCTGTAAGGTTGAGGTGGTACCATTCTGATGCCTTCATTGTAAGGTTTCCCAAACACCTTTCATGTAATGGATTTAGCATATATTGATGTTAATGACTGGGTCAATTGTGTCAGTGATTCTCAACCTTTTACTATGCATCAGAATCATCTGGGGGCAGGGGAAGTGTCTAGTCAGAATGCAGAATGTTGGGTTCTACTCCCAAGAATTTGTATTGCTGACAATATTTTCTAATTATTGCCAATGCTGCTGGTGTGTGTTGGGGGGGGATACTCTTTGAGATCCACTGTGACATTTCATTAGGGTTTGTAAAATGACATTTACTTATTACCATTCTTCTGAGCTTCATGTTTAGGAAAGATGACACTGTATTTCATTTACCAATTTTTAAAATGATTTGTTGTCCTAGGAACCTTCAGAGGTAACCACTGAGATATTTTTGGTTGGGTTTTTTTTTGTTGTTGTTGTTGTTGTTGTTTTTTTGGTCATTGTTTGGAGGCAGAGCCTTACTCTAGCCCAGGTTGACCTACAGCTCATATTTTATCACTCATACTGGCCTCAGATTCATGTTGATCCTCCTCACTCAGCCTGTCAGGTGCTGAGACTACAGATGTGAGCTAGTATACCTACTTTTCTTAGCATTTGCTTTGTTCTCTGTAGTCATTATATTTTCTAGGCTGGCCCTTACACTCTTTTCACTTATCTCGAAAAGGCTTTTAGGCACCAGAATGTGCTGTTGTGAGCATTTTTCTACCCCAAGGATCCCAATTCATCTTGGTAGGAAGAGTGTGGAGATCTAGCTAATAGGCAAAAGGCTAATCTCTTCGTAGGCTAAGCATGGGGATAGAAGACTATGCACCTTGGGTGGAGCTTCTTGAAGACAGGAAACTCACAGCTTCTCCAAAGATTTCTTGATAAATATAAACAGCTCATGATCTGATCTGATGCATACTTGTGATCTGTAGCTTTGACTGCCTCAAACAGAATAAAAGCTGCATGTACAGTCCATTAAGGGAGCACTAGAGTGCATCCCCTGACCCTCCATTAAATCCTATTTTACATGTGTGTATTCAAGTTCATCTAAACACCGCTGGACAGCATGTACAGAGTGTAGTAACAACTCTACCATGCCTGGCTAAAAAATATATATATGTATATGTAAAACTTTCAGATTAAAAAAAAATTATTTGAGAGAGAGAGAGAAAATTGGCATGCCAGGGCCTCAGCCACTGAAATCGAACTCCAGATGCTTATGCCACCTAGTGGGCATGTGCTACCTTGCGCTTGCCTCACATTTGCTTCTGGCTTATGTGGGATTTGGAGAGTTGAACATGGGTCTTTGGCCCTGCAGGCAAGTGCCTTGACTGCTAAGCCATCTCTCTGGCCCTAAATTTTTTATTATTATTTATTTACTTATTCCTTTGAGGTGTGGGGGGGCAAACACAGAGAATGGACATGCCAGGGCCTCCAACCACTGCAAACGAACTCCAGACACATGTGCCACCTTGTGCATCTGGCTTATGTAGGTACTAGGGAATCGAACTTGGGTCCTTAGGCTTTGCAGGCAAGTGCCTTAACTGCGAAGCCATCTCTCTGGTCCCCCCTTTTTGTTTTTAACTTATATCCTTTTTATGTCACCGATTAGATATGTAGGACCTCATTTCTTTCCTCCTTTCTTTTCTTTTTTTGCATGTGTTTTATGTAATGGTGGTAGTGGTGTGTGTTTGGGTATGTGTGGTGTATGCACATGTATATGTCCATGAGGTGCCATGTGTTTGCAGGGGTAGGAGGGGTCTATTAGATGTCCCCTTTCATCATTCTTTCACCTCCCACCATTCGTTCTTATTTGAGCTGAGATCTCTTACTGATCCTGGGGGGCTTACCTTTGGGCTCTGGTGATTCTCTGTTCTCTGCTTCCCACTGAACTGGGGTTAGAGACAGGTGTGACCAAACCCAGCTGCTAATGTGGGTCCTGGGGCTCTAACATGAACTCTCTTAGGCCATCTCAGACCCTCATGCTTGCATAGGAAGTGCTTTTAACTGTGGAGCCATCTCTCCACCCCAATACATTCATTCCTTTCTTTCTAAATTACCTATAATGACCTTCTAAAATATTTCTGAAACAGTGTGTAAAACATGTTTCCAGAGTCAAGCTATGAGACAAAAATAGTTCACACAGTTCTGTTTCCATTCTTGTTTTCTGCCATTTTCTTCCTTCCTACAGTACCCATTTATTTAGTTTTCATTTTCTTTCCAGTCTCTTTAGTAATGTTAGCAAATGTTATGTAGATATACATACATAATTATCTCTCTCTCATAATTCATACTAAGAGGTTAGTTTTGTTGTCTATTTTATATTTCTTTTATCATTTAATTAATCATGGAGATTATTCAACCAGTATATAGAAATTACAGTTTTTCTTTTTTGAGAAAGGGTCCCTGTGTGTGTAACTCAAGCTGCCCTTGAACTCCTGGTCCTCTGCCACAGTGTCCTTCCTGAGAACTGAGAAATCAGATGTGGGCCACAAGTCTGGCTGTTGTGTATGTGTAGTACTGAGGATTGTATCCAGGGCCTGCACCCTGAGCAAGCATTCTACCTCTGACCTTACATCACAAGCCATTTTTACTTGATATTGAGACGAGATTTTGCTGAGTTTCCCAGATTGTCTTGAGCTTGTGATCCTCCTGCTTCAGACTTTCAAGTAGCTGGGATTATAGGTATGAGCTACCTCACTCTCCTGTTTTCATTCTTTTTTTTTTTTTTAGTTATTTTTTAAAAATTTTTAAATTTTTTTCTGATTTATTTTTATTTATGTATTTATTAGAGACAGAGAGAGAGAGAGAGAGAGAGAGAGAGAGAGAGAGAGAGAGAATGGGCATGCCAAGGCCTCTAGCCATTGCAAACTCCAGATGCATGCTCCACCATGTGCATCTGGCTTATGCGGACCTAGCTCTTTAAGCTTAGCAGGCCTTAACCGCTAAGCCATCTCTCCAGCCCTCCTGTTTTAATTCTTTTTAGCATCTGTAAATTAATTTGTTGAAAGTATGTAACAATAACTATCTCCTATTGATTGATGAGCATTGGATTCTTTCCCATCCTTAGCTATTACAGAAATAATCCTGCAGTGAATAGCCATTTGTGTATGCCTTAACCATTGGAATACTCCCTCCACCACTAGATGTACAATTTAGTAGTTTTTAGTAACAGTATGCTTTTTTTGTGTGTAACAGTTCAGTACAGTTTCTTGAAGTGAATACACTTACACAGTCAGCACCCAAATGTAGAAACAGTATCAGCATGCTTCAAGTCTGCCTCATTTCCCTTTTTAACTACCCTCTCACCTATGCCTAGGATTACCACAGTCCTGACTTCTGCTGCTGTGGATTACTTTTCTATTTGACTGTGCGTGCGCAGACTCCAGCTGTAATCATGTGCTTACTCTTGTGCTTAGCTTGTTTTAATCAGTATATTTCAGGCTTAGTCCAAGGTACACGAATATAGAAACATTAGACAAAACAAAAAGCTAGTATAAGTTGCATCATATAAAATAGACTTTAAGACCAAAAAAACTTACTAATGATGAAAGGCTTAATTCACTAGCCATTATAACATGTTTAGAAAATATGTTAAGCAAAAATTGTCAAGCAGAAATGGGTGAAGTGAATGTATCTACTATTATAGTGTGTGATTTAAACATATGTCTTTCTCCTCATTGAAAATCAAGTAACCAAAAAATTAAGAATCAAAAACATTTTAGTGATAGGCATAGTGGTGTCCTATCTCAGAAACCAAAGACACCAACAAAGCAAAAAGTTTAAAATAAAACTAACAGGTATTTGGTGTAATGGATATATGTAGAAACCTGCACTTGGAAATTGGAGGGAGAATTCTTACTTTTTTTTGTTGTTTATTTTTATTTACTTATTTGAGAGCGACAGACAGAGAAAGAGGCAGATAGAGAGAGAAAGAGAGCGAGAATGGGCATGCCATGGTCTTCAGCCACTGAAATTGAACTCCAGATGCATACGCCCCCTTGTGCATCTGGCTAAGGTGGGTCCTGGGGAATTGAGTCTCGAACTGGGGTCCTTAGACTTCACAGACAAGCACTTAACAGCTAAGCCATCTCCAGCCCTTTCTTACTTAAAAAAAAATTTTTTTTATTTATTTAATTGCAAGCAGGGATACAAAAGAGAAACAGAGAATGGGCACAAGGGCTTCCAGCCACCCCAAACGAACTCCAGATATCTGCGCCACTTTGTGCATCTGGCTTTACATGGGTACTGGGGAATCGAAGCTGGATTGTTAGCCTCTGCAGGCAAGCACCTTAACTGCTTGACCCATATCTCCAGCCCCCTTTTCTTACTTTCAATAGAATAGTTGTGGGGAAAAAGTATCCAAGGAACAGGAACACAAATGAAATTTAAAAAATCAGAATTGCAAGTCGGGCGTGGTGGCGCACGCCTTTAATCCCAGCACTCGGGAGGCAGAGGTAGGAGGATCGCCATGAGTTCGAGGCCACCCTGAGACTCCATAGTGAATTCCAGGTCAGCCTGGGCTAGAGCGAGATCCTACCTTGAAAAACAAAACAAAACAAAAAAAACAAAAAAAAAAATTAGAATTGCATTATAATAAACATTATAAAATTTGGGTTGTTGCTAAAATCTTGCAGTGAAATAACATTTTTTAAAAGTTATTAAATTATTATATTTGTTGAGAGACATACAGGAAAGGTACCCATGTGGCTAGAGATCCCATGTGGAGGGCCTGGGAAGAATGCATGGAAAAAAAAAAAGAGAAAAGAAAGTTCAAGAAGCTCCTGCCGGGCTGGAGAGATGGCTTAGCGGTTAAGGCATTTGCCTGTGAAGCCTAAGGATCCAGGTTCCATCCTCCAGGTCCCATGTAAGTTAGATGTACAAGGTGGCGCATGCATCTGGAGTTCATTTACGGTGGCTAGAGACCCTGGTATGCCCATTTTCATTCTCTCCCACTCTCTCTCTGTTGTCTGTCTCTAATAAATAAAATAAAAATAAATCTTAAAAAAAATAAAAGAAGAAGCTCCTGCCATGTGGGGAGCTGGAGGAGGTAAACGAGCCCATGTGGAGAGTAAGGGCTAGGGGGCCCTCCCCACTGGGGCTGGGCCTGGGCTTAAGCCTGGCCTCTGCCCAGGCCCTGCCAGAGAGAAAAATTCACCCACAGCTGGAAGTTCCCAAGTGGCCCGAGAGCCTGCTTTCCCCTTGCAAAGGTATTTATAACCATATAATGGTAGGCTGTCTTCCAGTTCAGGTGAACCAGAGGGACAGCTGGTTGGTTTGGGCTAGGGTCTATCTCAGGAAGAGGCTAGCCCTGACACCAAGTTCTGGGGGCTGAACTTAATAAACCACAATGTTTAAATCCTATGAAAGACCTCCCTCCCAGGAGGGGTCCTGGCTGTTTGTGGAAAAACAGGTCTAGGGAACTAGGTAAGATAAGAAGTCAGATCATCTTTGATTCCTAGCAAGTGCAAACTTTCCTGTCTTTTTGAAATAACTTTTTTATAAGAGAAGGTTCAAAGTTTTAATGAACTGATAAATATTCTAATTAAGTGATTAGAAAATGGAAAAATACATTCAAAGAAAATAGAAACAGGAAAGCTCAGAACCAAGATTAATAAAATAGGAAATAACTTAGCAATAGACAAAAAAAAAAAAATCCCAAAAATGTTTCCTTTGAGCTAAATAAAACCTGGCTATAAAAAATAAAGAAAAAGAAGACCATAGAGATGCTTAGCACTTGGCCTGCAAAGCCCAAGAACCTAGGTTTGATTCCCCAGGACCTACATAAGCCAGATATACAAGGCAGCATATGTAGCAGGAGCTGCTGGAGGCCCTGGCACACCCATTCTCTGTATCTGCCTCTCTCTTTCTTTTTCTCTCTCAAATAATAAATAAATAATAAAAATTAAAAAGGGGGTTTTAAGAAAATTATTTTTTTGAAGGGAGGGCAGATAGAGAATGGGTGCACCTGAGCCTCTAGCCACTCACTGCAAATTCCAGACACATGCACCACCTTTTACATCTGGCTTATGTGGGTACTGGGAAATCAAACCTGGGTCCTTAGGTTGCACAGGCAAGAGCCTTAACTGCTAAACCATCTCTCCAGCCTGAAAAGGAGAGGTTTAGGTACTATTAAGAATATAGGGCTGGAGAGATGGCTTAGTGGTTAAGCACTTGCCTGTGAAGCCTAAGGACCCCAGTTCGAGGCTGCATTCCCCAGGACCCACGTTAGCCAGATGCACAAGGGGGTGCACGTGTCTGGAGTTCATTTGCAGTGGCTGGAAGCCCTGGCGCGCCCATTCTCTCTCTTCTTTCTCTCTGCCTCTTTCTCTCTGTGTCTGTTCTCAAAAAAAAAAAAAAAAATATAAAATGAGGGCTGGAGAGATGGCTCAGTAGTTAAGGTGTTTGCCTGCAAAGCTTAACAAGCTGTGTTCAATTCCCCAGTGCCCACATAAACCCAATGTACAAAGTGGCACATGCATCTGGAGTTTGTTTGCAGTGGCTAGAGGCTCTGGCGTACCTAAATACTCTCCCACCCTCTCTCTACATTACTGTAGATACATAGATATTAAAAACCATAAGCAGAATTTTAGGGACTTTACATACATTAATTCATCTAATTCTCAAAACAACTATGCCAGGCAAATAATATCTTTATATATGAGGGAACAGCAGCACTGAGAAAATAGGCAATTTTCTCAAAGCCTATCAGGTAGAGAGAGAGAGAGAGCTATGTAGTGAGGTTGAGTATACTTTATCCTCTTTAATTTCATGCTGTAGTTTAATCTCTATGTAGGCATATTAAAACATAAACCAGGGGCTGGGGAAATGGCTTAGTGGTTAAGGCACTTGCCTGCAAAGCCAAAGGACCTAGGTTTGATTCCCCAGCACCCATGTAAGCCAGATGCACAAGGTGACACATGTGTCTGGAGTTTGTTTGCATCAGCTGGAGACCTCTTGTGCCCATTCTCTTACCTCTTCTCTCTCTCAAAAAGTAAATAAAAATAAAAATATTCTTTAAAAAAAACAACCCAATTGTAGTGCTTGGAGGTGGGGCCTTGAGGAGATGATTAAGAAATTAGATAAGGGCGTGGTGGTGCATGTCTTTAATCCCAGCACTCAAAGACAGAGATGATAGGAGGATCTCCAAGAGTTCGAGGCCACCCTGAGACTACATAGTGAATTCCAGGTCAGCCTGGGCTAGAGCCAGACCCTACCTCTAAAAGACAAAAAAAAAAAAAAAAAAAGATAAGGTCATAGGATTAGAGATCATAAGGTCATAAGATTAGCCTACATGATTGAATACTAGAAGAGATCAGAGAAAGACGTGTTTTTTGTCTCTTTCCTTGTGCATTGCATTGGGGCTGCACTCAAAAGAAGCCCATCACTAGATACTTCCCTTGGTCTTTTTAGTCAGAGTTGTGAGTAAAAATAAATCTCTTTATAGTTTTCCTGGTCTGTGGTATTAACAACAGAAAAGTGGACCAGTATAAAAAACTGAAAAATGTTAGTCCTGCAAACCTGATCAGTTTTGAATGCCAATTTGTGTTGATTGGGTCTGTGGCCAGTAGTCAGATCTCTGTGCCTTAGTTTCTTTATCTGTTAAGTGAAATAATACTTCACCAGGTTGTTAGAAGGAGTAAGTCAGTGTGATGTAAAGGTCTTTCAACAATGTCTGGCATATTGCACTGTTGGTGTTATTTAGTAAAGAAGAAAGACCACATGATTAGTCAGTTGATAACATTCATTTGGTTATAAATAACTTTGATTTATTGTAAAAAATATTTGGTAGCTTAGCATTTTTTAAAAGAAATTTTATTTATTTGAGAGAGAGAAAGAGAAAGGCAGAGAATGAGCATACCAGGGCCTCTAGCCACTACAGACGAACTCCATGTGCTACCTTGTGCTTCTGGCTTACGTGGAGACTGGGGAATTGAACGAGTCCTTTGGCTTTCCAGGTAAGTAAGTGCCTTAACCGCTAATGAACTCCAGATGCGTGCACCCCCTTGTGCATCTGGCTAATGTGGGTCCTGGGGAATCAAGCCTCGAACCAGGGTCCTTAGGCTTCACAGGCAAGCGCTTAACCGCTAAGCCATCTCTCCAGCCCTGGAGTGCCCCATTTTTAAGTTAGATTGATCAGGGAACGCCAGTGATCTTCCTTTACCTGCTTTCTTCAGCAGTGGGATTACAGACAGGTATGACTGTGCCTCGTTTTTTATGTGGGTTCTTGGGAGTTGAATCTGGGTCTTTATGATTGTAAAGCATGCGTTCTTGCCCACATCTCCCCAGTCTCCTGAGTAAAATTTTAAATTCAGCTTGTTTATGAAGTCTAGAGAGACTCTTCAGAAGGTATCATGGTGCTGGAAAGAAGTGACAGAGGAGTGCTCAGCACTGAAACATCTTTATCACACTCTCCAAGGCTCAGGGTCTGTTGTGGAAGAGGTGGCGGAAAGAATGTAAAAGCCAAAGGAAGGGTAGGACTCCTTACAACTTGCTCCTCCAGACACAAAATGGCCTGAATATCCATGACCTCACAGTGCCTACACAAGACCATCATAATAGGAGGAAAAGATCATGACATCAAAATAAAAGAGAGACTGATTGAGAGGGAGAAGGGGATATGATGGAGAATGGAGTTTCAAAGGGGAAAGTGGGGGGAGGGAGGGCATTACCATGGGATATTGTTTACAATCATGGCAGTTGTTAATTAAAAAAAAAGTATGATATACTAAAAAAAACAGTCTAGAGAGTCTGAAACTCAGTAACAGCCTGTCTGTATCTAAAATTGTATTCATATTTGGTAATATATGAGAAAGGACATGGCCCTTGTATTTTAAATGGCCGGTACTGCTTATCCTGGAGTGTACCCCACAATAATTATAGATCTCTTTAAAAATCCTGCCAGTTGTCTTAGCTGTTACTTATTTTTAATCTTCTATGGTAAGTTTTGGGCACGTGTTTATGTTGCAGCAGCAAGAGGTCCTGGCATGCCCATTCTCTTTCTCCATATATAACAGTCTCTCAAATAAATAAAAATAAAAATACTAAAAATGTTATAGTGGGGCTGGAGAGATTGCTTAGCAGGTAAGGCATTTGTCTGTGAAACCTAAGGACCCATGTTCAAGTCTCCAGATCCCACATAAGCCAGATGCACAAAGTTGGGACAAGCACAAGGTTGCACATGCCCACCAGTAGGTGGCGCAAGTATCTGGAGTTCAATTGCAGTGGCTGAGGCCCTGGCACACCAATTCTCTCTCTCTCTCTTAAAAAAAAATAGAAAAAAAATTATAGTGTAAAAGAAAAGTTTACATATATTTAGCTAAATGAATCTATATTCAGCCAGGCGTGGTGGCGCACGCCTTTAATCCCAGCACTCGGGAGGCAGAGGTAGGAGGATCACCATGAGTTCGAGGCCACCCTGAGACTCCATAGTGAATTCCAGGTCAGCCTGGACTAGAGTGAAACCCTACCTCGAAAAATCAAAAAAAAAAAAAAAAGAAAGAAAGAAAGAAAAGAAAATAAAGTGAATCTATATTCAGTGCCAGGTAACTAATACCTAGCTCAGGAACAGAACTTTGCATATTTCTCTAGAATCACCATCAGGACCCTACTTATCCTGACTTCTAACACTAGGGATTAAGTTTGCCTGATTTTGAGATTCATGCACATGGAATCATACTTAGGTATTTTCATAGCCTGGTAGTTCCCCTTCAACACAATTGTGGTTTGATTCAGATGTCCCCCATAAACTTAGGTGTTGTGAACACTAGTTCCCCATCTGGTGGCATGAAGGAATTCTTTAAGGCACTGGAATTGCTCAGTATCACTGGTTGTAGGTAACTGTATGAATCTAGCCCTGTGCAAGACTCACAGAACCTAAATATACATGCATGCATGGTCCAATGTACCCCCATTCACAAATGTCAAAAGGTAGAAAACAGTCCAAATATTTACCAGTTAGTGAATATATATACACAGATATAAGTATAATGGAATATTATTATTCAGATATAAAAAAGAATCATGAGTTGGGGCTGCAGGGATTGCTCAGTGGTTAAGACACATGGCTGCAAAGCATAATGACTGGGGTAAGCATAATGACTGGGGTTTGATTCCTCAGTACCTATGTAAAAGCCAGATGCACAAAGTGATGCATGTATCTGGAGTTGGTTTGCAGTAGCTGAAGGCCTGGGCATGCCCATATTCACATTTTCTTTTTCTCACTCTCCCCCTCTCCTCCCTCCATCCTAGTAAAATAAAAACAATCACATACTGATACACACTAGCAAAATTAAGTGAAAGAAAAGTCAACAGAAAAAGTCACATGTTTTCATGTCTATGAACTATCAAACTCATGCAGAGAGAATGCACACTGGTGGTTGTCAGGGTGCTTTGATAAAGAGGAGAAAGATCAACTTCTGAATGGGTAAGGGTTTTACTTTGAAGTATTAGAACTAGGTAGAAGAGGCAGTTGCAGACACTGCAAATGCATTACATGCCAATAAACTGTTTACTTTAAAATGGCTAATTTTATGTCTTATGATTTCACCCCAATAACTGATACATATGAAGTGCATATACATACATACCTCTTCACAGTAAGAAACTGACTGTGGCACTTAAGATGATGAACAGTGGTAGTGACATGTTCCTTAAACAACGGGGAAGGCGTGTCAGCATGCATACAGTTATCTACAACCAGTGATGCTGACCAACAGGGTCCTGAAGAATTCCTTCATGCCACCTTTCTGTTTCACAGACCCATGCCTACCTTTAATTGCTGGCAACTACTGACTGTACTCTGCTGGATTCGTAGCAGCAGAAAATTTTAAGTAGTACCTTAACTTCTAGGAGTTTGAATTCCCTTAAGTATTGCATTGGATTTCTCAAGTTAAATCTGTGATTGGACATTTTTTTTTTTAATGAGAGAGAGAATTAGTGCACCAGGGCCTCCAGCCACTGCAGTCAAACTCCAGAATTGTGCACCACCTGTGTACATGTGCAGCCTTGTGTGCTTGCATCACCTTATGTGTCTGGCTTACATGGGCTCTAGAGAGTTGAACTTTGGATCCTTAGGCTTTGTAGGCAAGTGCCTTAACCGATAAGCCATCTCTCCGTCCCTAGACATATTTTTATACTTGACTCTTTATTGAGTTCAGTTTTTTCACACTAGTTTTGAAAATAACCAATTAGTTACTAATATAAATTCTGCACTTAGAGAGCAGCAATACCTGGTGAGAATTTTTTTTTTTTTTTTTTTTTTGAGGTAAGGTCTCACTCTTAACTCAGGCTGACCTGGAATTCACTATGTGTTCTCAGGTGGCCTCGAACTCACTGCAATCCTCCTACCTCTGCCTCCCAAGTGCTGGGATTTAAAGCATGTGCCACCATACCTGGCTTTCTCCAGCATTTTTAAAATTGAGCATGAAACTATGTGATTAATTGGATTGAGTATCTACTTTCTTATTTAAAGTGTTTTTATTTACTATTGTTATTTATTTAGTTTGGTTTTTTGAGGTAGGGTCTCACTCTGGTCCAGGCTGATCTGGAATCACTATGAAGTCTCAAGGTGGCCTAGAACTCATGACGATCCTCCTCCCTCTTCCTCCTGAGTGCTAGGATTAAAGGCGTGTGTTGTAGTCAGGTTCACATTGCTGGTAGAAATCACCCAACCAAGAGCAGCTTGTGGGAAAAAGAGGTTTATTTTGGCTTACAGGCTTGAGGGGGAAGCTCTATGATGGCAGGGAAAATGATGGCATGAGCAAAGGGTGGACATCATCCCCTGGCCCACATAAGGTGGGCCACAGGAACAAGAAAGTGTGCCGGACACTGGCTATAATACCCATAAGCCCGCCCCCAACAATACACTGCCTCCAGGAGTTGTTAATTCCCAAATCTCCATCAGCTGGGAACCTAGCATTGAGAACACCTAAGTTTATGGGGTCACCTGAATCAAACCACCACAGCATGCACCACCATGCCCAGTTGGGTACCTATTTTTAATTGAACTGCTTCTTGTCCTTATTGTTTTTGCTACATATGTGTATAAAAAATGCTTTGAGATTTAGCATTTTATTCCTGTCAAAATTTTCAGTTGACTATGTTATTCTGTTTACATGCTAATTTTAAAATCTCAGAGGAAAGATTATTCAGCTTTCTGAAAACATAGCATGCACAATAAAATAACTGTTTGCCATGAAAAAAAAAGCCCTGTTGTCTTCTAGTACCAGTTGGTATTACGTCGATTTGTTTGCTGTCTCATATTTTATTTATAGTAGTTTGGAACTGGAAACTAAATACTAAACAAGCACTAACGTTCCACTGTATTTTAACTATATTTTAGAGTCTCTCTTAGGTTATAATTATTTTTACTCATGTATATGTTTCTTAGATACTGGCCCCTTACATATATTCAAGTCCATTGTGTCTACCTTAATACAGAAACTAGAGTCACTGCATGTATTTTTAAAACTCTGTAGCACTAATAAACTACAAGTTAGCCGGGCGTGGTGGCGCACGCCTTTAATCCCAGCACTCGGGAGGCAGAGGTAGGAGGATTGCCGTGAGTTCGAGGCCACCCTGAGACTCCATAGTGAATTCCAGGTCAGCCTGGGCTACAGTGAAACCCTACCTCGAAAAACCAAAAAAAAAAAAAAAAAAAAAAAAAAAACTACAAGTTGATAGAAGATATTTTGTGATCTTCAGGGGTCCATGAGAGAGAGAGCATGAGGAAATATTTGTTAGTATTGTATCTCTGGCTTTATTAGCTTCCCAGGCTCTTTCATAAGAAAAGAGCTTCTAGCCGGGCGTGGTGGCGCATGCCTTTAATCCCAGCACTCGGGAGGCAGAGGTAGGAGAATTGCTGTGAGTTCGAGGCCACCCTGAGAATACAGAGTGAATTCCAGGTCAGCCTGGGCTAGAGTGAGACTCTACCTTGAGAAACCAAAAAAAAAAAAAAAAAAAAAAGAAAAGAAAAGAGCTTCTGTTGGGAGAAATGTGAAGTCCAATGGCTATTTTTCTTCAAATATTCCAGATGTGTATTAAATATTCTAGGACTTCAAGAGTTAGCAAGTATAAAAATCATATTGATAATTTTTCAACTTTATTTATTTAAGAGAGAAAGAGGTAAAGAAAGTTGGAGGGAGGGAGGGAGAGAGAGAGAGAGAGAGAGAGAGAGAATGGGAACACCAGGGCCTCCAGCTACTGCCAACAAACTCCAGACACATGTGCCACTTGGTGCATATGGTGTATGTGGGTCCTGGGTAATCAAACCTGGGTCCTTTGGCTTTTTAGGCAAGCACCTTAACTGCTAAGCCGATATTGATAATTTTTGTTGTTTGTCTGTCCTTTTCCTGGTGTGTGTATACTAGCTGTCTACCCTTGCTTTCCTCCTCCATTCAGCAGGTAGACCTGAACATTGGGATGGCTGCATTTCACACTGGGAGCGGCCTTTGTGGGTTGCACTGATTACACTTCTGTAATAATAAAGAACCTTTGTGAGTAATTTTTCCAGAAATTTTATAGAGCATAATGGAAAAGTGTAAAATGCAAAAAGAAAAGCTCAAATGTATGATTTTCAAGTCAGTCTGAAAGTTAGAACTTGGTTTTTCGAGGTAGGGTTTCACTCTAGTCCAGGCTGACCTGGAATTTACTATGTAGTTTCTGGGTGGTCTTGAACTCATGGTGATCCTCCTACCCCTGTCTCTCAAGTGCTGGATTAAAGGCATGCGCCACCACACCCAGCTCTAAGTTAGAACTTTTTAAGAGTCTATCCCCTGAGACTTGTTTAGTGTTGGTTTAGAGGTAATGTGAGTTGTCAGTATCGGGGATATTGCCTTTATACTGCTTGGAAAATAAAGTACTTTTTCTTTTTTGTAGAAATGCAGGGCCTTATTTATGCTAAGCCTTACTTAAAAATGAGATTAGAGGGCTGGAGAGATGGCTTAGAGGTTAAGTTGCTTGCCTGTGAAGCCTAAGGACTCATGTTCAACTCTCCAGGTCCTACATAAGCCAGATGCACAAGGTGACACAGTGCATAAGGTCACACATGCACACAGGGAGGGGGCACGTGCATCTGGAGTTCAATCGCAGTGGTTAGAGGCTCTGGTGTGCCAATTCTATCTCTCTTCCTCCCTCTCTCTCACATTAAAAAAAAAAGGCCAGTCTGTTGGGCTTACCTCAAAAAAAAAAAAAAAAAAAACAGTGAGGAGCTGGAGACATGGCTTAGCAGTTAAGTGCTTGCTTGTGAAGCCTAAGGACTCCGGTTCAAGGCTTGATTCCCCAGGACCCACATAAGCCAGATGCACAAGGTCGTGCCTGCATCTGGAGTTTGTTTGCATTAGCTGGAGTCCCTGGTGCCCCCATTCTTTCTCTCTCTCTCTCTTTCTGTCTTTTTCTCTGTTTGTTGCTCTCAAATAAATAAAGAAATAAAAATAAAAAACAAAAAGATTAGAGCCGGGTGTGGTGGTACATTCCTTTAATTCCAACACTCAGGTAGGAGATGGGCCAACCTGAGACTACATAGTGAATTCTGGGTCACCCTGGGCTAGAGTAAGATCCTACCTCGAAAAAAAAAAAAAAAAAAAAAAAAACCAAAAAAATGTGATTAGAACAAAATTCCTCCCCCCACCAAAAAAAAAAAAAAAAAAACAAACAAACCAGGCCTTTATTAAGTATTTTAGACTTTTTTCACTTGAGTTAGACAAGTGTGGCATAAATAGGAAAAAATATTGTAACACAATAATTACAATAACTAGAACAAAAGGCGAATTACAGAAAGAAACAAATGCAAAACTTTGAAATAGCATATTACAACAGAGTATGTCCTATTGGTACATTTTATTGTTTCATTTAAAAATATTTTTATTCATAATTTTTTCAAGCAGAGAGAGAATGGGCATGCTAGGGCCTCTTGCCACTGCAAATGAACTTCAGATGTGTGCATCACTTTGTGCAGCTGGCTTACGTGGGTACTAAAGAATCAAACTCAGGCTCTATCAAGCTTTTGCAAGCAAGCACCTTTAACCACTGAGCCATCTCTCCAACCCTTATTGTTACATTTTTAAAAATGGCTACAGTTATTACTCTTTACAGTTTATCAACATGCATGAAGTTAAATATAATATGAAAGTCTTGTTCTTCCCTCCCTCCTTTCCTTTTTTCTTTTTTTCAAGGCAGCATCTCACTCTAGCCCAGGCTTACCTGGAGCAGACTCTGTAGCTTCTGGCTGGCCTGGAACTCACAGTGATCCTCTTACCTCAGCTTTGGAGTGCTGGGATTAAAGGTGTAAGCTACCATGTCTTGCTAAAAGTCTTCCTTCCTCTTTAGACCAGCCATCTAATTATTATAGTCATCTGTGCAGAGTTTTGTTTTTGTTTTCTCCCCCATATCCAGCCCTGACAACAATGTATCTGATTGTTGTCCCTATAGTTCTGCCTTTTCCAGAATGTCATATAAATGAAGCACTTTGTATCATCTTTTGTACTAGGCTCTTTTACTCAGTATAAATGATTTTGAAATTCTTCCATATAACTACATTTAGAAGACCAGTTGACAGTTTTAATTAGTTGTACTCATGGCTTTTATTGGTGTTTGATTACATCTATCACATACCAAAATTCAGCCTCTCAAAAGAAGCACAAGTATTCAGCATAAACCACAGTATGTAGGTTGGTCACAGTAGCTTCACTTGTCATTTAGAGAAGGCTCCATATTATTACAAAAAACTACTTAATCTATCCAATTCCCAGATCCTAGCTAAAGGCCAGTCTTGCAAGTAGGCCTAAGACCTGAGTCCTAGACCTACTACTGTCAACTGCTTCCTTAATTCTGATTTTCTAGTTTCCTTACAGGATGAATGCCTTGTCCTCAAGTAGACAAAGCTACATATAATAATTATAGATTGTTTATATGTATATTATTACCTTATTTGTTTCTCTCAACAAATTTTGTGGTTGAAGTCTATAGACGAGGTACATTTTATAAATAATTTTATGGGTACAATCTAAGGCTATCTAAATTTCTTCTTTGATATTTTACATTAAAGTACTATATATGAGGTATTAAAGATTCTGTATCTGAATTATTTCTGTTGAAATAGCCTGTGTTAGGCATTTATGTCTGTATTAGTTTTTGTTTTTTTGTGGTAGGGTCTTGCCCAGGCTGACCTGGAATTCACTATTTAGTCTCAGGGTAGCCCTGAACTTGTGGCAGTCCTCCTACCTCTGCTTCCCAAGTGCTGGACTTAAAGGCCTGCACCACCATGCCTGGCTTGTATTAGTTCTTTTCAACATACATAGATATACCTTTGGTCTTCTGGAAAAAACATTAGAATACAAACCTTCTAAAAGACAGTGTTTATAAAGCCAGCTAAAAATGCACTGGCCAAGTAATATATCATGGAAGTTTCAATTTAATTAAATTTATTTATTTAGTAGTTTTGGCAACTGAAATAGGGGCTTCATGCTATATCTCCAAATAGTATTTGTGCTGGACTTGTCCTCTTGAATTTGACATAAGAGCTAAGATTACTGAATCAATTTACATACTTACCACTGTGCATGCTAGATAAATAGGGTGCACTTTTCCATCTCCTGGTAAGCAGGTTTGCTGTGGCTTCCAAGAAAAAAAAAATCCATACATATATATATATATATATATATATATATATATATGTACATATATATGTATATATATATATATATGTATGGATTTTTTTTTTGTATTTTTCAAGGGTTTCACTCTAGCCCAGGCTGCCCAGAATCTCACAGTGATCCTACCTCTGCCTTCCAAGTACTGGGATTATAGACATGCACCACCACACCCAGCTTTCTATATGGAATTCTTTGAAACAGTAAAGTTGAGGCATACCAATGTTGATTAAAGAATTACTCTGTTTGCTTCTTTGCTAAGTGAACCTGAATTCCTTGTAGATAGGGACTCCTGAAAAGTTGTGTTCTAGTTATGGTTTCCTGAGCACTGTGCTCTGAGCAGCTCTTATGAGTGAAGGCACTGATGTGGTTTGACTATGAACTGTCCCCGAAAGGCTTATGTACTCCAAGGCTTGGTCCCAAGCTTGACACTGTTTTGGAAGATGCTGAAAAGTTCAGGAGATGGGGTCTAGCTAGAGGAAGTAGGTACTTGGAACAGGTCCTTGTGGGTCTGTTACCTCTGAGCTTGCTCCCTTTCCCTTTCCTCTCACTGTTCCTCCTCACCTCCATCTCCCTTGCTTTCCTTTCCTTCCTGTCTTCCTCCCCATTGCTTTCTCTCCCCTTCTTTCTTCCTCCCTCTTTTATGCTTCCTCCCATTCTGATTTCATGAAGTAAAGAACCAGTTTATCCATTCTTGCACAAAAACTAATGTATCTTAAAATTTTTTAATATTTTATTTTTATTTATTTATTTGAGACAGAGAAAGAGAAAGGATATACTATTGCCTTTAGCCATTGCAAGTGAACTCCAGATACATGCACCACCTTGTGCACCTGGCTTTACGTGGGTCCTGGGGAATTGAACCTGAGTCCTTAGGGTTTGCAGGCAAGTGTCTTAACTGCTAAGCCATCTCTCTGGCCCAAGTATCTTTTTTTGTTTTGTTTTGTTTTTTCAATTTTTCAAGGTAGGGTTTCACTGTAGCTCAGGTTGACCTGGAATTCATTATGTAGTCTCAGGGTGGCCTCGAACTCTCAGTGGTCCTCCTACCTCTGCCTCCCCAGTGCTGAGATTAAAGGCGTATGCAACCACGCCTGGCTCTTTTTTTTTTTTTTCTTTTCTTTTCTAAAAGATACTTGGGAGCCAGGCATGGTGATGCACACTGAAGGTAGGAGGATCACCATGACTTCGAGGTCACCCTGAAACTACATAGTGAATTCCAGGTCAGCCTGAGCTACAGTGAGACCCTACCTCAATAAAATAAAATAAATGATTATTATTTTTGTTCTACATTAGCTGCCATGATAGCACTTTTGACAGAATATTTGAATTGATTTTCTCCTATACTTTCAGTAGAAAAGATAGAAGAATCAAAGTAGTTGTAATTTTTCTGTAAAATCCTATATGCTCCAGTGAAACAAACAAAACAAAAAAAGCAGGCTGTTACTATTGAAACTGTAGAACTGGATACATGAAGCCTTTTGCAAAAATAAGTTTTCTTAAAGAACTTTACATCCCCTATGTGTTGCTAGGATTAAGCCATTTTTATGTTGCAGTATGGAGAAACTTTTGAGTTAACTTCAGACTTCATGTTGTATCACCTGACAGTCTTGTGGTTTCAGATGAGTATGGTTCATTGCTGTCATTAACCAGGGTTCGCAGTTGTGCGTAGCTAGAATTTTGAGGGATTTGGCAAAGTAGAACTGCTTAAGAGAAATAGGATGTCAACAATATACTGCTTAATTCAAAAAGGTGCTTTCAAATATGTTAACATAAAAATCACTCTAAATTTAGTCATAAACTTCGTGATACATTTGCTTTAAAATACTTAAGGCAAAAAGTTCAAATACTGAGGTGTACTTACTTTATGGAGAATTAATTTGTGGTAGCCATTTAAGTTATTAGAATATTTCTTTTTAATTTTTTTTGTTTATTCATTATTTATTCATTTGAGGGAGAGAGAAAGAGGAAGGTAGAGAGAGAGAATGGGTGCACCAGGGCCTTCAGTCACTGCAAATGAACTCCAGTGCGTCAGGATTTATGTGGGTACTAGGGATTTGAACCTGGGCCATTGAGCTTTGCAAGCAAGTGCTTTTAACCACTGAGCCATCTCTCCAGCACTAGAATATTTCTTTTTTTTAATTTTTTTTGTTTGTTCATATTTAAGAGCGACAAACAGAGGAGGGGGGGGGGAATGGACGCGCCAGGTCCTCCAGCCACTGCAAACAAACTCCAGACGTGTGCGCCCCCTTGTGCATCTGGCTAACGTGGGTCCTGGGGAATCGAGCCTTGAACTGGGGTCGTTAGGCTTCACAGGCAAGCACATAACCGCCAACCCATCTCTCCAGCCCCGAATATTTCTTTTTTAAAAATTTTTATTTTTTTAAACTTATTTATTTATTTGAGAGAGAAAGAGGCAGATACATAGAGAGAATGGGCATGCCAGAACCTGTAGCAAATGAACTCCGGACGCATGCAGCACCTTGTGCATCTGGCTTACATGGATCCTGGGGGAATCGAACCTGGGTTCTTTGACTTTGCAGGCAAGTACCTTAACCACTAATCCATTTCTCCAGCCCCCAGAATATTTCTTTTTTGTTTTTTGAGTCAGGATCTCAGTGTATAGTCCAGGCAGTCCTGAAACTTAACATGTAGCCCAGGCTGGCCTTAAATTTTTGATTTTCTGTCATTTGTCTCTTTTCTCATATGTCTACACAGGGACATTCACTGCAAGTATTTGGAATCAGTGTGTTTGTATATGGATTCCATAGACTGACTTATGAGTAAATTTTAAATAAACTGTGGTATTAGCATAATAATTATAATTCCAATTTCATAAATTTTGTGTATAGTATATGTGACTGTGTATACATGTTTGTGTATGTGGTACATGTGTGTTGGTACAGGTTCACATATGTACACATGTGTGGAAGCCAGAAGTCAACATTAGGTGTGTTTCTCTGCCACTTTCCACCTTTTTTTTTTTTTTTTTTGACTTTCGAGGTGTGTTCTCACTCCAGCTCAGGCTGACCTGGAATTGACTATGTAGTCTCTGGGTGGCCTTGAACTCATGGTGATCCTCCTACCTCTGCCTTCCAAGTGCTGGGATTAAAGGTGTGCGCCACCACGCTTAGCCCACCTTACTCTTTTATTTTAATTTTTAAGAAATATTTTATTTATTTGAGAGAAATAGAGAATAGGCACACCAGGCCCTCTAGCCACTGCAAATGAACTTGAGACAATTGCCCACCTTGTGCATCTGTTTTACGCGGGTACTGGGGAATTGAACCTCAGTCCTTAGGCTTTAGAGGCAAGTGCCTAAGCAATAAGCTATTTCTCCAGCCCTAATTTAATTTAATTAAATTTTTTATTCATAGGATATAGTTTTATATCCCTTCTCCCCCATCCCATTTTCCCTGAGGGCCCTCCTCACCTCCTCATAGGGTTATTGGTATTTACTGTGGGGTACTAGAGCCTCAGTCAGTCTGCAGAGGGTTGTGCCTTAGGATACTTCTACCCACCCTGCGGCTCTTACAGTCTCCCTGCCCTCTTCCACAACAGTCTCTGAGCCTTGGCAGGTCTGTTGGCAGTTTAGTTTAGTGTTTAGTTCTCTGTATGTAGCCTCTGTATTTCTGCTTCTATGCGTTTTGATTGACCACAGGGTCTGTTGCCTTTTCCCTGGTACTGGTTGTCAGGCCAGCATTGAAAGTAATAATTAGTTTTGCTGCTTTCTATGCAGTTTCTCCTGGGCCCAGGAAATGTGGTAGAGGCTATATTTTCTTGTAGTATTAGATATTGGATCTCCCCAGTATTCTCTGCTATCTATAAAATAAAACAGATTCTCTAACCAAGAGTGAGAGCAGCTTTGATTAAGAAGGGTATGCATAGAAATATGAGAGACATTTTTTAAAGTGGTTTTTTGTTTTTATTTTTTTTTTATTTATTTACTTGAGAGCGACAGAGAGGAGGCAGAGAGAGAGAGAGAGAGAGAGAATGGGCGCGCCAGAGCTTCCGGCCTCTGTAAACGAACTCCAGATGCGTGCGCCTCCTTGTGCATCTGGCTAACGTGGGTCCTGGGTAATTGAGCCTCGAACCGGGGTCCTTAGGCTTCACAGGCAAGCACTTAACCGCTAAGCCATCTCTCCAGCCCAGGAGAGACATTTTGATGTGTATACCCACTCTACTTATCCAAAGAGCAATGGGGTTGTCTCTCTGGGGTCCATCTATTCCCTTGCCATGGGATTCTGACTTGGTTCCCAGTACCAGTTAAGCATTCTCTCCCACTGCACAGACCTCATATTCAATCAGAGGGCAGTCTGTTACCTGCAAAAACTGTGTGCCACTATAGCACAGGTGGGTACTTCTTGCCCGGCTAGTTGATTGTGTAGCTTGCAGGGTCCCCTGCTTATTCATATTGTTGGTCACCATTCTTGCCCAGTAGCTCCCATAGCACTTTACAGTGTCATGAGGGTTTTCCAGGAGAAGACTGGCTTTCCTTTCAGTACCTAGGTGGTCTCTCAGTGTTCTGAGATAGCAGCCTATGGTGTGTGTCTTCAGCAATAGGGGCTTACCTTTTAGCTCTGGCAGGTAACCAAGTGCTTCAGCAATGGCCTACATTGTTTTGGGGACCTCCTGAGTCTTCCTGGCCAACTGCTTGCTATGGAGGATAGCCCAATTCTGGTCATGAGATTCATCAGCCAGAGCCAATTTCACCTTTTTTTTTTTTTTTTTTTTTTTTTTTTTGAGACAGACTCTTTCATTGAACCCAGAGCTCACCAACTTGGCTAGGCAAGCTAGCCTACAAGCTCTAGGGATCTTGTTTTTACCACCTCAGAGATTATACTGAAATTATAGGACCTTGTCACTTTGCACAGCATTTTCATGAGTTCTGAGACTCTGTACTCAGGTCCTCATGCTTACAAGCCAGCACATTACATATCAAGCTAAATTCTCATCCCTTAATGCTGCTTTTTAAATTTTTGCTGACTTTGTTCTGAGTTTATCTGATTTTAATTGAGATCTTATTGCATGGCTTATCTTTTCCTTATAGTAAATAGGTTAATTTGTGATTAACCACTTTCAGTGTGGGAGGTATTTCCACTGCTTACAAAATCAACTTAAATTATGTGGAAAGCAAAATTGGCACAATAATAGTACTTTCTTGTTAAGGATTACAGTTGCTTAACAGAATTTCTTGTTAACATTCCTTTTTCTTTAGTTTTTGAGACATCTATAGTGCATGCTAGCCTAGAACTCACTGTCTAGACCAGATTGGTCTCAACTCTAAACAGTCTTCCTGCCTCAGCTTCTTGAGTGCTAGAATTACAGTTGTGAGCCAGCATGCCATGCAGACATTTCTTTAATGTATAATTCCTGATCCTGATCTTAATTCAAGGTCTATACCAGTCAGAAAACTAGGAACTTTTAACTGATGCTTGGCTGCTGCTATTTCAAGAAATGGCAGTATTGACCTACCCTTCCCTTTGTTAGTCACTTTTCTTCATTTATTCTTTAAAATATAGGGTGAATTATCTTGGCACTCAGGAGGATCAACATCAGTTCAATGCCAGCCAGGACTACATAATCAGTTCCAATTCAGCGTGGGTTAGAGTGAGACCCTGCTTAAAATAATAATAATATATTTTAAGCATTTGTTTTGATATCTATCTGTTCTGGGAATTAGTTTGTCATGTAGTTAATTTGTTCAGCAAGGCATAGAGCCCAGCAGTGAAAATATCCATTTGCTGTGTGGTGGTAGAATTGCAGGGGTAGAAGCTGTCTAAGCTATGATAATTGGGCTAAAAGTGCTTCTGGGTGAAATACAAGAGTTTTTTTTTTTTTGGAGGTAGGGTCTCACTCAAGCTCAGGCTGACCTGGAATTCACTATGGAGTCTCAGGGTGGCCTTGAACTCACAGCCATCCTCCTACCTCTGCCTCCCAAGTGCTGGGATTAAAGGCGTGCGCCACCACGCCCGGCTACAAGAGGTTTTTAACCAGTATTTACTTGCAAATAGAGTGGGGGCAAAGGCATTTTGAATATCATATATTTCAAAGTTATTGTCAAAGGTAAATAGGAATAGGCCCAAGGAAAACATAAAAATACATTGCAACCTAGCCTGTCCACCTCTCAGTAACAGTTCCATCTTTCAGCCTCTCTCTCTCTCTCTCTCTCTCTCTCTAAAAATTAAAAAAGAATCTTTGGATTTTTGGTTGGGGTGAATAGTCTTTTTTTTTTGTTTTTGTTTTTGTTTTTGTTTTTTCGAGGTAGGGTCTCACTCTAGCCCAGGCTGACCTGGAATTCACTATGGAGTCTCAGGGTGGCCTCAAACTCATGGTGATCCTCCTATCTCTGCCTCCCGAGTGCTGCGATTAAAGGTGTGTGCCACCATGCCTGCCTGGCTTTTGATATATTCTTGTATTCTGTTTGCCAATATCTTGTTGAGAATTTTTACATCTGTGTTCATGAGGGAGATTTGTCTATAATTTTCTTTTTTTGTTCTGTGTTTGTCTGGTTTTGGTATCAGGGTGATGCTGGCTTGGTAGAAGGAGTTTGGTAGGATTCCTTCTTTTTCTATTTTATGGAAAAGTTTTGAGAACCATTGGTGTTAGTTCTTCCATGAAAGATTGATAAAATCCATCTGGGCCTGGACTTTTTTAATTGGGAGATTTTTATAAGTGCTTGGATCTCTGTGCTTTTTATAGGTGTATTTAAGTGGTTAATCTCATCTTGATTTAATTTTGTTAAGTCATATAAATCTAGGATCGCCGTGAGTTCAAGGCCACCCTGAAACTCCATAGTGAATTCCAGGTCAGCCTGGGCTAGAGTGAAACCCTACCTCAAAAACAAAACAAGACATACACAAAAACAAAAATCTATGAAATCATCCATTTCTTTCAGATTTTCAAACTTAGTGGCGTATATGTTCTTACTTTGGTATCTGTTGTGATGGTGCCATTTTTACCTCTAATTTTATTAATTTGTGCCTCTTCTTTCCTTTGGTGTGATTTGCTAAGGATTTATCAATAATCTTTTTTATCCTTTCAAAGAACCAACTCTGTGTCATTGATTCTTTGCACTTTCTTTTTGGGTTTCTATTTCATTAATTTCTGCCCTAATATTTATTATTTCTAACTGTCTACTGATTTTTGGTTTGCCGTGTTTTTCTTTTTCCAAAGGCCTTAAGGTAAAGCATTAAGTTGTTTACTTGTGACTTTTCTTATTTCTTTTTTCTTTTCTTTTTTTTTTCTTTTTTTTTTTTTGGTTTTTTGAGGTAGGGTCTCACTCTAGCCCAGGCTGACCTGGAATTCACTATGGAGTCTCAGGGTGGCTTCAAATTCACTGCAATCCTCCTACCATTTCTTAATACAGGCACTTAAAGCGATAAATTTCCCTCTTAGGACTGCCTTCATTGTGTCCCAAAGGTTTTGTTTTGTTGTGTTCTCATTATCTGATTACAATATTTAAAGATCAGAAGCATTAAAAAGCAAACACCCCACACCCTAAAAAAACTCAAATCTACTGCAAAATAGAGGAAAAAGAACATTAAGCTATCAATTCAGAAAAGTATTTGATTTCTGAAATTTATTAGGTGGAATGAAAATTTCTCATTAAATTGGTATTTTTAAGATACAGGGGAACATGGTTTCTGAAAACAAAAAAGAATGTAATGAGGAGATAAGCTAAAGAAGATAAGTAAGATTTGTATGAAAAGGGACCTGGGGAAAATAAATATACAGAAATGCAAAAAAAATCTGTGGCAGAATTAAGGTCTATCGAACTGTCAATAAAGACTAGAGTTGGAATAGGTGGCATGAAGGTCGAACATGAACTTTTGCTGGAATACAAAAGAAGGAAAGATGAACAAATCAAATTGATGTTGAAATTATGTAAATCATTGGAACAGAACTATCAGCTATATACAGTGTAGATATGAGTAGAAAAAAGATACATGTTTGCAGATTAAAGTGCATAACATGATAAAAACTATAGATGAAAAAGTTTTAATTATACAAAGCAATATCAGGGATGTAGCCATTCCAGTGGTAAAACACTTGCCTAGCAATGCATAGAACTCTGGGTTTGATCCCAAGCACTGCTAGAAACTGACATCTTCCTGCCAAAAGTGGTTAGAAAAGGCAACACAGACTATATACTCACAGTTGTCTTTTAAACATGTATAGTAAAGGAAACCTAGAAGCTATGCTTTCTTACCTGATATGTGAGGCTTGCATGGAAAAATTCAAGAAATTATGCATGTTGAATATATATATACATTTTTTGTTTGTTTTTTGGAGGTTGGGTCTCACTCTAGCCCAGGCTGACCTGGAATTTGCTCTGTAGTCTCAGGGTGGCCTCGAACTCATGGTGATCCACCTACCTCTACCTCCCGAGTGCTGGGATTAAAGGCGTGTTCCACCACACCTGGCACATGTTGAATATTTTATTTTAGCTTATAATGCCATCTTTTTCTGGTCAGTATTTAAAAAAATTGTGAGTGCGCGCGTGCGCGCACGTGTGTGTGTGTGTGTGTGTGTGTGTGTGTGTGTGTATGCCTGCATATTTGTGCATGCATGCACATGAATATGTGTGTGTGTATGAATTCATATAGAGGACATAGGACAATCTTGGGTATCATCCTTAGGAACACTATCCACTTTAAAACTTTTTAAAATTTAATTTTATTATTTATTGAGAGAGAGAGAAGGGGGGAGGGAAAAAATGGGCACGCCAGGGCCTCCAGCCACTGCAAATGAACTCCAGATGTATGCGCCACCTTGTGCATCTGGCTTTACATGGGCCCTGGGGACTCAAACTTGAATCCTTAGGCTTTACAAGCAAGTGCCTTTACCTCTATGCCATCTCTCCAGCACCCATACACTCTTTTTGAAACTTTTTTTTTGACGGCTATCATAATGACAGACAATAAATCATGATAATTCTCTTCCCTCCCCCACTTTCCCCTTCACAAATCCACTGTCCATCATATCCCATCTCCCTCCCAATCAGTCTCTATTTTGATGTCATTATCTTTTCCTCCTATTATGAAAATAAAGTCCTCTCCCCTTCTCACCTCATCTACTTCGTTGTTGAGACAAGATCTCTCATTGGCTTGGAACTCTCCAATTAGGCTAGACTGGCTGGCCAGTGAGCTCCAGAGCCTTTTGGTCTCCACAGTCCCAGCATTGGGATTATAGGAACTCACCACCATGTTGGTGTTTTTCTGTGGTTACTGGGAATCAGACTTGGTTCTTCATGCTTGTAAACCAAGCACTTTACCAGTTGAGCTATCTTTGTAGCCCCTTGCTAGTCAATATGGGTTATAGAAAGAATGGTGAATGTTATTGTCTCCATTATAGGACCAAAAAATTAAAATGCCAAGTTAAAAAACAGCTTGTAAGATTTGCTTTCAGGAGACACATGTCAAAATTGGCAGATTTGTTGATTTCCTGTTTTTGTTGCTATGTGGTGGGGGAGGGAGAAGGGAGGGGTGGGGAGGGAGGGAGTTATGTGTGGATGTGTTTTCCTCTGTTTTGTGCTGCAACATGCTTGTGGAAATCAGAGAACAACCCTAGGTGTCAGTCCTCATCTTCTGCCTTGTTTGAGGCCACTGTGTACATCAGCTAGCTGGCCCATGAACTTCCAGGGATTCTCCTGTTTCTCCTTCTATCTTGCTATAGGTGTGCTGGGATTACACCTGGCTCTGTGTGAATTCTAGAACTCTAAAGATAGGTGCTAATACTTGCACAGCAACACTTTACTCACTGAGCACATCCCCAACCCATAGCAGACTTCTTTAAAGTAGAATCTACCTACAGAATTTTTATAAATATGGAAAATTTATTAAAATAATTTCCCATTTGTATTGCTTTTGGGTTCTGATAATAGCCAGTTCTTTGTATACTGGTGTTATGTTGTGAAAGATTTGTATTTTAACATTTACAACCTTCTTTAGTATCTCTCTTTGCCTTTTTCTTCCCTTTCTCTCCCTTTTTTTTTCTTTGTTCTCCAAACTCAGAATGTTTTTCAGTGCTTAATATGTGAATGGGAAGACTTTCCTAATTGAACCTGAATAGCTTTTGCAACTTGGTTCCTGTCTCTTTCCATTTCATGTAGGCACATAGAATGTAATAGTTTCTTAGAGTTAGTCTGCATCTGAAACATAACAATTATGACTAAGGATCAAGAAAGAGTAGCTAATAGTGCTAGGCATGTAGTTTGCACTCTACAAATAATGAATGAAGTAAAAAAATAATCCTTCATGTGTGATTAGTATGTTACATAATAAAACTCTGATGCTAAGTAGTAGTAAAATAAAATGGTTAACCTAAGGGTAGAAGACCAGATAGTAGGTATTTATTCATTTTTAAGATTGAGGCAGAAGAATTGATCAAAAAGCGAAAGGGCTGAAGAGATGGCTTAGTGGTTAAGGTGTTTGCCGGAAAAGCCAAAGGACCCAGGTTCAATTCCCCAGTACCATATAAAGCCAGATGCACAAGGTGGCACATGCATCTGGAGTTCCTTTGCAGTGGCTAGAGGTCCTGGCACACACATTCTATCTGTCTCTTTCTGTCTCCCTCTTCCTCAAATCAAATAAATAAAATATTTTTAAAATTTTTTTTAAAAGAGGAAGACAGAGCCGGGCGTGGTGGCGCACGCCTTTAATCCCAGCACTCGGGAGGCAGAGGTAGGAGGATCGCCATGAGTTCAAGGCCACCCTGAGATGACAGAGTTAATTCCAGGTCAGCCTGGACCAGAGTGAGACCCTACCTCGAAAAACCAAAAAAAAAAAAAAGAGAGAGAGAGAGAGAGAGAGAGAGAGAGAGAGAGACAAATTAATTTGATATTTTCTTTTTTTCTTTCTTTTTTTTTTTTTTTTTTTTTTGTTTTTTTGTTTTTTTGAGGTAGGGTGTTGCTCTAGCCCTGGCTGATCTGTAATTCACTATGTAGTCTCAGGGTGGTCTTGAATTCATGGTGACCCTCCTACCTCTGCCTTGCGAGTGCTGATATTAAAGGCATGTGCCAGCACACCTGGCATTATTTTTCTTTAAGAGTCAGCATTGTTAATATATTGAAATAAAAGCTACCATTTAGCTTAGTGTTTCTCAGTCATCTTTATTCATTGTAGTCCTCCAAAAGCCCTTTACCCTCCTTTTCCCTTATTTATTGACAAGTTTGTTTTGCTTTTAGATTTTTGTTTTATTTATTTTTTATTTATTAGGGAGAGAATGGGTGCACCAGGGCCTCCAGCCACTGCAAACAAACTCTAGACACATGTTCCGCCTGTGCATTTGGCTTACATGGCTACTGGGGAATTGAACCTGGGTCCTTTGGCTTCCCAGGCAAACACCTTAACCTCTAAGCCACTTCTCGAGCCCTTGACAAGTTTTATATGAATTATATAAGTTTTATGTAAATAGTGTATTTTCTTATTTTTAATATGTTATTTACTTATTTTTATTTGGAGAGAGATAGAGAAAGAGGCAGAGAGGGGATGGGCACACAGGGCCTCTAGCCACTGCAAATACACCAAACACTTGTGGCACCTTATGCATCTGGCTTATGTGGGTACTGGGGAATTGAACCTGGATTTTAGGCTTCACCTTAACTGCTAAGCCATCTCTCCAGCCCTAAATAATGTATTTTCATAATAATCTCCCATTACCTTCTCTTGTCCCCTCCCACCCACTCTCTTCCCAAGTTTGATATATATATATATATATTTTGGTCTTTTCAAGGTAGGGTTTCACTCTGGCCCAGGCTGATTTAGGATTCACTATGTAGTCTCAGGATGGCCTCAAACTCTCAGCGATCCTCCTACCTCTGCCTCCCCAGTGCCGGGATTAAAGGTGTGCACCACCACGCCTGGCCCAAGTTTGATTTTTTTATTACCCTTTACTCTTCACCCGTCTTCTCCTTTGACCATGAAATTTTGATACCACATGTAATACTGTTTACTTGCTTATGAAACATGGAACCTTGGAGTTCCACAATTCATTAATATCTAAGTTTCTTTTTGATTCAACCTTTCTTCTAAGAGCCAACTTGCATCACTGGAAGGCATCTCATCCCCCATTAACAATACATGATTTGGGCTGGAGGGATGGCTTAGCTGTTAAGGCTTTTGCCTACAAAGCCAAAGGACCCACTTTCAATTCCCCAGGACCCACATTAGCCAGATGCACAAGGGGATGCATGTGTCTGGAGTTCATTTGCAGTGGCTGGAGTCCCTGGTGCACCCATTCTCTCTCTGTCTTTCTCTGTCAAATAAATAAATAAATAAATAAATAAATATAAATTAAAAAATACATGATTTAGGACCATTTTAATAGCAAGTGACATATATCATATGATATGGTCTTCTGAGGTCCAGTTTCATTGTTTCAAAGGGATCATCGATTCTAGCATGTTTGTTTTCAGTTAATCTTCTTTGAATATGTCAGATAAAAGACTTGCAGAGAAGCTAAAAAGGTATAAATAACATCTGTGTAGTCTTAAAATACTGTGTGATTCATTTCTGAACACATGTACCAATGTCTAGTACTGAGGAATGTTTTGTTGCAGTGTATAGATAATTTTTGTGAATGGTGGTGGTATGCCAGTAGCTGTTGATTTGGCCTGTAATATATACATACAGACATACATATGTGCGTGTGTTAGATTTAAACTAAGAAAAAGAGGCAGGATGTAATTGATTGGAAATCATTATGGATTAGATGTCAGAAAGTTGGCATAATGAGAGACCATTGTAAACAAATGGAATGCTGAACACAAATGAATACTAGTGTAGATAGCTACAGAAGGAAAAAGGGAAGACCTCCCAGCAAAAGCATGATTAAATGGGAAGTTCTATCCAGAGCAGTAACTTTAGGTATTTAAGTTTTGGTTTCCTTTCACCACTTCTTTGATTTTTTTCACTAGATGAAATGAATAAATTTTGAGTGTTTATTAATTAACATTGAAAATTTTATTTGCCTTTTAAAGGTATTATTGATATCTCTGCTAGTGTGTTTGTCAATTTCATATGTGTGTAGATTTCAGAATTCATACCTTTCCATTTTTACAAAGAATCAAGTTTATTAGTCTCTTTTACCCTTAAGACAGGTTTTGGGGAAGAACAAATGTCTTCTGAAGACTGGACAGCACTGCTTGTTGTTTTTAACCATGGCTGTAGGAATACCTGTTTTAGACTAACCCAGCTTCACAAGTATCTCAATTCTCTAGGTGCCTTTAGACACTTTTTCTGTGTCTTTCCCTTAACTTGGAAATATAACCTTTAAATGTATACTTTCCTCCTTTATTTGTTTCTATATATTTCATGTCCACATGCCTTTACCCTTAAAAAAAAAAAAGCTTTATCTCTTGTACCTGTTGGGGGAGGACCATATGTATTGCCTGTCCAAGATAATCTGTTCCCCCCCCCCTTTAAGGTTGCCTTTTACATTTGAAATCTTGCAGTTTAGGGCTGGAGAGATGGCTTAGTGGTTAAGGCACTTGCCAGCAAAGACAAAGGACTCAGTTTCAGTTCATTGGTACCCACATAAAGCCAGATGCACAAGGTGGAACATGTGTCTGGAGTTCATTTGTAGTGGCTGGAGACCCTGATGTGCCCATTCTCTCTATCTGTCTCTTCCCCCCTCCCAATAAATAAATAAATTTATTTATTTGAGAGAGAATTAGATAGACAAGAGAGAAAATGAGTGGCCAGGGCCTCTAGCCACTGAAATTAACTTCAAACACATGTGTTACCTTGTACAATCTGGCTTACGTGGATACTGGAGAATTGAACCTGAGTCCTTAGTCTTTACAGGCAAGCACCTTAACCACCAAGCCATTTCTCCAGCCCTAAAGAAAATATTTTTTTAAAAAAATACCTTGCAGTTTTGCGCTCTCTCTCTCTCTCTCTCTCTCCCTCCCTCCCTCCCTCCTTGCCTCCCTCCTCCTCCTCTCTCCTCTCTCTCTGTCTCCTTCTCTCCCTCCCTCTCCTTCCTTCTCCTCTCTTTCTCTTGCTCCCTTCCTCTCTCTCTTTCTTTCACTCCCCTCTCCCTTTTTCTCCCTCTTTCTCTTCTTCCCTCTATATAAAAATAAAAAAAAAATACCTTACAGTTTAGATGGTCAGTTATTTGTCTACACTATTCCTGTGACTCCCTCCTTCACAGGAAATTTTATATAATTACTATTCTGCTTTCTTGGCTCTTTTCAGTCCTTTGTTATTTGACAATCTTTCTTCCCTTCTCCTTCTACTAACAGTTCTAACAAGAGTACCAAACCCACCATATTGCTAAATTTCATGGCTACTTGTATGTAGTCTTTATAAATTCTAGCCTTTCTGCATCATTTCTTTTTTGATATTTGAAGTAAGGTCTCACTCTAGCTCAGTCTGACCTGGAATTCACTATGTAGTCACAGGGTGGCCTCGAACTCATGGCAATCCTCCTACCTCTGCCTCCCAAGTGCTGGAATTAAAGGCGTGCGCTACCATGTCGGGCTTTCTGCAACATTTCTTATAAAATATGTGTCACTCTGTATCACTCAGTTCCTTGTTGCTGTGAATATATATACCAGAAGCAACTCAGGGAAGGAAAGAGTTTATTTTGGCTTAACAGTTCTATAGGGTAGAGTCCATCATGACTGGGGGAAGGAGGGGAGGCATAGCAAGAGCAGAAAACTGGCATCATATCAGCACCTCAGTAGGGAGAAAGAAGAAGAGTGGGAAAGAGGGAAGGAGGGAGGAAGTGGCCAGGCCAGGTTGTAGTCCTTCAAGCAGCCCTCGGTGACATAGCTGCTTGAGGCTGTTCCTCAAGGGTTCCACAACCTTCTCAGGCAGCTGGACACCGAGTGCTCACATTAACCTGTGGGGGCACTTTACATTCACACCTCCATACACTCTGTACCTCCTTTTCTTTCTTTCTTTAACAGTTGACTATTTTTCTGCTTTTCTTCAACTCTTCGGTACTTTGTAAATTGACTTTTGTTCTCTTTATTCCTTAGGACAGTCCATGCCATGGACACCAATGATTGCCCTCATATTTTTTTCTGTAAAATTTTTGACTGTTTTTCATGATTATTCTGGTGGTCTGTCTTTTATAGTTTCCTTTGTTTTAAATAACTTATTGTTTTGTATAGTTCAGTATAATACAAATTAGTATTTTCTGTGGATGAGTGTCTGGTTTAGCTTGAAGATGTAGGGTGAGACTTCATCATTTTCAAACACACGCGCTTTAATCTTTGTGTTTGTGTGCACGCACATGGGTGTAGAAGCTAGAGGTTGGAGCCAAGTGCTTGGCTGTCTGCCTCAATTGTTCTCCACTTTATCTGCTGAGGCAGGATCTGGTCTCTTGGTTGAACTCAGGGCTTGTTGATTCGGCTAGTCTAGCTAACCAGCTTGCCCCAGTGTCCCATCTCTGCAGTGCTGGTATTACAGGCAGTCTTCCTTCCTACATGGCATGTACATGGGTGCTTGAGATCCAAATTCCAGTCCTCATGTGCATGGCAATTGCTTTAACCGCTGAGCCATCTCGCCACCCTCTAGTCTTTTAAATTGTGAATTTAATGCATAAAATAAATGTGACATGGATTTTGCAGATGGTATGATTTTAACTATAAAGTGAAAAATCTATGTAAGTATTGTTAAATCAGACTACAAAAACATTGTCACTGCTCCAGTCCACCTTGTATGTCTTATTGTGTCATTATATGTAGAGGTAACCACTCTCCAAACTATGAGACTTCCAAATTTTCCTTCTTTTTTTTCCCCCACCTTCTACATTTCTTCTTTGTTCTCTTTTCTTCTATTTCTCCCCTCTCCAAAAAAGGGGCTGGGGAGATTATTCAGTGTGGTAAAGCATTTGCTGTGTATATGTGAGCACTTGAGTTCAGTTCCACAGAAATCCTGTAAATCCAGACTCTGTAGCTCACATCTGTAATCCCTGCACTCCTATGGTAAGATGGGAGGCAGAGAACACAGAATACCCCAGAAGTTCATGGGCTAGCTGAGCCTGGTATAAACTGGTAGACAACAAGAAACCTTGTCTCAAGGTGGAAGGTGGCCAACACCCAAAGTTATCTTCTGACTTACCACATGTGTGCTGAGGCACATACACACACAAGTACACAGACACGGTGTTTTGTTTTGTTTTAAATTTATATTTATTTATTTATTTGGTAGAGCAAACAAACTCCAGATGTATGTGCCACCTAGTGCATCTGGCTAACGTGGGTACTGGAGAATTGAACCTGGGTCCTTAGGCTTTGAAGGCAAGCACTTTAAGTGCTAAGCCATCTCTTCAACCTGACACAATTCTTTTTTTTATTAAATTACTATATTTACTGAGGAAAATACAGAGCTAAGGAAAAGTAACCACACAGCTAGAGATCCCCTGTGGAGGGCCTGGAAAAAGCATGGGAAGAAAAATGCTCAAGGAGCTCCTGTCATATGGGGAACTAGAGGGGATAAAGGAGCTCATGTAGAGAAGGGTTAGGGTCCTTCCCCAGTGGGCCCAGCGGAGGGAAAAACTCACCCACAGCTGGAAGTTCCCAAGTGATCAGAGCCTGATACAAGTTTTAAAAAGCTGTTTGACAGCTTCTGTAAGTATAGACAATAAACCATAATAATTCCTACCTAGTATCCCCATTTTCCCCCTCTAAGTCTACCCTCCATTGAATCCTTCTTCTTTCCAGTTAGTCTACTGTTTTTGGTGTCATCATTGTTTCTTCCTATTTTGAAGGTCTTGTGTTGCAGATGTCAGGCATTGGGTGGTCATGAGTATCAAGGCCTTCTTGTGTCTGGAAAACAGCATTGTAAGCAGTACTACCCTTCCTTTGGCCCTTACATTCTGCCCCCTTTTCTTCAATGAACCCTGAGATTGGAGTGTATGGTAGAGTGCTGGCCACTCCACTTACAATTTTACTCAGCAATATCATGACTTCTGAGTTGCCCCAGTGTTCACCACCATATGAAAAGAGAAGCTTCTCTTAAGTAAAAGTGAGAGTATGAACATAAAAAATGTTTGTAGGGAAATTTGGTGGGTAAAATACATGCATTTAGCCCAACGACAGCAATTGTTACTCCTCTAGGGCTCATGACCTCCCCAGCCATAGGCTTTTGACTAGGTTTTCAGTACCAGGCATATATTCCTTCCTGTGGATTGGGCTGTAGTCCAATTAGAGAGAAGATGGTTTCTCCACAGACAGACATGCCACTATTGCACCAGTTGACACATTTTGCCTGCCTGGCCAGCCATAAGACTTACAGGGTCCACTGCTGTTTAACACTGTTGATGACTTCTGTCTCCCAAAAGGCTGCATGCTGCATAGCTCTTTCCAACATTCTGATAAATAGTCAATAGGGAGATTTCCAGCTCAGCTCCAGTTTGATTTCTCAGTGATCTTGCAGCCCAAGCAGGTGGAGTCTTCAGCAGTAGGGTCTTACCATCTATTTCTGGTGGGCAGCCAAGCACCTTGGTGGTGGCTTGTAATGTTCTGGGGGCATTAAGGACTTCCCTGGCTGTTGTAGTCAGCTCCATGTTGCTAGGATGAACATCCAAACCAGGTTTACAGATCTGAGGGAGGTTCCATCAGTGGTGGAAGAAGCTGCTTTCATACATCCAAGCAGAGAGCGGTTATCACCGGCCAGCAAACATGAAAAGCAACAAGTACAAACTGGCAGCAAACAGGTGGCAAATTATTGTCAGTAGTGAGCGGTGTATTTTTTACTGACAGCTTTGTTCTTAATGTTTGAAGTTAAAGCATATCTGCTGAAAAAGAGAAAAAAAAACATAAAAATAACAGTGTTGCTGTGATGTTCTGTCATGATAATTTATGGAGTGCAACTTCTTGGATCAACTTCATTTTTATACAGATTTTCATGTGTATATACTGCACTGTTTCTAGAGTGGTTGTGTCAGTTTTACTCATACCAATGCTACTTGGGAAGTTCTACCACAGTTAACTATTGCTTTTTTTCCTTTTTTTACTTATTGGTGTCCTATACATCTTTCACTATTAAAGTGAAAATTATTTCTGCCTTTACATTTCCATATTTATGAAAAGTTTACAGAACTATTTGAAAATATAGGTTAACCTTATGTCATCTATCCATGCTCTGAAATTAACACACAATTTCATTATGTGAAGAAGTACTTATCTCTGGGATATCTTATATACTGATAGTTGCTACTTTTATTTTTACATCAGATGATCTCGTGTCTTATTTTTAATTTAAAAAGTTATGGCTGTGTAACTTTTTTAAAAAAATTATTTTATTTGCAAGCAGAGAGAGAGGAGAATGGGTGTGCCAGGGCCTCCAGCCACTGCAAGTGAACTTCAGACGCATGCACCTCCTTGTGCATCTGGCTTACGTAGGTACTGGAGAATCAAGCCTGGGTCCTTTGGCTTTGCAGGCAAGCACCTTGACCGCTAAGCCATCTCTCTCCAGCCCTGGCCATGTAACTTTTTAACCTTAAACTAAATATTAATATTTTATATAAAACCTGCTATATATTCTTCAGTAATAATACAAATTGTAGCTCTGTTAGATAGGTTTAGTTGTAAGAATATAGGTAGAATATTCATTAAAGTAATTGATGAATTTTGTTTTGTTTTCAAGTTGGCCTTTGCCAGAGTTTGACCCAAGCCAGATTCGACTAATTGTGTATCAAGACTGTGAAAGACGAGGGAGGAATGTATTGTTTGACTCCAGTGTTAAGAGAAAAAATGAGGACACATCAGTATCGGTGAGCATCATTAGTGATTTGTTTTAAATTTAATGTTGGATATTTTAATCAAGAAACTATGGTACATTTGTTGTATAAAATATGGCTACCATGTTTAAAATTCAGAGTTCTAACTTTGAGATTTTTTAAAAAAATACTTGCATTATTTGTCATCACTCTAGTGAGAAATTTTCATTTGACATTTATTTCCTTATATAATCATATTGTTAGATATGACATGAACTACTTGATCCTTACAGAGGATTGGTCTAAACTTCTTACTTTGCAGTTATGAAAAGTGAGACCTAGAGAAGTAAAATATTTATCTGAAGGCATAAGGCCAGTTACATCTCCAGCCTTAGGAACATGTTTTTCCCTTCTCTATTAACATCTACTTGGTAAATTTCATGCTGCATTTTGAAATAGGCTGTGACCAGTTTATAGTAGTAGAGCATGTACTTGATGATCAAGAAAACCTAGCTGTTGCTACTTCTGTTTCACTCTCAGGCATGAGGATAAAGTCTCCTGGACCTAAAATCAGGAAATGGAAGCCTAAACTTATAAACCTCTTTGGTATCTGCAATTAGGCCAAGGGGAAGTAGACACTGAACAAATAATATACACATAATTCTAAGTTGTGATTAAGTACTGTGAAGCAAGCTTATAAAATGCTTATGTGGGGCTGGAGAGATGGCTTAGCGGTTAAGCGCTTGCCTGTGAAGCCTAAGGACCCCGGTTTGAGGCTCGATTCCCCAGGACCCACATTAGCCAGATGCACAAGGGGGCAAATGCATCTGGAGTTTGTTTGCAGTGGCTGGATGCCCTGGCGTGCCCATTCTCTCTCTCTCTCTCTCTCTCTCTCTCTCTCTCTCTCTAACTGCCTCTTTCTCTCTCTGTCTGTCACTTTCAAATAAAAATAAACAAAAAAATTTTTTTAATGTTTATGTGATGTTAACAGTAATGAATCAGGTTGTCATCAATTTGAGTGTTGGGCTCTTAAGGAGGGTCTTACTAAGTTAAATTCAAGGTAAAATCAGAAGAAATAGCAGGCATACAGTTAGGGATGAATATTCGTGGTAGCAGTACTAGCCAGTGCAAAGTCTGCAGAGTGGTTTAGGAGCTTGGTGAATTAAGGAATTAAAAAGGGCAGCTTTACAGAAGTGATAGTAGGTAATACGGAAATTGGACAGGGATGGAGCCAGGTGCCCAGATGTATCAGGGGCTGAAATTAGATGTTTGGATTCTTTCTTTTCTTTTTTTTTTTTAATCTTTTTAAAAGGATTTATTTTTATTTATTATTTGAGACAGAGGGGGAGAGAGTGTGTGAGAATGGGCGCACCAGGGCCTCTAGCCACTGCAAATGAGCTCCAGATGCATGTGCCACCATGTGTATCTGGCTTACAAGGGACTTGGAGAATCCAACCAGGGTCCTTAGGCTTTGCAGGCATGTGCCTTAACCACTAAACTATCTCTCCAGACTTGGATTGTTTCTTAAATGAATAGGGAAGACATCTGAAGGTACCTGACGTGAATTTTAAAAAGTTACTTTGGCTTCTATAAGAAGAGTAGTTGAATATAATAATGAGAGTGAAAAAAATATTTGGTGAATCAAACATTTTGATTTGATTGAATAGTAAGTCATGAGGTAACTAAAAGTTATAGAATTGGAGATGATCAAGAAGTCTATTGGAGCTGGGTGTGGTGGCACACGCCTTTAATTCCAGCACTGGGAGGCAAAGGTAGGAGGATCGCCATGAGTTCAAGGCCAACCCTTAGACTACATAGTGAATTTCAGGTCAGCCTGGGCTAGAGTGAGACCCTACATCGAAAAACAAAACAAAACAACAACAAAAAAAAAACCTGGAATTAAAGGTGTGAGGGACATGTTTTCTTAGTGTTAGGCTGCTAATAGCTCAGCAGAACATTGCAGAGGTGATAGGTTGACATTGGTTTTGTGTTTGTGTGTGTGTGTGTAAGAGATTGATTGATTGATTATGAGCTCACTAGAGCCTCTTGCCCCTACAAAGGAATTCCCTATGCTTGCACCACTTTGTGCATCTGGCTTTATGTGTGTACTGGGGAATTGAACCCTGGACCATCAGGCTTTGCATGTAAATGCCATCAGTCACTAAGCCCTAGCTGATTTAAAAAAAATTTTCCTTTATATTTATATATACCTTATAATATTATATGTGCTTTATAATACTCTAAATTCTGATATCTGGCTTCTCCTCTACCATTTATCTTAATGTTGTTCACTGCTTTTTCTTCAGCATTCTGTTTTATCTCTGGGATGATGCTTCATTAATTTCTCTCCTGCTCCTGTCTTTCTCCCTCTGTTTCTATTTTTTTAATTTATTTATGGTTTTTATGGTGTTAGTGCCTCACTCTAGCCCAGACTGACCTGGAACTCATTTTGCAGTCCCAGACTGGTCTCGAGCTCACAGCAATACTCCTACCTCTGCCTCCCAAGTGCTGGGTTTAAAGGCATGTACCACTGTGCCCAGCTGTCAGTTGGTGTTTTGTTTTTCTTTGCCTGCAAACATTCACAAAAAGACTTTCCCTAACACTAACAAAATAATTATGTTAACCTTTTCTGGATGTGTCTTAGTTCAGGCTTCATAACAAAAATACCAGATTTAGTGTTTTTAATTAGTTCTCACTGTTCTGGAGACCGGAAGACCCAAGATTGGGGTGCTGGCATGCTTGTTTATCAGAACCTTGTTCAAGATTGCAGACATCTCGCACCCTCAGCATAGAAGGTAGGGTAAGAGAGTTGTCTGGAACTCTGTCTATAAGGATGCTAATCCCATTTATGAGGTGCTCCACTCTATGATCTAAGAACCTACCAAAGTCCATACCTCCTAGCACCATCACAGTGGCTTATGAATGTCACATGGACTAGGGAGATATAGTAGCCATTCCAGTCTTTCTCTCTGTATCCCTTTTTTCTTTGTTCCTTTCAGTGTCTGCTGATGTCTCTTTTTTTCTCTGTCAGGCTGTTCTCAATGTTTGGTCTCTTCCCCCTCCCTTAATCTTTCCATTTTATTTATCTCTCCTTGGTGTGTCTTGGTCTCCTATTTATTTCCCAATGATAATTTTATCTATTGTCTTAAACTTTACTCTAAATCCATCAGTTCTTAGAAACAAATCTTTAGTACCACTAGACAGTCTATATCTGTATCTCTGTTTCCCTCTCTTTTATATACACCCACACCCACCCACCCATCCTGTGTGCTGTCTCCCTAGTTGAAATTGTATCCTCCTTCAAGATTTATTTTAACCACAACTTTATGAATTCTTTCTGTCTTTCTGTAGGCATATTTCTTCTCTAGCAGAATCATTACCAATCCTTTAGGTTTGTTTTTTTCTTTCATGACTGTATATGCACTACTAGGTTGGGAAAAAACTCAAACTAAAAAATCGGAGTCAAGAGTAGTGTTATGCACATGTGTAATCCCAATAATCTGTTGATAGAGGCAGGAGGATTTTTAGGACAGCCTGAGCTACACACACACACACACACACACACACACACACGCTGCAAGACCATATCTCAAAAACTAAAATCATCTGGGTGTGGTGGCTCATGCCTTTAATCCCAGCACTCGGGAGGCAGAGATAGGAGGATCACCATGAGTTTGAGGCCACCCTGAGATTACATAGTGAATTCTAGGTCAACCTGAGCTAGTGCAAGACCCAACTTGGGGGGAAAAAAACAAAAAACAGGCAAACAAAAACATTAAAGACTTACTATAGCTCTTGTAATCCTGGAAAAAAGTTACTTCTCTGTCCTTCCTATTTCTAATATGCAAAATATAGTTAATAATAGTCTCTTTCAAGGTGAGTGTTAGAGAAAATATGCATGAAGGTTTAGCACTTTGTTGGTGTTTGATAAATGGTGAAATTAAATACAACCAAGGATACCAGTACTAAAAAAATTAAAGTTAAAATACAACCAAGGATACCAGTACTAAAAAGTAAATACTTTTTCTGAGTTAAAAAATTAAATATTTAATATTTAATTAAATGTATTAAATTTAATAATTAAATTAATATTTAAATAAATAAAATATATTTATGAGAGAGAAGAACGAGAATGAGTGTGCCAGGTCCTCTAGCCACTGCAAACAAACTCCAGATACATGTGCCACCTTATGCATTTGGCTTATGTGGGTCCTGGGGAATTGAATCTGAGTCCTTTGGCTTTGAGGCAAGTACCTTAACCGCTAAGCCCTTTACTGAGTTTTTAATGAAACAGTATAAATGAAAATATCTAATGAAGCTCATCACTTCAATTATTTTAATTCCCTACTTTAACTTTTCTAATTATAATTGTAACCAGTAAGTTCTGTACATTATTTATAATCAGAAATTGCTTAAGTGTAATTAGGTAGAGTTTCTCTTCCTGTTATACAGGTAGTATATTAAGATATAAAGAAATTCAGATTTTTGAGTTCATATCTACTTCTAAAGCCTTTTTCCCTTTTACTTAAATTTTTTATCATACATACCATGGAGTTTATTAAATATCATCTTTGGTGATAGTCATTAAGTGTAAAACAATTATCCTCCAAAATTTATGATTTTGGTTAAATTACTTCTTGTGTAAAACCTAACTATGTTCCTCTTATGTGGAGGAATGAATATACTGGTAACTGATGAAGAACCTGGATACTTTTCAAAAAATTAATCTGCGTGTGTGCATGTGAGTTGTAGCAGTTGGCCTCATGTTGCTGGGATGAACCTCCAGACCAGACCTAGTTTATAGAAGGAAGAAGGGATTTATTGAAAATTACAGATCCAGGGGAAGTTCCATGATGGCAGAAGAAGCTGCCCCCCTTTTACAGGACCAAGCAGAGAGAAAGAAAGGCCATCACATACATACATACCATCATAGGCGAGCACACTCCAGGAACTTAAGGCAAAGCTCAAGAACTTTGCATAGCTTTAGGCTGGGATTCCAAATCCACCCCCATACCTAAGGGCTAGATCCTAGGACTTGTCCACAGTGACAATTCCTCCACCTTTGGTGGATTGTAGCTTTGATAGTTATAAGTAATAACAGGCCCTAGAAACTATTTGAAATGGGTGAAGAAGAAAAAAAAATGCAGAAATGAGTTCTTCCATGCTAGATAGCACAATCTTCTGGTACTAAGTTCTTTTCTAATTATTTATTTATCCACTCTTTACATGAATGCATTCACATTGGGACTTGGGGTGAGATACATAGCCTCCAAGCACATGGCTCTGGGTTCTGTACTCAGAACTGCCCCTAGATGGTGCAATATTAAACATTTATGTGTGTCTATGTATATGTGTATATATTACATACAAAATGTAAGTTTATGCCAGGTGTGGTGGTGCACGCCTTTAATTCCAGCACTCAGCAGGTAGAGGTAGGAGGATTGCCCTGAGTTCGAGGCCATCCTGAGACTACATAGTGAATTCCAGGTCAGCCTGGGCTAGAGTGAGACCCTACCTCAACATACCAAAAAAAGTAAGTTTTATTTGCATTTCTCCTCAGAATATATATAGTTAGTTTTCATAACAGTGCTATCATTGTTAACTTGGAATGTTTAATTTATGTATTATTAACAAATGTTAATATTGAACCAGAGATTAGAAAATAGAACTGGAGTATAATGAAGTGGTTATTTTCAGTTACTTGATCCTTGGTCTTTCTGTTATTAAGGTTGTATATTGTAAACAATCTGTTAGCATTTGAGTGAATGTATCACCTGTGTTTCAGAAACTTTGTAGTGATGCTCAAGTTAAAGTCTTTGGGAAATGCTGCCAACTGAAACCTGGAGGAGATAGTTCTTCCTCCTTGGACAGTTCTGTCACTTCATCTTCTGACATAAAAGACCAGGGCCCTAGGTACCAGGTAAGACAACTGATTCATTTATTTATTTATAATCTATTTGATCATTCATTCTTTTTTCAAATTTATTTTTACTTTCTATTAAGGGGGTTGGACGAGAATGGGTGCACCAGGGCCTCTAGCCACTGCAGACGAACTCCATATGCATAAGCCAACATGTATATCTGGCTTACATGTGTTCTGGGGAGCTGAACAACTGTCCGTAGCCTTTGCAGGCAAGCATCTTAACCACTAATCCATCTCTTCAGCTCCCATACATTCATTTTCAAATATGTTTTTGTGTTTGTGCGTATTCATATGTGTTTGGATACATGTGAAGGTCAGAGATTGATGTCAAGCATATCCCTCCATTGCCCTCTACCTTGATTATTTTTCTCTTATTTTTATTTATTTATTTGACAGACAGAAAGAGGAAGAAAGAGAAGGACACAGATAGAGGATAGGTGTGCCAGCCACTGCAAACGAACTCCAGACACATGCGCCCCCTTGTGCATCTGGCTTACATGGTCCTGGGGAATCAAACCTGGGTCCTTTGGCTTTGCATACAAATACCTTAACCACTAAGCCATCTGTCCAGCCCCACCTTGGTTATTTTTACAGAGTCTTTCACTTGAATCAGAGCTCACTCATTTGGGTAGTCTAGCTAACCAGCTTGCTCAGGGTTCCCCTATCTTTGCTTCTTAAACACTGGGATTATAGGTAGGTTGCTATGCCCACCCAGCATTTATGTGTGTACTGGGGACCAGAACTTAGGTCCTGAGACTTTGTGGAAAGTCCTTTTAATGACTGAGCCATCTCCTGAGCCCTGATTTCATTTGTTTACTCCTTTACAAATAAGTTTTGTTTTGTTTTTTTAATGAGAAAGAGGGAAAGAAAGAACTGGCCCACCAGGGACTCTAGCCACAGCAATGAAACTCCAGACATATGCACCTTTGTGTGCATGTGTCACCTTCTTCATCTGTCTTATGTGCGTTCTGGGGAGTTGAACCTGGGTCCTTAGGCTTTGCAGGCAAATGCCATAACTGCTAAGCCATCTCTCCAGCCCTGAATAATTTTTTTAATTCATTTTATTTTATTTGAAAGCAGAGAGAGACCAACAAGAGAGAAGAGAATGGGCACACCAGGGTCCTCTAGCCACTGCAAATGAACTCCAGATGCATGTGCCACTTTGTGTGTCTGCTTTACATGGGTACTGGGAAATTGAACCCAGGTCATCAGTCTTTGTAGGCACGCGCTGTAATGCTTTAAAGTACATATTAAAAAAAAAAAAAACTGGTCAAGATTCTAGAGATCCAAAAGGTAGTCAGTTATTATTATCTTTTTGTGTCAAAGCCCCAAGAAGTTTGCCCTTTCTTTAGGAAAAAAAGGCAAAAGGCGTTCAGTTATACTTGTTATACATGATAAAATGTGATCTCAGGTAACTAGAACATTATCATAGAATTACATTTGTTATAACAAATTATTAGCTTCCTTCAGTGAGTACTTGAAAGATAGATGTTTTTTTTTTTTAGTTTTAGTTTTAGTTTTAGTTTTAGTTTTGGTTTTTCAAGGTAGGGTCTCACTCTGGTCCAGGCTGTCCTGGAATTAACTATGTAGTCTTAGGGTGGCCTCGAACTCTTGGTGATCCTCCTACCTCTGCCTCCCAAGTGCTGGGATTAAAGGCATGCGCTGCCATGCCTGGCAAAAAATAGATCTTTTAAATAAGGCTTTACTAAAGGCAGTGATGATAGTAGCACTATCTAATTATAAGATTTTTTTTTTTTTTTTTTTTTGAGTAGAGTCTAGCCCAGGCTGACCTGGAATTCACTGTGTAGTCTCAGGTGGCGTGGAACTCATGGTGATCCTACCTCTTCCTCCCAAGTGCTGGGATTAAAGGTGTGTGCCACCATGCCTTGGCTTAATTATATGGTATTATTGTTAGTTTTATCATTTTAAAATATATAATGGTACCAGTGTCATTTGAATTTATCATTTGGTATATTATATAATCTCATGGTTTGTTTTTTTTTGAGGTAGGGTATTGGCTATAGTCTAGGCTGACGTGGAATTTATTATGTATTCTCAGGCTGCCGTTGAATTCATTAGTGATCTTCCTACCTCAGCCTCCTGGTGCTGGGATTAAAGGTGTACACCACCACGCTCTGCTAATCTCATGAAACTTAAATAGCAACTTTTATTTTCTAAGGATTGTTTTCTTGTACAGTAGGAAAATCTAAAACTAGATTAAAAGTTTAATCCTTTGGGTTTAGTATAAGAAATTATTTCTGCAATATAATAGAGTTATATACCTCATAGCAAAAATTATCTTACAAGGGAAAGCTGTCAATGAAACCCGGCCTTTGGCCAGAAGTAATTTAGGTTGAAAGCAAGATTGGTATTTATCTTTTACAAAAGAAAACTACATGGTCATGCAAAAAATTATTTTACTGTATTTCTAAAATGTTTTTCTCAGTATCTAGCCCTCTATACTTGAAGTAAAAATTTAACCCCAAACCAAATCCCAAGAATAGATGAGTTGCTTCCTTCTTGTAACCTTTGTATAACAGAAATTATTTTCTTTGTTTTTGTTTTCGTTTGTTTTTATTTGAGAGTGACAAAGAAAGAGGCAGATATATATAGAGAGAATGGGCATGCCAGGGCCTCCAGCCACTGCAAACGAACTCCAGACGTGTGTGCCCCTTGTGTATCTGGCTAACATGGGTCCTGGGGAATTGAGCCTCAAACCAGGGTCCTCAGGCTTCTCAGGCAAGCGCTTAACCCCTAAGCCATCTCTCTAGCCCAGAAATTATCAACCTTGTGCCTTGAGTAGAGCACTAAGAAAAACTATAACATGCATTAAGATATGTCAAATAATTTTTTAATAAAAAGAGAGGTAAAAAAACTAAAACAGAGTTTTGTTTTGTTTTTTTAAATCCCAAGTATTAGGAAGATCAATGAAGGCAATAAGCATGACAGTGAGAAAAACCTTTTATGAAAAAAAAAGAAGGTATAGATTCTTTGGCTTCACGTGATACTATGTAATGCAATGTTTTCATAGTTGGGCACATTGGTACCCTGAAACAAATTGGATTTCAAAAAATAGGTAGAGAGTAAATAGTAGGTAATTAATGATTTGCCATGGTATGTAAATATTAAGTAAATGGATGTTTGATTTGTGGTGATTTTTATGGTTCTTATGAGGCCAGTTAAGGAACAGTGGAAAGCAGTGACATGTAAATTAAGGGTTCTTTGAGTAAATGAATTCTAATTCAAATCCTTTTAAAATTTATAATAGCACTTGATATGAGCTTTGTTTCCTTAAACTCTTAGCATACAATGGTTGTTGTTGACTATAGGTGTGATATTGTCAGCATATCTCAAGAGTTAAATTATTTGATGGAAACTTAATCCTCATTGATAGTAACTTCCCATTTTCCCCTTTCCTCAGCCCCTGGTGTAACCACTATTCTGCTCTTCAATTCTGTGAGTTTGACTATTTTAGATATTTCATAAGTGGACATATATAGTGTCTTTTTTTTTTTTTTCGAGGTAGAGTCTCACTCTAGCCCAGGCTACCCTGGAATTCACTGTATAGTCTCAGGGTGGCCTCGAACTCATGGTGATCCTCCTACTACCTCTGCCTCCCAAGTGCTGCAATTAAAGGTATGCGTCACCGCGCTTTTTTGGTATATTGAGGTAGGGTCTCACTGTAGCTCAGGCTGACTTGGAACTCCCTCTAGTTTGAGGCTGTTCTCAAACTCACAACATTCCTCCTGCTTCTGCCTCCCTCATACTGGGATTAAAGGTGTCACCAACATAGTGTCCATTTTTATGATTGGCTTCTTTCATTCAGTATGCTGTCCTTAACATTCATCTATGTTACTTCATGTTGCCAAATCTTTTTTTTCAGGCTAAAGTGTGTTCAATTGTATGTATGTATGTACGTTTGTATATACCACATTTTCTTTGTCCATTCATCTGTGAACAGACATTCGGGGTTCTCTGTATATCTTTGCTATTTTGAATAGTGCTGCAATGAATTTGGGAGTGTTAATAACTCTTTGCGGTCTAGATTTCAGTTCTGTTGGACAATACCTAGAAACGGAATTGCTGGTTTGACATGGTAGTTATTATTTTTTAAAAAATTTTATCTTTTATTTGCCAAGCTGTGGTTTTACTTTAATAAGATATAGAAATGGGGAAAATAAATGAATAAATGAGACATTCCCCTTTCCTGATTTTTACCCTATGAAGATTCTCCGATTCTGAAAATATCTTCCAGTTGACCCCACAGGAAATGGAAATGGCTTCTTCAGTTAATTATTTGAGGACTTGCCATGCTTTTCAGTGAATCTATTCTATATTACCCTTGTGCCAAGATGGTACAGTTTCTCCACATCCTCTTCAATACTAGTGTGTGTGTGTGTGTATATACGTGCATGCACAGGTGTGAGGTAGAGGGAGTGTTTGTAGTTTTGCTGTGCGTTTTCCTGGTGGTTGACAGTGTTAGCATTTTTAAAAATCCCACTTTGGACATTGTGTTTCATCTTTGGAGAAATGCTAACTTGAGTGCTTGGCCCTTTTTAAAATTGGACTGTTCATTTTCCCTGTAGTGTTGCAAGAATTTATTTATTTTGAAGATTGTCCTCTTTGGGAAAATTTCCTCCCATTCCCTAGGCTACCTTCTCATCTTTATGAGACAGGGTGTTGCTATGAAGCCCTTGCTACCTTGCCACCACACCTGACATGTTTCCCTCTTGATTGTTCCCTTTCTGCATGGAAGTGGTTTAACTCTTGTTGTTGTTCATTTGATTTGTTGAGGTAGGGTTTCACTGTAGCCCAGGCTGACCTGGAGTCTTATTTTGTAGCTTCAGGCTGTCCTCAGACTCTGATTAATCCTCTACCTCAGCCAAGTGAGTGCTGGGATTAGACATGTACTACCATGCCCAGCCAGAAATGGTTCAATATGATGCATTCCTGCTTGTCCACTTACTTTTGTTGCCATCCAGAAAATCATAGCCAAGACTAATGTCATAAATATTCTTTCTATGATACTGCATTTAAATCTTTAATCCATTTTGACTTGATTTTTGTTTGAGTCTAGTTTCATTTTTTATTTTTTCATGTGAATATCCAGTTTTCTCAGAAGCATTTGTCAAGGGAGACTATCATTTCCCTATTGTGTGTTCTTAGCACCCTTGTTGATCAATGGATGATTGGTATGGATTTATTTTGGGGCTCTATGTTGTATTCCATTGGTTTGTTTATTTATATGCCAGTACCATGCTAGTGTTTTTTTTTTTTATTTTATTTATTTGCAAGGGGAGGGCGGGTAGTGGGGTGGTGGTGGGGGGAGAGAAAGGGAAAGGGAATGAGTGCATCAGGGCCTCCTGCCACTGCAGGTGAACTCCAGAGGCATGCACTACTTTGTGCATCTGGCTTTACATGTGCACTGGGGATTTGAACATGAGCCGCCAGCTTTGCAAACAAGTGCCTTCAACCACTGAGCCATCTCTCCAGTCCCCATATTGTTTTGATTACTCTAGCTTTGTAACCTATTTTGAAGTGGATGTTTGATAATTCTAGTATTGATATTTTCTTTCAAGGTCATTTGACTATTTGAAGTCTTTTGTGATTCCATGTAATTTTACAATGTTTTTCTGTCATAAAAATGCCATTAAATCTAGATTACAAATAACTTAAAAAATACAAAATAAGAATTGTCCTCTTTGTGGATACTCCCTCCTTTGTGTTATGGAAGTAATAAATGGTGTTAGGTCTATCCAGTGAGTTATCCTTGTTATCTGTTTTGGAGAAGTGTATATGCGGAAAACATGGTTAAAAATGTTGATCTGAGCATTACTTACAGATTTGTAGTAGCAGAACACCTGGAGGTGACCTAAATGCTTTTCAGCTATGGGAGCTGCCCTGATAAAGTATTTTTGTTTCTTTTTTAAATTATTTTTTTTATTAACACCTTCCATGATTGTAAACAATATCCCATGGTAATGCCTTCCCTCCTCCCACTTTCCCTTTGAAACTCCATTCTCCATCATATCCCCTCCCTCTCTCAATCATTCTTTCTTTTATTTTGATGTCATGATCTTTGTTTTGTTTTTTTGAGGTAGGGTCTTGCTGTAGCCTAGGCTGACCTGGAATTCACTATGTAGTCTCAGCATGGCCTGGAACTCATGGTGATCCTCCTACCTCTGCCTCCCGAGTGCTGGGATTAAAGGCATGAAGTGTGTTGCTTTTAATCATTCAAATACTAGTTTTTTTTTTTGTTTGTTTGTTTTTTAATGCGACGATGGTCTCTCTATGCACCCAGGGTAGTCTTGAATTTGAAATCTTCCTGCCTCTGCCTCCCAAGTGCTGGGATAACAGGTATGTGTCAACACTCCAGTATCTATGCAACTTTTAAAACAAATGAGTTAAGTTTCTGTTTAATAATATGATTGATACTATATGTCATTATAAAGTGAAGAAAATTAAGTTGCAGAAGTGTGTCTGATGTTTGATGTAGAAAAAAACCCTTTAGAGTGACTGTAACTGAGGCATTTCTTTGATTTACTGATCTTTTGTTTTTGTTCAGGGTTCTCGGTGCTCTTCAGATGCCAATATGCTTGGGGAGATGATGTTTGGCTCAGTAGCAATGAGCTACAAGGGATCTACCTTAAAAATACATCAGATCCGGTAAGGAGTTTTTGTTTCTCTTTAAGTGATACTCATTTTTAAATAGTCATTGTGTGTGTATGTGGTGTAAGTGTTTGTGTGAATATGGAGGAGAGAGGACAAACTCAAGCGTCATAGTCAAGTACTCATTGACCTTGAGCTCACTGATTAGTCTAGGTTGGCCTCAGGAATCTGTCTCCATCTACCCAGCACTGGGTTTATAAGTGTATGTCATCACACTGTATTTATGTGGGTTCTGGGATCCAAACTTGGGCCCTTATGCTTGTGAGGCAACCACCTTACCCACTAAGTCAATCTCCCCAGTTTCCATATTCTATATATTTTTTTTATTTGCGGGGTGGGTAAGATTGGACATTAAGAATATGTACAAGCCAGAATTATTTACCACTGCAAATGAACTCCAGACACATGAGCCATTTTGTGCTTCTGGCTTTGCATGGGGTGCTGGGGAATTGAGCCTGGGCCGCCAGACTTTGCAAGCAAGGACCTTTAAGCGCTGTGCGATCTCCCCAGCCTTCAAGATTTTTTAATATAAGAGAAATTCTTATGATTTAATTCAGATTGAGTTATGTCAAATACTTAGTTTCTGTTACCCCATGGTTTTATTTTCATGGCATCTGTGATGATGCCATGGAAGTTTCACAACTTGTAAAATTCTGGCTAGATGTGGTGGCTCACACTTGGGATGCAGAGGATTGCCAAGAATTCAAGGCCACCCTGAGACTACATAGTAAAATCCTGATCAGCCTGGGCTCTAGCAAAACCATACCTCGAAAAACAAAATAAAAAAAAAAATTGGTTTGTAATTAATCTAAAAGTTACAGTGCTTTCCTCTGTTACTGACATTCTGTTTTTCTTCGTAGCTCCCCTCCACAGCTCATGCTTAGCAAAGTTTTCACTGCACGGACTGGCAGCAGTATTTGTGGCAGTCTTAATACGTAAGTGCTTATGAATGCAGGAGCCAATAGATTATTTAAGGTATATAATGTATGAACATTAAAAACTGCTTTTTGGATTACAGTACAAATTCACAACTCTGTCTTCCCTAAGCCTGAAAGTTTATGGAGGTCAGATAGCATCTTTATAACTTTAGTTGAAAAGTGGATGTGACTTCTCTTTTCTGTAACTTGCTAGCAGGTAGGTATTGTAGTTACTTTCATGTTGCTAGGACAAACACCCAACCAAAAGCAGCTTATTTGAGGAAAGGTTTTATTTCAGGCTTACCAACTCCAGGGGAAGCTTTGTCATGCCAGAAGCATCCATCTATAGCAAAGACAATGGTCAGCCCCAGCAAGCATGGGCTGACTCTGAACACCTTAGGGTCGGACTCTAGATCCACTTCCAGTGACATACCTCCTCCTGCAGGGCTTACTGCACCTGCTGAAGACTTAAGTAGGGAGCTTGATCAAGAGTACCTAAGTTTATGGGGGAACGTGATACATTTACAGTCAAACCACCACAGTAGCGTGGTAGAAAAATGTCAAATGTATTTTCATCATAAATTAACATGCTGATTTTCAGTTTTGCCATTGTTCTGTGCTGAGTTAGTATCCATGCCTTTATACTCTTTAGTGTTTAGATCCTTGTATGTCTAACCCTGCACACTGGAGTGTGACTATGGAGGACAGAGGACAAACTCAAGCTTAGGGTTAGCTATAGTGCTGGTGTACATAGTATAGTAGTACAAGTATTGCCGAGATAAAATAATGAAGCTAAAAACCGAGGTTAGTCTGCTGTCAGGATCATGAGCTATGTACCAGAACTCTAGCAAATGAATTAGAACTGGGTTTACTGGCTAGCCAGAACCCCAGAGACAATCCTAAACTATTGTAGAGAAGTTCTATTGATCCTTCGTTAACTGTCAGTGACTTCAAAAGACTTCTGTTTTGAGGATTTTATTATTATCTAAGCTTCTAATGTTTATAGCTCCTTTTTACTATTTCAGGAAGGTGACAAAAGGTAGATGTTCTTCAAAATATTATGAACACAATCAAAAACACACGATGGGTCTGGGGAGATGGCTCAGCAGCCAAAGCCACTTGCTTGTAAAGTCACTGGCCCAGGTTTGATTCTCTGGTACCCATGTAAAGTTGGATGCAAAAAGTGGTGTACATGTCTGTCCTCTGTTTGCAAGGAGACCTTGGCACACTTATACATACATGTGTACATATGTACATACACACACGTGCACAAATAAAAATATTTTTAAATGCTCCTGCTAGTTTTTGTTTTGTTTGTTTCTGAGACAGGGTCTTCCTGTAGCCCAGGCTGACATGGAACTTACTCTGTAGCCTCAGGCTATCTTGAATTCATGGCAAGCCTCCTACCTTTGCCTCCTAAGTGCTGGGACTAAAAGCCTATGCCACCACACATGGTTAGAGAGCACTTATATTAATTTTAATCACATTAGTTTTCATGTTTTCCCCTGTTTTAATTCATAATTCATAAAATTTATAGAAAGGATACTTTATACTAAAACATTGAATTATTTTATTATTGTTAATTCTGAAAGATTTACTGAAAGAAGTAACATAGTCCATGTCTAGTGTGTGGATTAAAGATAGTTTTTGGTTATTTGTTTGCTCCCCCTTCCCTTCCTCCACTGCACTTCCTCCTTTGACCACTCCCCCACTGCAGATGTTGGGAAAATATTTTGAGGGTCCAAAGGTTTGTGATGTATATCATAGTCAACAGCTTTCTTTTCTTAAAGGAGCAGATAGAAAAATATTTTTGAAGCCTGTGTGTGATGGCGCATTCCTTTAATTCCAAAACTGGAGGCTGAGGTAGAAGTATCACTGTGAGTTGGAGGCCAATCTGGCCTAGAATGAGACCCAGCTTCCAAAAAACCTAAAGAAAGAAGGAAAATATTTTTGACTTTTGAGCTAACATAGTATATTTTATTTATTATGTTATATAATTAAAGTAGCTTATTAACAGCATATAAATGAATGGACATGAGGCTGTGTTCCCATAAAACTTTATTTATAAAATGATATAGCAGCTGGGCCTGGTGGTGCATGCCTTTCTTTAATCCCACTGGGGAGGCAGAGGTAGGTGGACCACTGTGAGTTTGAGGCCAACCTGAGACTACACAGTGGATTCCAGGTCAGCCTAGGCTTTGGAGCAAGACCCTACTTTGAAAAAACAAAGCAAAAATAACGACCAAAAAAGATACATCAGGTTGGATTTGGCTTTCAGGCTGTATTTACCAACCTTCATCATCATTTATAGTTCATATGTTTAGTACTAATAGGTAAGCTTAAAAGGGAGTTTAAGCCAGGTGTGGTGGTGTACGCCTGTAATCCCAGCACTTGAGAGGCAGAGAGGTAGGAGGATCACCGTGAGTTCGAGGCCACCCTGAGACTACATAGTGAATTCCAGGACAGCCTGAGCTAGAGTGAAACCCTACCTCGAAATAACAAAACAAACAAAAGGGAGTTTAAATTATTTTTAGTGTACAAAATGATGGGCTTTGTTACGACATAGTTATGTATCATTGTACTCTGAACAGAATATTCACCTTTTTTTTTTTTAACCTTCATTCAGCTCTCCTTCCTGATCTTCCTCCTTCCCTTATCCTGAATGATGCTCCCCTTCCTTCCCCAAATGGTTAGAAAAAAGGGCTTTAACTTAAAAGTCTCACTGGGATGTATAAAGAATTACTCCTAAAAACATAAAATGAATGAAACTTTTTTTTCTTCTTGTCCATAGACTGCAAGACAGTCTTGAATTCATCAATCAGGACAGTAATACATTAAAGGCTGATAACACAGTTGTTAATGGACTGCTTGGGAATATAGGTAAATAATTCATTTTGATTTTATAAGTTTGAAAACTGTTAATATTATAACAAGTGTGTGAAGAATTTCTTAATTATGTGTATCTTTTGTAAAACTAAAGGGTTTATAAAATACTATAAATGGGGCTGGAAAGATGGCTTAGCAGTTAAGGTGTTTGCCTGCAAAGCCAAAGGATCCCAGTTCGTCTCTACAGGACCCATGTTAGCCAGATGCACAAGGGGCGCACACATCTGGAGTTCATTTGCAGTGGCTGGAGGCCCTGGCACACCCATTCTCTCTCTCTCTCTCTGTCTCTCTCTCACTCTCTCAAATAAATAAATAAAATATATATGTTTTAAAAATCTTAAAATACTATAAATGGAAAAGTTATTTAGATTTCAAGTATGTGTAATATCAGTTGGAAAAGTATTTTTCATATTGAATTATAATATTTTGTCACTAAGAACAAAGAGAACTGCCGAATAATTTGTTTTATTTAATTTTAATTTTTATTTTTTAAAAAATTTTTTTGTTTATTTATTTATTTATTTGAGAGTGACAGAGAGAAGGAGGCAGAGAGAGAGAGAGAGAGAGAGAATGGATGCGCCAGAGCTTCCAGCCTCTGTAAATGAGCTCCAGGTGCGTGCGCCCCCCCTTGTGCATCTGGCCAACGTGGGTCTTGGGGAATTGAGCCTCGAACCGGGGTCCTTAGGCTTCACAGGCAAGCACTCAACCACTAAGCCATCTCTCCAGCCCTTAATTTTTATTTTTATTTAAATGTTTTATTTATTTATTATTTGAGAGAGAGAAAGAGGCAGGTAGAGAATGGGTGTGTCAGGGCCTCTAGCTACTGGAAACCATCTCCAGACGCTTTTGCCACCTTTATGTATCTGGCTTTTGTGGGTCCTGGGGACTTGAACCTGAATCCTTTGGCTTTGCAGGAAAGCACCTTAACCACTAAGCCATTTCACCAGCCCTAATTTTTATTTTTAAATTTGATAATCATTTTTTGTTTGTTTTTCGAGGTAGAGGGTTGTTATATCCCCAGGCTGGCCTGGAATTCATTAGGTAGTCTCAGACTGGTCTCTCAACTCATAGCATTCTCCTACCTCAGCCTCCCAGGTGCTGGAATTAAAGGAGTGCACCACCATGCCCTGCCAAATGTGATAACCTTTGTAAAGCACAGTCATTGATATGGAAAGTTCTTTCCAGCTCTTTTAAATATTTCAGCCAGAAAGAACTAATTCTACACTTATCTGTTTTCTCTTCCCTAACCTAGCAGTCATTTTAAAATGGTGCTTTTTTTGTGTGACCTGCAGGTTATGTGAGCAGATAGTCAAATTATATTCCTTATAGATTTATTAGAATAACTGCTTATTTATAACTTACTTAATTGTTGTTGCCAGGGTATAAAAACACTTTAAAATGACAAGGTATTTTTTGAACTTTTTGATACAGAAACCACAACTAAACTAATTGCTGCTTGGTCATATTTCTGATGCATAAAGAGCTATAATAGATCAGGTAGTTGCAGCAGTTAGGGTAGTGTAAATATTTTTCTCATTCCTTGTTTACTAAATCTTTGATTTATAGTGTATGTGTTGGGGGGTTAGTAGGCTGGTGTGATGTGCAGATGGACAGGTACCATGGGTATCTTTGTGGAGGCCAGAGGAGCATGTTGGGTGTGTTCCTGTATTGTTCTTCCACTGGTTTCCTTGAGATTGAGTCTCTCTCTCACTGAACCTGGACCTGCCATTTTTGGTCAGCTTGGTTCACATGTATAATTCTCTTCTTGTCTGCTCCCAAGACTAGGATTATGACTGTGTAACCACACCCAACTTTTTATATGAGTGCTAGGGATTGAACTCAGGCCCTCACGTTGTTATGCATCAAGTGCTCATACCCAGTAAGCCATTTTCCAACCTTTTTTTTTTTTAACTTTATTTTTGAGGGAGAGAGACGGGGGAAAGAGGCAAGGGTGGGGTGGGGGTTAGAATGGGCATGCTAGGGCCTTTCAGCTGCTGTGGAGAAGCTCCACAGCTTGTACCCCCTTGTGCGCATGTGCGACATTGTTTCACTTTTGCATCTGTCTGTAAGTTGGACCTGGGTATTCAAACAAGCGTTCATGGGCCTTGCCAGCAAGCACCTTAACCACTAAGCCATCTGCCCATCCCCTATACTTGTTTCTTTTTAAACATAGGCTCTCACTGTGTAGCTCAGCCTGGCCTGACACTCATTATGTAGTCCAGGCTGACCTTGAACTCACAATTCTGCCCTAGCCTTCTAAGTGCTGGAATTACAGATGTGTGTCATTGTGCTTGTACTTAATTTTATAAATACTTATTAGTTATATATAGTAGTGGAACACTTCCAACTTGAACAGTATAATATTCTGTTCAGTAAAAAATATTTTTGTAATTTGTTTATTCAAATGAGCAGCCAATTATTAAACATTTACTATGGGCTAGCCTTAGTGCTGGGAATGCTTTATAATATATGTCTGTTTATAGAAAAATTGGTGATTGAGAGCTGGGAGAGGTAGTTCAGTGGTTAAGGCACTTGCCTGCAAAGCCTAATGACTCAAGTTTGATTCCCCAGTATCCATGTAAAGCCTGATGCACAGGGTGGCACATGTGTCTAGAGTTCATTTACATTGGTTTGAGATCCTAATGTGACCATTCATTTGCTCTCTTCTTGAACAAGATGAAGTTCAGTCCCCCCAAGGCTCAGGGAACATCACAGGAGAAGGGGTAGGAAGAATGCAAGAGGGATGTAGATTGTGCAGTTCTTCTGAACATGCCATGGCTGTTGCAGTCATGATCTCATAGCAACTGTGATTACCTGCACAAGACTTGCACAAGATTGGCCAATCAACATTCCATCATGGATGGGGCACTGACTTATAAAGCCCCACCCCTCCTTAAGGAACTGTTTGTAGGAATAATGCTGATAGTTAAGAAATAATGGTAAGGAGCCGGGCGTGGTGGCGCACGCCTTTAATCCCAGCACTCGGGAGGCAGAGGTAGGAGGATCGCCGTGAGTTCGAGGCCACCCTGAGACTCCATAGTGAATTCCAGGTCAGCCTGGGCTAGAGTGAAACCCTACCTCGAAAAACAAAACAAAACAAAACAAAACAAAAAAACAAAAAAAAAGAAATAATGGTAAGGAACGAGTTTCAAGAAGCTAAGCATTGAAATAACTAGGGGAAGTAAGGTTGAGGTCATCGAAGGAAGAGCTGACCATGGAGACATGGAAGGATTGCTGTACATGCGTTATAGTTACAGAATTTTTTTAATTTTTTAATTTTTTGATTTTTCTGGGTAGGGTCTTGCTGCTCTAGCCCAGGCTGACCTGAAATTCACTATGTAGTCTCAGGGTGGCCTTGAACACTTGGCAATCCTCCTACCTCTGCCTGCCGAGTGCTTGGGATTAAAGGCGTGTGCCACCATGCCCAGCTTAGAAATCCTTTTAAAAAATATTTTTCTTATTATTAGAGAGAGAGAAAAAAAGAAAAGGAGGGAGAAAGAGGCAGATAGAAAGAATGGGTATGCCAGGGCCTCTAGCCAGTGCAAACAAACTCTAGACACATGTACCGCCTTGTGCATCTTGGTTTATGTGAATACTGGGCAATTGAACTTGGGTCCTTTGGCTTTGCTAGTAAATGCCCTAACCACTGAACCATCAGAAATTCTTTTGAATTAAATTTATAGAATTAAAATAATTAAATTATAAATTTAATCTTTTAAAAATATTTATTTGTAAGGAGAGAATGAATGAATGGGAGTACCATGGCCCCTAGTCACTGCAAGTAAACTCCAGATGCATGCACCACTTTGTGCTTCTGGCTTTCCATGGGTACTGGAGAATCAAACCTAGGCAATAAGGCTTTGCAAGTGAGCTCCTCTAGCCCCAGAAATTCTTGTAGAAAAGTAAGCGCTTTTTTTTTTTGTTTGTTTTTTTAAGGTAGGGTTTCACTTTAGCCCAGGCTGACCTGGAATTCACTATGTAGTCTCAGGGTGGCCTTGAATTTACAGCTATCTTCCTACCTTTGCCTCCTGAGTGCCAGGATTAAAGGCGTACGCCACCACGCCAGTATCAGCACTTTTAAAGACAGAAATCACCCCTATTCTACCTAGGTGTACATGGCTCCCTAGACTGTTGTAGTTGGACATAACTAACAGGCAGCCAGTTGCTGTTTCCAGGACATAGTGCCCTTTGGGTCTCCAGACTGTTGTCTTTGGTCAGGCATACGGCAGCTGCTTCTCCGCACTCTTGTAGCCTGTGTGGTACGTGTGTTCCTCCTTTCATGGTGGCGACTCCTGTTCCAGGAACATAAATCTCTCTCACTACTTTTTAGATTGTTGCTTGGTGAGAAAAAACAATTTTTGTGCTTATTTGTCAATAAGATTCCATACTAAGTTTCTCTCTGTTCTTGTGTTAAGCACAGTGAGATGGTGTTCTTACTGCAACAGCAGAAGAATAATACAATCTATATACTGACTTTAAAAAACATTTCTTTGGTAAATTCCAAATTATGTAGCTAATATCAGTGCTTTTGTTAGAATGGTTAAAGATTGTTTTACATTAGAAAGGATTGAATACTTAGCTTTACCTTGTAGTACAGAAGCATATTTCTATGATTACAAATGGATTTATTCATAAATAGGCATGAAATTGTTCAACAATAAACTTTAAAAAACCAACTTGAATTATTCTTATTTACGTTAACCATGTCTGTGCTTTTTCTGCTGGTCTGCTCTTGTGTCTCTTTATCTCACCTATTTCCCTGACACATTGTGGCTTCTCTAACAGCCCTCTTTCATGTGTATTTTACATTTTTGCCATGTAGGTCTTTCACAGTTCTGCAGCCCTAGGCGGGCATTCTCTGAACAGGGTCCGCTCCGCCTGATCAGGAGCGCCTCTTTCTTTGCAGGTTTGCAATGTGCTGTGTGGGTAGACTAGTTGGTGTGCCCTAGTGGCTAGAATTTATAGTTAAGCTATGGAAACAAGAAAGTAATGAATCTGAGATGCTGTGGTTAAGAAAACATTGCTTACAAAGTATAAGAATTTAATTCTTTTCTGCTGGTTATGTTCATGAAGTTTCCACAGACTGAATTATTAGTGAATTCATATTTTATTTATTTCTTTCCTCAGTGTTATAATAACTTAAACTTTAGAATGCTAATCCAAATTTAGTATGTAGTTACCTTAATATTTAGTTATACTACCACTTGAGATTTTTAATACTGTTCTTGTTTCCATGGCTGAATAGCTTGTGTATTGTAGTTCACCAGTTGTTGAAAATATCTTATAATTACTGTAAATTTTTTTGATCTGCATTCTTCCATAAGAAAAGTTTTCTTGGAGCTAAGATTTAGATGAACAAGCAGTCTTACAATGCACTATAAAAGACATATATGCATGCAGTTGATTGATTAAATGGTTGCATTATTACAGAGTATCTACATTATTATTTATGTTGTTAAATTATTATATAACCCTATTTCATATTTTTGCACATTTCAAGCACAGTGTTCTTGCATTGTAGTACTCTAGTGTACATTAAAAGAATGGGAGTAGATTTACTTACTGTTCTTAAATTATCATCACTTTAGGCCTTCCTGGTTCCCCTCCCCCATAAGTCCTCCTTATGTAGCCACGGTTGGCCTCACTCAAACTCAAGATCCTCCTGTCCTTAGTGCTGGGATTACAAATGTGTACTACCAAACCCTGCTACTTCACATCTTGTTTTCATTCTGATTTTCCACATAAGTATTAGATAGGAACAATGCATATTTTGTAGAGAAAATCTGGAAAATATAGATTCAAGAAACACATAGATATCTTGCTACCTATATATGCTCCCCCTCCCCCATCAGTGTGGAGGAATCAAATGCAGGACATTGTATATACTAGACCAAATGCTTTACCACCAAGATATGTCCTCAGCACCTCTCCTTCCTTTTAAGCAAAATTGGTATGCTGTTGAATTTTTTCAAACATTTAATTTTTTATTCTTTGTTTTATGCTTTGTCTAAACATTGATATGGGCAGAATTAATAGAGAAAACCACAATACTGTCTTCATTTAGCCTCAGCAACCAACATTCATAGTGTTATTTTTCATTTAATAGCCATTATGAATATATATATTTTTTCCAGGGTAGGGTCTCACTCTAACCCAGGCTGACCTGGAAATTACTATGTAGTCTCGGGGTAGTCTCGAACTCACAGCGTTCCTCCTACCTCTGTCTCCCAAGTGCTGGGATTAAAGGCGTGTGCCACCATACCTGGCCCAGATTATGAATATTTTTATGCTATTGTATATGTTGTAATATGAACTTGAGTACCATTGGATTTTCTATATCTTGAACTACATTCATACTATGTATCAGATTGATCTGATGCTTGTTCAACTGAATAATAGCTCTTGGTGTTGGGTCGGTGCCATGCTCTTGAAAAAATAAAGGAATGCAATTAGATGAATGAAGCATGATCTGTTTTGCAATTTAAAAGGAGCAATATCCACCTGAATAATAACCTGTTTTATAACTGACACTTTTGTCTTATTTTCTAGTTCACAGCAACCCAATGGACATGCCTGGAAGAGAGCTGAATGAGGACAGAGACAGTGGCATAGCGCGCTCTGGTAATGTCACTTTTACCATTTCAGGATTTATGAGATGATTTTTCATGTTGTAAAGTGTGTTTGGGATGGAATGTTGATGAATACATGCTATTATCTTAGGCTTGATCAGAAGAAGAAAAAAAAACAATTGCTTAGGAGACTGCTCAAAAACCATAGCAGAACAAAAACACATTAGCTTACATCTGCCTGCTGCTAACTAGAGTTTGAAGTGTCAGATTGTCCTTTGCTGAGAAAGCTTAGGCATTGTATACCAGTGTTAGACAATTTCTTTACATATTAACTATAAAAATTTGTATGTCTAGTAGATATTTACTGAAACACGCTTGGTATTAAAACAAACGGTCTGGGGAGATGGCTTAGTTGTTAAGGCATTTGCCTACAAAGCCAAAGGACCCAGGTATGATTCCCCAGGATCCACGTAAGCCAGATGCCCAAGGTGGCACAAGCATCTGAAGTTCATTTGAAGTGGCTGGCAGCCCTGCTGCACCCATTGTGTCTGTCTGTCTGCGCCCCCCCTCTCAGCTTCTTTCCCTCTCTCAAATAAGTAAATAAAATATTTTAAAAGTTTATATATATATATGTATATATAAACAAGCAAGCAAGCAAAGACCATAGTCTGTTGGGAGACCAGGATATCATCTGTTTGATGTGTTCAGTCATAGATCCCTGCACAGAGCAGAGAGGAAGGGCCTTTCACTTAGCCTGGGCTAGCAGCGGTACCAGCAATTCTTTACTAGAAGCAGTGCTAGAATTGTATCTTACAGAATTAGAAGTTTTCCATGCAGAGGCATTTTAGCTATAAAACAAGAAGTGTTTATTGGTGCTCAGAGGTCAGTGCTAAGTGAAAGGAATCATCTTAGGCTTGCGTTGCTGCTAAATGTTAAAAACTTAATTACCTGTTGGTATAGGCCTGCCTTGTCAAATTGGACAGATATACTAAGTTGGTTATAATTCAGTTTGAATATAAATGGTAAGTTTAATCTTATATTGTAATCTTTAGATGTTCATTAGAATATCATGGTGAAGTTTAAAGAAAAAAAATTCAGATACCTGAGCTCTATTCTATTAGCCTAGAGAAGGGCTTAGGCTTCTGTATTTGAGAAGCAAACAACATAAAAAACTGCTTTCTAAAAAAAACAAAAAATTCCTTTCTGATTCTGATAAGTATTCAGGGCCAAGAACTACTACTCTAATAGGAAATACTCCCATCTTTTAAATAATCCCACCCTCAGGCCGGGCGTGGTGGCGCACACCTTTAATCCTAGCACTCGGGAGGCAGAGGTAGGAGGATCGCCATGAGTTCGAGGCCACCCTGAGACTCCATAGTGAATTCCAGGTCAGCCTGGGCTATAGTGAGACCTTACCTCAAAAAAAAAAAAAAAAAAAAAACTAAAAAAAAAAAAAAATCCCACCCTCCTTTTGTAATTAAAAATGTAAAATAAGCCACACATGGTAGTTCATGTCTATGATCCCATCACTTGGGAGACTGGGTAGAAGTGCCATGAGTTTGATGCTACAGAGTAAGTTCTATACCAGCCTGTATTAGAGTAAAACACTGCCACAAACAAAGCATCTGAAGAACATTTCTCTTAGTACCCGCTTGCTTCTGATTGAGACTTCTGTGACAGAAGTTTTTTTTTCTGTTGTTGTTTTTAATTAATTTAAAATTTGCAGATAAAATTATATTTATCATGTGCAACATGATACCTTGAAGCATGTATACACTTGGGAATGGTTACGTACAGCTAATTGACATATTTCACATCATATAAATTTACCATTTCTGTGCTGAGAATATCCCCCCTTCCAACATTCAACAGGAATATATCTTCATTTGGTGTGGTAAGAGAACTCTTAACCTTATTCAAGAAACAAGTAGTAGGAATTTAATTCATATTCTTTTATTCAAGAGTTGAGAGAATGATGAGTTGATTTCTCTATATTTTTATGCGTAAATTAAGAGCATGGCTAAAACAATGCTGTGTTAAGTTAATAAATTTACATGTCATTTAAAGCTAATTATATTTTATTTGAATAGGGTTTTTTAATACTAGAATATAGTAATTTTTATAAATTTAGGGTAGCATCTTATTTATTTAATTATTTTATTTTATTTTATTTTTTGAGGTGGGGTTTTGCTGTAGCCCAGGCTGACCTGGGATTCACTATGTAGTTTCGGGGTGGCCTCAAACTCACAGCAATCCTCCTACCTCTGCCTCCCAAGTACTGGGATTAAAGTTATGCACCACCATGCCTGGCTTCTTATTTTTAAATATTTTATTTTTATTTATTTTAGAGAGAGAGAGGCAAATAGAGTGAGAGACTAGGCATGCCAGAGCCTCCAGCTACTGCAAACGAACTCCAGACCCATGTGCCACCTTGTACATCTGGCTTATGTGGCCTTGGAAATTGAACCTGGATCCTCTGGCTTTGCAGGCAGTTGCTTTAACCGCTAAGTCATCTCTCCAGCCCCATTATTTTATTTTTATTTTAGAGAGAGGGAGGGAGAGAAAATTGGCGTGCCAGGGCCTCAGCCACTGCAATCGAACACCAGACACTTTCGCCACCTAGTGGGTATACGCAACCTTGCACTTGCCTCACCTTTGTGTGTCTGGCTTATGTGGGATCTGGTGAATCGAACATGGTCTTTAGCTTTTGCAGGCAGGCGCCTTAACTGCTAAGCCATCTCTTCAGTCCACATTTTATCTTTAAATGAAGCCATACCATTCATAGACTACAAAGTTCTGCAGTACGTACAGAAAAAAGTGAGCTTTAAAGAGAGAAGCTTAGAACAAATTCTTCTGTTCTCCATTCATTTGTTTAAAACATAAAAGTACTTCTGTCATTGAATCCATCAAATCTTCATAGTATCTTCTTGGTTTTATTTCTTGTCCAAAACAATTTATCATCTGACATGTGCTTTTATGAAGATCATTTATAAAGATGGTGTGAATACTTTTCATGTTTACAAATTTTCAACGTGTGACTATAATCTAATCATGAAGATAGAAATTTGCAAGACTGCCAAACAAAAGTAAGGCCTCTCTGGCCTAGTGCAGATTGCTCGAGGAGGTGAGGACCCTAAGCCCAAGCCCAAAGAGAGAGTTGTGTTTGTCATCAATTTAAGCAAGAAACAGAATTCACAGATTTCAGAGAAGAGTTCGGGGATGCGAAAAATCTGCAGTTAGGGGATTGCAGCTGTTATGACAAGTGAGGCTTGTGTAATATATCTGCCACCTTGGAATGCTTCAGGGAGCAATGTATACGGTACTCTTTTTGCAACATAGTCAGGACTCTTACTAAAAGTCAAAGGCTTGAAAATTTATGCAAGAGTGATCCATGAGTTATGTAAATGGGCTTTTTAAATGCCACTCAAACATTGACTTTCAAAGATTTGTTTTTCTAAAACCATCACTGAAATAAATTTGAGTGGCATTAGGTTTCCTTTAAGGACTGTGAGGGTTCAGCAAAGTTAGTGATGGCTGAAGAGGTAACACCTTGCTACAAAAGCAGAGGAGGATACTAAAAAGAAATAGTCTCAGAGATACTTGCAAATGTACTGTTAATATGTGATTTTTCTCTTCTGAGACTTTGCTCCAAAATACAATGTTTTTTTTTAAAGTTATTTAAAATTTTTTTATTTATTAGAGAGAAAAAGAGAGAGGCAGATAGAGAGTGGACACACCAGGGCCTCTCGACAATGCAAACAAACTCCAGATGCATGTGCCACCTTGTGCATCTGGCTTACATGGGTACTGGGGAATCAAACCTCAGTCCTTAAGCTTTGCAGGCAAGTGCCTTAACTGCTAAGCCATCTCTCCAGCCCATGATGTATTTTTTTTCAATGGGAAATTTCAAGATGCTCCTGAGGCACAATGAAAAATCTGATCTACTCTTCTCTTCAATTTGTCAAAAAGACATTTGTCTCATGCTTACTCACTGACTTGCCTATTATACTTGTTCTTCTGACTTAACAGCATCTCTAAGCAGCTTGCTTATCACCCCATTTCCTTCTCCAAACTCCTCACTTAACCGAAGCTGTGCCAGCAGCTACCAGCGACGTTGGCGACGAAGCCAAACAACAAGTTTGGAAAATGGGGTGTTTCCTAGATGGTAAGTGGGAATTTGAAAAATACTGAATAGTTCCTTAAACACAAATTGATGATTTTAAAGTCTGGGGCTTTGCATCGTGTATTTGAAGTCTGGACCTGAAAACTTGCTAACTTTTATCACATTTAAAAAATTATGCTAAGTTATAAAAAATAACTGCTATAATTTTTAGATACACAGTTTAGTCTACCTTCTCACCATCATCACCATTTAATTCTTGAATAAGTCATCTGAAGTAAAACTGTTCCATTAAACAACTCTCTACTCCTCCCTCACTTGCCCCTTTCAACCACTGTCCTAGTATTTTTTTTAATTATTTGCAAGGAGAGAGAGAATATGAATGAATGGATGGATGAATAAATGAATGAATGAGAATGATCATGGCAGGGCTTCTTGCTGCTGCAAACAAACTCTACTTGCATGCATGTACCACTTTGTGCATAGGGCTTTACGTAGGTACTGGGTAATTGAATCCGTGCTGGTGGGCTTTGCAGCCAAGTGCGTTTAACCTCTCAGCCAACTCACCAACCCGACTGGTGTATTTTTTTAAATTTTTATTTATTTAGTTTATTTGTCAGAGATAGAGGGAGAGAATGGACACATCAGGGCCTCCAGCCACTGCTAACAAACTACAGATGCATGCACCACCTTGTGTAGGTCCTGAGGATTTGAACCCAGGTCCTTTGGCTTCTCAGGCAAGTGCCTTAACCACTAAGCAATCCTTCCAGCCCACCTGTCGTATTTTTTTAAACATTTTATTTATCTATTTTATTTAGTTAAGACAGAGAGAAGGGGGAGAGAGAGAGTGAGAATGGGTGGTCCAGGACCTCCAGCCACTGCAAACGAACTGCAGACACATGTGCCACCTTGGGCATCTGGCTTATGTGGGACCTGGAGAATCAAACCTGGGTCCTTAGGCTTAGCAGGCAAGCGCCTTAACCACTAAGCCATCTCTCCAGCCCCTGTCCTATTTTTTTTATCTCCATTAATTTAACTGTTGTCAGTACCTTATGTATGTGGAATCATACGGTACTTATCCTTTTACATCTGGCTTACTTTGCTTAGTATAATGTCTTCAAGGTTCATCCATGTTATAGCATATGTAAGAAATTCATGTTTGGGGAGATGATTCAGTGGTTAAAGACGCTTGTTGCAAAGCCTGACAGCTTGAGTTGGATTCCTTAGTATCCACAAAATATAAAGCCACATGGACAAAGCGACACATGCTTGTATCTCGAGTTCATTTACAGTGGCACAAGGCCTGGTATGCCCATGCCCATTCTCTCTCTTTCACTCTCAAGTAAATAAAATTACTTAAAAAAATTTATTCCTGGGCTGGAGAGATGGCTTAGTGGTTAAGGTGCTTGTCTGCGAAGTCAAAGGACCCAGGTTCAATTCCTTAGGACACACATAAGCCATATACACAGGTTGGCACATGGGTCTGGAGTTTGTTTGCAGCAGCTGAAGGTCCTGGCGCACCCATTCTCTCTCTCTCTCTCTCTCTAACAAATAAAATAAAGTTTAAAAAAATGTATTCCTTATGGTTAAAGCTTCCATTAGGAGTGCATTTTTATCTCTTTATCTGTCTTTAGAAACATAGGTTTCCTCTATCTTTTTGTTTGTTTGTTTGTTTGTTTTTCAAGGTAGGGTTTCACTTTAGCCCAGGCTGACCTGGAATTCGCTATGGGGTCTCAGGGTGGCCTCAAACTCACAGCAATCCTCCTACCTCTGCCTCTCGAGTGCTGGGATTAAAGGCGTGTGCCACCATGCCCAGCTTCCTCTACCTTTTTGACTGTTGTGAATAATGATGTTGTGAATTACAGATACTAGTTTAAATCCCTGTCTTCCATCCTTTTGGTTGTACGCCCAGAAGTGGAGTATCTGGGTCATATGATCATTCTATTTTTAATTTTTGAAGAAGTGCCATACTGTTTGTTTATACCGACTTTACAATTTTACAGTTCCACCAGCAATAATACAGGTTCTATGTTCTCACCAACACATACTGTTCTGGTTTTTGTTTTGTTTTGGTCCTGGGATTCTGAACCTAGTGCTCCCTGCGTTCTTACTACCCTCCTTCCCTTAATTGAGTGCACAGTGGTTTCTCATTGTAGTTTTGATTTACATTTCTCTAGTGACTAGTGATATTGAGCATCTTTTCACATGTTTATTCGAGCCCTCCCCCCCCCCAAAAAAAAAAGTTTATTGGCTATTTGTACAGCATCTTTGGATAAGTACCATTTTAGTCTTTTGCTCCATTTTCAGTCAGATATGTTTGTTTTGATGATGAGTTATGAGTTATTTATATATTTTGGATATTAATCGCTTACCAGCTGCATTTTTTTTTCTCCACGAATGGCCTTTTGATTCTGTTGATAATGTATTTATTTATTTATTTTTGATTTTTCGAGGTAGGGTCTCACTCTAGCTCAGGATGACCTGGAATTCACTCTAGTGTCAAAGTAGCCTTGAACTCACAGTGATCCTCCTACCTCTGCCTCCCGAGTTCTGGGATTAAAGACGAGCGCCACCACACCCAACAAGAAGTTTTTAATTTTTATATGGTTCAATTTAGCTTTTTTGTTTGTTTGTTTATGTCTGTGACTTGTCTGTTACATTGAAGAAACCATCACCACACTTAGTCTTATGAACCTTTTCCCTTTTATTCTCTTCTCAGTTTCATGTTTAGAGCTTTCATTCACGTACCACATATTTTGATAATTTCAGTTTTTCTCTTTAGCAACCTCTTCCTCCTCAAATGATCTTGTTTAGTCTGTGTTGTGTATAGTGTAGATACAGAAACTTCTCGTTTTCCTCATTTACTCATGCCCTTTATTACTCCATCTTTGATTTTACTCCCAGAATCAAAGTTCAGTAGATCCTAAAACAATGAATAAATTATACTGGACTCACTCAAAAACCTTAAATTCAGAAATTGTAAGCTTGTTCATGACTTGGCATTATCTGCTTCTTAGAAATAACTTTCTATTTTTAATTTTTATTTTTGCAAGAGGAGTGGGGGGAGGGAGAGGGGTAGAGAGAGAGACACTGAGAAAATGAATAAATGAATGCCAAGGTCTCCTGCCACTGCAAATGAACTACAGACACATGTACCATTTTGTGCATCTCGGATTACATGGGTACTGGGGAGTTGATCCCAAGCTTTTAGGCTTTGCAAGCAAGTGCCTTACCCACTATTCTTTCTCACTAGCCCATGTTTCTTTAATAACTTTCAATAGGACATAAATATTGACAGCCTAACTCTCCAGTAAACTTTATTTAGCAAGAATGAAGTAGCTAGATTTCTCAGAGACATGCAATTATTATGAAATTTTAGAATATTGTGATAAAATAGCAGACCTTTAGCTTATACCTATATTGATTTAACAAGATTAAATTGCAAATTTAATGTTTCACTTTTGTAAATTAAGAAATTTATTTTTAAGGTCTATAGAAGAAAGCTTTAATCTGTCAGATGAAAGCTGTGGCCCTAACCCAGGAATTGTGAGGAAAAAGAAGATTGCCATTGGAGTCATCTTTACATTATCCAAAGATGAAGATGAAAATAACAACTTTAATGAATTCTTTTTTTCACATTTTCCTCTCTTTGAAAGCCACATGAACAAATTAAAGAGTGCAATAGAACAGGTAAGTGGAGTAATTTAAATTGTACTTAGGTTTTTATTCTCTTAATTCTCTTTATTAAACATTACATTTTTCATTTTGTAGCTGTTTTATAGGTGCTTTACAACATAGCAACATAGTTCAAGAGATACAAATACATTGGATTGTTTCTTGAAGAGCTTTTTTATTTTTAATTTTTTTTTGTTTATTTATTTATATTTGAGAGCGAGAGCGAGAGTGAGAGAGAGAGAATGGGCGCACCAGGGCCTCCAGCCATTGCAAACGAACTCCAGAGGCGTGCGCACCTTTGTGCATCTGGCTAACGTGGTTCTGGGGAGTCGAGCCTTGAACCAGGGTCCTTAGGCTTCACAAGCAAGTGCTTAACTGCTAAGCCATCTTTCCAGCCCTTGAGGAGCTTTTTAAAAAGATTGAAACTAATTTTTTCAGAAATTCAGGAACTAGTAAGGGTTTTTTGTTTGTTTGTTTGTTTGTTTTTAGTTTTACAAGGTAGGGTGTCGCTCTAGCCCAGACTGACCTGGAACTCACTCTGTAGTTCTAGGCTGGCCTTAAAGTTATGGAGTTCCTCCTACCTCTGCCTCTGGAGTGCTGGGATTAAAGGTGTGTGCCAACATGCCTGGCCAGAAATTTTGAAACTAAATATTTGAGGGGCAATAATATAGCAAGACTAATTCCAGCAACTGAACTAAACTTGTGGGGGAAAACATAACTCTTCTGACCTCAAAGATAGCAAATCAGAGCCAAAGAGATGACTTAACGGTTAAAGCACTTGTCTGCAAAGCCAAAAGATCCAAGTTTGATTTCCTAGTACCCACGTAAGCCAGATGCACAAAGTAGTGCATGGAGTTCATTTGCAGTGGCTGGAGGCCCTGGCGCACCCATTCTTCCTCTCTCTGTGCCTCTTTTCTCTCTCAGATAAAAAATAAAATAGCAAATGAATGTGTACACACATTTTTAGATGTATTAGGTGCTATGAAGAAAAATAAAACTGAGAAATGAATACAAAGAATGCTGGGAAGGAAAGGTTGCTAATATTTTTTTCATAGGATGGATAAGAACACCACAGATAAGGTCAGAAGATGTGGAATAGTGAAGTATAGTGGGCTGGGAGAGGGCTTGTGATAAAAAATAAGTCTGATACTTACGCAACAGTTAAGCTATGGCTGTGTGACAGGGAGGCTGCAAGACATTGTTGTAAGAGCACTGATGCTTACTTTAGGAAAGACTGGAAAACCACTAAGATGGGGTCTCATTCTAGTCCAGGCTGACCTGGAATTCACTATGGAGTCTCAGGCTGGCCTCGAATTCACAGTTATCCTCCTGCCTTTGCCTCTCTGAGTGCTAGAATTAAAGGCATACGCCACCACGCCTGGCCTTAAATATCCTTTTAAGAAAGCATATATTGACTGGGCATGGTGGCACATATGTTCAATCCCAGCCCTTAGGAGGTAGAGGTAGAATTGCTGTGAGTTCAAAGCCAGCCTGGAACTACAGAATGAGTAGTATCAGGTCAGCCTGGGGTAGCATAAGACCCTACCTTAGGGGGAAAGAAAAATGAAAGCAAATATTGTGTAGCTCAATGGTAGAGCTTGTCTACTATGTACAAAGCCCAGGATTTAATCCCCAGCACTGAAGGGGAAGGAGTTGTGGGCTGGGGGAAGAAAATAAATACTAGCCTGGTATGGTGGCACATGCCTTTAATCCCAGCACTCCAGAGGCAGAGTTAGGAGGCCTGAGACAACTACGAATTTCAGGTCAGCCTGGGCTAGAGCAAAACCAAACAAAAAATGAAAGTAGGGAATTACCATGGGATATTGTTTACAATCATGTAACTTGTCAATAGAAAAATAAATATTAAAAAAAGAAATGAAAGTAAATAATACCTAATCACTGAAGATATTCTTCAGTAGAGTTTTAAATTCCAGGTTTTCAAAAATGTTAATGGAAGCCTCTGGCTATCTGTGATATAATAAAGTAACACCATAGTCTAATACTAAGGAGTTAGCCTACTATTAATGAGTTATTGTGTGTTATATAGAAAATATTTTCAACCAGGTATGGTGGTTCACACTTGTAATCCCAGCAGTTGGGAGGCTGAAGCAAGAAGGTTGCTATGAGCTTATGGGCAGACTGGGATACATAGTGAGTTCCAGGCTAGCCCTGAGCTACAGTGTGAGACCATGTTTCAAAAAAAAAAAAGGACAACAAAAGAAAGGTAATATTTATTTTATAGACTAGAGACCGAATATTAGTTTCTTTATGTATTCTCATTTTGCATTTTTATAGCTACCACAGAGATTTTTGTAACAGGTGAAAATTTTAATTTTAATTTAATTTTTGTTACAGTGTTACATATGCGGGAGAGAAAGCCATTGTAAATACTTGTAGTAAAGTACTTTCCTTCCATGTTGTGACCATGATTGATACACGAATTAACTGTGGAATGGTTGTTTTTAAGGCTATGAAAATGAGCCGGAGGTCAGCCGACGCCAGCCAGAGGAGTTTGGCATACAATCGAATAGTTGATGCCCTAAATGAATTCAGGTACATGTTCCTTGCTTTTCCATAGCTCAGAGTTGCTTTACAGTGTTCATAAGAAAATAGTTCTTTTCCTTAACTTTTTCTCATTAAAGTTCAGTTATTTAAGCTGGGCATGGTGGTGCACGCTTTTAATCCCAGCACTCAGGAGGTAGAGATAGGAGGATCACCATGAGTTCGAGGCTACCCTAAGTGAATTCCAGGTCAGCCTGGACCAGAGTGAGATCCCACCTTGAAAAAAAAAAAAAAAAAAAAGTTATTTAAATTACTGTTATTGGATTTTTGATTTTTTTTTTTTTTTTTGGAGAAGAGATTTTGCTATGTAATCCAGGCCAGCTTTGAATTTGTGATCTTCGTGCCTCAGCCTCCAGAGTGCGGGACTATGGTTCTTTGTTTTTGCTTTTGTTTTTGTTTTTTGTCTCATATGAAAGTGTAATTTAGTAAGACATTTGGCTATTGTGTTATTAACGTCACACTTGCAAGTCATCACAATATCATTTTTTTGTTGTTGTTTGGTTTTTTGAGGTAGGGTCTCACTCTGGCTCAGGCTGTCATTTTTAATGTGAGAGAGAGAGAGAGAGAATGGGCATGCCAGGGACGTGAACGAACTCCAGATGTCTGTGCCCCCTTGTGCGCATGCCTGGCATTACATGCTTGAGTCACTGTTGTGCCTTCCTGTATGTGGGATCCAGAGCATTCGAACAGTTCTTAGGCTTCGCAGGCAAGCGCCTTAACCACTAAGCTATCTCTCCATCCCCACTAGACCATTTGAGAAACAACTTAGTAAAGCAAGAGTATATTTATTTGCCCTAGTTTATTTCAAATGGCATTTTATTAGTCTAGTTAAGAAATCATTATCTTTTGGCATAGTAAGCTAATTATAAAATGAGCATATCCTACTAATTAAAATGTGTATCTGTCTGTACCCTCCATGACTTATTATTATCAGGAGTTCCTGCACGTCACTTGTACAAAAACTAGGTGCATACTTTTTTATTGATAAGTAACCATTATTGATTGGTCAGGGATCTTTTGAATTTCTGGTTTAAAATATTCGTCACATTTATTTTTTTATGTACATGTGTGTGTGATACGCATGCCTGTGTTCATATGGATGTCTGTGCACCTGTGTATGACTGTGCATGTAAGTGTATGCTGGTACATGCTTGTTAAGGCCAGAGGTTGGTATCAAGTGACTTCCTTGGTCACTGTCCACATGATTGGCTGAGGCAGGATCTCTCACCAGAGCTTGCTGATTCAGCTAGTTTAGCTGGCCAGCTTGCCCCAGGGATCTCTTGTTTCTACCTCCCAAGCACTAAGAGGACCACCATGCTCACACAACATTCATGTGGATGCTGGGCATCTGAACTCTAGTCCTCACACTAGCAGGGCAAGCACTTTATCCACTGAGCCATCTGTCTACCGCATCACATTTTCAGGTTAGAGATTGTTTTAAGTTGTGATGTTGCAGAACTGCTGTTGAAACTATAGGCATGTCACATATAGAACTTAAAAAACAAAACAAAACAAAACAAAAAATGGAAGTGACCAGTGAGTGGTGTATTTAAATTGAAAATATTTTTTTGTGAGTATTGTTTTAATAATTTATTGAACTCAATTATTGAGAAGAAAAATGTATTACCAGGTTTTATTCTAGTATTTTTAGGATAAAAGATATTAAAAGTAGCTTTAATAAATCTTGTTTTTCTTTGCAGTAACCTCAGTGGCTAAGGGGATATGTAGAGAAACACACTGAATAATTTTAAGCTGCTGTTGCAGTCAGCTCCACATTTTGGAATAAACATCCAACCAGACACAGTTCTGTAGTTCCAAGCAGAAAGAAACAAACTACAGGAAGCAAATACCAACACCAGCAAACATGAACTTCAGAGCTCAAACTGCTCTCTCCATGTGTTTGGGCTGGAATTCAGATCTGCCCCCAATCACACCTTAGGGCTAGACTCCAAGATCTGCCTCCAGTGACACCTCTTCACCAGTAGGGCTTTGCCCACTAGAGACTCAAAACTCAAGCCTGTCTATGGGGCCTATATTCAAACTACCACAGCCGTGTTGTTTTATTTATTTTTGGTCTAGGAAGGAAATAATTTACATAAGCAAAATTATGTTTGTGGTGGTGTTTCTGTCATACATATTTCCAAAAAGGTCCTTATACCATTAGATAAATTCTGAAATAATCAAAATGAATGAACCCTAATCCTATCCATCTCTCACATCTCCCATTCTTACTTCACAGAAACATTCTTTTATATTTATATTTAAAATATTTAGTTGATAACAAAAATATAAAATGTATATTTATGATACCATGTGATGTTTCAATATATCCATACATCCTATAATGTTTTAAGTCAGAGTAAACATATTTGTCCTCTAAACTCATTTCTTTTTTATGCATACATGAGCACAAGCATGCATTTGTTCATGTGTGAACGTGTGAGGGCCAGAGGACAACCTTGAGTGTTGTTCTTCAGAAACACTATCTACCTGTTTGGTTGAGACAGAGTATCTGGCCTAAAGTTCACCAGTTGTGCTAAACTAGCTGGCCAGTGAGCCCCAGGGATCTATTTGTTTTTGTGCATCCTCATGCACCACCAAGCCTGTCTTGTTTATGTGGGCTCTAGGTTTTGAACTCAGATCCTCATGCTTGCATGCTGCATACTTTACCAACTGAGCTATCTGCCCAGTCCCTATTTATCATTTCTTTGTGTTGAAAATTCTCAAAATCCTTTCTTCTACCTTAGTGTGTATGTGTGTATGTATGTGTATGCGCACATGTACATGAATTGTAGGTCATGATGGTGCATACCTATGGCCTTGGTTACATGGCAGCTGAGGCAGGAGAATTGTTTGCATCCTGGGCAACATAGTGAGACTCCATCTCATGTAATTTATTTAAGAGAGAAAGAGGCAGAGAGAGAGAGAGACAGAGAGAGAGAGAATGGTTGCGCCAGGCCTCCAGCCACTGCAAACAAACTCCAGATGCATGTACCAGTTTATGCATCTGGCTTATGTGGGTCCTGGAGAATCGAACCGGGATCCTTTGGCTTTGTAGGCAAACGCCTTAACCGCTAAGCCATCCCTCCAGCCCCAGAACTTACTCTTTCTAGCTATAATTTATTACTCATTGATAAACTTATCTCCATCCCTTCCTCCCTACTCCCAAAGCCTCTGGTAAACATTCTACTCTCAATTTCATGAGGTTAATGTTTTTAAATTCCACATGTGAGTTAGATCACTGGGTCTTATTTCAGTCAGCATCATGATCTTCACAAATGACAGCATCTCAATTTTTTATGATGCAGTGATATTCCACTGTATGATGTGTTCTTTCTGCCCCCTCCCCCCCTCCCCGCCGCCCTTCTTGCAATCTTTCTTTAAACACTACTGTGGTTTGGTTGCCATTCATAGTTAAAAGTGAGATGCCAGGTGAGATGTAAGACAAGAATTCTGCTGTAGCAAGTATTATAGACAACTCCATGATGCTGGGATGAATATCCAATCCAGGCAGTTTAGGGAGAAAGGGGTTTAGTTTATAGACCAGGGGGAAGTACATCAGTGGCAGGAGGAGCTACATCCATAACAGTGAGGCAGAGAGAAACAACCAAAGAGCCTATATAAACCACAAGCAGCAAGCACAATGGGCAACAAGCAGCAGAGACCCCACCAGAACTCAGACCTATTCTGTATACCTTTGGGTTGGAAGTCAGATCCACCCTTAAACATACTTTAGGATTTGACCCCAGGATCCCCCCTCAGTCAATGACACCACCTCTAGGCCAGACCAAAGTTACAAACTTTAATAAAATACCTGAGTCTATGGGGGACACATATTCAAACTAGCACAACAGGCTTCTGATTGTGCACCTTTACCTTAGAAAACTCTTCTCAGCCTTTTTTTGTTCTTTCTCTATTAGGAAGAGTATATGTAGGTATTTCCCACTCTGATCTTAATCTCTCCCTCACACGTGAATAGTAATAACTAATAACACATGATATTCTGTTTATATTCTATGAAAGAACCAAATACTAGGAAGAGATTTGTTTACTTTATCTGCTTCCCTAATTGTGGGGTTTCTGTGGGTCCACCAATCATCTATGTATTTTCCCTTAGTCTTCATGTAGTCTGCTAGTTGTTGGTCCTCTGTGGCCTCTAATTTACCATGCATTAGTGAGTCCTGAGCCCACAGCCCTTTCTTGTCTTAGGAAAAATTCTACTTTATCTAACTCTCCCTTCTGTAAGACTATGCTAGTTTTCTTAATTGTGCTTCTTTAATCACTGTTCATACTCTTATAAGAATTAATGAGTCAATGAGAATAATCAGGCGAAATCCACTTCAGAAAGAGGGAGAGAGCCTTTATTCATGCATGGACCTCTGCTGGCTAATGCCAAAACTGACGGAGGCCCTGAACTCAGATTGTTCTGGACTTATATGCCTTTTACAATCCTTTGCCTGAATTCTCCTGCCCTTAGAGAGAGGAGAGATTGACATCCACGAGTGTAGGGTTCTGTCAAATAAGCTTAAGTACAGGCAGCTGTCTCCTGAGATAAGGTAGTTGCATATTGTCCAGAGGGGTAAGGCTCAGAGTCACAGAATTCTTGTTTGCTACCATCAGAGGAATCTCCCCGCTGCAGTTTCAGAGGAGGGAAGTGCAACATCTATGGCTTCATTAGAAGTCCTAGGAGCATTTACATTTCTTACAGATACATTGATTATATTCCATCTAAACTAACATAATCTAGAAATATTAGATATATGGTATTCTTTCAATACTTGCATGTGTTTTATCTCCTGGAATTTTATGAAATCTCTGGTTTTAATTTTCATTGGTGGCACCTTTCCAACTTTGTTTAGTATAGCGGTTGTCACTTTGTAAATTTGTAAGTGATATATATGTATTTGGGGCCTTGGAACTGAGAGGGAACAAACATTCTGACTTCAGTTTTCCATCCTCTTTGAGAATATTTGTTAAGCTTTATATTACTACTTTGTATGCTAACAATGTTTTTCTCTGTCACATTCCTTTCATTCTTACTGTACAAAATTTATGTTACAAAAAGTTTATTTTGCTGGCCATGGTGGTAAACGCTTTTAATCCCAGCACTTGGAGAAGGAGGTAGGAGGATGCTGTGAGTTCAAGGTTAGCCTGGAACTACAGAGTGAGTTCCTGGTCAGCCTGGGTTAGAGTGAAACCCTACCTTGAAACAAACAAACAAGAAAACCAAAACAGTTCATTTTGCACCTGTGAGATGGCTCAGTTGTTAAAGGTACTTACTACAAAAGCCTGCCATCCCAGGTTTGATTCACCACTGCCCATCTGGAGCCAGATGCACAGAGTAGTACATGCATCTGGAGTTTGTTTGCAGTGGCAGGAGGTCCTGGCATGCCCATGCTCTCAAATCCTTTTTCTTCTCCTTCTCTCTTTCTCTCCCTCCCCTTGTAAATAAATAAATGGAAATATTTTTTTAAGGTTTAGTTTTATCTTATCTTTAATTCTTTGTTGCTGTGTTGCTTGAGATAAGGTCTTGCTGTGTAGCCCTAGCTGGTCAGGAATACTCTATGTAAACCAGATTGGCCTTGAACTTGCAGTGATCCTCCTGCCTCTGCCTAAGTGCTAGGATTTTAGGTATGTGCCACCATACCTGGAAAAAATACCTTTAATATTTAGTTTTTAATTCCCAGCAATAATTTTATCCCATACCAAGAACTTGTTAAAGTGGTCTGTATTTGCTATGTCCTCTTTTTTTTTTTTTTAAGTTTAGAGAGACTTTATTGGATTAAGAGAAGGACTATTGCCCATGAGAAGGCAGGATGGGGTAAAGCCCCTGTATTTGTTATTTTTGCCATTGTGGTATATTGTCTTCATATTTGTCAATATATTGTGTTCATTGTGATTAAGGATTCAATAAAAATTGGATGGATAAAAATTATTTTTCTGTTTTAGATTATTAGGCATTAGAGAAGTATACTGAGGTAGGTAAAAGAATTTTTGGACATCTTAAAGAACTTTCTAGAGCTGTACTTTCTAATATATTCTGAACCCCTAGCCGCATGTGGCTATTTAATTTAAATACCAAATTCAGTTCTTCATTTACAGGTCTCAGGTTTCAGTTGTTCTGCTGCTACATATCACTGGTAGCAACTATACTGAACACTGCTGACAGCACTTTCCATCTTTGCCAAAAGTTGTTAGAGAGCAGTGTTGATAAACATGGTGGAAGGCAGGACACTGTTCTGCAGCTGCTGCGAGTTTTACTTGTTTCTGAAGCCTCAAGCTTTGCAGAATTGGTTAATCTTGTGAATATATAAGATTTGGTTGAATAGATGCCGATATAAAAGGAAGAGTTGGGGTTGGGGAGATAGTTCAGTGGTTAAGAGCGTTTGTTTAAGCATGGGAGCCTCTCCAGCTGGACACTTAAGTTCAACTCCCAGAATCCACATAAAAAGCTAGACAGCCACACGTGTCTATAACCCCATTGTGGGGAGGCGCAGAGGCTGAAGAATAGCAGTGGTTCCTGATAACAGTTGTGATTGCAGAGACCCCACCTCAAGGAGGTTGAGTGGTAAGCAAGGGATCCAGAGTTCTCCTTTGGCCTGTGTACACTCAAGTTTATTCACCACATGTCACACACATGAAAGAAAAAAGGAGAATTGACTCATGAATATACTTTGAAGCCTTCAGAAGAAAGTATAAGGCATAGGACTAACTATATCTATATAGTACAAGGGACAGCCAGAAAGCACTGCATTAATTAATATAGTAGTCTTCCCTTGCAGTTATTCAAGGAAAACCTGCAGAACATTGAGACTCATACAGTTTGCCATGTATGTAGAGTGTCCTCATCATTCCTTAGATGTCTTCGTAAGAATAACACAATAACTCATAATAGCACTTAGGCCCCTAAACTGTTAATTTAGGGTTTTTTTTGTTTTGGTTTGGTTTTGGTTTTTCGAGGTAGGGTTTCACTGTATTCTAGGCTGACCTGGAATTCATTCTGTATTCTCAGGGTAGCCTCCAACTCATAGCGATCCTCTTACCTCTGCCTCCCTAGTGCTAGGATTAAAGGTGTGCGCCACCACGGCCAGCCAGTTTTTTTATATGTTACTATTTTACAGTAATCTCAAATACAACATATATTTTAGCAACATTTGGGCTCCACAAATTATGTAGACCTATTATCTTTTCATCTAAGAGGTAGAAGACATTTATTTCTGAAGTAGGAAAATAATGTACTCCAGGATCACTGTCACTGGAAGAAAGCAGTCTACAAAGTATTTCCCACACTAGTTACTGTGCTGTTAGCACAGAAGGAAAGATTGGTTCATTGACAGTTCTCAGGAGCTTTAATAAGCGCAGTTTAAGGTCCAAATTGGCGGCATAATCTTGAAGAGTATGTAATTGGGGAATTAGAAATTTCATAATGTCTCTTTCTCTTTTTAGAACAACAGTTTGTAATCTCTACACAATGCCACGAATTGGAGAGCCTGTATGGCTTACGATGATGTCAGGGACTCCAGAAAAGAACCAGCTTTGCCACCGTTTCATGAAGGAGTTCACTTTTCTAATGGAAAATGCTTCCAAAAATCAGTATGGCTTGCTTTATTCATTCATTCACTTTATTTAATCATTTACTGTAACTGGGTATCTAGATTTTGAGCAAACCCAGTTATAGAATTGAGGGGACGATCTGTTATCACTGTAATAATTTCTTATTGATAATCAAAACTACTCTAACATTGTTTTTTATTCATATAGCCGCAGAGCTGCTAAAACAATAAAAATAGCTTTATGAAGTTAAAATTCCTTTCATGTTATAGAATTTTCTGAATCTTCCCCTTTTTTGTGAATTATAGTCATTTATGATAGCTTCATTTTGTAAAAAAAAATGAAATTAGAATCCAGATGGGTAATTCGTATGTTTTTCTTTTGTTTAATGATACAAAGGTTGCTTAATACTTCCCTTCATTTTTCCTATTCAGTAACTTGGATATTACTGATTTGGAAATTCAGGACCTGATCCCTGGTTCCTTAATGTACTAGACAGGTTAAATACTCAGAAGAATTCACAGGGTTTTTGTTTTTTTTTAAGAAAATAGTTTTTGTTTTGTAGTTACAGTAATAAACAGCTCCTTGTTAGCATTCTAGTTTAAAAGTTCACTTTACCTCCTCCCCAATGTAAAGGCTTATTTTAAATATGTTTTTCACCCTAGTGGTATGCCTGTCCTTTACTCTTTCCTTACTGTTTCTTTATGACATTTGGCCACATGAAAGTATGCATTCTTGTTGATGACTATCAAAATATCACCTGCCTTTCCATGAAGGTAGATCGGAATCTGATAGGATGTGTTTCGTTTTCAGATTTTTGCCAGCTCTAATTACTGCAGTTTTGACCAATCATCTTGCCTGGGTTCCAACAGTCATGCCAAATGGACAACCACCTATTAAAATATTTTTAGAAAAACATTCCTCTCAGAGTGTGGACATGTTGGCAAAGACTCATCCATACAACCCACTTTGGGCACAGCTGGGTATGTAATCTGAAAATCCTCATGTATGTATTAAGCTGTTTTATAGAAACTCTATCTTTTACCTTTTTCATTCTAACACATCTCTCCTGTATTCATCCTTTCATGTCTGCAAAATTACCTGTATTGTATGCCTTCCATTATTCCTTATAGCTGGGATTAAAGGTGTGTGCTGCCATGCCTGGCGTAGTTGGTTTTATTTTTGGTTTTGGTGTGTATATGTACAATGCTGTGGTATGTGTTTGCAGATGGGTGTGCTTCATGTACATGTCTGTGGAGGCCAAGGAGGATGTAGAACATCTCCTCTATGAGTCTACTACTTTGGTTCCCTAAGGCAGAGTCTCTCTAATCCTGAAACTCACCATTTTTCAGTTAGCCTGACTGACCAGCAAGCCCCGACAATTCCGCTGTTTCTGCGTCCCTCCTCACTGGAGTTACAGTCGTGCGTGATTGTGCCTGACTTTTTGTGGGGTGCTGACTATCAAACTTAGTTCCTCATGTTTGTGCAGCCAGTGCTCTTACCCACTGAGCCATCTCTACAGAATTTTTTTTACCCCCCCCCTCCCAAGGCAAAATCTCACTCTAGCCCAGGCTGACCTTGAACTCAGCCATTCTCCTATGTCAGTCTCCTGATTGCTGGGACAAAAGATGTGTACTACCTTGCCTGGATTTTACAGTTATTTTTGAGTAAGGAGCATATCTAAGGCTCTATGCAGTGTGTACTCGAGGATATAAAGATAGATGAATAATCTTATCTTTGTCCTGAAGAGGTTAACAGCCCAGTACTGTAGGCAGTATATATTTAGACAATAATTCAACGAATATGAGAAAAGTTGAGTAATAGTTCAATAAAGGGAGTTTATTTTTTACAAAATTGAGTATACCCTTCTAGCTTTGGACTGGCAGAGATAAGGAAGACAACATTGCATGAGTTAAAGGAGTCTAGATACTAAAGTGTACAGCTTATTGTGTGTTCTAGTTTGAGTGAATAAAGATGAAGAGAACTGTAAAAAGGTAAAGTTCAAAAAGTAAAATAAGACCAGTCATGAAAGACTCTCTCACCATACCAAAACAGTTTCAACTTATTGCATGATTATCAAGAATTTTGGGATTATTTTATTATAGTGGCATTGTGTTTTGTAGCCAGAGGAGAATATTTAGACCACAGCACTGTATACTGTTTATATTACTTTAAAAAGTACTTTTTTTGTAGTATATAAATGTAGAGGTTTGTAAATGGGCATACTAACAACTTGCAAAAAATGAGTTGAATTTATATTAATTGGCTGGTATTTATATACGAGTTCTTGTTTTGCATCCAAGTGTAGGTTTGACTTGAGGCATAGCATATATGACTGCTGTGTCTCTGCTTCCTGCCACCCACTACCCCTTCCTCTCCTTGCACAGCAGACATTGTACTTTCTCTTTTCTGAATTTACCATAGCTGTACACTCCATGTCATGGGACTTCTTCACCCATGTAAAGCTTTTGTGCATACTTCCTGATGTAGAGAATATTCTTGGTAAATGTGACTTTCAGAATTGACTCTGAGGTTTTAAACCCATAAGCAACTATTTAAGGAAGAAACTAGAAAACTCCATTCCCCTTTCTCTCTGGTTAAAACTGTTCATCATATCATACTCTCCTGAATACTTACTCATCTGTGAAAGAACTAAGAGTAAAACCTCTCATAATTGAAAATAGCCTTCTTAGCTGCCCATCCATTAACTGATTTTTCTGTTGCAGGAGATCTCTATGGTGCTATTGGCTCTCCTGTACGGTTAGCAAGAACTGTGGTAGTTGGCAAACGGCAAGACCTTGTTCAAAGGCTACTTTATTTTCTTACATACTTCATAAGATGCTCTGAACTTCAAGAAACCCATCTTTTAGAAAATGGAGAAGATGAAGCCATTGTAATGCCAGGCACAGTTATTACTACCACTTTAGAGAAAGGGGAAATTGAGGAGTCAGAGTATGTGCTTATCACAATGCATAGGAACAAAAGCAGCTTGCTCCTTAAAGAGTCAGAAGAGATAAAAACTCCTAATTGTAACTGTAAATATTGTAGTCATCCACTCCTTGGGCAAAATAAAGAGGATGTGTCACAACAAGAGAAAGAAGGTGTTCAAGATGGCTCTAAAGAACTGTTAGGAATTTCAGATGAATGCCAAATGATTTCTCCTTCTGACTGCCAAGAAGAAAATGCTGTTGATGTTAAACAGTATCGAGATAAACTAAAAACATGCCTTGACACCAAGTTAGAGACTCTTGTTAGCACAAGATCTGCTCCAGTAGACAAATGTGTATCGACAGAAATGGGTTTAGAGCCAACAGAAGAAACATGGCAGAGTAAGGAATTGGTGGATTCAGATAATCACACAGGCCAAGGGATGAGATCCACAGGAATAGTTGTGGAAAAGAAACCTCCAGATAAGACTGTGCTGAGTGCATTTTCTTGTGAGGCAATTCACACAAAAGTTACTTTCTTGATTGGGGATTCTTTGTCGCCTGATTCTGACACGGAGCTCCGCAGTCAGGCAGTGGTGGATCAGATTACCAGGCATCACACCAACCCATTGAAAGAAGACCGAGGGGTGACCGACAAGCATCAGGAAGCTCAACAAACAGCTCGGGACCAATCTGCAGAGAGTGATGCACAGAGCCTGGTTTCTGGACAGCCATGTTGGAGTCATTCAGACTCAGAAAACATGAGCTTATTTGATGAATATTTTAATGATGATTCAATTGAAACCAGGACTATTGATGATGTTCCAGTTAAAACTAGTACAGACAGTAAAGAACATTGCTGTATGCTAGAATTTTCAAAAATATTGTGCACAAAAGATAGCAAACAAAGCAGTGAATTTTGTAAGTGTATAGAAACAGTTCACCAAGAGTCATGTAAAACCTGCTTTCCTCAGCAGGACCAAAGAGATACACTCTCTATTCTTGTCCCCCATGGGGATAAAGAGACTTCAGAGAAAAAAGTTGCTGTGGGAACTGAATGGGACATTCCACGAAATGAAAGTTCAGATAGCGCCCTTGGGGATAGTGAAAGTGAAGATACAGGTCATGATATGACAAGACAAGCTAGTAATTACTATGGAGGGGAGCAAGAAGATTGGGCAGAAGAAGATGAGATACCATTTCCTGGGTAAGTAGAAAGTTTTCACCCATAATAGGCCCTATCTAAGTATATATCATATTCTTTTATTTAGGTAGTCTCTGAAGGTTTGTGGTAGCTAATACTAAAAACATCTCACCATTCTTTTATTTTTAATTATGTGTTCTTACTCATAGAATTCAAGACTAATCTCCACAGGTACCGCAGAAAGGTTTTGAAAGCATCAGAGAAAAGTTAAAGGGTCTAGATAGAATGTAGGAGGTGACTTGAGCCATTTGGAATGGATTACGCTTCACAAATGGACATATGGCAAGTCTGGCCCTTAGAATCTTTGAGAAAGTAGACAATGGCTGTTAAAAGTCAATTTGGGCGCTGGAGGGATGGCTTAGTGGTTAAGGCTCTTGCCTGCAAAGCCAAAGGACCCAGATTCGATTCCCCAGGACCCACATTAGCCAGATGCACAAGGGGGCGCACACGTCTCGAGTTTGTTTGCAGTGGCTGGAGGCCCTGGTGCGCCCATTCTCTCTCTCTCTGACCCTAATAAATAAATGAAAATAAATATTAAAAAAAGTAAATTTGGCCAAGGCAGAGGAAAACAGGGAATATGTACTTGGGTCAAGTATGCAGTGAGAAAAATCTGTGCATGAGAAATGTTACACACCTATATTTGAACTTGTGAGATAGGTAGCTACTTTATCTTGAAAAATGGTTTTCATAATCTCATTATAGTAGTAATGTGTAATGGACATGGGCACAATTTCTCTAAAATCTCTTACAAGTATTTATGCTCACTTCATTACAAAGTTGTTCATCAAACTGTCTCTAGGTTAAGAACAGTATTTTGTCATCTGTTTTAGCACTGAGGCCAGTTTTAGTATAAAGAAGGTTTTAATCCTGAGTACATTTTGTAAAAAGAAAAATAATAGTAGGATTATAAATATGGACTAGTAAGCTGGGTGTGGTGGCCCATACCTTTTTAAAAAAATTTTATTTATTTATTTGAGAGAGAGAGAGAGATAATGAGGCAGATAGAGAGAAAAAGAGAGAATGGGCACACCAGGGCCTCCTGCCATTGCAAACGAACTCCACGTGCAGTACCATCTTGTGCATCTTGCTTACATGGGTACTGGGGAATCGAACCGGAGTCCTTAGGCTTCACAGGCAGGTGCTTTAACCACCAGGCCATCTCTCCAGACCACCCTTTTTTTTAAAAAAAAATTATTTATTTATTTATTTGTTTGAGAGAGAGAAGGTGGCCCATATCTTTAATCCCAATACTCGTGAGGCTGTGGTAGGAAGATTGCTGTGAGTTTGAGGCCATCCTGGGATTACAGAGTGAGTTCTACTTCAGCCTGGGCTAGAATGAGACCACAAAAAAAAAAAAAACATACAGAGCTGCATATGGTGTCCCATGCCTTTAATCCCAGCACCCAGGAGGCAGAGGTAGGAGGATCGCCGTAAGTTTGAGACCACCCTGAGTACATAGTGAATCCCAGGTCAGCCTGGGCCAAAGAAAGACCCTACCTCAAAAAACCAAAAAAAAAAAAAAAAAAAAAAAAATAGAGTTCACAGTCTTTCTTTTTTAACCTGGGGAAGATATGATTATTTATTTAGATTTCCCTCCTTGGAATTGTCTTCCAGGTCAAAGTTAATTGAAGTGAGTGCTGTTCAGCCCAATATTGCCAACTTTGGGAGGTCCTTGCTGGGTGGCTTCTGCTCGTCTTACGTGCCCGACTTTGTTCTTCAAGGACTTGGAAGTGATGAGAGGCTTCGTCAGTGTCTGATGTCAGATTTGTCTCATGCTGTGCAGGTGAGTGATCTTAACTGCTACTGAATGATTTTATTTTTATTTTTTATTTTATTTATTTTATTTTCACAGATATATATATTGTATTTTGATCATAATCTTCTCTTCTTACCTTCCCTTGATGCCCCTCCCCATTCCCTTCTGATGGATCCTTTCTTCACAATTGTTCCCTCTTCTACTTTGATGTCTTTTTTGCCCCTCATGTGTGGATGTGACATTCTGAGTTGAGTTGCTTGCTTGGGCATAGATAAGAGATTATTTAAAGAGCTGCACCACTACATAAAATGTCTCCTGCTCCCCCATGCACTATTAACTGCCTATAACTCTTTAGGGAAGGATAGGGGTCTTATGTTTTCTTCCATCATCTGAGATGGAGTGTTGATGGGCCCAATATTATGTGTATTTTGTACAGGTTATTACAGTCACTATGTGATCATGAATGTAGTAGCTGTGTAATGCCTGAATGATAGCATTCTACAGCATTCCTCTCCATCCTCTGGCTCTTACATTCTTTTTATCCCCTCTTCATTGTGCCTAGGAGGGTGTGATAGTTGTCTCATTGAGCATCAGCACTCCTATATCACTTATTGTCAGCACTTGGATGAGTTTTATGTGTCCTTAGTAGTCACCAGTTTGTGCTAAGAAAATCTTCTCTAACCAGAAGTGAGAATGACACTAATCTATGGGTATTGTCATATGTGTTTAGAGGGCAGTTTGGATACAAATGTTCTCATTTAGCCAAATAGCAATACATAATAGTTAAATAATAAATAGTAGGTTTCCTTTCAGGGCCTATGGCCTCACCAGCCATAGGCTTTCAACTAGGTTTTCAGTAGCAGGCATAAATTCCCTCCCATGGAGTGAGCCTCATTCATATCCAATCAAGGAACAATTGGTTAGCCTCATAACAGTCATGCTACTATTACACAAGTACAAACATTTTGCCTGGCTGTTTGCTTCTATAAATTACTGATAGTGTAGTTATGATATACCGATAAGTTCAGTTGTGGTTTTTGTTTGTTTTTATTTTATTTTATTTTATTTTCAGGCTAGGGTCTCACTCTAGCCCAGGCTGACCTAGTATTCACTCTCTAGCCCCAGGCTGACTTCAAACTCACAGTGGTCCTCCTGCTCTCGCTTCATGAGGGCTAGAATTAAAGGTGTGCACCACCATACCTGGCCTCAGCTGTTATTTTGTTGTTTCTTTGTTCCCCTCCTCCTCTTCATTCTCTTCCTCCTCTTCCTTTTTCTTTCCCCACTATAGTAAAAAGGAAACACTATTTGTTTCCTGCCTTTTACTATTTACTATTTGTTTTAGTAACTGGATTTCTTGTCTTTCTCTCTCATATTTTATTCTAATCATGTAAATATATTTTATGTTCAAAGTATTATTATAGACATTTGATAAAATGAAAAATAAACTTTTATATTAGCACTAATAGGTTATGAGATTTTAAAATAATTTAATCTTTATATACTTGAAATTTATCATTACATTTAACATGAGAATTATATTTATCTTCATGGAAAAACATATAGGACACTTTTAGCACATGAATAACAGATGTAGTCCTTTTTACAAAGATAAAATCTCATTTTGAACTACAAAACTACCAAGTCAGCATGCATGTATTTATTATATAAAATGTTGGAATGTGTAGAAAGCCAAACATAAAATTGTTCTAACCCTACCTTAACACGATAGCTATTCTTTTTTTTTTTTTTTTTTTTTTTTGAGGTATGGTCTTACTCCTCTAGCTCAGGCTGACCTGGAATTCTCTATGGAGTCTCAGAGTGGTCTCAAATTCTCAGCGATCCTCCTACCTCTGCCTCCGAGTGCTGGGATTAAAGGTGTGTGCCACCACGCCCGGCTTGATAGCTATTCTTAATATGAAAACTTCTTACAGCCATTAGGTAGCTTGTGGCATTTTTTAAAACCCAGACTTGGCCATTTATTACCTTAAGACCAGAATAATTATAATTTTCTTATCTTTAATGAGTTATACTCTCTAGGGTTTTGTATATACTGGGCACTACTATGCCCGATACCTTTTTGTGTCCATTTCACTTTGTGTGTATATATTACACGTACGTGTGAGGTCTTTACTGTCATGAATTCTAGGATTATAGATGTGTACCAGGACACCCATCCAGCTCTTGGGAGGCTGTTTTGAAAAAAATACTTTTTATTGGGAATTTTAATATACGAATATACTGCAGATTGGTTGTCTTCCTATTAGGCTAACTTCTTTTGTCCCCTCTCCCTGGTCCCCATTCCAGTAAGGGCCCTCTTCAGTGCAGTAGGGTTCCTCTGAGGAAGACAATGCCTCACAGTACAGTTACCACTCTGGCTCTTACATTCTTTCCACCACCTCTTCCACAATGTTCCTTGAGCCTTGAAGGGAGTGATAGAGATTTCTCATTTAGTGTTGAGCTCTTGACAGCCTCTTTTCTGCTTTGATGAGTTTTGAGTCCTGTCAATGACTAGCACCATCTCCTTAGAGAAAGTTCTCTGGCTAGCAATAAGAGCAGTGCTTACATTTGTGATGTTCCCTGGGCACTGGCAGGTGTGATAGAGATGACTTGTCTCATGCTAGGCAGTTGGCTTTTGCTTCTTGTCATGCTTATGGGTATTGGGTCTCCCCAGTATTCTTAGCCATCTGTAAAAAGTAGTTTTTCTAGGGCTGGAGAGATGGCTTAGATGCTTTGCTACAAAGCCCAAGGACCCAGGTTCGATTCCCCAGGACCCACATAAGTCAGATGCACAAGGTGGCACATGCATCTGGAGTTCCTAAGTAGTTTCTCTAAGTGAGAACAGCATTGATCAAAGGGGATAAACATGCACGTAGAAAACTGTTGGGCATAACTTTTCATTTTAGCCAAATAGGCCTCATATCTGATCGGAGAGCAGCTGATTATCCCCATAACCCATCCACCACTATTGCACTGGTGGGTACATCTTGACTGACAGGCCGATTTTGCAAGAGCCACTGCTTGTTCATGCTGTTTGTGACCTTTATCCCTCAGCAAGCATCTGGTTTCCATCTCAGTTCCAGTTTGATTTCTTTGTGTCTGACTACTATAGCTTGTGGTGTCTTCAGCAGTAGGGTCTTACCATCTCATTCTGGTGGGTAACCAAGTGCTTTGGCAATGGCCTGCATTGTTTTGGGGGCCTCGTGGGCTTCCCTGGCCAACAGATTATATAGAAGGGAGGAAGGTCATTTCTGGCACTGGAATTTACCAGCAACAATCTGTGGTTTTTGTTTTGTTGATATTAGCCTAGGCTGGCCTAGAACTTATTCTGTACTTCTAGGTTAGCCTCAAAGTCACAGTGATTCTCCTACCTATGCATTGCTAGTGCTTGGGATTTGAGGCCTGTGCCACTGTGTCCAGCTTGGCCTATGGTTTTTTTTTCTCAATTTTTATTAACATTTTCCATGATTATAAAAATTATCCCATGGTAATAACGTCCCCCCCACTTTCCCTTTGAAATTCCATTCTCCATCATATCCCCTCCCCATCTCAATCAGTCTCTCTTTTATTTTGATGTCATAATCTTTTCCTCCTCTTATGATGGTCTTGTGTACATAATGTCAGGCACTTTGAGGTCATGGATATCCAGGCCATTTTATGTCTGGAGGGAGCACGTTGTAATGAGTCCTACCCTTCCTTTGGCTCTTACATTCTTTCCGCCACCTCTTCCACATTAGACCCTGAGCCTTGGAAGGTGTGATAGAGATGTTACACAGTTCTCCAGTCACTTCTTCCCAGCACTATGATACCTTCTGAGTCATCCCAAGGTCATTGCCATCTGAAAAGAGAAGATTCTCAACCAAAAGTGAGAGTAGTGTTAATATAAGGGTATAAATATTAAGAGAAGTGCTTACTGGGCAGTTTGATAAGCATAGTATGTACTTTTTTTTTTTTTTTTTTTTTTTTTTTTGGTTTTTCGAGGTAGGGTCTCACACTAGTTCAGGCTGACCTGGAATTCACTATGTCGTCTCAGGGTGGCCTCGAACTCATGGCAATCCTCTTACCTCTGCCTCCCAAGTGCTGGGATTAAAGGCGTGTGCCACCACACCCGGCTAGTATGTACATTTTTCCAGACATCAGCAGACGTTACACCCCTAGGGCTCATGACTACCCCTGTTTTAAGTTTTCAGTATCAGGGATGTATTCCCCCCCCCACCCCCCCATGGAGCGGGCCTCCAGTCCAATTGGAGGGCAGTTGGTTTCCACCATGACAGACATGCCACTATTGCACCCGTTGGCTCATTTGGCCTGGCTGGCCAATTATAAGGCTTGCAGTGTCCACTGTTGAGTATCTTCACTGGTGATACCTCTCTCCCATTGAACTAAATGTAGAATGGCTTCTTCCAGCTTTCTCTCAGCTGGTCTACATGGAGGAAGTTATCAGCTCAGTTCCAGCAGGATTTCTTGGCCTATGGTTTTATTTGCTGTTTTTCTTCACCATTTCTCACAAATTCAGTCATATACATTTATTTCTTTGAACAATTTTATGATGTTTCTTTCAATAGAATTATCTATCTATATTCACACCAGCAGTTCTTATCCACTTCAGTGAAAGTCATTACTCAGATACCACAGTTGCCCCTTCTGCTTCTCCAGCCTTTGGTTCCTGCTTCTTCTCTTACATGCTTTTGTTTAAAAACTAGGTTTTTCTTTTCTTTTTTTTTTTTTCTCAAAGACTGTGAGCTTCGTTGTCTTTTTTTTTTCTACAAGAGTGCCTGTTTATTAACTGGACAAAGGGATGTCCTTTGAAAATGCAAACTTTGCCTTCTTTAGGACTAGACTGTCCTCTTAGCTGTGTAATTGCAGTAACAGTAAGAGTTAGAGGGGAAAGGCCATTAGGTCTGATGAGCAGTTCACATTGTAGGGTGTCTGTCTGTCTATATCTTTCTCTGTCTCTCACTCGTTTGTATGTGAGAGTGCGGGTACATGTGTGCCACAGCATGCATGTGAAGGCCAGAAGAAAACTCGGGTTCTTCCTCACCCTCCACCTTATTTAAGGTAGGGACTGTCAATGTTTACCACGTTGATGGCCAGGCTAGTTGGTCTTGAACTTCTAGGAAATTCTTTTGCCACCTCCCATCTTGCTGTAAGTGTTCTAGGATTACAAAATCCTGTCACAGCTTCCTGCTTTTGTATGGGATGTGGGGATACAACTCAGGTGCTCTCTTTTTCCACTTTTTTTTTTTTTTTTTTTTTTTTGTCCACTTGCCATCTTCTTAGCCCTTGCGGTTTTATTTTCATTCTTGTTGTTCATTACTTCTTTAAATACCAAAAAGTAATGACATAATAAGAATGTAGGGCCACTATCTCTGTTAGTCATGCCCTGTGCTCAGTTGCCTTGTTTTTTTTTCTTGTGTTGCTGAGACAAGGTCTCACTTTAGCCCTGGTTAACCTAGAACTCACTCTGTGGTCCAGGCTGACCTTCAACTCAGGGCCTTCAACTCCTACCTCCTCAGCCTGCTGAGTACTGACATTAAAGGGGTGAGCCAACTCACCCAGCTTTATTTGCTATTTTTGTTCTTTGGTGTGAACCATGAGGTAATCCAGAGAACATAGCATTGTGCCTTATTACCTTTTATTTGTATATGTGAGTTGAAGTATTATTTTCACTATTTCAGTTATGAAAATACTATGCTTGGTATATATAGAGTCAAGTAGTGTGAATATATTCAGAATAAAAAATAGAACTCCTTGAGCCAGGTATGGTGGTGCACACCTTTAATCCCAGCACTTGGGAGGCAGAGGTAGGAGGATCACTGTGAGTTCGAGGCATGAGATTACATAGCAAATTCCAGGTCAGCCTGAGCTAGAGTGAAACCCTACCTCGAAAAACCAAAAAACAAAAAAAAAAAAAACTCCTTTATAATCTTAAAGTTTGATTTGAGCGTTCAGTCCTATTTCTGTATTTTCATTTAGATGCAGAAATGAATTATTATTAAAAACACCCAGGATAGTGTGCATATCCATAGTGACACTTGTTTTTTATTCAACAATATATGCTTGAAGAGCCATATTAGCACATGTTGATCTATAAATGTTGCATCCTTACTCTGGATACATGTCCTGGCAAAACAGAACAGTTAAGTGCACATATGCAGTAATGTACTTATGTCATCAAGAAATAGCCCCTCTGCTTCTGAGGCATATTAATGCCTGATAGCAAAGAATCTTACCATCAATTTGTTTGTCTGGATACGTTTTGTCTTAGTTTTCAAATATTTAGTTCTTTCACACTTAAAAAAAAATACTTTTTCCAATTACCTGGCGTACAGTCAATAGTATATTTGTGAGTGATTGATCAAAAAACTAGTGAAAGTAAAGTCCTGGATTCAGTAATCAATGTGCTGTTAATAAATACAAAATACGTAAAATGATTTCTATAAAACATCTCAAAAAATAAAATCTCAGTGTGGCTGGGTATGATGGCGCACGTCTTTAATCTCAGCATTCGGGAGGCAGAGTTAGGAGGATCACCATGAGTTCGAGGCCACCATGAGACTACATAGTGAATTCCAGGTCAGCCTTAGGTAGAGTGAGACCCTACCCCCCCCCAAAAAACCTCTCAGTGTGTTTGTTATTATTCCATTTCCTTCTGTTAAGAAATCTTTGCAGTAGCTGTCATAATTTAGTATTAGTTTTTCTGCTTTCCTTTATTGACTCATTAAATTTGCATTATCTTTGGAACCCTTATTATATTCTTTTCTTTCCAGCACCCAGTGTTGGATGAACCTATCGCAGAAGCTGTCTGCATTATAGCTGATATGGATAAATGGACTGTTCAAGTGGCCAGCAGCCAGAGACGAGTGACAGATAATAAACTGGGAAAGGAAGTGTTGGTTTCCAGTCTTGTTTCCAACCTGCTTCATTCCACTCTTCAGCTTTATAAGCATAACTTGTCTCCAAACTTTGTAAGTATGTGTAAGGCATTGATTGTTTTGAATGCTCTGATAAATAATTAAACTCAGCTTATACTCTTAAGCCTAGCACTCAAGAGGTGGAGGCAGGGATTCAGGGCCAGCCTGGGCTACATGAGACTGTGTCTCCAAAAAATAAAAAATTCAAAACAAACTAAGGGCTTGAATAGTGGATACAAAGCATTTTCACTTAGAATGACATCAAAAGGATAAGTTATTTACAAATACATTTAACCAGAGGCAAAGGACTTTTAAAACACAAGCTTCAAAACACTGCTGAGAGAACTTAATGGAAAATGTAAGTAAAGGGAAATACACGCATGTCTATGAATTGGGTGACTTTTTATGTTGCTTTTAAATTTCCCTTCAAATTTAGTAATCATTGTACGACATCACTGGGCTAATGCCCCACAGCAAAGCCCAGACTATTTACCACCAGTGAAATAAAGGCTTACCTTCCCACCCCGTAGGAAAGGTATGTTTCAACCTCAATTTGAAAGACTTAATGTTGTTAAGATGTCAATACTAAAAGTGGTCTACAAATTAAATATAATCCCTATAACTTGTTTTTTCAAAATCCCAGTAACTTGTTTTTTAACTACTTTATTTTTATTTATTTGTCTATTTGAGAGAAAGAAGGAGAGAGAGAGAGAATGGGTGTGCCAGAGGGCCTCCAGCCACTGCAAACTCCAGATGGATGCGCCACCTTGTGCATCTGGCTTACGTGGGTCCTGAGGAATTGAACCAAGATCCTTTGACTTTGCAAACAAGCCCCTTAACCACTAAGCCATATTGCCAGTCCCCACTGACTTACTTTTCAGAAATAAAAATTTTAGCCCATTCTGATTGAATCTCAGAGACCCCAAAGAGCCTCAAAAATCCTGGAAAAGGAAAATAGCCAGGCATTGTAGTCCATGCCTGTAATCCTCTCATTCCTGAAGCTGAGGCAAGAGGATGTGGACTACATAGTGAGAGAGACTGTCTCAAAAAAGGAGGGAAGGGGGATAAGAGAGAAGAAAGGGAGGAGGGAGAGGAAGGGAGAGAGGGACAAAGAGATGGAATGAAGGAAGGGAGGAAGGTGAAAGAGAACAGGAAGGAGAAGGAAGGGAGGAAGAAAAGTAAAGCTGGAGAAGTCATACTTCCTGATAGTTTTTCAAACTACACTACAGTATACAGTAACCAAAATGTACTGACATAAAAACAGCATAGAAATGAAGTAGAATGAAGTGTACAAAATTGAACTGTCATACAAGTTTGATTTCAACCTTGTTTTCAAGACCATTCAGCAAGGAAGAAGTCTTTTCAGTTAAAGATGCTGGGGGCCAGGCATGATGGCGCATGTCTTTAATCCCAGCACTTGGGAGGCAGAGGTAGGAGTATCACAGTGAGTTCGAGGCCACCCTGAGACTACATAGTGAATTTCAGGTCAGCCTGAGCTAGAGTGAGAACCTACCTCGAAAAACAAACAAAAAAATCAGTTAAAGATGCTGGGGATCATTGGCACCTACAAAACCGTAATGTTGTGCCCTTATATCATACATAAAAAGGAACTGAAGCTGGGCATGGTGGCACATGCCTTTGTTCCCAGCACTTGGAAGGCAAAGATAGGATCACCATGAGTTTGAGGCCACCCTAAGATTACATCATGAATTCTAGGTCAGCCTGTGCTAGAGTGAAACCCTAACCCGAAAAACAAAGGAGCTCAAAATGGATCAAAGAGCTATGCTGTAGAGTTAAAACTATAAAACTTAAAAGAAAATAGAGAATACTCTTCCATGGCATAAAACATGAATAACAAAATAATTTCTTACATATGCACCAAAACTATAGATAGCACAAGTAAAATAGTAGACATAAAGGTCTTGATCAAGATTAAAAAGTTAGCACCTGTCAACAGAGTATGAAAGTATCCTTGTAGAATGTGTGAACATATTTACAAATTATATATTTGAAAAGGGATTGATATTCAGAACATAGTATGTACCATTTTAGAAGCTGGAGTCAGTAATATACTGCATTTATGATGATGGCACCATAAAATTTCGGTGGAGCTAAAAACAATTCCTGTTCAGTGCTATAAAAGCATAATGGCATAGTGCAGTACATTAAACACATTTGTAATGAAGCTGGGGTAGTAAACCTAGTGTGTTGCCAGTTGTATAAAAGTAATATTTTACTATATTTTAATCATTATATAGTCTCAGGGTGGCCTTGAACTCTCCACAATCTTCCTATCTCTGCCTCCCAAGTGCTGGGATTAAAGGCGTGTGCCACCATGTCTGACTTAATCATTATTTTAAAGTGTATTTTTATTTTTTGTTTGTTTTGAGGTAGGGTCTCACTCTAGCCCAGGCTGACCTGGATTTCACTCAGTCGCCCCAGACTGGCCTGCACCTAATGGTGATTCTCTTACCTCAGTCTCTTTCCCAAGTACTTAGGGATTACTTTGAAAAAGACCACCCCCTCTTCCCCCAAAAAAGAGCACAGGACTTAAACAGATTTTTTGCCAAGGAAAATATGCAAGTGTCCAATAAGCATATGGAAGTATGTTCAACATTATTTTTAAGATTTTATTTTTATTTATTTATTTGGGATGGGGGAGTGGGGAGAGTAAGAATGGGAGCACCAGTGCCTCTAGCCACTGCAAACGAACTCCAGATACATGCACCACCATGTGCATCTGGCTTACTTGGGATCTGGAGAATCGAACCAGGGTCCTTAGGCCTCATAGGCATGCCCCTTAACTGCTAAGCCATCTCTCCAGCCATGTTCAACATGATTAATCATTAGGGAAATGCAAATAAAATCTCAGTGAGGGTCTAGAGAGATGGCTCAGGGCTAAAGGTGCTTTCTCAAAGAGCATGCTGGCCCTGGTTCAATTCCTGTCATCCACATAAAGCTGGATGTTCTTGGCAAGAAACACCTGGCATATGCATGCGTACACACACACACACACACACACAAATAATTTTTACAAAAACACAGTTGTCATTATAAGCAGCTATGATAAGGATGGCTGTGATTGAAAAAAAAGTACAAGTAGTATTTGGTACCATGTGGAGGAATCAGAACCCTTGTGAATTGTTGATGGGAGTATGAGATGGTAATTTAGGAAATAGCTTGATGGTTCCTCTAGAAGTAACTTCCAAGTTTTCATTAAAAAATGAGTGGATGGCCGGGTGTGGTGGCGCATGCCTTTAATCCCAGTACTCTGGAGGCAGAGGTAGGAGGATCGCTGTGAGTTCAAGGCCACCCTGAGACTACAGAGTGAATTCCAGGTCAGCCTGGACTACAGTGAAACCCTACCTCGAAAAACCAAAAAAAAAAAAAGAGTGGATGAGCAAAATGTGGGATGTGTTCAGGCATAGAAAGGAGTGGTATGTTACAGAAGGGGGAATGTGGGCTTTTCTTTCACTCTTGGCATGGCTGAGTTAATCCAAGAGAAGCTATTAGGAGAAGTGCAGAAACAGACATGTCAGCATCCACAGAAGAATTTAAGGAAATCCATGTTAGGGAGGCAGAAGCTTGAGGCAGCAGTATTAGAAAATAATGTCAGGAAGGAGGAATTGGCTATTTTGCATGGATTCATCATGGTCCTTAAGCTTCTGGGTCCTGTGCTGGTGAAACAGGAATTGGTAGAGGCTAAGGCCACAGAGAGGAAGAGGCTGACATATGTTATTAACTGAGATTAAGTGATAAGAATCCCAGTCTCACAGTTTAGAGTGGCAGTCAGAGGAACACATGGGAGACCTCTTTTTCAGCTGAAACAGGAGTTCTAGAGTCTGCAGCAGCTTCTAGCAACTTTAAGAAGGCTTGACCTCATGGAAGGAGGGAGAAGGGGCTGTGACCTGTAGTATAGTAGATAAAGACCCTGGGAAAGAATGGGAACAAGCTACATGGTACAGGGTAGTTTAGTCTCTAAAACATTTTACTAAATAAAAGACAAATGAAAGGACACATGTTGTACAATCCTATTCAAGTTCAGAGACAGAATAGGAGGTCAGAAGGAAGAATTGAGTTATTTAACAAAGTACAGGATGAAGAAATAAGTGCAGAGTTGACAGTGATCATGGTGTACTTCACGGAGTCTATATATGTATATATACAATTTTTTTTTATTTATTTATTTTTTATTTATTTATTTATTTATTTATTTTGGTTTTTCGAGGTAGGGTCTCACTCTAGCTCAGGCTGACCTGGAATTCACTATGGAGTCTCAGGGTGGCCTCGAACTCATGGCGATCCTCCTACCTCTGCCTCCCGATTGCTAGGATTAAAGGCGTGTGCCACCACGCCCGGCTATTTATTTATTTTTTGAGGTAGGGCCTTGCTCTAGCCCAGGCTGACCTGGAATTTACCTCAGCATGCCTTTGAACTCATGGTGATCCTCCTACCTCTGCCTCTCAAGTGCTGGGATTAAAGGTATGTGCCACCATGCCTGGCTTTGAATATTGTTAATTTTACTGATTTATATACTTTAAAATGGTTAAGGTGGAGGCCGGGGGTATAGCTCAGTTGGTAGTGTGCTTGTCTAGTATGCACGGCTTATTGGTTAAAGGCACTGCATTGCAAAACCTGACAGCCTGTGTTTGATTCTCCAGCACCCATGTGAAGCCAGATGCATAGGGTGGTGCATGTGTCTTGAGTTTGCAGCTGTGGACATGGTGGTATACACCTCTAATCCCAGCACTTGGGAGGCAGAGGAAGGTGGATTGCCATGAGTTCAAGGCCAGACTGGGTTAACAGAGTGAGTTCCAGGTCAATCTGGACTAGAGTGAGACCGTACCTCAAAAAAAAAAAAAAAAAAAAAAAAGTTCATATTGGAAACCTCTTCTAGTAAGAACTGCTGGGCATTCTCTGTGGTCTATTGTTACTTGTTATGTAAATCCTTTTTCTTTTCTTTCTTTTTCTTTTTTTGTTTTTTCGAGGTAGGGTTTCACTCTAGCTCAGGCTGACCTGGAATTCACTATGTAGTTTCAAGGTGGCCTCAGACTCACAGTGATTCTCCTACCTCTGCCTCCCGAGTGCTGGGATTAAAGGCGTGCGCCACCACGCCCGGCTATAAATACATTTTTGATGCATCACTTTAGAAATATATTGATCAGATTTGGAATTAAAACATGTTGTAAAGTCTTGGAAATGATTATCAGTGGTGATTGCACATAATTTGAAGTGTACTTAACGAAAACAAATGGTAAAGTAGTTGATATGGTAAATTTTATGTTATGTCCATTTTACCACAAAAATAAAAGAAAGAAAAACATTGTAGGAGATAATCTCTGATATGGCCAAAAGCAAATGTATACTCTTTTTAAGCCAAACTACTTATCTAACTTACTCTTAAGTTTAATTCATATTGGAATAACTAAATGGAATTGTCAAGAACATAATGCTTTGAAATTTATTAGCTGGGTATAATGGTGTATACTTGTAATCCCAGCACTTTGGAGACTGTGGGATACTGTGGCAGGAGTACCATAAATTTGAGCTCAGCCTGAGGTATATAGTGAGTTCAAGACCAGCCTAGTATAACATAGTGAAACCCTTCCACCCCACTTCCCCCACCCTCGACACCTAAGAAAAGGGAAGTAAATTTGATACTACTCAAAAAACTAGAACCAGTTTTCTAACCTGGTTTTTGGTTTTTCTCTAACTGCAGTGTGTAATGCATCTTGAAGACCGGTTACAGGAACTATACTTCAAGAGCAAAATGCTGTCTGAGTACCTGAGGGGACAGATGCGTGTTCATGTTAAGGAGCTAGGAGTGGTTCTTGGGTATGTTCACAGTTTTTGGTTCTGCTTTCTTACTGTTTTGTCTTTTGGACAAGAAAATTGCTTCAGAATTGCCCTTATTTTCCTTTTAAGGATCTTTTGCTGTTAGAAGCCAAACAGTGCTACCATTTAAGTTTCTCTGTGCCAGACAAAAGCAAATTTCCTGTCATCTACTAATCAAAAAGTTCTTTGCACCATGTGTTGAAAATGTAGGCAGAATGAATTAAAACAAATTTTTAATCTTAGAAAAGTGCTTATGTTTTAATTTTAATACATTGTAAGTTCCTTATTCCAAGCGTCTTTGCTGCCTTTCAGATGAACTGACTGAAGCAATGCCATTGTGTTGATGGTAGCTCTGTGTCTACATTCTCCTCCTCCTCACCATTTCCTTTATACTGTATTGATGTGCTCTAGTTAACACTTAGAAGAAAACAACTCTAAAATGCTTACTAAAAGGAAAATGAAATTGGTGCGGAATATAGCCTGTTTCAGTATCTACTAACAGTACCTTTTCCAACCTTTTGTGACCTGTGTGTGTGTGTGTGTGTGTGTGTGTGTTTTCAGTTCTCGAAATATTAGTTAAAGGAATTAAAACGAGATAGAATTTGTTTTTCCAAAATTCAACTTTTGTAAAAGGAAAAGGAGTCACCAATCATTTGAACCCAGTGTGTAACAAACGAAGTTAAATTATTCTGTATTACTCTTTCATTCATTGTTTTCTCTCCATTCTGGAGATTCAGTCCAGGCCCTTACACAGTTATGCACTCTTAAGTATTTGGGAAATTATAAACCGGATATAATCTTAGTTTTCTTGGAAGCGATTATGTGTCTTTAATGCTTGTACTTTTCTGAAATTAATTTTTCCTACCTTGAAAAACCAAACAAAAATTTATTATTCATTTATTAATTTTGAGACCATGTTTTACTGTGTATCTCAGGTTAACTGCACACTCATGATTCTCATACCTCAATTTCTCTAGTGTTGGGATTTTAAGTGTGTCCTATATCATATCGTACTCAGCTTTAATTGTGGTAGGTTGTATTTTAAGAGCCTCATGTGGGCTGGAGAGATGGCTTAGCGATTAAGGCGCTTGCTTGCAAAGCCTAAGAACCCAGGTTTGATTCTCCAGGTCCCACATAAGCCAGATGCACAAGGTGGCACATGTGTCTAGAGTTTGTTTGCAGTGGCTGGAGGCCCTGTGCTCCCTTTTCCCTCCCTCCCTCCTTCTTTCTCTCTCTCAAATAAATAAATAAATAAATAGTCTTGTTTTCTGCCGACTGAGCTAGCTGGGCGTGTATTTTTTAAAGGCTTCCATTACTTCTAGTATATCATAGTTTAGAAACATTAGCCAAAACAATCTGACATGTACACTATTATTATGTTACTATATTGGGTTATATTTCTGGCACATTTTTTCCCAGTCAGCAGGTGAATGAGATGTTTTCCTGCATCTGTGACTTGGTTACTTTTGCATTTAGAAGCTGTCCTTTCTTTTAAATCTTTGTTTCTACTTTTACCTACTGAAAGCTTTTCAGCTTTTGTTATCTTCAGCTTTCTTACTCTTTTCCTTTTGGCCAGGGTAAGCCTATAAGTGTTGAGGTATACTGTCTTCATAAATAATAGTCATTGCCTGTAGGACTCATGTTCTGGATTCAGAAAGCCTTAACTGAATGTTCTTTTCTTTATTTCAGGATTGAATCCAGTGACCTTCCTCTTTTGGCTGCTGTAGCAAGCACTCACTCTCCATACGTTGCTCAAATACTCCTTTAACATGAACAAAGGTTAACTTTGGGCAAAAGTTAAAATAGAAACCCAGGAAGCAGGCACAACATTCATGTTCATTTTGTTTTGTTTTGTTTGTTTTCCTGTTAGACTTCCATGTGAATGAGTCCAGTTCCAGGGTGTCCTGCATTGCATTGCATGTTCTGTGCAGACTGGATTGCTTTTTCTTTTTACCTGGCTTCTGGGTTGTGGTCAATTTTAGCCAGGTGAAAGTAAAGCAACACTAACAATTTTTGGAGGAAGCATTTGAAAAAGCCAACGTGCAACTTAGAAATTTTCACCGAATATTATCAAAGGATTTCATGTGATCACTCAGTGCTGTCACAATCATAGATACCAGCAGACATCTCATGACCCAGTGGCTCAGTGACAGTCACTTCATTCACTTATAATTCATCTCTATAAGACCTTGGTTCATTGGTTGGTAATTCAAAGCAACTAATTTCAGGTTATTTATCAAAGTAAATAATTTTAAGTAGCCTGTTGATTAAAAGAAACTCAAAATAATGAGTGAAAAAAGTGTTAATGTTATCTATCCAAATGTACATATGTATCTATTTTTTTAAAAAGCAAGGGTGGAAATCAAAGATTGATAAACATACCTTTTTAAAAAAATATTTTCAACTAATATTAATTATATGTAATGTTGAAACATTGCTTTCTGGTGATTTTTCTGTTTCACCCACTCTAAAAGCCAATATTTTCTTAAGCCTGAAGAACACAGATTTCCAGAGTAATATGACTTCACACCATCTGTTTTGTAAACATGAGCTGATTCTTACTAATATGCACATATTCACTCACTTAATATAGAAAAATTAGGATTAAAGAAAGGATAAAAGTGTATCAAACATTGACAAAAATAATACTATTTTCTTTAAATGTGCTCAGGTAGCCATCACCTTTTTTTCAGTATCAGCCCTTCTTGAACCCATATGAGCAGTTTCACTCCTCAGTAATACTCAACTCACACAACAGAAGTGATAATTCTTACAACTACTCTCCTGTCTCTAAGAGCTCCTTCCTTCCAAAAACTGATTTTCTAAAGAGACTTTTCAATTATGATTATCTTTGTATATAGTAGAATGTTGCTTGTAAAAAAGGCTAATAAGGAACCAAACCGTGTATGTACGTAATGTAAATAGAAGGGTGGATAGATAAGTTTTCGGTATGCTCTACTACCTCAGTTCACTTGAATTATAGCGTATTCTTTGCTTCTCTAGTGTGACATACATTTAATGCTAGAAGTTGGTTTATGCTTTCATTGGCTATTATAATTGATTTGCTCAAAAAGAAAACTACTTAAAATTTATTGAATACATATACTATGTAACACACCCATTTTTGCTATTTAAAATTTAATGAATGAAAAATGTCTGTGGTTTGCTTAGTCTTTGAAACCTTGACTTTATAGTGTTGGGTCACTTTTTGCCTTGCTGTTTGTGTTTATTCAAGATAATTCCAACAAGACAAAGAAGAAGTGGTTGTTTTCATGAAATATAAACCTGAAGTTAGTGTGTCTGCAATTTGGCCCACATCTCATTATCTGGTTCCAGTTAATATCTGAGTCTCCCGTGGATGACTTGCTGCCAGAGAATGTTTATGGATACATTTTCTTTGGCTTAATTTTATTATTCCATTCACCAGTGGATTTTTCTGTTGTATTTTGCTGGGATTCAGTGAGTAGAATTCTGTTAATTTGGAATCTGGAAAAGTTCCTATATGGGTCATTGTATATTACTTTTTGATGTGGCTCAGAGTAATATGTAGCAGATAGATAAAGTCCATTTCTGGGTGTTTTCTTAATCATCAAGCTAAAGCTATTCTTAGTGCTATCTATTTGAAATTTCTGATTTCCGTTTAGTAATGTAGTCTCATACCTGGCTCATGCCAGTGTTATTGTTAAAACTAAGCTTTGCTGGGAAGGAAAAGGCCTACTGTTTCTCAGAGAAGCATTAGTCCTTATAGGGTTCATGGGGTTGATAATACCCCCCACCTACCCATTTTATATCCTTATTACCACCCTCCTTTCCTCTGTACACAATGTCCAAGAATGAGCTGCTACCTTAAAGTGTGTTATTATAATGAATGTGAAGAGTTTTGGCCCGTTTAAAGTAATTTTTGAACTACTTAATGGTACAAAAATATGTGCTACATATTAAGAAATGCCTGTTTATTGCAACAGGAAATTAAAAAGGGATCTTTTATATTATAGAACTAAAACTAATTTTTTTGTACAAGTAAACTAATTGGTTTGATTTTTAAAATCTTGGCATTTATTAATAATATGTCTTACTTTTGAGTTTTGAAATATTAAGTGCAATAAACACACTAGTACAGATTCCCTTTTGGTGCAGTTGGCACACACTGTGGAAGATGACTTTAAAAAAAAAAAAAACCCAGAATTTAAATAATGCCTATTTCTGGTAGATGTCTTATGAGAATGTTCTGCTTTCTCTAAGTTATTTAGATGGTGGATATGTAAAATGTACATACTTGTTTCTTGTTCTGAATACATTTCTGAAATGTACACCTGTATTATAATAACCTCCCAGTTCTAGGGGAAATTTGTGCAATAAACACACATGTCAATTTGATGGATAATATTGGTTCTTTCTTCCATATATTAGTAAGTTGAATATGGCACTGTGGACTGTGATGTCAGATCCTGTGGGTTCATGCCCCAGCCTTGACACTTAGGGATGAGGCTTATGACTTTTCCACACTCTAGTAAAACCTACTTAATGAGATGAAGTAAAATAACAATTGTCAAGAGTTGCTTTGGTGCTAGAGTATACCTCAGTAACTTTATGGCTGCTTTTGATCAGTAGTTCCTACATACTGTTCAGAGAACTTTTTTTAAAGGTTTTATGTTCATTTATTTATTAGAGACGGGGGTGCCAGAAAATGAATGTGCACACCAAGTCCTGTAGCCACTGCAGATGAACTCCGGATGCATGTGCCACCTTTTGCATCTGGCTTATGTGGGCCCTGGAGAATCAAACCTGGGTCCTTAGGCTTCGCAGGCAAGTGCCTTAACTGCTTAGCCATCTCTCCAGCCCTTGATCAGAGAATTTTTAACATGAACTTTTATAATTGAAAGCATAGGTGACAAAAATACACTGGTAATATTCATATATCTTACTCCTCACAGTGACAAGTTGAAAATTTAACTGTATATTGAATCTAATAACCAAAACCTAGAGGAAGCCATGTAAAGTTACTAGGAACATTTATGCAAAGCAAATTACCATAGCTATACAATCAAACAACAAAACGACCATTGGTTTGGATTCTAATACTGGTTTGCTCACTGATTTGCATGTGGTCCTGACCAACTCTGTCTACTTCCTGTGCACCATTCAGCTCTTTATCCATTCTTAGTTCCTGCTCTACAGCTGTAAACTAACTTTGACTAGGCTTGTCTAGAAGCTACTGCCTTGAATTCATGTTGAGTTCAGCAGAGTTATACCTCAAGGGTAGTCTAGACATAGGGACATTTTGTAGTACCTGTTTTTATGTAGTAATCATATGTATCACTTCAAAAAATATTATTATTATTATTACTATTTTTTTTTTTTTTTTTTTTTGGTATTTCAAGGTAGGGTCTCTCTCTGATCCAGGCTGACCTGAAATTCACTATGTAGTCTCAGGGTGGCCTTGAACTCAAGGAGATCCACCTACCTCTGCCTCCCGAGTGCTGGGATTAAAGGCGTGGGCCAACACGCCCGACAAATATTTTATTATTTTTGAGAGAGAGAGAATGGGTGTGCTACGGCCTCCAGCTTCTGCAAACGAACTCCAGTCGCATACGCTACCTTATGCATCTGGTTGGCATGGGTCCTAGGGACTCAAAGCTGGTTCCTTGGCATTTGCAGGCAAGCACTTTAACCACTAAGCCATCTCTCCAGCCCATGCATCAGTTTTTTGTTTTTGTTTTTGTTGGTTTTTCAAGATAGGTTCTCTCTCTGGCCCAGGCTGACCTAGAATTAACTATGTAGCCTCAGGGTAGCCTCAGACTCACGGCATTCCACCTACCTCTGCCTCCTGGGTGCTGGGATTAAAGGGGTGCGCTCCCACACCCAGCTCATGGATCAGTTTTTAAAAAGAGATTTATACTGTTTTAAAAACAAAGAAGTGTCATATATTTGCAGAGCAATAATCATTTATTTGAAAGCTATTGGTACAGAAAATTTATGATGATTATATGAAATCATGGCAGCCTCCTATATAGTCCACCTTGTTTCTAGACCACAATGGTCTTCCAACTAGTTATGGCAACAGATGTAAAGATGTTAATGAATTCTGCATGTCTATTGCCAGTTATAAAAGGTAGGTGTATGGTGGCAAGTGAGCTCAAACCTCAGCCAAAGGTGCTGTGAGGACAGACAGATTTTATCTCTGTGGGGAAGGGCTCTCCAGCTAGAAAAGGAATGAGGAGTTATAGTGCTTCCTGTCATGTACTGGTGATACAGACTGTGGATTGGGTCATGTTTGCTGTAGATTTTAGATTACATGCTAGCAACATGGCTTAGCAGCTAAGATGCTTGCCTGTGAAGCCTAAGGACCCAGGTTTCAATTCCCCAATACCCATGTAAGCAAGATAAACATGGTGGCACATGCATATCTCCCTCTCCCCCTCCCCTCCCCCTCTCCCTCTCTCAAATATTAATTATTTAGAAAATAGATCTGAGGGGCTGGGGAGATGGCTTAGTGGTTAAGATGCTTGCCTATGAAGCCTAAGTACTTGTTTTCTACTCTCCAGGTTGCACATAGGCCAGATGTACAGTAACCCAAGCTCACAAGGTTGCATATGCACACAAGGGAGCATACACGTCTGGAGTTTGATTCTAGTGGCTAAAGGCCCAGGCATGCTAGTTCTTTCTCTCTCTCATAAAAAAAAAAAATAGATTTAAGATTACTTAAGTCCTTTAAAAGTTACAAGAGATGCAGGGTGCGGTGGCACATGCCTTTAATCCCAGCACTTGGGAGGCAGAGGTAGGAGGATTGCCGTGAGTTTGAGGCCACCCTGAGACTCAGTGAATTCCAGGTCATCCTGGGCTAGAGTGAGACCCTACCCCGGAAAAAAAAAAGTTACAAGAGATACAGGAATGATTCTACATACGCAAATCGATAAATGTAATACATTCATAAATGGACTGAAGAACAAAAGTCATATGATCATCTCATTAGATAGATGTAGAAAAAGCATTCGACAATATCCAACATCCCTTCAGAATGTCCTACAGAAACTGGGAATAGAAGGAACATACTTCAACATAATAAAGGCTATGACAAGCCTACAAGCCAACATATTACTAAATGGAGAAAAACTTGAAGCCTTTCCACTAAAATCAGGAACAAGACAAGGATGTCCATTGTCCCCACTTTTATTTAATATAGTACTGGAAGTCTTAGCCATAGCAATAAGGCAAGAGACACATAAAAGGGATACAAATTGGAAAGGAAGAGATCAAGTTGTTATTTGCAGAGGTCTGTTAGAGCTAATAAACACCCATAGCCATGTAGCAGGATACAAAATAAACACAAATTAGTAGCGTTCATGTGTGCTAACAACAAACACACAGAGGATGAAATCAGAGAATCACTCCCATTCACAATTGCATTAAAAAATAAAGTACCTTGGAATAAACTTAACCAAGGAAATGAAGGGATCTCTACAATGAAAACTTTAAAACACTCAAGAAATTTCAGAAGACACTAGGAAATGGAAAATCATCTCTTGTTTTTGGATCAGAAGAATCAATATTGTGAAAATGGCAATCTTACCAAAAGCAATCTACATATTTAATGCAATCCCCATCAAAATTGCAATGGCATTCTTCACAGAAATAAAAAAAAAACAATCCAAAAATTCATTTGGAAGCACAAAAAAACCTCGCATACCCAAAACAATTTTGAGCAACAAAAATAAGGCTGGTGGTATCATCATGCCTGATTTTAACCTATACTACAGAGACATAGTAACAAAAACATCATGGTACTGGCACAAAACAGAATGTAGATCAGTGGAACAGAATAGAGAACCTAGATGTAAATCCCGGTAGCTATAGCCACCTAATCTTTGACAAAAATGCCAAAAATATTCATTGGAGAAAAGACAGCCTCTTCAGCAAATGCTCCTGGGAAAATTGGATATGTATCTGTAGAAGGATGAAAATAGATGTTTTAGCTCTCCATGCACAAGAATTAAGGCCAAATGGATCAAAGACCTTAATATGAGACCTGAAACTCTGAAACTGCTAGAGGGAAAAGCAGGGGAAACCCTTCAACAGATTGGTCTTGGCAAAGACTTTCTGAATATAACCCCAATTGCTCAGGCAATAAAACCACATATTAACTGCTGGGACCTCATGAAATTACAAAGCTTTTGTATGGCAAAAGACTGAATAGAGCAAAGAGGCAACCTGCAGAATGGGAGAAAATCATTTTCTCATGAAATATGCAGAAAAGTGAATTACTGGGCACTCATATGCTCATTACCCAGGTTAAGAATCTGATCATTTTCAACAATTTGGGAACCCCTCCCCCATGTGTTCTAAACACAATCCTCTCCCTCTTCTCTTGTCTCCTGTGCATCATGGGATCAAACTTGGCCTCCATTAGGCTGTACAAGCACTCTGGCTGAGTCACACCTCTGCCCAGTTAGGGCACTGCCCTGGAATTACAGAAACTGATGCTTGGAGTCATTGACGCCATGAACGTGCTGCTTCTGTTGTTGCCACTGCTCTGATGTTCCTGCACCTGTTTGCATCTGCTCACTTGCACTCATTGGCGGATTTTTGTTTAGGGAGGGTCTCGCTCTAGCCCCTGGCTGACATGGAATTCACTATGTAGTCTCAGGCTTGTCTTGAATTCACAGTGATCCTACCACTTTAGCCTCCCAAGTGCTAGGATTAAAGGTGTACACCACCATGCCCATCACTCATTGGTGCTTTTACTGCGCGCGCGCACACACACATACACACATACACACACACCAGCACAACATTCAGTGAGTTGAGCATTATGTGGGCAAAGGAGAGGTAACACGTTTGGGACAAGAACCTTTGACTCTGAATCTCAAATTCTTTAAACATTTGTTTAAAAAAGATACCTAGGGGCGGGGCGTGGTGGCAAACGCTTTTAATCCCAGTACTCGGGTGACGGAGATAGGAGGATCGCTGCAAGTTCGAGGCCACTCTTGAGAATACAGAGTGAATTCCAGGTCAGCCTGGGCTAGAGGGAAACCCTACCTTGAAAAACAAACAAACAAACAAACAAAAAAGATATATAGGGATATGACCTGTTGGATTCTGCTAATAATACAGAATACACGCACAAATGCAATTGCACTAAATCCATTTGTTGCTGTCAATAATTCTGGGGAAAATTCATTCCATTTTTTTAAATGTTTTATTTATTTAAGAGAAAGAGGCAGGCAGAGAAACTGGATAGAGACGTGCCAGTGCTTCCTGCCACTGCAAACGAACTGCAGACACATACAACACTCTGTGCATCTGTCTTTATGTAAATTCTGGACAATTGAACCCAGGCTGTTGCTCTTTGCAAGCAAGTGCTTTTAACTGCTGAGCCATCTCTCCAGCCCCCCAATTCACTTCTTTTAGGTAAGGTTTCACTCTAGCTCAGGCTGACCTGGAATTCACTATGTAGTCTCAGGGTGGCCTTGAACTCACAGTGATCCTCCCCAGTACTGGGATTAACGGCGTGCGCCACCATGCCCGGCCGAATTCATTTCTTGTAATGAGTCTATTGCTTTCATAATTGGCAGATTTCTTGCAAGTGCACATTGTTTGGGGTCAGGAGTGCATCCAGCCCCTGAGGAAGCAGGACAGAGAGCATAGCTCAAGTTCAGTCAGAATCTCAACATTCTTTGTCAGTATTGATCATCTGTTTTCAGACAAAAGTTACACTAAGGCACAGGAAAGCTAGTTACATTGCCCTAAGCAGGTCGACTACACAGTTGTAAAATTAACTTCAGGGCAAGTTACAAGACAGGAATTTAGTAGAAAAAGTATCTCAGAGCAATATTCTCAGAAAAGTTACTTATTTGTAAGGTGCAATGTGAAGTATTCTCAGTTGTCCTCATAGTTCATTTCTACACAATCTTTCTCATTAGCATGACCTTTAGAAATAATTTAGTTCTTTATAGTTTTGCCTCAACATGCATTTCCTAACTCATAAAATTTTATTTTGCTTGTGTTTATTATATACTCTCTTGAGTACAGCACACTTCCTGTTTTGTGTTACTTTTCTCTCAATATTTGTGATCCCTCCATGTACTTTGTACCTGATTTTCCACTACATGAGTACAGCACAATTCATGCATTATGTTATTGGTGGATTTTGTATTAGTTCTGGAGCTTGGCTGTTAAGAACAATGAATATTGTGCGTCTTTGTCTGGTCTACATAGGCATTCTTTGGAGCATCTACTGAGAAGTAGACTTGCTGATTGTCATAGAGTATGTTTCAGCTTTATGAGATACTTTTATTCCAAAATGGTTTCCTATTTACCCAGCAGTTCGTGAGAATTTCTCATGCTCCACATCTTCAGAAATAATGTTTCTTTAAAAGATGAAAAAAGGGGGGGGGGGGCTGGAGAGATGGCTTAGTTGTTAAGGCATTTGGCTGCAAGCCAAAGGACCTCAGTCTGATTCCCCAGGACCCACGTAAGTCAGATGCACAAGGTGGTGCATGCGTCTGGAGTTCGTTTGCAGTGGCTGAAGGCCCTGGTGTGCCCATTCTCTCTCTCCCTGTGTCTTTCTCTCAAATAAATAAATACATAAATAAAATTTTTAAATGAAAAAGACATTAACTGCTCCATTTATCAAATTTGATTTTATTTTTAGAGAAATAATTTTTCTAGAAGTAATAGAAATAATGTTTGCAAGCAAACATCTTTAACCACTGAGTCATATCCCCAGCCCAGAAATAATAATGTTTGAACTGAGTTGTCAACATACTGACTCACATGAATTATCTCATGGAATCTTTAGAATCCTGAAACCATATATCTTTTACTATTCATTTTATAAATGAGGAAACTAGGTCAGCTGGGTTTAGAGCTGGGTTCATAACTCAGCCACAGAGTTCAAAAATATTAAGATGAAACTGGAAACTACTGCACGTGTGTTTGTTGCTGGAGATTGAACCTAAAGCCTTCAACATGCTAGACAAGTGCTCACTGATCACTTCCTTTCACCCAGCCCTGGAAATTAGTCTTTGAAGAGTGGAATGGATAAACATGTTGGGCAGCTTTTTGAGATTTAATTTATATACCCCTAAGTAATACTAAGTCACCTGCTACATCTTACAACTTTTCCACAATTACTTATTTCTGTAGGATTGGAGCCATAAGTTCTCCAATAAGGCTTTTGCCCAAACCTTGTAAAAGAGACGTGCTAATAATAGCATGCTGTAAACTTCTACCTTGGGCAAATCCCAAGTACCCACAGAAAAGGCAGCATTTACTGACATTGGCTGTCATTAAATGACATATTGCAGCCTGAATTCTTTTAAGTCGTTTAACATTTTAAAATATATTAATCAGGCTGGAGAAATGGCTTAGCAGTTATGGCACTTGCCTGCCAAGCCTTAGGACCCATGTTCAACTCTCCAGATTCCACGTTAGCCAGACACACAAGGATGATGCAAGCGCTATTTCGCACATGCCCACTAGGTGGCGCAATCGTCTGTAGTTCGGTTGCCCTGGCAGAGGTCCTGGTGTGCCCATTCTTTATTATTTATTTATTTATTTTTGAGAGAGGGAGGGAGAGAGAGAGAGAGCAAGTGCACCAGGGCTTCCAGCCACTGCAAACGAACTCCAGGTGCGTGCAGCACCTTGTGCATCTGCCTTATGTGGGCACTGGAGAATTGAACCGGGATCCTTTGGCATGCATCTGGAGTTCATTTGCAGTGGATGGAGTCCCTGGCGAGCCCGTTCTCTCCCTCTCTGCCTCTTTCTCTCAAATAAATAAATATATTAATAAAGAAAAAGCTTTCATCTTTGCCTCAGTGTGGTGTGCGTGGTCTTGGTCATTCCCAAAGCTTACAATGTCAAAGTATGGAAAGCTGAGACCAGGGCAGCCCATCTGTGCATTAAACAAGGAGCAGTCCAGTGACTTCTACAGCAATGGATTCTGGGAGGGTCCGTGACCTTTACTGTTAACAGGGTCTGGTTGCACCTGCTTTTCTTATCAGAGAATGAGTAAATGCTGTGGGCTTTATTTTGTTGGAACGCACAATGCCCAGCCCGGAGCGCAGGACAGGTTGCAGGCAGGTGCCCAGGGCTCAGGCTGGCCCTGGCTCCCAAACCCGCCGCTGCTCACCATTTAATGCAGCTTTTTTTTTTTGTAGTCAGTGAATACGATCAAGTTGGTACCATTGTTAGCCTCCTCCCTGTCCTCCCCCCTCCACAGGAACCCTCCTTTGGGGGATAGATGGGTCCTGCATTGTGGGGTTAGCCTTTAGTTTGGGGTAGGAGGAAATGTCTCTGCGTGTCTTGACCCAAGGTGGCTCTGACATTCTTCCCGCCCCTTTTCCGCAAATTTCCCTGAGCCATGTTGGGTTCATATTAGGTCTGCTTCCGTGTTGATCTTGGGCGCCTCTGTCTCTCTGGCTATCTGGTTTGGTAGGGGTTGATTGTTCTGTGTCTATCTCCATGCCTTTTTGTTTTGTTTTGTTTTGTTTTTTGAGGTAGGGTCTCACTCTAGCCCAGACTGACCTGGAATTCACTAAGAAGGCTCAGGGTGGCCTCGAACTCACGGGGATCCTCCTACCTCTGCTTCCCAAGTGCTGGGATTAAAGGCAAGCGCCACCACTACCGGCTCTCCTTGACTTTTTAAAAATGTTTGTCTCGGGTTGGAGACATGGCTTAGCGGTTAAGGCGTTTGTTTGCGAAGCCTAAGGATCCCGGTTAGATACTCCAGGACCCACGTAAGCCAGTTGCACAAGGGGTCGCACGCATCTGGAGTTCGTTACCACTGGCTGGAGGCCCTGGTGCACCCATTCTCTCCTCTCTCTCAAATAAATAAATAAATAATAATGACATATTTTTAAAATATGTCTGTCTCGACCAGCATTATTTCTTGCAGACAGCCTGCAGAAGACTTTATTGAGTACTGCGTACCGGAGGGCGTGCTGGGCCGAGGACTTCCTTCTTCCCGGACGCGCCTCTGGTTCCGCACCGCCCCCAAGTCAGCCGCAGGGGAGGGCCCGAGAGCTTTTCCGGCCGCGGAGAAACCGTTCCCTCCGCCAGCAACGTCCCACGCACCATTGGCCCCTCCACACTTCCGGTGCCCTCACCGGAAGCAGACGAGACGGAAGCCACAAGACTGAGGCCGGTCCCGTGACAGAGTTCGGTGAGGTCTCGCGACGTCTCGTCTCACCGCCCGGCCCCTGTGCTGACGTCACCGCGGGGCGGGGCGGGGCGGGGCACGGAGAGGTCCTGCTGCGCACGCGCACTCGGGCTCCCCGCCCGCCCTCCCCGGCGCAGGCGTCTTCCTGGCCAGTCGCGCGTGGGCTGAGGCCCCGGGCGGGCGTTGCGAAGGGCTGCTTGCTGGAGCTCGGATCCGCCACAGTACCGAGCTCCCGCCCTGTGGGAGGACACGCCTCCTCCGTGAGAGTGGATGGGCCGCGGACATGAACTCGCCCGTGGACCCCGGCGCTCGGCAGGCGCTGAGGAAGAAGCCGCCGGAGCGCACCCCGGAGGTAAGTGAGGCCGCCCGCCCCGCTGACAGCGCCCGGCCGTCCGGCCCGCGCGCCTGCGTGCGAGCCCCGCGGCGCACACCTGCCGCCGGCCTGCGTCCCGGGCGGGCCGCGCACGCATCGCGGCTCCCGCCGCCCTCGCCGCAGCTCGCCTTGCGTGGCGGGAAAGCCCCGCGGTGTCCGCGCGTGGCGTGGCGCGGGCCAAGCCCCCCTCTCCAGGTGCCGCTTCACACTGTTCCCGGGAAGTTGTAGAACTTTTTTTGTGCTTATTAAAAAAAAAAAAACCTGCCGGTTTGTGTTTTGAGTTAGGAGTCATGACATCAACTGAAAACCTTTTCTTTTGACCGGAAGGATGATTTTCATGCAAATGGCAAAAACCTGTTAGCCTTGTGTCACTCACTCTCCCGCGCGCGCGCACACACACTCGGCGCGTTGTGAAGTTTCCCTCAATTTGGACAAGTTTCCACATAACCAGTGATTCTGTCTCCTGGACCAGAACAAAAACCACCAACAGCGAGAATGGATTGTCTTGCTCCGAATTGCAGTAATTGAAATGAAATGCTTTCATTCTCATAGTAACTCTCAGAAACTTTGAAGGCAGACCCCATGGAACGCCGACGTTATTGAAAGGCATCACTGACTTGAAGCTGTGATCGGTCGAACTGTGCTATTGGAAATCTTTATCTTTGCATAGGATAAGGCAAATTTTAACCCTTTCCAGAACCCTCTCTCTGTATAATCTCATAAGTCTAAATTTCTCTTTAATGGATTCTTGGAATGAATGTGAGCTAAATGAAAGCAGTCACTTCGAGTTTTACTTCTGGGTTTTATATCATTAGAAGAAACAATACAAGGCCTGGTGTGGTGTGGTGCACATTTTTAATCCCACCACTCAGGAGGCCTAGGTAGGAGGGTCGCCATGAGTTCGAGGCCATCCTGATACTGTAGTGAATTCCAGGTCAGCCTAAATTAGAGTGATACTCTACCTCGGGGGAAAAAAAAAAAAAAAAACAACTATACGTCTTACAATGTGTACTGTGGGTTTTACTTTTAAACATTATAAATATTACTTATGCAAACTATTAACGGGGAAAAGGGAAAACTCTACTTCTCTTTAATGATAGAATTGCCTAGTTTGAAATTGAGTATTTTTAAGCAGAGGAAATTTTCTGGACTGATGAGGAAGTTATGTTGCTAGTGTGTGCTGTGTTGAGTATGTTATCTTTTTTTACTGGAACAGCAGTGCAGTAGACAGTTCCACAATGCTGAGACAAAAATCCATCCAAACAGTTTTAGGGGAGGAAAGAATTTATTTCAAATGTACAGACCCAGGGGAAGTTCCATCTATGGTGGAAGAAGCTGGCAACTACTCATAAATATAAGCAGTGACAGGAGCCACAACCACCAGCAAAAAAACAAAAGGCAGCATGCACAAAAATCTGCCAGAGCTCAGGCTGCTATGCACACCTTTGGGATGGCATCAGATCCACCCCAAACACCTTTGGCTTGGATTCCAGGATCCGCCCCCAGCGACGACACCTCCAGCCAGGTGCTGGAGACCCAAGTTATAAGCTTAATAAAACACCCGAGTCTATGGGGGACATACAAACTACTACAAGCAGCATTGTGGAAGGGAATGCTAAATGACTGCCTACAGTTCTGAATACAGCTCTGACATCTAGCAAGGTTACATGTTAACTGATGAAGTTCATTAGCTGTTTGGGAGAGTGTAGAATTTGGGGTACAAATGTAAGAATAAGGAAATGCTAGCCTGAATCCTAGTGATGATTTATTTTGATAAAATTCCCACAAGTTTATTTCTGTTTTTTGAACATTCTTTCTTTTATGGGACTCTTAATAGTCTGGTATAAATATATTAATGCAATACAGTTATTGAGAGCCTTCCTGTTCAAGGTACTCTGTACATTAGGAAATGTTAGTGAACAAAATAGGCAGGCCCTAGTGGTTCTTACATTCTAAGGGGGCAAGGAAGAGAGAAGACAGATGATAAATAGAAGTTACATAATATGTTAGCTAGTTATTGCAATCTAAAACAAAAGGCTAAGAGGAACTGGGAGGAAAAAGGATTAAGAGCTGAACGATGGTTTAAGATGAGCTGACTCTTATTTATTTGTAAGCAGACAGACAGACAGACACAGAGAATGAGAATGGGCATACCAGGTCCTCTAGCAACTGCAAATGAACTCCAGACACATGTGCTTCACAGTCAAGTGCCGTAACTGCTAAGCCATCTCTCTTAGCCCTGACTCTTGTTTTTTAAGACAAGGTATCCCTATGTAGTCCAGGCTAGCCTGGAACTCAGTATCTTCCTTTCCCCTCCTCCCTTGGGCTGAGATTGCAGGAGTGTACTATCATACTTGGTTTTGGGTTTTGAGTTCACTTGATTGGACATTGTGTCTTTGGAAATTAATGGGGTTATGTATGGAGTTATATGGGAAGAAAAGCTTTGTAAGTTGAGAGTAGTCATTGCAAAGGCCCTATGTTGACAGCTGTTTATGTAGTTCAGGAATAGCAAGTTGCTTTAGAGGGAATGAACAAGGGTAAGCCTTAAGAAAGGAATCCAGAGATGGTGATGCATAGAACTTTCTAAATTACATGTATCTTTAACTTTTTTTCTTCTTTTTTTTTTTAGTGGAAGAAGTAGTGGTTCTAGCAAAGGAGTAAAATTAGATTTTAAAAAAGTCTTCTGGGCTGGAGGGATAGTTTAGCAGTTTAGGCACTTGCTGGCAAAGCCAAAGGACCCAGGTTTGAGTCCCTAGTGCCCACTACAGCCAGAGGCACAAGGTGGCACATGCATCGAGTTTGTTTGCAGTGGCTAGAGGCTCTGGTGTACCCATTCTCTCCCCCCAGCCCTGCTTCTGTCTGTCTGTCTGTCTCTCTCTCTCTAAAATAAATGAATAAATAAAATATTTTTTAAAAGGTCTCCTGCTGTTGTGTAGACTAAAGGAACAGGGTTAGTAGAATTTACATCAGTGAGGTAAGAGATAATGGCAGCTGAGACTAAAGTAGCAGAGGTGGAAGTAATGACTCATAGCCAACTTTTGGAAATTTTATTTTATTTTTTATTTTTAGTTTTTAGTTTTTCGAGGTAGGGTCTTGCTCTAGCCCAGGCTGACCTGGAATTCACTATGTAGTCTCAGGCTGGCCTAGAACTCAGCGATCCTTCTCCCTTTGCTGGGATTAAAGGCATGCACCACCACGCCTGGCTAACTTTTGGAATTTTTAAATGTTTACCAAAGAGGATTTGCTAATCCATGAGACGTGGAGTTTGAAGGAAAGAAAAATCGGACATGATTTCAAGATTTTTGGTCTGTGATGGTTAATCTTTCAACATGATAGGACTTAGAATGACTATAGAAACCATCACTCAGCGGTGTCTGTGAGGGCTTTTCTAGATTAGGTTGTGGTGGGAAGACCTAAGTGTAGGTGGCACCCCACCATAAATGGTGATCATAAACTGTATAAAAAGGGGGAAACTGAGCTAAGCATCAGAATTCACCCCTGTGACCTGCTTGTGGGAGTGTAAACTTCCATGTGTTCCCCCGCCTCGCTTACCTCACTTCTGTCAGGTATTTTGATGCAGCACAAGAAAAATAATTAATACATGGTGTAAACAAATGGAGTATTGGAATTATTACCAAAGACACTTTGAAGGGCCATCAGAGATATGGGGAAATGAGCTAGGGACGTAGCTCAGTGGTAAAATGCATGCCTAGCATTCATGAGAAAGAGGGTTTGATCCCAAGCACCACAAAACAAAAGCAGAGATGAGAAAAGTTTGAATTGAAGGAAGAGTGGATTTTGTGGGAAAAAAGCAGAAATTCAGTTTTGAATATGCCAAGCCTAAAATTTCTTAGAGGGCTGGAGAGATGGCTTAGCAGTTAAGGCACCTGCCTGCAAAAGCCTATGGACCCAGGTTCAATTCCTCAGGACCCACATAGGCCAGATGTACAAGGTGGTGCATGTGTCTGGAGTTCATTTGCAGTGACTGGAGGCCCTGGTGCACCATTCTCTCTGTCTCTATCTGCCTCTTTCTCTCATAATTAAATAAAATATTTTTTTAAAGGAAGAAAAAAGACTGTTAGAAATCATTGGAATAGCTGGGCTTGATGGTGCATGCCTTTAATCCCAGCACTTGGGAAACTGAGGTAGAAGAATCGTGATGAGTTTGAGGCCAGCCTGGGCTACAGAATAAGTTTCAGGTCAGCTTAGGCTGAAGTGAGACCCTACTTCTAAAATAGAAAACCAAACCAACCATCCAACCAACCAACAAAAAAGAAATATTGAAATAAAGGGGATAGGAGAGGAAGGAAACAAGAAGGAGAAGCAAAGGACATCAAAGATGGTTTTCTGGGTTACTCCATCAGTATAAGGTCTGGTAAGCCAGGCATGGTGGTGCATGCCTTTAATTCCAGCACTTGAGGCAGAGGGCAGGAGGATCAGTTTGAGTTTGAGGGCTAGAGTGTGACCCTACCTTGAAAACAAAAAATAATTGGCTGAGAAGAGCAGAATATGATTAAGGACTGAGAGCCAACAGTTAAGTGGGGGGGGGGAGGGACAACAAAAACAGAGTTGATAAAGTATATGGGGCGTGGGTTGTAGCTTAGTGATAGAGAATTTCCTTAGCATATGTGAGGTCATGGGTTCAGTCCCTAACAGTGGGAAATTTTTTAAAAATCATATTGAAGGGGCCGAGGTTGTAGCTCATTTGGTAGGGTGCTTACCTAGTAAGCAAGGAGCTCTGGTTTCCATCCCCAGTCCTGCATAAACTGCCATTGGTGGTGCTTCACTGTAATCCCAGGACGCAGGAAGTGGAGACAGTAGGATCAGGAATTTAAGGTCATCCTCTGCTACATAGTGAATTGGAGGCCAGCCTGGGACACATGAGACTATGTTTCAAAAAAATAATCCATTTAAAAAAGTCAGGCATGATTGTGCATGCTTTTAAATACTGGCACTCTGGAGGTGGAGGCAAGAATATGGAGAGTACCAGGCCAGCCTGGGCTACATGAGACCCTGTCTCAAACAAAAACTAAACGAAGCAGCTGTATATAATGAAAGGAAATAAACTTTGTTCATTAAGCTCAGTTTAGCATGTTTATTTTTCTTGAATATGTTCTAAGTTCAGAGTATTATAAGAAATGTACTAATGGATGAAAATGTCAGTGTTTTATGGTTTGAATATGAAATTCCTCCACAGGCTCATGTGTTTGAACACTTGGTCTCCAGCTGGTGGCAGTGTTTTGGGACACTGGAACCTTTGGGGCAAGAGGCATGATTGGCAGAGGTGGATCACTTGGTGTAAGCATGTGAGGGTTGTAGCCTGGCTCCTGCTCAAGCTGTCGGCTTCCTGGTAGCCCATCTTGTAAGGAGCCTGTCTCTCTGTCTAACTCCTGGGACTGACTGACCTACTGTCCCACCATGCCTTCCTTGGCATGAAATACTGATAACCCCTGAAACCATAAGCCGGAATCCATCTTCCCTCACTTAAGCTGCTTCTGTCTGTTATTTCCTCACAGTGATGTAAGAGTATCCACTGCTGGGGTGTGTGTGTGTGTGTGTGTGTGGTTCCTATGTGTGTTGTATGCATGCGCATGTGTATGCATGCATTCAGAGGCCAGAGAAGTTGAGTGTCTTCCTTTACTGCTCATCCGCTTGTTCAGTCTTGTTTTTTTTTAAAAAAATATTTTATTGGGCTGGAGACATGGCTTAGCGGTTAAGGTGTTTGACTGCAAAGCCAAAGCACCTCAGTTCTATTCCCCAGGACTGACGTAAACCAGATGCACAAGGGGGCACGTGCATCTGGAGTTAGTTTGCAATGTCAGGAGGCCCTGCTGCACCCATTCTCTCTTTCTCCCTCTCTCTGCCTCTTTTTCTGTCTCTCTCTCTCAAATAAGTAAAAATAAATGTTTTTAAAATATTTTTAATAATATCTTTGGGACTTTTTTTCAGACTGGATGACCAGCAAGCTTCAGCTGTTCTGTCTGTGCTCCCCACTGGACTGAGTTACAGGTGTGTGACCACACCCAGCTGTTTACATAGGTCAGGCTGGAGAGTCAAATTCAGAGCTAATCAGTCCCTCTTGCCTTCATGGCAAACAGTCTTAAATGTCTGTAGTCCTTTGTTTTTGAGACAGGATCTCCCTGTGTAGCCCAGGCTGTCTTACATCCTAAAATCTGGGGTTAAATTTTTGGGATTACAGGTATGTGTTCCCATGCTAGGGTTAGAATCAGTGTCTTACAGTTTTGTAATAATCTTAGACACTGAATGTGGATTGTAAAGTGTGGCATCTAACAGTTTTTCCTTTTCTAGCCATTTTTCATACTTATGGATCCAGGTTTCACACCATTTACCTTTTCTGTGCTAGTTCTGTTTTCCAGTTGTTAAAGGTTTTCTGTTACGGAGAAGTTTGGACTTACTCTGTGAGAATTTTGGTGCCTTAAAACCACAGAAAGCTATTAGAGTCTGGCTTGAGCTGGGCACAGGGCTCCATAATAGAACACTTGCCTACGGTGCATGTGGGAGCTGCATTTGGTCCTGTGCCCAGCAAAGGACAGCTGGGCCTGCCTGTATTCCTAGCACTCAGGAAGGCTAAGGCTGGAGGATTACTTGAGCTCACAAATTTTGATCAGTTTAGGCAGCATAGTTGAGATCTTGACTCAGAAAACAATTAACAGACTCATTTTGAGATGTTTCAGGATTACTTAGAGAAACCGAGGCTTTGAAATTGGAGTTTCCCTACCAAGTCCCATTTAGCACCATCATTTCTGTATAACTTCTTTTTCACGTTAGAGTGAACTTATATCTCTCTCGATTATGCCTTGCACATCTTAAATGATCAATAAATAAATTAAAAAATTGAAAATATACTTTATAATGCCTCTTAATCAATTCCCTTATCTTTTTTTGTTTGTTTTTGAGGTAGGGTCTCAGTGTAGTCCAGGCTGACCTGGAATTCACTATGTAGTCACAGGGTGGACTCGAACTCACAGCAGTCCTCCTACCTCTGCTTCAAGGTAGGGTATCACTCTGGCCCAGGTTGACCTGGAATTCACTATGTAGTCTCAGGGTGGCCTTGAACTCATGGCAGTACTCCTACCTCTGCCTCTTGAGTGCTAGGATTAAAGGCCTTCCCCACCACACCCAGCTTTCTCTTATCTTTCTAAAAAAGAATATTTTCTGTTCACTAGAATTGCTGGTTTTGTACATCTTTGGTCATTTTATTTAGCAATGTCAGTTAATTTTTGTAGGCTGACACTTCCAAGTACCATCTGTTGCAGTTTAGCACTCTTTTAAAGGTTTCAGGTACATATAGGCAAACATCAAATTTTCTTCCAGGTTCTTCAGTTATTTGTTTTAAATCGAAACCATTATTTCTATTTAACTTATTTTTGAGTATATGTGTCAATTGTATATGTGCAGAGGCCAGTAGAGAACACCGAGTGTCCTTCTTTGTTGTGCCTTATTTCCTTGAGATGGAATCTGCCACTGAACATGGAACTATTGTTTTTTGGTTAGACTGGCCGACTAGCAACCCTTAGTGATTCCCTCTTCTGTCCTCTCTCTCTCTCCCTCCCCCTCTCCCTCAGCACTGAGATTATAGACATGTGTCACCATACATATTATCTTACATAGGAGCTGGGCTTTGAACTCAGGTCCTCATTCTTTCATAGGAAGCCCTCATACTTGCTAAGTCATTTCCCTAGGCTCCTTACCCCAGTCTTTTGTTGGTCAGACCAGTGTCTTGGACTTGTGGTATCTTTCTGTGTATTCAATTGGAAGTACAGCTCATTCACTGATTTTACTTTCTGAATCTTTCTTTGCCTGCTCCTCCCCAGTTTTACTGGCTTACTTTAGTTGTTTGAAATTATACCTACCACTAAAGTTTTTTAAGCAATTATCTTTTTAAAAAATTATTTATTTGCAAGGAGAGAAAGAATGAACAGGTGCACCAGGGCCTCTAACCTCTGCAGATGAACTCCAGATGCATGTGCCACCTTGTGAATTGGGCTTTATGTGGGTACTGGGGAATTGAACCCCAGTCGTTAGGTTTTAGATTTTTAATTTATTTGCAAGCAGACATACAATGGGAATGAATGGCATGCCAGGGTCTCCAGCCACTGTAAATGAACTCTGGATGCATGCGCCACTTTGTGCATCTGGCTTTACGTTGGTACTAAGGAATCGACCTAGGTTGTTAGGCGTTGCAGGCAAGCACCGTAACCAGTGAACCATCTCCAGCTCCTACCCGTAAGTATTTAAAGAAAAAAATTATATTGACATCCTCCATACACACACAATGTTCCCTTATCATAATACTCTCCCACATCCCTTTTTTCTCCTCCATGCTATATTTCACCTCCACTGAACCCCTTCTTTCCAGCTAGTCCCTCTTCTACTTTGATGTCATCATGTTGTTTTGCCCTAGTATTATGCAGACCTTATGTAGCTAGTATCAGCTACTGTGAGGTCATGGTTGCAATAGCTAATCTGTGTCTGGAAGATAGCTTTCCAAAGCACTCTTTCCCCATCTGTTGGCTCTTAGAATGTTTCTGCCACCTCTTCCACAATAGTTCCTGAGCTCTGAAGGGTATGGTAGAGATGTCTCTCCAAAACCTCAGATTTTTGCTTGAGTCATTGTGACATTGTTGCTAGAATGATATTCCTAACATTTGAATCTGACCATATTCTTTTTCTTAGAACTTGTTTCCCACTGTCTAGTTATAGATTAGCAATATAAATTCTTACCCAAATCTTTCTCTAGAATTTTTTGAGTAGCTATTAATATTTATGCCCAAATGATGGATTTAAGAGGGACTATCCTAAATAAACTGAGATGTGTAGTTATCTCTCACACATGATAGTATTCATTCATTTGACAAATATGTCAACATGAACCTTTTAAAAAGTCAAGGTTGGGCTGAGGAAATGGCTCAGTGATTAAAAGCACTAGACTACAAAGCCTGCTGACCTAGGTTTCATTCTGAAGTACCTGTGTAAAGCTAGATGCACAAAGTGGCTCATATGTTTAGAGTTCATTTGCACTGAAATGACATTAGGCTCTGGTGTGTCCATTCTATGGGTGTCTCTCTCTCTCTCTCTCTCTCTTACACACACACACACACACACACACACACACACACCCCTGGGGTCTTTTGCCCACAGTATGAGGAAATCTCTGGAATTTTGGACTAGAGAAGCCTTACAGTGCTGTAAACAGAACTTTATTCAGGTAAGAGCTTGGAAGACCGGAAGGCCAAGAGAAATGTGGACTGTTGAGGCTTGACTCATCAGTTCCAGAGGGGAAAAGGACTATTGGGAACTAAGCTAGATGCAGTTCATTTGGTACTGTGGTAAAGAATCTAGCTGCATTCTGCCTGTGTTCTGAGAACTTGACTACAATGGAATTGAAAAGTACTGGATTGGGGAGATGGCTCATTGGATAAAGGGCTTGCCCACTGAAGTTGGAGTCCCTGAGTTCAATCTCCATACCACACATAAAAAGCCAGAAACAAGCCTTTAAGCCCAGCACTCGAAAGGAATTTGAGGCCACCCTGAGACTACATAGTGAATTCCAGGTCAGCTTGAGCTAGAGAGACCCTACCTAAAAAAATAAAAAATAAAAAATAAAAAAGCCAGAAGCAGTGGTGGGATTCTGTAATGCCAACACCCTAACAACAGTGTCATAATGGGAGGGGAATTTCCCCAAAGCTTGTGGTGAGCACTGAAGAGAAGAGCAGAGTGAGAGTTGAGAGTCCTGCCTCAGATGTGGTGAGCAGGCAAGGACTTACTCAAAAGTTTTATTGTGACCACACACTCACACACATGCACACAGGTAATATGTACATATTTTAAGTATTGGACTGAAGCCAGGCATGGTGGCTCATGCCTGTAATTCCAGGACTTTGGACTCATGGAGGATCACCATGAGATTGAGGCCAGCCTGGGATTACATACTGAATTCTATGTCAGTCTAGGCTACAGTGAGACCCTACCTTGAAAAGCCAGAGGGAAGAAAAAAAAAGTAAAGGACTACTGTTTTGCTTTTTTTGTTGTTGTTTTTTTCTTTCTTTCTTTATTTATTTATTTATTATTTTTATTTTTTTTTGGTTTTTCCAGGTAGGGTTTCACTCTATCCCAGGCTGACCTGGAATTCACTCTGCATTCTCAGGGTGGCCTCGAACTCACGGCGATCCTCCTACCTCTGCCTCCCGAGTGCTGGGATTAAAGGCGTGCGCCACCACGCCCGGCTTGTTTTTTCTTTATTTATTAGAGACAGGAATGAGGGGGCAGGGAGGGAATGGACACACCAGGGCCTCTTGCTTCTGCAAACGAACTCCAGAGTCATGTGCCACCATGTGCATCTGGCTCACATGGGACCTGGAGAATCGGATCTGGGTCTCCTTAGGCTTCCCAGGCAAGTGCCTTAACTGCTAAGCCATCTCTCCAGCCCCAGACCACTGTTTTTAACAGAGGAAATTTCATGGCAGAAAAACACTAGACCTGTGGCATGGCTTCTCTTACTAGATCTACAGTGAAAGTGAGTAAAATGCTTAATGAACCAGTGAATTTATAAGTCTTACTTAGCGGAACATGGGTGACCCCAGAACAGCCACATCATTGAAAATTCTCAGCCCCAGCATGAATGGCAGCTTCTTCATAGCTGCATAGGTGGAGCCCCCTTCGTCTAACCTATCCTCAAGCACATCTCGAGAAAACGTGCAACTGAGGCAGGATTATGTAACACTGGGGTTGGGTTCAAGAGGAGTGCCTGGAATCTTTAGTGGGAGTATTAATGGCTTCCCAGTCTTTTTATTTTATTTTATTTTATTTGAGAGAGAGAGAAAGAGGTAGAGAGAGAGAACGGGTGTGCCAGGGCCTCAGCCACTGCAAATGAACTCCAGACCCATGCACCACCTTGTGCATCTGGCTTATGTGGGTCTTCGAGAATCGAACTGGGATCCTTTGGCTTTCTTTGCAGGCAAACACCTTAACTGCTAAGCCATCTCTCCAATCCCTCAAACTCTCCTTCTGTGAGAGAATAGCAACAGGTCCCACTGGAAGGTCTCCTGTGGGTCCTTGCTCTGATAAGATGGCAATGGCTGTTATGCTCAGAGAACACTACTCTATAATTCTGAGCATTTGAGCGATTCTAGGAAAGTTAACTATAAAAACTAAGTATCTTTAGGGGACTTTAGTTTGTACTTCATGAGATAACGTGTAAAATATTTAGGAATGTGCTTTTTTTCTACTCTTTTCTATTCCCAAGATACTGTGCATAGTGATTACTGTGTGGTAATTGCTGATAGGTTTGTGTCTGGCTGTCAGCCTGTTCAGGGCAATGCCTGTGTCCTTATCTCCCACCTTCCTTCCTGTAATGTTTGTGGAGTTAATGACCTTACAAAGAAAACGAATGTGAAAAATGCTGTTGTTTTATTATTATTTTTTTAATATTTATTTGAGGGCTGGAGAGATGGCTTATCGGTTAAGCGCTTGCCTGTGAAGCCTAAGGACCCCAGTTCGAGGCTTGATTCCTCAGGACCCACATTAGCCAGATGCACAAGGGGGCGCACGTGTCTGGAGTTTGTTTGCAGTGGCTGGAGGCCCATTCTCTGTCTCTGTCTCTCTCTCTCCCTCCCTCCCTCTCCCTCTTTCTCTCTCTGTCTGTTGCTCTCAAATAAATAAAAATACTAATTAAAAAAAATTATTTGAGAGAGAGAGAGAGATTGAAAGAGGCAAATAGAAAATGGGCACACCAGGGCCTTTAGCCACTGCAAATGAACTCCAGACACATGCGCCACCTTGTGCAGCTGGCTTACATTGGTACTGGGGAATCGAGCCTGGGTCCTTAGGCTTCACAGGCAAGCATCTAACTGCTAAGCCATCTCTCCATCCCTTATTATTTATTTGCAAGGAGAGGGAGGGAAGGGGGAGGGGGAGAGAGAGAATGGGTGTGCCAGGGCAACATTGCAGACAAACTCCAGGTGCGTGTGCCACTCTGCATCTTGCCTTTATATGGGTTCTGGGCAATGGAATCTGAGCTGTCAGGCTTTGCAAGCAAGTGCCTTTAACCACTGAGCCATCTCTCCAGCCCTGCTTTATTATTCTTGTAGTCCTTTCACTAGTCTAATATATTTTTTAACATATATTTTAATTATTTATTTATGAGAGAGATAGAAAGAGAGAATGGGCACACCCGGGCCTTTAGCCACTGCATACTAACTACAGACACATGTGCCCCTTTGTGCATCTGGCTTACGTGGGTCCTGGGGAATCAAACCCAGGTCCTTAGGCTTTACAGGCAAGTGCCGTAATCGCTAAGCCATTTCCCCAATCCCCAACTCTAATATTTGATTGTGGAGACTGATAAAGTTTAACAAACCAGCAACATTTGCTAATTGATTTTCTCTCATTAAAAGTTGAACAGCTTTGTCGGGCGTGGTAGCGCACGCCTTTAATCCCAGCACTTGGGAGGCAGAGGTAGGAGGATCGCCGTGAGTTTGAGGCCACCCTGAGACTCCATAGTGAATTCCAGGTCAGCCTGAGATTGAGTGAGACCCTACCTCGAAAAACCAAAAAAAAAAAAAAAAAAAAAAAAAAAAAGGAAAAAAGGAAAAAGTTGAACAGCTTTGAGAGGGCAGCGGTTGCATCTGTGGATGTGACCCAGGAACAATTGCTGTGTTCCCTTTGTCCATTTACTGTTGCAACCAATAAAGGATGTGTACACCTTAAAAAACAAGTTGAGTAAAAGAAAAGGGGAGGACTTGAGAGATGGCTCTGTGGTTAAGAGCACTTTGTGCAAGCATGAGGGGTCTGAGATCATTTGAGTTCAAATTTCCAGGGCTAGTGTAAACAGCTGGACCTGACCGTGCATGTCTGTAGCGCCAGTCTTATGCTTTTGGGTAACAGAGACCAGAGAATCACCAGGACTCGCGAAAACGCCAAAGCTCCTGAATCAGTGAGGAGACACTGTCTCAAGGACAAACAGGCCAATGAGCAGCAGAAGGAACACCCGACATTCTCCTCTGGTTGCCACACGCATGTGCATGGAACCCTGCTCCTGCACATGTACATGCTACACACATGCAAAGGAAACAGTTGAAGAAAGTATTCTTATCATAAACAAAGCCCTGGTAGTTCTTGAGAAACAATTCAGGGTGTAGGAAATGTAGTTACATCTTAGAACAGGAACTCCTTTCTTTAATGTCTTCAAAACAGTATTCAGGAAGCCTCACAGTGAAGTGTGGAGAAATGACAGTTTAAACTATTTATAACTTTTAACTTTTTATATATTCTTCACCTGTAGATTTAAAACTTGCTGGGTATTGGAAAAGTGAGGCAGGTGGATTGACTTGAGTTCAAAGCCAGTCTGGGATAGGATGAGACTGTACCTCCAAAAAGAAATGTTTTTGCTGCGCAAAATGTCATGGTTAATGTAGTTGCCTACAGCAAATCAGAAAAGAATTTTTTGAAAAATAACTAGCTAATTTAATTACCAAAAATTGGAGGGGGCTAGGACTGAAAGCATGCAAAACAGTATTCATTAACCTGTTTCAGATTTTAGAACGAGCCCCCCCCCTTCAGACTGGCAAAAGAGTACTATTGTACTTGGAGTCATTTTTTTGAGTGAGTCACTGCACATCCCTGAGGGTGGAGAACAAAGATTCTGTTGTGTGTTTCCGCAGCTGATGTACATTCAGAGGATTCCTTGGAAGGAGAAAGAACTTACTCATTTTTTGGGGGCCCTTGATCTTAATTTGTAAATCCAGCTAGATACAAAGGAATGTTAGATCTGGATGGGCCTTTAGTAGAGAACCTCTTTATCGTGCACTTTGTTTTAAATGTGTTGCAGATTGACCATTTGACAAAAAGCTGGAATTAAAACATGCATGGACTTCCTCTTGTCATCATTCTTAAACAATCTTATATAACTTATTTTATATAACATTTTTATAGTGTTATATTTTATAAGTAATCTGTACCTGATTTAAAACAAGCATGGTGACCTGTTCCTCTAGCACCACCTACTCAAGAGAGATGGAGATGTGTTCCAGCACAGCTTGGGCATCATGGCAGACGCCTTGCGGAGTAAATAAAGTATGCAGGAGTCTGCGGAACAACTGTACTTTAAGGTACCTGTGTCAGCTTAATGGAAATTTAGAATTCGCAAATTTTATGTAGAATAAAGGTAGGTGTTTTGATATGTGATTTCTAATAACATTGCATTTTATAACTTCGTTTTCTTGGAATGATAGCCTGTTCTACTTGAGCTTCTTAAAAGCGTTTAGCTAATATGAGAAGGTTTCATCACAGATGTGTTTGAGTAGAGTGTGTGAGTGACATAGTTCTGGAATTTGGGTTACTTATGGACTTGTCAAATGACTCTGAGGCAAATGCTTTTTGTGAGGAAGTCTTTCTAATGAGTATTTGTGCAGTAAATATTTTTAAACACGGTTTTTAGTGTCAGAGATAACAGACTAAAGACATTTCTTTCACCAGGGAGGAGATAGTCACATGCGCAGACAATTAAGGTAGCCTTCTTAGGTACTGTAGTCTAAAGACCAGATGTTCAAGAGCTTGTAGGAAGGCTTTTGGAAGAAAAGAGTAATGAGAAGGCAGGTGCCATTCAGTTTGTTGTAGGGGAAAAAAACTGATTTGAGCTGGGTGTGGTGGCACATGTCTTTAATCCCCGCCCTCGGGAGGCAGAGGTAGGAGGATCACTGTGAGTTCAAGGCCACCCCGAGAGTCCATAGTGAATTCCAGGTCGGCCTGGTATAGAGTGAGCTCCTGCTCCTACCTCGGAAATCCAAAAAAAAAGGTAGTTGTTATAAAGGTCAGCATATGTAAGGTTGATTAGGAATGTATGGAAAAATAGAACAAGGACTGAAGAGATGGCTTAGCAGTTAAGGCACTTGCCTGCAAAGTCTAAGGACCCAGGTTCAATTTTCCGGGACCCATGTAAGCCAGATGCACAAGGTGGTGTACGCATCTGGAGTTCATGTGCAGCAGCTAGAGGCACTGGCATGCCCATTCTCCTTCCCCCTCTTAAATAAATAAAATAATTTTGTTTTTAAAGAGTTGGAGAGGTGACTTAGCAGTTAAGGCACTTGCCTGCAAAACCTAAGGACCCAGGTTCCATCTCTCTTGAGGTCCCACGTAAGCCAAATAAAGTAAAGTGAGGCAAGTGCAAGGTCATTTATGCCCACTAGGTGGCGCAAAGCCTTTGGAGTTGTACTGCAGTGGCTGAGGCCCTGGCATGCCAGTTCTCTCTCTGTCTTAAAAATGTTTTAAAATATTTTAAAAATTAGAACAGAACTGTAGTTGTTATTTATTTGAATACATTTTGGGGGAGTGTACCAGAGCCTTTTGCCACTGCAAAGGAAAACCAGACACTTATGCCACTTGTTGTGTGTCCCATTTATATGGGTGGCTGGGGAATTGAACCCCAGACTAACAGACTTTTCAGGCAAGCACTTTTAACTGCTAAGCCATCTCCCCAGCTCAGGAATAATTATCTTTAAAAGAAGACTCAAAGCCGGGCGTGGTGGCGCACGCCTTTAATCCCAACATTTGGGAGGCAGAGGTAGGAGGATTGCCATGAGTTCAAGGTCACCCTGAGACGACAGAGTTAATTCCAGGTCAGCCTGGACCAGAGTGAGACCCTACTTCGAAAAACCAAAACATAAATAAATAAATAAAAAATAAAAAAATAAAAGAAGACCCAAAATTTAAATAAAGTTAAAAATATCTGTCACTACATGAAGGAATAAAGAAGACATAGTCACATGTTCCCTGTCCCCCATCTCTCTATTTTGAAAAATATTTTGGTTACAGAAACATTGGAAGAACAGGGTTATAAAACCTTTACCCAAAGTAACGTATTGACATATTTACTGTTTTCTAAAACACAATATTTTGTTTAATCTTTGGAAGTAAGTTGCCAACCTGATGACACTTTACATCGGCCATAACTTATACTTGTTTGATTTTCAATCTAGAATTCAGTCAAGGGACATTATATCTAGCTTATACATTGTCTTTTGTCTAGAACAACACTCTTGCCTTTTTCTTTCTCTTTCATGAGCATACCTGTTTTGTTTCAGGTTAGGTTTTGAAACAGTTTCACTGTGTAGCCCAGGGTGGCCTGGACTTGAGATCCTGTCTGTCTCTACTTCCAGAGTACCGGGATTACAGGTGTGCATTGCATGCTCCGAGAACGTGACAGCTTTGAAGACTCTGGCCAACTGTGTACATAATGTATTTTCTGGATTCATGTGGCTTTGTTGTGACTAGATTCAGATTAAATAATAGTCCTGAGAAAACACAGGTCATGTTCTGGATTTGCCAGTCTAAGACACATATTACTCATCTTTATTGGGGATGCGAAATTTGATCGTTTGCATCTCTTTGTTAGGAAAGTTAAAGGTGCAGTGTTGTCATTTATAAATGACCCTTAAGGTCATACTGTGAGACTATGTCAATGTTCTGGTCTCTAAGAAGGTTTTACCTCTTGGTTTTAGCCTTCATTCATGGTCCCTGTCTGAATTATCACTTTGCTGTCACAAAATAATTGTAGGGCAAGGCCTTCCTTTGTAGTCCTTGCTGGACTGGAAGTTGCTATGTAGATCAGGCTTGTCTTGAACTTGTAGCAATCCCGCTGCCTTTCCTTCTAAGTGGTGGTGTTATGTGTATACCACTGCATGGCTTTAATTTTTCATTACAATGAATTCAAGAATTGTGTTTGTATTAAAGATTGTCATTAATCTTTTCTATTATTAAATTGCCCTCAAATTAGTTATGGGAGCCCTTGCAATGTTAGCTTCTATGTCCTTTTGATATAATCCCCCTAATCTTTTAGGTACTTTTTTTTGTTCTCTGACATAGAAAAGTTGTTCCACACTTATGATTTCCTTGCCTTAGTACTAAAACCAACCTCTTATTGAAGGGACTCTGATTCCTTTTAATGAGAACTGTGTTTAGAAATACCAGCATCTTGATCTACTTGTGGTGGGTTTAGTTGTGCACTGGCAGTATTGCTGAATATATTCATACCTCATGAGAGAGAAATGAGAAAACCACTGTGATAAAATTGTGTGTTTCATCGTATGGTCTGGGGAATTGAACCCCAGGCTATTAGGCTTTGCAGGCAAACATTTTTAACTGCTAAGCCATCTCCCCAGCCCAAGAATATTTATCTTTAAAAGAAGATCCAAACTTTAAATATTCATTAAATTTAAATCTACAATAAGGATTTTTAAAATTTATTTATTTATTATTTATTTACTTGAGAGAGTCAGAGAGAGAGAAAGAGAAAGAATGGCTATGCCAGGGCATTTAGCCAACTGCAAGTGAACTCCAGATGTATGTGCCACCTTGTGCATCTGGCTGTGGGTCCTGGGGAATTGAACCTGGGTCCTCTGGCTTTACAGGCGCCTTAACTGCTAAGTCATCCCTCCAGCCCTAAAACAGTTTTTAATAAATAATTAATATAAATTTAAATCTAAAACAGTATTAATAAGACTGAGGAGACTGCACAGTTAGTAAAGTACTTGTCTTGTCTTACACCTGAGGACCCTTTCAATCCCCAGAACCCATGTAAATAAAACAGCCAGACATGGTGGAGCACACTTGTAATCCCCAGCAGTAGGGAGGCCGAGTCAGGTAGATCCCTTGGGCTCACTGGCCAGCCAGTGTAGCCTAAGTAGGTAAGTTTTTGGCCTCCATCTACACACACACACAGAGACAGACATTGATAAGTTACTGAACATAAATGAACCCTTTAGTTTAAATATTTTTTCTCTTTTTCTTTTTATGTTTTTGTTAGGGCAGGGTCTCACTCTAGTCTAGGCTGACATAGAATTCACTATGTAGTCTTAGGCTGGCCTTGAATTCAGTGATCTGCCTACCTCTGCCTCCTAAGTACTGGGATTAAAGGCATGCACCACCACATCTGGCTGTACTTTTCAATTTTCTTTATCATATATATATATATATATATATATATATATATGGAGAGAGAGAGAGAGAACTTCCATAATTGTAAGCAATATCCCATGGTAATTCCCTCCCCCACTTTCCCCTTTGAAACTCCACTCTCTGTCATATACCCTCCCCCTCTCAGTCTCTGTCTTATTTTGATGTCATGATCTTTTCCTATTATGATAGTCTTGTATAGGTAGTGTCAGGCACTGTGAGGTCATGGATATCCAGGCCATTTTGTGTCTGGAGGAGCATGTCATAAGGAGTCCTAGCCTTCCTTTGGCTCTTATATTCTTTCTGCCACCTCTTCCACAATGGACCCTGAGCCATGGAAGGTGTGATTGAGATATTTCAGTGCTGAGCACTCCTCGGTCACTTCTTCTCAGCACCATGGTGCCTCCTGAGTCATCCCAAGGTCACTGCCGTCTGAAAAGAGAAGGTTCTCTACCAAAAGTGAGAGTAGCATTAATAAATAGGTATGAATATTAAGAGAAGTGCTTACTGGGCAGTTTGGTAAGCACAGTCTGTTCTTCTAGGCAGACAGCTACACTCCTAGGACTCATGACTACTTCTGTTGCAGGTTTTCAGTATCAGGGTTGTATTCCCTCCCGTGGAGCGGGCCTCCAGTCCAATTAGAGGGCGGTTGGTTTCCCCCATAACAGATGTGCCACTATTGCACCCATTGGCTCATTTGGCCTCACTGGCCAAAATAAAAGGCTTGCAGGGCTAGAGAGATGGCTTAGCAGTTAAGCGCTTGCCTGTGAAACCTAAGGACCCCAGTTCAAGGCTCGACTCCCCAGGACCCATGTTAGCCAGATGCACAAGGGGGCGCATGCGTCTGGAGTTCGTTTGCAGTGGCTGGAGGCCCTGGCGCGCCCATTCTCTCTCTCTCTCTATCTGCCTCTTTCTCTCTCTGTCACTCTCAAATAAATAAATAAAAATAACAAAAAAATCACTCTTGTTTAAAAAAACTAAATAAAAAAATAAAAGGCTTGCAGTGTCCACTATTGGGTATCGTCACTGGTGATTTCTCTCTCACTCATTGAACTGCATGCAGTGCGGCTTTTTCCAGCTTTCTGTCAGCTGGTCTACATGGAGGAGGTTTTCCTTTATTTTATTTTATTTGGATTTTCAAGGTAGGGTCTTGCTGTAGCACAGGCTGACCTGGAATTCACTATGTAGGCTCAGGCTGTCCTCATACTCACAGCAGTCCCCCTATCTCAGTCTTCGAAGTGCTGGGATTAAAGGTTATGTCACCAGTGCCTGGCTTTCATAATCCTTTTTTACAGCTTTACAAAAATAAACACTGCCTTATGGTTATCTGTAGTCTCCCTACTGTACAGTAGCATGCCATAACATTTAACTCCTATCTAACTGTAAACCCATTTATCAATTTCTCCTGTCCTTCCCTCTTCACAGTTCTCTTGGGCCCCTTGGTAGCATCATGCTACCCTCAAAATCATGAAACAATCTTTTTGTTTTGTTTTGTTTTGTTTTGTTTTGTTTTTCAAGGTAGGGTCTCACTATAGCCCAGGCTGACTCATGGTGGTCCTCCTATCTCTGCCTCCCGAGTGCTGGGATTAAAGGCATTCACTACCACACCCAGTGAAACAAGCTCTTTAGATTGAGCATTTAAGTGATCAGTGCCTATCTTTCTGTGCTTAGTTTATTTCATTAAACAGGGATCTTCAGTTCTAGATTTTTGCAAATGGCAAGATTGCATACTATTTTTAAAATATTTTATATTTATTTATTTATGAGAGAGGGAGAGAGAGAATGGGCTTGCCAGGGCCTCCAGCCATTGCAAATGAACTCCAGATGTATGCACCACCTTGTGCATCTGGTTTATGTGGGTCCTGGGGAATTGAACCTTGGTCCTTCAGCTTTGCAGGCAAGCGCCTTAACTGTTAAGCCAATTCTCCAGCCCCTAGATTGCATACTATTTTTGGTTAGTAGTAGTACGTGATGTGTACCAGTTTGTATATCTCACCATCAGTAAATGGGTGGTTTCTTGGCATGTGTGGATATTGCCACTGTAACACATGGGAGTTGAGTGCACATGGGTCTTGGACACATTTGATTTCATTTGAATATACACCCAGTAGTGGGACCTTGCTATCATATAGGAGTTCTATCTTTTAATCTTTTAGGAACCTCCATTCTGTATTCCATAATGGCTCTACTAATTTACATTTCTACTAACAATATAAAAATTTCTTTTGCTCAACATCCTCACCAAAACATGCTATTTTTTAAAAATCTTTCAAGCACCCTTGTCGGCCTTATAATATTGATGATATATTTGCTGTATATAGGTTTTATTATGTTGAGGTATATTCCTTCTACTCCTAGTATCTTCAAGGTTTTTAACCTAAAAGGATACAGAGTTCTTTTGTGCATCAATTGAGATGATCATGAGATTTCTACCCTTAAGTCTGTGTATGTTCTCTATTACACTTAGTCATTTCCATCCTGGAAATCCTGAAATGAAAGGAGTTTGGTCATGATATATAATCTCAATATGTTTTGAATTCAGTTTGCAAGTGTGTGTGTGTGTGTGTGTGTGTGTTTCAAAGTAGGGTCTCACTCTACCCCAGACTGACCTGATATTCACTGTATAGTCCCAGAGTAGCCTCAAATTCACAGTGGTCCTTCTACCTGTGCCTCCTGAGTGCTGGGATTAAAGGCCTGTGCCACCACTTCTGGCTTCAGTTTGTAAGAATTTTATTGAGAATATTTGTAAATCTATATCATCAGGGAAATCAGTCTACAGTTTGTTGTTGCTAATGGTTGGTCTGTGTCTTCCATCAGTTGACTCTCTGTCTGGAAGTAAGGTCTATTTCTTGGAGATAACAGTTTGATCTAGTTTTGTTTTTGTTAAATCCAGACGGCCAGTGCATCTCTATTGCTGATGTGACCCCATTTACATTTAAGTTTTTTATTGAGAGAGATTTTCCAGTTCTTGTCATTTTGTTGGTTTTTCTAGTTGGTTGGATTATTTGTGTGTTTATTTTTAACCTCTGTTAGGATTGGGGATTGTTGGATACCTAAGTTGTTTCCATAGTTTAGCTATTGTGAATGGTGCTGCAGTAAACACTGATGTGCCATTATCTCCATGGTAAGTTGTCTTGGAGTCCTTTGAGTGTGTACTCAGCAGTGATATTACTGGGTGATGTGGATTTTTTTTATGTTTTATTTTAGAGACAGAGTAAGAGAGAGGGAGAGAGAATTGGTGCACCAGGGCCTCAGCTACTGTAATTGAACTCCAGGCGCTTGCTTCACCTTTGTGTGTCTGGCAAAGGTGAAATCTGGAGAGTAGAACATGGGTCTTTATGCTTCGTAGGCAGGCGCCTTAACTGCTAAGCCATCTCTCCAACCCTGCTTTTAATTTTTTGAGGGAAACCTCCGTGCTTTATTCTATAGTGGCAGTGCTGCTTCACAGTCCTACCAGCAGGATATAAGAGTTCCCCTTTGTTCACATTTGCACCAGCATTTGTTGTTACTCCTTTTCTTGACCACTTCCATTCTGACTGTGGTAAAAAGAGAATCTTGGTGTTATTTTATTTTATTTTATTTATTTATTTATTTTGTGTTTTTTGAGGTAGGGTCTCACTCTAGCCCAGGCTGACCTGGAATTCACCATGTAGTCTCAGGGTGGCCTTGAACTCATGGTAATCCTTCTATCTCTGCCTCTCGAGTGCTGGAATTAAGGTGTGCGCCACCACGCCTGGCTTATTTTATTTTATTTTAAGGTAGAGTTTCACTCTATCTCAGGCTGACCTGGAATTCACCATGTAGTCTCAGGGTGGCCTTGAACTCATGGCGATCCTCCTACCTCTGCCTCCCGAGTGCTGGGATAAAAGGTGTGCACCACCACACCCGGCTCTAGTTTATTTATTTATTTGAGAGAGAAGAGCTCTGGAGAGAGAGAATGGGCACACCAGGGCCTGCAGCCACTACAAACGAACTCCAGATGCATACACCCCCTTGTGCATCTGGCTTATGTGGATCTTGGGGAATTGAACTGGGGGTCCTTTGGCTTTGCAGGCAAATGTCTTTACTGCTAAGCCATCTCTCCAACCTGGTGGTGTTTTTATTTACATTTATCTTGTTATGGAATTTTGGGGTACTTGTGAACACCAACTTTGATTCTTGTCCATTCCAACAATGAATTGCTGATTTGAGAAAAATTGGTATGCAGAGGAAAGGCTGGGCTGGGGAGACACATACACAGAAAGTGGGGCATGAGAAGTTTGGTATTTGCACACATGGAGCAGGACCCGAGAGCCCTTGCAGGAAGTAGAGCATGGGAGATGTGAAGGGGAGACTTCCAGGGCAATTGAAAAAAAGGGTCAGAAATTAGAGAATGAGGTAAGAGAAAAGAAATTCTTCCATGTCTTAAAGAAACACATGCACATCCTTTACATCAGGAGAAAAACACGAGAGATGTTAGTAAAGTTAGAGTAACAAAATGAGAAAGAAGAAATTTTCTTCCCCTCCTATCTCAGCTTGGCTAGGATTGGGGAAAGGTTTACCAGAACAGGCGTGTGCCATCACGCCTTTAATCCCAGCACTGATGGCTAATAAATCAAGAGCTTTTCACTTGTTTTTTGTCCTTTTGGGTTTAATCTTTTGAGAAATATTCATTTCATGGGTCCATTATTTTATTTTAGAGAGAGGAGGAGAGGGAGAATTTGAGTATGAGTGCACAGCAAACAAACTCCAGACACATGTGCCACCTAGACCATTGGGCTTTACATGGATACTGGGGAGTTGAACCCTGGCCCTCACACTTGCAAGTAAGAGCTTTTACCATGGATCCATCCCTCCACCGTCATGTATCCATTTATTGATTGCAGTTGTTTGATTTCTTGTTAGTTTTTTGAGTCCATTGTACATTAATCATCTCAGATATATAGTTAAAAAAATTTTTTTTCAACATCCTGCGGGCTGTCTCTTTACTTGGTATTTCCTTTGCTTTACAGACGTTGTTTAACTCAAGGAGCTCCCATTTATCAATTTGCCCTTTTTGTCTTTGTGTTTTCCCTAAATTTTGGTTCAGTCTTATAAGGTATACGCATGTAGGAATTTGTTTATTCTATATTACTAAATGAGTTAGAAAGTTCATAATAATCTAGTGAGCCTTTGTATTTCTGTGATGTATGTTATATCTCTTTTTACCTCTGATTATGACTCTCAGTCTTTTGTCTATTTTGTTTATCTTTTTCAAGAGTTAATTCTTTGTTATATTGCTCTTTCATAATAATTTTCAGAGTGCATTTTGCTTATTTTGCTCTTTATTTGTAGTTCGGTTAATTTGGGCTTCATTGCTCCTTTTTTCTCTTTTTTTTTATCCCTGTTTCCTTGAAATTGAGATCACTCTGCTTTTTTGATGTTGGGGTTGTTTGCTATAAAATTTCTTCTTGGTACTACTTTTGCTGTAGCCCACACATTTTGATATGTTGTATCTTCATTTTCATTTAGTTCAGGCTTGAATTTTCTTTTATTTTTTTCCTTGATCCATTGATTATGTATTTGTATATCTTTCAAAGATGGTCATTTTGCTCCTTCTAGTTCTGAGTAATGAACTCCTCACCTGTGCTGGTAGGAAGCTGTTGTCCCACTTTCCTACACTTCAGAGATTTTAGTTTTTCCAGGTAGGGTTTCACTCTGGTCCAGGGTGACCTAAAATTCACTATGTAGTCTCAGTGTGGCCTCGAACTCAGGGTGATCCTCCTACCTCTGCCTCCCAAGTGCTGGGATTAAAGGCGTGTGCTACCATACCCAGCCACTTCACAGTTTTTTGTTATTGCTTATCTCCAGTTTTTGTGCATTGTGGTCAGAAAGGCACTTGACACTTATTATTTTTTAAGTTTGAGGATTGTTTTGTGTTATGATACAAATTAGATAGAGAATGTTCCATGTGCTGCTGAAAAAAATGTGTATCAGGCAGCTGTTGAATATTCTGTAGTATTGTCTATTACATCTTTTGTTGTTGTTATTGTTGTTGTTAATTTTGTTTGGATGTTGTGTCTATTGCTGAAGGTAGGGTGTGAAAGTCCAACAAGTATTTTATTGGAATCTCTTCCTTTAGCTCTGTTAATATATATTTTTTTATATTTGAGTGCTTTTTTGATATTTTTCTGTGATGTATTTAGAAAAGTTATTTCTTCTGCAGAATTAACTTCTTTATCATTATATAATGACCTTGTCTCTCTTTACTAATTTAGGTTTAATGTCTGTTTTCTCTGATCTATGAATATTCATATCTTTGTGTACCATTGACATGAAACATCTTATTTCGTCCCTTTACTTTGTCTACATTTGTCTTCTAAAGATTAGAGAATCTTTAGAAATGAAGTGAGTTTATGGTTACTTTTCTTTTTCTTTATCCATTCAGTCACTTTATGTGGTTCAAGAGTAATGCATATTTACAGTGCTGAGCACTGAACCCAGAGCTAACTCTACCATTGGGCTGCATGTCTGGACACCCTGTCTTTCAATTAGAGAATTTAATTTACTACATTGAAAGTGCTTACAAGAAGGTAAGGCCATACTGTAGCTATTTTGTAAGTTGTTTTCTAGTTTTGTTGTACTTCCTTTTTTCTTTCTCTCATAGTCTTTCTTGGTGGGTAAGTAGTTTACTCTCAGTGTGTTTTGATTCTTGCCTTATTTTGGCTTTTTGTGTTACAGAATTTGCTTTGTGGTTACCATGAAGCACGTAACAACTATTTTGAAATGATAGCAGCTGAACATCATCATCAAGCTGAGAACAGAAACAAAAAGGAACAAGAAAACAATTGTTTTTAGTCCACACTAGAGTTGGACTATCATAATAAGTTTATATACCATGCTCTCCCATGTTTTCTGTTTTTCTTTTTTTAGAGGTAGGGTCTCATTCTAGCCCAGGCCAATCTGGAACTCACTCTGTAGTCCCAGGCTGCCCTTGAACTCCCAGCAACCCTACTACCTCTGCCTCCCAAGTACTGGGATTAAAGGCATGTACCACCATTCTCAGCTTGTGTTATCTCCATTTTTAAAAGATAGTTTGGGGGCTGGAGAGGTGGCTTAGCGGTTAAGCGCTTGCCTGTGAAGCCTAAGGACCCCGGTTCAAGGCTCGACTCCCCAGGACCCACGTTAGCCAGATGCACAAGGGGGCGCACGCGTCTGGAGTTCGTTTTCAGTGGCTGGAGTCCCTGGCGTGCCCATTCTCTCTCCCTCTCTCTATCTGCCTCTTTCTCTGTCACTCTCAAATAAATAAATAAAAATTAAAAAAAAAACATAGTTTGGCTGAGTACAATATTCTTGATTTTCCTTGGGTGCTGTGAAAATTTCATTACACTCTTTCTTAGCCTGTGAGGTTTCTGTTAAGAAGTCTGCTGTCACACAGGATAGGATACCTGTGTGTGTTAGCTCTTTTTCTTGTGTAGCCTCTAGAATCATCTCTGGATCTTTCACCTTTGAGAGCTTGACTGACAAGAAAATACCTTAGGGTAGCCTTCTTTTAGTTAACTCTGACCAAGATACCTTTGACCTTCCTTTGTGTATTTGTGTCCTTTTATAGATTTGGGAGAGTTTTCTATTATTGTGTCTTTGAATAAGCTTTCTACTCCTTTGGCATTTTCAAGTACTCCTTAAGACCCAATAATCTGAATGTTTGCTATTTTAATACTGTCCTGAAATTTCCATAACTTTTCCTTATTCCTCATTATTCTTTTTTTCTCAAATAGCTTGTCAACAAACTCACTGTTTTTTCTCCTTCTATTTGATCCGTCATATCTTCTGTCATGCCTGCCTGCCTGCCTTCCTTCCTTCTCTCTCTAAGCTCTCTCTCTCTCTTCTTTCTTTCTTTCTCTCTCTCTCTCTTTCTTTCTTTCTTCCTTTCTTTCTTTCTTTCTTCCTTCCTTTCTTCTTGAGGTAGAGTCTTGCTCTAGCCCAGGCTGACCTGGAATTCACCATGTAGTCTCAGGCCGGCCTCAAACTCACAGCAATTCTCCTACCTCTTCTTCCTGAGTGCTGGGATTAAAGGCTTGTACCACCAAGCCCACCTATGTTTTGTTTTGTTGTTGTTATTTTTGTGAGAGGAAAGGGTTTATTTTGGCTTATAGACACAAGGGGGATGCTCCACGATGGCAGGGGAAATGATGGCATGAGCAGAGGTTGGACATCACCTTCTGGCCATATGTTTTTCTTTCTTTCTTTCTTTTTTTTGTATATTAATGTGCTCAATCTATTTTTTTCTTTTTATTTATTTGACAGAGAAAAAGGGGGAGAGAGAGAATGGGCATGCCAGGGCCTCCAGCCACTGCAAACGAACCCCAGACGTGTGTGCCCCCTAGTAGGTCCTGGGGAATTGAACCTGGGTCCTTTGGCTTTGCAGGCAAGCACCTTAACTGCTAACCATCTCTCCAGCCCTGTTTTTCATTTTTAAACATTTATTTATTTTAATTTTATGAGAGAGGTTGAGAATTGGCATGCTAGGGCCTCTAGCCACTGCAGTTGAACTCCAGACGTGTGCACCACCTTGTGCGCATGTGGGACCAGCACGCTTGTGTCACTTTGTGCATCTGGCTTATGTGGGACCTGTAGAGTCGAACATGAGTCCTTAGACTTCTGAGGCAAGTGCCTTAACCACTAAGCCATCTCTCTAGCTTCATTTTTAAAGTATGTTTTTTATTTGAAGAATTTCTAATTTTTCTTTTGAATTGTTTTTCTAAGTTTCTCTGTTAGAGTATTGAAATGTTTATCAGTGTTTTCTTGAAGCCTGTTGAGTTTCTTTAAAACAGGTATTTCAAATTCTCTGAGAGATCTGGCACCTTACTTTGATTAAGTGAAATCCTGGTTTCCTGAAAGCTCTTGTTTTGTGACATGTGACATCTGAATGGGCATTCAAGTAGTAGGTATTTATACAAGTCATCCTATTGTTGCTTATGTTGAGCCTAACTTTCCAGACATTGTAGGCTGGTTGCTTATTTTCTCTGAGCCTGTAGTCACTTCCATTGCAGCACAGGATGGAGCCCATTTGCTAGAAGTCTGCTATTGGTATGTCGTCATCATTTAAGTACTAGGGAACAATCCAAGCCTAGGTTTGTTCCAAATACACTGTCAATATGTTTGTCAGAAAGAGCCAAGAGAACATTTAGAAAGATGAGTTTGTCCCTGTAAGCCCTACTTGAGGCTGGCGTAGTCCTTGTTGCCTCATACATAGCTACCTTCTGGGGTCTGTGCTCTGATGGTTTAGAGTTTAATCTGTTGCCACCCATGCTGCCAAGCTGTGTAATACTGTGAGCCTACAACAGACTACCATGACCAGCACACCACGCTGGGGTAGAACCATAATGTTGGCTATTACTCAGGTAGAGTCCTGGCCCAAGACTGATGCACCCAGCCATGGGTATGTTACCAGGAATGGAAGTCTCATAAACTGCCACCTTGTGTCTTCCTCTGTGCTGAAATTGCTCGAGGCTTCATCCACAGGCAGTTCTAGGGATGGAGGCCACTAGGATCTGCTAGTGTTTGGTTTTACCGGCCCAACACTAAATTTCAGGACAAAGTCTCATGCTTACTGCCCTGTCCTACACTTCAGTGACTAGAGTCTTAACACTATGCTGCCTGGGGTAGTGCTGGTGAAGACAAGACTGTTGACCACCTTGCTGACCCTAAGCTGGGTTGTGCCTAAGTCTTACAGCTGCAGAGGCCTGCATAATCTTGGGGTACACTAAGGTCCCACACCATAACTGGTGGTGGTGATGTCTAAAACACTTGTTTGCTACTATGACACAGGCTTCTGGCTGGCGCCATTATAGATCTAGAGCCCTGTCTGTGAGCACTGACTTGACAGTGCGGGTGTGGCCTGACATTGGGGAATGGGTGCTAGGGACTATTTGTCGGCCACCAAAGCTGTTGCTACATTGGTGCACATCTGAGTCACATAGCTGTGCGGACCTGTACTGTTTTAGAAGAAGGTCAGCTATGCCCTGAATCCAGTCCAAGGCTGGAAGTGATGCTGGCTGAAACTCAAGTCTGTTCCACCCTTGAACGAACATCTACCTTTCGGTTGTGCCAGTTCACAGGTTCCTTTTGTGAGGTCTGATCTGCATACAGGGCCTCATTTCTGTAGGTGCTGGGTCTCACCTTTGTGGGTCACTGAACTGCAGGGTAGAGCCTTTTGCCAGCTTCGTGCCCTGCTCCTCAGCAGGGGTCTTGTTCACACTGCACTGCCCAAGGCTGAAAGAGGAGGAAGGAAGTGGCTGGGTGCTGACCTGCTGACTGAGGCGTGGGACTTTGCTCAGCACTAGGTTTTGCTGTGGCAGGCCTGACACTAGATATCAAGTCTAAGGCCTCCCTCCATGCTGGTGGGCTGCTTGGAAGGGGAAATATAGACATCTCTTTCCTTCCTGCCTTCTTCGACTCTGTACACCTTCTTGTTTTGTTAAACTGGAAGACACTAGCTCTGGGTACAGTGGTATGTGCCCATTATTTCAGTACTCTGAGGCTGGGAAGATTTTGAGTTGTAGGGCAGTTTGTGCTACATAGCAAGAAACTGTCTCAAAACAGAACAAAACAAAATAAAGATTCTATAGTCTCTAACCTGAGTTTCTTATCTCTTGAAAATGGGTGCATGAGTCAGTCACCTTGATGTGCCTGTGGGAAGATGATTACAGGAGGTTCTTAGTCACAATCTTGCTCTGCCTCTTAATGTGCTGGATTTTTTGTTTTTCCTTTTTTGTGTACACATAGAGTATGTCTGTGGTATGGTGTGTGCAGATGTATGCACCCCATGAGAAGCATGCAGGCTTTGGCCAGTGGAGAATGTCAGGTCCTTTTGTTTGTTGATCATTTGCATACTTTGCTTGAGATGAGACTCCCCCTCAACCCAGAGCTGCTGTCAGCCAGCCCAGTGGTCCTGTGGTCTCTACACCACCCCACAGATGGGGCAACAGGGGTGTGTGGCGATACCCAGCTTTTTACATGGGTTCTAGGAAGTTGAACTTGGAGGTCTCCAGACTGAGAGGCCCTCATGCTTAAGTGGCAAGTGCCCAGAACTGCTGAGCCACTTCCCCAGCCCACATGCTGTTTTAATTTTACCTTGTAGTATAGTTTGAAGTCTAGTAATGCTTCCAGCTTTGTTCTTTTTTGTTTAAGATTTCTTTGGCTATTTGGGTTTTTCTTATAATTCTATATGAATTTTAGGATTGTTCTTTTTAAATGCTATGCAAAATATTTTGGTACAGATGACATAGAATCTGTAAATTGCCTTGGCTGGTATGGACATTTTAACAATATTGATTTTCCCAACCTTGTAAACATAGAATATCTATTTCCTTGCATTGTCTTCAATTTTTGTGGTTATTTAAAAAATTTTTTGTTATTTATTTATTCATTTATTTGAGAGCGACAGACAGAGAGAGAAAGAGGCAGATAGATAGAGAATGGGCATGCCAGGGCCTCTAGCCACTGCAAAGGACCTCCAGATGCATGCGCCCCTTGTGCATCTGGCTAACATGGGTCCTGGGGAATCGAGCCTCGAACCGGGGTTCTTAGGCTTGAATCTCTCCAGCCCAATTTTTATGGTTTTTAATGTAGAAATCTTTCATTTTTTTCATTAAGTTTGTGGCTAGGTATTTTCTAATTATAGAGCCACAGCTGTAGAATGTATATATGGTGGAAATGAATCTGATTCACTTCATCCTGAGAGATTCCTGTTAAAGTTCCTGGGATGCCCTTGTTTACTAGGTGACAAGAGACTAATGAAGGTTTCTAATAGCTGATTTATTGAATGTTACATGTGATACAATAAACATATCATCAGTCCACTAGTTTTAGTGCCTTGTGGCAAAAATGCAAAATTTTTCTAAGCGTCCCATTTTGAGTTTTTCAGGTATTTGGTTTTCTAAGCACCTGTTGAAGTATAAGTAGGACTAGAGATAGGTACTTGGAAAGCAGCAGATTACTTATATTCTTTCTGGGTTTTTGAGATAGGGTCTCAGTTTAGCCCAGGCTGACCTGAAATTCACCATGTAGTCTCAGGGTGGCCTCGAACTCACAGTGGTCCTCCTACCTCTGCCTCCCGAGTACTGGGATTAAAGGCATGCACCACCACACCTGGCTTAGTATTCTTTTTTAAAAATATTATTTATTTATGTATTTATTTAAGAGAGAAAGAGAGAGGGAGATGGAGGGAAGGAAAATAGGTGCTCCAGGGTCTCCAGACACAGAAAATGAACTGCAGACACATGCGCCATCTTGTGCGTCTCTCTGGTCATATCTTGGTCTTTTGGCTTTGCAGGCAAGCGCCTTAACCACTAAGCCATCTCTCCAACCCATTACTTGGTATTCTAAGGCAGGGATAAAGCTCTAACTTTCTCAGAAATGTATGTTCAAAATAATCATTAATTAGGTCTGGGGATATAGCTCTGTGGTAGAATACTTGCCTAGCATGTGTAAGTCCCTCTCTGAGTAACATTATCAAAACAAACAAACAAAAAAACCCAAAAGAATCATTAACACCTCACATGTATAGCACTTCAAGTATGAATTGAATAGTTCATTTAATAGTATAAAATTCAAAGCCCATAGATTATGTCTACAATGGATTCTGTAGTTTGGGATTTTTAAAGGGTATAGAACGATAGTTGTTTTGTTTTACAATGATAGTGGTCCCACTATTTCAGTGGACCCACTTTCACTCACAAATGTGTGAGGGGAAGTGGCCTATCAACACTAGGAAAGAGTAATGGCTTCAGTTAACAATAGGTGTATGTTCTGAGAACAGCATAGTTAGGCAATTTGTGGTTGTGTGAACATCAGAGGGGATGCTTACACAAACCTGCATGGTACGGCTCAATCACTGGGTTGGCATCTTGCTGCACTCAAGAGAAGTGGTAAACATATACCTGGTGTTTCTTTCCATGTCTTCTCCACTCCTTTGTAAATCTAGATTTCTACCTGGTGTTTCTTTCCATGTCCTCCCCACTCCTTTGTATAGATCTAGATTTCTACCTGGTGTTTCTTTCCATGTCTTCTCCACTCCTTTGTATAGATCTAGATTTCTACCTGGTGTTTCTTTCCATGTCCTCCCACTCCTTTGTGTAGATCTAGATTTCTACCTGGTATTTCTTTCCATGTCCTCCCCACTCCTTTGTGTAGATCTAGATTTCTACCTGGTGTTTCTTTCCATGTCCTCCCCATTTCTTTGTGTAGATCTAGATTTCTACCTGGTGTTTCTTTCTTCATGAAGGAGTAGAGCAGATCTTCTTGTTTAGCTTTCACTTAACTGAAAAAGGTTTTACCTTCATTTTTTTAAAGTTTGTTTTAATTTGTGGCAACTGTATGTATGGCATGTGAACATGTGTATATGCCTGTATGTGTGTGACGGCATTGTGAGGGGTGTTCATGCACATGTGGTCATGTGTATGTAGAAGCCAGAGGTTAACATGGTTATATTCTTCTTTTTTAAAAATATTTTTGTTTATTTTTAGTTATTTATTTGAGAGTGACAGGAAGAGAAAGAGAGAGAGAAAGAATGGGCACGCCAGGGCCTCCAGCCACTGCCAAACGAACTCCAGACGCGTGCGCCCCCTTATGCATCTGGCTAACGTGGGTCCTGGGGAATCGAGCCTTGAACCGGGGTCCTTAGCCTTCACAGGCAAGCGCTTAACCGCTAAGCCATCTCTCCAGCCCCATGGTTATATTCTTAAGTCACTTTTCACCTAATTATATTATTTATTTATTTATTTAAGAGAGAGGGTCACAGATAGGGAGAATGGGCACACCAGGGCCTCCACCTACTGAAGATGAACTCCAGATATATGAATCACCTTGTGCATGTGGCTTACATGGGTCCTGGGGAATTAAATCTGGATTCTTAGGCTTCGCAGGCAAACACCTTAACCACTAAGCCATGTCTACAGCCCTCACGTAATTTTTTGAGACAGGCTGTCCACTGAACCTGGTAGTTCACAACCTATTCAGCTAGACTAGCTAGCCAGCAGGCCCCTGGGATCCTCCTGTGTCTGCCTCTTGAGCATGCTGAGATTACAGTCACAGGCCACTGTATCTTGCTTTTTTTTTTTTTTTTTTTTTTTTAATTTGGTTTTTCAAGGTAGGGTCTCCCTCTAGAACAGGCTGACTTGGAATTCACTATGTAGCCTCAGGGTGGCCTCAGACTCACTGTGATCCTCCTACCTCTGCCTCCCAGCCTCCCAAGTGCTGGGATTAAAGGTGTGTGCCACCACATACAGCTTTTTTTTTTTTAATAGAATTTATTTATTTTAGAGAGAGAGGGAGAGAACGGGTGTGCCAGGGCATCCAGCCACTGCAAACGAACTCCAGATGCATGTGCCCCCTTGTGCATCTGCCTTACGTGGGTCCTAGAGAATCAAACCAGGATCCTTTGGCTTTGCAGGCAGACACCTTAACTGCTAAGCCATCTCTCCTGCCCATATCTTGCTTTTTACTTGGGTATTGAGTATCCAAACTCAGGTCCTCATGCTGGCGCTGCAAGCACTTCAGCAACTGAGCGATCTCTATAACCCCTGAACACGTCTGTGACTGGGAAAAGAAATTGAGAGCTACGGTCCCAGTTGCCTCCTTCCCCCAGGTGTTAAAGATGAAAGATGTGATTTTCAGTGTCTTCTAGGCTGTTTCTGACAAGTTTGCTGTGATTTTAACTCCAGTTTCTCATTAGTGATTTATTTATTTATTTTTTCCCTTTGAGAGCTTTTTATGTTTTTTCTACTGCTTTTTTTTTTTTTTTTTAGGTAGGGTCTCACTGTGGCCCAGGCTGACCTGGAATTCACTATATAGTGTCAGGGTGGCCTCAAACTCACGGTGATCCACCTACCTCTGCCTCCCAAGTGTGGGGATTAAAGGCATGTGCCATCATGCCTGGCTATTTCTACCACTTTTTTATGGTGTGCTTTGGGATTTTTTCTCTTTCTCCTTTCTTCTTAGAACTAGGGATTGAACCCAGGGCTTCATGCATGGTAGTCTAGTGCCCTCCCAGTGACCTACATCACCAGCTTCTTTTTAATTTCATCTGCCTGATGCTTATGGAGATTCAAGAGTAAGCGAGTTTATAGATTTTATCAAATATGAAAGATTTTCCACTACAAATTGTTTTTCTGTCCTCTCACATCAGACACATGCACGCACACTACAGTTGTTATACTTTGACACCCATAGCTCAATGGTGCTGTTTATATTCATATATAGGCTTTGTTCTTTTTTTAGCATATTCTTAAGAAATGTGAACTATCATTAAATACTAATATTTTTATTTGCAATCTAACTCATTTAGGGAGACTAGAACTTATGTTTCAACATGTCCTTTTTGTTTGTTTTTTTGTTTTTTTGAGGTAGGGTCTCACTCTAGCCCAGGCTGACCTGGAATTCACTATGTAGTCTCAGGGTGGCCTTGAACTCATGGTGATCCTCCTACCTCTGCCTCCCAAGTGTTGGGATTAAAGGTGTGCACCATCATGACCGGCTCTTTTTTCTTTTTTTAAATGTGAGAGAGCTAGAGAGAGAATTGGCACACCAGGGCCTCCAGCCACTGTAATCAAACTACAGCTGCATGCACCACCTTGTGCACTTGTGTCACCTTATGCATCTGGCTTATGTGGGATCTGGAGAGAAGACCATAGATCCTTAGGCTTTGCATGCAAGTGCCTTAACCAATAAGCCATCTCTCCAGCCCTCTATGTCTTTTTATTCTAAGTTTGGTCAACAAACTGGCTATAAATTTGAGTTAATTAAAATTTGGGGAATGGAATCTGGGCATGGTGGCACACGCCTTTAATCCCAGCACTTGGGAGGCAGAGGTAGGAGGATCACCATGAGTTTAAGGGTCACCCTGAGTCTACCTAGTGAATTCCAGGTCAGCCTGAACTGCAGTGAAATCCTACCTTAAAAAAGGGGGGGGGGAGATGATGGGCTAGAGAGAGATGGCTTAGCAGCAAGCGCCCTGAGTTCAGTTCCTCACAATCCATATAAAGCTGATGTACAAAGTGACATGTGCATCTGAAGTTCATTTGCAGTGGCTGGAGGCCATGGTTTGCCTATTCTGTCTGTCTCTCTCTGGTTGTAAATAAATAAGTGAAAATATTTTTTTAAATTTTGGAGAATGAATCGCAAACTTAGTTTTACCTACCTTTTTCATTTTTTATTAAAATTAAAGAATTTTATTAAAAATTTACAGAACTCTAACCACCCTCCTTTGTCCCCCCTCCCCTCCACTACCCCCCTCTTTCCTATTATTCCCTCTTCAATGATGTCTATTTTTGGAGTAGTAGCTTCTTCCATCATCCATGACAACATTATACGTGTCTTGTGCAGGTCGTGATAGCCACTGTGAGACCATGATTACAACCACCACATTGTGTCTGGGAAACAGTGTTTCAAAGCAGTCCTCCCCATCCTTTAAGCTCTTGCATTCTTTCCACCACCTCTTTTGCTATGGTCCCTGAGCCTTTAGAGGGTGTGACACTGGAGGGGGAGGGTCCCTCATCAAGTGCTATGTATTCAACTAGAATTTCTAAGCATTTTGAGTCTCCCCAGCCGTCATATTTCAGTCTTCTTTTTCTCCCTAATTTGTGATCCTGTGTCTTAGTCTTTTTTCCCCCACTGTATGCCTGTGTACTGTTAGTTTTTCTTATCTCAAGGGTACTTTCCGAAAGTCTTAATAGTAGATTCTATTCTTGTTCTTCCATGTTTAGTTTTTCTGTATCTTCCTAAATATATGAAATATCTTTAATAAGCTTTGAAATGTTTTGTTCTAATTCTGTCATCTGAGTGATCAGTGAGTCCTTTTTTGTCTTTGTTGCTGATGTGCTTTTTTTTTTTTTTTTTAAAGAACACCAGATGCATATGCCACCTTGTGCATCTGGCTCTACATGGGAACTTGGGAATTGAACCTGGGTCCTTAGGCTTCTCAGGCAAATGCCTTAACTGCTAAGCCATCTCTCCAGCCCTGATGGTCTTTTGAGACAGTGTCTCATGGTATAGGTCAAGCTTGCTGGGCTTGAAATCATCACTATAGATATAAGGCTAGCTTTGAACTCAAAATTCTCCTGTCTCTACCTCTTGAGTGCTGGGCTTGTGGGTGCAGTACCACATCCTGACCTCCCTTGGTTTTTAACCTGACATTAGATATATATGTATGTGATGTTCATTCTATTTTCAAGACATAAGATGGACCTTCCGTTGTTTCTGGACCTGTCTGCTGTGTAGCTTCCTCTCCATCTCCTTCCTGCTTTAGAGATTCTAGCTAATTTCCACACCCTGACTGCCAGCTCTTTATCCTCTACTTAGCATACCACCAGGTAGTAAAGTAGGGTGTTCATATGTGTTACCTAATTTGCTTAGTCCCTTCACAAGTGTCACTGTCCTTTTGTTCGTTATTTTTACTTTTATTGATTGGTGTGTGTGTGTAAAAAAATAGTAGGGTCTCTTGCTGCTGCAAACTAACGCCCATTTGGGTTTACATGAGTAGCTGAAGATTTGAGTCTAGGCTGGCAGGCTTTGAAAGCAAGCACTTTTAACTGCTGAGCCATCTCTTCTCCCCCCCCCCCCCCGATTTTGGTTCCTGATAACCTCCTTTCTATTGAAAAATCTTTCATACGCTTGCATTTTTTTTCTTACTACTGTTAGGAAAGGGTGAGTTGAGTCCCTCTTAGTCCATCTTGGCCTAAACCTAAAATTCCAGTGGTGAATCGTTCGTTTGGAGAGCTTGTCATGATGTGCTTACAGCATCTCTGAAAACTTCGCTGAAATGTCAGTCCTTCAGTCTTCATGGTGTTTATCTCCCACCTGCTGAAGCTTCTGTTACCAGGTGTATCCAGGGTATGAACCACCTCTGGCCCAGTATTTGATTTGTTCTGTCCAGTCAGTATGAGGTCATCTGTGTAATCCAGAGATCTAGATGTGTTCCGACTATGTTATGACAGAATAGGAGAATTAAAATCAGCCCAAGGCAAATCCATAAGTTAATACTGCCCCTCCCTCACAAGAGCAAACTGTTTTTGATCCTATCTTCTAAGTGGAATGAAAAAGAATGCATTAAAGAGATCAGTTCCACTTGAGGCATACTTAGCTTCAGCAACAATATTATGTCTGAGACTGTAGGTCTGATGGGGGCTAGAGTTTGATTAGATCTATTGTAGTCTACATAGTTTGTTTGTTTTTTTTTTTCAGGGTCCAACAGCTCTTGAGGACCCACACAAGTAGAATATGAAAAGATCTGTTACCCTGTGACCATGTGTGTGTTGGTGGCACTAGCCTTTGCTGTTCTTTGCCCTTCTGAAGAAACCTTGGCTTTGCTGCTTTGTTTTGGGGGCTTGGAAAGTTTCAGATGTTTGCTTTTGGCTTGTTCATTGTCACTGCTCTTCCTGAGGAGGTCGTGGTACTATTGTGGAAGTTAATCTTAACTACCAAGTTTATAAATTCTAAACTCAAGGAGTGGAGAATAGGTGGATCTGCAGGTTCTTAGGTGGGTGTGCAGGTTCATTGGGTCCACTACAAGCCAGACTGGTACCAAAACTGTATTTATTACCTCCTTTTAGCAGGTTTTGGCTGAGTAGTTGGTTCTTTTATCCCCTAGTTTTGAAGAGGGTACATTCTCTTAGTTCTGTTCAGTTGGCAAGTAGGCTTATCTAAGAGAATCACATCTCCAGTGTCTTTGTGCTATTCCATGTTACCTTCCTCTCCTTGAGACTAACTCAGGCTTCTTTTACAGCACTGCTCATCACAGTGTACTTGAATCTCAGAAATTACGCAGCCTCACTTCTGCTATATTCTATCGGTCAGAACAAATTACAATACTAATCTAGATTCATGGGATGAACACATAGATTCCAGTTTTTAAATTTTCTTATTTATTTGAGAGAGAGAGAGAGAGAGAAGCATATAAAGACAGACAGAATGGGGGTGCCAAGGCCTCCAGCCACTGCAAATGAACTCCAGATGCATCTTGTGCATCTGGCTTATGTGGGTACTAGGGAATTGAACCTGGGTCCTTACGATTCATAGGTAAGCGCCTTAACTGCTAAGCCATCTCTCCAGTCCTAGATTCCAAGTTTTGACTAAAGAATAGCAAGGTCCTACAGCAGAAGAGTGCATGGGATAAGAAACACCTTTATGGTCACTTTTAGAAATACAGTTTGCTTTATCTGCTGTCTTCTACAATGTTGTAGACCTCTCTTATTTGCTAGTTTCCACTTTTAACCTACTTATCCCTTTTATACACCTAAATATCTTTTTTTTTCTTTCTTTCTTTTTTTTTTTTTTTTTTTTTTTTTTTCGAGGTAGGGTCTCACTCTAGCTCAGGCTGACCTGGAATTCACTATGGAGTCTCAGGGTGGTCTCGAACCCATGGCGATCCTCCTACCTCTGCCTCACGAGTGCTGGGATTAAAGGCATGCGCCAACACGCCCGGCTTACCTAAATATCTTTTCTATGGCATTTTAGTATAGATGTGGGTCAGTGTTTAGGAATGGTCTGCCCTAATACATAGACATCATTTCATATGAGGCAATAAGGAACTGTATCTTGTATAGAGAATTTAAGCTTTGCTTTTTATTATTACTGTGTATCTGATCTTAACATCAGTGGCAAACCAAACCTTTCTGGCAGGATTGTAGTCTCCTCATTCTCATTTTGGCATACAAAGTGTCAGACAGGATGCTTCTTAAAGATCTTGAATCTGCTGTAGTCCGAAGGAAAATTAAAAGCAAAGTTAAAACTAAATGACAAATGGACATGAGGAAGAAAAGGTTGTTTCTTGTAAGAAATGATTAATGCCTCTGCATATTTTCACAAATGATTAATGCATCCATATACTTACATGTGAAATGAGCAATGCTTGGTTTCTGGTATTGTTTAAGTAGATGCCATTACCCATGTGGGAGAGGAGTTCCTGGGTAAGGGGATAGAGGCTTCCTTACCTTTTAAAATCATGAGTAATTCTGAAGTTTCTGTAGCTCAGTCATAGAGGGTATGTTCTTAAAAGTCAGAATGGTGGTGTATAATATTTAAGATATATATTTGAAAAGTCATCTAAAAACTTTTATCTTCCACAGGACTTGAATACTATTTATTCTTATCTTCATGGAATGGAAATACTGTCAAATCTCAGGGAGCATCAGCTTAGGTAAGTGTGGCTCTGCGTTGCTGTGTACTCATTTATTCATACATCCTTGGCCAGCACCTTTGATAGTCCTCATCATATTTAGGAACTAGAAATGAAAGTACAGATAAGATCCCCTGTGTCCTGGAGTTTATATTCTGGTAGGACTTACTTGGGAACTGAGAAAAACACTGACAATAAAAACTGTATGTAGTATGTATAAATAAGTGTTATGAATATAATTAGACATGTGGTGAAGTTAACCAGGTGGTTGCTTGTTGGTCATTGACGACCTCTCATAGGGTTAGTTGTTGAGTCGAGACTCAATGACAGGGAGAAGCCAAACCAAGAAAGGAAACTTTGGCATCTGGAGCGTAGTGAGGAGAGAGAGAGTACAGATAGTCTCAAGGGCCAGGTCACTTAGGGACTTTTTTAAGATAGGCATAGAAATTTGCATTTCTTATTCTAGTTTTTCTTAGCCATGGAATCTTAAGATCTTAAGTTTTCATAATTTAGGCTGCAGCTTTTTTTTTGTTGTTGTTGTTCTGTTTGTTTTTTCGAAATATAGTCTCACTCTAGCCCAGGCTGACCTGGCACTGACTCTGGACTCACAGGCTGGTCTCAAACTCATGGCAATCCTCCTACCTCCCCAATGCTGGTATTAAAGGCATGCACTACTGTGCCCAGCTAGGCTTCAGTTTTATTCTCCATAAAGTAGCAATCTTTGTTACAGTGTATGGGAAGCCAAGGCCAATACTTAGTATGTACAGCATAGTGAAATTAAAACTCTACTGTTTCTAGTTTGTATTTTGTTGCTGTTATTATTTGTTGTGCCAAATGCTTTAGGTGGGCATGGTATGTTGAATTGATATGGAAGGAGCAAGACCTTCCTTTGGCTTCAGTTCTGTGGAAAGACCCATAAATGTTTTGAGTCTCTGTTTCTTCTTTAGAATGGGCAGATTTGCATATCTGAGAACATGATGATTATGTTAGTATAGACACTTGACAGTTCTGTACAGCAGTAATTGTTGTAACTTTATGTTACATTTTAATCCAATATGTTTTCCTTCTATGACTCACTTAACTTTCCTAGATGTTCAAATTTCTCATGAACCATATTACTACAATTAAATGTTTGGAATTTGTTATATTTTGTTTTTTGTATAATGTAATTCAGGTGTTAGTGTATATATTAAGTAAACCAAGAAGAAAGAAAACTGAAAATTAGAGCAGTTAGTAACATTAACATTTTAAAAGATTATTTTCATAAATATATATTTTGGGGCCTAGAGAGGTGGTTTAGCAGTTAAGGCATTTGCCTGCAAAGCCAAAGGACCCAGGTTCAATTCCTCAGGACCCACTTAAGCCAGATGCACATGGTGCATGCGTCTGGAGTTTGTTTGCCTTGGCTGAATGCCCTGGTATGCCCATTCATATTCTCTCTCTCTCTCTCTCTCAAATAAATAAATAAATACAAATTTTCATTTGTACTTATTTATTTGAGAGAGAAGAGGAGAATGGCACGCCAGGGCCCACAGCCACTGCAAATGAACTCCAGCTCATCCTAACTTGTGCATCTGCTTATTGGGTCCTGGAAACCATTCTTATTTGCTTTTCAGGCAAGCGCCATACGCTAAGCTCTCTCTCCAACCTCAGAAATATTTTAATGCAACAAATTTTTTCTATGATTTGTGAAGATGCCTACTATGCCTTTGGAAGTGAAATTCTTCTCCTCCTACTATCCCTGAATTCTTATGTTTGGTCTTTTCATATGTCCCGAATATCTGAAATCCCCACTCATGATCTTTAATAGTTTGTCTTCTTTGTAGTATGTAAAATTTACATTTGTAAAGATCTGTTCTCTGATGGTTCTATTTAGGTTTTCCAGCTTTTTATTGATAATCTTTCCTTGCACATTTTCCTCATGTCTGTTTGCACCCTTACTTACTAATTTCTCTTAGGCATCTTCTTAAGAATAGAATGACTACAATTCTGCATGTTCAATTTTGGGAGATTCTGACAATTTTCTAAAATACATGTAACTACACCAGTAATTATGAGCTGTGTGTAGTAAGTTCACTTGCTCTATATCTTTGATAATGAAATTTATTTGTTTGCTTATTTTAGGTTTTAGCCATTCTGCTGATTATGTCATTATCTCATTGTAGTTTTACTGATCCTCCTGCCTCTGCCTCCCGAATCCTGGGATTAAAGGCGTGTGCCACCATGCCCAGCTTTTTTTTTTTTTTTTTAACTATGCTGACATCTTTTTTGTTTTGTTTTGTTTTGTTTTTTGAAGTAGGGTCTCACTATAGCCCAGGCTGACCTGGAATATACTTTGTAGTCTCAGGGGGCCCTTGAACTCAGTCCTGCCTCTGCCTCCCTAGTGCTGGGATTAAATAAAGGCATGCACCACCACGCCCAGCTTTTCCCTTGTTTTTGTTTTTCGTTCTGACATCTTTTAAAGAATAAATATCTATCTATTTTTCCTCCTGTGATTAGAGCTTTTATGTCCTAAAAACAAAAATCTCCTTCCTTAAGATTGTGAGGTTATTCTTCTGTTTTTTCTTTAAAACTTTGGTTGTTTTGCCTCCCAAAGTTGTTTAATCCACCTTGGAATTGATTTTCGGTGATGTTGCAGTGTATAAACAATAAGTTCATCCTACATTCATACAAATATATACATTATGAGAAACAATTTGTTTTCTCCATTTTTTGAAATATTTTATTTTTATTTATTTATTTATTTGACACACATAGAGAGAGAGAAGAAGAAGAAGAAGGAGAGAGAGAGAGAATGGGCACGCCAGGGCCTCCAGTCACTGCAAACGAACTCCAGACATGTGCGCCCCCTTGTCCATCTGGCTAATGTGGGTCCTGGGGAATCAAACCAGGGTCCTTTGGCTTTGCAGGCAAATGCCTTAACCCCTAAGCCATCCCTCCAGCCCTCCATTTATTTTTTGCTTGTATGTGTTTGTAATGTGTTGTCTGTTGTGTGTTTGTGTGTTATGTGCATGTATTTGTATCCCTGTAGCCCCCAGGTGCTCACTGTGGCAGGTGTACTCCTCTGTGGTGGGTGTACTCCTCTGTGGTGGCCATAGGAAACCATCAAGTGTGTTGTGCCCCCTCCCCCCAATTGCTCTTTAGCCCATTCTTACCTGAGTCAGAATCTCCTACTCATCTCTTGCTTTTTGTTTTTACTTTCTGTTAGCCAGGTGACTCCAGGGTCTGTGCTCTACTGCTGGCCTAGGGTTATAGGTGAGCATGGCCACATTCAGTAAAACAAGTGTTTTCTAAAACAAAAAGTGTTAATTATAGTCTTGCAATTCTGTTATCTGGATAACAGTGGGTAGATTTTAATAAGGTAGGGGTGTGTGTGTGTGTGTGTGTGTAAGTAAAATTTGTCCTCACACAGGGATTGGTAAAAGAGCATTTAGTAGACTTCCTTGGTATCATACCAGAAGTTTCTTAGAGGAGAGATTGGTTATAGTACAGAATCTGATACTTTTTAATCAGTGAATTTTATATAGTTTGTTGGATTGAAAACTATTGATTTGTCTTGCACTTTTTATTGTTGTTGTTGTTTTTAGGTAGGCTCTCACTCTAACTCAGGCTGACCTGGAATTCACTCTGTAGTCTCAGGGTGGCCTTGGGTCTTGAACTCATGGCCTCCTATTGAATTCCTCCTACCTCTGCCACTTGAGTGCTGAGATTAAAGGTGTATGCCACCGTGCCCAGCTGTCTTGCACTTTTAACAAGTCATTTCTTCACATGTAATTTTGTAACATTGTGCATTGGTCATTTGGACAATATTGATGGTACTAGTTTACGTAGTTAAAAGAACTTGACTTGTATAGGAAAATTATAACTTTTTCTTTGAGCCATGCTGACACTCAAACTCAAGGATTTATACTTGCAAGGCAAGCACTCTTATCAATAAGCTATAACAAGTTCCTTAAGTGACTTCATATTAGAATTATTTAAATCAGGCTGTTGACATTAAATGAAATTTTATTTTATGTCCACTGGGTGGTGCTATTTTCCCAACATGAACTGACTGGTCCCTACAGTGGTTACCTATACTCCAAGACCAGCATGGTTCTGATCCCGTTAGCATTTTGACATTGAGGACAAAGACAAAAGAAATAAGACAACTAAACTGGAAGAACTACCTTGAAAGAGGAGGTTCCTCAGTGGTTGGGGAGGGGGAGAGGACAAAATAAGGGGGAGGCTGGAGAGATGGCTTAGAGGTTAAGGCGCTTGCCTGCAAAGCCAAAGGACCCAGGTTTGATCCACATGAGCCAGATGCACAAGGTGGCTCATGCATCTGGAGTTCGTTTGCAGTGGCTGGAGGCCCTGGTGTACCCATTCTCTCTCTGTGTCTGCCTGTCTCTCACTGAAATAAATAAACAAGCAAACTTTTTTTTTTAAAAAAAAAGGACAAAAGGATGGGTACACATGATAAAATTGCTGTTATGTTCATATTCTTAAAGTTCTCAATAAAATCTATAAATTATGTCTAGATGTAAATGTAAATACTTGGGAATAGACTGTGTTTACAAAGGTAATACTCTACTCTCCACAGATAGGCTCTCTGAATATCATAATTTTGGGGCTTCCTTGGTTCTTCTGGGGAAGTCACATTTGTATATGAGAAAATGCTTTCTCGTTTACTTAGTAACTGTTTCCTGGGGGACAGCCTCTTTTCTTTCTGTATACCCGTTAAGAATTACCTGGTTTGGTGCCGGGCATGGTGGTGCACACCTTTAAACCCAGTACTCTGGAGGCAGAGGTAGTTGGATTGCCCTGAGTTTGAGGCCACCCTGAGACTCCATAGTGAATTCCAGGTCAGCCTGGGCTAGAGTGAGACCCTACCTCGAAAAACCAAAAGAAAAAAAAAGAATTACCTGCTTTGGGAGGCTGAGAAGATGGCTCACTGGTTAAGGGTGCTTGCTTGCAAAGCCTGCTGGCCCAGGTACAATCCCCTAGCTACCTAAGTAAAATTGATGCAAAGAGTGGTGGAAGTATTTGGTGTTTATTTACAGCAGCAAGAATGCTGTGGTACATCCATACACACATGCACATACCTACACACACGTGCCCAAGCAAATAAATGAATAAAATTTAATAGAAAAGGTGCTTTTCTGCATGTGAACATGATCTTAAATAGATAAATAAATAATTCTTAAACCTTAGATAGTGTGCAAATTTCCCAATATTGTTGCTTGCTTTTGAATGATTATCAGAATCTATCCATGCTGTGTGTTTCACAGTGAACACAAACACATACAAATGTGTGCTTATTTACTCTCTTACTGTTTACTTAAACAGTTCAGAAACTGTTGCCAGATGCTGGTACATCCTGCTTTCCGGGTCAGTACTTGTGAAGGACTCCATGGTCTTGCCTCCTTGCAGGTAAGTTACACTAAGTTTTTTCCCCTGTGGCTGGGTCTGCTATGTAGTTCAGGCTGGCCTTGAACAACTGTGACATAGCCTAGCCTCCTGAGTGCTGGGATTACATGCATGAGCCACCACTCCTGCCTTCATTATATTCTAGCTCATAAAGCAGGCAAAGTTAACATTCCTGTTGCTTTGTCTCTTCTGTACTTTTTTCTTTTTAAAAAAATTTTATATATTTATTTGCAAGGAGAGAAAATTAGAATGAATGAATATGGGCATGCCAGGGCCTCCAGTTGCTGCAAATGAACTCCAGATGCACGTGCCACTCTGTGCATCTATCTGGCTTTATGTGGGTACTGGGGTACCAAACCTGGGCTTTGCAAGCAAGCACCTTAACTGTTGAGCCATCTTTCTAGCCTCCTGTTTATTATTTTTTGTGTAAGATGTATATTTTTCTCAGAAGGTGTTATATTTTTAAACTTCTTTCACTTAGTACCATCAGAAGTCAACTAATATTTTGTATTTCTGAGGTGCAATTTTATACCACAATATGGTATAAGATTAAGTTTTATTTATCTGGTGGTTTTTGGATTTTGTTGACAAGCAATATGTCATAATAGTTAAGTGACTTGCTTTTGTAGTAGGACACATCAAATTAAAATCTTGATTTCATCATTTTTCAATTATGTGACTTTAGAGGAGTTGTAGTTTTCTTGTCTGTAAAACAAGCATAATAATAATGCCTATATAAATATTATCACGAAGTTTTAGCAAACTTGACTACTCGGCGCTGTCAACAAAGTCTGTATAAGGTTCACACCCTAAAACCAGATGACCTGAGTTCATATTTCTACTCTACAACTTCTTGGGGGGATTGATTTTCTTCTTTGAGCTAAGTTTGCTGATTTGTAAAATGGGTATTATAATAAACCTGTTGCATAGGCTGGTCCTGTGAAATAAATGAGTCTGTCTACTTAAATCTCTTCAACTGTTCTTAGCTATTAAAACAGTTGTTAAATGAAATGGGTGCTTCTTGATTAGGATAAAATGTGATATGTTGATTGTTTCTGCAAATAAAATGTGTTACTACTTTTTTATTTTTTATATTTATTTATTTGAGAGCAACAGACAGAGAGAAGGAGGGAGAGAGAGAGAGAGGGAGGGAGAGAGAATGGGCATGCCAGGGCTTCCAGCCACTGCAAACGAACTCCAGATGCGTGCACCCCCTTGTGCATCTGGCGAACCGGGGTCCTTTGGCTTCACAGGCAAGCAAGCACTTAACCACTAAGCCATCTCTCCAGCCCAAAATGTGTTACTACTTCTTAATTCTTTCCTTTGAAGTGTATTTGTGCAACTCATTAATGAAATTTTATTGAGTTAGTCACTGAGACACAGTAAGCTGGGTTGATATTTCATGTAGCTTTATTTTAGTAATAGTATTTTCTTTTGAATATTTCTTCACTCACCTATGAGGTTAACAATAAATGGTCAAGAATTTGTTGGAAAGTCATTTTGTAGCCATTATTGCCTACAATAATGGCCATTAGTTTATAATCAATATAGTGACACTTTTATTAGGTATCTGATAGGAATGCCTGAGATTTTATAAAGATGAAGTTATGGTATGCATTAATGTAGCCCTCTAAACTTCACAACAACCATGATTGTACAATTTTATTTTTATGTTAATAAGTAGATCCAGGTAAGGTATTTATATTTTTTGCCTAAAAGATTTTTATAACATGTTGTTAGGATTAGGGAGTTAATACAAATAAAGTATTTGGAATAGAGCATGGCATATAGTAACCATCAAATAGTTTTTGACTTCTGTTGAATTTATTGGAATACAGCAGTAGTGAGTTGATTATTTTGTACCTAAGAGAAAAGGAACACAGCCTCCTGTAAGACTAGGAGTAATGTATTTTAATTCATGGAAATAAAGCCGGTTTAGTTGAAAGAATTAGTATTATGAAGGATAAAGGAGAAGACCCCACAATTCAGGGAGCATTCCCAAGGAAGAAACAAACCTGAAAGCAGGGCTCATCCTCACCCTCTAACTACAATTCACAGTACTGGGGAAAGGTGGCCAGAGAGATGGCTCATTCACTAGAGCACTTTCCATATGAGCATGAGCTTAGGTCTACAGCAACCATGTACAAATGCTAGGTATGGCAGCATGCACGTGCATAATTCCTGCCCTGGGAGGCAGAGTCAGGGACGATCCCTGAGCAGCTAGCTTATCTAGCCATAGTGGTGAGCTCTGGGTTCTGGGTTGTTCAGTACTGCCAAGCAGGGGAAGTATTCCAGCCCCGTTTACACATACACACACACAATAATAATGTTAAACAGGAAGAAGAGGGAGGAGGAGAAGAAGCTGGGCAAAGTCACCAGATTTTGCCCTTCCCACTGCAAAGACCTTCCTGCTCAAGTATCCTTCTAATACCCTCTGCTGACAAAGTTAAGTCCTTCTACCTGGGAAAGTAGAATGTATCCACAGCCTTTTTAGAGCAAAGGGTAGGTCTGAGAATCCATTTGGAATTGAGAGGAAATATGTGAGTGACGCAGTTCTCTGGTCTGGTAACTCATCTTCCATATTCCCTGCTCATTGTATGCCACCCTCTCCTCTCTCCTCTCTCCTACCCTTCTATCTGCTCTCTCTCCTATCCCCAGATCCCTCTGCCTTTCCTTCCCCTGTCCTTCCTCTCATTTTCCCTCTCCCCTTCTTTCTACTCTCCTCCTTTTCTCCTCCCCTCCCCCTTCTTGTTTTTTTTTGAGGGGGGGTGGTTTTTTCTCGAGGTAGTGTCTCACAATCCTCCTACCTCTACCTCCCAAGTGCTGGGATTAAAGGCATGTGCCACCACGCTCAGTTCCCTTCTTGGTTTTTTTTGAGACAGGTTCTCATACCTGTCCAGGCTGGACTGGAACTGTACTCTATAGCTAAGGTTGTCCTCTACCTTCTAAATGCTGGCATTGCAGACATGTACCCCCACACAAAGATGAATGCCACCTTTTCCATAAGTCAGATACCCACATATGGTTGTGTGTTGTTGTGATCTACTTTGCCTTATTAGATGTCGTCTAACTGCTAAAGTGCCACACTGTTTAAGTACTCCAGGATTATAATGTATTACAAAGGGTCTGGGGTTGTAGCTTAGTAGGAGAGTGCTTGCCTGTCCTACATGGTACCCTGGGTTCAATCCCTACCACCACAGGAAAATAAAATGAAAAAAGACAAACTTTGTTCTATAAGAATATGTGAAATTTTAGGCTGGGTGTGATAGCACATGACTTTAATCCCAGCACTCAGGAAGCCAAGGTAGGATTACTATGAATTCGAGGCCAGCCTGAGACTACATAGTGAATTCCAGGTCAGCCTGGGCTAGATTGAGACTCTACCTCGGAAAACAAAGAAACAAACAAACAAACAAAAGTAAAAGGAGGGCCTGGAGAGATGGCTTAGTGGTTAAGGCGCATGCCTGCAAAGCCTAAGGACCTGGTTCAATTCTCCCGGTCCCATGTAAGCCAGATGCACATGGTGGCACATGCACCTGGAGTTCATTTCCAGTGGCTAGAGGCCCTGACACGCCTATTCTCTCTCCCTCCCCCTCCCTCCCTCCCTCCCTCTCTCCCACTCCCTCTCTCTCTCTCTCTGTCTCTGTCTCTGTCTCAAATAAAAAAAATAAAATTTTTAAGAAAAGTAAAAGGAGGGGGTTGAACATTTAGCTCAGTGAATGAGGCAAGTACAATGTTCTGAGTTTAGTCCTCAACACTGGAAGGAAAAAACACACACACACACAAAAAGACCAAAACAAAAAAACAAGGGGGGCTGGAGAGATGGCTTAGCGGTTAAGCGCTTGCCTGTGAAGCCTAAGAACCCTGGTTCGAGGCTCGACTCCCCAGGACCCACGTTAGCCAGATGCACAAGGGTGCACACGCGTCTGGAGTTCATTTGCAGTGGCTGGAGGCCCTGGCATGCCCATTCTCTCTCCTTCTCTCTATCTGCCTCTTTCTCTGTCACTGTCAAATAAATAAATAAAAAATAACAACAAAAAAAATTTTTTTTAATTTTATTGAAAAAAAAAAAACAAGGGACCTGAAAAGTTAAAAGAGGGCTGGGGATATAGTTCAGTGAACAAGTACTTGTCCCGCATGTGCAAAGCTCTAGGTTTCATTTCCAGTACCACAGAAAATTAATAATGTATTGTGAGGATAAGATAACGGTCTGGCCGGGCTTGGTGGCACACGCCTTTAATCTCAGCACTTGGGAGGCAGAGGTAGGAGGATCACGGTGAGTTCGAGGCCACCCTGAGACTACATAGTGAATTCTAGGTCAGCCTATACTAGAGTGAAACCCTACCTCGAAAAAAACAAACAAACAAAAAAAGAGAACTGTCTGGATCCTTCTTTGAACTTTGATACATAACTATGAGAAATTAACTAAGGTTAAAAGAAGCCGGGCATGGTGACGTACAACTTTAAACCTAGCACTTGGGAGGCAGAGGTAGGATCACTGTGAGTATGAATTCGAGGCCACCCTGAGACCACAGATCAGCCTGGGCTAAAGTGAGACCTACTTTGAAAAATAACAACAACCAAAAAAAAAAAAAAAAAAAAAAGAGGTTAAAAGACATAAAGGAGCTGGGAAGATGGGTCACTGCTTGTTTAAAGGTACTTGCTTACAAAACCTGATGGCCAAATCCAGTTCCCCAGTACATAAAGCTAAATGTACAAAGTAGCACATGTGTCTGAAATTTATACGCAGGGACAGGAGGCACTGGCATGCCCATATACTTTTCTTCCCTTCATCCCTCTTTTTCCTCGCTCTCTGTACTCAAATAAGAATATTTTAAAAAGATTTTTTAAAGTTATTTTTATTTGAGATAAAGGGAGGAGGAGGAAAGAGAGAGAGAGAGAGAGTGAGAGAGAGAGTTTGTGTGTGTGTGTGTGTGAGAGAGAGAGAGAGAGAGAGAGAGACAGTATGCCAGGGCCTCTAGCCACTTCAAATGAACTCCAGACACATGTGCCACCTTGTGTGTGTGGCTTATGTGCGACCTAGAGAATCGAACCTGGATCCTTAGGTTTCACAGACAAGCGCCTCAACTGCTAAGCTATTCAGTTCAAAAGTTTTTTTAAATGACAAAGTGGGCTAGAGAGATGGCTCAGTGGTTAAGGCACTTAACCTAAGAAGCCTAAGGACCCAGGTGCAATCCTCCAGTTCCCATGTAAGCCATATGCACAAGGTGGCACATTGTGTCTGGGGTGCGTTTGCCGTGGCTAGAGGCCCTGGAGCACCCATTCTCATTCTCTTCCCCGTCCCCTTCTCTCTGTCTCCTTGCACATAAATAAATAAAATATTTTAAGGGCCAGAGGGATGGCTTAGTGGTTAAGGCACTTGCCTGCAAAGTCAAAGGACCCAGGTTCGATTCCCCAGGACCCACATAAGGCAGATGCATATGGTGGCTCATGCTTCTGGAGTTTGTTTGCAGTGGCTGAAGGCCCTGGCGTGCCCATTCTCTCTCTTTCCCCCTCTGTCCCTCCCTCCCTCCCTTTCTTTTTCTCCCTGTCAAATAAATAAAATATTTTTTAAATAAAAGATGTATGAAGAGTAAGCACCCAATGATACTCATAAACATATATCTTTCTTCATAGGCCAGAGGAAAGTGTGTAGCTACAGTCAATTTTGGAGGCAGAATAAATGACCTTTACAAGAAATGAATGGACTAGAAGAGTTAACAGTGGCTTAGGACATTTCTATGACTCTAGAAGGAAGATTTGTCTTTGAGTGGCTTCTTTTCTATGATATAAGGTTCCTCTTCCTTCATTGGCAGAAATAAGGCAATTCTTTATGTAAGATGGAATGCCAGGAACTTTTTCTTGGATTTGTTCTCTAGGTTCTCTCAGTTTGAAATCATAGCTGCATATTTTCAGGTATCCCGTTTCTGAGACCTAGCAGTTCCTTCCCTCTCCCCCCTTCCCTTCCTTTCTTATTTTTTTATGTATGTATGTATGTATGTATTTTTGTGGTAGGATCTCACTCTAGCTGAGGCTAACCTGGAATTCACTATGTAGTCTCAAGCTGGCCTCAAACTCACAACGATCTTCCTACCTCTGTCTGCTTCCTGAGTGCTAGGATTAAAGTCGTGTGCCACCACACCTGGTAGTTTCTTGATGTTTAATAGAAGCAGTTATGACACATAACCAAATGGTCCCACAGTGTTTGTACCATTTTAGACACTCGCCAGCTGTATGAGAGAGCTGGAACTTCTCTTTCTCCTTCCTCTACGAAGGTCTTTGCCTTGCAGTTGGGCTGTTCCTGTGTGCAGGAAGTGAGTGGTTTCTGCGTTATAGATGTGGAACACTTGCGCTTGTTAGTCACTGATCACCGTTTTCTTCAGTGATGTGTCTGCTAGGTTTTATAAAATCTTCAATAAAATCTAGGCTGCCAACTATTAGTCAAATGCTTTATCTTATTGATTCAGCTTCCATTTTCATTTTCCTAATTCTGTCTTTCAAATAATTTTATTGAGGCATAATTGGCATTTACCAAACTACATATATATAGTCTACACATATTAGTCTACAGCTTGCTGAGTTTTGGCTTGTAGAAACACCTGCAAGGCCACCACTGTTAGCAAAACATGTGAATTACCACTTAAAAGTTTTTTCTTTCTTTCTTTTTTTTTTTTTTTTTTTTTTTTGGTAAACTTTCCCTATCGTTTATTTATGTATTTATTTCTTTTTAGAGAGAAAGGAAGAGAGAATTGGCACCAGGGCCTCAGCCACTGCAATCGAACTCCAGACGCTTGCTCCACCTAGTGGGCGTGTGCGACCTTGCGCTTGCCTCACCTTTGTGTGTCTGGCTTATGTGAGATCTGGAGAGTCCAACATGGGTCCTTAGGCTTTGCAAACCAACACCTTAACCACCAAGCCACCTCTCCAGCCCTCTCTATTGTTTTTATTTGTTTTTCCAAGGTAGGATTTCACTGTAGTCCAGACTGGCCTGGAACTAACTCTTGTAGTTCCAGTCTGGCCTCAAACTCACGGCGATCCTCCTACTTTAGCCTCTATGTGCTGGGATTAAAGGTATGTGCCACCACACTCAACAAATCTTCCCTGTTAACCTTAGCTTTTCCTCCTATTTTTGCCATGTAATCATGAACTAACTTAACTTTTCTAGGATTTTATGTAAAAGGAAGTATATAATATTTGCTGTTCGTTATCTGGTTGCTTGCATTCAGTAAAATGATTTTTTTTTGATTTTTTACTTTTATCCATGGTATGTATATCAGTATATCATCCCTTTTGAGTCCAGTAGTCTTAGACAACCTGACCATGTACACTGTTAGCATTCAACTGCTAACATGAACGTTTTGCATTGTTTGCTGTTTTTGACTATTATAGAAAGCTACTATGAGTGTGTGTATACAAATCCTTATATGACATATAAAAATCCTTCCCATGAGTAAATTTGAAGCAGTAGAAGGGCTTGTAAGTCTTTATGTGGATTAAATGTCTTTATGGGACATACTTCCACTTGTTCTGGATAAGTACCTAATGATTTAGTTGTGGTCGTGGTGCATGTTTAGAATGGCAAAATCTCATTGTAGTTTAATAATGTCCATCTTTTTATATGCTGGCACTGGTATTTCTTCCATGAAGTGTCTCTTTATCTTTTAGCCTTTTTGTTTTAGTCTTTGGTTGTTTTTTTATAATATTTTATTTATTTGAGAGAAAGAGAGAGAGAGAATGGGCACACCAAGGCCTCCAGCCACTTCAAACAAACTCCAGATTGCATGCGCCTCCTTGTGCATCTGCCCTATGTGGGTCTTGGAGAGTAGAACCGGGATCCTTTGGCTTTGAAGGCAAGTGCCTTAACCACTAAGCCATCTCTCCAGCACAGTCTTCCGTTTTTTGAGTAGGGTCTTGCTCTAGCCTAGGCTGTCCTAGAATTCACTATGTAGTCTCAGGGCACACGCCAGGTACTTCTTAGCATTTTTGTTATTTTAAGCTAGTATCTCGCTTTAGTCCAGACTAACCTGGATTTCACTAAGTAGTCTCAGGCTGGCCTCAAACTCAACAGCGATCCTCCTACCTCTGCCTCCCGAGTGTTGGGATTAAAGGCGTGCGCCACCACATCTGTCCCTTTTTTTTTTCTTAAGAGCAAGACAGAGAGAGGAGAGAGAGAGAGTTGGGCACCAGGGCCTCAGCCACTGCAGTCAAACTCCAGACGCTTGTACCACCTAATGGGCATGTATAACCTTGTGCTTGCCTCCTCTTTGTGTATTGGCTAACATGGGATCCAGAGAGTAGAACATGGCTCCTTAGGCCTCACAGGCAAGCACCTTAACCACTAAGCCATTTCTCCAGCCCCACACCTGGCTTTTGACTAGACTTACTTTCTTATTTTTTGTCTCGACAATTGCATGTATGTGCTGTAAACACATGCTTTAACAAGTGTGTGATAGAAAAATATTTTATCCTTGTCTGTCAATTTTTTCAACTACTACATATTTTTTAATTTTTTCATTTATTTATTTAGGCTTTTTTTTCTTTATTAAATGATCAAGTTACAAGAATTTAGTTTGTATTTTTGCAGGGTGAAGAAGACAAGATCTTACTTCATAGCCAAGGCTGGGCTTAAACTTGTAGGGTTGGTCCTACCTCACCCTCCTTAGTGCCATTATGTTTTTAGACAGAAGTTCTTCATCAGCTACGTGATTTGCATATGTTTCTGTCAGTCTTCAGCTTATGCTTATCTTTGTCTTAATCAGTGCATTGTGAACCACAAGAGTTTTTAATTCTTTTTAATGTTATTTATTTGAGAGAGAGAAAAAATGGGCATGCCAGGGCCTTCAGCCACTATAACTGAACTCCAGACACATGTGCCACCTTGTGTGTCTGGTTTATATGGGTCCTGGAGAATTTAATCTGGGACCTTTGGCTTCGCATGCAAGCACCTTAACCACTAAGACATCTCTCCAGCCCAAGAGTTCTGAATTTTGATTGTGTAGTTGTTTCATTTTGTTTTGGTTTTTCCTTTTAGAATTTTAGCTTTGCTGTGTCATATTTAAGAACTCTTTGACTAAATAAAATTGTTACTTTGCCTGTGGCTTTGTCTTGAAAGGTTTATTTATTTATTTTTACATTTTAGGTGCTGATTCATTATATATTAATTTTTGGCTTTGTTTCTGTTTTTGTGTATGGGAATTTGCATGTCCAATTAACCCAGTGCTATTCGTTGAAAGGATGTCTGCTCCATTGAGTTGCCCTGGTACCATTGTCAAAAATCAATTAATTATATATGTGTGGATTTTTATCTGTATTATTTTTATATCTTTGGGGGGGAGTATTGAGGGTAGGGCCTTGCTCTAGCCCAGGCTGATGTGGAATTCATTAAGTAGCCTTAAACTCACAGTAATCCTTCTACCTCAGCCTCCTGAGTGCTGGGGCTACAGGTTTGCTCCACCATGCCTGGCTACTTTTGTATCTTGTGTATTTATTTGAGAGAGAGGGAGGAAGGGGGGAAGAGGCAGATAGAGAATGGGTAGGTACACCAGGGCCTCCAGCTACTGCAGATGAACTCTGGACTTACATGCCATCTCTCCAGCCCTATTTTTATATTTTGGCACCATTCTCTTGCTTACTTTGGCTTTAAAACAAGTTTTGAGGGCTGGAGAGAAGGCTTAGCAGTTAAAGTACTTCCCTGTGAAGCCTAAGGACCCAAGTTTAATTCCCCACTACCCACGTAAGCCAGATGCACAAGGTGGCACATGCAACTAGAGTTTGTTTGCAGTGGCTGGAAGCCATGGCGCACCTATTCTTCCTTTCTCTGTGCCTCTTTTTTTTGTTTGTTTGTTTGTTTTTGTTATATGTTTTGTTTTTTGTTTTCAGAGGTAGGGTCTCAGTCTGACCGAGGCTGACCTGGAATTAACTATGTAGTCTCAGGGTGGACTTGAACTCACTGCAATCCTCCTACCTCTGCCTCCCGAGTGCTGGGACTAAAGGGCATGCTCCACCACACCCAACGCTGTGCCTTTGCTTATTTTAGATTTGCTGTATTTTCATATAAATTTCATGATCCCATTAGGTTTTTGATATAAATTACTTGTATCTACAGTTTAGGGAGAATTGCAGTTAACAATATGTGTCTTCTGTTCTATCAATGTGGATTTTTTTTCCTCAATTTTTATTAACATCCTCCATGATTATAAAAAATACCCATGGTAATGTCCTCTCTCCGCCCACTTTTCCCTTTGCAATTCCACTCTCCATCATATCCCCTCCCCATCTCAATCAGTCTCTCTTTTATTTTGATGTCATGATCTTTTCCTCCTCTTATGATGGTCTTGTGTAGGTAGTGTCAGGCACTGTGAGGTCATGGATATCCAGGCCATTTTATGTCTGGAGGAGCACGTTGTAAGGAGTCCTACCCTTCCTTTGGCTCTTACATTCTTTCCGCCACCTCTTCCGCATTAGACCCTGAGCCTTGGAAGGTGTGATGGAGATGTTACTCAGTACTCCAGTCACTTCTTTCCAGCACTATGATACCTTCTGAGTCATCCCAAGGTCACTGCCATCTGAAAAGAGAAGATTCTCTACCCAAAGTGAGAGTAGTGTTAATATAAGGGTATAAATATTAAGAAAAGTGCTTACTGGGCAGTTTGATAAGCATAGTATATACATTATTCCAGACATCAGCAGATGTTACACCCCTAGGGCTCATGACTACCCCTGTTTTAAGTTTTCAGTATCAGGGATATATTCCCCCCCCCCAATGGAGTGGGCCTCCAGTCCAATTGGAGGGCAGCTGGTTTCCACCATGACAGACATGCCACTATTGCACCTGTTGGCTCATTTGGCCTGGCTGGCCAATTATAAGGCTTGCAGTGTCCACTGTTGAGCATCTTCCCTGGTGTTTTCTCTTTCTCCCATTGAACTGCATGCAGAATGGCTTCTTCCAGCTTTCTGTCAGCTGGTCTACATGGAGGAGGTTATCAGCTCAGTTCCAGCAGGATTTCTCAGTGGCCTTGCAGCCCAAGTATGTGGAGTCTTCAGCAATAGGGTTTTACCATCTATTCCTGGTGGGAAACCAAGGGCCTCGGCAATGGCCTATAATGTTTTGGGGGCATCAGGGACCTCCCTGGCCAACATCTCACTGAATGTGGATTACTTTTATATATGTTGAGGCCTTTTAATGTCTCTCCTCCCCACTCCTGTCAGCAGTATTTTGTTTTTCCTGTGTACAAGTCTTTCACTTGCATTAAATTATTCTTAAGTAATATACTACTAAGTGGAATTGATTTCTTAATACTGTTTTCATTTTATTTATTGCTGTTATATACAAATACATTTCTTTAACAATTGATCTTTTTTTATTTTTAAAATTTTATTTATTTATTTGTTTGTTTGTTTATTTGAGACAGAGAAAGAGACAAAGAGAGAGGAGAGAGAGAGAGGGCCTCCATTCACTGCAAATGAACTCCAGATGCATGCACCCCTTTGTGCATCTTGCTTATGTGGGTCCTGGAGATTCGAACCGGGATCCTTTGGCTTTGCAGGCAAACACCTTAACTGCTAAGCCACCTCTCCAGCCCAACAAATTTATCTTATATCCTGTGATCTTGACAGAATTTTTAGATTAATTCTGGTAGGTTGTTTAAGGGCTTCTTAGAAATTTTTGCTTATGCCTATTATACTAGTGTTACTTTCTTCCTTTACAGGGTACCTTGAATCTCTTTTCTAGCTGTGTTACATGAACTAGAATCTCCAGTGTAGTTTCAGCTGCATGCAGTGGAAAGCCTTGCAATGTTCCTGATGCATACTGAGATCTTTCTTTTAAACATTTAGGGAGGAAATTGCATTTAAAAGATGAATAAGCTGGGCATGGTGGTGTACACCTTTAATCCTAGCACTCAGGAGGCAGAAGTAGGAAGATTGACATGAGTTTATGGCCAGCCTGGGACTACAGAATAAGTTCCAGGTCAGCCTGGGGTACAGGGAGACCCTATCTCAAAAAAATAAAAAAACAAAGATGAACAAAAGGGAACTGGAAATGTGGCTTAGTGCTATAATCTTTGAGCAGTATACACATGGTCGTGGATCATTCCCCAGCATTGCAAAATAAATCAACAAGAAAAAAATTCTGATAGTAAAGGAGGAATTGAGAAACAAAAGAGATGGCACACTTAAAAAACAAATGGGAAAATAGTAAACATAATAATGGCCTTTTTCTTTTTAAATGCAAGGCAGGGGGAGAGAATTGGTGCACCAGGGCCTCCAGCCCCTATAATTGAACTGTGGACACATGTGCCACCATGTATGCATGGGCAACCTTGTGCATTTGGCTTACTTGGGATCTCAAGAGTTGAATGTGGGTCCTTAGGCTTTGCAGGCAGGCACCTTAACCTCTAAGCCATCTCTCCAGCCCTAAAAATATTTGTTTAATAAAAAATTTTGAACCAGTTTTGGTGTGGTGCACACATTTAATCTCAGCACTTAGTAGGCAGAGGTAGGATGATTGCCATGAGTTTGAGGCAAAGAAGGGAGGGAGGGAAGGAAAGAAAAGGATTGAAAAAAACAATGAAATGAAAAGTTGATTCCTTAGAAGTCAACAGCATTGATAAACCTAGAGTTAGACTGGCCATGAAAAAAAAGAGATGGCCATGTTACCAAAGTCAAGCATGGAAGAGAAGATATTTCTATCTTTTAAAAAATTCTAAGTGGAGCTGGGTATGGTGGTGCACGCCTTTATTCCCAATACTCGGGAGGCAGATGTATTATGTTAGTACAATGACACGTAAGACCACCTGGTAAATACAGAAAAAGGTTAATAGAATAGAAAACCTTTTTTATCTTTTTTATTATTAATTTATTTTTTTGACAACTTCCATAATTGTAGACAGTACCCATGGTAATTCCCTCTTCCCCCCATGTTCCCCTTTGAAACTCCATTCCCCATCATATCCCCTCCCTCTCTCAATCAGTCTCTCTCTTATTTTGATGTCATGATCTTTTCCTGCTATTATGATGGTCTTATGTAGGTAATGTCAGGCACTGTGAGGTCATGGATATCCAGGCCATTTTGTGTCTGGAGGAGCATGTAGTAAGGAGTCCTGTCCTTCCTTTGGCTCTTACATTCTTTCTGCCACCTCTTCCGCAACGGACCGTGAGCCCTGGAAGGTGTGATAGAGATATTTCAGTGCTGAGCACTCCTCGGTCACTTCTTCTCAGCACCATGGTGCCTTCTGAGTCATCCCAGTCACTGCCATCTGAAAAGAGAAGGTTCTGTAATCAAAAGTGAGGGTAATATTAATATATGGGTATGAACATTAAGGGAAGTGCTTACTGGGCAGTTTAGTGAACATATTACGTTACACCCCTAGGGCTCATGACTATGCATTGTAGGTGTCAGGGATATATTCCCTCCCATGAAGCAGGGCTCCAGTCAAATTAGAGGGTGGTTGATTTCTCCATCACAGACATGCCACTATTGCACCCATGGCTCATTTGGCCTGGCTAGCCAAATATAAGGCTTGCAGTGTCCACTGTTGAGTATCTTCACTGGTGACTTCTCTCTCCCCCATTGAACTGCATGCAGTGTGGCTACTTCCAGCTTTCTGTCAGCTGGTCTGCATGGAGGAGGTTATCAGCTCAGTTCCAGCAGGATTTCTCAGTGGCCTTGCAGTCCAAGTATGTGGAGTCTTCAGCAATAGGGTCTTACCATCTATTCATGGTGGGAAACCAAGATCCTTGACAATGACCTATAATGTTTTGGGGGCATCAGGGATCTCCCTGGCCAACAATTCACTGGAAGGTATCCCATCCCTGAAACTGAAAATTTTTCTAGTAAAAATCTGTGGCTCCTGTGTGTTCCATTGTCCAAAAAAGTAGGTTTCCATATGACTTCTTATATCCTCTTAGATTTTGATTAGCTCTCCCTCCACCTTTCCTTACTCAGTGTCTTCCCCTGACCTCGCTCAGGCCTTTTCTCCCCCATTAATCTGTTCTTCTATATACATATATACAATACCATCCTACTTGGTACCCCGCCCCCTTTCTATTCCCTTTATATCTCCTTTCTAGCTTACTGGCCTCTGCTACTGAGTTTTTTCCTACTCACACAGAAGTTCAGCCATTTGTAGCTAGGATCCCCATATGAGGGCAAACATGCCACACCTGGCTTGCCTCACTGAGTATAATCCTTTCCAGATCCATCCACCTTCCTGCAAATTTCATAACTTCACTTTTCTTTACTGCGGAGTAGAATTCCATTGTGTAAATGTGCCACATCTTCATTATCCAATTATCAGGGACATCTGGGCTGGTTCAGTTTCCTAGCTACTATGAATAGAGCATCAATAAACATGGTTGAGCAAGTGTCTCTAAGGTAGTGAGATGAGTCCTTAGGATATATGCCTAGGAGTGTTATAGCTGGATCATATGGTAGATCTATTGTTAGCTGTCTCAGGAGCCTCCACACTAATTTCCACAATGGCTGGACCAGATTGCATTCCCACCAACAGTGTAGAAGGGTTCCTCTTTTTCCGCATCCTTGCCAGCACTTATGGTCATTTGTTTTCATGATGGTAGCCATTCTGACAGGACTGAGATGGGATCTCAGTAGTTTTAATCAGCATTTCCCTGATGAGTAGGGATGTTGAACATTTTTTAGATATTTATATGCCATCTGTGTTTCTTCTTTTGAGAACTCTCTGTTTAGTTCCTTAACCCATTTTTTAATTTGGTTGTTTGATTTCTTATTTAATTTTTTTAGTTCTTTGACTATCCTAGATATTAATCCTCTATCAGATGTATAGCTGGCAAAGATTTTCTCCCATTCTGTAGGTTGCCTCTTTGCTCTATTCATAAGTGTCTTTTCCTGTAAAAGAAAAAAAAAAAACTTTGTAATTTCATGATGTCCCAGCTGTTAATCTGTGGTTTTATTGCCTGAGCAATTGGGGTTATATTCAGAAAGTCCTTGCCAAGGCCAATATATTGAAGGGTTTCCCCTACTTTTCCCTCTATCTGTTTCAGAGTTTTAGGTCTAATATTGATAAAAGGCCTTTGATCCATTTGACCTTAATTCTTCCGTGTGGGGAGAGAGAAGGATCCATTTTCATCCTTCTGCAGATACATATCCAGTTTTTCCAGCACCATTTGCTGAAGAGGCTGTCTTTTCTACAATGAGTATTTCTAGCATTTTTGTTCAAGATAAGGTGGCTATATCTACCCAGACTTAGATCTGGGTCCTCTATTTTGTTCCCTTGATCTACATATCTGCTTTTGTGCCAATACCATGCTATTTTTGTTACTGTGGCTCTGTAGTATAGGTAAAAATCAGGTATGGTGATACCACCAGCCTTATTTTTTTATTAGCAAAGTACTATTAAAAGATTTATTGCAGTAATACAATAAAAGTTTATTAAACACTTGTATGACTCAAACCTGTTTCCAAGTCTCAGAGCAAAGGGAACTTCTTGCTCTAAGACACAGCAAGGAGATTCTGACACTCAGTTCTTTTAACAGCAGGACTGCAAGTGTTCTTTCCCTAAGTACGCTTGGATCTTAACCAAATTCTGTCCACCATAACTGGTGACATAGTTTCCCCCATAAGCTACTCATGTGCAAAACTTTTCTTCATTATGTTCTAGTACATAAAAATGTCTTTTGTATGACCTTGTAAAGCAGCCTACTTGGTGCCTGTGGGGTTTTATTATTACCTTGTTTCAATAAATCATTTTAAAATGGAAACTATGACCAAGTCCTGTGGCTTTTTGTTTAAAGGAAAAATCATCAGCTTCATTTTTCAGAAAGCTGTTTACACATGGCTCTGGTACCTACATGAAAGGGTTAATGAGCAGCAAAAAGAGTAGAAAAAACAGTGGCTGAAATGTAGATTTACAAATATTTACAGGCAGATCCAGTGCAAAATAATGAAACCCAAATATTTCAGCAGTGTAAGCCAGCATGTTGGTGTTCAAAGCCATCAGTGTCAGACCACTTAACCTGATGTAAAGTGAAGTCAACACAAAGTGCGATACCAACAACAACAGAATATACCCTATCAATCCCTAAATTCCCCACATCCTTATTTTGTTGCTCTAGACGTGAGTTTGTAGCTTCTAGATTCTCTCCTGTAGCTTCCTTTCACTCTAATGGTTTCTAGTCGGCTGCTATCTGTACATCCCACAAGTGGACCAGAAAATGCAAGCCCAAAAATCATGACGCTAAGCTCTCACAAAGGAGACCCTGGCTGAATGAGCCTGCAAGGGTTTGGAAAGCCTGTCCCAGCCTTATTTTTGTTGTTCAAAATTGTTTTAGATAGATGAGGGTTTTTTTGTGTGTTTCCAAATGAATTTTTGGATTTTTGAAATCTTTCTCAGGCATTTCCTCTAAATCAGTCTCACTGGAGATCATTGCTGATGGCTTTATACTTTGGGTGGGGGGATTTATATTGTCTTGATTTTTCGTGTTTCTTGTATTACAATGTAGAGTTTTTACATCGTAGATTAATTTAATGCTTGGGTTTTCTAATCTGCAATATTAGTAGGTGTGTCAATCATTCTGATGTGATAAATCTTCAGGGTAGGAGCTTATGGTGCTAAGTGGGTTCTTAAGACTGTCATAGTAACCACAAAAGTGACCGTAGGTGTTGGGTTTGCCGTCTATGAGTGTATTCTAGTAGGCTGGGTGGAACAAAATACAGGCATTAAAGTTTTCATAAACAATGTACACATTCAATGAAAAACTGCACAGAGTATTTATGCATGAGTAGGTATTATGACAAATAGATCCTCTGACAAAGTCCCAGTCCCTAAGGATGTGTGTTGCCCCGTACTCTTAATCCTGGCAACTGGGAGGCTGAGATTTCTGGTCTGCAAAGGATTCTAAGGTCAGCTTGTGACTGAGACCCTTCCTCAACAAACAACAGAAGAAGTGACAAAGGCCCTATAAATCAGGAAGCAACAAATGACATGCCCAAAATATAGCTCATTTACGAATGACAAATCTGATCATCCATCAGATTTAACGTTACAGTTTACCCTGACATGGAAGGTGCAATTAGCACTTCCAATGCAAGCCTGTATACGAGGCTTATTTGGCAAGTGTTGACCTGGTGTCACCCCAGTTACCTTTTGGTATGGCTTTGGTCTCAGCTATGCTGCACGCCCACTTGGGTCCCTCTGTACTGCCCTGTGGGTTCAGGTAAGCTGGCTGGGATGGGCAGAAGGGAAGTCACTGCTGTGATAGCCTGTGCCGGGTGCTGTGTAGGTGAGTTCCTTTCCTCAGGTCTCCAGTACTTGCTGGCGCTTAGCTGGTAGTGTGTGGAGGGGAGGCTGTGGATCATGGCTGAAGTTCTCCCGATCCTCTTCCTCATGCGCCACTTGGCTGTTCCCTGCCCTTCTCCCTTCACATTTCTTGAGTTTGTGAGGAGGCTGTTGTGAGTGGAGAATTCCCTCACCTGCTTTTCCTGAGGCTCAGGCCAAGCCTGGAGGCACTCGGACCTAGTACCATCCTTTCTGCCTGCTTCTGTGGCCTCTAGATGCTCTGGGTCTCCCTTATTTCTCTGCTGTGATTGATAACTTCTTGAACACCTTAACTTTTTAGTACAACAGTGTATTTTGCTGGGGTTCTTTACTTTTTCTTCCCTTGTCTGCTTTGGCATGCCTCTTACACTGCCGTCTTAACCGGAAGTTGAAAAACTTTTTAAATGTTTTACTTATTTATTTGCAAGCACACACACACATACACATGGAATAGGTATGCCAAGGCCTCCAACCTCTGCGTTGCTTTGTGCATCTGGCTTTACTTAGGCACTGGGTAATTGAGCCCAGGTTGTTAGGCTTTGCAAGCAAGTACCTTAACCACTGAGCCATCTCTCCATCTCCAGAATCCAAAAACTTTTTGAGGCAAGTTTCTAATCATATAGAAGCATATTTCCTAACTCGGGTATAAAGCATGTACACAGAATTTATGTTGTATAATATTTTTATAGTTTTTATCTTTTTTAGCAGAAAAGAAATATTAAATATTTGTTTTATTGATAATATCAGGACCAGGCTCAAACTGCGTTTCAACAAGCAAAACTCATAAATAGCACCATGGTTAGGGAGTTCAGCCTGCTTTTCCCCAAGGCATTTTCCTGCTTTCCCAAGGCATTTTACAATTTATTAAACAAATGGTATCAAATGTCTTTCATCTACCTTGATCTTTAGATACTTACCAAAACCAGATTGGAAAATTAAGCCTGCATAGTTGTGAGTCAGATTTATTCCATTACAACCAGGCTACACACATAACTGATTCTGTATCTGTATATATTCTAGAACTGGTCATGACAAAATTTAGAAAAGCTGTAAGAAATAGATATCCAACTTGCAAATTTCAAAAGGGCGTGAGAAAAACTAAAGCAGAGAGTTAGCTCTCTTTATATTCAAAGAAATAGACTTTCTGTATAAATATATACAATTTTTACAGGCAAAAAATTTACAAGTTGTTTCTGTCTTAAAAATTGAGGATATTCAGCCTGTCTAATGAACCTTGAGTCAAGTAATTCTTGGCTAATGAACTAAACCAAGCCAAAGTAGAACAGGTTTAAAAGTCCTGAACACTTGGACTTTGTCTTCAAGAAGTATAGCTGGGAAAGCTAATTCCATAGAGAAAAAGCTTCCCTTCACATACTGGTACAGTACTGAGGCTTCTAGCCATAGTTTGGTTACTTGTAGCTTACATCCATGGTACATACCTCACTCACTGCCTTTGTTAGTGCTTCTATTTTAACCTGACAGAAAAGCGATGCGTCCGCTGGGCATATTTCTTGAATTCTATGACTAGACTGGCTACTGGCCACTACTGTGGTTCTAGACAAGTAACACCGTTCCACCCACGCACCTTCATTAAATCTATAAGCCCGCAGTCTCTGTGGCATCCCAAAGTTTGCTTGTTGCCCAGAGTTAACTTGCTTCTTTCAGACAGTAATTCTTCAAGGGGGAGTACTTGTCTCATGCCTTTATTCTTGTTAGCCACAGCCACTGGCTTTCTGGCTAGTGAGCGGAACTCTTGGGTTATTAAAGCCTGAACAGCTTCACACATACATGAGTTCACAGAAGCATGTGGATCTGGCGGCTGAAGCTGGTTAAGAGTCCACTATTGCACTTACAGGGCTATCTGATCAGATAAACCAAACCAGCCCCTACTCCAGCAACACCCGCAAATGCCAGCAGCACATTTCTGACGCCCCCTTCTAGGTCCTGTACATGGAAGAACTCCACAAACCCATCCCAGCCTCTTTGTTTGACTAGCCAGTCCCGTTTTGTCCTTACAAGAACATCTGTGATAATTTCTGCTAATGGTTCGATGCAGCTCTCTTGGTTTATGCTCTTCAAATGTTTGACCACAAAGGCACCAAAAGAAATTAAAGTCACAATCCTGCCCCAGTTTGTTACGCCGTCACTGAAAACATGGACCATCATTCGAGACAAAGATTTAACATCATCTTCGTTTTTAATGTCCAGTTTCCGAAGCATGCCTTGGAAGGCCGTCTCGTGGTTGCGCTGCATACGGTCCCCAACCCAGCGCAGGGTGTCCAGCGCCTTCCGGCCCGCGGCTCCCGCCCCGCCCATGGGCTTCGCGTCCTTGGCGCCCATGGCCTGTTCCCGGAGGTACCGAGAGATGATGTCCAGCAACTGCTGGTACAGCCCGTCCTCCTCCTCCTCGGCTGGGGGTGGCGTCGACGGCAGCGAGCCGTCCGTGCCGGGGTTCTTGGCGGCCTCCCCGACGAACTCTAACAGCGGCAGGACAGCGGGCCGCTTCCCCGGGGGCTCGGGCTCGTAGCCGTCCAGCTCGTCTTCGGGGGACATGATGGCGGCCAGCGCGTCCATGTCGGCGGGCGGCGGCAGCGCCAACGCCAGCAGCCTCTCGGGGGGGGGGGGGTCGCGGTGACGTCGCGGGCCTCGGCGCCAATGGGCGTGGGCCGCGCCACCCTCCGCGCGTCGGCTACCGGGGCGGCCGGGGCCCCGCTTCCCCTTCGCCGGCCTCTCGCCGGGCCACCCTAACCGCCACCGGCCGTCCTCCTCCCGCGGGGGACGCGCCACCGCTGCCCGCCCCGAGCCCGGCGCCGCCACAGTACAGGTTGAGGCCGATCACCGCCTTTCTCCGGAGGCAGAACATGGCCGGATGTCCGCTGGCTGCCGGCGCCGCCCCGACGAGAATGGGGAAGGGCCCCAGGTGCTCGTGGGCTAGGAAGCGGAACTCATGACTGCCTAGTTCTTATCTTTCTACTTATTCATTGCTGAGCCACTTATAGGTCCCCCCTCCTGTGTTATACTGAGATCTCCCCTGTCTGTTTTTCTTTCTGTCTTAATACTTAGTTGTTCTGGGCTATTTAGAAAATAGATCATCTTAGCCGGGCGTGGTGGCGCACGCCTTTAATCCCAGCACTCGGGAGGCAGAGGTAGGAGGATCGCCATGAGTTCGAGGCCACCCTGAGACTACATAGTGAATTCCAGGTCAGCCTGGGCGAGAGTGAAACCCTACCTTGAAAAACCAAAAAAAAAAAAAAAAAAAAAAAAAAGATCATCTTATAGCATTTTATTTTATTTATGTACTTGACACAGAGAGTGTGTGAGAATGGGCGTGACAGGGACTCCAGCAAATGAACACCACTGGCATGCGCCACCGTGTGCATCTGGCTTATGTGGACCTGGAAAATCAAACCTAGGTCCTTAGGTTTCACAAGCATGCGCCTTAACCGCTAACCCATCCCTCCAGCCCAATAGATCATCTTTCTAAACATTGCATGACTTTACACGTAATCACCTGTGTTCTCTCTGGCCTGTGTCATGGGTCAGCTCACAAGTCATTGTGATGCAGTATGTCATGACATTTCTTGAAATTTTTTTGTTTTTTAAGTTTTCACATTTCCACGTTAATGTCAGAACCATGTATCAATCTTCCAAAGCAACTTACTGAGATTTTCTCTCTCTGTGGTTTTATTGAATCTGACCACCAATATGAAGAGAATAGCTGTAGTTTTGTTTATTGGATATCAGGCATAGTGAACTTTATATAATCATATTCTTTGGTTATATTTCTTTAGGTAGTACTGAACATTGTTCTATCATATAGCAAATGATTATTTTGAGCCTTAGCTTTTAAATTTGTTTGGCCAAATCCAGCATTGCTTTAAGTAGAGCTGTGGTGTCACCTTACTAAAGAACCATGAGTTTGAGGCCATCCTGAGACTACATAGTGAATTTCAAGTTAGCCTGACCTACAGGAAGGCCCTCCCTGGAAAAAATAAATACATTTATGAGGACCCAACCCAGTGCCCCATGTATCACATATAAGAATTAAGGGTCCCTTTCTGAAGTTTTGTAAGTGTACATACCTGCCCTCAACTACCTCTGGCTTTTTTCTTTTTTTAATATTTCATTTTTATTTATTTATTTGAGAGAGGGTAAGAGGCAGAGAGAGAGAGAGAATGGGCACGCCAAGGCAAACAGACTCCAAATGCATGTGCCACCTTGTGCATCTGGCTTCCGTGGGTCCTGGGGAATCAAACTGAGGTACTTTGGCTTTGCAGACAACCACCTTAACCACTATGCCATCTCTCCAGCCTGGCTCTCTTTTTTTCTACCTCTGTCTTGGTCTTTTTCTGTCCATCTCTCCCTTCTGTGGACTATAAATTGAAGCATTTTTCTCTCCATTTAAACCTCTGTCCTGCCACTCATTGTGGAGCACGCCTTTAATCCCAGCACTCAGGAGGCAGAAGTAGGAGGATCAATGTGAGTCCAAGGCCAGCCTGGTACTGCAAAATGACTTTCAGATCAGCTTAGGCTAGAGTGAGACCCAACCTCAAAACAAACAAACAAAAAACTAATTTCATTCAGATTTTTACATTTGGACCAAATACTACTATTCACAATAAATCTTATTTTTGTGGAATTTTTTTATTTTTATAATTTTGACCCTTCTCATAAAAGTATATGTTGTATGTTACTTTTTTTGGGGGGGTGGGCCTTTCAAGGTATGGTCTCACTATATCCCAGGCTGACCTGGAAAATTCACTATGTAGTCTCAGGATGGCCTCCAAATCACAGTGATTCTCCTATCTCTGTCTCCCGAGTGCTGGGATTAAAGGCATGTGCCACCATGCCGGACTTAGTAATTTTTATTATAGAGTACCTTTTTATTTGTATTTTATAATTGGTCATCATACTAAATTTTATTTATTTATTTGGGAGAGAGAGAAAGAGAAAGAGGCAGTGGAGAGAAAGAGAGAATGGGCATACCAGGACCTCTAGACACTGAAAACGAGCTCCAGATGCATGTGCCACCTTGTGCTTCTGGCTTGCGTAGGTACTGGGGAATCAAACCTGGGTCCTTAGGCTTTACAGGCAAGCACCTTAACCACTAAGCCATCTCTCCAGCCCTGATAATAATTTTAAATATTGTAATATTTTAGGTTCCTTTTATAATTTGCTTTAGGTATACTCTGCATAGTATGTTAATCTTTATGTTTCATATGATGGGCAAATTTTCTTTCAGTTTTCATGGTTTTTAAAAAAATTTCTCTTTTAAAGTGGTACTTAGCTTTCCTCTGGTTCTCTGCTTAGAATTCTTTTGTGGCACAGAGTATGTAAAGTCCTTGTGGTTTCTTTTAGTAGTGACTTAACTTTTTAGATTTCTTCTCACAGACAGTAGGCAATGGCTCACAACAGTTTTTTTTTTTTTAAGAAACCATCCTGTTTCTCTCTTACATTTCTTTATATAGTCATATGTTAATATTTTTAATGTTTTATGTCTGTTGTCTAATACATTAGTTTACGTGTATAAAACATGATACTAGCCATGCGTGGTGGCGCACACCTTTAATCCCAGCACTCGGGAGGCAGAGGTAGGAGGATCGCCGTGAGTTCAAGGACACCCTGAGACTCCATAGTGAATTCCAGGTCAGCCTGGGCTAGAGTGAGACCCTACCTTGAAAACAAACAAACAAACAAAAAAAAACATGATACTGTTTTAATTAGGTATGCTTTCCTTATAATTGTTAGTAAGCATTTGGATTTTGAGACTAGGCAGATTTCTTTTATAACCCATTTTAGGAATCAATCAAAGACATACATTTGAAAAACCATTTCATGCAGAATTATATTGAGACATGTTATATTTTAGCAGGAAATATTTTGTGGGTTCTTTTTTTAAAGAAAACTTTAATGAAATGATCAGAGTTTCTTGGTTAAAACTTCAGAGGTTTTGTTATTTTTCTCCCATTTTGAAATATGTTATAACTTAAAAAGAAATTGTTTTTCTGTTTTTATAGTTTTGGTAAGCAGTTTGGAGGAAAAAGAGGATGTGATTGTCTTGTATTAGAGCCTTCAGAAATGATTGTGGTAAGAACTTTAAAGAATGCTGAATTGTTTTTTGATATGCTTCAGTCTCCAGTTTAAATGTAGTAGACTTTAAGCACACATGAAGGTTCCCTTCCCATGACCTTTGGAGATGTTTAGCATCAAGATCATCATCACTAAATTTTTTATGATCCTTTTTTGAAAGAATGTGTAGTATGATACATTTCTATATAAGATTCCAAATTTGGTAATTTCTTCTACCTGTACAACCAGGAAGTGAAAGGAATTGCAAAACAGAACTGTGATTTTTAATTACTTGGGATGAGCTTTTCACGTACAATGTATTTAAGGAATAATTCTTTACCTTTTCTTCAGAGACCTTGGTAATTGATACAACTTTAGATTATTTGACATTTTTTTAAATTAAATTTTATTTTACTCTTATTCATTTGAGGGGACCCCGCCAAGGCCTTTGGCCTCTGTAAACAAACTCCAGATAAATGTACTACCTTGTGCCTCTGGCTTATGTGGGTCCTGAGGTATCAAACCTTGGTTCTTTGGCTTTGCAGGCAAGCACTTTAATCATTAAGCCACCTCTCCATCCCTATTTGACATTTTTTAAAAAGCCTTAAAAGAATCAAGAGCATAGCTCCCTTTACCTTATTTGGAGATGACCAAATAGAAAACAGCATAAACTGAATGAATTCAGTGTCCTACCACTGGCGTCTCATGGAGGTGACCATGTCTTCTGATTGGATGAGAACAGCTACAAAATGAGGCTGAACTCTGAAGTATTTTATGTGAGGGCGCAAAGCAAATCTTGCTTTCCATGTTGCTGTTGTCAGATTGACATCTTTAAATAGTTTAAATCTTTCCTGAACTATATCATACACAACCATAAATGTATTGCTCTGAGTTTTATAAAACCTATTTTAATTTAAGCTCCTGAAAGTCAAAAATTATTTCTTAGTTTGTACTATACAATACTTCACCCTTATCATCAGGAGGACACATTCTAAGAGCCCAAATGGATACCTGAAACAGATTGTACCACATCCTGTGTTGATTGTACTTTCTCCTGTGCACATACACCTCTGATAAAGCTTCCTTTGTAGATTAGCTATAACAGTGTACTGTACTAAAAGTGAGTGTGGTATCCTCCAATCTATGGTACTCACCCCTTTTGCTAAATATAACTGAAATAAAAGGTTACTATTATGCCTAGGGTTGCCTGCATATAAGTGAATGTTGCTTGAATTCAGTTTTGCTGAATGTATAGAATATTGTTTTATGCATGTTTTTTTTAAAATAGATACACCTAATACTAAGGCCTAAAAATTCTTTCTTTTAAATATTTGCATTAAAGGATAGGACAAGAAAACTGCTCAAGGCAGTATGGGGTTTTCTCATTTATGTATGCATTTTATATTTCTCATTCTGTTTGGGGAAAGAATAGTGCTTTAACTGCAGTCATCATCACTGGTGTTTACTGTATATAAATACATAAAAAGGAAGAAAAGAATCATAAATTCACTTTAAATACAAGATACCACAGGCTCATTTTATACTTTCCTTGCTCCTTTTCTCTAAGGAGACTTGGTTGCTTTTTTGGAGTTAAATGTGTAGAAATAAAAAACTAGTTGACAGTTGTGCTGATTGCCTCTAATTATTCACTGAGTTAGATCCAGGGCCTCTTGCATGCTAGGCAAGCAATCTACCAACTTGGCCAAGTTCCCAGTCCTGTACTTCTCTCCTTTTGAATATTAATGTTGAAAACTCAGTGTTTGATTTGGCTTGTTTTTTTTTTGTTTGTTTGTTTGTTTGTTTTTAAGGATTTCCTTGTACTTCCTTATACTGAGTGAGAACCTTTTAACTTATTTTATCATTATATTAATTTACACATACAGTTGTTTAAGACTTGTTTGGGGCTAGAGAGATGGCTTAGTGGTTTAAGGTGTCTGCTTGCAAAGCCAAAGGACCTCCGATCAATTCCCCAGGACCCATGTAAGCCAGATGCACAAGGGGGTGCGTGCGTCTGGAGTTTGTTTGCAGTGGCTGGAGGCCCTGGTGCGCTCATTCTCATCCTCCCTTTCTCTCTCTCTCTCTCTCTCTCTCTCATACACACACACACACAAATAAATCAATGAAAGTAAAGTTAAAAAGAAAAAAGAATTGTTTGATTGTGCTAAGAAGTATTACTAGCTTTAAGCCAGTCATGGTGCATGCCTACAATCCCAGACTTTAGAAGGTGGAAGCAGGAGGATCAGAAATTCAAGGCTAGCCCTTGTCTACATAGTGAGTTTGAGGCCAGCCTAATCTGATTTAAGCCCCTATCTCAAAAGAACAGGCAGAGGAGGGCCAAAGAAATTACTAAGTAGATTAGTAACATAAACTAATACATTTATTTTAAATGAGAAGAAAAGCATTACTAACTAGAATATTTACATACCAAAATGAACATATTTTAAAAGCACATTTTAATGCAGTTTAACAAATGCATACCCTATACTTCTTTATCACCCATTTCCTTGTCAGTATATACAATAGTTTTATTACTTATCCAGAAGGAAAGGAAGTATTTAGAAAATTTAAGACCCAGCAAAAACCACAGGAGCCAGGTTGAAGGGGATTTCACTGGCCAGATCCAGAATACTTGGATACATGTAATGTAGAGATTATAAATCCTGGGAATACAAATGAATTTAAAAGGTAAGAAAGCTCTCCTTGACAGTAGACAGTAAAGAAATGACTAGTTAGAAAATTCTTAAGCATAGTGAAACTTAGGAAGCTAATATTCAGTAGGGAACACGTTAGGTTATATGTATGAGTATCCCCTAGAGGTTATTTGTGGAGAGAAAAATTATTAAACTTCTGACGGCAGAGCATACAAATACAGAGATTCTACCATAATAGTAGTTATTGCTACTGCCACCATCTGTCCACTAGGGGCTGTTGCTGTGCTCCTACCATGATGCACTGCAAAGGACAAAACAGCTTTTTAAACATTGTGCAGACTTGAACCTGATTATAAGGAAATAGCAGACAAGTTAAATGAGAAGAAAACATTCTACAAATTTATTACTGTCCTCTGAATATCCCAAGGTCAAGAAGTAGCATGGAACAGTTAAGGAAAAGGAAAAGAAGACAATACTTGCTTTTCTGTTAAGTCTTGAAAGGGGTGGAGAGAATTGTAAATGATGTTGGGACAGTTAGTGAAATTGCACTATGGCCTGCAGATAGGATATATCAAATGCCCTGATTTTTTTTTTTTTTTTTTTTTTTTTTTTTTTTTACTGTACTGTGGTTTTATAAGGTAGTGTCTTGGCTTTTAGGAAAGTCATGTTGGTATATTTCAGAGCCAAGTACAGTACGCCTCTAGTTTAATCTCAGATGTTTCACGAACAACTGTGTGTATAATATGTCAACAAAAGGTCACATCATATGTAAACATTTATGGCTCATAATTTTAAATTGCAGAACTGCTGACAGTCAGCAGTGGTCAAGAAATTTTATGAATTATAAAAGAAAATAATCCAGAACTGCAGAATTCTTCAAAATGTTTGCAGTAACTCTACTAGTTATTGGGAATACCTGTGGCCATGCACCACCTTGGTACTATTTCCAGGCATGATAGATACCATGTGCCTGTATATCCAGCACTCAGAAGGCTGAGGCAGAAGGATTGCTGAGAGTTCAAGACTAGGTTGGGCTACAAAGTAAGCTCTTGTCTCAAAAGAAAAAGGAAGAACTGGAGAGATGGCTCAGTGGTGAAAGGCACTTACCTGTAAAACCTGCTGGCTTAGGTTTGATTCCTCAGTACCCATGTAAAGCCCTATGCACAAAGTGGCACATGCATCTGGAATGTTTTTTGTTTTTTCTCCCAGTAGTAGACAACCTTGGTGTGCCCATATTCATTCATACTCTCTCGCACTCATAGATAGATAGATGGATGGGTGGGTGGGTGAGTGGATAGGTAGATACAGTTTTTTAAAAGCAAAACAAAAGTAACCTTGTTTTAGAAAGACTATAAATTTATCAAATAGTGCACATTTTTTATTTCGAATCATGCTTAGAAGATCTTTGTGACATGATTTTCTTAGTTCTTAGTTCTTGGTTTTAATTGAACTTAAAATGTAACTTCTGGGTAGACAGTGGCAGCCTGACCCCAGTGTTGTCTCCACTAGGACGGCATCTTCTAACAGTGCAGAGCCCCATGAAAGGTAGAAGCCAACACAGGAACGGCATTCACGGCATCCCTTGCAGTGTCCAAGCTGGAAAGCAATCATAACCAAAGAGATGGCCCAGGCAGGCAGCAGCCAGTATTAGGAAGGGCGTAGAGAAGTCAAAGCCCATGTGCACTGCTGGGAATAAGAAGTGCTGCAGCCAGTTTAGAAAATAACAGCTCCTCAAACAATTGCAAATGACCCACCTATGTATCCATGCAAGAGAATAAGAAGTATGGCCTCATAAAATGTTGTGTGTGTACATGTGCGCACGTGCACACACACACACATTACTTATAATAGCCAAAAGATAGAAATAGCCCAAATTTGTATCACCTGGGGTAATTAATAGACCAAGTGCACTGGGTCCATATGATGAAATATTATTTGGCCATAAAAAGAGGAAAATATTAGCAACTGCTATGGAATTGATGAACCTTGGAAAGTGCTATGCTAAGTGAAAGATGCCACACACAGAGGTCACTAAACTGTGTAACTTCATTTATATAAAATTTCAGAAGAGAGAAATCTGTAGGGTCTCAAAAGTGAGAACTGGTAGTTACCAGCTTCTATAGAAAGAGAAAGAGGATGAATACTAATATACACAGAGTTTAGCATGGTAAAGATACTTTTGAATTAGATAGTGGTGATAGTTTGTACTATATATCAAAAGCCATTAAAGTCTACACTTTTTTTAGGGGTGGATTTTATGATATGTGAATTAGATCAATAAAAATTACCAGTGAATAAAAGAAAACAGGGCAGAGAGCATCAAGGTGATGTGCCCACCAGAACATATACAGCGCTTCCTGAACACCAAAGATAAAGACTACACGTTTATTTCAGAGAAATAAAAATGAGAAATACATGGGTTGGAGAGATGGCTTAGTGGTTAAGGCACTTGCCTACAAAGCCTATGGACCAGGTTTAATTCCCCGTTATCCATGTAAGCCAGATGCACAAGGGGGAGCATGCGTCTGGAGTTCATTTGCAGTAGCTGGAGGCCTTGGTGTGCCCATTGTGTCTATTTGTACCCCCCCTCAAATAAATAAATAATAAATTTAAAAATTATTTATAAATAATTTAAATTTTTATAATTATTTAAAATTTATTAATTTTTTTAACTTATTTATTTGAGAGAGGGAGAGAATGGGCATGCCAGAGCCTCCAGCCACTCTGAACAAACTCCAGACGCATGTGCCACCATGTACATTAGGCTTACATGGACTCTGGGGAATCGAACCTGGCTCCTTAGGTTTCCCAGGCAAGTGCCTTAACCACTGAGCAGTCTCTCCAGCCCCTCTCATTGCTTTTGTTCTCTTTTATAGTAAGTTATTCTTTCCCCCCTGTATTCCCTTATGGCTGCAGTGATGTAGACTTAAATGAGGGTTGGTGGTGATAGAAATGAAATGAAAGAAAAGGTGTTATAGGACATAGTACAAAAAGAATTGACAACCTGAAAATTGGGTGAATGAAAGCTTTGGAAGACAAGTGGGGGAGCTAGAAATTGATTTTGTTGACTTTAAGTCTCTTTAAAAAAAAAAAAAATGCCAGCCTTATTGCTGCTGTTATGCATTCAGGTGAGCACCAAAGAATACATAAAATTTCGTTTTTACTTTTCAGCAATTTAGTAAAAATCATGACCATGATTGTATTTTTTGCTCAAATATGTATATAATTGGGCAGTTTGAAATTACACTAACTTAGAAATTGTAATTATTGGATGGATAGGTGTAGTTAACAGCCTCATTTCTGGTAAGAAACTATACGTAGAAGATATATGTTTATGTGCATAAGGCAGACAGCTTCCTGGAAGGAAACTGTGGTCTCTAGGTCTTTGTAACAACAATGTCTCTATGCTTTTTTAACTCATGAGCATTGTCCCATGCAGATTTTTCTTGAGGCAGGTTGTTGACAGAAATAAATGAAGCTTTCTTATGAGCCTGTTAAGACTTTATAAACTGTCAATGAGATGGAAAAATTGGATGTTCAATCAGGAATATGAACATGTGTTTCAGGTAGAGAATTCCAAAGATAATGAAGATAGTTTTCTACAAAGAGAAATTCCTGCCCGACAGTCTCGACGAAGGTTTCGGAAAATTAACTGTAAAGGAGAGCGCCAAACCATAACTGATGATGTGGACATTAGTAGCTATCTTTCTGTGAGTACACTTAGTGATACTGCATGACTCTTCCTTAATTCTTACAGACAGTATTTTTGGCTTTGGTATTATGAGCACTTGGTTTCCATATGTAAATGTTTGACACAGGTAAATACATAATTTTTAAAAATACTTCTGTTGACTGAATTGATTAGAATCCTCTTACTTGTAGGAATTTTGCTTTATTTTAGTTTAAATAACAAAAAAGTGTTTGTATACAATCTTTTTCATAACTTTGTGGATTTTCTTGCCTTTATATTGCTTAAGTGTGATATAGATTAAAAGTCTGAGAACTCAGGTAACAGACTAAGAACTTTGTTCCCTAATATGCTATGACACATTCAGAAGAAAGAACCCAGCCCTTGATCCCTGGCTTGTGGTTCTCTTTGTCATCATGTCATCATCTGTGCAATATGTACTAGTACAGATATATGCAAGTGGTGAAGGTGTGTTTTCACATGCAAGTACTAGAAAGAGGAAGCAAATAAAACATTAATTTTGTTAAAGCCAGAGAAAGTAAGCTATTTCTTCAGAAGTCTTTTAATATTGAAGTTCCAGATAACCTCTTTTTAGACTGAGAAGTAAGGAAATAGTAATCAAGGAATAAATCCATGTGCATTTTTGAAGGAAAAGGTTCCATAGTTAACAGTTTTCCAAAATGTGTGTAAGTGGCAACATTAAAGATAGGAGAGTTAATGTGCAAAAAAACAAAAACCAAAAAAACACGCCAGGCGAGGTGGCACACGCCTTTAATCCCAGCACTCAGGAGGCAGAGGTAGGAGGATCACCATGAGTTCAAGGCCACCCTGAGACTACATAGTGAATTCCAGGTCAGCTGAGCTAGAGTGAGACCCTACCTCAAAAAAATAAAATAAAATAAAAAACCTTCACAGCAATATGTTTAGTTATTTTTCTTGTCAGAAAAAATTGGATTTAAGACAACTTCTTAAGGTTTTTGTCATACTGCCTGAATGCTTTCTCTTTCTGAAAATAAAATACTGGTCTCAAAGTTTCCTATTGGGCTGGTCATGGTGGTGCACACCTTTAATCCCAGAACTCCTGAGGCAGAGGTAGGTGGATCACTGTGAGTTCTAGGCCGTCCTGAGACCACATAGTGAATTCTAGGTCAGCCTAGGCTAGAGTGAGGCCCTACCTCAAAAAACTAAATTTTCTGAAAAATAAATCATGAGAAAAAAAAAATCACATTCAGAGTTACAAAAAAAAAAAAAAAGTTTGCTACGACCACATTCAGAGCCACAAAAAGTTCATTTCTAGTTTTTAAAATATATAATATCACTAATCTAAGATGACTTATTTTGCCTTTAAAACCAAAATATATAATGTTCTGTGAATTTTTTTTTCTATAAGAAAAACTTTTTGTTTTTGATTTTCATTTATTCATTTGCATGTGTGGGTTGTGGGCATGCCAGTGCCTCTTGCTGCTACTTTTTGCATCCAGCTTATGTGGGTATGTGGGTGGCTTGGGAATTGAACCCAAGCCAGCAGCAGGTATGTCTTCAAATCAGATACCATTGATGGCTACAGCGTTGTTCTATTCTAGATTTCTTTGGCTGTCTAAGGACTTTTGTGCTTCCATGTGAATTTAACTATTCTAGCTTTGTGAAGAATATCATTGACATTTTGATAAGGATTACATTGGATTTGTAAATCCCTTTAGGTAATACAGAAATTAATGATAGTATTTCTAGTAAATGAACTTGGGCATTCTTTCCATCTTGTTCATATCTTCATTTTATTTCTTCAGTGTTTTGTTTTTCAAGGTAGAGTCTTGCTTTAGCCCAGGCTGACTTGTAATTCACTCTGTATTCTCAAGGTGGCCTCAAACTCACAGAGATCCTCCTTCCTCTGCCTCCAGAGTGCTGGGATTAAAGGCATGCACCACCATGCCCAGCTTTTTTCATTTTTTGTAATTTTAAATGTAGAAGTCTTTCACTTCCTTGGTTGGATTTATTCCTAGGTTTATTTTTATTTTTTTGTGAAGGTCTATGAAGGAGCTTATTTTTGTTTTGTAACTCTGAATGTGATTTTTTTCATAATTTCTTTTTCAGAAAATTCAGTTTTGGTATTTTAAAATATTACCAACTTCTTAATTCTTGCAAATTAACTAAATTTATTAGTTCTAATTGTCTACTGATAGAACCTCAGACTCTTCTGCACAAAGAATCATATCATCTGCTCGTAGGGATGACTTGACTTGACTTTCTGCCAGTTTGTACTGTATTGTCTTTTCTTTTTTTTTTTTTTTTTTTTAAGGCAACCCCAACAGACTGGCCTTGTTTTTTTCTTAATGAGAGAGAATTGGTGCATCAGGGCCTCCAGCCACTATAATCCAACTCCAGGTGCATGTGCCACCTTGTACACCTGTGTAATCTTGTGCACATATATAACCTTGTGTGCTTGCATCAGCTTGTATGTCTGCCTTACGTGGGATCTAGAGAGCCAAACATGGTCCTTAAGCTTTGCAGGCAAGTGCTTTAACTGCTAAGCCATCTCTCCAGCCCTGTTTTATTTTAGCTAATTTCCTTGGCGAAAATTTCTTAAGAACAAAATCTCCATATTGACTAAGAGTTATGAGGGTACTGTTTGTCTTTCTTCAAGTCATAGAGGAAGTTCTTTCAGCAGTTCTTTCCAATATGATGGTGGCTGTGGGTCGGTCATAGAAAGTCATGATTGTATTGATGTATGATCCTTCCATATGTAATTTGTTCAGAGGTGGTGCTTGTGGTTTGGGGTGTTTTGTTCTCTTCTCTTCTCTTCTCCCCACCCCTCGGCAGGGTGTCACATTAGCCCAGGCTGACCTGGAACTCACTCTGTAGCAGCAGGCTGGCCTCAACTCATGGTGATCCTCATACTTCTACCTCTACCTCTGTCTCTGCCTCCCAAGTGCTGGGATTAAAGGTGTGTGCCACCATGCCCAGCTGTTTAGACTTTTTATCATGAACAACTGTTGACTTTTATCAGGTGCTTTTTATTTATTTATTTGAAAGCAGAGTGAGAAAAGAGACACACAGAATGGGTGTGGTAGGACCTCTAGCCAGTGCGAATTAACTTTAGATACATGTGCCACTTTGTGTATCTGGCTTTATGTGGGTACTGGGGAATTTAACCCATGTCATTAGGCTTTGCAGGGGAGCACCTTAACTGCTGAGCCATCTCTCCAGTCCCTACTTGCATGTTGTTTTTTTAAAGACAGAGTCTCACTATGTCTATAGCCAAGGCTGGCTTGAAACATACAGTCCTCCTTCCTCAGCCTCCTAAGTGCTGAGATTCTTGGTGTGTTCTGCATACTTGTCTCTCCTGTATCATTAATTTATATGGATTGAACCATACTTAGGTCCCTGAGACAAATCCAACTTAATTGTAGTGAATGATCTTTTTGATTGCTTTTGGATTTGATTTGTATGTGTGCATACACATGTGCATGTATAGATGCACATGCCCCATGCATGTATTTGTCAAGGCCAGAGGAGAACACCAAGTGACCTCTTAATTGCTTTTCCACCTTACTTCAGGCAGTGTGTCTCCCTGAACTGGGAGATACCTTTTTTGGTCAGACTGCCTGAACCAGTGATTGCCATGGATTCTTCCATCTCTGCTCCCCACAGGACTGGGTTTGCAGGTGTGTGTGACCGTGCCCATGCTGCAGAGCAAACGCTCGTACCTGCTGAGCCATCTCTCCAGCCCCTGATTCACTAATAATTTTTATTATAAATTTTTTGCATCTGTGTTCATTAGGTGATTGAATCTCTAGTCCTCTTTTTTGAAAACTTTTTATTTTATTTTATTTGTTTGAGAGAGAGAATGGGCACGCCAGGGACTTCAGCCACTGCAAACTCCAGATGCATGCACTGCCTTGTGCATCTAGCTTATGTGAGTCCTGGGGAATTGAACCTGGGTCCTTTAGCTTCATAGGCAAGCACCTTAAACATTAAGTCATCTCTCCAGCCTTCTTATTCTTCTTTTTGTTGTGTCCCTGTTTAGTTTTGGCATCATAGTAATTTAGTCAAAGAATCAATGAATTCAGAATAGTCTCCTTTTTTGTTTTTATTTTTGGGATAGTTTCAAGAGAATTGGCATTAGTTCTTCAAAGGTTTGATAAAATCAGCAGTAAGACCATCTGGTTCTGGGCTTTACTTTTCTGGCTTTATATTAATGGATCCAGTCTTAGTATTTATTCTTCATTCAGATACGTATTTCCCCCAGGTTTTCTAACTAGTTAGCAACCATTTTCTATGGTAATCTCTGGTGGTCCTTTGTATTTCTCATTTTTCATCTGATTTTATTTTATTCATGTATTTTTAGTCTTTTTTTTTTCCTTGGTAAAGCTTTGTTGATTTTTATATGTGTTTTGTTATTTGCCGCGTGTGCGCATGGCTGCATGCATGCCATAGCACACAAGTGGAGGTCAGAGAACAGTCTCAGGGTGTTGGTCCTCTTCTTCCTTGTTTGAAGACCAGACTGACTGGAGCACAAGGTAGGGGATTCTCTTGACTCGGCTTTCCATTCCCATAGGCCCATTGGGATTATAGATGTGTCTAGTTTTTTATGTGGTGCTAGAGATCCCAAGTCTCATTAGCAGAGTTACAGAACATACATCTTAAACCACTGAATTTTGCAGCCCCAATTTTATCACTTTTTTATTGAGAATTTTAATTCCTGGATTTACTGTAATTTGATCATATTCCCTTCCAGTTACTCTCTTTTGTCCTTTTCCCCCCTTCCCCCACCCAATTCCACTGACCACCCCCATCTTTCCAAGTAGTCCTTCTGTTTTGATGTCTCATTCTTTCTATCCTTCACCCTCTATGTAAAAATGTTAATGGGCTCTAGATTGTACAGGTCTTGAGAGGTATCTACAACCACTGTGAGGTTATGAATACACCAGTCAGTCTATGTCTGGAGGACAGTGCCCCAAAGTACTACTTCGCACTCTGTGGCTCTTACATTCTTTCTGCCCCCTTTTCCACATATTCCTTGAGCCTTGGAGGGCGTGATGAAGATGTCTCATTTAGTGGTCAGCTCTCAGCAGCCTGTTCTTTTCAGCTTTGATAAGATTTGTGTCTCCTCAGTTTCTACAGCCATCTCCATAGAGAATTCTCTAGCATGCAGTGAAAGAAGCATCTAACTTCTGGTGAAGTGATAGAAATGTGATAGAGATGACTTATCCAGTGCTAAACATGGGCCTTTCTTCTCAGCACCTCAATGAGTCTTAAGTCTCCCCAGTATTCACTGCCATCTGCAACACCGTGGCACAAGGCAAAGGATGTATACTGGTGGGGAGGTGTCAGCAAGGAGGATTTGCCCTTCAGAGATCTGTCTGACCTCAGTATCCTAAAGGTGTAGGGGAGGGAGTGCAAGTGCTAGAGTGGGCCAGAGAAGACTCTCTCACTGTTACCTATTTTTAAAAACCCAATTATTGGGACTAGGGCAATGATTTAAAGTTCAGAGAGCTTACCACTTAAGTATAAGAACCTAGGAGGGCCTGAGACTGCTTGAGTTGAACTCCCTCAGAGCCTGCAATAAAAGGCTGGGGGTTATGGTCAAGTATGTCTGTAACCTTAGAGGGAGAGACCCCCATCTCAAGGTAGTACTTGATTGAGCTGTGGAGAAAAGTATTAAAAGCTCTCCTTGGAGGCTGGAGGGATGGCTTAGTGGTTAAGGCATTTGCCTGAGAAAGCTAAGGACCCAGGTTTAATTCCCCAGAACCCATGTAAGCCAGGTGCACATGGTGGCACATGCATCTGGAGTTTGTTTGCAATGGCTGGAGGTCCTGGTGCGCCCATATTCATTCATTTTCTCCCTCCCTCCCTCCCCCCCCCCTCACACACACACACACACACACACACACACACAAAATATTTTTAAAATTGGCTGTCAGTGTAACAGTCTGAAGTCAATACAGCTTTGGAAACACATTCTGCTTTGGCCACCACATGAAATGCATGTCTGCACACACATTTGCATGCATCACACATAACACGCCACACATACTGTACATACACATGTGCCCCCCCACCAACAAAAGACAAAGAATGAAGTGAACAAATGGAAAACTGTATTCCAAGCAAATGGAAGATAAAAGCATGCAGAAGTGGCTGTATGTGTGCCTGACAAAACAGATGGGAAAAAAAAAGAAGTTCAAGAAGAGAGAGTCACTGTACAGTGATCAAGGGTCAATTCTGTGTGGTTTGATGGCTGTAACTATACATGAACCTGCAATTTCAGTATCTCATTTGTGGTTCTAAAGCTCTCAAACACGCTAAGTAAGTGATTATCCTTTATCCTTTTGTTTCTGTAGTTCATCTTTGTGGTTCACTATATTGGTACGGTTTGGTTCTTTACTATTGTTTGTTCTAGTGAGTTTCACACTTCCAGTGTGTTTTCATGGTGGTGATTATCAGTTTTTCACTTCAGGGCTCCCTTCAGCACATCCTCTGTAAATGTAGTCTTGTGATAAATTTCTCTATTTTTACTTGTCTTGGAATATCTCTCCGTTTCTAAACAGTGGCTGTGTTGGAATACAGTATTCCTAAGTGGCAGCTGTTTTCTCTCAGTATTTAAGATTTTTGTTATTCTATTTTGTTCTACCATGTAAGTATTCTTTTTTGGAACTTGCCATTATTGCAGCGAGGATAACCTTAAGTGTGGTATGGTGCTGTTTGTAGAATTCTTCCTTTCTTATTCTTTTGACAGATTGACTATAAAAGTCCTGGGGGCAATCTTTTCTGCTTGTCTGTTTGGAGTCCTAAAGATCTTCTGTCTCTGGCTATCCATATGTTTCCCAATTTTTATTTTTTATTTTTTTGAGTGTTTTGAGGTAGGGTCTTACTCTAGCCCAGGCTGCCAATGTTTTAAAAATATTTTATGGGCTGGAGAGATGGCTTAGCAGTTAAGCGCTTGCCTGTGAAGCCTAAGGACACTGGTTTGAGGCTCGATTCCCCAGGACCCACGTTAGCCAGATGCACAAGGGGGCGTACGCGTCTGGAGTTCTTTTGCAGTGGCTGGAGGCCCTGGCGTGCCCATTCTCTCTCTCTCTCTCTCTCTCTCTGTCTGTCTGCCTCTTTCTCTCTCTGTCACTCTCAAATAAATAAATAAAAATAAACAAATACAAAATTTAAAAATATTTTACTTATTCATTTGTTAGGAGAGAGAGAGGGAGAAATTGAAATTGAGAGAATGGGTATACCAGGACCTCTTGTCACTGCAGATTGAAGAGTTCAAGATGCATGTACCACTGTGTACATCTGGTACTGATACTAAGGGAATCAAACTCAAGACTGTAAGCTTTGTGAACAAGCACTGCTAAGCCTTCTCTCCAGCTCCTTTGCCATTTTTAAAATCTTAAGTATATGTTCCAAATACCATTTTTGTTAAATGCTGTATTTTAAATTATTCTTTTTGTTTGTTTTGTTTTGTTTTGTAGATAGCTTCTCACATGTTGCCCAAGCTGGTCTCAAACTACCAGGTTCAAGCGATCTCCCTACTTAGCCTCCCAAGTAAGCTAGGACTGTGAACATACAACCACCATGCCTGTCCCACAATATTGTCCTTTATTGGTACAAACAACTCCATTGAAACAATATATAATCATTTGGGATTTTATTTTGTTTCACTTAGTGACAGTATACTTATCTTTTTGTGTGTTTGGTAATGTTTTTTCTAGTGAATACTCTTAATCTTGTATTTGTTTTTCTCCTAGGTTTAACATTTAAGTTGTAGTAGCTTAGATACATTCTAAAATGGTTATTTTTCAAGTATTTGCTTGGTTATGGTGAGGTGACCTCCCTGTAGGTCAGCTGTTTGAAAAAGATTCATGGGAGCAAAGGTAAAAGAGAGCTGTGGCAGACTGACGGGGAAACAGGACTGTGCTGTCTGCACAACAGACTGCTCCTCAACCTGAGGTCTTGTCACTGCCCCTCTGTGTCTGCCTTTCCAGACATCCCTAGAAAAGCTCTCCTTGTTCTCTGTGTTCCAGCGAGAGATGATTGCTTTTGTCTCTCGCAGGTACCACATACTGTTAGGAAAGTGGATTCTGATGGCCTGGAGCTTATGTTTCCAGTATTCTCTGGGGAAGTGAGCATTTCATCCATCTGCAAACACATCTATCACCATATGTATCCTCTTACCATTTTTATTAGTTATTAGACTTTTTTCTTTTTTTAATAAATTTCTTTTTAAATATTTTATTTTTATTTCTTTATTTGACCACAGGGCGAGGGGACAGGGAATGGGTGTGCCAGGGCCTCCAGCCACAGCAAACGAACTCCAGATGCGTGTGCCCCCACCTAATGTGGGTGGGTCCTGGGGAATCAAACCAGGGTCCTTTGGCTTTGCAGACAAATGCCTTAACCGCTAAGCCATCACTCCAGCCCTGTCTTTTTTCTTTTAATTGATAAAAATTCCTTTCTAATTGATAATTCTCCCAACCCTTATTTTCCTGTGGTGGAGATAGGTATCCAGGGTGTTACATAGAGACTTTTAGAAACAAAAAACATGCATTAAAAGTATGTAATACATTGAGATATTATCTGTAGTGGTCTGCTAGTAAGTATTTTTGGGTGATGAATGTGTTTTTCTTTTAAATAATGAGTATAATTTGTATGTTCAATTTGGAATAAAATGGTAATTCTGCATTTTAATTTTTTAAAATAATATGGAGCTCTCAGATTTTATGAGTGATGGATGGCTATTAGAGATGGTTGACATCATAAAATACATTCTTTGGTTTAATACATAACAGAGAACATTTTCTTAATTAGACTTGACAAGGTACTCATGTAACATACAGAGAAAGTGATCTCCAAATTAGCATACTTCAGTTTATTTAGTATGTCACAGCCAAGCTAAAAATGGCTTTAAATAATTTCTGCCTGTTATTATTTTGTTATTTCTTCTCTCAGTTATATAATTTTGAAAATACAAAACATTCTTACTATTCAGAGATATGGTAGTAGAACATATTGGTAAGTTTTAATCACACTGGCTTGTAAACTCTGGGGGAAAAAATCATGCCTGCTTGTCTAACTTTGTACGTGGCACACTTGGCCCAATATTAGAACCACGACTAGAATATGATGAATATTTGATTAATGAGTTTATTCCTCTTTATGGTTGCATTTGCTTCTGATTTTTTGTTATTACTAAATGGAGATTTCCTGTGGAGATGAGGAAAATTCGTATCTTAAATTGGATTCTTCTAAAGATAGGAATGTAATTGCATTCTTAAATTCTTACAGAACATTATCTTCAAGACATTTATCATCATATGCAAGATTATATTTATTTTAATTATTTTCCACTTAGTTCAGAAGTAGAATCTTTATCCCTTTTCCCTTTTTAATTGATAGCAGTTAGAAAATAATGGAATTAAACAGTATTACCTTAATGTTTGAACAGTCAGGAACTCTGCTGGCTTTCTTTCGTGTTTTTTGTTTGTTTGTTTGTTGGTTTTTGTTCTTTGTTTTTTGAGGTTGGGTCTCTCTCTAGCCCAGGCTGACCTGGAATTCACTATGGAGTCTCAGGGTGGCCTCGAACTCACGGTGATCCTCCTACCTCTGCCTCCCGAATGCTGGGGTTAAAGGCATGCGCCACCACGCCTGTCTTCTTTCGTGTTTTTTATATAGTTGAGAAAAAGAGACAGAGAGAAAAAGACATACAGAAAGAGGGTTAATATAGATGTGCCAGTCCTGCCACTGCAAATGGACTCCAGGCATATGCATCACTTGTACATCTGGCTTTACATAGGCACTGGGTAATCAAACTCAGGCCGTCAGGATTTGCAAGAAAGTACCTTTAACTGCTGAGCCATCTCTCCAGCCCACTATATAATTCTTTTTTTTTTTTTTTTTTTTTTTTTTTTTTTTTTTTTTTGAGGTAGGGTCTCACTCTAGCCAGGCTAACCTGGAATTAACTATGTAGTCTCAGAGAGGCCTCAAACTCACAGTGATCCTCCTACCTCTGCCTCCCAAGTGCTGGGATTAAAGGCATGCACCACCACGCCTGGCTCTCACTACATAATTCTTGATAGAAAATTCTTACACTTGAAGCATCATGAGTCCAAAGTTAAAGAAAAAGCATTAGAGTGATGCAACTAATCTTAAGTAGGACAGATGTAAGTTTAAAAGTTTTTAATTTTTTGATGAAAAAAGTGCTCATTGTGGAAATGTAAAACATATAGAGGAGTATTAAGGAAATAAATTTTGCTGTTGTCCTCACTATTGGAGATAGCTGGTGTTGCTAATGGTTTTTAAGTCTTAATAATTCAGACCTTTAATTTAGAAAATGCTGGATATTAAGTTATATATACTGTCTTTTTACTTTTTTGCAATTAAAATTCTTAAATATTTTAATATTAATGCTATGTTGTTGTATGAATGCACCAACATATTCTCAGGCATTGTTCAGTTTTCTCCTTTTAAAACCCACTTTTATGAATAAATCTGTACATGATTTGTAATTTCCTTAGGATTGAACCATAAAAAATAGAATTCCTGGGTTAGAAGTATAAAAGTAATTTTTGAATTTGTACATAAATATTGCTAACTTTTCAGTGGTCATTTTAAAAAACTGCCTTTATCATTTGCTATGCATGAACCGTAACAGTGTTGGGCAGAGGGCACAAGGCTCCTTGTCTGTCATCTGGAGCACTTCTTCCTTACAGATGACAGGGACTTAGACTTACCCTGGGAACCAGTCAGAATGATTATTTTTTTAAAAGAGATTATTATCATACTTGTGACAGTTTACACACTGATTGCTATTTTTCAAAAAGCTCTTTTGATTGTTGCTTAAAATAATGCATGTATTAGGCTGGAGGGATGGCTCAGCATTTAAAGGTACTACTTATAAAGCCTTGATGGCCAGGATCTGATTCCCTAGTACACATGGAAAACCAGATGTGCAAAGTGACACATATGCTTAGTGTTCATTTGCAGAAGCTTGAGGCCCTGGTGCACTCTCATTCCCTCCCTCCCTCCCTCCCTCCCTCTCTCTCTCTCTCTCTCTCTCTCTGAAATAAATAAGTAACTTATGTATTGACACATGTCAGCAATCAAAGACAATCATTTGTGATAGCATTCCAGTTAAAAGAGTTAAACAAGTGCTTAAACATAGTAAAAACAATGTTGGTTGTTAATAACCTTTTAATTTGTTTACTGTTGAATAACAACTGTGTTCCGTATTCAGTTTTTGGATTTTTTTTAATTGGTAGAAAATGTAGTATTTAAAATTAGAGAAGTGATTTAAAGGTGATCTCTTAGGTAATCCAGTATGAGATATAGTATTCTTGATAGTAATTTTAAAATGAGATTAAAAAAAAAGAATTATTAGTGTACTGTTACAGTTTACACATATCATATAACATACTTGACTGGTTCCTCAGTGTGTGACGAGCGTTCCTTTCTGTGTGCATAAAAATGCTTGATACAGACGCCCAGGGCAGGGAGGTAGACCATGGGGATGCCTTTTATTGTTCCCTCAGTTTCACTGACTCTAATTATAGAAGCTTACATCACCTTCGTTGATAACAGCTTCTCTTTCCCTGCTTGCTTTTTCTTCGTGGACCACTCCCTAAGGATGGATCATATTTCATGCTACATATGGCCTTCCGGTGGCTTTGACAGAGGTTTTTGACAGCATGTGGGTGATTAGTTCATGGACATAGATGACACTTTGCTGAATCAGTGTTCCTTACCAAAGAATAGAAGGAAAGTGCTGATCCTCTGGCTTCTTTTCGTTCAAAAGGATGACGGAGGGCCAGAATTCCCAAGAGGCACCAGTCGTTAGCTTTAACCATGTCTAATAACTCTAGAGATTCAGATGTTAATATGAAACATGGTAGGGAAGGACAGAGGGAGAAGACAGTGGGGGGGTGGAGAACTTGTCATTATAAGTTTACATTTCAAATACCAAGTACTTTATTTTATAAAATGACAATTTTTCTTTTGTTTCTCTCCTTTTGAGTTTGGCTTCTCTAAATTGTGATTGTAATAGTTCATGTGCAAATGAGGAATAAATTTTTTATAATTATGTGTGAGGTTAGTACAATCTATTTTTTGTTACTGTTTTTGTTTTTCAGAATGCCTCATTAGGTGTATTTGTTTGCCTTCCTTTATCCATGGTATGCTTTTCTCACCCTGTTTCTTTTCAGTATCATTACTAATTGAAATAAAAGGTATATTTATGATTTTAGTAGCTCTCAGAACCTTATCTTTGGTTGTCTATGCAGTATAATTTCTAGTATAACAGGGTTTGTTTGTTTATAAATAATGTATACAGGTCACAAAATTTTAGTAACTGTCGATCACTTTACATTTTTATAAAAGGTTTTTGAAACTTTTCAGTCAGCATACATTGCTTTATTTAGCAGTAGGCAAGAGACTCTCAAAGCTAAAGATTTCATCAGTGTGATACTTCATGTGCAAGGAATGTTTGCTTAAATGCCTGTTCTATGTTGATGGTTCTAGATACTGTGTAGATGAGGACAACCTCCCTGTCTTTGGTTCCTTTATTTGAGCAGGTGAGGCAACAGTCTGAGATCATGATAAAATTCTACACACAGTATATACATGGAGAGGGCTGATTTATCTTAGTTATTAGATCAATTACTGACCTCTTCAAAGGATTCTTATTTCACCAATAATTAACTAAAAGGTTGCCATTATTTGGGAAGCAACAGTGTCATCAAGATGCTGTTAGAGTCACATACCGAGTGGAGGACTGTTTGTTTCATCTCATGGTGGTAGTGTACAGGAGATTTTTTTATGTTAGCTTTTCTATACAGTTTTCTAGACTGACAAATACCAAAAGATAATGCGTAGAACAGGGATTCCACTTTCACATAGATGCCAAAGTAAAGGAAGAGAATTCTGTTCCTTCATTGAGTGGCTGTGTATTACCCTAGGTCTGCCATATGGCACTGCAGGGTTGCATTGCATTCGCTGGGCTGCAGCTCAGCCTGAGGTCCTTCTTTGTGTGGACAGCACAGTCTGTGCAAAGGGATACTGCCTGTTAGGACTTTGCTGTCTGATTGGCTGAAATTTATCTATGCTGCATTGTTTGAGTATAAGTATTGTTCAGCATTAAGGCTGAAATGTTCTTGAATCCTATTACTACTACTTTTTTTTTTTTTTTTTTTTTTTTTTTTTGGTTTTTCAAGGTGGGGTCTCACTCTGGTCCAGGCTGACCTGGAATTTACTATGTAGTCTCAGTGTGGCCTCGAACTACCTCTGCCTCCCAAGTGCTGGGATTAAAAGTGTGCGCCACCACGCCTAGCTCTGTTACTAATTTTTATATTTAGTAATTTTTCTTGTCTTTTGTAAATTTATCTTTAGGAAAAACTTGTCTTCATCCACCTACAAAACATCTAGCATCATCTTTCCATTAAAATTATTAATAGATTTTAATTTATGTTTAAATGCTTAATATTTTTGGGATTCCTGCTCATTTAGTTTATTTTTCATTAAGAGAAAGACCTTAGTGCCTGAAGAACAGACTGTACAGTTACATGGTTTGCATTTAGAAAACTAGTTATGGTTATTTTGGTTATTTGTTTTGTGAGATTACATTTTATATCTAGCAAAATTTAGTTGAGATTTTTGCAGAAAACATTAGTAGGTTTTGTAGTCATTTTGAAATCATGACATATTTGCTCAAAATAATAGCTTTACTGTTTAAATTCTAGTTGTGTAGGTAGCAGCATGATTCAGACTGGCAGCATGTTGTTATTCAGAAAGTACCTCTTTCTTTGCCCTAAGGAGTGGGGGAACTCATTTTATGTGTGTACCTAATGACAGTGTATTTCTTCTGTATAAGTAGTCTTTTGTTATAGCACCTGTCGCAGGTAATAACTCCTCGTATGTCTCACCCTCTTCTCTCCTCAAAAGTGCTAAGTAAATAAAGTAAGAAAGTTCTATTACTTTGGTCTGTTCACTGTTATTCTAGTATAATTCTGCTGCCCAGAAGTGTACCTGGCTGTATTACCATTAGAAACTATTTCGTTAGCCATCAGGAGGCACTGTTGTCAGCTGAAGTACTAGTGGGAGTGTCTACAGTAGTTATCTGGTATAAAGCATAAAGAAAAAGGGTGGGTACTGAAGATATTGTTGTGATATTCAGTTGGTAAAGAGTGTGGCAACATTAGTTTTCATTAAGTTTTAAAGATAAAATGGCTAACTATTAGTTCAAGTTCACATTAGAACCAGGTTTTATCATTTTCTGGTTCATTTGGAGTTTTTCTGGCTTGTCTCTTTCTAGGAACCGTGCATTGGGTTGCAGTCAAGTACCATATGGTATAGATTATTCTTCCTCAGAGGAACTGGCAGTACATGTTGCAACTATCATTATTCCTGTGGGTTTCTTTTTTTCAGCTTTCCCTCGCAAAATGAAATTTTATTTCAATTTACTGTTTACATATAGATCTTACTATTAGTTTTTATATTTTAATGTTAAAGTATACATGAATATTATACTTTGAAAAGTAGCAAATTTTACATCCAGAAATCTCTGAATTAATGATGTTAAAAATACCTATGTGACATCTGAGAACTAGATTGCCTTATGTATTTAAGATGTAGTAGTGTTTTATTCTAGAGCTAATTATTTTCCCTTGGGAGGACAATACTGTGTTAAATTTGAATAATGTTAGAAGATAGGGTTTCTCAAATACAGCTGTATATCAGTATACAGAATTAAAAATCAAAATGGATTTTTTAAAACTGTAAAATGGAAAGGGATATAAGTCTTTTTTTAACAGAATCTGGCTTGCTAGTGTCTCATGAAGGGTGTGTGTGTGTGTGTGTGTGTGTGTCTTGGAGGGTCGTATGTGTTCAGTAAATCGCTCTTGGGTTACATCTGCAGATACAGTAGGCAATTGATCTAATGCAGCTTCTAAAGGCTTCTGTACAGGTGATGTCATCCTTTTAGCTCTATTCTCCTCCCACTCTCTCCTTATTAGATATTTCATCTTACTGCAGAGCATAGAATCAATAGGAGCTCTCCTTAGGGAGCCGCTGGGAAGCCGGCAAGGGCAGTAGGAATTAAGACACTAACGTATAATCTTGTTTTAGCACAGAATGTAGTTTTTATGTGCTACATCATATATGCATTTTTATCCAGAAAAGCCAGGCTTGGATCAACAGTGATGTCTTACTGATGTATTAGAACCAGAAGCAGTGCTGCAGAGCTGTAAAAAGTACATGGGAAAGAGAAGATCATTTGAATTTTGGAGATTTTCAGACCTTCTACAAGACAAACCTGTTAGAGCATATGTCTTCTGCCTCCATTTGCTCAATGATTGGGTTGGGGTTTTGTTTTTCCTGAACCTCTAGTGGTTCAGACTGTATAAAGAAGAAACTTTCATCTTCAGGATTTACTATTCTTCTTCGCCTCTGATTCAGAACCCTGCAGTGCTGGTTCTACAGGGTGGAATAAGTTGAAGGAAAAACAAGGCTTTTTTATAGAGAGGAAAGGGTTCACAGAGCCCAGGAACACAGATTTGGTGCATGTCGCCTTATTTGCTTTGACTGATCCAACATTAGCTTTCATGCTACCAATGTGCATGCCTGTTTCAGGTGCCTGAGGACGCATGTAAATGTCTGTGTGTGCTCAGCTAGAAATCTAACCAACCATCTTCATATTTGATATTTGTTTGTAAAATGAACATCTCAATGAGAATTGTTACTTAAAACTACTCATAAGGTGCTGGAAGCTCCTGATTTAGTTCACAAAGGCATTTGGAAAAGCTGCTTTTATATAACCTAACCATGGTGTGTGAATTGTAAAAAGAAACTTAACAGAATTTTGTCAACATACTCTGCTCTGATTTGAAAGAGAAACTACCTTTTCCAGCCTAGGAAATGGCTTTTCTTGTTCGTTGTTATGCCAATTGTCTTCAGCCATGGGCCTCCAAAGTAAGTATTATTTTTTTGAGATTGATATAATTCAGTTATTGAATTTAAATCCTGTTTAAAATTATAAATGAGCTCTATTATGCTATTTTCAAAATTTTAAACATAATCACAAAGCAGTTTAAATTTTTCTTTCTCATTGCCATTTTAATTTCAAGAAATTTATAAAGCATTACAGTATACCTCTTAAATGATTTGAAAAGTATGTTTCAGTCATCTGTAGACTTAAAATACAGTGCATTTGAGGGGTGCTTTCTTCAGACCCTCCGACCAAATTATCATGTGGTTATGACTATTTCTGAAATTGCCTGTGATCCTATTCTAACTTGAATGCATTCTGTTGCTTCATTACTTGCCTTAAGTAGTTGGTGTATTTAGATATATTAGGCTTATATAATATTTCTTACTAATGTGATGCTCTTGGATAACTTACTAACTTATCCTGTATTATGAAATTGGATGGAAAGCCTTTAGATATGAAATATTATTTAAAAAATTCTGAATGAAAACTAATTACAAAAATTAGTGTTCCATTGTATTTTCTAAGTAGTAATAAGTAAACTAATCATTTTAAAGCAAACATATTGATTCTCAAAATGGTAAAATGACAGGCTGTTGGAAAATATAATGAAACTAAGCAAATTTTATTGTTCATACTGGCTGTTTGTATTGCCTGCAATTTGATACCCTTTAAGTTGGCTTTTCTGTCTCATGTATTAATTTCAAAACAAAGAAATGGGCAACTATGAATTTTTAGTTTTGTTTTATATAACTAAATGCTTAGAAAATATGTTAAGATTTCTTTATGCTTCTCTTGAATAGAAATAGGCACACCAGATACCTTTAGTAGGTCTGGAATCATGGCTTTGTTTAAAGGTTTTTCTGGTGAGAGTGACTAAGGGAGAAATGCTATGGCAGCATTGTGGTTGTTGTTTTATTTGGCCTGGCCTAGCTTTTTGTGTTTCTTTCCTAAAGGCATCTTGTGGATGTGGATGGACATTTAAATGCACTGTCCATCGGGCAAACAGCTGACTGGAACATAGAAATGGAAGGGAGCCTTGGTATAGACTTTGTGCTTTTATCTGCTCAGACAGAGGGGTGGCCTCTTCAGTGCACATGCCACCTGTGGGGCCCAAACACTGTTGAAGCTTCGTATGGCTGCATGTGGAAGGTGATGGGTAAGATCAGATGGAACTTTGAAGGAAATTAAGAGTAGAGTATAGGTATCATTTTATTCAACGTACCAAAAAAAAAAAAATCTTGGGTTGGTGCTGATAGACAGTTTTTTTTTTTATTATTATTTATTTATTTGAGAGTGACAGAGAAAGAGGGAGAGAGAGAGAGAGAATGGGCGTGCCAGGGCTTCCAGCCACTGCAAACGAACTCCAGATGTGTGCACCCCCTTGTGCATCTGGCTAACGTGGGTCCTGGGGAATGGAGCCACTGATAGACAGTTTTTGACCCAAGGTTTAGCAAGTATAGAAGAGGATTTTAAAGACCAGATTCTGTAGCTTCAATAGATGCCACCAAATAATTGAGTCAAACTCTGCTGGTGCACATATCTCCTTCCATCTCCCCCATCTCTGTTATTATTGATTGGATCTTAATTCTTTGCTTAAGCATATTAATCTTGATAATAATTTTTCATACTTTTCACTTTTGGATTTCTTTATATTTTACTATATTTAATGATCACTGATGCTGTTACCACTTGTATTTAACTACTTTTGAATTCACTTATTTTCATTCTAAAATGCGTTCTATCATCAAGTTTCTGTGGAGGATGAAATTTAAGTTCCCATATGCCTCATTTTTTAAAGAAGAAATTATTTATTTATTTGCCACTGTATGTGTGTGGGGATATAGGTGTTCCAGGGTCTCTTGCTACTGCAAATGAATACCATATGCATACATTATTTTACATCTGTCTTTACATGTGTGCTAGGGAATCAAACATGGGCCATCAGGCTTCTCAAGCAAGTGCCTTTAACCATTGAGCCATTCCTTCAGCCCAGACAAACATTTTTATACTGGTGTCCTCTTCTTTTCAACAAGTCTGTCTCCATTTCTTTTTAAAAAAATATTTATGTGTTTGAGAGAGAGAGACAGAGAAATGGAGTACGTGAATATGAGCACTAGGACTCCTGCCACTACAAAGCAACTCCAGGTGCATGCACCACTTTGTGAATATGGCTTTATTTACATGGGTACTGGAGGAATCAAACCAAGGCCGTCAGGCTTTACAAACAAGCGCCTTTAAATGGCTGAGCCATCTCTCCGGCCCTGCATTTACCTTTATGAAACATGAACTGTAAACATTGATTAAAAGCATCTCTATGGTTTCCAAAATATTAAAATGAGTAAGGAGCTAAGGAGATGGCTCACATATTAAAGGTACTTACTTGGAAAGCATGTGGGCCTGAGTTTGCTTCCCCAGCACCCGTTTAAAGTCAGACACTTGTGTTTGGATTTATTTGCATTGGCAGGGACTCTGGAGCCCATACACACAAGCACATACATGCATTCTGCAAATAAATATATTTTTTAAAAAATGAAAAGAAGCATTCTTGGAATGGAAAAACATAACTACTCATAATTAAATGATTTAATAACATTCCTTCCCCTAAACTTTACCTTTTAAAAAGTAGGAGATGTGGTTTCCAATGCCTCAGGCACAGCAATATAATTTCCACATAATGCAGGATAAGAGAAGTGCATCCACCTGGGGTTTTAAGAGATTTTTAGGACTGTGTGTCAGGCTTCAGACTCCTGTCTAAAGGCTTCTTTTTAGATCTTGGAATCTGGGCCAGGTGTGGTGGCTCATGACTTTAATCTTGACATTCAGTAGGCAGAGATAGGACTATTGCTGAGTTCAAGGCCATCCAGGAACTACAGAGTGAGTTCCAGGTCAGCTTGGGCTAGAGTGAGACCCTACCTCAAAATAAACAAACAAAAAATAGATAACATTCTGTCCTGTCCGGGAAGCTCCATGAAGTTATGATTTCATAAGGCCTTCATTTTCCTCAGTCTTGACTAATGACTCCTTTCCATTATCTGTATGAGCTCTTCTATCTTGTATGCTTCCAGAGTAATCTTTTTCTTTTAAAACAATTGTTTTGTTTATGTGTGTGAGAGGAAGGGAGGGAGGGAGGCAGAGAGAAAGAATGAAAATGAAAATGAGTGTACCAGCGCCTCCTGCCACTGCAGATGAACATCAGGCACATGCACTACTTTGTGCATCTGGCTTTACATAGGCACTGGGAAATTAAACCCAGGCCTGCAGGCTTTGCCAACAAGCAAGTACCTTTAACTGCTAAGTCATCTTCCCAGTCCTAAAGTAATCTTTTTATTTATTTATTTTTACAAATTCCAGGTACATGTGCCACCTCGTATATCTGGTTTACATGGGTCCTGGGGAATCAAATCTGAGTACTTTGGCTTCGCAGGCAGCCACCTTAACTGCATCTCAAATAATCTTTAAATGTCATAAATACCTCTCCATCCCAAGTAATCTGCATATGTCAGATCTCAAACTGAGGAAATGGCTCAGGGGCTAAATGGTGATTACAGATCCTGCCAGCCTGGGTTCAATTTCGCATAAAGCCGGCTGCACAAAGTGGCACATGTATCTGGAGCACATAGTGGCAAGAGGCCGTGATGTGCCCATATTCAATCATGTAGTCTCATCTATTTCTGTCAATTAAGTAAATAAAAATTTAAAATTAAGTCTTTTTAAATTTTTTCACAGGAGCGGAAAAGATGGTTCAATGGTTAAGGCACTTGGCTTGCAAAGCATCTCCCCAGTACCCACATAAAGCCAGATGCACAAAGTGGCAAATGCATCTGGAGTTTGTTTGCTGTGGCTGGAGGCCCTGGTGTACCCAATCTCTCTCTTTATCTGCCTCTTTCTCTCTCCCTCAAATAAAAAAATATATAAAAAGTGAATTCTTCAGGGGTACTCTATTAGTAGAGGAGTTATAAGTATTCATGAATGCCATTTTTGTGGCTGTAGTGTGGCTCACTAGTAGAGCTCTTACATCATGTCAGCAAGCCTCTGGCTTCATACCATTTAACACAAATGTAATGTAAAAATAGGTAAAATTATTATTGGTATATCAAAAATAGTACATCACCATGTAGAAAATACAATTGGTGCCAGGCATGGTGGTGCACACCTTTAATCCCAGCACTTGGGAGACAGAACTATAGGAGGATCATCATGAGTTCACCCTGAGACTACATAGTGAATTCCATGTCAGCCTGAACTAGAGCAAGACCCTACCTCGAAACATCCCCCCCCCCAAAAAAATATATATATATAGTAATAATTTTTATACCAAGTTTCCTAAATTTTAAGTTTCTAAATTTTCTATACGCACACAAACAACTTTCTGATTTTACTCATTTTTCCTGGACAGTTCATACAAGTGGAAATATGTAATATGTGGCCCATTATGTCTGGCAGCTTCCACAAAATGTAATATGTATTTTACATTTGGAGGATATCTCAGTATGACCTAGCCACATTTCATGTACTCAGTAACTAAGTGTGAGTAGGTTTACAATTGTGCATTCTGGATCTTTGTTACTATTATTTAATATGCCTGGTTTTGACTATCCCTCAGGATTCATTTCATATATTCTTTCTCTAAGATTATATATATATATATACATACGTGTGTGTGTGTGTTCATTTATATTTGGTTTTTCAATGTAGGATCTTGCTCTAGCCCACCTATGTAGTCTCAGGGCGATCTTGAACCCATGGTGATCCTCTTACCTCTGCCTCCTGAGTGCTAAGGTTAAAGGCATGCACCACCATGCCAGGCTCTATTAGTTATTTTAACTTCCCAAACTACCAACACTTTTACTCATTTTTGTTATTGCATCAGATTTGTATTAGGTGCTCCTTGTTTTGCAAATGGAAAATTAGACAGCAAAGTATGCTAGAAATTTGTTTATATTTATAATAAATAAGTATAGCTTAGCTTTTAAATGTATTTGTATTAGCACTCAGAAACTTTTGAACTTTGGTACATAGCCAAGATTTACTTCATTTCTTGGTGACCTTAAGGTTAAGAAACAAGTGACTTCCAAAGAGACAAAAGTATATTTGTTATTAAGTAGTTACACTTTCAAAAACAAGCTTAAGCCAGGTGTGGCACGCCTTTAATCCCACCACTCGGGAGGCAGAGGTAGGAGGATTGCCGTGAGTTCGAGGCCACCATGAGAGTCCATAGTGAATTCCAGGTCAGCCTGGGCTAGAGTGAGACCCTACCTCAAAAAAAAAAAAAAAAAAAGCAAGCTTAATATTGCAATTTGGATTTAACATTAACTTTTAGGAATTGCTGTTCTTTGGGGGAATTGTACAATTTTAATATTATTAGTGCTGATAATAAATTACTGTTTCATGTGTTTGGAACCCTGTGAATGTTCTTCACTGATTGAAATAGTGCTTGGATAGGGCTGGAGAGATGGCTTAGTGGTTAAAGTGCTTGCCTGAAATAGTGCTTGGGTATGGGTTGTCAGATGCACAGCGTGGCACATGTGTCTAGAGTTCAGTTGCAGTAGCAAGAAGCCCTGGTGTACCCATATTCTCTCCCTCCTTACCTCTCTGATTTCACATAAAAAAATATTTTTAGCTGGACATGGTGATGCACACCTTTAATCCCAGCAATCGGGAGGCAAAGGTAGTTGGATTGCCATGAGTTCAAGGCCATCCTGAGACTATATAGTGAATTCCAGGTCAGCCTGGGCTACTGTGAGGCCCTACCTCAAAAATCCAAAACAAATGTTTAAAAAATAGTATTTTTAAAACAAGTTAAATTACTTATCTTAATGAATAGCAAATTGAGGAGAATTTAATGTGGGAAAAATACATAACCTTATCTCTTCTTATTCACTACTGTGTAGCACAATGATTGGTTTCTTGTCTTAACTCTTTTAACACTTTTAGATCTGTTTTTTATTGCAATTATTATTTACTGGCAAGCAGAAAGAGAACAGAACTGGAGCCCCTTGCCACTGCAAACAAGTTCAGATGCATGCACCACTTTGTTCATCTGGCTTTTTGTGGGTACTGGGGGATTAAACCAGGGTTGTAAGACTTTGCAAGCAAGCACCTTTATCCACTGAACCATCTCTCCGGTCCAAGATTTGATTTTGTTTTATAGAATTAAATATATTGTATGGTCTGCATCTTTGATAAAACTGTTACTATATTGAAGATTGAGAGAGGTGAAGTCACTTCCTTTTTCTGTTTCTCGTATCTCTCTAACTACTGTAGGTATTTATTAAATCATGTTGATCACTAATGAGTTTTTAAGGAGCCAACCACAAAATAATACAATGCTAAGTGTAAAGAAATTCTGTACGAAATGATTAGAATCTCAAGTATAGTCTGTTTGCTACTCGTGTTAAGTATTAGTGTGTTCCATGTTTTACTTTAATCTCAGCATTGACTGTGCACTCTGGTAAGCTGCCATTTTGTATTAGTGGTAGGTTTGTATATAGCGTTTCAGCACTTTCCGTGGAAGCTGCTGATACTGTCATTTGGGGAAAGAGGAGTCAATGTCTCCTAAAATATTGTTAGTAATAGTAATAGCCTTGGAAAACTTCAGTGGGCTTACTACTTGCCTAATAGTTATAAAGAGTGCTATTTGATATTTATTTTATAAGAGCTCTGCTAAGAATAGAAAGGTTAGGTACAATTTTTTTAAAATAGTTTTATTTGAGAGAGAAAGATTGAGAATGTCAGTGCACCAGAGCCTCTTTGTGTGATTGATGTGGTACTGGGTAATCAAATCTGTGCCTTCAGGCTTTGCAAGTAAGCACCTTTAACTCTCTGAGCCATCTCCCCAGCCCAGATTCATAAAGATTTCTTACCTTTTTTTTTAAAGTATATGTAAAATGTACAAAAGTTTACTATGTTTAAGTAGATAAAGTTTGACATTTAGAATAACTCAGGATATTTTTTTCTTCAGCTTCCAGCTGATCTCACCAAGATGCACCTCACAGACAGCCCTCATCCCCAGGTGACACATGTGTCTTCTAGTCAGTCTGGCTGTAGCATTGCCAGTGACTCTGGGAGCAGCAGTCTATCCGACATCTACCAGGTAACACACTGGCTCATAGCCTGTCTGTTCAGATTTGTTTTCTGCAAAATGTTCCATGCCTGTACCCCAGCACTGGTCCTGGAACCTTTAATTTGAGTTTGAATTTAAAGCATAAGATTTTTTTTTTTTTTTTTTTTTTTTTTTTTTTTTTGGTTTTTCGAGGTAGGGTCTCACTCTAGCCCAGGCTGACCTGGAATTCACTATGGAATTCTCAGGGTGGCCTCGAACTCACGGCGATCCTCCTACCTCTGCCTCCCGAGTGCTGGGATTAAAGGCGTGCGCCACCACGCCCAGCTAAGCATAAGATTTTTGAAAAAGCATGCTTTATATAATCCCATTTCAAATTTGGAAACCATATTAAAGAGGTGATTTATCTTTGGGGAAGGGTACAAAATAGTACAGCAGTATATGGGTACATTGTTTCATTATCTCTAAGGTACAGAATACCTGCCTTGGTTTAAAGTGGAGTTTGGGTTCGATTTTGTTAAGTTTTTTTGAAAGGGTCTTCTCCAGTCTTTCCACTAGAGATATTCAGTGGCTCAGTGGTTAAAAATGCTTACTGTGCAAGCTTGACATACCGGTATCCCCAGCACCCACATAAAAACCAGATGAAGTGGTATGCATACCTGTAATCCTAATGCATCTGTGGCAGTGGGAAACAGACAAGAGAATCATGAAGCTCACAGAACAACTTGTCAGGTGTTCACAATGGCAAAACACCAAGAGTCCCTGTTTGAAACAGTGAGGAAGATGAGGAGCAACGCACTGAGGGTGTCTTTGACTTCTATGCTCGCCATGTTGTATGTGTACCATACAGATACATCATGCACACGTAATATGTAAAATTAACAGGCTCTAGTCCTGTGACAGGCTGACCTTGCTCTCTCATTCCTCCTGCCTGTGCTTCCTGAATGCTGGGATTATATGCATATCACACCTGAGTATTCCAAAGTCTTTGAAACAACTTACACTTACAAAAGAGCTAATATTTGTTTTAATTGTGAGGTTATTTATAAGTAGAATTTATGATGAAAATTAGTTTTCTTTGTATTGTAAAGCTTTTGTATTGCATAATGTGAGTTAAAAAAATTAAATAGAGCCGGGCGTGATGGCGCACGCCTTTAATCCCAGCATTCAGAAAGCAGAGGTAGGAGGATCACCATGAGTTCAAGGCCACCCTGAGACTACAGAGTGAATTCCAGGTCAGCCTGGGCCAGAGTGAGACCCTACCTCGAAAAACCAAAAAAAAAAAAAAAAAAAAAAAAAAAAAGTATATGTGTGGACTTCTACTTTTCTGTTTTGTTTTTTTCGTGGTAGGGTCTCACTCTAGCCCAGGCTGACCTGGAATTCACTGTGTAGTCTCAGGGTGGCTTCGAACTCTCAGCGATCCTTTTACCTCTGCCTCCCAAGAGCTGGGATTAAAGGCATGCGCCACCACACCTGGCAGACTTCTCCATTTTTTTTTTCGAGGTAGGGTCTCACTCTCGCCCAGGCTGACCTGGAATTCACTATGGAGTCTCAGGGTGGCCTCGAACTCACGGCAATCCTCCTACCTCTGCCTCCCAAGTGCTGGGATTAAAGGCATGCGCCACCATGCCTGGCGGACTTCTCCATTTTTAAAAACCCAGCAGAGGCAATTCCAAACTTAAGATTTTTCTGTGATCCTTGTAATAAAGAGCTCTGAAAAAAAAACATACACTCAGACACTCTTCATACAGTCTGTTTAGATTGAATCCAAATTTGGTTTGGGACAGTGCAGAATTGTTTCATGGTCCTCATAATGGAAGTACTACAGTCTTTAGTGATAGATACCTGGTACAGTTCTTTCCCTCCATGCTGAAGTATTACATCCTGAAGCCTAGTAGTTCACTTCGTCAAAGATTATGCATATAAAACATAAAATACTTTTAAAAGATTAACTACAGAAAGCATATTATTGGTGATTGTTTATTCAAAAGTTCAAATGTACTTTGTATTTCAGGGCTGACTAGTAGAAATGTAATGTGAGCCACATATTTATTTAAAAGTAGCCACACAAAGGAATGAAATTGATTTTTGTAAGATATTCTATATATAGCACAGTCCTTGTGTTATTTCAACATATAATCATTGTTTTCACATTATGAATGAATTACTTTACATTGTTTTTTATGCTAAGCTTGGTTTAAACTTATAGCACATCTCAGTTGAGAATAGTCACATATAATTAATGGCTGTTATGTGTATAAATCTGTAAAAATAGTCATTGTTGCTGGGAGAAGCATTCACACTGAGTTTGTCCTGAGTTACCCTGACACAGATATGTTAGGAAAATCAACACATGTGGAAAGGGAATTTTGCAGGCAGATGCAAGATTGGAAAAACGGTTGACTTTGGGGTGTATGTATGACTTTTCTCAACAAAGGCCATCTCATTCTCCCTATTTGCCATTTTATAGTATCCAGAACCAATGAATTCTCCCTGCTCATGCCTCTATAGTATACAGAATAGGAATCTTAAAAAAGAAACAAAGTTTAGAATAGTAGGATGGCTCTGGAGCCACATTGTTATAGTTGGTAATGCTGGGATGATTGAACTACCCCTCTGAAAAGAAGTTGCTTCTGAAAGAATTCTTGTAAGAGTTGTTAGACGCCTAACAATGAAGTAATCTCTGGCTTCTCTGTTTCTGGGAGGAGCCCTAAGGAAGATGGACGCTGAATCAGTTAAGTTGAGGTTTTGGCTGTAGATTCTTCTGAGGATAATTGGGAATGTGAGAGCTCGGTAAGAGACACTGTTAGAGATGTGGTGTTGACACAATGTAGATCTAGGTTTCACTAGGGTATTCCATTAATAAACCACTTCTTGAGCAAGGCAAGTGTTGTTGATAGAGAGAAAAGATCAAAGTGTATTGTACAACTGTACACACTGAGATTCAGGCCAGTTGTAAAGGTCACTGCCTTCCTAAAAAGTGGGTTTGGAGGCCAGAGGGATGGCTTAGCAGCTATGGCACTTGCCTGCAAAGCCTAAGGATCCCAGTTTGATTCCCCACATCAGCCAGATGTACATGGTGGCGTATGTGTCTGGAGTCTGTTTGTGGTGGCTAGAGGCCCTGGTGTGCCCTTTCATATTCACTCTCTCTCAAATAAATAAAACATTTGTTTTTAGTTCTTTTAAAAACTACCCCTAAAATCTTGTATTGTAGCATGATTCACATTCTAGCAACAGTCTCACCAGAGTTCCACTCAAGTCATCTTTTTTTCCTCAACTAGCCTTGCTCCACCAAATGTTCTCTTCCACTTTAACATTTAAGAATATCATCTGTTGGCTGGGAGTGAAATTCAGCTGTAGAGAACTTTGCTTAGCATGAGCAAGGCCCACTCTATTTTGAACACTCCATCATCTCAAAAGCCATACTTTTGATTAGGTTTTCAGTACCCAGAAGGAATTCCTACCCATGGAGCAGCCTCAAATCCAAGCAGAGCGTTATTGGTTTTCCCCATGACAGACAATGCCACCATTGCACTAGTTGTTATGTTTGGCCTAGCTGTTCATCTGTAAAGCTTTCAGGGTCCACTGCTGGTTAAGAGACCACTCATGACTTTTCTCCCTCTAACAGGCTGCATAGGTCTTTCCAGCATCCTGACTAGTTCACAGGCTGCCAGCTCGGTTCCAACTTGATATCTCAGTGTCCTGCAGCTCAAGCATGTGGTGTCTTCTGGTGGTCAACTAAGAACCTTGGCAATACAGGTGTGGTGGCGCACTCCTTTAATCCCAGCACTTGGAGGTAGAGGTAGGAGGATCGATGTGCGTTCAAGGCTACCATGAGACTACGTAGTGAATTCCAGGTCAACCTGAGCTAGAGTGAGACCCTACCTCGAAAAAACAAAAAGAAAAAGAAAAAAGGAAGGGAGAGAAGGAAAGGAAGGAAGGGAAGAAGGGAAGGAAGGAAGGAAGGACGAACGAACAAGCAGACCTTGGCAATAGCCTGTAATGTTTAGAGGGTATCAGAGGCCTCCCTGACCAACAACTCCCTGGAAGGTGTACCCCTCGTAGCACTGAAGTTTCCTTGTAACAGTCTGTGGCTAGGCCCTCTTATTTCAAAAGCCTTACTTGCCTCATTATCAAATTTGCACTCGGGCTGGAGAAATTGCTCAGTGGTAAGAGCACTTGCTGAGAAAGCATGAAGACCCAAGTTTGATCGCTAGGATGTACATAAAACACAGGTGAGGTCATGAATACCTGTAACCCTAATTCTAAAGAGGGTGGAGACAGGAGAATTGCTAGGGCTTGCTTGATGGTTTGCCAGTCTAAATGGGAAAAAAAAAAGAGATTCAGTGGGACTGTGTTTCAAGGAAGTGAGGTAGAAGAGCAGTGGAGGACACCTGACATTCCCCTCTGATCTCTGCAAAGTATGAATATGAGCCACACATACTACATACCCATTAAAAAGTTGCACTATTAAAAAAATTGCACTATTCACATAGAATTCCAAGCATTTCACTTGTCACCACTACCTGCCATCTGGTTTTAATTTTTTTAAATATTTATTTATTTGAGAGAGAGAGAGGCAAAGAGAGAGAAAGAATAGGCACACCAGGACCTCTAGCCACTGCAAAGGAACTCCAGACTCACGTGCCACTTCGTGCATCTGGCTCTACATGGGTACTAGGGAATCAAACTGGGGTCTTTGGGCTTTGCAGGCAAGCACCTTTAACCACTAAGCAATCTCTCCAGCCCCCCACCCCCAATCTGGTTTTATATTTTTTCTTTTCCCTTACCCATACCTTCCAGATTCTGCTCCGTGACAAATGCACATGCTGTCCCTTCAATATTTGCCTTTTCTGTTCTTCCAATAGCTGTAGGATCTTGCTCTAGCCCAGGCTGACCTGAAATTCACTATGTAGTCTCAAACTCACAGCCTCTTGAGTGCTGGGATTAAAAGCATACACCACCACACCCAGCCTAGATGACTCATTTTGTCTCCCATATTTTTTCAGCAGTAAGAGACCTTTCTCACTGTAGCTCACTCTACTTTTCCTCTATACTTTTTTAAAATGGTACTGAACTTTTGCATTATCAGATTAAGTTAATGATCAGATTTGGTGTTTTACTAACTCTAGTACCTCATGGTGAGTCAAAACAGTTTGGGCACTTAGCAAATAATATGGAAATTTTTGAAATTGAATTATGTTGCAAGTAGATACCAATATTGACTGCAAGGAAATTGGAAAAGATGTCTGCTAACTAAAGCTTCATTATATAAGGCAAAGGAGTCTTCTATTGTGCATGCCCTGTGATAGAGATTATGGAATGGGCCAGGCTTGACTACCTACATCACTGAAAGTTTAATTTCACAGAATTTCTGCCCTGGTGAAAAAAGTAAAGTGTTATGCTGAAAGTGAGAATGCAGAAAAGAAGAACATTGAAGTGAAAGGTTCTGGCCTAATTTGTACCCGCAATTTGAAAATGTAGGGTTTTTTTTTGGGGGGGGGGTAGGGTCTCATTCTGGCCCAGGCCGACCTAGAATTCACTCTGTAGTCTCAGGGTGGCCTCAAACTCATGGCAATCCTCCTACCTCTGCCTCAGTTAAAGGCATGCGCCACCACACTTGGCAGAAAGTGTAGTTTTTATAACTTTTGTATAACTCTAATTCCAACCTATGGTTCCTCTTGTAGCTTCATGTTCATCTAGATGCAAACAGGAAAAGGATATCCTCTGGTGGTTTATTTGAGGAAGGCCAAGTCATCAGAAAGTCACCTCAGACTGTCTGCCTCACCAAATTATATTTATACTACACACAGAGGCACATTCGTGTGACAGTAAAGGAAAAGCAAAAGTTTTTTGTCTTATCAATCCTGTCACCAAAGTACTCCCCATCCCTGTGCTTAACATTTACCATAAGATTTTTCAGGGTCTGCTGCCCAGGGGCCGATATGCTAACTACCCTGCGTTAATATGAAGCATATTCTCACTCATTTTTCAACCAACCGTCTCTGATTGTATTTAAAAGTTCTATTGTTGTTTGCCCCTGTCTTCTGTTTGAGTCTTCCAAGTTAACTCCTTTTTTACGTTGTTTGTTCATTCATTCTTTTATTTGAGATAGCTTTTTGCAGTATAGTTAATGCTGGTCTAGCACTCAGATCAGTCTTCTGGTTTCATCCTTCCAAGTGCTAGGATTATAGCTGTGACCCACCATACCCACCTGAGTTTAATCATTGTATACTGATACTTAATTTTCCATTATTGTTTATTAAGTATGTTCATGCTCATGAACATACTATAATTTGATCATATTCCCATCCTATTGCCCTCTTTTGCCCCCTTCTACCCCAAATTCATTGAGTACCCTCCTCTTTCCAAGTAGTTCTTCTGTTTTGATATCTCATTCTTTTTATCTTCCATCCTCCATGTCAAAATATTGATGGGCTGGACATGGTGGCGCACGCCTTTAATCCCAGCACTCGGGAGGCAGAGGTCGGAGGATCGCCATGAGTTCAAGGCCACTCTGAGACTACAGAGTGAATTCCAGGTCAGCCTGGGCTACAGTGAGACCCTACCTCGAAAAAAAAAAAAAGTTGATGGGTTCAGAATTGTGCAGGTCTGGTGAGGATAATGACCGCCACTGTGAGGTCATGAACATCTAGATGGCAGTGTCCCAGAATATTCCTTCCCGCCCTGTGGCTCTTACATTCTTTCCATACTTTCTCTTCTGCATTGTTCTCTGAGCCTTGGAGAAAGTGACAGAGTTGTCTCCTTTAGTGCCAAGTCTTCTCATTACCTGTTGTCATCTCCATAGAGAAGCCTTTCTGGCTGCAGTGAGAGCAGCACTCATACTCTTCCACCACATCTTCTGTGGTGTGCCCTGGGCCCTTGCAGGTGTGGTGCAGATATGTACTACCATGAGTGCACCTTCCCAGAGAAGATGGCAGATTCTGAGCGGTAAAGGGGAAGGGGTATCTGGAGAGATCCAGCTGCTGTAACTTACCTGTGGGCCATTCCAGACAAGTTGGCAGGTTGCAGGCACAAGGCAGTGGAGGGGAAGGGGCTCTTTATATAGTTAATTCTTCTTTATTGAGATTCCAATTTTTTGTGTATATAAATGCATGCTAACTATTAGCATGGTATAGAATTGGCCTTATATTGCTCTGTCATAGTCCATTCAAGCTGGTTTAACAAACTACCATAAGACTGGGTAGCTTATAAACAGTAGAAATTCATTTCTCAAAGTTGTGGAAGCTGGAAATTCCAACATGGAGTTACATTGGATGTGGTGAAATACTTACCTCTGGTCCACAGAAGGCACCATCTAGCTGTTTGTTCCTGTAGGGGAAAGGGTGAATGAGTTTCCTCTGATCTCTCAGGAAGGTACTAGCCTACCATTCATGAAGCTTTGAATATCCTAGTAATGACTTGCTCGCTGCCCAAAGGCTCTACCTCGCAATACCACCACTTCGAGGCTAGAATTTCAGTGAAGAATTTTCAAAGTGGGGATGGGGAGGGGAATGGGCCTCACACAGAGCACATGTGTACATGACCCTCACTTTAATTCCTAGAACTGCCCAAAAGAAAAAGGGAGGACAAGAGCATCTAGATCCAGACTACAGAAGACTAAAAAACCAGATTATCTAATCTTAAAGATCTTAAATTGAGTAATCTGGGTTGTTACTAGCTACTACTTAAAGCTGTTCACAAATCCCAAAGAATTTTATTAATCATGCCCAAAGCAGAACTCCTAACCTGTTCTCAACAGGAATGAAGCACCACCACATTCACTGACACTCACTTGGGTGCTTTTGCTTTATTATTACGGAGTTCATGTGCTCAGCTCGTTTTCTGTAAGTGCTTTGGTATTTGTGCTTCAGTCACCACAGGGAGCAAGTGTAATGCTCAAGTCTTATCTAATCATCTACGTCAAGACAATTTTATTTTTGAAAGGAAATCTTCATTTTCTTTGTGACATACTAGTTAGTAGTTTTTATCAACTGTTTGCTCTTTTTAAGATATCTGACACGGATAGGTTTTGAAAGTTTTGGTTAAGTTGATTTTAAAGATTATTTATGATAATCTTGGCTCTTTGCACATGGTCAAGTCCAAGAAAATCCTAGAAGGTAATGGGTGTTTAGTCCTTTATGATTGGTCTATATTAGTACTTTCCAATACCATTCCATCTTCTTTCAATCTTCTGTTCCTCATTTAAAGGATTTTTTTGCCCTCCTAGACATCAGGTATTTTTTTAAATTTTTTTTCAATTTCTTTATTTGAGAGCAACAGACACAGAGAGAGAGAGAATGGGTGCATCAGGGCCTCCAGCCACTGCAAACAACCATGCACCACCTTGTGCATCTGGCTTACGTGGGTACTGGGGAATGAAGCCTCAAACCGGGATCCTTAGGCTTCACAGGCAAGCGCTTAACTGCTAAGCCATCTCTCCAGCCCCAACGTCAAGTATTTTTGATGAAAGAATAATATTTTTTCACAGTGAACAGCATAGAATAATAGGTGCTCAAACAGACTGTTGTTAAACTGCCTCTTTATTGCACTCTTGTTTTAGAAGCCGTTTTGTTTTGTTTTTCAAGGTAGAGTCTATGCTCTAGCCCAGACTGTCCTGGAATTGACTATGTGGTCTCAGGGTGGCCTTGAACTCATGGTAGTCCTCCTCCTCCCTCTGCCTCCTGAGTGCTGGGATTAAAGGTATGCACCACCACACCGGCTTTTTTTTTTTTTTTTTAATGAGACACAGAGAGAAAATGGGCACCCCAGGGCCTCTAGCCAGTGCAAATAAACTCCAGAGACATCTGCCACCATGTACATCTGGCTTACATGGATAATGGGGAATCGAACCTGGGTCCTTACAACTCACAAGGAAATGTCTTAAGCACTAACCCATCTCTCTAGCCCTGTCTTGTTTTTGTTGTTGTTGTTGTTGTTGTTTTTTGAGGTATGGTCTCTCTCTAACCCAGGCTGATCTGAAATTCACTATGTAGTCTCAGGCTGGCCTTGAACTCATAGCCATCCTTCTACCTTTGCCTACCAAGTGCTGGGGTTAAAGGCATGAACCACCATGCCCGGCTATTACATTCTTTTTGTGTGTATGGCATATGTGTGTATGGTGCATGTATGTATGTATGCATGTTTGTATGTGGAGGCCAGAAGGCAACCTCAGGCATATTACCCCCGTGCACTGACCACATCCTTTTTAGATATGGTCTCTCATTGGCCTGGTGCTTACCGGATAGTATACTATCTGGCCAGCCAGCTTCAGGGATGCACCTGACTCTTCCTCCCCAGTACTGGGTTCAGAGGTGTGCCCCTCCATACACAGCATTTTTACATCGGTTCTGTACATCATGCTTGCAAGGCAAATATTTTACTGACAGCTCCCTCTCTAGCCTCTTTTATATTTTTTAAATATTTTATTTATTTATTTATTTATTTATTAGAGAGAGAGAGAGAATGGGCTTGCCAGGGCCTCTAGCTACTGCAAACAAACTCCACACACATGTCCCACCTTGTGCATCTGACTCTACATAGGTACTGGGGAATCAAACCCGGATCCTTTGGCTTTGCAGGCAAGCGCTTTAACCACTAAGCCTTCCCTCCAGTCCTCTTTTGTATTCTTAATGCAATATACATGCTTTATAACATTTGGTAAGGAGGGTGGTTTTAGTCAATTCACACTGTGACAGCTAACATTTTAGCATGAAATAAATGATGAATATTTCTTTCTGTAGGCTACAGAAAGTGAAGTAGGAGATGTAGATTTAACACGTCTTCCGGAAGGACCTGTTGATTCTGAGGAGGAAGAGGAAGAAGAGGAGGAGATTGATCGAACAGACCCCCTGCAAGGTCGAGATCTTGTTCGAGAATGTCTTGAAAAGGAACCTGCAGACAAAACTGATGATGATATTGGTAAGCACCATATCTGTCCACAAAAAGTTTATAACCATGTATACCATTACCAATTGCCTCTTAACAATTTATATCAAAATGTAATGGTTGAAACAACATGTATTTATTAAGTCATAGTGTTTTGGATGAAGAGTTTAAGTTTAGGAGCAGCTTAGATCGTTCTGGCTTGATGTATATGAGGAGGTATTCAGTATGTCTGCAGGGACTGCATTATCTGAGTCTTCATTGTGCTGCATGAGAATCTATATATCCAGGATGGCTGTGCACTTCGCTTTTGGTGCAAGACCTTAGTTCATCACTGTAAGTTTCTCTGTAGCCCGCTTAATATGCCACTACAATGTGGCAGTAGACTTATCCTAGTGCATTTAATGCAAGTGAGAGTAAGCCAATAGGTGTCACAGTATCTTATAATTTGGTCTCAAAAGCCACCCCATCATCTCTTCTGCCAAACTGTCATACTAGTCAATCCTAGTACAATATTTATGAAAGACTATACAAAGACAGGAGACCAGGATTATTGAAATCTATCATTGAGGTTGGCTGGCACAGTTTAAAAAAAAAAAAAAAAAAAAAAAAAACTTTGAATGCATTATACTGATTTTCCCTTCAGGACCATAAAATATTAAGCAAGCACCTTCATCCTGCTAAGCCATCTCCCTAGCCCCATAAGATACCTAAAACTCACTACAGCAATGTCTAGTGTGTATGAATTAGCTTTAAAAAAATCTTTCATGGGACATTTGTGAACAGTCAGCTAGAAGCGTTAACAGAAGTGACTATATGGAGCCATATACTCAAAGATAATTGGAGTTAACAATATTTCAAATGTTTACAATCTTTGAAAATAGCAGTGTTAATCCAGGTGATGTTTATAGCATGAATCTAAACTGCAGATTATGTAACAGTAATATATTGCTAGAATGGTAAGTAATGTTCAACCACATTGACCTTCATTGGTAAAAATCATGATCATTCCTAATAACTGCAGCTTCCAGTATGAATAGCAATATAATTATAGAAGAAGATAAAACAGTAATACATAATTGACACTAAATAAACTTTGTTCCTTAAAGATACCATCAATATCTTTAGTACTCAATTTTCCAATTAAAGTATATTAACTATGACATTGGGAATATGCATTAAGTTTTAACCAAAAATAATTTAACACACACACACATACTTTTTTTTTTCAAGCTAGGGAAATGAAAGCATGTTTGAAAAGCTTTTTTGTTATTGTCAGTTTGGGTTTGGTTTTTTTGAGGTAGGGTCTCACTCTAGCCCAGAATGACCTGGAACTCACTCTGTAGTTCCAGGATGCCCTCAAACTCACAGCCCACCTGCCCCCCCCCCATGCTGTGATTAAAGGCATGCACTACCACGCCTGGCTATTTATTTATTTATTTATTTGAAAGAGAATGGACTCATCAGGTCTTAACCAGAGAATGGCTTAAGGAGTAAACTTTTTGTTGTTGTTGGTCTTTCAAGGTAAGGTCTCACTCTAGCTCAGGCTGACCTGGAATTCACTATGTAGTCTCAGGGTGGCCTTGAACTCAGGGTTACCCTCCAACCTCTGCCTCCCGAGTGCTGGGATTAAAGGCATGCACCATGCCCAGCCATAAAAATTTATTAAAGAGTTACATAGTTGCTTTGACAAATTTAAACTAGAATTCATATTATCCCTAATATAATTGCTTATTTACATTTATTAATAGCATTAAGAAAAAAAACTATCACAGTAGTAAGTTCAGACAGAAGGTTTTCACTAATTACTAGCTCAAAGAGCATTACTAAACTAAAGCACCTTAGAATGCCATCTCTAGTGAGGCAAGTTAGATAAGCTCCCCAGCTTCATCTGTACTATATTGTCTCCTGTTCTGTCCAGGTGTTGTAAAGTCTGGTATCTTCTAATATGCCTTTATTTATATTTATATGTCAGTCTAAATACTACTTGATAACTGATTTTTATCACAGTTATGTTGTATCTTGTTTTCTCTACTTTAGTAGCATAAGTGCATGATTTGATTACAAAATCGGGTATTTAAGTTCTCACATCCTTGATGATCTTTATACTGGAATTTTTTTTTTTTTACTAGAACAATTACTTGAGTTTATGCACCAGCTCCCTGCCTTTGCCAACATGACCATGTCTGTGAGAAGGGAGCTGTGCTCAGTGATGATTTTTGAAGTGGTGGAGCAAGCTGGCGCCATCATTCTTGAAGATGGGCAAGAGGTAGGTTAGCAGATAGAATCACACATTCTTTAGTATCAATAATGATTACTGATTTTACTTTTAGAAGCATTTAATTTCTATAAACATGTATAAATCCTACCTTTCAAAGTTTAAACTATATTAAATGAATACTGAGTTGGTGGGGTAATTATAGTTTGTTAATATATAAATTTTTATTTTGCTTAACTTTGTCTTAAATTTGGTTACCTAGCGATGAACTTTATGCAGAATAGGTATTCAATCAGTGTTACTCATTAAACCAATTAGTTTTTATCTCTCAAATTAAATGGTAAGACTTTTTAAATACTCCTTAATTGCTACCCATTTATTATAATCATAATAATTATATTTTATATTAATACCATTTATATTGCTAATGTTTGCCAGGGTATTCACTGCACTACTTTTTCTGTAATACACATTTGAAAGAAAGGAAAAGGAAGGTCAGAGTCTGGATGCCACTGTCTCCTAGTTGATGGGTGCCACTTGAGGTGTTTATGTGTCAATTCTGTGTTTACAATGGCCTGGATGGCAGTGTACAGATGTGAGAGGAATTGGAAAGTATTACTGCTGTTGGAAAAGTGCCTCAGTATTTTCATCAAATTAATTTAAGGTTAATGCCAAGAAGTCAGCTACTGAATGTTATCACTAGTAGGAATATAGTTGATATCACATTTCTAGACAATCATGTATAAATTCTTAACTTGGGCCCTCACAGTATTCACTGTTTCTATTTACCTGTGTTCCTCCTGAGAACATATGTAAACTCAGATAGTTATATCAATAGATATTCATTGCAGTGTATTTTCAGTAGAAAAATGATCATAATACAATGTAACAACAAACAATGGATAATCAGTTATTGTCACTGTGGGGGATGCTGGGTATCTAACTCAGCATGCTAGACAAGTGCTCTACTACTAAGCTACACCTTTGTCCCTCAAGTGATTTTAAAATTATTTGTTGGAATTCTTTGAGGGGTGGTGGACTTATCTCCAGCTTTGTTTGCATTTTTTGTCCCTACATCTGACACATAAGATATGATTGACAAAATATGTTTGGTAAACAAAAGGGTATAAGTTTTATTTTTTTAAGCAAGATAGTCTTAAGTATTTCTATAACTTAACTGTTCTACAAACTTGTAATCTCTTAACTCTCCGTAGTTGTGTCAGCAAAAATGTGTTATCTGTCAACTTTGTACTCAGTAGGTACTCAGTAGGTATTATTGTAGTTACAGGGATATGGTGGCAGAAAAAAAAACTACAGTCCTTATTTTCAAGTAGTTTATCTAATCCAGAAGTTGTATGGTGGAATTATTTTATATTTTAAATAACCCAAAAATACGCTTTTGAAAAAATATTTGTTCCGGGTGTGGTGGCATATGCCCTTAATTCCAGCACTCAAGAGGCAGAGGTAAGAAGATTGCTGTGAGTTCTAGGCCACCCTGAGACTACATAGTGAATTCCAGGTTAGCCTGGTCTAGAGCAAGACCCTGTCTTGAAAATCCTATATATCTAACCATTGATTGCCTTTCAAAACTGACAATCTCAAATTTCCTGTAAGTGAAAATTTAGGCTAACAAGAGGCATTGGATAATTCGATATTAAGGCGAATAAATGGTCTTTCATTGATACACAGTATACCTTTAAAACTTTATCTGCCCCTAGAAAGTTTAGTTTAAATAAAGGCAGTTCCCCCCTACGTACACACCTCCCCGGCAGAGTGTCACTCCAGCCCAAGCTGACATAGAACTCACTCTGTAGTTCCAGGCTGGTCTCAGACTCAAAGCAATCCTCCTATCTCTGCCTCCCAAGTGCTGTCACTAAAGGCATGCACCACCACACCTGGACTACTTTTCTTAATATTGGGAGAAATTTCAGTAATTCTTTTCGATATGCTGTAAAATGTAGGCTTTCACTAGTTTTTCCACCTTAATCACTAGTGATCTTTGGGAATGATTGCTGTGTGTCAGTCTCCATTCTGCATGTGTTTTTAAATCTCTAATTTAATTAATTATTTGGTGGGGGGGTAGAGGTAGATAGAGAGAAAGAGTATGTCAGAGCCTTTAGTCACTGCATACAAACTCCAGACACATGTGCTACCTTGTGCACCTGGCTTATGTGGGTACTGGGCAATCAAACCTGGATCCTTAGGCTTCACAGGCAAGCACCTTAACCACTAAGCCATCTCCAGCCCCTGCATTTGTTTTGATTGGGGAACTAATTCAGTTCTATGATGCTTTTGTTATGGCCATTTTACCAATAAACTGAGGTCCAGAGACTTAGTGAAAGTTGCTTTTTGCTCTTAAACATTACGCTATTTGCCTCAGGGGATTTGGTCAATTATGGAAGCCCTTAATTTCCTTTGGTGACAAAAAGACGAAAGTAAAACTTAGTGGTTTGTGTAGACAAAGCATAAAGTGTTATGATACATCACGAATAATATAACTAGACCTTCCTTTTTAAAGTATGCATGTGATATACTTTGATAGGTTCTTAATCAAAGGTAACCTTTAATGTTATAAAAAGATTCTTACTCTTTTGTTTTTCTTTGTAGCTTGACTCATGGTATGTTATTTTAAACGGCACTGTAGAAATTAGTCATTCAGATGGCAAAGTGGAAAATCTCTTTATGGGAAATAGTTTTGGAATTATTCCCACTCTGGATAAGCAGTACATGCGTGGGATTGTCAGGACAAAAGTGGATGATTGTCAGGTATGTTTATCTTTTGGTCGAGTATACTTCCTTGGTAGATTTTTAATGGCTAAGCCCTTTTTTTAATTACTCAAAATACAACAGCTTTCGTTGAAAACTAGTTTCAATATCTTATAGTTAATAAAAGAAGCTAGATTTTATATGTCTCAAGTATTTGTAGGATTGAACAAATTAACATTTTGAAGAGATTTTACCAAATAAATGTTAGATTGCCTGCATACTGAAAGTCTAATATTATCCATTTCAGAGTTTCTTTCAAAAAAAAAAGAAATAGGAACTTCTGAGTTGTTTGTTTCTGTCTTACTCCTGCTTGGTGTTTCCTTTGCATCGTGTTCTTGTGGGAGAAGTAGATGTTCACTTCTCCTTTCAAAACAGAATTTGGGACGATTTGACTTGTTCGGTCTGATCTCTAAATTGATTAAAAATTAGATGAACTTCATGCAAAGGGGCTGATGCCACTTGATTTTTTGCCTTTGTGCTCTGCCCTGGTGCCTGGTGATATGTTTATGTACTATCAGTTTATTAATTATCCCCATGTTGTTTTTGGACAGTTTGTCTGCATAGCCCAACAGGATTATTGGAGAATTTTAAATCATGTGGAAAAAAATACCCATAAAGTTGAGGAAGAGGGAGAAATTGTTATGGTGCATGAGCACCGTGAATTAGACCGGAGCGGAACCAGAAAAGGACACATTGTAATCAAGGTGGGTGCTTTCAGTCTTCTTGTAGACATTGATAACTTACTCAGATATGTCATTCTGCTTTAAAAACACTTAACCTGGGCTGGAGAGATGACTTAGTGGTTAAGGCATTTGCCTGCAAAGCCAAAGGACCCTGGTTCAATTCCCCAGAACTCAGTGTAATTCAGGTGCACAAAGGTGTGCATGCATCTGGAGTTCATTTCTCTTTCTAATAAATAAATAAATATTTTTAAAAGCTTAAACCATTCCTTTTTTTTTTAAAGTAACGGAAGATACTTTTCTAGCATATGAGGATCTAATTTAAGTATGTTGACTCTTCTGCTTTCTGAGCTGGTATTTGCATGTTGATATGGGATAATTTACTGCCATTTAATGTCCAAACAGTTGTACCATTGTTTCACATGTACTGCTCATGTCTTTCCCTTGATAGTGTGAGTTGTTTTCATCTAAAAATAGCAAGTAGTATTGGGGAGGGGGGATAAAAATCAGAAAATTCAAGGACTGGCCACAAAGACATGGAATGTCCAAGACGAAAGTGCAGCATCAGAGCATCACCGACGCCTCAAAACTGCTTTTCACTCTAAGTAGACAGATGCAGGAGGCAGAGCGGCTCCTGGGTGAGGTAGATGACACGCGTTACTACTGTTACCCTTTGACCCAGGCTCTCCCTCTCAGACACCCTGCTGTTCTGTCCCTCTCTGAGTCGGGCCCTCCTTTATTTTTACTCTTTGCTTTTCTTCTCTGTCTCTGAAAACCCCTGGATGTCAAATAGAGCAAGCAGAGCTGAAAGAAGTATGTACCTTTCTTTTCTTTTTAAAGCTAGTCTTAGTTGCAAAGTAAGTTACATGATTGATTACAAATGGATATCAGAGAAGGTACAAGTCTGATGTCATGGCTCTTTTTCCTTGGGAATAAGGTCTGAGAACTGTCTTTGCCTTTTTGGGTTTTTTCGAGGTAGGGTCTCACTCCTGCCCACGTTGATGTGGAACTTACTCTTCAGTCCCAGGCTAGCCTCAAATTCAAAGTGAGCCTCCTACCTCTGCTGGGATTAAAGGTATGCGCCACCACACCTGGCTGTCTTTGTCTTTTGATAAAATTGAATGTCAGCTTTTTATGTAGTGAAAATTAGTATAGTTTGATGTAGTATATTGAACACCTACAATCCCAGCGCTTGGCAAATAGAAACACCTTCAGGTACAGCAAATTCAAGGTTACATGAGACCTTGTCTCCAATATAAATGTGAAATACATAGACTAATGCATATCCCTTTTTAAATTTTAACTCATTGTGACTTGGGGGGGGGTCTCCTGTTGTGGTGGTTTGATTCAGGTGTCCCCCTTAAACTTAGGTGTTCTGAATGCTAGGTCCCCAGCTGATGGAGATTTGGGAATTAACACCTCCGGGAGACAGTGTGTTGCTGGAGGTGGACTTATGGGTATTATAGCCAGTGTCCGGCACACTCTCCTATTCCTGTTGTCCACCTGATGGTGGTCAGGGGTTGATGTCCACCCTCTGCTCAAGCCATCCTTTTCCCCTGCCATCATGGAGCTTCCCCTCCAGCCCATAAGCCCAAAATAAACCTTTTTTCCCCACAAGCTGCTCTTAGTCGGGTGATTTCTGCCAGCAATGTGAACCTGACTGCAACACCTGTTTTTTTAGTAAGTTCAGACACAGAAAAGTTGCAAGAACAGTACAGTGAGTTCTAAGTCAGATTCCTCTACTTTTAATATTTCATTGCATTTCTCCATTGTTACCAGTCTTTTTTTAAACCATTTGAGGACAGTCTTCTTCCCACCTAAGCATTGCACTTCTATTCTTCAAAACAAAAACACTCCTACATAAACATCATTAAATCCTTCACATTAAGGTAGAAGTATTTGTAAAATAAAACCTTCCAACTCAGAGACCCTGTTAGGTTTTCACCAGTGGTCCTAACAGTGTGACTTTTGTTTCTGGTCTAGGATCTCACTAAAATTGTATTTATATGTCAGGCCACTTCAGTCTAGGCTAGCTACTCAGTCTTTGCCCCACCAGACTTAGCGGATACAGATTGATAGATGAGAGTGCTTCTAAGTTAGCAGGAGGGCCTGGGAGCACCTGAGACCATCAGTTCTGTATCCAGCACCCACATAAGCACTGAGTGTGCCACACATGCCCTTAATCCAGGTTCTATGAGTAGTGGAGACCAGAGAATTGCTGGGGCTTGCTGCTCAGCCAGTCTGACCAGAAAAAACAGCTTTTCAAGAAAAAGAGCGATAGAGGACATCAATGTTCTCCTCTTTCACACATGTGCATGAGGTATGAACATGTGCCCACATATATACCATACACACATACATGTACACCAAAAGGGATATAGATCTTACATCCTATGGAGTTTCTTCATGACCAAACTCAAGCCATACTTTCCACAAAGGAATTCCACAGGTATGACAATGTGTTCTTCTCAGTGTTGACCTGACCTACTGCTAGGGAAGTAAAGCTTGATGATGTGGTGATACTGGTGTTTGTCTGCCAGATTTCTTTGTAAAAAATCACTGCTTGTTACAAAAACTAATGAGTGTTTGATGAAGAGATATTCTGAGACAGTGTCAGTACACTACCCACAAATTCCTAGGATGGCAACAGCTTGGTGCGGCTTCATCACTCCTGTTGACTAGCACTGACTTCTTGCTTCCTTTCTCTTATGTTTATTGTCATTTTGTAAGTCTGAGGTGTTCTTTTCTACATGGTACAGACTCATATGTCACATTCCCTTCATGGTGTTCAAATGGTCTAAGATGTAGTCATGATGATACTCCATAAGCCGACTCACATTACTTTGAAATGTCCCCATTGTTCTTTGAGAACTTGCTTGTTAATCTGGCAAATATAAAGTGTCACCATGAGCTTTTTCTACTTTGGCTCTGTTATCCCTTGATCTTTGTAGTGGGTGAGAGTATTTATAAGACCAGATGTAGACACTTATGTTGACTGCAGCAGAGGTAGCATTGTTTTTAGAGCCCCTCATCAGTTACAACAAGGAAATATATGTACATACATATTTATTAAAAATGCACATCTGGCCTCCTTTATCGGTCTCTCTATATGAACACAAGTTAATTCTGATACTTCACTTTCGAGAGTGTGCCACGGGGTATGCTTTAGTCTTTTACTTTCCGTGCTTAATACTTTTTCCAACAGTGACTTCTTATACTTTGTATATTATTTGTTTGCTTGTTATTACCAGTTTCTACCATGTCAGTTAAACCATGCCAGCCATCTCTCTTTCTTGCCATCTCCTCCGTGTGTACCCTCTCTGCATGCATCACGCCTTTTTTTTTTTTTTTTTTTTTTTTGGTTTTTCGAGGTAGGGTCTCAACTCTAGCTCAGGCTGACCTGGAATTCACTATGTAGTCTCAGGGTGTCCTTGAACTCATGGCCATTCTCCTACCTCTGCCTCCCGGGTGCTGGGATTAAAGGCCTGAGACACCACACCAGCTTTTTTTTTTTTTCTCAATTTCTATTAACATTTTCCATGATTATAAAAAATATCCTGTGGTAGTACCCCCCCCACACACTTTCTCCTTTGAAATTCCATTCTCCATCATATCCCCTCGCCATCTCAATCTTTCTTCTTACATATATACAATACCAACCTAATAAATGCCCTCCTCCCTTCCTTTTTCTTCCCTTTCTATCTCCTTTTTAACTTACTGGCCTCTGCTACTGAGTTTTTTCCTTCTCGCACAGAAGCCCAATCATCTGTAGCTAGGATCCACATATGAGGGAGAACGTGGTGCTTGGCTTTCTGGGCCTGGGTTACCTCACTTAGTATAATCCTTTCCAGATCCATCCACTTTTCTGCAAATTTCATAACTTCATTTTTCTTTACCGCTGAGTAGAACTCCATTGTATAAATGTGCCATATCTTCATTATCCACTCAGCTTTTTTCTTTTTAATTGGTTTTTCGAGGTAGGGTCTCACTTGAACCCAGGCTGACCTGGAATTCACTATGTAGTCTCAGGGTGGCCTCTAACTCACGGTGATCCTCCAACCTCTGCCTTCTGTGTACTGGGAAAGTATTCATAGCATGCTTCTGCATGATTATGTAACTAATCTTTAAAGTTTGGAGAGATAGCCCAGTCTCTGTAGCAACTTTGTCGTATCAATTTAGCCAAGCAGAATCCTGACTTCGCTGTGCATGTTCTGAGAACCACTGTGTAGTTGTTGTAAACAGTGAATTGTTTAAATGATTGCAGCAAGTTAATGTGTGGCGTAATGGGCAACAGTTGCTATTTTGTTTTGCTTTTCTTTTTTTGAGGTAGGGTCTCACTCTAACCCAGGCCAACCTGGAACTCTGGTAGCCCCCAGGGTGACCTTGAACTCACGGGGATCCTTTTATCTCAGCCTCCCTGGTAGTGGGATTAAAGGTGTGTGCCACCATGTGCTGTGACATTTGGGGTTTTCTTGTTGTTTTGGTGGGGGTTTTTTTGATTTGTTTTGTTTTTGTTTGTTTGTTTGTTTGTTTTTGAGGTCTCGCTCTAGGCCTGGGCTGATCTAGAATTCACTATGTAGTGTCAGGCTGGCCTGGAACTTACAGAAATACTCTTACCTCTGCCTCTCAAGTGCTGGGATTAAAGGCATGCACCACCATTCCTGACTCATTTTTTAAAATATTTCAGTTATTTATTCAAGAGAGAGGGGCAGAGAATGGGTGTACCAGAGCCTCCTGCAGCTACAAATGAAATCCAGACACATGGGCCACTCTGTGCATCCATCTCTACGTAGACATTGGGGAATTGAACCTGGGCCATCAGGCCTTACAAACAAGTACCTTTAATGGCTGAGCCATCTCTTCACTCCCAGCCAGTTGCTCTTTTTGTTTGTTTGTTTGTTTTTGTTTTTTGAGGTAGGGTCTCACTGTAGCCCAGGCTGACCTGGAATTCACTATGGAGTCTCAGGGTGGCCTCGAACTCATGGCAGTCCTCCTACCTCTGCCTCCCCAGTTCTGGGATTAAAGGCATGCACTACCACGCCCGACTCAGCCAGTTGCTTTTTATATCTAATATCTGGTTTTTTGTTTTGTTTTCGTTGTTTTTAATGTATGTACTGTTAGCCCTCTTTGAAAAAGCTGTAAAGACGAATAAGTTTTTTCTTAAAAAATTATATAATTCTCACCCAGCACTCTCCTGCCCCCCCCCATACCTTCTTCACTGAACTCCTTTCCAATTGTTTCCTCTTATATTTTGATGTATTTTTGTTTTGTTTTGATGTATTTTTGTTTTTGCCCTCTTCTGTCATCATGTTGATGGGTCCAGTATTAGGCAAGTCTTGTGCAGATAGTGGCATGCTGTGAGGTTTTGAATACCACTGCTTTGTGTTGGGAAGACATTACAGAGCATTTCTCCCTATCCTGTGACTCTGAAATTCTTTCTACCAACTCTAACACAATGGTCCTAAGCCTTGGAGGGTGTGATAGAGATATCATACCTAGTGCTCAACACTCAACTGTCATTTCTTCTCAGTACCTTGATGAGTTTTTGAGTCTCCCTGTAGGCACCACCATCTGAAAAGAGAAATAAAATCAAAAGTAAAAGAGCAGCACTAATATGGGCGTAAACATAAATATTTTGAGGGTCAATTTGCTAAGTGTAATATATCCATTTAGCCAAACAGTATTAACTTTCCCCAGGGGTTATGACTTTCCCAGTCATAGGCCTTTGATAGGTTTTCAGTACTAGGCATGAATTCCCTCTTGTAGAGTGAACCTCAAATCCAATCAGTGAGTAGTTGGTTACACCATAATAGACCATTTTACTAGTGGGCACATCATGCCTGGCTGGCCAGTCGTATAGCTTGCATGGTTGGCCAGTTGTGTAGTTTGCATGGTCCACTTCTGGTTAAAACTGTTTATAACTTTTCTCCCCCAGCAAGCTGCATAGCACTTTCTAGTTCTGTGACAGCCAGCAGGAAGAATTCTTCAAGCTCAATTCTACCTTAATTTCTCAGTGTGCTGTAACCAAAGCCTGTGCTGTCTTCAACAGTAGGGTCTTACAATCTGGTAGGCAACCAAGAGCATTGGCAATAGCCTGTATTGTTTTGGGGCAGTTCACTGGGTGAAATCTCACCCCTGGCACTGGGATTTTTTTTGTAACAACCTGTAGCTTCTGGGTGCAGTATTATCCACCCCCAGAGGACACTTCTGCCCAAACTCTCACTTTTTAAAAATTACACAGTTTTTTAGTAGCTAACAAAGAAGTAGGTTTTTGTGTGGCTTAGTCATAACATATTTAGGGTTTTTGTTTGTTTGTTTGGGGGGGGGCGGGGTTGAGGTAGTCTCACTCTAGCCCAGCCTAGAACTCACAGTGATCCTCCTATCTCTGCCTTCTGAGTGCTGGGATTAAAGGCATATGCCACCATGCCCAGCTGATTAACTTTCTTTTGGTTTGTCAAGGTAGGGTCTTGCTGTAGCTCAGGCTGACCTGGAATTCAGTCTAGTCTCAGGGTGGCCTCAAATTCAAGACAGTCCTACTTCTGCCTCCTGAGTGCTGGGATTAAAGGTGTGTGCCACCACACCTGGCTTAACTTTCTTTTTAAAACTGGTTTAGAACCTGATAGAGAAGCGATAGGAGATATTTGTCCTAAGTTTTTAAATAAGTTGGAAACAACTAAGAAGTTAAAATGCTGAATTAAACTAAAGGTTGTGTTCTGCCTGCACACCCCCAGGATAGTGAAGTATAGAGAATACACCAGAGAGGTGCATGTTCTAGGGAGCACTGTTCCTACGGTCTGGGACAGAAGAGAATGTGAGGTGGATTAAGTTTGAGAGAAAGCTTACTTGCTCGCTTTCCTTTTCTTTGCTTTTCATCTTCCTACTCTTTATTCTTTTGCCTTGAACAATCATTACATGCCCCATTTTATCAGTAACAGCCCACACCAGGGATAAATCAGTCAAATTCTGAGGCTCTGCTGAGGAAATTCCCATGGAAAACAGGTACAGCTGAGGAAATGCTGTTGAGTCCTTGTTCCTCCTCTACCTGTTCTCACTCTATGACCCCTGCTTTTGGCTAGATTATGCACACACACCCATGGTAGGGGTCTCAAACTAAAGCTAAGGACTTCTCTATGGGAGTGGCTACACAGGGGAAGAGGAGTTATTTAATTCCTAAGCTAGCGTGCTTTCTTTCCTTTCTTCTTTTCCTCCCTCTCTCCCTCCCTCCTTCCTAATCATTTCTGTCCTTGGATTTTTTTAGGCAACACCTGAGCGTCTCATCATGCACTTAATAGAAGAACATTCCATTGTGGACCCAACATATATAGAAGATTTCCTATTAACTTACAGGACATTTCTTGAAAGTCCTTTGGATGTTGGAATCAAACTGTTGGACTGGTTTAAGATTGACAGCTTAAGGGATAAGGTTGGTTTTGTAAATACAAAGAGCATCCAAGTGCCATTCTAACATTTAAATGTTATTAATGGAACCATTTGAATCTGATAGATTAAATGTTTACTTTGGTGAAAAATTCAGTACATGTAAAATTTTAGTGAATCAATACAGACATCTCTGTTTACTTGCTTTCATGACAAGTAGCCTATTAAAAATGGACATACACCACAAAAGAAGACAGAAATATTTGTAATATAGATATGAATTCAGAAAACATGGTAGTGTTTTATAATTTTCCAGTATATTCAGCTAGTGTTAATGACCAATAAAACATAAAGCTGTGCCAGGTGTGGTGGCACACACCTTTAATCCCAGCACTCAGGAGACAAAGGTAGGAGGATTGCCATGAGTTTGAGGCCACCCTGAGACTACATAGTGAATTCCAGGTCAGCCTGAGCTAGAGTGAAATACTACCTCAAAAAATAATAATAATAATAAATAAATAAAAACATAAAGCTGGTTAAGAAGTTCTAAGGAATATTCATTAAATGAACTTTGCATGAAGGCTTAGTTTTTAAGCCTCAGAATAAGAATATCCTAGTCTTGAGCCGGGCGTGGTGGCGCACGCCTTTAATCCCAGCACTCGGGAGGCAGAGGTAGGAGGATCGCTGAGAGTTCGAGGCCACCCTGAGACTACAGAGTGAATTCCAGGTCAGCCTGAGCTAGAGTGAGACCCTACCTCGGAAAAAAAAAAAAAGAATATCCTAGTCTTTTGAGTTTTAGACTTTATAATCATTGGGAAAGAGTTTGTCAAACCATAATTCATCTCCTATAACTTACCTACCTTTGAGTTATTTTTTGCATTGAATATTATTTACTATTGTGATAGATTTATTTTCCTATTTCATGTGGTGTATATGTACAGTTAATGGAAAAACATCTCAGCAAATTGGTGGGGAAGTAGACTGTTTTAAGAAAATAGTGTCTTAATTTTATGGTGTGCCTTTCTGATTTCTATGTGTGTTTTTTGCACATGTGTATGGTGTGGGTGTATGTTCATGTAAGTATGGCACACATGTATGCAGGAGTGGGTGCAGGAGTCACATGCTTGTGGAGACCAGAGACTAGCTGAGGTGTCTTCCTCTTCATCTTATTCTTTGAGATAGAGTCTTCCAGTGAACCTAGAGCTAGTGCTAGAGGTGCAAGTGCAGCGCACCTTTTACCTGGATGCTGAGGATCCAAACTCAGCTAGCACAGCAGTCACTTTACTGACTGAGCTGTCTGTCTCCCTAGCTGCCAACTTACATTTTAGAGGGAATAGGTTAGATACAGAAATTCTATTATTTAGAAGACTAACATGTCCAAAGCCAAAGGTTTGCCCTCCCCTTTGGAAATAAATATAATTAATTACTTCTGTGGCTGAGAAAATAAAGGTATGCTGAGAGAATGAAGAAAAACATAATTTAGAAATAACTTGATACATATAAAAGAATAAAATTGGACCCTTACACCACACACAAACTTTTACCCAAAAGGGATCTGATTCCTTAATATGTGAACTAAAACTAGTTGTTGGGTAACATGGCACACATGTATGATCCCAACACTTGGAAGGCTGAGACAGGAGCATTGCTGAGATTTAAGGCTATTCTGAACTACGGAGTAACATCAGTAACCAAAAACAAGATATAAAAAGTCTAGCATGATGGCACACGCCTTTAGTCCCAGCTAGCTGATTCACAGCACAGTGAGTTCCAGGTCAGTCTGGACTGGATTGAGACCTATCTCAAAAGGAACCAAAAAAAAAAAAAAAAAAGGCAAGCAAAGAAAAAACTAAGATTACAGTGCTCTTAGATTAAGTGGTAGGAGTAAATGATCATGACTTTGGACTTGGTAATACTTTTTCACATACGACATCCAATGTACAAGCAGCAAAAGGAAGAATAAATAATTGAACCTCATCAAAAATTAAAAGCTTCCTTATGCATTAAAGATGTGCTGTCAAGAAGCACAAAACAGGACAAAGCGAATAGCTCAGTGGTTGAGTATTTGCCAGTCATGCCCAAGGCCTAGGTTCAATCCCCATCTCTAGAAAAACGAAAGAATCATAAGACCATACACAGAATCAGAGAATTTATTCACAAATCATATATGTGATTTGTATCTAGAATATATAAAGAATTCAACAACAAAAATGACAACAGGGGAGGTGGGCGGTGAGAAGCCGTCCTGCTTGGGCGCTTCAACCTCTTGTGGGGCCTCCCCTGGGGTCTCGGTGTCCAAGGAGTTGCTGGGCAGCGAAGGCTGAGGAGGTTTATGGGACAAGTTGCTTATCAGTTCTAAGCCTGATCCTAAAAAGACCTCCACTCTTCAAACATTTCGCATCCAGAGGAGTTCTTTATTGGACCAAGTCCAGACCTTTCTCCCACAGATGGCCGAGGCAGATGAAAAACTAAGAAGAGAAATGGCAGTTGCCCCACCTGGTAGTTTTAATATTGAAAATACTGATGGAACTCCTGGAAAAGTTATACAGATGGATGTGGCCTTGATTGAGATGAATCAGTCAAATTCAAAAGAAGAGGACAGTTCCACCGAGAGTTCACAGGACAGCTCAGAGGACAGTTCAGACTCTGACAATGAAGTCACCATATAAAACATCAAGCTCCCCAATTCGGATGCCGGCAAAGGCAAGATTGAAGTTTTGGATGGTCCACCACATAAAAAAAAAAAAAAAAAGAAAGAAAGAAAGAAACAGTGAAATGAATGTGAAAAGAAACTGTTGAGAGATACACCTACTAATTCCAAAAGATTGTGGTTCACTGTATTTCAGGTACTTAGATGTCCTTGAGTATTCAAAGAAAAGTAAGTTTAGTTGACTTGAGCAGATTACAGTTCATAAATCTGGAGCACTCAGGCTTGACATTGGTGAGGGCTGTGTGTCTGAAAATGAAATACCTTGAATGATTGCATTGGGCATTAGTCTTACTTGAACATTTGAACATGGACTGACAGGTTTGTGGCTTGTGACTAGATGAAACTCAGCTATTGTTGAAATTAAATTATGTGTTAAAAAAGAAATCAATCCCAAAATGTTAAAAAAAAAAATGACAACAGAGTTGAAAAGTGATCAGATAATCTGAATGTACATTTCTCTGAAGACCCATAAACAACCAGGATGTGTGTGAAGAAGCCTTTCAGCATTGGGACAAGGAGATGCAACTCAGAACCACAGTGACATGCCAACTTGCACTAAAAAGGCTTTTTGGTAGGGTCTTGCTCTGACCCAGGCTGATCTGGAATTCATTCTGTAGTCTCAGGGTGACCTCAAACTCACAGCGACCCTCCTACCTATGCCTCCTGAGTGCTAGGTGGAATTAAAGGTGTGTGCTACCACTCTTGGCTCTGCAGTGGCTTTAAGTAGGAGGAAGAAAATGATAAACATTGCTAAGGATACATTGGACCACCCAGCATTGAAGATGGAATATAAACTGTTGTAGACTGTGGAAAAGTTTATTGGTTCTCTTAAGTTAAATGTAGGGAAATAGGTCATTGCTTGCCTCACAAGCTTGAAGTCCTGAGTTTGATCCCCACTAGTCATGCCAGACATGGTAGCATGTGCCTATAATACCCAAATTTGGGGAGGCAGAGACAGGCTAACCTGAAACTCAATCTGTTGTAGTCCAGGCTAGTCTTGAACTCATGGCATTCATTCTACCTCTGCCTCCTGAGTGCTGGGACTAAAGGCATACACCACCATGCCCAGCTTGGTCAAACATTCTTGATTGTAGAAACACAATGTAGTCTTTTTATTCATATTACTTCCTGCATTTATAATAGATATGAAGTTTGTAGACAATACCTTAAATAGGCATTTGCTGGTCTTAACCTTGTCACTGAATAGAGCACTGTTCTGTTACTTGTGTACCACAGGGAGCATACTTGTATAGTAAACCATAACTCTCCACTAGAACAGTTCTTCCCAGTACTAGGGAAGGAACAAGAATGGTTAGCCAGAAAGCTCAATTTTTTTCTTAGTTTTGGACATGACTTTGGAATCAATTTTTGTAGAAGAAATACCTTTCATAACTACATGTGTCCTCTGTTTCCACAGGTGACACGGATTGTACTCTTATGGGTAAATAATCATTTTAATGATTTTGAAGGTGATCCTGCTATGACTCGGTTTCTAGAGGAATTTGAAAAAAATCTGGATGATACAGTAAGGATCATAAGAATTAATCTTTCAGAGTTTAGAGGTCTCCCTGTTATCTCAGTTTATTATTCAGTGTCTAAATCTATACTCTAGACCTCTACTTATCATCTGCAGCCTTAGCAGAATAAAATTGATGCTTCTTCCTGACTCATTTCTGCTTTGAGGCTAATATTTTATTCTTATCTCTTAGTTTCCCAGATTCATGGAACCTGCTGTTCTATGTAGGCCCTATCTATTTTCCTTAAATTTTGTGGCCAAGAGGTCAGTTTCTGAAATCACACGTCATTGACTTTACTATGTACATAAAATACAGAAATTTCCTTATAGGTTGTGTGTCTCTGTCTGTCTGTCTGTCCCTCCCTCCCCCCCCCCCCCCCCCCTCTGTCTGTCTCTCTCTCTCTCTATTACTTATTTGAGAGCAACAGAGAGAGAGAGAATAGGCGCACCAGGGCCTCCAGCCATTGCAAACGAACTTCAAATGCATGTGCCGCCTTGTGCATCTGGCTTACATGGATCCTGGGGAATCAAGCCTTGAACTGGGGTCCTTAGGCTTCACAGGCAAGCACTTAACCATAAAGCCATGTCTCCAGCCCTCCTTATGGTCTCTTTCATAACCATTTCTCTTCTGAGTTAAGAATCTAATTATTTCATGATACACACTGTTATAATAACCTGCCAACTGATCTTAGTTGTAGTTTATCTGCATGTGCTTGGGCCCTGGAGAGGATATACCAGGGCCTCTTGCTGCTGCAAAGGAACACCAGAAGCTTTTCCCACTTTTTCTGTTAGGCTTATATGAGTGGCTTAGGAATTGAACCCTAGGCCAGCATGCTTTGCAAACAAGTACCTTTAAACACTGAACCATCTTCCCAGCCCTCAGAGCATTATGGTTTTTAATTTAATTTTCATTTTATTTGAGAGAGAAAGGCAGATATGGGCCTCTAGCCACTGCAACCAAACTCCAGACCAACCAAATGGGTGCATCAGGGCCTCTAGCCACTGCAACCAAACTCCAGACACATGCGCCACCTTGTGCATCTGGCTTTATGTGGGTCCTGGAGAACTGAACCTGAATTCTTTGGCTTTGCAGGCAAGCACCTTAACTGCTAAGCCATCTCCCCAGCCCCTGAGCATTATTTTTAAACTACAAATTTGTCAGTAAACCAAATTTCCTACTAAGATAGCTCCTCACCTATGTATTTCAGGTGCCTCTGCTTTTCACTGTGTAGCCTGGGTTATAGCCAAACCAGACTATTTCCTTTGCCATGTCTGTATCTCCCAACAAGATGGAACACATCTTTCCTCGGTCTTTTGAAATGGCCTTATTCAGTGCCTATGTTATATATTAGGTCTAGATTATAATGTTACAGGTCTCCCTTCCACATATTATTGTGCCTCCTTTTTAAAAATTTTATATTATAATGTGGACCTGACTGCAACACAGGTTATGCTTTCATTTGCCTCGACCCTGCTCCTATTACCTTGGAGGCCCTCTTCAGTGGGGTTATGGTATTCACTATGTCATGAAGGTCTCACTCAGTCCCTGAGGGTTAGGGGGGAACCATGCCTCAGGATAATTCCTACTTACTCTGTGGCTCTAACAATCTTTCTGCCTCCTTTTCTGCAATGTTCCTTGAGCCATGGCAAGCCTGTTGGCTGTCTAATGAAGTTGATATCTCTGTACCTCTGGATTTCCACTTTGATAGGTTTTGATTGATCACCGTGTCTGTCACCATCATCCTAGAGCTGGTTGTCAGGCTAGCCATAAGAACAATACTCATGTTGCTGCTTCCTCTGCAGTTTCTCCTGTGTCCTGGCAAATGTGGTGGGCAGTTGGCTATCTTCTTGACTTATCGATGGGTCTTGGTACTCCTCTGTTTTTCTCTGTCATCTTCAGCTAGACTTTGACCCCCCCCCCCCAGGCAGCTGCCCAAGAATGGCTTCTAGTCCTGGTGTGTAACCCCAGCACTTGGCCCAGGTTCACAATGGCCATACCTCTTTTTAATTTAAGGTAGTGATGATCCTAGGGATTGAATTTAGGGCCTTGTGACTGCTAGGCAAGTTTTTTACCACTGAGCTATATCTCCAGTCCTGGTTTTTTGTTTTTTTTTTTCCTTCCTTCCTTCCTTCCTTCCTTCCTTCCTTCCTTCCTTCCTCCCTTCCTCCCTCCCCCCTCTTTCTCCCCTCCCTCTCCCCCTCCCCCCAGTCTGTCTATCTGTCTCTTCCTTCCTTCCTTCCTTCCTTTCTTTCATTTTGAGACAGGATCTCACTAAGCTGACCAGCTAGCCTTGAATTCACTTTGTAGCCTTGGCAGACCTAGAACTTGTAATCTTCCTGCCTTGGCCTTCTCTACAACTTGGATAGCCGGTCTGTACCACCAGGCCCAGCTGATTTCACCTTTGTAAATACACAGCACCTAAGATAATTTCTTCAAAGTCTTCTTAGCTTCACATTATTTTTCGTGAGCCCATTTTATTCTCTCCCTCTTAGGATTTAAACTGAGTTGCATCTGTGTGGTCTGCTCCAAGCATCTTGAAATTTTAAGAAAGAAATAATGACACACCATAGTGGTTTAGAAATGGTTAAGCCAGGCGTGATGGTGCACGCCTTTAATCCCAGCACTCCGGAGGCAGAGGTAGTAGGAGGATCACCGTGAGTTTGAGGCCACCCTGAGATTACATAGTGAATTCCAGGTCAGCCTGGACCAGAGTGAGACCCTACCTCGAAAAACCAAAAAGAAAAAAGGAAAAGAAAAAGAAAAAGAAAGAAATGGTTAAGAAAGATCATAGCTCAGACTTCAGGTTGCCTGAATTAAGACTAACACTCCATAGATCATAACTGTAGGGCTTGTAAGTAGACATGTGCCTAACCCTTAGGCCCTAAAAATCTTATTTGAAAGATATAGTCCAGGGCTGGAGAGATAGCTTAGTGGTTAAAAGTGCTTGCTTACAAAATAATGTCCTGGGTTCAGTTCCCTAGTACCCACATACAGCCAGATGCCCAGTGACTCATGCATCTGGAGTTTGATTACAGTGGCCTCCAGCTGCTGTAAACAAACCCACCCCAGATGCATGCACCACCTTGTGCATCTGGCTTACATTGGTACTAGGGAATTGAACCTGGGTCCTTTGGCTTTGCAGGCAAGCGCCTTAACTGCTAAGCCATCTTTCCAGCCCTCATTTAAAATTTTAAAGTTTCTTTATAAATGGGTGTTCATGTATGTGTGTAAACACTTGTAGAGGTCAAAAGACATCCTTGGGTGTTATTCCTCAAGAATGCCCTCCGTATCTTTTTTGGGTGGGTCTCTCAGTGACCTGGAGCTCACAGATTAAACTAGACTGGCTGACCAGCCAGCCCCAGGAATCCTCATGCTTACAAAGCAAGCATTTTACCAACATATTCTGTAGTCTGTATATTTTTAGCTCTAGTTCTAATAATTTTAGTTGATTTGAAAGCCTATGGGAATGGACACATGTATGTACATTTTACCTTTTTCTGGTTAACAGAAGATGAACGGTCATCTCCGGTTATTGAATATTGCTTGTGCTGCAAAGGCTAAATGGAGACAGGTTGTGTTGCAAAAGGCTTCCCGTGAGTCCCCTCTGAATTTCAGCCTTAATGGAGGAAGTGAGAAGGGATTTGGTATCTTTGTTGAAGGAGTAGAACCTGGTAGCAGAGCTGCAGAAGCAGGACTTAAACGGGGTGATCAGGTAAGTCATCCCCTTCATAATTAAAGCCTTCTCGTAAGTAAAATGGCTGTTACTTTTGTTCCTTTGATGCTTCTTCAAGGAAGCAAATACTTGAATACAGCGTATTTTCAGGATAGTTATCATATGCCCATTACTTCAAAGGAGGTCTCTTTTCACTCTTGCCTAGGCTGGCCTGAATTCATTCTGTGGCCCAAGCTGGCCTTGAACTCATGGCTGTCCTCCGCCTCCGCCTCCCAGGTGCTGAGACTAAAGGCGTGTACCACCACACCCTGTTTTATATATATCTTACTGGTTGAGGTGTGTTTTGTTTGTTTGTTTGTTTGTTTTTTGGTTTCTCAAATTAAGACCTCAGCTGACCTGGAATTGACTATGTAGTCTCAGACTGGCCTTGAACTCACAGTGATACTCCTACCTTGGCCTCTCAAGTGCTGGGATTAAAGCATGTGCCATCATGCCCAGCCATATCCATTAATTTTAATGGGAGATTCCGTAACACTGTGGTTGGGAACAGTGTGGCCTCCAGAGCTTCATCGTCATGATCTTGAATGAGCCTGCCTGTCCCGCAGTAATTAGGAATCTAACAGTGGCAACTTCAAAGTGCTCCAAAAGATCTTTACAGGGGTTAGCACCCAAACAAGTTTGAAGGACTGGACACCTCATAGTGGTCTCAAATGTGAGTGAATAAGTTTACCAGAATAGTGGTATCTGCTTAAAGGATGTTCATAGGGTACCATAAGTACATTTATAAAGAGCCACAAGTAGGTGAGGGACTCGGAGAAACTCTCAAGGGAGGACTGGGTAGTGGTTTAATCATTTTATATAGGAATTAGGTAACTACTGTGCAGCCTATTTCAGAATGTAATTTAGTGATAACTTTGTGATGCTAAAAAATTGTAAGTCCCAGGCTTACCTTAATATTGTTAATCACATTCAAAAGAGGTAAGTCTGGGATCATAGGGATTTTGTTGTTGTTGTTTGCTTTCTGGCTCTGAAAATCAGACCCAGAGAAGAAACGCACTCTGCGACTCAGCTGCACCCCAGTGCTAGGTTGTGTTGTTTGTTTTGTTTTGTTTTCCGAGGTAGGGTCTCACTCTAGCAGCTCAGGCTGATCTGGAATTCATTATGTAGTCTCAGGGTGGCCTCCAACTGACTGCAATCCTCCTACTTCTGCCTCCCAAATGCTGGCATTAAAGGCGTGTGCCACCATTTAACATAGCTTTGTGGATCATTTTCGTGTGTTTTGTTTCCCAAGTCTCACTGATCGTCAGTTTACCTACACAGTGACCAGCAGTCACTTTTCCCAATGAAAAAATTAATTCATTTCTTCATTTAGAATGTGGCTTTCTTTTACTGTTACCTGAACCATACTCTTAAATAGAGGTGTAGGTGCTATGCTTCTAAATATTGATTTTTTCAGTCCGTATAAGATTTCTGCCCACAAGGGTCCTTTGGCAATATCTAAAAGTACACACGTGTGCATGTGCACACTTTTTTTTTAATTCTAGGGATTGAACCCCAAACCTTGTACATGTTAGGTGAGCCATTGTACTGCTGCACTGTATTTCCACCCTAGAAATATTTTTGATTATCATAACCTGGGGATTGTTACTGGTACATAGTAGGCCAAAGCCAGAGATAACTGTCTATAATAACCTGGGGATTGTCATTGGTACATAGTAACAGAACCAGAGATGCTTATTATAAGAGAGATCTGGGCTGAGGAGGTGATTCAGTGGTTAAAGGTGTTTGTTAGCATAGCCTTCTGGCCCTGGTGCACCCATTATCTCTCTCTTTCTCTCTAATAAAATAAAATAATATTTTAAGCATAAAAATAGAGATTTCTGGGCCTTTCTCCAATCTACTCATTAGAAATGTTTAATATCCATTATTCTAGTTTTAGTTTACTTACTGTTTTTCAAGTTTCACATCATAAAACGTTTAAGAACACCTGTCCTCAGGGAAAAAATAAAAGTGAGATCTTACAATTGCATTCCTAAGAATGAAAGTTATCTTGCTTTTACTTCTTTCATAAGTCCTAAACACTGGTGGAATAATTTGAGACTTTAGATAAAATTAATGTGGGGGGGTTGAAATTGGGTGTCACTCTAAACCACGCTGACCTGGAACTCTCTCTGTAGCCTAGACTGGCCTCAAACTCACAACAGTCCTCCTACCTCTGCCTCCCAAGTGCTGGGATTAAAGGCATGTGCCACCATGGCAGACAAAATTATTGTCATTTGAAAACATTGCATGGTCTTCTCTAAAACACTATGCTTACATCAAGCTTCACAAACTTTCACTGGATCATTTAGACATTTTCACTTGCTTTGACAATTTCATTGATCACCTCCATTTTGTCTAGGGCACATGACTCGTTTAGATACTTTTTAAATTTGTCTTTAGTACTTATAGTACTTTTTTTTTTCCAAAAAGGACAAGAGCCATACTTTTGTGTGTGTGTCTGAAGATGCTTTTGTTCAGTGGAGTGTAAAGTTCTTGGTAAAAGTGGTAAAAACAACATATGAAGATGCAGAAAAGTGTCCCATTACATCATTGTCCAAGAGAAATTCATACCTTCATTTGTACCTTTTTTAAAAAAGAAAACACAACTATATTTGTTCCTGGAATTCAGAGTTTCTCACTGGGATATGATATACTAAGTAATCTATTTTTATTACCGTGGCGTGGTTTTAGATGACCCACCTATTTTAGTGTAGGCATGCAGTTTTTTAAAAACTCTTTCTTCTGTAGATTTTTTTCTCTCATTTTTAATTTACTCATTAGAGAGGGAGAGAGAGAGATTGAGAGAGAGAATTGGCACGCCAGGGCCTCTAGCCACTGCACATGAACTCCAGACACATGCACCACCTTGTGCATCTGGCTTACATGGAACCTGAAGAATCAAACCCTGGTCATTAGGCTTTGCAGGCAAGCGCCTTAACTGCTAAGCCATTTCTCCAGCCCTTGTTGTTATTGTTTTGTTTTGTTTTGTTTTTCGAGGTAGGGTTTCGTTCAAGCCCAGGCTGACCTGGGATTCACTATTTAGTCTCAGGGTGGCCTTCCTCTCACAGGGATCCTCCTAGCTCTGCCTCCCAAGTGCTGGGATTAAAGGCGTGCACCACCATACCCGGCTTAGAGTTTCCTTTTTCCTAATTTCTTTGCATCTTTTCTCTTAGCTTTTTTGGTGTTTTTGTCAGTCCCATAGATTTGTCATCTTTGATGCCAATTTTTTTCTGTGGAAGTGGTTGTTTCAAAGAGTTCCTTGTATCTTAGGCTGCCTGAAACTCCCAGTGAAGCTGTGGATGGGCTTGAGCTTTGATCGTCTGCCTCCAGCTCCATAGTGCTGTGGTAACAGATGTGTGCTGATGATCGAACCCAGGGCACCCTTCATGCTAGACAAACAGGTCACCAACCATGCTACATCCCAAGCCCTCATTCAGTTGCATCTCTATTCTTTTTTCTCAGAGTTGGCATTTTTTTTTAATTTTTTTTTTTTGTTATTTTTATTTATTTATTTGAGAGCAACAGACAGAGAGAGAAAGAGGCAGATAGAGAGAGGGAGAGAGAATGGGTGCGCCAGGGCCTCCAGCCACTGCAAACGAACTCCAGATGCGTGCGCCCCCTTGTGCATCTGGCTAACGTGGGTCCTGGGGAGTCGAGCCTTGAACCGGGGTCCTTAGGCTTCCCAGGCAAGCGCTTAACCGCTAAGCCATCTCTCCAGCCCAGAGTTGGCATTTTTTAAAAATATTTTTGAGCCAGGCATAGTGGCCCATCCCTTTAATCCCAGCACTTGGGAGGCAGAGGTTGGAAGACCGCCATCAGTTCAAGGCCACCCTGAGACTCCATGGTGAATTCCAGGTCAGCCTGGGCTAGAGCAAAACTCTGCCTCAGAGAAAAAAATATTTATTTGTAAGCAGAGAAAGAGTGAAAGAGTATGGGGTGTACAAGGGCTTGTTGCTGCTGCAAACGATGCATGTGCCATTTTGTGCATCTAGCCTTATGTGGGTGCTGGGAAATCCAACCCAGGCTATTAGGCTTTGAAAGCAAGTGCCTTAGCCACGGAGCCACCTGCAACCCGGAGTAAGCATTTTCAAAATCAGTGCTTTTGTGTGATTGCACAGTACAGCCAAATTGAGGAATCCCTGCTTTCAACAATGAATGTGGTGTTGATATGGAGAAACAACCCATTTCCTAGTGTTTTCTTATGTTTGATTACTTTATTAACATTAAAAAGTTAACTCTTGGGAATACTGTTACTATGGTTTTTTATTACTATTATTTATTTATTTATTTGAGGGTGACAGAGAAAGAGGCAGATAGAGAGGGAGAATGGGTGCACCAGGGCCTCCAGACACTGCAAACGAACTCCAGACGTGCTCCCCCTTGTGCATCTGGCTAATGTGGATCCTGGGGAATCGAGCCTCTAACCGGGGTCCTCAGGCGTCATAGGCAAGCGCCCAACCGCTAACCCATCTCTCCAGCCCTACTGTGTGTTTTTTTTTAAGGCAATTACTTTGAACTTAGTCCTCCTACTTTAGCCTTCCATGTGTTGGGATTATAATAAGCATGTACTGTCATGTCTAGCACAAGAGGGATGCTTTTACTTTATTGTACTTTATTTTATTTGTTACTCGGTTTGGGAGGGGTGTTCAGTTGTTTGTTTTTGAAGCAGGGTCTCACTGTAGCCCCGGGCTGAAATAGAACTCACTCAGTAGTCCAAGCTGGCCTCAAACTCATGGAAGTCCTCCTACCTCAGCCTCTCAGATGCTGGAATTAAAACTGTTAGCCCCTATGCCCAGCCAAAAATGCACTAAATTTGTAATTAGAATATGTGACTAAAATTGGTATATACTTAGTAATTTTCTGAGCTGGGAGACATTATTAAATTTTTTTACTCATAAATCCCTTATGTTATTTTATTTTTTTAAATTTGTGTGTATGCTTGCACACGCACGTAGTCACATGCAAGCATGCCATACTGTACATGTAGAGGTCACAGGACAGCTTGTGGGAATTGCTTCTCACCTTCTCCCTCCTTCTGAGTCAGAGTTCCCCTCTGCTTCTTGCTGGTTTTTTTTGCTACACTTACCATAAGCTTCTGAACTTCCTAGAAATCCTCCTTGCTATTAGCATGCTATGACTACAGAAGTCCACTCTGGCTTCCAACGTGTGTGTGTGTGTGTGTGTGTGTGTGTGTGTGTGTGTGTGTGTATGTGTGTGTTATTTTTTTTATTTATTTATTTTTGAGGTAGGGTCTCGTTCTAGCTCAGGCTGACCTGGAATTCACTATGTAATCTCAGGGTGTCCTTGAACTCATGGTGAATCCTCCTACCTCTGCTTCCCGAGTGCTGGGATTAAAGGCATGTGCCACCATGCCCAGCTTAAGTATATATTTACTTTGAGACAGAGAGAGAAGTTCAGATGGGTGCACCAGGGCCACCAGCCAGTGCAAAAGAACTCCAGACGCATGTGCCACCTTGTGCATCTAGCTTTATGTGGGAACTGGGGAATCAGACCTGGGTCCTTTGACTTTTTAGGCAAGGGCCTTAACCACTAAGCCATCTATCTCTCTAGCTTGCTTCCAATTTATATCTGGAGATTGAACTCAGGTTACTCAGGCTTGGGCAGCAAGCACTTTATCCACTGAACCATTTCCACAACCCCACCCCATCCCATCACCAGCTTTTCACATAGGTAACCTTCACAAATGGTATGCTTTATTCAAGTCCCATCTTTTTCACTGTCAAAATTTTAAGTTTGTAGATGTAACTAACACTTTTCCTTAATTTATATTTTTTCAAATACTTTTAAGATAATGGAAGTAAATGGACAAAATTTTGAGAATATCACATTTGTGAAAGCCCTTGAAATTTTGAGGAATAATACTCATCTCGCACTTACTGTGAAGACCAACATTTTTGGTGAGTTTTGTTGTAAAAAGCATTTAATTAAGTAATCTGTGACTTACAGATTTCTAATAACAGTATTCTTACTTTCTGTGTAAAAATGTTCATAACTGCATTGTTACTAGACTTACTGTTTTTTATTTTCCAGTCTAAGCACAAAGCAGACAAGTTCTCTACAGCTGAGCTGAATATGCCCTGCATTGTGTTTTTATCATGTTTATATGTGAATAAAACAGATAATAAATATTGTAACTTTTAGGAAAGATTTATTATCATTTGCTCTCATTTGACACTATTTGATTTGACTAAAATTATTAGAAGAGTAACAACAGATACAGAACACCAATTAAAAACATAAAATTTCAGTCTTTAGGAGGTACAGGGAGAGAACTCCTCTCAGATTGTTTGGCTGCATCATAGGTAACAGCTGATGTTGAAACAATGCAATGGAAAGGAAGTGTATCGTTTTCTCTGTGACTGTCCTATGCTCAGTCATAGTGAAAAATGAAACTTCTGTTTTTCCTCATTTTGACTCCTTTTATTTTATTTTATTTATTTAAGTGACCTTGTAGCCCAAGCATGTAGAGTCTTCAGCAATAGGTTCTTACCATCTATTCCTGGTGAGAAACCAAGAGCCTTGACAATGGACTGTAATGTTTTAGGGGTATCAGGGACCTCCGTGGCCAATAACTCTGGAAGGTATCCCATCCCTGGCACTAAAAATTTTCTAGTAACAATCTATGGCTTCTGAGTGTGCCATTGTCCAAGATAGTAGGCTTATTCCTATTCTCTTAGATTTTGATTAACCCTCCTCCCACCCTTCCTTTACTCAGTCTCTTCCCCTGACGATGCCAGGCTCCGCCGGCGGGGGCAGGTAGTGCTGAGGGAAGGACCAGGCCTGCTGGTTCCTCCCAAGGGGTTGAGGAGGAGATGAGCGTCTGACGACTCAGACCTCTCCTGGCCACCGGAGAAAAACCACACTGAGTCGGGAGTCTTGTCGAAGCAAGAACTCGATTTATTGCTATGAGCAGTTACCTATATAATGTTAGGAACGAAGGAGGGGATTCTAGGATGGGGGTAGAGGTAAGGGCCAATAGTAAACTGTGACTATTGAAATGATAATTCTAACTCTCATGCGGAAGTAGCAGGCAAGAAGCCATTAGGCGTCTTGCTGAGACACGTCTGGCCAGAGACAGATCGCCAAACTTTAGCTAGGCTCAGGAAGTTCCACTAGGCCTCATGCCTGGGCCTTTCAAAGCCCAACATGACCTCACTTAGGCCATTCTACCCCCAGTAGTCAGTTCTTCTACTTACTTACATATAATACCATCCCCTTAAGTTCTCCTCTTCTCTCCCTCCCTTATACCCCTTTCTAGCTTACTGACCTCTGCTACCGAGTTTCATTCCAACTCATATATGAATCAAAACATTTGTAGCTATGATCCACATGTGAGAGAGAACATGCAGCACTTAGCTTTCTCGGCCTGGGTTATCTCTGTAAATATAATCCTTTCCAGATCCATCCATTTCCCTGCAAATTTCATAATTTTTTTCATTTTTCTTTACCGCTGAGTAGAACTCCATTGTGTAAATGTACCACATCTTCATTATCCACTCATCAGTTGAGGGGCATCTAGGCTGGTTCCATTTCCTAGCTATTGTGAATAGAGCAGCAGTAAACATGGATGTGCAAGTATCTCCAAGGTAATGAGATGAATCCTTAGGATATATGCCTAGGAGTGGTACAATTGGGTCATATGATAAACCTGTTTTTAGCTATCTCAGGAACCTCCACACTGATTTTCACAGTGATTGGACCAGATTGCATTCCCACCAACAGTGTAGAAGGGTTCCTCTTGTTCTGCATCCTCCCCAGCATTTATTTTCATTTGTTTTCAAGATGGTAGCCATTCTGACCGGAGTGAGATGGAATCTCAAATTAGTTTTAATTTGCATTTCTCTGGTGGCTAGGGATGTAGAACATCTTTTTAAATGTTTATATGACATCTGTATTTCTTTTGAGAATTCTCTATTTGGTTCCATAGCCCATTTTTTAATTGGGTTGTTTGATTTCTTATTGTTTAGTTTTTTAAATTCTTTCTATATTTTGGATATTAATCCCCTGTCAGATGTATAGGTGGCAAAGATTTTCTTCCATTCTGTAGGTTCCCTCTTTGCTCCATTCACAGTGTCCTTTGCTATATAGAAGTTTTGTAATTTCATGAGATCCCAGCGGTCAATCCATGGTTTTATTGCCTGAGCAATTGGGGTTATATTCAGAAAATCTTTGCCAGGACCAATATGTTGAAGGGTTTCCCCTACTTTTTCCTCTAGCAGTTTCAGAGTTTCTGGTTTGATATTAAGGTCTTTGATCCTTTTGGATTTAATTTTTGTACACGGAGAGAGATAAGGATCTATTTTCATCCTTCTGCAAATACATAACCAGTTTTTACAGCACCATTTGCTGAAGAGGCTGTCTTCTCCAATAAGTATTTTTGGCATCCTCCTACCTCTGCCTCCCAAGTGCTGTGATTAAAGGTGTGCACCACCACGCCATCACTTTCTAATGAGTATTTTTGTCCAAGACCAGGTGGCTGTAGCTACCTGTACTTACATCTGGGTCCTCTACTCTGTTCCATTGATGTACATGTCTGTTTTTGTTCCAGTTCCATGCTGTTTTTGTTACTATGGCTCTGTAATAATATGTCAAAATCAGGTATAGTGATACCACCAGCCTTTTTAAAAAGTATTTTATTTTTATTCATTTATTTATTTAAGAGAGATACAGAACTAGGCAGGGAGAGAGAGAGAGAATGAGAGAGAGAGAATGGGCGTGCAAGGGCCTCCAGCCACTGCAAACAAACTCCAGATGTGTGCACCCCCTTGTGCATCTGGCTAACGAGGGACCTGGGGAATCAAACCTGGGTCCTTTGGTTTTGCAGGCAAGTGCCTTAACTGCTAAGCCATCTCTCCAGTTCCCACCAGCCTTGCTCAAAATTGTTTCAGGTATTCGCGTGTTTTTTGTGCTTCCAAATGAATTTTTGGATTGTTTTTCTCTTTCTGTGAAGAATACCATTATAATTTTGATGGGGATTGCATTAAATGTGCAGATTGCTTTTGGTAAGATTGCCATTTTCACAATATTGATTCTTCCGATCCAAGAACAAGGGTTATCTTTCCATTTCCTAGTGTCTTCAGTTTCTGTCTTGTTAAAGTTTTCATTGTAGAGATCCTTCACCGCCTTAGTTGGTTTATTCAAAAATACTTTATTTTTGTGTTGAAGGAATTGTGAATGGGAACGATGTCCTGATTTTATCCTCAGCATGATTTCGGTGTATTTATTTTGTATCCTGCTGTGTTGCTAAAAGTGTTTATCAGCTCTAACAATTTGCTGGTAGAGTCTTTAGAGTCCTATATGTATAGAATCTTAACATCTGCAAATAATAATTTGATCTCTTTGCAATTTGTATCTCTTTTATGTGTGTCTCTTGCCTTATTACTATAGCTAAGACTTGTAGTACTATATTAAATAAAAGTGGGGACAGTGGGCACCCTAATATTGTTCCTGATTTTAGTGGAAAAGTTTCAAGTTTTTCCCCATTTAGTTTTTCGTTGGCTGTCGGTTTGTCATAAATAGCCTTTATTATGTTAAGATATGTTCCTTCTGTTCCCAGTTTCTGTAGGACTTTTACCATGAAGGGATGTTGGATCTTGTGGAATGCCTTTTCTACACCTATTGAAATGATCATCTGATTTTTGTCCTTCAGTTCATTTATGTAATATATTACATTTATTGATTGGCATATGTTGAACCATCCCTGCTTCAGATATTAGGATAATGATACCTGCTTGTTTTCCACACCCATTTGCTTGAAATACTATTTTCTGTGCTTTCACCCCAAGATAGTGTCTGTCTTTTATGGAGATGTCAGTTTCTTAGAAGCAACAAATAGAAGGATACTGCTTTTTAACCCAGTCGTCAACCCTGTGTATTTTGGTTGGGGCATTGAGACTGTTGGTATTAAGAATTATTATTAAAAGGTGTGTATTTATTCTTGCCATTCTTCTTGTTTTGTAGTCCTTTCTGTTTTTCCTTTATTCTCTTGTATTAACTATTATTTGAATGTGCTTCATTTTCTTATGTTTCCTTTTGAGTGTGTCTGCTTTCTCTTCAGCATGAATGAACCCTTCAGGTATTTTCTGTAGAGGTGGTTTCGTGGTCATATATTCTTCTAGCCTGTTTTTTTTTTTTTTAATTTTTATTTATTTATTTGAGAGTGACAGAGAAAGAGGGAGAGAGATAGAGAGAAAGAATGGGCACGCCAGGGCCTCCAGCCACTGCAAACGAACTCCAGATGCGTGCGCCCCCTTGTGCATCTGTCTTCTAGCCTGTTTTTGTTCTGGAATATCCTTATTTCTCCATCTATTTGGATGGATAGCTTTGCTGGATAAAGTAATCTTGGTTGACATTTGCTGGCTTTTAAGGTTTGTGTTGCTGGTCGTGGTGGCGCACACCTTTAATCCCAGCACTCGGGAGGCAGAGGTAGGAGGATCGCCAGGAGTCCAAGGCCACCCTGAGACTGCATAGTGAATTCCAGGTCAGCCTGGGCTAGAGTGAAACCCTACATTGAAAAACCAAAATAAATAAATAAATAAATAAAGTTTGTGTTGAGTAATCTGCTGTTACCCTGATGGGCTTGCCTATATATGTGACTTGCTTTTTCTAACTTCTTTCAATTTATTTTCTTTGGTTTGTGTGTTTTGTGATTTAATTATAATATGGCAGTGAGAGATTCTTTCCTGATTTGTGTCTGTTTGGCATTCTAAAAGCTTCCTATATCTGTATTGGCATCACCTTTCCTATTTGGGGGAAATTTTCTCTAGGATTTTGTTGAAAATAACTATTATGCCTTTGGAGTGAAATTCTTCTCCTTCTCCTACGCCCTGAATTCTTATGTTTGATCTCTTTATAGTGTCCCGAATATCTTGAAATTCCCATCCATGCCTTCTTATAGTTTGTCTTTCTCTTTTTTGTCCTGTATTAGATCTGCTACCTGGTCTTCTAGTTTAGATATTCTGTCCTCTCTGGTCTACTGGTAAGACTTTGTACCAAGTGTTCTATTTGACTAACTTTGTTCTTCATTTCTAGTATTTCTGGTTGTTTTTTTCTTCAGTATTTCTTTTTTTTTAAAACAATTATTTTAAATTTTTGTTTATTTATTTATTTGAAAGTGACAGAGAGAGAAAGAGGCAGAGAGAGAGAATGGGTGCACCAGGGCCTCCAGCCACTGCAAACGAACTCCAGATGTGTGTGCCCCCTTGTACATCTGGCTAACGTGGGTCCTGGGGAATCGAGCCTCGAACCGGCGTCCTTAGGCTTCATAGACAAGCGCTTAACCTCTAAGCCATCTCTCCAGCCCTTCTTCAGTATTTCTATTTCCTTACACATGACTTGTATTGACCTCTTTATTTCATTAACTTGGTTTCCGGTGTTCTCTTAGGATTCCAGGAGTTTGTTTTCTTCTTTGATTTCTTTGAGCATAAATATAATCATTAGTTTTTAAATGTTTGTCAGACATTTGATCTAAAACAGTCTCACTGGAGGTCATTTTGATGGACTTATAGTTTTTTTTTGTTTTTTGTTGTTGTTGTTCTTTTTGGTTTTTTGAGGTAGAGTCTCACTCTAGCCCAGGCTGACCTGGAATTCACTCTGTATTCTCAGGATGGCCTCAAACTCACGGCAATTCTCCTACCTCTGCCTCCCGAGTGCTGGGATTAAAGGCGTGCGCCACCACGCCCAGCTTGGATTTATAGTTTTTGGTGGAACTGTTTTGTCTTTTTTTTTTTCTTGGTATAATGTAGTGATTTTTGCATCTTGAGTTAATTTGATGCTTGGGTTTTCTAATTATCTGCCATATTCTTAGCTGTGTAAGTCTGAATGTTATATATCTTCAGGGTAGGTGTTTAACTTGCCAGGTGTGGTTCTTATACTTCCAAAGTAACAGCAGATGTGGCCTTAGGTGTTGAATTTGCCTGCTATTCAAGCAATCTAATAGGCTGGGTGGAGCAAATCACTGGCAAATTCTAAAATTCAACTGAACATTATACACAGTCAATCCTAACCAGCACAGAGTATTTATGCAAGAGTGAGAGCATTAAAACAAACAGATAATCTGATAAAGCCAAAGTCCTTTAGGTTGCTCCACACCCTTAATCCTTTCAACTGGGAAGCTGCGATTTCTGGTGTGAAATGGGTTCCAGGTCAACCTGGGGCCAAGTGATACTCTGCCCCCAATAATGACAGAAAAAGGCATTGGTCCTATAAATCAGGAACTGTCAAAGGCAATAATAATCAACACCAAAATTCATCTTGTTTTGGAATAGTGAAGCCAACCAAGAATACATCAGTCAGATCTAACACATAACCTGCCCTGACACGGAAGGTGAGATTAGCACTTCCAGTGCAGGCCTATGCACCTGGCTTTGTGTAAGTAGACCCTGTTACCTTTTGGAATGGCTTCCAGTCTCACCAATGCTGAGTTGCCCACCTCAGTCCCTTCATGTTGCACTGTGTATTCAGTTGGGCTGCTTGGCTCATCCATCTGGTGTTCTGATCATCTGTGCTGGTTGCTGTGTGGCTGAGGGGGGTGGATACGTTCTCTGTTGGTTCACGGCGCTGGTGCGTGGGGGAATGGAGGCTGTGCAGGGTGCTTGGACCTGCTCAGCTGGTTCAGTTTGTGCTCTCCTTCTGCAGCTGCTCAGCTGGTTCCTGCTGTCTTTCCCTTCGGGTTTCTTGACTTTGCACGAGGCTGATGTGAGTGGAAATTCCCTTCACCTGGCTTCTCCTCCTGCTGCTGCTCTTTGCTGCACAGGACCAGGTGGGCACACAGATTGGGCCACTGGTACCATAGTGGGAGCCGTATTTGTGCTTCCTGCTTGCTAGAAGTTGTGGGTCTCTCCTGTTTCTCTGCTATAGTTTGTAATTCCTTATGCGCCTTCACTTTTCAATAGAACAGTGTATTTTGCTGTTTTTCTGCTTATCTCCCCCTCCCCCCAGGCTGCTTTGTTGTGGCTACTACACCGCCATCTTACCCAGAAGTCCCTCCATTTTGAGTCCTTTTGACCAAATTATATCATGTTAAGTTTGGTATGTTACTGTCTGTTGGCAATTTCCTAACACTATATTACTTTAGCTTTCAGAGTTTTTGGCTTTCCTATGATTCAGACTCCTAACTACTAATGCCAACTTTTAGATTAAACTTCTAGGATACCAGTTTTGAAAAATAAGAAAGCAGAACTTGCTCTGTTACCTTAGGTAAATTATGTACATCTTTCCCAAGCTTCACTTTCTTCAGCTCTTGTTTCATAGGGTTATTGTAAGGATCTAACACTTAAGATCTCTCGTGCTTGTCATGTAGCAATTGCCGAATGATACCAAGTATTATGGATAAAAATATATCAACAGGGCTGCAAAGATGCTTAGTCAGTCATGTACTTGCCACACAGCATGATGACTTGGGTTTGGATCCCCAGCACCCATGCATGCACATCACATAAACATACACACAAAAAAATGTATAAGCAGCACAATATGGTCACTAACATGGTCTCTGAAAACAAAAAAGGAAGCCTTAATATAAAAGGCAGGGAAAGGGAAACCACAAGCAAAGAATCCTGTGAGTGGTTAGACTGCAGTTGCCTAATAATCCTGTGGTGGGATGTAGGAAGGGTAAGGAGTTGCATGATGCTTCAGAAGGTGATAGGAGCATGCCAGTCCTTCCGCCTTCCTTACCCTAGGTAGAATGCAGTCAAAAGGTGGGAGGAGCTGGGCATGGTGGCACAGGCCTTTAATCCCCACACTGCGGAGGCACAAGTAGGTGGATAACTGTGAGTTTGAGGCCACCCGGAGACAATATAATGAATTCCAGAATTTACAGGCATAACACGAACAAAGGAAAATCATAATCAGAAAGTGTTTATTTTAGGGAAAAACCATGCCTGATCATTTTGTAATCCTTATAAAGAGAACCAGGTTCGATTCTGCAGAACCCGCATAAACCAGGCGCACATGGTAGTTTGTGTCTGGAGTTGATTTGCAGTGACTCAAGGCCCTGGTGTACCCATTCTCATGTTCATTCATATTCATTCTCTCTCTCTCTTTTTCTCTCTCCAAATAAATAAAAACATTTTTAAAAACTCATCTCTTGGGGCTAGAGGGATGGCTTAGCAGTTAAGGCACTTGCCTGCAAAGCCAGAGGACCCAAGTTCAATTCCCCAGGACCCACATTAGCCAGATGCACAAGGGGGCACATGCATCCGGAGTTTGTTTGCAGTGGCTGGAAGCCCTGGCACACCCATTCTCGCTCTCGCACTCATGCGCCCTCCTCCCCCCTTTCTCTCTGACTCTAATAAATAAAAATAAACTCATCTCTTAAAACAAAAGAGTATAAGAAGAAACAATAGTCATTGAGAAAGAAACAGCTCTTAGGCTAGCCTGGGAAGCTAAGTCAGTGAATAAAACTCTTACTGCACAAGTGTGAGGACTAGACGTCCGATATCTAGCGCTCGCCTAAAAAGCCAAATGCATTAGTGTTATGTCTGTAATCCCAGCCTACCTATTGTGAGATTAGTAGTAGAAACGGGACTCAAGTTTGTGAACCAGGTAGCTTACCATACACGGCAGTAAACAAGAGAGGCCTTGCTTCTAAACAAGGTGGAAAGTGAGGACCAACATCTGAAGTTGTCCTTGGATCACCATATGTGTGCTTTGGTACTACTCACACATTAAAGAAACAGCCATTAGGTTCATGTCAAATATGGTAACAATGACAAAGGCATGTGCCGCTGCCGCTGCGTCGTCCTCTTCCTCCTCCTCTCTTTCTCTTTGCTTGCAAATAAATATTTAAAAAAAGAATTATATGGCTCAAACATGAACCTCATTTCCATCCCCAAAACACACATAAAATGTAGGGCATGGTGGCATGTGCTTATAATCGAGCCCCAGGATGGCAGAGACAGGCAGATCTCTGGGGCCGTGCTGGCCAGACTAGCCTAGTTGATGAACTCCAGGCATTTTAAGATCATGCCCCCCCCTCCAAAAAAAAAAAAATATGAAGGTGGATGGATGGCATCTCATAGGAACAATACCCAAGGTTGTCCTCTGGCATATACAAATTATTATATGCACTATGGAGAACAGCATAGGATTCCTCAAAAAGGTAATAGATTGAGCATATGATGGCACTATCCCACGCCTGGTGGTAAACCCAAAGGAAATGAAATCAGTGTACAAAAAGAGATGCCACATGCTGTCTATTACTGCTGCTTACAATGGCTAAGATAGGGAATCAGCCTAAATGCCCATGTGATACACAGTCAGTATTATGCAGTAAAAGCCTGTCATTTGCAGCAGAATGGATGGAACTGGAGGGCATTATGTACAGCAAAAATTAAGTCAACACAGAAAGACAAGTATAACAAGTTGTCACATAAACACGAAAAAGAAAATGCTGACCATGAAGTAGACTGATGGTGGCTACAGCCTAAAGAGCAAGCAGGGTACATGCAAGTGTGGAAGGAGGTTGATGCATGCTGTGTGCATGTCTGGAAACAACATCCTGAATTCTGTTACTATATGCAATTAACATGTTAATTTTTAAAAAGAGCCCAGTATAGTGGCACACACCTGTAACCTCAGTACTTAGGCTAAAGCAGGAGAAATCACTTAGGAGTTGCAGGTCACACTGTGCTGCATGTTTAGCAAGAACCTTGTCTCGAAAAGCTAGATGTGGGACTGGGATATGGCATTTTATCATTTTTGGATAAAACTGAAGACAGATGTAGCTGCTAAGTAGAGGATGTGACTAGATCTGGTGCTGTTGAGTTGAATGATAACTAGTGGAAAGTGATTATGTTTATTCTTAAAATTTGCTCTTGTTGTAAAGATTTATAATGACTAAATGGCATGTTTATTTCCACAGTGTTCAAAGAATTACTAAGTAGGACTGAACAAGAGAAATCTGGTATTCCTCATATACCCAAAATTGCTGAAAAAAAAAGTAATCGCCATTCGATCCAAGATGTACCTGGAGATATTGAGCAGACATCTCAAGAGAAAGGAAATAAGAAACTTAAAGCAAATACCGTTTCAGGTGGAAGAAACAAGATCAGGAAGATTTTAGATAAAACAAGATTTAGCATCTTGCCTCCAAAACTGTTTAGGTGGGTATGTCATCTTGGTTATGTAAGAGTTTTCATATTGACTGTAAAGGTTTTTTATTATACAGGAGATTTGAATCACTTGGTTTCTACACAGCTAATACATCATAAAATCTTTAGTAAATAAGTAAAATAAATTAAAGGATTATTAATTATGTTATAAAACCTATTTTCATATCTTTGGCCCAATTTCCAGTTTCAATCGCTGGATATGTGAATTTGAACAGTCTCAATCTTAGGACTTAGTCATTGCTACCAGTTTTCTTTTGGTTTTTAAAAATCACTTAACGGGTTGGAGAGATGGTTCAGTGGTTAAAGACACTTGCTTGCAAAGCCTGACAGTCTAAGTTCAATTTGGCAGTACCCATGTAAAGTTAGATGCACAAAGTTATGCATGCACCTGGAGTTCATTTGCACTGGCACACACACACACACTCTTACTCACTCACTCATACATATGTACATCATACGTAAAAGATTTTGAAACTTTAAAAAATTTTTTTTAATTTACTAAAATTTAGCCAAGCATGATAGTGCACACCTTTAATCCCAGCACTGGGGAGGCAGATGTAGGAAGATTGCTGTGAGTTTGAGGCCACCCTGGGACTACAAGAGTGAATGCCAGGTCATCCTGGGCTAGAGTGAGATCCTATATTGGAAAAGGCATCACTAAAATTCTGTAAAATTTTACATACTCCAGTAAGCACTAAGAAAGAATTTGTCACTAGTGGGAACTGAATGAGAATACCAGGCCAACCCACACTGGAGAAGTTGGGAATCGTTTGACATAACCAGAAGTCAGTATAGGAAAGGCAAAATTTAAAAAAAAAGAAGAAGACGACGACGAAGAAGAAGCAGGGCAGTGGTGGCGCACTCCTTTAATCCCAGCACTCCGGAGGCAGAGGTAGGATGACTGCTGAGAGTCCCAGGCCACCCTGAGACTACATACAGAATTTCAGGTCAGCCTTGGCTAGAGCGAGACCTTACCTCGAAAAAATAAAACTAAAAATAAATACTAGGGGAAAAGAAGGCAGATAAGAATTCACAAGGAGAGTTCCCTAGCAGGTAGTATCTTGTATCCTATTCTAGAACTCTGACTGGTGACATAGTTGTGACATGTATCATCTGGAACATTGTAATTATCACTCACTTGAGCTTGCAAGGTCCCATTCTAGGCAGCTGAACAATATCTTGCCCACATATTATTCTTTGGGGAGTGAGAATTAGTTCCTAGATATGGATGCTATCTTTGTTTAAAGCAGGAGGCAGAAATTGAAGTTACCAGAATGAGTCAAGTTGAGCATTTTTCACATTATAACTCACAATGGTACTGAAGAAAGAAAAATCTAGTAGAAGTAGGTTTATATAAAATCAGAAGGGATTTTTAAAATAATGTTTTTCATTTATTCATCAGTAAACGTGTGTTGAGTCTTTTGTTTTGGGCTAATATGGGTGCTACTAGCAATGAGTACAACATGAGTAAAAACCCTGCACTTGAGTTCATTTCACCCTGAATGTCTCTTCTCAGATGTGTTGCAGTAGAGTCAAATGCTAATCATTTCAGCCACAAAATTACTTCAGTAGCATTCATTCAGAGTAAGGGAGGACCACTGTAAAGAGGCCTATCTGTGAGCAGCAAGAAAAAAGTGTCCAGATGCAATAGAGAATTCTGAAATCTCAAACCATGACAATTTTTAAATAAAAGAATGTTTCTGAAATTAAAATGAAAACAAAAGTTAGTGATTTGAGTAATATCTGTAAATTATGTAGTTATGTAAATTAAGACATAGCCGTATGGTTTTTATTGACCTGTGACTATTTACCCTCGAGGATATTTGGTTTTCTTTTTCAAAAATGTTTTAATTTTTATTTATTTATTTTGTTTTGTTTTGTTTTTCAAGATAGGGTCTCCCTTTAGCCCAAGCTGACCTGGAACTCACTATGTAGTGACAGGGTGGCCTCAAACTCATGGTGATCCTCCTACTCTGCCTCCCGAGTGCTGGGATTAAAGGTGTACGCCACCACGCCCGGCTCTTTTTATTTTTTAATATTTTATTTTTATTTATTTAACAGAGAAAGAGGGGGGCTCTGGAGAGAGAGAGGATATGGGCGCGCCAAGGCCTCCAGCCACTGCAGACGAACTCCAGACGCATGTACCCCCATGTGCATCTAGCTAACGTGGGTCCTGTGGAATCAAACCAGGGTCCTTTGGCTTTGCAGGCAAATGCCTTAACTGCTAAGCCATCCCTCTAGCCCTCAAAAATATTTTAAGTTTTAATTCTTATTTATTTATTTGCAAGCAGAGAAAGAGAAGAAAGATAGAGAAAGGGCATGCCAGGGCCTCCAGCCACTACAAACAAACTCCAGATGCATGTGCCACTTTGTGCACCTGGCTTTATGTGTGTACTAGGGAGTTAAACCCAGTCGTTTGGCTTTGTAAGCAAGTGCCTTCACCACTGAGCCATCTCTCTGGCCCATAATTTTTGAGTATTTATTTGCAAAGAGAGAGGGAAAGACAGTGGGAGTACCAGGGCTTCTTGCTGCTGCAGACAAACTCCAGATGTTTGCACCACTTTATGCATCTGGCTTTACATGGGTACTGGGGAATCAAACCTATGCCATCAGTCTTTGCAAGCAAGTGCCTTAACTGCTGAGCCATCACTCCAGCCCCCCCAAAAAACATATTTGTTTCTTTGTTTATTTGAGAGAGAGTGAGTGAGTGTGGGTGCACCAGGGACTCCTGCCACTGCAAATGAGCTCCAGGTGCATGCACCACTTTGTGCATCTGACTTTATTATGTGGGTACTGGGGAATTGAACCCAGGTCTGCAGGTTTTGCATGCAAGTGCCTTTAACTGATGACTCAGATTGCCAGCTCTGACTTTCTTTTTCTTTTATTTGAGAAAGAGAGAAGGGGTGTATCAGGGCCTCTAGCCACTGCAAATGAGCTCCAGACGCATGCACCACCTTGTCCATGTAGCTTTACGTGAGTACTGTGGAATCGAACCAGGGTCCTTAGGCTTTACTGGCACGTGCCTTAACCAACTCTCCAGCCCCCTGATTTTCTTTTTTATTTAAGTTTTGTTTGTTTGTTTCTCGAGATAAGGTGTCACTCCAGGTCTTCTAGCCCAGGCTGACCTGGATTTCACTATGTAGTCTCAGGGTGGCCTCAAACTCATGGTGATCCTCTACCTTGGCCTCCTAGTACTGGGATTAAAGGCGTGTGTCACCATGCCCAGTTCTCATTTTCTTTTTTTAAATCACTCAGTTTTTGTTTCTGTTTTCATTTTGTTTTTTTAAGGTGAGGTCTCTAGCCCAGCTGACCTGGAACTCACTCTAATCCCAGGCTTGCTACAAATTCACATTCTACCTCTGTCTCCCCAGTCCTGGGATTAAAGATGTGCACCACCATGCCCAGTTTAAATCCATGTTTTTGTTTTTGGTTTTTTGTTTATTTTATTCTTGGTTTTTCAAGGTAGGGTCTCACTCTGGCCCAGGCTGACCTGGAATTCACTATGTAGTCTCAGGGTGGCCTCAAAGGGGAACTAGTTCTTGATAAGCAAGCAAAGTCATCCATTTCTGGGAATAGTGAAGTTAATCCCAGCACTCGGGAAGCAGAAGTAGGAGGATCACTGTGAGTTAGAGGCCACCCTAAGAGTACATAGCAAATTCCAGGTCAGCCTGGGCCAGAGTGAGACCCTACCTTGAAAAACCAAAAAAAAGAACTAGTTCCCCTCCAAATGTCAATATGTTTTTGTTGGCTTTTACCATTGGGCTTATTTTTCATATGCATATTGATAACTACTTTGTGGCCTTTTAACTTCATAGTAAAAGTGCTTTTTATTCTAAATAAATTTAGTCTCAGGGAATTAATTATTGAGGATTTTTCAAAACTGTCTTGTTTCTGTTTCTGCATTACCTCTCAGGAGACTGTTTTGGTAAGAAATGACATAATTATTTGTCAAATAGGCTTTATCAGTTCAGCTTCAAGCATGGATATTTTTCAAATTAAGTATTTCATTCTGTCATAGCATGCATTGTACATGAGTAGTTTTCATTTATACATGCTCACACCTTAACTACTATAAATTTATAACCCGTTTTACATGATTATAGCTATGCAGTGTTTTATCTGTTGCTTACTAAGAAATAGAATTAATGTTAGTAATTCATAACATTAGTAAGAGATATGAAAGACTGTACATTTTTTCTCTGTAATGAATCCCAATTTGCTACAACTGATGCAGCTAATTCCTTTTAATAGAAAATTTTAACTTTAGGGCTAGGAATATAGCTTAGTTAGCCGGGCACTTGCCTGCCATGAATGAGGCACAGGGTTAATTCTCAGCATTACACAAACCAGGCCTGATAGTGCAAGCCTGTAATACAGGTACTCAGAAGGTAGGTGCAGGAGAATTAGAGAAGTTGGGAATCTCAAGATTATCCTTGACAAGGACTGAAGAGATCACTTAGGTTAAGGCGCTTGCCTGCAAAGCCTAAGGACCCGGGTTTGAGTCCCCAGTGCTCACATAAAGCTTAGTGCACAAAATGATGCATTCATCTGGAGTTCATTAGTAACCACTAGAGAGGCCCTGTTATGCCCATTCATATTCATATATGCATGTTCTCTCTCTCTCTCTCTCTCTCTCTCTCCTTCCAAATAAATAAAGTAAAAAAATAGACAGGCATGGGGGCACATACCTTTAATCCCATCACTTGGGAGGTTCGCCAGGAGTTTGAGGTCACCCTAAGACTACAGAGTGAATTCCAGGTCAGCCTGAGCTAGAATGACACCCTACCTCATAAAACCGAAGGGGGGGGGGAGATTATCCTTGACTACATAGTGAGTTTGAGGCCAACCTGAACTATATGAAATATTGTCTCAAATAATTGCTGGACAAGGTGGTACACATTTTTAAATCCCAGCACTCGGGAGGCAGATAGGTGGATCACTATGAGTCCGAGGCCACCCTGAGACTACATAGTGAATTTCAGGTCATCCTGAGCTAAAGAGTGAGACCCTACCTCAAAATACAAAAACAAACAAAAATAAAAAATCTGATTTGGGGCAGAAGAGACGGCGCTTGCCTGTGAAGCCTAAGGACCCAGGTTTGATTCCCCAGTACCCACATAAGCCAGATGCGCCAGATGGCACATGCATCTGGAATTTGCTTGCAGTGTCTAGAGACCCTGGTGTTCCCATTCTCTCCTCCCCCTCCCCAAATAAATAAATAAATCTAATTTTAATATTGCTGTAAGGTTTCTCCTGCTTTATTTTCTGTTTGTTTGTTTTTTGTTTTGTTTTGTTTCGTTTTGTTTTTCGAGGTAGGGTCTCACTCTAGCCCAGGCTGACCTGGGATTCACTATGGAGTCTCAGGGTGGCCTCGAACTCATGGCATTCCTCCTACCTCTGCCTCCCGAGTGCTGGGATTAAAGGCGTGCGCCACCACGCCCGGCTTTCTCCTGCTTTATGAGTAAGACTGGCTAACCTTTTGAAAACTTATTTTCTTGGATTTGGTTACTGAACTTATGAATCCAAAAATTGCTAGGTTTGTTTTCAAAAATTAAAAAAGAGCTTGTTTAAAAATATAGAAATAGATGACATTACATAAAATATAAAGTAAGTGTGATATCCCTCCTTCCTCCTCTTCACTTATTTTAAAATGTTTTAATGTGACTGCTAGAAGTACAAACCAATTGTAAGGAGCTAGTTTAGGAGAAGCATGAATTAGTTGTTAAATATGCTATTTTTCTTTCTTCCTGTGAGATTAGACTATCTTTTCTCCCTGGGACTATTTCCCATTTTTGCAGTACCTTCATGTTACACTTAAATTTTCCTTTACCTTCCAGTATTGTTTAAATATCTGTCCTTTGTGGGCTGAAGAGATGGCTTAGTGGTTAAGCGCTTGCCTGTGAAGCCTAAGGACCCCAGTTCGAGGCTCAATTCCCCAGGATCCACATTAGCCAGATGCACAAGGGGGCGCACGCGTCTGGAGTTCGTTTGCAGTAGCTGGAGGCCCTGGCATGCCCATTCTCTTTATATATATCTGCCTCTTTCTCTTTCTGTTGCTCTCAAATAAATAAGTATCTGTCTTTTGTGGGTTTGTTAGCTCTCATTTTAGTTTTTGTAAAAGTACTTCATTGTTAATAAAAATCAGAATCCTAGGGCTGAAGAGATGGCTTAGCTGTTAAGCGCTTGCCTGTGAAGCCTAAAGACCCTGGTTCCAGGCTCGATTCCCCAGGACCCATGTAAGCCAGATGCACAAGGGGGCGCACGTGTCTGGAGTTAGTTTGCAGTGGCTGGAGGCCCTGTCGCGCCCATTCTCTCTCTATCTGCCTCTTTTACTCTCTCTCTCTTTTGGTCGCTCTCAAATAAATAAATAAAAATAAATTGTTTTGTTTTGTTTTTTCTTTAATCAGAATCCTATATTTCTCTGTGCCAACGTGTTCATCTAGGTTATCTCACCCTTGCCACAGTCTACATGTGGTAAAATAGAGTCATCTAGAGAAAGACATTGACCTGAGCCCAAACAGCTGATAACTCCAGGTCTGTCTGACATCACAGCTTGCTCTTGAAACAACCTTTGCTTCTTTCCATGTCCCGTCTTCTGTACTTCCCTGATGAGCAGCTTTCTCTCATCCTGGCTCTTGTCTGGCCAGTAACAGTCTCCATCTTGCATCATTTCATAATCTGCCTGTATCTTACACTTCTAACATACTCTGAATGCATCTCAGATCACTCATTTTTTAGATTGTAGTTTAATATTTTCCATGATAATAGGTAAGTATTCTGTGACTTTGTGTGTGTGTGTGTGTGTGTGTGTGTAACACATATAAGGAAAATGCTACATTGAATGAAATCCAGTTTGGTGATTAATAATACATTGGTTTCAGCATCATAAGTTCAGTCTTTAGAAAAGAGCTAGTTAATTGATAATTTGTGCTGATGGAAATCTTTTTCTCTGCTAGCCTATATTATTTAAGAGTTCTGCTTTAAACTAAATATTTTGGGATGACTCTTTGAGTTTTTTGTTTTTGCTTTATGACAGATTTAAAGTTGTCACTGTAATAGTTGTAAAGTACTTAAAGGACAGTGTCTTTCCTTCAATGTGACCATTTTGTTGCTATGGTCCTTCAGAACCTTAGGAGAGGATGAGTTTTTGCTGACTGACTTTCTGTTAGGATTTTAGTATATTCAGGACAGGGGAAGCACTCTATGGTGGGTCTGTGTATAGCTGAGTAAGTGTATTTGAAATTTGAAACTAACAAATTGCAAGTACTACCTGAACATGCTGGTTCAGTTCCTCTACCAAAGTCAGTACGAGTAAATAATGACTATTTATGATATAGTAATTACTTGTAATTTTATTTTAATTGTCACAAACATTTCATTGCTGTTTTTATCATCAGGGTTCTACTATTGTTAATTACTGTAATATTTTATCTATATTATTTAAATCAGCAGTCTGAATTCTTTCTGTTATGCCTTAGTACACAGAAAATAGAATTGTTTACTATTAAGTACCTTCTAATATTTTCGAGTAACATACGACATTCTTTTGAAGTGATGGAGGCCTGAGTCAATCACAAGATGACAGCATTGTGGGAACAAGGCATTGTCGGCACAGCTTGGCAATAATGCCAATTCCCGGAACACTCTCATCCAGTAGTCCTGATCTCCTACAGCCTACCACTAGCATGTTGGACTTTTCCAACCCTTCAGGTAATGTTTGTATGAGACTCTGTGTAGACACATTGGTACTGAGTGCACAGATATATAGTTAAGCCTTTTACAACAAATAACTGGATTTGTTTGAAGCCTCTCACCTGTACTTTATGACTTTAGGCAAAAAACTAACATGATAGCCCAGCATGGTGGCACACGCCTTTAATCCCAGCACTAAGGAAGCAGAGGTAGGAGAATCGCTATGAGTTCAAGGCCAGCCTAAGACTACATAGTGAATTTCAGGTCAGCTGGGGCTAGAGCGAGACCCTACCTCAAAAAAACAAAACTAACATAAAGATATTTTTGCCTGAACTTGAATTATACTTCCTTCAAAATTAAAAGTACATCATAAACAATGGCTTATAAACAGATTCTGCTATTTTGAGTAGTTACTGAGTGGCAGAATGAAAACAGACATTTTTTAGCCTGTTAACCAGCCTGTGGAAAAGACTAGAGGTAGATTATTTTTTATCTGTGTTACACTGAAATGTCTTAGTAATTTTCTTTTTTTGTTATTTGACTATTAATTGACAAGTTCTATAAATAACAGATAATATATCATGATCATAATTTCATCTCACCACCCTCTCTTTTTCCCCTCCCAGCCCTCCCTCCACTGAATCCCTTCTTTCCAACTAGTGTCTCCTCTTTTTTGATACCATCATTTTTTCCCTCCTATAATGCAGGTCTTGTGTAGGTAGTATCAGCCCCTGTGAGGTCATGAATAATATCAAGGCTACTTTGTGTCTGGATGAAGTATTGTAAACACTCCTCCCATTCCATTGGTTCTTACATTCTTTCTGCCACCTCTTCTACAATTTTCCCTAAGTTCATTAATATATGGGTATAAACAGTGTTCAGAGGGCAACTTGGTGGGCATAATATGCCCATTTAGCCAGACAACAATAGTTTTTAATCCTCTAGGGCTATGACATCCCTAGCCATAGGCTTTGACGAGGTTTTCAGTATCAGGCATGTATTCTTTCCTTTGGAGCAGGCCTCAAATCCAATCAAAGGGCAGTTGGTTTCCCCCCAGACAGACATGTCACTATTGATTGCACCAGTTGGCACATTTGTCTGACTGGCCACTTGCTAGGTCTATTATTTAACACCTTGAGGTCTTCTTTCTCCCAAAAGGCTGTATGCTGCACAGTGCATAGGTCTTTCCAGCATCCTAACAGCTAGTCAACAGGGAGGAGGTTTCTGCTCAGCTCCAGCTTGATGTCTCAATGTACTGCAGCCCAAGCAATAGGGTCTTACCATCTAATTCTGATAGGCGACTAAGAGCCTTGGCAGTGGCCTGTAATATTTGGAGTGCATTAGGGGCCTCCCTGGCCATCAACTCACTGGAAGTGAGAGCCAACATTCCTGGCACTGAAATTTTTCTAATAATAATCTCTGCCTTCTGGATGCACCATTATCTACAGTCATAGGATACTTCTGTCCAAACTGTCCTAGTAACTTTCTAAAAGCACTGATTTTTCTCTCAACATCTGAAGCTAAAATTGTTTTTGTCATGAATTGTTATCAAAGTGTCACAGCATCTTTTTCATGGTTGTTCAAAATGTCAGGAGACGGTTATTTTGCATTTATTGGTGCCCAGTGGCAGAAATTTCCAAATAACTATATGATGTAAAATGTCATACATTTTGCAGAATTGATTATATATCTATCACTTGAAAACATTTTAAATGGCTTTTAATAAAAGACACATAAAATTAAAAACTGAGCTATATAATTGAGTTTAATGAAGAGAAAGAAAAAATTTTTCACAAAAAGAGTGTGTGTCCGATTTGGTTTAGCATAAAAAGGAAGGAAACACAATTACATACAAATTTAAGTAAAAGCTCCAAGAAACAACAACAGTTTAGTAACAATCATTGTGTCCATGGTTTCTTTTTACTGCAGTTTCACTTAACCACTAGGGGTTACTCCTAAATCGAGTCAGCTGGTCTATATGGCTGTCAGTATTCTTTTAGTACAGAGATTTGAGTGAATCTTTACTTGACCTAGAAATTTCTAGTGCCCACATGTGAGGATTCTATCATGAGGCAGAAATCACTCCAGCTGTTGGATTAGAAGTTAGTATAGGGAGCCAGGCGTGGTGGCACACGCCTTTAATCCCAGTACTTGGGAGGCAGAGGTAGGAGGATCGCGGTGAGTTCAAGGCCACCCTGAGACTACATAGTGAATTCCAGGTCAGCCTGGGCTACACTGAGACCCTACTTCAAAAAACCCAAAAAAGAAAAAAAAAGTTAATATAAATATTGTTGCCAATATTTAAAGTTAAGTGTTTATCTGAAAGGATGATGTCACTCAGGAAGGACTATGTTTAGTTTGTGAAACAGAAAAGAAAGGCCACTGTCAAGCTGAACAAGTGCTGATGGGGTAAACTTCCTCCCTCAGCCTTCCGTTCTGACACCCTCCCACCGTGCTTCATCCCGTCTTGAAAGTGTCCCATACCGTCAGGTCTGTGTGTGTCTATGTGCTTTGCTAAGTTCTAGGGGTCTCTATATATGCAGTGAACTATTTCTTATTTCTCTCCTGATCTGAGAAGCACAGTTTCCCTTTCCCTGCTGTAGAGTCACTCTGTCCTTTTTCAGCACATTTTCATTTTCTCTCCTATATTTGTCCTGTGGTAGAATAGAAATTCATTTCTGTGTTTGTATGTAAGTGTTCTATACTGGTATTTCTTACACTGTGTAGAAAATTCACAAATATAATATTTTCACACTCCCAACCACAATCAAAATTTGCATGCTTTTGTGAAAACATGTAGAAAGAATACATGATTTGTAGATTTGTGGGACTGAGTGAATAAGGAGTGAGATTGAGGAAAAGAAGAGAGGTTAGTAGTAAAGTGATGATTTAGGTAGGAGAACAAGCTGAAATTACTAAAACTTAGAAATGGGTTGGGAAGGGGCATGTAAAACCATGAGGAACTGAGATTTGACCGCCAGCACCCTTGCAGAAAGCCTGGTGTAGCCATGCACACCTGTAACTCCAGTCTTAAGGAGGGCAGAGGTAGTAGACTCACTGGAAATGATAGCTCCAGGTTCAGAAAAAGACTGGCTCAGAGAAATAAGGTGAAAGAATGATAGGAAAACCCCTGAATTCTGTGGCTTTCACCACATCTGCATACATACATGCATGCACTGAAAACAACCCCACACACTAATAAACATGTAAAAGTGCCACCCTATAAAACTGAAATTCAGACCTGAGAAAGGTGTTTCCCGTCATGCTATGAGACTGATTGCACTGCTCTCATCTGAAAAAATATTGAAAGAACTTGAAGATGCTTTTGAAAAACTGTTGAGAAAATCCGAGAAGTCTCTGTCTATACCATGTGCCTCTGTCAATAATGCACCTGAGCACACGTGTCATAGATATCCAGGGTATGAGTTAATATCTTGAGACCCCAAAATCTGTAACTTTGTGAAAGCCTTCTGTCTCTTTGTCACTTGCATTTATGTTGAAATATTCATATTGAAACAAAATACTGTCTTATTTCCAGACTCATCTCCTTACTTCACACAGTAGCACCAACATTAACTGTGCATCATATTTTTCTGTTGTTACACCCTTGCATCAGTAGCCTCCTTTTATCAATTGAGCTTTATCAGTTTTTTTTAAATATATATATATATATATATTATTTATTTATTTGAGAGAGAGTCAGAGAGAGCAAGAGGCAGACAGAGAGTGAATGGGCATGTCAGGGCCTCCAGTCACTGAAAACAAACTCCAGACGCATGTGCCACCTTGTGCATCTGGCTTATGTGGGTTCTGGGAAATTGAACCTGGGTCCTTAGGTTTCGCAAGCAAGTTCCTCAACCGCCAAGCCATCTCTCCAGCCCAGAGCTTTATCAATTTTATCAGTTGAGCTCAGCTGTATGTCTATTCTGTGTGTGTAAAGTTCTTATAAACTCAAAGTCAAGTTGTAGGCAAAACTAGAGAATGTTAAAGTTTGCTTTTGATGGCTGACTTTCTATGATTTTGCTTTTATTTTTACTGCCTGCAGCAGTTGGTTTTTACTGTAAGTATTTTGGTATTCTTTTATCATATTTCTGTGTCCTCTGTTATGTTCAAAAAGTCACAGAATTGAATGAAATAGGAAGCAGGTTTTATTTCCACTTACAAGATGATGTCCTTTTAGTCATTTTCTTTGACTATGTGTTTTTATCTTCATGTAGAATAAGGGTATATATGCTACTGTATAACTTGTAAAACGTTTATTAAAGGTTTGACCTAAGATAGAGTTTAAAGAATCCACAGTGTGGAGCAGGGGATGTATTTCATTTGGTAGAATACTTTCCTAGAATACTGGAAGTCCTAGGTTCAATCCCCAATACCACATAAATCAGGTGTAGTGGTAGATGCCTGTAGTCCCAGCACTTGGGAGGTGGAGGCAGGAGAATCAGAAGTTCTAGGTCATATTCAGCTACATAGTGAACTCAAGGACAGCCTGGGCTGTATGAGACTGTTTGAATTAAGGACCAAAAAAGAAGAATTTGAAGTGTGCCTAAAAGGAATTATATATTTTATTTATTTATTTAAAAGAGAGGGAGAGAATAGGAGCAGCAGGGCCTCCAGCCACTGCAAACGAACTCCAGCTGCATGCGTCCCCTTGTGTATCTGGTTTGTGTGGGTCCTGGAGAATTGAACCGGGATCCTTTGGCTTTGCAGGCATATGTCTTAACTGGTAAGCCATCTCTCCAGCCCAAATAGGAGTTTTTTTCTGTGTTTTCATATAGAACTGTTTACCTTTTTTTTTTTTTTTTTTTTTTTTTCCTTCACTTTTCAAGGTAAGGTCTCACTCTAGCTCAGGCTGACCTGGAATTCACTATGTAGTCTCAGGTGAACTTACTGCAATCCTCCTACCTCTGCCTCCCAAATGCTGGGATTAAAGGCTAAATTATTTTTATTTATTTATTTGAGGGGGGGAGGAGAGAGAGAGAGAGTGTGTGTGTGTGTGTGTGTGTGTGTAGAAGCATGCCAGGGTCTCTTGTTGGTGCAAATGAATGCCTGGCCAGCTTCACATAGGTGGCTGGGGAATTGAACCCAGGCAGTCAGATGTTACAAGCAAGAACCTTTAACCACAGGCCATCTCCCCAGCCTCTACTGGATTTATTTAACAAACTCAGTCTACATTCAGAGTCTTGAGTTATTTTTACTATAAAGAATGGATAGGCTGCAAATTCCTCCATTCTTCAAAGTTAGTTAATTTATTCATTCATCATTTCAAAATTTTCATTGCCCATAAAATGTATATGCTATTCCTGGCAACACAAGTTAAATGTTACTCTTCCACATACATACATATATATAATGTGTGTGTGTGTATTTGTTGTTGTTTGTTTGTTTGTTATTTTGGTTTTTTGTTTTTGTTTTTGTTTTTTGGTTTTTCGAGGTAGGGTCTCACTCTAGCTCAGGCTGACCTGGAGTTCACTATGGAGTCTCAGAGTGGCCTCGAACTCACGGCGATCCTCCTACCTCTGCCTTCCGAGTGCTGGGATTAAAGGAGTGCGCCACCACGCCCGGCTTATTTTGGTTTTTTGAGGTAGGGTCTTACTCTTCTAGCTCAGGCTGACCTAGAATACACTATGTATTCTCCAGGTGGCCTCAAACTCACAACTGTCCTCCTACCTCTGCCTCCTGAGTGCTGGGATTAAAGGCATGTGCCACCACGCCCACGCTTCACTCATATTTTACTTAACAAAATGCCTTGAATACTTTTCTGTATCTGCATGTAAAGATTATACCAAAGTAAATTTTATATATACCTTATACACATAACCAGAAGGTAATTGACAGCAATGAGGATTAAGCCTAGGACCTTGTACATACATACGAGGCAAGCACTGTACCACCAGCCCTCTTTTGTTCGTTTAATTTGATAGAGAATTGGAATGTCAGGGTCTCCTGCTGCTGCAAATGAACTTCAGACACATGTGCCACTTTGTGTATATGACTTTACATGGGTAACTTTTGGTAGAATTCGTTCAACTAGTTCTCTATTCATGGACGCTTGCATGCTGCTTAAGTTCTTGTGTTCGTGTACCTCCATATATTTTGTATTTGTATTGTTGATATTGCTTGAATTTTACCAATAATTTTTTTTTGAAAATTCTTCTCTCATTGTATAAATTCCTAGAAAATATCCTGGATTTTTGCCTTTTGACCTGTAAAATATAAGAAAATCCACTTGTGGCCCTTGATCTTTGCCATTACATACTGCCCTTCATCTCTGTGTCGTCTCTCACTACAGACGTTGTCTTACTTGCTTGAAACATTTGTTCTCTCTCCCTTTTTTTTAATATTTCATTTTTACTTATTTATTTGAGAGAGAGAGAGAGTGAAAGAGGAAGCTAGACAGAGAGAGAATGGGCACGCCAGAGCCTTCAGCCACTGCAAACGAACTCCAGATGCATGTGATACCTTGTGCATGTGGCTTATGTGGGTCCTGGGGAATCGAACCTGGATCCTTAGGCTTCGCAGGCAAGTACCTTAACTGCTAAGCCATCTCTCCAGCCCACACTTGTTCTCTTACCTGAATGCCTTCCTGAAGGCAGAGCCATCTCACTGTCACTGCATCCTCATCACCTGACACCACTGGCATAGCAAGGAACCTAAGTACTTGTTCAGCAGGCGACAACTCAAAGCAGAATGAAAGAGCAGTCCTTTCTGTAAGCCCTTCTTAAAGACCCTAAAGCATGTTCCCATTTTTAGTATAAGCTCAAGGTCAAAATATCCTTAAAGTACTTGTTTTTATTTTACACATGTAAGACTGCATTTTAGAAGGTGTATTTCTAGTTCAATGTTCATGTATCTGGAGTTCCTTTTTTAAATTTCTTTTTAATTTGCAAGGAGAGAGAGAAAATGGGGGCTCCAATGCTTGCTGCCACCACTGCAAATGGAACTCACGACACATGTGCCACTTTGTGCATCTGGCTCTATATGGACACTGGGGAATCAAACCCAGGCTACGCAGCTTTATAAACAAGCACTTCTAACTGCTGAGCCATCTCTCCAGCCCTATCTGGAGTTTGTTTTCTTATTCTGTTTGTAAATTATATGACTTCTTAAAAATAAATACTTCACAGATCTTTTAAAAGATCTTTTGCCGGCCGTGGTGGTGCACACCTTTAATCCCAGCACTCGGGAGGCAGAGGTAGGTAGGAGGATTGCCGAGAGTTCAAGGCCACCCTGAGACTTCATAGTGAATTCCAGGTTAGCCTGAACCACACTGAGACCCTACCTTGGGGGAAAAAAAAAATCTTTTCTGGGGCTGGGGACACATGTCAGTGGCAGAATGCTTGGCTAGACTGCACAAATTCTTGGGTTCAAACCCCAGTACCACCAAAATAAAAAGAAAACAATCTGCTTTGTTTGCCTTTGTAATACAACTTTTTTGCATGCGTTTTCATTTCATAACTAAAATCTAAGATGATTAAATCATTTTACATTTTCCATTCGAGTTTATTCTAACCTCATATTTACTATTCATCTAATCAGTGAACATGTATGCATTTGCCATGTACCAAATATTATGTTTGGCCATGGATATTGTCTCACTGGTAACAAATATATTTATGAATAAGATGTATGCAGTATATATGCAACAATTCTAAAGTGGACAAAGATTACACTGTCTGTGGTATCAGTGAGAGAATTTTTTTTTTCTTCTGATGTCTCTTGGTTTTCCAAGTTGGCATTCACAATCACATTTGTCAGGGTTTGTCTTACAATTCCTTTGGATAATCCCATTTGCAGAAATGTTAGGTGCACCCATTTATTATGCCTCACTCCCTCTATGACTAAGAACAATTTGCTTTTCACCCTGGAGAGCATATGGCTTGAATAGAATATAGCTTTGTGACCCTGTTCAACATGGTGTCTACAGGTGTCTGTTTCTTCCCAGAGGAGTTACAGCAGCTGGGAAAGAGAATGTAAAGTAAGTGTAGATCCCCACCCTATCTCTGAATAATTCCCTCTGAAAAATTGCAGAAGGGATAAAGACATCTCACCATACCTGCAAGGTCAGCCAGTGTGTATCTCTTGCTGAGGCTCAGCCTCAAGCTTGAGGCCTAGTCTCATAAGGAGGGTGGTAGCAATGCAAGTAATGAAGTATGTTTCTTGATTTCTTTTTTTTTTAAGGACATTCTTAGGAGGGCTGGGAGATAGCTCAGTCAGGGAAGCACCCAAGTTTGTTCTTGGCACCCCTCTAAGAGTTCTGGGCATGATGGCACACCTGTAATCCATAGGCTGGGAAAGCAGAGATAGTTCCTCAGGAATCCCCGGGACTTGCTGGCCAGCTGGGTCTAGCAGCATTGGTGAACTTCAGGCCAGTGAGGGACCCATCTCAGGGAACAGCTACGTGAGGAGCAACACCCAGAGATTGTCTCCTAACCTCCAACAGACACGCACACACTTGTACACCTGCACACCTATGCACACTTAACAAAAAGAAAAGTTAAAAGGAATAGTGAAACCACTTTGTTCAGGCTCCTCCTCCTGGCAAAGCAAACCTTCCATGTGCTTACAATAATTTTCTAACAGAAGTCAAAGAAACATCTCTGATTCAGATGAATTATAAAGCTATCTAGCCTTAAGGTTTGTATCTGGTACTAATAACAGCACTCGAAAGACTAAGTTAAGGTGCTTACCTGTGAAGTCTAAGGACCCAGGTTTGATTCTCCAGGTCCCAAGTTAGCCAGATGCACATGGTGGTGCATGCAGCTGGAGTTGGTTTGCAGTGGTTAGAGGCCCTGGTGTGCCCATTCTCTCTCTCTCCTCCTTTCTGTCTCTAATAAATAAAAATAAAAACTTTGAAAAAATCTGAATGGCAGGTTTTTGATGACAGATCTTTGAACCCATCAAGGAAAGGCAGTTTGGTGCATCTTTCTTAGAATAGAGCCCTGAGTAGATGACCCATTCTGTTCCTAACTCGACTGCAGACCCAGAGCACCCAACATCTAACAGCCTTCTTAGAGTTCCTTCCTGTATAGTCAGTTGAATCTTTTAGTTCTAGGAGCTAGTTTCTTTTTGTGTTCTCATTCTTGAGAATAGAGGATAGTTGTGGGATTAATTCATTTATAAATACTCGTTCTGTTTTAATAGGGAAAACTTTAGCACTTTATGCTATCATAATAACACTTCACTTACACTGTCATCATAGTGAAGATTGTTCTGGAAGCTTTAGCAAGCTTTAGATGATGAGAAAATGATGGAGATATCAGTTACACATGTATATCATGTCAACATTATCCTGAGGTAGAATCTGTCTACTAATAGCATAAATCATATAACAAGGCTCAAAATATTAAACGAGATGGACATTTAGGACTTTCCTGTTACAGATATAATAAATCTAATATAAAACTAGAGAAAGCAGGCGTGATGGCACATGCCTTTAATCCCAGCACTCAGGAGGCAGAGGTAGGAGGATCACCATAAGTTCAAGGCCATCCTGAGACTACATAGTTAATTCCAGGTCAGCCTAGGCCAGAGTGAGACCCTACATCGAAAAACAAAAACCAATTAAAAAAAAAAAGCCTACGGAAATGTTTGCTACTCTGTAGTAGAGTAAGTACTGTAAGTAGTGTGATTCAGTAGGAGAAAGTATAGAGGGTATCAAAAACTATCTTAACAAATACAAAAGCTGGGCACATGCTTTTTATCCCAGTAATCAGGAGGCAGAGGTGGTAAAATTACATGAGTTCAAGACCACCCTGAGACTACATAGTGAATTCTAGGTCAGCTTGGGCTAGAACAAGACCCTACCTCAAAAAAACAAAGCCAAATGGAGGAAGAAGAAATACTAATGGTTCATTGTTTAATGAAATTCACCAGTAACCATATAAATGAAGAATGAAATAATATGTTTGGGGGTGGGGGAGGAAAAGAGTACGCTTTCAAAATAGGGAGGCAAAAACTAAGTATTATATGACAGACCATTTTCTTAAGGATATGACCAACCTTGCTGCCTCACATCTAGGATTATAAAACATAACCTCTGGAGAACAGTTTAGCAACAGTATGTTTTTAAAACCTTGAAAATATACCTGCCTCCTGTCTCAGCAACTCTCCCATTTGAAGGTTTTCACTGAAGAAATAGTCATATTCTTGGCAAAGATCTATCCACTTTGTGGGGGTTAGTATAACAATATGCTCTGTCATTGGGAGTTTGGATAATTGAAATTCATGAATTACTATATTTCCTCACTGAAAATAGTTTTATATGGGCTGGAAGAATGGCTTGGCAGTTAAGGTACTTGCCTACAAAGCCAAAGGACTCAGGTTCAATTTCCCAGGAGCCACATAAGCCAGATGCATAAGGTGGTGCATGTACCCAGTGTTCATTTGCAGCAGCTGGAGGCCCTGGCCTGCCCATATTCATCCATATCTTCCCTCCCTCCCTCCCTCTCCCCCAAATAAATAAAAATTTAAAATAGTTTTTTACAAAAAAAACATTTTTATTTTGTTAGTATTTTAATCATCCGAAGGAAATGGATATGTTTTATCTTGTGTGAAATAGAAATGTATACTTCAGCTTTTATTTTTGAGAGAGAAACACAAAGAAAGAGGCAGAGAGTGAGAGAAGGGGCATGCCAGGGCCTTTCAGCTGCTGTGAAAGAACCCCAGACATGCAACATTGCACACTTGATCACTTTGCATCTGGCTACATGGGACCTGGAGACTCAAACATGCATTCTTAGGCTTTGCAGGCAAGCGCCTTAACCACTAAGCCATCTCTCCAGCTCTTTATAAGGTTTATTTTCTTTTATTTTTGAGAGAGAATGGACAATGTTGTTGTTTTTAAGTAATTTATTTACCTACTTATTTGTGAGTGTGAGAAAAAGGGGGAAAGAGAGAGAGAGACTGGGCATGCCAGGGCCTCCAACCACTGCAAATGAATCCTACATGCATAAGCCACCTTGTACACCTGGCTTTATGTGGGTACTAGGGAATCGAATGAGGGTTAGACCCTTATACCCTTACAGGCAAGCGCCTTAACTGCTCAGCCATCTCTCCAGCCCTACTTCAATGTTTAGAAGGATCTTTGTGCTCCAAATTGCTGTATTTCTTAAGAGTTTAAATGTTACTTTCTTGAAAATAGTAAGATCAATCTTTGTATTTACATAGATATTCCTGATCAAGTTATCAGAGTTTTCAGAGCAGATCAGCAGAGCTGCTACGTCATCATCAGTAAAGACTCTACAGCTAAAGAAGTGGTTTGTCATGCTGCTCATGAATTTGGTCTGAATGGTGCATCGGACACATACTCTCTCTGTGAAGTCTCTGTTACTCCAGAGGGCGTCATAAAGCAGAGAAGACTTCCAGACCAGTTCTCCAAATTAGCTGATAGAATTCAGCTCAACGGAAGGTGAATATGCGTATTACTGAATGTGTATTTGAGAATGCACCTCTTGACAACTCCCTGCTAATGTAGGTACTTCGAGTAGTAACACCACATTTTATTCTGCTGAGTTTTTTTCTGAAATTAAAGTAGGATTTCTTTCTTTCTTTTTTTTTTTTTTTTTTTCTCTTTTAAGTTTTTCTGGTCTCCACAATTATATAAGTAGAGTCTTGTGGCGCCCTTTAAGGCTACCATAAAGTGGAAAGAAAGAGAAACCAGCTTAATAAAACATTTAATAATTCCTGCTCACAAAGTCTTGGGACCTGTTATGTGCTCTAATCCCTGTTTTTTACAAAGGAGGGAACTGATTGAACCTTTTTTATTTCTGAATGTACATGTGAATTGGTCTGTGAATTTGTTCTTAAAATTAGTAGGATATAGTTTGAGCAAAAGAAAAACATTTTCACTATTTTTCTAATAGCTTTCCTTTTATAGATGTTCAGGACAAAATTTTAAATTTTGAAAGTGTGCTTTGAAAATTAGTTCATGTTACAGAAGATTATTTCATTAGTACATGTTTGTTTGGTTTGGTTTTTCAAAGTAGGATCTCGCTGTAGCCCAGGCTGATATAGAATTCACTCTGTAGTCTCAGGCTGGCCTTGAACTCATGGCGGTCCTCCTACCTCTGCCTCCAGAGTGCTGGGATTAAGGACGTTGCACCACCACATCTGGACATTTGTTCTTTTCTAAGGTAACTTTCTTTAAAAATAATCTTTTTCATTTTCCTCACTTTTTCATGTAGAACACAAAACTTGTAAGCCTTAAAATGATGGCCTATCATGGTGACAGTGAAGAAAGAGTGAGTCGGGTCTGCCTCTGAGACTGCATTGTGTATGTTAGAATCATAGTCTCTGAGCCAGACTGCCTCTGGCTATGTGACCTTGGGCAAAGTCTTAGAGCCTCCTCTGAATTTCTAATCTGTACTGGGGTGATATAATAGAACAATGTCGTTTTACTTGATGAATTAAGGCCATTGTGGCACATAGCCGCTGTGGAATCAACCCTACAGTTTAAAAACACCTACTGTGAGCCACCCTGAGCTACATTGTTTTCCATTCGTTTGGAAATATATGATTTTAAAAAAAAAATTCACAGTCTAAAAATTTGCCAGGTGGTGGTGCACACCTTTAATCCAGCACTCGGGAGGCAGAGGTAGGTAGGAGGATTGCGAGAGTTCAAGGCCACCCTGAGACTTCATAGTGAATTCCAGGTTAGCCTGAACCACACTGAGACCCTACCTTGGGGGAAAAAAAAAATCTTTTCTGGGGCTGGGGACACATGTCAGTGGCAGAATGCTTGGCTAGACTGCACAAATTCTTGGGTTCAAACCCCAGTACCACCAAAATAAAAAGAAAACAATCTGCTTTGTTTGCCTTTGTAATACAACTTTTTTGCATGCGTTTTCATTTCATAACTAAAATCTAAGATGATTAAATCATTTTACATTTTCCATTCGAGTTTATTCTAACCTCATATTTACTATTCATCTAATCAGTGAACATGTATGCATTTGCCATGTACCAAATATTATGTTTGGCCATGGATATTGTCTCACTGGTAACAAATATATTTATGAATAAGATGTATGCAGTATATATGCAACAATTCTAAAGTGGACAAAGATTACACTGTCTGTGGTATCAGTGAGAGAATTTTTTTTTTCTTCTGATGTCTCTTGGTTTTCCAAGTTGGCATTCACAATCACATTTGTCAGGGTTTGTCTTACAATTCCTTTGGATAATCCCATTTGCAGAAATGTTAGGTGCACCCATTTATTATGCCTCACTCCCTCTATGACTAAGAACAATTTGCTTTTCACCCTGGAGAGCATATGGCTTGAATAGAATATAGCTTTGTGACCCTGTTCAACATGGTGTCTACAGGTGTCTGTTTCTTCCCAGAGGAGTTACAGCAGCTGGGAAAGAGAATGTAAAGTAAGTGTAGATCCCCACCCTATCTCTGAATAATTCCCTCTGAAAAATTGCAGAAGGGATAAAGACATCTCACCATACCTGCAAGGTCAGCCAGTGTGTATCTCTTGCTGAGGCTCAGCCTCAAGCTTGAGGCCTAGTCTCATAAGGAGGGTGGTAGCAATGCAAGTAATGAAGTATGTTTCTTGATTTCTTTTTTTTTTAAGGACATTCTTAGGAGGGCTGGGAGATAGCTCAGTCAGGGAAGCACCCAAGTTTGTTCTTGGCACCCCTCTAAGAGTTCTGGGCATGATGGCACACCTGTAATCCATAGGCTGGGAAAGCAGAGATAGTTCCTCAGGAATCCCCGGGACTTGCTGGCCAGCTGGGTCTAGCAGCATTGGTGAACTTCAGGCCAGTGAGGGACCCATCTCAGGGAACAGCTACCTGAGGAGCAACACCCAGAGATTGTCTCCTAACCTCCAACAGACACGCACACACTTGTACACCTGCACACCTATGCACACTTAACAAAAAGAAAAGTTAAAAGGAATAGTGAAACCACTTTGTTCAGGCTCCTCCTCCTGGCAAAGCAAACCTTCCATGTGCTTACAATAATTTTCTAACAGAAGTCAAAGAAACATCTCTGATTCAGATGAATTATAAAGCTATCTAGCCTTAAGGTTTGTATCTGGTACTAATAACAGCACTCGAAAGACTAAGTTAAGGTGCTTACCTGTGAAGTCTAAGGACCCAGGTTTGATTCTCCAGGTCCCAAGTTAGCCAGATGCACATGGTGGTGCATGCAGCTGGAGTTGGTTTGCAGTGGCTAGAGGCCCTGGTGTGCCCATTCTCTCTCTCTCTCCTCCTTTCTGTCTCTAATAAATAAAAATAAAAACTTTGAAAAAATCTGAATGGCAGGTTTTTGATGACAGATCTTTGAACCCATCAAGGAAAGGCAGTTTGGTGCATCTTTCTTAGAATAGAGCCCTGAGTAGATGACCCATTCTGTTCCTAACTCGACTGCAGACCCAGAGCACCCAACATCTAACAGCCTTCTTAGAGTTCCTTCCTGTATAGTCAGTTGAATCTTTTAGTTCTAGGAGCTAGTTTCTTTTTGTGTTCTCATTCTTGAGAATAGAGGATAGTTGTGGGATTAATTCATTTATAAATACTCGTTCTGTTTTAATAGGGAAAACTTTAGCACTTTATGCTATCATAATAACACTTCACTTACACTGTCATCATAGTGAAGATTGTTCTGGAAGCTTTAGCAAGCTTTAGATGATGAGAAAATGATGGAGATATCAGTTACACATGTATATCATGTCAACATTATCCTGAGGTAGAATCTGTCTACTAATAGCATAAATCATATAACAAGGCTCAAAATATTAAACGAGATGGACATTTAGGACTTTCCTGTTACAGATATAATAAATCTAATATAAAACTAGAGAAAGCAGGCGTGATGGCACATGCCTTTAATCCCAGCACTCAGGAGGCAGAGGTAGGAGGATCACCATAAGTTCAAGGCCATCCTGAGACTACATAGTTAATTCCAGGTCAGCCTAGGCCAGAGTGAGACCCTACATCGAAAAACAAAAACCAATTAAAAAAAAAAAAAGCCTACGGAAATGTTTGCTACTCTGTAGTAGAGTAAGTACTGTAAGTAGTGTGATTCAGTAGGAGAAAGTATAGAGGGTATCAAAAACTATCTTAACAAATACAAAAGCTGGGCACATGCTTTTTATCCCAGTAATCAGGAGGCAGAGGTGGTAAAATTACATGAGTTCAAGACCACCCTGAGACTACATAGTGAATTCTAGGTCAGCTTGGGCTAGAACAAGACCCTACCTCAAAAAAACAAAGCCAAATGGAGGAAGAAGAAATACTAATGGTTCATTGTTTAATGAAATTCACCAGTAACCATATAAATGAAGAATGAAATAATATGTTTGGGGGTGGGGGAGGAAAAGAGTACGCTTTCAAAATAGGGAGGCAAAAACTTAAGTATTATATGACAGACCATTTTCTTAAGGATATGACCAACCTTGCTGCCTCACATCTAGGATTATAAAACATAACCTCTGGAGAACAGTTTAGCAACAGTATGTTTTTAAAACCTTGAAAATATACCTGCCTCCTGTCTCAGCAACTCTCCCATTTGAAGGTTTTCACTGAAGAAATAGTCATATTCTTGGCAAAGATCTATCCACTTTGTGGGGGTTAGTATAACAATATGCTCTGTCATTGGGAGTTTGGATAATTGAAATTCATGAATTACTATATTTCCTCACTGAAAATAGTTTTATATGGGCTGGAAGAATGGCTTGGCAGTTAAGGTACTTGCTTGCCTACAAAGCCAAAGGACTCAGGTTCAATTTCCCAGGAGCCACATAAGCCAGATGCATAAGGTGGTGCATGTACCCAGTGTTCATTTGCAGCAGCTGGAGGCCCTGGCCTGCCCATATTCATCCATATCTTCCCTCCCTCCCTCCCTCTCCCCCAAATAAATAAAAATTTAAAATAGTTTTTTACAAAAAAAACATTTTTATTTTGTTAATATTTTAATCATCCGAAGGAAATGGATATGTTTTATCTTGTGTGAAATAGAAATGTATACTTCAGCTTTTATTTTTGAGAGAGAAACACAAAGAAAGAGGCAGAGAGTGAGAGAAGGGGCATGCCAGGGCCTTTCAGCTGCTGTGAAAGAACCCCAGACATGCAACATTGCACACTTGATCACTTTGCATCTGGCTACATGGGACCTGGAGACTCAAACATGCATTCTTAGGCTTTGCAGGCAAGCGCCTTAACCACTAAGCCATCTCTCCAGCTCTTTATAAGGTTTATTTTCTTTTATTTTTGAGAGAGAATGGACAATGTTGTTGTTTTTAAGTAATTTATTTACCTACTTATTTGTGAGTGTGAGAAAAAGGGGGAAAGAGAGAGAGAGACTGGGCATGCCAGGGCCTCCAACCACTGCAAATGAATCCTACATGCATAAGCCACCTTGTACACCTGGCTTTATGTGGGTACTAGGGAATCGAATGAGGGTTAGACCCTTATACCCTTACAGGCAAGCACCTTAACTGCTCAGCCATCTCTCCAGCCCTACTTCAATGTTTAGAAGGATCTTTGTGCTCCAAATTGCTGTATTTCTTAAGAGTTTAAATGTTACTTTCTTGAAAATAGTAAGATCAATCTTTGTATTTACATAGATATTCCTGATCAAGTTATCAGAGTTTTCAGAGCAGATCAGCAGAGCTGCTACGTCATCATCAGTAAAGACTCTACAGCTAAAGAAGTGGTTTGTCATGCTGCTCATGAATTTGGTCTGAATGGTGCATCGGACACATACTCTCTCTGTGAAGTCTCTGTTACTCCAGAGGGCGTCATAAAGCAGAGAAGACTTCCAGACCAGTTCTCCAAATTAGCTGATAGAATTCAGCTCAACGGAAGGTGAATATGCGTATTACTGAATGTGTATTTGAGAATGCACCTCTTGACAACTCCCTGCTAATGTAGGTACTTCGAGTAGTAACACCACATTTTATTCTGCTGAGTTTTTTTCTGAAATTAAAGTAGGATTTCTTTCTTTCTTCTTTTTTTTTTTTTTTTTTCTCTTTTAAGTTTTTCTGGTCTCCACAATTATATAAGTAGAGTCTTGTGGCGCCCTTTAAGGCTACCATAAAGTGGAAAGAAAGAGAAACCAGCTTAATAAAACATTTAATAATTCCTGCTCACAAAGTCTTGGGACCTGTTATGTGCTCTAATCCCTGTTTTTTACAAAGGAGGGAACTGATTGAACCTTTTTTATTTCTGAATGTACATGTGAATTGGTCTGTGAATTTGTTCTTAAAATTAGTAGGATATAGTTTGAGCAAAAGAAAAACATTTTCACTATTTTTCTAATAGCTTTCCTTTTATAGATGTTCAGGACAAAATTTTAAATTTTGAAAGTGTGCTTTGAAAATTAGTTCATGTTACAGAAGATTATTTCATTAGTACATGTTTGTTTGGTTTGGTTTTTCAAAGTAGGATCTCGCTGTAGCCCAGGCTGATATAGAATTCACTCTGTAGTCTCAGGCTGGCCTTGAACTCATGGCGGTCCTCCTACCTCTGCCTCCAGAGTGCTGGGATTAAGGACGTTGCACCACCACATCTGGACATTTGTTCTTTTCTAAGGTAACTTTCTTTAAAAATAATCTTTTTCATTTTCCTCACTTTTTCATGTAGAACACAAAACTTGTAAGCCTTAAAATGATGGCCTATCATGGTGACAGTGAAGAAAGAGTGAGTCGGGTCTGCCTCTGAGACTGCATTGTGTATGTAAGAACATAGTCTCTGGAGCCAGACTGCCTCTGGCTATGTGACCTTGGGCAAGTTCTTTAGAGCCTCCTCCTGAAATTTCTAATCTGTAACGTGGGGTGATGATAATAGAACCCACCTCATAGGTGCGTTGTTAGGGTTAGATGAATTAATAAGCGCTATAAAAATGTTAGACATAGCCGGGCATGGTGGCACACTCCTTTAATCCCTACAGTTGGGAGGCAGAAGTAGGATCACCATGATTTTGAGGCCACCCTGAGACTACATTGTGAATTCCAGGTCAGCCTGGGCCAGAGTGAGACCCTACCTCGAAAAAAAAAAAAAAAAAAAGTTAAGATATGAGCCAGGTGTGGTGGCACACGCCATTAATCCAGCACTCAGGAGGCAGAGGTAGGATCGCCATGAGTTCAAGGCCACCCTGAGACTACATGGTGAATTCCAGATCAGCCTGGGCTAGAGCGAGACCCTACTTCAAAAAATGAAAACAAAACAAAACCAAAATTAGATATGGCTGATAAATGGCTCAGTGGTTGAGTACTTGTCACTTAAGCATAAGGCCTTCTTGGGCACAAGACCACTAAGTTCAGCTCCTCAGAATTCCAGGGCATGGCCACACACAACAGTAACCCCAGTCTACATGGGGCAGAAACCAGAGAATCTCGGGGGCTTACTGACAAAAGTTCTAGGTTGAGGGAGAGACTGTGTCAGGGAATTGCATGGATGGCTATAAAAGGATACCTATTTGGGGCTGGAGAGATGGCTTAGTGGTTAAGTGCTTGCCTATGAAGCCTAAGGACCCCAGTTAGAGGCTCCATTCCCCAGGACCCACATAAGCCAGATGTACAAGGTAGCACATGCATCTGGAATTCGTTTGCAGTGGCTAGAGGCCCTGGCGCACCCATTTCTCTCTCTACCTGCCTCTTTCTCTGTCTGTTGCCCTCAAACAAAAAAAAAATTTTTTTTAAAAGGATACCTATTTTCTTCTAGTCTCCACACACTCACATATACACGATACACACCACACAAAATTATAAACATAACTTTATTTATATCATGGTCTCAACTGCATTATTCATTCCTTTGCATATACTTAGGAATAGTATAAAGACAAAATAAGTGTAGTTCTTTGTCAGTAAAAAATGAAAACTATGATAAGCCTAACTTAAATTGTATTATTAAAATGAAGTAAAAATTACATTTGATGCAGTATTGCCTATTGCCTGTTTTCCCTTCCAGCTGTATATATTTCCAGGAGTACATAGTTCAGGGCCTGCCTTATAGCTTTTAAGTGCTATAAAAGTAATATTCTAAAGAGAACAGGAATTAAAGGTCTTTTGTACAGCTACTGATCAATAGCACTTGCTGGGATGGGAGTATAACAGGAAAAAACACCAGTGGAGGAGTTTACTATCTACAGAATATATTCTTCCTTGCCTCATTTGAAAATTTAGGTCAAGTGAAAGGGAGGGAAGAAAGCACTAACTGCTGAATGGAAATTAAAACATCCTCCATTTGTGTGCTTGCCTTGCCTGAATCAGTTCATGCTGTCCATGAAAAAAATGCTTTCATTGCACCACCTATTTGTCCAGTGATGTATTAGTTTCTCATTGCCATCACAAGATGCCTGGCGTGAACAGCTTGAGGAGGACTGATTTTGCTTACAGTCCACTGTGGTAGGAGTGTACAGCAGAGCAGAAGTGGGTCCTAGCATAGCAGAGAGAGAGAATGGAACTAGGGACCTGGTACAACCTTCAGAGGTATGCCCTGAGGACCTGCCTTGAGCTGTGTCCCCTTCCTTGTTCTTGTACCACCTCCTAGCTGGGGGCCAAGCTCAGCATGTGGGAGACATTTCATATTCAAAGCATAGCATTCCACCCCTGACCCCCAAAGGCTCATCTCCAAAGTCTTAGCAGTCCCCAGTTTGCACACACAGCAAGTCTAAAATAAAAACCTCTTCTGAGACTTAGAAAAACCTCTTAGCTGTGAACCTTATATAAACAAAACGCAAATTAGATTTACAAGATAATAGTGGCACCGCATAACTATTTTCATTCCAAAAGGGGGAACTAAGGAATAGCAAGGAAGGGTCAAACCACAATAAGACCAAAACCCTGCAAGGCAAACATTAGATCCATTACAACCTCTAGGACACATGGTGTTATCATATGAGCTCCAGTGTGCTTGAGCAGGCTCACCTCTGTAGCCTTCCTGTTTGTAGCCTATTCAGCCTCCCCCTGGAACTGGCTCATTTGTCTGTGATTTCCTTGGTAACAAAGTTCTGGCATCTCCAGCATATTGAGGTCTTCAGTGAATCTTCAGCTTCACTTTCACAACCTCACTATCACCTTCTCAGAAGCCAACCCATTCATTACTTGGTTTCCAAGAGCTTCCTATGAACACAGGTGTAAGCTTACATGAACCTGGAACTCCTAGACAGTGCTGTGGTCTCCTGCCAGCTTCAGCAGTAGCTGAGCCCCTCTAGACTGACCCTGCAGTGGCCTCTGCGTGCCTGGATGGCTAGGCACAATAATGCAAATCCTGGAAAAACAGTTTTCCTGTGCTAGGGCGGTACCGCGGTGGCTCTTTCAAGAGAAGGTCTTTCTGTTCTTCATTTATTTATAAATTGTTTCTTCATTTTTACAGTTCTAAAGATTGAACCTAGGGCTTTGAGCATGCTAGGCAAGTAAATGTTCTGCCACTGAGCTATAACCTTTGCTTTTTTTTTGTTGTTGTTGTTGTTGTTGTTGTTGTTGTTGTTGTTGCTGCTGCTGCTGTTGTTGTTTTGAGACAGGGTCTCACCAGACAGACCTTGAACTCGGGATCTTTCTGTCTCAATCTCCCAATTACTTGGAAATAAGAGGCTTGCACCATCAGGTCCAGCTGCTAATGTCTTTTAAATAAGTTCACTCATTACTTTCACACATTTATAGTCTTGCAAGGCCTGGCCAATTCCCAAGTTGCTCTCAAGATATTTTCCTAGGGCTGGAGAGATGGCTTAGTGGTGAAGCGCTTGCCTATGAAGCCTAAGGACCCCAGTTCAAGGCTCGATTCCCCAGGACCCACGTTAGCCAGATGCACAAGGGGGTGCACGCGTCTAGAGTTCATTTGCAGTAGCTGGATGCCCTGGTGCGCCCATTCTCTCTCTCTCTCTCTCTCTCTCTCTCTCTCTCTGCCTCTTTCTCTCTGTCTCGCTCTCAAATAAATAAATAAAAATAGACGAAAAAAAATTTTTAAAAAAGATATTTTCCTATTGCCCTGATGCAAAGTACTTTATCTCCTTTTTCAATAGTGGTAATCCCCTCAGAAACCATGCCTAGCCGGGTGTGGAGACGCACACCTTTAATCCCAGCACTCAGGAGGCAGAGGTGTAGGAGATGGCTCTGAGGTCAAGGCCGCTGTGAGACTACATAGTGAATTCCACGTCAGCCAAGGCTAGAGTAAAACCCTACCTCAAAGAAAAAAAGAGCTGGGTATGGTGGCACATGCCTTTAATCCCAGCACTTGGGAGGCGGAGGTAGGAGGATCTCCATGAGTTCAAGGCCACCCTGAGACTTCATAGTGAATTCCAGGTCAGCCTGGGCTAGAGTGAAACTGTACCTCGGAAAAAAAAGAAAAAGAAACCATGCCTTCCTTAGCCCCAACCTCACACAGGCTTTTCTGGCCAACTGTAAATTTTCACATGTTTCTTTTCTGTTTTTTGGTCTCGATTATTAGTGTAAACCAGGCTGAAAGCCGCTAGCAGTAGCCGTGCTATAGCCTCAACGACACATTGCTTTGAAACCTCCTCTGCCAACATTACTAACCCATCATCTCTAAACTCAGCCTCCAACAAAGTCTTAGAGCATGCACAAAGTGGAGGCAAGTTCTCTGCTAGAATGTAGCATGCATGCCCTGTGATCTGGTTGCCCATAGTGTCCTTGTTCCAATGTGAAGCTTTTTGAACATGATCTTTACTGCCTACTTTTCTGTCAGCATTCTGATCTTCAGAGCTCTAATCAGAGTAAGGCGTTGAGCTATACCTACAGCATCCTAGATTTCTGTGTCCCGCATTTCCAGATTCCTCCCACAAACCAGATGCGGACTTAAGAACCATGTGTGAGGGTTAGTGAGTGCAGGGATCCCACTTTTGTTGTCTGTGTTGGTCAGTTTGTCATTATTGCCCCAAGTCCCTGACATGAACAGTTTAGGGGAGGGGATCCTGGCCTGGCCATGACCAAGCTTTTACTCCCTAAACTGTGCGTCCATTCACACTTAGTGGTTTTTTAATGATTACATTCAAGGTATTATCACCATTATCTTCACTTTTTACAATAATGCCAAATGTCAGGATAACAGGACAACTTCTCAAAGGGTCTTATTTAAAATGCTAGTTTTTCATTTCATCTATAAGCAAATATTCTAATGTTTTTGGCAAAGGCAACAATGAAATATTCCTTTTGAAAAAGTGTTCTTATAAGTGCAATCTCATTTATGAGCATATTTATAATTTTCCCCTTTTAGGTATTATTTAAAAAATAACATGGAAACAGAAACATTATGTTCTGACGAGGATGCTCAGGAGCTGCTGCGGGAAAGCCAGCTGTCGCTGCTGCAGCTCAGCACCATCGAGGTGGCCACCCAACTGTCCATGAGGGATTTCGACTTATTTCGTAATATTGAACCTACTGAATACATTGATGACCTTTTTAAGTTAGATTCCAAAACAGGAAATACTCATTTGAAAGAGTTTGAGGACATTGTAAATCAAGAAACATTCTGGGTTGCCTCAGAGATTTTAAGGGAATCAAATCAGCTCAAAAGAATGAAGATAATTAAGCATTTTATTAAAATTGCACTTCACTGTCGAGAATGCAAGAACTTTAATTCCATGTTCGCAATAATAAGGTAAGTTTGTACAAATAAGTACAAGTATCTTGTAGGGTTTCTTTACATATATTTTTTTATTTTTATTTGAGAAAAAGGGGGTGTGGAGAGAGAGAGAGAGAATGGGTGTGCCAGGGCCTCTAGCCACTGCAGACAAACTCCAGATTCATGCAACCCCTTGGGCATCTGGCTAACATGGGTCCTGGGGAATAATTGAACCAGGGTCCTTTGGCTTTGCAGGTAAACACCTTAACTGCTAAGCCATCCCTACAGCCCTGTTTTTTTGTTTATTTAAGACAGAGAACAAGACAGCCAGAGAGAACGTATATTCTCATGATATTAGACATGAAGCTTTTTCTCTCTGGTATTAAATGTCTAGGAAAGTTAAGTTTGGTAAGTCTTTAATGAAGCATGGTTAGATTGAAGATGTTTTTCCATTCTGGTGGAATTGGCTTTTTCTGTTTTTATTTATCCTATGTTGTGTCTTCCTATTTTCCTTTCCCCTATGTCACTGATCATACCATATTGGGGTGTGTGGTAGTCGTGCTTCTGTACAATGCACATTTCACTGACACTGGAAAACTACAGTGTGGTATCTCTGATCTAGCAATAGTAATTAGAAATAGCAGTCATTTGATGTCTTCCTAATTGCTAGAGACTACATATGGTATTACAAGATGTGTTGTTATCAAGCAAGTTTGTAAGCCCAGGATGTATAAATGCTTATGTGAGCCAGGTATGGTGGTGCATGCCTTTAGTCCCAGAACTTGGGAGGCTTAGGTAGGAGGATCACTGTGTGTGTGAGCTAGACTGCTGCTACAGAGTGAATTTCAGGTTAGCCTGGGGTAGAGTAAGACCCTACCTCAAAAACAAACAAGAGCCTGGAGAGATAGCTTAGCAGTTAAGGCACTTGTCTGCAAAGCTGAAGGACCCAGGTTTGATTCCCCAGTACCCACGTAAGCCATATGCAGAAGGTGGCACGTGTCTGGAGTTTATTTGTGGCAGCTGGAGGCCCTAGCATGCCCATATTCATTCATTCACTCTCTCTCTCTCAAATATATAAATAAATTTTTTAAAAAATTGAAAACTAAAAGATGCTTACGTGAGCTCTCCCTACTACATTCTGTCTGCTCAATTATGAGAAACCAATTTTAGGGAATTTATATTCTGATTCTCACCCAGCACAGGGTTGATCAACAAAAGGATTGGATTTCAGACTGGAGAGATGGCTCAGCAGTTAAGGTGCTTGCCTGCACAGCCTAAAGACCTGGGTTTAATTCCCCAGTGCCCACGTAAAGCCAGATGCACAAAGTGGCACGTACATCTGGAGTTCGTTTGCAGAAACTGGAGGCCCTGGTGTGCCTTTTTCTCTCTTTTCTCTCTCTCCCCTGAAAATAAATAAAATATATTTTTTTAAAAGGATTGGATTTCACTTAAGGCAAGTAATTTTTGTTTTGTTTTGTTTTTCGAGGTAGGCTAGGCTGACCTGGAATTCACTACGTAATCTCAGGGTGGCCTCGAACTCAAAGGTGATCCTCCTACCTCTGCCTCCCAAATGCTGGGATTAAAGGCGTGCACCTCCACACCCAGCTCACGACTTGGTTTTTCTAACTTCTTTCAATATATTTTCTTTGGTAGTTTAATTATTAACATGGTGAGGAGAGGTTCTTTCCAGGTTTTGTCTGTTTGGTGTTCTAAAAGCTTTCTGCTTCTGCATTGGCATCTCTTTCCCAATTTGGGGGAATTTTTCTTCTATGATTTTGTTGAAAAATCTATTCTGCCTTTGGAGTAAAAGTTCTTCTACTAAACCCTGAAATCTTATGTTTGATCTCTTCACACAGTGTTCCAAATGTCTTGAAATTCCCATCCATGCCTTCCTGTGGTTTGCCTTTCTCTTTGTTGGGTTATATGGGACCTGCCACTGTGTCTTCTAGTTTAGATATTCTGTCTTCTCTTTGTTCCATTCCACTGTTAAGCCTTTCTACAGAGTTTTCTACTTGACTTACTCTGTTTTGCATTTCTAGTATTTCTGGTTGTTGTTTTTTTTTTCAGCATTTCTATTTCCTTACTCATGTCTTGTATTGACCTCCTTATTTCATTAAATTGGTTTCCTTTGTCTTCTTTGATTCCTTTGAACATAGTTATAATCATTCTTTTGAAATCTTTCTCAGGCATTCATCTAAACCATTCTCACTGGAGGTCATTCTCACTGGAGGATAACTATTATTTTTGGTAGATTTATATTGTCTTGATTTTTTTGTTTCTTATATTATAATGTAGAGACTTTTGCATCTTGGGATAATTTGATGCTTGGGTTTCCTAATTATCTGTAGTATTCTTAGGTATATAAATCTTACGGTTTATATCTTCTAGGTAGGAGCTTAAGGTGCCAGGTGTGATTCTTAAATGACTCTCAGTAATAGCAAAAGTGACCCTAGGTGTTGGGTTTGTCTGCTGTGTGAATATTCTAGTGGGCTGGGTGGAGCAAATATAGGCAAATTCTAAAATTCAACTGAATAATATGCACATTCTATCAAAACCAGCATTTATGTAAGAGTGAATATTAAAACAAACAGATCATCTAACAAGGTCAAAGTCCCTAAGGCTGTGTGTTGCCCCACACAATCCTGTCAACTGGGAGGCTGGGATTTCTGGTCTGTAAAAGGTCTACCTGTGGCAGAGTGAGACCCTGTCCCCACAAATGACAGAGGAAGAGACAAAGACACTATAAATTAGGAAGCAACAAATGACAACCCCAAAATATAGCTTATTTAAGAATGGCAAATCTTGGGCTGGAGAGATGGGTTAGTGGTTAAGATGCTTGCCTGCAAAGCCAAAGGATCTAGTTTCAATTCCCCAGGACCCACATAAACCAGATAGATGCACAAGGTGGTATATGTGTCTGGAGTTCATTTGCAGTGGCTGGATTCCCTGGCGCACCCATTCTCTTGTCTATCGCTCTCTGCTTCCTTATTTCAAAAAATAAATAAAAATTTAAAAACAAAAAAGAATGGCAAATCTGACCATCAGATTTAACATCTAATTTGCTCACATGGAAGGTGCAATTAGCACTTAAAAACGCAGGCCTTTTTGACAGGTATTGACCTGGTGTAAGCCTTGTTTGTTACCCTTTGGGATGGCTTTGGTCTCAGCTGTGCTGTGTGACTGCTTGGGTCCCTCTTTCTTGCACTGTGGGCTCAGATATGCTGGCTGGGTCCGTGGGTCACTGCTCTGATCGCCTGTACTGGGTGCTTTGTAGCTCAGTTCCCTTCCCCACGTCTCCAGTGGTTGCTGGCACTGGTGGTTGTGGGATGGGATGCCGGGCAGGGTGCCTAAAGTTGTATTAGAGTTTCATGGTTGGTCCCTGCGATCCTCTTCCCTCAGCTGGTCCTTGTCTTCCCCTTCAGGTTTCTTGAGTTTGTGAGGAGGATGGTGTGAGTGGAAAACCCTCACCTGGTTTCTCCTGCAGCTCAGGCAGAGCCTGGCGGCTGTGTGAACCCACATCACTGCTGCCTGCTTCTGCGGTCTCTAGAAGCTCTGGGTCTCTCCTACTTCTCTGCTGTGGTTGATAATTTCTTATATGCCTTCACTTTCTGGTAGAAGAGTGTATTTTGTTGTTTTTCTGCTTATTCCCCCCTAAGTTGCTTTGGCATGGTTCCTACTCCACCATCTTACCCAGAAGTCCCTTGAACTTTTTTTTTTTTCTGATTTATTTATTATTTATTTATTAGAGACAGAGAGGGGGAGGGAGAGAGTGTGTGTTTTATCTTTGGGGTGATTTCTGAGAAACAAAGGTGTCAAACCCATCTTAACTCCATACCTTAAAATTAGAAGTTAAGGCCAGGCATGGTGGCGCACACCTTTAATCCCAGCACTCAGGAGGTGGTGGTAGGAAGATTGCTGTGAGTTCAAGGCCACCCTGAGACTATACATAGGGAATTCCAGGTCAGCCTGGGCTACAGCAAGACCCTACCTCGAAAAACAGAAAGAAAGAAAGAAAGAAAGAGAAAGAAAGAAAGAAAGAAAGAAAGAAAGAAAGAGGGAAATTAGAAGTTAAGAGAATATTTTACATGTGGTAGTGTGGGTAAAAGTCAGATGCCCAAGAAACAAAGGAGAGCTAACTGGTAAGACTATTGCAACATAAAAGATGCACACTATTCACTTGTAGCTAACCCATGGGATGGTAGAGAAAGCTTTAGCCTGATTGACATTGATTATGTTTTCAAGCTAGGGGGACTGAATTGATTTAAAGTTCTATAGAAAGGAAAAATTGTATATCTGGAGACTTATAGAACAGAATTGAACTTGGGGATACGGAAACTTTGAAATTGGAGACATAAATTGACAAAATCTCAGAAAGAAAATGCTTCCTCCTTTATTATTTAAGAATTCTCGGACTGGAGAGATGGATTAGCTGTTAAGCACTTGCCTGTGAAGCCTAAGGACCCCAGTTCGAGGCTCGACTCCCCAGGACCCACGTTAGCCAGATGCACAAGGGGGCACATGCGTCTGGAGTTCGTTTGCAGTGGCTGGAGGCCCTGTCACGCCCATTCTCTCTCTATCTGCCTCTTTCTCTCTCTGTCTGTTGCTCTCAAATAAAGAAAGAAAGAAATCTCAAAGCTGGGCGTGGTGGCGCACGCCTTTAATCCCAGCACTCGGGAGGCAGAGGTAGGAGGATCGCCGTGAGTTCAGGGCCACCCTGAGACTCCATAGTGAATTCCAGGTCAGCCTGGACCACAGTGAGACCCTACCTTGAAAAACTAAAAACAAAACAAAACAAAAAAAATTCTCAGCATTACTTTATCCATATTCAGATAGGTATAAAGTTAGTTCATATAAAACAATGTTATAATGCTTGAAGTTGTGTTTTTGCTTTATGAGAGAAAATTTGCATGCCAGGGCCTCCAGCCACTGCAAACTCCAGATGTGTGCTCCGCCTTATGCATATACATACACACATGCATCACCTTGTGCATCTGGTTTATGTGGAATCTGGGGGATCGAACATGGGTCCTTAGGCTTTGCAGGCAAATGCCTTAACCACTAAGCCATTTCTCCAGCCCTTTCGCTATTTTATGGAATCGTTCCATTTATCTCTTACAGGCAAACTAAAATAAAGGCAACTAGAGGGAGGTACTACAGACCCCTTAAAAGAAAGTCTCCTTGGGGCTGGAGAGATGGCTTTAGGGGTTAAGGCATTTGCCTACAAGCCATAGGACCCAGGTTTGATTCCCCAGGACCCACGTAAGCCAGATGTACAAGGTGGCATATGCATCTGGAATTTGTTTGCAACGGCTGGATGCCCTGACACACCCATTCTCTCTCTCTCCCTCCCACACTCACTCACTCTCTCTCTCTCTCTCTAGTAAATAAAAATATTTCTTAAAAAAGAAAGTCTCCTTGTTTGAAGCTTAAGGAAGTCCCTTTTATTTATTAGTTTTTCTCAGTTTCAACATGTTAAAATGAGTCCTGCACTTTAGCACTAGGAAACTTAAGTAACCTGATTCTGCCCTCTCCTTCAAGTCCATTTTTAATCTTTTTATTCTCATCTTTGACAGTGGGTTGAACCTGGCACCAGTAGCACGGCTCAGAGGAACTTGGGAAAAGTTACCAAGCAAATATGAGAAACATCTCCAAGATCTGCAAGACCTTTTTGATCCATCTCGAAACATGGCAAAATACAGAAATGTTCTTAGCAGCCAAAGCATGCAACCTCCAATTATTCCACTCTTCCCTGTTGTTAAGAAAGATATGACATTCCTACATGAAGGTATTTAAAAGTATTTGAAAATTATCATGTTTAACTTCAGTTAATTCTGTAACATTGGGATTTATTTATGCATTCCAGTATAACTGTTATATGTCACTAAATCGACACAAAACAAACCATATGTATCACACTAAAGATCAAACTGGTTCATCATGCTTTCTTGTGTGTTTGCTTGTCTCAGATAGGATCTCACTATATAGCCCAGGTCGGTCTATAATTCTCCATCTTTCTGCCTCCACCTCCCAAGTACTGTAATTACATGCATGTGCCAACCACACCCAGCCTCATACTTGCTTTTTTTGAAGTTTAATGTTGTTTTGTTTTGGTCTGATTTTTCACAGTAGGGTCTCATTCTAGCCCAGATTGACCTGGACATAGTCTCAAGATGGTCTCAAACTCACAGTAATCCTCCTTCCTCTGCCTCCCAAACTGGGATTAGCAGCATGCCCCCCATGCCCAGTCTTCCAACTTTTATTTAAATTTGAGAGAGAGAGAGAATGGGCATGCCAGGACCTTCAGCCACTGCAGACAAGCTCCAGACATGGGCACCTCTTAACCACTAAACTGTCTCTTCAGCCTCTTCCAAATTTTTGTTTTGTTTTATCTTGTTTTTGCTTTTCGAGGTAGGATCTCACTCTAGCCCCAGGCTGATCCAAAATTCACCATTATCTCAGGGTGGCCTCAAACTCATGGCAATCCTCCTACCTCTGCTTCCCGAGTGCTGGGATTAAAGGTGTGCAGCACCACACCCAGTTCCTCTTCCAATTTTTTAATTGAATTACTCCACACATATAGAAAACTATGCCAAATGATGAAGAACCAATAAAATTCGACAAACACTTTTATAGCCAACACACTAAAATGAAATACTGCCAGGATTCCAGAAGGCCTCCTCCTCCTCAAAGATAGCTATTTTTAATTTGTTTAGTTTTGAAGTGAGGTCTCAGTCTAGCCCAGGCTGACCTGGAACTCACTCTGTAGTCTCAAGCTGAGCTCGAACTCACAGTAGTCCTCCTACCTCTGCTCCAGAGTACTGAGATTAAAGGCATGCACTACCATACCTGTTTTTTTTTTTTAATTTTTTTGTTTAATTTTTTATTTATTTATTTATTATTTGAGAGCGACAGATAGAGAGAGAGAATGGGCACGCCAGGGCTTCCAGCCACTGCAAACGAACTCCAGATGCGTGTGCCCCCTTGTGCATCTGGCTAACGTGGGTCCTGGGGAATTGAGCCTCAAACCGGGGTCCTTAGGCTTCACAGGCAAGCGCTTAACTCCTAAGCCATCTCTCCAGTCCCATACCTGTTAATTTTTATGTGGTTATATTTTTCCTGTTCTGTTCACTTGATCATTATAGTTCTTTGCTATTATTCTGGTGTTATACTAGATATTGTGCCACGTGTGTATATTTGATAATAAAATATTTGCTAATGGTTTTTGTGTCTGGCAATGGAAAGGACTTAGACCACTTAAATTCCATTTACTCTTCCAGTTTTCCTGCAGTTTCTATACCTTTAAATCCAACAATATTACTGTTAATAAAGTCAGTATTTTTTAAAATGATCTATTTGTGTGTGAGAGAAAGGGGGTGCAGAATAGGCATGCCAGGGTCTCTAGCCAATGCAAACAAACTCCAGACACATGTGCCACTTTGTGTATCTGGCTGTGTGTGGGTACTGGGGGATCAAACCCAGGCCATCAGACTTTGCAAGCAAGTGCCTTTAACCACTGAGCCATCTCTCCAGCCCCAGAAGTTGTGATTAATAGCTCCCTTATTTCAGCATTTTGTGTTTTTGTTTGTTTGTTTTTATTTGAGAGTGACAGACAAAGAGGCAGACAGAGAGAGAGAGAGAGAGAATGGGCACGCCAGGGCCTCCAGCCACTGCAAACAAACTCCAGACGCATGTGCCCCCTTGTGCATCTGGCTAACGTGGGTCCTGGGGAATCGAGCCTCGAACCAGGGTCCTTAGGCTTCACAGGCAAGCGCTTAACCACTAAGCCATCTCTCCAGCCCTTATTTCAGCATTTTGAGATAGCATCCATTATCTCCTGGCTTCCCTTGTGCCTATTGTTAAGACTTCATCCTTCAGTCTCCACTGTTCCCTTGACTGTAATCTCCCTTTGCTGACAGCTGCTATTGTGATCATGTCTTCATTCCTTTTTTCTAGTTTTCCTATATGTCACTAAATTTGTTTTTATTACTATCTCATTGTTTTAATTCTAATTGGCAATTGCAAGACATCTTCAAACATGGTTTGATGTTTTCTTCAGTTTGGAGACATTCTCTGTAATGGGGCATTTAAATATTTTTACAGTTTATTTTTTAGCTTCATATTTGTCAAAATTCCTACTGTTTTTTTTTTCGATCTTTGAACTATTTTAACATAATTATTTTATTTTGTATTTTGGTTTTTGAAGCACGTCTTACTCTAGTGCATGCTGACCTAGAAAGTCATCCTGTATACAGTCCAGGCTGGCCTGGAACTCATGGCATTCCTCTGCCTCAGCCTCATAAGTGGTGGATTAAAGGCGTATGTCTCCACACCCAGATAAACATAATTATTTTAAAGTCTGTTTCTGGGGCTGGAGAGATGGCTTAGTGGTTAAAGTGCCTGCCTGCAAAGCCTGAGGACCCAAGTTTGATTCCCCAGAACCCACATCAGCCAAATAAACAAGGTGGTGCACATGCATCTGGAGTCATTTGCAGTGGCTACCCTGGTGCGCCAATTCCCTCCCTCCCTCCCTCCCTCCCTCCCTCCCTCCCTTCCTCTCCCCGTGTGTCTGTCTGTCTGTCTGTCTGTCTCTCTCTCTCTCTCTCTCTCTCTCTCTCTCTCTCTCTCAAATAAAGCCTGTTTCTGATAGCTTCACAATCTGAATCCTGGATCTTTTTTTTTCTTTCACAACTTAAATTCTTTTTTCCCTGATCCTGTCTTATTTTTTGACAGAATAATTTTTAAATTACCCCCCCCAAAAAATCTGAGGTTTGTGAAATACAGTTCATTTATCCAAAGAAGCTTAAACCTTGCCTAGTTGATGAAGATAGCAATCTCAAGTCATTCTGATCCATTTTCAGGTTTTAAGATAATTTTATCCCTAAGCTTTTATTCTAGTCTATATTTGGTTCATTCTTAGTCCCAGGATGTTATCCTTCAGAGTCCCAGGCTAAAGCATTAGAGGTTTAATTGGACTTAAGTTCCTTTTATTCTGACCTCACAGAGTCGGATAAGTGTGCCCAATGTTTCACATCATCCCTCCTCTAAACGCCAGTGAGACCAGTGAGGAGAATGTGGTACCTGCCCCTTCATGATCTCAGATCTTCACTCCCTTGTTAACTTTTTGATACCTTCAAATGTTTTTGTTTATATCCAGCTTTTCTAATTTTTCTCAACAGAAAGGGCTTTAGAATTTCATTATCACTTTTATTTCATAAAAAATACCATAAGCTTCAAATTGTTTTACTGAATGCTCTCTCAGAGTATTTGACATGGGAGTAGTTTTGATGATTATATTGCTTCCAACTAGTATTGATTCTTAATGCCCAAAGTATAAGTGCCATTTACTATGAAAAGGGAAACAATGCAGATTTGAGACCCAAATGGTTCTTAGACTTGGCTTCAGGGGCTGAGATTTCCATAGAGGCTCTTTGGAGTCTTCCACAGGTGGAAAATGAGGTTAACTAACTCTGAAAGACAGATGCAAGCAAACACTTCTGTGGGTAGGCAGGTTGCCCTTTGAACATGGAGGTAAGCTAATAATAAACAGGCTCCATCTAGTCTCATACCTGACTGTACAAAGAAAAGAATTCCACTCCGAGAGATGTCAACAAAACAACACAGCTTATGAGCAGGCAACTGCATGTTAGTGATTAAAAGTCAGGGTTGTCGATGCAGATTCTGAAAGGAGAAGTGAATGCCAGACAGCAGAGTAGTGTGTGTGCCCTGTGAGGCAACCACCTCATAGCTTTATCTAATTATTGCTACTTGAGAAAGAAACCCAAAATCATTGAATCTTTCATCCTATGGGAATATCTGCTACCTCTCTCTCTCTTTTTTTTTTTTTTTTTTTTTTTTTTTTTTCGCAGTGGGGTCTCGCTATAGCCCAGGATGACCTGGAATTCACTATGTAGTCTCAGGGTGTCCTTGAACTCACAGCCACCCTCCTACCTCAGCCTCCTGAGTGCTGGGATTAAAGGCATGTGCCACCATACCTGGCTGCTACTTCTGTTTTAGTTTTAGTTTTATCTTTTCTTTTTCTTTCTTTCTTTTTTTGGTTTTGGTTTTGGTATTTCAAAGCAGGGTTTCACTCTAGCCGAGGCTGACCTGGAACTCACTCTGGTCTCAGGGTGACCTCGAACTCATAGTGATCCTCCTACCTCTGCCTCCCAAGTGCTGGGCTGAGAGGCATGCACCACCATGCCCAGCCTCATTTAGTTTCTTTTGTTTGTTTGTTTGTTTGTTTGTTCTTAATATTTTATTTATTTAGTAGAGAGAGAGTGGGCACGCCTGGGCCTCCAGCCACTGCAAACGAATTCCACACACATGTACCACCTTGTACATCTGGCTTACATGGTCCTGAGTAATTGAACCTGGGTCCTTAGGCTTCGCAGGCAAGCACCTTAACCACTAAGTCATCTCTCCAGCCTCATTTAATTATTTTTTAAGTATTATAAACCAAAGAAAACTTGTAGGTTGGGTTAATTGGTAAGTAAGCCCAAAAGTTTCCTTGTGACCATGAGCTACCCTAAATTTTCAACAATACATGTATATTCATATGTGATCTATTCATAATCATTAGTCTCATTGGGAATAAAGTTTTCTCAGATGGTCATTTCTTTTTTTTATTGACTTTTATACTTCACAGACAAGCCATAATTCCCTCCCCTCTCCCACTTTCCCCTTCACAAATTCACTGTCCATCATATACTCTTCCCTGTCTCTGTTAGTCTCTTTTATTTTGATGTCATCATTTTTCCCTCCTATTATGAGGGTCCTGTGAAGGTAGTACTAGGCACTGTGAGGTTGTGGATATCGAGGCCAGTTTCTGTCTGGACATTTGCACTATAAGCAGTCCTACCCTTCGTTTGGCTCTTACATTGTTTCTGCTACCTCTTCCCGCAATGGACCGTGAGCCTTGGAGGTTGTGATAGAGATGTTTCAGTGCTGAACACTCCTCCATCACTTCTTCTGAGCACTATGGTGTCTTTTGGGTCATCCCAGTGGTCACTGCCATCAGATGCTCATTTCCTGTAGTCAGTGCCGAGCCATCTGTCAAGTCTCAACAGCACTTGGATAAAGAAATGTTATCTGTACTCATAACTGCACTTCTTCTACTTTAAGATAAAATCTATGAAAGTTAAATAATTAATTATATTAATTATAGGGAATGACTCCAAAGTGGATGGTTTAGTAAACTTTGAGAAGCTAAGAATGATTGCCAAGGAAATTCGTCAAGTTGTTCGAATGACTTCTGCTAACATGGACCCAGCCATGATGTTCCGACAGAGGTATGGCATGGAAATGTATAAACATGTTATATAGAATGGCATTGAGGGTGGTAAGATAGATAATACTATGGTATCATTTGTTGTGCCCTCTGAGTTCTGTACACATGTCATTCTTAAACATTTGCCACAGTATTTCTAGCAGGTAAGTGGTATTAGCCTTCCTACATAACAGCTAAGATTTGAACCCTACTTTTCTATATATTACTTACTTAGTATACAGATAGCTCTGAATTAAAGTAGTTATATACAATACTAGCATAAAATTACTTATCTTACTGAAATTGTCAGAGCACAAATTGTTTCATTTGGCTTCTAGTCTAATTAATTAGTCTGCCTGTATCTTTTAATGTTCCAGTTCTATCCATTCATGTTTCATTCTTCTAAACATCACTTTTCCTCAAGCTCCAATGCAGCTGTTTACATGTAAGTCCTTTCACAGAATTTAGAATGTATCCGTTTAGTCATGCTCCATCCATCTTGATTAAAAACAAAAAATACCATTTTTATTCTGTATTAATCTGAGTGCACCCCAAACACACAAAGGGTCTTAGTTTATGTTGACCTCGAACTCTCTTTGTAGCTGAGACTGATCTTACCCAATCCTCTTGCCTCTATCGCCCCAAATGCTGAAATTACAGACATGTGCCACCATCTTCGGGCTGAATTCTTCATATAATACAAAGGCTACCACAAATATCTGTAGGAAGTATGCTGTTAAGCCATTCCTGGTAATTTTTATAATTTCAGGATGTAAGTAGACATTACAGGGTAAATTTTTGGCCTGATTTTTTTTGGGGGGGGGGGTATAAGTGTGTATAGGGCATTAAACATGAAGTAATTTAGAGGTAGACACAATTCCTGTGGTTTTTATCATGAAACAAAGATACTTTGTGCTTTATGAGTACATGGAACAGTGTGTGTTAGGATTGAGTTTTGGTTTCAGAAGAGAGTGCTTTGTTTTTATAAGGGAGTAATCCAACAGCACTGTGGTTTAGAGAGTTCTGAAGTGTGGAGGAAGGAATGCCAGATGACCTCTCTACCTCAAGATGAGAGATGTCATTAATAAAAGTGTGGAAGCAGAACCAGTAAGTCTGGGCATGGTGGCACATACCTTTAATCCTAGTATTCAGGGATTAAAGTAAAGAGTAGGAGGATTACTATAAATTCAAGGCCAGCCTGGCCCTACATAATGAATTTCAGATCAACCTGGACTAGAATGAAACCCTATCTTAAAGGAAGAGGGACAAAAAGTAAGAACCAGGGACCAAAACACTTCTGAAGGAAACTTGTTTGTCTGTTTTGTTGCATGTCCTGGTACAGTGGCCCTGCCACTTGTCTGTTGTCTTACGCAGACCCCATTTACTCATGTTTTTCCCCTCTGTTCCTGAAGCCTCTGTCAGACCAGTCAATGTGACAATAAAGTGCCAGGTATGATTCAGAAGTTAACAAAGAAAAAATGCATGATTTGAAGATTAAACAACCTGGTTGCTGTCTTAGTAGCAGCCTGGGTTGAGTAAAATAAAGTATAAGGGAAAACCAAGCACTTAGATTTAGAGTAGTCTGAATTTTTCATGAATTCATTTTGTCAACGTATACTGAAATGCAGTCTTTTTTAAGCAAATAGTTGTCCATTTTAATAGTACATAATTATCAAGTATGGACAGAGTCACTCCTATTGTAACAGTAATCGGTTTTCCTGCTAAAAAAAAAAATGGAGTGACAAAATTGTGAGATTTTTTACTTTCTGCTTTTGAGAAAGCATATTACTGTGTGTCCCAGGCTGGTTTTGAGCTAATGTTCCTTCTGGTTTAGCATTCCAGGGCTGGGAGAACAAGTGTGTACCACCATACCTGGCCTGGTGATATACTTTTACTTAACATTTTTAAGTTGGATTTGCTGGGGAAAATTTATTGAAAAATACTTCATTGGAGAAATTTCTCCACATAAAATTGTATGTATCTGTGCGCCCTGTAATTTCAACTATAACTTAAATGAGTGGCTCAAAATGTATTTAGAAATTCTGTACTTAGACTGTAGATAGAGCTCAGGGTAGAATACCCCCAACATGCACAAAGACCAGGGTTCAGTCAAGTCAATCAAAAAGAGTTTGAGGCCAGCCTGGGCTAGAATGAGACCCTGTCTCAAAAAACATAATAGCCAGACGTGGTGGCGCACGCCTTTAATCCCAGCACTCGGGAGGCTGAGGTAGGAGGATTGCCATGAGTTCAAGGCCACCTTGAAACTACTAAGTGACTTCCAAGTCAGTCTGTGCTTGAGTGAGACCCTACCTCAAAAAAAAAAAAAAATGCAGTTATCTAAAGCATATTTTAAAATATGTATTACAGAGGGGCTTTTTTAAAATTTATTTTTGCCTTTGGCACATACAGTGACTCATTCCCCCACCCTGGCATTGCATTAAAGTAATTTTACTATTAAGCTGTAATTTTTTCCGTGATAAATTTTTTCTGTTCTGTTCTGTTCTGTCTGCATATTTTCTCTGACTCTCAACTGTTGTCTTTTTTCTGTGCTTTCCTGTTCAAATACATGCTTCAATGTTTGTGGCTCTTGCTTGCAGGAAGAAGAGGTGGCGGAGTCTGGGGTAAGTGTAGCCATGAACAACTGGAATGAAGGTTGTGACGCTCGTAACTGTAGCTGTCCTGCGCCCGCTTCAGTAGTGCACGCATATGCAGTAGCATGCGTCCTATTAACTCTGTCAGCTATGTTCCCAAAATGCCTTTTGCTAACAAGGTCAGAGTAGTGATAGAAGTAGCTTTTGGTTTTTATGGTTTTTCTTTACATTATTGGCATTTTATAAGCCCATTTGCACATATAAATTTAGCAAGTTCCATGAGATGTTGATGACAATAATAAACATTTAGTGTGTTCTTGATGTGTGCCAAACATGATTCCAAGCTCTGTAAAAGAAGGATCTTAGAAAAATAAAAAAGAAGAATCTTATTTAACTCTCCTGTTGCCCTGTGGAATAATTTGCTATTCCCATGGTGCAGATGGAGAAGGAAGACGTGCCCAGTCCTGCAGCCCATTAGTGTATCCAAACCTAGACAGTGTGATTCAGAAGTCCATACCATTTTCTGTAATTCAGTGCTATGTTCTGTAAGAGTAAATATGTTGTGTAAATGTATTAAAATTAGTTAGCGGTTTCTCTGTAAAGATTGCATTTTCAAGCATTTTATTTTTTAAAAAAAGGTTAGTTTTGGGGTTTTTTGTTTTTTTTTTTGTTACTTATTTGGGAGAGAGAGAGAGAATGAACATGAGCATGCCAGGGCCTCCTGCAACTGCAAATGAACTCCAGACACACGTGCCACTTTGTGCATCTGGCTTTATGTGGGTATTAGGGAATTGAATCCAGGTTGGCAGGTTTTATAAGCAAGTGCCTTTAGCACAGCCATCTCCCTACCCTATCGTAAAGGTTGCATTTTCCATTGTTTTTACAGAATGGGATACCTTAATGCAAGCTGTACTATAAAATTGAGCTAGAAGATAATTTTAATCTTTCATCAGATTCACTAATGCCTGAGGCTCTCAGTATAGATTGAGATTATTTTAGATTTCTACCATCTCTACTTACAAAGAATCACTTTCTCTCTTAAAGCTTCTTATCCACTCAACCTTGTGTGGTTAAAGTAGGTTCTGGTCTGTGCTTGTACACAGCTCAGCGTCTTGCTTAGGACCGTAGAATGTTAAAGCTCCTGGATCTCGTGTGCCTGGACCTTTCATTTGTAAATCAGAAAAGAGATGTCGTTCATGGGAGATGAAATAGCATGAGAGGAGTTTTGATCTTTTAAGACTAGTGAATCATGAAGTTTAGATATTTCTGTTATAGGTAGAAAAAAATTTTTGAGCCACCTTCTTGAGTCTTGTCTTATTTGTGGTCTTGTTTTTCATTAAAGTTTGTGATCTTGACTTTTCTTCTTATCTCCTCTTGGTATGTTTCTCGTGTACTTCTGTATCATACAGTTATGTCTTGGTCTTTTCTGGGTATTCTTGCTGAACATGGAAATTGATAACTGGCATTACTACTTGGATAGTATATCTCATAAGCACTTTGGGTGATTGAATTAACATTAATACAGTCTCTGTTTATTCATTTACTTACTAGAAGGTTTGTATTGTATGATACTTGATGCTTACAGACACAGTTGGTGTTTTCACTTTATATTCAAGTATTTGCAATTTGAAAGTAGTTTAGAAAATATTTTATTGTCATTTATCATAATTTTTCATTCATTTGATATTCTATATTTGTTTCTAGCCTTTTTTATTTTTATAATAACTAAGATAAAACCATTAAATATTCAGATTAAAAATTGCTCCTCAAAGTTAAGACTTGATTTTACTGCACTTCTTTGAGTCTGCTATGTCTAATAGTAGTAGTTGGCTGCATTTTGTTATGTATAACTAAGAAAAATGACTGCAGTGCCATGTTACTTTTGAAAGCTTTACCTTAATGTCTATAAGCTTAGGTTTGGATAGCACCTTTCTGCATACATAAAAAGAAAGATACAAGGAAAATAAGTCAATTTTGATTTTTGAAAAAGTTCTTATTTAGAATATGAGTCTTCTGAATTCCTTGTAGAATCATGCGTGTCTGGTCTATCCCTGACACCATTTGCAGGCACACACACACAGACAGCACTGCCTCAGGCCACCCACTGTCCACGACTGCATCATCTGGAAAATGAACCATAGACGTTGACCCTGACCCTGAGCACCTCCTTTTGACACTTTGGAGTTGGTGTTGACATAGTGTCACTGTTTAGATACACTGCTCCCTGGAGGTCACAGGGTAACTCACCAACTCATAGAAGTTATCTTCTAAGGTTTCTCCTCCTATTGTTAGTAGTAGTCACATTGTGGTTTCTGCCTGGCCAATAACAATTGAAAGTTGCCATCAGTCACAAGATGTAACCCTATTTTTTCTTTTACTTTTTTGGGGGGATTTTTTAAATTTTGTTTGACTGATTGATTGATTGATTGATTGATTGATTTGAGAGCGGCAGACAGAAAGAGAGAGAGAGAATGGGCACACCAGGGCCTCCAGCCATTGCAAACGAACTCCAGATGCATGTACCACCTTATGCATCTGGCTAACATGGGTACTGGGGAATCAAGCCTCAAACCGGGGTCCTTAGGCTTCACAAGATTTTTAATGATGATTATTTTTTTTAAACAAAATAGCTTCTTGGTGAAATTTTCAGACATCTTTGTGTCATTGTCCCTTACTCGTCTTCATTCCCTTCACCCTCCCATGGCCCTTTTCCCTGAAATAAATACCATTAACTGGGTTTGCAGCGATGTCTCAACTGATTTATAATGAAAAGGTTAGGATCCAAAGTCCTGTTTTAAACTAGATATATACACACTGAAGAGCAGGATATATGCTTAGAATATTTAATGTAGGTATGAGGCTTATATGGAAAATACAGATCCTCCTACCTTCATGAACAATCATCTCAGAACTTTGAATTTGCTGTTCCTATTAGAGAGGACAGACTGCACTACAGTTGCTGTTTTGCATGGTTCTAGACATAATGTATGAGCAGGCATCATAAAAAGGGTGGACTTGGTGAAACTAGCTTATTTACATGACAGGTTTTTTTTTTTGTTTGTTTTATTTTGTTTTGTTTTTTGTTTTTCGAGGTAGGGTTTCACTACAGCCCAGGCTGACCTGGACTTCACTATGTAGTCTCAGGGTGGCCTTGAACTCATTCATGGCAGTGCTCCTACCTCTGCCTCCCAAGTGCTGGGATTAAAGGCATGCGCCTCCACGCCCGGCGATGACAGTTATTTCTACCCAGTTTGTAGTTCCATCACATTCAGAGGTTTGAAAAAGTAGGATCTCAGATCCCCACTTCTGGATTCCAGATAGTGCTTATCCATGCTATATTTGAGTGGAAACAGTGAGCAATTTTTATTGCATTTCTGATCTTGAGTGCACTGAATTGAGAATAAAGATTTGTTATTTTCATACTATGCCCTAGTGACTGTTCTCTTTAATTGTGGTCAGGATGTGGTTTACTAATAAATTTACCAGGCTCAGAGTGAAGAGAGCCTATTGGGGACAGGAAATGGTGATTGTAGCAGCATGTCCCAAGTAGCACAGATAAGCAAAGCTATTCTAGAAACATCCTTGCTGAAGGACTTTGTACAAAGATCTGACTGAGGATGGACTTGTCCTGACTCAGATTCTTGCCATATCTTCAGAGTGTGGAGGACCTGCAGGACCAGAGGAAAGCTTTTTCTTGGCACAATTGTACCATGGATTGCATAGGCACAAATACAGGTGTGATGGACTGCGTTGCTCAGGGAGGAACTGGTATCTTACCTTTTTGAATTCTGCATTTTGCCAGATCTTGGTCCTAGTTCAGAGCATTGCCATATGAGCCACATGACTTTCATTAATGCTCTCCATCTTTTAACTCATTGACATCAGCATGCAGTAGCATTAACAGAGCACAATCCTTCCATTTTCATTCTCCATGTTTAAGTCTCATCTCAGAGCCTCGCATTGTGATTTCCATTTCTTACAGGTCATTGAGTCAAGGCAGCACAAATTCAAACATGCTGGATGTTCAGGGAGGTGCTCACAAGAAACGGGCTCGTCGCAGCTCACTGCTTAACGCTAAGAAGCTGTATGAGGATGCCCAGATGGCGAGGAAAGTGAAACAGTACCTTTCCAGTCTGGATGCAGAGACCGATGAGGAGAAGTTCCAGACAATGTCACTGCAGTGGGAGCCTGCGTATGGCACCTGTGAGTATGAGGGTTCTTTTCTGTGTGACCCTAAGAAGCACAACACAAAAACTGTTCTCTATGGGCATAGCGGTTAAGGCTCTTGCCTGCAAGGCCAGAGGACCCAGATTCGATTCTTCAGGACCCACGTAAGCCCAATGCATAAGGTGGCACATGCGTCTGGAGTTGGTCTGCAGCGGCTGAAGGCCCTGGCACGCCCGTATTCATCCTCCCTCCCTCCCTCTCTCTCCCTCTCTCAAATAAATAAAGTAAATAAATTAAAAAAAAAAAAACTGTTCTCTAGAATTATGTAGGCACCCCAGTAAAATTGCAAAGATTACATAGAGCCAAGCATCAAAGAAAAGAAAGTGGATTTTAAAATACTGGTTAAGGGGGAACTGGCGAGGTGCCTGAGTTGGTATTTACCACACAAGCATCAGGGCCTGAGTTTTTTTGTTTGTTTGTTTGGTTGGTTTTTGGTTTTGGTTTTGGTTTTGATTTTTGGGGGTGTAGGCTTTCACTCAAGCCCAGGCTGACCTAGAATTAACTCTGTACGTCTCAGGGTGACGTTGAACTCATGGCGATCCTCCTACCTCTGCCTCCCCAGTGCTGGAATTGAAGGTGTGTGTTTTTTTAGTATTTTTATCTATTTTCTCTCTTCCCCTCTCCCCCCCCCCCAGTATCTGTCCCCATCTGTCCATCCCCTGGTCTTTTGCTGCTGCAAATGAACTCTGGGTATATGCACCACTTTGTGCATCCAGCTTACATGGGTACTAGAAAATTGAACCCCCAGGCCAACAGGTTTTACAAGCAAGTGCCTTTAACCACTGAGCTGTCTTCTCTACCCTTGCACTACTTTCTCTGTCCAGCATATATGAGTAGCTTGGAAATTGAACCAAAGCCCCCAGCCCCATGAGTTCAGATTTCTAGCACCCACAAAAGAATAAGAGTAAACTGGAGGGATGGGCATGATAATGCATGCCTTCAATCCCAGCACTCAGGAGGCAGAGGTAAGAGGATCACTGTGAGATCAGGGCAACCTGGGCTAGAGTGTGACCAAATCTCAAAAAATAACTAAAAATATAAAAAAGTAAGCTGGGCATGTGCACTTGTCATTTAAGAACTTAGATGGCAGAGATAGGAGGATCCCTCCAGCTTGCTGGACAGTTCGTCTAGGCAAATCGGTAATCTCTAGATTCAATTAGATACCTTGTCTCAAAAAAAAAAGATAAAGTGGTTGTCCTGAGTTCAGTTCCCCAATACTCACATAAAGCCAGATGCACGGAGTGGTATGTGCGTCTAGAATTCATCTGCAGTGACTCTTGTTTGTCCATACCCACACATTCTTTCCCCTTCTCTCTTGTTTTCTCTAATAAAAACATTTTTAAAGTGCAGAGCACTTGAGGAAGACACTCAGCATTGACGTATGGCCTCCACACACACAAAATAAAATACTTGTTAAGGAGAACAATTCAGTAAGTGCTGTTATCAAGAGCTGGCCTGATAACACTCCTATAACTAACAGTACTTGGAAAGCTGAGGCAGGAAGATCATAAGTTAGCCTGGACTACATGGTATAAAAGCCCTGTCTCAAAGGAAAAAGTGGAAAAGCTATAATCAGAATAGAATCTCATGTTTGAGAGAGAATGTGGAGTATGTCTGGTGTGTGTGCAGATGTGCACACCATGAGTATGGGGGGTAGAGGAGACCTTGAGGAGCCCTTCGCCATCACTCAGCCACTTACTTCCTTAAGATAGGATCTTCCCTCAACCTAAAGCTGCGGTTTCTGGTCAGTGAGCACCAGTGATTTTCTGGTCTCTAGCTCCCTTAGACTAGGGTCACAGATGTCTATGACCATGCGCCGCTTTTTATGTGGATTCTTGGGATTTGAACTAAAGTGACATCAGGCCTTCATGCTTAAGCAACAAACACACTTCAGTGCTGAGCCATCTCTCCAGCCCAGAATAGAATATCTTGAGCATATCTACACATAGGACAAGGAGGAAAATGTGATCTGAAGAACACCTGCACTAAAGGATAGAGGCAGAATTTGAGCTGCATTTGTTAACATTGGAACAGGTTTCTTTTCTTCCTATATCTCTTTGACACTGGCAAGGCTTGGAGCAGGTTTCATCTATTGTGATTCTTTGTCAAACCTATTAAATTTAGAGAAAATAAAATTTCTTCCTAGGGCTGGGGAGGTGGCTCTGTGGGTAAAAAGCATTTGCTGCACAAGCATGAGTACCTGGCTTCAAGTCCCCAGAACTCACATAAAGCCAGACACAATAGCAAGTGTCTGTAATTCCAGCATGCCTATGATGTGATAATAGGCACACACAGGAGGCTCTCCAGAAGCTCATAGGCCAGCCAGTTTGGCATATACAGCTGTTAAAAAAATGAGACCTGGAATGCGGAAGAGGTGACGGAAAGAATGTAAGAGCCAAAGGAAGGGCAGGACTCCATACAACATGCTCCCTCCAGACACAAAATGGCCTGGATATGCATGCCTCACAGTGCCTGATACTACCTGCATAAAACCATCATAAGAGGAGGAAAAGATCAAGACATCAGAAGTAAAAGAGAGACTGATTGAGATGAGGGTTATGATGGAGAGTGGAGTTTCAAAGGGGTAAGTGGGGGGAGGGAGGGTATCACCATGGGGTATTTTTTATAATCATGGAAGTTAATAAAAAAATTAAAAATTAAAAAAAAAAAATGAGACCTGGGAGCCAGCACTTGGGAGGCAGAGGTAGGAGGATTGCCTTGAGTTCGAGGCCACCCTGGGACTCCATAGTGAATTCCAGGTCAGCCTGGGCTAGAGTGAGACCCTACCTCAAAAAAATTTTTAAAAAATGAGATGGCTTAGTAGTTAAGGTGCTTGCCTACAAAGCCAAAGGACCCAGGTTTGATTCCCAAGGACCCACATAAACCAGATGCACAAGGTGGTGCATGCATCTGGAATTAGTGTGCAGTGGCTGAAGGCCCTGGCACACCCATATTCATTCATTCATATTCTCTCGTGCGCACTCTCTTTCTCTCTCTCTCTCATAAAAGAAAACAAAGTTTGAAAAAAAAAATGAGACTATGAAGCCAGGTGTGGTGGCTCACACCTTTAATTCCAACTCTCAGGAGGCAGAGGTAGGAGGATTGCTGAGAGTTTAAGGCCACCCTGAGGCTACAAGACTAGAGTGATTTCCAGGTCAGCCTGAGCTAGAGTGAGACCCTACCTCAAAAAAAAACAAAAATATAAATATAAAAATGAGGCCAGGCGTGGTGGCGCACGCCTTTAATCCCAGCACTCGGGAGGCAGAGGTAGGAGGATTGCTGTAAGTTCAAGGCCACCCTGAGACTATATAGTTAATTCCAGGTCAGCCTAGGCCAGAGTGAGACCCTACCTCGAAAAACCAAAAATAAATAAATAAAATAAAAATGAGACTATGCTTCAAACAAGGTGGAATGGGAGGACCAACACCCAAGCTTGTCCTCTGACCTCTACATGTGTGCTATAGTATGCATGTGCACATGCACACACAAATATTTTAAAGAAATAAAATGATAAACGCTAGCAATTATTGAGAATATTTAATATTCTGGCAGCAGCCATGCTAAGTACTCTATAGACATTATCATTCTCTTAGTGTCATAGCACATGCCTATAGTCCCAGCTACTGGGAAGAGAGATAGGTGGATCACTTGAGCACAAGAAGCTGAGACCGGCCTGGGAAATACTGGAAGACTCCGTTTCCAGAAATTGGGCAATAACTGGGCTTGATGGCACATACTTTTGATACCAGTACTTGGGGAAGCAGAGGTAGGAGAATTGCTGTGAGTTAGAGGCCAGCCTGGCACTACTGAGTGAGTTCCAAGTGAGCCTAGGCTAGAATGCTCCCTACCTCAAAAAAAAAGGGGGGGGGGCTGAAGAGGTAGCTCAGCAGTTAAGGCATTTGTCTACAGTTCTGTTTCCCAGGGCCCACATAAAACCAGCTGCACAAGGTGGCACATGCGTCTGAAGTTCATTTGCAGTGTAGAGGCTCTAGCGTACCCATTCTCTATTTGCCTGCCCCCCCCCCCCGCTCAAATAATTTTTTTAATGGGCAAGGAGAGACATTCAGTACATGCTGTTATCAAGAACTATGCATGAGCCAGGTGTGGTAGCACATGCCTTTAATCCCAGAACTCGGGAGCCCGAGGTAGGAGGATCGCTGTGAGTTCAAGGCCACACTGAAACTACATAGTAAATTCCAGGTCAGCCTGAAATCCTACAATTAACAGCACTCTTGAGGCGGGGGCAGGAGGACCATGTGAATGCCTCAGGCTTGTCTGCCTTTGCTCATAGCACTAAGCAATGGTGGCACATGTTCCTTTACATAGGAAAGCCTGTGAGCTCTTCCGCCCTCGAGGGTTATTGAATATAATTGGGTGCATATGCCTCTAACTTGTTGTCTTGGTTTGGTTGCTTGTGCATGATTGATGGCTAAATGTTCAATGACTGTCTTAAGTCATGGTTGACTCCTTAGCTCTCTAGAAAGGGCACTTGCTTGTCATGTGAGTGAGCACTTCTCTGTGTGAGCTCTTACCCTTGAAACAGTCTCAGAGGGTTTTTAGTTTTTGAGAATTTTTTTATACTATAGCAATTATGAAAATGTCAGTAAAGTCCAGAGTTGGTTCATAGCCAGAAGTGGGTGTGCTACTGGAATCGTAGGTTCACTGCTTGCTGTTTTACTGAAAAACCAGGAAATAGGAATTGGTAAAAGAAACATGTTTATTTACAGCTTTGGCCAGAACTGAGAAGAAAAAGTTGAGGTTCTCTCTGCCATTCTTGTAGTGGTGTTGGAATTTCTAAAAAATATGAAACAAAGGCAAAGAGATGAACATGTGTAGTTTTAGCTGTGAGATAAAGTACCTGAGCTATAGACGGTAAGCCACTTCCTGGGAGACAGCTCCTTTGCCAGCCGCTCCTCTACTGCCAGGACTTCAGCCTGTCCTCATTCCCGGTCTGTGATTTTCTGGTGATTCAATGGTGTGCCCCTGTAATCCTAGTACTGAGGAGACTAAGGCAGCAGGATCACAAGTTCAAATATAGCATGAGCTACATAGTGAGACTTCTCCAAAGAATGAGTTTCAGAGTGATAGATGAGACTCAATGAGCCACTGCCCAATGTCTCCAGGAGCCGCTGTGGTTTGGCTTTTTGGGAGGCGGCCTTTTCCCTCCATCCATCCCCCTCTCTCTGGTTAAGGTTCACTAGTACAGTCATTGTAGGGTGTGGAATGTTAGCTAGACAAGGGTCCTTTATGCCCTCAAAGTTGATCTAAAAGATGCAGCAAGAAGACGGGCATGGTGGGGCATGCCTTTCATCCCAGCACTCAGGAGGCAGAGGTAGGAGGATCACCGTGAGTTCAAGGCCACCCTCACACTACGTAGTGAATTCCAGGTCAGCCTGGGCTAGAGTGAGACCCTACCTTGGAAAAAAAAAAAAAAAAAGTGCAGCAAGAGTCACAGAGGGCTTGAAGAGATAGCTCAGTGATTAAAGGTGCTTCTTACAAAGCCTGATGGCCTGGGTTCCCCAATACCCACAGAAAGCCCCATGTGCAAAGTGGCATTTGCATGTGGAGTTCATTTGTACTGACTGGAGGCCCTGGCATACCCATACTCTTTTCGTGTCTCCTGTCTCTTTCTGTATGTCAAATAGTAAATATTTTAAAAAGCAAAAACAGTCACAGAGAGAGTGGAGCTTTCTGGCCTGTTCAGTTAAGCAAAGGCCACCTCTGCAGAAACCTAGAGCATGGGGTTGAAGTGGGGAATGCACACGGGGAAGGCAAGTTATGCTAAGTTATGCAGGACCTTACAGGCTTTGATGTAGGGACTTGAGTCTTTCTCTTGACACCAGTGAGAAGTCATATAAAATTATATGTGGGGCTTATAGAGAAGAAAGTGGAATGATCAGGTTTTCATTTTGGCAGTTTACTGTTGTCTGGAAATGACTTTGAAAGTGTGTTAGAATTTGTACAGTAAAACTAAATACATAAGATACATATTAATATGTTAATAATAAAGATGAGAATGAGAGAATGTTAGCTTGACCAGCAGAGTGATGGTGAAAATGGGAATAGTTAATGGGTTCCAAAATTATTTACATTGGGCAATGGGGAATTATCATGGTTTATTAACTGTATTTGAGGAAGTTGTCAATAAAAATGTTTTTTCAAAAAAAGAGTTGGTGCTGGAGAGATGGCTTAGCAGTTAAGGCACTTTTCCTGCAATGCCAAAGGACCCAGCTTCAATTCCCCAGGACCCATATAAGCCAGATGCACAAGGTAGCCATGCGTCTGGAGTTCTTTTGCAGTAGCTGGAGACCCTGGCATGCCTATTCTCTACCTACCTCTTTCTCTCTCTCCCTCTCTCTCAAATAAAGAAATAAAAATTTAAAAAATATTTGGGGAAAAATAAAGAATTGTTGGAGTATAACTGTGAGTTCGAGGCCACCCTGAGACTACATAGTGAATTTCAGGTCATGCTGGGCTAGAATGAGACTCTACCTTGAAAAACCAAAAAAAGATAAGAGAGAGAATGAATGAATGAATGAATGAATTGTTGGGGCTGGAGAGAAGGCTTAGCAGTTAAGGCATTTACCTGCAAAGCCTAAGGACCCAGGTTTGATTCCCCAGTACCCAAATACACAAGGTGGTATATGCATCTGGAGTTCGTTTGCAGTGGCTAGAGGCCCTGACACATACATTCTCTCCCTCCCTCTGTCTCTCTTTCTCAAATAAATATATTTTTTAAAAGAATTATTTAGGAAGTACAATAAAAAGGTTATTCTATGGCCAGTTTAGAGATAATACCTTGTAATAAATAAAACTCATTTTATGAAAGTCTGCTTTTTATAAAAAATATTTGAGGTCTTTTTAAATATTTATTTATTTGCAAGGAGAGAGTGAGTCAGTGCACACACCAGGGCCTCTAGTGCATCTGGCTTTATGCGGGTTCTGGGAAATTGAAGGCAGGTCGTTAGGCTTTGCAGGCAAGCGCCTTAACCACTTAGCTATGTCTCCAGCCTGTGAGATCTTTTTTTTTTTTTTTTTTTTTTTTTGAGGTAGGGTCTCACTCTGGCTCAGGCTGACCTGGAATTCACTATGTAGTCTCAGGGTGGCCTCGAACTCTCGGTGATCCTCCTACCTCCGCCTCCCGAGTGCTGGAATTAAAGGCGTGCGCCACCACGCCCGGCTGCCTGTGAGGTCTTGTAGGATGTGTGAGTGTGGGCACTCTACCACAATGTGCATGTGAAGATCAACAATAACTCCAAGATCAGTCTTTGCCTTCCACCTTGCTAGAGCTGTCTCTCATTCACTGCTCTGTTCACCAGGCTAGCTGGGTCACTAGCTTCTTGAGGAAATCTCATCTCTGCCTCCCCTCTTACTCTAGGCCTGCTAGGATGAAAGACCCACCACAGATCCCGGCTTTTACATGGGGTTTAGAGACCCAAACTCGGGTGCTCGGGCTTGCATGGCAAGCGCTTTGTCCACTCAGTCATCTCCCCAGCTCCCAATAAGTGGTTTTCAAATAACTGCTTGTTGTTTGCAGTGGCAGCAGGCTTACCTTAAAATCTGATTGTTCTCTGTCTTCTTAGTGACTAAGAATTTAAATGAGAAAAAATCATCCAAATCATCCGAAATGTCTCCAGTGCCTTTGAGGTCAGCTGGCCAAACATCTAAAGTCCACTTACATCAGCCACCCAGAGCAAGCCAGGTACTTCAGGTGCCAACTGTTAACTTGCACCCCATCAGGAAAAAAGGACAAGCAAAAGACCCTGCATTGAGTAAGTACTCACAGCTTGCATTCATTTACCTGAGATTTAACAAGCATCGGATCAGCTGTTGTAGGTTGTGTAATAAGGTACTACTTCATGAATCAAAAGTTTCGTTTTGCCTCAAGATCTTGTTGCTGAAATCTTTAACAGAAATCTGATAGCAGTTCATCTTAGTTATCTACACCAAATCTTGAGCAATAATCAAGGGCTGACTGCATTCAAAGCATATTTAAGCAAATATTTAATGCAGATGCAACCTCCAAATACTAATGACTTTTTTTATGAAAGTATCTAGACATGTGTCTTCATTGGTGACTCTTTTGAAAACTGCGTTAGGAGACAAGAGCATGCAAACTACATAAATGGTCATGGCTCTTCTTGTGCTTTAGGTCTGAGATTACAGGAATCACTTGTATTTATTTTTCAACAGTATTGCTGTGTTAGCCTTTTTTTAATGTGTGTAAGGGAGTGCATGTGCATGCAGGTGTGGGGGAGGTGCTCTTGTGTACAGGTGGGTGGGCACACAGGTCTGTGGGTGTGGAGTGGGAGCAAAGGGCAGTTTTATGTGTCATCCTCAGGAACACCATCCGCCTTTGGGGGTTTTTTGCGGGGGAGTGGTTCAAGATAAGATCTCACTCTAATCCAGGCTGACTCATTCTGTAGTCCCAGACTGGCCTTGAACTCACAGTGATACTTCTACCTCTGCCTTTTGTTTTTGAGATGAAGTCTCATTGGTCAGGAGCTCACCAGTCGGGTTAGACTGACCAGTGAGTGCCAAGAATCCCCCTCAGATCTGGGATGACACAAGTGCTCCACCATGCCTGCATTTCTACATGAGGCCTCCTGCTTGTGAGCAGACACTTTGCTGCCTGAGCCATGTTCTCACCCGCACATGTTAGCTGTTATATGAGAGGATAGGTTAGCTTAAGTTCATAGTGTTATTACTTGGTCCATGCATTATATATTACATATTCAATAGAAGTATGTGGATTTAATTTGATTAGATTTGAAATACAAAGTTAAATAAGAAACACCTCCTACTTTGACAGAATTTGAGTCCACCAATAGAGACACATACACAGACTCCTTTTTTTAAAGCATTTTTAAAATTTTTTTAAAATTTATTTATTTGAGAGTGACAGAGAGAGAAAGAGGCAGAGAGAGAGAGAGAGAGAGAGAGAGAGAGAGAATGGGCATGCCAGGGCCTCCAGCCACTGCAAACGAACTCCAGATGCGTGCACCTCCATGTGCATCTGGCTAACGTGGATCCTGGGGAATCAAGCCTCAAACCGGGGTCCTTAGGCTTCACAGGCAAGCGCTTAACCGCTAAGCCATCTCTCCCTTCTTTGTCTTTTTTAAAATAAAAGTCTCATGTAGCCTGGGCTGTCCTCAAACTCATCGTGGATGGTGTTAAACTTGTGATTGTCCTGCCTCCATTTCCTCAATGTTGGGGATTTCAGGCATGCACCAACCACCATGCCTATTCTTGTCTGGTTTTGTTCTTACATGTTTTGTATATACTCGAGGCATAGCAAACACATTGTAAAGGAGTCTCTGGAGCTGGAGAGAGGGCTTAGTGGTTAAGCACTTGCCTGTGAAGCCTAAGGACCCCGGTTCGAGGCTCGATTCCCCAGGACTCACGTAAGCCAGATGCACAAGGGGGCGCAGGTGTCTGGAGTTCGTTAACAGTGGCTAGAGGCCCTGGTGCGCCCATATTCTCTCTCTCTCTCTCCCTCTCTCTCTCTCTCTCTCTCTCTCTGTGTGTGTGTGTGTGTCTGCCTTTTTCTGTCTCTATCGCTCTCAAATAAATAAAAATAAACAAAATTTTTTTTTTCGAGGTAGGGTTTCACTGTAGCCCAGGCTGACCTGGAATTCACTCTGTAGTCTCAGGGTGGCCTTGAACTCATGGCGATCCTCCTACCTCTGCCTCCCAAGTGCTGGGATTAAAGGCCTGGGCCACCACACCCAACTAATGACAAAATTTTTTTAAAAAAAAAGACAAAGAGCCTTTCCACGCTACCCATGTAGGGGTCCATACGGCGTTGTCTCGATTCCCGACGTAACTTAAAGGGGAAGCTAACACAATGTCCGGAGCCCTCGATGTCGTGCAAATGAAGGAGGAGGATGTCCTCAAATTCCTTGCAGCAGGAACCCATTTAGGTGGCACCAACCGTGATTTCCAGATGGAGCAGTACATCTACAAGAGGAAGAGTGATGGCATCTACATCATCAACCTGAAGAGGACCTGGGAAAAGCTGCTGTTGGCAGCTCGCGCCATCGTTGCCATTGAGAACCCTGCTGACGTCAGCGTGATATCCTCCAGGAACACGGGCCAGCGCGCCGTGCTGAAGTTTGCCGCGGCCACAGGAGCCGCTCCCGTCGCTGGCCACTTCACCCCCGGGACCATCACCAACCAGATCCAGGCAGCCTTCCGGGAGCCTCGTCTTCTGGTGGTGACTGACCACCAGCCTCTCACAGAGGCGTCCTATGTCAACCTGCCTACCATTGCTCTGTGTAACATAGACTCTCCTCTGTGCTATGTGGACATTGCCATCCCATGTAACAACAAGGGAGCTCACTCGGTGGGTCTCATGTGGTGGATGCTGGCCCGGGAAGTCTTGCGCATGCGTGGCACCATCTCCCGTGAGCATCCCTGGGAGGTCATGCCCGATCTGTACTTCTATAGAGACCCTGAGGAGATTGAGAAGGAGGAGCAGGCCGCCGCCGAGAAGGCCGTGACCAAGGAGGAGTTCCAGGGAGAATGGACCGCACCGGCCCCTGAGTTCACTGCTGCCCAACCCGAGGTGGCAGACTGGTCTGAAGGTGTGCAGGTGCCCTCTGTGCCTATCCAGCAGTTCCCAACAGAAGACTGGAGCGCTCAGCCAGCCACTGAGGACTGGTTGCAGCTCCCACCGCTCAGGCCATCGAGTGGGTGGGGACGTCCCCTGAATGGTCCTGAGCTGTCTGCAGACTCAGGAAAGGTGGAAATAAACAGCTTCTAACAAAAAAAAAAAAAAGACAAAGAAAGAAGCAAGGCATGGTGGCACAGCCCTTTAATCCCATTTGGGAGGCAGAGGTAGGGGATTGTCATGAGTTCAAGGCCAGCCTGGAGCTACAGAGTGAGTTCCAGAACAGCCTGGACTAGAGTGAAACTCTACCTTGAAGAAAAAAAAAAAAAAAAAGACAGAGAAAGGAAGGGAAGGGGTGAAACGAGATATATATAGCAAAAGCAGGGGCAATATGGGTCTTTAAAGAAGCCTCTTTGGAGATAACACTTAGAGTCTTAAAGATTAATGGAGAGGGCTGGAGAGGTGGGTCAGTGGTTAAAGACACTTGCAAAGCCTTCCTTGTACCCTTCTAATGCCAGTTGCACAAAATGGCACATGCATCTGGTGTGTTAACAGCAGCAAGAGGCCCTTAGCATGCCCCCACACACACCCTTCTCCCCAATCGCTCTCATAAATAAATAAAAATATTTTTTAAAACAAGATTGATGGAGGAAGGAAATAATTAGGCAAAGGTTTGGGAACCTTCTAGCAGAGGAAACAGCTTGTTTTCAGCAAGGAGCTATAAGCATTTTGCCAACTTACTAAAAATTATGTGCAGAGGGCCAAGAGGCAATATCAAAGGCTGGGGATGTGTTGTTCAGTGATAGAGTCCTTGCCTAGCCCACACAAGGCCCTGGATTTAGTTCCCTGTGCATATGTGTGTATACACACACACACACAAATTGAAGGTAATATTTAGCATTTAATGACCTCCAGACACAATTCATCTTTACTAACTTTATAGACTTATTTAGTCTTCATAATAACCCTATAAGATAGGCAGTATTTTACCTTCATTTTACACAGAATCTAAGTGATTCCCACAATGCCAGTGAGTGATGAGGCTGGTAGCTGGGCCCAAGCTAATGCTCACTACAGACTAAAAATGCCTTCTGGCATGTGGAAAGAGAAGTCATAAGTATGTTTAAATTACAGTGTGCCATACTAAAGGTAAGTTGTCATTGAGAATCCATTAAAGAGATTTGAAGCCAGGCATCGTATGAATACCTATAATCTCGTGGGAGACTGAGGCTAGAGGGTTGTAAACTCACTTTTGAGGTATGTACTTTTATATATAAACTGAGACAGAGTGGGGGAGGAAGAAGAAATGAGGAAGGAGTTCATATGAACAGAGAAAAGTTTTATTTGGAAAGGAAGGAGTCTTGGGAGACAGAGGTAGGCAGGATTACTGTGAGTTCAAGGCTAGCCTGAGGCTGTGTAGTGAATTCCAGGTCATCCTGGGCTAAAGTGAGACCCTACCTTGAAAAAACAAACAAAGAAAAAGGAGTACAGCAAGACCAGAGGCAAAAAGCTTGGCTGCTGGTGTGGGGTGTGGGGGTACTCAGTGATGTAGTGTTTTCTTGTCAGCAGCCAGTGCCAGATCATCACAGTTGTGAACTCTGAGCAGCTGTGACATCTCTTTAGAAACTACTGTAGAAAGTCAATGCATTGAAACCATTTCTTAAGTTTGGTCAGTATTAAACAGAGCCAGCTGTTGGCCAAGGTAATGATAGAACTATGCAAGAATGGTTACTGGGGGCCACAAACTATTTTTTCTTTAAATTCCATACTATTTTTTCAATTTACAATTCTCTCTATTGTTTACTTTTTTCCTGTAGTGGAATTTAGTGCTCTTAGAAAGGGCTAGACAGGGATGGGGATTTAGCTCAGTGGATGAGCACTTGCCTAGCAAGCACAAGGCCCTGGGTTCAGTCCTCAGTGCCGAAGAAGGTAAAAAGGGATAGGTTGGCACCCTGCAGCCTCTTCTGTGTACTGGCAGCACAGGTGGTAACAGTGCCAATGTCTCCATACTACTCTGCCAAATGCCTTGCTCTGACTTGGAGCGGGCACCTCCAGAGCGAAGGAAGAGTTTGAACTTGTATCTTCTCTGGTAAAATGGCATGTAACTACGGGGAGGTCACTATACTTCGTACTGTTAAATTGATCTCCCTTTGCCACAAAGCAAATGACTTACTGTAATTTGGCCCGTGCTGACCAGCTGAGTTTGAACAGATAACCTAGAGGTGAGAATCTCTGTAAGCCATTCCCCGATCATTTAGTCTCTGTCATTTATAATTAATTACACTAGCCATTGTGCATCTTGACTTTTCCTTAGGTACATAGTGGTTTAGGCAGCTACATTCATTTTAACTGTGAAATGATACTTATTTGTGGCATTATTTTTTTATTTTTAGATACAAATTTACCTCAGAAAGTTTTAGGACCTCCTGAAGAAATTAGTGGTAAGAAACATACAGAAGACACTGTTTCTGTGGCGTCATCCTTACATTCTAGTCCTCCTGCATCTCCTCAAGGTTCCCCTCGCAAAGGTAAGATAGAACTTTCCATGCTAGGTCTTCTTAGACTGGACAGCACTTTTCATTCTGTAAGCAAATAATAGAAAATGTCTAAAACAGTGTGATTTGGGGCCTCTAAGGCCTGCTCTTTGAATGTTCATCAGTGAATTGTTAACATGCTTTTATGCAGCATGTGACCAGGACCATAGCATTCAGCATGGTCCTCACATGTTTGATGGAGGGCAGGCACAGACAGACATGAAGGCATAAGCCACAGTTTGTGATGGTGTCTTCCAGGTGTCCTCTATTGGGCATTTCTGTGCGGTGTTACAAGTAAAAATTTCCTGTAAGGAATAGTGTCTTTACTGAATATGGTGGCATATGCCTGTAATCCCAGTGCTCCGGAGGTGGAGGCAGGTGGACAAGAAGTTCAAGGTCATCTTCACCTACAAAACAAGTTGGAGGCTTGCCTGGGCTAAATGAGACTCCATCTCAAAAAAGAAAAAGAAAAAGAAAAGAAATAGTTTTTACTTACAAGATATAGGAAAAGAAGCAAATATTTAGGTTAATGCTTATCCCCCCTTTTTGTCATGGCATTGCCTTTTTATTTATCAGGATTTAAAATAGCACATAACATGGGAAATGGACATTTATATAGAACACTGTGAGAAGAGTCTGTATCTTTCTCACTGTTCCTTGCATTTTCATGTCAGGCTGAAGTTTGTTTGGCTTGCCTGGACAGTAGCAAGGAGATGCCATGTCACATTGAGTGCACATTAGGATGCTAAGTGGTGTGTGGATTTTTTATACTGGCCCCTTCACACTGAGCATGCCCTGGAGAAAAGGGCTTTGTAGTGCTGGAAATCTTGATAGTTGTAAGAAAAAAAAAATTTTTTTAATGATTCCCAAAGAGGATGCTACCTGTCAGAAGGGAGATGAGCTAGTCAAGGCTAGCAGGGTGGAGGGGCTTCCAAGGCCTGCCTCAGCTCCTGTGTCCCGCTTACCTCACTCTTCAGGCTCTTACTTTTCCAGCTATGGTGCAGTGATTGATATCACACCTGAGTTTGAGTCCTGCTCTGTTCCCTACTAGTTTGTGTTACTATACGTAACTTGTTGATGAAGTCAAGTTTTGTCTCCAGATAAGGAAAAAGCCCTCTGCCTTAGGGCCCTTAAATATGGCTTAAATGAAATGATATTTATAATGCCTAGTATGTAAGTGGTCAGTTTGCAGTTGTCTCCTCTCTCTCCCAGGGCAGTATAGCCCATTTACTCAGCCTTTCCACCCTTACATAAATGGGATTTCACTAAGAAATGCTTTGTGAAATCAAATAGGACATATATAAAGAACATATGTAATAGCTGTGTTTATAAAATGTTTGTGAAGCATACAGACACGAGTCTGTTTGTGTGGGCCTGCCTGGAGTGCCGTCATCAGAGCTCGACAAGTTCAAATGGCAGCAGAGCCCCAGTCAGGCAGACAATCCAAGTGCACTGTGCCTGTGTGCTCCTACATTTACACAAGCGCCTGGCATCCTTTACCCTTTCAGGAAACTGTTCAGAGGCCCATCCCATTATAGATGATTCTGCAAGCAGGAAGCTGGTTAGATCTGGTTTGGTGTTTTATGCTTGGCTGTGACATGGAGAGGAGGTCTCGTGGGCGGTAATATTCCCATGGCTGTATCTCAACAGAAAGTCGATTCTCACCACTGAAAAATAAGTAGCTCTTTTCTCTGATGCGTTTTAGTAAGTAGTTCACAGTCAACCATGATGTTTTTAGGTGTATGAGCTTGTCAGGTTACATTTAGAATCTTTAAGGGCTTCGAAAAATTTTCTTAAAGTTTCAAAGTATTGTAACGTAGATTCTACCAAAACTCCAAGTGAAAGCCAGGCATGGTGGTGCACACCTTTAATCCCAGCACTTGGAAGACAAAGTTGGGAGGATTGCTATGAGTTTGAGCCTGAGACTACGTAGTGAATTCCAGGTCAGCCTGAGCTACAGTGAGACCCTACCTTGAAAAACAAAAATGATTAACAAAAATAAATGAGAGCCAGACATACTAGCACATACCTGTAATCTCAGCACTCAATAAGCTGAGGAAGGAGGATCATAAGTTCAGGACTGGCCTGGACACAAGCTTTAAGTAAGAACCACCACACCACCCCAAAACAGAAGGGAAGAAAAATCCAGTCCCAACTGAAGTACTTAGGTTTCTTCCACATTGATGCCAGTAACCTGTGGTTGAACAGAAATGGCCACACTTAAGAGTGCATGACTAAGTCTGTTCTTGGTTCTTTGTTACTGCCTTTCTAATCACTAGGAAGTAGGCCTATTTCATGTTCTCACAAAGAGAATTTAAGCACTTTTAAATGAGAAATCAAGAGACCTTGAACATCATCATCTTCCTCAGTGCTTTATAATGGCACCTATTGCATATACTATGTGTATGTCCTGTTTGGTTTTTGCTAAGCTTTTTCTAATTAAGTAAAATCTGCCTGAAAATTTTAGACATACACCATTGATTTTGAGAAATAGTTCTCATTACCTAATATTCTTGTCATATTTGCTCTTATGATTTTATCAGCATATTTGCTGTCAGCATTTTTTTAATCACCAGCTTGTTCTGGTCAAGGTGTTGGTCCTGATAACTGGTGTGTTAATGCTATATATTAGCTATGTAAATAACCATTACTAGATTTCAACTTTTTGGTATTGTCAAGATAATAAAAATTTTAAATAATGAAATGTTATATAAATCAGGCTAATTGTGATTAACTGGAAAGAATTAATTGACCATGTCAGGGTTTTTGCATTTCTCCCTCCAGTTGGCAGTATCATATCTGATCACAGCATCCTGCTGCACCTCTCAGGGTCTTCCTCATCCCCTCCCCGTGAGCCCAGCACCAAGATCAGTGGCCAGAGCTGCCCCGGAATAGGTGGGGTTTACTTGCAAAAGAAAATCCTTCAGATTACTGGGAGCACAGCCAAAAGAACAGACAGGACCAAGAACGCCACTGAGGAGAATAGAGACAGGACAAGTTGTGAGAACACAGCCAGAAAAAGAATGACTTCCCCGTTTAGAAGATTTAGGGAGAGAACTCTTTCAAGGGAGAGACTAGTCAACAGCCAAAAAGAGGACGCAGATCACCATCAAGCTACAGACAGCTGTGAGAAAGTGAAGGATGTTGGGAGCAACATCAGAGATGAGAAAGGGAATGCCATCTTCAATTCAAATAGCCAAAGCAACCATAATACTTTAAGCTGCTTCTGTTCGCGAATCAAGTCCAAAAGGAGAAAGACACTCTGACAAAGTTTCTTATTTAATTTTAGTGTTAAGTTTGTGTTCAGTTTATTAATGTAAATGTAGCTTGAATTGAACTGTCTGTCAAGCAAAGGTTGGGCACACAATGCAGTAAAATATTAAAGCATTTCATGGTTAGTATTACATGGCCTTTAGCAACAAAGTGATAGTAATTTAATGGGCCTCATTTGTACATATGTTATTTGACTAATGTTTTGAGTTAGTAAAGTTGATCCTTCTTTTTACTCATTTGCTTTATTGCTGCTAGTAGCAGCTGAGCCTGTGAGTGGCATGAACAGAGGAAGCTCTGTGAGGGACCAGTGTTCACTCTCACCATAAAATCCCCAGTAACAGGGCTAGAGAGATGGCTCAGCAGTTAAGGCGCTTGCCTTCAAAGCCTGATGACCTGGGTTCAATTTCCCAATACCCACAGATACACAAAGTGGCACTTGCATCTGGAGTTTGTTTGCAATGGCTAGAGGCCCTGGTGTGCCTGTTCTCATTTATTTTCTTTTTCTCTCTCTGTCTCCTTGCAAATACATTTCTTTAAAAATACCCAACAACAGTCTAATTACAACCTTTGTCTCAAAGAATTTACCATCTTAGTGCTTAAGCTACTCTATATACTAATGGACAAAGACGTATTTGCAAAGCAAGAAATTCCATCTTCACGCTTTTTATACCATTTACTTTTCACATATCTCTGGGAGAAAAGAAGCTACTCAAAGAGGTTGAAAGTCATCCGGAAACTTGTTTTAAAATGAAATTATTGTCTCCCACCCCAGACATCATAAATTTCAATTGCCAGAAGAGGGCCAGGTATGTGTAATAAGCATTCCATATGACTCTTGGAGAAATTCTGGTTGAACAAAAAAAAAGGGGGGGGACATTTTTGAAACAGTGACACAGATCTTAATCCATACATTTTTTTTTTATTTATTTGAGAGCGATAAAGAGAGAAAGAGGCAGATAGATAGAGAATGGGCACGCCAGGGCCTCTAGCCACTGCAAATGACCTGCAGACACGTGCACCCCTTGTGCATCTGGCTAACGTGGGTCCTGGGGAATCGAGCCTCGAACAGGGATCCTTAGGCTTGACAGGCAAGCACTTAACTGCTAAGCCATCTCTCCAGCCCTTAGTCCATACATTTTAAAAAGACAGTAATTGTCTTTTGAGGAAAAAGGTTAGTTGGTTGAATGGATGGGGTGGGTGGATGAGTTGATTTACCATATTCATATATTCTTAGTTTAAAAAAAAAATAATTGAATAACAAGGGGTTAGAGAGATGGCTCAGTGGGTAAGTTGGAGCTGAGTTTGGATCCCTAATACCCATGTAAAAGCCAGGTACAGTGGGGCACACCTGCAATCCCAGTGCTGGGAAGAGGGAGACAAGGAACCTTTTGGGTTTGCTGCCTGATTAGCTGGCCTGAGTCAGTGAGCTCTGGGTCAGTGAGAGGTCCTGTCTCAGCGAGCAGAGCAGCAAGGGAGACACTCAACACCTGCTTCTGGCCTTGTATGCATATGCATGAACACCAACACACACACAGTGAACAGTCAGGTCATGGGCACGGGCAGATAACAGTGCTGTCCAAGTTCAAACGTGTGATAGAAGTCAGAAACACTAGCTTCTCTTGGTTTATGGTTCTTGCCCTATAAGCCCAAGTGTAAATCACATTTCCCAGATCTTGATTTTTCTCTTAGAAAATATTTAATATTACCACTTGATAACGTTATTATGCAACCATTTTCTTCAGTGATTTCAGACACATATGAGTGAACTCACACGTCCTTAAAGTAGAAAAATCTGGGCACTTAGGTTGCTGTCTTCTGTACGTATGAAAAGATGAGGCCCTGGAAATTCCAGTAACATTCCCAGAGCCTCCATTTCTTGAAGTTTCTAGGGATTGGTCCAGAAATCATTACCTATTACCTTGCTCTTTTGTGGACAAGAAAGCGTTGTTCACTCCTCAGAGACCTGACCTTATTGGGATTGCCTCTTCATGACTTCTTTCAGTTATCCAAAGAGACCATGTGTACATCTAACATTATACCAAAGATTTAGTCTTAGATCCTTCCACCTCTGTTCATCCTACCCCCTTATTCCAAGGAATACGAGAGAAGATCTCTTTAGCTATTCGCTGTGTAGTAAGTCACAGAAGAATTCAAAACATGTGAATGCTATTTTCATCATTTTACATTTCAATCTGTTCAGCTGTTTGATATCTTGCAAAGTTGATGGAAAGAAAAACTATAAAATCATGTCCAAGCCAGCTGTGGTGGCACACACTTTTAATCCCAGCACTTGGGAGGATTGCTGTGATTTTGAGGTCAGCCTGGGACTACAGAGTGCATTTCAGGTCATCCTGAGCTAGAGTGAGATCCTACCTCGAAAAACAAACAAAAAAAAAATCCTGCCCAAATCTAAAAGTCTGTCTAAAAATATTGAAACCTGTCGGGAAGTATGGCTCACTGATAGAGCATTTGCCTTGCGTATGTGAGGCTGAGCTCCATCCTCAGCATCGCAAAAAGAAAAAAAAAAAAAGAAAAAAGAAATTTCAGTCAACTAATTAATTAAAATACTGAAACAGTGACCCTCAGCTTGGGGCAAGACTTCTTAGGTGGACAAGCAGATCATCTGAGGTAAGCACATGTAATTTGAAGACTCAAAAGTGCAGTCTTTTCTTTGAGTCCTGACTCAGATCCCTACCCCTATAGGCCATGAAATGTTTGTTAATGAAAGAAGAGGGCACCCTAGGTTAAAAAGAAATTGAGAAACTGCTGTGTATACTTGTTAATAACTGTTAGGTGTTTAGGGCTCTCTTGTTTTATCGATTAAAGACACACGAGAGCCTGGGGCAGACACACCTCTGAACATCTTTGCTCAATTACTGCTGGGCTTTGACTTTCTTTCTGGTCCTGTGTGGGTGGCGTGGATGGGGAGGAATGGCTGTGAGGAGTGTGTGCAGGAAAGGGCTTCGTCCCACCCTTGTAGGCGGACACAGATTTCTGCTGCCTTGCCTGTTGTTCCACATCTTCCCTCTGACTGCCTCGCCCACCCGTTTGTCTTGTAGTTTGATTGGTGTCTTTTTCTCATTCAGGTTACACACTGATACCATCAGCTAAATCTGACAACTTGTCTGACTCCAGCCATAGTGAGATCTCGTCCCGGTCCAGCATTGTGAGCAGCTGTTCTGTTGACTCCATGTCTGCTGCTCCTCAGGAGGAACGGTGCTCCTCCCACACACTGGCAGTTCCTCAGTCCAGTGGGGCATCGGAAAAAATGGATCACTCTTCAGGGACAGGAGACCATAGTCAGCTTTGTCCTGGGTAAACAGTCTCATCTGTGTTCCTAGCTCAGAACTGAAGGCAGTATGCAGCCCTCCCAGCGTGACCTGGCCCTCCCCGGGCTCATTCACATAAGAATGAAGAAGCCAAGCACACGTTCTGTACAGATGAATATGGAAAATGTGTGGCTGTCCAACGGAATTCATTTCACCCAAGTAGCTTAGCTTTCATAATGACCTTGTCCATCAACAAGAACTGCAAGTTGGGGGTGTAGCTCAATGGAAGAATGCTTATCCAGCAAGCTCAAGGCCCTAGGTTCAGTTACTGCACACGCACACACACACACACACACACACACAATTTTTTTTTGTTTAATTTGGGCTGGGAAGATGGCTCAGCAGTTGAATGCACTTGCTTGCAAAGCCTTCTGTCCCCAGGTTCAATCCTGTTCAATTCCCCATTACCCATATAAATCCAGATGCACAAAAAGAATAACTGCATGCCTGCTGTTGATATGGGGGAGGTAGTTCCTGGCGACTAGAGATTGTTCAGAAATGGGGTAGAATATAAGGAACCCCCCCCCATCCTGGCACACTGTAGACAAGCTGGGAGAGTACAGCCCTGATCTTCATTCTCTGAGAGCAAATTGATGGATAAGTAATCGTCTAGCAAAGATTAATTTACAGAAACAACAGCCAGGTGTGGCGGCACAAGCCTGAAATCCTAGCACCAGGGAGGCTGAGGTAGGAGGATCCTTGGATGTCAAGGTAGCCTGGGCTTCACCATGAAACCCTGCAAAAAGAGAGAAATAACAGAAAAAGAATTAAATTTCAATGAAAACTCAAGCAAAATGGAACTTAAGAAAGTTGATTCTAAACTGAGGAATGTTATTACATCTGGCCCACTTTAATATAAAAAATTGTGAGTGTAGCCACATTACTAAAGGCTTCTAAACTATGATTCTGTAACAAGGGCTGACCTGGGTTTGATTCCCCAATACACACATAAAGCCAGGTGCACAAGGTGGTACATGCATCTGGAATTCATTATTAGTGGCTAGAAGAGCTGGCGTTCCTGTTCTTTCTGTTATGTCTCCTCTTTATTTCTTTCTGCTTGCAAATAATTTTTTTTTGTTTTGTTTTTCAAGGTAGGGTCTCACCCTGGCCCAGGCTGACCTGGAATTCACTGTGTAGTCACAGGGTGGCCTCGATCTCACGGCAATCCTCCTACCTCTGGCCTCCCGAGTGCTGGGATTAAGGGTGTGCACCACCACGCCCAGCTAATGAAAATATTTTTTAAAAAATCATTTCCTTGGCCAGGCATGGTGGCACGCACCTTTAATCCCAGCACTCGGGAGGCAGAGGTAGGAGGATTGCCATGAGTTCGAGGCCACCCTGAGACTACATAGTGAATTCCAGGTCAGCCTAAGCCAGAGTGAGACCCAACCTTGAAAAACCAAAAAAAAAAAAAAAGGTATTTAGTTTAAAAAAAAATATATTGTGGGGCTGGAGAGAAGGCTCAGTGGTTAAGGCACTTGCCTACAAAGCTTAGCAATCCATGTTCAGTTCTTCAGTACCCACATAAAGCTAGATGCACAAAATGGTACATGGATCTGGAATTCGTTTGCAGTCTCTAGAGGCCCTGGCATGCATATTCCCTCTGTCTCCCTTCCTCTCTCCCTCTTCTTGCAAATAAATAAAATTTTTAATCCTGCAAACAAATGGGCATGGCTGTGTTTCAGAATGAACCAGAAACAGGCAGCGTACCCAGTTTGGCTGTGAACGATGGTTTGCTGACCCCTACTGTACTCTATAGATCAAGGGTTCACAAACTTTTTGGTACCTGGGTAGATAGTATCATGTCTACCACAAGTTCTTTGGGATTTTTGTTTTATCTAAACACTATAAGACATAAAAACGCTTTTCTGCTCCAGACTATACAAAATAGGAATTTAGCTAGATGTGGCCCATGTTTGGGAGCCCCTGCTATAGATGTAAAATCTGTAGTAGGCAATTGGGGAAGTTGCTGTTTACTTGGCTTTCTTTTTTTACTTGCTGATTACAAGGCTACACTCAGATGTATGTGAAAAACTACAGCATGATTCCCCACCATGGGCATTCTTTTAGTTCTGTGTCAGAAGAACAATCGTGTCCTTACTTTTGTTTCTTTCAAACTTCATCTTTGTATTTTCATTTAAAATCTGTTAAATACTTGTTTTGGGAAACCTTGTCTAGCAGGGCATGAGTTTTTCAATGGATTTCCACCACCATAGTGCTCTTTAGTGTCTATGGTCAGTATGTTTGATGTAGGAAAGAGAGTTCTCAGTAAGCTACTAAGTCACGTTTATGTCTTCATGTTTAGGTGGACATTTGCGAAGCCATCCCTGATCAAGGGCCTCACTGTTTCGTCGTCTGTGAGCAGTGAAGAGGTTGCTCACGAGCACGTTGTCACAGACCCAGCTGACAGTGGCCGAGGAAGCTGGACTTCCTGTTCCAGTAGCTCCCATGACAATTTTCAAAGCCTTCCAAACCCAAAAAACTGGGACTTTTTGAATTCTTACAGACATATGCACTTGGATGGCCCCATTGCTGAAGTTGAGCCCACTGACTGTGAGCCCTGTGCCTGTCCTAAAGGTCGCCCAAGAACTTGTGGCCAGTGTAAAGGAAGCCTAGAGATAGAGCCACTGAGACAGAGTTGGACCTCCTCCAGTTCTCTTTCTGACACATGTGAGCAAAACTATGGGACAGTTAAACGGAGAGTGTTGGAAAGCACCCCTGCTGAGTCATCTGATGGCCCCAACGATGTCACTGATCCAATTTATAAAACTGTCACTTCAAGTACAGAAAAGGGCTTGATTGGTAAGTGTGTGGATTGTTTGTATCATTGGCATTTAGGAATTATACCCCAAAATTACACCCCAAAAGTAATGGTGTTGGACTATTTTAGGATTTTTGTTTTTGGAAAAACTTCCTCTCACCTTTTTTTCTTGTTCTGCCTCCCTCAGCTTATTTTCCCAAAATTCATACCTTCTCAAGGGCTTTTTTTCCCCCTTCTTCGTACATGTCCTTTTTATATAAATAACATGAAAAGGGAAATGTCAACCAGTATCTGTTATAAGTAGATGACATTAGTAGATACTTTATGAAAAAAGATGTACAGCGTGAAATAAATATGATAAACGTTGACTATCATCAAACATTAAAAAAATGCAGCTAAAGCCACAATGCAAAGACATTCTCAAAAGTTTTGGAGTAGCTATTAAAGGCATTAAAGTGGGCTGGAGAGATGGCTTAGCAGTTAAGTGCTTGCCTGTGAAGCCTAAGGACCCCGGTTCGAGGCTCGATCCCCCAGGACCCACGTTAGCCAGATGCACAAGGGGGCGCACGTGTCTGGAGTTCGTTTGCAGTGGCCAGGAGGCCCTGGCGCGCCTATTCTCTCTCTCTCTCCCTCTCAGCCTCTTTCTTGCTCTGTCGCTCTCAAATAAATAAACTAACAAATTTTTTTTTTAAAAAGGCATTAAAGTTAAAAAGGAATAAACGTTTCATTTTTAAGATCTTTCGGTCTCAATGAGGAATGTCATGGCATTATTGCATTGATAGGCAATAGTAATAAAAAAAAATTCTTAAGCTGAAGAGAGAGCTTAGCAGGTAAGACACTTGCCTGCAAAGACTAAGGATTCAAGTTCAATTCTCCAGTACCCACATAAGCCAGATGCACAAGGGGGTGCATGTACCTGAAGTTCATTTGCAGTGGTTGAAGGCCCTGGCATGCCCATTCTCTCCCTCCCTCCCTCTCTCTGTGGTCATGTGCACTTGCAAAGAAATAAATTGAAAATAAATAAAGCCAGGCATGGTGGCACGTGCCTTTAATCTAGCACTCCCCACAAACTGCTCTTGGGTGATTTCTGCCAGCAATGTGAACCTGACTGCAACAGGTCTATTGCCCTGGCTGGTCTCCAGTTCCTGGACTCAAACACTTGTCTCAGCCTCTGAGTAGCTAGTAGAGGTGTATAGGAGAATCACCATGAGTTCGAGGCCACCCTACAGAGTGAATTCCAAGTCAGCCTGGGCTAGAGCGAGACCCTACTTTGAAAACCAAAAATAAGTATAAATTTAAAAGAAAACTACAAAAGATTCTTCTCTTTGTCACCTTAGAAGTTGCTTGGACCATAGTTGCTGCATTCGTGGTGGAGACATTGAATCTTCTCTTACTGTTAGGTACTGAGAGAGATGCACACCGTGATAAACCCAGAATGGGCGTGTGCACAATCTCAAGTCACAGCAAAAAGAAAGAATGCCTTTTTGGTGGGCGCACGTCATGAATGTGTCAGCTAGTTTGTAGATTGCATTCTAAGCTTTTGTAGTGGATTTAGCCATCAGATACTTTGTTATTTCCCTGAACCATATTCAATACTTGGGCATAGTCCTGCTTTGTTATTTAGTGAGATCAATATATCATGATCAACTTAAAATCCTGTATTACATTTAATTACTAAAAATAGGAAAGTAAAATACGCTGGGTTTTTTTCTTGTCATATTGCATAGATTGAGATTCTTAGACCTTTCATTTTGTGAGACTTGCTAGGTAACCACTAAGACTAGGACTGGGAAGTAGCTCAGTGACTAAAAGTGAGCAGTGTGGCACATGGGTCTGGAGTTCATCTGTAGGTCCTGACATGCCCATCCTCTCTCATCCTCTTTCTTTCTCAAGTAAAGAAATAAATATAAACATTTTAACAAAAGAACATAAGACTTGTCCGTTTGAGAATATCAGTTTGATCATCTTTCATTTCTTGGTGACTGGAAAATTACATTCTTCATTCTTTTGTTACTTCTGACAACCATCATTGTCAGTTCTGTCTACCTGTCCTCAAATCCTTTCTCACCTTGACACTACATGCAAATTTCACTGGTAGAGAAGGTAAATTTCCACAGGACAACCTAATTCTCTAGGGAGAGTTCATGTTAGAATTACTTAATGGTCCTTTTAATTGTATTATGCTTGTATATAGGCAACATTTTTTTGTCTTCGAAGTCCTCTTTGTAATTAAGATACTCAGATTAAAAATCTCTTGTGTAGGCTGGAAAGATGGCTCAGTGAGGAAGGCACTTGCCTCCAAAACCTAAGGACCAGGGTTTCATTCCCCAGTACTCACATAAAGCCAGATGCACAATGTTGCACATACATCTGGAGTTTGTTTGCAGCAGCTAGAGGCTCTGGTATACCTATTCACTCTGTCTCTCTTTGAATCTCTGCTCGCAAATAAATAAAAATATTGGTTAAAGTCCCCTATGTAATCAAGGGATTCAGATTATGAGTTATTTTAGTCATGTGTAGCTTTTCCTTTGACCTCTTTTTGGTGCTTTTTGAGCCTTTGCCTTAATTGCAGGGGCTATAAACCTAGCAAGAAGGACTTAAAGTCACCATTATTGTTTGTTTGTTTGCACACTTCGGGGTTGGGGAGCATCAGTCTCTCTCATAGGTGCAAACAAATACCAGACACTTGCTCCACTTTTTGCCTCTGGCTTTATGTGATGGACTATGGATTTAAACCCAAGCCGGTAGGCTTTGTAAGCAAATGCCTTTAACTGCCGACCCATCTCCCAAAGTCTTAAGGTCACCATTATTCTTAATGTCATACTTATGAAAGTTCCAGGATTTTTCTTCTCCACTTAATCACAAAGTAGACTTTAGAAGATCCTTCAAGGAACTGGAAGTTCATCTAAGCCCAGGAGAGTTTGTTTCCATGTCTGGGTCTGAAAGTGTCTGCCCGAGTGCCAAAGACAGTAATGAGTGTCTCGGAGCCATGGCCCAGGTGTCACTGCTGTGAAAGCTCTCCCAGTCAACAGAGAATCAATGTTCTTGTAAGGGCTTCTTCTCACTCAGTCATCTCTCAGAAGTGTGTTTTACAGTCTTGCCACAAGAGGCTGAGCTGCAGGAGGAGCTTGTCACACAGCATGCTCCAGTTCTACTCAGAGTTCATAAGGCTTAATATACTAGTGTATATATATTTCTTTTTAAGGGGGGTGTTTTAAATCCTAGACTTTTTAAAATTATTCCTTTCATGCTGTCATTGTATTTACTTTTTCGTTCAATCTGTTTTTAAGTTGTTTTTACCATTGTAATGTTTCAGTGTGAGTTTTTTGTTCTTCATTCTTAGTTTTTCCATTAACATTTTCACTGTTTATTTTCCATGCCAGTGTACTGTGTCACCTCACCCAAGAAGGGTGATAGGTATAGGGAGCCACCTCCTACTCCTCCAGGATATATGGGGATTTCTTTAGCGGACCTAAAGGAAGCACCCCGCCCGCATCTCAAACCTCCAGATTATAGCGTGGCAGTGCGGAGGTCAAAGATGATGCCCGGCAGCCTGTCTAGACGGCCGCCAGCTTCTCTCAGCAGCAGCCCCGCAGCCTGGGCGCCATGGAAGAGTGGGCCTCAGCCTCGTAGGCACGGCTTGCAGCCGCCTCATCCCATGATGGCAGATGGGGCTGATGCGGAGAGTGACCCAGATGGTATGTTGAGACTGGCTTCGTGGCTCTTCAGTGAATTACACAACATAGTGAATGATCTTTACTTGGATATTTCATGGCAACTAGAAATGTTTGGTTAAATATAAAATCTTAAACTTTTTCTGTTAAAGCCAGGCGTGCTGGCGCACGTCTTTAATCCCAGCACTCAGGAGGCAGAGGTAGGAGGATCGCCATGAGTTTGAAGCCACCCTTAGACTACATAGGGAATTCCAGGTCAGCCTGAGCTAGAGTGAGACCCTACCTCGAAAAAAAAACAACAAAAATAAAAGTGTGTGGTGGCAGTAGCTTGAAAAATGGCTCGTAAGGAGGGCTGGGGATGTGGCTCACTTGATAGAATGCTTGCCTAGCATGCAAGAGGCTCTGGGTTCTGTCCCCAGCACCTCATAAACTCAGATGATGCTGCTCACCTGTGATCCCAGTGCTCAGGAAGAGGAAGGAAAAGCAAAAGGTCAAGGTCATCCTCAACTACATAGCGAGTTCTAGGCCAGCCTGGGATAGTGTGACCCTATCTAAAAGAATTAAAAAATCATTTATGGAATTCCAGTTTCTAGTTAGAAACTTCAGAATCTGGGCCTTGATGGGGATGTCTAGAAAGACTTACTGAGATTGAGCAGTTTTCTTACATAACTACTAATCTGTTGTTTATTAGTCCATCCATACTAATGTGCTGATTTGATTGTGTCTTTATTTTCAGAAAATGAGCAGGTGTCCGCAGTCTAGCCTTTGGAAAGCCCACTTGGAGAGCCCTGGAAGTCATGGAGCATGGGCAAGAGCCCTCATGAATCCTGAAAGCCATTGCCAACAAGTCACCCTCTGCTATCACCAGTCCGAGGTTCTGCTCTGCTCTGAGGAGTGAGGCAGCCCGAGCCGTGCTTCCTCTCACTGCATCCTTGCACATGCATCGTTTCCTCCCCTAGCTGTGTGTGCTGTGTCGGATACCAATGTCCACTGCGCACCAGACCTGCAAGCTCAGTGTCATTCCCATGTATGTCACTATGGATTTTCTTTTTGTAACTTAAAAATAGTGGTATTAAATTTCCAAGCCATAGCTCTGGATAAAAGGACAATTTCAAAGTATTTGCCAATTCTAAGGATATTCTTGTGTAGTTGAAAAGTAACTTATTATTTGAAGCATTGTGGATTTGTTTGTATTTAAGAGCTCTTGCTAGCTAATGTTTGTTTGAGGCCACAAAACTGTCTCTGGTCTGACCAACAAGTCACTGTGACACAGTGATGCCTGGTAGACACAGAGGTGTAGCACTGGTGCAGGGAGTCCCAGCCTGAGGAGACTGGGAAGCCTTTGCAGCTAACACGCTAGGGGCATGCCCAGGCTCATGGTGAGAAATGCAACAGCCATGGAATTTCTTGTAGTCTTTTGGAAAATGGAGTATATGGTATGAATGAGTAGGAGTGAGCCTAATTTCCAAAGAATGAAATGTTGATATTAAATAACTCATAGACAGATTGTTTCTTAAGAAAAAATCATGCTGCATCCATTGTAAACAAGAATTGTAACCCTTAAAAATGAAGAATGGGTTCTAGAGAGTTCCAGTTCCATAGAAACCCTGAACATTTCTTACAATTCAAGTATGCATTTCCTAGGTTAAAAAAAGTATAACCAGGGCTGGACAGATGGTTTAGCGGTTAAGCCCTTGCCTGTGGAGCCTAAGGACCCCGGTTCAAGGCTCAATTCTTCCAGGACCCACGAAAGCCAGATGCACAAGGTGGCACATGCATCTGGAGTTCGTTTGCAGTGGCTGGAGGCCCTGGTGTGCCCATTCTCTATCTATCTATCTGCCTCTTTCTGTGTGTGTGTGTGTCTGTCGCTCTCAAATAAATAAATTAAAAAAATAAAATAAGTAAAAACTATAACCAGCTGGGTATGGTGGCACTCGCCTTTAATCCCAGCACTTAGGAGGCAGAGGTAGGAGGATCGCCATGAGTTTGAGGCCACTCTGAGATTACGTGGTGAATTCCAGGTCAGCCTGGACTAGAATGAAACCCTACCTCAAAAAACCAAAACAAAAAAAAAAAGTATAACCCCTGATGAATCACAAAGTCACCTTGACTTTGTGTGGTGATCTGCAGTGTACACCCTCACATTACAACCAAGTTGATGAAAACTCTATGGGAAAAAAGGAGCTAGTCACAGAAGTGATTGTTCTAATTTCAGCCCTGGAGAGGACATACCTTTGTGGCCTCTGGGCATGGCACTGTTAATTTAAGTATTTAATTAATGTTTCAGTGACAGCCTACTAGATAAAATGGACTTTTGACATTTTTGCAAGCTAAGCATATAATTTTGTATATACATATTTAAATTTTTTCATTTGCTTTTTAATGTAAAGGCAAGTGAGATTTTTGTAAACATCTGTAATGAATGGAATGATTGATAGATAGATAGATAGATAGATAGATAGATAGATAGATAGATAGATAGATAGATAGATGCCAAAGCCATTAAGGTGCACTGCCAAGTCAACATGGAGCCAGAATGGGCTTGCTTCAGAGGGTGTCCACATTTGGCCAACCTTGTAGGATTTTATTTGTGACTGCCTTTTAAGGGGTTGGGCTTTTGCCCTAGCTCTCTATTGTCCTGCCTATCCCCACCACTTCAAGCCCTTTTCCAACTGGTACGTGATAGTAGTTCATTTTATTTTTCCCACAAAATGATTGTCTCTATTTTTCAAAAATAAAGGGTTAGGTGGGTGTGGTGGCGTACACCTTTAATCCCAGCACTTGGGAGGCAGAACTAGGAGCATCACCATTAGTTCGAGACCACCCTGACACTACATAGTGAATTCTAGCTCAGTCTGGGCTAGAGTGAGACCCTACCTTGAAAAGAAGAAAATAAATAAAGGGGAGAAAAACATTCAGCTGAAACTGAAGCCCTAGACATTCACCCAGGTGTGTCACAGTGAAGCAAGGTGGCACCATAGCTTTCTTAGTCCTTTGAAAAGCAGCCTGAGTCATAAGCCCTGGTTTGAAAGTGTCACAGTAGTGATCTGGCTGGTTAACAGTGCTCCTCTGATTGTGAACTTTTTATTCACTAATTTACATAATATTGTTTTCATGTCCACAGCAAAACAAAATACATAAAAGATATTTTTGCTATGACCTTTACCTTTTTATCCAAGTTTGGGTATTTATTGCCACTGTTTTATATCCACTACTACAGAAGAATGTGTTGTTCACACAGCATCAGTTCATTTAGCAGGTCTTTCATACCAAACGGAAGCCTTACCTGTCTTGGTTCTTATGTGTGAATCATCTCTCAGAGTGAGGCCTGTGGCTTTGGACGAGCACCGTGTAGCTGCCTTGGTTGTACTAAGCTTTAAACTGTGAGTGTTTGGTCAGCCAATCACATTATGATCAGAACAAAGCCACGTGCCCAGTGGTATGGTCTATGTCCCTAACAGTCAGTGCTGTGTGTCCATCTTTCCATGTCACCAGAAACAAGGGAGGCCTTAACCCTGTATCTACAGTCTAGTTCCATTCCCCATTTGTTCCTTCTCTTGTGCAAATGTGAACTGATTGAGGAAACCAGTGCCCTCTCTTCCTACCACATCCCTGAAGCCGCCTGGAGCGTTGGAGCAGAAAACCCTTAGTGCAGACTTGGGTCCAGCAGTTGTTTAGACAGAGTCTCCCGTAATGGATTTGGAGAATCTGTAAATCCTGTCCATGCTCCCTTCAAGTTCATTGCCTCGTTTCCTCTACACATTACTTCCAAGATGCTCTTTGGGGAGAAAGAGTCCAATTTTGAGCTTTCATGAGGTGATAAGTCACATTGTCACTGTGGCCAACTCCTCCATGAGAGTCTCCTGGCAGGAAGTGTGGCAGTAGTCTAGGTGGTTTATAAGAGCAAACCTAGGAAAGTACTTATTCTTCCCTACCAGTAAGAGGGAGAAGTTATTTACAGAGATAAAACAATGAGGATTGTTGAATATAAAAGCTTCTAGAAAACAAAGGTGTTCCTTTAGTATACATTAAAGTCCTCAAAACAAGGGATCAGTCTTGAAGAGAGTCAAAGAACAGTACATTTTCAAATTGAAACTTGAACCCCAGTTCATTTGTAGCTTTCATTATGCTTTTTTAAGAAGTTATTTTTAATATACAGAATGCAGTTGGACCTGATCTTTTAAAATCAAAATGTCAAGCCGGGCATGGTGGCACATGCCTTTAATTCCAGCACTTGGGAGGCTGAGGTAGGAGGTTGCCATGAATTCAAGGCCACCCTGAGACTACAGAGTGAATTCCAGGTCAGCCTGGGCTAGAGTGAGACCCTACCTCGGAGAAGAAAAAAAAAAAGTGAAAAGTGAGCTTCTCAACGAAAAACAAAATTGCACACTTGTAATAATCAAGTAGCGATGATGCTGCACAGTTCAGTGATTGTAGGTATCCTGTAACAAGCAGTGTTTGTCTCCTATTTTTTGATACCTCTTAAACTTATGTCTTTTAGAAAGACAACGCCTCTGTATGCTTTTGTATTTTTACTGAGTGTAAATATTTGTTATATTTTTGGTTAAGAGAATGTAAAAGTATCATTTACTATTATATCTACTAACAATGAATCAATAAAGAATCTACATTAACTTTGTGTGGACATCATTGTGAGTGTATAGAACAGATGAAAATTAACCAGGTCACTTCAAGGGCTGGGAGTATAGCTCAGCTAGTCGAGTCCCTGCCTAGCTTGCACAAAGCCCTGGGTTCAGTTCCCAACACCACATAAAGCAAAGTGTGGTGCTGCTTGCCTGTAATCCCAGCACTGACGAAGTGTGGAGGCAGGAGAATCAGATTAAGTTCATCCTTGTTGGCACAGTTCAAGACCAGCCTGGGATCTATGTTGATGGGGAAGTCTCTAGGAAATTAAGAGTAGTCTATTACTGTTGACTTACACCTGTCTTAATGTTTTTAAAATTGGTTCTCACGGACCAGCTGCCTTGTAAAACTAACCCCATGGGATTTACAAGAGAAAGGTCCATTGGCAAACTGACCCGGGGACTCGGGCCTTGACAGTCACACTCCAGGGCATCCCCCCAGTACGGGCTTAGAGGAAAGAGGACAGATGTACCCCCTCCATAATAACAAAATGAGCTTTTCCAGAACCTCTACTTGTGTTTCAAGAACTGAGTTATATGACCGCTACCCACCAGGAGACCTGTGGCGCAGCAGAGCAGCTGGGTCCCCTGAACAGAGCAGTTCTTTTCAGTTGCAAAGGAAAGGATAGATAGCAAATGGGCAGCTAGCTGGGTCTGCCCCACCCTGGACCATGTACAGGAGTCTAGCCATTCAGTCCACAGACTTTGGCACAGAAGAAACTGCCTCAGCACTAAAATCTCATAGCCCCTAGTTATCTGTATATGCCCATAAAACTGTTCCTGTGGTAGCTAACTCACTTCCTCCAAATCTGCACATCCCAACACACACAGTGTGCTTCCTAGGCCACCGTCTTCCCTAAAATATCAGACCCTTGCCGGGCATGGTGGCACATGCCTTTAATTCCAGCACAGGTAGGAGGATCGCCATGAGTTTGAGGCCACCCTGAGACTACATAGTGAATTCCAGGTCAGCCTGGGCCAGAGTGAGACCCTACCTCAAAAATAAATAAATACATAAATAAATAAAATATCAGACCCTAACCCCAGAAACCTGCAAGTGTTGCTTTCTTTGGAAAACGGGTTTTCCGCGTCACCTTCAGAACAGGTGTCGGTTGTCTTGCCCCACCCATTTTTTAGTAATTTGTTAGCAAGTGCACAGAGTAAGTGCCGGCCCTTGCAGTTCAGCCATACTTGGTCCATGGGCATTGCCAAGGAGCCCACTCACTGCCCTCCCCGCCCGCCCCAAGAAGCACTTGACCAAGGCTGAGAGAGCCGCTGACCCAGAGGCCTCTGCAGTAGTCAGCCTGCGCACTCGCTGCAGATACTCAGGTAAGTACAGGTTTCCATGTGGCTCTAGTTGTGCTTTCCATAATGACTGATGCTGCATACCACATTCATATAGATACTTACTGGCCATCTTGGTATTCTCTTATGATGTGCCTATTTAGGTATTTTGTTTTCTATTGCTAAAAATTTTGAAACATTCTTTTATAATGGCCTCATGTCCAGTAATGTTGCAGTTTGCTTATCCTGGCTATTTGTGGATCCTTTTGGATTTCGCTGCTTGTGTCATCTGCTTATAATTTTTATTTATTTCTAGTCTGCACTTCATTCCTTTACCTTATTACATCGGCCAAAATGTCCAGTACACAATGGATTTTGGTTTTTGAGGGGTTTTTGTTTGTTTGGTTTTTGGGGGTTTTTACTGTTTTTTGGGGGGGTGTTTTTGTTTTGTTTTGTTTTTGCTGGTGTTTGGGAGCAGGGGAAAGCTTTCCGATAGCACCACTCAGCATTTCTGTACGAATTTTGTGGTATTTATAAGAATGTTCCCTTTTATTTATAGTTTGCTAAGAGGACTTAAGTTGAATTTGTCAATGGCTTTTCATTACTCTGAAAAGAATCAAATTACCTTTCCCTCATTAGTGTGTGAAGATGTAGATCTTATAAAGCTGCCTCTTCCTGCCCAGCCCTGCTCTGCCATCTCACCCTCTCCTAGAATAAATTCCTCTTGGTCAGGATGTTACACTGTCCTCAGGGAAAGAGCCAGAAGCTGCCCCCTAGCGTCCGGGACGCAGCTGTGGAAGGGACAGCTGCAGCAGCCCTGGCCCTGGCCCCGCTCGCTTCCACTCCAGAAGACTGCAGGGCTCTGGCCTGGGCTCTTCATCTCTTGCACTGAGGCCTGGAATTTTCTCCAGGGAGCAAATTGGGGCAGTGGTAGGGCACACTTTTGTTTCTTCAGTGTCTTCGGTGATTATTGTCACTAGTGTCTTTAGGGACATTGTTTATGCGTGTTACTGTTTGCCAGTTGCTTCAGGTGAGAGGGTAAGTTCCATCACGTCCACATGGAAGATTCAGTACAGCTGCCCCAGAGCATGATTGAAGCACCTCCATGCCAAAACAGCAGAGGACCGTGTAAATCATCCGACAGACCTATATAGAACACTGCGCCAACAGCTGTTAAAATATACATTATCACCGGCTTGGAGAGTTGGCTTAGTGGTTAAGGTGCTTGCCTATGAAGCCTGTGGACCTAGTTTCAACTCCCCAGAACCCACATAAGCCAGATGCACACAGTGGCACATGCGTCTGCAGTTCATTTGCAGTGGCTAGAGGCTCTGGTGTGCCCATTTTCTCTGGAGGGGGGAGGGTTTATTTTGGCTTACAGACTCAAGGCAACGAGCAGAGGGTGGACATCACCCCCTGGCCAACAGCAGGTAGACAACAGCAATAGGAGAGTGTGCCCAACACGGGCAAGGGGAAGCTGGCTATAATACCCATAAGCTTGCCATCAGCTAGGGACCTAGCATTCAGAACACCTAAGTTTATGGGGGACACCCGAATCAAACCACCCCATTCTGCCTCTGGTCCCCATAAACTGATAACCATATGTGGTGGTTTGATTGACTGACATCACACCTGACTGTATGGCTTTGGCCTCTTGGAGCTGATTTTTAAGAGGAATGTGGAAGGATTTGAAACCTTGGCCTAAGAGAGGACTTGCAGTGCTGTAAATACAGCTTGGTGGACTATTCTGGTCAGAGTTGAAAGACCTGAATTGCAGTAAGAACTATGGACTGTGAGGTTTGGCATGTGAGGGTGAGAAGTTTGTGTGACAGGCTTGCTGTTATAGCCGTGTCCTGAGAAGTTGTGCAGGGTTGCTTTGCATAGACATGGACTGGTGTGAGCAGAGGGATATGGCACAGAAAAAATGAAATCTTTGGGCTGAAACTTTTGCCTGTTCAGCTGCAATTGCGAGATTACAGCCATTGAGATTGGGCCAGCTGACCTGCACTGGGGCAACAGGAAGAATGTAGACTCGTTTGAAGGGGGGGGCCTGAGTGCTCAAGGAGTGTCCTGTGCTAAGGAGGCATTAATTCCAAATTGCCATCAGCTGGGGACCTAGCATTCAGCACACTTAAGTTTGCGGGGGACACCTGAATCAAACCACCACAGACCCTGTCACCAAAAGAAGGTGGGGGAAAGCATGCTATAGGGCTGGAGAGAGGCTTAGTGGTTAGGATGCTTGCCTGCAAAGCCTAGGAACTTGTATAAAGGTTCTCTAGAGGAACAGAACTGATAGAATGAAGTGTATGAAAAGGGAATTTATTGGATTAGCCTATGGCAGTCTAACAATAGCAGTTTGTAGACCAGCGAGTCAAGGAAAAGCTGGATTCCTTAGCAGTCCCCATCCAGCACTGAAGGCCTGGAGGCGTCCTGAAGAGCCACTGCTCTTTAGTCCACGCTGGTCTTCAGTCTATGCTGCTCTTCAGTCCACGCTGGAAAGCAGTGAGCAGCCAGGAGGGAGGAGGGGGTCCTTTTCTTCCCCAAGCTTCCTTAGATAAAGCCCCCTCCAAGAGGGGCCACCCACTCTGGGGGAAGGGCTCACCCTGGGGGAAGGATTCCTCCTTTAGTTAATCCTCCCTGGAAGCAACCTCAGAGACCCACTTATGAGGAATGTCTGTGGATTCCTAAACAGATCAAGTTGACACAAAACAACCATCACAAGTCCACCCCTTGTCAATTTGACACCAAACCATATCTCCTTACATCATACTTAATTTAAAAAAATATTTTATTTATTTATTTATTTGAGAGGCAGGGAAAGAAAGAGAGACAGAATGGGTGCACCAAGGTATCCAGCCACTGCAAACAAACTCCAGATGCATGCACCATGTTGTGCATCTGGTTTACAAGGATCCTGGGGAATAGAACCTGGGTCCTTTGGCTTTGCAGGCAAGTGCCTTAACTGCTGAGCCATCTCTCCAGCCCCCTCCCCCTTTTAAAAAATAGTTTTACATACTTAATTTTTAAATGAAAACAGTAACAAGGTCGTAATTCTGCCTAACATAACTATCCCACATAAAACTAGAAATGTACAATCTTCCCCCAACACAAAACAAGGTTTCTTTTTTTTGTTTGTTTTGTTTTTCGAGGTAGGGTCTCACTCTAGCTCAGGTTGACCTGGAATTCACTATGTAGTCTCAGGGTTGCCTCAAACTCTCAGCAATTCTCCTACCTCTGTCTCCCGAGTGCTGGGATCAAAGGCATGTGCCACCACACCCAGCTACAAAGAAAGATTTCTTGAGGAATGCTTACTCTCTAGTATAACAACATCAGTTAACTAGCCATATGATCTTAATCAGTATTAATTACCTAATAGAGAAATAAAGGAAAAACAAAAGCATTTTAATATTGGTGTAGACATGTACAAACGCTCTTAACAAGGTAGGGCAGAAACACTTATGGCAATTAGTCCTTGTTTTTGTAACTGGTCATGTGGCCTTAGCTGTATTTGTAACTAACTTTTTTTTTTAACTACCCATTCTATATTTCCTCCACCTTCAGCAGGTCTTGGTTCTTTACCTGGAGGGATGAACCATACCTTTATTTCTGAAGGATCTGGGCCATTTATCACACTGCCTTAATTGGGTTGTTGCAGTTGTCCATTGACCTTGATAACAGGGCATGGTAACACCAAGAGACACCCTAAAGGATCTCCTGTTCTCCAGACATGCTCTTCCTTACCTCCACTGTGGAGGAGCAGCCTGATTTCCCCCTGGTAGTCCGGATCAATCACCCCTGGTGCCACTGTAACTCCTTTTCAGCCTGTTCACTCAAGGGCATCAGGATCCCAAAGTGGCCAGGGGAAGTCTTAGCTTCCAGTTCAATGGAATGTTCTTTGTGCTTCCTGGCAAAAGCACTCCCCCCTCTGGAACTAAGACCTCTAGGCCAGCAGAGCATAAGGTTGTGGGAACAGGAAGCAAAAATTTGGCTAATGGGTCACTTGGGGTGATGGTAAGTGGGACCATTCCCATTTCCACCCCTTGATTCCTGGACCCGTGAATCCGGGCTATAGGAGAAACAGCACCATATATAGGACGCTGATTCAGAGCATATACAGCCTGCTGGAGGACACTCCCCCAGCCCTCCAAGCTATTGCCACCTAGTTGGCGCTGTAGCTGTTTCTTTAAAAGGCCATTCCACTGTTCTATCAAGCCAGCTGCTTCAGGGTAGTGGGCCACATGGTAGGACCAGTGAATTCCATGATCATGAGGCCACTGCCTAGTTCCTTGGCTGTGAAGTGAGATCCTTGGTGAGAAGCAATGGCAGAGAGCACCAAGCCCACTAGGGAAATCCATCCGTACAATTCTGTTTCTCTAGAACCACTCCTGGTACCACAATCTGTATTAGTCAGGGTTCTCTAAAAAAAAAAAAAAAAAACCAATAAAATAAATTATATTAAAAATTTTATTAGATTAGTTTACAACAGTCCAACAATAACAGTTTATAGGCCTGAGAGTCAAGGAACCCAGTAGCTGTTTAGTCCACAAAGCTAGATTCCTCAACAGTCCCAGTCCAACACTGAAGGCCTGGAGGCTTCCTGGAGAACCCCTCTCTTCACTCCTTTTCTTCCCCAGCTTCCTTAGATAAATCCCCCCCCCCCCCAGAGGAGCTACCCACTCTGGGGGAAGGGCTCACCCTGGGGGAAGGATTCCTCCTTTAGTTAATCTTCCCTGGAAGGAACCTCCGAGACCCATTTATAGGGTAATGGTAATGTCTATGAATTCCTAAACAGATCAAATTGAAAACAAAACTATCACAGGACCCATGTTCAACTCTCCAGATCCCATGTTTTGCTTTTTTGTTTTGTTTTGTTTTTTTCAAGGTCGGGTCTCACTCTTGCTCAGGCTGATCTAGAATTCACTATGTAGTCTCAGGGTGGTCTCAAACTGATGGTGATCCTCCTACCTCTGCCTCCCGAGTGCTGGGATTAAAGGTGTGCGCCACCATGCCTGGCATCCCCAGGTCCCATGTAAGCCAGACACACAAGGTGACACATGGGCAAAGTTACGCAGACACACAAGGGGGCACACACGTCTGGAGTTCAATTGCAGTGACTAGAGACTCTGGTGTGCCAATACTCTCTCTCTCATAAAGGTATGTTGCCACCATACCCAGCAAAAAAAAAAAAAAAAAAAAGGTAAGAGGGCTGTAGAGATGGCTTAGTGGTTAAGCGCTTGCCTGTGAAGCCTAAGGACCCCGGTTCGAGGCTCAATTCCCCAGGACCCACGTTAGCCAAATGCACAAGGGGGCGCACGCATCTGGAGTTCATTTACAGAGGCTGGAAGCTCTGGCCCGTCCATTCTCTCTCTCTCTCTCTCTGTCTCCCTTTCTGCCTCCTTCTCTCTGCCACTCTCAAATAAACAAATAAAAGCAAACAAAAAAAATTTTAAAAAGGTAAGAAAAATAATAAATTAATTAATTAAACATGCTACTGAGAAAATTAGGTTGTTTTTTGTTTTTGTTTTTTGTTTTTTTTTTTTTTGATAGAAAGATAGAGAATGGGTGTGCCAGTGCCTCCAGCCACTGCAACCAAACTCTGGACGCATGTGCCATCTTGTGCATCTGGCTAACGTGAGTCCTGAGGAATTGAACCTGGATCCTTTGGCTTTGCAGGCCTTAACTGCTAAGCCATCCCTCCAGCCCCAAAATTAGGGTTTAAATTATGCAGAGAAGGTTCAGTGGCTACAGAAGAATTATTTAATATCAAAGTTGATATGATACAAATAACCCAGTGCAAAGTTTCAATTTTGAAACAAAAATATGAATACTAAATCCTTATTTAATTAAAACCATATTTAAAGTGAAGCTAATAACCTTTTAATGCATATATTAGGAAAGAATGACAGGGTTGCTGGAGAGATGGCTCAGCAGTTAAGGTGCTTGCCTGCAAACCCTAACAACCCAGTTTCTGTTCCTCAGTACCCACCCTGTAAGCTAGATGCACAAGGTGGCACATGCATCATGTTTGCAGCAGCTGATGGCCCTGGCTCACCAATTCTGTCTCTTCTATCTCTCTCTACTTGCAAATAAATAAATGAAAAGATAAAATGCATTTCCAAGGGCTGGAGAGCTGGGTTACTGGTTAAGGCACTTGCCTGCGAAGCCTAAGGACATGTGTTCAAGTCTCCAGATTCGTAAGCCAGGTGTAGAAGGTGAGGCAAGGTCGCACATGCACAGTGGCACCCACATCTGGAGTTCTGTTACAGTGGCTGGAGGACCTGGCATGCCAATTCTCTCTCTCACTCTCGTTCTCTAGCATTTGGGGTGGGGGGAAAGGCCAGTCCATTGGGCTTTTTTTTTTTTTTTTTTTCTTTTTAGGTAGGGTTTCATCCAGGCTGACCTGGAATTCACTATGTAGTCTCAGGGTGGCCTTGAACTCACAGTGATCCACCTACCTCTGCCCTCCAAGTGCTGGGATTAAAGAATTGCACAACCATGCCCAGTGGGCTTGTCTTTAAAAAGTAAAAATAAAAAAAGTATTTCCAAAACCAGAATTAAGAGCAGCAAATTAAAACCTGGCCTAGGACTAGAATGCTGGAGTCAGTGATTCTAAAGTCACTGACAAGACCTTGGTGCTCATATCAAGAACACAAATAACCAAGAGAAACGGAGCAGTCTTGAATTAGAAAAGAAATTGAGGGACTGGGATGTGATTCAATTGCTAGAGTGCTGGCCTAGCATGCACAAGCCCTGGGTTTCAACCCCAGTACCACATAAGTTGAGAGGTGGAGGCAGGAGGATCAGAAGTTCCAAGTCATACTTGACTACATAGCAAGTTCCAGACCAGCCTTGGCTACAAAAGACCATGTCTCAAAAAAGGAGGGGAGGGGACTAGAGCGATGCATTAGCAGTTAAGGTGCTTGCCTGCAAAGCCTGAGGACCTAGGTTCAACTCCCCAGAACCCATGTAAACCAGATGCACAAGGTGGCACATGTCTGGAGTTCGTTTGCAGTGCACCTATTCTCTTTTTCTCAAAAAAATTTTTTAAAAAATGTTTTTGGGAGCCCGGCGTGGTGGCACACGCCTTTAATCCCAGCACTCCGGAGGCAGAGGTAGGAGGATCACCATCAGTTTGAGGCCAGCCTGAGACTACATAGTGAATTCCAGGTCAGCCTGGGTCAGAGTAAGACCCTACCTCCAAAAACCAAATAAATAAATAAGAAAGCTCTCAGGAATTGGGATTTCTTACAGAATCCAAGAAATGATTGATATGCTTGGCTGTATTAAGAGACATAGTCTGGGCTGGAGGGACGGCTGAGCGGTTAAGGCGCTTGTCTGCAAAGCCAAAGGACCTTGGCTCAATTCCCCAGGATCCACGTAAGCCAGAAGGGGCGCATGCGTTTGGAGTTTGCAGTGGCTGGAAACCCTGGCACACCCATTCTCTCTCTCCCTTTTGCTCTCTGTCAAATAAAGAAAAATTATATATGTGTGTATATATATAGAGAGAGATAGTCACCAAAAAATACTATTTCTAAGAACAAAGGGACAGGGAGTTGGTAAATACATAGCTAGTTCTTATGAACTACAAGGGACAGTATGCAGGTTATACCAAAAGAAAAAACACAATAGGAAAAAAAAATGACCCCAAAAAAGGGCTGGGGAGATGGCTCGGCGACTAAAGGCGCTTGCTTGTGAAGCCTGGGGGCCCTGGTTCGATTCCCCACAACCCACGTAAAGCCAAAATGCTCTAGTGGCGCAAGTGTGGAGTGGGAGGAGAGCCAGGCGCTCCCATGCTTATTCTCCTTGTCTCCCTCTTCCTCTCAAATAAATAAAAATAACCCTGAAAACCTTAAAGAAGCACTTAGTAGAAGAAAATAATTCCTAATAAACGTGCAGCAGCGTCCTCTTGGGACAGCAGGGAGCATGCGCGCTCCGCCAGCGCCGCCAGGTGGCGCCGTGGGGCGACGGGCCTCCGCGAAGCGGCCGTGACGTCACCCGGCGCGGAGCATGCTGGGAGGGACGCTGGGCGGGGGATGCGGGCGATTCAGTCTTTTTAACTTTGCCCATTTTGCGGGGAGCTGAGATTGTGGTTTGGCTTTGCTTTTCAGTTAATGGGCTTGAGCTCTCTTTAATATTTCTATGGTCAATCTACATCTCAACACCCGACGTGCCACCACGCCCTGCTTTTAAAATATTTATTCATTTTTATTTGACAGATAATAGGTGTAACAGGGCCTCTTGCAAACAGCTCCGGACGGACACATACGCCACTTTCTGCATTGGGCTTTACGTGGGTACTGGGGACTTGAACTGTGATAGTGGGCATTGTAAGCAAGAGCCTTTCACCACTGAATCATCTCCCCAGCCCCTATATTTATATATTTTTAAAAATATTTATTTGAGAGAGAAGGAGGCAGACAGAGAGAATAGGCACACGCCAGGGCCATCAGCCGCTGAAAAAAAAAAAAAAAAAAAAAAAAAAAAAAGGACTCATGCGCCACTGTGTGCATCTGGCTTATGTGGGTCCTGGAGACTTGAACTTGGATCCTTTGGATTTGCAGGCAAGTGCCTTAGCCGCTAAGCCATCGCTTCAGCCCTATATTTAAAAAGAAAACAGAAGAAATAAGATTGGTTCCTTAATGTTGATTTAGCATCCAATACCCATACTAAATTTACTTCTAACAATAATTATTTTAAAGCTTCTATATTTGCATATAATCAACAGCTAAAGGCAGTTCCTTCTCTCCTTTTCTACTTGATTCCATGAACCAGAACTTTCAGAGTAATGCTAAAAGGAATGATACAGGCAAAAAAAAAAAAAAAGTCAGTGTTTGCTGAAGGTTTCATATATAATCTCTCAGATCCAGCAAGTTCCCTTCTGCTCTTGGTTTTTAAAGCTTGTTCTCCAGGAGCAGATGCTGAGCTCTGCTGAACGTTTTCCTGCACCTGTTGAGATAATTGGGGGTTTCCTGAATTCCGCGAATGTGGGGTACTCGGTAATGTAGCTATGTAGCAAATGAACACAGAGCTTTGTGGCATAAACGCCTCTCGCTCCCCCTGCTCGTGGGCCTGGCTTTGCCGTGACCCTGGCCTGCCGGTGCTGGCCCGTAACTCACGGCGGGAGGGATCTCAGGCCGGAGGCTGCGAGGGTGGCCGCGCTGGCCTCGCCCCTCCATCCGGGCTGTGGCGGCCTTCCTTCCACCGCGGGGCTGAAGGACCGGGAGGCACGTCGTGTTTCTTTGGTTGGTCTCAGAAGTCATGCCACACTGCTCCGGCAGTCTCCTTGGTGGTGGTGGCCTCCCAGAAAAGCCCATGGGCCGAGCAACAGGAGCCTGGAGGAGCACAGGGGCCCTGCTGGCTTCGGGGAGAAGTCCCTCACCCGCAGACGGTCCGGCAGGGCAGCTAACCTGGCGGGAGCCCGGAGACAAGGCATCCAGCGAGAAGCCGCCGCCCATCAGTGCCCGTGCCCGCTGCGGGACCTGGGAGAGGTGGCATGTGCTCCTCATGCCCTAGTGCCCCCAAGCAGAAAAACAGTGGCAGCACTGAAGCCACTGTCACTGGGCAGGACCGAGCCCCTGGGAGACGTGCTGTCGTTCAACGCCGTTTCACACTGCCCGGGGGCTGCCCAGACGCCTTGTCCTTTCTCTCTCCCTTTCTCTTCTTCCTCATCACAAGCCTTGCCATTTTCTACCTCAATTCCTCCATCTCATCTTTTTCTAGAATTTCATTTTTTCTCCTTGTATTACAGTCTTGACTGATACCCCTTTCTCTAGTGGGTCGTTCGTTTACTTGCCGACTTCAACTATCCTAAGTAAATTAAGGCATGCCAAAAATTAAGACAGATTGCATGTAGCAAACAGGCTATGGCTGCTTGTTGTTCTTGTTGCTGCTGTTAATTTATAATTTAAAAATATATATATTTTGGAGCTGGACATGGTGGCACACGCCTTTAATCCCAGCACTCGGGAGGCAGAGGTAGGAGGATCGCCATGAGTTTGAGGGCCCCCTGAGACTCCATAGTGAATTCCAGGTCAGCCTGACCTACAGTGAGACCCTACCGTGAAAAACCAAATATATATATTTTGGGGGAGGTGGGGCTGGAGAGTTGGTTTAGCAGTTAAGGCACTTGCCTATGAAGCCTAAGAACTCATGTTCGAATCTCCAGGTCCCACATATCCAGACGCATAGTGACGCAAGCGCTCAATGTCACACATGTGCACAATCAGGAACATGCATCCAGAGTTCCTTCACAGAGGCTGAGGCCTTGGAGCACCCATTCTCTCGCAATAAATAAATAAATAAGTAAATAAAATATATATATATATGTTTGGTTTTCCAAGTTAGGGTCTCCCTCTAGCTCAGGCTGACCTGGAATTCACTATGGAGTCTCAGGGTGGCCTCAAACTCACGATGATCCTCCTACCTCTGCCTCCTAAGTGCTGGGATTAAAGGCGTGCGCCACCACACCGGGCTCAATAAAAATAACTTTTATTGGGCTGGAGAGATGGCTTAGCAGTTAAGCGCTAGCCTGTGAAGTCTAAGGACCCAGGTTCAAGGCTCAATTCCCCAGGACCCACGTTAGCCAGATGCACAAGGGAGCGCACGTGTCTGGAGTTCGTTTGCAGTGGTTGGAGGCCCTGGCGCACCTATTCTCTCTCTTTCTCTCTCTCTCTGCCTCATTCTCTGTCTGTCGCTCTTAAATAAATAAATAAATAAAAATAACTTTTATTTATTTTAAGTTGAGAGAGACAATGGGTGTGCCAGGGCCTCTAGCCACTGCAAATGAACTCCAGACCCATGCACTGCCTTGTGTATCTGGCTATACATGGGTATGGGGGAATCAAATCCCAGTCATTAGGCTTTGCAGGCCTTAACTGCTGAGCCATCTCTCTAGCCCTGGCTTTATATTTGACTTGCTGACAAGCCTTATAAACAAGTGACTCCCCAGGGTGTTTTAATTTCATGAGCCAAAGCACACGAGTAGTCAAAATCAGAGACGGTAAGTGGAGCTGGCATGAAAGTGCTTACCTGTGGCCCAAGCTACTTGGGAAGCTGAGGCAGGAGGATCACTGGAGCCTCAGAGTTGGAGGCCAGCCTGAAATACCTACCGAGACCCCATTTCAAAATAAATAAAAATAAAACAGCCAGGAGTGGTGGCCCATGTCTTTAATCCCAGCACTCAGGAGGCAGAGGTAGAAGGAACGATTTGAGTTCAAGGACAGCCAGAGACTACATAGTGAATTCCAGGTCAGCCTGGGCTGGAGTGAAACCCTACCTCAAAAAACCAAAAATTCATAACTCGGAGGCTGGAGAGATGGCTTAGCAGTTAAGGCATTTGCCTGCAAAGCCAGAGGATCCTGGTTTGACTCTTCAGGACCCACATAAAGCCAGATGCACAAGGGGAGCACGCATCTGGAGTTCATTTGCAGTGGCTGCAGGACCTGGTGTGCCCATTCTCTCTCTCTCTCTGCCTCTTTCTCTCTCTCATAAATTAACCTGAGAGGAAGGACCACAAAAGGCAAAGGAGACTGTGAGGGGCGCCTGTGCCGGCCTGCAGCACAAGTCGAAACAAACCTCGAAGGAGGGAGTGGGAATGAACCTGAGACAAGAACACAAGGAATGGAGCCAAGACAGTTCTGATCAAGGCTCTCTTTATTCAGGGGGATACAAGCTTATATACAGAAGACAAAACTTTCTGGATAATGCCTACGTGCCTAAAGTCAGCTTCACCAGGGTCATATAATAATTTATGCCTCTTCCTGTTGCTCACCCCATCTAGGCTATATGTTAAATAATGCCATTGTGACTGGCGCCATTTCACCTGGGCTGCCTTCTCACCTAGGCTTGTAGGATAAGGCCTTTGTGTTAAGAGATCAAAGACCACCTGCAGCTCCCAAAGTCAAAGAGCAGCTGCAGCTCCCGACAGCGCCGAGGCCCTGGGAGACCTCCCAGAGCAGATAAGGGGTGCAGTGGCTACCCAGGGATTCTGATCCTCACTGAACAGATGACATCTATCTATCCAGAGAAGTTTTTCAAACCTTCAGCTTCCTGATTGATTTGTAATGCCAATATTGTTAAGAAGGTCTCAGTGGGGCTGGGGTGATGGCTCAGCAGTTAAGAGTGTACAAGCATGAAGGCCTGAGACAGACCCCAGCTCTGGTCCCCAGCACCCACGTAACCAGTTGGGCGTGGCTACACACATCTGTAAACCCAGTCCTGTGGGAGCAGAGACTGGAGAATCTGCGGGGCTTGCTGACAGCGCAGAGTCCTGGGTTGAGTGAGACTCCATCCACCTCGAGAGACAGGCAGACGAGCAGCAGAAGACGAAAGCTGGATGCCTCCTCTCTACTGACCAGCTGCTCTTGTGCTGGAAAGTGCTGTGCAGGCTGCTGGGGGAGAAACGTCATCAACAGTCTTAACCAGCAGCGGGCCCTGCAAAGCACACAAGCAGCCAGCCAGGCAAGGTGTGTCCACCGGAGCAAACCTGGCATTTCTGTTATGGGGATAATCAAATGCTCTCTGGATTTGAGGCCTGCTCTGTGGAAGGGAATTCATGCCTGGTCTTGAAAACCTAGTCAAAAATCTAGGACTGAGCTGGGTGTGGTGACTAACGCCTAAATCCCAGCACTTGGGAGGCAGAGGTAGAAGGTTCACTGTGAGTTCAAGGCCACCCTGAGACTACAGAGTGAATTCCAGGTCAGCCTGGGCCAGAGTGAGATCCTACCATGAAAAAAAAAAATCTAGGACTGGGCTGGAAAGATTGCTTAGTGCTTAAGGCACTTGCTTGCAAAGTCTAAGGACCCACGTTCTACTCTCCAGATCCCACATAAGCCAGACACACAAAGGTGAGGCAAGTGCAAGGTCGCACATGCCCACTAGGTGGCACAAACGTTTGGAGTTCGATTGCAGTGGCTGAGGCCCTGGTGCACCGATTCTCTCACCCACTGTTTCTCTCAAAAAAAAAAAAAAAAAATCTAGTACTGGAAGGATGGCTTAGCAGTTGAGGCACTTGCCTACAAAGCCAAAGGACCCAGGTTTGATTCCCCAGGACCCACATAAGCCAGATGCACAAGGTGGCATATGTGTCTGGAGTTTGTTTGCAGTGGCTGGAGGCCTTGGAGTGCCCATTCTCTCTCTCTCTCTCTCTCTAATAAATAAAAATAAATAAAATGGGCTGGAGAGATGGCTTAGCAGTTAAGTGCTTGCCTATGAGGCCTAAGGACCCCGGTTCAAGGCTCAATTCCCCAGGACCCACGTTAGCCAGATACACAAGGGGGCGCACACATCTGGAGTTCGTTTGCAGTGGCTGGAGGCCCTGTCACGCCCATTCTCTCTCTATCTGCCTCTTTCTCTCTCTGTCTGTTGCTCTCAAATAAAGAAAGAAAGAAAGAAATCTCAAAGCTGGGCGTGGTGGCGCACGCCTTTAATCCCAGCACTCGGGAGGCAGAGGTAGGAGGATCGCCGTGAGTTCAGGGCCACCCTGAGACTCCATAGTGAATTCCAGGTCAGCCTGGGCTAGAGCGAGACCCTACTTTAAAAAAAAAAAATCAGGTGTTGAAAGGGAACTAGTCTTTCAGGTGCCAGTTAGGAGAGGGCCCAAAGAGGGCTCCTCACTCCACCTGCTTCAGCAGATCCGGAGTTCAGCATCAGACGCAATCTCATCCAATCAGCTCTCTCTGCCCCTACTCAGGTGTGCTGACACCTTCCTGAGCCCAGACCAATCAGCTTTCTGTCAGCCTCACCTGGGACCCTCCCCACCATGATAAGACTATATAGATGCTGACTGGGCAGGCACAGTCTTGTCTGGGCTGTTCATCCATCTCTCCTGAGACCTGAACCTCCATGTCTCTGCTCTGGTAAGTGGCACCCCCCCAATCCTTGCCCATAGGGGTGGACTCCCACCCTCACATGGGCTCCCTACTCCTTCTGCCTTCCACTTCCTCCTCTTTCCTTCTACTAATCTAATAAAGTCTCTCTAAATCTTACCTTCTGGTCTGTGGATTTTAATTCTTTAAAATTCATAAGACAACTAACAGGTGTGGTGGCTTACACCTTTAATCCCAGCACTTGGAAGGCAGAGGTAGGAAGATTGTTGTGAGTTCGAGGCCACCCTGAGACTACATAGTGAAGTCCAGGTCAGCCTGGGCTAGAGTGAGACACTACCTCGAAAAAAAAAAGACCAAGAATCCAGGGGCACTCCAAATTCATTGGCCTGTCTATCGGCGTATTGGCAAGGAGCCCCAAGACTCTGGCTACACCACCACATGCAAGGTCTCTGGCCGCTGGAGACCTGAGAGGACACGCTGCCCCACGCTTGGTACAGAGTGTCCACACTCATGGGAACGCTACTTGATTTCAACGGAAGCCTTGGCAGATTCTAACCTAACGTTCCCACATGAAAGACATGTGGCCCTGGGACCGAGGACTTTCCTAACATGCCAGCCCCCGGAAGGGGAAAGCCCCGCAGCTCTGCCTGGAAATCACCCGCCTGGGCTAGGGTTCTCTGACCCCTGCCAAGCTTCCTCCACCGCTTGCAGTTTTCTTTCTATTTACTTATTTATTTGAGAGAGCGAGAGAGAAAGAGGCAGAGAAAGAGAGAGAGAGAGAGAGAATGGGCGCGCCAGGGCCTCCAGCCACTGCAAACGAACTGCAGATGCATGCACCCCGTTGTGCATCTGGCTAACGTAGGTCCTGGGGAATCTAACCAGGGTCCTTTGGCTTTGCAGGCAAATGCTAAGCCATCACTCCAGCCCAACAGCTTGCAGTTTTTGACAGGGCAGGTTTCGTTTGTTTCCCTCTTGTATGGAATTCCTCCCTTTGTGCTGGGTAGTGTGTGTGCTCCGTGGATCGTCCCCTCCTGTCTCCTGTCACTGGGGGTCACTCATCTATTGCAGCTCTTGGATGTAACCAGTAATGGTGGAGTGGTCACAGGGCTCTGGCTCCAAGCTGTGCTTAGACAAGCTCTGCGAGTGCCTCAGACCCTTGGGACACTTCCAAGGACCAATGAGAGAACCTAGCAGCACAGGCCTCTAGGGGAGTCGGTGGGAAGAACGCTTAGTAATTACAGTCACTATTCTCCCTTCCAGGAAATAAGACAAATGGGAGGCACAGGTTGGCCACTGGTTTCCTCAGTGCCTTTTTGAGGTAAGGTCTCACTCTAGCCCAGGCTGACCCAAAATTCACTCTGTAGTCTCAGGGTGGCCTCAAACTCACGGCGATCCTCCTACCTCTGCCTCCCAAGTGCTGGGTTATTAAAGGCGTGTGCCACCACACCCGGAATCTTTACTTTTTCTTATGGTAACATTTTGTAAGTTTATTTTTTTTTCTTTTTCAAGGTAGGGTCTCACTGTAGCTCAGGCTAAGCTGGAACTAGTCTCAGGGTGGCTTCGAACTCATAGTGATCCTCCTACCTCTGCTTCCCATGTGCTGGGATTAAAGGCGTGTGCCACCACACCTGGCACTGTTTAAAAATATTTTATTTTTACTTATTTGAAATTGGGAGAGAGAGAATGGGTGCACAGGGCCTCCAACCACTGCAAATGCACATGCCACCTTGTGCTTCCATGGGTACTAGGGATCAAACCTGGGTTCTTTGGCTTTGCAGGCAAGTGTCTTAACTGCTAAGCCATTTCTCCAGCTCTTCTGTATACACAAGTATTTTGTCTCCTTGAAAAAACATTCCTAAGTATTTTGCTATTTTTTATATTTAATTTCCAAGGAGAGAGAGAATGCATTGGTATATGTGGTAGTTTGAATAGATGGCCCCCAATGTATTCAGTGTTTCGTTAGTTTGTAGTTTCAATCTGCAGCCACCTGGGTGGATCTCCCAGTTCCATTCATTTTCCTGCAAATGTCCTAATTTCATTATTTGTAGCTGAATACAATTGCAAGTGTGTTTACCCTGTTTTCTGATTTTCTTTTTTCTTTTTTTTTTTTTTTTATTAATTTATTTCAGAGCGACAGACAGAGAGAAAGAGGCAGATAGAGACAGGGAGAGAGAATGGGCGCGCCAGGGCCTCCAGCCACTGCAAACGAACTCCAGACGCGTGCGCCCCCTTGTGCATCTGGCTAACATGGGTCCTGGGGAGTTGAGCCTCGAACCGGGGTCCTTAGGCTTCACAGGCAAGCGCTTAACCGCTAAGCCATCTCTCCAGCCCCTGATTTTCTTTTTTTGAGGTAGGGTCTCGCTCTAGCTCAGGCTGACCTGGAACTCGCTATGTAGTCTCAGGCTGGCCTTGAACTCAGAGACCCTCCTACCTCCCAAGTGCTGGGATTAAACACATGCGCCACCATGCTCAGCTGTTTCAGTCTTTTACATGTAGACATCCAGTTTTCCAGAACCATTAGTTGAAAATGCTTTTTGCTTACTGTATTAAAAAAATTTTTTTTTAGTTTATTTACAAGCAGAGGGAAAGAAGGAAGGGAGTGTACCAGGGCCTCTTGCTGTGCAAATGAACTCCAGGCGCATGCTCCACTTTGTGCATCTGGCTTTATGCAGTTACTGGGGAATCGAACCTGGGCAACAAGCTTTGAGAGCAAGCACCTTAACGGCTGAGTCCCTCCCCGCCCCTCCGGTGTTTATTGTGGGCTTGGTGGTTTACCATGCCAGACTTCACAGAACCCTTCCTAGCTCTCTTCTGTTCACATATTCATCAATTTCCTTTTGTTTCTGAAGCATCATATCTCTCTGGCCCAGGCTGGTCCTGAACTCACTACAATCCTCCCGCTCAGCCTCCTGAGTGCTGGGGGTTGGGCGTGTCACCACTTGGCAGGACAGTTAACTTAGCTGCCACTTGTCTTCAAATGGTGTTTCTGTGCCAGGCAGCAGTCTTTGGTAGGGTCTCAGACTAGCTCAGGCTAGCCTAGTTTCATGTCACACATATACACATGTATGCATGCATGAACTACATCATTCATACACATATGTATTATTATTATTATTATTGGTTTTTCAAGTTAGGGTCTCACTCTAGCCCAGGCTGACCTGGAATTCACTCTGTAGTCTCAGGGTAGCCTCGAACTCTCGGTGGTCCTCCTACCTCTGCCTCCCAAGTGCTGGGATTAAAGGCATGCGCCACGCCTGGCTGTTGACAGCTATTTTCAGGGCTAAAATATATTGTCCATACTCTGGTGGCTGTTGTGGTGGCTCGTGAGATGTCATTCTGATGTGCTTGGCCCCTTGTGGGTGAGCTGGTTTTCCTGTAGTCTTCTGTGTTTGTGGTGTGCTGTGTGCGGAGGCTCGCCCTTCTTGGTCACTCTCCATTTTTATTAAGATAGGGTCTCTCACTGAACCTAGAGCTCACTACCGTCCTAGCATGAGATTATAGGTGCATCATGACATCCAACAGTTTATATGGGTTATGGGGAACTGAGCTCAGGTCCTCTTGCTTGTGGGGCAAATACTTTATCCACTGAGCTGTTTCCCCAGCCTCCTCTCCTTACAGCTTTTTTTTTTTTTTTTTTTTTACCCCCTTGCTAGCCAGGGTCTTACTCTAGCCCAGGCTGATCTGGAACTCACTCTGTAGCCCCAGACTAGCCTCGAATTTAGGCCAATCCTCCTACCTCAGCCTTCCCAGTGCTGGGGTTACAGGTGTGCCCCATCACAGCTGGCCTCACCACAGCTTTTGTTTCTTGGTTTTGTAGACTTGACATCTGGCCTGTAAGGCTTTCCTCTGGTCATGTGTGTTTGGGGCTCAGAAAGCTCCTGGTCCAATGTCATCTACCAGATTCCCCAGGTACCTGCAATTTGTATCTGAGGGTTCTTGGACATTGATGTTATGTCTTTTTTTGTGTTCGAATGTAGTTCTTTCTCACTCTTATTCTCTATCCAATACTCTTCTCTGCTAGTGGAATCTAGTTGTCATACTTTGCGGTGTGTGTGTGTGTGTGAGAACACATATATGTACACCAGTGTCTCTTGCTGCTGCAAACTAACGCCCACCCACCTGGCTTTGTGAGTGGCTGGGGAACAGAACCTGGCAAATGCCCTTAACTGCGGAGCTTACTGCACAGCCTCTCCACTTAAGCTTTTCATTTCCACATTTCTACTTGGGTTTTGTTTTCCATTGCTCGTTTTCTCATTCACTTTGCAAGACTTGACCCTCTTTATTGCTGGACTAACTCCATTGTATCTCCAGTACTGGCTTGTCTTGTACCCTTTTAAGGGTTATTTTTCTTATTGAAAACATTTATTGCATTTGAAATTCCCACCTGGTGTTTCCCATTCCAGTGTCACAGGATTCAGGAGCTGGGAGCAGCCAGCATGTGTCTGTGCCCACTGCACTCCTCTAGGCTTCTGCTGGCTTGGATGTCTCTTCCAACATCGCTCTCTCTCTCTCTCTCTCTTTTTTTAGTTTTAATTTTTGTTTGGCTTCAAACTCACAGTGATCCTCCTCCCTCTGTCTCCAGAGTGCTGGGATTAAAGGCGTGCACCACCATGCCCGGCTAACATCACTTGTTTTACCAGCACCTTACACCAGAGCTCAATCCTCAAACCACTGAGAAAAGAAAGCCTGCTGCCTGTTGCACCACCAGACCTACAAGATGCTTAACACAGGGAAGCTAGCTTGCAGGTGCTAAGGTAACCTTACTTAAAATGAATATAGACCGGAAGTGAATGGTAGAGGAAGGATCGGAGAAATAGAGACACCAGGCTAAATTGATGAAAGTGGACAGAATATTTCAAAGGAAAAGAGCAGAGAACAGAAAAAATATTTTTGAAAATTAAAAAAAGAGCCACTTGTGGTGATGCACACCTTGAGTCGGCGCACTTGGAAGATTAAGGTAGGAGACTCTCCATGAGTTCAAGGCCAGTATAGGTTACAGAGTGAGTTTCAAGTCAGAATGGACTAGAGTGAGACCCTGCTTCAAAAAAACACACAAGCCGGGCATGGTGGCGAATGCCTTTGATCCCAGTACTTGGGAAGTAGAAGTAGGAGGATTGCTGTGAGTTCCAGACCACCCTGAGACTACATAGTGAATTCCAGGTTTGCCTGCACTAGGGTGAGACCTTACCTCAAAAAAAAAAAAAAAAAAAATTAAAGACATTTGTAACATCTGCATAAATGTTAAAAAGGAAAGTTTTTTTTTCCTAAAGTTCTTATTATTTGAGCGAGAGGAGCAAATGGAAGCAGAGAATGGGCACACCAGGGTCTCTAGCCACTGCAAACAAACTCCAGATGCATGTGTCCCCTTATGTAGCTGGCCTACATGGGAAATCAAACCTGGGTCCTTAGGCTTTGCAGGCAAGTGCCTTAACCTTCTAAGCCATTTGTCCAGTCCCCAAAGTTTTCAAAAAATATGATGAGCCAGGCATGGTGGTGCATGCCTTTAATCCCAGCACTCGGGAGGCAGAGGCAGGAGGATGGCCAAGAGTTTGAGGCCACTCTGGGCTAGAGTGAGACCCAACCTCAAAAAACTAAAGCCAACCGATCCTTGTTTGATTCTCCAGGACCCACGTAAGCCAGATGCACAAGGGGCGCATGCATCTGGAGTTTGTTTGCAGTGGCTGGAGGCCTGGTGCGCCCACTCTCTCTCTGCCTTTCTCTCTCAAATAAATAAATATTTTTAAAATATATAAAATGAAGGGCTGTAGAGATGACTCAGCAGTTAAGGTACTTCCTTGCAAAACCTGACAGCCTGGGTTTGATTCCCCAGTACCCAAGTAAAGCTGGATGCACAAGGCGTCAGATGCATCTGGATCCTGTTTACAGTGGCTAGAGATCTTAGTGTGCCCATTATCTCTCTCTCCCTCACCTCTCTCAAATAAATTAAAAAATATTTAAAAAGGAAGTATAAAACAAAACCACTACTAAAATAGTTGAAAAAAATGGAAAAACAGAAGGAGCCAAAAAAGGGGGATTGAAACGATTGCCTAATAATGGGGGAAAGCATAAATCAAATTAGATGAATGTATGAGGCAGAGTAAAAATACACATAAGCCTTTTAGAAAACATGTAACGTAAACACCTTACTCGAAGTACACGCAGGAGAACCACAGGGGGAATAAGCTTGTCTGCGCTGCTGGCTCAGAGCCCAGGGAGGGTTGGCCGGACAGCTCCGTCCCTGCTCTGTGCACCGGCGGCCCCTGCTGGCCACACTAGGCCATGCAGCGGGGAGCCTTCCCCAAGGGATGTCCGAGGGCTTTGGGAGTCCCAGAGCAGCCCTGAGCTCTGCCGGCCATGGCCTGCACGTCCCCAAACCACTGTCATTAGCCCTGTGCGGGGTGACTGGGCTGGAATGTCAAGGCCACTGGGGCTGAGTTCTAGGCTCCACTGCAGGGAGAAGCCTAGGGGCTGTCACACGGCAGGCATCCTCGGCGTTCGGTCTGCCCAGGGAGCTCCTTCCCCTGGAGCCCTCACCACCTCAGCAAAACCCTGCAGGCAGGGCTGCCAGCCTCAGCCCGGGCCTGGCCTGTGCTGCACGATCTCTCCCCCACCCCCGGCCACCCGCAGGCGCAGTTGGCCTTGGCTTCTTTTTGGTTCTCTTTTGCTTCTCTGACCAGCCCCTACCCCCAGTTGTCGCTTCTGTCCCTCTGTCCTTTTTTTTCCAGCTGTCTGGTCACTGGTGGATTCTGAAGCGCTTCCTCTTTCTGCAATCTTTTTTGTTGTTTTGAGACATGGTCTCTTGTTCCTAGGCTGGCTCAAACATAACCAAGGGTTGACCTTGAACTGGTCCTCTCGGCCCTTGAGTGCTGCGTTTACAGGTGTGTACCACCACGCCTGATTTCGGGCATGTGCCAGGTAAGCTCTGTACCCAGAGGCACACTCAGCCAGACTTTTCCTTCACCAGGTCACATGGAATAAGTTTCTAGTCTGCCTTCTCACTCGGGTCCTACCTTCCTGCTTCTATCATCGTGGGAAGCTTTCTGCATCAAGTGGACAGGGAGCCAGTCTCACGATCATCTCAGGCCACTGAGCAGAAGAGCCGGGCTGTCTTGTGTACCACTGTTGACAGGGTCATAGACCAGGCTGGCCTTGCTGCAGAGGTGATGCTTTGAACTTCTGATGCTCCTCTCTCCACCTTCCCAGGGCTGAATAAGCCCCATGCCTCCTTTTATGAGGTGCTGGGGACGGGACCCAGGGCTTTAGGTGTGTGAGGCGGATGTGCTAGGAACTGAGCCCTACCCCCACCCTGGGAGTTGGTTTCTTACTTTTTCAGACTGTTCATCACCACAGAAACAAAGATGACTTTTTCTTGAGATAGGTATGCCTGAAATAGCCTCAAACTTACAGTCCTCCCCAGTGCTCAGATTACACGGGGGCACCGGTACCAGAACAAAGAATTTTGAAGTTCTTTTAGTGTCTCCCGAGGACAAAAGTCATCACAACTTTTTGACTTGTATGTATGTCCATTCAAACATTTTATGTGCATTAAGTGTGCACATGCAAACAAGGTCACCTTGTGTTTTGAGACATGGTCTCTCTCAGCCTAGAGCTCGTGGACTGGGCTACACTAGCTTGCCAGCAAGCCCCAGGGATCACCTGTGTCCGCCTCGCCTCTCCAGGTGGCTGGGATTCCAGGCTCATGCCACCACACTCAGAGCTTCACCTTGTGCTGGGATCTGACCTCAGGTCCTCGTGCTCATCCAGTAAGCACTTTACCCACTGAGCCAATTTTGTAGCCCCAAACTATTTTTCTGACTTTTCTACTTAGAGAATGCTGTGTGGCTCCGAAGGTGAAGGCAGGAGGGTCATTTGGCTCCAGGATTTGAAGTTAACCTGGGAACACAACAGAGCCTCTTAAAGGGGGTGGAGCCCGGCAGGGTGGTGCACGCCTTTAGTCCCAGCACTTGGGAGGCAGAGGTGGGAGGATTGCCATGAGTTCGAGGCCACCCTGAGACTACAGAGTGAATCCCAGGTCAGCCTGGGCAAAAGTGAGACCCTACCTGGAAAAACCAAAAAGGGTGGGGCTAGAGAGATGCCTTAGTGGTTAAGGCACTTGCCTGCAAAGCTTAAAGACCCATGTTCGACTTTTACAGGTCCCACAAGCCAGATACACAAGTTGATACAGGTATCTGGAGTTTGAGTGCAGGGGCTGGAGGCCCTGGTGCACCAATATTCTGATTAAAAAAAAAAAAAAAAGCCAGGATTTGTGGTGCACGCCTTTAATCCCAGCACTCGGAAGGTAGAAGTAGGAGGAACGCCGTGAGTTTGAGGCCAGCCTGAGACTACACAGTGAATTCCAGGTCAGCCTGGACTATACAGTGAGACCCTACCTCGAAAAACCAAAAAAAAAAACACTTGGGATTTAATATTAAGACTTCTTTGAAATAGCAACATAAAACCAACTGAGCAATTTCTGTTGAGGAATACTTTTATTTATTTGAGACAGAGAATGGGCACACCAGGGCTTCCAGTCGCTGCAAATGAGCTCCAGATGCATGTGCTATCTGTGCATCTGGTTTACATGCGTACTGGGGGAATCAAACCTGGGTCCTTTGGCTTTGCAGGCAAGCGCCTTAACCACTAAGCCATCCCTCCAACCCTGTTTTGTTTACTTTTGTCAGCTTCCATGCATATAGACAATATGCCATGGTCACAATCCCCTCCTCCTACCTTCCCTATCCTCCTCTGACTCCCTTTCTTCCAACTAGTCCCTGAAGAACTCCTATTTTCTAATATTTAAGTTTCATTCTATTAGAAATTTGTTATAGGACAATACAAACCAAACCTCATGTCTCAAGTGCAGACTGCAGCCCGGAAGCACCATGGCCAGCTTAAATCTTAAAGCAAAAAGCAGTGAACTATCTGGGTGGAAGCTGGGGCAGGAGAGTTGCTGTGAGCTCAAGGCCAGCCTGGGCTAGAATAAGACCCTTTTTACGCATGACAGGGACCATTCCTAGATAGGTGAAGAATTGTGATGCATGATTTGTAGAAAATCACTGGAAGAAAAAAGACCAACAACCAAGACTGAAAGAAAACATTTATTGAATCAAAATCAATACTTTCTTTATAATATCTACAAGCCAACACTGAACTCACTTTATTCAAGAATGAACACAATGTACAAAAAAAGTATGCTTATATTATAAAAATATGTCAATTTTATCTTCTGGGTGCTGAGCAGAAGTCACTTGAAACAAAATCAAGGCAAAGTCTCTATAATGAAACCGCTCTAATTTAGTAACAAAAGTGAAGCTAATGTACTCACAAAGTATCTTCAAGGCCCGCTGGGGACGCAGCACCCAGCGCTCCCACTCTACACCAACTGGCACCACCATGGCCGCGCTGTGGGAAAGCTCCTCTTTGCAGACATGCTGCGACTGTGCTACCAGATGAACTCTTTCCTGCTTCCCTCTCTCCCAGTGTTAGCAAAGAGCTCACAAGCTAATGAATTCTGTGTACGAAACTCTTACTAGCTTCATTGTAGAAATGAGATGTGTTGCTAGGGGGAATCAAGCTCCCCTGGTTTACAATCCCATTCACGAAGGTGGGAATCTGCTTCCCTGCACACTTGACAATGCCCTCGAGCTTCCACAGAACACTACATGCCAGCTGTGTCTAATTTTCTCACTGGCACCTTCCCAGGGAAGGCCCAGGGGCTGGTGCCTGTGCTGTGAGGTCAGCGGGGCCTCAGGCTTACAGAGAGATAGCCTCCAACACTGGCTGGCCTCGGAGCAGCAAAAAGAGCAACTGGGGACAAGGGACAATGGTCTCGGTACTGTTTCAATTTTAAGTCAAAATGCATCAGCGCTGATAATGGCAGGAAAATCCAGTCTGTCTTAAAGAAGTTGCTCACAGCAGTGCCCTGGCAGGAAACTGACCCGAGCAGAATAACAAACCCCAGAATTCAGTGTCCACATGGTGAATTAATGAGAACAGATAATTAAATGTTTTTCCTTGACAGATTATCTCTGTGCTTGGCATTGACACCTAAGAACTCTCAAAATTGCAAAATCAGAAGATGGAGTCATCGGTGCCCCACTCTACTGGAAAATGCTCTCGCGTTTTGCCTATGCTGGCCTGACATTTCTTCAGTAGGCATTTCTCAGGAGAGGAGTGTGCTGTGAGGAGGGAGACTGATGAAGGCAGAGGAGAGAATGATCACCTCTCTAAGCTGCAATCAGATCCCTTTGCTGCGTGAACGGTAACCCTCTGGAAGGTAGTTAAACAGGCCTGAATTGAACGCAGGGTTGAAACATCTGAAGAGCACAAACCACGGGATCTGCCTCCACACTAACTAACGGAGAGGAGTGTGCGGAAGCCTGGGCACTGAGGGGCAGGCTCTGCAACCTGCACAAAGGCTTCTCACGAACGCCACGGAGGCTGGGCAGGCTCCTCTCACTGGCAGTGAGAGCGTCCAATGACTCTGCAAGTCGCAGTCAGCAGAGGCCAGCAGCTCAGCATGCTGCTGGTGGAAGCCACTGGATGTGAAAGATTGGACATAAAACAAGAAAAACACAAGGGACTGAAGACGAGCTAGCAGGACTAGGGTGCTCAGGGCCAGGCTGGATGCGTTTCACCACAGCACTCAGCTAGGAATCACGCCTGCTCACAACCACAGGTCCTCACGCTCAAAATAAATACACTGAACATTTACAACCAAGTGCATGGTGCGCATGAATGCAAGCTTTTCTGTTACTGCAACCTAATCAAACAGACCAAAATAAGCTACAAGGTTATCTTTTCCTGTGAAACTGAGGTGACTTGGTGTCACTGCACACTTCCACTAAGACCGCCCTCGGCTCACAGGAGCAGACTGGCCTGCTCTGGCACCACAGGCTCCTCCCAACATCGTGCAGCACACACGATGTCTTCTGAACACACAAGGATGCTCGTTGTGCTTGCAGGTCGCACACTTTCCAAAATATACATAAATGGTGAGCAGCCAGCAGGTGATCGCGGGTCTCTGCTTACCAGTGGAGCCATAGGGCAGAGGCTGAAAGCATGAAGAAAAGGGCTAAGGTGGAAGAACTGCAAAATGGTGCGAGCATTCACAAAGGGCCATGCTGAGATCAGATCCACATCGATTAAACACTGAAAGTGCAGCTACGATCCAAAGAACTCTCCCAGGAGTCCCAAGGCATGCAGGCCGCTGAAGGAAATGCAGGCTTGCCTGACGCTACCTTCCTTGGAGCAGCAGCGGTTCACTGGAGATCACAGGGATGAACAGGTGGCCATCACACTTCTTTTTTTTTTGTTTTTTTGTAATTAAAAAATAAAAGAAATGCAATCACAAGACAAAAAAAATTATAGAACAGTGGAAAAAGAAAATATAGAAAATTCACAAATGACCTATAAAACCAAAAGAGAAATTCAAATTATTTTTAGGTTCTTTTTTTTTGTTTGTTTATGTTTGAGGTAGGGTCTCTCAGTGATCCTCCTACCTCTGCCTTCCCAGTGCTGGGATTAAAGGCGTGCGCCACCACACCTAGTTCATGCAGTGCTGGAGTTCAAATCCAAGGCTTCCTGCACACTAGGCAAGCACTGTACCCACCTAACTACATCCTCCACCTACTTTCTCTTTCTTTAAAAAGACAGAAGCAATAGCATCTTGTCACCCCAGCCTCCTCCCTAAGTGGATACTTTAACGCAGAGGGGGCCCAGTTTTGACACTGTAACACACTGGTATCTACGTTCACCTGGAATGCAACCAGTGGGCCCAGGCTGAACAAACCTACATTAAAGCATTTTTATTGCTCCCAGCAAGTTCACAAAATACATTGTAACCAATGCTATTTATTAATCTAACCTGGAGTGGCCACCCCAGCTCTGAGGACTCACAGGCAAAGGTCCAGGGCTATCCTGCCTTCGTATCCACGAGCTGCATCTGCACACTGGCAGACATCCCACCGCCGTAGCCACCCTTGGACTGCATTTGGTTCTGGATGGAGCTAACCTGAAACAAGACCAGACAGAGCAGACTAAGCAAAACAAAGGGACTATCTCCTTAGCATCTCAGCCCAGCTGCTTTTTAAGGTACTTTTATGGAAAAACCACATACACTCATTTTTTAATTGACTTAAGATTTTTTTTTCTGCTTATAAGAACAGTAGCTGAAAGGTTTTTTTTTTTGGGGGGGGGGGTTGAGACAGTGTCTCAGGTAGCCCAGGCTGGCCGTCAACTCACTGTGCAGCCAGCAGTGATCTTGATCCCCCACATCCAAGCCTGAGACTGCAGGTGTGTGCCACCACATCTGGCTTTATGTGGTGCATGCTAGCCAAGTACCAGCAACCAACTGGAAGATTTCTGCAACAACTTCTTCCCCTCACCTTTCCTACTTCCCAGGCACTTTTGTAACAGATACAAAGCACTTGGTAACATTTCAAAAACTGAAAAATACACACATCAGGTCAACTTTTGGTTCCTCAATCTCAACTATCTTTTATTAAAAAATGTTTTACTGGGCTGGAGAGATGGCTTAGCAGTTAAGGCACTTGCAGACAAAGCCAAAGGACCCAGGTTTGGTTCCCCAGTACCTACATAAAGCCAGATGCACAAGGTGGCACATGCATCTGGAGTTCATTTGCAGTGGCTGAAGGCACTGGCACAGCCATTATCTCTCTCAAATAAAAAAAATTCCATCATCCATCTCTGCTTGCAAATAAATAAAGACGGACGAGGTGTCGCACGCCTTTAATCCCAGCACTTGGGAGGCAGAGGTAGCAGGATTGCCATGAGTTTGAGGTCACCCTGACACTATGTAGTGAATTCCAGGTGAGCCTGGCTAGAATGAGACCCCACCTTGAAAAATCAAAATAAATAAATATAAAAGTTTTATTTATTTGTCTTCGTGTGTATGTGTATCGTGCATGCACCAGCACATCTATTTGTTTCTTGTGTCTTACTTCTGCAAATGCCCATCTGGCTTTACATGAATGGGTAGATGGGGAATCGAACCTGAGCCTGTAGGCTTTGTAAACAAGTGCCTTTAACCACTAAGCCATCTGTCTTCAGCTCCAACCTCAGTTATCTTAATCTGAAGACATCTTACATCTATCTGTTCACCTCAACTGCTCATAACAGACTCCAAGGCAAGAAAATAAGTATAAATGAAATTGACCTGAGATTGGGGATGAGGCTTAAGTTATTTTCTGAGCAATGCAGGTTTAAACCTGCATTATGAACAGAATACGAATAGCACAGCTTACTTAGACCTCAAGGGTGTGAGTGAGGAAGCAGCAGGGACACATTCCCATCGCCATCACATGGTGCTACTGCCATGTCCATATGCACAATCAAATGACTACTTTAGATAAGAATATAAGAAAAACTAAACTTATAGTCCAAGTTTTTAAAGTCTTTAAGTAAACTAGCTTAGTTATTGCCATCTGGGACAGCTGTGCTACCACATGATATTAACCAATTAATCCAAATTCAAATGTGACCTTCTGTGGTATAACCAGTAGGTTCATATGGGCACAAACTTATTTAGGTCAAGATACCAAACAATTTCCTCCATAAGACAGCATGTTGACTTCTGTAGTTTTCTTTTTCTCATTTTTGGACCTATTCTAAAAAGAACAAGGAGCCTGGGAAGATGCTCATTGGTTAAAGGAACTTGTTTTCAAAGCCCAGAGAGATGGCTCAGAAGTTAAAGGCACGTGTTGGTAAAGCCTGTGGGCCCAGGTTCAATTCCCCAAAACCCAGATGCACAAAGTGCCACAGGTGATTAGTTGCAGGGGCAAGAGGCCCTAGCATGCCTATACACATACATGCAAATTAATTTTAAAAAAATCAAGGGCTGGAGAGATGGCTTAATGGTTAAGGCATTTACCCAGGTTTAATTCCCCAGGACCCACATAAGCCAGATGGACAAGGTGGTGCATGCGTCTGGAGTTTGCAGTGGCTAGAGGCCCTGGCGTGCCTATTCTCTCTCTCCAGTAAATAAATAATTTAAATTTTTAAAAGAAGGTGGGGCTAGAGAAATGGCACACCCACTATCTCTCTCTCACATAAATAAAATATGGAGTAACATCTCTGTTACTTACATGTTATCATTGTTTAAAAAAAAAAAAAATGAAAACAGTACTATTGTATTACTCAAAGGGTAACAGAGTTTTCCTGGCAAAAGGTTGGTGTAAAATGCATGCAGTCTTACCAGGTGTGGTCATGCACACCTGTAATTCTAGCACATGGGAGGAATTGTGTATTTGGGATGGGGGTATCAGAAACCATGTTACTATTCAGCAGTACAGTTTAGGGAAGGCTGCCTTATACACATCAAGCCCTGCTCCTACTGCCAGCTGCTCGGTTCTCAGAACACACAGACTTGAGTGGAAAATATGTCCTCAGGTAAACAGCACATCTATTAGTGGTTTCTGTCTTATTTTTCCTATGCTTGCAAAAGCACTGAACGGCTTTGGTTCTGCAGGCCAGAGCAGCTCCTCAGCAAGCAGAGGCGTTAGCAAGGCAGACCAATGACAGGCCAGGGAGGAGTTCTAAAGACAGTTCTGAAAGGTTTAAAGGCTAGCTAACATTTAGTTTTTCCTCAACAGAATTTTTTTTTCTTTAAAGCTACAAGTGGTAGTTGGGAACTGTTCTAGCACTCTAAAGGCTAGGAAGGGGCTGGAGAGACGGCTTAGCAGTTAAGGCACTTGTTTGCTAAGCCTAAGGACCCATGTTCAGTTCTCTAGGTTCCACATGCACACTAGGTGGTGCACGCATCTGGAGCAAGAGTACAGTGGCTGGAGGCCCTGATATACAATCCCCACCCCACATTAAAAAAAAGAAGAGACAGAAAAAAAAAAAGAGGCCACTCTGTTGGCCTTGCCTCAAAAAAAAAAAAAAAAAAATCTTAACTGGTAAAAAAAAGACTTTTTTTTTTGGTTTTTCGAGATAGAGTCTCACTTTAGCTCAGTCTGACCCGGAATTCACTATGTAGTCTCAGGCTGGCCTCAAACTCACAGTGATCCTCCTACCTCTGCCTCCCCAGTGCTGGGATTAAAGGCGCGTGCCACTACGCCTGGCTCTAAGGCTCTAAAAAAAAAAGAAAAGAAAAAGAAGATTCAGCATATAATAAATGTGAAAATACTCATGCTATTCAATATGCTTTTTTGGAGCCAGGGTCTCACTCTAGTCCATGCTGACATGGAATTCACTATGTAGTCTCAGGGTGGCCTCAAACTCACAGCGATCCTCCACCATACCCGGCTTCATATGCACATTTGAATAACCACGTTAACAAAAATCAAGAGGTCCCCTTTCAGTCTTTTCACTCATGTTGGTCCAGGAAACAAAGCCACCTCCTCCCTTCCAACAGCAACGCGCTGCAAAGCAGGCAGTGAGCGAGTTACTTTTCCCACACTGAAGATGAGCCATGTCCTGTCCAGGACACTCCAAATGCTTCCTTTGCTTAAGTAATTGCAGTGACAGACAGGTTTGTAGTATCCAGGAGACTCATCCACCTATTTAAAAAGCCTCTGTTCTTTGGTTAAGTCTCCGGTTAATGCTGGCCAGTAAGTCGGATTAGAATGAATCACAATTCTGCTTTGATGACAGCGTGAGTTAGAGCTCTGACACACTAGAGATCATGGAGGCACCAATTACTTTAGCCCTTGAGCAGGTGCCAGCCGACGAACAAAGTGAGAGGCTGACGAAACCCTCCTACTAGCTAGCGCTCCTGGTTCTCTCAGGTGAGGTAGAGAACTCAGCTGAGTGAGCCTCCAGCCAGTTCCGCTGCTCTCAGAACTCCACGAGAAGCAGTCTCCGAACTCGCGTTCTTCACTTCCAACTGCCCAATGACAGACATGTGCCACCTGTCCCTAAAGGGACCACCACTTAGTGCTGGAGAACTTAATTACAATAAATAAATTCTATGACGCTAATATCTTCAAGTAAAGGCTGACAGTTTATAAAGTAGGTTCAATAAAAATGTATGAGACAGGTAGGTAAGCCCAATAAAGGACTGGTAAAAGATTGTCTCTCCCACCCCATTGGTGGAAGCCTAGTGTCCATGGGGTTTAATGTCTGCTCCAAATTCCAATCCTTTAGAATTACTAAGTGCTTGTTCAAGAGAAAGACTTTAGTCTACAAAAAATAAATAAATACTTGGGCTGAAGAGATGGCTTAGTGGTTAAGGCACTGACGTGTGAAGCCTAAGGACTCAGGCTCGATTCCCCAGGACCCACGTAAGCCAGATGCCCAAGGTGATGCATGCATCTGAGGTTTGTTTGCAGTGGCCGGAGGCCCTGACATGCCCACCCTCCCTCCTTCTCTCATAAATAAAGTAAATAAGATATTTTTTTAAAGGGCTGGAGAGATGGCTTAGCAATTAAGGCACTTGCCTGCAAAGCCTAAGGACCCAGGTTCAACTCCTCAGAATCCACGTAAGCCAAATGTACAAGGTGGCACACGTGTCTGGAGTTCGTTTGAGACCCTGGCATGTGCATTCTCTCTCTGTCTCATAAATAATTAGCATACTTAATTCAGTATAAATACTGTGGAGTTCATTGCCTTACTATATACTGTTTAGGGAAGAATGATGAGAAAGGCCTGTACATGTTCAGCATTGGTGCAATTTTTCCCAAAATATTTTCTGTGATTGGCAGAAACAAGTTGCACAACTACAGAGGACCAATATCATATGGCATGTGTTATTAGAAAAAGGTATGGAGGGCTTAGCAGTTAAGGCATTTACCTGCGAAGCCAAAGGACCCCCAAGTTCAATTCTCCAGGACTCACGTAATCCAGATGCACAAGCTGGCGCATGAGTCTGGAGCTTGTTTGCAGTGGCTGGCGGCTCTGGCACACCCATTCTGTCTCACTCTCTCTCTGACTCTCTCAAATAATAAATAAAAACTTTTAGGGAATAAGGAAGGAAGGAAGGAAGAAAGAAAGAAGGTATGGACCTGTCAGTTTTCATAGGACCTGTCCAAGGCCACTGTGCGTATGATCCACAACGTACTTACTGAATTCATCCCACTGAACAGGTCTCCAGATCCTACATGGGCCGTGTGCACGAAATTTGTTGGCTCTCCAATCATACTTCGGTCAATCCGCCGTCGCCTTTTCTAAAATATAGGGAATAATGTGCTCAGAGAATGGTCTTAGGAACCAAAGAACTTATGCAATCTTGTACTATGGATAAATGAATTTATAATATAATGGCACTCTTCAGGACACACAGATGCCTTAGAACACCACAGTTACCACTTACAAAATCCCTGAGAAGTATTTGCACAAAAGATCATTACAGCCAAGCAACAAACAGGTTATTATTCAGAACTTTGGCCAGCTGTGTGTGTTCCACTTCAATGTCTTTTTTCACACCAGATGAGTAACTGGCCAACATCATAACAAGGTCTGAGAGGCACATCTCAGACAATGGCCTGAAAACTCAATCTCACACTTGTATTTCATCCTTTAAACAATGAGACATCAAAAACCTAGAAGCCAGGTATGGTGGTGCTCGCCTTTAATCCCAGTGCTCAGCACCCAGGGGTCAGAGGTAGGAGGATCACCATGAATTCAAGGCCACCCTCAGACTAGAGTGAATTCCAGGTAAGCCTGAGGTAGACTGAGACCCTACCTCAACAAATCAAAAACACTTAGAAGTAAAGATTCTGAAAGTTTTCCCCATAAAAAAGTATTAAGCCAGAATTCATTCTGTATTCTCAGGGTGGCTTCAAGGTGTGCACCATCATGCCTGGCTTTTTGTTGTTAAAAACAAACAAACAAACAAACAAACAGACAAACCAGGGTCTCATGTAACCCAGGCTGGTCTGAAATTTTTCTTTTTTGAATCAAAAGTAAAGGGCTGGAGAGATGGCTTAGCAGTTAAGCGCTTGCCTGTGAAGCCTAAGGACCCTGATTCGAGGCTCAATTCCCCAAGACCCACGTTAGCCAGATGCATAAGGGGGCGCACGCGTCTGGAGTTCATTTGCAGTGGCTGGAGGCCCTGGCGCACGCATTCTCTCTCTCTGCCTCTTTCTCTGTCACTCTCAACTAAATAAATAAAAATGAACAAAATTTTAAAAAAGAAAAAAAAAGTAAGGGGCTGGAGAGATGGCTTAGTAGTTAAGGTGCTTGCCTGCGAAGCCTAGGAACCCAGGTTTGATTCTCCAGGTCTCACATAAGCCAGATGCACACGGTGGTGCATGCGTCTGGAGTTCATTTGCAGTGGCTGGAAGCCCTGGTGTGCCCATTCTCTCTCTCTCACTAATAAATAAATAAAAGTAAAAAACAAAACAAACAAACAAAAAAAAAAACAAAAAACAGTAGGATCTCACTGTAGTCCAGGCTGACCCCAAACTCATGGTAATCCTCCTACCACTGTCTCCCAAGTGCTGGGATTAAAGGCCACCATGCCTGGCTTAAACATGACTTCCTAGCACTTTTACCTGGATTATACCTCATAATCTTCCATGCCCTGCTGTGTTTTACTGATCACGTTTTGGGTTAGGCTACCTTAGAACTCAATTTTTCCTGTCCTTATCTAATCTTTATTTCATTTCATTTTTTTTGTTTTTTCAAGGTAGGGTTTCATTTTAGCCCAGGTTGACCTTGAACTCATAGCGATCCTCCCACCTCTGCCTCCTGAGTGATGGGATTAAAGGCATGCACTACCATGCACAGCTCTGCCCTTAGCTACTGAAATATTTATTTGCATGGTCCTAGTTAACTCCTACAATATGATCAATAGTTCTATATGGCAGCTACTTAGGTGTTGGGTTCTCCGGCAGGTAGGGATGTGGCAGAGCCCAATCCGCCAGTCTCTCCCTGGGCCTGAGTGGGATGGTGAGTGTCGATGGCCCAGACCCCCTCCTAGTCACGGGATCTCGTTTTATTGTATGAAGCAGGCACTTATATAGCATCAAGGTAGGGGGTGGGAGTCTTAGGACGGGGTGAGGATTAAGGGCCAATAATATTTCACCACGTTAGTAGTAGCTGGGCGGAGGCAGTTTTAGATCAGGCCTTGCTGAGTCACTCCTATGTGGAACTCATAGGCCAAAGACAGGTCACCAAACTCTAGCCAGGCTCAGGAAGTTCCACTAGGCCTCACGTCCAGGCCTCTCAAGGGCCAACACTTAGGGTCAGAACACAATAGTCCTCCAAAAGACAAAAATGGAAGTCCATGCATACGCTGCAGGAGTCAGGGTACACTGCTTCACTGTCCAGATTAGAAGCTCAAAATGCTCTCAAGTCCAGCAATGACCTTGTGCACCTCCATGTTTGATCGGTTTTCTTCCCTTGTTTGCTGTTTCTAAAGCTCCTTCTCTCTCTCTGTGTGTGTGTGTGTGTGTGTGTGTGTTGGGGGTTGAGGGGGAGGAGAGAAAATTCTGAGTTTCGTTTTCATTATATATATATATATATATATATATATATATATATATATATATATATATATAATTTTTATTTATTTATTTGAGACAGAGAGAATGGGTGCGCCAGGGCTTCCAGCCACTGCAAATGAACTCCAGAGGCATGTGCCACCATGTGCATCTGGCTTACGTGGGACCTGGAGAATCGAACCTGGGTCCTTAGGCTTCGCAGGCTAAGGACCTGCATCTGCTACTGCATGATGAAAGCAGCTAGGACAGCTGCTTTGGGGAGCTCAGGAGGGCCTCACACACGTTCCCTGGCACACAACAGACTCGGCACCTGGCAGCCATCTTTGATCTGGGCACTGTGAGTCAGCAATACGCTGGTTCCTTTTGCGCCATTTCCCAACCTTTACACCAGACTCAAGAGCTTGTTCGTTTCCACCCACCAGGCTCAGCGAACTTCCCTTCCTGACAGCTCTACCCCAGATAATAAAGCATACTTCCCCACAGAAGCCTTCTCTTTGAGGGTTCAAGCACAGAAGATGTAAGGTCACCTTCGCCTTTGTTCTTGACAATACACTGTCACATTTCCATTAAAGCTGCCTTGTTAGGACATTTTGAATGAGGCATATCCCAAAGTATCTCTGCCACCATAAGACATGACTTTTCCAGGGCATGGTGGCGCACGCCTTTAATGACAGCTCTCAGTGGTAGGGAGGAGGATCGCTACGAGTTAATTCCAGGTCAGCTTGGGATAGAGCAAGACTCTACCTCACCAAAAAAAAAAAAAAAAAAAAAAAAAGAGACTTTTCCCAGCACATAAATAAGACTAATAATTGGGGTTTTCTCCTTTAGTAATTCCCTGGCAGAAGGCAGAGAAGGAGGCTTCTAGGTTCTTGGCATACTCCTGATATGAGAAGGGAAGGATGGCAGCTTGTTCCCTGGTACCTTGCATCTGCAGGGCCATGGACTTCTTTCTCCCAAGGCTTCATCAAATAGTCTTGTGCACAGGAGGGCCTGGGCTCAGCTGGAGGACCTTTTCGAGCAAGAAGACCTGACATACTGCAGCCAGACCTCCTTCCAGGCCCCCGGGATCTGACTCTGAGGACCTGCGGAAGCAGCATGGCCTACAAGACGGTGGGGCTCAGAGGCTGCACTTGTACACCCCCCATACTCACTGACTTGCTCCAACTGCGGAAAGATGAAAGGATGATGCTGAGAACAGTCACCATGGTGAGCTTGGGCACCACCCACTCCACCAGCACACATCGGCTGCGGGGGGAGGATGCTCAAAAGCATTCCAAAAAGCATACTCTCAACAGTGAAAAACAGAGGAAAGTCTCCAGCTCATTAATCTGAAATAAGGGATTCTTTTTCTATTTGAGATTCACTGAGGGAGTCATGTGGTACCAGGAGGCTGCTTTGTGTCACCTAATCCAACGAGTTTTTGAGAAGCGCAAAGTGGAAGCTTTCAGACCCTGAAGGGATATGGCTGTCCACGAAGGGAGAGACAGTTGTACTGCTGGAGCACCAGGGGAGGTGCAGGGACCTAAGTTGTCAGTACACATTGCACAGGGGGGGAAGTGTGTCACAGCTCTGTGTGAAATACCCCTCAGAAGCGCATGTGTTTTAAATGTGGTTGCCCACTGGTGGCACTGTTCTGGTAGGACAAGGAACCTTCAGGAGGCGGGGCTTAGCTGGAAGGTCACTGTAGGATGGGCCCTAAGGCTTATAGCCTGGCCTGGCTTCTGGCTCTCTGGTTCCTGGTCCACCCAGATTCACAAACCATGACCCAAAATAAATCTTTCCTCAATTATCAAGAATTTCGTCAGGGTGACAAGAAAAGTAGCACAGGTGTGTATCTTCCCAAGAACGATGGAAAACTACCAACAGGCAGAGGCACCCATGATGACATGGTTTAGGAGGTTTCCTCTTGTACCTTCAAGTGGAAAGCAGGCTGGGAGAGGCCACGGGAGAGGCGGGTACAGGAATGACAGTGAATCGCAACACATGGTAGGAAATGAACAGAGTGGAGAGGTGCTCAGAGATAAAATCAACAGTATCTGGTTGCTGGCTGGACTGGGGAATGAATGGGGGAGCAGTGGGTACTAAACATACATAGTCCTCAGGGTGGAGGGGGCTGTGCAGTTCCTTATCTGGAAGATAAAACTGGAAGAGGAGCACATTTGAGGAGACGGGAGATGGAAGAAAATGCAGATAGCTAGGTAAAGTCACCAAAAGGCCAAGGATCGGCATGTGGATATAGGATCCAGAAAGAAGCTACACTGGAGACTTACAATCACTGGCATCAAAAGCTGGCTGTGGAGTTGGGGTGGGGGGGGGGATGGCTTAGCAGTTAAGGCATTTGCCTGCAAAGCCAAAGGACCCAGGTTTGATTCCCCAGGTGCCACGTTAGCCAGATACACAAGGGGGTGCACATATCTGGAGTTTGTTTGCAGTGGCTGGAGGTCCTTGCGTGCCCATTCTCTCTCTCTCCCTCATTCTCTGTCAAACAAATAAATAAATACAAATTTTAAAATATTTTTAAAAAACACAAAAAACCAACAAACAAAAAAAGCCGGCTATGATTTCCTAGAGAAAAGTGAACAGAGGAAACTAAGCCACCAAGGGAGCAGGGGTCAGCAAGCCCACAGCCAGTAGTGCCACGCCGAGTACCGGCCCACAGAGCCCCAGAAGGAAGCGGTAAGAGATGGGAGAATGAACAGGGCTCTGGAAAAGACAGCCTTGGGGACAAGGAGGAAGACGGTGGCAAAGCAGCACCAAAGAAAACAAAGGAAAGAGGACTGATCAATGTTTCTCTCCAAGGGAGGAGAGACTTTATGTAAGCAAGAAGATCAAATTAAAGACATCAAGAAAGATGGGGATGGGAGATGGCTCAGGGTGTAAATACTTGCCACAGAATTATGTGGACTTGTGTGTGGATCCCCAGAACCCACAGAAAGTTGGATGTGGTGGTGGACTGAGCATGTGGACTCCCAAAGCTCCCATGGCACGATGAGAGGTGAAGACAGAATCTCCCAAAGGTCAGGGGCCAGCTAGCCCGGCAGATACAGTACAAGCGTGTGGCAGGCAAGGACTGAAACCGGAGGCTGTCCTCTGGCTTCCACATGCACACCATGGCACATGTATGCGTAACCCCTCCCTGAGAGACATGCACACATTCTACACATACCCATACAGGGAGGGAGAATGGAGCCACACAGGGCAAGTGCCCTTCAGATTCCATAGCACTCAAAGCCAAGATGGAGATCTCAAGTACAAATGTCCTAAGATACAACACAGGAGTGGGGCCACAGGCCTGTAATAATCCAAGCTCTCAAAAAGCTGATGGGCTGGAGGGATGGCTTAGTGGTTAAGGCGCCTGCCTGTGAAGCCTAAGGAACCAGGTTTGGTTCTCCAGGTCCCACGTAAGCCAGATGCACACTGGTGGCACATGCATCTGGAGCTTATTTGCAGTGGCAAGAGGTCCTGGCGTGCCCATTCTCTCTTCCTCTCTCTGTCTCTAATAAATAAATAAATAAACAAAAATAAAAATAAAAATAAACCTTTAAAAAAAAAGCTGAGGCAGGAAGACCACAAGTTTCATGCCAGCCTGGGCTACACAGCAGGACCTTATTCAAAAACACCAAGCAACCATCAACTACGAAAACACGCGCACGCGTGCATGCACACGCACACACACACACAAAATATTTTTTTAGGCACAAAGTGGACATTCAAGAAACACCAAAATCTCAAGACACACATAGATGTAAATCATCATGGGCAGACGGGGGAATTCCAGAGCAAGGCTTCTGCAAAGAAAAACAGGAAGTATACAATGGGTGCTCTCTGCTCTGCTGTGTGGGCTGTTGTCAAAAGCAAAGAGTCACCATGTTTCCTGGAGACGTGTTTCATTCTTTACAGAGTACTTTTATTACAACTGCCAGCCATCTGAATAATTCTTGACGTACTTAAAATATTTTTTTGTTCTGTACAAGGTCAAGGACTAGACACACATGAACTATATAAACAACACTAGGAGTGTAGAAGGGCTAGGCAAAATGTCTCTTCTCACAACATTTCTGTGTAATGATGCCATAGTAGATCACTATTAATGAAGGAATAATTTAGAAATCAAATGGTTATTTTAAAAGAATTCTTCACAGTATGAATCTTGTTTATATTCTGATCCATAAGAACAAAAAAAAAAAATACATTTAAGAGACAATGGGGAGATTTAGCAACTAATTAGGTATTACATGATAATAAGAAATTATTTCTAGCTGGAGAGATGGCTTAGTGGTTAAGACATTTCCCTGCAAAGCCAAAGGACCCAGATTCAATTCCCCAGGACCCATGTAAGCCAGATGCACAAGGGGAACATACATATGGAGTTCATTTGCAGTGGCTAGAGGCCTCTCTCTGTCTCTCTTCTCTCTCTGCTTGCAAATAAATAAAATAAAAAAATTTATTTCAAATTTATTTTGGGATGTGTGATAATGACCAGTCTTCACAAAGAGTCCTTTTTTGCAATAAAAAGTTTGTGTGTGTGTGTGTGTATAAACACTACTCATACATAGTCAAGCTATATGCTTATAGAGCATGTTTAAATGTTTTATATAAGCTGGGCGTGGTGGCACACACCTTTAATCCCAGCTCTCGGGAGGCAGAGGTAGGAGGATTGCTGTGAGTTCGAGGCCACCCTGATACTAAAAAGTTAATTCCAGGTTAGCCTAGGCCAGAGCGAGACCCTGCCTCGAAAAGCCAAAAATAAATAAATAAATATTTTATGTTATATAATATATGCTAAACAAGGTATTATGTGGAGAAATGCAGCAGAGTCTCCCAGCTACCCTCAGCAGGCTGCATTAGCCTGCTACTGCTGCACCACACCCTGGGTTGTTTTCTTTTCAGGAGTGTGTGACATGTGAGCAAACGGAACATGTGACTAGTGTTACGCACACCAGGCTGGCTGCAAACTTCTGTGTAGCCCAGGATGACCTTGAGCTGGTTTCCGTCTTCACCTCCCAAGCTGGGATTACCCAGGTGTGTGTCACCAAGCCCAGGCCTTTGTCATGCTAGGGAGTTGCTCACAGTATTTGAAGAACTGTGACACAGAGCTACCATAGGTGGCTAGCTACTGCATCCATCGAGTGTAACACTTCTTACCAGCCTCATTCTCACACACGTCACACGCTTCTCTGAAAATAAAGCCACTCATAAATAAAGTAGGAGCGGCAGAAGCCTACTCAGGGGAGCTTCGAGATTCTGCGCATGTCTCTACACCTCCCTCAGCTCTGCCCTCCACGCTCTCGGCTGTGCTGTTTCCCACACACCCCTGGATCCTGGGGTCTCGTGTGAGTGGGCACTCTCCAGCATGCCTGGGCCCCTTTCCTCCCCTCACCCATGTGTTCACCTGACTGGCTGGCTACATTAATGACTACAGTAGGCCAGCTTTGTTTTCTGCACTTAGTGCTTCTCCACGTATACCTCCATGCAAATGTCAGGAGAGGACACTCAAAAACTTCCTGTCCCAAGCGAAATGCATGGGGCTGGGGATGAAACTCAACGGTAGAGTACTTGCTTAGCATGTCCAAAGCACTGGGTTTGATCACCAGCACCAACCAGCAAAAGGAAATAAAAATTAAGTCCATGGACACACAATTTTTCAGTTTTTAGTTTGTTTGTCTTTACAGTACTGGGGACTGAGCATTCCCGGTTAAGTGTTTCACCACTGGCTATATCCCCAGCCCTTCTTACTTCCTTGGTCTCACTAAAGTTGCCCAGGCAGTCCTTGAACTTCAGACCCTCCTGCTCCCACCTCCCAAGTAGCCTTCACACCAGGACTGGCTTCAATGAGTGTGTTTTGAATGAAAAAAATCCAGAAAAGTGATAAACCTTACACCTGTAATTATTATTGATTTTGGCTGTCAACTTAACTAGATTAAGGAACACCTAGTAACTTGGCAGAGGCAGTACTACTAATGGAGGCTGGTTAGTCACTCAGTGCAGGAAGGACCAACAGACAGCTAATAGCATCTTCAGTATCTTAACAGCCTTTGAACATAGAAGACCAAACAAAGCTAAAACCCAAACCAATGAGTGACAGGAAAGAAAAATGACAAAAGGAGTAAAGATGGCATGAATGAACATTATCAATACATGAAAGAGGTAAGCTGCCAGGTTCTGAGTGATACCCTACTTCAAAACAAACAAACAAATAAAAAAAGTAGTCAAACTTATACAGTCTAAATGAACCTGTAAGAGCTCAGAAGTGTGTTTTTTTTTGTGGGGGGCAGTGTTACAAGGTAGGGTCTCACTTTAGCCCAGGGTGACCCAGAATTCATGGTGACCCTCCCACCTCTGCCTCTGAGTGCTGGGATTAAAGGCGTGCGTCTCCACACCTGGCATTTTTGTTTTTTTTGTTTCTTTCAGTGTAGAGTGATTATGATGTACATGCATGTGCATATGCACGTTCTGGGGGGGGGGGTTCCCATGCACATGTGTGTATCTGTGGAGGCCAGAGGTCAATGCCAAACATCTTACTCAATCCCTCCCTCATTTATTTATTTATGGTACATATGTGAGTGCAAGCACATACACGGTACAGCACACGTGTGAATGTGAGGAGGTAATTTTTGGGTGTTGGTTGTCATGTCCTACCTCATTTTTGGCGACAGGGTCTCTCCTCCTCATTGTTTATCACTGTATTTGCCAGGCTAGCTGATCCACTAACTTCCAGGTAATTCTGTCACCACCTTCCACCTCACTGCTGCATGATACGGTGACCTGAACTTGCTTGAGCAGCAAGTGCTCCATCACCGAGCCCTTCGCTAGCTCCTTTGCTTATGAATTTAGACAAGGCCTCTCACTGAACCTAGAATGTTGATTCAGTTGCTGGCTAGCAAGTCCCAGGGACCCTCCTGCCCCTGCCTCTCTAATATTGGGATTACAGGCACATGCCACTAGGCCCAGCATCTTACATGGGTGAGTGGGATCTGAACTCAGAGTTTCAATTTGCACAGCAAGCAGTTTACCACTGAGCCATCTCCCAATGGACCTTCAACTTACAAGTTAGAATTGGAAGAGAATGGTATTTTAGTAGCAGAGAAAGCCTTCCAAAACTGCTGGTTTCACCATAACTTATGAAAACTAGTGATATATACATACCTACATAGTCTCATAATGCAACTCTATGTCCAAAATGGGTATTAATCCCCATTAAGATAAAGTTTATTGAAACATATTATAAAGAAAACAAGCCTTTTATTAAAATAAAAAATGTGACAAGCTGGAGGGATGGCTTAGTAGTTAAGGTGCTTGCCTGCTAAACCTAAGGACCCAGGTTTGATTCCCCAGAACCCATGTAAGCCAAATGTACCAGGTGATACATTAATCTGGAGTTCATCTGCAGTGACTAGAGGCCCTGGTGCGCCACATTTTATTTTAAAAAGTGAGATTAATTCCCTAATCTTAATTTAATCTACTACTTAACACAACTTCCAGCATATTACAGCAGTTTACCAATGAAGACTGCAAGTACGCCCACACACAGGACTGAGATGCCAGCTTAGCTGCTCTGGTAAAGAGGTGAGCATTTGGGATCATGCAACGTTAAAACAAATCACAGAAAGAAAAAAACAAAAAACAAAAAAAAAAAAAAAAACACGTGACATCTAAGCTCCTCAAACAGAAGATTGTTAACACTAACACCACATGCCCAAGGCTCTGGGTTTAATCTCCAACACTACACAAGGAAAGGGAATGTGATGTTTTGATTCAGGTGCCCCCCCCCCCAAACTCCTATATTCTGAACGCTGGGTCCCCAGCTGGTGGCTTTTGGGAATTGGAGCCTCCTAGAGGCAGTGTATTGTTGGGGGCAGGCTTATGGGTGTTATAGCCAGATTCTACTTGCCAGTGTTTGGCATACTCTTCTGCTGCTGTTGTCTACCCACTGCTCACCATCATTTTCCCCTGCCATCGTGGAGTTCCCCTCAAGTGTATAAGCCAAAATAAACCCTTTCCTCCCACAAGCTGCTCTTGGTCAGGTATTTTTTGCCAGCAACTTGAAGTTGGTCATAACAGGGAGGATCAGAGGGAAGGAGAAAAGAAGCAGGGGAGCTAGGCAGTATTCTATCTGCTAAAATTCTAACTACTAGAAACATCTGAACTAAAAAAATCAGAGGCCAGGCATGGTGGCACACACCTTTAGTGCCAGCACTCGGGAGGTTGAGGTAGGAGGATTGCTGTGAGTTCGAGGCCACCCAGAGAAAACATAGTGAATTTGAGGTCAGCCTGATCTAGAGTGAGACCCTACCTCGAAAAAAAAAAAAAAATTAGAAGAATTTTCCCTGTGCATGAATACAATGAGACAAAAATGAAACTGTAGAGTACTCAGTATTTAAAAGGAATTTTTACTATGGACACACAAAGAGTAAGTGTCCAGACCAAAAGGGCAAAGTAAGTACTTGGTACTTAAAAGAGCTAAGACTTCAGCTGGAATGTGTCTTGTATATGAGAGCTGCTAACAAAATGAAAAACAGGTTTGTTTGTTTGATACAAGATCTCACTATGTGGCCCTGAGCTGGTCTCAAACTCCTGCATCCACCTCTTGAGGGCTAGATCATTACACTAGGCTCCAGTTTTTTTTTTTTTTTTTTTTTTTGGTATTTCGAGGTAGGGTCTTACTCTAGCTCAGGCTGACCTGGAATTCACTATGTAGTCTCAGGGTGACCTTGAACTCATGGGGATCCTTCTACCTCTGCATCCAAAGTGATGGGATTAAAGGCTTGTGCAATCATGCCCAGCTTCCAGGTTGTATTTTTATTATGTCTATATGTTACAGATAAATGTATTAACCAAAAGGACTTTGAAAAATGTTCAGAAGGGCTGGAGAGATGGCTTAGCAGCTAAGGCACTTGCCTGCAAAGCCAAAGGACCCACATAAGCCAGATGCACAAAGTGGCACATGCGTCTGGAGATTGTTTACAGTGGCTGAAGGCTCTGGCGCGCCCATTCTCTCACTATATATATCTGCCTGTTTCTCTTTTTCTGTCAAATAAATAAAATTAAATTTAAAAAAAAGTTTAAAAATGTTCAGAAGCCAGGTGTGGTGGCATACACCTTTCATCCCAGCATTACAGAGGCAGAGGTAGGAGGATTGTCATGAGCTCAAGGCCACCCTGATACGACATAGTGAATTCCAGGTCAGCCTGGACTACAGTGAGATAAGTTTAATATGCTATATAGATTATACATAGTCATACCATTCTTTAAAAACTGATATACTGGGGTCAGGAGTGGGATAGAAAAAGGTTAATCAAAATTTAAGATGTGGGCTGGAGAGATGGCTTAGCGGTTAAGCGCTTGCCTGTGAAGCCTAAGGACCCCAGTTCGAGGCTCGATTCCCCAGGACCCACGTTAGCCAGATGCACAAGGGGGCGCAGTTGTCTGGAGTTTGTTTGCAGTGGCTGGAAGCCCTGGCACGGCCATTCTCTCTCTATCTGCCTCTTTCTCTCCTTCTCTCTCTCTCACTCTCAAATAAATAAAAAAAAATGAACAAAAAACATTAAAAAAAAATTAAGATGTTATAGCACTGAACCTGCAGCTTTATGGCTAACCAGCCTGACCAAATGTACCAACTGGTTCAATGGTGACATGTCTGTTATGGGAGAAACCAACTGCTTTCTGATTGGATTTGAATTCCATTCCACATAATGGAATTCATACCTGGTTAAAAAAAAAAAAACTTAATCAAAAGCCTATGGCTAGGGAGGTCATAAGCCCTAGTGAGGAAACTACTACTGTTGTCTAGATAAACATACTTCTGTTTATGCCCATATATTAATGCTACTCTTATTTTTGCTTACAGAAGCTTTTGTCTTCAGATGGCAGTAACCACTGGGGCAACTCAAAACTCATCAGAGTGCTGAGAAAAGGTGACAGTGGAGTGTTCAGCATTAAGTGAGACATCCCTTTCACACCCTCCAAGGCTCAGGGGCCATTGCAGAAGAGGTAGCAGAAAAAAATTTAAGAACCAAAGGAAGTAGAGGAGTGTTTTGCAATACTGTCTTTCAGACACAAAATGACCATGGTATTCATGACTTCACTAGGGCTGATGTTACCTGTACAAGATCTGCATAATAGGAGGCAAAAAATGGTGACATCAAAATACAAGAGAAGCTGGGCGTGGTGGCACACACCTTTAATCTCAGCACTCAGGAGGCAGAAGTAGGAGGATCGCCATAGGTTTGAGGCCACCCTGAGAATACATAGTGAATTCCAGGTCAGCCTAAGCCACAGTGAGACCTTACCTCGAAAAACCAAAAAAAAAAAAAAAAAAAGAGAAAAACCACAAAAGAATAGTTTGTAAGAAGAAGGGATTCAGTGGAGGAGGGAAAGGGAGGGCTCTGGGAGGGGATTATGGTGTGCGTGCGTGCGTGCGTGCGCACGCACGCACACACACATTTTTTCAAGGTAGGGTCTCACTGTAGCCCACGCTGACCTGGAAATCACTCTGTAGTCTCAGGGTGGCCTTGAACTCACAGCGATCCTCCTATCTCTGCCTCCACAGTGCTGGGATTAAAGGTGTGTGCCACCATGCCCAGCTTCTTATTTTTATTTCTTTATTAGAGACAGAGAGAGGGAGTGACAGAGAGAGAGAGAGAGAGAGAGTGAGAATGGGCATGCCAGGGCCTCTAGCCACTGCAAATAAACTCCAGTTGCATGCGTCACCATGTGCGTCTGGCTTATGTGGGACCTGGAGAATCGAACCTGGGTCCTTAAGCTTCACAGTCAAGTGCCTTAACTGCTAAGTCATCTCTCCAGCCCGCAGTATATTTTCTATATGTATGAAGGCTGTAATAAAAAGTTTAAAAACCAACATATTAATTCCTCAGTAATTAAACTCTAACTTTCTTTAGTTACAGATTACGTTATGTGCCACACACATTTCATTTTCTAAGAAAATGCGTGACTTGTCCTACACTTGTTGCTGACTTAAAATAAAATACACTTGCTTGCAAAGCCTGCTTGCCCAAGTTCAATTCCCTAGTACCCATGTAAAGCCAGATGACAAAGTGGTAAGTGGTACATATGTCCAAAGTTTGCTTGCAGTGTCCCATTCATTGTTATTCCCCCAATCTTTCTCATAAAATAAAATTAATGAAATTTAAGTTTCTTTCCTATTTGTATATACCAAGGCCACATGAGAATCCAAACCCATCACACTAACTTTAAACAAAGGCATAACCCTCACCCCCATTTTTTTTTTTTTTTTGGTTGTTGTTGTTTTGTTTTGTCGAGGTAGGGTCTCACTCTAGCCCAGGCTGACCTGGAACTTGCTCTGTAGTCCCAGGATGGCCTTAGACTCATAGTGATCTCCTATCTCTGCCTCCCAAGTGCTGGGATCAAAGCTGTGTGCCACCATGGCTGGCCTCTTCCCCATTCTTGCAGTGTGTATCTAGGTTTATAAAGTCAAAGGAAAGAGAAAAGAAAGTTCATGCTACTGGTATTATGGAAGCAACTTTAGTTTGGTCATTTTAAGAATGCATGACCTAATAAAAAGATACAGACTTTCACACCATTATACAATGACAGAACTTGTAACAGAAGACCATGTTTTCTAAATAAACACAACATTCTTCCAGATGTGGTCAGATGACTTGCAAACAATAAGATCTTTTAAGAAATGCTTCAGTATTCATAAAAGCTGCAAGTTAATAGAAGCTGTTAACATTGCCTGCCAGATAAAGGAGACTTTGTGAAGATAAAGACAGAAAAAAATAAAATTGAAACTTATTTGCTGTAAAATTATTTTAAAACAAGCTTCCCCCCCTCTAAAAAAAAGACCTTCTGACTTTCTTTTGCCCATTCTTTCCATGGTTATTATTTTTTGCCATGATAAAGATAGAGCAGCCAAGCATGGTAGTGTACACCTATAATCAGGGAGGTTTCAAGTTCCATAACAGTCTGACCTGCATAGCAAGACTCCAACACCAAAACACCACCAAAACCACCAAATAATCCTGTTTCCTCCCTCCAGAGCTACACTACACTCTGACATGGTCTGTAAGCATCACAGAGCACATGAGCTGTAATCTATCAGTTGCAGCATGGACTATGCCTAAGCCAAATCCTCTAGTAGAATGTATAAGGAAAATACCACAACTACTACCTTTACTTTTCATCATTTAAAAGTTTGAGCTCTACTAATACAAATCTAAATGTTGACATATAGCTATTAACAGCATTAAGTTCTACAAAAGTTACTCAGAATAAACAGAAAGTGCTGAATTCATGTTTATCCATACTTGACACTAAATACAAAAATGAAAACTGTTATAGTTTACCTTCTCCATGAGTTTATCTACATCTCTTAAGACATTCTCAGGTACTGACTAAATACTGTGATGAGTGTGGATGAGCTGAATGAATTGATGAGTTTTATTTCATGAAATCTCAAATTTGGGAATAGGAAGATTGCTCAATGAGTAAAGCACTTGCAATGCAAATCTGAGGACCCAAGTTTGGATCCCCAGAACCCATGAAAAGCTGGATGTGATGGCACAAGTGTCTGTAATCCCAGTGCTCCTATGGTAAGGCAGGAGAATTCAAAGAAGCTCGTGAGCCAGCTGGCCTGACATACACAACAGTGAACAAGAGACCCTGCCTCCAGCAAAATTTGGAAGGCAAGGACCAGTATCCACCCAGGGATGCCCTCTGACCTCCACATAATGTGCATGCCTATACACACACACGTGCACACACAGCATTCACATACATAAGATTAAAAACAGAGAAATCTCTAGTTTGTCTATCTTTCGGAGGCTCATAAGCCGATAGTCAGATGAGGCAGTATTAACCTTATATTAAAGATGCCACTCCCACTGATTAAACCCTAGAGAACTCACACAGTATCCAAGATACACATATACAAATAAATACACATGAAGATTTTTCAAAAGAATAATAGGTCAATCTATTACAATACAGCCACATAACAAAATGCAAAGAAAGCATGAAAACAAAGTTCAGCTACGTACATCAATACATAGCAGCCTTAGAAACATTCAATTAGAGAAAAACATAACAGACTGTACCCTAATTATGGCTCCACTTTAAGTTAAAATAGGCAAGCAAGCTGGCTTGTTTGAAATTACAAATAATGAAGCCTGGCATGGTGGCGTACGCCTTTAATCCCAGCACTGGGGAGGCAGAGGTAGGAGGATCGCCATGAGTTCAAGGCCACTATGCAACTACATAGTGAATTCCAAGTCAGCCTGAGCTTGAGTGAGACTCTACCTTGAAAATCCAATAAATAAATAATAAATAAAATGACAAATAATGACAAAATTATAAAACACAAGGAACTGATTACCACGAAGATCAGTATAGCAGTTCCTAAGTACTGAAACAATGATGGAGTTGGAAAGGGCACCAGAGATTACTAACCATGTCCTATTTCTTTTTTCTTTTTCTTTTCTGGTAGGGTCTCACTCTCAGGCTGAACTGGAATTCACTATGGGGTCTCAGGGTGGCCTTGAACTCATGGCAATCTTCCTACCTCTGCCTCCCAAGTGCTGGGATTAAAGGCGTGCGCCACCACGCCCAGATAATGTCCTGTTTCTTAACTCGACTCAATACCTCATTCATAGTATATTTGTGTCCTAACTATTCAGTGTATATATGTATGCATACATGAATGAAAAAAAAAACCTTCAAAATTATTACTGTTGGCATTATCGTCTAGGAATAAATACTGAAATATTTTGAGATAAATCACAAATCTGGCTTTAAAATAACCTCAAGAGGGCTGGAGAGATGGCTTAGCAGTTAAGGCACTTGTCTGTTAAGCCTAAGGACCAAAGCTCAAGGCCCAGAACCCATCTAAGCCAGATGCACATGGTGGTACATGCACCTGGAGATCATTTGTACTGGGTAGAGGCCCTGGTGCACCCATTCTGTCTAACAAATTTAAATTAAATTAAAAAACAAACAAAAAAACAACAACCACTACAAATTCCAGGAGAGGCTGAGGAAGGAGGATTACAGTGAGTTTGAAGCCAGCTTGAGGCTACAAAGTGAATTTCAAGTCAGCATGGGCTAGAATGGCACTTTGCCTCAAAAATACAATAAAATAAAATCATAAACACAAGAAAGGGGTGAACGGACAGAATAAAGATTAAACAAGAACTAAAGCTGCGGGAGCTGAGAGATGGAAATAAAATTCATTATGCTAGTACCTGTATTTTAAAAAAACTTGTGCATGTGTGTGTATATTGTGTGTGCACATGCCACAGCATGCTTGTGGAGTTCAGAGTACAAACTCAGGGTAATGGTCCTCATTTTCTACCTTGTTTGAGACAGGGCGTCTCTTCTTTTACCACTGGGAAGGGCAGACTAGCTGACCTGCAAGCTCCTGACTCCACCTCCTAAGGCTGCAGGTCTGTTAGGGTCACAGGCGCAAACACCACTTTGTATCTAGCTTCCCATGGGTGCTGGGAAGGATTGAGCTCAGGTAGGCAGGGTTGCAGAGCCAAGAGCCTTTAACCACTGAGCAATCTCCTCAGCCCAATTTTTTTTTCTTAGATAAGATCTCGCTCTAGCCCAGGATGACCTGAAATTCACTATGTAGCCTCAGAGTCAGCTCAAACTCATGGCAATCCTCCTACCACTACCTCTCAAGGGCTAGGATTAAAGGTGTGTGCCACTACACTTGGACCTATTTTTAAAAACATTTTTTAAAGTTTTTAAGAAAAAAACTTACGGAAATTCTTGTTTTTTTCCAAAGTAGGGTCTCACTGTAGCCCAGGCTGACCTGGAATTAATTTCAGGGTTACCTTGAACTCACTGTGATCTTCCTACCTCTGCCTCCCAGTGCTGGGATTAAAGGTGTTTGCCACCACATCCAGCATAGTTTTTTTTTTTTTATTTCATTTTTATTTATTTATTATAGACAGGGAGGAGAGCGAATGGGCATGACAGGGCCTCTGACCACTGCAAACGATCTACAGATGCATGCACCACCATGTGCATCTGGCTTAGGTGGGACCTGGGGAATTGAACCAGGGCCCTTAGGCTTCACAGGCAAGTGCTTTAACTGCTAAGCCATCTCTCCAGCCCTGGTAATAGTGACCAGAAATATATATCTTTCATTGATGGGAATGTTTGTCATCTATAAATTCAATGCAAATTGAACGTAAATTCCAATAGGTCTTTTGGAAAATCTGACAAATTAATTGTAACTTTATATGGAAAAATCAAGGATTTACATTGGCCCAAACACTGCAAAACAAGAACACAAGGAAAGATCTCCAAGAAAATGGGACGACAGGAAGAAAGCAGATAGACGATACTATAATACTGTAGACAACAGAATCTAGAATGCAGGGAAGCCTGGGATAGACACATATCTCCAAAACATTTCAGTACTTACTGCTTCCAGACAGTCTTAGGTAACATGCCCACAATACTATGACAGGTATCTTATGTCAGTGGGCAAAGGACTATTTAGCAAGGAAGTTGTGGGACAGAGGGTCACCACATGGGAAAGTAAATGCAACTACGTTCTTTCTTCAAGCCCAGTATGGTGGCATATAGTGGGCCACTTAGCTTGAGGCAGGAGTGTAAGTCCAGCATGGACCACTGTTGTAGTCAGCTTTGAGTTGCTGGAATGTACATACAACCAGTTTATGGGAGGAAGGGATTTATTTCACACTTAGAGATCCAGGGAAATTCCATCAATAGCTGAAGAAACTGCTCATTTCCATACATCTGAGCAGAGAAATCACCACCAGCCAGCCAGCAAACAGACACCCCCCCCCCAGCCACCCACCAAGCAAGGAGGAACTCAGATCTGCCGCCCAGTGACATGCGCCCAGTGACATGCGCTCCCCCTTCCCAGCAGGAGTCTGCCTACTAGGGGTGGAAGCTATAAACTCAATTTGTTTTATTGAGGCTGGGTCTCGTTCTAGCTCAGGCTGACCTGGAATTCACTATGTAGTCTCAGGCTGGCCTCGAACTCACAGCAATCCTCCTACCTCTGCCTCCGAGTGCTGTAAAGGTGTTTACCACCACGCCCGGCTATTAATTTTAATTGAACACCTGAGCTTATGGGGCCATACATTCAAAGTACCACATTCAGGTAGCAAGGCTCCCTTCTTGTGCAAGCACGAGGGCCTAAGGAAGCCATCAAGGCTGCTAGAGTTCTATTCCCAGGACCCACATAAACCCACCGCTGTAGTCCCATCTCATTCATAGGGTAGTAGACCTGACAACAATCTCCAGAGCTCACAAAAAAAAAAAAAAAAAAGAAACAAACAAACAAACAAACCCGCAAGTTCCAGGATCAGTAAGACTAGCTCAAGTGGAGAATGGAAACAGCCAGGTGCTCAAGAGGCTGAGATAAAAGGACTGCCGTGAGTTCCAAGTCAGCCCTGGCTACTGTAAGACCCCACCTCAAAAAAAAAAAAAAAAAAAAAAAAGACACACATGAGTGAACTTGTCAAAAAACAAGTCACTGGTGAAAGAGGAAAGGTTTATTTTGACTTGCAGTCTTGGAGGTTTCATCTATGTTTTGTCATTTCATTGCTGTGGGACCTGTGGTGGGCAGTACCTCATGGTTTGTACATAAGACAATGGAAGCTGCTTACCTCACGGCCATTCAGGAAGAAAAAAAAAAAGCAAAAAGGATGGGAAAATGCCAGAGTCCCATAGTCCTCACTGACTGGGGACTTTCAATAGGGCTCACCTCTCACAAGATCCACCACCTGCTAGGACTGGGACCAAACTGTTAATTTCAGATCCAGACTATAGGGCCCTAACAGTTACTGTCTACAAGGAACTATGACAGCCATTCACTCATAAGGTAGATATCAGTCCCAGAATATCAGTCTTAGAAATTTCTAGATTCAGCAACAGAATTAAATAAAACATTTGAATCAGCCCTCTGCAGTGGCTTTTGAAAAGTCATTTGAATAAATTATTTTTCATTTCTCAATTGATAACCTTTTATTTCTTTTGAGGCAGGGTCTCACTTTATCCCCTGGCAGAACTGGAATTCACTGTAGCCCCAGGCTACCTTCAAACTTACAGTGATCCTATCTCAGCCTCCTCAACTCTGAAGGCTATTTTTTATTAAGTAAATCATTTACTTATGTGTTTTGAGATCATTAAGCATGATTTTGTGTGAGATTAAATAAATCAAGAACATATACATCTGTTTTCAGAAAAAGAAAAAAGTAAATTTTTACATAAGCCTGTGTTCTGAAAAAAACTGAGGCCATAGGAAGTCACTGTAGCACAGTGTCTATGGAGAACAACCACTCGCTGGTTTCATCTCTGAAATCATCAATACCCTTGGCAAGAGTTTCCTCCAGCCACCTTTCATGGGACTGCTTTGTCTGCCCAGGCTGCAGTAATGGTATTGATGCTTCCAGAATGAAGGTCTTCTAGCACTCCATCCCCCTCAATTCCTCAACCCCTTCCCTTGAAGAAATGCTGACTACGAAGCTGTCTCATCCTTTATTTACTGTAGCTGATCCAGCACCATTACCCTCCTCCCTCCCCATCACTAGTATGGGTTTGTACTAATGGTAGGAAGAAAAACCAATATATTACCCAACCAATTCTCAACAGCTGACAAGACTCACTGGCTCAGAATGGCTTGTCACTGTGAACTCTAGATCGAGGGCCATGAGAACATTCAGAACACTTGGAAAATGAATGTGCTTCCACTGGGTTCTCTGCTCAAACCCACCCAAGGGCCTCCTGTCTCACAAAGAGTAGAATCCACATCTTTTCATGTCCTGGGAAACCAAACATTACCTAGCTCTTGCTCACCGCTCCAGCTTCATTCTCACCAACAGTCCATGGCTGACAACACTGCCTTCTGGGATACTCCTGTCACATACACTCTGAACTTCCACAACCTTTCCACTCCAGGCTTTCTGGCTGACACTTTCCTGGGTATTTGTGTGACTTGTCCTCTCAAATCCTTACCTACCTATCACTCACTTCAGCAGAGAGGCCTTCTGTGAGTACCTTACCTAAGTAAGTGTCTCTATTTCTCTGACACCACTATTTGCTTTTCCTAATTTCTTTCTCCAGGTTTTTTTTTTGGGGGGGGGGGGAGGGTTGAGGAAGGATCTTGCTCTAACCCAGGCTGACCTGGAATTCACTATGTAGTCTCAGGGTGGCCTCAAACTCACGGTGATCCTCCTACCTCTGCCTCTCTCAAGTGCTGGGATTAAAGGTGTGCACCACCACTCCTGGCTCTTTCTCTAGTTTTTACCAAATGACATCATAAAATACTTATTTATGCACATAGTAAATATCTCTTCCATCTGAACAAGCCACGAGGGCAGATTTGATATTTTGCTCACTGTTGTGTCATCTGCCCACAGTAGAAATTTCAGAATGTTGTTATAGGTACCATTATATGGAGATTGTACATACTTGTCTACAATACATTTCAGAAGCAAACCACATCAGTGCTATGTGGGGGAAATCATATCCTATGAATAGAAATGTGTTTTTTTCTAGAATCAATGTGTTTTTAAGAATACCTGCAAAGTTCAGCAATCCTCTAATGCACAGTAAGTGGTAAAGAATTCACTACATGCTTGAAAGCAGCTGACAAAACATTCTGCATTATGTTGAAGGGTGGCAACCATTTAATTTAAAATCTACACCTTTAGCACAACTATAACATTTGGAGTCAATTAAAACACTTTCAATTACCATAGCTGGAAACACGGGTACTTTATCTTATTATGTACTGTATGTTAAAATACAAAAATAGGAAGAGAGAAATGATTCTAATGTTACTATTTAGAAAAAAAAAAATGAATTGTTTTCTTGCCTGTTCAGGGCTGCTCCCTTTCACGTGTGGAATGTGCAAGGACAGAGGAACATCAAGTGAGTAGGAGAGCTGGCTAGCAGCAGCTCTTCACTTCAGCAAATACTTCCAGACACTTGAGAGATGAGCAGGTAGTTTTCAGAAAAGAGTCTTATTACTGTGTACTGGCACAGCAAGCACACAGCACTGTAGGCTGTGAACACAGGCTCAGCCTATGCTCTTGAAATGTGTCCCTCGTGCCAACAGCAAAGTCATGTTCCACTATGGTGACCACATGGCCTGTTACAAGTTTTGTGTACTTTTTCTCAGAAAGTCAAAAGAAATTGGATGCCTATGGAATTTCTGTGGAGTACTTCACGCAGTAACATGTTTACTAAAGAATGATTAACGTGTTAAATATTGCATGCAAAAAGTTCAAGTTGCATTGCTTTCTCAATACTTATATTAATGCCCATATAATAATGCTACTCTCACTTTCGGTTAGAGAAGCTTCTCTTTTCAGGTGGGCGGTGACTAATGAGGAGACTCAAAACTCACCAGTGCTGAGAAGTGACAGTGGGGTGTTCAGCACAAATGAGACATCTCTATCACTGCCTCCAAGGCTCAGGGACCACTGTGGAAGAGGTGGAGAAATAGAAGAGCAGGGAAGGAGTGCTTAAATACTGTCTTTCAGGCACAGTGGTTGATGCTACCATACAATACCTACATAATAAGAGGAAAGAAAATGATGACATCAAAATAGAAGGGAGCTGGGCATGGTGGCGCATGCCTTTAACCCAGCACTGGGGAGGCAGAGGTAGGAGGATTGCTTTGAGTTCAAAACCACCCTGAGATTACACAGAAAAACAGAAGAAGGGAATCAGTGCAGAGGGGATTTGGGAGGGGGAAAAGAGAGGGTGGCGGGAGGGGACTATGATCATGATATATTTTCTATATGTATGGAAGTTGTCAATAAATAGTTTTTTAAGCCAGGCGTGGTGGCGCGCCCCTTTAATCCCAGCACTCTGGGAGGCAGAGGTAGAAGGATCTCCGAGAGTTCGAGACCACCCTGAGACTACATAGTTAATTCCAGGTCAGCCTGGACCAAAGTGAGACCCTACCTTTGAAAAAAAAAAAAAAAAAGTTTTTTAGAAGTTCAGGTTTCAAAGGCTTTCTAGAAAATGAAATTCTTTTTTATTTTACTTTTTTCCCCCAAGGTAGGGTTTCACTCTAGCCCAGGCTAACCTGGAATTCACTATGTAGTCTCAGGGTGGCCTCAAACTCGTGGTGATCCTCCTACCTCTGCCTCCCAGAGTGCTGGGATTAAAGGCATGTGTGACCATGCCCAACAAAAATCCCTACTTCTGAGGTCTCATAACTCACAACTCCAAGACCCTATTTTATTTTATTATCACACAAGGAATTAAGTTTCATTAGGCGGTGTGTTTGTTTTCCCTCCCCAATAAACTGAGCCTCCTCTTGCTTTCACACTCCATGCTTCCTTATGTCCTCTTCCCCTTCTCGTCCCCTTACTCCCTCCTGCATGACCTCCTAACGAGAATACCAGCCATACTCACTTCACATCCATGTAAACATTGAAAGTTAGGTTACACATGAGAATGAACATATGATTTATGTCTTCCTGGGTTTGGGTTACTTCACTTAGTAAACATTTTCTAATTTCATCCATTTTCCTAGAAATGTCATTTTTGTAAGGGAGACTAAATACTCTGTTGTGTATATGGACATTTTTATTTCTAGCCATCAGTTGATGACATTTCCATTTCCTAGCTATTGTGGGGGTGGGGGGGGGCTGAGGGAGGGTCTTACTCTAGCCCAGGATGACCTGGAATTCACTATGGAGTCTCAGGTGGCCTCGAACTCACGGTGGTCCTCCTACCTCTGCCTCTCAAGTGCTGAGGCGTGCACCACCACACCCGGCAAAAATAAAATATTTTTAAAGAAAGGGTTGGAAAGGTGGCTTAGTGGTTAAGGCCTGAAAAGCCAAAGGACCCAGATTCAATTCCCCAGTACCTATGTAAAGCCAGATGCATAAGATGGTGCATGCATGTGGAGTTTGTTTGAGAAGTGAGAGGCCCTGACATTTCCATTCTCTCTCAAATAAGATATTTTTAAAAACTTAAAATAGGGCCAGGTGTGGTGGTACACACCTTTAATTCCAACACTAGGGAGGCAGAGGTAGGAGGATCACTGTGAGTTTGAGACCACCCTGAGACTTCTAGGTCAGCCTGGGTAGAGTGAGTGAGACCCTACCTTGAAAGTAATAATAATAATAATAATAAATTGTAATTTAATGGACTCCGACGAGAAGCTCCCACTAGCCTTCATCCAAAAGTGAGGCAGAATCACTCCCAGTGCTCTTACTCTAGCCTAGAAAACTGATTCCTCCAGTGAATATGCTAGGTATCACAGCACTTTGGAAGTGTGGGCAGAGCAGGTTCGTGTTCCCTTTTATTCCAGGTTGGTGTTTATGAAATTGAACTGGAAAATTCCCTGAAGCATGTACATCATTGGCCAAATGTTGAGGGTTATGGAAGCCAGCACCAGAGAACAGTAATTGTGTGTCTGATATTTAGACTGGAATTCTGCAATGAAAAATTATAATAAAGTATCATTTTTTTATCTGAAAAAAAAGTGAGGCTATACTTATTAAAATCTCTCTAAATTGGAAATGAAGAGATTGCTCAGTGGTTAAGGCACATGCCTGCAAAGCCTAAGGACCCAGGTTTGAGTCCCTAGTACCCACATAAAGCCATATGCACAAGGTGGCAATTGTGTCAAAAGTTCGGAAAGAGGCCCCGGTGTGCCCATTCTCTATGTGCCTCTTTATCTCTCTCATAATTAAATAGTAAAACATTTTAAATGTGTCTTAAAATATGTCTTTAAAAATCTCTCTAAATTAACAATGCTTATCTCCTTTAACCTACCCTGATCTCACTCTCCATTGGAGAATCTGTTTCTGTTTTTAAGAAAGCAGTGAGAACTGAAGACAACCAAAATCTATCATCAAGACAAGAACAGATGGCTGACTCCCTGGCAGGGATGAGCCACCCTCATACAGCATCCAGAGCCCAGGTGGTATCAGAGAGAACTAGCAAGATGAGCAAGTGTGCTGCTTGCATGTGAGTCTGACACCTGGGCCAGTGTGAGGCACACAGACACTGAGGATGCTCAAAATACACCTAAGCAGAAATCCAGAAGCTGCTGAGCTCAACACTAATAGAGAATTAAAGCACACCCACCAAGGCTCAGGGAAGTTTGTGGAAGAGAGAGCAGAAAGAATTAAGAGCCACAGGGTGAGAAGGAATATCCAGAGAAATAGCCTTCCCCACAATGACTGCTGCTCTCACAACTCATAACCTACAACTCCACAGTGAATTCCAGCAATCCCACTAAGGAGGGCCCTCAGTGGAGCCAGACAGGGAGGAAGTAAATGATGGTCCATACAAAGTTTCTACTTAAAAAATAACAGGGTGTGGTGGAGTGTGCCTTTAATCCCAGCACTCAGGAAGCAGAGGTAGAAAGATCACTGTGAGTTCAAGGGCAGCCTGAGACTACACAGTGAATTCCAGGTCAGCCTGGGCTAGAGAGAGACCTTACTTGGTGGCGGTGGGGCGGGGGGGGGGGGGGGGGACTAGGAAGCCCAAAACAAACAAACACACAAACAAAAATAAACAACACAAAGCTTCCACTTAATAATAATAAAAAAGAGCAGCAGCAGCAGGGCTTGGTGGTGCACACCTTTAATCCCAGCACTCAGGAGGCAGAAGTAGGAGGATCACTGTGAGTTCAAGGCCACCCTGAGACTGCATAGTGAATTCCAGGTCAGCCTGGGCTGGAGCAAGACCCTACCTCAAAAAGGAAGAAGGGAGGGAGGGAGGGAGGGAAGGAGGAGGGAGGAGGAAGGAAGGAAGGAAGGAAGGAAGAAAGAGGGAGGGAGGGAGGGAGGAAGATAGATAGATAGATAGATAGATAGATAGATAGATAGATAAAAAGATAGATACATAGATAGATAGTAATTTACACGTGTATGTGGGCACTCCAGGGTTTCTTGTCACTGCAGATGAACACTAGGTGCTTGTACTTTTTGCAACCAGTTTTCATATCTTAGGAATTGAACCCAGGCCCTCAGGGCTGGAGAGATGGCTTAACAGTTAAGGCGCTTTCCTTCAAAGCCTAAGGACCAGACTTTGATTCCTTAATATCCATGTGAAGTGAGATGCACAAAGTGGCGCATGCATCTCAAGTTTGTTTGCAGTGGCCAGAGCCCTGGCACTCCCATTCTCATGCTTTCTTTCTCCTTCTTCCTCCCCCACGAACATGGTGGTACATGCCTTTAATCCCAGCACGCAAGAGGCAGAGGCAGGAGGTTCACTGGGAGTTCAATGACAGCCTGAAACTATAGTGAATTTCAGGACAGTTTGGGTTATAAGTGAGACCCTACCTCAACTCCCCCCAAAAAATGGCTGAACCCTGACCCTCAGAGTTTATAAGCAAGTGCCTTTAACCACTGAGCCATTTTCCCAGCCCTCAACAACTCAAAATTCTTAGCCTGTCTTTCTATATTAGCTATGAGAGAATAAACTTAATTAGAATTTTATTACATACACTATGATTATTGCCCATAAATCAATCCTATAAAATATGGTACTAGGGGAGTGGAAGGATGGCTTAGCGGTTAAGGCGTTTGCCTGCAAAGCCAAAGGATCCAGGTTCGCTTTCTCAGGATGGACCCACGTTAGCCAGATGCACAAGGGGACGCATGCGTCTGGAGTTCGTTTGTAGTGGCTGGAGGCCCTGGTGCGCCCGTTCTCTCTTTCTCCCTCTTTCTGCCTCTTTCTCTGTGAAATAAATAAAAATAAAATATTTTTTTTAAATGTATGGTACTAATTGACAGGCATGGTGGCGCACGCCTTTAATCCCAGCACTCAGGAGGCAGAGGTAGGAGGATCTCCATGAGTTCGAGGCCACCCTGAGACTACATAGTGAAATCCAGGTCAGCCTGAACTAGAGTGAAACCCTACCTTGAAGAACAAAAAAAAAAAAGCACGAAAGAAAGATTTTGTTTTGGCTTGTAGTCTTGAGGGCACACACTCCGTCACAGTGGGAAAGGCATGGTAGCAGGAGGAAGAGGCCACCAGTCACAATGCTGCCACAGACAGCAAAGTGTAGCCCAGCCAGAGAACCTCAAGGCCTGTCCCTAGTGACCCACTTTTCCCAGCAAGGTTCCACCTTCTACAAGTTCCATAACCTTCCCAAACAGTGGCGCCAGCTGGGACTAAGTATTCAAACACAAGTACCTATGAGGGGCATTTTACATTCAAACCATCACATTCTGCCCCGACCCCGTAAGCTCATGGACATCTCATACGCCTACGAGGAACATTTCACATTCAAACTACAACAGGAAAACATGATTTCAGAATAGTAATGAAAGTCCACAAAACACCCATTACAAGGAGGCATAGTGGTGTGCACCTGTAATCCCAGCACTTGAGAGACAGAGGCAGGAGCATGAAGGCGTTCAAGGCCAGCCTCCGCTACATAGTTGAGTTTGAGACCAGCAGGGACTCCCTAAGACTCTGTCTCAAATTAAAAGCTACAACAAACCTAACAAGAAACATGCAAACTTAGAAAATGAACTTTTTTTTTTTCCGAGGTAGGGTCTCACTCTAGCTCAGGCTGACCTGAAATTAACTATGTAGTCTCAGGGTGGCCTTGAACTCGCGGTGATCCTCCTACCTCTGCCTCCCAAGCGCTGGGATTAAAGGCATGCGCCACCACGCCCGACTGAACTTTTTTTTTGATTTGTTTTTTGAGGTAGGATTTCACTCTAGCCCAAGCTGACCTGGAATTCACTATGTAGTCTCAGGGTGGCCTCAAACTTGTATCAATCCTCCTACCTCTACCTCCCAAGTGCCACCACGCCAGGCACAAAATGAACTTTTGAAACATTTCTGAAACAACTTCAAGTTTACATGAGCAAAGACAATGAGTCAGGGCCTCTCAACCAGTCACTTTAAAATTCTGTCATGGGCAATTTTCACCCAGTTAGTCTCTAAACTCACAGAACATGTACAGGATTTATGAATGCATTATGCAATGCCTTCTTTGAAAAAGTAATAAAGATTAGGATGGGGTGTAGCTCAGTGGCAGAGCACTTTGCCTAGTTTGATGGGCAAGGCTCTGGGTTTGACCCCAACACAGGTTTTTCTTTCTTTCTTTCTTTTTTTTTTTTTTCCCCTGAGGTAGAGCCTCTAGCCCAGGCTGATCTGGAATTCACTAAGTAGTCTCAGGGTGGCCTTGAATTTGTGGTGATCCTCCTACCTCTGCCTCCTGAGTGCTAGGATTAAAGGTATCACCATGCCAAGCCCCAGTGCAGTTTTTTAAAAAAGGATCAAGTAACACAACAAGGACACATGTAATCACATCCACTTTCTATACAACAAATCATCACCAATACAGCTGAAAAAGAGAGCCATCAAAGATTTCCCCATGAGATAGTAAAGCTTCTAAGTAAGCAACATGGGGGTTGGGGGTGGAGCTTAGCTGTAGAGTACTTGCCTAACATGCAGAGGCCTGGGTTCAAAGGTGGGACAAGGGGTAGGTAGTATAGTCATGGGTGCCATAGGCCATATGAGTCAAAAGAACAAAAATGGACTTATATTTCATATTTTAAAGTGGTTACTTAATAAACTATGTAAATAGCTGATTAGCACTGGAAAGTTGGGCAATCTCCCACGTCATATAAATAAATGCATCTTCCGTCCCTTGAGAACATAAACATAAAACACAAACTGTAAAAGTAGTTCAAGGATGGCCTGGGGCTACAGAGTGAGTTCTAGGCCACCTGGGCTAGAGTGAGACCCTATTTCAGAAAAACAACAACAACAAAAAACCCTGGAAGTGTAAAAGATTAAGAAAACAGAGTAAAAGCTGGTTTATTAACTATGTTAGGGTGTCAGCCCAGGTGTGTGCCACCATCCCAGTAGCTTTTTTTTATGTTATTGTTGATTGTTTTTCTAGGTAGGGCCTCAGAGTGGCCTCAAACTCACAACGATCCTCCTGCCTCTGCCTCCCCAGTGCTAGGATTAAAGGCGTGCGCCACCACGGCCTGCTTCCAGTGGCTTTTTAAAAGAACAAACATGTCAGAGCCCCAACTCGAAACTCTTCTCCATAATACTCCTAGAACTGTCATGCAGTTTCAAGGGTCCCAATTCTCAGTTTAAGAGCCTGTGGCATGTCTAACAAACACTCGCCCAATGCACACGTCACATACTTACAGGCTGAGGCTGCTCCGCAATACAGCAGTTGAAGCACAGCCAGAACTCACTCATTCTTACAGTCCAAGGGGTGAAGGAGCACCAGAGAAGGTTCCAGATCTCTATTCAGCAGCTCTACAATGTACGACCTGAGCATAAGATGAAGAACCAGTCCCAGCAGAAATCTGACTTCACTTGCTTTTGTTCTTGGAAGTCAAATACACAGCCAATTAAAAGAAAAGATCGACTTGTTAATCCTTTCTTTGCTTCGGGTTCTCCAGACACTCTTTCAAACTAGCAGGAAGCTGTCTTGACCCAAGATTCCAGCAGATGGTCTGGTAAGAAAAAGAAAAGAAAGTTAACTTTACTTATTCTTGGAAGCTTTCGATTTTTTGCATCTGTAATAAAATTGAAAGTGAATGCAACCCCCCAAAATTCAACACTGAACATCAAGATTTTCATAATCTAATATTCATTTCACAAATGACTTATTTATTTATTTTTGGTTTTTTGAGGTAGGGTCTCACTCTAGCTCAGGCTGACCTGGAATTCACTATGGAGTCTCAGGGTGGCCTCAAACTCACGGCGATCCTCCTACCTCCGCCTCCCAAGTGCTGGGATTAAAAGCGTGCACCACCATGTCCAGCTACAAATGACTTAAAAAAAAAATTATTTACTTATTTGAGAGAGAGAAAGAGAGGGAGGGAGGGAGAGAGAAAGTGGCAGATAGAGAAAGAATGCCATGTCAGGGCCCCTAGCCACTGCTAACAAACTCCAGATGCATGTGCTACCTTGAACATCTGGCTTGCATGGATACTGGGGAGCTGAACTCTGGTAGTTAGGCTTTGCAGACAAGTGCCTTAACCACTGAGCCATCTATCCAGCCCAAATGACTTTTTTTTTCCTTCGAGGCAGGGTTTCACTCTAGCTCAGGCTGACCTGGAATTCACTATGTAGCCCCAGGCTGGCCTTGAACTTAATGAGAACTTCCTACCTCTCTGCCTCCCGAACACTGGCATTAAAAGTGTGCTCAGCCACATCTGGCTCACAGACTTTTAAACGCTTCTTTACAAGAGTTAGCTCTGATTTACTATGAACTAGTATGTTGTAAATTTTTAAGTTGGTAGTATAGAGGCCAACGCTTATCATTTTGATAGATAGCTGGTAGTTCCAGCTTTTTCTTTTTTATATTTTATTTTTATTTATTTACTTGACAGAGAAAGAGGGGGAGAGAGAGAGAGGGAGGGAGGGAGGTAGAGAATGGGCACGCCAGGGTCTTCAGCCACTGCAAAAAAGCGAACTCCAGATGCGTGCACCCCCTTGTGCATCTGGCTAACGTGGGTCCTGGAGAATCAAACCTGGGTCCTTTGGCTTTGCAGGCAAACACCTTAACTGCTAAGCCATCCCTCCAGCCCCTCCAGCTTATTTTTTAAGGATATCCTTTTTCTAATAAATTTACTTGGCATCTTCATTAAACAGCAATGATTATAAATTTGGATCCACTTCTAAGCTATTGGATCACATTGGTCTATTTGTCCAAAGTTCATTAGCTCCATCACAGTGAGACTTGAAATCAGGTACCAATAATGGCCAACTTTATTCTTGTATTTTAAAGATTGCTTCCAATGTTTTGGGTCCCTTCTACTTCCACACACACTTCAGACACAGTTTGCTTCTGTGGAGTTTGACTACTTCCTGTAGATTTCACTGTGACTTCGTCCTGACTGAGGGTTTTCTCCTATTCCCAGTGCACAGCTCCCTGTTTGATGACACACCCCTATTGAACAGTTTGCATTCACTACTGCTCAGAGATAGAACAAGGTAAAACTCACACACTCAAATAAAAATTTTAATTCAGTTCCTTAGCTTAGTGATTTGATGCCACTGAGATGGTATACACTCATTGTTACCACACACTAGTGTATGGAGGAGAAAGCTTGGGGAAGAAGTATGGCATCTGGTTTAGAAATTAAACAGCTGGGCATGGTAACACATGCCTTGCCTTGCAATGGAATTCACCGTGGGCTACTAGTGAACAGGAAGTTTACACACATAAAGATGGTTGTATGTAGTCACTATCACACACATGCCATTGGTTGTGATTAGAGTTGCTATCATGTCATTATTATTTTATTCTTTTTGTTTCTCTACAGAGACAAGCCTCCTTGATGCCCAGCTGGTGCATGGACAAAGATTTTTTTAGTCAGTCTCTCTCTCAAATGGAGCAGCATATTTTTAAAAAGTGTGTTTAGTTAAATTTATATTTAAAAGAGGAAATGAAGCAGATCAATGTTAAGGTACCGAAAAAATAAGCCAATTAAAGCACTCCATTTTATAGCATGTCACAATACCTTCCAGAACAGACTCAAATGTATATATAACGTATGTCTGTGACATACATTAAGATTTACAACAGAGGGCTGGAGAGATGGCTTAGAGGTTAAGCCATTTGCCTGCAAAGCCAAAGTACCTCGGTTCAATTCCCCAGGACCCACATAAGCCAGGTACACAAGGTGGCGCATGTGACTGGAGGCCCCGACGCACCCATTCTCCCTCTCCCTCTCTCTCTCTGCCTCTTTCTCTCTCATTCTCTCAAATAAATAAAACAAACTACAAAAAGGTGCTAACAAGATTTACAATACAGAACTTGCAGTAAACTGTTGAGTAAGTAATGCTAACCCAATTGCTTTTCAATTATTAATTATAAACACAATCATATAATAAATTAATTTTAGTCAGGTTTTCTCCACAGTATAGAAGGCCTTGAGTATCAGAGATGTGAAGTTTTAGAAGGAAATGCCTTCATTTAACTGCCCCAGAATACCTGCAAATGTTTAAAAAAAGGGGTGGGGGGCTCAATACTATAACTGAGAGCTTAGCAAATGAGCAACACATGTGAGTCACGACTTCTGGTCAGGCACAGGACTCCCCATCACTCCCTGGGATGTGAAAGCCCTGGGGTTCACATGAGACTCCTACTTGCTTTGTGCCCACTGCTTTAGGGCTTGTCAACTTAGTATTTCCCCAAATCAATAAGGTATTGCTCAGCTGCCAATGACTTTTGGCTGGGGGGGGGAGGGGGATGGACTTTTCTAAGATTTGCTGTGACAAAAGAACAATGTCATACTCCCTCAGTTTGAGTTTTGAACTTCTTCACCCTGCCGCTATTTCTTTCCTTCTCTTCTTTTTGGTTGTGAGGTTTGAACTCAGGTCTTGTCAATGCTGAGTTATACCCCACCCTCCTTTCCCTTTCATTTCCTTCTTCACACTGTCTTTCCCTCCTTCCCATGAGATTGGTCTCCTCCTGGTGATGCCAAGATTAGCCATGGATTATAGGGCTCAGGTGATGCTTGGCCTTAACCTCTAGAGTAGCTGGGACTACAGACTCATGCCATCATCATACCTGGCTTCCACCTTTACAACAAAAACCTCTAACCTGTGTGTACTATCAAAATGTTTTACCTCATAACTAACAATCATGTAATAGCTGATGTTAGTAGGCTACCAAGTTTGCTTCTAAGTCAAATACCAACCATATAGTTTAGTACATGACATAATTTGTTCTTTAAACTAATTCAAATTTCTTCTTGCTAAGCAGACAATATCTAGAGTAGAAACATTTTAACTAGCAAAACTATAATTACATGGAAGAATGGGAAGTGGGGGAAATCTTTCTGAAAAAATTCAACAAATATATTGCAACTTGCTTTATACAAAAAAGGTCAAGATAAATACAAGCAACTGGGATACTTATAAAATAATGTGTCAGTAGACAATGAGTTTGGTTATTAAGGTGAAATATACTTGAAGCTTTGGAGAAAATTAGAGCTGTTGTGATCCTTGCTAAAAGTTTTTTGTTGTTTTTTCCCCCTAATCTAAAAATGTCCAAAAACTGTATATAGATTTTTCAATTATTTTATTTTATTTGAGAGAGGGAGATAAAAAGAGGCAGATCGAGAGAGTGTGGATATGCCAGGGCCTCCAGTCCCCATCAATAAACTCCAGACACATGTACCACCTTGTGCATCTGGCTTATGTGGGTCCTGGGAAATTGAACCTGGGTCCTCTGGCTTTGCAGGCAAGCACCTTAACCATCTCTCCAGCCCTGCATACAGATTTTTTTAAACCCCAGAAATATTGAAAAACCTCAAGAATTTTAAAGAGGAAATGGAAAGAAACAAAACTAAGTCAACATCATCAATATATGTTATCAAGGTCACATCTGGCTACATGGCCAGTCTGAGGTCAGCCCTAGACTAGGAGAACCTTGCCTCAAAAAAGAAAAGAAAAAAAAAAAAGAAAGAAAAGAAAAGAAAAAGAAAGAAATCCTGCCAAGTGTGGTGGTGCACACCTTTAATCCCAGCACTTGGGAGGCAGAGGTAGGAGGATCACCAAGAGTTCGAGGCCACCCTGAGACTACATAGTGAATTCCAAGTCAGCCTGAGCTAGAGTGAGACCCTACCTCATAAAAAAAAGGGGGGGGGGAGGAGAGAGAAGAAATCCTTATGAAGTGTGGTACATAGTACAAGCCTGTAATGTCAGCATTTGGGAGATGGAAGCAGGAGGATCCACGAGTTAAAGTTAACCTGTACTACACAGTTATTATAATAAACACGTGCACACACCTTCAACAGGTGTGGTCCAGTCCTGGGCAGCATTTGTGAATAGCAAATGTACAGTGCCACACAAAGAAACCCATGACTTGTCCCCTAAGGCAAGTCGTGCTGTAGAGAAACTCCAGAAGCAGAGATGGAGACAGCAGCAAACTTGTGGATGCTTAATGATCCATGTGTGTATGTGACAATGAAGAACTACAAGTCCCTGAGAATATCACAATAATCAACAAAGGGTGGTTTAAACAGAATTAGACACTTTTTGAAAACCATTACTCAATAATTGCATTGCATATAATTACGTGTTGTGTAATAAACTATAGCGTTTGCTTTCTATTTTATCTGTCTGCTGAAGCAGTTCACTTTTGGATACAATCCAGAGTCCCAGGACCCTGACAAGGAGTACTGGGTATCCTAACAGTCCACAGGCTGCGGTTACTCACTAAGCTATGAAAGCTGAAACCTTAACACAGCATGTAAATCTGCCTCATAGGTCCTGATGGAGGCAGGGTGAGACTGCATATGACTGCATGAATGAGAGCTCTGTAGGGTCCATCTGTGACAGTGCTAGGCTTCAGCTAGGGCAAAATAAACAAAATGTCTCCACAGGTGGTCATTACAACAGTATGATGTTGAAACTGAACATGTAATGAATCAATCCATCAAAATGTGATGCCAAATCAAATTCAGTTTCCAAAGATTCAATTTTTACAGAGAAGAATAGACTCTTCTTCCATAGACATGCTGACGGGATAGCTTACCCTACAACTATGAAGTTTCCACCCCTTCATTCCCCAGTGTGACAGGGCTCTGCCTCATTTCTCCCATAATCCAGAGGTTCTTTAATGGAAACCTATCAGGGATTTCATTCTGTACAAACTTTTGAACTGCCTCTTAAACATAATAGCAATCTGGATTTCCAGCTATTATAGCATTTTATTACTAATGTATACATGTTTTAAAAAACAAAACAAAGCACTAGAGCAAAGACACTTACTCCATGGAGACTTGAAGAGCTGAAGGCATTCACCCTGGCTGTGACTGCAAATATCAATGACAACATGCTACATACAAAAGGACTGGGACAAACAGACCACAGGACTGTCGTGTGCTGACATTACTCAAAGACATCTAGTGAGCACTACCGAAGAGGCTATCTCCTTTACTAGCTGGTTGTGACTACTTTTCATGTATAATGTAGTTATTGCAGGATTTCTTTTCTTTTGTTTGTTTGTTTCTCCAGGTAGGGTCTCACTCTAGCCCAGTCTGACCTGGAATTTACTATGCAGTTTCAGGGTAGCCTTGAACTCACAGTGATCCTCCTGCCTCTGCCTCCCAAGTGCTGGGATTAAAGGAATGCATGCTTGGCTTGAAAGGAATTTTTCAAGCCCTTTTTATTACCCTGTGTAGTCTGTCAGAATTATCGACAATAGGTGTGTGTGTGGGGGTGGGGTCCTTTAATGTGACATGTATGTGAAAGGAAGTTTATAATAATGGAAAATGATAATTACATTATAAATGATTAACTTGATTTCAGAAGCACAAAATATCAATACACTACCAAAGAACTAGGACTACTTCTAGTCTATAGACTTAAATCACAGTGAGTTACTTTTAACTTACTCCTCTCTGTGCAGCTCAGACTGGCCTGGAACTCACAATGTAGTCAATGAAGGCCCTGAAGTTAGAATCATCCTGACTTAGTTACCCAATCACTGGGATTAGAGAGATGTTTCAATGTGCCAGTCTTCTATTCTCTTTAAAGGATTTACACTTAAGAATCAGTAATGTTAGGAAATATCCCTGGATTATAAAAAAGAACTCTATGTTATAAAGCCCTAAAACAAGGTTGGTCATATACTAAACTATGTACATTTTAACAAATAGTATCACCTTTTCCTCCAAAATTCTAAAAGGCACGTTCTGTCTCTACTTTGGAAATGAATTTAAAACAAAATCAGATACATAAAACAACTTAGAGGACCACTCTCTGTTGTCCTTGGCTGAAGTCCAGCTCAGTACTTCCTCACATGTTCATTATTCATTCCACTTATTTTTAGAAGCAGTCAACAGCTTCTTGAGATTGAAGTTTGAATTATACTATCTCTGCAGGATTGGCCCATGGCAGGGTAATGGTTAAGACTAACTGTGAGCTTTACCAAATCTAGACTCACTTAGGGGACAGACAAACCTCTGGGCATGTCTGTGAGGGAGATTCCAGACTGACTTCATTCAAGTGGGAAGACCCACCCTGACTGTGGGCAGCACCTTAATATGCTAGAGTCCCGGGTTGAAGAGAAAGGACAAAAGTGAGCTGCACACAAGCATTCATCTCTCCTGCCTCCTGACTTCACATCTCTCATTTGGAGGAATAACCTAGAATTTGGAACCATCGTAATACGCCATCCACATGGGATTATTTGAAACTTTGCCATCTTTATTGACATGTCTGATTATAGGATGAGGCTTACATCATGTCTTGGAACATATGAGGTCATTACAAACCCTACAAGGACTAGAGAGAGCTCAGCAGTTAAAGCTGCTTGTTGGCAAAGCCTGACAGTCTGGTTGATACCCCAGCACCCACATAAAGCTAGATAAATAAAGTGGCACATGTATCTGGAGTTTGTTTGCAGTGGCAAGAAGCTTTGAAGTGCTCATTCTACCTCACCCAACACTTCTCACTCCGTTTGTAAATAAATCAATAAAAATATTTGCACATCTTTAATCCCAGCACTTGGCAGGCAGAGGTAGGATGGTCACCCAGTTTGAGGCCAGCCTGGTACTACATAGTGAATTCCACGTCAGCTTGGGCTACAGCAAGACCCTATCTCGAAAAAAACAGCCCTGTAGCTTTTGTTCTGAGGTAGTTAATGTGTTGTGCCCAGAGAGATCAAAGATGGACAAACCATGTTTGGATAGGTTAAAGAACACTCCAGCTGCACCCAGCCTTCCAAGCCAAAGCAAAAAGCAGAAATAAAGCTGTCTAGAATCTTATGGTCCATCCCATTTACTACCTGACCACCATCAAAATAAAAAAGAATTATCAAGCCAGAGATGCTGGTATATGCCTATAATCCCAGCACAAAAGAGGCGAGGTAGAAGCAGGAAGGGTCCAAGGCCAGTCTGGGCTACACAGTGAGAACCTACCTTAATTAACTAATTAAAAGATTTCTGGGGCTGCAGAGATGGCTTAGCAGTTAAGGCTCTTGTCTGTGAAGTCTATGGAGGCATGTTCGATTCCCCAGAACCCGTGTAAACCAGATGCACATGGTAGCTCATGCATCTGGAGTTTGTTTGCAGTGGCTAGAGGCTCTGGCAAATCTCTTCTCTGTCTCTCCCTAATAATAAAATAACAATTTAAAAATTAATAAATTTCTGACTCTTTTCTTCCTGTGATTTCACCTAAACACCAATGTGTAAGTCTGTCTTTTCCCCATTCCAGGCTGGGAAGAGGGGAGCACTTCTCTCAGTCTCGGTATTGCTGGCCTATGTGTCCTGCTTTGGGGTGCTTTCTTGCTTTGTTACAGGGGTGATCTGTCTTTAATCTGTCAATCCTCTCTGGTCTCTTCCGTGATGGGGATCTTGTGATTCTTACGCACTGCCTTCCACGAGTGGTGTGGCTGCCCCAGCAGAGCCCGTGCACCCCACAGAGTTCTCTGTGAAGGAGATTCTCTCATTCCCCTCTCCCTTCCCACCTGGCAAGATCCTTTGGCTTGAGTCTTTCAGCTAGCATCCTCCTCCTTGCATCTTAGTTCCCCCTACAACAAACCTCATAATTTATAATTTTTCCCTAAATAGACTTAATAATTCATAATTAAAAAAAAAGATTCCTGCACAGATGTGCTGGTGCACTCCTATAATCCCAGCACTCAGAAGGCTGAGTCAGGAGGATTGCTGTGAGTTTGAGGCCAGCCCGACACTAGTTCCAGGTCAGCCTAGGCTAGTGCAAGACTCTACCTTGAAAAAACAAAATAAATAAATAAATAAATAAATAAGATTTCTGGACTGGAGAGCTGGCTTAGTGGGTAGAGGTGCTTGCTTTACTAATTGTCAGCCAGGGTTCGATTCCCCAGTACACACATTAAGCCAGATGCACAATAGGGCACATGTGTCTGGAGTTCATTTGCAGTGGCAAGAAGCCCTGGCATGCTTGTATATACTCTCTTTTTTTTCTCTCTCTCATAAATAAAAATACTTAAGAATAATTGAAAATCTTCACATAGCTATCATTAGTACTCAAATGAGGTCATTTAATTCCTAGCACAATGACAAACTATGACTCTCATCCCAACAAAACCAGCCTGAAGGAATACAGAAAGCAAGCACGGTGAACTTGGGACTCCGGGTGCAGTAACAGCAGCACAGTGAAGGCATGGTGGCAGGAGCAGGAGTCAGCTGGCCACCCCTGCATCCACAGTCAGGAAACAGAGACAAATGAGTGGTGGTACTCAGCTTGCCTTCTCTTTTCTACTCCGTTAGGGACTCTAGCCCATGAAATGCTGTCCATACAGCAGCCCCTCATGGGCCTGTTTAGAGGTTTGTCTCCTAGACAATCTGATATTCTGTCAAGTTGACATGAAGAGAAACAAAAACTGCTGGAGACAGCAAAAGTCATGAGCCTGTCTGAGAGTAAACTGGTACCACAAGCAAAAAGCAGCAGACACAGAAGTTAAAAGATTAGCTGTGTTTCAGATTTTGCCCTTGCCTCTTCCCAGATTCCCTTTTTACCACAAAAATTACCAGCAAGAGCATACATGCCTTTGTCAGCAGGTCAAAACAGGGCAGCACAACAACCAGGGGAAAGCTCATGAAAACAGGACAAGACCCCCAGCTACCCACTCAGCTTTGGTCCTCCAGCCTTACTCTGTGCCTCAAGTTTCCTGGAGAATTCAAATCTAAGGAGTTGGGGATGAAATGGTCTAAGTATGGTCAAGGTAGTGTAGAGGAGGGTGATAGGGTTAAGCAAAATTTAAGATGTTACGAACAAGCCACATGGAAACCTATTACTTTGCTAGCTAATATCTATGTTAAAAATGAAGACAGTTTGGGCAGAAGTGTCCTATGAAGGTGGATAATGTTTTATTCATATGCCAGATTGCTATTAGAAAATTTATAGTGCCTCAGGGCCTACAAGAGAATTGTTGGCCAAGGGGACTCCAGAAAGCCCCCACACATTAACAGGTTATTGCTAAAGCTCTCGGTTACCCATCCAAATAGAAGATAAGGCCCTACTGCTGAAGATTCCACATGCTAGAGTTGTAAGAGACTGAGAAATCAAGCTGGATCCCTGTTGACTAGCTGTCACGATGTTGGAAAGAGCTATGCACTCTATTGGGGGAGAAGTCAACAAGAAGCCGAGCTGGGCATGGTGTACACGTCTTTAATCCCAGCACACAGGAGGGATAAGTAGGAGGATAACTGTGAGTCTGAGGCCGGATTGAAACTAGAATGAGTTCCAGGTCAGCGTGGGCTAGAGTGAGAGAACCTACCTCAAAAAAAGTCATCAAGGTTCTTAACCAGCAGTGGATCCTGCAAGCTTTATGGCTGGCCTAACAGACCAAATGCACCAACTGGTACAATGGTGGCATGTCAGTTATGGGGGAAATCAACTGGTTTGGTTCAATTCTCCATGTCCCATGTAAGCCAGATACACAAGATGGTGTTCATTACAGGCTAGAGGCCCTAATGCGCCCATTTTCTCTCTCTCCCTCTTTCTGCCTCTAACAAGTAAATAAAAACAAAAAATGAGAAAACTAAAAATGTATGTGATGAACTTCTCCATGCCTAAAAAAAAAGTATTAATCTTCTTTCACCTAAATGCTTTACATTTTCATCTGTTCCTTTAGCTCAGGTCCACATGAGACCACCGGATGCCTTCATTTCTGGAATGTGGCCCAATTCTTCTTGCCCAGGCCTTCTTGCCAGGATTGCAGCCACACAACCAAGTCTTAAAACATAAGTACCTGAGTACTGGCCTATGGAAGAAAGGAATAGAAAGGATTTCATTTTCTCTAACTCACAGTGAGGATTAAACACCCTTTCCTGGGCACACAACCACTGACATCAATCTCCACCAGCTCAACACAGAGTTAAATGAAGCAGCTCTGTCTCAAATGCAATATAAAATCATAAAGGAGTAAACCCAAGAGCACTTATGACATAGTCATGGATTACAGTCCCGTAGTCAGACACCAACAGGAGTTTAGAAATAACACCTCCCACAGGGAGTAGTGGAGGGGAGGAGAGGCAGAGGAGGGGAAGAGAGGAAGAAAAGTCCAGAAGAAAAAGTACTTGGAAGAAAAACTGGGTAATCTGTATTAAAACAATTTCAGGGCTGGAGAAATGGCTTAGGGGTTAAGCGTTTGCCTGCAGAGCCTAAGAACCCAGGTTTGATTTCTCAGTACCCACATAAAGCCAGGTATACAAAGTGGCACATGCACCTGGAATTAGTTTGCAGAGATAGAAAGCACTGACATTCACTTTCTCTTCCCCCTCTCCTTGCAAATAAATAATCAATAAAATATTTTTTTATGAAAAGGGATAAGGGGCTGGAGAGATGGCTTAGTGGTTAAGGTGCTTCTGTGCAAAGCCTAAGGTCCCAGATTCGATTCCCCAGTACCCATATAAGCCAGATGCACAAGGTAGTACATGTGCCTGTGTGGAGGTTCCTCAGCAACACACACATACACACCCCTCACAAGAGAACTAGTATATGATAGCACTGGGCATATACCCGAAGGAATCTATGTAAGCATAGCACAGAGATATTTGCATATCCATTTTAATGTTTTTATTTATTTATTTATAAACACACAGAGAGAGGAGAGAGTGAGAGACAGACAGACAGACAGAATGGGCATGCCAGGGCCTCTAGCTGCTACAAACGAACTCCAGATGCATGTGTCACTTTGTGCATCTGGCTTTAAGGGGGTACTGGGGACTCAAACCCAGGTTGTTAAGCTTTCCAAGTAAGCACCTTAACTGCTGAGCCATCTCTCCAGCCCTTGTATAACTGTTTTTATTATATCACAGTCTAGATGTCCAAGAGCAGAGGAATGGGAAAAGAAAATGTGGCATGTACACAATGGAATTTTATTTACCCCTGATGAATGAAATAATGTCATTTACAGAAAAGTGGATCATGCTAGTAAAAGAATACAAACTCAGATATAGATATACCGTGTTTTTCTCTCACCCGTGGAATCTAGATTTAAATATCTGTAAGCACACGTTTTGTTTTGTTTTTTTTTTCAAGGTAGGATCTTGCTCTAGCCTAGACTGACCTGGAACTCACTCTGTTATCTCAGGCTGGCCTTGTAACTAGCAGTGGTCCTCCTACCTTTGCCTCCTGAGTGCTGGGATTAAAGGTGTGCTCCACCACACCCAGCTTACTAAATGCATATATTTTATTTTTATTTATTTATTTATTTAACAGAGAAAGGGGGGGAGAGAGAGAGAGAGAGAGAATGGGCACACCAAGGCTTCTAGCCACTGCAGCCCAGCACATATATTTTATATGCATATACATGAATGACATTAAAAAGTAAAAAGGGGCTGGAGGATGGCTTAGTTAAGGTGTTTGCCTGCAAAGCCAAAGGACCCAGGTTCAATTGCCCAGGACCCACGTTAGCCAGATGCACATGGGGGCGCACACATCTAGAATTCGTCTGCAGTGGCTGGAGGCCCTGGTGCGCATGCTCTTGCACACTCACTCTCTTTTAAAAAAGAAAGTAAAGTATGAGAGGAGGAGGAAGGGTTTAAAGAAAGGAAAATGGGAACAAGAGAGGAAGAAAACATTTTTTCTCATATGATTTAAACTATTTGTGGGGAAGGAGGAAACCAGTGGAAGGGAGGAGGAATGTAGGAAGGCAACGTGTGTGGGGGGGGGGAATATAAACAAAGTGCAATAATGTAAGTTTATAAAATTTCATCCCGAACCATACTACTTTGTACATTAAAAATATTAATTCTTGGGAGGAAGTTAAGATAGAGTCTCACTCTAGCCCAGGCTGACCACTCTGCAGTCTAGGGTAGCCTCAAATTCATAGCGACCCTCTTACCGGAGACTACTGAGTGCTGGGATTTAAAGGCATGAGCCACCATGCCTGGTTTTAGATTATTTTTTTTTTCTATTTAAGTTTTTCTGAGGTAGGGATTCACTGTGATCCAGGCTGACCTGGAATTCACTATGTAGTCCCAGGGTGGTCTCAAATTTACAGTGATCCTTCCACCTCTCCCTCCCAAGTGCTGGGATTAAAGGCGTGCACCACCACACCAGGCCCAGAAGCATTAATTTTTTTTAAAAATCTGACCTATACCGCTGTTAAAACTGAATTAAAACATCTACTTTTGACTTTAAAAAGTCTTAATAACTCACAAGTAAGCTGAATTCTTACGTTTTATTTATAATCACACTGAAAGTGTCTTAACCCTGAGTCCCAGTAGCCATTATAGCATGACTTTGTGAGCAAGGAGCTCATTACAGACACAGTGATGTAGACAATGCAAATGAACAACCTGGCTCCAAGCCCATCCTTTAAACTTTCCATGTATCTATTTCCAATGAATACCAGACTTGTGAAGACCACTTAAAATCTTTTCCATTGAGCTGGGAGTGGTGGTGCACGTCTTTAATCCCAGCACTTGGAGACAGAAGTAGAAGGACTGCCATGAGTTCGAGGACAGCCTGAGACTACATAGTGAATTCCAGGTCAGCCTGGGCTAGAGTGAGACCCTACCTTGAAACACCAAAATCAAAACAATACAAAACTTTTCCAATCCTGGGCTGGAGAGATGGCTTAGCGGTTAAGCGCTTGCCTGTGAAGCCTAAGGACCCCGGTTCGAGACTCGATTCCCCAGGACCCACGTTAGCCAGATGCACAAGGGTGCACATGTCTGGAGTTTGTTTGCAGTGGCTGGGGGCCCTGGCATGCCCATTCTCTCTCTGCCTCTTTCTCTCTGTGTCTGTCACTCTCAAATAAGTAAATAAAAATAAACAAACAAAAAAAATAAACAAAAAAAAAAAACTTTTCCAATCCTGAGAGAAACACAAAGGCAAATAACAATGTATGAAAGTGTTTGGGCTGGAAAGATGGCTCAGTGGTTAATGTGCTTGCCTAAAAAGCCATAATGATCCAGGTTCACTTCTCTAGTACTCACATAAAGCCAGATGCATAAAGTGGCACATGCATCTGGAATTCATTTGCAGTGACTGGAGGCCCTAGTGCACCCATCTTTCTCTGTCTGTCTCTGAGTAAAGAAAAAAATACATTAATATTAAAATGTTAACTCACAAAACCCATTAAATAAAAACGAAGACCAAGTCAAGATTTTTCTACTTAAACTGGCATACTTTGAAAAAAAAAAATTAGAGGGCTGGAGATGGCTTAGTGGTTAAGGCGCTTGCTCACAAAGCCTAATGACCCAAATTCAATTCCCCAAAACCCACATAAGGCCAGATGTACAAAGGGGCACATGTGTGTGGAGTTCCTCTGGGAGGGCCCCCTAGTCCTTATTTGCCACATGGGCTCTTTACCCTGATCCAACTCCCTACATGGCAGGAGCTCCTAGAACTTTCTTTCCTCGCTTTTCTTTCCATGGTTTTTCCAGGCCCTTCACATGGGATGTCTAGCCACATGGGTGCCTTTCCTTGGCTCTAAATTTCACTCAATAAATCTAAGTAATTTAGTAATTATCCTCCTCATTCTTCTTTTTTATTCAATTCTTCGATTAAAATTAGAAACAGGGGCTGGAGGGATGGCTTAGCGGTTAAGGCATTGGTCTGTAAAGCCAAAGGACCCAGGTTTGATTCCCCAGGACCCAAGTTAGCCAAATGCACAAGGGGGCGCATGCATCTGGAGTTCATTTGCAGTGGCTGGAGGCCCTGGCATGCTCATTCTCTCCCCCGCAACCTTTCTCTGTCAAATATATACATAAATAAAAATAAACTAGAAACAAGCCTAGGATATGGGGTTCAAAGCCTTTCCTGGGCCCCTTAGCACCCCATTATAGATGGTGACCAAGATGAGACTATCTTCAGAAGGAAAATCATGATTATATTATGGGAAAAAATAGGAAGCATGTTTTCCAGCTGTGACCATGACTTGGGGTATTTCTACTTCTCTCCACTTGCGGGAAAACGGACTTACTTTCTCATCTTGCTGAAGGTTAAGATTCACTGCCTCTGACTAAGCTGAGAGGAATGAACAGTGTGTGGCATTGGCAATGGCCAGGCCTCTGGGGACTCTCTGCCACAACCCCCACTCTCCAGGCCACACATCAGCATCTCTGGCCTCCTGACCTGACTCCACCCTGCTGGGGTTGCTAGCTCACTGAGTTCAAGGCCAGCCTGAGACTACAGAGTGAGTTCCATGTCAGCCTGGGCTAGAGTGAGACCTTACCTGGAAAAAAAAAAAAAGGGCTGGAGAGATGGCTTAGCAGTTTAGTGCTTGTCTGTGAAGCCTAAGGACCCCAGTTTGAAGCTCCATTCCCCAGTACTCATATAAGCCAGATGTACAAGGTGGCATGTGTATCTGGAGTTTGTTTGCAGTGGCTGGAGGCCCTGATACACCCATTCTCTTTCTCTCTCTCTCGCTCTCTCAATACATAAAAAAAGTTAAATAAGGGCTGGAGAGATGGCTTAGCGGTTAAGTGCTTGCCCGTGAAGCCTAAGGACCCTGGTTCAAGGCTTGATTCCCCAGGACCCACATAAGCCAGACGCACAAAGGGGTGCACGCATCTGGAGTTCATTTGCAGTGGCTGGAAGCCCTGGCCCTCCCATTCTCTCTCTCTCTCTCTCTCTCTCTGTCGCTCTCAAATAAATAGATAAAAAAATTTTTAAAAATTAAATAAAAAATTACATACACTCCCTCCAGAAAAAGAAAGAAATTACTTGGATGAAAGGAACAGTTAATAGAACTGGAGATAATAAATATTTTAAACTTTATTTTACTTTTTTTTTGTGGTAGGGTCTCACTCTAGCCCAGGCTGACCTGGAATACACTATAGTCTCAGGGTGGCCTTGAACTCACGGTGATCCTCCTACCTCTGCCTCCGGAGTGCTGGGATTAAAGGCGTGCGCCACCACACCCAGCTTTATTCTACTTTTTTTGTGTTTTTATTTTTAAAATATATTTTATTTATTTATTTGAGAAACAGAGAGAGAGAGAGAGAGAGAGAGGAGGAGGAGGAGAGGTGGATCTGGCTAACGTGGGTCCTGGAGAATCAAACCAGGATCCTTTGGCTTTGCAGGCAAATGCCTTAACCACTAAGCCATCTCTCCAGCCCTTGTTTTTATTTTTTGAGAGAGGGTCTCACACTAGCCCAGGCTGACCTGGAATTCACTATGCAGTCTCAGGGTGGCCTCATACTCATGGCAGTCCTCCTACTTCTGCCTCGCAAGTGTTGGGATTAAAGGTGAGTACCACCACACTAGGCTTTTGTTTTTAAGGTAGGTTTTTAAGCCCAGGTTAACAGGAACTCACTCTGTAGTCCCAGGCTGGCCTCAAACTCACAGTGATCCTCTTGCCACTGCTTCTCAAGTGCTGGGATTTAAAGTGTACATCACCTGGCGCACGCCTTTAATCAGCCTGAGCTAGAGTGAAACCCTACCTAGAAAAAACAAAAAAGTGTACATTACCATGCCTGGCTTTTATTTTATTTTTGATGGTGGTGCTGGAGTTTAAACCCAGAGCATCATACATGCTAGGTAAGTCTCTACCACTGAGAAATATCCGCAGCCCACTAAGTGACTAAAAGCCTGACAGCCTGGGTTTGGCTCCCCAGTACCCATATAAGCCAGATGCACTAAGTGGCAAATGCATCTGAATTTGTTTGCAATGGTAAGAGGCCCTGGCATGCCCATTGCCTCCCTCTCTCTGCTTGCAAATAAATAAACAAAATATTTAAAAGCCTCACTAATGTGCCTTTAACATTATTACTATAATGTCATTTCCAGGAACAGTATTTCCAAATGAATGAGTGAATGTGTGTGTGCACGTGCGCACACGCATGCATGCACAGACTAAACATGAGATGGGGTCTAGGGTTATTATCCTCCTCTCATATGATCAATGGAATTTTATCTCAGAAAACAACGGGAGCTCTAGGTTTGGTGAGACCCTATTTCAAGAAAAAAGTGGATGCCCTCCTGTGGCATTTGCAATGTGTATATACCACAGACATATCCACACAGTCAGAAAGATTGAAAGCTTTCCAGAAGCAGCATGAGAATGGCTGCTAACCACTATCATGACTGCCACCGCACGTTGTCTGAGTAGTTCAAGGAGGCATTTCAGGCCCTGGCATGGACAGCAGATAAGAGAGTAAGGTCACAGGCAATGGAAGAACTGCGCTTCACTAGGAGAAAGTCAAACTCTGAAACCATACATTAGACATGCTGCTGGAGATAACGACGTCCTTAAGACTGCAATGTTATTCTCTGTAACAAAAACTAATTTACTATTAGTAATGACGACAACATAAAGTCATATGGAAATGAGTTAGGTATCCATTATCAGCTGAGTAGTCAGACTCACCACTTATTCATCTCTCTCTGAGTTGAAAATGTTCCATGTCACACACACGATGGCTCTGTAGAGTATCAATTCCTTGAAGGCTTCTTGTTTGTGTTTCAAGTTTCATTCAAAACTCATTCAGCTCAAAACTGGCCCTATCTGCAAATGAAAGCATGCAATTAGGCAAAAGCTGCAGGGAATAGTAATTCCTTCACCTGTAATTCGCTGACACATATGAAACCTGAACTCAAATGCTAGACTCACTGAGCATCATGTTTAAAATAAATAAGCTACATCTTAATGCCTGAAATGTGCTGCTTATATAGTTAACAGCCTTTTCCAATCACATAAAGCTATTGTTGCTTCTACTGTTTACTAGGTACAACTCATACCAAAGGTTGCCCGGTGAGCAGAATCTCGCCAACATGTTGGTGGACCCACACATGGTCTGCCTACCTAGTATGTTAAAGGACAGCTGCTTACATTTATAAATCTGGAAAGTCTGCAAAGTCACATGATAAATACAGGTCTCAGCTCTCGTTTCCACTCCCACATGGAACCCGTCACACTGGATTTGCACACAGCTCGCCAGATGGCGCAGGAGCTTTAGAGTTCTCCGAATTCTGCTGATTTCTTACTCAATCTGGTTCAGTTATCTGCCTGGACCAGGCAAGTGTCTGAGCTTAGAAAAAAAGGAGAGGAGCGGGAAGGAGCAGGGAGGGGAGGGGAGAAGAGAGAAGGGTAAGGTAAGAAGGGAAAAGGGAGGGAAGGGAAAGAAGGGGAGAAGAGGAACAGAGAAGAAAAAGAAAAAACTTCTGTTCTCCAAGTTATTAGTACTAATCCCGTCAGACTGCTTCAAGACTGCAACTCAAAAGAACTGAAGACTGGAGAGATGGCTTAGCGGTTAAGATGCTTGCCTGCAAAGTCTAAGAACTCATGTTTGAATATCCAGGTAACACGTAAGCCAGAAGCACAGTGACATAAGAAGGAAATGTTGCACCTGCACACAAGGGAGCACACGCATCTGGAGTTCAGTTGCAGCAGCTGAGGCCCTGGCATGCCCATTCTCTCTCTCTCTCTGCCTTGCTTTCTCTCTCAAATAAATATTTTGGCCTGGAGAGATAGCTTAGCGGTTAAGGAACTTGCCTGCAAAGCCAAAGGACCCTGGTTCAATTCCCTAGGACCCATGTAAGCCAGATGCATGGGGAGGGGTAATCTGGAGTTCATTTGCATTGGCTGGAGGCACTGGCGAGCCCATTCTCTCTCTCAAATAAATATATTAAAAATAAAATCAAATAAAAAAGAACTGAGCAATGACTTCAACTACTTTCAGGGCAGCCACCCCCCAAATCATGCTTGGTCTACGTCATGCAAACACGCAGGCCTAGCAAGTGGACACTGTGTTCCGCACCTACTAGACAGTCCCGCCTCAGGACACATCAGCAAAGGTCTTCAAAGACCCTTCTGCTGAGTGTTAAAACCAACATTATGACTCCTTCCAATCCTCCTATCAACTTAAAAATGAAACTAAAAATAAAAAGAAACCTAAACTTAAGAAACAATCCACTACAATTCAAAAGCCCTAAATCTAGCCAGTCAAACTATAGGATGAAGTCCTAAGTCTTACAGAAACAGAAACATTTTTGTTTCGTGTCCACGTTTCCCCAATGGATAGTAGTTTACATACATATAACTTGATCCTACTATAGACACTGCTAATAAAATGATTTAAAAAAAATTAACTCCAGACGCATGCACCACCTTGTGCATCAGGCTTATGTGGGTACCGGGGAACCAAACCTGAGTCCTTTGGCGTTGCAGGCAAGTTAAATTAAGGTGCTTGACTGCAGAGCCTAAAAGCCCAGATTTGGCTCTCCAGACTCCATGTAAACCAGATGCACAAAGGTGAGGCAAGCGCCAGGTCACATGTGCCCACTAGGTGGCGCAAGCATCTGGAATTCAATGGCAGTGGCTGAGGCCCTGGTGGGCCAATTCTCTCTCCCTCCCTCTCTCTAGAATAAAATTTAAAAAATTTAAAGGCACGTACCACCACACCAGGCTCAGGCACCCAGTTTTTTTTTCTTCACAAAGAAATATGGATTGGCAGACAAATAATAGAACTGTCAGAAATCTAGTTCAATCTTATTTTACAGACTCAGAAAAGTATAGAAATCTGTTCCATAATCCCCAGTTAGTTTTATGTCTTACACTGTGATGAACCACTGAGCTACTTCCTCTTTAAATACACAATAAAGGAAGTATAAGGGCCAAGAAGATGACTCAGTGGGGAAAAGCACTTGCTGAACAAGAAGCAGGACGACCTCCATTTAGATCCCCAGAAACTATGGAAAGCCAAACCCTGGAGCAAGTATCTGGAATCCTAGCCATTGTACAGGAAGGTGGGAGGAGGAGAAAGAATGACTATCACCTAAGTAAGAGAAGTTACCTGGGTAACAATATAACCAGTGGTGACTGTTCCAACTCTACATTTTGGGTTGTCTTTTATTGTTTGTGGGTGCTGGTAACACTCCTAGTGTCTAAGCATACCAAAATAAACACAGGTGAGGACAATACTTTCAAGTATCAGTTATATGATTAGAAATAGATAAACAGGTGACCTCTTTCAGAACCTGGTGGGAAAAAAAGATGTTTCAATTTTTTAAAATTTCAGTTAATTTATTTGTTTATCTGCACATCTTTCAGAGTATAAAATTAGACTGAAGTGGGGACACACCAGAGCCTCTTGTGTCTATTGACTAATGCCAGGTTTTTGCACCACTTTTTGCATTCAGCTTATGTGGGCAACTTGGGAGTTAAACCCAGGCTGGCAGGTTTTGCAAGTGCCTTTAACCACCACTGAGCCATCTTCCCAGCCCAAGATGCACATGATTTAACAAACAAACAAAAAAAAAAATGTGATGAGGTGATTAAAGGTAGACTGCTGATGGGAACAGAAAAATCACACAACTTTGAGACTAGTTTGACAATTTTCATGGAAAGGCGTATGTATACTAGCGGAGGAATGTGGGATACAGAAGGAAATATAAGATGGCAGTTAGCAGTGAAGAAAAGAGGATCTGGACTCCAACTGTCAAAAGTTTGAAGCCAGGAGTGGTGGCGCACACTTTTAATCCCAGCACTCAGGAGGCAGAGGTAAGAGGATTTCCATGAGTTCAAGGCCACCCTGAGACTACATAGTGAATTCCAGGTCAGCGGGGGCTAGAAGTGAAACTCTACCTTGAAAAACGAAACAGCAGCAGCAAAAAAAAAAAAAAAAAAAAAAAGTTTGAATTCTGGCTCTGTTGCTTATTAAATAGTTATGTGTATGCAAACTGTTTACATTTCCCAGGCCTCTCTTTGCTGAACTGGAAAAAGGTTACTGTAAAGGTTAGGCTATTGCAAGGTTTAAATTAGTCTAACATATATAAAATGCTTAAGACATGGCCTGGCATAAAAGGACTTCAGAATATAATTATTTCATGGGGTTTAATATTACTGTGTTATATTATACCAGTAATTAGCCAAACAAAGGACTTTTAAAATCAGGACATTTTTAAGTACATGACACAGCACTGTAGGACAAGGTCATACTCAGCATTAGCTGTTGCCAGGTGTGGTGGCACATGGCTATAATCCCAGCACTGGGAAGCTGAAGCAACAAGACAAAGAGTTTATGGCTAGCCTGGGCTACTGTTTAGCTGGACTTTGTTTACAGTCAAATAAACATGGTTTCAAATTCTGATAATATAGAGAATTGCGCTAAGTTATTTTACCTTCATGAGGATGGTTTTGTTGACATTAAGATGGTCAGGAAGCCATTTAACTCAATCTTTATTGTAAAAATATAATAAGGTGTTAACTTAGTATTAATGCTTGACACATGACAGCTAAAAGCGGGATGATTTCAGCATCTATTAAGTAGTACATTATAACCACACTGACCACCTGTCCCTTACCTGCTTGTCACAATCCTATTAATGCTGGTTTTAATAGTGCAATTATTAACAACCCTTCCCCTTTCTATCTAAGTATGTTCACACTTTAGATCTCAGATAACACATTTTGTCAAAATATGCTAGCTTGTTTTTTTTTTTTTTTTTTTTTTTTTGAGGTAGGGTCTTGCCAGGCTGACCTAGAATTCATTATGTAGTCTCCGGGTGGCCTCAATCTCAGGGTAATTCTTTTAAATCTGCCTCCTAAGGCCTGTAACCACCACACCCAGCTAAAATATGCTAGTTTTGATGATAAATGACATGGTTACCCTAACTTAAAATTGAAATGTAGGTTGGAGAGAGGGTTTAGTAATTAAGGCGCTTGCCTGCAAAGCCAAAGGATCCAGGTTTGATTTCCCAGGACCCACCTAAGCCAGATGCACAAGTTGACACATGACTGGAGTTCATTTGCAGCAGTTGGAGGCTCTAGAGCACCCATTCCCCCTCCCTTTCTCTCTCCCTCTCTCAAATATTTTGTTTGTTTGTTTGTTTTGCTTTTCGAGGTAGGGTCTCACTCTAGCCCAGGCTGACCTGGAATTCATTAAGTTATCTCAGGGTGGCCTCGAACTCACGATCCTCCTACCTCTGCCTCCCAAATGCTGGGATTAAAGGAGTGTGCCACACCACCCAGCTCCTAATATAAATATTTTTAAAAAAAAACTGAAATGCCTTCAAAGTTTACCTTTTATTTAGTTCTTAAATGGTGCTTTGCCCCATATACATATATTTTTTCCCCTTGAGATTGGAGACAGACCTGGGAACTTTCTATCCTCCTGCTTACACGCCACTGACTACTATCCTCAGGGCAAGTTCAGCTCCTTCAGATGATTTTTTGCGGGCTGGTGGTTCTGAAAATTGAACCAAGGAGTCTTGCACATGTTAGGCAAGTACTCTGCCACCCAGCTACATCCTTGGCCCCCTTCTTATGACTTCACAGTGTCTTGAGGATTTGACCCCCATTTTTCTCTTCAGCCTCATTTGTTGATCCTTCCACTTGAGGCCCTGATGTGCCATCCAACATTCTCATTTTTCTTTTCTATTCCTCAAAAACACTAGGCCTTCACTCGTCTACAGGACATCATGCTGGTCACCTGGCTTAGTCTTCACAACTCCATGACTACTTTAGGAAGTTGTATTACATGGCCTTTGCTGGCGATTAGCCGCCAGGGCTTCCTGCATGCCATGCAGCCACTCTACTACCTGGCTATGCCCCTAGGCCTAGGTGTTGTACCTTCTGTATGTGTGACCATTTAAGTTAGCACACAAGGTAATGGGTGTCACTGTGGCATTTCTTTGCTTACGTATCATTTTACTTTGTTCTAATTCACTGTCACCACCCCCAACCAGACACACATACCTGCTTCCTGCCCACCTCTGGCTGGTTCTCTTCCTTCCCTTTTGCTTTCATGTCACATGTATTCCCTGGTGTCATAGTTTAGAAGACATTAATGCATGAGAAAGTATCCGGAGCAAGTAGATGGTAAGGAGCTTGAAAACTATGTCACATGAGCAGGAGTTGAGGAAACCAGATGCAGAAAAGCTAGCGGCCAGGAAGAAGATGTGCAGTCTTCTCACAGCTGGGGCCTTACCTCAGTGAGAGAGGAAGCCGATGTCATGTACGTTACCAGAGGAGGCAAGTGAAACTCCATCAGAGGCGAGGCGCCTTTGGTTTAAAAATGGAAGAACGACAGGCTAGAGATGGCTTAGCAGTTAAGGTGTTGCCTGTGAAGCTTAAAGATCCAGGTTTGTTCGATTCTCCAGGTCCTAAGTAAGCCAGATGCACAAGGTGGCGTATGCATCTGGACTTCATCTGAAGTGGCTAGAGGCCCTGGTGCGCCCATTCTCTCCCTCTCTCTCTCTGTCTCTAATAAATAAATTTTAAAAATTTAAAAAATGGAAGAATTAAACTCATTAAAAGTTTAAGTGTCCACCAAGATATATTGCGGGCTCATCGTTAGTAGAGGTTTGTAAGTATCAGGGTCATTAAGAGAATTCCTACTTTTAAAAGACTGCCAGACTACATGTGATCTTCAGTGCAAATTGATTCTAAGAGTCTATTACACCTAACTGGATAAAATATTTTACACACGACTTATCAACTGTCTGGAGTTTGTCTGCACTTTTGCAAAGGCTCTGGTGCATCAATTCTCAATCCTCTCTCTCTTTCTCCTTGCAACTAAATAAAATATTAAACGCTTTTATTTCTAAGGAAATGCAGAAATACTTTCTTGCCATTTTGGTCAGCAAAACTAACTCACATCAAGTCAGTTTTACTTCAGCTTTTTTTTTTTTTTTTAAAGTTTTTCTTTTAAAACATTTATTTATTAGAAAAAGAGAAGGGTTGCACCAGGGTCTCTAGCCACCGCAAACAAACTTCAGATGCAATGTGCCATTTTGTACATCTGGCTTACGTGGGTTCTGGGGAACTGAACCTGGGTCCTTAGGCTTCACAGGTAAATGCCTTAATGGCTAAACCATCTCTCCAGCCCTACTTCAGCTTTTAATGTTAAAACTTCCCTTGAATAGCTTAGTGTGGTAGCACACACCTTTAATCCCAGCAGTCAGAATGCAGAGGAAGGAGGATCACCATGAGTTCAAGGATACCCTGAGACTACATAGTGAATTCCAAGTCAGCTGGAGCTAGAGTGAAGCCCTACCTCAAAAAAACAAAAAACAAAACAAAACAAAAAAGGCCACTACAATATGTGGTCTGGAGAGATCGTTTAGTGGGTAAGGCACATGCCTGCAAAGCCTAAGGACCCAGGTTCGATTCTCCAGGTCCCATGTAAGTCAGATGCACATGGTGGCACATGCATCTGGAATTCGTCTGCAGTGGCTAGAGGCCCTGGCATGCCCATTCTCTCTTTCCCTCTCTCTGTCTCAAATAAATAAAAGTAAAATCTTTAAAAAGTCACTATAATATGAGTTCTCTGGATTGTGTGTATTTCTGGTCTCCTCCTGATTGCAATGAACTTTCCAGCGAAGTGTCCAAGTAGCTTCCAAGGATTTTAAAACAACACAGTACAGAAAAAACATTAACATCTTACACAAGCCAAACACTTTCATGTGTCACCTCACTTAAGCCTAAGAAACATATCCCCACTTAACAGAAAAGGAAAAACATCAAGGGTAAGAATTTACCATGTAGCATACAAGGTAAAGCTAAGCTCAAACTGAGGCGTGTCTAATTCCAAAGTCCATTCCCCACATTACACAGTGCCTTCTAAGCTCACTGAAAATCAAGACAACCTGGAATATTCTTGCCATGTCCTGTGTGACTAATTTCTATGTCTCTTTTCACAAAAACAAGGTCATTATTCACAAAACGAAAGAAATAACAGTTAAAAGTTTGCTGTGGCGGGCTGGAGCTGATGGCTCAACAGTTAAAGGCACTTGTTTGAAAAGCCCAGGTTCATTTCCCCAGTACCCATGTAAAGAGCCAGATACACAAAATGGTGCATGTGCCTGGAGTTCGTGTGCAGTGGCAGGAGGCCCTAGTGTGTCGATACTCCCTCATTCTCTCCTTGCAAATAAATAATATTTATAAAACAGCCAGATGTGGAAGCTGGCGTGGTGGTGCATGCCTTTAATCCCAGCACTTGGGAGGTGAGGTAGGAGGATTACTGTGAGTTCTGAGACTACATAGTGAATTCCAGGTCAGCTTGAGTTAGAGTAAGACCCTACCTTGAACGACCCTCCCCCCCAAAGCCAGGTGTGGTGGTACACGCCTTTAATCCCAGCGCTCGGGAGGCTAAACAACAACAAAAAAGTAATAATAATACTAATTTATTTATTTATAAAAAAATAAAAGTCTGTGCCAGGCGTGGTGGCACACACTTCTTTAATCCCAGCACTCAGGAGGCAGGGGTAGGAGGACCACTGAGAGTTCAAGGCCACCCTGAGACTACATAGTGAATTCCAGGTCAGCATGGACGAGGACTACTTCAAAAAACAACAAAAGTTTGCTTAAGTGAAACTTAAAACAGCAATATTTTAAACATCAACAGTGTTCTTAAATTTCTTAAGACTCACCTTGCCTTCCAATGAGCAGAGCACTCGCACACACTTTCACAAATATGCAACATGGAGAAAAACTATTGTTTAAGAACAATTCACCCACTTTAGACAACAAATGGATTATTTCTCTTCAGTAGAAAAAGCTACATCTGGCTGGGGAGACTGCTCGGTGCGAAGGTTAAGGTTGCCTGCAAAGCCTAATGACCCGGGTTCGATTCTCTGATAACCACATAAAGCCACGCACAAAGTGGCACAGGTGTATGGAGCTCATTTGCAGTGGTGGAGGCCCTTTCATACCCATTCTCTTCTGTCTCTCTTCTCTCTCTGCTGGCAAATAAATAAAGAAAAGGCTGCATCAACTACACTGTGATTTATCTTTCATGACCACGTAAGAGCAACACTCTGAGCAAAGGATGCGCCACCCAGAAGCATCACTGTAGGGCAAGAGAAAGGCCCCAGAAGAGATGGCAGGAAGCACTGAAACATCTCCATCATACCCTCCAGGGCGCAGGGTCCACTGTGGAAAAGATGGCAGAAAGAATGTAAGAGCCAAAGATGGGTACCATTCCTTACAATGCAACTGTCCAGACAGCAAGTGGCCTCAATATCCATGACCTCACAGTGCTTATCAATGTTTACACAAGACCAACCCCCCAGTGACACACTTCCTCCAGCAAGGCTCCACCTCCTCAAGGTGCCACAACCTTCCAGAATAGGGCTAGTATCTGGGGATTAAGTATTCAAACACATAAGGGAGGGGTGGCACATTTTATATTCAAACCAATAGGGGGGAAAAATATATATATATATATGGCTCAATGGACAGAAACATTTTTCTTCTAAAATTATTTCAACATTAAGGCATCTCTAAGACTTGGAACAGATAAAAAATATAGATGAACTTATCCTACTATCCACATTTTACCCTTGGGCTATAGTTAAAATAATTCTACTGTATATAGAATCACTTTTTGTTGGCTAGTATAATACAACCAAGATTATGATAATGAGGTTCCTAAAGTGGGTGAAAATTACTAGAAGGGTATGGTTGTTCATGCCTTTAATCTTAGCACTTGGGAGGCTAAGGTAGAAGGGATCACAGTGAGTCTGGCACCAGTCTGGGCTACAGAGTGAGAGATCCATGTCAGCCTGAGCTAAAGTGAGTTCCTACCTTTGGAAGGGGGAAACAGGGAAAAGAGGGAGACGAAGGAGGATCAGGGGTTCAAGACTAGCCTGAGCTACATGAGACCATCTCAAAAAAGAAATATTACTACTGCAGTAATTTTTCTACTGTCCACAAATATTATGCCTGTGTGTTATGTGCACCGAGACAGAATCTCACCATGCAGCAGTGGTACTACTCAGGCTCAGGTGGTGCGCTGCCACACCCAGCCTCACAGCACTGTCTTAACCACAATTTGACTTGCAGCTTTATTCTTGTCAAACCAAAGTTTCACTTTCCAGTAAGATCCATTCAAAGTGAAGTAATAACAAGCAATGCTTTTATGATGACAATGTTTCTAATCTGAGATGTTATAGAATAGTGTGTGGAAAAGGATCTTTTGTGAAGACACATATTCACTGATTTTTCTGGAAGGAAATTCATCAAAACATTACAAGTGATTCTATTAGAGTTGTAAGATTAAAGCTTTATTTTGTTTGGTTTTTCAAGGTAGGGTCTCACTGGGCTGACCTGGAATTCACTCTGGAGTCTCAGGGTGGCCTCAAACTCATGGCCAATCTCCTCGCTCTGCCTCCCTAGTGCTGGGATTAAAGGCGGACGCCAGCTAGAACTTTTTTTTTAGCCTGTATTTTCTGATACTCTTTATAAAACATGGTTACTTTATTTGATGCTGTGCATTAGAGAACATTTGAGTTAATGGATATTAAATTAACATAAAGTAAATGTTGCTGAACAAATGCCAGTAAAATCCTGTCAGCTAACCAAGTTTCATTTTTAAAAATAAATTTACTCCACAAGGATGATAGTGCCCATAACTCCATGTCTCTTTAGAGAACTGGGGCGGTGAAGTTGGGATGAAAAGAGAAACCATTACCACTTGAGAAATGGCACATCATTTCATTGATCTAGTGACGCTAATTGATACAAGGGACCACAGTATAGCAGAGTGACCAGAAGAAGAAAGCACTTAGAGGGTGGTAATGGGCAAAAGAACCAAAAAGAAAAAAGCATTAAACTCAGAAGTACTTATGTAAATCATTATAAAAGAGGGAAAATATGAGAATACAAAAGAAAATGAATCCTATCACTTTTATTTTCTGAGTTACGGTCTCACTCTAGCCCGACCTAGAATTCACCCTGTAGTCTCAGTATGGCCTTGGACTCACGGTGAACCTCCTACCTCTGCCTCCTGAGTGCTGGGATTAAAGGTGTGCGCTAACACACCCAGTTTTAAAATTTATTTTATTTATTTGAGAGAAAGAGGCAGCTAAGAGAGAAAATGGGCACACCAGGACCTCTAGTCACTACAAATGAACTCCAGATGCATGCATCTGGCTTATGTGGGTACTTGAGATTTGAACCTGGTCTTTAGGCTTCACAGGCAAGTGCATTAACTGCTAAGCCATCTCTCCAGCCTCTATCTGCTTTTATACTAGAAAATAAACAGTCATCAATAGCTAGTTAGGGCTCAGTCACAAACAAGAGCTCTCAGAGGCACTTGAAGACCTTTCATGCCTGTGTTGGGATACACTATCAGGTATAAACTCAAGAAGTTAATATGCAAACACAGCACATTTTCATATGTTAAAATGATTCTGGGGCTGGATCTAAAATCCACATAAGTTACTAACTCACAGCATCCAAGAAATATAGCTTAAGAGAAATATGGAGCAGGGCACGATGGCGCACACCTTTAATAACCCAGCACTCGGGAGGCAGAGCTAGGAGGATCAACGTGAGTTCGAAGACACCCTGAGACTACAGAGTGAATTCCAGGTCAGCCTGGGCTGGAGCAAGACCCTACCTAGGAAAACAAACGAGAGAGATATGAAGCAAGCTCCCTTTTCAAAAAAATTTTAGGTGTCATATCCTACTTCCAAATCAGGCTTCTTCCGCTGGGCATTGGTGGTATAGTGGTGAGCACAGCTGCCTTCCCAATCAGGCTTCCATCACTTCATTTTATTTCCTATCTGCACCCTCTGACCCTAGCCATCTCATTTTCCATACACAAAGTTAATGTCAAAGTTGTCTTTCTTCTTGTCCCTTCATTTGTTCCTACTTAATCCTCAACAGGGATGCATTGTTGTAGGTGAAGCTCGGATATCTTTAGTTACAAAAGCATGCACACGAGCTGTTTGTTACCAAGTACTTGAGTAACAGAATAAGTTACAGCAAATGTGAACCATTCCAGCGACTAAAATAAAGCTCTGTCCCCTTAGGAGACTACGACAAATTCTGTTTACTAAGGTCAAGAAACTTGAAGGAAGGCTATGTGGCTGGAGTGCAGTACATCAAAGGAGAACCAGTAGATCAGAAGGATTTAGAGAGGCAGGAGGTTCAAATGAGGGAGGGTCTCAAAGGCACTGCAGTAATTCTGGGGCTGGGGAGATGTTTGGGTTTTTTCAAGGTAGGGTCTCACTAGCCCAGACTGACCTCAAACTCTTAGCTATCCTCCTACTTCAGCCTCCCAAGTGCTGGGATTAAAGGCATGTACCATCACACCCTAATAATTCTGGTTTTTATTCTCAATGGTAAATAAATCCACTGAAGGGTCTTAAACACAAGAGTAAAATTAATCAGACCTTCATTTTAAAAGGGTTGCCCTAGCTGCTCTGTTGAGAACAGAAAGAGTAGAAAATAATAGAGGCAAAAAGAACAACTGCTTAGAGAGGTGACAGGACTTGAAGGCAGCAAACTGCAGTTAAAATTATCCTCATGTGTGTGTACACATGATGTTGGGGACAAAAACCAAAGCCTCACAAATCCTAGGCAAGTGCTCCACCACTGAGCGACATCTCCACAGCCCCAGCCCATAATGCAGGTGCAGCACAGACTTTCATGATAACTGATTTAAATTCAATGTGGGAGTTTGAGAAAGAAAGAAACCAAGAATGTCTACAAGGTTTGCAGACACAGAAGCTGAAAGATGGAGCAGACATCTAGTAAAACAAGGACAACTAGAATGGGAACAGCGACTGAGGGAGAAGGGACAGAATGAGCAGTTCAACAGTGATGTGCTGGGGACGAGGGTTCCCATCAGACATCTAGTTGAAAATACAGAGTAGGTAGATGGAGCTACTAAGCTGGAGGTTAGAAAAAGATCCAGACTAAAGACAAACATTTCAGTTTGAATATATGATAATTCTTACTAGATAGAATGAAATCACAGAAGACTAAATATAAATATAGCAGGGATCTAAACATAGAACCTGAAACACTGCCTCTTTTTAGAGAAGCTAGGACAACTAAAGGGAACCAGCAGAAAAAAACTAGTAACAGTGATTAAAAAGCAAGGGAAATGAAAGGTTTCAAACAGATCAATTATCAATCATATCAAATGCTACCTCCACTGAAATTACCATGGAAAATTGAGTAGGGAATTTACCACCAAGGAGGTTACTAGTAACTACAGAAAGAACAGCTTTGGTCAATGGGTGCAAAACTTGATGGTAAAAGAGCCAAAACCAGACAAGGAGCAACTAACTGACAACCGAAGCTACAACTTCTCTGACAGCAGTGACTAAAGAAGGATGTGTTGTTGGGGAAGGCTTTTGAAAAGCTGGGAGCCATTTCACATGATGTCTATTTACATGCTGGTAAGAATACTCACAGAAATAGGAAGAGGGTCCAGCTCCGTGGCATGCAGAGTGAGAAGAAAGCTGAAGCAGTATGTCCTTGCCAAAAGAAGAAGGACCAGAGGCAAGAGCACAATAGCAATAAACAGCAGAAAATGCAGAGGGCATCCTTTTGATGGCTTTCAGTTTGAATGCACAGGAAATAAGGTCACCAGCTAAAAATGAAGAAAAAATAGAGCCAGAGATCTGGAGCAAGAGGTGTAAAATGGGTATTTAGGGGAGAGCAAGTGATTCTCCCTAGGCAAGGTAGTGGGGTTACAGGACAGTGAGCAGCATGGAGGGCCGAGGGGCCAGGGGGCATGGACGGGAAGGGAGATGTGGTAACTGCAGGGCAGACTGGATATAAAGGGTGTGGGGTAAGAGGTGGTCAGGTAAGAACTGTGTGGACAAGACGGCTGCAAGGGAGCTGAGGGTGCACGAAAGAAAGGGCAAGATCAGGAACAGTAAGCCTGGGCTCAACACAGGGGAAGAATATTCCAGGAAGAACATGAAGGAAAGGGAGTTTGGAACAAAAGAAACGTGGTGGCAACAGTGGACTGTGAGAAGCCCCTTACCTTTGGCAGAAATAGTGTGAAAGTGACCTCACTTGACAGGAGTTGGAATGACATGATGTTGAAGCCCTAGTAAAATGATGTATTGAATGAAAGAACTTCAATATGCTATAGGTAGTCTACTTAGTATGCTTAATATGCTATCTTAAAGGTCAAAGCAGAGGCTGTCCTTGAGTAATGTGCACCTGCTAATGAGGGAGATTGGGAGGCTAAACCCACAAGAACAACCATTTGCAGCACTCCTAGAGCCACATTCATCTCAACCTGCTCAACTCTGATCACAACAGGGTGAACCACTTCAAAACCTCATTTCCCTGCCCCAATGTGAACCAACAGGTGACCTGACTAAAGTAAAAAGGCCACTGACCTGAACTTGAGCAGTTCCGAGCTACTGAAGAAAAGTTCTAAATGTGTAAGAGGTTGGACTGAGGCTATTCTACTGAAATTTGCCTTCTGCAAATGAATAGCCAAGGTGAAACTAGACTGACAGATCACCAGAAGATGTGATTGTCTAAGTGACTGGAAAAGCACTCTCATCTTCCCAGGACTCTAAAGACACAAAGAAACAACCTGCAGGGAGGTCTTAAGGACACAGTGAGAATAAGCACTTTTCACCTAAACCTTCAAGTCTACTGTGAAATACTCGATGTTCAATGGAGTAAAAATTCACTTTTGTTTTATTATGCAACAAGTGAAAGGAGAGAGAACTGAGGTGCTCAATAGAACAGCACCTGCTTAGTATGAATGAGACAGTGGGTTTCATCCTCAGCACTGAGAAGGGGAAGAAGTGTTAAGTAGATGACTTATTTAACCCAAATAACTTTATGAAAGCTGGGTGTGGTGGTGCACACCTTTAATCCCAGCACTTGAGAGGCAGAGGTGGGAAGATCCCCATGAGTTCAAGGCCACCCTGAGACTAAATAGTGAATTCCAGGTCAGCATAGGCTAGAAGGAGACCCTACCTCAAAATAAATAAATAAATAAAATAAGTAAAAACAACTTAAGCCAGTCGTGGTGGTGCATACCTTTAATCCCAGCACTCGGGAGGCAGAGGTAGGAGGATAGCCATGAGTTTGAGGCCACCCTGAATTCCAGGTCAGCCTGAGTGAGACCCTACCTCGAAAAACAAAACAAAAAATTAATTAATATAATAATAACTTTATGCTTTAATACAATATACTTACAAAAATTCTATCATGAAGAATTCATAAAAAATCTCAGCATGAAGCTGAGGAGAGGGCTCTGTGGGTAAAATGCTTGCCCAACAAGCACAAGGACCTGAATTCATATCCTTAGCACCCACATCAAATGTCAGGCATGGCACACAGCAGAGACAGGGACTCCTTGGGACTCAATGGATAGCTAGTGTAGTCAAATCTGTGAGTTCTAAAATCAGGTGAAGAACTGAGAAAGACCCGCCAACCTCTGGCCTTCACATGACGTGCACACACATGCACACACACATCACATACCCAAGCAAAAAGACAAAGAAATCTTAATGTGAATGTCTAGATATAAACAACAAAATGGAACTATGAGGTTCATCCAGTCCTTATCAAAACACCTAGAGTTAACGTGAACTTATGTAATGCTTCCTAAGAAAGGTGGTTTGTTTTACTATAATCCAAACCAACGAAGATACATTTACAAGTACTTTAGTGTCAGGATAAAGGACTATTTATTACCAAATCTTTTGGACTTTTCAGTTCAGAAATCCCCTTTGTATGAGATACCAGGGTAGCTCCCAGCAAACTGCTGATTTCTTTAATATCTGTTGGTATTAACAAACAGAAACAAGTAGAAAGATTCAAGTACACTTAAGTTTTGAGCTAAGGCAACAGGATGCATAAATAAAGTTAATGATTAATAAGCTAAATTCCAAGTTTTTCCAGGTAGCATGAGAAAAAAAAGAATCCTCATCTAACTAGTTAGTGAACATTCAGTATGTGCTTCAGTCAGCTGCTAACAAGAATGCTCAGGGGTCAGTGATAGCTCCCTCTGAGGCAGATGTAATAAAATGACAAAATATTCCTTTCCTGGAAACTGAGATTAAGAATACTACAGGAAGCCGGGCATGATGGTGCATGTCTTTAATCCCAGCACTCAGGAGGCAGAGGTAGGAGGATCACCTTGAGTTCGAAGCCACCCTGAGACTACATAGTGAATTCCAGGTCAGCCTGGGCTAGAGCAAGACCCTGCCTCGGGGGAAAAAAAAAATACTACCGGGCTGGAGAGATGGCTCAGCGCTTAAGGCAATTGCCTGCAAAGCCTAATGACCTGGGTTCAATTTCCCAGTACCTACATAAGGCCAGATGGACAAAGTGGCATATGTATCTGGAGTCTGTAGTGGCTGTCTGACTCTTGCTCCTTGCAAATAAATAACTAAATATTTTTTTAAAAAAATACTACAACAGCCAGATGTGGTGGTTATAAACCAATCCTTGGTTGGTAGAAGTAGGAGGATCAAGAGTTCAAGGTCATCTTTAGCAACATAACCAGTTTAAGACCAATCTGGGCTACATGAGATCTTGTCTCAAAAAGAAAAAGAAAAAAAAATTCACCACAGACCAAAAACATATGTATGTAACTGGGGAGATAGCTCAGTGGTTAAAAGTGCTTGCTGTGCAAGCCTGCCAACCAGAGTTCAGATGGCCCTGTGTCTGTAATCTCCAAATCCACAATGACAATGGGAGGTGGAGTCAGAGGAAGCCCAGGCCAGCTAGTCTGGCATTCCCAGCAGCAAAACAAGAGACCCTGCCTGAAACAAGGTGGAAGGCAAGGACTGACACCTGGAGGTTCTCCTCTAGCCTCCACACATGCTATGCTGCACACATGCATGCATATACACTCAAAAAAATACACATTTTATAAAACTTTAACAAAATGTCTAGACTCATCCTAAAGCAGAACTAAATATTTGCATTATTATTTTATAAAAATACAACTGAATGGATGGAGGTTATAAAGTTTTTTTTTAAAAAAACAACAGACTTTTAAAATCATAGCAGCAACCTATTTTAGAGAATGTAAACTAGTCATAAAGCATTTCAGAAATGTTTTATACTAATGATAATCCACTTTCACAATCTATACAGACAAATATGATGGACACTGGTTACAATATGTTATGCATCATTCTTAATCATTTTATGACTTACATCTGAGAAAAATGCTTTCTAAATCTAAAATTATTCCAAATCATTTCTAAAACCATCAGTACACACACACACACACACACACACACACACACACAAACTATTCCAACAGACCCACAACGCTTGATTAAAAAATTTTTTTCTCCTGGACATAGTGGTGCACATTTTTAATCTCAGCACTCAGAAGGCTGAGGTAGGAGGATAATTGCCATGATTCAGGGTCACACTGAAAATACATAGTGAATTGCACGTCAGCCTGGGCAAGACCCTACCTCAAAAATTTTTTTTCAACATCTCAAATATTCCAAGTTATAAAACAAGATCACCTTATGCTTTACTCACTCATTTTACAAACTACACGAAGGTGGCAATAACCCTGAAAACCTAAATTTTAATGAGATCAAAAATAACCATTATGAATTCTTATTTCTTGAAAAAGTTATTTTACATTTCAAATGCTGTTGACTGTCAAAATTCTAAAGCAGGGCTGGAGAGATGGCTCAGTGGTTAAGGCACTTGCCTGCAAACCCTAAGAACACAAGTTCAATTCCCCAGTACCCACATACAGCCAGATGCAGAAAGTGAGGCATACACCTGGAGTCCATTTACAATGGCTGGAGGCCTTGGTGTGCCCACTCTCTCTGTCTGTCTAGTTTCTCTTCTATCTCTCTGCTTGCAAATAAATAAAAATATACATATATATTTTTTCGAGGTAGGGTCTCGCTCTAGCTCAGGCTGACCTGGAAATTCACTATGTTGTCTCAAGGTGGCCTTGAACTCACAGCAATCCTCCTACATCCGCCTCCCAAACACTGGGATTAAAGGTGTGCGCCATTACACCTGCCTAAAAATATTTTTTAATTCCATTTATTTTATTTATTTGAGAGTGAAAGAGGGAGGGGGAGAGAAAGAAAGAGAATGGGCTCACCAGGGCCTCTAGCCACTGCAAACAAACTCCGCATACATGGGCCCCCTTGTGCATCTGGTTTACATGGGTTCTGGGGAATTGAACCAAGGTCCTTTGGCTTTGCAGGCAAACACCTTAACCACTAAGCCATCTCTCCAGCCCCAAAATTCCGTTTAAAAAAGTGTTGTTGACTGGAAAGTCAGTATATGGCATGTGACGCTACTGTTTTTATTTTTTTTTATTTTTTTTGTTTGTTTATTTATTTGAGAGCGACAGAGAGAAGGAGGTAGAGAGAGAGAGAGATAATGGGCACGCCAGAGCTTCCAGCCTCTGTAAACGAACTCCAGACGCGTGCGCCCCCTTGTGCATCTGGCTAACGTGGGTCCTGGGGAATTGAGCCTCGAACCTGGGGAATTGAGCCTCGAACCGGGGTCCTTAGGCTTCACACGCAAGCGCTTAACCGCTAAGCCATCTCTCCAGCCCGACGCTACTGTTTTTAAAATATACGTTAGCCAGGCGTGGTGGTTCACGCCTTTAATTCCAGCACTCAGGAGGCAGAGGTAGAAGAATTACTGTGAGTTCGAGGCCACCTGAGACTCCATAGTGAATTCCAGGTCAGCCTGGGCTACAGTGAAACCCTACCTCGAAAAAAACTAAAATAAAATATACGTCAAAAATATGTAAAAATAAAATAAAATATGGGGGCTGGAGAGATGGCTTAGTGGTTAAGGCACTTGCCAGGGAAGCCTATGGACCCAGGTTCGAGTCTCCAGGTCTCACATAAACCAGATGCACATGGTGGCACATGTGTCTGGAGTTCATTTGCATTAGCTAGATGCCCTGATGCACCCATTCTCACTTTCTCTCCCTCTGCCTCTAATAAATAAATAAATAAAATTAAATAAATAAATAAGGAAAATATGGCCAGGTGTGGTAGCACATGTGTTCAATTCCAGAATGGCCTCGAAATCACGGTGATCCTCCTATCTCTGCTTCCCTCCTCCTACCTCTGCCTCACAAGTGCTGGGATTAAAGGCAAGTGCCACCACACCCAGCCTCCATCCTCCTACCTTACCCTCTTTTTAAAACAAGCAGTTTTATCACAGTTGTAATGCTAGAGATTAAGCCCAAATGTGGAACCAGGATTTTTATTTATTTATTTTTTATTTTATTTATTTTTTTTTTTGAGGTAGGGTCTCCCTGTAGCCCTGGCTGACCTGGAATTCACTATGTAGTCTCAGTTTGGCCTGAAACTCATAGAAATCCTCCCCACACCCAGCAATTTTTTTTTAAATCTTTCAGAAATCTTTACTAATAATCCTTCTCCCTAGTCAGCATTATCAAGTCAACTCTATTCTTTTGTAAGTGGTAAACAAAAGCGCAAAAATTGCTAAAAAGGTACTGTAAGAAAGTCCCCTCTCCCCATTCCATTTCTTTTTAGGTTACTAGAGATGGAAGCCTTGGCCTGGTACACTCTAGTGCTCTACCCCTAAACCACATCCCCAGCCTTCCTACTGGAAAAGAAAAAGAAACCCACTGTTTATATTCTAGAGGTTTTAAAGATAATTTGTTATTATAAAGATCATTTACTGAAAACAGACCATCAATAAATCCACCACCCCAAAATCTAATATAGGAGAACAAAAGTGTTATTTGGTTGAACCCCCTTCTTCCCTCTACTTTACAAGGTCCACAGACGTTTTACTAAGCAGACTAAATGAAAGCATAACTCAATAATCTTATCCCTAAAAAGTTACTTATTAACCTTTAAACAGACTGTTATGAATTAACAGCACTTAGGGGTTGGTTTAAAGCAATCCCCACTTGCTACAGAGACACTAAGGAAAGACCACGCTGAAGTTAAAGAAAAAATTGTGGGCTTTGTTTGCCTCCAGAAACAGCATCTAACACAGGTCTCGACAAATAATAAGTGTTTAATGAATACGTTCAGTAAAGGTGACATTTAACTATAGATTAAAGCTGGGTGTGGTGGCGCACACCTTTAATCCCAGCACTCCAGAGACAGAGGTAGGAGGATCACCCTGAGTTCGAGGCCACCCTGGGAATACAGAGTGAATTCCAGGTCAGCCTGGGCTAGAGTAAAACCCTAGCTCGAAAAACCAAAAAAATAAAAAAATAACATAATAATAATAATAATAATAATGATAATGATAGGGCTGGAGAGATGGCTTAGCGGTTAAACACTTGCCTATGAAGTCTAAGAACCCCAGTTCGAGGCTCAATTCCCCAGGACCCACGTAAGCCAGATGCACACGGTGGCGCATGCATCTGGAGTTCGTTTGCAATGGCTGGAGACCCTGGCGTGCCCATTCTCTCTCTCTATCCGCCTCTTTCTGTCTGTCACTCTCAAATAAATAAAAATAAACAAGAGTAAGTGACAATAACTATAGGCTAGGACGATATTATGTCCCCTCTGGAAGTTTGGTACTCTCCCTGGCTCAAAAAATTCAAAAGCACATCACCGTCTCTTTACTCATAAGGAGATGGAGGGTGGGGGAGAGACAGAAATTTTAGGAACAAGGGGTTGGGGAGATAGCTTAGCGGTTAAGGCACTTGCCTACAAAGCCAAAGGACCCAGGTTCCATTCCCCAGGAGCCACGTAAGCCAGATGCACAAGGTGGTTCATTTGGAGTTTGCAATGGCTGGAGGCCCTGGCGTGCCCATTCTGTCCCTCTCTCTCATAGAAGTAAAATATTTTTTAAAATATTAACAAGTACAAACTGTACACCAACTTTTCTCAAAATGAAAAAATGCCACATTTCACACTGTAATGCTTCAACAGTATACATATATTGGCTTTTTTAAAAACAGGCATATGGGGCTGAAGAGATGGCTTAGTGGTTAAGGCGCATGACTAAGAAGCCTAAGGACCCAGGTTCGATTCTCCAGGTCCCACGTAAGTCACATGCACATGGTGGCACAGGCATCTAGAGTTCCTTTGCAGTGGCTAGAGGCCCTGGCGTGCCCATTCTCATTATGTCTCTAATAAATAAATAACTAAAGAATAAAATAAAATCTTAAAAACAACGCATATGAACTACGTGTTGTCTCTAATGGTTTTTCCCCACATCTGAATCAAGGCAACTTATGAAGGGGGAGGGCTTATCTTGGCTTACACTGTCCGGTTCATCATGGCCTGGAAGAGCAGAGGCTAGCTCCTATCTAGTCACCTAACGAGGCTCAAGGTCTGCCCCCAAGTGACACTCCTTCTCCAGCAGGACCCCACCTCCCCAGGCTCGATCAGCTGGGGACTGAAGATGAGGTTCGATGACCGAGGCAACGGGGGAACACTTTGCAACTCCCAACTCCGGCGTGCGCTCTCCTCGGGCTTCTCCAGACCCCATTCACTGCACCTGTCTTTTCCTGAGCATCTACCAGGGGCCGCAAGGCGTGCTCCGTCCACGTTCTCCGCACATCGCCCAAGTCCTCGCGAAAGCTCATCGCTCCAGCGCCCGCCGGGTCGCGAGCACGCGTGAAGTCGGGGGCGGCGGCGGGGGAGGGGGCCTGTCGCTCCGCTCAGACCGCGACGTCAGCGAGCCGCTGCCCACCACACCCGCCGGCGGGGACCTCAACTAAAGCAACCTGTAAGAGTCGCACGAGCTGCGCCCGGGAGGTGGCCGCGGGAGGGCTTCCTCTCCGCGGGTCCCGGAGCCGGAGCCGCCCGGGGCGAGCCGCGGGCCCCGGAGCCCTCGGCTACAGGACGCGGGCCTCCCCGCCGCAGACCTGCGGAGCTGGGGGGAGGGGTCGGCACGGCCATCTCCCACCGGGAAGGGGGGGGGGACAGTCGGCCGCCCTGCGGGAGCGAAGATCAGAGCCCGCGACCGCTCCTCCGAGGAGACGGAAGGGAAAAGCGTCCCACTCCCAGGCAGGCACGCTGGGCGGGCGTGAGGACCTCACCCAGACCTGAAAAATGGAGCCGCGGGCTCGAGCCCGCAGCGCGCGCCCAGGCCCCGGCCGCTCCACGCTCGCCCGGCCGCCCGCTCGCCCACAGCCCTCGGGGGGCGGCGGTTCGCGGCTCCGCGCCTCCGACCGTCTGGGACCGCGACGCTGCGGCGGGCGCTGCACTCACCGTCGTCGTCTATTGTCTCGGCCGCCCGCCCTCCCGCCCGGCGCTCCGCGCTCTCTCTCTCTTTCTCTCTCTGTCGCTCGCTCTCAGCGCCGGCACCGCGGGCTCCTGCCGTCCCCACAGCCGCAGCTGCGCTCCCCGCGCGCTCGCCGCTTCCTGGCTCCGCCCTCCCGCCCAGGCTCTCTCGCGCGCGTGCGCAGGGGCGGGCGAGAGGGAGGGGGCGGAGCCAGAGGCGGGGCGTGTGCCCCTGAGAGACAGGAAGGCCGGCGGCGTGCGCAGCGGCGCGGCCACGCCTCCTCTTCGCCTCAGGCCCCGCCCAGTCCCGCCTGCGGGGTGAGGTGAGACCCCCCCTTCCCCCACCCCGCCGCGGGACTGGGGCGGTGCCGGAGCCTCGGCTGGACGGCGCCCTGGAAGATGGCTACCCGGGCTGCGCGCGCCGGAGCCCCTTCCCCCGCTCCGCTCCCCGCCTGCGACCCCGGCTGCGGGCAGCGCGGAAGGGCGGAGCCTGCGCTTGCCTCGGGCCCCGGGCGCTTCCTGGAGAGCCCCGGGTTGGAGAGGGGCTTTGACGCCGCATCCTCGCCTTACCGTTCTTTTAACGGACCGGTGAGAATAGGGCAATCATTCGTTCCCAGGCTGAAGGCCAGCAACGAATGAGTACCTGACCTTTGACATGTGTGAAAAATACTTGTCTAATGGAGCTCTGCGACTTCTTGGGAGATGGTTTTGTTGGTTTTTAATATTTTATTTATTTCAGAGGGAAAAGAGTCATCTGGTTTTACGTGCGTACTGGGGAATTGAGCCTTGGTCCTTTGGCTTTGCATGGAAGCTCCCTAAGCCATCTCAGTAGCCCCTGAGATTTTTCTTGTTGTTTGGAGATATTTTTATTTTGTTTTTGAAACAGGCTGTCTTGTCAAGGCGGCCCTCGAACTTGCTGTGCAGCTGGGGATAGCTTTGAACTTCTGATCCTCTTGCCTCTATCTCCCAAGCGCAGCCTGGAATTACAGGCCTGTGCCACTACACCCGGTTCAGGGACTTTTGTTGTTGTTTGTTTGTTTTGCTTTTTAATTTTTATTTGTTTGAGAGGGACTGGGCGCGCCAGGGCTTTCAGCCTCTGCAAACAAACTCCAGATGCATGCGCTGAGACTACAAGTGTGAGCCACTATGCCTGGCTCTATGATTTCTTTAGCTGCATATTTTACATACACTAGGAGCAAAAATCAGTGACAGTTCACTCTTATGAAATTTAGTGCTCCATACTCCACCAAAATGCCTGCAGAACTTTTATCATAGGATGTACTGCTCTGAATATAATGCATTATACACATCTAACTCCCCCAACTCCATCTATTAAAAAAAAAAAAAAAATCTTGTCTGCATCTTGAGATCCCGAACTCTGGGATGCAAACCTGGCACGCCAGCTTTCCTCTTTTTCTTTCTTTCTAACCCAATAAAATTTTGCCTCACACACACACACACACACACATGCACACACACACACACACACATGCACACACACACACACACACAAAAAAAAAAAAAAACCCTTTCTGATTGCTGGAGTATTTCTTGGCTCCTCTCATTCTCACCATTCCATCAAGAAAGATTTGGTTTGGGTTATACCTTCAAAATCAATGGGAATTAGACTAGTCACTCTCATGGCTTCCATCGTGTCTGGCCTCAAATCATATTTCAGTTCCCTTCGAAATTGTCTCCCTGGCCACCACCAACTCAGATTATGGTCAACACAACAGCCAAAATATTGCCCTACAAGGAAAGGCAGCTCATGTCTCATGTGATCAAAACTCACACTGACTTCATTAGTTGTAAAAGATAAGATCTTTACAATAGCTGACAAATTCCCTGGATTTGCTTTTTCCCCTTTAGGCCTTAGATTTCATCTCCAAGCTACTCACTGCTCCTTGAATGTTCCAGGCTGCTACTCAAAAGTCTAGAACAATCATTCTTTCATGTCTGTCTTCACCTCTTTTAACTACTAAAATCTCAATAATGGCACATAGCCTAAATTTCCCTTTTTATTTTTTTTAATTTTGAGAGAGAGAATGAGTGCTCCAGGGCCTTCAGCTACTGTGAACGAACTCCAGATGCGTGCGCCCCCTTGTACACATGTGCGACATTACGTGCTTTGCGTCTGGCTTACATGGGACCTGGAGATTCAAACATGAGTTCCTAGGGTCCGCAGGCAAGCGCCCTAACCGTGAAGCCATCTCTCCAGCCCCTAAACTTCCTATTTTAAATGAGTGCAGTCCCACTCTAAATCCTCCATCCTTCCCCACCTTGCACTTGTTCTCTTCCTCCCAGGACACTTCACATGCAGCAGTCTTTACAATGTAATCCGCATTTTTGCTTTTCAATGTCTGTCTTCCCCAGGAGGAATTGGTTGGTTTGGTTTGGTGGTGCCAGCAATAGGACTGAGGGGCTTGCACATGCTGAGCAAGCTACTTCCCCAGCCCTTTGAAGCTGGATGTGTTTTTTTTTTTTTTCTATTGTTCCATTCAATTGATATATCTTAAGTGCCCTATGGAAAATGAAAAAATTTTAAATTCCTCAAGGGCTAGAGAGATGGCTAAGCTGTCAAGGGCACTTCCTGTGCATGTTGGAGGGCCTGAGGGGAAATGAGGAGGGCTGCGAGAATTAGAATCTCCAGATTCCACTTAAACAGCTGTGCATGCCCGAGCAGGCCTGTAAGTCCAGTCCCTTGGGGGAGCAGAGACCCAGGAATCACCAGAGCCCCACAAGCTCCATAATCAGTAAAGAGGCTGCAGCTCAAAATAAAGACCAGGCAGGAAAACCATGGAGCAGAATATCCAACATTCGACTCCAGCCACCAGAGGCAAGCACTACCCCTGACCACCAACACCCACCGCTGCTATCAGGGGCACTGCATCACACACACCACACCATATACACACACACAAGCAAAAATAATTTTTTTAATCCCTGGGGCTGGAGAGAGGGTTTAGCAGTTAAGGCACTTGCCAGCAAAGCCAAAGTACTCAGGTTCGATTCCCCAATAGCCACATAAAGCCAGATAAACGAAGTGGCATGTGCATCTGGAATTCATTTGCAGTGGCTAGAGGCCCTGGTCTGTCCATTTGATCTCTCCCTCCCTCCCTCTCTTTCTCTCTCTCTCTCCCTCTTTCTCTCTCTCATAAATAAATAAAATATTTTTAAAATTCTTCGAGATAAAGTATAAAACAAAAGTCGACTGATTTTATTTCAAATTTTCTTTTGAGTCTAATTTCTACCAGTTAACCATAAGATTGTATGTGTGTATGTATAGTGTATGTGTGTGCATGTGTGTATGGTTGTATGTACGTGCGCATGTGGAGGCCAAAGGCCAACGTGAGGTGTCTTCCTCAATTTCTTTCCACTTTGTTTTGAGACAAGGTCTCTTGCTGAACCTAGAGCTCACTGATTTGGTTAGACTAGTTAACCAGTGAACCCTGGTAATCCTCCTGTCTCCACCTCCCTAGCACTGAGACTTCTGGCACATGTCAAATGTATGTCCTCATGTTTGTGTGGCAAGCACTTTACCAACTAAACCATCTCCCAACCCTTAACCCTACGATATTAATCTAGATCTAACATAAACATTTTGATTTTCTAGGTCCTCTGAGTACAACACTAACCATTTACTTGACATTTAATGCAAGTTTTGACCAGTAATATCTATGTATCCTATTTCACCGAGTATGTGTGATAAGGTAAAGAAAACTTGATGTAATAGTTAAAGGCATATTGTTTCTAAAAATTTCCCAGAGTAAAAAAAGCCAGAAAGTTCTTGCAATTAGTAGATGTGCCTGTATTTTCCCTTTGAATTGAAAAAATAGTCACTTTACCAGAATGCCTTAGTAATGATATTTACTATCACTTATACACAGCATTCACCAATGTGAGTTTTTTTTAATTTTTTTGTTTATTTTTATTTATTTCTTTGAGAGCGACAAACAGAGAGAGAAAGAGGGGGAGAGAGAGAATGGGCACGCTAGGGCCTCCAGCCACTGCAAACGAACTCCAGACGCGTGCACCCCCTTGTGCATCTAGCTAACGTGGGTCCTAGGGAATCGAGCCTTGAACCGGGGGCTTCACAGACAAGCGCTCAACCGCTAAGCCATCTCTCCAGCCCTCAACGTGAGTTTTTTTTCAGACAGGGTCTCACTCTTTTTTAAATATGTTATTTATTTATTTGCAAGCAGAGAGAGATAGAAGAGAAACAGAGACAATGGATGCACCAGGGCCTCCAGCCACTGCAAATGAACTCTGGACATATGTGCTTCCTTGTACATCGGTCTTTACCTGGGTACTGGGGAATCAAACCTGGGTCGTTAGGTTTTGCAGGCAAGAGCCTTACTTGCTGAGCCATTTCTCCAGCCCTAGGTCTCACTCTTGCCCAGGTTGACTTAGAACTATCTCTGTAGCTCTAGGCTGGCCTTGAATTCACAGTGATCCTTCTACCTCAACTTCTTGAGTACTGGGATTGCAGACCTACCTGAGTCACCAGGTCTGGCTCTAATGTGAGCATTTACATAAATACTTGTGATGAAATAGTATTGTAGCAGTCACCTTTTCATTACTGAGACTAAAGAAGCAGCTTGTGGAAAGAAAGGGTTTATGTACAGCTTATGGTTTTGAGAAGAAGTTTCATTATGGTAGAATCATGGTAGGAGTGTCAGATCATCACTATGGAGACCGAGATGGCCTTGAACTTGTGACAATCCTCCTGTTTCTACCTCTCAAGTGTTGAGAATACAGGCATGTATCACTACTTCCAGATTATTGATATTATTATTATTATTATTTGTTTTTGGTTTTTTGAGGTAGGGTCTCGCTCTAGCCCAGGCTGACCTGGAATTCACTATGTAGTCTCAGGGTGGCCTTAAACTCACGGTGATCCTCCTACCTCTACCTCCCAAGTGCTAGAATTAAAGGCGTGTGTCACCACACCCAGCTATTTTTGTTTTTAACACTTTATTTATTTTGGTTTTTCAAGGTAGGGTCTCGCTTTAGCCCATGCTGGCCTGGAATTCATTATGTAGTCTCAGGCTGGCCTTGAACTCATGGCAATCCTCCTACCTCTGCCTTTCAAGTGTTGGGATTAAAGGCATGTGCCACCACACCCAGCTAGCATTTTATGTCTTTTTAATTTTTTTTTTTTTTTTTTGGTTTTTCGAGGTAGGGTCTCACTCTAGCCCAGGCTGACCTGGAATTCACTATGGAGTCTCAGGGTGGCCTCGAACTCACAGCGATCCTCCTACCTCTGCCTCCCGAGTGCTGGGATTAAAGGCGTGCGCCACCACGCCCGGCTACTGTCTTTTTAATTTTGTTTATTTATGTGTATGTTTGTGTGTGTGTGTGTGTGTGAGAGAGAGAGAGAGAGAGAGAGAGAGAATAGGCTGCCAGGGCCTCTTGCCACAGTTTAAAAAAAAACCCTCTAGATACACGCACCACTTTGTGCATCTGACTTTACATGGGTACTGGGGAATCAAACCCAGGATAGCAGGCTTTACAAGTAAGTGCCTTTAACTGCTGAATCATCTCCCCAGTGGTATACAAGGACTGGAAACATGATTCAGCAGTTAAAGGCACTTGCCTGCAAGCCTACCAGCCCAAGTTCAATCCCCTAGCACCCACGTGAATCTGGACAAAAAATGGAGTATGAATCTATGATCCCAATGTGCCTATAACAATGAGAAGCACAGCCGGGAGAATCAGAGGCTTCTAGGCCAGCAAGACTGGGAGGCACATTGTGACAAAAACCACATGAGAGGCTCTGTCTCAAAAAGCAGGCACGGGCTGAAGAAATGGCTTAGCGGTTAAGGTGCTTGCCTACAAAGCCTAAGGACCAAGGTTCAATTCCCCAGTACCCATGTAAGCCAGATGCACAAGGTGGCACATGTGTCTAGAGTTTGTTTGCAGTGGATAGAGGCTCTGGCGTGCCTATTTATTCTCTCTATCTGCCAATCTCTCTCTCAAATAAATGAAAATTTTTACTTATTTATTTGACAGAGAAAGAGTGAGAGAGAGAGAGAGAGAATGGGCGTACCAGGACCTCCAGCCACTGCAAATGAACTCCAGATGTGCACACCCCCTTGTGTATCTGGCTAACATGGATTCTGGGGAATCAAACCTGGATCCTTTGGCTTTACAGGCAAACACCTTAGCCACTAAGATATCCTTCCAGCCCTCAAATAAATAAATATTTAAAAAATTATCAACAATTTCATCAATGCCAAAATGTAGTTTATAATTGTAATGATACTGAAAAATTAATTTTTCATTTTTCTAGAGTCAATAAAATGTGTCTTCATTGTCTTTTTTTTTTGTTTGTTTGTTTTGTTTTGTTTTCTAGAGGTAGGGTCTCGCTCTAGCTCAGGCTGACCTGGAATTCACTATGTAGTCTTAGGGTGGCCTTGAACTCACAGCGATCCTCCTATCTCTGCCTCCCAAGTGCTGGGATTAAAGGCGTGCACCACCATTCCCAGCTTCATTGTTCTTAAAACTGTGACACTAGGCATGGTAGCACACACCTTTAATCCCAGAATTTGAGAGGCAGAGGTAGGAGGATCACTATGACTTTGAGGCCAGCCTAGGACTATAGAGTGCCAGGTCAGCCTGGGCTAGAGCGAGACCCTACCTTGGAAAAACCAAAAAAATAAAACAACAAAAAACCACCTGTTACCAAAAAGTAAAATAAAAATAAAAACTGTTCCCAAGGACACTCTTTTTCCAAAAGAAGAACAATGACAGAAAACAGAGTGTTCATTACTCACACAGTGGACACTGAAAACACTGATAAATGGGCACAGTCGTTACAGTACTAAAGAGACTATTCCACACAAGTAGAAACTAACATTACCACAACAGGAAGCAACATGTCGCTCTAACCACCTGCTAATCACTTCTGAACTCCTGTGGCTGCCACACCGCCCTGATTCTGCACTCGTTCATTAATTTGAAAAAATTCCCTTCAAAAATGTCAAAGCAGACTGGGTATGGTGGCACACGCCTTTAACCCCAGCACTTGGGAGGCAGAAGTAGGAGGATCACCACAAATTCTAGGGCACCCTGAGACTACATATTGAATTCCAGGTCAGCCTGAGCGAGAGCAAGACGCTCCTCGGAAAAAAAAAAGAAAAAAGAAAAAAAAATCTCAAAGCAAATGCACATTCCTAAAAGTGTGCTATTCATATTTTTTAAATCGCTTTCCAAAACTTGCCAACTATTTTCCCACATTCTGAGGAGATGGCATAGGGAACTGGAGTCTGGAATTCAGCCACACTTGGCTGCATAATTAGCTGGGTGACTGAGCAAGGCTCTTTCTAAAGCTAGCATTTCTCCTAATTTAACAGGACTCATAGTGGTATCTACCTCGAGGGCTGTTGTGAGAAATTGAAAGAACTGGTCCTGGCACAGCTAAGTGCTAACAAGAGGATGCTGGCTATTATCATTACATAGCATGTAATTAAGCTCATTGCCCCACATTCGTAACAATACTAAGAAAATGGTTCACAAGGGCCCCGAGTGGGCTGTCTGAATTCTAAATCGAGATGGTTTAAGATTCAATGCCGTGAACTTTTTTTTTTTAATTTTTTTATGTTTTGGTTTTTCAAGGTAAGGTCTCACTCTAGCTCAGGCTGACCTGGAATTCACTATGTAGTCTCAGAGTGGCCTGGAACTCATGAGGATCCTCCTACCTCTGCCTCACGAGTGCTGGGATTAAAACTGTGTGCCACCACTCCCAGCACAGTGAACATTTTTTTCTTAACTTTATTTTTATTTATTTATTAGACAGAGAGAGAGAGAATGGGCACACCAGGTCCTCCAGCCACTGCAAACGAACTCCAGACACATGCGCCCCCTTGTGCATCTGGCTTACGTGGGTCCTGGAGAATTGAACTGGGATCCTTTTGCTTTGCAGGCAAACTCTAACTGCTAAGCCATCTCTCCAGCCCCTACAGTGAACATTTTTAAAGTGGCACTAACATTTCTTTTATCACTACCATATGCCAGGCATAGGTTTAGGAAATTAAGAAAAGCAAGAGAAATTAGGCCCACACTAGCCTGCCACAGCTTTAGTGTTGGTGTTGAATGCTTTGGTATAGCTACTTTAAAAGTGGAATGATCGCTGGGCGTGGTGGCACACGCCTTTAATTCCCAGCACTCGGGAGGCAGAGGTAGGAGGATCACCATGAGTTCAAGGCTACGCTGAGACCCCATAGTGAATTCCATCCAGGTCAGCCTGAGCTAGAGTGAGACCCTACATCAAAAAAACAACAACAAAAAAAGTAGAATGATCATGTTCTGGGTTTCTTTTGGACATTTCTACTCTTGGCTGTGGTGGTTTGAATCATATGCCCCCATGAACTCATGTGTTCTGAATGCTTGGTGCTCCCACCCCACCCCCTGCTGGTGGCAATTTGGGAGATGGAGCCAGCTGGAGGAGGTGTGTTGTTGGAAACAGGTTTAGGGGTATTTAGCCAGCTCTTCCTTGCTACATATTAGTTCCCTCTCCTGCTGCTGTTGTCCACCTGCTGTGGCAGAGGTGATGTCCAGCCTCTGCTCATGCCAAGTTTTCCCCTTCCATCATCTCCTAGAGAGTGCAAGCCAAAATAAAAATTCACTATGAAGTCTCAGTCTCAGGGTGGCCTTGAACTCACTACCTCTGCCTCCCGATCAAAGGTGTGCGCCACCACGCCACTACGCCACCACGTCACCATGCCACCACACCTGGCTTAAAATTACTTCTTTGAAAGAATATCTGAATTGGTCAAGGAAACCAAGAGAAAGAGCAAAAGTGAGACTGGGAGAGATGGCTTAGCAGTTAAGGCATTTGCCTGCGAGGCATAAGGATCCAGATTAGATTCCCCAGGACCCACATAAACCAGATGCACAAGGGGGCGCATGCATCTGGAATTCATTTGCAGTGGCTGAATGCCCTAGAAGCCCATTCTCTCTCTCTCTCTCTCTCTCAAATAAATAAATAAAAAGAGCAAAATCAAAGGGAAGATTTTTCTTAAAATTCACTATGTAGTCTCAGGGTGCCCTCGGACTCATGACAATTCTCCTACCTCTGCCTCTGGAGTGCTGGGATTAAAGGCCTACACTACCACACCTGGCAAAATTTTTGTCTTTAGTATTTTGAGTCAAGACTATAGGTTCGGCCTGGAGGAATGGCTTATGGCTAAGGTGCTTGTCTTTGAAACCTAAGGACCCAGGTTCAATTCCCCAGGACCCACATAAAACCAGATGCACAAAGTGGCACATGTGTCTGGAGTTCTCTTGCAGTGGCTGGAGGCCTTGCTGTGCCCATTCTCTCTGTCTCCTCTCTATCTCTTTCTCTGCTTCCAAATAAAATTTTAAAAAATACTATAGATTTTTTTCCATACTTGTATCAAACTTGGTGAATCCAATGAGATGAATTAGTTTGGAATATTTATTTTATTTTACTTTATTTATTGATTTGAGAGACAGAAAGAGGCAGATGCAGAGAGATAATGGGCGCATCAGGGACTCTAGGCACTGCAAATGAACTGGCTTACATACATCCTAGGGAATCAAACCTGGATCCTTAGGCTTCCTAGGCAAGTGCCTTAACTGCTGAGCCATCTCTCCAGCCCTGGAGGATTTTAAAAAAATATTTAATTAATTTATTTATTTGACAGAAAGAGAGAGAGAGAGAGAGAGAGAGAAATAGAATGGGCACACCAGGGCCTCTAGTCGCTGCAAACAAACTTTAGATGCATGGGTCCTTTGACTTTGCTGACAAGCATCTTAACTGCTAAGACATCTCTCCAGTGCCCTGGAGGATTTTCTTTTTATTAGTTATGGACATACTCAGTGTATAAACAGCACATGTTGGTACCATCCTTACCCTCATCCCTGTCCCCCCCTCCGAAGGGACCCGCCTCATTGGGGATGCCAGGTATCTCCATGTGGATTGTGCGTCATGCATTGTGAGGGTAGCCATTAGTTATGGAGGAGAAGCAATGTCTCTGTGCATACTGATCCAACTTATGGCTATAACAATCTTTCCACCCCCTCTTCCACAAATTTCCCTGAGCCATGTTGGGTTCATTTTAGGTTTACTTCAGTGATGGGCCTGGGGAGCCTCTGTGTCTCTGGATCTCTGGTTTGGTAGCTGTTGAGTGTTCTTAGTGTCTATCTCTTTCACCCTTGTGATGATATTAGGTTCACCAAGAAAGCAGCACTCTTTCTCATTTCCCTAATTACTCTATGGTTTCAGCTGGGGCCCTGGTGAAGTGCAATGGGCTGATTCTCTCCTCAGGATCTGCATCCATCTGAAAAGGAAAAGCAGATTCTCCAGTGGAGAGTGAAGTCAGCACTGGTTCAATGGGATAATCATTGATAGTTTAGAGAGAACTTAATAGGTATAGGCCCTCTTGTAGCCCAAGATCGGTGGGAGATTGATATTGAAGAGCAAACTCGTTATTTGGATATGATTCTAACTTGTTTCCAGTTCCAGCTATGGGTTTCTTTCCACTGAGCAGATCTGTTAGCCAATCCAAGAGCAGGTGGTTACCCACCATGGCTGTGTGCCACTATTGCATTTGGGTAAGCATCATGTCAGGTTGTTTGCTACCGAGTAGCTTAGACCACAAGTTTCTTGGACAGATATTGGTCATTTTCCCCCAGTTGTTCATGTAGCACCTTCTGGCACTAGACAAGCTAACTTTGTGGGGACTGGCTCTCTTCCAGATTCCAGCCAGGTCTCTCCATGTTCCCTACTTACAGTATATGGAGTCTTTGGCAGTAGGGGCTTACCATTAACCTTTGGTGGTTAATCAAGTGGTCTGACAGAAGTCTGTCTTGAAACCTTGTAGGACTCTGATCAACAGCTCATTGTGGATGTTAACTGCATCCTGGTACTGGGAGTTACAGGCCAGTGCCAAGGGAAAAGAATGAAGAAAAGGATAGGTAATACAAAAGAGAAAGAAAGAAAAAGAAGGAGGGAGAGAGAGAGAGAAACAGGAGAAAATTAAGGTTAGGCTTCATCTTACCTCTCCAGGGCCCTTTGATTCAGGTGTCCCCTCTAAGGTCCTGATGAGGGTTCAACATTTTATTTTGTCTTCCAGGATATAGGATTTTATGGTACTATTTCCATTTGGGTCCAGTTTTGTGTCCTCCGCCCCGACTCTTACCCTCCCCTCTAGCCCCACCCCTCCCTATTGTCCAGTTCTCAAGATGCCTATTAGGTATGTCAGCATCTTGGGCTGATCCCTGGAGGATTTTAATTATTTATTTATTTTTGGTTTTTTCAAGGTAGGGTTTCACTCTAGTCCAGGCTGACCTGAAATTCACTATGTAGTCTCAAGGTGGCCTTGAACTCAGGGTGACCCTGCTACCTCTGCCTCCCTAGTACTGGGATTAAAGGTGTGTGCCACCACGCCCGGCTATGGACGATTTTTTTTAAGCTTTAAAAAAATATATTTTATTTATTTGGTTGAGAGAAAAAGGGAGAGAGAGAGAATGGGTGAGCCAGGGCCTCCAGCCATTGCAAATGAATTCCAGACACATGCTCCCCCTTGTGCATCTGGTTTACGTTGGTCCTGAAGAATCAAACTGGGATCCTTTGACTTTGCAGGCAAACGTCTTAACTGCTAAGCCATCTCTCCAGCCCCCCTGGAGAATTTTTTAAAATATTATTTTATTTTACTTATTTATTTGGGAGAGAGAGAGAGTGTGAGTGAGACAGAGATAACGGGTGTGCTAGGGCCTCCAGCCACTGCAGATGGACTCCAGACATATGTACCACTTTGTCATGTGGCTTACCTGAGTCCTTTGTCTTTGAGACAAGTGCCTTAACTACTAAGCCATCTCTCTAGCCCTAAAATATTTTATTTATTTAGTTATTTATGAGAGAGAGGAGAGAAAGAGAGAATGGGTACACCAGGGCCTCCTGACACTGTGAATGAAATCAGACACACGCACCATTTTGTGTGTCTAGCTTTATGTGGGTACTGAGGAGTTGAACCTTGGGGCCATCAGGCTTTATAAGTAAGTGCCTTTAACCACTGAGCCATCTCTCCAACTCAGTTTTGAGGATTTAATATTTTTTTTTCGTGGTGACATAATGGGGATATTCCCAGAAATAAATGACTTACATCACCAAAGCACCAATGTATACATATTTTCTCTTTGGTACAAACACACACACACCAAATTACAATATACAAACACACACACACCAAATTGTAACACCCAGTCAAAGGATGGAGAGATGGCTTAGCTGTTTAAGGTGCTTGCCTGCAAAGCCAAAGGACCCAGGATTGGTTCCCCAGAACCCAAGTAAGCCAGATACACAAGGTGGTGAATGCATCTGGAGTTCGTTTACAGTGGCTGGATGCCCTGGCGTGCCCATTCTCTTTCTCTCTCCAGCTCTCTCTTTTCTGTCTCTCCAACAAATAAATAAAACAGTTATAAAAAGATACAAAGATACAAACAACATAAAATCTAGCATCAACTATCAAATATCTTAGCTCACTAGTTGAAATGATAAGGTGATGACATATGTCATATGAATTGCAATTTGATGGAGAAAAATCAGGAAACATGGAGTTTATCAAGAAAGAATGAGTGACACCTGGGAAGAGTCACTGTCGAGTGTCTGGAGCAGCCAGCAGTGGAGCGGAAGCCCACGTCCAGCTTTGCGTTCTGCTTTCACCTAGAGCTGACCCTTGCTGCTCATCAAGCCACAAATATTCAGGGCATGCCCACTTTTGCCAGGTAGCATAACAAGTGCTGTGGGAAAGCTCAGTATTTAGCCCGGCCTCTGTCCCCCATGAAATGTCACACAGCAGCATTTGCGCAGCTAGACATCGAGGCCATCATGAAGGTCTACGTAGGTCAGTAAAGGGTTCTCACAGCAGAAGAATTTGAGGCCGGGATCTCCGGAGAAGGCAATCAGCGCGGTAGAAGAGACACTGCCACGACCTGTGGTGGCCTGGGAGACGACGTTAGGCCGCACTCTTCACTGGGGGGGGGGGGGGGGGGGGGGGGAGGATGGCGAGGTGGGAGACGACGTTAGGGCCGCACTCTTCACTGGGGGAGGGGAGGATGGCGAGCTGGGAGATGACGCTAGGCCACACTCTTCACTGGGGGGGGGGGGGATGGCGAGGTGGGAGACGACGTTAGGCCTCACTCTTCACTGGGGGGGAGGATGGCGGGGTGGGAGACGACGTTAGGGCCTCACTCTTCACTGGGGGAGGGGAGGATGGCGAGCTGGGAGATGACGTTAGGCCACACTCTTCACTGGGGGAGAGGATGGCGGGGTGGGAGATGACGTTAGGCCGCACTCTTCACTGGGGGGGAGGGAGGATGGCGAGGTGGGAGATGACGTCAGGCCACACTCTTCACTGGGGGGGAGGGAGGATGGCGAGGTGGGAGACGACGTTAGGGCCGCACTCTTCACTGGGGGGGGGAGGATGGCGACGTGGGAGACGACGTTAGGCCACACTCTTCACTGGGGGGGGGAGGGAGGATGGCGAGGTGGGAGATGACGTCAGGCCACACTCTTCACTGGGGGGGAGGATGGCGAGGTGGGAGACGACGTTAGGCCGCACTCTTCACTGGGGGGGAGGGAGGATGGCGAGGTGGGAGACGACGTAGGCCGCACTCTTCACTGGGGGGGAGGGAGGATGGCGAGGTGGGAGATGACGTTAGGCCACACTCTTCACTGGGGGGGGAGGATGGCGAGGTGGGAGACGACGTTAGGCCAACTCTTCACTGGGGGGGGGAGGATGGCGAGGTGGGAGACGACGTTAGGCCGCACTCTTCACTGGGGGGGGGAGGATGGCGAGGTGGGAGATGACGTTAGGCCGCACTCTTCACTGGGGGGGAGGGAGGATGGCGAGGTGGGAGACGACGTTAGGCCAGCACTCTTCACTGGGGGGGGGAGGATGGCGAGGTGGGAGACGACGTTAGGCCACACTCTTCACTGGGGGGGGGAGGATGGCGAGGTGGGAGATGACGTTAGGGCCACACTCTTCACTGGGGGGGAGGGGAGGATGGCGAGGTGGGAGACGACGTCAGGCCGCACTCTTCACTGGGGGGGGGGGTGGATGGGGGGGAGGATGGCGGGGTGGGAGACGACGTTAGGCCAGCACTCTTCACTGGGGGGGGGAGGATGGCGAGGTGGGAGACGACGTTAGGCCGCACTCTTCACTGGGGGGGGGGGAGGATGGCGAGGTGGGAGATGACGTTAGGCCACACTCTTCACTGGGGGGGGGAGGATGGCGGGGTGGGAGACTGACGTTAGGGCCGCACTCTTCACTGGGGGGGGGAGGATGGCGAGGTGGGAGATGACGTTAGGGCCACACTCTTCACTGGGGGGGGGGAGGATGGCGAGGTGGGAGACGACGTTAGGCCACACTCTTCACTGGGGGGGGGGAGGATGGCGAGGTGGGGAGACGACGTTAGGCCTCACTCTTCACTGGGGGGGGGGAGGATGGCGAGGGGGAGACGACGTCAGGCCGCACTCTTCACTGGGGGGGGGGGAGGATGGCGAGGTGGGAGACGACGTTAGGCCACACTCTTCACTGGGGGGGGGGAGGATGGCGAGGTGGGAGACGACGTTAGTGGCCACACTCTTCACTGGGGGGGGGGAGGATGGCGAGGTGGGAGACTGACGTTAGGCCGCACTCTTCACTGGGGGGGGGAGGATGGCGAGGTGGGAGATGACGTCAGGCCGCACTCTTCACTGGGGGGAGGGAGGATGGCGAGGTGGGAGACGACGTTAGGCCGCACTCTTCACTGGGGGGGGGAGGATGGCGAGGTGGGAGACTGACGTTAGGCCGCACTCTTCACTGGGGGGGGAGGATGGCGAGGTGGGAGACGACGTCAGGCCGCACTCTTCACTGGGGGGGAGGGAGGATGGCGAGGTGGGAGATGACGTTAGGCCGCACTCTTCACTGGGGGGGGGGAGGATGGCGAGGTGGGAGATGACGTCAGGCCAGCACTCTTCACTGGGGGGGGGAGGATGGCGAGGTGGGAGAAGACGTTAGGCCGCACTCTTCACTGGGGGGGGGGAGGATGGCGAGGTGGGAGATGACGTTAGGCCACACTCTTCACTGGGGGGGGGAGGATGGCGAGGTGGGAGACGACGTTAGGCCGCACTCTTCACTGGGGGGGGAGGATGGCGAGGTGGGAGATGACGTTAGGCCGCACTCTCACTGGGGGGGAGGATGGCGAGGTGGGAGATGACGTCAGGCCACATCTTCACTGGGGGGGGGGGAGGATGGCGAGGTGGGAGACGACGTTAGGCCGCACTCTTCACTGGGGGGGAGGAGGATGGCGACGTGGGAGACGACGTTAGGCCGCACTCTTCATGGGGGGGGGGGAGGATGGCGAGGTGGGAGATGACGTTAGGCCACACTCTTCACTGGGGGGGGGGAGGATGGCGAGGTGGGAGACGACGTCAGGCCGCACTCTTCACTGGGGGGGGGGGAGGATGGCAACGTGGGAGACGACGTTAGGCCGCACTCTTCACTGGGGGAGGATGGCGAGGTGGGAGATGACGTTAGGCCGCACTCTTCACTGGGGGGAGGAGGCGAGGTGGGAGACGACGTTAGGCCGCACTCTTCACTGGGGGAGGATGGCGAGGTGGGAGATGACGTTAGGCCACACTCTTCACTGGGGGGGAGGGAGGATGGCGAGGTGGGAGAGTCGACGTTAGGCCACACTCTTCACTGGGGGGGGGAGGAGGATGGCGATGGTGGGAGAAGACGTTAGGCCACACTCTTCACTGGGGGGGGGGAGGATGGCGAGGGTGGAGACGACGATCGGCCGCACTCTTCAATGGGGGGGGAGGATGGCTAAGCTGGGAGACTGACGGTTAGGCCGCACTCTTCACTGGGGGGGGGGAGGATGGCTAGGTGGCGAGACGACAGTAGGCCCCGCACTCTTCACTGGGGGGGTGAGGATGGCGAGGTGGGAGAACGCGTTCAGGCCGCACTCTTCACTGGGGGGAGGTGGCGAGGTGGAGACTGACGTTAGGCCGCACTCTTCACTGCGGGGGGAGGGAGCGATGGCGAGCGTGGGAGACTGACGTCAGGCCGCCCCACACATTCACTGGGGGGGAGCGGATGGCGAGGTGCGGAGACGTACGTTCGGCCGCACTCTTCACTGGGGGGGAGGGAGGATGGCGAGGCGAGGCGGAGACTGACGTCAGGCAACACTCTTCGCTTGCGGGGGGAGGAGGATGGCGAGGTGGGAAGATGACGATAGGCCGCACTCTCACAGGGGGGGAGGATGGTGAGGTGGGAGACGACGTTAGGCCGCACTCTTCACATGGGGGGGGGGGAGGATGGCGAGGTGGGAGACGACGTTAGGCCACACTCTTCACTGGGGGGGAGGATGGCGAGGTGGGAGACGACGTTAGGCCGCACTCTTCACTGGGGGGGGGAGGATGGCGAGGTGGGAGACGACGTTAGGCCGCACTCTTCACTGGGGGGGGGAGGATGGGCGAGGTGGGAGACGACGTTAGGCCGCACTCTTCACTGGGGGGGGGGAGAGGATGGCGAGGTGGGAGACGACGTTAGGCCACACTCTTCACTGGGGGGGGGAGGATGGCGAGGTGGGGACGACGTTCAGGCCACACTCTTCACTGGGGGGGGGAGGATTGGCGAGGTGGGAGATGACGTTAGGCACACTCTTCACTGGGGGGGGGGGAGGATGGCGAGGTGGGAGATGACGTTAGGCCGCACTCTTCACTGGGGGGGGGAGGATGGCGAGGTGGGTAGATGACGTTAGGCCCACTCTTCACTGGGGGGGGAGGGGATGGCGAGGTGGGAGACGACGTTAGGCCACACTCTTCACTGGGGGGGGGGGGAGGATGGCGAGGTGGGAAGACGACGTCAGGCCACACTCTTCCGTGGGGGGGGAGGAGGGATGGCGAGGTGGGAGACGACGTAGGCCACACTCTTCACTGGGGGGGCGGGGAGGATGGCGAGGTGGGAGACGACGTTAGGCCGCGAGGTGGGAGATGACGTCAGGCCACACTCTTCACTGGGGGGGAGGATGGCGAGGTGGGAGACAACGTCAGGCCACACTCTTCACTGGGGGGGAGGATGGCGAGGTGGGAGATGAGGTTAGGCCGCACTCTACACTGGGTGTGGGGAGGATGGTGGGGTGGGAGATGAGGTTAGGCCGCACTTCACTGGGTGGGGGGTGGAGGAATTAGAAGTGGATTAGTGTACATGCAGTTTGCACAGCTTCTGCACACAGCCTGAAGTCTAATTGCATTGTAGCTCAGCAGCAACAACAGCAATTTTGTTATGACTTAAAATGAAAATGCCTCTGGAGACTGATACCCAGAAATGATGGCGGGAGAGGTTTGAGAATTATTCTGCTGTGACAAGTTGGAGAGCTTCAGTAACCATGAACTTCTTGAACTTTTTTTCTTTTCTGTACTTCCTTGTTTTCTTCCTTCATTCTCTTCCTTCCTCCTTCTTGTTTATTTTTATTTTATTTTATTTTAAAGTTAGAACCTTTTAATCCCAGAACTCGGGAAGCAGAGGAAGGAAGATCGCCGTGAATTTGAGGCCACTCTGAGACTATTGAGTGAAGTCCAGGTCAGCCTGGGCCAGAGTGTGATCCTACCTCAAAACAACAAACCAACAGAAAAACAAAAAAAGTTAGTACTTACAAATGTAAGATATACAGATTCTCTCTCTCTCTTTTTCTTTCTGTTTGTTGTTTTTTCAAGGTAGGGTCTCTCTCTAGCCTAGGCTGACCTGGAATTCACTCTATAGTCTCAGGGTGGCCTCAAACTCAAGGGGATCCTCTTACCTCTGCCTCCTGAATTCTAGGATTAAAAGCATGCACCACCAAGCCGGGCCATGTTTTCTTCATATTATAGTAATAAAAGATTCCTTGGGCTGGGAAGAGGGCTTAACAGTTAAAGGCACTTGCTTGCAAAGTCTGCCAACCTGGATTCAATTCCCCAGCGCCCATGTAAAGACAAATTATAAAGTGGCACATGTGTTCAGAATTTGTTTGCAGTGGTAAGAGGCCCTGCTGCACCCATACTCTCTTTCTCCCTCCCTCTCCCCCCCCCCCAAAAAAAAGTTCCTCTATATATTTATAAAAGTTAACATGCCAGGTGTGGTGGTGCACACTTTTAATCTCAGCACTTGGGAGGCAGAGGTAGGAGGATCGCCTTGAATTCAAGGCCACCCTGAGACTACAGAGTGAATTCCAGGTCAGCCTGGACTAGAGTGAGACACTTCCTTGAAAAAAAAAAAGAAAGTTAAAAACATGAGTCGGGGCTGTGGACGTTGCTCAGTTAATAGACTGCCTGCCTGGCCTGTGCAGGGTCCTGGGTGGCATCCTCAGCCTTACATAAGCCAGGCATGAAGACACATGCTTATATTCCAACACTGGAGAGGGGGTAGCAGGAGGATCAGAAGTTCAACATCAGCCTCAGGGGCACAGTGAGTTCCAGGCCAGCTTGGACTACATGTATATAAATGTGGGAGTCAGCTAAAATAAACTAACAAGTTCGCAATAATGGTGATGAGGTCAGAGGAAGAGCCTGGCTTTCAGAAATAGAAAGCTTAGTGAACACAGGTTCAGAAATTAGCCTCCTGAAGGCGTGTTCTCAAGAAGAGCAAGAATCACAGTAAATTTTTTTTGCTTATCATTTCTTATTACAAACAATATTGTTATTTATTTATTTGATAGAGAGAAAGAGAAAGAGAGAGAGCAAGTGTGCCAGGGCCTCCGCCACTGCAAATGAAATCCGGACACATGTGCCACCTTGTGCATCTGGCTTATGTGGATCCTGGGAAATTGAACCTGGGTCCTTTGGCTTTGCAGGCAAGAGCCTTAACTGCTGAGCCATCCCTTCAGCCCCACAGTGAATTTTGAGCTTAAGAGTAGCAGACTGGCTGGCCAGGCGTGGTGGCACTTGGGAGGCAGAGGTAGGAGAATCGCCATGAGTTCAAGGCCACCCTGAGACTACATAGTGAATTCCAGGTCAGCCTGGGCTAGAGTGAAACTCTACCTCGGAAAACAAAACAAAACAAAAAAAACAAAAAAACAAAAAAAAGGGGGGCTGGAGAGATGGCTTAGCGGTTAAGTGCTTGCCTATGAAGCCTAAGAACCCCGGTTCAAGGCTTGATTCCCCAGGACCCACGTTAGCCAGATGCATAAGGAGGCAGACACGTCTGGAGTACGTTTGCAGTGGCTGGAGACCCTGGCACGCCCATCCTCTCTCTCTCTCTGCCTCTTTCTCTGTCTGTCTCTCTCAAATAAATAAACAATAACTACAAAAAAGTGACAAGCTCCAGAACCAGTGACAGACTTAGGTGTCAAGTGGCTTGGGCTTGTTAGTCTGGGGATATGATTGTTGCTTAGGTTGTGCAAGACTCCATCTCAAGGGACACAAGGCAGATGAGTGATGTAGGGGCACACGCAACACTTTCCTCTGTCTGGAAACACAGGGTGCCCCATAAGCACATGTATATAAGCCACACATACCACACACACACACACACACACACACACTGCCACACATAACACACACACAAAATTAATAATGTGGACAGCAATTCATCTGACCTCTACATACATATACACATACGTGCACATGAATCTGCCTACACACAGGAACAGGTACAGAAATATACACCACACACACACACACACACACACACACACAAAAAAAAAGCATAAGAAAAGATTTCATTCAGTCCTGCTGGCTGGAAGGTGGAGGTGGGGCACAAAGCAAAAAATGCGGAGAGAGCCTCTGGGAGCAGAGCCTGGCCATTGACTAACAGCCACAAGGAACTAGGGACCTAAGTCCTATGCCTTCAAGGAACTAGATCCTGCTAATAAACAGCTTGGAAGCAGATGTGTCTCCTGGAGCCTCCAGATGAAAACTCAGCCTTGCAAAACCTTGATTCCAGCTTGTAATACCAAGAGTAGAGATCCTGGTCACGCCATGCTGGACTTTTGACCTATAGAGAATATAAGCTAATAAATGGGTGTTGTTTCAGGCCACTAAATTTGTATTAATCTGCTACCCAGCAATAGAAAACTCACACAGGCACTGTCATTGAATATACCTTCCTCTAGATCAGCTGTGAGTCAGCTCTCAAAAGCATAGCTGAATTTTCAGTCTATTGTCAAGCCACAAGGATAAACAGACCAATTCTCAGGCATTAATAAACAAGCCTGGGTCAATCTGTTTACGATTATGTGGGGAGAGGAACTATGGGGGAAGTTTTCCTGATTGTTTGGCATATAGAGATGTACATGTTATTTTCATTTGGATACCAAAAGAAAAAAATCAAATATGACTTTATTTTGAAGAAGCAGGCTAGTGAGTCCTCAAAATTGTGGGTGGTGTTAGGATTTCTGGTAGCATATGGTACCAGTCTCTGAAAAGGAAAGAACAAACAATGTTCCTTCATAACAAGGGAACATTTGGCCTGGTGTGGTGGCACACGCCTTTAATCCCAGCACTTGGGAGGCAGACGTAGGAGGGTTGTGAGTTCAAGGGTAGCCTGAACTACATAGTGAATTCCAGGTCAACTTGGGCTAGAGTGAGACCCTACCTCAAAAAAAAAAAAAAAAAAAAAAAAAAGAGAGAGAGAGAAAGAGAAAGAAAAAGAAAGAAAGAAAAAAGAATAGAGAGTGGTTAAAATCCAGTAAACCAGCAATATGGCATCTTCTATGCTCCCACAGTTCTTTACACCTCACATTACCCTTGACACCCTCTGCCTCTGATGTCTACCAGGCTTACCTCTTGTACCACAAACTTTCTGCTTATCTTCTATCTGCTTCTATTGATGATGTTCCTCTTGGCCTTGGCCTCAGGCCAGCCTTACACAAGGTGAGCGCTCACTGGCTGCAGCCTCCACCTGCTGACTCTAGCCTCAGTCAGGAAGCTGTCAAACTCAGAAGCCACCACCACGACTTCCAACTCTAGCTTCCTGGTGTGAAGAGGTAGTTGTTTGGTTTAGCATTGTAAAGTTGTTTTTAAAATATTTATTTATTTGAGAGAGAAGCAGAGACAATGGGTACATCAAGGTCTCTTGCCTGCCACCTTGTGCACCTAGCTTTACTTGGGTACTGGGGAATCAATTCTGAGCCATCAGGCTTTGCAAGCAAGTGACTATAACCACTGAGTCATCTCTCCAGCCCCCTGTTTGTTTTAAATTTTAATTATTTATTTGCAAGGAGAGAGAGAGAGAAAGAGAGAGAGAGAGGGAGAATGCGTACCCCAGAGCCTCTAGCCACTGCAAACAAACTCCAGACCCATGTGCCACTTTGTGCATCTGCCTTTTTTACATGGGTACTGGGAGTCGAACCCAGGTCCTTATACTTTGCAGGCAAGCATCTTAACCACTGAGCTATCTTTCCAGCCCTGTTTTTTGTTTGTTTGTTTTGTTTTTGTGTTTTTTTTTTTTAAGAGAGAGCAAGACAGAGAGGGAGAATGGGAGAATTGGCGTGCCAGGGCCTTAACCACTGAAATTGAACTCCAGACGCTTGTACCACCTAGTGGGCATGTGCAACCATGCTTGCCTCACCTTTGTGTGTCTGGCTTACTTGGGATCTGGAGAGTAGAACATGGGTCCTTAGGCTTCACAGGCAAGTGCCTTAACTGGTAAGCCATCTCTCCAGCCCCTTGTTTGTTTTGAGTCAGGGTCTCACTCTGTCCCAGGCTGACTTGAACTCACTCTGTAACAACACTGGCCTCAAATTCATGGTGATCTTCCTACCTATGGCTTTTGTTTGTTTGTTTGTTTGTTTTGTTTTTTGAGGTAGGGTCTCACTCTAGCTCAGGCTGACCTGGAATTCACTATGTAGTCTCAGGGTGGCCTTGAACTCGGTGATCTTGCTGCCTCTGCCTCCCAAGTGCTGGGATTAAAGGCGTTCAGAACTACCTCAGCCTTTTAAATGCTGGGATTATATGCATGAGCCACCACACCTGCTTGATAGAGAAAGTTTGAATGAGGAGCATCAGGCATGGATGGTTGAAATCCAAAATATATTCCTAAATTGGCAGATGTAAATGAGAAGCATTACTCAAGAAAGGAAAGATGACCTTTTCTAGGCATGGAAGAACAATGCGTAAAATGAGAAACGTGAGGAAGTTCAGTGCCCTTGAGAGCTAGAGACTGAATACAGGGCAGGAAGGCGGCTTGTGGGCACAGATGGAAGTCAACACTGGGCCTTCAGAGAGAGAGAGAGAGACTATGACACTAGATCACAGTAAGAGATTGACTTGACTTGGAAGATGATAGTAAGTCAGATAAAAGAATGAAATGTGCTACTCTGATCTTCCTACCTTTGCCTCCTGAATGCTACAACTAAAGGCGTGCGCCACCCCGCCCGGCTTCACCTGGCTTTTTACATGGGTTCTTGGGTCCTCATGCTTGTATGATGTTTACTGATGGAGCCATCTTCCCAGCACCCCTCCCCTTTTGTCAGACAGGGTCTCATGGAACACAGGTGAGCTTCAAATTCACTAGGTGGCTGAGAATGACCTTGAACTCTTGATCCTTCTGCCTCCACTTCCCAAGTGCTGGAATCACAGACAGGTGCCACCATGCCCAGCGAATGATGTTAAAGTTTATGAAGAGTAAAGGTTATGAAGATAAGATTAATGTATCACACATAACCTTTGAACTTTAAAATACGCTTGCTTCATTTATTACCTTGAATAATTCCATGCAGCATTCATTCATAAGTGGTAGAATGAGAAACTATGAAAGGAAATTATATGATTACTCTATAGTATTGTTGGTTTTTTCTTTTTGTTTTTACTTTGTTTTGGTTTTGATTTTACAAGGTAGGGTCTTGCTCTAGCCCAAACTGGCCTGAAATTCATTATGGAGTCTCAGGCTGGACTAGAACTCACAGTGATCTTTCTATATCTACTTCCCAAATGCTGGGATTAAAGGTGTGAGCCACCACACCTGGTTGCGCTTGCTATTTAAAATTATATATATATATGTATATTTGAGAGGCAGGGAGAGAGTTTGTGTATGAGTATGCCAGGGCCTCTTGCTGCTGCAAATGAACTCCAGACCCATGCCCTACTTCATGCATGTGGCTTTACATGGTACTGGGGAATTAAACCCCAGGCTGTCAAGTTGTGTAAGCAATTGCCTTTAACCACTAAGCAATCTCCCCAGCCCCTGCTTTTTTGTTTGTTAGGTTGGTTTCTCGAGGTAGGGTCTCCCTCTAGTCCAGGCTGAGTCCCAGGCTGGTTTCAAACTCACAACGATTCTCCTACCACTGCCTCCTGAGGGCTGGGATTAAAGGAGTATGCCACTACAACCAGGTGCTTTTGCTTTTTTTTTTTTTTTTTTTTTTTAATTTATTTATTTGCAAGCAGGGAGAGATAGAGAGAACAGAGACAAAGAGAGAAAATGGGTGCGCCAGAGCCTCCATCCCTGCAAATGAACTCCATACACATGCACACTGTGTATCTGGCTTTATGTGGATGCTGGAAATCGAACCCAGGTTATTAGACATTACAGGCAAGCACCTTAACCTCTGAGCCATCTCTCCAGCCCCTGCTTTTGCTTTCAGTTAGTATTTTATATTTTATTTATTTATTTGAGAGAGAGAAAGAGGGAGAGAGAGAGAGAGAGAGAGAATGGGCATGCCAGGGCTTCCAGCCACTGCAAATGAATTCCAGATGTATGTGCCCCCCTTGTGCATTTGGCTTACATGGGTCCTGGAGAATTGAACCAGAATCCTTTGGCTTTGAAGGCAAACACCTTAACCACTAAGCCATCTCTCCAGCCCCTCAGTATTTTACAAGTTCATTTTGTCTCAGTTTATTTTGTTTTCATAGTTCTAAGAATCAAATTATTGTTTTTTTTTACAACTTCCATAATTGTAAACAATATCCCATGGTAATTTCCTCCCTCCCCCCACTTTCCCTTTTGAAACTCCACTCTCAATCATATCCCTTCCCCCTCAATCAGTCTCTCTTTTATTTTGATGCCATGATCTTTTCCTCCTATTATGATGGTCTTGTGCAGGTAGTGTCAGGCACTGTGGGGTCATGAATATCCAGGACATTGTGTGTCTGGAGGAGCACGTTGTAAGGAGTCCTACCCTTCTTTTGGCTCCTACATTCTTTCTGCCACCTCTTCCGCAATAGACCCTGAGCTTTGGAAGGTGTGATAGAGATATTGCAGTGCTGAGCACTCCTCTGTCACTTCTTCCCAGCACCATGGTGCCTTCTGAGTCATCCCAAGGTCACTGCCATCTGAAAAGAGAAGCTTCTCTAACCAAAAGTGAGAGTAGCATTATTATAAGGGTGTGAACATTAAGAGAAATGCTTACTGGGTAGTTTGGTGAGCATAGTATATAAATTTAGCGAGACAGCAGCAGATGTTACACCCCTAGGGCTCATGACTACCCCTGTTGTAGGTTTTCAGTATCAGGGATGTATTCCCTCCCATGGAGCGGGCCTCCAGTCAAATTAGAGGATGGTTGGTTTCCCCCATAACAGATGTGCCAGTATTGCACCCATTGGCTCATTTGGCCTGGTTGGCCAAATATAAGGCTTGCAGTGTCCACTGTTAAGTATCTTCACTGGTGATTTCTCTCTTTCCCATTGAACTGCAAGCAGAATGCTTTCTTTCAGTTTTCTCTTAGCTGGTCTACATGGAGGAGGTTATCAGCTCAGTTCCAGCAGGATTTCTCAGTGACCTTGCAGCCCAAGTATGTGGAGTCTTCAGCAATAGGGTCTTACCATCTATTCCTGGTGGAAAACCAAGGACCTCGGCAATGGCCTATAATGTTTTGGGGGCATCAGGGACCTCCCTGGCCAATAACTCACTGGAAGTTATCCCATCCCTGGCACTGAAAATTTTCTAGCAACTATCTATGGCTCCTGAGTGTTCCATTGTCCAAAAAAGTAGGTTTCCATATGACTTATTTATATCCTCTTAGATTTTGATTAGCCCTCCTTCCCCCTTTCCTTTACTCAATCTCTTCCCCTGACCTCCCTTAGGCCTTTTCACCCCCATTAACCTGTTCTTCTACTTACATGTATACAATATCATCCTATTAAGTCCCCCCACCCTTAAAAATTTATTTATCACTGGGTGTGGTGGTTTACATCTTTAGTTCTTAAACTTGGGAGGCTGAGATAGGAGGAATGCTATGAGCTTGAGGCCAGTCTGGAGTTACTGAGTTCTAGGTCAGCCTTGGCTAGAGTGAGACCCTACAGGGGGCGGGGGGAGACAGAAAGAAAAGCAAGAACAAAAATTTATTTACCTATTTAAAAGAGAAAGTTTCGCTGGGGTGGTGGCACACACCTTTAATCCCAGCACTCGGGAGGCAGTGGTAGGAGGATCACCGTGAGTTCGAGGCTACCCTGAGATTACCTAGTGAATTCCAGGTCAGCCTGGGCTAGAGTGAGACCCTACCTCAAAAAAACAAAAAAAAAGCCGGCCGTGGTGGCACACGCCTTTAATCCCAGTACTTGGGAGGCAGAGGTAGGAGGATCACCGTGAGTTTGAGGTCACCCTGAGACTACAGAGTGAATTCTAGGTCAGCCTGGGCTAGAGTCAGACCCTACCTCGAACCCCCCCCCAAAAAAAAAGAGAGAGAGAGAGAGAAAGTTTCAGTAATTAACCTAATGACCCAAGTTCAAGTCCCCAGTTCTCATGTAAAGCCATGTGCACAAAGTGCAACATGCCTCTGGAGTCTGCAGTAGGGGTGTGCCCATTCTCTAAACTGTCTGTCTCTCTTCTCTCTCTGCTTGCAAATAACAATTAAATAAAAAAAAAATTAAAGGGGCTGGAGAGATGGCTTAGCAGTTAAGGTGTTTGCCTGAAAAGCCAAAGGATCCAGTTCGACTCTCCAGGACCCACGTAAGCCAGATGCAAAAGGTGGTGCATGCATCTGGAGTTTGTTTGCAGTGGCTGGATGCTGGTGCATCCATTCTCTCTCTCTCTCCCTCTTTCTCTCTCTCAAATAAATAAATAATGTATATTAAAAAATAAAACTTAAAAACAGAATATTTGTATTGTGAGCATGAGTATAGGGCACCAGGGCTTCTCGCTGCTGCAAGCGAACTCTATACACATGTGTCACTTTGTGTATCTGTATTTATGTGGGTATTGGGAAATGGAACATGAACAAGCTTTGCATGCAAGTGCCTTTAACCTCTCCTCATCCCCTAAGAATCAAATTCTAGGGCCTGGTGTAGAGTAGGCACATGCTCCACCACTGAGTTATATACTCATCCCTCTGATTTTTTTTTTTTTTTTTTTTTTGAGGTAGGGTCTCACTCTGGCCCAGGCTGACCTGGAATTCACTGTGTAGTCTCAGGGTGGCCTCGTACTCATGGCAATCCTCCTACCCCTGCCTCCTGAGTGCTGGGATTAAAGGCGTGTGCCACCATGCCCAGCTTTTTTTTTTAAGACAAGCCCAATGGACTGGGCTTATTTATTTATTTATTTATTTTTATGTGAGAGAGACAGAGAGACAGAGAATTGGCATGACAGGGACTCCAGCCACTGTAATAGAACTCCAGATGAACGTGTCACCTTATGCACTCGTGCAACCTTATGCACTTGTGTCACCTTCTGCATCTGGCTTATGTGGGACCTGGAGAGTCAAACATGGGTCCTTAGGCTTTGAAGAGAAGTGCCTTAAGCACTAAGCCATCTCTCCAGCCTCTTTTTTTTGTTGTTTTGTTTTTGTTTTTGTTTTTTTAAGGCAGGGTCTCACTCTAGCCCAGGCTGACCTGGAATTCACTATGGAGTCTCAGGCTGGTCTCGAACTCACAGCGATCCTCCTACCTCTGCCTCCCAAGTGCTGGGATTAAAGGCGTGCGCCACCACGCCTGGCTCCAGCCTCTTTTAAAAATTATTTTTATATATTTATTTACTTGTGAGAGGGAAAGAGGCAGAAACACAGAGAGGCAGAGAATGGGATGCTCCAGGGCCTCCAGCCACTGCAAACAAACTCCAGATGCGTGCGCCCCCTTGTGCATCTGACTAACGTGGGTCCTGGGGAATTGAACCCGGGTCCTTTGGCTTTGCAGGCAAACGCCTTAACTGCTAAGGCATCTCTCCATCTTTCCAGCTTCTTTTTTTCTTTCTGAGTCAGGGTTTCATGTAGCCCGTCTTGGCCTCCACCTTGTTATGTAGCCAAAGATAACCTTGAATATCTGATCCACCAGATCTTCCTTACTAAGTACTGGGATGACAGGTGTGCCCCACCATGCCAGGCCCTCCTGTTTATTTTGAGTTAACCTAAATAGCTTTCCATTGGCTGAAGTCAGCAACTCCTCGTGAACACTAACTACCCACACATGAGGCTCAGCCTTGACAATGTCATCCCCCTGTGGTATTCTATTATTCATGTATCACCTAGGCTTTTTTGTTTCATTTTTCTCTCTCACAGTATAGAATTGCATATTTAACTCTACTAAAAAGTAGGATCAATACAATGAGAAAAATATGAGAGCCTCTTAGAAAAAGCTGATGTCTTAACAGAAAGGAAATTAACTTATTTGACTTGATGTTAACATTTTTGCAGTTTGATAGGTTCATGGGAAATTTTTACATGAGGAGAAGATCAAAGTTTTCTTGAAAATAGTTATCCTTACTAAAAAGAATTATCTCCGTGGGGATTTCCTAGTTTAGAAAAGAGGAATAAACCCAAAGGGCTTCCCACTCAGCCGCCTACGCTGGGCATGGCCTGCCCAACACGCTGTCTGATTTATCATGAAATGTTCAGTTCTGCTTTCCTAGCCTGCCAACTGACAACCTATAGAAGAGTAAAGACATATACAAAATAGTACACTAAATGATTTATGTGTTCAGCATTTTGATAGACATGGTAATGCCTGCCTGTGCTTCCAGCACTCAGGAGATGCAGACAAGAGAATCAAGTTCAGACAACAGGCCCTCACACTTGTACGGGGAATGCACTTAACTACTGAGCCATCTCTCCACTCTCCTTTTTTCCCTCCAACATCTTGCATTAGTGTGCTGTATTTGTTGTAAGTGATAATCACATTTTTTTTTTTCCGAAGTAGGGTTTTGCTCTAGCCCAGCCTGACCTGGAATTCACTCTGTAGTCTCAGGGTGGCCTCAAACTCACGGCGATCCTCCTACCTCTGCCTCCTGAGTGCTGGGAGTAAAGGCATGCATCACCACACCCGGACCCCACATTTTTTGTTGTTGTTATTGTTTGTTTTTTCTGTTTGTTTGTTTGTTTGTTTGTTTTGTTTTTTGGTTTTCCGAGGTAGAGTCTTACTCTAGCCCAGACTAACTTGGAATTCATTATGTAGTCTCAGGGTGGCCTTGAACTCACGATGAACCTCCTACCTCTGCCTCCCGAGTGCTGGGATTAAAGACGTGCGCCACCATGCCCGGCCCCCACATATGTTTTAATTATAATTTAATTTTTGAGATGGGATTTTGCTTTGTAGCTATCATTGGTCTGGAACTCAATATGAGACCCAGGCTGGTCTGCTTCAGCCTCTTGAGAGCTAGGTTCGTAGGCATGTACCATTATGCCCAGCATGATTGGGTAAACTAAAGCTCAGGATCTACATTTACTCTCTCCTTGTTGTACATGCTTTGGGGTTTTTTTTTTTTTTTTTGAGAGAGAGAGAGAGAGAGAGAATTGGTGTGCCAGGGTCTCAGCCACTGCAATCAAACTCTAGACCAGCTTGCACCACCTTGTGTGCATGTGCAACCTTGAATTGAGTCACCTTTGTGCAGGTCTGGCTTATGTAGGATCGGGAGAGAGACTGAGCATGGGTCCTTAGGCTTTGCAGGCAAGCACTTAACTGCTAAGCCATCTCTCCGGCCTGTTATGGGTTTTGACAAAGATACAGTGACATGTATCTGGCACTGCTGTACCATGTGGAGGAACATCACAGTCCTGGACGTCCTCTGTTCTCTCATTCCTTCCTTCCTCCCTCCCCACAGCTCCTGGAAACCACTCATCTACTGCTTCTTCCATGTGGCCTTTTCTGGAATTTCACCAAACAGTATGATTTCCAGAGTTGCTTCTTCTGCTTAGAAATATGTATTTAGGGCTGGAGAGATGGCTTAGCCATTAAGGCATTTGCCTGCAAAGCCAAAGGACCCAGGTTCAACTCCCCAGGACCCATGTAAACCAGATGCACAAGGGGGCGCATGCGTCTAGAGTTTGTAGTGGTTGGAGGCCCTGAGTGCCCATTCTCTATCTGCCTCTTTCTGTCTCTTAAATAAATAAATAAATAAATAAATTTTAAAAAAGAAATATGTATTCAAGGGCCGTGGTTGCCACACCTTTAATCCTAGCACTGAAGAGACAGAGGTGGAGGATCTTCATGAATTTGAGGCCAGCCTGGGACTACAGAATGAACTCTAGGTTAATCTGGACTAGAGTGAGACCCTGCCCTGTCTCACACACACACACATGAAAAAGTATTTAAGTTTCTTTTCTTTTTTTCTTCTTCTTTTTGGTTTCCTTTATATTTATTTATTTATTTGAGAGTGAGAGAGACAGAGACAGAGAGAGAAAGGGCACGCCAGGGCCTCTAGCTACTGCAAACTAATTCCAGAACGTAGGTACTGAGGAGTTGAACCTAGGGCCTTAGGCTTCGCAGGCAAGTGCCTTAAATGCTAAGCCATTTCTTCAGCCCTTCTTGTGGTATCTTTTTATGCTGAGATTTTTTTTTTTTAAATTTGAGAGCAACAGAGAGAGAAAGAGAGAGAGAGAGAGAGAATGGGCGTGCCAGGGCCTCCAGCCACTGCAAGCGAACTCCAGATGCGTGTGCCCCCTTGTGCATCTGGCTAACATGGGTCCTGGGGAATCGAGCCTCGAACTGGGGTCCTTAGGCTTCACAGGCAAGCACTTAACCTCTAAGCCATCTCTCCAGCCCTGAGATTTTTTTTTTCCATTGCTAGGAATTGAACCCAGGGCTTTAGACATTAGGCAAGTATCTCACTATTGAGCTATATCCCCAGCCCAGATAATCCATATTTTAGTTTATATTTTTATTGTTTTTTTTTTTTTTTTTTTTTTTTTTAAAGAGGCAGGGTCTCACTCTAGTCCAGACTGATGTGAAACTCACTCTGTATTCCAGGCTGGCCTTGAATTCATGGCAATTATCCTACCTCAATTGAGATTATAGGTGTGGGCTCAGTTGACAACTCAGTTTTAGAGTAATGTTTTCATCTTTATAAAACGGTTATCAAGCTAGGCCCGGTGGTATATGCCTGTCCTCCTAGTACTTGAGAGGCTGCGGCAGAAGGATCAGGAATTCAAGATCATCCTTGGCTTCACAGTGAGTTTGAGACCAAGCTGACATACATGTCTCAAAAAACAAAATGAGCAAATAATAATAATAATGTTGTTGAGCAAAATTTCCTAATTTTTGTATAGTCTAAAAGATGTTTGATATTAAGAGGTGTTACAGTCGGGCGTGGTGGCGCACGCCTTTAATCCCAGCACTTGGAAGGCAGAGGTAGGGGGATTGCCATGAGTTCAAGGCCACCCTGAGACTACAGAGTGCATTCCAGATCAGCCTGGACTAGAGCAAGACCCTACTTCTCTCTCTCTCTCTCTCCCTCTCTCTCTCTCTCTCTCTCTCTCTCTCTCACACACACACACACACACACACACAGGGCATTACAGTGTTTTTTGTTGTTGTTGTTTTTTCAAGGTAAAGTCTCCATCTAGCCTAGTCTGACCTGGAATTCACTCTCTAGTTCGGGGTAGCCTCCAATTCACATCAGTCCTCCTACTTGGCCTCCCAAGTGCTGGGATTAAAGGTGTGCACCACCATACCCTGCCTCAGTTTTTTAAAAATATTTTACTTATTTACTTGCAAGGGGAGAGAGAAAAAGAAGGGGCAGGCTAGGGCCTCTAGCCACTGAAAATAAACTCCAGATACATGAGTATGCATCTGGCTTTATGTGGGTACTGAGGAATCGAACCTGGATACTTTGGCCCTGAAAGCAAGTGCCTTGACTGCTAAGCCATATCTCCAACCCAATGAAATTTTTTTTTGGTTTTTGAAATATTTATCCAGGCATAGTGGCTCATGCTTTTAATCCCAGCCATTGGGAGGCAGAGGTAGGAAGATTGCTGTGAGTTTGGGGCCAGCCTGAAACTACAGAGTTCCATGTCAACCTGGGCTAGAGTGAGATCCTACCTCAAAAAAAAAAAAAAAAAAAAAAAAAAAAAAGATTTAATTCCAGAGAAAGTATTCCTCTAGATCAAAGGTAACCTGAGGGCTAGAGAGATGGCTAAGCAGTTAAGGTGCTTGCCTGCAAAGTCAAAGGACCTAGGTTCAATTCTCCAGGGCCCACCTAAGCCAGCTGTACAAGGTGGCACATGAGTCTGGAGTTTGTTTACAGTGACTAGAGGCACTGGTGCACCCATTTTCTCTGTCAAATAAATTAAAAAAATAAAATATTAAAGTCAGGAAATTAGTGATATTTTTAAAAAAAGGTAATTTGACTACCAGGAGCCAACATAAGGCTTGTCCTAGAAAAAAAAAGTTACTGAACATCAAAGAAAAAAAAAAAAAGAAAACTTTGGTTGGTCTCACAAGACTTTAAATTAGTCATTATGTCTCAGATTTCCCCATAGTTCTAATTAAACAGTAAAATGATTTCCTGAAAGAATTCAAATTCCTCTGGGAGAAAAAATGTGACTGAAGAGGTTTATGTCTAGTTAAATTGCTTTTCAAGTATAAAAGCAATACAAGGATGGTTCTGATATAGAAAGCTCATAGAGTATGATACTCATGGGTCTTTCCTTCTTTCCTTCCTTCCTTCTCTCCTCCCCTCCCCTCCTTCCTTCTTTGCTTCATTTGTTCATTCTTCATTTCTCTCTTCCTTTTTTTTTTTTGGTTTTTTGAGGTAGGGTTTCACTGTAGCCCAGGCTGACCTGGAATTCACTAAGGAGTCTCAGGGTGGCCTCGAACTCACGACGATCCTCCTACCTCTGCCTCCTGAGTTTTGGGATTAAAGGCGTGTGCCACCACACCCGGCTTCTCTCTTCCTTTCTTCTTTCCAGTGCTGGGTTTGGAACTGAGGGCCTCATATATACTAAGCAAGTGTTCTACTACCAAGCTCACCCCAAGCCTTTCTATCATATTTCCTTCCTTCCTTTTCTCCCTCCCTTTCTCTTTTCTTCCCTTCCTTCTCTTCTCTTTCCTCCCCTTTTCTTTTCTCCCCTTACTTCTCTCTTTTTCTTCAGTTTCTGGTCATGTAGCCCAATCCAACCTTCCCTTTCTCTGCCTCCTAAGAGCTGGAATTGCAAGTACATACCTTCACTCACAGCTTCATAGTTTTTCTTGTAAAAACTGTTTGAGGGCTGGAGAGATGGCTTAGTGGCTAAGGCACATGCCTCTGAAGCCTAAGGACCCAGGTTTGATTCTCCAGGTCCCACGTAAGCTAGATGCACAAGGGGGAGTCTGTGTCTGGAGTTCGTTTGCAGTGGCTAGAAGCCCTGGCATATCCATTCTCTGTCTCTCCTCTCTCTCCCTCTCTCTCCCTTTCTCTCTGACTTTAATAAATAAATAAAAATAAAATCTTAAAAAAAACTATTTTAGTTTCTTGTCAATCAACTGAAAGACAAATGGATTAACTATGCAAAAAGACAAAATGTGAAATAACGAATTTATCTAGGTGTGAGAATAGACTAAAACATTTATAGTTAAAGAAAAATATAAATGCCAAGTTCTGATGTTAAAGAAATAATACGTTTTTAAAAATAATTTATTCATTTGATAGAGAGTGTATAGGTGTGCCAGGGTCTCTTGCCACTGTTAATAAACTCCAGATGCATATGCCACTTTGTGCATCTGGTTTTACATGAGTACTGGGGAATTGAACCCTAGTTGGCAGGCCTTGCTAGTAAGCACCTTTAACCACTGAGCCATTTTTCTAGCTCTAGGAATACTGCTTTTTGGTTTTTCAAGGTAGGGTCTCACTCTAGCCCAGGCTGACCTAGAATTCACTATGTAGTCTCAGGTTGGCCTCGAACTCACAGTGGGGTCCTCCTACCTCTGGCTCCTGAGTGCTGGGATTAAAGGCGTGCGCCACCATGACCAGCTTTAGGAGTACTGCTTTTAAGTAAAGTTGGGACAGGAAGAAAAAAGAAAGTAAAAGTAAAATAATATATTTAAGAGAATTCATCTGGCATTGGTATTTTTTTTCCAGGAACCAGATGACACTAATATGTGAGGAATCAGGAATGGCTGCTGTGTGGGAAGAATGATGACTATCCTCTTACCCTCTTTTTCAGTAGCAAACACATAAGATGGAAAGCTCGAAGACAGCATTGTGTCAGACCCACATACTAAACTTTATTTGGGGCACTGGGGAGTGGCTCAGTGGTTAAGTGCACATGCTTGCAAAATCTGACAGTCCAGGTTCAATTCCCTAGTAACCCACTTAAAAGTCAGATGCACAAAGTGAGGTATGCATCTGGAGTTCTTTTGCAGGAGCAGGGGACCCTGATGAGGCTATAAGTTCTCCCTCACAAATAAAAAAAAAAATAGAAATGGGCTGGAGAGATGGCTCAGTGGTTAAGGTGCTTGGCTGCAAAGCCAAAGGACCTCAGTTCGATTCCCCAGTACCCACATAAGACAGATGCACAAGGTTGGGCATGCATCTGGAATTCGTTTGCAGTGGCTGGAAGCCCTGGTGCACCCATTCTGTCTCTCTCTGTCCCTCTCTCTCTCTCTTTCCCTCTCTCAAGTAAATAAATAAAAATAAAATATTTTAATAAAAAAATAAAAAATAAGAATGGCTGGGCATGGTGATGCATGTGTTTAATCTCAGCACTTCAGAGGCAGTGGTAGGAGAATCACTGTGAGTTTGAGACCAGCCTGGGACAACAGAGTGAGTTCCTGGGCTAGAGTGAGACCCTACTTCAAAAAATAATAATAAGGGCTGGAGAGATGGCTTAGCAGTTAAGACACATGTCTGTGAAGCCTAAGAACCCTGGTTCGATCCTCCAGGTCCCACATAAACCAGATGCACAAGGGGGCACATGCGTCTGGAGTTAATTTGCAGTGACTGGAAGCCCTGGTGTGCCCATTTTCTCTCTCTCTCTCTTTCTGCCTCTTTCTCTCTCTCTCAAATAAATACACAAATAAATAGACATCTTTATTTGAGAAAAGGAACTATTTTGCCTTCATGGTACAATACATTGTTTCAGTGCATGGTCTTGCCAAGGACAGGCTGTTCTCCACAAAGAAACTGAGCAGTTGTTAGGGAAACAACCAGCCAGAGTCACACTGCGAAACTCTAACTGACATGCTTAGTGCCGGGAACAGTATCGGTTATGATGACTGATTAAAGAGCAGGAAGCACAGTACAGATAAAAAGTAAATAAGACAGAAAACAGACAGGCTGGGGTGTGGGGCTCAGTGGAAGAATCTTTGCCTAGTACACGGGGAGGGGTCCTGCACTGAATACTTCAAGACAAAATAAAACAAATGAAACAAAACAACAACAAACAAACAAATTTAAAAACCCAGACCAGGGGCTGGAGAGATGGCTTAGCAGTTAAGGTGTTTGCCTGTAAAGCCAAAGGATCCTGGTTCGACTCCCCAGGACCCACCTAAGCCAGATGCACAAAGGGGCGTATGCACCTGGAGTTCGTTTGCAGTGGCTGAAGGCCCTGGCACGCCCATTGTCTCTCAAATAAACAAACAAACAAATAAATAAGTAAAAGATATTTTAAAAAAACGGGCGTGGTGGCGCATGCCTTTAATCCCAGCACTGGGGAGGCAGAGGTAGATCACTGTGAGTTTGAGGCCACCCTGAGACTACATAGTTAATTCCAGGTCAGCCTGGACCAGAGTGAGACCCTACGTCGAAAAATCAAAAAAAAAAAAAAAAAATAAATAAATAAATAAATAAACAAACAAAAAATATATATATTAAAAAAAAAGAACAGACTAAAAACCGAGGGCAACAGTCTCTGTAAATTTGGTTTTCCAGCAAATTAAGATTTGTTTCATTCTCTCACTCTCTCCCTCTTTCTCTGTTAAATAAATAAATAAATATAAAATTTTAAAAAGTAGAATTAGACAAACTTTTGTTGTTGTTGTTGTTGTTGTTTTTATTATTTTGTTTTTCTTGAAGGAGGGTCTCACTCCAGGCTGACCTGGAACTCATTCTGTAGTCCCAGGATGGCCTTGAACTCACAGTAATCCTCCTTCCTCTGCCTCCTGAGTGCTGGGATTACAGGCATGCGCCACTACACTTAGCTAACAAAGTGTTTGTTGCTGTTGTATTTATTTATTTGAGAGGGGAGAGAGAGAACGGGCATGCCAGGACCTCCAGCCACTGCAAACGAACTCCAGATACATGCACCACCATGTGCGTCTGAATTACGTGGGTTCTGAGGAGACCTTAGGATTCACAAGCAAGTGCCTTAACTGCTAACCCATCTCTCTCAGCCCCCTGTTGGTTTGTTTTGACAGGGTCTCATGTGGCTCAGAGTGGTCTCAAACACCTTATGTTGCTAAGGATGACCTTGAACTTGTCATTCTCCCTGTTCTACTCTCCAGGTGCTGGGATGACAGGTACATGCTGTCTCACCTGGTTGATGTGTGTTGGCGATGAAACCCAGGGCCTCACAGATGCTCGGCATCTGTTTTTATTATTTTGTTTTTCTTGAGGGAGGGTCTCACTCTAGCCCAGGCTGACCTGGAATTCACTCTGTAGTCTCAGGGTGGCCTTAAACTCATGGCGATCCTCCTACCTCTGCCTCCTGAGTGCTGAGATTTAAGGCGTGTGCAACCACACCCGGTCACCCCCTGATCTATTTTGATATTATATTTTTCCTTCCTATTATGCAGGTTGGTGTAGGTAGTCAGCTATTGTGAGGTCATGAATATGTAGGCCACTTTATCTGGAAGACAGTATTGCCAAGCACTCCTCCCCTTCTTTCACTCTTACATTCTTTCTGCCACCTCTTCCACAATGCTCTCTAAGTCTTGGAGGGTATAATAGAGATGACTCAGTGCTGAACACTCCACTGTCTGTTCTTATCAGCACTTTGGTGGGTTCTGATTCTCTCTAGATATCAAATTAACTTAAGGAAAAAAGAAGCTTCTCTGGCCAAAAGTGAGAGTAGCATTAATATATGGGCAAAGCATAAATATTTACAGGGCAGCATGGTGGGCATAATATATACATTTAGCCAGACAACAGTAGTAGTTTCCCCCTAGGGCTTATGACTCCCCAGCCATAGGCTTTTAATTAAGTTTTCAGTACCAGTCAGGAATGCCCATGAATCAGAGAGCGGTTGGCTTCTCCCATAACAGACATGCCACCAGCAGATATATTTGGCCTTGATGTCTAGTTGTAAAGCTCACAGGGTCCACTACTGGTAAAGACTGTTGATGACTTTTCTCTCCCCCAACAATCTACATAGGTCTTTCCAGAATCATGACAGCTAGCCAACAGGGAGGAGGCTTCCAGCTCAGCTCCAGCTTGGACCTGGCTTTAAAGAATATGATCGGGAATAAAAGAGCAGTGTGGGGAAAAAAAAAAAAAAAGAATATGATGGGCACCAGGCGTGGTGGCACACGCCTTTAATCCCAGCACTCGGGAAGCAGAAGTAGGAGGATCACCTTCGCCATGACCTCGAGGCCACCCTGAGATGACGTAGTGAATTCCAGGTTAGCCTGGGCTAGAGTGAGACCCTACCTCAAAAAAACAACAAAAAAAAAATGATTAGCGAGCTTGATTTATTAGACATACGCAGAACACTGTGCTCACAACTTCAGAGAACATGCTTATTTCAAACCCATAAAGATCATTTTAAAAATTAAAAAAAAGCTGGGGGGCTGGAGGGATGGCTTAGTGATTAAGGCATGAGCCTGCAAAGCCAAAGGACTCAGGTTTGATTCCCCAGGTCCCACGTTAGTCCGATGTACAAGGGGTGCACACATCTGGAGTTCATTTGCAGTGGCTGGAAGCCCTGGTGTACCCATTCTCTCTTTCTTTCTTTCTTTTCTTTTCTTTCCTTTTTTTTTTCTTTTTTTTTTTTTTTTTTTTTTCTTTGAGGTAGGGTCTCACTCTAGTCCAAGCTGACCTGGAATTCACTATGTGGTCTCAGGGTGGCCTCGAACTCACCGTGACACTCCTACCTCTGCCTCTCGAGTGCTGGGATTAAAGATATGTGCCACCACTCCTGACTTGAGTATGTGTTCTTTATGGCTAAAGCTGGTGACTCAAAATTACAAGTGGAGCCAGGTGTGCCTTGTGGAGCAAAGCCACAAACAAACACATAGGCTGTTGGGAAAACCAGGGAGAATTAGAAAATTATAAAAACATGGGCTGGAGGGATGGCTTAGTGGTTAAGGCGCTTGCCTGCAAAGGCCAAGGACCCATATTTGATTCCCCAGGACCCACATAAGCCAGATGCACAAGGTCTCACATGTGTCTGGAGTTTGTTTGCAGTGGCTGGAGGTCCTGGTGTGCCCATTCTCTCTCTAGCTTGCTCTCTCTCTCCTTCAAATAAATAAATGAAATATTATATATAAAAAAAGAAAATTATAAGAACAGGAAAGCATGGACAAAAATAATGGCTGGATGAGAATCTCATCCTGGGAGATGGTGGTAGACACCAAGGGGACTCAAAACTCATCGAAGCAGAAAATCAGGGGTTGCTGGGAGCTCAGCACTAAAGGCTCAAGGAACACTGCTGAAGAGGGCAGAAAGACTCTAAGAGCCACTGGTGGCAAGGTGGACAGTGAGGCATTGTCCCATCCACCCCAGAAACTGGTACATTCATGGCCCTACAGCGACTACTACAAACCCCACTGAGAAGGCCTTCAGTGGAATGGCGGCAGGGAAAGGGAAAATAAAAGGATAACCCAGTGAAAACATGATCAATTTGCAATGTGTTCATATATTAAAGTTATCAAAAAATAATGGCTGGAAGAAATAATAATAGCTAAGAGCCAATCCCCAGTTCTTTTTCTCCCAAAGAGGAGACCCCAAACAAATTTTAATTTTTTAATTTAATTTAATTTATTTATTTATTTGAGAGAGAGAGAAAGGAGAGAGAGAATGAGTGTACCAGGGCCTCCAGCTACTGCAAACGAACTCCAGACGCATGCACCACCTTGTGCATCTGGCTAACGTGGGTCTTGGGGAATTGAACCTGGGTCCTTTGGCCTTACAGGCAAATGCCTTAACCACTAAGCCATCTCACCAGCCCCATTTTTGCTTTTTAGTTTTTCTTTTCCCCATGTCTCAGTCTTACAATTTTTTTGTTTGTTTGTTTTTTGTTTTTCAAGGTAGGGTCTCACTTTAGTCCAGGCTGACCTGGAATTCACTATGTAGTCTCAGGGTGGCCTTGAACTCATGGCGATCCCCCTACCTCTGCCTCCCAAGTGCTGGGATTACAGGCATGCACCACCACACCCAGCTTCAGTCTTGCATTTTTTATTTTATTTATTTTATCTTAATTAATTAAGTAATTTATTTATTTATTTATTTATTGGTTTTTTGAGGTAGGGTCTCACTCTAGCCCATGCTGACCTGGAATTCACTATGTAGTCTCAGGGTGGCCTTGAACTCACGGTGATCCTCCTACCTCTGCCCCCCGAGTGCTGGGATTAAAGGCGTGAGCCACCACACCCGGCTCTTTTTTTTTTTTTTTTTTGCAATTTTTAAAAATATTATTTATTTATTTATTTGCAAGCAGAGAGAGAGAGAATAGGTGTGCCAGGGCCTCCAGCTGCTGCAAACGAACTCCAGATGCATGTTCCACCTTTTCCTCTGCTTTGCATGGGTACTTGGGAATCAAATCTAGGTCATTAGGCTTTGTAGTCAAGTACGTTAACCACTGAGCCATCACTGCATTCCCAAGGTCTTGCAATTTTGTTGTTGTTGTTGTTTATTTAGTTGAGAGCGACAGAGAAGAGAAAGAGGCAGATATATAGAGAGAATGGGCGCTCCAGGGCCTCCAGCCACTGCAAACGAACTCCAGACGTGTGTGCCCCCTTGTGCATCTGGCTAATGTGGGTCCTGGGGAATCGAGCCTCGAACCAGGGTCCTTAGGCTTCACAGGCAAGTGTTTAACTGCTAAGCCATCTCTCCAGCCCCAGTATTGCAATTTTTTATTGAGAACTTTATTGTATGAACATTTAGCATATTGGTCCTATTCTCATCAGGTTCTACTCTTATGTTCCCTCTCTCCCCCTCCCCTGGCCCCAATTCCCCTACGGGCCTCCTCAGTAGAGTTATCAGTATTCACTGTGGAGTCATGAATGCATCAGTCAGTCTCTGTGGTGGGGGACAATGCTTCAGAATACACCTTTCCCCCTGTAGCTCTTACATTCTTTCTGCCTCCTCTTCAGCAATGCTCCCTGAGCCTTGGAGGGTGTGTTATAAGTTTTCTTTAGTGTCAGGCTCTCAACAGCCTCTGATTTTCTGCTTTGATGAGGTTATGAGTCTCTTCAGTGTCTACCGCCATCTGCCTGGAGGAAGTTGTCAGGCTAGCAGTGAGAGCAGCACTCATATTTAATCCGCCACTTCCTCTGACATGATTCCTGGGCCCTGGTAAATGTGGTAGAGATGTTAGACTTGCAATTGTTTCCTTTTACAGGTGAGGTCGTGTTAAGTCCACACAAAGCTTGGCTTGTCATAGCATCCTGGGAATGAGGCCTGAGCACTTCATCCTGTGACTTGTTGGTCTCTAGTGACATGCTTTGCCCTGCAGCTTGATGCCTCATCAGCTCCTTCTGCTTGACTTTGCACAGTCCAACTTTCCCATTCTTCTGCTTTCAACTTCAGGATCTTTTCTTAGAACAGTAGTTTATGGAATTTTCATCTGACAGCTACTTCCTGTCAGCGTACTGAACCTGTCACTCCCTCCCCTGCCGGCTCCCATTGTTGTTGTAGGGATCTGACTAGGCCTCCTTTAAATGTGCAGGTGCGGACTGAGCCTGGGCAGCAGGGACTCCTGCAGACAGTTCAGAACAAGTGCTCCTAGGCCAAAGTCCACTGGCTTGTGGGCAGATTACTGACCCTCTGGAAAACAGCACTATCAACAAAGAACTTTACACCCCTCTTGACCTCAGAACTTCTCCTTTCTTATTAAGAAACTAGGAAGTTCTCAGACCAGAACTGGCTATCTAATTTGTGGCAGAGATTCCTGTTAAAAAGTATTTAAGGGGCCAGGTGTGGTGCCCACCCCCCTTAATCCCAGCACTCGTGAGGCAGAGGTAGGAGGATCTCTGTGAATTCGAGGCCACCCTGAGGCTACATAGTGAATTCCAGGTCAGCCTGAGCTAAAGTGAGACCCTGTCTCAAACTGACTAACTAACTAAATAAATGAAAACAGGGTCTGGAGAGATGGCTTAGCGGTTAAGGCATTTGCCTGCAAAGCCAAAGGACCCAGGTTTGATTCCTCAGGACCCACGTTAGCCAGATGCACAAGGGGACGAACACGTCTGGAGTTCATTTGCAGTGGCTGGAGGCCCTGGGATGCCCATTCTCTCTCTCTCTCTCTTTTTCTGTCAAATAAATAAATAAAAATATTTTAAAAATAAACAATTTTTTAAAAAATTATTTGAGTGGTTAAGAGCTCAGTGAGTAAAATGTTTGCTGTGCAAGCAAGCATTTCAATTTCATGGAAAAGTTATGTGCAGCTGGGCGTGGTGGCACATGCCTTTCATCCCAGCACTCCGGAGGCAGAAGCAGGAGGATCGCTGTGACTTTGAGGCCACCCTGAGACTAGATAGTGAATTCCAGGTCAGCCTGGGCTAAAGTGAGACCCTACCTCAAAAAACAAAACAAAAAAGTTAAGTGCCATGGTACCTGCCTGTAATCCCAGCACTGGGAAGGTAGAGACAGGAGGACCCCAGGGCTTGCTGGATACCTAGTCTAGCCAGATTCCTAAGCTATGGGCTCAGTGACTGTGGTGGTTTGATTCAGGTGTCCCCCATAACCTTAGGTGTTCTGAATGCTAGGTCCCCATCTGATGGAGATTTGGGAATTAACACCTCCTGGAGGCGGTGTATTGTTGGGGGCGGGCTTATGGGTATTATAGCCAGTTTCCTCTAGCCAGTGTTTGGCACACTCTCCTGTTTCTGTTGTCCATCTGATGTTGGCCAGGGGGTGATGTCCACCTTCTGCTTATGCCATTGTTTTCCCTGCCATCATGGAGCTTCCCCTAGAGCTTGTAAGCCAAAATAAACCTTTTTTTCCCGCAAGCTGCTCTTGGTCGGGTGATTTCTGTCAGCAATGTGAACCTGACTGCAACAGTGAGAGACTGTCTAAAAAAAAAATAAGATGGAGAATAACTGAGAAAGACACCTGATATCAACCTCTGGCCACCACATGCACAAGCAACATGTGTGTGTTTGTTTCCACACACATATGCCCACACACATACAAACATGCACACACACAGACACCGAACATACATACACAAGCAAAAAAACAAAACAAAACAAAAAAAAAACCAAAATTATTAAGAATATCAAGATGGCCAGGCGTGGTGACACACACCTTTAATCCCAGCACTTGGGAGGCAGAGGTAGGAGGATCGCCGTGAGTTCAAGGCCAGCCTGAGACTACATAGTGAATTCTAGGTCAGCCTGGGCTAGAGTGAAACCCTACCTCAAAAAACAAACAAACAAACAACAACAACAAAAGAATATCAAGGGGGGCTAGGGAGGTAGCTCTGCAGATACAGCACTAGCTTTACAAGTATGAGGACAGGGTTCCGATCCCCAACACCCATGTAAGTGCTTGGCAGGCATGGCAGCCCGCTTATAATCCTAGCACTTTGGAGGTGGAGACAGGGGACATCTGGGGCAGCCTGGATAGTTAGACCAGCCAAATCAGTGAGCCCTGAATTCTAGTGAGACTCTGCCTTAGCAAATAAAATGGATAGCAATTGAGGAAGACACCCAACGTCAAACTCTGGCTTCAACATCCACGTAAACATGCATGAACACACACACACCATACATACATAAGCACATGCAAAAAAGAAAAAAAAAAAGAATATAAAGATGGGTCTGGAGGAGTATTGCTCAATGGTAGAGCACTTACCTACCATGCATTTCCATGCCCAGCACCACAAAAGGAAAGAAAAAAAGGAAAGAGAAAAGGAATCTGTAGAGATGGCTTACATGTTAAAGATGTTTGCTTGTAAAGTCTGGCCTGGGGTTCCAATTTCCTAGTACAAACATAAAGCAGATGCACAAAGTGGTGTACGCACCTGGAGCTCATTTGCAGTGGCTAGGGACCCTGGTGAACCCATTCTTCCCCCTCTCCCATTACAGAGTAAGAACATATAATATTGAGAAAAACAAAATATGATGTGCATGGTGGCACACACCTTTAATTCTACCACTTGGTAGGCAGAGATAGAGGATTGCTGTGAGTCAGACCAGCCTGTTCTACTGTGAGACCCTACCTCAAAAAACAAAACAAGCCGGGCGTGGTGGCACACGCCTTTAATCCCAGCACTCGGGAGGCAGAGGTAGGAGGATCGCCGTGAGTTCGAGGCCACCCTGAGACTCCATAGTGAATTCCAGGTCAGCCTAGGGTAGAGTGAGACCCTACCTCGAAAAACCAAAAAACAAACAAAAAACAAAAACAAAAACAAAACAAAACAAAACAAAACAAAACAGAGCTAGAGAGATGGCTTAGCAATTAAAGTGCTTGCTTGCAAAGCCTGACAGCCCAGGTTCAATTCCCTAGTATCCATGCAAAGCCAGATACACAAAGTGCTGCATGAGTGTGGAGTTTGTTTGCAGTTGCTAAAGGCCCTGGGGCACCTATTCTCTCTCTCCTTGCAAATAAAAAATATTTTTTAAAATATCTGAGCCAAATTCAGGGGACATGATATCCAGTATATAATAGATGTATAGTTATTTTAGAACACTGTTTAGTATTTTATGTTCCTGAAAATGAAAGGGACAGTGAATTATATTATGGCATAATATTTCATTTTCTGACATAAGAATGCTTACAAAATTATTTAAAAATTTTTTTAATCTTTATTTATTTGAGGGAGGAAGATACAGAGAGAGAATGGGCACACCAGGGCCTCCAACCACTACAAAAGAAATCCAGACGTACCAGGCGTGGTGGTGCACACCCTTAATCTCAGCCCTGGGGAAGCAGGAGAATCACTGTGAGTTCGAGGCCACCCTGAGAATACAGAGTGAATTCCAGGTCAGCCTGAGCTAGAGAGAGACCCTGCCTTGAAAAACCAGAAAGAAAAAAAAAAAAAAAAAACTCCAGATGCATGTGCCACCATGTGCATCTGGCTTACGTGGGTACTTGGGAATTGAACCTGGGTCCTTAGGCTTTACAGGCAAGCACCTTAACCACTAAGCCATATCTCTAGCCCTAAAAATTATTGAAATGGGAAAATGCTTTCCCAGAAATAAACTTTTGGACCAGTTTCCCACAAGCCCTTCTATATCCAAGGGATGCTAGATAGTAGACAATATTTGTGCTTTGTTTTGATTAAAAGCAAGCCATTGCTAATTTGCAACTTTATGAAGAGAGGGCATGGCACCAAATCACAGTAAGCAGAGGATTGTTCCATAATGTACTCAAAAATTACTCTGAGAAACTTGCTTAAATTCTGAAAAATGCTGGGCGTGGTGGCGCATGCCTTTAATCCCAGCACTCAGGAGGCTGAGATAGGAGGATCACCATGAGTTCGAGGCCACCCTGAGACTACATAGTGAATTCCAGGTCAGCCTGGGCTATAGTGAGACCCTACCTAAAGCCACCCCCAAAAAAATTCTGAAAAATACATGCCCAAAGCTCACAGCAGAAGCCCAAGAGTTACATTTAGTGGCACCATAATATTTAAATGTAGGGGCGTAACTCAGTTGGCAGAGTGCTTGTCCATCATGAAGCACTGGGATTAATCCCCAGCATCACATAAACCAAGTACTGTAATCCTAGCACCAGAGAGGTGGAGGCAGGAGTCCATCATTCTTGGCTACATAGCAAGTTCAAGGACAACTTGAACTCTATCTATGTCTCAAAAAAAAAAAAAAAACAACAAAAAACAAACAAACAAACAAACAAAAAAAAAAAACAAAGCCAGGCGTGGTGGCGCATGCCACCTTTAGTCCTGGCACTTGGGAGGCAGAGGTAAGAGGATTACCATGAGTTCGAGGCCACCCTAAGAGTACATAGTGAATTCCAGGTCAGCTAGAATGAGACCCTAGAGTGGGCTAGAGTGAGACCCTACCTCAAAAAACTGAAAGCCAAAAGAAAACAAGGGTTGAGCTGGAGAGATGGCCCAAGCCAGCTGTGGCTGCACATGTCTGTAACCCCAGCGCTGGAGAAGGGTCCCTGGTCAGCCAGTTTAACCAAAAAATGGAGAGCTTCAGGTTGAGCAAGAGACTCTGTTTCAGGGAAACAAGGTGGAAGAGAGATAGAGGAAGACAACTGACATCTTCCTCTGGCCTCCCACACACATGTGCATTCATGTACATATCTGCACACACATGTGAAGATACCATACACTCATACACACACACACACACACACACTGTACCTACTGCAGTCACACATGGGGAGAAAGAGAGAGGGAGGGAGAGAGAGCGGGAAGATTCCCAGTCACTAGAAATGAGAGATAACTCCTTTCTAGTATAGGAAGTGTATTAACTAATATGAAGACAGGTTCCTGGTTGGAGAAGGTGACCCTGACAGCCAAGGCTTAAATGTGTAGGAAAAAGCAGCAGCGAGCATGGCCCTTTCAAGGCAGGGAGATGGAACGCATAACCTCCTTTGAAAGCAATGACCTAAGGAAGGATTTCCCCTCTGAGTTAGGGGAACAGAAAAACTGCCAAACCAGGAAAGAACCTAGGAAGTTTATTCAAGCAGACTCTGGGATAACAACCCTCCCCAAATGTGAAACCCAAAACTTGAATCAAAGTCCTTCAGGATGTGGAATCTGAATTTATTCTACCCCCATGGTGAGGGGAGCCCAACCAGAGACATTAATATTAAAACAAGTGCTAGAGCCCAGTGAGAAAACACCAAGGGTGTGGGGTAGAGGCAGTGCAAACCAGCCTGTGGGGCTGGAGTGGTTAAGGTGCTTGCCTGCGAAGCCTAAGGACCCAGGTTCGATTCTCCAGGACCCATGTAAGCCAAATGCACAAGGTGGTGCATGTGTCTGGAGTTCGTTTGCAGCAGCTGAAGGCCCTGGAGTGTCCATTCTCTCTCTCTGTATCTGCCTTTTTCTCTCTCTCTCTTAAATAAATAAATAAGTAAGATATTTTAAAAAATGACAGACTCTGGCTGGAGAGTTGGGGGTAAAAGCACTTGCTTGCAAAAAATGACAAACTCAGCCGGGCGTGGTGGCGCACGCCTTTAATCCCAGCACTCGGAGGCAGAGGTAGGAGGATTGCCGTAAGTTCGAGGCCACCCTGAGACGACATAGTGAATTCCAGGTCAGCCTGAGCTAGAGAGAGACCCTACCTTGGAAAACAAAAAACAAAACAAAACAAAAAAAGACAAACTCACTGGAAATGTACAATAAAAAAAGATAAAGCATATAAGATTACACTAAGGCCCACAATAAACAGGATAAACAAATTGGTGATTACAATATTTCAAATTATTATTGTTATTTGAAACAAAGTCTCATGCAGCCCAGGCTGGCTTCAAACTGGCATTTCAAAGGTGGCCTTGAATTTCTGATCCTCCTGTCTCTATCTTCTGAGTCCTAAATTATAGACTTGTCCCATCATGTCCACCTTATGCTTTGAGGGGGCTCAAGCCCAAGGCTTTGTGCACCTTAGGCCAGCATACTACCACTGAACTACATCCCCAGCCCTGGAGTAATATTTTTCTGTGGTATTTGCGGGGGCAGGGGAGTGTGTCTGTGCATGTGAGACAAGGGCTCTCACTGGCTGGCCCCAGGGATTCTACTGTCTCAGCCTTCCTTGTGCTGGAACTACAAGTATGCACTGCCACGCTAAGCTATAACTTTTAACAATAAAAGAAAATAAAGGGAAGGCCGGCCATGGTGGCGCACGCCTTTAATCCCAACGCTCAGGAGGCAGAGGTAGGAGGATTGCCGTGAGTTCGAGGCCACCCTGAGAATACAGAGTGAATTCCAGGTCAGCCTGAGCTAGACCGAGACCCTACCTTGGAAATCCAAAACTCAATCAATAAATAAATAAAGAGCTGAAGAGATGGCTCAGTGGTTAAAATGCCTGCCTGTAAAGCCTAAGGAGCTGGGTTTGATTCCATAGTGCCCACAAAAAGCCAGATGAACAAGGTGGCACATGCATCTGAAGTTCATTTGCAGCAGCTGGAGGCCCTGGCACCCCCATTCTTCCTGTCTGTCTCTCTTCTCTTTCTGCTTGCAAATAAATAAAAATATTTTTTAAAAATAAAGAAAAAACAAAATTATAAGATAATACACACAGAAAAGAACAGGCAGGTTTGATTTGAAATTTTTTTTTTTTAATTTTGGGCTTATGCATGAAACCCTATTTCAAAAAAAGAAAAGGAGGTTGGGGAGATGGTTCAGTGGGTGAAAGCACAAAGGCTTGATGGGGCCCAAGATGCCTGAATCCCAGTCTCCCAGGACCCATGTAAACAGCTGTCTATGGCCACCCACATCCATAACCGCAGTCCTGTGGTAGCAGAAACCAGAGAGTCACCGAGGCTCCGAAAACTGCATTTCCATGTCCAGAGAGAGGCTGCTTCTCAAGGGAATACCCGGATGAGAACAGAGGAGCACACTCAACACCCTCCTCTGGCCTCTGCATGTCTGCCGGTGTATCTGCACCTATATGTGCGTACATGCGTGCAAGCACACACCCCCCCACCACCACTACCAACACATATGTTACACATGTAAAAACAAAATTGCGGGTTGGAGACATGGCTTAGCCATCAAGGCACTTGCCTGCAAAGCCAAAGGACGCAGGTTCAGTTCCCTAGTACCCAGGTAAAGCCAGGTGCACAAGGTGACACATGCATCTGGAGTTCCTTTGTGGTGGCTAGAAGACCTGGTTCACCCACTCTCTCTCTGCCTCTTTCTTTATCTCAATAAATAAAATATTGCTGGGCGTGGTGGCGCACGCCTTTAATCCCAGCACTTGGGAGGCAGAGGTAGGAGGATCACCATGAGTTTGAGGCCACTCTGAGACTACATAGTAAATTCCAGCTCAGCTTGGACTAGAGTGAAACCCTAACTTGAAAAACAAAAACAAAACAAAAAATGGTGATCAAAGGATTGCAAAACACTGACCCAATAAAGTCGCCACTGATAGCTAATTTTGTTTTGAATTAACTCCCCCAACCAAAATAAATGGACTTTACCAATAAAATAAGCTTATTTCATAGTTTATATGGAAAAACAGGAGTTGTTTTGGGAATTATGAAATAGAAAAGTGATAAGAGGGTAACTTTACAAGACATGGAAACATTTTGTAACTACAGGAGTGCGATAATGGCGTATGGACAAACGCCTCAGTGGGTTAGAGCAGAAAGCTCAGAAATGGTTGCAACATTCAGGCGTGGGGTGGCGTCTCTGTGATGCCAGCTAGTTGACAGGTTGAGGCAGGGAGATTACGAATTCAAGGCCTGCCTGGCCTACATAGTGAGTTTGAGGCCAGCCTGGGCTCCACAAGATCTAACTTCGAAACAAAATAAAAACACAAAAAGAGGGCCTGGGGCTCAGAAGATGGCTCAGTGGTTAAAGGCACTTGTTTTCTAAGCCTGCAGACCCGGGTTCAACTCCCCAGTACCTATGCAAAGCCAAGACCAAATAATAACTGTTCCTCTACCAGTCCTGACCCTGGACAAATTCATTGTGAATTCTCAATCTCTTATTTTTAGTTCTACAGTATATATAAAAGACCAGTTTTTTTGTTTGTTTGCTTTGTTTTTTTCAAGGTAGGGTCTTGCTGTATGCCAGGCTGACCTGGAATTCACTCTGTAGTCTCAGGGTGGCCTTGAACTCACATCAGTCCTCCTACCTCTGCCTCCCGAGTGCTGGGATTAAAGGCATGCACCACCGCACCCGGCTTAATATCTTCTTTTAATAATAGCCTTGGGCTGGAGAAACTGCTCAGTGGTTAAGGTGCTTACCTGCAAAACCTAATGATCCAGGTTTGATTCCCCAGTACCCACATAAAACCAGATGCACAAAGATGCATCTGGAGTTCATTTGCAGTGGCTGGAAGCCATGCTGCTCCCATTCTCTCTGTGCATCTCTCTTTTCTCTATTTGCAAAAACTAAAAATATTTTCTTAAAGTCTTAAATTTCTTTTTAGCCCTCATAGAATGTGTAAAATTCTTTTTTTTTTTTTTCAAGGTAGAGTCTCACTCTAGCCCAGGCTGACCTGGAAGTCTCTATGTAGTTTCAGGGTGGCCTCAAACTCATGGAGATCCCTCTACCTCTGCCTTCTGAGTGCTGGGATTAGAGGCATGTGCCACCATGCCTGGCTTTTAAATTTTTTTAAAGGTTTCTTTTATTTTTTAAAATTTTTATTTATTTACTTATTTGAGAGTGACAGACAGAGAGAGAAAGAGGCAGAAAGAGAAAGAAAGAATGGGCACACCAGGACCTCCACCCACTGCAAATGAACTGCAGATGCATGTGCCGCCTGTGCATCTGGTACATGGGTACTGGGGAATCGAGCCTCAAACCGGGGTCCTTAGGTTTCATAGGCAAGTGCTTAACCACTGAGCCATCTCTCCAGCCCCAACGTGTTAAATTCTTAATAAATATGCTCTGAAAGAAACACCAATTAACCAGTATGGATTCCCTTTCGTTGGTCAAAGGCTGACTGCACACTAAAGGTTTGTCTATTTTCCTTGGTTTTCTTTCCAGCATGAGTTTTCTGATGTTGAGAAAGAGATAAAGAGGTGAACTCCAGGGCTGGAGATATGGCTTAGTGGTTAAGGTGCATGCTTGCGAAGCCTAGCAACCCAGGTTCAATTCTCCAGGTCCCACATAAGCCAGATGCACATGGTGACGCATGTGTCTGGAGTTCGTTTGCAGTGGCTAGAGGCCCTGGGGCACTCATTCTCCAGTCCCCCCGCCCCCCCCCGTCTCAAATAAAAATAAATCTTAAAAAAAAAAAAGAGTTGAACTCCAGCTGAAGGTTTCTCCACATTCCTTACACTGACAGCATTTTTCTCCGGTGTGAGGTTGTTGGTGTTTTCTACGGGATGAGCAGAGAGCTTTCCCACAGTCATCATGCTGGTGAAGCTCTTGTGAGAACAGTGTGTGTTCTCTGACCATCACCCACGCTGATCTCGCAGGTCTTATGGAGAAAATGACAGCTGTGAGGTCATGAATGCAACAGTCACTTCATATCTGGAGGACAGTGTCCCAATCTCCTCCCTACCCTTTGGCTCTTACATTCTTTTGCCCTAACTTCCGCAATGTTTCCTGAGCATTAAAGGGGGTGCTAGAGATGTCTTGTTTGGGGTGTCAAGAACTCAACAGCCACAGCCACTTATTCTCAGCACTCTGGTGAATTGTGAGTCTTCCCAGTGACCCACCACCTTTTGCAAAAAGAAACTTCTGGCTGGGTGTGGTGGTGCACATCTTTAATCCAAGTACTTGGGAGGCTAAGGTAGGAGGATCACGGTGAGTTTGAGGCCAACCTGAGACTCCATAGTGAATTCCAGGTCAGCCTGGACCAGAGTGAGACCCTACCTTGAAAAAAAACTGGGGGCTGGGGCTGGAGAGGTGGCAGTTAAGGCACTTGCCTGTGAAGCCTAAGGGCCCACATTCCATTCCCCAGGACCCACGGAAGCAAGATGCACAGCATGGCGCATATAATCTGGAGTTTGTTTGCAGTGGCTGGAGATCCTGGCATGCCCATTCTTTCTATCTCTGTCTGCCTCTTTCTCTCTCTTAAATAAATAGAAGATTGGGGGCTAGAGAGATGCTTCAGCAGTTAAGGCATTTGCCTAATGGTCCAGGTTCAATTCCCTATTACCCATGTAAAGCCAGATGCACAAAATGGCATATGTATCTGGAATTTGTTTGCAGTGGCTAGAAGCCCTGGCACATCCATTCTCTCTTCTCTCTCTCTCTGCTTGCAAATAAATAACAAATAAAATATATTTTAAATAGTTTATTATTTATTTACTTGACAGAGAAAGAAGGAGACAGGACTGGGCACGCCAGGGCCTCCAGCCACTGCAAACAAACTCCAGACGTGTGCGCCCCCTTGTGCATCTGGCTAATGTGGGTCCCGGGGAATTGAACCTGAGTCCTTTGGCTTTGTAGGCAAGCACCTTAACCACTAAGCTATCCCTCTAGCCCTAAAAATATTAAAAAACAAAAGAAAACAAAACAAAACTGAAACCCTGCCTCAGATGGGTTGGCAAGGACCCACCAGAAAGTTGTCTTCTGGCCTGAACACATGCACTGTGGTGTGTGCATATCTGCAGTCACACATGAACATTCACATATTAACACACACACAAGTACCTTATTTAAAAAAGATGATGGGAGGGCTGGAGAGATGGCTCAGTGATTAAATGCACTTCCTGCACAAGCATGAGGGCCTGAGGGAACCTGAGACTGCCCAAGTTCAAATCTCCAGGTCCTATGTAAACAGCTGAGCATGGCCACTTGCACCTGTTAACCCCGTCCCACAGTGGGACAGAGCCCCGGGAATCTTCAGAGCCCCAGAATCAGGAGAAGGGGACTCCAGCTCAAAAACCACCAGGAGGAAGAGCAGTTGCAGGCAGCAGATGGGCTGTGGCCAGGGCACATACTTGTGTACACACCACGCACACCACATTATATATGTGTGTACACACACAGGCAAAAATAAGCTGAAAATAAAAAGATGGAGCCAGGAGTGGTAGCGCACACCTTTAATGCCAGCACTTGGGAAGCAGATGTAGGAGGATCGCCATGAGTTCAAGGCCACCCTGAGACTACATAGTGAATTTCAGGTCAGCCTGGGCTAGAGCGAGATTCTGCCTCAGAAAACAAAGCAACAACAACAACAAAAAAGATGGGAGGTAGGCAGAGGGTAATGATGGGAATTAGAAAGCGGGCAGACACAATTTACACACAAGCTATTTTATTTTTTTTTATTTTTTTTTCTCCATTTTTATTAATATTTTCCATGATAACAAAAAAAATCCCATGGTATTACCCTCCCCCCTTTCCCCTTTGAAATTCCATTCTCCATCATATCCCCTCCCCATCTCAATCTTTCTACTTACATATATACAATCCCAACCTAATAAAAGCCCTCCTCCCTTTCTTTCTCTTCCCTTTCTATCTCCTTTTTTAACCTACTGGCCTCTGCTACTGAGTTTTTTCCTTCTCACACAGAAGCCCAATCATCTCTAGCTAAGATCCACATATGAGGGAGAACATGTGGCGCTTGGCTTTCTGGGCCTGGGTTACCTCACTTAGTATAATTCTTTCCAGATCCATCCACTTTTCTGCAAATTTCATAACTTCATTTCTCCACACAAGCTATTTTAAAGAAGGATAAGGTTTTGTGGAAATCATTGAAAAATATTGGAAATGTCTAATGCTAGCCAGGAGTGGTGTCGCACACCTTTAATCCCAGCACTCAGGAGGCAGAGGTAGGAGGATCACCGTGAGTTCGAGGCCACCCTGAGACTACATAGTGAATTCTAGGTCAGCCTGAGCTAGAGTAAGACCCTACCTCAAAAAACAAAAAAAATAAATAAATAAAATGTGTTCTTACTTAAAATACTAGGTTTAGAACTTTATAGAGCCAGGCATGGTGGTCCATCCCTTTAGAGAATCCCAGCACTTGGGAGGCAGAGGTAGGAGGATCACTGTGAGTTCAAGGCCACCCTCAGACTACAGCATAAGTTCCAGGCCAGCTTGGGCTAGAACGAAACCCTACCTCAAAAGAACCAAAAAAAAAAAACTTCAAATAACCGTTAATGTCCCAAAGAATTAGAAAGTAGGAAAAAAACACAAAGTGATATAATGTTTTAGAAGCACAGTTAATGAGTTTATAAAGTATTTAGACCTTGAAAAGCCAAAAAGAAAACAATGTATTTTGATGTCATACTGACCCATTGCTTTCTCTTGTCCCCCTCCCACACCTGTGGAAGCCCTTCTTCCCAGCTAGTCCCACTCCTACTTTCATGACCTGTTTGCCCATGAGTGTAATTCAGTCTAATGAAGGCTGCCTTGAACTTCCTATGTAGTCAAGGATGACCTTGAAATCTTGACCCTCCTGCCTCTACCTCTCCGGTGCTGGGATTACAGGTGTGCACTGCCATGCCTGGCACGGGTCTAAATTTGTTACAGCAAATGGATGGAAAGGCCCGAACAAAACACATGTGTGCACTTTGGCAGCGCATCAAAACCAAGTAAGATGTAGAGCAGGATTGTAGAGCAGTTTAACAATGAGAAAAGGTTTGACATCATTCATCATTCTCATTAAGACATCAAAGGCCACACATGGGCTGGAGAGATGGCTTAGCAGTTAAGCGCTTGCCTGTGAAGCCCAAGTACCCCGGTTCAAGGCTTGATTCCCCAGGACCCATGTAAGCCAGATGCACAAGGGGGCGCACGTGTCTGGAGTTCGTTTGCAGTGGCTAGAAGCCCTGGCGCGCCCACTCTCCTCTCTCTCTCTCTCTCTCTCTCTCTCTCTCTGTCTCTCTCTGCCTCTTTCTCTCTCTGTCTGTCACTCTCAAATCAATAAATAAAAATAAACAACAAAAAATTTTTTAAAAAGGCCACACATATATCATTTCTATGGATTATAGATGACTATGAATACACAGAAACTTTTCTAATCCGAAGAAATTTGTTTATTGATTGATTTGTGTGTGTGTGAGAGAGAGAGAGAGAAAGAGAGAAAGTATGGTGCTCCGGGGCCCCTAGCCACTGCAAATAAACTCCAAGCCCATGTGCCACTTTGTGCATCTGGTTTTACATGGGTACTGGGGAATCAAACCCTGATCTGGCAGGCTTTGTAAGTAAGTACTGTGCCCACTGAGCCATCTCCCAGCCTCTGAAGGGTTTTGTACAGAGTATTTAACCCTTAGCTATCAGTGTCATTCTTGAAGAATATTCAGAGGAAAGATGGTGTTGGGTATGACTTGTCCCTGTAACTCCAGCACTCAGGAGGCTGAAGCAAGAGGATCACCATGAGTTTGAGCCCAGCCTGGGATACAGAATGAATTCTGGGTTAGCCTAGGCTAGAATAAGACTCTGCCTAAAATAAATAAATAAATAAACAAACAAGCAGGGCTGGAGATATGGCTTAGCAGTTAAGGCGTTGGCCTATGAAGCCTAAGGACTCCAGTTTGATTCCCCAGGACCCATGTAAGCCAGATGCACAAGGTGGCGCATGCGTCTGGAGTTGCTTTTCAGTGGCTGGAGGCCCTGGTGCGCCCATTCTCTCTCTCTGCCTCTTCCTCTCGCTCTCAAATAAATAAAGAAAATATTTTTAAAATAGCCGGGCGTGATGGCGCACGCCTTTAATTCCAGACCTGGGAGGCAGAGGTAGGAGGATCGCTGTGAGTTCGAGGCCACCCTGAGAATACAGAGTGAATTCCATGGCAGCCTGGGCTAGAGTGAGACCCTACCTTGAAAAACCAAAAAATAAAATAAAATAAAATAAAAAATAATAAATAAATAAATAAATAAATAAATAAAATAAAATACATTTTTAAAAGGTGGAGAGGGCTGGAGAGGTGGTTTAGCGGTTAAGCGCTTGCCTGTGAAGCCTAAGGACCCAGTTCAAGGCTCTGTTCCCCAGGACCCACATAAGACAGATGCACAAGGGGGTGCACGCGTCTGGAGTTCGTTTGCAGTGGCTGGAGGCCCTGGTGTGCCCATTCTCTCTCTCTCTCTGCCTCTTTCTCTGTCTGTTGCTCTCAAATAAATAAATAATTTAAAAATTATTTTAAAAAAGAGGTGGAGAGTAACTGATGAAGATGCCTAAAGTCAAATTCTGGCTACGCTCCTCCCCACGCATGCATGCGTACCACACACCTGTGAACATGCGCATACACACTAAAGAGAGAGGGAGAAGGTACATTGTTACTCAGTTTCCTGTTGCTCTGGGCTTGTGGCGAAGCAGAACATCACAGCAGCAACACGTGACAAGCCCATTCACTCTGTGGCCAGGATGTGAAGGACAGGCCCCCAAGACCTCCTGCAAGCTCCTGTCCCCAGTGACTGACTTCCCACAGTGTCTGTGTCTTAGAGGTCTCACCACTTCCTGACACCATGGCCGGCTGGGGACCAGGCGTTTACCACGTGGGCCTTTGGAGGACACTTATCCAAACCATACCAGATGCTGATTTGCCATTTTTTTTAACCCATGGCAAAACAATGTCATGATATTTAATAATATTACCATGGATATTTTCAACGTGATGATATCCCCTCCACACGATCTAGTGACTAAACTGACGAAGTCACTGGTTTTCTTGAAGTCATTCTTATTTCTGCTGAACTATATATGGCTAGAACCACATTAACTACACAGGTATATATGTGTTTTTCCTTCCTTTTTTTTTCTTTCTCCCTTCCTCTCTTCCCTATCACCCTCTCTTCTTCTTCTTCTTCTTCTTCCCTCTCTCTCTTTAAAGTCTCATCCCACGCTGTCTTCACACTCACTATGTAGCCAAAGATGGCCATGGACTTCTTTTTGTACATATATGTGTGTTATGTGTGTACATGTAAAGGTCAGAAGCCAATACTGGGGTCTTCCTCTATCACTCTCCTCCTTATTTTGTTTTTGAGGCAAGTCCAACAGACTGGTCTTTTAAAAAATATTTTATTGTTTATTTATTTGACAGAGAAAGAGGGAGAGAAAGAGATAGATAAAGAGAGAGAGAGAGAATGGGCGTGCCAGGGCCTCCAGCCACTGCAAACGAACTCCAGACACTTGTGCCCCCTTGTGCATCTGGCTAATGTGGGTCCTGGATAATTGAACCTGGGTCCTTTGGCTTTGCAGGCAAACACTTTAACAGCTAAGCCATCCCTCCAGCCCCAGACTGGTCTTTTTTATGAGAGAGAGAGAGAGAATTGGCATGCCAGGGCCTCCAGCCACTGCAATCTAACTCCAGACATGTGCACCACCTGTGCGTGTGTGCAACCTTGCACATGCATCTTCTTGTGAGTCTGGCTTACACGGAATCTGGCGAGTCATACATGGGTCCCTAGGCTTCACAGGCAAATGCCTTCACTGCTAAGCCATCTCTCCAGCTCCTCCTCCTTATTTTTTTAGGCAGTGCCTCTCATGGAACCTGGAGCTCACTGATTCAGCTAGACTAGCTAGCCAGCGAACCCCAGGGATCCTCCTATCTCTGCCTCCCCAGAACTGGGATTACAGATGCATGCCGCCACATCCGGCTTTTAACATCGGTTGGAGGCATCTGAACTCATCCTCATGAGGATGTTTGTATAAGAAGTACTTTATCCACTGAGCTATCTCCCTGGCCCTGACCTTGAACTTCTGATTCTCTTGCCTCTACCTGCCAAGTGCTGGGATTATGGGTGTGCACTCCCTCACCCTGCTTGATGCATTGCTGGGGATTGAACTCGGGGCTTTGTGTTACATGGTAGGCAAGCAATCTACCCACTGAGCTACATCCCCGCCCCAGGTAGCTTTACAGTCGTGAGGCTGATAACTGTGCACACCAGAATTTGATCAGGGAAGCAATCCAGAAGGAACACTTCCTGGTAAGTAGAGGCAATTGTGGTGCCGTCCATTTGGCCTTTTGTACTATAATAACCTTTGTGTCAGGGGCCAAGAAGCCAACGTGGCTGGGCATGGTGGCATACATTTTTAATCCCAGCACTTGGGAGGCAGAGGTAGGAGGATTGCTGTGAGTTCGAGGCCACCCTGAGACTACATAGTGAATTCTAGGTCAGCCTGGACCAAAGTGAGACCCTACCTCGAAAAACCCAAAAAATAAAAAATAAAATAAAATAAAATAAATTTAAAAAAAAGCCAACGTGGGGCTGCCGCCAACAGCTGAGTACGTCTACTCCAGTTATGCATGTCAGAACTGGAGCACAACCGCAGAGTGAGTCCAAGAACCCAGCGAGCTAGCTGGGAAGCAGACCAAAGCCAGTCAGACAACACTTGACTTTCGAAAGCCCTCTGTGACTGATGGGCCATGGCAGGACTCTGGGTCTCTAGGAAAGGGTGCCAGCCCACAGCCAGTGACCCACAGCCTCCACAACACGGTTAACCTGTCTTCCCAAAGCAGATCACCCTGGCGGATGGCTGCAAGCCCCTTTGGGGGAGCTTAGGAGGAAGTGTTATAATACAAGCCTTTGAAGGTTCTTCCTCAGGGAACCTAGCCTCCCTTTTATTTAAGGGGCTTCTGTGTGTGAATTGGCTCAAGTCCTGGAAGTAGTTAAGGAGCCAGGGCTGTACTGTGTAATATAAGTCATACTTTTGTTCTCTGAAGCCTGATTCTTCATGTCATACCAAATACACATAATACATTCCTGTACGAAAGTGAGATTTCAGACAAGATTGGGCATGTGTGGGTGCTACGGCTGTAGACCGAAGGTGAGATTTCAGCAACTGCCCAGCTGTTGCAGTCAGATTCATGTTGCTGGTAGAAATCACCCAACCAAGAGCAGCTTGTGGGAAAAAGAGGTTTATTTTGGCTTACAGACTCGAGGGGAAGTTCCACGATGGCAGGGAAAACAATGGCATGAGCAGAGGGTGGATATCACCCCCTGGACAACATCAGGTGGACAATAGCAACAAGAGAGTGTGCCAAACACTGACATGGGGACACTGGCTATAACACCCATAAACCCGCCCCCAACAATACACCGCCTCCAGGAAGCTTTAATTTCCAATTTCCATCAGCTGGGAAACCTAGCATGTAGAACACCTAAGTTTATGGGGGACACCTGAATCAAACCACCACATTCCACCCCTGTCCCCCATAAACTGATAACCATAAATGACGTAAAATTCAATGCATTCATCCAACTTTAAAAGTCCCTATAGTTGGGCTGGAGAGATGGCTTAGCGGTTAAGCGCTTGCCTGTGAAGCCTTAGGACCCCAGTTCGAGGCTTGATTCCCCAGGACCCACGTTAGCCAGATGCATAATAAGGGGTGCACGCGTCTGGAGTTCGTTTGCAGTGGCTGGAGGCCCTGGCACGCCCATTCTCTCTCTATATATATCTGCCTGTTTCTCACTCTGTTGTTCTCAAATAAATAAATTTTTAAAAAATTTTTTAAAAGTCCCCATAGTTTTTATCAATTCCAATGATGTTCATATATCCCCATAGTCCAAGATCTTTTAACTGAGCCATAATACCATAACAACCCCCCAAAACCCATAATAGCACAGAATAAACATTCACACTGCAAAAGATAGCACTGGGCATAGCAAAGAAATATTCAGCCAATATAAGATTTAAAACAACCAGGGAAAACATCAAACTCTATAGCTTCAAGTTCAACAACTCTAGCCAGTGACAAGTCTCCAAGTCCAATAATTCTAACCAGCAACAAGTCTCTGGCATTCCAATTCCGCCCCTCCAGCTAGACTACTCACAGTCCCGGAAAACTTCATCTGGGCTGGCAGCTCTCCTTAGCAGCCATCTCGTGGTCCCAGAATCTCCACTGGGTCTCTACTGCATTCCAGGGTTCATCCTCATGGCCCCATGGGGTCTCCATGCAGGCATCCAGCACTTCACACTGCCCATGGCCATTTTCAAAACACAAGACCATGTTGCAAACTCAATGACCCTCTCTTTCTTGCATTTCTTATACTACACAATACCAGGTAGAGTGCCAATTTGTTAATCCGGGGGAATAAAGCAGACTTTGAAGAACAGAACACTCCTTGAGCACTCAGGCTCCTTCAAAAGAGTCTACATTCTTCCTGTTGCCCCAGTGCAGGTCAGCTGGCCCAATCTCAAAGGTTGTAACCCCTCAATTGCAGCTGAAAGGGCAGCCGTTCACCCAAAGATTTTTCTTCCTGTGCCATATCCCTCTGCTCACACCAGTTCATTTCTACACAAAGCAACCCTGAACAACTTCTCAGGACCCAGGCACAACGGCAAGTTTCCCACACAAACTGCTAACCCAGTCCAGGCAAAGCTCTTTCTCACCCTCATAAGCCAAACCTCACAGTCCATAGTTCTTATTGCATTCAGGCCTTTCAACTCTGACCAGAATAGTCCATCAAGTTGTACTTACAGCACTGCAAGGCATCTCTTAGGCCAAGGTTTCAAATCTTTCCACAGTCCTGTTGAAAATCAGCTCCAAAAGGCCAAAGCCACACAGTCAGGTGTCTAGCAGAAACCCGACTCCTGGTACCACTTTGCTGTTGCAGTTTGGTTTACATTGCTGGTAGAAATCACCCAACCAAGAGTAGCTTGTGGGAAAAAGAGGTATATTTTGGCCTACGGGCTTGAGGGGAAGCTCCACAATGGCAGGGGAAAACAATGGCATGAGCAGAGGGTGGACATCACCCCCTGGCCAACATCAGGTGGACAATAGCAACAAGAGAGTGTGCCAAAAACCAGCATGGGGAAACTGGCTATAACACCCATATGCCCGACCCCAACAATACACTGCTTCCAGGAGGTTTTAATTTCCAGTTGACATCAACTGGGGAACCTAGCATCTAGAACACCTAAGTTGATGGGGGACACCTGAATAAAACCACCACACCAACTAATTCAGATATAAGGACCCCATGAGTGACTGGCCAATAACCCCTGTGGGACACCCCTTTCTGGCTACCGCATTGGTGTCACCACTGACCATGGTAACATCCCACTGTGTCTTTAACAAACACTGCCCCTCAGTCTTTGCCACCCAGGAGCCTTTGATTTTCTTGCCCACATCCCTTGTTTCCAGGTTTCAATGAATAATTAAGTAAACTCTTAAAGCCACTCTTCTTTTTCTTTCTTTCTTTTTAGGGCACTGAGGCCAGCATCACCAGCTGCCCATGAACTACATTTTTTTAATGCTTGTGTGTTATGGGTGGCCTGTGTACGCCCTTCCTTGTGGCACCCCATGTGCTCGCCTTCAGTGACCAGAACAGTCTCACTCTGTTGCTCTTCTACAGATTCCTGCTTGAACCAGTCTCTTGCTGTTCTAGGAGTGTGCTATTTTGTCATGAGCAACAACAACTCCTGAGTCTCTGCTGCCCTGTGGAACTGGAGTTACAGGCATTCATAGCCATGCCCATGTGGGTTTTAGAGATTCGAATTTGGGCAGTCTCAGGTTCCCCCAGGCCCTCGTGCTTGTGCAGGAAGCACACTTAAACACTGAGTTAAGCTCTATTTCTTTAGGTAACAAATTGTTGCATGACTTTGCCTAGAGAAGCATGAACAAAGATAAGGCTCCAATGGCAAACCAAAGAGAGGATGCCACCCTAAGCCTGGCGAGGTGGCACACACCTTTAATCCCAGTACTTAGGAGGCAGAGGTAGGAGGATCACTGTGAGTTTGTGGCCAGCTTGAGAATGCAGAGTGAATTCAAGGCCAGCCTGGGCTAGCAAAAAAAGAAAAAAGAAAAAGAAAAAAGAAAGGATGCCATTCAAGTCAGGCTGAATGGTCCAGTGAGTTTATTGGGGTCACTTACAAAAGCATGAGTGACATGCTGGAGAGATGGCTTAGTGGTTAAGCTCTTACCTGTGAAGCCTAAGGACCCCCGTTTGAGGCCTGATTCCCCAGGACCCATGTTAGCCAGATGCACAAGGGGGCGCACACATCTGGAGTTCTTTTGCAATAGCTGCAGGCCCTGGTGCACCCATTCTCTCTCTCTCTCTCTCTCTCTCTCTGCCTCTTTTCTCTGTCTGTTGCTCTCAGATAAATAACTAACTAAATAAATATAAACAAAAGCATGAGTGGCTCAAAGGCAGCTGCATCACAGTACAGCCTAACCCAGCAGGAGTGACAGGTCATGAAAGCTGTATTCCTGAAACTTCCCACCCAGCTTTCAGGCAGCTCCATGGAAGAGTCTCCCTTCTCCCAGATAGGCTTGGGGCATACCTTTGTAAATCTTGTAACTTTTTAAAAACATATATTTTATTTATTTATTTGAGAGCAAGAAAGAGGAAGAGAGAGAGAGAGAATGGGCATGCCAGGGCCTCCAGCCACTGCAAACGAACTCCAGATGCATGTGCCCTCTTGTGTATCTGGCTTATGTGGGTCCTGGAGAGTTGAACCTGGATCCTTTGGCTTTGCAGGCAAACACCTTAACCTCTAAACCATCTCTCCAGTCCAATCTTGTAACTTTTTGAACATCTTTATTTGTTGTTTGATTTTTTGGGTTTTTTTTGGGGGGGTGTTGAGGTAGGGTCTCACTCTAGCCCAGGCTGACCTGGAATTCCATATGTAGTCTCAGGGTGGCCTTGAACTCACAGCAATCCTCCTACCTCTGCCTCCTAAGTGCTGGGATTAAAGGTGTGCACTGCCGCTCCTGGCTGTTTTTTGTTTTCTTGAGGTAGGGTCTAAAGAGGCAGAGAGAGAGAGTACGGGGCATGCCAGGACCTCTAGCCACTGCAAACCAAACCAGATGCATGTGCCACCTTGTGCATCTTTTTATAGCCTAGGCTGACCTGGAATTTACTATGTAGTCTCAGGCTGGTCTCCAATTCACGGCAATCCTCCTACCTCTGCCTCCTGAGTGCTGGGATTAAAGGTGTGTGTCACCATGTCCAGCTAAATAAACCCTTTCTTTTAAAAAAAAAAAAATTACTTATTTATTTGAGGGAGAGAGAGAGAATGGGCATACTAGGCCCTTTAGCCACTGCAAAGGAACTCCAGATGCATGCACCATTTTGTGCATCTGGCTTACGTAGGTACTGGGGAATCAAACCTGCATCCTTAGGCTTCACAGGCAAGCACCTTAACCACTAAGCATTGCTCCAGCCCTCTTTTTGAACTTCTGGTAAGTCCCTGTCTTGTAAGTTTCCTGAGTTTCTTGATCTTCCATGCCCCCTCCCACAGGGACTGTTCCAATGAGGAAGTAAGTGCATAGGATACACCGTGTCCAGACAGTCTCTGCCTTGCCCGTGCACATCCACAAAGGCGGCCTGATGTTACTTTACATTCCTCCCTTTCCTTGCCCACACTCTTCAGACACATTTTCACCAGTCAAGATCAGGAAATTCGTATTTGGCTCCTCATGGGTCATACTTCATAACTGACCTCTTGAGATCCGCCAGGATTTACGTCCAGTTAATATGCCTAGAAGCCAGGCAATATGGTAAGGATGGGTCCTGAAGAGGGTCTGTCTCCTACAAAGTCACTGACTGAAGTTCTATAAGCAGGGCGACCTTGACCTTCTCAGACAGCAAGGCTGGGTAGCTTCTGTTTGGCCCAGTCGAGACACTGAGGAGCAAGCTTCATTCATTTCGCTCATAGACACCCCATACCAATGTTCAAAGCTGGCTTCTTCCCAGGCAATGCCTTATTTGAATAAAAGGGGCCCTGTGGGGTTGGAAATTCAAATTGTCCTGTCATGCAACCACCCACAGGATTAACTTCTGTGCTTGCTTTTCAGAGCCCTGAGCTTTGCTGCTGCATGACACAGAATTTCCCCAAGGCAAGCAAAAGCAAGAGTGTAATTGTGAATGGCCCTAGAACATCCTGGCTTGTGGATAAAAATAAAACCACCTCACACAGAGCTCACAGGTTTCTTCTTTTCGTTCCTGTTTTCTTTCTCCTCGTCCCTTTCTTTTCTTTCTTTCTTTCTTTTTTTTTTTCTTTCTTTCTTCTTTCCTTCCTTTCTCCTCTCTCTCTCTCTCTCTCTCTCTCTCTCTCTTTGTTTTGTTTTTTTGAGGCAGAGTCTCACTCTGGCTTAGGCTGACCTGGAATTCACTATGTAATCTCAGGGTGGCATCAAACTCATGGTGATCCTCCTACCTCTGCCTCCCAAGTACTGGGATTAAAGGTGTGCACCATCACACCAGGCTTAAGAAACTTTTTTGTCCTCTCTTTCTTTTCTTTCTTTCTTTTTTTTTCTTTCTCCCGTCCTTTCTCCTCTTTTTTCTTTCCTCTCTTCTTTCCTTCCTCCCTCTTTCTTTCGTTTTATTAATGTTTATTTGTTTACTTACTTGAGAGAGAAAGAGAGAATGGGCATGCCAGGGCCTTCTGCTACTGCAAATAAACTCTAGACACGTGCACCACTTTGTGCATCTGGCTTTACATGGGTACTAGGGAATTGAATCCAGGTCATCAGGTGTTGTAATCAAGTGCTTTAACTGCTGAGCCATTTCTCCAGCCCATCTTTACCCCAGAGCTACAGCCCCAATTCCTGATTTGGGGTACAAAAACCTTAGTATATAGCCTAGCCTGGCCTTGAAGTTACAGTTCTCCTGCCTCAACCTCCGAGTGCTGGAATGATGGGTGTGCATGCCACCCAGAGTTCCTTTGGTGCGAAAGCTCCCGTGTACATCATTGCAAAGCCCTGGACTCCTTTTCGGGTTCTCTCTTACGGAGCTAAATCCAGATTTTTGGAGGCTGTCACATAGTGACACACATGAGACGAAGCCACTGTGAGTGACATTCCTTTACGTGGCTCTGTGCCAACACTGCATTTCCAGCTGGCACTGAGTGGCCATTGAAGGCTCCACCCAAGTCACTCAGCGTCCACACAGGGGCCACTGTGGATGCTGGCAGGGCCTCATGGCTGCCCCAACTGGACCCTGTGTCCCCGTCCCCAGGCTGCACCTTCTGCTGGTGCTGTCCCTAGATGCCCTGCATACTCCTTCCCAGGGGACTGGAGGTCCAATGGCATCACCCTCCCCCAACACTACTTCTGGTGGCCAGCTGCTCTGTCCTGCTTCTTTGCCCAGCTGTCTATCTTGGCTCTGGTGTCTGCTGAGGTCACCCTCCATCCTTTACAGCCAGTCAGGCTCTGTTACTGTCACCGCCTCAGGCCAGCGCTGCTAGTTGTGCCTTTCTGTCCTAACATGGGCAGCAAGCAATTTCCTCTTCCCTGTCCTGTGGAATCTGCATCAGAGCCACCCGGGGCCAGGAGTGTCACACAATGGGGCATCAGAACCTCTGACATCACCCACATCCTCTTCTTTTTTGGTTTTTGAGGTAGAGGCTCGCTGCAGTCCAGGCTGACCCACATCCTCTTCTCTGTGAGTCCGTGGCAGCCTCAGGGACTGTGGAGAGGTTGAGTGTGAGGCGTGACACTACGCCCCGGACTTCCCAAAACATTACACACTGCTACTGAGTTTATCTGCCTGACTTCTTCCCTTGAGATCTGGCCAGGCTTCTTTCTTTTTCATAATCCACTTTTCTTTTACCCAAGATTCCTCTGGGCTTCAATTCCTGCTATGAACATAGTTGGAATACTTCTAGAAGAAGTCTTAACTTGTAGGTCATTCAGTGAATAACAAAGAGATCAACTGTGGGTGTGGCTTCACACTAAATGGTCTCTCCACTTCAGGACATCACATTTTGGTATTCCAGGAGAGAAATGATGTGTGTGTGTATGTGTGTGTGTGTGTACACGAACTCCAAACAGTCAGGAGGTGGGAAGAAAACCAAGTGTGTGTTCTATCCTTCAAGTGACTGGTAGAATAGATATTAAGGAAGGGATGTTGACCAAGGTATAAAATTGGTCAAAGGGCTAGAGAGATGGCTTAGTGGTTAAGGCGCGTGCCTGTAAAGCCTAAGGTCCCAGGTTTGATTCCCTGGTACCCATGTAAGCCAGATGCATAAAATTGGTCAGGAAACATGAATACTGAGGATTGACCACTGGAATGATCAATGTAGAAGTCACTTGGCAGCCCAGACAAGGCAGTGTGGAGCCGTGTGGGCAAAACGTTATTGGCATAGGCTTAGGACAGACTGGTAAGAGAAACATTGAAATCAACTTATGGAAGACACGTTTAGTTGTAAGGGAATTGGGCAGTAGACAGAAGGGAAAGTAGATCAAAAAGAATTGTTCTCATTCATTTTATTAAAGGTGAGTTGGGCACAGTGACACGTGCTTGTGATCCCAGCACTCAGAAGGCGGAAGTAGGAGAATCAGAAGTCCAAGACCAGTCTCAGCGACATGAAGAGTTCAGGGGCCAGCCTAGGCTACATGAATCATGTCTCAAACAAAACCCAAGGGCTGGAGATATGTCTCATGGTTAAGGTACCCATGCCAGATGCACAGAGTGGCACATGCATCTGGAGTTCATTTGCAGTGGCTGGAAGCTCTGGTGTGCTCATTCTCTCTGTCTCTCTTCTCTCTATCTCTCTCTGCTTGCAAATAAATAAATAAATATTCTTAAAAACCCAAATAATAAAGATAATCAAATAATGTTGTAGGCTGATTGAAATAATGTAGCATAAAGCGAAAAATGGCTAGCACGGGCAGGTGGCAGAAACCACTGTGTGGTGTCCTTGATTGTGAGGGAGAGGAGTGTGCCAAGTGTGCCAGCGCGGAGACTGGATTTCAAAAAGAACCAAAATAAAGCCGGGCGTGGTGGTGCACGCCTTTAATCCCAGCACTCGGGAGGCAGAGGTAGGAGAATCGCTGTGAGTTCGAGGCTGCCCTGAGACTCCATAGTGAATTCCAGGTCAGCCTGGGCAAGAGTGAAACCCTACCTCAAAAAAAAAAAAAAAAAAAAAAAGAACCGAAATAATTCAGCTATGAGAGCAAACCATTTAGGCATAATTCTATATTGTGTAGAAAATTACATTTTTAAGCCAGGCATGGTGGGTCACACTTATAATCCTGGCACTTGGATGGCTTGAACTACAGAGTAATATCCTGTCTCGAACAAACAAAGAAAAAGGGAGAGATTGAGAGAGAGAGAGAGAGAGAGAGAAGAAGAGGAGGAGGAGGAGGAGGAGGAGGAGGAAGGAAACAGGATTGAAAAAATTTTTTCAAGCAGGGTCTCACTCTGACCCAGGCTGACCTAGAACTCACTGTGTAGCTTCAAACTGGCCTCAGACTCATGGTGATCCTCTTACCTCCTTCCCTAGAGCTGGAATTAAAGGTGTCATGTCCACACCTGGAGAGAAAATAGCATTTAAAATTTTTGTTGTTGTTGTTTTTTGTTTTTGTTTTTTCGAGGTAGGGTCTTGCTCTAGTCCAGGCTGACCTGGAATTCACTATGTAGTCTCAGGGTGGCCTTGGACTCAGTGATCCTCCTACTTCTGACTCCCAAGAGCTAGAATTAAAGATTTGTGCCACTATGCCCGGCTAAAAATTTTTTTTAATTTATTTTATTTATTTGAGAGAGAGAGAGAGAGAGAGAGAATGGGCATGCCAGGGCCTTCAGCCACTACAAATGAACTCCAGAAGCATGCGCCACCTTGTGCATCTGGCTTGCGTGAGTCCTAGGGAATTGAACCTGAGTCCTTTGGTTTTGCAGGTACATGCCTTAACCGCTAAGCCATTTAAAATTTTTATTTACTTATTTATTTGCAAGCACAGAGAGACAGAGAGAGGAGAGACAGAGAATGGGTGCACCAGGACCTCTAGCCACTGCAAATGAACTCCAGATATATGTGCCACTCTGTGCATCTGGATACTGGGGGATCGAACCTGGGTCATTAGGCTTTGCAGGCAAGTGCCTTAACCCCTGAGCCATCTCTCCAGCCTGAACATAGCATTTTTAAGCCATTATATTAAACACACGAAAGCAAATGTGTTGTCTAATCCATGGCACGTCAGCTCCAAAGATGACCACTGAGTGCCAAGGACAGCGCAGTACTCAGAGCCAGGCCAGAGCGTGAGGGTTCCTGAAGGTCACTGACGGTTTGCTCTGGTTTGAAGATGCTCCCAATTAGATTAAAATGTCAGGTGGGAATAGAAGAAAGAAAGAGACAATTATGTTTTATAGTCAATTGAGTTCCGTTTAGAACTAGAAAGGAAGCAGAAGGAGGGGGGAGAAAGGATTTTCTATTTTAAGTAAATGGATAGGGTGAGTGAGGATGAGGCAATTAGATTAGCTAAGAAACAGTGCTGGGAAGGAGAGAAAATAATCTGCTATTTTAAGAAAATAGATGAGGTGATGATGATTTAATTACATTAGCTAAGAACCCAGATAGCGCTTGTTATACCTTCTGGGGCGAGAGGCCAGAGACCTGAATCTAGGCTGCAGTCGGAGCCATGGGCAGCAAAACGAAGAATGGAGTGAGGGGCAGGATGAAGGTAGAAAAACACTGCTGCTAGCTGGGGATGTGGCTCGCTGGAAGAGTGCCCGCCTGGCATGCACAAAGCCCTGGGTTCCATCCCCAGCACCGTGTAAACCAGGTATGACGTCACACACCTGTGTTCCCAGCACTGAAGAAGCAAAGGCGGGCGGATCAGAAGTTCAAGGTCATTCTCAGCTGCATGGCAAGTGCAAGGACAGCTTGGGCCATATAAGACCTATGGAAGAGAGAGAGGGGAGAGAAGAGAAGTAGGCAGGTGAGGAGCAGGAGCAAAGGAAAGAGAAGGGAAAGAAAACAATACTATCATCTGAGGGAATGTTGGTAAATGAGGCGGAGAAATTTTGGTCTCGGAATCCACACCGGTTCCCAGACACGAACGCTAGCAGTGATGTGGGCCTCCATCCCCCTTCATTCTATGTTTATTTTGAATTTCTTTCTTTCCTTTTTGTGGTACTGGGGGTCAAACCCGGGGCCTCAAGCGTGGCAAAGCAAAGCACTCTCCCACCTGAGCCGTCCCCCAGATCCTTCCTCGGAATTTCACGTGCCAGGAGCCCTGGCTTCTTTGGGTTAGTGCCACAATCGAATAATGCAAAGGACTGCATAACTAGAAAGTGCTTTTGGCGTGCCAGGGCGCTGTGCTAAGTCGTTCCCATGCGCTCATTGATTTCAGATAGGGAGCGGTGTTGTCCAGATGCAGAAATTGAGACCCACAGGCACCCCGGGGAAGCGGAGAGGCCCCAACGACCTAGGGGCAAGGACTGAGGTACCAGCTGAGGTTTAGGGACTCCTAGGTTGACAAGAACTCCTTATTTTGTGCATGCTTGTGAGAAACCCATTCTTCACAAGCTGAGATTCCACCCCAAACTAGTAAGATCTGATTGAATGGAAATTTCTTATCACAGAGACATTAACATGGACAAACTTAGCCACTATTTAGGTTGTTGTTATTTAGAGAAAGATTCAGACTATGTACTCAGTTCATGCTCCCTCTGCCTCAGCCCCCCAAGTGCTGGGATGACAGGCATGGATCACCACACCCGATTTCATCACCTTTTCTTTTTCTTTCTTCTTTTTTTTTTTTTTTTTTTTTTTTGGTTTTCCGAGGTAGGGTCTCACGCTAGTTCAGGCTGACCTGGAATTCACTATGGAGTCTCAGGCTGGCCTTGAACTCTGCATCTTCCTACCTCTGCCTCCCAAGTGCTGGGATTAAAGGCGTTTGCCACCATGCCTGGCTCGATTTCGTTACTTAAAAAAAAAAAAAAAAAAAAAAAAAAAGATTATATTTATTTAGGGACTACAGAGCCAAGGGAAGGACACCTACGTGGCTTGAGAGCCCATGTGGTGGGCCTGAACAGACCACAGAAAAGACAGAAAAGAAAGTACAAAGCTCCTGCCATGTAGGGAAGGCGCCTGTATGAGAAGTGAGGGCCGGGGGCTCTCCCCTCAGACCAGCCCAGCTGGGCCACGCCAAGGAGAAACGTGTGGGCAGCTGGAGGTTCAGAAGAGGTCAGGCAGCTCAGAGCTCATCACTCCTTAAAAAATATTTTACTTATTTATTTATTTGACCCAGATTGCAGTGGCAAGAGATCCTGTGTCAAAAAAGGTGGAGAGCAGGGTGTGGTGGCACACTCCTTTAGTCCCAGCACTTGGGAGGCAGAGGTAGGAGGACTGCCATGAGTTCGAGGCCACCCTAAGACTACAGAGTGATTTCCAGGTCAGCCTGAGCTAAAGCGAGACCCTACCTCGAAAAAGAAAAAAAAAAAGGTGGAGAAAGAACAGGGACCTTGGGCTGGAGAGATGGCTTAGTGGTTAAAGCAATTACCTGCAAAGACAAATGACCCAAGTTCAATTCCCCAGGACCCATGTAAAGCTGGATGCACAAGGTGGCACTGCGTCTGGAGTTCATTTGCAGTGGTTAGAGGCCCTGGCATGCCCATTCTCTATTAATCTCTCCCTCCCTCCCTCTCTCAGTATCAAATAAATATAAATTTTTTAAAAAAGAAAGAACAGGGACCTCAAGGTTGCCTCTGATTTCCACACATGCATGTGGTGACACATGGTGACACGTGTGCTTCAATCCACACATGTGAGGGTCTCCTGAAGACCTTTCAGTCTTGCAGATCCACAAACAAGTGTGCATGACTTGCAATTTGTAGCCCAATAGGCACATGCAATAATGGCAGAAGTGTGCTAAAACTGAGGTCACAGCACGCATGTCACAAGAACGCCACCTGGCTCATGGCTCATCCTGAGCAAAATTTTAGTAATAGTCCTGCCTTGATGGGATTTGAGATTTTATTCATTTATTTGAGACTGAGAGAAAGAAGCAGAGAGAGAGAGAGAGCGAGCATGGGGGGGGGGGGCAGATAGAGAGAGAATGGGCATGCCAGGGCCTCCAGCCACTGCAAACAAACTCCAGATGCATGCACCACCTTGTGCATCTGGCTTACATGGGTCCTGGTGAATCGAACCTAGGTCCTTTGGCTTTGCAGGCAAGTGCCTTAACCACTAAGCCTCCTCTCCAGCCCAGCTTTGAGATTTTAAAGAAGTATTCTCTTCTGTCATTCTATCACTATTTTTTGTTTGTTTGTTTGTTTTTCACTTGAGATAGTCTCACTCAGCTCAGGTTTACTAACCTGGAATTCACTATGTCTCAGGGTAGCCTCAAACTTATGACAGTCCTCCTACCTCTGCTATCTCCCAAATGCTGGGACTAAAGGCGTGTGACACCATGCCCAGCCATTCTATCTCATCTTCTCCATCTCTAACAGAATATTCTATCAAGATGTCACAGAGTCTTAACAGCTAAATGCACCTTCACAGATGGAAGTGCTTGTTATCTGCTGCTTGCTAAGAAATATTTTCATTTGTTTAAAAATTCTTTTTTTTTAAATTATTGACAACATCCATAATTATAGAAAATAAACCAGGGTAATTCCCTCCCCCCTCACTTTCTCCTTCACAACTCCACTCTCTTTCAAATCTCCTCCCCCTCTCAATCAGTCTTTTTTATTTCGATGTCATCATCTTTTCCTCCTATTATACTGGTCTTGTGTAGATAGTGCCAGGCACTGTGAGGTCATGGATATCCAGGCCATTTTGTGTCTGGAAGAGTGCATTGTAAGGACTCCTATCCTTCCTTTGGCTCTTACATTCTTCCTGCCAATGGAGCCTGAGGCTTAGAAATATTTTCTGAGAAAAGGTCAAAAGTGGTTTTAGGAAAGAAAAAAAAAGAGGTTTTAGGACAGTGTTATTCTTTTTTTATTTTTTTTTTATGAGAGAGAGTGAGCAAGCGCGAGAGAGAATTGGCATGCTAGGGCCTCTAGCCATTTCAATCAACCTCCAGATGCATGTGTCACCATGTGGGCATGCACCACCTTGTGCATCTGGCTTACGTGGATTCTGAGTCAAACCGGGGTCCTTAGGCTTCAAAGGCAAGCACCTTAACTGCTGAGCCATCTCTCCAGCCTGGCAGTGTTATTCTTGAATGGCATAATTAAATGTGAACCTATCACTAGAAGTCATAGATATTCAACACTTCAAGGTAATTCTTGTATCAATCACTCCTCAGCCATCTTGATATAATTTACCGAGGAGTCAGATGGTCATAAGCAGATGAAATCAGATACTTTAGTTACTGCGACAATCCACTTTCTCCTTGCACCGTGTGTGCAGCAAAGACACACCACTATGTCATGGTGATGGCGCAGGAGCCCAAGCTCTGAGGACAACGGGTAGCGACGCATCCATCTCACGGAATTGTGTTTTCAGTGCTGCTTGCTCACTCTCATAGAAGGAAGTAATAAAAGTCTACAGTTCCTGGAAAACAAAATAGCCAGAATTTATTTTTAGTTTAAAAGAATCTCATTCTTCTGAAAAGGATAGTGAGGTGCACTCAGAATTAGCGATGAAGATGGGCCTTTATATAACCCGTCACCAGTGAGCATCTATGTCAGTCTTTGTCATTGATTTTCTCATCGTGCTGAGGATGGAACCCAGAGTCTTCTGCATAGGCAAGCACTCTATCACTGAGCTACATCCCCAGCCTCATCACTGATCATTTTTTTAAATATATTTTGTTTATTTATTTGAGAAAGAGAAAGAGAATGGGTGCACCATGGCCTCCAGCCACTGCAAACGAATTCCAAATGCATGCATCACCTTGTGCATCTGGCTTATGTGGGTCCTAGAAAATTGAACCGGGATCCTTTGGCTTTGCAGGCAAACACCTTAACCGCTAAGCCATCCCTCCAGCCCCTGATCATTTTTAAGTCTTGAAATACAATAGGAATTGTACTTTACCATTTATTGGTATAACAAATTCCATTGTCACTAACAAATATGTTTTTTTCTAATATGTATTACGGGAAACTGCCTATGTCAAGATTATGAAGTCTTATGATTTAACACAAACTATACTATTTTTTTAAAGATTTTAATTTGTAATGTGGTATGTAGGTGTGTATATTGTGGTGTGCTTCGGTTTGGTACCCCATTATTTGCCCTCAATGCCCAGAGTGGAACCTCTGGTGTTTTCTGCCTGTTCTTTGTTTGTTTGCTTGTTTTTTCCAGGTAGGGTCTTGCTCTAGGCCAGGCTGACCTGGAATTCACTATTTAGTCTCAGGGTGGCCTCAAACTCATAGTGGTCCTCCTACCTCTGCCTCCTGAGTGCCGGGATTAAAGGCGTGCGCCACCACGCCCGGCTCAACTTCTTTCTTCACTCACGTGTGAACACAGTCCTCTCAGGCCAGTGAACTGGGCATGGAACACCAACTGCCTGTGATCTTGTAACTTTCTTTCTTTTTTAAAAATATTTTTATTTTTAGTTATTTATTTGAGAGAGAGAAATATGCAGAGAAAGAGAGAGAATGGGCACGACAAGGCTTCCAGCCGCTGCAAACAAACTCCAGATGCATGCACCACCTTGTGTATCTGGCTTACATGGGTCCTGGGGAATTGAACCAAAGTCCTTTGGCTTTGCAGGCAAATGCCCCAACTGCTAAACCATCTCTCCAGTCCTGAGTCTTATAACTTTCTGAGTCCCCTTACATGTGAGTTATGTGAGGGAATGTCTCAATTCAGAGGAAACAGCTGCATATCAACTGAGTTCCACAAAAATGCACTGCACAGTGACATGTCATTGTGACAGCTGTACTGTTGTCACCAGCTGGTGGGAATCTTTCAGGACCATTGTTACCTTACGGCAGCACATCATGAAGTAGTATATGACTGTATTTTAAAGATTGTATAGTCGTGTTTTCTTTGTGGAAAATCAGCTGAGCTTATAAACTTGTGATTTGTCTGAATTCTTGTACATATGTACATTATGTTGCAATATCATTTATTTAGATAGAAAGCCATTGGGTGTGGTGGTGCAGGCCTTTAATCCCAGTGCTCAGAAGGCCAAGGTGAGTTTGAACTCAGCCTGAGTCTACATAGTGAATTCCAGGTCAGCCTGAGCTACAGTGAGACCATACTGCCAAAAAAAGAAAGGAGGAAAGGAAGAAAGGAAGGAAGGAAGGAAGGAAGGAAGGCAGGCGAAAAAGAAAGAAAGAGAGAGAGAGAAAGTCCAGCCAGCCTAGGGCTAGAGAGATGGCTTAACAGTCAAAAGCACTTCTTTGCAAGCATGAGGGCCTGAGCGGGCCTGAGACTACCTGGTTCCAATCTTCAGATTCCACGTTAACAGCTAGGCATGGCCATGCACATCTGTAACCCCAGTCCTGCACGGAAGCAGAGACCCAATTGCCAGAGAGTCCCCAACCCCTGGAATTAGTAAAGAGACTCTGGCTCAGAAACAAATGTAGGGTAGGGGCTAGAGGGATGGTATAGCAGAACGACTGTGGGTTAGAGAGAGCTGAATAAGGTTGTGCCTCAGAATCTAACACTATGCTTTTTGTTTCTTTATTTTACTTTATTTATTTATTTGACAGAGAAAGAGGGAGGAGAGAGAGAGAGAGAGAGAGAGAGAATTGGGCATGCCAGGGCCTCCAGCCACTGCAAATGAACTCCAGACTCATGAGCCCCTTTGTGTAACTGGCTAACGCGGGTCCTGGGGAATCGAACCTGGGTCCTTTGGCTTTGCAGGCAAATGCCTTAACTGCTAAGCCATCCCTCCAGCCTGCAACATTATGCTTTTTTGTTTTGTTTTGTTTTTGAGGTTGGGTTTCATTCTAGCTCAGGCTGACCCGGAATTCACTATGTACTCTCAGGGTAGCCTCGAATTCATGGTGATCCTCCTATCTCTGCCTCCCGACTGCTGGAATTAGAGGCGTGCGCCACCATGCCCGGCTATACTGTGCTTCTGATAAGGCAGCTGGTACACATGATGAGCTCTCTTCAAGCTGTGTGGGACCTTGCTAACTTGACAGATCCTTTACCTGCTGAATCTCAGACCACTGGAACTTGCTAGGAGCAGATGGTGCTGAACCTTCAGAGAGTCTGCTCTCTCACTCTACCTAAAAGGGTTTCATTGCTGGGTGTAGTGGAGCACACTGTCAATCCCAACACTAAGGAGGCCAAGGCAGGAAGAATGCTGTGAGTTCGAGGCCAGCCTGAGACTACATAGTAAATTCCAGGTCAGTCTGGGCTAGCGAGACCCTACCTCCAATATGTATATATGTATACATATATGATTTCATTATATAATGCTAACCCTAGAGTATCTTGGAAAGGCAACTGGAACAAGAGTAAAAATAATTAATTAAAGAAGGCTAAGGGGTGGACAGATAGCTCACCAATTAAAGGTGCCTGCTTGGGCTGGAGGGATGGCTTAGCAGTTAAGGCATTTGCCTGCAAAGCCAAAGGACCCAGGTTCGATTCCCCAGGACCCACGTTAGCCAGGTGCACAAGCAGGCACATTCGTCTGCAGTGGCTGAGGGCCCTGGCACACCCATTCTCTCTCTCTCTCTCTTTCTCTGTCAAATATATAAATAAAAATTAAAAATTAAAGGTGTCTGCTTGAAAAGTCTGATGGCCCAGGTTCAGTTCCCCAGTACCAATGTAAAGCAAGATGCACAAGTAGCACAGGCATCTGGGGTTTATCCGCAGCTACAGGAGCCCAGTGTGCCCATTCTCTCCCTCCTTCTCTCCCCAATAAATAAAATAAAATATTAGGGGAAAAAAGACAAAAGAAAGAAGGAAATAAAGCTGGGGAGATGGCTCAGTGGTTAAAGGTTCTTGCTTGCAAAGCCTGCCAGGCTGGGTTCGATTCCCCAGTACCCACATAAAGCCAGATACACAAAGTGCCGCAAGCATCTGGAGCTCAGCTGCAGTGGCAAGAGGCCCTGGTATGCCCATACTCTTTCTCTCAAATAAATAAATAAAAATATTTAAAAAGAGGGCTGAGGAGAAGGCTTAGTGATTAAGGCATTTGCCTGTGAAGTCAAAGGACCCAGGTTTGATTCCCCAGGACCCAAGTAAACCAGATGCACAAGGTGGTGCATACATCTGGAGTTCGTTTACAGCAGCTGAAGACCCCAGCATGCCCTATCATTTATCATCTATCTATCTATTATCTACTTATCTAATCCATCTATCATCTATCTATCATCTTATCTCTTTCTCTCTCGAATAAGTAAAAAAATTTAAAACATATATTTAAAAATATTTTTTAAAAAGATGGGTGTGAGGGCTGGAGAGATGGCTTAGCGGTTAAGCGCTTGCCTGTGAAGCCTAAGGACCCTGGTTCGAGGCTCAATTCCCCAGGACCCACGTTAGCCAGATGCACAAGGAGGCGCACGCGTCTGGAGTTTGTTTGCACTGGCTGGAAGCCCTGGCGCGCCCATTCTCTCTCTCTGTCTCTATCTGCCTCTTCCTCTCTCTGTCTATCACTTTCAAATAAATAAATAAAAACAAAAAAATAAATAAATAAAAAGGTGTGTGCCACCATGCCTGGCATTAAAAAAAAAATTAAAAAAATAAAAATAAAATAAAAATAAAAATAAAAAATAAAAAGATGGGTGTGGTAGTGCAAACCTTTAATCCCAGCACTTGGGAGGCAGAGGTAGGAGGATCACCATGAGCTGGAGGCCACTCTGTGACTACAGAGTGAATTCCAGGTCAGCCTGGCTATACCCTTGAAACCCTACATTGAAAAACCAAAAGAAAGAAGGAAGAAAAAAAGAAAGAAAGAAAGAAAGAGAGAGAGAGAAAGGGAAGGAAAGGGAAGGAAAAGAGGGAGGGAGGGAGGGAGGGGCTAGAGAAATGGCTCAGTGGTTAAGCCCTTGCCTACAAATCCTAACAACCCAGGTCGATTCCCAGATGCACAAAGTGTGGCTTGCATCTGGAGGGTTTTTTTTTATTTGAGAGAAAGAAGCAGAGAGAGAATGGGTGCTTGAGGGCCTTCAGCCACTACAAATGAACTCCATATGTGTGCGCCCCCTTGTGCGCATGTGTGACATTGTGCACTTGTGTCGCTATGCAACTGTCTGGCTTATGTGGGACCTGGAGATTTGAACATGCGTTCTTAGGCTTCTCAGGCAAGCGCCTTAATCACTAAGCCTTTCTTCAGCCCACATCTGGAGTTCTTTTTGCATCAGCTGGAAGCCCTGGCATGCCCATTCTGTCTTTCTTCTATCTCTCTCTGCAAATAAATAAAAATTTTTAGGCCTGGAGAGATGTCTTTGTGGTTACGGTGCTTGCCTGCAAAGCCAAAGGACCCAGGTTCGATTCCCCAGGACCCATGTAAGCTAGATGCACATGGTGGCACATGCTTCTGGAGTTCATTTGCAGTGGCTGAAGGCCCTGGTATGCCCATTCTCTTTCTGCCTCTTTTCTCTCTGTCTCTCTCTCTCAAATAAATAAAAATGTTAAAATGTTTAAAAAAAAAAAAAAAGAAAAAAAGAAAGAAAGAAGCCAGTCGTGGTGGCGCACGCCTTTAATCCCAGCACTCAGGAGGCAGAGGTAGGAGGATTGCCATGAGTTCGAGGCCACCCTGAGACTCCATAGTGAATTCCAGGTCAGCCTGGGTTAGAGTGAGACCCTACCTCGAAACCCCCCCCCAAAAAGTAAAAAGAACCGGGTGTGGTGGCACACCCCTTTAATCCCAGCACTCGAGAGGCAGAGGTAGGAGGATTGCCATGAGTTCAAGGGCACCCCGAGATTATATAGAGAGAGTTCCAGGTCAGCCTGGGCTAGAGTGAAACCCTACCTCGAAAAAACAAAAACAAAAAACAAAAAAAAATAAAAGAAAAGAAAGAAGAAAGAGGGAGGGAGGGAGGGAGGGAAGGGAGGGAGAAAGGATGGAAGGGAAGGAGGAAGAAGGAAAGGAGGGAGGGGGGAAGGGAGGAAGGGAGGAAGGGAGGAAGGAAGGAAGGAAGGAAGGAAGGAAGGAAGGAAGGAAGGAAGGAAGGAAGGAAGCAGGCAACCTGCATGCATGGAAGAAGGTACTCCCAGGAAGCCATAGACTTGTTGGGTAAAATCCAGTATAGGATCAGCTCTGAGTGGTTGGCCATGGAGACCTCTGAAGCTCCAGAAATCTTATAGCCTCTGCTGTGGGTTGCATGCCAGGACCAGATGTCAAGTCCCTATTGCTGAAGACTGCTTGCTTTGCAGGACATGGACAAATCAGGCTAGGGCTGGGCTAGAAGCCCCATTCCCTCTGGCTAGCGTTTGTGATGCTGGAGGATGCTATGCAAGCTGCTGGCGGAGAACCACTTCTGCCAGTGCTGCTTGGTTAATGGACCTTACAAGCTATACAATTGACATGCCAGGTGAGATGTACCAACCCGTGAGTAGAACGACTGTTATTGGTGCAATCAACTGCTCTTTGACTGTATTTCGTCCCCACTCCACAGGAAGGACAAAGACCTATGGCTGGGGAGGTCATAGGTCCCAACGAGGAGCTCACTGCTATGTGTTGTTAAATGGATATGACGTGCCTATCAAATTTCCTTCTAAACCGGGCTTGGTAGCGCACATCTTTAATCCCAGCGCTCAGGAGGCAGAGATAGGAGGATCTCTGTGAGTTCAAAGCCACCTTAAGACTACATAGTGAATTCCAGGTCAGCCTGGGCTAGAGTGAGACCCTACCTCGAGAAAACAAACAAAAAAACAAACAAAAATCCTTCTAAATGTTTATGTTCCTATATCATTGCTGCTGTCAAGCTTAGACAGGAGAGAAACTTCTTTTTTACAATGGGTATTACAGAGACTCATAAATGTTCAGGTAAAGCCAGGCATGGTGGCGCACACCTTTAATCCCAGCACTCGGGAGGCAGAGGTACGAGGATAACCCTGAGTTCGAGGCCACCCTGAGACTACATAGTGAATTCCAGATCAGCCTGAGCTAAAGCAAGACCCTACCTCGAAAAACAACAACAAAAATGTTCAGGCTACTGAGGATAAGCAGTTTCTGCTATGGCATAGTGGCCCAATGCTCAACACAAGGAAGAGAAACTAATCAGATATATATTATCTTCTTCAAGGCTGAGGACGTACTGCAAAAGACAGAAAGAATGTAAGGGGGGGGTGAAGTGTCCTTTTAGTTATTTCCTCCAAGTTGAAATAGTCCCTTCAAGAGGGAAGAAAAGACCCGGAAGCTAAAGGAAACCTACAAGACTCCGGGAGGTCAGTTAGTCACCTCTCCAGGGTTATATAAACAGTAACACTTTTCTGGGAAAGGAGAGATGCTCTGGTGCAAAGTTGGGCAGAGAGCTCAGGGATGTCACTGTTTTTCAAGTTGTCAGCTAAGCTGTGGTGGGCTTTCCAGTGGTGCCGCTGCCTTTGAGTCACTCATGCCCCTGTGAGTGACCTCAACAAGCGCCCTGACTCACCAAGCCAGATGTGGCTGGAGTGGTTTCCTTGGTCCGCTGTCGGTGCCCTGCCTAGGTGAAAAGATACCTCCCAGGAAGAGGCACACAATAGCAGTGGTTGTGGTGTACCGATAAGCAGGCCTACCGTAGCACAGCCTGTTGCATGAAAGCAGAGCCCACGCTGATACGAGCAGCACACCCGGTGATGTGGGCTACACGTGGTGACGTAGGGCACATACAGTATGAACAGCACACTTGGTGATGAACGTCATATACAGCGACGCACAGCACACACAGCGACAAACATGGCACACAGTGATACACAAAGGACACACAGTGAGGCACAGCTCACAGTAGCTGCTAGTTATAGCAAACAACCATGTTACTGGTTTACATTTTGTTTTCTTGTTTTTTTTGTTTCTCCCTCAAGGCAGGTCTCGCTCTAGCCCAGGCTGACCTGGAATTCACTCTGTAGTCTCAGGCTGGCCTCGAATGCACAGCGATCCTCTTACCTCTGCCTCCCAAGTGCTGATTACACTTTGCTTCCTGCTGTTATCTGCAATGTACTCCTATATATAGAAATGTTACCTGCCAGGGGTGGCTCGTGGTAGTGCCTCCTTAGTCCTGGTTCCATTCCCAGTACTGACAAAACTTAGAGGGAAAAGAAGTTTCTATAATCTGAGCACTTCAGAGGCAGCGGTACAGGAGGATCACTGTGAGTTCAAGGCTACCCTAGGACTACAGAGTGAGTTCCAGGTCAGCCTGGGCTACAGTGAGACTCTGCCCTGAACAAAACAAAACAAAATGTTTACTGTGAAACACACTAGCTCTAGCTTCATACATCTCATGCTTATTGTCTCTTGCTTGCCCTGAGGTTATGTGGGGGTGACTGAGCCGTGTCACCTAGATGTGTGTAAGCACTTTGCTGTTCCCATAGTGATGAAATCGCTTGATGCAGCATTTCTTGGAACATATCTCTGTTGTTAAGTGACTCATGACTGATTAGATTATTGCTAACCATAGTACTCCTCATTGCTTTTTAAACCAACAGTGGCCTTTTCTTAAGTTATCCACCAGCCTGACTTCTGTGTCAGAGACTGGAAATATAAACTTTAATTAAAGTAAACAAATACACAAAATGTAAGCAGGTCATAAACATTCAATAAATACAATAATTCTTTTTATTGTTTTCTGAGACAGGGTCTCATGTGGTCCAGGCTGGCCTTGAGCTCACTGTGTGCTGAGGATGACTTTGAATTCCTGATCCTCCTGCCTCTGCCTCCCAAGTGCTGGGATTACAGGCATAGACTACCACACCCAGTTTATAATTCATTGTGTGTGTGTGTGACTGTGTGTGGTGTCTATACCAGGATCTCCTGCTGCTGCAAATGAATGCCAGACACATGTGCCACCATTATGTGGGTGCTGGGGAATTGAACCCAGGCTGGCAGGCTTTGCAAGCAAACACTTTTAACTGCTGAGCCATTTCTACCACAATTAACTTATATAAAAGGAACAGCCACGTACAAACAGCAGCAAAATTGTTTTAAAAATTAGAACATTAGCCGGACGTGGTGGTGCACACCTTTAATCCCAGCACCTGGGAGGCAGAGGTAGGAGGATTGCTGTGAGTTCAAGGCCACCCTGAGACTCCATAGTGAATTCCAGGTCAGCCTGGGCTACAGTGAGAACCTACCTCGGAAAACAAACAAACAAAAAAATTAAAACATTACCACTGTCATAGAAGCCTCTCCCTTCTGGGTATTTCCCCTGCCTCAAGGGAAAGCACCACCCACATTTCTAAATGAATCAATTTTATCCTAAATCAATGTTTGCCTATTATAAATTTTCCTTATCATTACTGTATAGTATCTTATGGTATGAATATGCCACCGTATATTATTCTGAATTGTTGGTCTTGTGACTACTTCTAATTTGAGCTAATAAAAGACTAATGTCCATGATAAACAAGAGCTCTACCACTGAACTATATCCCCACACACACAACTCTATAATGCTATGAACTTTTTTTGCGTATGTTTCTTTTTTATTTATTAATTTGAGACAGGAAAGAGAGAATCGGCACGCCAGGGCCTCTGCCACTGTAATCGAACTCCAGGTGCTTGCGTCACCCAGTGGGCAAATGCCTTCAACTGCTGAGCCATCTCCCCAGCCCACGAGTGTTTTCTTAAAGGTCAGCCAGTCACTATAGTGTCTGTGGACTATACGTTGTGACACATCTGCTGTCTGAGGAAGCACCTGGAGAAACTACACGTTAGTGTTCTCCACAACCTGATTTATAAGAAAAAGTAGCAAGTCAGCTTTGGCCCCTGTGAGCCATAGTCCACTCACCTTTGTTCCACCCTCTCCTTGTTCTCATCCTGTCTTACTGGAAACTTCTGTGTCTCTTCTGCTCACTGCTCCTCTCTACATGACCTGCTGACATTGGAGTGTCCAGATGCACTCCTAGCTCTGCTTCTACAATCAGTTTCTTAATGACACCAGCCAACACCGTGACTGTAAATGCTTTAAACCAATGACTCCATATTGCCATCTCCTGCTCGGATGGCTTGTTGAGCTCCAGGTATTATGTCTAATGTCCCCTTAACAGTTCCACTCAGATGTCTAATAGGAATCTCAATACACATCCAAAATAAACTCCAGATTTTTTTAGGTGTTATTCTTTCTCTTTATTATTTTTTAATTAATTTATTTTTATTGACAACTTCCATAATTGTAGACAACAACCCATGACAATTCCCTCCCTCCCCCACTTTCCCCTTTGAAACTCCACTCTCTGGTTTTTCAGCGTAGGGTCTCACTCTAGCCCAGGCTGACCTGGAATTCACTTTATAGTCTCAGGGTGACCTCGAACTCACGGTTCTCCTACCTCTGCCTCCCAAGTGCTAGGATTAAAGGTGAGCGCCACCATGCCCGGCTTAAACTCCAGGTTTTTCATCACAACTCTACTCATTTTCACGACTGCATTAATCAGAGCTGGTCAGAGAAATAAGCCTCATGCGCTACTCAATACTGACCTATCTTCTATCTACAGATTGATGAGACTCACTATGAGAACTGGGCTGGCATAGGTACACAGGTCAAGAAGTCCCAGTCTGCTCTCTTGCAAGTTGGAGAACCAGAAAATGGAAGTGTCAGCCCTGAGAACAAGGGCTAACATGGTAAATCCTGGCAGAGTCTGAAAGCCTGAGGATCAGGGTCAGAAAACATTTGTTTTTAGATCAAGCAGAGAGTGAATTTATTCCATTCAAGTTTTCTAGTTTGGATGATGCCATGCGCAGTGATGCGAGCTCCTGTTCTACCAGCTGAAATGCTACGCTCAGACACACCCAGAACTGCCTCATTAGTTATGTGGGCACTCCTCACTTCACCCAAGTTTATGATACAGCAGTTACAAGATAAACCACGAACTGGAAGAAGATATACCAAGATAAATAAGCACAGAGGAGTCTAGCACAAAGAAGTGCTAAGAAAAGGCCAAACTAACAATGAAAAGTAAGCCATGGCTATGAATACACATTCATGGGCTAGGGGGCCTCCTTTCCATAGTGACCCAGGTGGTTCTAGTATTCCATGCCTCTGTCTTCACAAGGCTGATAAAATGTCTCTGTAAGAGCATAGGGAAATACTCTCTAAGAAAGCTCACAGTTACTTGGTACTTATAGAAATGAGCATAGCGCTCTGGGAAGCAAAGGTGCCTCCTGTGGAAAGCTGGCAGAAACTCTGACTTTTGATCAATTCCATATTTTGGGAGCTAAACATCAATTTCATCTAGTAGTTTACATCTAATAACCATGTTTTCCTTGAGATGGAAACTCACTGACTTGCTAAACGCTGTGAACAACTTTGGTAACATCAAGATACTTAGCAAGGTGAAATAAAAGGGAATATATTACATATCTCTAAGCATTTATTCCAGTTTATAAAGTTTGATTTTCAATGAAAATGAATTGTCATATCTAATCTCCTTAACACCATGTTCCACAGTGCCCAGCAATGTCCGTTTAGTATGGAATTTAATAATTAGAGCTACTATTTAAAACATTCATTTTCAATATGCTAGTACAGAAAAAATTTCTAGGACTTTTGCTAGAATTACAAAGTTAAAAGTGTAAGACTTTCTCATCCTAGAAAATTCATTGCTTCTGAGTTGGTGCATCACAATATGGCACATTTTCAATAAGAAGATCTTTCCTAGGAACCAATTCTAAAAGAAAAATGAAAGAGAATAATTAAAAATTAAAATTAGAATTAATCAATAAATCAGAATTAAATGCAAGTACACTTCCTTCCCACCAGAATTTCTTTTCTTTTCTTTCTTTCTTTCTTTTTTTTTTTTTTTTTTCAGGAAGGGTGTTGCTCTAGCCCAGGTTGACCCAGAATTCATTATGTAGTCGAGGGTGGCCTCAAACTCATTGGCAAACCTATTAACCTCTGCCTCCCGAGGGCTGGGATTAAAGTGTGCACCACCACACCAGGCTCCATCAGGTTTTCTAACTGTAGGAGTTTCATTTTAAAGATAACATTTCTAGAGGAATCTTAATTCAGTTACATCTGAGATAGAATATTTGATTCTAAATGAAGACATCTAAAAGGATTCTAATTCCAGTTAGAGAAAAGCATATGGGGGAGGGGAGGAGAGAAGATGACTCAGTGGATTCAATGCTGCTGCACTACTCTTGAGTACCTGAGCTCAGATCCCCAGACCCAAGTTAAAGCCAACACACACACACCAATAAATAAATAAATAGGATTAACTTAATCCTTTATTATTCATTTATTAAACATGATGAATTAAATCACTAACAGAATCTAAAGCACATTACCAATTGGTGATAATTTAAACTACCATCTGGAAAAAAAATAATTTAATTTTTTTTGTATTTATTTATTTATTTGACAGAGAGAATATGGGTACTCCAGGGCCCCCTGCTACTGCAAACAAACTCCAGACACATGCACTGCTTTGTGTGTCTGGCTTTATGTAGGTATTAGAGAATCAAACCCAGGTCATCAAGCTTTACAAACAAGCACCTTAAGCCTCCCCCTCTCTTTCTTAAGACAGGCTCTTCTGGAGACCAGGCTGGCCTCAAACTCATTTTGTTGTAGTTGAACTTGAACTCCTGACCCACTTTCTTCCAGCTCCCAAGTACTGAGATACAGGTATGTGCCACCATGCCTGGGTACCTGAATTTATACAAAGCAAGACAGTGCCCCTAAGATACTCTACATTTATAGAGCACTGGTCTCTGCCCGCCCCCTTCACACCAGGACTGAATCCATGGCTTTGCAAATGTTAAGCATATGCCCTACCCCTCAGCTACATACCAAGGCCCAAGAACAATTCTTAGTATTATTTATTGTGTGTGTGTAGGTGTGTGTGCAACCACATGCCATCACACGTGTGGAAGTCAGAGACATGAGGGCGTTGCTCCACTTCTTTATCTTTTTTTTGTTTTATTTCCTAAAACAAAATTTATTTATTTATTTATTTATTTTTGGTATTTCGAGGTAGGGTCTCACTCTGGTCCAGGCTAACCTGGAATTCACTATGGAGTCTCAGGATGACCTCGAACTCTCAGCGATCCTCCTACCTCTGCCTCCTGAGTGGCAAAATTTAATTTTTTATTACATTTTTAAAATTTTTATTTATTTGAGAGAAAGGGAGGCAAAGAGAGAGAGAGAATGGGCGCACCAGGGCCTGCAGGCACTGCAAATGATTCCAGATACGTGAGCCCCCTTGTGCATCTGGCTTATGTGGGTCCTGGAGAATCAAACCTGGGTCCTATGGCTTTGCAGGCAAAGGCCTTAACTGCTAAGCCACTTCTCCAGCTCTCAAAATAAAATTTAAAAAAGCAGGAGAGGAGGGAATTCCATGTGTAATTTCTATGAGGTCCCATCCAGGATGGGGTGGGGCTTTGTGGTGATGCAGCTGCCCTTGAGTCACCCGTGCCCTGTACGTAACCCTCATCCGTGTCTGCAAGTCACCCCTGTGAACTCATTGCTTCACCAAAAAGCAAAAACAAAGATATCCTCAAAATAAATTTAGTCTAAAAGTTAACTAAAATTTTTACTTAGGCCGGCGTCGTGGCACATGCCTTTCATCCCAGCACTGGGGAGGCAGAGGTGGGAGGGTCACCGTGAGTTCGAGGCCACCCTGAGACTTCATAGTAAATTCCAGATCAGCTTGAGTTAGAGTGAGACCCTACCTCAAAAAAAAAAAAAAAATTACTTAGTAAAGAAAAGAGCTGGTCAACCTAAAAAATAATGCTCTTGGGATTGGGGAGATGGCTTGTTGCTCAAAGGCACTTGCTTGCAAAGACTGTCCCCTAAACTTTATCTCATCAGGTCCAGCTATGGTTCACATGGACAATACCTACTCCACTTTAAGAAAAAAAAAAAAAAACTAAATAGTGGAATAAAACATAAAAACATGGAACAGGGCTGGGGAGATGGCTCAGCTGGTAAGGTGCTTATTGCACAAGCGTGAGGACCTGAGCTTGGATCTCAGAACCCGTGTCAATGCTGGGCACGGTGGTGTGTGTCTGCAAGCTAAGGAGGTGAAGATGGGGGATCCCCGGAGTGAGCTGGCTGGCCAGTCCAGCTGAATCCTGAGCTCTGGGTTCTCAGAGACCTTCTCTCAATGAAACAGATAAGGTACAGAGTGCTAAGAAAGACACTTGAAGTAACCTCTGGCCTCCACATGTCTGCACGCACATGCACATGCACACACACACGAGCACTTCCCCACAAACAAAACACACACACACAGAGGATGGGAAATGCACGGCAGTCCCTGGTGCACAGAAGATTCTAAATCGTGCTGCACAGGAAGAATAAGGGCTTCTTCTCTGGCAAAGGAATAAATCCCTGGCTGGCCAACCTGGCAATACCTAATTCTAGTCTCAGAAGACTTGGAGCCCCTCTTGACACACTGATGTCATAGCCCCTGGCTTCTGCCTCTGAGCCACTTGGGTACTGGGAAAGAAAGGCTCCTCTGGGGCCCCTGGGGGATGCTTTCAAGTCCACTTCCTGTTGATGTGATTTCAGAAGCCCAGGAATAGCCTTAGGAGGTTAAGTTAGCCCAAGAGGCCTGATTTCTTAGCAATACAATCCACTCAAAACCAATAAACTTTAAGTCTATTTCCAGTCATTTCATGTGTAAGTATCCACAGGCAAACATTATGACCCAATTTTTAGGCAAGAAGACTGTCATTCTGTGGGAAGGGCCTCTGTGTTCTGCTCAGCCCACTTCTGAAAGCCGTGGAGAGCGCAGTAAGGAGCAGTGAATACTGCCTTGTGCCTCTCATCTCAGCTGGGCAAAAGGGGCCTTGGGGCACAGTAACGGCATTTCATGTTAGAATTTAGAAACCTCTTGTGTTCAGATTTGAACGGCATAGGATCAATTGCCAATTTCAGGTCTGCAAGGCTCTACCTTATGTGTCTCTCTATCAAGCAGGCTTCAGACTCCAGCAGAGGAATACCCCTTAGTAAGTCTGCATTGCAGACAGGCAAGCTTAATTGCATTCCTTCTCTCGCTTAGTGTACTGTTGAACGCAGAAGGAACTATCCCGGCAGGCACCTATTTCTTCCTGTAGCCTAAGGTAGTACTCTGTGTCTCAAGAAACAGTCAATCGTTAACTTTGTGATTTACCACTATAAAGGCCACCAGCTTAAGTCGGGTGTGCCGATTCATGCCTGTAATTCCAGCACTGTGGAGGTTGAGGCAGGACAACCACAGTGAGTTCAAGGCCAGCCCGGGCTACAGAATGAGATCCTGCCTCAAAAAAAAAAGGGGGGATGGGGGTGGGGGAAGCCAATAACTCAAAGACCACAATGGTGAGGTCTGTGAAATTCTCCCCTTTCTACCCGACCTTCCATTCAGTTAATTTCACCGTGTAAGACATGTGATCTTCAGTGGCTCACTTCTTGGAACAGCTTCTGTTAGTCTCAGTTACAAGTTAACAGAAGTGAACGTGGGCGGCTTAAGCAGACATGACGTTTATGAGCAGATATGGGTCTAATTCAAGGGGATGTTCTGAGGGGATAAAGAGCCCACGCAGCTGGCTGGACACGGAGCTTCCAGGAACAATGACCAAAGACACACCCCAGAGCAGGCCCAGTGCTCAAAGCTGCTGCTCCTCACAGGACACTAGGAATAACTGCCACCATTTGTACCCTCATGGGAGCCAGAATATTCTAGAACATCTTCCCTGCTCCACACTGTGACCTGCTCCTGCAAGGAGGATGCTACTCCTCCAGAAACAGATTTCTCAGCTCCTTGACTGCAGGCGAGTGTGCAGCCTGTAGCCACGGGAGGATCGAAGTGTTCTTTACTCAGCCTTGGGGCCTTGGAGCTGATGAACATCCAGGAAACAAAGCAAAGACACACAGAGAGTGGCGGATACCATGGAAGCCTCTCAAAGCCACTGCAACAGCCCTTCACACCATTCACCTTATTAGGAATTCACTATGGAGTCTCAGGCTGTCCTTGAACTCACAGCGATCCTACCTCAGCCACCCAAGTGCTGGAATTAATGTTCTATGGAGTCAAAGGATACTCCATAATTGATTTTTTTCTGTGTTAATATTAACTGCTGACACTTTACCTAGGCCTAACCTTCTTCAAGTATATTTACACATGACATACTACTTTTCATTGTCATTTTACTTTATTGACTATAAACCTCTGGTTTTGTCTATATTAGACACCAAGTATTGTAACTGTTGACTGAAATGCCAGATCTTTGATAAGGAATTGTGTTGAGGTCATGGTTTTTTGTTTTGTTTTGTTTTGTTTTTTGGTTTTTCAAGGGTCTTGCTCTAGCCCAGGCTGACTTGGAATTCACTATGTCATCTCAGGGTGGCCTCAAACTCATGGTGAGCCTCCTGAGTGGCACATGACTATAATCAGTGGCTGGGAGATAGAGGCAGGAAGAACAGGAGTTGAAGGCCAGCCTCAGCTACATATTGAGCTTCAGACAAAAAAGAAAACACTATATATTTTTTTCAAGGTAGGGTCTCACTGTAGTAAAGGCTGACTTGGAATTCACTATGTAGACTCAGGGTAGATTCGAACTCATGGCGATCCCCCTTCCTATGTTTCCCAAGTGCTGGGATTAATGGCGTGTGCCACCATGAGAAAAGGCTATATTTTGCAATAAAGTACTTTTAGCAGGGCTGGAGAGATTATTTAGCAGTTAAGGCACTTGCCTGTGAAGCCAAAGGACCTCGGTTCGATTCCCCAGGACCCACGTTAAGCCAGATGCACAAGGTAGCACATGCATCTAGAGTTTGTTTGCAGTGGCTGGAGGCCTGGTGTGCCCATTTTTTCTCTCTCTCTCTCTCTCTCTCTCTCTCTGCCTCTTTCCCTCTCTCAAGTAAATAAATAAAAATAAAATATTTAAGGGCTGGAGAGATGGCTTAGCAGTTAAGGCACTTGCCTGCAAAGCCAAAGGACCTTGGTTCCATTTCCCAGGACCCATGTAAGCCATATGCACAAGGTGGCACATGCACCTGGAGTTCGTTTACAGTGGCTGGAGGCACTGGCGCGACCATTCTGTCTCTCTCTCTCTGCCCCTTTCTCTCAAATAAATAAAATAAAATAAAATAAAATAATTATATAAAAAACTTTTAGCAAAATTATGGCCCAAGCCAGGAGTGAGTGGTGGTACACACCTTTAATTCCAGCACTCAGGAGAGGTAGGAGGATCACTGTGAGTTTGAGGCCAGCCTGGGACTACAGAGTAAGTTCCAGGTCAGCCTGGACTAGAGTGAGACCCTACATCAAAATATATATATATACATATATATATATGAGGCTGGAGAGATGGCTTAGCAGTTAAGGTGCATGCCTTGTGCAGTCTAAGGACCCAGGTTCGATTCTCCAGGTCCCATGTAAGCCAGATGCACATGGTGGTGCCTGTGTCTGGAGTTCGTTTGCAGTGGCTAAAGGCCCTGCACACCCATTCTCACTCACTCTCTTTCTCCTTTTCTCTCTCTCTCTCTCTCTCTCTCTCTGTCTCTATAAATAAATAAATCTTTTAAAAATTATGGACCAAAATCAAAATTTAGGCTAAGAGGGCTGGACAGATGGCTCAGCAGTTAAGTGAGGTTGCTGTATAAGCACAAGGGCCTGAGGGAGGCCCAAGACAGCCAGAGTTTAAATCTCCAGATACAACTGGGTATGGCCATGTGCCCCTGAAGCCCCAGGCCCAGAGGGGAGTAGAGACCCACCACAAGCTTCAGAACCACTTAAGAGAGTCAGGCTCAAAGGAAGAGTGGGAGGAAAGGCAATGGAGTGGGACAGCTGCTCTCTGCTCTGGTCACCACAGGCGATCAAAGGCCCTACAGGTAAGTGTATAGGGTGCCATACCACATACACAGGCAAAAAAAAAAAAAAAAAAAAGGCCATACAGCCAGGCAGTCTTGGTGGTACGCACCTTTAATCTCAGAACGTGGGAGGCAGAGGTAGGAGGATCGCTATGAGTTCAAGGCTAGCCTGAGACCACATAGTGAATTCTAGGTCAGCCTAGCTAGATGGAGACCCTACCTCAAAAAATAATAATAAATAAATAATAAAAATATACATATACAAAAGATATGTATGGCATAGTTTATAACAGTGTTCCCAGACACACCTCTTCCCCTAGAAACTCATAATAGGGGACCACCTGACCATTTGGCTTCATTCTTCAGATTTTCGCAGCCTGTTCCCCCGCCCCCCCCCCCCCCCCCGCCTCCAGTTTGGACTCCACCATGCCTCCTTGGCATGATGCATTAGACCTAAGGGCAATTCTTAGTGGCCTCTCATGGAACCAGGCTGTGGCTTTCCTTCTCTTTTTAATCTCTCAATCCCCAGGCCCAAAATCCTACCTTTTAAAGTGAAAACAAATGGCCAGGCGTGGTGGGGCCTGCCTTTAATCCCAGCACTCAGGAGGCAGAGGTAGGAGGAGTGACATGAGTTCGAGGCCACCCTGAGACTACATAGTGAATTCCAGACCAGCCTGGGCTAGAACGAGACCCTGCCTCAAAAAACAAACAAACAAACAAAAGGAAATCATTTTACTCACTCAGCGTATTGTGGTCGGTGTGAATACCTTGTACAACACAAGTTCGGAGCAACAGCTCAACATCACAACCTATTTTCATGAGCTGTTAAGGAAACAAATGAGTAAATTCTTCAGGTGTTTTATATGAACATACTATTGTTGAAAACCATAATTCACTATAATTCTCTTTTAGATAACACTGCTTTTTTACTTTTTGCAACTATTAATGAGTAGTTTAGAAAGCTTAGACATTTGGAGAGTTTTCATTTTTACCCCCTTCATTTTATATTTGTTTCCAAACAGATTTAAAACTTATTTGAGCCGGGCGTGGTGGCACACGCCTTTAATCCCAGCACTCGGGAGGCAGAGGTAGGAGGATCACCATGAGTTCAAGGCCACCCTGAGACTCCGTAGTGAATTCCAGGTCAGCCTGGGCTAGAGTGAAACCCTACCTCGAAAAACCAAAAAAAAAAAATAAAAATAAAAATAAAACTTATTTGGTTACAATGTACTTTTTAAAATGTGCTGGGGGTGGCACTTTCTTTTATGGAGTTGGAGGTCATGAGCACTATGGGTTTAAGAGTCAGGACATTTGGTTCCCACCTCTGGCCCTGCCATTAGGGGTCTGGCCTTGGCCTAGTCATCTACTTACACTCTTTTAGTTTCAGACTTAATCAAGTGTAAAATAGAGTGAGGCATGGTGGTACAGGCCTACAATTCAAAAATGCAGGAGGTGGATGCAGGAAGATCACAAGTTCGTAATCCTCAGCTATATAATATTTGAAGTCAACCTGGGACACATGAAACCTCATCTCAAAACACCAAAAAAAAAAAAAAAAAAAAGAGCTAGAGAGATAGTTCAGAGGTTAACGTGCTTGCCTGCAAAGCTTAATGACCCAGGTTCAATTCTCCAGTCCCCACATAAGCCAGATACACAGAGTGGTGCACGCGTTCATTTGCAGTGGCTAGAGACCCTGGTGCACCCATTCTCTCTGTCTCTCTCTCAAATGAATAAATAAAACATTAAATTTTAAAAAAAGACACCAAAAGCGGGGGGGAGGGGCTGAAGGGATGGCTCAACAGTTAAACGCACCAGCTTGCAAAACCAGCCAATCTAGATTTGATTCCCCAATACCCATATAAAGTCAGGTGCACAATGGTGCATGTGTCTAGAATATCTTTGCAGTGGCAAGAGGCCCTGATGTACCTATTCTCTCCCTTCCTCCCCCTCTCTCTATCTTTATGTGTGTGTGTGTAAAGTTAAAGGAGCTTGACTGCAAAGCCTGATGGCCCATGGTCAATTCCCCAGAACCCAGGTAAAGCCAAATGCATAAAGTGGCACATGCACCTGGAGTTTATTTGCAGTGGCAAGAGGCCCTGGCATGCCCATTCTCTCTCTCTCCCTTTCTCTGTTTCTCTCTCATAAATAAATAAATAATATTTTTTTATTTGTTTATTTATTTATTTGAGAGCGACAGAGAGGAGGAGGCAGAGAGAGAAAGAGAGAGAGAGAGAGAATGGGCGTGCCAGAGCTTCCAGCCTCTGTAAACGAACTCCAGATGCATGCACCCCCTTGTGCATCTGGCTAACGTGGGTCCTGGGGAATTGAGCCTCGAACCGGGGTCCTTAAGCTTCATAGGCAAGCGCTTAACCACTAAGCCATCTCTCCAGCCCCAAATAAATAATATTTTAAGTGTAACATGAAGAACTGGATTAAAACAGTAAATCTCAAAGCTGTGGACTCCTGTGGGATTTTAAGATCCTTTTGGGGACCTATGAAGACAAAATTATTTCCATAGTACTATAACCTTGCACATTGTTTAAATACAATCAGAAACACAGCTTCCTTTTCTTTCTTTCTTCTTTTTTTTTCAAGGTGGGGGTCTCACTGTAGCCCAGGCTGACCTGAATCACTATGTAGTCTCAGGGTGGCCTTGAACTCACAGTAATCCTCCTACCTCTGCCTCCCAAGTGTTGGGATTAAAGGTGTGAGCTACCACACCTGGCTCAGAGCTTTCTTAATTTAAAAAAAAATTACTTGCAAGGACCACTGGGAATCTGATTATTCAGACTCAAATATGTACCAGACATTTCCTTAAACATGAACGAAATTAGTGTATCACTTCTAGGGAACAATTAGCAATTAGCAATATTTGCTGACAATGTAAAAATTCAAGCTTTCATGCAAAACATCAGAATCTGGAGAACTTGTAACTGCTATGGTGAGCTTGATAGTTTCACAATATTTAGAGTAAAATACCATATAATGAACCATGTTAACATTTAGAAGCTCTGTATTTCTGGGTGAACTTGTATTTTCCAAATCACAAAATCTTTTAGAGGAAAAACACCCCCTGAAAGGGAGATGAAACCCAGTGTGGTGGTGCACACCTTTAGTCCCAGCAGTGGGGAGGCTGACGCAGGGGGACTGCCACGAGCTCCACCCTGGAGCTACAGAATGAGTTCCAGGTCAGCCCGGGTTAGAGTGAGACCCTGCCTTGAAAACAACAACAAATCCACTGGTCTAGATGAAGTCTGGAGGACACGAAGACTATCAAGGAAGAGACATATGAAGGTTGAGACAGGAAAGTCTTTGTTAAGTCAAGGGCCTGTGACTGGAAGAGTGAGTGGCGTATGGTTTTAGAGAGGGAAGATCACAGGTCAGATGACTGACAGTCTCACTGATCATGGTAGGCACTCCATTCCAGAATGGAAAGAGGAGCCAGGCCAGGATTGTACATGGGAGAGTGATGAGATATGACTGTTTTGGGGGGGGTGGGGGGGTTCTTGGGGTTGTTTTTTTTTTGTTGTTTTTTGAGGTAGGGTCTTACTCTATCCTAGGCTGTCCTGGAATTCACTACGTAGTCTCAGGCTGGCCTCAAACTCATAATGATCCTCCTACCTCTGCCTCCCGAGTGCTGGGACTTTTATTGTAATTGAAAAACTCAATTACTGTACCTCTTCTATTTTCTGAGGAGAAGTCTCACTTTTATTACTTTTGAATTCTTCATTTATCTTTACTCTGGCTGCTAGAGAGAAAGAGAATATACATTCAGTTATCTGATTTTCTAACTGTCCCAGTAATTTACATGCTATTCATTATGCTACTCATTAAGAATTTCTACTTCTCATGAAAACAAAACACAGGGATGGGGAATGCTCAGTGGGTAAAGGAATTTGCTTGCAAAGCCTGCCCACCTTGGTTCAATTTCCCAACATCTGTCTAAAGCCAGTTGTACAAAGTGGGGCATGCATCTGGAGTTCATATGCAGTGGCAGGACCTGCTATGCCCATCCTCACTCAATATCCCTCCTCTCCTTACAAATAAATAAATAAAATAAAAATGATTTTAAAAAGAAAACAAGGCCAGGCATGGTGGCGCATGCCTTAAATCCCAGCACTTGGGAGGCAGAGGTAGAAGGGTCACTGTGAGTTTGAGGCCATTCTAAGACTACATAGTGAATTCCAGGTCAGCCTGGGCTAGAGTGAAACTTTACCTTCAAAAACCAAAATAAAGAAAGAAAGAAAGATAGAGAGAGAAAGAAGGGAGGGAGGGAGGGAGGGACAGTACCTTGGCTGACATGTAAAGTGAATAAACAATAATAGGATTAATTAATAGAATGGTATTGTATATATTTAAGTTGAAGAACAGATTAATTGAGGTGAAAAGGCCTAAGTGAAGTCAAGGGAAGAAAATGAGTAAAGGAAAGGTGGAAGGAGGGCTAATCAAAATCTAAGAGGATATAAATAAATCATATGGAAACCTACTTTCTTGGACAATAGAACACTCAGGAGCTGTAGACTGTTACTAGAAAATTTTCAGTGCCAGGGATGGGATGCCTTCCAGTGAGTTGTTGGCCAGGGAGGTCCCTGATGCTCCCAAAACATTACAGGTCATTGCCAAGGCCCTTAGTTTCCCACTAGGAATAAATAGTAAGATCCTATTGCTGAAGACTCCACATACTTGGGCTGCAAGGTCACTAAGAAATCCTGCTGGAACTGAGCTGAAAACCTCCTCCATGTAGACCAGCTGACAGAAAGCTGGAAAAAGCCATGCTGCATGCAGTTCAATGGGGGAGAGAGAGAAATCACCAGTGAAGATACTCAACAGTGGACATTACAAGCCTTATATTTGGCCAGCCAGGCCAAATGAGCCAATGGATGTAACAGTGGCACGTCTGTTATGGGGGAAACTAACTGCCCTCTAATTTGACTGGCAGCCGCTTACATGGGAGGGAATACATTCCTGATACTAAAAACCTACAACAGGAGTAGCAATGAGTCCTGGGGGTATATCATCTGCTGCTGTCTGGCTAAATGTATATACTATGCTTACCAAACTGCCCAGTAAGCACTTCTCTTAATGTTCATACCCATATATTAATGCTACTCTCACTTTTGGTCAGAGAATCTTCTCTTTTCAGATGGCAGTGACCTTGGGATGACTCAGAAGGCACCATGGTGCTGAGAAGAAATAACAAAGGAGTCTATTGCGAAGAGGTGGCAGAAAGAATTAAGAGCCAAAGGAAGGGTAGGACTCCTTACAACGTGCTCCCCCCAGACACAAAATGTCCTGGATATCCATGACCTCACAGTGCCTGACACTACCTGCATAAGACCATCATAAGAGGAGGAAAAGATCATGACATCAAAATTAAGAGAGACTGATTGAGATGGGGAGGGGATATGATGGAGAATGGAGTTTTAAAAGGGAAAGTGGGGGGAGGGAGAGTATTATCATGGGGTATTTTTTATAATCATGGAGGTTGTTAATAAAAATTTGAAAAAAAAAAAGAAAAAGAAAAGCATACAACAAAAGAATGGATTTGGGGCAGGAGAGATGCCTTAATGGTTAAGGCACTTGCCTGCAAAGCCAAAGGACCCAGGTTCAATTCCCCAGGACCCACGTAAGCCAGATGTACAAGATGGCACATGCATCTGGAGTTTGTTTGCAATGGCTGGATGTCCTGGAGCACCCATTCTGTCTCTCTCTGTCTCTCTCTCCTTCTCTCTCTCTCTCTCTCTCTGTATGACTCTGTCTCTCTCAAATAAATAAATTAAAAATAAGTATTTTTTTTAAAAAAGGCTGGAGAGATGGCTTAGCGGTTAAGCGCTTGCCTATGAAGCCTGAGGACCCTGGTTCAAGGTTTGCATCCCCAGGACCCACGTTAGCCAGATGCACAAGGGGGTGCACGCATCTGGAGTTTGTTTGCAGTGGCTGGAGGCCCTGGCGCACCCATTCTCTCTCTCCCTCTTTCTCTCTCTTTTACTCTAAATAAATAAATAAATAAATAAAAACAAAGACAAAAAAAAAAAAAAAAAAAAAGAATGGATTTGCTCCAAAGGGTTGAAAGATATATTTACCTTCTAATGCTCTGGTATCATCTTTAAAAACTTGTTGTCTTGTCCTGTGCAGTGACTTGAAGAGTTTTAATACCTAGTTAAAAAAAAATCAGAATTCAGACTTCTTAAAAATTTCACATTTTGGCTGGAGATATGGCTTAGTGGTTAAGGCGTTTGCGTGAGAAGCCTAAGGACCCAGGTTTGGTTTCCCAGGACCCACATAAAGCCAGATGTACAAGGTGGTACATGCGTCTGGAATTTATTTGCAGTGGCTAGAGGCCCTGGTACACCCATTCTCTCTCCCTTTCTTTCTCTGTCTCTATCTGCCTCTTTTCTCTCTCTAAAATAAATACATTTAATTTAATTAAAATTTCACATTTTAGTTGAGCATGGTGGTGCACGCCTTTAATCCCAGCACTAGGAGGCAGTGGTAGGAGGATTGCCATGAGTTCGAGGCCACCCTGAGACTCCATAGTGAATTCCAGGTCAGCCTGGGCTAGAGTGAGATCCTACCTCGAAAAACAAAAAACAAAAAACAAAAAAAAAATTCACATTTTACATTACTTCAATTTCTCAAATAAGAGGCAGAAGGGGGCTGGAGGGATGGCTTAGTGGTTAAGGCATTTGCCTGCTAAGCCAAAGGACTCAGGTTCGATTCCCCAGGACCCACGTTAGGCAGATGCACAAGAGGGCACACACATCTGGAGTTTGTTTGCATTGGCTAGAGGCCCTGGCACACCCATTCTCTCCCTCCCCTTTTCTCTGTCAAATAAATTAAAAAAAAAAAAAGAAATAGAAGGGCTGGGCATCATGGAGCATGCCTTTAATCCCAGCACTTGGGAGGCATAGGTAGGAGGATCGTAGAGTTCGAGGCCACCCCGAGACTATATAGTGAATTCCAGGTCAGCCTGGGCTACAGCGATCCCTTACCTTGAAAATTCAAAAACTAAAAAATAAATGGTTCAGTCAGTAAAGTACTTGCTGTAAGGGCCCGAGTTTGGAGAGGAGAGACTAGGGAGGAGACGGGTATCCCTGGAGCGTGCTGACTAGCCAAATGGCAAGCCCAGATTCAGTGAGGCTGTCTCAACAAATAAGGTGGAGAGTGACTGAGAAAGGTATCTGATGTAACCTCTGACACAGGTTCAGAAACATGCACATGTACTCATAAACATATGCACCCACACACGTACAAACACACATACACACACCACACATGCAGAAAAAATATAAAATATTAAACTTGGCATGATGGTGTACACCTGTTATGGCATTTGATAAGTTGAAGCAGGAGGTTTGCCATGAATTCAAGGTCATCTTGGACTATATGGGAAGACTCATCTCAAACAAAAAAGAAAAAAAAAGCTGGGTGTGGTGGCACATGCCTTTATTCCCAGCACTCGGGAGGCAGAGGTAGGAGGATCGCCGTGAGTTCAAGTTTAAGGCCATCCTGAGAATACACAGTGAATTCCAGGTCAGCCTGAGCTAGAGTGTGACCCTGCCTCAAAAAAAAAAAAAAAAAAAAAAAAACAGTAATCTGGGCATGATGGCTCATCCCTGTGATCTCAGTGTTCAGGAGCCTGAGGCAGGATGATTGCAAATTTGAGAGCTTATTTGGAGGTTCTAGTAGGGGCTTGACTGAAGACCTGTCCTCCTCCTTTTGGGCACAGCCATCCTCTTCAACAGTTCATGCAATATATTTGTTACTTCAAGCCACTCAGTGGCAGGTTGAATATCACTGTATCACTTGGCCAAAATGGTTGGAACCAGAAGTGTTTCAGATATCAGAGTCTAGAGGGTTTTTTTTTTAATCTATTTTTATTTTTTTATTTGAGAGAGAGAGAAAGAAGCAGAGAGAGAGAGAGAGAGAGAATGGTCATGCCAGGGCTTCTAGCCCTCCAAACAAACTCCAGATGCATGCACCACCTAGTGCATCTGGCATACATGGTCCTGGGGAATTGAACCTGGGTTCTTTGACTTTACAGGCAAGTCCTGCAAAGCCATCTCTCCAGCCCCTTTTCTTCCTTCCTTCCTTCCTTCCTTCCTTCCTTCCTTCCTTCCTTCCTTTCTTTCTTTCTTTCTTTCTTTCTTTTTGAGGCGGAGTCTCACTCCAGCCCATGCTGACTTAGAACTCACTCTGCAGTCTCAGACTGCCCTTCAACTCACTTCTACGTCGGCCTCCCAAGTGCAGGGATTATAGGTGTGTGCCACCATGCTCAGCCTACTAAGACATTTTTATTAAAATCCGGAAGAAAAGTAGCTGGTGTGATAGCTAATCCCATCACACTGCAGGGGAATTGCTGTGAGTTGGAAGCTAGTCTGGGATACATAGTAAATTCAAGCCGGGCGTGGTGGCGCACGCCTTTAATCCCAGCACTCGGGAGGCAGAGGTAGGAGGATTGCCGTGAGTTTGAGGCCACCCTGAGACTCCATAGTGAATTCCAGGTCAGCCTGAGCTAGAGTGAGACCCTACCTCGAAAAAACCTCGAAAAAACCATAGTAAATTCAAGCCCAGTGGGGCTAGAAAGTAAGGCCCTGTTTCAAAAAAAACCAGAAAGTGAGTTTAAAGATTATAGATGGTCTTCCTTATCTACATATACTGACTGGACACATTTAAGCCACATTTTTTTCTTTTAGGCAGTATTTATGAAAAGTAGTTTTTTTTTTTTTTTAAACAGACAGATCAGTTTAAAATATGTCACTACCACTTACTGTAAGCTTGGGCAAGTTATAAGTCTATTATGATGATGATGATGATGATGATGATGATGATTTTTCGAGGTAGGGTTTCACTCTAGCTCAGGCTGACCTGGAATTCACTACCTAGTCTCAGGATGGCCTCAAACTCATAGCAATCCTCCTACCTCTGCCTCCCGAGTGCTGAGATTAAAGGCGTGCACCAACACGCCTGGCAAGCTACAAGTCTTTTGACATCAATTTTCTTTAAGGTTGTGTGACAACTTCTGTACGTATTCCCCTTTAATCATTACTTATCTGTTCCTTTAATTATGAGCACACGCCCTTCCCAAATATCTACAGCACTTATATTCTTCAAATTTAGTAAAGTTGCCTTCTAGCTATGGTTGGCCACATCAAAATTGTTCTGGGAATTTAATTCTATTTAATTTTGCTTATATCCCACTTTTCCAAGCACCTTTGCATGTTGGTTTTCTTTGCAGAATACTCTTTTTCTCTCTTCTCCTTTTCTTTATTCCCTTTTTGCTGAGAATCTAACTCAGGACCCTGTGCATGCTATGCAAGCACTCTATCTGAGTGTATCTCTGGCCACTCCTGGGCAATTTATTTACTTGCATGTGTGTGTAGCAGGGGTGTGCCAGGTCATGTTCTTTTGCCACTGCAAATAAATGCCAGACATTTTCGCTGCTTTTCACGTTTGACTTTACACGGGTGGCTAGGAAATTGAACCCAGGTGGGCAAGCTTTGCTAGCAAGTGCCTTCAACGCTCCTCAGTCCCTTCCTGGTCAATTTCTAATCAAACTTCAGTTCTCTGATTATATTTCCTGTGATTTCTTTTTCCTTTATTCCTCCTTTGCTTTTCTCCTCCCTCTTTCTTCCCTCTCATCTCCCCCTCCCTCCTCCAGCTCCTCCTCCAGCTCCTCCTCCTCTTTCATCTTTCAAGGTAGGGATTCCCTGTAGCCCAGGCCCACCTGGAGTTCACTCTGTAGTCCAGCCTGGCCTCGAACTCAGTGATCCTCCTACTTCTGCTTCGGTAGTGCTGGGATTAAAGGCGTGCACCACCATAGCCAACTCTTCTTTTTTTTAAATTTTTTTATTTTTTTATTTTGAGACAAGAGCGCACTATGTTGACTGGGTTACCCATGGGCAAGTAGACTAAAGCAATCCTGCCTCAGCCACTCCATTGATTTCTTTTTGTATCCCTCTAAATAGGTTTAGATCCTAAATATATGTTCACAAACACACTATATTTTCAATTTAATGAACTTCCTACAATTGTATTCATTTTTAAAAATCTCCCTACCTACTATATGTATTTTTAAATATTTATTTATTTGCATGCAGAGAGAAGCTAGAGAGAGAAAATGGGCACTGCAGGGCCTCTAGCTGCTGTGATCCATCTCCAGATACAGGTGCCACTTTGTGCATCTGGCTTTACATGGGTACTGGGGAATTGAACCCCAGGTTGTTAGGATTTGCAGGTGAGCGCCTTCACTGCTGAACATCTTTCTGAAGGCAAAGGTTTATTTTGGCATTTATTATGCCTTTATAGATTAGGCTGCTGACTGTTAACTCTATTAATACCTACTGTGGGCACTCAAGACATTTTCTGAATGAATTACTTGGTACGATTCTATCCTACCCATTGCTCCTATTACTGCCGTATGACATATATGCCAGTATACATACATATATTGAATTCAAACAGTACTTGAGGATTACTTGGTGGGTCCCTGTTAATGACCAACCATAAGGACTATTTTTCCTAGACGTTGGCAGGCCATTTCTCCCTTTCTGTGCCTATGTTCGGGGAAGATACAATAATGGATCCTACTGTTAATCTTTACAAGTGATGGTTGTCTCTGAGAATTGGGTACCGGCAAGGGACGTGCATCCTTTTGACAGCGAATATGCGCCCAGATCCTCAGCGAGATGACCTAGGCGTGGACTAGGGTTTCATAGCCTCGCGAAGTGTCACATTTTTTGTTTGTTTGTTTGCTTTTTGAGGTAGGGTCTCACTCTAGTCCAGGCTGACCTGGAATTCACTATGTAGTCCCAGGCCGGTCTCGAACTCGCAGAGATCCTCCTACCGCAGCCTCCCGAGTGCTGGGATTAAAGGCGTGCGCCATCACGCCGGGCTTGCGAATTGATTTTGTCGGGGCCTCGGTTCGCTTTGGCTGGGGTTCTTCTGGGCACCTGCCGGTTATGTGGGCAAGCGGTCCCTCTCACGGGGTGGTCGTGTGGCAGGGCCGCAGTCAGCACCTCCTTTACGTGCCCGGGATGCCATGTGACAGACACTCCGCGGAGGAATCGCGGGCGCGAAAACACTCCGGACCTGCTCAGGACCAGGAGCTAGGGAGCACGCGGGTGCCTCCCTCCATCCATCCCCTGCAAGGACTCCCAGCTGCCCCTCGCGGCCGTCAGCCTCCTCCGCGGAGTCCTGCAACCCCCGCCTCCGGGCACCCCCCGGCGCCGCGCCCACCCCTGCCCCGGCCCTGTCACCTTCACCGCCTGCCCCATGGCTCTCCACGCCGCGGCCGCCACCTTTCAACCGGCCGACCTGCCCCGCCTCTCAACGACCAATCAGAAACACCCACTCGACCTTCTAACGCACCGCAGCCAATCACCACGCAGAGTCTCCTTCGTAGCCCCGCCCTCTGGGCAGGTCGAGGGGCGTGAAGAGAGGTAACAACTGTAAAACCGCGAGAGGCCGCGGGGCTTAATTATGGACAAGAAGGGAACGGAAGTCCGTGGGAAGCCATGCTTGTTAGGGGCAGAGTGGCTTCCGGTCTTGCGATTTTGGCCGGCACCCGAACGGTGTTACCCCCCGTTTCGGTGCCTTGTTTTTTTGTTGTTTGTTTGTTTTTTCAAGGTACGGTCTAGTCCAGGCTGACCTGGAATTCACTGTGTAGTCTCAGGGTGGCCTTGAACTCACAGCGATCCTCCTACCTCTGCCTCCATGTGTTGAGATTAAAGGCGTGCGCCACCACGCGGGGCAAGTGAAGTGTTGTGGGCTGAAGAGATGGCTCGGTGGTTAAGGCGCTTGCCTGCAAAGCCTAAGGACGTGAGTTCGATTCCCCAAGACCCACGTAAAAAGCCAGGTGCACAAAGTGGTGCATGCATCTGGAGTCTGTTTGCAGGGGCTGGAGATTCTGGCACGCCCATTTTCTCTGTCTTCTATCTCTGCTTGCAAATAAACCAAAAAAAAAAAAAAAAAGTTTTGGGGAGCTGGAGAAATGGCTTAGCAGTTAAGGCATTTGTATGCAAAGCCAGAGGATCCCGGTTGGATTCTCTAGGACCCATATAAGCCAGATACACAAGGTGAGGCATGCATCTGGAGTTCGTTTGCAGTGGCTGAAGGCTCAGGCACCACCACCCCCTCTCTCAAATAAATAAATAAAATATTTTAAAAAGTTTTGGGCTGGAGGGATGGCTTAAAGGTTAAGGTGCTTGCCTGAAAAGCCAAAGGACTCCCAGGTTCAATTCTGCAGGACCCACATAACCCAGATACACAAGGTGGTGCATGCTTCCGAATTTGTTTGCAGCGGCTGAAAGCCCTGGCATGCCCATTCTTTCTCTATGTGTCTGTCTCTCTCAAATAAATTAAATAAATAAACAAAGCAAAAAAAAAATTTTTTTTTAAGGTTTTAACCTGTTCTAGTTGAGTTAGTCTTCTTGGACTTGTGAACAAACAAGAGGCAAGTCCTGACAGCTACCAGAGCCACTGACGGGAGCACTGACTCCTGAACGTTCTCTTTGAGCATGTTCCTTTATTCCCCCAGAGGTCAAATTGAGTTGCTCTCTTCACAGGGCCAGTAAACAGAAGTCTGGGATACTAATTCTCTATACTTATCTATTCGTACCCTCTACATTCGTTGGCCTACTATTCTTGCCCTGCTCCTGGGTTTTGCAGGGGTCAGAAAACATTTATGATCAGCATCATAATAATAACCCATAAAAGGTTCAGGTAGTTTAACTTTGTATCTCGCCAGCAGGGAGAAAAATCTCAACTTTGAACCTATTTCATAATTAACTGTCTTCCATACTGCCTCACATTTCAAGTTAACTCCCAGATAAAATTGACTTTTTGTTAAGAAGCAATTGATTTGGGACCTGGGTGTGGTGAAACATGCCTGTAATTCCGAAACATAGGAGACATGAGGACATGAGACCCTGTCTCCAAAGAAAGGGAAAAAGAAAAATGATATTTAGATCTCAAGGCCCCGTTTCTTCTTTGTAATCCATATTATTTTTAGTTATATTGTATAAAGTCATGAGCATAGCAAGATGGTAGTCAACTTCTAAAAAATATTTAAGTGTGGGCTGGTGAGATGGCTTAATGATTAAGGTGCTTGCCTGCAAAGCCTAAGGATCCAGGTTCAATTCCCCAGTACCTACATAAACCAGATGCACAAAGTGACACATGTGTCTGGAGTTTGTTTGCAGTAGCTAGAGGCCCTAGCCTGCCCATTCTCATTCTCATTCTCTCTCTCTCTCAAACAAATAAATAATATATTTAAATTATATATATATATATATATATATATATATATATATATAGGCATTAGATACAGAAGGGCATTTAATAAAACCAATTAAATCAAATGCATTGGTTATGGTCTTTCATTCAAAAACCAAGTGAGACTGACATGGGAGTTTGGGGATGTATTTTAAGAGCAATGGAACCTTTCATGGCTCATGGTTGGGCTGTAACCCAGGAGTTAAGGTGCAAGAAAAACTCAACTGCTATGCAAAACTTCCACTGAGTCAGTAGACGCCAGGTTCTTGCTATAAATTCAAAGAATTGAAATCCAGCTGGGTGTGGTGGCACATGCCTTTAATCCCAGCACTCAGGAGGCAAAGGTAGGAAGATGAGTGTGTGTTTGAGGCCATTCTGAGAGTACAACGTGAATTCCAGAACAGTCTGGGCTAGAGAGTGAGACTCTACCTTGAAAAACGAAAACAAAACAAAACAAACAAACAAAGAATTGAAATCCATAAACCAGAGGGCAAAGTTTAAAGGTTTTATTAAATTATAGACAGAACTTAATAAAAGGAAGGAAGGGCTGGAGAGATGGCTTAGCGGTTAAGCACTTGCCTGTGAAACCTAAGGACCCTGGTTCGAGGCTTGATTCCCCAGGACCCATGTTAGCCAGACGCACAAGGGGGCGCACGTGTCTGGAGTTCGTTTGCAGTGGCTGGAGGCCCTGGTGCACCCATTCAATCTCCCTCTCTCTCTCTCTCTCTCTCTCTCTCTCTCTCTGCCTCTTTCTGTCTGTCACTCTCAAATAAATAAATAAATAAATAAAAAGGAAGGAAGACAGAACTTTTGCCCAAGGAGGGTGTTTCTGGAAATGGGGGGCCTACCCCAAGACCTGTGAGCATGTCTTACGTGAGGCCCCTGGATGGGTGGCTGGAGCAGTGGATCGGGTCTTCATGGCAGGTCTTCTGGAAAAGGGCTTCACACTTCTTCCTCTTCCAGGACAGGCAGAGGTAAGAAGGGAAGCACTTGGTCACCTCCTCTCAGGAGATTTTTAGGAGATAAGGAAGAAAGCTGGTTTCTCCCTTCTGACATTTCTGACCTGCAGCAAAGTAGAATGACCCAGATTTTTCTCCTGTGGGCCCAATAACAGGTTGCATGTTTGACCTAGAGAAAGCCATTTACTTTGGGGTCCTATTATTTTTAAACTGCATCAAGACTCTCTTTTTTTAAAAAAAAAAATTATTTATTTGAGAGAAGAAAGAAGCAAAGAGACAGAGAGAGACTGGGCATGCCAGGGCCTCTAGTCCCTGCAAACAAACTCTAGACGCATGTACCACCTTGTGCATTTGGCTTGCAAGGGCACTGGAGAACGGAACCTGAGTCCTGCTTAACCACTGAACCATCTATCCAGCTATTTACTTATTTTTTTTAGGTGGGGTCTCACTCCAGCCCAGGCTGACCTGGAATTCACTATGTAGTCACAGGCTGACCTTGAACTCACAGTGATCCTCCTACCTCGTCCTCCCCAGTGCTGGGATTAAAGGTGTATGCCACCATGCCCTGCATGACTATCTTGTAATAGTGTATTACGGTGCCCTCTGTAGTGTTGCTTTTCCATGTCCACTTTAGTAGCATAGCCCAAATTTTCTAAAAAATTTTAATTTGTTGTAATTTCTGGCTAACTGTATCCAGTTAACTAAAACCACTCACTGCTATGTGAAAATATAGTTCCTACAATGCCCAAATCAGGTCAGTTTTGTGGCTTCCCTGAAGCAAATCTTATCTTAAACAAGAGTCCCTTTAACCGTCCAACAAATGAAGTGGTTCTGTACTGTTCTGCCTATTCTGGGGACACATCCATCTTCTCATTAGGACAGACAAATCGAACCAGGCAAGAAAGTTCAGAATCGAATAGGAAGTTCTAATGTGTTCACGATGTAGTTTATGGAGCTATGTAGTTGACAAAACAATAGATATGTGTTAAGCAACCCAGAATATTTGATTATACTACTTTATGGGACAAAGGGGCTTTGTATGTGTAATTAAGGAATTTTAAAAATAAATATTTTTATTTATTTGCAGGCAGAAAGGGAGAGAGAGAATACGAATGGTGCACTAGGGCATCTTGCCACTCACTGCAGATAAACTCCAGATGCATATGCTACTTTGTGCATCTGGCATTATGTGGATACTGGGGAACAAACCCAGGTTGGCATTTAGCGGCTGAGCCATCTCCCTAGCCCATAAATTAAGGATTCTGAGATGCGAAGATTTTTTACGAATTGTCTGTGCTTCTCATTAATCACAAGGGTCCTTACAAGTGAAAGAAGGAAGCAGAGGCTGGGAGAGGTTTGATGACAGCCACAGGCGTTGGAGATGAAGAAAGGTGGAGGAAAGCATGGGAACTCTAGAAACTGGAAAAGGAATGGGCTGCCCCTAGAGCCTTCGGAAAGAATGCAGCTTTGCTGACCGACATTAGCAAAGTGGAGTTTCCAGAATGCCACCTATTCCTGGTCACTTCCCACATCAAACCCAACCACGGAGGATCATCAAAGCTCTTGACCTTGCTTTGGCCATCACATTCCGTCTCTTTTCACTCTTTTTTTTTTTTTTTTTTTTTTTTGGTTTTTCACTCTAGCCCAAGCTGATCTGGAATTCACTATGGCTGGCCTTGAACTCATGGCAGTCCTCCTACCTCTGCCTCCCTAGTGCTGGGATTAAAAGCTTACACCACCACGCCTGGCTACCTCAAGGTCTTTAATCAAATGTGCAAATTTTCTTTCCTTAGTAAGGCAGTATCTTCTCGGGATCCAGCAATTAGGACATAAGCATCCTTTGCTTACCAAATCTACTTGAAGTTCTTGTGAAGCCGTGAAGTAAGGCTAAAATGGAAGAAAGTGAGGTAGTGAAGGAAGATAGGAGGAAAAAAAAAACTTTTTTTAGGCAGTTTCAGTTAGGGATTGGGGGAACCAGCAGATGTCGCCCCACATGCCACCTCGCCCTGGCCACAAGACTGTTCTAGTCTGATCGAGTCTGATCTACAGCCGCCCCCTGCTGCCCACAGCCTAAAACACTATCTGGATGGGCTGGCTCAGAGATCCACCCGCCAAATTTATAAACCAATCAGGTCTTCCCCTTACATACCTGAATCTGAAGCTATAAAGGTTATGGCCTTCCAGCCTCTCTCTGTCTCTGTCTCTCTCAGCTGCGTGGGCGCGGGAGAGCATAGTGTTGCTTCTTGCTCTAAACTTTTCGGCTTGCCTCTGCTTTATAGTTTGGGGTAACTTCTCACTTTGATTACTTGTATGATTTTCCTCCAGTCTCTGCTCTGCCACATGGATGCTCTCATTTAACTCCAATCCTGCTACCTGTGTCATTTCCTTAAACTGGGGATAATCATGAGTGTACCCCACTTCATGACTCATTTCTCCTCCAAATTTCCTCCTCTCTGATTTGACATTTTCCCTCTTAAGGAAAGCACATGACTGAGGCCATGTGTGTTCTTTCTGAGTCTTTACCTATACATCGAAGTTCTGCCCTCCACCTGCTTGCGCCTCTGCTCCAGTTTTCCCCCCAAAACCTCAACTTCTCGTAAGTGAACTATACAGTGTTTCCATATGAGAATATGTTTTTCTAAATCCCACAATTTGTGATTTTTCTCTTAAATAAACACCCACAGTTTTTGACTTCCCTCTAAATAAACTTAATAATTTATAACTGTCCTTCATGAGTCTATCTTTATTCTTTTTAAAAATTTTTATTTCTTTGAGAGAGGAGGCAGAGAAAGAGAAAGAGAGAATGGGCATGCCAGGGCCCTCAGCTGCTGCAAATGAACTCCAGACACATGTACCACCTTGTGCATCTGGCTTATGTGGGTCCTAGAGAATAGAATCTGGGTTCTTTGGCCTTACAGGCAAATGCCTTAACCACTAGGCTATCTATCCAGCCCCCATCTTTCTTCTTTATTAAAGGTAGAATATAACTCAAAACTTGGGGTTCATAAATTCTGGAGGACGCCTCCTGAACCTAAAGTCCTGCATCAGTTGGGGCTGAAGAGATGACTCAGTGGTTAAATGCATTTGCTTGCAAAGTCTAATGGCCCAGGTTTGATTTTCCAGAACCCACAAAACCCAGATGCACAAATGGCACATGCATCTGGAATTCAGTTGCAGTGATAGGAGGGCCTGGATTTCCTACTTTCCCTCTCTGTCTCTCTCTTTCTCCTCCAGCCACTGTAAGTGAACTCCAGATGCATGCACCACCTTGTGCATTTGGCTTTATGTAGGTACTGGGGAATTGAACTCAGGTCATTAGGCTTTGTAGGCAAGCACCTTAACTGCTGAGCCATCTCTCCAGCCCTAAGAACATTTTTTTTGTGTGTGTACTTGTTCATCTGTGGACACGTGTCCATGAGTGTGCATGCATGTGTGTATGCAGGTGGAGGCCAGAGGTTGATGTCTGGTGTCTTCCTCAATCACTCTTACACCTTTTTTAATTTTTATTTTTGTTTGTTTTTATTTACTTATTTGAGAGTGACAGACAAAGAGAGGGGCAGAGAGAGAGACTGAGAATGGGCACGCCAGTGCCTCTAGTCACTGCAAATGAACTCCAGATACATGTGCCACCTCGTGCATCAGGTTTATGTGGGTCCTGGGGAATCGAGCCTCGAACTGGGGTCCTTAAGGCTTCATAGGCAAGCGCTTAACTGCTAAGCCATCTCTCCAGCCCCTCACCTTTTTAAAAAAAATTTATTTAGTGTGGTGTGTCTGGTATATGGACACATGTGCAGATGTGCTGCTGTGTGTGTGCACATGTGAAGGCCAGAGGAGAACACTGGATGTCCTTCTCTATCATTCATCCGTGTTTCCTTGAGACAATTCTCTCCCTGAACCCGGAGCTGACATTTTCAGTCAGGCTGTCTGGCCAGGGATCCTTAGCAATTACTCCAGTCTCTGTTCCCTACAGGACTGGGGCTACAGGTGTGCATAGCCATGCCCAGCTATTTACGTAGGTGTTGGAGTACCAGAAGCAGAGCTAGGGCTGGAGAGATTTCTCAGTGGTTAAGGGCACTTGCTTGCAAAGCCTGATGGCATAGGTTCAATTCCCCAGCACCCACTTAAGGCCAGATGCACAAAGTGGTCCATGTGTCTGGAGCTCCTTTTCAGTGGCAGGAGGCTCTGGTGCACCCACATTCGTACTCTGTCTGCCTCTTTCTCTCCATCTCTCTCAGATAAATAAATTAAAAATAAATAAACAAATGGGGTCTTGCTTTCTTGTCCAGTCTGGCCCCAAAAGAACTAAGGGATCCTCCTGACTCAGTTTCCTGAGCAGCTGAGGAGCAAAAATACCACACTTTAAAAATATTTATTTATTTATTTATTTGAGAGAGAGAGAGAATGGGCATGCCAGGGCCTTGTAGCCACTGCAAATGAACTCCAGATGCATGTGCCCCTTGTGCATCTGGCTTACATGGGACCTGGAGAATCAAACCTGGATCCTTAGTCTTCGCAGGCAAGTGCTCTAACTGTTAAGCCATCTCTCCAGCCCCCACACTTTTTTTCACCTTATTTTTTTTAAATATAACTTCAGATGTACAGAAAAGGAGCCAGAAAAATACATAGAATTTATATATTTCACTCAATTGTCAACATTTTAGTATAATTGCTTTACCATTTCTCTCCATATGCCTACATATGTGCACCTCCAATGAAATGTGAGAGTCAGCTGCCGATGTAATCGTCCTTTGCCTCTAACTACATTGTGCGTTTTGTACTTGTGATCCTCAAAATACGGGCCCAAGGCCAGAAGCAACTGTATCACCTGGAAACATGGTAGAAATCTGAGGCCCCCGTTCCAGACCAGGAAATTCTGTTGATTTTGCTGTGGTTATGAAAAGATATTAACATGGTTCCCAAACTGTTGTCTAACAGACTAGATTTCAACAATTGTACCAGTGATGCCTTTGACAGCAAAGACAACAGATGAGACACTTTTTGAGATTAAAGAGAACCATAATCTGGGTTGTGGAGATGGCTCAATGGAGAAAGCGCTTGCTAAGCAAGCTTGAATATCTGAGTTTAGATTCCCAGAGCACCTGTAAAGCTGGACACTATAGCGCCTGTCTGTAATCCCAGTTTGCCTACAGTGAGGTGGGAGGAGGAGACAGGAGAATTTCCCAAAAGTTTGTAGGCGAGCTAGCAAGTCTAGCAAGTGCATCTGTGAAGATAAGAGACCCCGCCTCAAGGAGAAAGGTGATGACCCCATGCCTTAGAACATGTGTGCCTGCGCGCATACACATGAACACACACATCCAAAAAAAAAGTAAGTAAAGAAAAATGAAGGGAATCACTGTCAATAATTTTGTCAAGCTGGGCCTGGTGGTGGCTCACACCTGTAATGCAGCTTTTGAGACAATCAGGAGTTCAAGGTCATCCTCAGCAACATGGCCAGTTCAATACCAGACTGGGCTACATACATGAAATAGTTAAATGCACAAAATGCTTAAAAATACTACCAGAGCCGGGCGTGGTGGTGCATGCCTTTAATCCCAGCACTCAGGAGGCAGAGGTAGGAAGATCGCCGAGAGTTCGAGGCCAGCCTGAGACTACAGAGTGAATTCCAGGTCAGCCTGGACTAGAGTGAGACCTTACCTCGAAAAAACAAACAACAACAAAAATAAATAAATAAATAAATAAATAAATAAAAATAAAATGGGGCTGGAGGGATGGTAGTGGTTAAGGAGTTTGCCTGCAAAGCCAAAGGACTCAGGTTCAATTCCCCAGGACCCACATTAGCCAGATGCACAAGGTGGTGCATGCTTCCGGATTTCGGTTGCAGTGGCTGGAGGCCCTGGCGCGCCCATTTTTTCTGTCAAATAAATAAATAAAAATAAAAATGCTACTGTGTTGGGAGTGGAGGCGCACGCCTTTAATCCCAGCACTTGGGAGGCAGAGGTAGGGGGATGGCTGTGAGTTCCAGGCCAGGTTGAGACTACCTAGTGAATTCCAGGTCAGCCTGGGCTAGAGCAAGACCCTACCTCCAAAAACCAAAACAAAAAACAAACAAAAATGCTCCCGAAGTGATTGTTTTAAATATGTAATCTATGAGTAAGAATCTCCGCCAGAGAGAGAGGAGGGAAAAAGCTGATGCAAGGCGTGTATCACAGCACTGGCCAAGGCTACGGCTACCCAACAGGGCCAAGAGCCCCTCTGAATCTGCAAATCATTTCGGCCTTGGTGTTCAGATTGTGGAAGGGCGTCCACTGCTCCACGAAGAGCTTTACTGCAAGCTGGGGGGAGGGGGGGCGGGGAACGCGGCCCGCCCCAGTGCAGTGCGCACGCGCAGGCCGCCCGGGGCGCGAGCAGCGCGCGTCCCTGCGCAGGCTTGGCCGAGGCCGCGCGCGCGCCCCCGCGTCCTGCGCCCGCTCGCCCCGAGACTTCGCCCGCGGCCGCTCGGCGGGTGAGGGAGGCCGAGATGGCGAGCGAGATCGCCAAGGCTCAGGTGGCCCAGCCTGGAGGCGACACGATCTTCGGGAAGATCATCCGCAAGGAAATCCCGGCCAAGATCATCTTCGAGGACGACCGGGTAGGCGGGCGGGCGGGGGGCACGGCGCCCGCGCGCGTCGTCCGACACACACGCCGCGGGCGGCCCTGGCCCGGCGCCCGCGTGGCCCCGGCGGCCTCCCGGCGCGTGCCGGCGCTCCGGTTACGCGTTATCAGCGGGGCCCGGTTGGCGGGGAGGCGCGCCGGCTCCCCGGGGGACACGGCCGCGCCGTCCCCGGACCTCGTGGGCGGCGGGCAATCTGGACGGCGCTCTCCGCCTGGCCGCGAGAAACCCGATCGGGCCTGACTCGGGCCCAATCTCCGCGATCTCCCGCGCGCGGCCCGCAGGTCCCGGGGGAAGGGGGCACGCCGGGCCTGAAGACCCGGGCTTGCTTTCCTTTGACTCTTCACTGCTGCACGCAGAAACGGGAGTGACTTCCTGGTGTATTCCATAGGAAGCAATTGTTTTGTCATTTATTTATCTTTGCATGGAGACCGAGTCTCCTTGCAGCCCAGGCTGGCCTTGAACTCGGCATGTAGCCGGTGACGACCTTTTGAGCCTCAGATCCTCCTGCTTCAGCCTCTCTGGTGCTGAGATGCCAGTGGGATCAAGAAGGTCGTTTTTGTTCACTTCATAATGGGTGAGATCTGAGTAGGTATGGCTTTCAGATCTCTTTTGTAAATTATTCTAGTGGGGTTGGATCTCACATAAAGCTGGGTTGACTCATTGGGGGAGAAAAGGTTTTGTAAGCATTTTGTTAAACTAAAGAAATTTTACAATGTCAGGAGAGAATCGAAGCTAATAGTGTGCACATAGATTCAGAGGACTGTCTAAGATCTAATTGGATGTCTTGAGGTGAGTTTTATTTAAATACTTTCATTTGTCAGTAGTTGGAGGTAGGGCTGGAGAGATGGCTCAGCCTGCAAAACCCTGTAAAGCGGGATGCACAAAGTGACACGTGCATCTGGAGTTTGTTTGCAGCAACCAGAACTCCTGGCCTGCCCATTCTCTCTCTCTCCTTGCAAATAAATTTATTTATTTATTTATTTTCTTTTTCGAGGTAGGGCCTTGCTCTAGCCCAAGCTGACCTGCAATTTTAATTCACAGTGCAGTTTCAGGTTGGCGATTCTCCTCCTACCTCTGCCTCCTCCGGAGTTCTGGGATCAAAGGCATGCACCACATCCGGCTAGAAATATATGTATTTTAAAGTATCTTTAAATTTGCAGTTTTTGCTGGGCAGGGTAGCTTAAGCCTGTAATCCTAGCACTTGGTAGGCTGAGGCAGGAGATTGCTGTGACTTCCGGGCCAACTAGGGCTATAGAGTAAGGCCCTTCCTCAAAAACAAAACAAAATGGGAGGTGGGGGGGGGGTGTCACATTTTTCAGTGGTGTAGTGCCACTGGTAAATTGCACATTCTCTAGGGATTAATTAGGAAGAAGGGTTTTAGTGAGCTGGAGAGATGGGATAAGAGAGAGTAACTGGGGGGAGTAATATCAAAACACATTACATACATATGTGAAAGTGTCAAAAAAAATTAAACCCACAACACCAGGCCAGTTGTTCTGGCAGAGCCTGTAATCCCACCCTTGGGAGATGGAGGCCAGGGTTAGCTCAGTAGCACATTCAAAGCCAGCCTGGGACGCTTGAGAGGAGACCTTGCCTCTCAGGTCCCCCCCCCCCCAAAAAAAAAGGAAAGAAAAAAAATCACTTTTTAAAAAAACCAAGACCTTTGAAATAATGCCCTTTGACCTGGTAAAACAGCCTGCGTCATTCTAAATGATATGGCGTTTGAAGGGAACAGCAATACAGTGGCTCATGAGGCCAGCATACGCGGTCTGTTAGGCAGTCTCCACCTACAGTAGAGAGCAAGAAATATAAAAAGCATTCATGTATATTTACAGACTCTCTAGCATGGCAGGTGATTTGGCTAAAAGTTACACTCTTCAGTCCTACAAAAATTGTTGAGTAATGGGGGAAGGAGGGGTGTTAACCAAATATCAAACAAATGGGTGATTATAAAACTTACCACTGGAGCCGGGCGTGGTGGCGCACGCCTTTAATCCCAGCACTCAGGAGGCAAAGGTAGGAGGATTGCTGTGAGTTCAAGGCCACCCTGAGACAACAGAGTAAATTCCAGGCCAGCCTGGGCTAGAATGAGACCCTACCTCGAAAAAAATAATAATAAAAAAGCAGAAATTAACATTCATGCTTGGAAGAGAGGGGTTGTGGAAGAATAAATAACTTTTTAAAAAATTCTGTTTGAAGCCAGATGTAGTGGTGCATACCTTTAATCCCAGCACTCCGGAGGCAGAGGTGGGAGGATCACCATGAGTTCGAGGCCACCCTGAGACTACATAATGAATTCTAGGTCAGCATGAGTTAGAGTGAGACCCTACCTCCAAAACAAACAAAAAAAAAAATTGAAGCCAGGTGTGGTGACCCATTCCTTTAAAACCAGCTACTCGGGAAGCAGAGGTAGGAGGATCACTGTGAGTTCAAGCCACCCTGAGACTATATTTTATTTATTTATTTATTTGAGAGAGACAGATAGAGAATGAATGTACCAGGGCCTCTAGCCACTGCAAACGAACTCCAGGTACATGTGCCTGCTACCTTGTACTTGCTTTACGTGGGTACTGAGGAATTGAACCTGGGTCCTTTGGCTTTGCTGGCAAGAGCCTTAACCTCTAAGCTATCTCTCCAGTCCTGTTTTTGTTTTTTTGAGGTAAGGTCTTGTTCTAGCCCAGACTGACCTGGAATTCAATATGCAGTTTCAGGGTGGCCTTGAACACAGGGTAATCCTCTACCTCTGCCTCCTGAGTGCTCCATGTCTGGCTTAAATGGTATTACTTATTTATATTTTTTAATTTTGGGGGTGGATTTTCCGAGGTAGGGTCTCAGGCTGACCTGGACACCATGCAGTCTCAGGGTGGCCTCAAACTCACAACAACCCTCTTACCTCTGCCTCCCAAGTGCTGGGATTAAAGGTGTGCATCACCACGCCTGGCTTTATTTTTATTTTATTTTATTTTAGAGTGAGAGAGACAGGGAGAAAATTGGCATGCCAGGGCCTCAGACTTATGCCACCTAATGGGCATGTGTGACCTTGCACTTGCCTCACCTTTGTTCGTCTGGCTTATGCGGGATCTAGAGAGTCAAACATGGCTTTGCAGGCAAGCACCTTAACTGCTTAACTGTTCAGCCCTTCAATGGCATTTTTTAAAAATTTTATTTTATTTTGTTTTTTTTTTGAGGTAGGGTCTCATTCTAGCTCAGGCTGACCTGGAATTCACTATGTAGTCTCAGGGTGGCCTTGAACTCACGGCGATCCTCCTACCTCTGCCTCCCAAGTGCTGGGATTAAAGGCTGCGCCACCACGTCCAGCAATGGCTTTTTTTTTTTTTTTTTTTTTTGGTTTTTCGAGGTAGGGTCTCACTCTAGCCCAGGCTGACCTGGAATTCACTATGGAGTCTCAGGGTGGCCTCGAACTCACAACAATCCTCCTACCTCTGCCTCCCGAGTGCTGGGATTAAAGGCGTGCGCCACCACGCCCGGCTCTGGCAATGGCATTTTTAAGTCAGGCAAAAGTTGAGGTTCGACAGATCACTGGAGTAGTGAGACCAGCGGGGATGTCCCTGAGGACAGAGGCCTGTGTTGGAGTCACAGGCGTTGTATACCACCAGCCTGGTGAGATGACACAGCTAGTGTGTACTCTTCCATTAAGTCAGCCTCAGTGTCACTGCCTCCGAATGGTTGTCCTTGATCACTGGGGCGAAGTCAGATTTTTCTGGAATATTCACTTCGCCTATTTCTTTCATACGATATGTGACCTTTAGTAACTGCACCTTTGATAAAGTTGGCCTTCCCTGAGACTTGAGCTCCATGAAAAGGACTGTGTGTTGTGTACACCAAAGTATACAAATGGGTGTGTAGGCCAGAGGAACTTGGGTGTTGTTTCTGCCCCCCCCCCCCACCTTCCTCTTTTGATATGGATTCATTTCTTGGAGCTCACCAAGTAGACTAGATTGGATGGCCAGTGAGCCTCAGAGGTCCTCCTGTCTCCACCTTTGCTTCTTTTACATGGGTTCTGGGGATCTAACTTCTGTCCTTACTATAGCATGGCGACCAGGCTGCCTCCCCAGCCCTTCATTTTCCTTTCCTCTGCGCTGTGTTCGCTCCCTCCTGTGGTCAGTGCTCACAAACTACTCCCTGGAAGAACAAGTCTAAGTTTGAGCCTTCCGCATGGTACACTGAAACTTCCGTTTTCTTTTCCTTAGTGTCTTGCCTTCCACGACATTTCCCCTCAAGCACCAACACATTTTCTGGTGGTGCCCAAGAAACCAATAGCCCAGATTTCTGTAGCAGAAGACGATGATGAAAGTGTAAGTACAATTCAAACACGGTTTACTTAACTGGTTTTTGTTGTTGTTGTTTTGATTTTGTTTTTCAAGGATGGTTCTCACTCTAGCCCAGGCTTACCTGGAATTCACTATGTAGTCTCAGGATGGCCTCAAACTCACTGCAATCCTTCTGCCTCTGCCTCCCGAGTGCTGGGACTAAAGGCGTGCGCTACCATGCCTGGCCACTTAACTGCTTTTTATTTTTATATTTTATTTTATTTATCTATTTTTTTGGTTTTTCGAGGTAGGGTCTCACTCTAGCTCAGGCTGACCTGGAGTTCACTATGGAGTCTCAGGGTGGCCTCGAACTCACAGCGATCCTCCTACCTCTGCCTCCCGAGTGCTGGGATTAAAGGAGTGCGCCACCACGCCCGGCTTAACTGCTTTTTAAATTGAGAGGTTAAAGCTGGTTCTTGAAATGATGTCATAGTTTTATCTTCTGAGCCATTACTCAAGAAAACCAGAAAAACCATTAGCATGCTTCCAAGTCATGTATGGTCTGAATTTGACAAAACAGTTGAAAGAAGTTGACTCGTGTGTCATGCAACCAGGAATTGGTGTCTGTGTGTGATTGAATCAGAGAAAAAAGTATGAGTGAGAATATTGAAATTATGGGTGAAATTCTGTGTGTGCTTGGTGTGCGTGTGTGTAGGCATGTTCATATGCAAGTAGAAAGAGAGGAGAGAATGGGTACACCAGAGCCTCATACCACTGTGAATAGACTCTGGATCCACATGTCATTTTGTGCATCTGGCTTTACATGGATACTGGGAAATGAAACCCAGACGACCAGCAGGCTTTGCAAACAAGTGCCTTTAACCACTGAGCCATCACCCCAGCCCCTCCATATTATTATTATTATTTTTTTTTTAGGTAGGGTTTTGCTCTAGCCCAAGCTGACCTGGAACTAAGTCTAGTCTCAGGCTGGCCTCAAACTCACAGTGATCCTCCCATCTCTGCCTCCCAAGTGCTGGGACTAAAGGCGTGCGCCGCCATGCACAGCCTCCTGTTGTTTTTAAAACTGGCATCTTGGGGCTAGAGAGATGGCTGAGACGCTTGCCTGCAAAGCCTAAGGACCCAGGTTTGATTCCCCAGAACCCACGTAAGCCAGGTGCACATGGTGGCGCACGTGTCTGGAGTTTGTTTGCAGTGGCTAGAGGCCCTGGTGCACCCATTCTCTCTCAAGTAAATAAAATATTAAAAAAAAAAAACCAAAAACCTGGCATCTTGGCCTAAGGCTTAAGGAGCTGATTCCATTGTAATTTGAGCACTCTGGGGGTAATGGGCAAGATGGAAAGTCCAATTTATATTAAATCTTATATATTACTAATGTTCATTTAGGAGACTGTTGACTATATAAACTGTACCATGGTCCTGAATTAGAAGATTTACTCTGAAGCCAGGCTTGGTGGCGCACGCCTTTAATCCCAACACTCGGGAGGCAGAGGTAGGAGGATCGCTGAGAGTTCAAGGCCACCCCAAGACTACATAGTGAATTCCAAGTCACCCTGGGCTACAGTGAGACTCTACCTTGGGGGGGGACCCTATAGACTCAATTAAAGTGAAAAATTTGGATCTTGACAAGCTGATTGTAAAATACTTGTGGAGAGTACATAGGTTTCACAATAGTGAAAAGCCTCTTTAAAGAGTAAGGTACAGGGGTAGGTAGGGGAGCTGGAGAGATGGCTTAGTGGTTAAGTCATTTGCCTGCGAAGCCAAAGGACCTCGGTTCCATTCTCCAGGACCCGTTAGCCAGATGTACAAGGGGGCACATGTGTCTGGAGTTCATTTGCAGTGGCTAGAGGTCCTGCACGCCCATTGTCTCTCTCCCCCTCTCTGCCTCTTTCTCTCTCAAATAAATAAATAAAAATAAAGTTTAAAAAAAAGAGTAAGGTACAAGGTTTGCCCTACCATTTTAATATAGCTACAGCAATTAAGACAGTAATGTCAGCTCAAGGGTTATTTAACTTTATTTTATTTTATTATTTATTTATTTATTAGTTTTTCGAGGTAGGGTCTTGCTCTGGCTCAGGCTGACCTGGGATTCACTATGTAGTATCAGGGTGGCCTCGAACTCACGGCGATCCTCCTACCTCTGCCTCCCGAGTGCTGGGATTAAAGACGTGCACCACCACATCTGGCTCTAATTATTTAACTTTAGAACAAAAGAATTGAGAAACACAATGTGAGCTTTCAATATGGCAGTCCTCTTCTGGGTCAGTGAACCATACATTTCCTTTACTTAAGAAGACTTCTTTTACTTTTTTCCTTTTCCAGCTTCTTGGACATTTAATGATTGTTGGCAAGAAATGTGCTGCTGATCTCGGCCTGAAGAGGGGTTATCGAATGGTGGTGAATGAAGGCGCTGATGGGGGACAGTCTGTCTATCACATCCATCTCCACGTTCTCGGAGGTCGGCAGATGAATTGGCCTCCTGGTTAAGATTGCTTGGGATAATTTTCCCTTCTCTAGGTAATAAATAAGTTTGCAGGTTCCAGTATGTTAAGTGGCACACTTATTTCTGCCTGTATTTGGAGAGAGACGGATTAAAAAACCCTGTGCCTAATAAAAGATATTGTTGCATGGTTTACAGCCTCTGAGTTAATGTATTGTTTCAACATCAACCTCTGGCTTCCACGCACATGTACACCTGCACACACATGTGCTCACACACATACACAAGCACACATTACACACACAAAGAAATGCGCATGTTGGAGTAAGAAACATGGGTTCGTAATTTTCGGGGTCTTTCACGTGTATGTGTTACTGAGGATCACCCCAGGGCCTCACAGGGGCTAGGCAAATACTCTGCCACTAAAATATGCCCACAGTCTGGTCCTGCACTTTCTTCCCAAGGAGGACTTGGCATTTGAACACTGTTGTTATAATAGTATAACTGGGCTTTGACAAATTACAAGAGTTCAGAAATTCACCTTGAGGGCTGGGAGATGTCTTAGTGGTTAAGGTGCTTGCTTGCAAAGCTAAAGGACCTAGGTTCGATTCCCCAGGTCCCACGTAAGCCAGATGCACAAGATGGCACATGCACTGGAATTCGTTTGCTGTGGCTAGAAGCCCTAGCGTGCCCATTCTCTCTGTATCTCAAATAAATAAATAAAAATAAAAATATTTTTTAAAGAAGGAAAAAGAGCTGGGCGTGGTGGCGCACGCCTTTAATCTCAGCACTTGGGAGGCAGAGGTAGGAGGATGGCCATGAGTTCAAGTCCACCCTGTGACTATGTAGTGAATTCCAGGTCAGCCTGGGCCAGAATGAGACCCTACCTCAAACAAACAAACAAACAAACAAACAAAAAAAAAAAAAAAAAAAAGGAAAAAGGAATTCACCTTGAACTTTGAAATATCCTCTGAGGCAAAAAAACATTTCATATTCAGAGAGCACTTGGATTTATGGATCTAAATAGAGAAATGTTTTTGGATGATCATTAGCCCATATATCCTGTAACTTATACTCAAGAAATGGAGTTGTAAAGTGCTTTTATAATACAATATTATTGTTAAAAGCAAGAAGTAACTTTTGTTTTATTTTGACATGGCATGTCCTGAAATAAATACCAATTCAATATGGCAGGAAAATATTGCTTCAGGAGATTTTTATTTATTTGTTTTTGTTTTTTTCGAGGTAGGGTCTCATTCTAGCCCTGGCTGACCTGGAATTTACTGTGTAGTCTCAGGCTGGCCTCAAACTCACGGTGATCCTCCTACCTCTGCCTCCCAAGTACCTGGATTATGCCACCACACCTGGCTTTTAGAGATTTTTATTTTTCAGTGCTGGGGATTAAACTCAAGGCTTTCAGATGCACAAAGTGGCACATATGTATGGGGTCTGTTTGCTGTGGCTAGAGACTCACGTGCTTGCTTTCTCTCCCTTTCTGTCTTTCTCTGCTTGTAAATAAATAGAATATTAAATTCAGGGCTTTGTGCATGCTAGACAAGTGCTGTACTCCCAGGCTCAGCCCAGGAGATTATTAAATCTGAACACGGGCTGGAGGGATGGCCTAGTGGTTAAGGTGCTTGCCTGCAAAGCCAAAGGATCAGGGTTCTATTCCCTAGGACCCACGTTAGGCAGATGCATAAGGGGACACATGCGTCTGGAGTTTGTTTACAGTGGCTGGAAGCCCTGGTGCGCCCATTCTCTCTGTCCCCCCTCTTTCTCTGTCAAATAAATAAATAAAAATATTTTTTAAAAATCTGAACATTTGGGGCTGGAGAAGTGGCTTAGTGGTTAAGCGCATGCCTGTGAAGCCTAAGGACCCCGGTTCAAGGCTCGATTCCCCAGGACCCACATTAGCCAGATGCACAAGGGGGCACATGCATCTGGAGTTCGTTTGCAGTGGCTGGAGGCCCTGGCGTGCCCATTCTCTCTCCCTCTCTCTGCCTCTTTCTCTCTGTCTGTCACTCTCAAATAAATAAATAAAAATAAACAAAAAATTTAAAAAAATCTGAACATTCTCTAAGAACATAGAACTATTGATGTGATTGGACCAGAAATGAGCAGTTTTAGGTGTAGAAGCTTAATACTTTATATCCAGCCAATATGCCTTTCCTAGACTGGTGAATTGGAAGGAAAGAGAGTTAGTTTGTCGCAGAACCTCTGATGGCCATGTGAAGGCAGACGTTAGTTCCTTGCTATTGAAACAAACTGAGTTGTATGGGGTGTGTGTGGTGTCAGAGATAGCCTTCAGGTGTCCTCCCCTTGCACCTCTTGAGGCAAGATTTCCCCTGCTTGTTCTCATTCATCGCTGCCAGGCTTGCTGTTCCAGGAGCTTCCAGGCTTACTTGGAAGTCACTGTAGTCTGAGGCTGGTCTCAAACTCATGGTGATCCTCCTACCTCTGCCTCCTGAGTGCTGAGATTAAAGGCGTGTGCCACCACACATGACCCTCATGTCTACTTTTATCATTTTTGTTGCCATAGTTGAAAATGGTAGATTTGTTTGTTTGTTTGTTTGTTTTTCGAGGTAGGGTTTCACTTTAGTCAAGCTGACCTGGAATTCCCTATGTAGTCTCAGGGTGTCCTTGAACTCACAGTGATCCTCGTACCTCTGCCTCCCGAGTACTGGGATTAAAGGTTTGTGCCACCACGCCCTGCTAAATTACTATTATAAGTCATCTGTCTATGGCCTTCTGAAATGGGATTAAGGCACTCTCTGGAAGAAGCCAACTGCTGAGGCTGAGGGCACTCAGCCTGCTGGGAAGGCCTATGCTGAACTGGGACCTGCCCGCAGCCCACAGTAATGGGCCAGCTATGAAAATAACCACTTTGGGACTGGGAGCATGGCTTGGGTTAGAGTACTTGCATTGCTTGCTCAAGGCTATAGGTTTGATTCCCAGCACAACTGTAAAACCAAAACAAAATTACTTTGGAAGCAGGTCCCTCACTCAGTCAAGCCTTCCTTCAGATAAATTAGCATCTCACTGAAACCTCCTGAGAGACCCCCTTTACGACTGGTGAGGTCACATCATGGCAAAAAAAAAAAAAAAAAAAAAAAAAAGAGATGGCTTAGTAGTTAGGCGTTTGCCCGCAAAGCCAAAGGACCTGGGTTTGATTCCCCAGGACCCACATAAGCCAGATGCACAAGGTGACCCATGCATCTGGAGTTCATTTGCAGCAGCTGAGGGCCCCAGTGCACCCATTCTCTCTCTCCCTCTCCCTCTTTCTCTGTCAAATAAAGAAAATCAATAAAAATAAAATATCAAAAAAAAAAGTTTAAAATCATGAACTATGGGGCTGGAAAGATGGTTTAGTGGTTAAGGCACTTGCCTGCAAAGCCTACCAACCCGAGTTCAATTCCCCGGTACCCACGTAAAGCCAGATGGACGAAGTGGCGCATGTACCTGGAGTTCATTTGTTGTGGCTAGAGGCCCTGGTGCGCCCATTCACCCTCTCTCTCTCTCTCTCTCTCTGTCTCTCTCTCCTTGCTGTGAGATTGAGGCTAGCCCTGAGACTACATAGTGAATTGCAGGTCAGCCTGAGCTAGAGTGTGACCCTATCTTGAAAAAAAAAAAAAAAGTAACAACAAAATTCTGTGGCATTTTCTTAAGAGTGTCATTTGTAAATACTGATGTCCAACTTCTGAACCCCTCCCAAATTGGGGAGTCCCTTGCCTCCCAAGAGAGACATTGAATTTGAAGAAACACATAGCACTGCAGTGGCTCTGCCAGCTGGGACGCAGGCCCTTACCGGGACTCTGCCCATCAGATGCACTTATCTGGGATTTTGAACCTGAAACTAATGATACAAAGAAACAGGGACAGAGGAGACTTGCTCCTGGTGTCAGTGGCAGCAGCTTCAAGTTGGCAGGCACAGTCATGTCAGGGTTGCCAACCCTTGGCTCCAGAGTTGAATACCAGGGAAGACAACAGTGCAAGCTGGTTCCTGTCCTCGGGGCACCAGGAAGAGTCCCTCTGTACACTGGCTCTATTTTGTTTGTGAATTTTTAAATTTTTTCGAGGTAGGATCTCACTCTAGCCCAGGCTGACCTGGAACTCACTTGAGTTTCAAGCTGGCCTCAAATTCACAGTGGTCCTCCTACCTCTGTCTCTTGAGTGCTGGGATTAAAGGTGTGCACCACCATGTCCACCACCTCTCCATGATTTTTGTCTATACAACTTCTCTGTATTCCTGTCTATCTTCCCAGTTAATCTGTAAGCCATTCTTTTTTTAAATTTATTTATTTATTTGACAGAGAAAGAGAGAGAGAGAGAATGGGCACACCAGGGCCTCCAGCCACTGCAGATGAACTCCAGATGTATATGCCCCTTGTGCATCTGGCTAATGTGGGTCCTGGGGAATCGAACCTGGGTCCTTTGGCTTTGCAGGCAAATGCCTTAACCTCTAAGCCATCCCTCCAGCCCCTGTAAGCCATTCTTAAATATTATTTCATGAAATTAATGATGGAGAACTTTTTTATTCATAACATCTTTACCTTTTTTTTGGTTGGTTTTTCAAAGGTAGGGTTTCATTGTAGCCAAAGCTGACCTGGATTCACCCTGAGACTATGTAGTGAATTCCAGGTCAGCCTGGACTAGAGTGAGACCCTACCTTGAAAAACAAAAACAAAAAAACAAACAAACAAAAAATCTGGAGAGATGGCTTAGCAGTAAATTTGCTTGCCTGCAAAGCCAAAGGACCCAGGTTCAATTCCCCAGGACCCATGTAAGCCAGATGCACAGGGGGGTGCATGCATCTGGAGTTTGTTTGCAGCAGCTAGAAACTCTGGCACGGCCATTCTCTCTCTCTCAAATAAGTAAAAATAATTAAAAATTTTTGTTTATTTATTTATTTGAGAGAGAAAGAAGCAGAGAGGGAGAGAGAGAATAGGCACAACAGGGCCTCCAGCCACTATAAATGAACTCCAGACACATGCACACCCCCTCCCCAGTGCATCTGGCTTATGTGGGTACTGGGGAATCATAGGCTTTGCAGGTAAATGCCTTAACCACTAAGCCATCTCTCCAGCCCAGGGTTGTTTTTTTCTATTTCAATGAAGAATGCTGTTGGAATTTTGATGGGGATTGTATTAAATCTGCTTTTGGTTAGATAGCCATTTTTATAAGACTGATTTTTCTAGTCTGTGAACATGGGCATTTTTCTATTTCCTGGTGTCTTTATCAATTTCTCTCTTGAGTGTTTTGAAGTTTTCATTGTAAAGGTCCTTCACATCCTTGGTTAGGTTTATTCTAATTATATAAAAAAAATACACACACACACACACACACACACACACACGTTTTGTAGTCAGTTTCTCATTGCTGGCAGAAAACATACAACCAAGGGCAGTTTGTGAGAGGAAAAGGTTTGTTTTGGCTTATAGACTTGAGGGGAAGCTCCATGATGGCTGAGGAAAATGGTGGACATCACCCCCTGGCCAATATCAGGTGGACAACAGGAGCAGGAGAGTGTACCAAAACACTGGCATGGGGACACTGACTATAACACCCATAAGCCCACCCCCAACAACACACTGCCTCCAGGAGGTGTTAATTCTCAAAACACCATCAGCGGGTGACATAGCATTCAGAACACATAAGTTTATGGGGGACACCTGAATCAAATCACCACATTCTGCCCCTGGCCCCCATAAACTGATAACCATCCATGATTTAAAATACAATGCATTAAGTCCAAATTTATTTATTTATTTTGGTTTTTCAAGGTAAGGTTTCACTCTAGCCCAGACTGACCTGGAATTCACTATGTAGTCTCAAGATAGCCTTAAACTCTGGGCGATCCTCCTACCTCTGCCTCCCAAGTAATAGGATTAAAGGCGTGCACCACCACTCCAAGCTCAGTCCAACTTTAAAAGGCCACACAGGATTGGAGAGATGGCCTAGTGGTTAAGGCACTTGCTTGCAAAGTCTAATGACCCAGGTTTGATTCCCCAGTGCCCACATACAGCCAGATGCATAAAGTGGCACATGCATCTGGAGTTGTTTGCAGCAGCTGGAGACGCTGGTGCACCCATTCTATCTGTCTCTCTTCTTTCTCTCTGCTTGCAAATAAATTAATTAATCAAAATTTAAAAGTCCTCATAGTTTTTATCAATCCCAGTGACATGCAAACATTGTCATAGTCCAAGGTCTTTTAACTGAGCCATAATACCAAATAATAATAATAATAATAATGGCACAGAATAAACATTCACACTGCAAAAGATGGCATTGAGCACAGCAAAGAAATATTCAACCAATACAAGACTTAAAACCAACAGGGAAAATATCAAATTCTTGTAGCTCCAAGTTCAACAACTTAGTCAGTGACAAGTCTCCAAGCCAAATAATTCTAACCAATGACAAGTCTCTGGAGTTCTAATTCCACCCCTCCAGCTAGGCTACTCAGTCCTGGGAAACTTCATCTGGTGCCGGCAGCTCTCCTTGGCAGCCATCCCATAGTCCTGAAATCTCCACTGGGTCTCCACTGCAACCCATGGTTCATCCCCATGGCTCCACCAGGCCTCCACGCACATAATCCAACAAGCCTGCTTCACACTGCCCATGGCTGTTTCCAAAAAAAAAAAAAAAAAAAAAAATGTTGCAAATTCAATGATTGTGATGGTTTGATTCAGGTGTTCCCCATAAACAGGTGTTCTGAATGCTAGGTTCCCAGCTGACAGGCAATTTGGAAATTAAAGCCTCCTGGAGGCAGTGTATTGTTGGGGGCACCCTTGTGGCTGTTATAGCCAGTTTCCTCTTGCCAGTGTTTGGCACACTCTCCTGCTGCTATTGTCCATCTGATGTTGGCCAGGAGGTGATGTCCATTCTCTGCTCATGCCGTTGTTTTCCCTGTCATCATGGAGCTTCCCCTCAAGTCTGTAAGCCAAAATAAACTTTTTTTTCCCCAGAAGCTGCTCTTGGTCAGGCTGTTTACTGCCAGCAATGCAAACGTGACTGCAATAACGACCCTCTCTTTCCTGCGCTTGTTATACTCCATAATATTAGGTGGGCTACCAACTTGTTAATCCGGGGGGAATAAAGCAGACTTTGAAGAACAGGACACTCCTGGAGTACTCAGGCCCCTTCAAAAGAGTCTACATTCTTCCTGTTGCCCAGTGCAGGTCAGCTGGCCCAATCTCAAATATTACAATCTCTCAAACAATTGCCACTGAACGGGCAGCAGTTTAGGCCCAAGGTTTCATTTTTTTTCTTTGCCATATTTGTCTGTTCATACCAGTCCATTTCTATGCAATGCAACCCTGCACAACTTCTCAGGACATAGACATAACAGCAAGTCTCTCATGCAAAATGTTTCCAGCCCAGTCCAGGCAAAATTCTTTCTCACCCACATAAGCCAAACCTCACAGTCCTTAAACATTAGTAATATTCAGCACACTGAACTTTCATTTTCATAAAAATAAGGTATAGTTTATAGGTTTATAATTAGCTTTTATTTAGAAATTAATACACTGTTGATATCTATTTTATTATATTCAAAAGATTCCCTGTACAGATATACTGTATTCTATTTATCCAAAATTATTTTGGCTGGGTGTGGTGGCGCACGCCTTTAATCCCAGCACTCAGGAGGCAGAGGTAGGAGAATCGCCATGAGTTCAAGGCCACCCTGTGACTACATAGTGAATTCCAGGTCAGCCTGGGCCAGAATGAGACCCTACATCAAAAAAAAAAAGAAAAAAAATTGTGTGTGGGGGGATTCTAGGTATGGTCTCACTCTAGCCCATGCTGACCTGGAACTAGTCTCAGAGTGGCCTTGAACTCATAGTGATCCTCCTACCTCAGCCTTGCAAGTGCTGGTATTAAAGGTGTGCATCATCACGCCTGGCCAAGTTCTTTTTAGTTTTTATTTATTTATTTTTTGAGGTAGGGTTTCACTGTAGCCCAGGATAACCTGAAATTTACAATGTAATCTCAGGTTGACCTGAAACTCACAGGGATCCTCCTACCTCTGCCTCCCAAGTGCTGAGATTAAAGGTATGTACCACCATCATGCCTAGCTTCTTTTTATTTTATTGTTCAGAACATTTTTTTACTGTTTCTTTTTGGTTTTTTGAGGTAGGGTCTCACTTTGGTCCAGACTAACCTGGAATTCACTATGTAGTATCAGGGTGGCCTTGAACTTATGGCGATCCTCCTCTCTCTGCCTCCTGGGTGCTGAGATTAAAGGCATGCGCCACCACACCTAGCTTTCTTTTTATTTTAGATTTGTGTTTATTTATTTGTAAGCAGAGACAGATAGAAGAGAGACAGAGATACAGTGAGAATGGGTGCTCCGAGGCCTCCAGCTGCTGCAAACCAACTCCAGATGCACACATCACCATGCACATTTACATGGGCACTGCACAATCAAACTCTGGTCTTTAGGTTTTGCAGGCAAGCACCTTAACCACTAGCCCATCTCTCCAGTCCTCCTCCTCCTCCTCCTCCTCCTCCTCCTCCTTCTTCTTCTTCTTCTTCTTCTTTTTTGGGGGGGTATTTTTGGTTTGTTTTTCAAGGTAAGGTAAGGTGGTCTTGTCCTAGCCCAGGTTGGCCTGGAATTCACTATGTAGTCCCAGGCTGGCCTCAAACTCGCAGCGATCCTCCTACCTCTGCATCCCATTGAGTGCTGGGATTAAAGGCGTGCACTACCAGACCCAGCCCAAATTCTTGTTTGGGACCTAGTTAATCTTAAAGTTTTCAAGAACATAAACAATGCTGGCATAAATCTCCAGTGTCTATCTTGGTATAGACTGACTTATAGACAATTTAAACTTTAACCACAAGAGGGAAGCAAACAACCACAATACGATGGTTGATAATGATGATGGTTTTAAATAAGAAGTCCAGGCTAAGCCACCCTGAGACTCCATAGTGAATTCCAGGTCAGCCTGGGCTAGAGTGAAACCCTACCTCGAAAAACCAAACCAAAACAAAACAAACAAAAAAAAACCCAACAAACAATATCTATCTATTTGTTTGTTTGTTTTGAATTTGGTTTTTTGGAATTCACTTTGTAGTGTCAGGGTGGCTGTGGTGGTTTGATTCAGGTGGCCCCCATGAATTTAGGTGTTCTGAATGCTAGATTCCCACATGATGGAGATTTGGGAATTAACGCCTCCTAGAGGCGGTGCATTGTTGGCGGCGGGCTTGTGGGCATTATAGCCAGCTTCCTCTTTCCAGTGTTTGGCACATTGTCCTATCACTGTTGTCCATCTGATGTTGGCCAGGAGGTGATGTCCACCCTCTATTTATGCCATCATTTTCCTCTGCCAGCATGGAGCCTCCCTTTGAGTCTATAAGCCAAAATAAACCCTTTTTCCCCCCCAAAGCTGCTCTTGGCTGGGTGATTTCTGCCATAAGTGAAAACCTGACTGCAACAGTGGCCTTCAACTCACAGGGATCCCTCCGCCTCCCAAGTTCTGGGATTAAAGGCATATGCCACCACACCAGGCTTTTTGCATAGCTATTTTTTGAACTGTCAGAAAAATATAGAAGATGGCCCCAGCCCTGTGGGTGGGTGTTACTGTTACCACCACCTCCATTACACAGACAAAACTGGAGGAGTGAGAGTAAGCGTTGTGTGCAGATTCTCCCCAGCTGATGCCGGGACAGGATGCAGAGCTGTTTGGATTCCATCAAGCTGATTGAGTTCACAACAGTCCAGCATTCTGCCCACACTCGACTCAGTCCTAGGCACGGTGCCAGGGGTGCTGTGAACACGCAGAAGTGAAGAAGAGGACCCCTGCCCGTCAGGGGTTGTTATCAGGTGTGAGCATCAAGCACCTAGACATAGCTGAATGACTGAGTAACAGACGGGGAAGGAGGGCTGGATGTGGCCTTCTCAGAGAAGGGCCCAAACAAGAACAAAGCACTCACTTGCTGAGAGACACCATCAGCGCCTTACGTGCATGTCCCCGCGAAAACGCCCCTTAGCCTGGAGGTGTCGGACTCGCTTCTATGGAGAAGAAAGCTGAGGGCAGCACAGTTAAGAAACTGGGTACTCAGCTGACAGAAAGCTGGAAGAAGCCATTCTACATTCAGTTCAATGAGAGAGATACCACCAGTGAAGATACTCAACAGTGGACACTGCAAGCTTTATAACTGGCCAGCCAGGCCAAATGAGCCAATGGGTGCAATAGTGGCACGTCTGTCATGGTGGAAACCAATTGCCCTCTAATTGGACTGGAGGCCCGCTCCATGGGATGGAATACATCCCTGATACTGAAAACTTAAAACAGGGGTAGTCATGAGCCCTAGGGGTGTAACATCTGCTGATGGCTGGATAAATGTATATACTATGCTTATCAAACTGCCCAGTAAGCACTTCTCTTAATATTCACACCCTTATATTAATGCTACTCTCACTTTGGGTAGAGAATCTTCTCTTTTCAGATGGCAGTGACCTTGGGACGACTCAGAAGGTATCATGGTGCTGGAAAGAAGTGACTGGAGTACTGAGTAATATCTCGATCACACCTTCCAAGGCTCAGGGTTTAATGCGGAAGAGGTGGCAGAAAGAATGTAAGAGCCAAAGGAAGGGTAGGACTCCTTACAACATGCTCCCCCCAGACATAAAATGGCCTGGATATCCATGACCTCACAGTGCCTGACACTACCTACACAAGACCAACATAAGAGGTAGAAAAGATCATGACATCAAAATAAAAGAGAGACTGATTGAGATGGGGAGGGGATATGATGGAGAATGGAATTTGAAAGGGGAAAGTGGGGGGAGGGAGGGTATTACCATGGGATATTTTTTATAATTATGGAAGATGTTAATAAAAATTGAGGAAAAATATACTAGGTACTGCCAAGCCTAGTGGCACAGGCCTATAATTCCAGCTACTGGGTGAAGCTGAGGCAGGAGGATCACAAGTTCAAGACGTGCGTGGACGACTTACTGAGACAGTCATATCAAAATAAAAAGTAGAAAAAGGACTGGGGAGGTAGTTCAGTGGGGGAGGGCTTATCTGGCATATAAGAGGCTCTGGGTTCCATCCCTACTACTACAAAGAAAAAGGGAAGGCCGGAAGGAAGGAAGGAAAGAAAGAAGGAAGAAAGGGAAGAAAGGAAAGAAACAAAGAGATAGATGATAGATAGATAGATAGATAGATAGATGCATAGATGCAGGGTATGGTGGTGCATGCCTTTAGTCCCAGTACTTGGGAAGCTGAGATAGGAGGATTGCCTTGAGTTTGAGGGCAGCCTGGGCTAGAGTGAAACCCTGCCTCAAAAAAAAAAAAAAAAAAAAAAAAAAAGGGAGGAAGGAAAGAAAGAAAGAATGAATAAACGAAGAATGAAAGAACAAACCTGAGCACCTGTGGCGGAACAATGGAAGCCGTTTTGTCTGGGGGAGGGCTCGCATGCATGTGTGTGTAGAGATGCGTGCACCTTGTGTGTACCTGCAGAAGCCAGAGAACACAGGGTGTCCCATTCCGCCATTCACGTTTCCCGGAGGAGTCTCTCCCTGAGTTTGGAGCTTGCTGTTTTTGGAAGACCCTGCAAATCTCTGGTCTCTGGTCCCCAAAGGACTGGAGTTACAGGCAAGTGCGCACGTGCCCAGGTGTCCCTTCGCGGGCCCTCCTGCGTGGGTACCTGCGCCCTCTCCTCAGCCACCCTCACCTTTTTGAGCCAGAGTCTCATGTGGCTCCAACTGGTCTCAAACTCACGATGTAACCAAAGATGACCTTGGACTTCTGACCCTCCTGCATCCCCTTCCTGAGTGCGGGAATTATAAGCATGCATGACCTCTCAGTTTATGAAGGGCTGGGGCTTGAACTTAGGACTTTACGCATGCCAGGCAAGCACTCTACCAACTGAGTCACATCCTCACCCTGGAGCATCTGCACCCTTTTTTTTTTTTTCCGAAGTAGGGTCTTACTCTAGCTTAGCCCAGGCTGACCAGGAATTCACTATGTAGTCTCAGGGTGGTCTCGAACTCACAGCAATCCTCCTACCTCTGCCTCCCGAGTGCTGGGATTAAAGACATGCGCCACCATGCCCAGCTGTGTTTTTTCTTTCTTTCTTTCTGTCTGTCTTTCTTTTTTCCTTCCTTCCTTCTTCCTTCCTTCCTTCTTTCTTTCTTTCTTTTTTTTTTTTTTTTTTTGGCTGAAGCACACATTTTAAAGTGGATTCGCCAGGCCCATAAAGAGTTGGTAGAGTTGGGCTGGAGAGATGGCTTAACGGTTAAGGTGCTTGCCTACGAAGCCTAAGGACCCAGGTCCAAGTCCCCAAGACCCATGTTAGCTAGATGCACAAGGTGGGGCATGCATCTGGAGTTCGTTTGCAGTGGCTAAAGGCCTTGGCACACCCAATTTCTCTGTCTCTGTCTCTGCCTCTTTCTATCTCTCTCTCAAATAAATAAGTGAAATATTTAAAATAAAAGAGTAAGTACACTTTCTAAGACAGCTAGGAGAAATTGTTAGAAAGGAAACATCGGTAGAAAGCCTAGAAGGCAAGAAGTACCGGTATGTTCGGAGGGTGAATGAGGAACTGAAAGACCTGAAGTCAGAGGGAGAGAGCGGCCTGGCTTGGGAGGGCAGTGGCTTGCTAGCCAAGAAGACTCCACTGGAGCCGGGCGTTGTGCGCACACCTTTAAACCCAGCACTCGGGAGGCAGAGGTAGGAGGATCGCTGTGAGTTCGAGGCCACCCTGAGACTACATAGTGAATTCCAGGTCAGCCTGGGCCAGGGTGAGACCCTACCTTGGGAAAATAAATAAATAAATAAAAGAGCTCACTGTGTTTTATTTGCAACCAAAGTGAATGACATCATGCTTTACCAGGATGAATTTGGCACATTGTGTAAGGGAGCAAGAACACTAGTTAGGTAGTTGTAAAAATAATCCTAGCCAAAGATAACTACAAAGGGAATGCGAACCGAAAGACATTACTGAGATAAAAATCCACACCATCGTGTGTCTCATTAAATGTTGGGAAGAGAGAGGAGACAGATCTGATTAAGATCCTCCATGTCTGGGGAGAAGGAGGAGGTGAGAGGCGTGGGAAGTGCGTGAAGAGGTGAGTTCAGTTTTCTCACATGAGGTGAAGGTGGAGGGTCAGCGGAGACGGTCAGTTAGAGGGAGGTAGCTGGTGGTTTAGAAGCAGAAGAAAGTGTTCAAGGAGCCCAGCCAGAAAGTGGCTACCCTTAAGATTCAGCAGCAGAAGCTGGTGTGAAGATGCCCACCTGCAAATCCAGCACTGGGGAGGTGGAAACGGGAGGATCGGGAGTTCAAGGCCAGCTTGGGCTATGGTAAGACCCTGTCTCAAAAGACTGAGAGACAGGGCTGGAGAGATGGCTCAGTGGTTAAAGTTGTTTGCTTGCTTGCAAAGCTTGATGGCCCAGGTTCCGCTCCACAGTATTTATGTAAGGCCAGACGCACAAAGTGGAGCATGCATCTGAAGTTTATTTGCCGAGGCAGGAGGTTCTGTTACACCCATTCTCTCTCTCTGTCAAATAAATATTTCTCTCTCTTTCTCTCTCTGTCTCTCACAGGTTGAAAATAAATAAAATATTTAAAAACATGCCGGGTGTGGTGGCACACGCCTTTAATCCCAGCACTGGGAGGCAGAGGTAGGAGGATTGCCGTGAGTTCAAGGCCACCCTGAGACTACATACTAAATTCTAGGTCAGCCTGGGCTAAAGTGAGACTCAACCTCCAAAATATATATATATATATATATATATATATATATATATATATATATATATATATATCCACAACAACTGAGAGACAGACAGAGAACAGAGAAGAGATGAGACCAGATGGGAAGAGACAGAGAAGAGAAGAGAAGAGAAGAGAAGAGAGAGCTATTCCTCAGGGAAAGCCTGGCACAGTGGTACAGTTCTATAATCCCAGCACTTGGGACACAGAGGCAGGAGTATGGCAACTATGAGGCCAGCCTGTGCTATACAGCAAGAACTTATTGTAGATTCAAGGACTGGCCCGGTCAGAGCTCCAACATGTGCACTGGGTGAGCAGAGCTGAATGCAGTTAGAATAATGCTGATGAAAAAGGAGAGAAGCAAACAAAACAAAAGTGTTGTCACATATATATTCTACATGATGTGTGTGTTGGCATGGAGAAAATTCTAGAAGTACAAACATGGTGCCTGTTGTACTAAAGGAGAAGAGTTGTGACAACAGTGGAGAGCTGAAGGGGTTCAGTGGGATTTCAGTCACAGTTGTCAAGTTTTAATTTTACAATAGCGTAATTGTATATTACTGTGTGAATAAAAATTCCCAAACTGGGGCTGGAGAGATGGTTCAGTGGTTAAGGCACTTGCCTGCAAAGCCTAAGGACCTGGGTTCGAATGCCCAGTAGCCATGTAAAGCCAGATGCACAAAGTGGCACATGCAGCATGTATCTAGAGTTGGTTTACAGCAGCTGGAGGCCCTGGTACACCCATATTCATTCATTCTCTTTCTTGAAAATAAATAAATAAAACACTTTTTAAAAAATCCAGCCAGAAAAATAAAAAAATCCAGCCAGGCGGGCTGGAGAGATGGCTTAGCGGTTCCCCAGGACCCACGTTAGCCAGATGCACAAGGGGGTGCACGTGTCTGGAGTTCGTTTGCAGGGGCTGGAGGCCCTGGCGTGCCCATTCTCTCTCTCTCTCCCTCTTTCTCTGTCAAATAAATAAAAATAAAATATTTTTAAAAATCCAGCCAGGTATAGTGGCACATGCCTTTAATCCTAGCATTTAGGAGGCTAAATGGTAAGAAGATCACAGTGAGTTTGAGGCCATCCTGAGACTACATAGTGAATTCCAGGTCAGCCTGGGCTAGAGCAAGACCCTATTTTGAGGAAAAAAAAAAAAAAGAAGTTTGATGGGAGGAAGAGAGAAAGAGACAGGGATATACCCAACACTCTAGATATGCCAATGTCACTGGGAACACTGAGGGAAGCTTCTGGAACTATGGGACTCAGCACTCCTGCAGAGATGGCAGCCACAAGATGAGTCCTGTGAGCTGCAGTGGCTGTCAGCACTCTATAATCACGGCCACTAGCTCCTGTGTCCTTGAAAGGCCTCGTGTCCCACCACTTGCCTTGGCAGGAGACTTGGTGTTTGTTCTGTTCTTTCCTGAGTGGTAAATATTCCAAGATTTTTCCATCCCATTCTTTGCACACACCCACAGAGGTCCCTTCACAGCTTTTGTTTCTATCCTTCAAGCTGCTAGACTCGACACCACTTCCTCTCCCATTCCTCAACACAAACCCAGCAAATAAACACATTTAAAAACAAGATTCTCATTTCAGATTGCCTTCCCCTTTTCTTCTTTTGAAGCGGGGGCTCACTGTGTAGCTCAGGCTATCCTTGAGCTCACAAAACTCCTGCCACTGCCTCCCGAGCATGGGATTACAGGCGCGAGCCACCTTGCCAGGTTCCAGTGCACTGTTTTGTTTTATTTTGGGACAGGATTTCACTCTGTAGCCCAGGCTGGCCTAGAATTCACAACAATCCTCCTGCCTCAGTCTCCCAAGTGCTGGGATTAGAAGTGTGAGCCACTATATCCGGCCAAAGTCACTTAAAAAACTTTTATTTTATTTTATTTTATTTATTTGAGAGAGAGAAAGAGAGAGAGAGAGAGAGAGGGCAGATGGAGAGAGTGAGAGAGAGAATGGATGTGCCTTCAGCTTCTGCAGTTGAACTCCGGATACATGTGCCACTAAGCCATCTCTCTAGCCCCCAAAGTCGTTTCTAATATTTATTTATTTGAGATATATGTATATATATATATATATATATATATATATATACACACACACACATACATATATACATATATATATATGCATAGAGAATGAGAGAGAGAGAGAGAGGGAGAGAATAGGTGTACCAGGGCCTCCAACCACTACAAACAAACTCTAGATGCATGTGACACCTTGCGTATCTGGCTTACATGGGTCCTGGGGAATCAAATCTGGGTCCTTAGGCTTTGCAGGCAAGCAGCTTAACTGCTAAGCCATCTCTCCAGACCCCAAATCATGCATTTTTGGGTTGGAGGGATGGCTCAGCAGTTAAGGCTGTTGCCTGCAAAGCCCAAGAACCTGGGTTTGATTCTCCAGTACTCACGTAAAGCTGAATGCACAAGGTGGCACATGTGTCTGGATTTTTTTTTTTTTTTTTATTTTTTTTTTTTGGTTTTTCGAGGTAGGGTCTCACTCTAGCCCAGGCTGACCTGGAATTCACTATGGAGTCTCAGCGTGGCCTTGAACTCACGGCGATCCTCCTACCTCTGCCTCCCGAGTGCTGGGATTCAAGGTGTGTGCCACCACGCCCAGCAGACCTTGTCCCTTTTTTTTGTTTTTAAGTAGCTAAGCCAACTGCTTAAATATAGTTTTAACTGTTTCTATTCCCATTAGCTCAAACCCTTATGTTCTCCTGGGTTTCTTTGTACTGACCCTGCTTCATGGAACCCGACCCCTTAAGGTTTGGAATCTTCTGAAGACTTATATGTCAGGTGAAAACTGATCAAATGAATCTATTCTGGGATTCTTTTGCTAGCCTATCTTTTATTATAGGTGGGGGGCCACCCATGATCCTGTAGGTTGAGTAGGTCTCTTGGGGTCTTGTATGGGTGTATTAGTAACTTTACTTATTCCTGTGGCCAAATACCTGATGTCAAACAGCTTAAGGAAGGAAGGAATGACTTTTTGAAGGGTCAGCCCACAGAAACCCTGGGGTAAAGAGGATGACTAAGGAGAACCCTCAGAAAATCAGGAGATAAGCCCTGGACGCCAAGAAGTTTGTCCGGGGATTATAAAACTGCCCCAGCTATCGCGGAAGAAAGCAACCTGCTGACCTGTGACTCCGAGGGGCTAAGTCCCTGGAGAAGCAGCTTGTTTCCCAGTCTAATAAAATCCTCCTGCCTCCATCACCTCTTCATCCACTCCCTTTCTGCTAGCACAGCCCAGCCCCCCACCTCAAGGCTATTAACCCCCCCTGTCAAATGCTGCCAGCACACCTCGCATTTTCAGAGTCCCGGGACTGCTGAACCGTGGAATGGCCCTCTCAGGCTGTGGCTCTGAACCCTGAATAGAGCTTGCTCTTGCCAGAGATGCCTTTCTGATCCTTCCTTTCAAAGTCACCTCTAAACGTTCCCTCCCATTCATTGTGACTCACAGTCCAGGGGACTCTTTCCATGGTGGCAGGGAAAGTGTGGCAGCAGAAGCAGGAGGGCACATTGCATCCATAGCCAGGTAGCGAATGGGCGAATGGGAGGTGAGGCCCGTCTCCCAGTGGTGCACCTTCCTTCAGTGAGGCGCCAACTTCCCAAAGGTTCCACGGCCTTCAAAAGTAGCACCAGCAACTGTAGACGAAGTGTTCAAACACAGGAGCCTGTGGGGGACATTTCATATTCAAACCACAATTAGATGTCAAGGGATTCCCAGCACAGATGCGGTGAGATCTTAACTGTCCACACAGCAGTGCCAGAGCCTGTGCCCGTCACAGACAGAACCTCAGTAACTCCTGCCGGTAGCCCCAGGAGGCGAGGACCCTCCTTAGGCAGCTGAGCCCTGGTGTGGGCGGGAGACCTAAGGTCCCGTAAGCTGTTGGCTCAGCGTAAGCACATGGTGAATGGAAATGCATGTGTCTCCGTAAGTGAGTTTGTCCCAAGTGACCAGTTGTGAGGTAGGGTGGGCGGCAATGGGCTGGGCCAGGGCACAGCTTCTCAGATGTGCAGATGGTTCAGTTTACCAAGTGCCTTAAATATATATATGTATAGCTGAGTGTGGTGGCGCACACCTTTAATTCCAGCACTTGGGAGGCAGAGGTAGGATGACTGCAGTGAGTTCGAGGCCACCCTGAGACTACATAGTTAATTCTAGGTCAGCCTGGACCAGAGTGAGACCCTACCTCGAAAAACAAAAACAAAAACAAATATAGATAGATAGATGACAGAGAGAAAAAGAGAATGGACGCACCAGGGCTTCCAGCCATTGCAAACTCCAGACACATGCATCACCTTGCACATCTGGCTTTATGTGGGTCCTGGGGAATTGAACCTGGATCCTTTGGCTTTGACGCAAGTGCCTTAACTGCTAAGCCATCTCTCCAGCCCCCAAGTGCCTTTATTTATTTATTTATTTCAGAGAGAGAAAGAAGCAGAGAGACAGAGAGAGAATGAGAGAGAGAGAAAGAGAGAGAGAGAATGAGCACACCAGGGCCTCCAACCACTGCAAACAAACTCCAGATGCATGTACCCCTTGTGCATCTGGCTTATGTGGGTCCTGGAGAATCGAACCGGGATCCTTTGGCTTTTCAGGTGAATGCCTTAACTGCTAAGCCATCTCTCCAGCCTGCTCCAAGTGCCTTTTAAAAAATCTTTTTATTACTGGGTGTGGTGGAGCTCACCTTTAATCCAAGCACTCAGAAGGCAGAGGTAGAAGGATCACCATGAGTTCGAGACCACCCTGAGACTACATATTGAATTCCAGGTCAGCCTGGGCTAAAGTGAGACCCTACCTCAACCCCCCCCAAAAAAAATATATATATTTAATTTGCAAGTAGAGACAAAAAGACAGATGAGAGAGAGAAGATAGAATGGGCATGTCAGGGCCTCCAGCCACTGACAATGAACTCTAGATGCATGCACCACTCTGGGGTACAGGGGAATCGAACCCAGTTTGTTAGGCTTTGCAGGCTGAGCCATCTCTCCAACCCAATAAGTACCTTTTGTAATCATTATTTCACTTGATGTCACCACAGTGGTTAATGACGGGGGCCGTTAGGGGAAAGAATGAATGAGTCAAGGCAGTGGCTGCTTCTGGCCCTTGCAGACTTCAGCCCCCTGGGAGGCCCTGGTGGGGTGGGAGTGGGGTGGACGGAATGTATTCCCTCCGCAGTGCTGGGCTCACTCACAGGCTCCGAGCAGCTAGCCCTTCTAGTTAGGGAATTAAAAAAATTTTTTTTTGTGGGGCTGGAGGGATGGCTTAGCGGTTAAGGTGTTTGCCTGCAAAACCGAAGGATCCAGGTTTGACTCCCCAGGACCCAGGTAAGCCAGATGCACAAGGGGGGGCACACATCTGAAGATCCTTTGCAGCGGCTGGAGGCCCTGGCGTGCCCATTCTCTCTCTCTCTCTCCCTGCCTATTTCTGTATCTCTCTCTTTCTCTCAACTAAATAAAAATAAAATATTAAAAAAAAAATTTGTTGTTGTTGTTGTTTTGAGTTTAGGAAATTCTTAGCCAATCTCCCCTAGTTCTCTCAAACTGCCGAAGCTGGCAGATAAAGCTATGTGGCGGCTGCTGAGCCGGTGTCCTGGGGTTAATGAACAGGCTGTTTACAGCCAGGAGCAGTCACGGGGCAGGAACCGCGGGGGAGCAGGCCTGGAGGTCACGCTGCTCAGGGAGCTAAGCCAGGCTGCTCGGAAGGGAAGACAGCTCCCTTGTCTATGTGGCCTTGCTGGGGCAGGACATCAGGGCCCTGCACCACCCCCCCCCGCCCCCCGGGGCTGGCTGGCCTTGGCGCTTCCCCACAAAGTTGGTGCCTAGATGGCTCTGCTCTTAATGAATTTACGGTAGTGGTGGAAGGATGTAGGATGGGGAGGCCATGGCATCGTTTAAAGGGCTGTGTGACTCTGGGCAAGTACCCTCCACTCTCTGAAGCTCAGTGAAAAATGAGCTAGAAGTGAAGGGCAAAGGAAGAGCGGAAGGGCAGGCCTTGGAGCCGGATCATCCAAGATGGGGTACCACCTCTGCCGCTTAGCAGCCCTGGATTACCTGACCTACCCATGCCTCAATTGCCTTAAGTATGAAGTGGAATGTGGATGCCTGCCTTTGGTACTAAAAAATGAGTCTGTTGAACCCACCTAGACTAGAGCCTAGCCCACACTCAGTACTGTTTTAGGTATAGGTGAAGAGACGGGAGGGGTCTGGGAGTTCATGGGAGAGGGAGCTGACTCTTCCCTAAAGATGACCTAAATCTGCCGGGCGTGGTGGTGCACACTTGTAATCCCAGCACTCAGGAGGCAGAGGTAGAAGGATCACCCTGAGCTTGAGGCCACCCTGAGAGTACGTAGTGAATTCCAGTGCAGCCTGGGCTAGAGCGAGACCCTACCTGGAAAAACCAAATAAATAAATAAATAAGATGGTCTCAATCTTAAAACCTCACCTTCTTCCTCCCTGTTGACTGGATACTGACAGCAGGCGCTTGAACACAGAGCACTGGTCCCAGGGAGACCACAGGAAGCTAGATGGGGACATTCCCTTAGAGGTCATCTAGTCCTGCTCCTGGTACAGAAAGAACTGGAGTGGGTAGAGGCAGGGCCTGGGGACAGAGAGACTAAGATCTGTCCCAGGGGTGAACTGATGGTGGCCATGTGTCAGCAGTCTGCCAAATACAGAGGTTCTGGGAGCAATTTATTTGGTATGTAAGAGATCATTTGTTATCTATCATTATGGCTTTGGGCTGGGTGGTTGAGGAGGGGTGAGGGGCAAAGAATCAGAAGAGTTGTGTGCATAGCAGCCTGCTGGGCAGGAAGTGGGGAGGAGGAGGGAGAGAGAAGTGTACGTAGGCAGAGAGGAGATGAGAGACAGAGATACAGAATAGTCAGAGATGGAGAATACCCACCTTACTTCAGGAAAGAGGGCCAGAAAGAAGGGAAGAGAATGGTGTCTGGAAGCTTTAAAATAATTTTTAAAAAATTTGTTTTATTTTTAGTTGGGCGTGATGGCGCACACCTTTAATCCCAGCACTTGGGAGGCAGAGGTAGGAGGATCACCTTGAGTTATAGGCCACCCTGAGACTAGGGTGAATTCCAGGTCAGCCTGAGCTAGAGTGAGACCCTACCTCGAAAAAACAAAAACAAACAAACAAAAAATTCTATTTATTTATTTACTTACTTGACAGAGAAAGATGGGGAGAGAGCGAGAGAGAATGGGCACGCCAGGGCCTCCAGCCAATGCAAATGAACTCCAGATGCCTGTGCCCTCTTGTGCATCTGGCTAATGTGGGTCCTGGGGAATAGAACCTGGGTTGTTTGACTTTGCAGGCAAATGCCTCAACCACTAAGCCACCCCTCCAGCCCTAAAATAAATTTTAAGGGCTAGAGAGTTGGCTTAGCAGTTAAGGCACTTGTCTGTGAAGCCTAAGAACTTATGTTGGAATCTCCAGGTCCCACATAAGCCAGATACAGTGATGCAAGCATGCAATATCACATATGCCCACAAGGGGGCACATGCATCTGGAGTTTGTAGTGGCTGAAGGCCCTAGTATGCCCATTCTCTCGTGCAAATAAATAAATAAATTTCCAAACAAAGAGAGAGAGAAAGAGAGAGGGAACAAAGACAGACACTGGGTGCACCAGGGCCTCCAGCTGCTACAAATGAACTCCAGACATGTGAGTCACTTAGAACAGTTCTAATCAGTCATTCAGCTTTGGGGAGTCCTCAATGCAAGTGTGAATTACTTTGTTCCCCGAGGAACTTGTACGCCGGTATTGTAGCCCTGAATGTGAATGTGAACCAAGGAACCGAGGAATCTAGAGAGGAAGCTGCCCTTAGCATCCTACACCCCCAGCCCCGGCAGCCCCATGTCCCCCTCCCAACTCCCCCTACCTTACATGTTGTTAATGGCTCAGAGCTCTCTCCCATCATCCCTCTCCCCTACTGCCTGGCCATGAGGAAGGAAGGCCTTCACACTCTTCAAGGCTCCTCCCTCCATATGTATGTATGGGAGACAGACAGACAGAATGGGTGTGCACATGGCTTTATGTGAGTACTGGGGAGCTGAACCCCAGGGCCTGCAAGCAAATGCCTTTAACTGCCGAGCCACCGCCCCAGCATCCCCCCACCTGCCTTGGCTCCTTTGGGACCCTTGCTGCACTCTACTTTCTAAAGGGAAGAGGCTCTTCCCCTCTTCTGTGGGGGGTGGTTGCAAGCGGCTTGTTACTCATTTCTCACTCATTTATTCATCCTCCAACAGTAAGTTCTGAGTGTCCACCATGGTAATTGACTAGCAGCGGAGGATAAGCAGATAATAAGAGAGACATAGTCCCTTTTATGTTACTTACTTTCAAATTGGGAATAGAAATGAAGAAGCCATGGATAGGTTGACTAATAATAAGATCATTTAAAATCATATAAAAAAATAACACAATGAAAGAATAACCAAACAAGGATGGGGAGACGACTCAATCAGTAAAGTGTTTGCCATGCATGAACGAGGACCAGGTTTGAATCCCTAGAACCCACAAAAAAATTAGGCGTGAAGCAGAGGCAGAGGTAGGAGGATTGCTAAGAGGTCGAGGCCAGCCTGGGACTACAGAGTGAATTCCAGGTCAGCCTGAGCTAGAGTGAGACCCTACCTCAAAAAACCAAAACCAGGGCTGGAGAGATGGCTTAGCGGTTAAGTGCTTGCCTGTGAAGCCTAAGAACCCCGGTTCGAGGCTGGATTCCCCAGGACCCACGTTAGCCAGATGCACAAGGGGGTGCACGAGGCTGGAGTTTGTTTGCAGTGGCTGGATGCCCTGGCGCGCCCATTCTCTCTCTCTCTCTCTCTCTCTCTCTCTCTCTCTCTCTCTGCCTCTTTCTCTCTCTGTCTGTCGCTCTCAAATAAATAAATAAATACAAATAAACAAAAAAATTAAAAAAAAACCAAAACCAACCAGCCGGGCGTGGTGGCGCACACCTTTAATCCCAGCTCTCAGGAGGCAGGGGTAGGAGGATCTTCATGAGTTTGAAGCCAGACGGAGAATACACAGTGAGTTTCAGATCAGCCTGGGCTAGAGTGAGACCCTACCTCAATAAAACAAACAATGACAATAACAACAACAAAAACCCGAAAACATCAAAAGACAAAACAAAACACAAAGGCTGATGCGCCGCTTGCTTCCTCCTAGCTCATGGAATGGAGCTGCCCACAGTCAGGGTGGGACCTCGGATCTCAGTGAACCTGAGCTCTAGACTCCCACACACACGTGCCAAGTGCTCTGTTTCCATGTCAGTTCTAAATCCTGTTGCCAGCCAGAGATTAACCACCTCAAGTACTGTTGATTGCTCTGCTTCTAGGAGCTGGAAGAGAACAAACCATTGCTCTGATTGCTCCGCTCCTACCTTTGAGAAGAGCTCATTCAAAGTGGCGCAAGTGTCTGGCTTTTGTTTTGCAGCGAAGAGAGAAGCGCTCAGCCTACAGACTTTTTGCCTGTGCAAACATGCACAAATGAAACTGGTGGATCTCAAAGAAATCTTCATATTCATAGATTACCTTTTCTTTCTTGGCTTGGTGGCTGTTTATTTTTATTATTCAGCTGGCCAAAGAGCTGCTAAGCAGGAAAGTGCCTAAAACTGGAGCAGAGCCAGGCGTGGTGGTGCACGCCTTTAGTCTCAGCGCTTAGGAGGCAGAGGTTGGATGATCACTATGAGTGAGTTCAAGACTAGCCTGAGACTACATAGTGAATTCCAGGCTAGTCTGGGCTAGAGTGAAATACTACCTCAAACCCTCCCCCCCCCGCAAAAAAAAATACTAGTAGAAGACCAGAAAAAACTGCAAACTGTGTGTGTGTGTGTGTATGTATATATTTTTTGTTTTTGTTTTTTGAGGTAGGGTCTCACTCTAGTTCAGGCTGACCTGGAATTCATTCTGTAGTCTCAGGGCGGCCTCGAACTCACAGCGATCCTCCCACCTCTGCCTCCCGAGTGCTGGGATTAAAGGCATGCGCCACCACGCCCGTCTAGATTTATAGTTCTGATGTGTGTGTGGGTGTGGGTGTGTATGCTTGTATGTGTGGGCACACATATTCAGGTGCACATGCACAAGTGGAGGCCAGAAATTGACATTCAGTGTCTTCTTCAATCATTCTCCACTTTATTTTGAGACAGGGTCTCATTCTGACACTGGAGCTCACCAATTTAGCTAGATTAGCGAGCTAGCACTCCCCAGAGATCTGGATTTCTTTTTTTCCCCTTTTCTTTATTTATTTGCAAGTAGGGAGAGATAGAAGAGACACAGACAGAGAGCATGGGCACACCAGGGCCTCTAGCCATGGAAAACAAATTCCAGATGCATATGTCACTTTGTGCATTTGGCTTTATGAGGGCACTGGGAAATTGAACCCAAACCATTAGGCTTTGCTGGTAAATGCTTTAACTGCTGAGCCGTCTCTACAACCCTGAAAATGATCTTTTTTAAAACATATTTTTATTTATTTATTAGAGACACAGAGAGAGAAGGGGAGAGAGAGGGAGAGAATTTGTGTGCCAGGGCCTCTAGCCACTGCAAACGAACTCCAGACGTATGCGCCACCTTGTGTGTCTGATTTATGTGGGACCTGGAGATTAAACCTGGGTCCTTAGGCTTTGCAGGCAAGCGCCTTAACCACTAAGCCATCTATTCAGCCCTCTTTTGAGGTAGACTCTCACTCTAGCCCAGCAGATGATCTTTTTAAGTCACAGAATGACATCATGACTGTGAGGACTGGCCTTGAGCTCTCAGCGATCCTCCTACCTCTGCCTCTCTAGTGCTGGGATTAAAGGCATGCACCACCATGACCAGTTGATAATTATACTTTGGTTACTGTATTTCTGCACCTATCATACTGTTTTTTATTGACACTTTTTTAGTAACACATAATCAATAGGTAGTTGACCTTTTTAAGATTTATTTTTATTTATTTATTTATTTATTTATTAGAGACAGAGAGATAGAGAGAAAAAAATGGGCACACCAGGGCCTCTAAGCCACTGCAAATAAACTCCAGACGCATGTACCACCATGTGCATCTGGCTTATGTGAGACTTGGAGAATCGAAGCTGGATCCTTTGGCTTCACAGGCAAGTACCTTAACCACTAAGCCGTCTCTTCAGCCCAGTAGTTGACCTTTATAATTCTATGTACTAATAGAGTTTACATCCATTTGCATAACTGCCATAACACTGAATGAACTTCATTTACAATGTAGAATTCTTGACTTTAAAAGTTTGTCATGGGACTGGAGAGATGGCTTAGTGGTTAAGGTGTTAACCTGCAAAGCAAAAGGACCCAGGTTCAATTCCTCAGTACCCATGTAAAGCCAGATGCACAAGGTGGCGCATACATCTGGAGTTTGTTTTCAGTGGCCAGAAGCCCTGGTGTGTCCATTCGCTCTCTCTGTATGCCTCTTTCTCTCTCTCAAATAAACAAGCTGGGTGTGGTGGTGCACACCTTTAATACCAGCACTCAGGAGGCAGAGATAGGTGGATGGCTATGAGTTCGAGGCCACTCTGAGACAACATAGTGAATTCCAAGTCAGCTTGGGCTAGAGTGAGATCCTACCTCAGAAAATAAATAAATAAATAAATAAATAAACATTTAACATTTTTATTAAAAAAAAAGTTTGGGCTGGAGAGGTGGCCTAGCAGTTAAGTTGCCTGCCTGTGAAGTCTAAGCACTCCCGTTCTCATCCCCAGGTCCCACGCAAGCCAGACACACAATGACACAAGCGCACATGTACACAAGGGGATGCACATATCTGGAGTTCGTTCATAGTGCACCCTGGTGCACCCATTTTTCTCTTTCTCTCTTTCTCTCAACATAGAATAATAATAATAATAATAATAATAATAATAATAAAAAGGCTGGGTGTTGTGGCACACGCCTTTAATCCCAGCACTCGGGAGGCAGAGGTAGGAGGATTGCTGTGAATTTGAGGCCAGCCTGAGACTACATAGTGAGTTCCAAGTCAGCCTCGGCTAGAGTGAGACCCTACCTCGAAAAACCAAAAAAAAAAAAAAAAAAAAAAAAATTGTGTGGGATGGAGAGATGGCTTAATGGTTATGATACTTGCCTGCAAAGCCAAAGGACCCATGTTCAATTCTCCAGGTCACATGTAAGGCAGATGATGCACAAGGTGGTGCACATGTCTGGAGTTCAATTACAGTGGCTGGAGGCCAATTCTCTCTCACTCACTCATTCTTGGTCTCTTGCATTAAAAAAAACAAAAAACAAAACAAACAAAAAAAAAAAAAAAACGCCAGTCTGTTGGGCCTGCCTTAAAAAAAAGTTTGGGGCCTGGAGAGATGGCTTAGCGGTTAAGGTGCTTGCCTGTGAAGCCAAAGGACTTCGGTTTGATTCCCCAGGACCCACGTAGGCCAGATGCAGAAGGTAGCGCATGCATCTGGAGTTCATTTGCAGTGGCTGGGAGCCCTAGTGCACCATTCATTCTCTCTCTCTCTCTGCCTCTTTTCCTCTCTCAAATAAATAAAAAAAAAATATTAAGAAAAAAGTTTGTTGTGTATTGCTGAATGTGACACTTGGGCTTTAATCCAAGAACTTGGGAGGCTGAGGTAAGAGAATCACTGTGAGCTGGAGTGTGATTACATAGTGAATTCCAGGTCGTCCTGAGCCAGAGTGAGACCCTACCTCAAAAAACCAAAATAAATAAATAAATAAAAATTAAAAAAACTATTTTATCTATGTGTGTGTGTGTGTGGAGATGGCTCAGTGGAAAAAGCACGTGCCACTGCCCAAGCCTCAGTACCCGAGCTCGCTCCTTAGACCCCTGTAAAAACTAGCAGCAGTGTCAGGCTCCTTAATCCAGCACTTTGGCAGCGAAATGGGAGGGCGAGGCAGAGATCGGATAATTTCCTGGAAGCTCTGGGCAAGCACAGCAAAATAAACAGCAACAGCAGAGAGAGACTGAGAGAAACCCCGCCTCAAGTGAGGTAGACAGGTGAGAACAGACCCCTGCAAGCTGTCCTCGGACCTCCACGTGTGCCACGGGATGCCCACGTGTCTACACTTAAACACACATGAACATATACATACACGAACACACACAAATAGATAAAATAGTTTTTAATTTTAATTTATTTATTTGAGAGTGACAGAGAGAGAGAGAGAGAATAGGCGCGCCAGGGCCTCCAGCCACCGCAAACGAACTGCAGACACGTGTGCCCCCTTGTGCATCTGGCTAACGTGGGTCCCGGGGAATCAAGCTTCAAACCCGGGTCCTTAGGCTTCACAGGCAAGCGCTTAACTGCTAAGCCATCTCTCCAGCCCTAAAATAGTTTATTTTATTTTAATTTATTTGAGAGCGACAGACAGAGAGAGAAAGAGGCAGATAGATAGATAGATAGAGAATGGGCATGCCAGGGCCTCTAGCCACTGCAAAGGACCTCCAGACGCGTGCGCCCCTCGTGTACCTGGCTAGCTCTATTCCTGGGGAATAGAGCCTCGAACCGGGGTCCTTAGGCTTGACAGGCAAGCGCTTAACCACTAAGCCATCTCTCCAGCCCATTTTTTTTTAAGTTCATGATTGGAGCTAGAGAGAGGCCCAGTAGATAAGAAGGGCTTCCTAAGCAATCACGAGGACCTGAGTTTGTCCCCAGCACCCACATGAAAAGCCAGGCATGGATGCCCACACCTGGTGACGCCAATGCTGAGGGGTGAAACAGGAGGCTCTGCAGGGCAGTCTAACTGAAAAATGACACAAGCTCTAGGGGTGTCAAGGAAAGAAGATAGAAGAGCAACAGAGGAGAGCGCCACATCTTCTGCTGCAGTTACCTTTGTGTCGAGGGACAAACATCCTACCAGAAGCAGCTTATGGGGGTAAAGGGTTTATTTCAGGCTTACAAGGGGAACACCATCAATGACAGAACAAAGCTGGATCACTCCCATAGAGCCAAACAAAGAGACACCACCACCACTAGCCAGCTAACATGAACAGCCAGAGCTCCAACTGCCCTGCACACACCTTAGGGCTGGACTATTAGATCCGTCCCCAGGGACACCTCCTCCCCAGTAGGGCTCTGCCTGCTGTAGACTCAAGTTGTAAACTTAATTTAAAAAATGCTTACCGGGCATGGTGGCGCACGCCTTTAATCCTAGCACTTGGGAGGCAGAGGTAGGAGGATTGCCATGAGTTTGAGGCCACCCTAAGACTACATAGTTAATTTCAGGTCAGCCTGGACCAGAAGGAGACCCTACCTAAAAAAGCCAAAAAAAAAAAAAAAAAAAAAAAAAAGCATCAGTGGGCCTGGAGAGATGGCTTAGTGATTAAGGCATTTGCCTGCAAAGCCAAAGGACCTCTGTTCAACTCCCAGGACCCACGTAAGCCAGATGCACAAGGTGGCACATATGTCTGGAGTTCATTTGCAGTGGCTGGAGGCCCTGGCGCACCCATTCTCTCTCTATTTCTGCCTCTTTTCCTCTCTAGCTCTCTCAAATAAATAAAATAAAATAAAATAAAATAAAATGCATCAGGGGCTGGGTGTGGTGCACGTCTTTAATCTCAGCACATGGGAGGTAGAGGTAGGAGGATTGCCATGAGTTCAAGGCCACCTTGAGACTACACAGTGAATTTCAGGTCAGCCTCAGCTAGAGTGAGACCCTACCTCACAAAAAACAAACGAACAAAAACACAAAAAAGCATCAGGGGTCAAAGAGATGGTTTAGTGGTTAGAGGAGCTTGTTTGCAAAAGCTTGTTTGCAAAGCCTGATGTTCTGGGTTCAATTCCCCTTCTGATGAACTGGGCGTGGTAGTGCACACCTTTAATCCCAGCACGTGAGGCAGAGGTAGGAGGATGGCTGTGAGTTTGAGGCCACACTGAGACTATATAGTGAATTCTAGGTCAGCCTGGGCTAGAGCGAGACCCTACCTCAAAAAATTAAAAAATGGCTAGAGGGATGGCTTAGCAATTAAGGCACATGCCTATGAAGCCAAAGGACTCAGGTTCGATTCTCCAGGTCCCACATAAGTCAGATGCACATGGTGGTGCATACGTCTGGAGTTTGTTTGTAGTGGCTGGAGGCCCTGGCATGCCCATTCTTTCTCTACCTCTTTCCCTCTCTCTGTCTGTAATAAATAATTTAAAAATAATAAAATAAAAATAAACCCTGCTGACAGAGCTAGGAAGATAGCTTGGGGTTTAAAGGTGCCTGATTGCAAAGCCTGCCAACTCAAGATCAATTCCCAAGCCACCCATGGGCACCAGATACCAAAACAGCACAAGTGTCTGATGTTCATGTGCAGTGGCAAGAGGCCCTGGCATGCCACATACACATAAATTCATTTTAAAAATACTTGGATTAATTAACAGTTTAGTAAGTTTGAGAACTCAGAGCCATGGACACAAACAATGAATTGGAGGAAGGTAGCGAGTCTATCTGCAGCCGTACCGCGCTGAACATGCCTGATCTTTGAAACTAAGCCTGGTCTGGCTAGTACTTGGATGGGAGAAAAATAGTAATTTCTTACTCTTTCTGTAGTTTCCATTGTAGTCAGTCTCTCTCTCTCTCTCTCTCTCTCTCCTCTCTCTGGCTTTTCAAGATACAGTCTTGCTCTTGCCCAGTCTGAACTGGAATTCACTATGTACTCTGAGTGGCCTTGAACTCATGGCAATGGTCCTATCTCTGCCTCCCAAGTGCTGGAATTAAAGGTGTGCACCACCACGCCCGGCCAGTCTCTTTAAAGAAAAAAACAATACCAGGCGTGGTGGCACACGCCTTTAATCCCAGCACTTGGGAGGCAGAGGTAGGAGGATTGATGAGAGTTCGAGGTTACCCTGAGACTACACAATGAATTCCAGGTCAGCCTGGGCTAGCTGGGATGGAATGAGACACCACTTTGAAAAAAAAAACAAAAACCCAACAACAACAGAAAGAACGTTTAGGTTACTGAGTAGGCTGGGCAAAACTCATTGGCCTATTTAATAGGTGGGAAGGTCAGCTCAGAGAACTGCTTCTACCTGAGTGGAAGTTACCCAGCCACAGTGAAGTAGTGGGTGTCTGAATAAAGGGAAGACAGGGGACATCAGACACAACCCCTCCATCCCATATGGAAGGGGCTCCAGGGTGACAACATGCAGACTTTGAAGTAACTTGTCATTTAAAGCTTGAAATTGCCATTTGAGGGAAATAGTAACCACAAAGGAAGAGAGGACACACATGATTTAACCACCTACAGCTTCTAACCCAACTTCCTCCAGGAGGGGCGGACTCAGCACCACCCATTGGCCCTTGGGGACCAAAGCCAGCTAGGAAGAAACTGCAGATGGACTGATGTGGGCAAAAGCTCCTGAGTCCAACTTCCTTGTTTTGCAGTCGGGGAATGCGAGGTTTCGTCAGAAGAAGAGACTCGTCTAAGGCACCTACTGAAGGGGGCGAGGGCTGTGGACTCTGTCCAGAGCTTTCTCAAGTAGACATCACAGGTCCCTTAGTCTGAGTTGGAGAAGGGGGAAGAATGAAGTAGGCCTGACCTGGCCGTTTGCTAGCCAGAGCCAGGTCGATGGAATGGCAGGGAGTGGGCCGGGCTGTTCAGCCCTCTGGCTGTCCTCCCTCTGTCCCCTCTGTTTCTGTGCAGTGGAGGGTGACCCACAGGATGTCAGCGTGGCTTGTTTATTGCTGAGGGAGTGTTTGTGAAGGTTGTTATTGAAGCCAGAGCATTCTGGTCTCCCAGATGAACCCTAACCTATAAACAAATGTGGCTGGGTGAAGGGAAGCTGGCAGTCACAGGGACTCCCTGAGGCTGGGGATCAGGGGACATGCTTTGGGTTCCAGTAAGACATTACGATATGCAGGAGAAGGATAGGGACATTTTAGCTGAAATCTTAGAATTTTTTTAAAAAAATATTTAATTTATTCATTTGTAAGGAGAGAATGGGCGTGCCAGGTCCTCTAGTCACTGCAAATCAGCTCCAGATGCATGCGCCACTTTGTGCATCTGGCTTTACATGGGTACAGGGGAATCGAACCTGGGTCGTTAGGTGCCTTAACCACTGAGCAATCTCTCCAGCCCTGAAGGCTTAGAATTCTATATGGCGTAGATACAATGCCCATAAGTGCTTGTATTTACTGTGGGATTCTAGAAACATCATCCAGAGGCTCAGCCTCTCAGATGAAAGGGTTGAATGGAGAGCCATAAGGAATGCCTCCTCCCCTTTTATTACTCCCACCAATGAAATGGGATTTGGAAGGAGAGGGAGTCACTAACACCTGCTGTGGTCTGAATGCCTGGGTCCCTCTGAAGCCCATCTGTTGAAATCCTAACCTCTCATGTGAAGGTATTATGACGTGGGACTTTGGGAAAGAGCTTAGGGCATGAGGGTGGAACCCTCATCAATGGGATTAGTGTCCTTGTAAAGAGGCCCCAGAGAGACACTTCACTCATTCCATGATGTGAGGTTACCCTGAGAAATCAGCCACTCATGAGGAAGTAGGTCCTCCCCAGACACTGAATCCACTGTCATCCTGATCCCCAATGTCTCAGCTTCCTGTACTGTGGGAAGTAGGTTTCTGTTGTTTATATGCAATCTCTTAGTTTAAGATATTTTAAAAATTATTTATTGAGAGAAAGAGATAGAGTATATGGGTGTGCTAGGGCCTCCTGTCACTGCAAACAACCTCCAGACACATGTGCTACTTCGTGCATCTGGCTTTATGTGGGTACCAGGGATTTAAACCTGGGCTGTCAGGCTTTGCAAGCAAAGGCCTTCAACAACTGAGCCATCTTCAGCCCCTTTATGGTATACATTTTTAGAGTCAAGCCCAACAGACTGGACTTTTTGTTTTGTTTTGTTTTGTTTTGTTTTTTTGAGGTAGGGTCTCACTCTAGCTCAGGCTGACCTGGAATTCACTATGGAATCTCAGGGTGGCCTTGAACTCATGGTGATCCTCCTACCTCTGCCTCCCTAGTGCTGGGATTAAAGGCGTGTACCACCACACCTGGCTTGGCCTTTTTTTTTTTTTTTTTTTTTTTTAATGTGAGAGAGCAAGAGTGTGTGTGAGAGAGAATTGGTATGCCAGGGCCTCCAGCCACAGTAATCAAACTCCAGACATGTGTGCCACCTTATTGCACATGCACAACCTTATGCACTTGTGCCACTTTGTACATCTGGCTTACGTGGGATCTGAAGAGTCAAACATGGGTCCTTAGGCTTCGCAGGCAAGCACCTTAACCGCTAAGCCATCTCTCCAGCCCATTTATGATATATATATATTTTTTTGTTTCACTTTGTTTTTCAAGATAGGGTCTCGCTCTAGCTCAAGCTGACCTGGAATTCACTCTGTAGTCTTAGGCTGGTCTTGAACTCACAGTGATCCTCCTACCTCAGCTTCCTGAGTGCTGGGATTAAAGGCGTACGCCACCACACCTGGCCCATTTATGACATTTTGTTACAGAAACCCAAATGATACAGACAAATTCATTTCATGTAAACCCATCAAGGCTTCTATTGTTGGGCTAATTCCTGCTGAGATTTATCTGGGATATATATATATTTAATTTGCAAGTAGAGTAAGAGACAGGAGGGAAGAGAGAGAGAGAGAGAGAGAGAGAAAGAGAGAGAGAGAGAGAGAGAGAATGGGTATGCCAGAGCCTCTAGCCACTGCAAACTTCAGATGCATGTGCCACTTTGTGCATCTGGCTTTATGTGGGTACTAGGGAATTGAACCTGGACCATTAGGCTTTGCAGGAAGCGCCTTAAGTGCTGAGCCATCTCTCCAGCCCTTATCTGGGATATTTGCAGAAAAGAGCTGACATAGCAAGATAGAGGCAACTCTTCTAGAAAGACCTGGCCTCATTGGCCCCTCACGTTTGGAAACTTCCGTTTGCTCAGAATCGCTGTGTGGCTCACTGTGGATAAACTGTGTAATTTAGTTATGTAATGTTACGCTGAAATCTGCCTCTGTTCTGGGTCTCTAACGTCCTGCTGTGTGCTCAGGAAAGGGCTCCTCCATGACCAACCCCCATTAAAACCCCTAGGTCCAGAGTCTCCAAGGAGCTCCTCTGGGAGACAGCATCTCACCTGGGCTGTCACATGGCACTGATGGAGGAATTAAGTCTATCCTGTGTGGCTCGCCTGGGAGAGGCCTCTCAGAGGCTGAGGTCTGCTTTCCTCCGGACCTTGACCCAGGAGCCTTCTCTCTTGCAACATCTTACTCTAATAACTCAGTGTTTCAGGACATAGGCTAGGTTCTACAGTTCTTGGAGTCAATCAATGAACCAAACATGGTTTGAGGCTCCAGCAGGAGATAAAGCTAGCTGTCCCAGAGGCAACCAAAACCCTGTGCTAATCCCTCAGGAGTACATAACTTAAACCAGAATTGCCAATAAAAATATGAGTCATGGGCTGGAGAGATGGCTTAGCGGTTAAGCGCTTGCCTGTGAAGCCTAAGGACCCTGGTTCGAGGCTCAATTCCCCAGGACCCACATTAGCCAGATGCACAAGGGGGCGCACGTGTCTGGAGTTCTTTTGCAGTGGCTGGAGGCCCTGGCGTGCCCATTCTCTCTCTCTATCTGCCTCTTTCTCTCTTGCCTCTTTCTCCCTGATGCTCTCAAATAAGTAAATAAAAATAGAACAAAAAAATTTAAAAAAATGAGTCATATGTGTACTTCATAGTTTGTGATAGCTTTGCGATAGAGTCTTGCTATGTAGCCCTAGATGGCCTGGTGCTCACTGTAGAGCCCATGCTGACTTTGGACTCATAGTAATCCTTCTGCTTCGGTCTCCCAGTGCTGGGATTATAGACGTGTACTACATATCTAGCAATACCACATTTTTTGCATGTGTTTTGTATATGTGTGTGTGTGTGTGTGTGTGTGTGTGTACAGAAACACTTGCAAGTGTGGAGGCCAGAGAAGTATGTCTGGTGTCTTTCCGCAGCTCATTCATGTGTTTCCTTGAGGCAGAATTCGGAGCTACGGTTTCCACGAGCCGCAGTGTTTCTCCGGCCTCTGCTTCCCACAGGACTGCGGTGCAGGTGTGTGTGGCCGTGCCCAGCTGTTTCCATGGGTCCTGAGGAATCAACTCAGCTGGTCTCAGACCCTCACGCCTTGGCAAGCACTCTTCCTCAGCTGAACCATCTCCCTAGCGCAGTAGCCACATTTTAAAATGAAAAAAGAACGAGGATAATTTTTCCCCAGTACTAATGATTGAATACAGAACATGCTGGGACAGCATTCTGCCCCAAGCTGTACCCCTACCCACCCCATTTATGTAAGTATATGTTTAGAGACAGAGTCTCATTCGGTTGCTCAGGTGAGCCTCAAATTTATGATCCTTTTGCCTCAACCTCTTCAGTAGCTGAGATTATAGGTGCATATGCCATTCCTAAAAGTGAAATTAAATTTTTAATTTTTTTTTTATTTTTTGAGATAAGGCCTCACTCACTCAGCTTCCCCAGTACTGGGATTACAAAATGTGAGCCACCATGGTTGGCAAATATTTAAGCAAATTTAATTTTCAATTAAATATTTAAATATTATCATTTTACCATGTAACAATATGAAAATATTGATTTTTTTCTGGCTATTTTTTGATCTTTATTTTTAAGTCTACATCTTAAAAATATGACTTGATAGGAATAAAACAGAAAATCTAGACTTTAACCAAAACTGTTTCAAAGGAGGTGAACCTTACACAAAATTGATCTAAAAAATATAAGACATTAGTTTAAGATTGAACATCAAAGCCATCTTTTTTACTTATCAAAAGGTCTACCTAGATTCTTGAATGTCATTGTTTTCTGGAGTGGCATCTTTTGTAATCTCCACCGTGGTAAGGAAATTTAATATAAAAATCTCCAACAAGCACATACAATAAAATTTTACATTTGGTACTTGTCCTTCATCCTGAAAAAGAAATACAGTGTAATCAATCTAATTAAAGAACCTTTAGGGGGCTGGAGAGATGGCTTAGCAGTTAAGCGCTTGCCTCTGAAGCCTAAGGACCCCGGTTCGAGGCTCGATTCTCCAGGACCCAAGTTAGCCAGATGCACTAGGGGGCGCACGCGTCTGGAGTTTGTTTGCAGTGGCTGGAGGCCCTGGCGCACCCATTCTCTCTCTCTCTCTCTCTCTCTCTCTCTCTCTCTCTCTGCCTCTTTTTCTCTCTCACTCTCAAATAAATAAATAAATAAAATGTTAAAAAAAGAACCTTTAGTATATATTTAGATGCATTTTGATGTTTTATTTTTATTACCTGTGTTCACTGAAAAATGGAATAGAATTTTTGTAAAACCTGTTTTGGAGAGAAATCATTATCAAGTTTTATGTATCCAATGTTAACTTTTATAGCCTAATGAAACTAGGTTTTATGATTTCAATGAATATTATATTGGCCAAACAAATAGTATTTATGGTTTTATGAAGCATTTAGCAAATTTAAAAATAATATTTGTATAGGTTTTAAGAAGTTAAGATTATTTAAGCTTATGAATATGTACATATAAGGCCTTTTAATATATCACCAAAACATTTACATTTATACACATTTACACTTTAAGTTGGTATACCAAAAGTATTTTTTAATTTTTTTCTCAATTTTTATTAACATTTTCCATGACTATAAAAAATATCCTGTGGTAATACCCTCCCTCCCCCCACTCTCCCCTTTGAAACTCCACTCTCCATCATATCCCCTCCCCATCTCAATCAGTCTCTCTTTTAATTTTGATGTCATGATCTTTTCCTCCTCTTATGATGGTCTTGTGTAGGTAGTGTCAGGCACTGTGAGGTCATGGATATCCAGGCCATTTTATGTCTGGAGGGAGCACGTTGTAAGGAGTCCTACCCTTCCTTTGCTTTCTGCCACCTCTTCTGCATTAGACCCTGAGCCTTAGAAGGTGTGATTGAGATGTTACTCAGAACTCTAGTCACCTCTTTCCAGCACTATGATAACTTCTGAGTCGTCCCAAGGTCACCGCCATCTGAAAAGAGAAGATTTTCTCCCCAAAGTGAGAGTAGCATTAATATAAGGGTGTGAACATTAAGAGAAGTGCTTACTGGGCAGTTTGATAAGCATAGTATATACATTTTTCCAGACATCAGCAGATGTTACACCCCTAGGGCTCATGACTACCCCTGTTTTAGGTTTTCAGTATCAGGGATGTATTCCCTCCCATGGAGCGGGCCTCCAGTCCAATTGGAGGGCAGTTGCTTTCCACCATGACAGACGTGCCACTATTGCACCCGTTGGCTCATTTGGCTTGGCTGGCCAGTTATAAGGCTTTCAGTGTCCACTGCTGAGTATCTTCACTGGTGGTATCTCTTTCTCCCATTGAACTACATGTAGAATGGCTTCTTCCAGCTTTCTGTCAGCTGGTCTACATCGAGGAGGTTATCAGCTCAGTTCCAGCAGGATTTCTCAGTGGTTTTGTAGCCCAAGTATGTGGAGTCTTCAGCAATAGGGTTTTACCATCTATTCCTGGTGGGAAACCAAGGGCCTCGGCAATGGCCTATAATGTTTTGAGGCATCAAGGACCTCCCTGGCCAACAACTCACTGGAAGGTATCCCATCCCTGGCACTGAAAATTTTCTAGCAACGATCTACGGCTCCTGAGTGTTCCATTGTCCAAAACCGGAGGATTCCATATGATTTATTTATATCCTCTTAGATTTTGATTAGCCCTCCCTCCACCTTTCCTTTACTCAATCTCTTCCCCTGACCTCACTTTGGGCCTTTTCACCCCCGTTAATCTATTCTTCTACTTACATGTATACAATACCATCCTATTAAGTACCCTCCTCCCTTCCTTTCTCTTCCCTTTATATCTCTTTTTTAGCATACTGGCCTCTGCTACTGAGTTTTTTCCTTCTCACACAGAAGCCCAATCATCTGTAGCTAGGATCCACATATGAGAGAGAACATGTGGCGCTTGGCTTTCTTTATCATGTAACAATACAAAAATATTGATTTTTAAAAATACTTTATTGAGAGAGAAAAAAAAAGAGGTAGAGAGAAAGAGAGAGAGAATGGGCGCACCAGGGCCTCTAGCCACAGCGAACGAACTCCAGATGCATGAACCACCTTGTGGATCTGGCTTCACTTGGGTATTGGGGAATCAAACCTGGGTCCTCTGGTTTTGCAGGCCAGCGCCTTAACTGCTAAGCCATCTCTCCAGCCCCCAAATATTGAATTTTGTCATAATTATTGTTGCTGCTTTGAGACAGGGTCTCATGTAGCATGGGCTGGCCTCCAACTCACTAAGTAGCCAAGGATGGCTGAGGGCTGAGATTACAGGCATGCACCACCATACTCAATTCCTATTAAACATTTTTACTTTTTTTTCCCCCAGCACTGGGGATTGAATATGCGAGGCAAATGTCCTTCCACTGAACTACATCTCAGCCCATTTGCATTTTTTTTTTGTATTAAGTCATCAAAAACCAGTGTATGCCCTACACTCACAGCACACATCAGTTTGGACTAGTCACATTCCAAAGTGCCAAGTAAGCACGTTTGCCATGTGGGCAGCACAGGCTCAGAGGTTACTGGCTAGGGCTCTGGGGACAGTTTGGTCTGGTTCTGCCACTTACTAACTGTGTGATCCTAGGCAAAGTTCTTTAACCTCATGAAGTTGAAGGGTTTTCTTTTTCTCTTTTTTCCCAAAAGTTAATAAAGTCAGCACCTGGTATATGTAGTACATTAATGAGTTCTGGTGGTTGCTAACTTAAAAAGTCTTGGCTTGGGCTGGAGAGATGGCGTAGCGGTTAAGCGCTTGCCTGTGAAGCCTAAGGACCCCGGTTCGAGGCTCAATTCCCCAGGACCCACGTTAGCCAGATGCACAAAAGGGTGCATGCATCTGGAGTTTGTTTGCAGTGGCTGGAAGCCCTGGCGTGCCCATTCTCTCTCTCTCTCTCTGCCTCTTTCTCTCTGTCACTCTCAAATAAATAAATAAAAATCTTAAAAAAAAAAAAGTCTTGGCTTGTCCAATTCCTCATTACATCGATGAGAAAAGTGAGGCATTGATCTCAGAAGCAGCTTTCCAGTCACTCACTCTCTTGTTTCGATGGGCCAACTCCTGCCCTGCCTGTGGGCTGACTCTGAGATTAGATCTGCCAATTATTCTGGAAACCAGAACCTTCAGAACCCCACCTGAGTTCCGCAATCCCTTCTTAATTGCAAAACAGGGCCAAGATTTGGAGCTGACACCAAAGTAGCAGGAGCTCCTTCCACGGTCTCCATCTGGGTGAATCAAGTGGGCTGGCTCCGCCTGGTCCCCAGCCTAAGCACTTACTCAGCAATAGGAGGGCTGCTTTTCACCGTTTTGGCTTTTACAACCTTTCTTCTTCATTAACTCGGGTTCTGTCTTCCTTGAAGACACAATGCATCAGCACTTTCAAGAACTTTCTGTCCCCTCATAGTTCACCCACAGAGCAAATATAGACAGTTCTCAAAAAGAGAGGGGAGCTGGGCGTGGTGGTGCACGCCTTTGATCCCAACACGTGGGAGGCAGAGGCAGGAGGATCACTGTGAGTTTGAGGCCAGCCTAGGACCACAGAGTGAATTGCAGGTTAGTCTGGGCTAGAGTGAAAGTCTATGTCAGTAAAAACAAAACAAGAAAAAAGTATAACAAAGTGTTAACCTGGAAAGTGTCTAGGAACTACAGTAAAGTCAGGGAACATGAACAAAACTCCGTAAGAAATGACATTAAGCAAGGGATTTGAACAATGGGCAGAAAAAAAAAAAAAATACAAGAGAGCCGGTGGAGTGCTCTGGGCAGAGGGAACAGTGGGCAAAACCTGGAGACAGAAATGCCAATCAGTGTGGTGGGCGCGGCGCGCCTTTAATCCCAGCATGCAGGGGCCTGAGTGGGAGGAGTGTTGTGAGCGGGAGGCCAGCTTGGGCTGCAGAGTGAGTTCCAGGTCAGCCTGGGCTAGAGTCTGACCCTGCCTCTAAGAGGAAGGAGGAAAAAGGAAAGGAAACGCATGCTGGAAGACCTGAGAAACCATCCCATCCAGCTGAGCTAGACTGAGTTAGAAGGGCATGAGTCGATTTTGAAGCACTAAGGAATGTGAACCTTAACCCGAGGGCAGCTGGACGCTGCCTGGTGGAGAGCAGCATCTTCCAGATGTACATCCTCGGGTGGCAGTGACCTTGGGACGACTCAGAAGGTATCATGGTGCTGGAAAGAGGAAAGAAGTGACTAGAGTACCGAGTAACATCTCGATCACACCTTCCAAGGCTCAGGGTCTAATGCGGAAGAGGTGGCGGAAAGAATGTAAGAGCCAAAGGAAGGGTAGGACTCCATACAACATGCTCCCTCCAGACACAAAATGGCCTGGATATCCATGACCTCACAGTGCCTGACACTACCTACACAAGACCATCATAGGAGGAGGAAAAGATCATGACATCAAAATGAAAGAGAGACTGATTGAGATGGGGAGGGGATATGATGGAGAATGGAGTTTCAAAGGGGAAAATGGGGGGAGGGAGGGTATTACCATGGGATATTTTTTTACAATCATGGAAAATGTTAATAAAAATTGAGAAAAAAACAAAACAAAACAAAAAAAAAAACCAAATATACATCCTTGGGAACAAATCAACCATATGCACTGAAGAGATTCCTCAAGAAAAGACTAGGAAATACTGTTTTCATTCCTAGTCTTTCTTTCTTCAGTGTTGGGGATTGAACCAAGGGCCTTGGGCCCAAGCACTCTATTACTGAGACACAGCCCTAACCTTTTGGGTTATTGTTGTTGTTTGTTTTAAATTTTGAAACAGGGGCTGGAGAGATGGCTCAGCAGTTAAGGTGCTTGTCTACAAAGTCCAAGGACCCAGGCTCAGTTCTCCAGTACCCACATAAAGCCAAATGCCCAAGGTGGCGCATGCGTCCAGAGTTCATTTGTAGTGGCTAGAGGCCCTGTTGTGCCCATTCTCTCTCTCTCTCTCTTTTTATCATAAATAGATAAATGAATTTTGAGACAGGATCTTACTAAATCACTCAGGCTAGCCTGGAGCTTATGGGCTCTTGCTTCAGTCCCCCAAGTAGCTTGGATAACAAGCCTGAAACACCAACCTTCATTTTCATCATCTTTTTTGTTTTGGGTGGTTTTCTTTTTCTTCTTCTTTTCCTTTTCCTCTTTCTTTCTTTCTTTCTTTCTTTTTGTTTTTTCAAAGTAGGGTTTCACTCTAGTCCAGGCTGACCTGGAATCTGGAATTCACTATGTAGTCTCAGGGTGGCCTTGAACTCACAGTGATCCTCCTACCTCTGCCTCCCAAGTGCTGGGATTAAAGGCGTGTGCCACTGTGGCAGACAGCTTCAGGTTCGCTGAGATAAACTTCCAGACCAGGCACAGTTATGGAGGAAGGGTTATTTATTGAAGCTTACAGATCCAGGGGAAGTTCCATAAATGGCAGAAGAAGCTGGCCTGCCTTCACAGTGCCAAGCAGAGAGAGAAAAAGCACCAGCCAAAAAGCCAAAAGCCACACAGCACACTTCAGGAACTCCTGCTAGGCACACTTTGCATATCTTTAGATTGAAACCTGAAACCCACCACCACACCTTAAGATCCACACAATGGCACTAACTCCAGCCAGGTAGCTGCAGATGCAAACTACAAACAAACAACTGAGTATATTGGGGGCCATCTATTCTATTCAAACCACCACATTCACCATATCTGGCTTTCTTTTCTTTTTCCTTCTTTTTTTAAAAAATCTTTATTTATCTATTTTCAATGAAAGAGACACAGAGAGAGAGAATGGGCATGCCAGGGCCCCTTGCTGCTACAAACGAGCTCCAGATGCATGTGCCACCTTGTACATCTGGTTTTACTTGGGTACTAGGGAATTGAACCCTGACCAACAGGTTTTGTGAGCCTTTAGACGCTGAGCCATCTCCCCAGCAGCCCCCCTCCCATCTTTTTTTTCTCCCTTTTTCTTTCTGAGATGGTTTTACTTTCTAGCTGTATAATACAGGCTGTCTTAGAACTCACTGTGTAGCCCAGACTGGCTTTTTCTTTTGCCATCCACTGCCTCAGCCTCCTGAGTGCTAAGATTACAGGTGATCACATCATGCATTCTTTTATTTTTATTTAGTTGTTTTAAAATATTTTTTTATTTATTTGAGAGAGAGAGAGAGAGAGAGAGAGGGAGGGAGGGAGGGAGGGAGGGAGAGAGAGAGAGAATGGGCATGCCAGGGACCCCAGCCACTGCAAATGAACTCCAGATGCATGTGCCACTTTGTGCATCAGGCTAACACAGGTCCTGGGGAATTGAACCTGGGTCCTTTGGCTTAAGTCATTCCTCCAGCCCCATTTTATTTATTTATTTATTTTTAGGTAGGGTTTTATTCTAGCCCAGGCTGACCTGGAATTCACTACGTAGTCTCAGGCAGGCTTCAAACTCACAGCCATCCTCTTATCTCTGCCTCCCAAGTGCTGGGATTAAAGGCATGTACCACCACACCCAACCCACCATGCATTCTTATTTGCGGGTTCTTGGGCTCATGGTTAGACCTCCTCCAGGTGGGCAGCAGGAAGGCCCTCCTTCCCATGAGGTCATGCTCCCCTGACCTTCCACCTGTCACCCTGCCCTCCTGCAGTCAGGCTTTCCTTAGACCCTTGGAACCAAAAAGCCATAGAGACCCACCAGCGAGAGATTGTCAAACACACTTGCTGAACAGATGGGCCCACTGAAATCTAGAGAAAACAACGGGGCCAGAGCCACACAGCAACCTCAGGCTTCTCCCAGAGAAGGACCAGGAGCTCTGAGGTTCCCATGAGACACGCAATGCCCATAGAGTCAAAGGTTATGTCTTACTGTCAGCTACCAGCCCTGTATCTGCACCATCCCAGGTACCTCACCTCACTGTAGAAAGCTCTGCTCACACACCTGAGAGGGCAGGGCTGTAGCTTCTAGAAAACTCCTTGATATCTATCATCATATTAATCTGGCACACTCAGGAGGACTGCTGATGCTAATGAACAATGGGTCTCTCTATCTCTCCCCATCTCTCACTCTCTCTCTCTCTCAGTACCGGAGAATTGAACTTCGGGCCTCTCACATGCTGGACAAGTGCTCTACCACTGAGGTCTATCTCCAGCCCTGAACAATGGGGTTATAACAAACACATATCTACAGATATTTGCATCTTTGAGTAACTAGGAACCTCAAAGACAACAGGACAGCATGGAGACGACATGAGACTGAAGTCCAGAGACCTAGGTGCTGGTCCCTTCTCTGTCAACCAGTTTTTGGTGGGAACTTGGGCCGGTTGTTCCGCATCTCGAGGCTTCTGTGCTTTGAGTAATGGTGCTGTGTCAGCTGCCGTCCCCTAGGTTTCAGCTTCAACACATTCCTGGACTCCAAGGCTCTTTCCACTTCAGTTCACACTGAGGTTTGAGGAAGGGCAAGCTTTCTGAAGAACGAAGAACAGACTGTTCAAATTTCCTGGGGGCATTAATTTTCTGAATCATGGTAAAGTCATGGCGTTACAAGGCATTTCTGGGTCAGAAGAAGTCTCTAGGAGGAACCTAACCCTAGGACTCACACCACAAAGGCTGATGTCAGGAGCCTCAGAATCGTCTCTAGAACACATCCGAAGGCAAAATCTCAGCCTGTGTTCCTAGAGATTCCAATACAGTGATTCTGCAGTGGAGCCTGGGAATCTGTGTTATAACAGCTTCCCAGTTCCCTCTGCCATGCAGATTCTGGAAACAGCGGGTTCCTGTCGTAGAATGGATCATGCCTGGCCAGCCCAGATGACAGCTGCCTACCTTGACCTTATCTCCAAGCGGAAAGAAATGTATTGATTTATTAATTCAGCAAACACTGAACACCTGTTGTGTACTAAGCTCGATGTGGTAATCATGGACCCTACCTTGGAGGGACTCGGGCTAGGTCCATCACTTAGAAGCCATAGCATGAAGAGCCTTAGAGATCATTAACCAGTCCTATCATTATACAATCAGGGAAACCGAGGCTCAGAGAGGGAAAGTGATACATTCAAGATTATAGAGGTTGCCAGGTGTGGTGGTGCACACTTTTAATCCCAGCACTTGGGAGGCAGAGGTAGGAGGATCGCCGTGAGTTTGAGGCCACCCTGGGACTACATAGTGAATTTCAGGTCAGCCTGGGCTACAGTGAGACTCTGCCCTTCAAAAACCAAAAAAAAAAAAAATTTAATTATATATATGTGTGTGTGTGTGTGTGTGTAGAGAGAGAGAGAGAGATAGCATAATTTTTTGTGTGTGCAAAAAAGGAACAAAACTTTTTTTTTTTATAGGTTGGGTTTCACTCTAGCGCAGGCTGACCTGGAATTCACTCTGTAGTCTCAGGGTGGCCTTGAACTCATGGCGATCCTCCTACCTCTTCCTCCCCAGTGCTGGGATTAAAGGTGCATGCCACCATGCCCAGCTTAATTTTTTTAAAAATCAGTTCTCATGTAGCCTAGAATGTTCTAGAACTCGATATTTGAGTGAGGATGACCTTTAACTTCTCCCACCGCTATCTGCTGGGATTCAGGCGTGTATCACCACACCCAATTTTATGTAGTGTTGGGGTTCGAGTCCAGTGCATCCTGCACACTTAGGCAAGCACTCTACCGAGCTACACCTCTACCTGCCCCTGCCTTGTTTAAACAGGGTCTCTCTGTAGCCCCCCAACTGGCCTTAAACTCACAGCAATCCCCCCGCCCCAGCTTCCCGAGTGCTGAGCTTACAGGGGTGAGCCTCCACAGCTGGCTCGCATTTTGCTTTCTTAAGCACTGAACCTTGCAAGGACTAAACATTCCGGAAGCTCGAAGTGCAGCCACCGGCTCCCCCGTGCTGTCTGGCCCCCAGCTGGCCCGGAGGACGCTGGCCCGGCCTCCTCCCGCACTTCGGAGCGTCCGCGGGGACCCGTCGCTCATCTCTGCACAGACTTGCTTATGTCACCGTCGCCTGGGCCTGGGGACCCGGAGAGCACAGGGGCGGGGAAGACTCGTCCCTGAAACCCCAGCCTCTCTGCCATTGGCTGCCGGGACCACGGCCTGGCCTCAGATTGGTCACCGCCCAGGGCTTGAAAGGTGGCAGCGAGCTTCGGACACCTCAGACGGACGGTGGCCCGGGACCAGAGCGGAGCCCGCCATGGCCCAGCTCCTGCGGGCATCCTGCCTTCTGTCCCTGCTCCTGGCGGGCTCCGTCCCGCCGAGCCGGGGACAAGAGCAGTCCAAGGTGAGTGAACGAGCCCAGCGATGAGGTGGCGGCCAGTCATCTTTTCCCAGGGCTCCCGCAGCAGAAAGGCGACACCCAGATTCCGCCCTCTCGCCTTCCCTTCGCACTTCCATCAGCCCACCTCCCGGGAGCTCGCGGTGGGCGGAGTGAGCGCGGAAGGAGGACTGCTTTTCTTGGGTTCCAGCTTTCTTTTTTATTTTGTTTATTTTTATTTATTTATTTGAGAGCAACAGGCAGAAAGAGAGAGAGAGAGAGAGAGAGAGAGAGAGAGAGAGAGAGAGAGAGAATGGGTGCGCCAGGGCCTCCAGCCACTGCAAACGAACTCCAGACGCGTGCGCCACCTTGTGCATCTGGCTAACGTGGTTCCTGGGGAATCGAGCCTCGAACCGGGGTGCTTAGGCTTCACAGGCAAGCACTTAACCGCTAAGCCATCCATCTCTCCAGCCCGAGCTTTCTTTTTAAAAAATATTTTATTTTATTTATGAGAGAGAGAGAGAGAAAATGGGCGCGCCAGGCCCTCCAGCCACTGCAAACGAACTCCAGATGCATGCCTCAACTTGTGCATCTGGTCTACCTGGGAGAATCGAACCTGGGTCCTTAGGAGAATCGAACCTTAGGCTTTGCAGGCAAGTGCCTTAACCTCTAAGCCATCTCTCCAGCCTGGGTTCCCGCTTCTTTCCAGCTGGTACCCTGGTCACCCTGGCCACATCAGTGTCATGTTGGGATCAACATTCCCCATCCATTAAGAGTGGTGAGGATGGGGGTGTGCACAGATCAAAGGCCTGGAGACTTGCCTCTGCAGGTTCCTGGACACAGTCAGGAGAAAGGGGAAGAGAATGCAGCTCTCCAGAAAAATAGTTGTGGGGACCTTCCAGCCCCTCAGAGATCCCAGGACACTGGAGGCAGAAGTCCGTGACCCAAAGAGCTTTGACCTGGCAGCACAGAACATTTAGATCTCAAGTCCTCACCGCTTTCTGGGCTTCTGTTTTTTCCTCTGCAGGGTGGGGTGGGGGTGGGGTTTGGTCGGGGACACGGTGAAGCTGATGGCTTGAGAGGGGATGTTTGGAGTACTTGCCCACTCACTGGCCATGCCACCTGCAAACAACAGAGTTGGGGAGAAAGAGGGCCGCCATCCCAGAACAGGCAGAATTCTCTGGCTTCTCAGTCTATCCCCAGCAAGGTGTGAAGCCCTCAGCCAGAGTGGGGACAACTCAGTAACCTAATCTCCTTGGTCAGGTATGGGCTGGGAGGGACCTGGAAGCTTTTCCCCCTAGGGTGGGGAGGCAGAAACCAGAACTAAGGACAGGCCCAGAGAGACAGAAAGAGAGATGTTTCCAATTTACAGACACACACACACACACACACACACACACACACACACACACACACATATACACACACACGGGGTAAGCTTACAATTTGAGCTCCTGGGTTTCTGAAATCCACTTTGTAAGGCCACCATACTGTTTCAACATTCTCTTCAATTCTCAGAGCCCCCCCCCCCCAGCAGTTTCTCTGTTTCTAAGTCCCTTCTTCCCTCACCCCTTCCGTCTGACGACTAGGTGGCTGCTGTGAAAGCCCAGTTGCTAACACTAGCTCAGGAGGTATTTTTCTGGGGCAGAGATGTCACTGAGTTCAGGATCAGGGTGTGGAGTGAAAGTGAAGGTGGGCCATGGCAGGCCAGCCCGTGGCACCAGCCTCATGCCTACAGTGTAGGGAGAGCCACTTGGGGGTGGGAAGAGATGGAGCTCTGTCCCGAGGAGGCATAGCCAACACCACAGCCATGTGTTGTCTATAAAATCTAGTGAAGTGATGGAAACAGGATGAGAATGGTCTAGAAAAGTCTTAGGGTGAGGTATGATCTTATCAGACACAACCAGCCGGGACTTGTGGCTCATGACAGCCTGGGCTGTCCCATCGTGCCCCTCGGGTCCTTAGAGTGGAGCTGTCACAGCTCTGGCTTCTAGGACCCAACTGCTCACCTTGCCCCAACCCCAGGACAAAGGGTCAAACAGGGAGGGTGCATATACACAACGGGACAGACTCAAGACGGCAGAGCTCCAGAGGGTGTCTTCCCAACTCAAAGCGAGGGCTGAAGACTGAGGGGACCCTCTGCCTCAGTCCGGTCTGTGGCTGCCCAGAGCCTCTGTTCTTGTTCTGCAAAAGGCTTTTCCAGAGACTTAACAGCTGCTGATGTGCGTGGGATCCTAGTAACCACTGGTTTCTAGGTGACCAAACAAGACAGCATCATGGAACTGCAGGCTGACGTCAAGGCTGAAGGGCCCTTAAGAAGGCCTCGACTCCAACTCCCTCCTACAGGGAGGAAGAGCTGGGGCCTGGAGCGGAAGGGGCCACACAGTCAGAGGGACTGCCTGGCCTCCTGCTTCCCAGGTCAGCCTTCCTGTCATAGCGTCACCTTGATGGGAGTGCTAAGAAGGGAACGTAGACACAGGCCAGGATGTGCTACTCTGTCCCTAAATGGCTAAATGTGTCCCTCACCCCATCCCCCACTCCCAGCTCTCCCTTAAATTACACTTTTTTTTTTTTTTTCGAGGTAGGGTCTCACTCTAGCCCAGCCTGACCTGGAATTCACTATGTAGTCTCAGGGTGACCTCGAACTCACGGCGATCCTCCTACCTCTGCCTCCCAGTGCTGGGATTAAAGGCGTGCGCCACCACGCCCAGCTAAATTACACTTTTGTTTGGTGTGTGTGTGTGTGTGTAAGGTGTGGTGTGTGTGCCCAGTGTACGCATGTGTGTGCAGACGCATGCCCTGTGAGGCATGGAAGAGGATGGCGGGTGTCTGTCCCCTCACTCCTCTGCCTCATTTCCCTGGGACAGTCTCTCACTCAAACTGGAGCGTCTCATTTCTTGGCTAAACTTCCTGAGCAGGGAGGCCCAGGGATCCTCTAGTTTCTCTGGCCCCCACCCGCTGAGGGCTGGGGGTACAGGCTTGCTCAGCCTCGCCTGGCTTTCTACATGGGCCCCGGGGCTTGAACTCAGGAGGCTTGTGCACCAACTACTCTTACCCACTCAGCCATCTTCCCAGCCTCTCAAGCCCTCCTCTGTTGTCCCTCAAAGATTCTCTGCCGTCTCTTCTGGCCTCCCTGTTTGAGGCACAGAGCTGTGGGGTTTGTGGGACTGAGCCCCATCTGTGGCTTTTCCATCACAGGCTACCCTCTGTCCCCCACTATCCTGGGCCCCCAGCATAAGCCTTACTGTACTCCAGCAGAAAGTGTGGAAATTAAAAAAAAAAAAGCTAGGCATAGTTGGTGCACACCTTTACTCCCAGCACTCCAGAGGCGGAGGTAGGAGGGTCAGTCACCGTGAGTTCGAGGCCACACTGAGACTACATAGTGAATTCCAGGTCAGCCTGGACTAGAGCAAGACCCTACCTTGGGGGGGGGGGGGGGGAGTGTGGAAATTGCCATCTTTCCTTCACAGTAACCAGTGAACATTCACCATCTCTACACCATGATGTAGGAACCTCAGTTCTTAGGTTATGCTAGTCTCTACTAGCTCCAGCCGCCCCACGCCTGTTCTGACAAGTCAGTAGGTTCTTTAAATCCTTTGAGAGACAGATGGGATTATCTTAGATCAAGGCCCAGAGAGTAAAACTGGCTTTCCCAGAGCCACACAGACACCAAAGACTAGGACCTAATGGGGAAGGGGCACCTTGGGCCCACACTCCAAAACTGTGCCCAGCAGCTGGTGCTCCCAATCTCCAAGCTGCAGTTATTCAGTCAACCCCTGGGCTTCCCTCGTCACTGGGTCTGTGAAATCATGTTCAACTTGGGGTGGAGAGAAGGGGGTGGGAAGCGTGCAGGGAGGGCGTTACTTTCTGGTCTCTGGACCTCTGTTCTGTTCCCAATTTTGTAGCCGTTGATCTAGGGTCAACCTCGAACTCTCGGTCCTGAGGTCCTGAGCGTGGGGAGCATATGTGGTCGCCACCGTGTCTGGCACTGTTGGCATTCTAATATGGAAGGGACCCCAGCTGGCGCCTAGGAGGCCTGGGGTGGCAGGAATGTTCCTAGCACCTCAGAGAGTGAGAGAGTTGTAGTGGGTGGAATGTCGGACTCATGGAAGGCGGAGACTGCACCCAAGCCAGGAGAGCTGGCAGCTGCCAGGGAATGACCTGCAGAAGCAGCTGGCCTCCCGGGGCTGGCCAAGCCTGCGGTGACTTCGTGACAGAGGCATGCTTTTGTATCCTGTGGGGCTCCACCTGGCTGCCTGGATGGCTCTTGTACTGACCTTGCCTCAGCTGTGAGTTTTCGAGAACTGAAGGGAGGAGGGAGTTCATCTCCCAACTGCAGCTGTCTGTCTGTCCTCTCTCGGTCTCACACAGTTCACACTCCTTTGTTTACTGTCTTCACCTCTGGTAGGGTAACTCGGACTCTAGAGATCACGTGCTCTATCAGAGCCCTCCTGAGTTCGGATCCCCAACACCCATGCAAATGCCTGGCGTGCAGTGTGTGCCCATAACCCCAGTACTTGAGAGGTAAAGACAAGATTCCTGGGGCATGCTGGCCAGCTCGTCTAGCCTACTGCTGAGCTCCGAGCCAGTGAGAGACCCTATCTCAGAACAGGGTGGTCTTCTGAGGGTGACATCTGAGGTTGTCTTCTGGCCTCCAAATACACACATGTGTACACTTACACATGCATTAAAAAAAAAAAAGCGCATGCCTTTAATCCCAGCACTGGGGAGGCAGAGGTAGGAGGATCGCCATGAGTTCAAGGCCACCCTGAGACTACAGAGTGATTTCCAGGTCAGCCTAAGCTAGAGTGAGACCCTACCTCGAAAAAGCAAAAAGACAAAAAAGAAGAGGGCTGGAGACATGGCTTAGTGGTTAAGGCACTTGTCTGAGAAGCCCAAGGACCCACGTAGCCAGATGTACAAGGTGGCGCAGGCATGGAGTTCGTTTGCAGTGGATTGGAGGCCCTGGCGTGTTTATTCTGTCTTTCTCTCTCTCTTTCTCTGCCTCTTTCCCTCTCTCAAATAAACAAATATGTTTTCAAGAGTATCCCTGGGGTTCTGTCTTCAGGGTTAGGGGTGAGGTGGGGTGAAGGGTGCAGGTGGCACCCTGTTGTGGCAGTAGGTCTATTTCCTGTCATCTTGCTGACTGCAATGCTCCCAAGCACCACCTGGGGTGAAAATGTGGGTGAGGCCAAGGAAGAGAAAGGCCCAGTTCAAGATCTCCTGGGTGCTCTGACCTGCTCCACGGTGGTCTGTGCTCTGTCCCTGCCTGCTCCTTCTGGAGGTAGGCTGAGGAGTGACAGTTGGGCAAATGGGCACTATCACCACTGGAGCAGCACGCCATGCCGGGGACCGTGGCTTTACCCCCGGAGTCACATCGAATCCTCACGACAGGCCTTCCCCGTTCCTGGATCCTCGTGCTGCTTCCCTGCCTCACAACCGCCCCATCTCTCCAGTCCTGCAGACTCGGATGCTCAGAGTCACCCTCTATCCTTTCTGTCCAGTGTTTCCTTCCCAGCGATCTAGCGCAGGCCTCATCTTGCTTAGACGATTGCAGTGGCCACCCAACTGTCTCCTTGTCTCCTAACCCGACCACTAGCACCAGACAGTCTCCCTTAACTGTTCTTACAACGATGTGGGATACAGAAATGACTGCCACGTAGTTACATAGTGTCCGGTGGTCCATAGCACTCAGGGCTTAATTTCAATAGTAAATGTTGGTTAGGTCTTTATGTGTTCTCATGAATATATATATATTTTAAACATTTTATTTTTATTTATTTGAGTGAGGGAAAGAGGCAGAGAGCTTAATTTCAATAGTGAATGTTGATTAGGTCTTTATGTATTCTCATGAGTATATATATATATATTTAAATACTTTATTTTTATTTATTTGAGTGAGGGAAAGAGGCAGAGAGAGAGAGAGAGAGAAAGAGAAAGAGAGAGAGCGAGCGAGAGAGAATGGGTACTCCAGGGCTTCCAGCCACTGCAAACGAACTCCAGATGCATGTGCCACCTGTGCATCTGGCTTACGTGGGTAGTGGGGAATCAAACTGAAGTCCTTTGGCTTTGCTGGCAAACACCTTAACCGCTAAGCCATCTCTCCAGCCCTCTCATGAATATTTTATACACGGCATTTAGGAGACCTGGTTTTTTTTGGGGGGGGTTGGAATTCTTTTTTATTATTTAAAAATATTTTATTTATTTATTTGAGAGAGTGAAGGGGGGGGGAGAGAGAATGGGCAAGCAGGGCCATCAGCCACTGCAAACGAATTCCAGATGCATGTGCCCCCTTGTGCATCTGGCTTACATGGGACTTAGAGAATTGAACCAGGATCCTTTGGTTTTGCAGGCAAACGCCTTAACTGCTAAGCCATCTCTCCAGCCCCCTTTTTTGGTTTTTCGAGGTAGGGTCTCACTCTAGCTCAGGCTGACCTGGAATTCACTATGTAGTCTCAGGGTGACCTCGAACTCACGGCGATCCTCCTACCTCTGCCTCCCAGTGCTGGGATTAAAGGCTAGCGCCACCACCACGACGACCCGGCTATAATTACACTTTTGTTTGGTGTGTGTGTGTGTGTGTAAGGTGTGGTGTGTGTGCCCAGTGTACGCATGTGTGTGCAGACGCATGCCCTGTGAGGCATGGAAGAGGATGGCGGGTGTCTGTCCCCTCACTCCTCTGCCTCATTTCCCTGGGACAGTCTCTCACTCAAACTGGAGCGTCTCATTTCTTGGCTAAACTTCTGAGCAGGGAGGCCCAGGGATCCTCTAGTTTCTCTGGCCCCCACCCGCTGAGGGCTGGGGGTACAGGCTTGCTCAGCCTCGCCTGGCTTTCTACATGGGCCCCGGGGCTTGAACTCAGGAGGCTTGTGCACCAACTACTCTTACCCACTCAGCCATCTTCCCAGCCTCTCAAGCCCTCCTCTGTTGTCCCTCAAAGATTCTCTGCCGTCTCTTCTGGCCTCCCTGTTTAAGGCACAGAGCTGTGGGGTTTGTGGGACTGAGCCCCATCTGTGGCTTTTCCATCACAGGCTACCCTCTGTCCCCCACTATCCTGGGCCCCCAGCATAAGCCTTACTGTACTCCAGCAGAAAGTGTGGAAATTAAAAAAAAAAAAAAAAAAAAAAGCTAGGCATAGTTGGTGCACACCTTTACTCCCAGCACTCCAGAGGCAGAGGTAGGAGGGTCCCCAGTCCACCAGTCACCGTGAGTTCGAGGCCACACTGAGACTACATAGTGAATTCCAGGTCAGCCTGGACTAGAGCGAGACCCTACCTTGGGGGGTGGGGGGAGTGTGGAAATTGCCATCTTTCCTTCACAGTAACCAGTGAACATTCACCATCTCTACACATGATGTAGGAACCTCAGTTCTTAGGTTATGCTAGTCTCTACTAGCTCCAGCCGCCCCACGCCTGTTCTGACAAGTCAGTAGGTTCTTTAAATCCTTTGAGAGACAGATGGGATTATCTTAGATCAAGGCCCAGAGAGTAAAACTGGCTTGCCCAGAGCCACACAGACACCAAAGACTAGGACCTAATGGGGAAGGGGCACCTTGTGCCCACACTCCAAAACTGTGCCCAGCAGCTGGTGCTCCCAATCTCCAAGCTGCAGTTATTCAGTCAACCCCTGGGCTTCCCTCGTCACTGGGTCTGTGAAATCATGTTCAACTTGGGGTGGAGAGAAGGGGTGGGAAGCGTGCAGGGAGGCGTTACTTTCTGGTCTCTGGACCTCTGTTCTGTTCCCAATTTTGTAGCCGTTGATCCAGGGTCAACCTCGAACTCTCGGTCCTGAGGTCCTGAGTGTGGGGAGCATAGGTGGTCGCCACCGTGTCTGGCACTGTTGGCATTCTAATATGGAAGGGACCCCAGCTGGCGCCTAGGAGGCCTGGGGTGGCAGGAATGTTCCTAGCACCTCAGAGAGTGAGAGAGTTGTAGTGGGTGGAATGTCGGACTCATGGAAGGCGGAGACTGCACCCAAGCCAGGAGAGCTGGCAGCTGCCAGGGAATGACCTGCAGAAGCAGCTGGCCTCCCGGGGCTGGCCAAGCCTGCGGTGACTTCGTGACAGAGGCATGCTTTTGTATCCTGTGGGGCTCCACCTGGCTGCCTGGATGGCTCTTGTACTGACCTTGCCTCAGCTGTGAGTTTTCGAGAACTGAAGGGAGGAGGGAGTTCATCTCCCAACTGCAGCTGTCTGTCTGTCCTCTCTCCGGTCTCACACAGTTCACACTCCTTTGTTTACTGTCTTCACCTCTGGTAGGGTAACTCGGACTCTAGAGATCACGTGCTCTATCAGAGCCCTCCTGAGTTCGGATCCCCAACACCCATGCAAATGCCTGGCGTGCAGTGTGTGCCCATAACCCCAGTACTTGAGAGGTAAAGACAAGATTCCTGGGGCATGCTGGCCAGCTCGTCTAGCCTACTGCTGAGCTCCGAGCCAGTGAGAGACCCTATCTCAGAACAGGGTGGTCTTCTGAGGGTGACATCTGAGGTTGTCTTCTGGCCTCCAAATACACACATGTGTACACTTACACATGCATTAAAAAAAAAAAAAAAAAGCGCATGCCTTTAATCCCAGCACTGGGGAGGCAGAGGTAGGAGGATCGCCATGAGTTCAAGGCCACCCTGAGACTACAGAGTGATTTCCAGGTCAGCCTAAGCTAGAGTGAGACCCTACCTCGAAAAAGCAAAAAGACAAAAAAGAAGAGGTCTGGAGACATGGCTTAGTGGTTAAGGCACTTGTCTGAGAAGCCCAAGGACCCACGTAGCCAGATGTACAAGGTGGCGCAGGGCATGGAGTTCGTTTGCAGTGGATTGGAGGCCCTGGCGTGTTTATTCTGTCTTTCTCTCTCTCTTTCTCTGCCTCTTTCCCTCTCTCAAATAAACAAATATGTTTTCAAGAGTATCCCTGGGGTTCTGTCTTCAGGGTTAGGGGTGAGGTGGGGTGAAGGTGCAGGTGGCACCCTGTTGTGGCAGTAGGTCTATTTCCTGTCATCTTGCTGACTGCAATGCTCCCAAGCACCACCTGGGGTGAAAATGTGGGTGAGGCCAAGGAAGAGAAAGGCCCAGTTCAAGATCTCCTGGTGCTCTGGACCTGCTCCACGGTGGTCTGTGCTCTGTCCCTGCCTGCTCCTTCTGGAGGTAGGCTGAGGAGTGACAGTTGGGCAAATGGGCACTATCACCACTGGAGCAGCACGCCATGCCGGGGACGTGGCTTTACCCCGGAGTCACATCGAATCCTCACGACAGGCCTTCCCGTTCCTGGATCCTCGTGCTGCTTCCCTGCCTCACAACCGCCCCATCTCTCCAGTCCTGCTGACTCGGATGCTCAGAGTCACCCTCTATCCTTTCTGTCCAGTGTTTCCTTCCCAGCGATCTAGCGCAGGCCTCATCTTGCTTAGACGATTGCAGTGGCCACCCAATGTTCTCCTTGTCTCCTAACCCGACCACTAGCACCAGACAGTCTCCCTTAACTGTTCTTACAACGATGTGGGATACAGAAATGACTGCCACGTAGTTACATAGTGTCCGGTGGTCCATAGCACTCAGGGCTTAATTTCAATAGTAAATGTTGGTTAGGTCTTTATGTGTTCTCATGAATATATATATATTTTAAACATTTTATTTTTATTTATTTGAGTGAGGGAAAGAGGCAGAGAGCTTAATTTCAATAGTAAATGTTGGTTAGGTCTTTATGTGTTCTCATGAATATATATATATTTTAAACATTTTATTTTTATTTATTTGAGTGAGGGAAAGAGGCAGAGAGAGAGAGAGAGAGAAAGAGGCAAAGAGAGAGAGCGAGCCGAGAGGAATGTGGTACTCTCCAGGGCTTTTCCAGCCACTTGCAAAAAAACGACTTCCAGAAGCAGTGCCACCAACCTGTCATCTGGCCCTTACGTGGGTAGTGGGGAATCAAACTGAAGTCCTTTGGCTTTGCTGGCAACCAACCATAACAAAATAACTTAACCAAATACCCACACCCAACCAACCAACCAACAACCCGCTTGTAAGGGGTTGAGCCATCTCGCCACCCCTCTCATGAATATTTTATACACGGCATTTAGGAGACCTGGTTTTTTTTTGGGGGGGGTTAGAGCTGGGGCCTGGAGCGTGAAGGGGCCACACAGTCAGAGGGATGCCTGGCCTCCTGTTCAGGTCAGCCTTACTGTCATAGCGTCACCTTGATGGGAGTGCTAAGAGGGAACGTAGACACAGGCCAGGATGTGGCTTACTCTGTCCCTAATGGCCTAATATGAGTCCCTCACCCCATTCCCCACTCCCAGCTCTCCCTTTAAATTACACTTTTTTTTTTTTTTTCGAGGTAGGGTCTCACTCTAGCCCAGCCTGACCTGGAATTCACTATGTAGTCTCAGGGTGACCTCGAACTCACGGCGATCCTCCTACCTCTGCCTCCCAGTGCTGGGATTAAAGGCGTGCGCCACCACGCCCAGCTAAATTACACTTTTGTTTGGTGTGTGTGTGTGTGTGTAAGGTGTGGTGTGTGTGCCCAGTGTACGCATGTGTGTGCAGACGCATGCCCTGTGAGGCATGGAAGAGGATGGCGGGTGTCTGTCCCCTCACTCCTCTGCCTCATTTCCCTGGGACAGTCTCTCACTCAAACTGGAGCGTCTCATTTCTTGGCTAAACTTCCTGAGCAGGGAGGCCCAGGGATCCTCTAGTTTCTCTGGCCCCCACCCGCTGAGGGCTGGGGGTACAGGCTTGCTCAGCCTCGCCTGGCTTTCTACATGGGCCCCGGGGCTTGAACTCAGGAGGCTTGTGCACCAACTACTCTTACCCACTCAGCCATCTTCCCAGCCTCTCAAGCCCTCCTCTGTTGTCCCTCAAAGATTCTCTGCCGTCTCTTCTGGCCTCCCTGTTTGAGGCACAGAGCTGTGGGGTTTGTGGGACTGAGCCCCATCTGTGGCTTTTCCATCACAGGCTACCCTCTGTCCCCCACTATCCTGGGCCCCCAGCATAAGCCTTACTGTACTCCAGCAGAAAGTGTGGAAATTAAAAAAAAAAAAGCTAGGCATAGTTGGTGCACACCTTTACTCCCAGCACTCCAGAGGCGGAGGTAGGAGGGTCAGTCACCGTGAGTTCGAGGCCACACTGAGACTACATAGTGAATTCCAGGTCAGCCTGGACTAGAGCAAGACCCTACCTTGGGGGGTGGGGGGAGTGTGGAAATTGCCATCTTTCCTTCACAGTAACCAGTGAACATTCACCATCTCTACACCATGATGTAGGAACCTCAGTTCTTAGGTTATGCTAGTCTCTACTAGCTCCAGCCGCCCCACGCCTGTTCTGACAAGTCAGTAGGTTCTTTAAATCCTTTGAGAGACAGATGGGATTATCTTAGATCAAGGCCCAGAGAGTAAAACTGGCTTTCCCAGAGCCACACAGACACCAAAGACTAGGACCTAATGGGGAAGGGGCACCTTGGGCCCACACTCCAAAACTGTGCCCAGCAGCTGGTGCTCCCAATCTCCAAGCTGCAGTTATTCAGTCAACCCCTGGGCTTCCCTCGTCACTGGGTCTGTGAAATCATGTTCAACTTGGGGTGGAGAGAAGGGGGTGGGAAGCGTGCAGGGAGGCGTTACTTTCTGGTCTCTGGACCTCTGTTCTGTTCCCAATTTTGTAGCCGTTGATCCAGGGTCAACCTCGAACTCTCGGTCCTGAGGTCCTGAGCGTGGGGAGCATATGTGGTCGCCACCGTGTCTGGCACTGTTGGCATTCTAATATGGAAGGGACCCCAGCTGGCGCCTAGGAGGCCTGGGGTGGCAGGAATGTTCCTAGCACCTCAGAGAGTGAGAGAGTTGTAGTGGGTGGAATGTCGGACTCATGGAAGGCGGAGACTGCACCCAAGCCAGGAGAGCTGGCAGCTGCCAGGGAATGACCTGCAGAAGCAGCTGGCCTCCCGGGGCTGGCCAAGCCTGCGGTGACTTCGTGACAGAGGCATGCTTTTGTATCCTGTGGGGCTCCACCTGGCTGCCTGGATGGCTCTTGTACTGACCTTGCCTCAGCTGTGAGTTTTCGAGAACTGAAGGGAGGAGGGAGTTCATCTCCCAACTGCAGCTGTCTGTCTGTCCTCTCTCCGGTCTCACACAGTTCACACTCCTTTGTTTACTGTCTTCACCTCTGGTAGGGTAACTCGGACTCTAGAGATCACGTGCTCTATCAGAGCCCTCCTGAGTTCGGATCCCCAACACCCATGCAAATGCCTGGCGTGCAGTGTGTGCCCATAACCCCAGTACTTGAGAGGTAAAGACAAGATTCCTGGGGCATGCTGGCCAGCTCGTCTAGCCTACTGCTGAGCTCCGAGCCAGTGAGAGACCCTATCTCAGAACAGGGTGGTCTTCTGAGGGTGACATCTGAGGTTGTCTTCTGGCCTCCAAATACACACATGTGTACACTTACACATGCATTAAAAAAAAAAAGCGCATGCCTTTAATCCCAGCACTGGGGAGGCAGAGGTAGGAGGATCGCCATGAGTTCAAGGCCACCCTGAGACTACAGAGTGATTTCCAGGTCAGCCTAAGCTAGAGTGAGACCCTACCTCGAAAAAGCAAAAAGACAAAAAAGAAGAGGTCTGGAGACATGGCTTAGTGGTTAAGGCACTTGTCTGAGAAGCCCAAGGACCCACGTAGCCAGATGTACAAGGTGGCGCAGGCATGGAGTTCGTTTGCAGTGGATTGGAGGCCCTGGCGTGTTTATTCTGTCTCTCTCTCTCTCTTTCTCTGCCTCTTTCCCTCTCTCAAATAAACAAATATGTTTTCAAGAGTATCCCTGGGGTTCTGTCTTCAGGGTTAGGGGTGAGGTGGGGTGAAGGGTGCAGGTGGCACCCTGTTGTGGCAGTAGGTCTATTTCCTGTCATCTTGCTGACTGCAATGCTCCCAAGCACCACCTGGGGTGAAAATGTGGGTGAGGCCAAGGAAGAGAAAGGCCCAGTTCAAGATCTCCTGGGTGCTCTGACCTGCTCCACGGTGGTCTGTGCTCTGTCCCTGCCTGCTCCTTCTGGAGGTAGGCTGAGGAGTGACAGTTGGGCAAATGGGCACTATCACCACTGGAGCAGCACGCCATGCCGGGGACCGTGGCTTTACCCCCGGAGTCACATCGAATCCTCACGACAGGCCTTCCCCGTTCCTGGATCCTCGTGCTGCTTCCCTGCCTCACAACCGCCCCATCTCTCCAGTCCTGCAGACTCGGATGCTCAGAGTCACCCTCTATCCTTTCTGTCCAGTGTTTCCTTCCCAGCGATCTAGCGCAGGCCTCATCTTGCTTAGACGATTGCAGTGGCCACCCAACTGTCTCCTTGTCTCCTAACCCGACCACTAGCACCAGACAGTCTCCCTTAACTGTTCTTACAACGATGTGGGATACAGAAATGACTGCCACGTAGTTACATAGTGTCCGGTGGTCCATAGCACTCAGGGCTTAATTTCAATAGTAAATGTTGGTTAGGTCTTTATGTGTTCTCATGAATATATATATATTTTAAACATTTTATTTTTATTTATTTGAGTGAGGGAAAGAGGCAGAGAGCTTAATTTCAATAGTGAATGTTGATTAGGTCTTTATGTATTCTCATGAGTATATATATATATATTTAAATACTTTATTTTTATTTATTTGAGTGAGGGAAAGAGGCAGAGAGAGAGAGAGAGAGAAAGAGAAAGAGAGAGAGCGAGCGAGAGAGAATGGGTACTCCAGGGCTTCCAGCCACTGCAAACGAACTCCAGATGCATGTGCCACCTGTGCATCTGGCTTACGTGGGTAGTGGGGAATCAAACTGAAGTCCTTTGGCTTTGCTGGCAAACACCTTAACCGCTAAGCCATCTCTCCAGCCCCTCTCATGAATATTTTATACACGGCATTAGGAGACCTGGTTTTTTTTTGGGGGGGGGTTGGAATTCTTTTTTATTATTTAAAAATATTTTATTTATTTATTTGAGAGAGTGAAGGGGGGGGGAGAGAGAATGGGCAAGCCAGGGCCATCAGCCACTGCAAACGAATTCCAGATGCATGTGCCCCCTTGTGCATCTGGCTTACATGGGACTTAGAGAATTGAACCAGGATCCTTTGGTTTTGCAGGCAAACGCCTTAACTGCTAAGCCATCTCTCCAGCCCCCTTTTTTGGTTTTTCGAGGTAGGGTCTCACTCTAGCTCAGGCTGACCTGGAATTCACTATGGAGTCTCAGGGTGGCCTCGAACTCACGGCAATCCTCTTACTTCTGCCTCCCGGGTGCTGGGATGAAAGGCGTGCGCCACCACGCCTGGCTAGGGAGACCTGTTTGTTCCAGTTTTTGGTGTAGTTCTGGGCCAGTCACTCCCCCTGCTGGGATATTTTATTAACAGGAAGGTGGAAATTTTCCCCATTTCCTGCCAGCTGTAACTGCCCCCCTCACCCTGCTGCCCCCATCGATCTTTTTCTCTTTCAGACGGACTGCCATGGCGGCGTGGGTGGCACCATCTACGATTACGGGGCCCTCACCATCGACGGCGAAGAGTACATTCCTTTCAAGCAGTACAGTGGCAAGTACATCCTCTTTGTCAACGTGGCCAGCTACTGAGGTCTCACAGACCAGTACATAGGTAAGCGCCCCCAAGCCTCACCCCTTTATCTGTGGCTGACTCCGCCCTTGGGTGCATGCGCTTCCGCTGGTTGCAGGAGAAGGGCTGGCAGAGGTCAAGATTCCAAACCTCATATCCCAGCTCCACTGGATTCTGTTTTCCCGGAGATGGTTGTGTAAGCCGGAGGTCTGATGGTCTTCGGACACATTCTAGGAGGTTCCTGGCTGTGCTTCAGCACGGAAGGACGGAGGAGCTGCTCTACGGCCACAGCTTCTCTTGACTGCAGTTGATCGCGTGCGTGGCTGCAGCGCGGCCTGGCTGAGAATGGCTTCTTTCCCTAGACCAGTCGGGCGCTCCTCATGTCCCCACTCAGAAGGGCAGGTCACTGGCTCAAGGCCCCAGAGTGTGCAAGTGGGGAAGAGGCACTGGGGGAGGGGGGCAGGCCATACACAACCACCATTCATTCTAAAGTTAGCGACGGGGCTAGAGAGATGGCTCAGCGGTTAAGGTGCTTGCCTTCAAAGCCTAAGGACCTGGGTTTGATTTCCCAATACCCATGTAAAGCCAGATGCACAAAGTGGTGCGTGCATCTGGAGTTTGTTTGTAGTGGCTAGAGGCCCTGGTGCACCCACCCATTCTTTCTTTCTATCAAGTAAATAAATGAATAAAAATATCTAAAGTAGCCGGGCGTGGTGGCGCATGCCTTTAATCCCAGCACTTGGGAGGCAGAAGTAGGAGGATCGCTGAGTTCAAGGCTACCTTGAGACTACATAGTGAATTCCAGGTCAGCCTGAACTAGAGTGAGACTCTACCTTGAAAACCAATATATAGAAAACCACCCTCCTCTTTTCTCAGTGTGTAGGGAGGCACCCCAAGGTTCAGCATGTACAAGCAACGTAGCCAGGGTCACAAGGCTGGCTGAACCTGGCATCCAATTCCAGGCTCACGACTCCCTAATGTCCATGCCCTCTGTCCTTTCTCCTCAGCAGGGGCCAAGAATTCAAGGCAATAACCAGGCCAAAAGCTTGACTGCATCCAGGGCAAGATCTGGGGCCAAGTAGACCTTGTCCTTGGTCTGCCTGGCTGGCACCTGTGGGCAAGTTCCTGGTAGTGCAGTCAGCAGGGTACTTCTGTCTAGGTGCTAGAGGAAATTGGGTTGGCCAGGGCCTCCACTGGGTTCCTCAAGCCCCTGACGAGACAGTCCCCAGCTGCCTGGGCCAGACTGCTGAAAGGGGTCTTCATTCCTTCTCCCAAAACCCACCGCATCCAGGAAGATAGGCTCTGAGGCAAAGTCTTGCCACTGACTTGCTGGGTCAAACCCTGGCCAAACTCTCCCCCAGCCTGAAGTCAGGCAGGCCTCCTCTCACTGCGTTCCCCATGTCTGCTCTCTCCCTGGCCAGAGCTGAATGCACTACAAGAAGAGTTCGCACCATTTGGTCTGGTCATTCTAGGCTTCCCCTGCAACCAGTTCGGCAAACAGGAGCCAGGAGAGAACTCGGAGATCCTGCCTAGTCTCAAGTGAGTGTTCAGCCCTGTCCTGATGTCACTTGCCACTTGCTCTCTTCAACTAAGATCCAGATTTAGTGAAATGGGGGGAAGGGAGGAGACGGGAAAGAGAAGGCTAGAGGTGACTGGCTGGGCAGTGCATGACAGGGGCACGGGTGTTCTGAGCCGTTGGCCGTGGTATTGAGAAAGGACTAAGATGGAAAAAGATCACCTCAGACCCACATTTGGCCTATGTATGTCCACTACTGGACTCCAAGTCCCCCTCCATTCTTGTCTTTTTTTAAAAGTTATTTTTATTTATTTATTTGACAGAGAAAGAGGGAAAAAGACAGGGAGAAAGAATGGGTGTGCCAGGGCTCCAGCCATTGCAAACGAACTCCAGACGCATGCGCCCCCTTGTGCATGTGGCTTATGTGGGTCCTGGGGAACTGAACCTGGGTCCTTTGGCTTTGCAGACAAAGGCCTTCACTGCTAAGCCATCCCTCCAGCCCCATTCTTGTCTTTGCATCATTTCTGAGCTCTGTGTCCACCTCCTCGGACTCACCTAAACATATTCCTCACAGGTATGTCCGTCCAGGTGGAGGCTTTGTCCCTAACTTCCAGCTTTTTGAGAAAGGGGATGTGAATGGGGCGAAAGAGCAGAAGTTCTACACTTTCCTGAAGGTGAGTGCGGGCCTCCTGGGGCGGGGGGGCTCCATGCCTGCGCCTATGGGGACTTCTTGGGGTTCGTCAGGATTCCACTGAGAGGGACTCAGCCGTTGGGACCTCGCCAGCTTGTTCTGCAGAAAAGACAGGGCTTCAGCAGGGAGAGGCTGGGGTCCTACAATCTTCCAGTCTCCACTGTGATGGGCAGCCAAGTCTTCTAGCTCCCAACCCTGTACCCTTGTCTCAGCACCAGGTGGTTTGCCCCCAGGAGACCTAGGGAGGGGAAGGCCGGGAGGCACCCCAAGCCAAGCTGACGCTCCCTTTTCAAACTTGTTTCAGAACTCATGCCCTCCCACCTCGGAGCTCCTGGGCACACCCAGCCGTCTCTTCTGGGAACCCATGAAGGTCCATGACATACGCTGGAACTTTGAGAAATTCCTGGTGGGGCCAGATGGCATACCCATCATGCGTTGGTACCACCGGACCACTGTCAGCAATGTCAAGATGGACATCCTGGCCTACATGAGGCGGAAGGCAGCCCATGGGGCCACTGGGAAGTAACTGATCCCTCCTGCTCCCCCACCTCCGTCCACCATGCAGGAGCTCTTCAGGAACCAATCCATGTTTCCAGTCTATCACACTGACCACAGACCCCTTACTACACAAAAGCCTAGCCTCTTGTGCCCATGTTGACACTTGTGAGTGCATGGTTACCCCGTAGCCATGCATCTGCCTGTGACACCCAGAAACATGGACCCTCTGTGCCCACAGCTGGGCTCTGGGCAGTGCTAGACAACACCCTTTTCTTTCCAGCTGTTCCAATGATAATGTGTTTTGCCAGAGCCCAGAGGAAAAACCAGTGGTAGGTCAAACTGTCCTAATTCAAATCTAGATGCTAACCTTGGGGCCGGCATCTGCCCCGCCTTCAAATGTTCCCACTGAAGTCCCGAGAAGTTTCTAGGTCCCTAACATTGGCCAGACTCCCTTCTCCTTCCTGAAGGGCCCTCCCAAGCTCCTATCCCATCCCATCCCATCGTGCTCCTGAGATCAGCCAAGGCAGCTGTGAGAGTGACAGCCACGTGCCCTGCGACAGAGGTGGTGTCTTTATGAAGGCGGGGCCCGAAGCCCTTGTCGGCGGGCCTCCCCTGAGCCTGTCTGTGGGCCCAGCCTTTAGTGCATTCAGGCTGAGGCCTTCAGGGCAGGGATGCCACCCCAGCTCCTGCAGAGAATGTGCCTCGCCTCTCACGCTGCCCACTGGCATCTCTCACACCCGTCTACCTAGTAAAGGCCTTTCTGCAGCAGTTGAAGTTACTGTGGTTTTCTTCAATGGTGGCCACCAAGAAGGCAGGCGGGGACGGCGGGGGTGGGGGGGATCGTGGAAAGGTAAAGGAAAAGGTGCGTGTGTATATGCGTGCGCGTGTATGCGCATGTGTGCGTGCGTGTGGGGCACCCTGGGCCTTGTGCTTTGGCTTCTGTCCAGGCCCACGTGGCTCCTCTTGCTCAGCTTCTGGAGCTTGTGAACTAGTCCTCCTTCCCAGACTTCTCCAAGGCAGTGAGGGCTGGAAAGCGCATGTCCAAGACGGAGGCTCACAGAAAAGCCGGGCCTTGCCCAGACTCCTCTGTCTGTCTCTGGGTAACCCTAAGATGCTAGTGACACTCTCATGGATATTCAGGAAAGGAATACAGAGGAAGGGACAGGGAAACAGCACTGACGGGATGGGAGGGGAGCATTAACCAGGACACAAAAGAAAGGCTACTAGTCACAGCATTGGTTTTCAACTTGGATTTATGTCCAAGGTTCGTGCAAACAGCTGCCCAGAGACACACAGCCACCTCAACACAGGCTCCTGGCCCCACAAGCGTCTAGTTGTGGGGTCTGAGGGCCTGACCTTGGGGGCCTGGCAGCTTCAGGCTGGGGGCCTTCAGCAGATGTGGCTGGCATGACCTTCATTCCAGGCTGTGTGGCTCTTACAAGGCTGCCATGGGTGCAGTGGAGAGCGTCCCAGCACCAGAACATCTTGTCATTTTCTTCTGGTCTAGAGACAAACCTCTTTCCCCACAGCTCCTCATGGAGGGTTAAGGAAGGAGGGGCACGGGGCAGGTCCCATCAGAGTTTGAAGCAAAAACTACAGACACACGTGCGCTGGGTGTGGCCCCTGGAGGGCCTGGGACCATTTCTGCCGAGGTTCTAGAAGAACGGGTCTCAGCTGCGCTTCACTCTGAAGATGTGAGTCCAGTGGCCTGAGCAAAGGGTGGCAGGTCAAAGCGGGGCGAGCGCCTCCTTTTGTCACAGCAGGAGACAGGACAGTGAGTTCCTCCCAGTCTCATCCAGAAGAGCCCAGCGAGGCCGCGTGGGGGATTCTTCCAGTCTTGTAAACAGGCAGGGGCTTGGGATCTGAGCTGTCCGCCCATCCCAGCCGCCCATCCAGCTAAGGCGGCTCTGGCCACACAGAGCAGGCACGTGGCTCTAATTTCTTGGTAATCCGAGGGCAGCTGGCTCTGCAAGACGAAGGTGGAGCCAACAGACACAATGTGGTCTCACTGAGGCCCCTCACAGTCATTTTTTGCAGACTCTACATAGACAAAAGTTTTGAGGACTTAAGTATTATGTGATACAGTCAATATCAACAACTTACACGGAAGCCAATTCAGGCTTCTGAAGCAGTGCAAACAACTGCCAGTCCTGCGCCAGACTGCCGGGCTGCGTCTCAGCAGCGTTCGCTGAGTAATCTGTACCCGGCCCTCCTGAGCGGGATGGCTGGACCGCTCTGTCAGAGAAGGCATGGGCCTGGCACTGAGAGAAGTCTGAAAGAGACTTGTCTCAAGTCTCTGATCTGGGAAGTAGTGGAGTTGGGATTTGTTTGGGTTCCTTTTTTGTTTGGTTTTGTTTTCTGAGGTAAGGTCTCACTCTAGCCCAGGCTGACCTGGAATTCACTCTGTAGTCTCAGTCTCAGGGTGGCCTTGAACTCACAGCGATCCTCCTACCTGGATTAAAGGCATGCGCCACCACATTTGGCGGAGCTGGGATTTGAACCCAGGCTGTTTGGCTGCAGCTCTCAGAAGAGAACAGTTCTAGGGGAGGGGTCACTCTGCTCATCAGGCCACTCTCTGCTATTCATGAAAGCCATCTCTCCAAGGACTCCACAGTCCCTCTAGGAAAAATGCCTACCAGTCCAGTCAGCGCCTTCTCCAGAGCACCAGCTTCTCCAGCTCCACCCCAAGTTACCATCTGTCCTACGACCTCTACTCAGTCTCCTCACAGAGCTGGCTCTGTTTTTACATGACTGTGGCCCCTTTTCTAGGAAATTCTTCTTTGTGTTAAGATGGACTTGGCTTCCCTGCTGCTCCCACCCTTCCCATGGTTCAGTCCCAGAGTCCCCGGGTGAGCAGCACCTCCTGCATCAGGGCTCCTTCGGGCACACACAGCTCCCATGCCTTCGACCTCTTGATGGCAGATGCCAGGGCAGGATGAAGGTTCCCACTGTACCAATCTGCTCATGTCTTGAGATGTCCCACCAGCCCCCGTCCCACATCTGCAAGGCCCTGCCCCACAGCTCTCGCCCTGCCTTGTCCTCTTTCTCCTCCTTAGGCTCCTGCAACACTGGCCTCCCCTCAGATGCTGAAACCAGCCACTCTCCTTAACTACTAAGGTGGAATTGTTTGGATATTTAAAGTGGCAGGCCAGGAAAAAAAAAAAAAAAAAAAAAAAAGAGGGGGGAGCCGGGCATGATGGCGCACACCTTTAATCCCAGCCCTCAGGAGGCAGAGGTGGGAGGATCTCTGTGAGTTCCAGGCCAACTCGAGACGACATAGTGAATTCCAGGTCAGTCTGGCCTAGAGTAAGACCCTACCTTGAAAAATCACAAAAAGGGCTGAAGAGATGGCTTAGTGGTTAAGGTGCTTACCTGCAAAGCCAAAGGCTCCAGGTTTGATTCCCGAAGGCCCACATAAGACAGATGAAAAAGCAAATATGCATCTGGTGTTCGTTTGCAGTGGCTGAAGGCCCTGGCATTCCCATTGTCTTTCTTTCTCTATCTCCCTACTTCCCTCTCTCAGATAAATAAAATAAAAAGATTTAAAAAATATATATCTTCCTTTCTTTCTTTCTTTCTTTTTTTTTTTTTTTGAGGTAAGGTCTCACTCCAGCCCAGGCTGACCTGGAATTCACTATGTAGTCTCAGGGTGGCCTCAAACTCACGGCAATCCTCCTACCTCTGCCTCCCGAGTGCTGGGATTAAAGGCATGCGCCACCACATCTGGCTGTGTCAGGCATAGCAAGCCCTCTCACTGCAGAGCACACACATACATACATAAATACATACATACATACATACATACATACATACATATATAAAAGTATGGGCACACCAGGGCCTCCTGCTACTGCAAATGAACTCCAGCCACTCTGTGTCTGGTTTTACATGGGTACTGGGAATCAAACCCAGGCTGTCAGGCTTTATCAGCAAGGATCTTTAACCACTGAGCCACCTCTCCAGCGCTGACCCCTCCCCCCACCCCCAGTAATTATTAAAATTCACTTCTGCCTTTCTCATGAGACAGCAGCTTGGTAAAAGGAAGACCAGGCTGCTTCTACTTTCCTGGTGTCCCCAGCATGTAGCACAGTACCTGGTATTCAGATAAACTAGTGGGGACCAAAGAAGTCCCCTCACCCTGCAGCAAAGCATACACCACTGTCTCTCAACACTGTTTCAGAAAGCTGGGCCTCTCTGTCACCAAGGCAGAGAAGTACCATCATGTGCAAACTGGAGCAATGCTGGTGAAGAATTCTCTCCCTAGGGAGAGACAGGCTCTGGGACTCGGGGCCCATGCTCACCTGGTTCCACAGGCCTGGCTGGAGGAGGGTCCATTACTTGGGTGGTCTGATTGCGCATCCCTGTGCAAGGTGGACGCCAGGTGTACTCTGGCTGCAACAAAACGGAGCTTAACAATCCAAAATCACGTTCCAGGGCTACAGCAGCAGTCCAGTCCGAGCAGGAGCCACATACAACCTCTTCCTTACAACTCCTGAAGTTACCACTCCCAAGTAAGCAAAGTGAGGTTCCAATGGTGGTGAGTTGGGGTGGGGTAGTGAGACTGGGGAGGTGAGATGGGGGTGGGGTGGCGGGGGAGGGTGGTGAGGCAGAAAGGTGGCAATGTTTGGCTTTGAGTCCCTGCCTGCACACCTTCAGCCTCTCCCCACCCTTCCCTTGAGATAGGGTCTCTCTCTGTAGCCTCAAACTTGTACAATTCTCCTGCCTCAGCTGTGCTGGGATTATAGGTGACCACCATGCCTGGCTTGAGCACCCTATACCAGTGTGTGAAGATCTGTATAAAGGAAATCTGGAGAGAAGACGTCCAGGGGAGAGCTGGGAGTGTCTGCAGCGGGGCTATGACACAGACTGGAGGAGAGCAGCAGGACTCAGCACAAGGCCGGAAAAGGAAAGGAAGCACGGTAAGAGGAGGGGAGAAAAGGGGAGAGGGCTGGGGATGTGGCTCAGGAGGTAGAGCGCTTGCCTAGCATGCACAAAGCTCTGGGTTCAATACCAGCTCTGCAACAAACAGGTGTGGTGGCTGGGCGTGGTGGCACACGCCTTTAATCCCAGCACTCCAGAGGCAGAGGTAGGAGGATCGCTGTGAGTTCAAGGCCACACTGAGACTACATAGTGAATTCCAGGTCAGCCTGAGCTAGAGTGAGACTCTACTTCAAAAAACAGACAGACAAACAGACAAACAAACAGGTGTGGTCCTGCTCTCCTGTAACCCAGCACCAGCACAAGAGGATCAGAAGCTCCAGGTCACCCTTGGCGACACAATGGGTTCCAGGCCAATATGATGACCAGGTAGGAGGGAGGGAGAGGGAAGAAAAAGAAAAGGAGACAAGATAGGAAGGAGGGAGCAAAGCACGGCGAAGGTGAGAGCCTGGCACGTGACATCCTCAGCCCGGAGCTTCAAGCTCTGTGCTCCCTCGGATGCCACTGGTCCTACATGGCTGAGAGCCGTACAAACTCAATCCTGGGCAGAGCAGGCCAGAGCTGCCACCCACCACCACCACCGTGCACCTACTATACTGGCCAGGCTGCAATTTTTCACCCCTCCCACCTTCCTCTCCGGACAGGGTCTAGGAGGGGTCTAGGGGGAAGGAAGGGTGTAGAGGGAAGGAGGGGTGTAGGGGGAAGGAGGGGTGTGGACTCACCAGATGGAAGAGGCGAGAGTTAGGGAGCGGAGGTGGGTGCTCCATGGCCATAGGGGGTGGGGGGTAGCGGATCTGGGACCAGTCCTCGAAGCCGTGGTGGTGCATCATGGCTGGCATGGGTGGGCAGACGTACGGGCAGGCCCCACAGACGTGCTCAGGGTGGGGCTCCAGGTGGTAGCGCTGTGCCGGGGCCTGCAGGGAAGGCTCCCATTTGGCTCTGGCTCGACACAAGGCACCCCAGTGGCACTCATCACATTGCCCTGGAGCTGGAATCTTATCTCTCTACAGGCAAGGGAGGCTGAGACAGGGGCACAGGCCTCAGATGACCAACGACGACAGCTAACACAACCTCAGCCCTTGTTAGGCCAGCGACTGCTCCATTTGGACTTCTGGCAGCGCCTGGCTCTCCGAGGCAGCTCAGGCGGAGCCGCCCTCCCTCCAGCCGCTCACCTTCGCCTTCCTCATCTGCTGCTCGAGGGCTTCTCGGTTCTTCTCCTCGTCTTTGAGCGCTTTGAGCTAGAGAAGGGGGAAAGGCCCGTTGTGGAGGTGTGGGCCTGGAGTTTCATCGCCCCAGAGATAAACTGGCTGAGGGCCAGGGCACCACTCCATACTGTCCTGCCCGAGCCCTGCCAGGATGGGGCAGAGCCGAGCTCAGGCTGTGGGCTCCCCTGCTCTTCCTGGGCGGCCTGACACAGGTCAGGAGGGGGGTGTGGGTGTCACTATCCTTTCACTCGGCTCTGTGGGTGGGACAGCACACAGCCAATCCCTACTTTTGCTCCTCCGGGCATCAACATTGATTTCAGATGGGGGGAGAACATCTTAGAATTAGATCTCATCACTGTACAAAGGTCAGACAGGGCAAAGGACTGGCTCAGGTCATGAGAGAAACGGGGGGCAGTAAGTCCCCAGCGCCCAGCCCTCTACCCCACGTGAGGACAGGGTGATGGATGACCCGTGGGCTCCTACCTGGGTGTTGGATATGGTGACCTGGGCCTGAAGCTTCTCCACCTGCTTCTTCAGCTCTTCCTTCTCCTCGTTCATGCGCTCGCGGTCACTGCGCTCCCTCTGGAAATCCTCCTCAAAGATCTTCACCTGGAAGGGCGGGGCCAGGCCTGGTGAGGGCCGGGCAGCTGGCGGGCACCCCGCTGCTTGGGCCTGACCCCGGGCCTGCTGCCAGGGTCCCTGAGCTTCGAGACGGGGCGCCTCCAGCCCCAACCCCAATTGCAACCACAACCACAGGAGTTCTGTGCCCCTCTGTCTTACATTCTGCACTTCGAGGCAGGCCTTTATTTGGACAAAGGAATCATGGCTTCAGATAAAAAAGCTGACAGCTGCCGAGCGTGGTGGCGCATGCCTTTAATCCCAGCCTGAGCTAGAGTGAGACCCTACCTCAAAAACCAAAACAACAACAAAAAAGCGGAAAGCTGTTGACCAGCCCAGTGCTTCGTCTGCCGAGGTCCAGAGTGGAGGCCTCAGAGCCAGTGTGCTGGAAGGTGGAGTTTGGGTCGGCTGTCTTGACTGGTTCTGAGACCTGAGGACCCACGGACCTCCTGGGGCCAGGTGGTGCAGGCTGGGTGGGCTGTGGCCCCTCCTGCAGGTGGAAATGCTGATGGGACTCCCGATGACGGGGCAGGACAAGACCACCACCACCACACACCATGGAGACCGTGGGAGGGCCAATCTTTTTCAAGTCCTTCCATCCTCCGGGCTCCTCACTGGTCTCCACTTTAGGCCAGCAGGCCCGCAACACCTTCTTAGTTCCTCACAATCCCTGAGAAGAAGACCTAAGGATGGACTTCATGGAAATAGCACCTAGCTAGCATTCAGTAACTTGTTTTGTCTTCACTGTACCGACTGCTTGCAGCTAGCTTCTATTGTGGTAAACAGACTTTTCTATTTATAGTAGCAATATATAAAGGTTCTCTTCAGTATTTTTGGGGGGCAGGGTCTAATGTAGCCCAGACTGGCCCTCGATTTTCTTTTCTTTCTTTCTTTTTTTTTTTTTCTTTCTTTCTTTTCTTTCTTTTTTTTTTTTGCTTTTTCGAGGTAGGATCTGTCTTGCTTCAGCTCAGGCTGACCTGGAATTCACTATGTAGTCTCAGGATGGCCTTGAACTCACGGTGATCCTCCTACCTCTGCCTCCCAAGTGCTGGGATTAAAGGCATACACCACCACACCTGGCCTCAATTTTCTTTTTTAAAAATATTTATTTATTTGCAGAGAGAGTGAGAGAGGCAGACAGAGAGAGAATGGGCATGTCAGGGCCTTCCAGCCACCACAAACTCCACACGCACGTGCCACCTTGTGCACCTGGCTTACGTGGTTACTAGAGAATTGATCCTAGGTCCTTAGGCTTCTCAGGCAAGTGCCTTAACCGCTAAGCCATCTCTCCGGCCCTGGTCTTCAGTTTCTATGTAGCTAAGACTGACCTTGAACTTCCGATCCTCCTGCTTCCATTTACTGAGTGCTATAACTACAGGCGTGTGTCTCCACACATGGTTTATGCAGTGCTGGGATAAGCCCAGGGTTTTGTGCGTGCTGGCCAGACATACTTACTAACTGAGCTACAGCCCCAGCTCCTAAACACATTTATTTAAAATTTACTTTTATATATTGGGTGAGTAAGAACCTGGTGGGGCACAGTGATGGCTTAAGAGGGAAAGAGGTGACTTAACTAGGGATATGCTGTGAGAAAAGATAAACCTAGAATCGGACAGGGTTAGGGTTAGTGGTTCTAACAACAGGCCGCCAGGAACCCGCCAGCTCCGCAGCCTCACCTGTTGTTTCAGCAGCTCGTTCTGGGTCACCAGCTCCTGCCTCCTCAGGTGGCCTCCACCCCCTTCGGGGCTCCCAAAAGCAGCAGGAGGAGAGGATGGTTTGGCCTGGATGTTCAGGGCCTCCTCCAGGGCCTGGGGTTGGGGAGAAGAGACAGGACTGTCAGTAGATGCCCGTGGAAGTCACATCTTTCGGGGACCTTTTCCTCGCAGTCCTGACGACCATGAACATGAGCAGCGATGCTGTGTAATCAATGCCACCCCACTGACGCCTCTACACAGTCCTGTGGAGGAAAGCTAGGCCATTTTACAAATGTGAAACTGTACAATTAAGAGGTCACACTGCTGATGAACGAAGGGGTTCCATCCCAGCCCACATTCTTAACCGGTAGGCTAAGCTGGGGTCTTCAAGTAGTCCTCTGAACACGCATGGCTCAATTCATACACAGACCCACGGAAAGTTTAAGTCTGAGAAGCTGCAATGTTTTCTACAACTGCCCTAGGATCTACAGTGTGCTGTCTCTTCAGCCTCAGCAACCCACTGGGTCCAAGACAGTCCTTCCACCTCCACGCCGCAGATACATGAGACTGGATTTTAGTTTCTATGTGCCCATTTTACCTCCTAACCTTGGAGATGAGCAAAAACGGAAATAAAAACAGAAAAGCGCTTGTGTCTACCACGCTCTCACCACCTGCCTTCCAGCAAGCGGGCTCTCTCCTTCCGTGACCCCTGCTCACTGCTTTCCTCCTGAGCGGCTCATGCGTCACTTCCCAGCTCCGGACCGCCTCAGAGCTGCTCATCCTCATCCTCACCTGAACCCCTGCCCCTGGATGGCAGGGACTCTGCTGGCCAGCCTCCGCACTGCCCTCAATGCCTCCCACAACCGTAGGAAGACACACTTCCCACCTTGAACCAGGGTCCCAGCTCCTTGTCTCCTTGGTTCCCCTGGAAATGAATACACTGAACCAGGAATAATTCCGGAAGCCTGGAGGGGAGGGAGCGTCCTCACTCCTCCTACTCTACCCTTCTTTGTTTTTTCTTTTTCAGAGATGTGAAGACGGAGGTCTAGGGACAGGGAGATATGTGCCTGAGGTCACAAAGGAGGCACCTGCCTCCATGACTTGTCTACACAGGTGTCTGTCCCTGACAGAGTTAGGGTGCGGCTACACTGAGACCAGAACCAGCCTAGTCTGTCCACTGCCACCTGCCTCCGCCTTACCCCACCTCCAACGGGGTGTCTTGACTCCCTGGGTCCCACTTTGCCGGGTGGGAGTTGTCAGCCTGTGCTCCTCTGCTTCCCCAGCGAGGGGTCCTGACAAGTGCCCGACACAGGCATGGGAGTTTACACACTGGGAAGCAAGAGCAGGGCTGGGTCGATCAGGGTATGGTGGGGGACGGAGGACAGAGGAGCTGTGAACTGGGTGCCAGCTGGTGACCAGCGGTCACCTCTCTTGAGCTGGAAGCACCAACAGAGGGGTGGGCCCAGGGTATACCTGCCTCATGCGGCAGTACAACCATGGCACCCACCCTGTTAAGTCGCTGGATTTCCTTTTCCTGGTACTCGCGCTGCCTGGTAAGTGGGCTCAGCTGGTCCTGCAGGTACTTGACCTTCTGGCGCAGCTCCTTGGCTTCTGCTGTCAGCTGCTCCTTGTCAGTCTGCAGAGAGGTGAGGCTTGGTAAGCAGGGTGCCTCGCCAGGGGGCTTCGACGGCCCTCTGCCAGGCGTGCTTCCGCTCCCGCTCAGCCGCCATCCCAGTGTTAGCCCGTGAAGCAGTTGGGGAGAGCTCGGTGATGCCCACATGCCCTGCCCTCAAGGAAAGGCACCTGACAGAGTGAGAGGCCCTGGTCTCTGACACCAGCTCCTCCACTAGCTAGCAGAGACACTGGACATCACTTCAATCCCCACGTTAAATGTGCATGTGGAGGCCAGAGAACAAGCTTGGTGCCATACTCAGGGATGCCCACCTTTTTTTTTTTTTTTTTTTTTTTTTTTTGCTTTTTCGAGGTAGGGTCTCACTCTAGCTCAGGCTGACCTGGAATTCACTATATAGTCTCAGAGTGGCTTTGAACTCATGGCGATCCTCCTACCTCTGCCCTCTGCCTCCCGAGTGCTAGGATTAAAGGCGTGTGCCACCATGTCTGGCTAGTGCTCACTTTTGATTAAAGAGTGTCTTGGCCTGGAGTGCACCAACTTGCTAGGGAGCTCCAGGGACCTTCCTTTTTCTACCTCTTCAACACTGGGATTCTAGGTGCAAGAAACCACACCAGTGCTGGGCGTGGTGGCACACACCTTTAATCCCAGCACTTGGGAGGCAGAGGTAGGTAGACTTGTACCACCATCGCTGTGAGTTCAAGGCCATCCTGAGACTACATAGTGAGTTCCAGGTCAGCCTGAGCTAGAGTGAGAGCCTACCTCGAAAAAACAAAAAGAGTTAAACATAAAGAAACCACATCAGGCTTTTACGTGAGTATTAGAGATACGAATGCAGGTCCTAAGGCTTGTAAGGCAAGTACTTTACTGACTGAGCAATCCACCCCTCCTCAGTCCTCTAAGAGACTTTTTAAAAAAATTTGTTTGAGACAGTGAAAGAGGCAGAAAGAGGGAGAGACAGAGGGAGGGAGAATGGGTGTACCACTTCAGCTGCTGTGAACTCTAGATGCATGTGCTCTCTTGTGTACATGTGTGACATTGCATGCTTATGTCACTGTGCGTCTGGCTACGTGGGACCTGGAGATTCGAACATGGGTTCTTAGGCTTTGTAGGAGTGCCCTAACCACTAGGCAATCTCTCCATCCCTCTTTTAGAAAGTCGTTTTCAAATTTATTTTTTTAACTTTTATTTATTTATTTGAGAGAAAGAGTTGGGGGGGGGGGGAGAATGGACATGCCAGGGCCTCTGGCCACTGCAAACGAACTCCAGATGTATGTGCCACTGTGCATCTCACCTTACATGTTACTGGGGAATCAAATTCGGGTTGTCAGGCTTTGCAGACAGATGCCTTAGCCAATGAGCCATCTCTCCAGCCCAAGAGATTCTTTCTTGGAAGCGTGGTTTCACTCTAGTTACAGGCTGACCTGGAACAGTTGGTAGCTCCAGGTTGGCCTTGAACTCACAGCAATCCTCCTTCCACAGCCTCTCAAGTGCAGGGACTAAAGGTGTTTGATGCTGGGCATGGAGGCGCCCAGAACTTGGGAGGCAGTGGTAGGAGAATCACCAAGAGCTTGAGGTCACCCTGAGATTACATAGTGAATTCCAGGTTAGCCTGGCCTAGAGTGAGACCCTACCTCAAAATCCCCATTCCCCCATGCTCAGTTTCCTCTAAGGGATTCTAACATTAAGAGGGACCTAAGGAGAACCGAGTGCCAAAACTGAAGCAAAATATTGTCTGTGTGCAATTTTCTTGTTAGAAAAGCCATAGTTTCCACTAGATTAAAGTAATAAACACTGACAGTCTCTAAGGGCCTCAGCTCTACAGTCTCGGAGCCTGGAAAAGACAACAAAGACATAATGGAGCACGCAGCAGGAGTTCCTCCAGAGAATTAGAGAGTACTGTGGGAGCCAAAGAGAGGTCACCACAGCCGAGGGTGGAAGCTTCTGGGCTTTTACATCACAGACAGCCTCAGCAGGGATGGAAGCCGCATCAAGTCTCAGGCCCTTTACATGGGGAGAAATGTGTGCTTACAAGTACGACACGTGTATGAGTGTGCTGGGGGGGGGGGTGACTTCTTCTAGGCCACGTGGAGACATGGGGCAGAATCCAGGATTTGACTTCCGCTGGCCCCTCCCTTCCACATCGTTTGTTTGTTTACTATTTCTTTGGGAGGGATAGTACTGGGGATTGAACCCAACATTTGTACATGCCAGGCAAGTGCCCTACCACTGAGCTATAGCCCCAGCCTTGAATATATATATATATATATATATATATATATTTTTTTTTTTTTTTTCAAGGTAGGGTCTCACTCTAGCCCAGGCTTGCCTCAAACTCACAGTGATCCTCCTACCTCTGCCTCCCAAGTGCTGGGATTAAAGGCATGTTCAGGATGGTCTTCCTGTTTCCCAAGTTGACTTTAAACTCTGTAACCCAGGACTTGGATGTTAGTGATCCTCTGCCTCCATCTTCTGAGGGATGGTAGACTTGTACCACTAGTCCCAACTAAGCAGAGTTTAAGAGCAGATGGGGCTGAAGAGATGGCTTAGCGGTTAAGGCTCTTGCCTGCAAAGACTAAGGACCCAGGTTTGAGTCCCCAGTACCCCCATAAGCCAGTTGCACAAGGTGGTGCATGCGTCTGTAGTTCATTTGCAGTGGCTAGAGGCCCTGGTGCCCCAGTTCTCTCTCTCTCTCTCTAATAAATAAAGAATAGATGGTGAGAAGGGTGTGGTGGCTCACACCCACAATTCCAGTACTTGAGGCTATAGAGCAAATCCCAAATCAGCCTAGGCTACAGTGAGACACTGCTTCAAAAGATAGCACAAAGAGGAGCTGGAGAGATGGCTTAGCAGTTAAGGCATTTGCCTGTGGAGCCTAAGGACCCAGGTTCGGTTCCCCAGTACCCACATAAGCCAGATGCACAAGGTGGTGCATGTGTCTGGAGTTCATTTGCAATGGCTGGAGGCCCTGGTGTGCCCATTTTTTCTCTCTCAAATAAATAAGATAATTTTTAAAAAACCATAAAGTAAGTGTCTGGCAGTACAATGCAAAGACAAGGTACACCCAAGTAATCTATAGTTCTCAGTTCACACATATAAAACGAGGTTTGGAAATCAACATGTAAAACTGCAGCTGAAGTCACCTCTGGGGAGGACCTGGGTTTGGTGTGGGGGGGGGAGGAGGCAGGGAGGTGTTCCAGGAAAGCTTTTACTTGATCTGTACTGTGGATTAGGGGACAGACAACGGGGTCAGTGTTCATCCTGCTCCATGTGACCTCTAGTTAATATACCACCAGGTGAGTGGTTCCCAGCCACTGTAGCTTAGGGCAGCCTGGGCTAGAACACATGGGCACTGTCCTGAATCCTGCTGCAGGACGAGGCGCGGCCTCTAAGGTAAGTCCCTATCTAAGGCCTGACTTCATCTGGAGAGCACCACCCTCCCTCAGTTGACAAGGACTTGTCTCGCCACAGAGCCAGGGTGCCTGGCTTTGGGTCTCAGGCCATGCCTGTACACTCGTATCACAGACACAAGCTATGCTTTGATAAGAACCCGAGTGTCACATACCGATGAAAAGGACTCTTGAAATTCAGTCCACATTGAAAACCTTCACTTTTAAGCTAGACAAAAGAGATCTATGTCCAGTTCTAAGACCCCAGGGGCTCTGACTGGCACCAGTCACATCTGACAGAGTAGAAGTCATTTCTTCAGGATCTGGTCCTCCCCCACAACATGCCCATTCTCCAATCCCTGTATAACTACTGCATTGTGGCACTTAACACACCTTCACGTACTTCCCTCTAACTAGCTCTCAACACCTCTAAACCAGACAGGGCAAGGCCGGCTGGTTCCCTCTGGTTCTACCTCTGCAATTTTCACATGGGGAAACTGAGGCAGGAGAAAGGAAGTACCAATGCCTATGGTCACATTGCCTTCAACTCTACTTCTGAGACTGCTCCCATGGGCTCTTGGCAACCAAGCTGGGGAGCCCAGAACCACAGACGCTGTGGTCAGACTTGCCTCCTCCATCTCAATCTTAGACTTGGCTAGAAGGAGCTTGCGGTCAAAGTCTCGTTGCTTCTGTTCCCTCTCCGCCTCCAGCTCGGTCACCTGCTTCTGCAGGTCCACCAGCTTCTGACGCAGCTCAGTGATCTGTGTTGAGGGTCAGAGAGAGAGAGAGAGAGAGAGAGAGAGAGAGAGAAAGAGTGAGCGAGCGCATGAGGCAGGGGTGCAGCGTGTGCTGGCCCTCCTGTCTCAACGTGACCACGTAAGCGGCTCCTCCCAGCAGCCCAGCACAGCTCCAGGGAATCCTGTTACCTTCTGCTCGTACTGCTGCTTCATGGACCGGAAGTGCTGGTCCCACTGCTTGTTCACTTCCAGCAGCTGTGGGGAGTGCTGGGATTAGAAACCGCTCCCTACCTGGCACCCCAGACACCCCGAAAGCCCACAGAGGTGCGATGGGGATACACCGCTGCTCAAAAACTCTATGCTCCTCACAGGGTTTCACCTCATCTATGGTCGCATTTCATGCTTGCCAGACAGCAAGAAGAACACTGAGACCCGGGGACTGTTACCATGGAGTACAAACACGGGCCCCTTAGAGGGCTATGTGAACCTGCAGCGACAATCTCATGTTTTTATTGCCGTTAGCCCAGTAATTCCACTCTCAAAAATTTAACCAACAACAGGGGCTGCAGAGATGGCTTAGCGGTTAAGCGCTTGCCTGTGAAGCCTAAGGACCCTGGTTTGAGGCTCCCCAGGACCCATGTAAGCCAGATGCACAAGAGGGCACATGCATCTGGAGTTCATTTGCAGTGGCTGGAGGACCTGGCACACCCATTCTCTCTCTGTTTCTATATCTGTTACTCTCAAATAAATAAATAAAAATAAACAAAAAAAATTTAACCAACAAGCCGGGCGTGGTGGCACACACCTTTGATCCCAGCACTCGGGAGGCAGAGGTAGGAGGATCACCGTGAGTATGAGGCCACCCTGAGACTACAGAGTGAATTCCAGGTCAGTCTGGACTAGAGTGAAACTCTACCTCAAAAAAAAAAAAAAAAAAAAAAAAGTTTAACCAACAGAAGTACTTAAGCCAAGGGTTTGGGATATGGCTCAAAACCCTGGGTTTGAACCCAGGTAAGGCATTAAAAAAAAAGAAGAGCTGGGGGTGGTGGCGCATGTTTTACTCCCAGCACTTGAGAGGCAGAGGTAGGAGGAGCGCCTCGAGAGGTTAGCTTGGACTAGAGTGAGACTACCTTGAAAAACAAAAACAAAAAGAAAAAAAAGGAAGAACGTGCAGGCGTGGTGGCGTATGCCTTTAATCCCAGCACTCAGGAGGCAGAGGTAGGAAGATCACCATCAGTTCGAGGCCACCCTGAAGACTACATTGTGAATTCCAGGTGAGCCTGGGCTAGAGCCAGACCTTACCTCAAAAAACCAAAATAGGAAGAAAGACAGACAGACTGCCTGACTTATGCTGAGTGTAAAAATACATAAGAGCTCATCATTTCAGCAGTTCATGCTGTCAAAAAAATCCAAGCCAGCCTTATCAGTTAAGTGAATGCCAGCAAACAGATAAGCTATTAAGAAAATGCATCTGCAGCGCTTTTCTCAGTTCTAAGATAACACTAATTATAAGCTATACTCTTAATATAGCAATTCCTCAGGGAAGAAAAACAAGTCTACATCATTAAATAAATAAATAAGGGAGGGGATACCCCAGTTTCACAATCATTATGTATGATACAAATACTCAGAAAAATGAAGTAATATGGTGTATGCCATTGATTCATACAGGTACCCTCAATAACAGCCAATTTTAAAAGAAAACAAAAAACTTATTTGTAAAGCAATATGTATCACTTTACCTTTTTTTTTCTACAACATTCCTGAAGAGCCAGGCATGGAGGCCCCACCTTTAATTCCAGCACTCACAAGACTGAGATAGGAGGCTTGCTCTGAGTTCAAGGTCAGCTGGGCTAGAGAGAGACCCTGCCTCAAAACACACACACTCTCTCTCTGTCTCTTTCTCTCTCAAGGCCCAGAGGAGCTGGGTCTGATGGTGCAGGTACAGAACCTAGTACCACAAAAAATGTGAACCAAAGAACCCTGAGGGAAACGCAGTGAGCTATGGTTAGCTGCAATTATCTTTAGAAGATGAGATTCTTCACTTTTTAAAAAATAACAGACACTGCTTTACTTGTGAAACTTAAATAAAATGTATCTAGAATATGCATGTAAACATTCAGATGTGTGGTGTGAGGTGGTTTGATTCAGGTGTCCCCCATAAACTCAGGTGTTCTGAATGCTAGGTTACCAGCTAATGGAGATTTAGGGATTAACGCCTCCTGGAGGCGGTGTATTGTTGGGGGCGGGCTTATGGGTGTTATAGCCAGCGTCCCCTTGCCAGTGTTTGGCACACTCTCCTGTTCCTGTTGTCCACCTTATGTAGGCCAGGGGGTGATGTCCACCCTCTACTCATGCCATTGTGGAGCTTCCCCCTCGAGCCTGTAAGCCAAAATAAACCTTTCTTTCCCACAAGCTGGTCTTCTTGGTCAGGTGATTTCTGGCAGCTATGTGAACCTGACGGCAACGTGTAGGGACACGGAGGAAGGAAGGACCTGAGCTCTGAGGAGGGAGGAGTCCTAGGGAACCAGGGCAAGGCCTTCTGCCTGGGACTGTGAGGCAGGAGGCCAGGCCAATGGGAGGACTGCCGCAGGGGGGGCTTGAAGCTGGCCCCCGGCTCTCTGCGCCACCCCCTGACCCGCCCCGCCCATAAAGGAGCCCTCCACTTCCTGTCTCCAGAGCAGCCACTTGCCTGACTAATCACCACCTCCTTCCAACTGTCCAGTTTACTGTGGGCGTCCTCCTAGGCTCCCCAGCCCTCCCTAACAATTTTAGGCCATGCCACAAATGCAGTCTCCTTAGCAATCGATCTCTGTGGGCAGATCAAGAGAAGACAGAGACCTCTTCTGACCTCATTCACCCATGGGCAGATAGTTCAGTGGTCACCATAGCAACTCCTTGCTGACCTGCGACCAGCTGAAGCCAGGTGGCCAGGTCAGCCTAATCCCACCAGTCCCAGGAGGGGAGGCAGTCCTCTCTACCGCCCTGCCCAGCCGCCTACCTCCATGCGCTGCTGTTCCAGCGTCTTCACCTTCTTCTCAGCAGCACCCAAGGCCCCCACCTCCGTAGGATGGACCTTACCTGCCATCATGGTGGCCTGAGGAGAGACGCAGTGCTTTACCAAAGGCTCCGATAAAACCTGTCTCCCCACCCACTGCTCTTCCCTCTTCTATCTGCCTGCCCATCTCACCCAGGGGTCATCACTAGGAGCCCCAGCCATAACCACACCCGTAAGGAAGTTCCTGAGAACTATTCCCTTTCACTTAGGAGTGTACAGATCCTCTCCACACTGCAGCCTTCCCCCCATACCAGCCCCAATCCTGTCCTGGAAGGTATCAATTACCTATTTTCTTTAAAGTACTATAAAACTTTTTTTTTTTAATAGAAGTTGAGTTTTATAAGATGCTGATTAAAAAAACGTTTGGGAGGGGGGCACTAAAAAAAGTGTTAGCGGTTAAGGCACTTGCCTGCAAAACCCAATGACCCAAGTTCAATTCCCCAGTACCTATGTAAAGTCAGATGCACAAAGTGGCGCATGCATCTGGAGTTTGTTTGCAGTGGCTATAGGTCCTAGTACCCATTTTCTCTCTACTCTCTTTTTCTCTCTCTGCTAGCAAATAATTTTTTTTTTTTTTTTAAGTTTAGGGGCTGGAGAGATGGCTCAGTGGCTAAGGGGCTTGCCTGCAATGCCAAAGGACCCAGGTTCAATTCCTCAGTACCCACATAATGCCAGATGTACAAAGGTGGCACGTGTGTCTGGAGTTTATTTGCAGTGGCTAGAGGTCCTGGTACACCCATTTCCTCCTCTGCCTCCCTTCATTTGCCTCTTTCTCTCACTCTCTCAAATATATATATATTTTTTAAGTTTAGAATGAAAAGAAATAAAGATATGTGGGGCTGGGGAGGTGGCTCAGTCAGTAGAGCCTTGTCATGCTAGCAGGAGGACCCGAGTCGGAATCCCCGGAACCCAGGAGAAGAGCCACAGGGCTTGCTGGCTAGCTGGACTAGCCCAGTCAGTGAACTCTAAGTTCAGTAAGAGACCATGTCTTGCTGGGCATGGTGGTGCATGCCTTTACTGCCAGCACTCAGGAGGCAGAGGTAGGAGGATTGTATTGAGTTCGAGGCCACCCTGACCTGAGACTACATAGTGACTTCCAGGTCAGCCTGGACTAGTGAAACCCTACCTCAAAAAACAAAAAAAGAAAACAAAAAACAAACAAACAAACAAAAGAGACATGTCTCAATAAATAAGGTGGAAAACAATAGAGGGAAGCACCTGGTATCAACCTTCAGCCTCCACACACGTGCATAGCCACACACACAGGTGTGCCCACACATATGCAAACATGCACAAACACATGCACACGGCTGGTTAGCACATGTGTACATATTTCCTCGCTCCATCCTCTGAAAGAGCCTGAAGCAGCCATCTGGACAATTAGTGGCACAGTGTGGTTTCTAAGTGGCATTGCCTATGTAAAGAAGGGCTTCTTGGAGAAGTGGTTACTTCCAGGAGGTAGGACCCAAGCCATCAAGTTTTGCAAGCAAGCATCTTTAACCTCTGAGCCACCCCCACCCCAATCACCGCGATCCTCCTACTTCTGCTTCCCAAGTACTACAAGTAAAGGCCTGGGCAACCCATGCCCATCTCATCCCAACACTTGGGAGTCGGAGGTAGGAGAATCACCAAGAGTTCAAGACTAGCCTGGGTTCAGAGTGTTGTACCAAATTTCCTCCACATTAGAGAGAGAAATCACCAGCGGATATTCAACAGTGGACATTGCCTTATATTTGGCCAGCCAGGCCAAATTAACCAATGGGTGCAATAGTGGCACGTCTGTTATTGGGGAAACCAACCGCCCTCTAATTTGACTGGAGGCCCGCTCCATGGGAGGGAAAACATCCCTGATACTGAAAACCTACAACAGGGGTAGTCATGAGCCCTAGGGGTGTAATGTCTGCTGCTGTCTGGCTAAATGTATATACTATGCTCATCAAACTGCCCAGTAAGCACTTCTCTTAATGTTCTTATCCATATATTAAGGCTACTCTCACTTTTGGTGAGAAATAGAAGCTTCTCTTTTCAGATGGCAGTGACCTTGGGATGACTCAGAAGGCACCATGGGGCTGAGAAGAAGTGACAGAGGAGTGCTCAGCACTGAAACATCTCTATCTCACCTTCCAAAGTTTAAGGTCCATTGTGGAAGAGGTGGCAGAAAGAATGTAAGAGCCAAAGGAAGGGCAGGACTCCTTACAATGTGCTCCTCCAGACACAAAAAGGCCTGGATATCCTCACAGTGCCTGACACTACCTACACAAGACCATCGTAACAGGAGGAAAAGATCATGACATCAAAATAAGAGAGACTGATTGAGAGAAGGTGGGCATATGAAGGAGAATTGAGTTTCAAAGGAAAAAGTGGGTGAGGGAGGGAACTACCATGGGTTATTGTCTATAATTATGGAAGTTATCAATAAAAATAAGTAAATTAAAAAAAAATTCCTCCATGTTGAACGGTGTAAACAACTACTGCAGGCTCTATCAAAAGCAGCTGGGTCAACTCACCAGAGAAGGGGTGGGGAAGGTCGTTGGATCCCCACCTGAGATTTAGGCCATATACAATAAAGCACAAGATCTCATGACCCCAGCGGGAGAGTTTATAGAGAAGAAAAGATCTAGGAACAATGAGCTCCACTGAGGTGGTATCTCGAGTCTCCATGCTCTGTAAGTAAGCCCTCATCCTGAGGCTGAGGGAGGAGTAGCCAGGAAGTAATTTTGACACAGGAATCTGCATCAAAGTGGCTGCTTTGGGGGCCTACGTTCCTTTAAGAACCCCTTTTTATACTCTGGGAGTGTCCCCTCAATGAACCCATTGGTTACCCGAACTGGTGTTGGTGTAATCGCACTTTGGTCTGCTATCTGAGCCCTATCTGGAGTGAAGACATGTGTCTGCATCTCCCCAGGGGAAAAGTTTTCTGCAACACAGAGTTGAGTCCAGGTCAGCCTGAGAGAGGGTGAGACCCTGACTCAAATAAAAGCCTCAAATACATAAAAATTAAGAAGGGATGGGGGGGGGAGGGTACTACCATGGGATATTTTTTATAATCATGGAAAATGTTAATAAAAATTGAGAAAAAAAAATTTAAAAAAATAATAAAAAAAGAAGGGATGGAGAGATGGCTTAGCAGTTAAGCGCTTGCCTGTGAAGCCTAAGGATCCTGGTTCAAGGCTTGATTCCCCAGGATCCACTTAAGCCAGATGCACAAGGTGGAGCTTGCATCTGGAGTTTGCAGTGGCTGGAGGCCCTGGTGCACCCAATTCTCTCTCTCTCTGCCTTGTTCTCTGTCACTCTCAAATAAATAAATAAAAATAAACAAAAAAAATTAAAAAATTAGTAAGAAAACATGGGAAGAAAGACTTGAAGTGTAACTCAGTGGTAGAGCACTTGCCCGGCACGTGCAAGGCCTTGGGTGTAATCCGCAACCACATTAATAAAAAAGAAATGGGTTGGGGAGATGGCTTCGTGGTTAAAAAGCCTGCCAGCCTGGGGTTCAGTTCACCAGTGCCCATGTAAAGCAGATGCAAAAATGGCACATGGATCTGGTTTGTGCGCGGCAGCAAGAGGCCCTGGCACACTCATACACAAACGCAAAAGGAAGGAAGGATGGATGGAAGGAAGAGGTGAGAGAAACAAATGTGGTAAGAATGACGAGAAAAACAGCATCACCACTGGGACACCACCTGGTACTAAAATACGTGAAAATTGTAGGAGGCTGGGAGTGCAGCTCAGAGGCAGAACACTTGCTTAGCATGTGGGAGGCCCTGTCACCCGTGAAGGGAACATGAGCCGGTGCACTGTGGAGCAGCCTAACAGAAAGAAGGCTCCTCACGGGCGGTCAAGGGGCGCGGGCGCTGATACACCTGATGGCATCATAGGACAGCCCAGATGAGCCAGCGAGTGCCCAGCACGATGCACACTGTGGACAGAAAGCCACCGCTGCGAGATTCTTGCCAAAATCCACACCCGCAATCTAATCTGGCCCCACCCTGAGGAACATTCTGCCAGCGAAGCTCAACAGTTAAGGAACACGTGGGCACTGTCATAGACAGCAGCAGACTAAGGAGGTATGACAACTTAATGTGATGTGAGATGCTGGATTCAATTCTGGAACCCCCCCCCCCAAAAAAAGGGAAAGGAGGCCTGGAGTGGTGGTACACACCTTTAATCCCAGCACTCAGGAGGCAGAGGTAGGAGGATCACCTTGAGTTCAAGGCCACCCTGAGACTACATAGTGACTTCCAGGTCAGCTTGGGCTAGAGCGAGACCCTACCTTGTGGGGGTGCGGGGGGAAGGCCTGTGACATCTGGGTAACAGCATCTTACCAATGTCAATTCCCCTTTTTGTGTGTGAGCCATAATTATGTCAGAAGGCCCAAGAGATGAGTACATGGTTATTTCAGAGAAGGAAGTCAGGGGGAAGGGAACTCTAAGTTATTTTTTGGATAACTTAAAGCTGCCTCAAAATAAAATGAACTGAAACAAGCAAACAACATACAGACGTGTGAGGTGACAGAGCAAGAGTAGAGAACTGCACAGTGGCTCTATGGCCAGGAGCCTACGCCACTCAGGGCCTCAGAGCCTATACAGTCTCCATCTAGACTTCTGACATCAGAGTCCACCCTCTGCCTCCAACCTGCCCTGCAGCCATGCTCTCCAGGGTCACATTCTCTGTTCTCTGCCTTCCCCTTTCCTTCCACACTTCCCTGCGGTAGGGGTGAGGTCGGAGGTAGAACATGTGGGGCTCCAGTGCCCCCTGCAGGTCATCTTCCGTAAGTACACTGTGGAAGGTGGAAGAGCAGCTCTCAGGTAAGGGGTCTCCTCTGAGAAAGGGGTCAGTCCAGCTCCCTGAAAGCCTGCTGCTTCTTAAGAGGGGAGCTGTGCTTAGCCACAAAGTGGCTATTGGGGAAGAGGGGGAGTTCCGAGCTTCCCTGTGGAGGAATAAGCCAGTTAGCATATCTGGCTACAGACCTCAAATCTGCTGATAAAATCATAGTAACTGTTCTTGAAAATGGAGGTCCAGGGCTGCAGAGATGGCTTAGCGATTAAGACGTCTTCCTGCAAAGCCAAAGGATCCTGGTTTGACTCTCCAGGACCCATGTAAGCCAGATGCACAAGGGGGCTCACCTGGAGCTCGTTCACAGTGGCTGGAGGCCCTGGCACGTCCATTCTCCCTCTCTCTCTACCTGCCTATCTCTGTATTTCTCTCTCAAATTAATAAATAAAAATTAAAAAAAGAAAAAAAGAGAAAATGGAGGTGCACAGAGTTAAGTTAAGGCTTGTCCAAGAGGGAGCGCTGGCATGAGGCTAAGCCAGGGGTGAACAGACTTTTCCTGACCACACCCATGTCTGCAGGTGGCAGGGACCCTGACTGCGTGATTGCACATGACCTCTCCAAGGCTCCTGCCGTGGCTGAGAATGAAGAGAGTCCCAGGCCCGCCCGCCCGTGGGACTGAGAGGCGGCCCGATGAGCTCATGGCTCGCAAGTCCTGGAACACGCGCATCGCCACACAACACAAAGAGGGATTGAGTGACAGGCTGTTACACGGGTGTGACGCTGGCTAAAGGCACTGAGCTGCGCTCTACAGCTATTAATTAAAGGATGAGAGTGTGTTGTTAAAGAGGGGAGGGCTTGGGATGATAAGGACTGAGCAAGGGGCACTTTGGGAATCAACTGTGTGGCAAGGCTGGCGTGGCGCATGACCATCACCTGGGGCGTCCACGCTAATGCTGCCAGAGCCCCAACCTCCATGTCAGAGCACACACCTCAGAACTTAGCAGAACGCCCAGAGACCGCCCAATCCAGTCATCCAATTCTTCCTGTACTATATGATAGGCTCAACTGCCTTTTGGGGCCATCCCTTTAGAAGTACCAGATTTGGGAGAAATGACACTCTGGTGTTGGCATACCCTCACAGAGGAGAAACCTCATGAACTGCTCCCATCCCCAAGGCTGATGATTAAACCCAGACCCTTACATGTGCTGGACAACTGCTCTGCCACTGAGCTACACCACAAGCCCTTGAAGTTGTACCGTGTGAGTTTGGCTTTCTGAATCACAGGTTGGCAAACTATGGTCAGTGGGCAGACTGTGGCTGACAACTTGTTACTATAAATAAAGTTTTATTGGAACACAATGAAGAATAAATAAAAGATACCTGATCATAGGCCATGGTGTTGCACGCTTTTAATCCCAGCACTGGGGAGGCTGAAGTAAAAGGACCACTGTGAGTTTGAGGCCAGCCTGAGACTACACAGTGAATTCCAGGTCAGCCCAGGCTAGAGCAAGACATTACCTCAAAAAAAAAAAAAAAAAAAAAAAAGGGCCGGGCGTAGTGGTGCACGCCTTTAACCCCAGCACTTGAGAGGCAGAGGTAAGAGGACTGCTGTGAGTTCGAGGCCACCCTGAGACTACGTAATGAATTCCAGGTCAGCTTGGGCTAGAGTGAGACCCGACCTCAAAATCTAAAAACAAATAAATAAAATAAAATAAAGGTACCTGAGTGGCTGGGGAGATTGCTTGTTTCCCTTAGTGTTTAGTAACCTCGCCTGTAGGGGGCACTGCAGCCTCACAAGTTCTTCCTCTAGACCCGGCCCCCAGACTGGGGGAGTGTAGAGAGTTTTGAGCCCCAGAACTCCAAAGCCAGTTGTGGTGGCACACTTGTAATCCAATTACTGGTGAGGTGAGGCAAGCAAGTCCTTAGGGCTATCTGAAGAGCCAGTGGAGCCTACCTGGCAAGTTCTGGGCCAGTGAGAGACCCTGCTTCAAAAACGGTGATGGCACCTGAGGAACGATGCCTAAGGCTGTCCTTGGCCTGCACATGCATGTGCACACACACATCCATGCACACTTATCTGTACCCAAACACACACGCATGGACACACACACAGACATGCAAAATAAAAAAGGTGCCAAGCAGATGTTGGGGACCAGCAACCCAGGGTGCTACAGGGGAGTCCTCGCCCACGCACCTGCTGTCCAGCGACACCCTTCTTGACAGCGCCCTCCGTCTTTGGGGAGCCAGGCTGCCCACAGGCGCCCTCTTTGTTGCCACTGCTCATCAACAACTTCTTGAGCTCCATGTTTTCTTCCCTGGGTTGGAGGCAAATGGAGAAGTCATAATATTGGCCTGGGCTGAGGAACCCGCAAGGCCACAGATGCAGCGTCCCTGGGGCCGTAGCAGTGTTCTGTGGAGTGTGATGCGATCCTGAAATCTCAGCCGGGCGTGGTGGCGCACACCTTTAATCCCAGCACTAGGGAGGCAGAGGCAGGAGGACTGCCATGAGTTCGAGGCCAACATGAGACTACATAGTGAATTCCAGGTCAGCCTGGGCTAGAACAAGACCCTACCTCAGAAAACCAAGAAGAAAAAAGAAAAAAAAAAAAAAAGATCCTGAAACCTGCCCTCAGAGAGAACCCAAAAGGGCGTCTACCCATAAGACACCTTGAGGGCAGTGTATGGGCTTCCTGGCTCCTCGATGGCGGGGCTCCCCAATCTGAGAGTGCCTAGGCACACGGGAGCTCCAGGACGAATGCTAGCCCAGCACGAGGTAGCCGGCATTCAATGAAGCTGGATGTGGTAGCTTCCACCTGTAACCTCTGCACTTGGGAGGTTGAAGCAGGAGGACTGTCATGAGTTTAAGGCAAAACTAAGCCACACTATGAGTAACCTGACCTATACTGTGAAACCAAAACACAACACCCAGGAGCCAGGTGTGGTGGAGCATGCCTTTAATCTCAGCACAGGGGTGGCTAAAGTAGGAGATCACTGTGAGTTCGAGGGCAGCCTGATACTACATAGTGAATTCTAGGTCAGCTTGGGCTAGAGTGAGACCCTACCTCGAAACTCCCCCCCCCCAAAAAAAACACAACACACAGTGAGTCCAAAACACAAACAAGGGGCTGGAGAAATGGCCCAGAAGTTAGGGTGCTTGCCTGCAAAGTCTAGCGACCCAGGTTCAATGCCCTAGTACCCAGGTAGGGCCAGATGTAAAAAGTGGCACATACATCTGGAGTTCATTTGCAGTGGCTAGAGGCCCTGGCATACCCATTCTCTCTCTCTCTTTCTCTCTCATCCTGCTTGCAAATAAATAAATAAAAGCACTTTAAAACACACAAACAATGAAACAAAAGAGAGATATAATAAATAAAATGGCAAGCAAGGAGGGAAGTGGCTTTTCAGGTCACGAGGTGATGACTTTACCCACCTGCCATCCAACTCCTGAGCCTTTCCTGCAGCCTGGGACTTTGCATCATGGACAAAATCAGTACAGCTATGAGCCTCTTGGCTATGATTTACAGGAAGTAAAGGGCAGCTAGCAGGACACTGGGGAATGGGAGACTGACACAGACATGCGAAGTGGCCAAGTCCTGGCTATGACACAAGGAGTCCCTTTCTCTCTCTGGGCTCTGGTGCCCCTTCCCACAAGGTGAGGTTGGCCTGAATGATGTAATTACAAAAGTCTTTGGAGCTCTGTTGGTCAGTGCTTCTCCCTAGAAGTCATCCTAGGCCACAAATGTCAAGATCACCTTGGGCCCACCAACTAGTCACAGTATGAACTTATAACTCCTGGATCCACCTGAGCCCAGCAACTAGTTCACACTGGGACATGTGAAGATCCCAGGGATGGGATACCTTCCAGTGAGTTGTTGGCTAGGGATGTCCCTGATGCCCCCCAAACATTATAGGCCATTGCCGAGGCCCTTGGTTTCTCACCAGGAATAGATGGTAAGACCCTATTGCTGAAGATTCCACATACTTGGGCTGCAAGGCCACTGAGAAATCCTTCTGGAATTGAGCTGATAACCTACTCCATGTAGACCAGCTGACAGAAAGCTGGAAGAAGCCATTATGCATGAGTTCAATGGCAGAGAGAGAAATCACCAGTGAAGATACTCAACAGTGGACACTGCAAGCCTTATATTTGGCCAGCCAGGCCCAACGAGCCAACAGGTGCAACAGTGGCACATCTGACATGGTGGAAACCAACTGCCCTCTAATTGGACTGGAGGCCCACTCCATGGGAGGGAATACATCCCTGATACTGAAAACCTACAACAGGGGTAGTTGTGAGCCCCAGCGGTATAACGTCTGCTGCTGTCTGGATAAATGTATATACTATGCTTATCAAACTGCCCAGTAAGCACTTCTCTTAATGTTCATACCCTTATATTAATGCTACTCTCACTTTTGGTAGAGAATCTTCTCTTTTCAGATGGCAGTGACCTTGGGATGACTCAGAAGGCATCATGGTGCTAGGAAGAAGTGACAGAGGAGTGCTCAGCACTGCAATATCACTATCACACCTTCCAAGGCTCAGGGTCCATTGCGGAAGAGGGGGCAGAAAGAATGTAAGAGCCAGAGGAAGGGTAGGACTCCTTACAATGTGCTCTTCCAGACACAAAATGGCCTGGATATCCATGGCCTCACAGTGTCTGACACTTACCTACACAAGACCATCACAAGAGGAGGAAAAGATGATGACATCAAAATAAAAGAGAGACTGAATGAGAGGGGGAGGGGATATGATGGGAGAATGGAGTTTCAAAGGGGAAAGTGGGGGGAGGGAGGACATTACCATGGGATATCGTTTGCAATCATGGAAGTTGTTAATAAAAAATAAATTTAAAAAAAATCACAGGAAAACGGAGCAAGGCATGACCAGCAGGGGGCAGGAGAGTCCTGAACCCTCTCCCACTTAGCAGGCTAAGTAAGGGGAGGAGGGCTATTAGTACCAATGTGCTCCTGAAACATAAGGCTCTCTGTACCCACACTCCCCAAGATAACCAAAGGGACAGGAAGAAAATACCAGCAGCTAAGGAGAAGGGCCCAGAGCTGTGACGTCCAAACACAGGGCTCGGAGATGAGGCAGCACTCTAGAATCTGGTGTGAGGCACCCCCCTCTCCTTCTACCTTTCTGCTTTCCCTGAAGGGCCCAGGCTTACCGCAGCCTCTCAGCAGCCTGATCCCGCTGCTCCAGGCCCTTGTCCAGCTTGGCCTTCAGGGCCTCATTCTCCTTGCGTAGCTGCTCACACAGGGTCTATGGGGTGGACAGGAGTATGGGGTAAGAGCAAGGAGGGGTACACCCCAATGTACATGGGGTGGGGGGGAACCAAAAAAGTCTGGGCGTGGTAGTGTACCCAGAACTGGGGAGTCAGAGGTAGGAGGATCGCCCGTGAGTTGGAGGCCACCCTGAGACTCCATAGTGAATTCCAGGTCAGTCTGGGTTAGAGTGAGACCCTACCCTGGGGGGGAAAAATGTACACAATCTGGATGCCAGGCCACTAGGCCCATGCACCCAGGTCCCTGCAGGGACCCTGTTCCATGACCACCTGACTAAGGGCCAACCCTGGCTCTGGTCCTCAGAGCTCCCACTCCTCCCGGCAGCCTCCCTGGCTGACTGCGGCTCTTCCTCATCTACTCAGAGGGCTGACTCTTGCCTCCTGAGAAGTCACGTACCTCTACCAGTCTGTCCTAAGGCCGCCACCCCATCATTCTCAGGACTTGTGACAAAACTGTTACCATTTGTTCTTAATATCCAGCCCCTCAGCCCCCACTAGTCTGAGCTTCCAGGGGGCTAAGACCCCTCCCCATTGTTTTGCTCAGTGCCAGGCGCGCCTGGTCCCCAGCTCAAACTTTGATGAAATGACACTTGGCTTAACGGCCAAGCAAATGAGCGATGAGTGAGCAGGCAGGTGGAGTCCCGGAAGGCCCGTGAGAGCAGTCAGTGTTCAGAAGGAGGCTTCCAGCTTGTCAGAGGCAGGTGGGGGATAAGGTATTATTGGTCAGTTCTTAACAAGCCTTCAGGGTGACCCACTCTTCCTTTCTGAGACTTGTCCTTTCCTCTACAGAGCACAGACGAGTGCAGTGCCTGGAGGCCCTGGGGTGTCCATTCCTTCTGTCTATCTTCATCTCTCTCTCAAATAAATAAATAAATAAATGTTTAAAAAATAAATTTTTTGCTGGGCATGGTAGAGCATGCCTTTAATCCCAGCACTCGGGAGGCAGAGGTAGGAGGATCGCCGAGAGTTCGAGGCCACCCTGAGACTCCATGGTGAACGAAGAAACATATCAATGAGAGAATGATGAGGAGCTGGATCCTCTACCTCCACCCACAAGCTGCATAAACATCAGAATGCCATGGTTCTGGGTGGGGACTCCAGGGAACAGAATGTCCTTAAGGGAAGGCCAGGGTGATGCCTCACTTGCTGCCCTGTCCTTCCAGGCTACAGGGCCATTCCTTGGCGAGGGTGGGTAAATGCCCTGGGCATAAGCCAGCTGACAGACAGGATCAGCTGAGGTCACAAAGACCACCTCCCACCAAAGGGACCGAGGGGTGCTTTTACTTCTGGTTTGTGTTTGTTTGCTTGTTTATTTTATTTTAGTTTTGGTGTTTCAAGGTAAGGTCTTGCTCAAGCTGACCCTAGATGGATAAGCAAGAAAAGAAAAAAAAAAAAAAATCAAGCAAACCATCTAATAAAATTATTGCAAACTGCCAGGTGTGGTGGTGGCAAATGCCAGCATTTGGGAGGCAGAGGTAGGAGGATCACTGAATTTGAAGCCAGCCTGGAACCAGAATGAGTTCCAGGTCAGTCTTAGCTAGATCAAGACCCTACCTCGAGAAACAAAACAAAACAAAACAAAAAAGTTATTGCAAACTGTAAGAGCTAAGAGAAAATAGGAGTGTGATATAAAAAAGATAAGTTTGGGGCTGGAGAGATGGCTTAGCAGTTATGCTGTTGCCTGTGAAGCCTAAGGACCCCAGTTCTCCAGGACCCACGTTAGCCAGATGCACAAGGGGGCGCACGCATTTGGAGTTCGTTGGCAGTGGCTGGAAGCCCTGGCGCGCCCATTCTCTCTCTCTCTCTGACTCTTTCTCTCTTTGTCACTCTCAAATAAATAATAAATAAATAAAAATGAACAAAAAATTTTTTTTAAAAAGATAAGTTTGGCTAGGTATGGTGGAGCATGCCTTTAATCCCAGCATTTGGGAGGCAGAGGTGAGAGGATCACTGTGAGTTAAGACCACCCTGAGACTACATAGTGAATTCCAGGTCAGCCTGGGCAAGAGTGAGACCCTACCTCAAAGAAACAAAAAAACAAAGGCCCACCCAGTGTGAACAATCATTGTCAGAAATGCTGACAATGACCTCTTCCCAGCACTACGTTCCAGACTGTGCGAGCTCCTTCCTGCATGCTGCCCCCCTCAAGATAGCACTCAGGTGGGGGTAGGCACTCCCAGCTCAGGTTACTGATAGGAACAGTGAGGATGGCGGAGATCTGTGACTTGTTTAAGGGCACACAGCTGTGAAGAGGCAAGACTAAGAACTTCAAAGCCAGGCCTGGCCCAGCCCAGCAAAGGAACCCCTGGTACAGGGAGACTTTCCAGAGGAACTAAGTAAGGGAGGCAGGTGCGGCAGGTGACTAAGAGCATGAAATTACAAATTAGACAAATTAAAGGTTGCCATGGTGACTCATACCCATAATACCAGCACTTGGGAAGCTGAGGCAGGAGGATATGAGCTCCAGGCCAGCAAGGGCTAAGACTGAGAGTGTCTCAAAACAAAATGGAGAGCAGGGCGCGGTGGCACTTGGAGGCAGAGGTAGGAGGATCACTGAGTTCGAGTTCGAGGCCACCCTGAGACTACATAGCGAGACCCTACCTCAATAAACCAAAAAGAGCAAAACAAAACAAAACAATGGAATATGACAGATAAATTTTCCAGTCCCAGCTCCACTATTTATCAGGTGGGTAAAACCAAATCCATTTTATTTTTCTTTTGGGGGGGGGTTTGGTTTTTCGAGGTAGGGTCTCATTCTAGCCCAGGCTGACCTGGAATTCACTATGGAGTCTCAGGGTGGCCTCGAACTCACGGCAATCCTCCTACCTCTACCTCTACCTCTACCTCCCGAGTGCTGGGATTAAAGGCGTGCGCCACCACACCCTCCAAATCCATTTTATGAGGACAGTTTTCTCAACTGGGAGGTGGGCACACAAGTGACCCCCACCGCAGGCAAGGGCAGAGCATCCCAGCCCACCACCTCCACACTGTGCACCGCCCACTTCTCCTTTCCTTCCTCTTCCTCATACCTTCCCACAACTTCCTGCCCTGGCTCTCTGGAACGCAGCCCTCAGAGGTCCCCAGAGTAACCCCTGGAGCCCATGAAGCGTGGGGGGGCGGGGGCAGCGGTCTCACCTGCAGGATGGACGTGCGCTGCTCGTTCTTGTGCACCTTGGAGGCCAGCCGGTTGAACTCGAGGGCCATGCGGCTCAGGTGGGTGAAGAGCTGGCTGTGGTCCGGCTCCTCGGCGCACACGCTCAGGGTGGTCTCCAGACGCTGCAGGTGAAGCGTCAGGTTGCTGTCCTCAGGGGGCAGGGGGCCCAGCTCCTGCTGTGGAGGGGGAATGTGTGGGGACCACTCTTCACCAAGGCCTGAGCAGGCCATACCAGCTCATTCTTCCACTGTTTCCCCATGCCTCATGACTCAGTTTCCCCTTGTGGCTCTGGTTCAGCCCAGGGAAATTCTGCAGTTACGCAGGCTCCCTGTCTGGGGCTGACTCACAGGGCAGGACTCAGGGCTTCCAGCTACTGGCTGGCGGAACAGCACCAGGGTCACCTTCCTCCCCCTCTTGGGGCCTTGCTGAGCGGTGAGGACCTGTCCCCCGGGGCCTCAGCACCTCCCTCTGCTTCGCACATCCTCCCCTTCTCTCCCTTCTACATCACAGGGTTCTGACAGGAGGAACGAAGTGAACCCAGGCAGCAGCAGCCACAGGGAGAGTGTGTCCTTATGCAAGCACCCTGATTCCTGAGTGTAGGGAGACTCAACACAGAGCAAATTGAACATCATCTGCTTCTCAGAGGGCCCAAGACTCAAAATACATCAAGAATCACAGCTCTAGACATTTCAAAGAATCCTAACCTAGTAGAGCATACAAGCGACAGAACAGAACAGACTAGGGGCAGGCAGGCTCTTGTCTACTCCCTCTAGAGCACTCCTACCAAAGCCCAAGGAGCCCCCCCACCCCATGGAGCCTTCTAGCTGACTGCATCGAGCCTGGCTCCTCATGAAAGGAGCAGCAGGGACAGGAGGTCAGTGAGTTTCAGGACATGGACTGCTGACATAACAACAACTCTAAACAAACTCCTACTGGCTATGGGCACAAGCTGCAATCCCAGCACTTGGGAGGCTGAGAAGGCTAGCCTGGGCTCCACTGTATATATACCAAAACCCTGTCTCAAAAAGGCAAAGACATACCCAGGTGTGGTGGCACATGCCTTTAATCCCAGCACTCAGGAGGCAGAGGAGACCACCGTAAGACTACAGAGGGAATTCCAGGTCAGCCTGGGCTAGAGTGAAACCTACCTTGAAAAACAAAAAACAAACAGAAAAAAAAAAAAAGCAAAAAACAAAGACAGCACTCAGGAGGCAGGTAGGAGGATCATCATGAGTTCAAGGCCAGTCTAGAACTACAGAGTGAGCTTTAGGTCAGCCTGAGCTAGCGTGAGACCCTACCTCATAAAAAAACAAGCAAGCAAGCAAACAAACAAAAAAGAGCCAAAGACAAATAAAAGGAAAATCTGGGAAGCTGGATGTGGAGAGTCATGCTTGTAATCCCAGCACTCAAGAGGCTGAAGCTACCTGGGCTCAGTGCTTCAAACAAAACAAAACATACTTTGAGTGGGAAGGCAGGGAGGTGAGAAAGAAGGGAGGAATTGAAGACCTCTGAAGAAACTTCCAGACCTTTCACAATGACTCTCCAAAGGCCTGCCAGCTTAAGAAAGAAGAGAAAGAAGGCATGGCTCTTACAAGGTATGGAATACGCGTGTGGGCACATGCCAGGGCTGGAAGACTGCGTGCCCCGCTCCTGGGAGGAGCCGAGAGCTGCACAAAGGGATAACTTAGCCCCCTTAAGCTGTCCACTTCTCCAGGCTACAAGCCCACTGTCCTGAAAGGCTGAGTCACGGTGTGTGGCGGTGACTGGCTGAGAGGTCAGCAGGACTGGCGAAGTGCCCAGGCTTTCACAACAGTCGGGTGCCCACATGCTCCACCGAGGAAGTCACCAGCTGAGGGATTTGCATACGAGAGCAAGAAGCAGCCCTGCTCCAGCCCTATCGAGGCCCATGTGACTCCAAGGTGCCCAAGGGACCTGAGTGTCCCGTCTGCCTGTCGTAGTGGCGCCAAGTTACCGAAATAGAGGAAACAGTAGGTCGCACCCTGGTGCTTGCACCCGTCCACTCACCGTTGTGCCCCTGCGGTGGCTGCCGCTTTCCAGCGGAGGACTCGGCTCTTCAGCGGGCACCACTTCAAACTCAGAGGAGGTGCCCTGTCCAGAAGAGAGAGTTAGGGGCTACCCAAGAGAAATGCACCCACCCTCTTCTGCCTCACCCCCACTGAGAGTTGTGAGGGGACAGAAAGACAAGATCTCTTCTCACCCTTAGCTCAACCAGAGAACCCCCACCAAGTGCAGTGCTCTGAGGGTGGGGGTGGAGATGGGGGGGACAATCACACATCACTCATGTGAGATCACACAGCAGGACTCCAGACAACTGCTGCGACACTCCTTGTGATCTGAGGTCATACGGTACCTGGTAGTTTCCTCATTTGTGAACCAGGCATATCAGGACTACTTGTTTTTATGTTTTTGTTTTGCTTTTTTAAGATAGGTTCTCACTCTAGCCCAGGCTGACCTGGAATTCACTATGCAGTCTCAGGATGCCCTCGAACTCACAGTGATCCTCCTACCTCTGCCAGGACTAAAGGTGTGTGCCACCACGCATGACAAAGACTATTTTTTTTTTTTTTTAGGCCTTGAACTTATAAAATATTTTCATGACTTCTATCCTTCAGAGTCACACATGGAGTGGGTCAGAGGGTCATATCGCCTCTGAACAGATGAAGAAAACAAGGTCACAGAAAAGCTGAGAATCTGCGCGTGGCTCTAGCCATGGCAACAGGTGGCTGGGGCTGGTCCCCTACTGACACAGATGGCATTTGTTACAGCCACCACCAAGCAAGGCCCAACTCAGTCCCGGACATGTGTGTGGAGTGGACTGATGTGAAGAGTCGCCCAGATGCTAAGACTTTTGCAGGATGCTCACAAGCCCAAAGTGGCCAGCCAGTCCCTGTAGTTTTTCACACCTCGCGGCCATTCCACACAGAGTCCATTCGCTGTTTGATCAACAGAGAGATTTACAATCCACCTGAACTGGTTTGTGGCTCTAGAATTCCCATTAAACCTGCCCTTCACACTATTCAGCCTTCTCTGTCTTGGGACTGGGCAAGACAGATGGAAGTAACTGGCCGTTTCGACCCCAGCTGAGGTCTCAGCCCTGCCCTAGATAACTCCCCTTTCCTCTAGACATCCCCACAGTTACATACATGACCTTGAGGAAGGCCCTTTGATCCTGACCTGAGCTGGAGGAGGACCCTGACTACAAATCCCTACAGCTGATCTGAAGGGCGAGACGCTGAACAACAATGGCTCTGCAGTGCTCACATCAGCCCTAGAACATAGCAAAACTTCTCCAGCTAAATCTGGGGGTGGGGGAATAGTTTCTAACCCCTCTTGGCAGGACAGATGCCATGCATGTTAGTGAGGGCTTCACATTAGACAACTAAGTAAATGAAACATTCCTTGCACTCATCAGGATCTTCCTTGTACATTTGAACATGACTTCTTCCATCTCAGAATGGTGATCTATCTCCTCACAGTGCTCCAGGCCGACTTGGCTAATACCACACAGAAGTCGGAAGGCAGTTTCTTGGCCCCGGCCCTCTTTTTTCATGTTTTTATATCCGAGGTCAAGTGACGTCCAGCTACAATTCCAAATGCAACTTACGCTGGATGGAGGTTTCGGGACTGGCACTGGCTTGTCATTGGAACATGTGGGAGTGGCAGGAGGTGCCGGAAGATGCCCATCCTTTCCTGAAAAATCAAGAGAAGACGGTTGGAGACATGGGAGAGCCATGATCCTGGCCCTCAGAATGAGCCCTCGATGTAGAGTCCTCAGATGGGCTTCTCCCTTGAGTTGAGGGGAAAAGGGATCTGTAACCACTGGGACTGGTAGTTTGGGAAAACAATTGGCTGTGTAGTGCTGGGGAACTTAAGCTACCTGGGAAAATCCCAAGGTAGCCACTGTTTCTTGCTACCCTGGACATCAGCGATAAGGACAGGATTTAACAAAGTACTTGTTTTTTTTTTTTCCTGAGACAGGGCTCACACTTGAGGCCCAGGCTGAACCTGAACTGTTTTCACAGTAATTCTCATGATAGCACTGTATCTTCAGTTTTACCTTTTAAAATGTTTTTCAAATTTGAGAGGTGCACCTGGGCCTCTTGCTGTTGCAAACGAACTCTAGACACATATGCCACATATGCTGGGGAACCAAAGCCAGGCCATCAAGCTTTGCAAGCAAGCATCTTTAACCCCTAGCCTTTGGTATTCTTTTTTTTTTTTTTTGAGGTAGATTCTCACTCTAGCCCAGGCTGACCTGGAATTCACTCTGCATTCTCAGGGTGATGTCGAACTCACAGGGATCCTCCTACCTCTGCCTCCCCAGTGCTGGGATTAAAGGCGTGCGCCACCACACCAGGTTCGCTATTCTTGTTTTAAAGATAAAGAAACTAAGGTTTGGCAAGGTCACCAACTTGCCTGTAGCCATTCAGCCAGCACTGCAAACCCTGGACTGAAACTCAACTCTACTTCTTCACCCTTGGAGGCTGGGATGGGTCTGTACCAGTCAGAGGCTCAGAATGCTGACACGCCTCTGGCCCCAGCACTGCAGACTCTAAGGACCCCACTGTCCCCCCTCTGTCCACTCAGTAGATGTAGCCACCAGCCAAAGGGTCCTAGGTCCTAAAGAGGAGCCAAGAGTGGGAGTGTGGGGGTCCTTTCCTCCTGGTCTCAGACCTGGTCCTGGACTTTGGGGCACACTGGAGTAAGTGTAGTGACACAAACAGGGCTTCAAAACTTAAGTCACTGAATCCTTTTCCCTTAGTACTTGTACATGTGAAATACATGGCAGAGGCTGGAGAGATGGCTTAGTGGTTAAGGTGCTTGCCTGCAAAGCGCCTAAGGACCCAGGTTCGATTCCCCAGGACCCACCTAAGCACAGGTGGCGCATGCATCTGGAGTTTGATTGCAATGGCTGGAGGCCCTGGTGAGCCCATTCTCCCTCCTCTCTCTCAAATGAATTTAAAAAAGAAAAAGAAAAAGAAAAAATACACAGCAGAAGGCTAACATCAAATCTACCTTCTTCTCTAGGCCTCAGCTGATTGCGAAATAGAAAAAGTGGAGGGGGTTGACGGGCGTCGTGGCTCACGCTTTTAATCCCAGCACTAGGGAAGCAGAGGTAGGAAGATCACCATGAGTTCAAGGCCACCCTGAGACTCCATAGTGAATTCTAGGTCAGCCTGGGCTAGAGTGAGACCCTACCTCAAAAAACAAAAACAACAACAAAGTGGAGGGGATGAGTAGGCGTCAAGTCATAGTCCTTCTCTAAGTGACAGGGAGTAGAGCCTGGAGCACTGTGCCTGCCACACAGCAGCTGCGGGCATGACCAATGTGAACAAGAGTCTTTTGAAGAACCTTCCAGATCTGACGGGGGTGGAGGGTGGGGGGCGGGGAAGTGGGGGGCGATGCTGTGGCCAAAGAATGAATGGGAGGGGTGTCTGTACCTAAGGATAAATGCCATGGATTTGAGTGAGAAGGGAGTTTGGGTATTCAGGGCCTAAGCGGTCCAGGTTCAGGGAAGTCAGGACATACCTGGAAGGTCGGCCAGCGGGTGGAAGGAGCCCCAGGAGGAAGCGGGTGGCGGCGGCGGGGGCTCGCTGTCTTTGACCAGCTCCTCGGCCTTCTGCCGGAGCTTGGAAGCTTCCATCTGAGATTCTTCCAGGAGCTCCCCTAGAGACGTGAAGAGGGGAGCCACATGGAGTTCCTTCCTTGGCCAGTGCATGGTTCTCCCCACCCTAAACCTGATCCCTCCTGAGCTCACCCCCACCCTGCTGGACCCTTACCAGAAACAGGCAAGAGTCTAGGCAGCCCCACCCCAGCCTCCCCTTCCAGGCTAGCCCTCTTCACACGGAGGGAGGGGCTCTCAGGGCCTGCCAGCAAAGCAGAGAACCTGGATGATGCCAACAGCACCCTCGTCCTCGATTTCCTTTCCACAGCTGGAGAAGGAGGAATTCCATTCTCCCCCAACCACCACCATCCCAAAGTGGGTGTCTGCCAAGCAGAGAGAAAACATTTGGAAAATCAGGGTGCTGTGGGGGCAGAGGAAGAGAAGGAGGAGGAGGAGTATTCGGGGAAGGTGCTGCCTGGTGGTTCAGCAGTGGGCAGGGCAGTGGGGGGGGTGTTGCACTGGACAGCGGAAGGACAGCAGATGGCCTTGCTGTGTCAAGCTTCCGGCCAGCCCTGCTTGCTCTACTACTCCCAGCCTGGGGACAGCCCTGGACACCCCATCCCACCAGCCCTTCCTCTCTCTCATGCTCCATTTTGATTTCAGGTCCAGAAATGGGGACTTCTGGTCCTCTCCCCATCTCATGCATCCCCCTTAGGGTGGGGGGCATCAGGGCTGGGAATGCTGTCACAGTGTTAGGGAAACACATAAAGCTGCGTCCATGAGATCAGAAGAAGCCAACACTAGGCCAGAGGGCAGGAGGTGATGAGCACAGGCGAATGCCAGCCTCGAAGCCTCCCTTGCTGGGTTGAGGGGCTGGCACACAGTCTGTTTTACCTAACATCTTTATCCCTTGCATTTTTTCCTTCAGCCGGGAATTCTCCTCCACTAGACGCTCATAAGCTGCCGATGCCTCTCCTGGAGGCGCGCTGCCCCCAGGGGTCGTAGATCCGGTAGGGTCCTCTCCCTTCCATGAGGGGTGGCTCAACCCTTCCTGTGGTGCCCACCTAGCTGTAAGGACAACAGTGGTATGTCAGCGGCCAGGCCATTGGGGCATCTTTTCTGGGGACACTTGTCTGCCAGTGCTCCAAAAAGCAGTCCATAACAGAACCCCTTGCTGGTCTGACCACAGTACTGCAGAAGTCACCTCCCTGGATCGGGACACGTACAGTGACAACGTAGCTGGAGGACAGCATTTGCTTGTGCGGGTGCACCACACCACGGGTTCCCCTGGGACAGCAGTGAGGCGCGGGTGCCGGGTGGAGGGCGACAGAAGCTAGCCTGCAGTCCACGTCTACCAAGTCCAGAAGCTGTGACGGGGTCCCTCACGTTGTGCCCTTCACAGCATCGTCCACACCCAGCGCAGTACCGGCATGAGGTGAACTCCCACTAAACATTCAGCAAGTAAGCAAATGGCGCTCCTCTCCGGGGGGAGGGGAGGAATGAGAGCCTTAAACTCAGTGATCTTTAAAGTGCACAAGGAGGAGAAGGAACCCCCAGCTTGCATGGACTCTGCTGCCACTGCAACTTGTGCAGCACGTTTTCTGTAGTCACAACGTGCTTTATTTCATTTGAAATCATTCAGCAAATAGTTCAAAATCCTGGTTCTGTGACCTATGGGGAAAAAAAAAATCAGTCTTCCTTTCTCCCTCCCTCCCTCCCTTCACCAATGACCTCCTGAGTTGGCCATGTGGGGACCTGTGCTGGGGAATGACCAGGAAGCCTGAGAACCCTCATGGGGGTGGTTTGGGGCAGCAGAGCCCTGGCGGCGCTGGGAGTGCGGAACGTCAGGCTGAGAAAGGACCTGGACAGAGCATGGGCAGGAAAGGATGAGGCTGCGCTTTAAAAGGAGGCGCAGAGCCTCATGAGGAACCTTCTAGGCAAGAGCTGAGCCAGTCAACACCCCCAGGCAGAAGTCCTTTCTTTCAATGCCAGTGTCCGGGGAAGACGCTGGGCGAGGCGGGCCTGCTGAAGTCACTCTTCTCCAATCCGAGCTCTGCCAGGCACTGACTGACGTCGGCGCTCCGGACACACTCTGTTTAGGGGCCCAGGGAAGAGACAACTAACATCACCCTTGTTTTATAAGGAGACAACAGAGGCCCACCCAGCAAGCTTAAGCCCCTCAGCCAAATGGCCAGGCTCTGGCCCTCCTGACACACATGGAGGGGGCCCACGGCGCTCTCAAGACCGACCGACTGAAATAACAGGAGTTCAAGTCCATTCCTAGGGTAGCTCTGGGCTAGTGAGTAATCGCCACGTGTTTCCTTAAGCACAGAACCTCTTTTGTTAGGGATCGAACCCAGAGCCTTGCGTATGCTAGGGCAAGCACTCTACTAAATGAAGCCACATCCCCAAGGGAAAGAGATGGCTTCAACGACCCTCTTTCACCAGGACGGTCTATTGTGCAGGATGGACTGGGTTGGAAGGAAACAAGCTGGTTGCAGCCCCCACCCCAAGGCTGACAATGAGATAAATACACACTGCGAGATGCCCCCTCCCCCGCCTACTGGGCCCCTTGGGGCCAAGGACAGCTGCCCACATACCACACATTAGGGACAACTTGACTGCAACTCAAAGGTCAATGCTACACAGGGAGTGATAAAACAGACGCACCAACGAATGAGAGGTGACAATGTGGGTGCAGCTGTCAGCAGCACTGGTGGAGGGTGCTCCGGTGACAGTGACGTGAGCGTCCCCCTCTGCTCCCCGGTTTCATGCTCGCCACCGCACCTGCCTGCAGTCAGAGCTGCTCGTCTGCCTGACACCCTCCTGCGTGCAGGAGGATGGTGCGTTATGCCTCTCTCTTTTCCCATTACTGCCCCAGCAAGGAGGGCCAGCCCTGAGGAGGGCCAGGGTCCACCACAGGGACCGAGAGCTGTAGGAGGCACCTGCACTGTTCTGCCGTCAGCTGCGTGTTCCCAGGCCCGGCTGTGCCAGGGCCTTCAGCAAACCCACTGTCAACACTGTGGGTCACTTTCTCCTAGAGTGGCTTACCAAGTGCTGGGAAGCTCCAGGGGAGCAGAGACCAGTCCAGAACAGAGCCCCAACCAGCGCCCATGCAGGGCAGAGCCTGAAGTGATTCTGTCCCCACCTCCTGTGGGGCAGCTTGAATGGATGTCCCTCAAGATAGTCAGTTTTATTGACGCTTCTAAGGTGTGGGGGGTGGATTTGGAATTGTAGTCTAAAGATAATGCAAACTAACAGAGCTTTGCCTGGAGTTCTTGAAGTGTGTGTGTGGTGGTTTGATTCAGGTGTCCCCATAAACTTAGGTGTTCTGAATGCTAGTCTCCCCAGCTGGAGGAGGTGTATTATTGGGGGCAGGCTTATGGGTGTTATAGCCAGTGTCCCTTGCCAGTGTTTGGCATACTCTCCTGTTCCTGTTGTCCACCTGATGTTGGCCAGGGGTGATGTCCACCCTCTGCTCATGCCATCATTTTCCCCTGCCATCATGGAGCTTCCCCTCGAGTCTGACCAAGAGCAGCAATGCGAACCTGACTGCAACAGTGTGCTTGTGGTAGCTTTTGGCTTTTCTCTCTCTCTCTCTCTGCTTGGACCTGTGCAAGCAGGCCAGCTTCTGCCATTAGGGAACCTTCCCTGCTTCAATAATTCCCCTCCTCCCATAACTGCGCCTGATCTGGAAGTTCATCCCAGCAACTTGAGGCTGTCTACTACATCCTGGAAGGCCACATTCAAAGCTCCCAGTGGGCTCAGCCACTGCCCCTGAGCAGAGACACCATAGCCACACCCCTCAGAGAGGCCCAGAAGTGTGGAGGGCCCTGCTCCAGTTAGGATGGCAGACTTGAGAGGAGCTGGAGATGAACAGCCTGGACTTGAGGAAGGACAGAGGAGGACTTCCGGCTGAGCTCAGGCCCAGCAACCAAGCAGTCAGCACATGGTCAGGATGGCTGTTGGGCAGGCAGGGAGCAAGAGTCAGAGGACCACTCTCAGAGAGGGGCTCTCCAACGAAGAGAGCCCGAAGGGTTCTCCCACAGTAAAGAGGCCATCTCTGAGCTCTCGGGCAGGAGCCGTGTGTAGGAAACAGAAATAGTAACTACGAGGCTATCCACGAACAGGGAGGGTGCAGAGGGGCTAGAGAGATGGCTCAGCGGTTAAGGCACTTGCCTACAAAGCCTAACGACCAGGGTTCAATTCCCCAGGATCCACATAAAGCCAGATGCACAAGGTGGCACATGCACCCAGAGTTCTTTTGCAGCTGCTGGAGGCCCTGGTGTACCCATTCTTTCTGTCTCTCTTCTCTTCCTCTGCTCTCTCTTTCTCTGCTTGCAAATAAATAAATAAAACATAGAAAGGGGTAGACTACGGTGTGTGGAAGGGGACAGGCAGTACCAAGCCCACCCTCACATGACACAGGGGCTGGTTTTCAGAGCCCAAGCTCACCTGGTTCTCCCTCAGGACCCACTAAGGCCCAGGATCAGAGGGGCTCAGCAGACCACAAAGGCCCATTTCCTTGTGGGTCTGTATCCACATTACCTAGAAGCCACTGATCACCAGGCGGCCCACCAGCGGCAGGCAAACAACCAAAACCACAAAGAACCACTGGTGACCTAAGATGGTCGTGGACTGAGTGCGAGTGGTGGGAGCTCCCTGCAGCCTTGCCCTGGAGGGGATCTGGCTGCCCATTGAAACCAAAATGGTCTAGTTTGAAGGCAGAAAGTGGCCCAAACAAGTAGGTCACAGAAAGTAAAATGAGACAATACTGTGCAGACTGAATGTGCCAGGGGTGAGCAACAGGAGGAGGTAGAACATAAGAGAGGCAGGAGGCCCATGCCCCAGCCCAGCCTCATCTTAGAACAGGCTAGATTCACAACAATTTATATTCAGCTTCTGCAAGGAAACTTCCAGCCTGTTTGAGGCCATCTTGCCATAAGGAGGTGGGTGGGAAGAACACGGCAGTAAGGGTTCCCTGACCTCCACCCATGCGGCCACAGCTGCCAACATTTGTCAAAACCAAGTCCCTGGCGTTGGTTTTTCATCTGATTGTCCCGACAGCCTTGGAGAGACTGGGGCAGACCAGGTCACACACGGATCACTGCAGACTTGCTTGGAACTCCATGAACTCCACTTTGTGCCCAAGGCTGCAAAGCCCTCCCAGTTCAGAGGGGGCGGCTACAGCAGGCCAGGCCCTGGGACTACACATCAGTCATGGTGGCCAATATCTGCTCCCCAGAAGATGCAGCAGTGCCAGAGTTTGATTGGGACAGGGGAAGAAAAGAAGGGGTCTCACCGGGCATGGTGGTGCATGCCTTTAATCCCAGCACTTGGGAAGCAGAGATAGGAGGATCACCATAAATTCAAGGCCACCCTGAGACTACATAGTGAATTCCAGGTCAGCCTGGGCCAGAGTGAGACCCCTACCTTGAAAAAAGAAAAAAAAGAAGGGGTCTACAGGAAGGATAACTGAAGAGGCCTATACTGGTGTCTACTCTCCTCCCACTCTGCTACACAACCTTGGGCACACTGGAGGGGAGGAGCCTAGACGAGTTAGAAGGTGCCTTGGAATTAGGAGGGAGGGTCCACTCAGGGGAGGGGGCAGGGAGAGGCATCGAGGCATGCAGGGTGCCACACTGTGGAGGTCCCATGTGCAACATCGCCCCAGGCCCAGCTCGGTCCACAGTGCAGGCTGCAGGACACTGAGCTCTGAGCTGCGGCTGCTTATCTGGAAACAGGAATGACAGAAGGTACACAGGGCAGATGAAAGAGCTCAAGTGGAGCACTATGCCTACACTTGTGCAGGGACTTTCACTTTGGCCTTACAGTTCCCAATCACATGATTTATTCAGCAAGAAGCTCACATAATTTCATGATGAAATTCCCAAAATAACAACCAGTGTACAGTACCTAGCTCATTATCTGGCACACAGCAGGTACTCAGCAAGAGGGCGATGTTACCCTTCCACTGTGCCCAGCTGATCCAAGGGCCATGGCCTGTCCCCAGAAATTTTTTGTTCATTTTTTAAAATTTATTTTTATTTATTTGAGAGGGAAGGAGAGGCACATAAAGAGAGAGAGAGAGAATGGGTGCACCAGGGTGTCCATCCATTGCAAATGAACTCCAGATACATGTGTCCCCTTGTGTATCTAGCTTTTTATGGGTACTGGGGAACTGAACACGGGTCATTAGGCTTTGCAGGCAAGCACCTTCACCACTAAGCCATCTCCCCATCCCCCCCCTCAAATCTTTTTTTTTAATACATAAAAACGTACTTGTGTGTGTGCGTAGCCAGTCCAGGCAACAACCTTAGGTGTCATTCCATAGTAATACCATCCACCTTTTCATGTGTATGTTTGAGACAGGATCTCTCATAGGCTAGACTGGCTGGGTGGTGGACCCCAGGGATTTGCCTGTCACCAAGGCTAGGATGACAAGTATGTATAACCACACCTGGCTTTTGTTTGTTTGTTTGTTTGTTTCTCAAGGTAGGGTCTTGCTTTAGCCCAGGCTGACCTGGAATTCAGTATGCAGTCTAAGGGTGGTTTGAACTCACAGTGATCCTCCTGCCTCAGCCTCCCAAGTGCTGGGATTAAAGGCCACCATGCCTGGCTAACACCTGGCATTTTTACATGGGTTTTGGAGATCAAACTCAGGTCCTCGTGCTTGAAAGGTAAGCACTTTGCTCACTGAGCCATCCCATCTTTATTTTTATTTTATTTTATTTTATTTTTTTTGGTTTTTTGAGGTAGGGTCTCACTCTAGCCCAGGCTGACCTGGAATTCACTATGTAGTCTCAGGGTGGTCTTGAACTCACAGTGATCCTCCTACCTCTGCCTCCCAGGGGCTGGGATTAAAGGTGTGCACCATCACCAGCCCGGCTATTCCATCTTTTAAGGAGTATTTCAGTGTCAGCCAGCCTGTGGCTTCCACTTCATTTCAGATCACCTACAGTCATTGCTGGCAGCCTCTACTAGAGAAGCAGCAGCTACCAAAAGCTTAGGATCCCAGGACATAACCCCAGCCCTTGGGAGACAGAGGCAGAGGGATTTCGAGTTTGAAACCTAGGCTAAGCAACGAGACCCTGTCTCAGAAAGAAAGCAGCCAATGAACCAAGGTGCTGTGTTGCTCATGAAAAACTGGGAAGCCTCTGATGTCATTTCTCTTAGCTGTGAAGTGTCCTGCCATTCCATCTAAGGACAAGAGGAAGTGAGCCGCTGTGAGCTCACTGCGGACAACATGACTGCCCACACTCTGCTTTTAGGACAACCTCCAGTTTCAAGATTGGGACAACTGGTCCAGGTCCATCTAGCCGAGCATGGGCTGGATTCAGGCCATGAAGCCACTCTATAACATGTGATGGAGGACATATGCCTCTGACACTGGATCAGATCCATGCATGGGACACGCAGCACTGAGCGGGACCCCTCCTGTGGATGATGGGCACTGGGGGTGACAACATGTCCACATAGGCCCGGTCATCACAGTGAATGTATGCTGCGGAAGAGAGCTGGGGACGGGAGGACATACGCGGGGCCACGTGGGAAGTCTCTAACCCTTCCTCTTGCTTTGCTGTAAACCTAAAACTGCCCTTTAAAATAAGTGGGGCGTGGTGGCGCACGCCTTTAATCCCAGCACTAAAGAGACAGAGGTAGGAGGATGGCCATGAGTTCAAAGCCACCCTGAGACTACATAGTGAATTCTACATCAGCCTGGGCTTGAGTGAGATCCTACCTCAAAACAAAAAACAAAACAAAAATACGACCTCAGGACAACAGGGCCTGGCATCCAAATTGTCCTCTCTCTTTTGGTCCCCAACATGTCAGGTCACAGCTAGCTTACCCAACCTTACAACTCCCCCTCTAAGAAAGATGCCAATTTATTTAATTTATTTATTTGTTTATTTTTTTTCAAGGTAGGGTCTCACTCTAGTCCAGGCTGACCTGGAGTTCACTGTGTAGTCTCAGGGTGGCCTCAAACTCATGGCGATCCTCCTATCTCTGCCTCCAAGTGCTGGGATTAAAGGAGTGCACCACCATGCCCGGCTAAGGATGCCAATTTCTGAGAACACTCCTTCTACCTTAATACTAAGTATGGTAAGAGGGTTCACGGATTTTAGCCGGGCTCTGCTCCCCCCATGCAGGCTTTACTTTCCTTAGGCAGAGAAAGAACCACGGAGCTGTCTATAAACCAGAAAATGGGGTGTGGAGTGACCAAGGGTCTTTACACTTTTAAAGGTGTCATGTCCTGGTCAGATGAGGGTCACGGCTGAGGGAACACTGAAGTTGGGCAGGGCACATGCTGTGTAGTGCATGGGAATCAGTCCTAGGCCCCACCCGCTTATAAAATGCCAGCTCCGGAGCAGACTCCCTGGAGCCAGGACTTCCACCCCCCCCCCCCCCCCCCCGCCACGCACCTGCGCGGCCCCCTGGCTTGTCCACTACAAAGGAAGGAGTCCCAGATGCCCATCTCACAGAACCACCTCAGGACTCAGTGCCTAGGGAAGAGCTGCACAGCCCTATGGGGACAGTCCTCACACAGGGAGGCAGCCGGTCCTCATTCGTCACTGCTTTTGATCAGCAGGTCATGAGACGAACAAGAACTTCCTGCCACAGTGGGATGGCTGCTGAGGTCTGCCTGTGGGGCTGGGAACAGCAAAGCTGCCGTGCCCCTCCTGAGGGCCCAGGACCCTCCCTGGTCATGGGACAATGAAAAGAAGGCCCATGAAGGCCTGGCCAAGCAGGAAGCAATTGCGATTGCTGGAGCCAACAAGGATGGCCCAATGGCTGGGTTATTACTGGTTTTGGATGATTTTATTTTATTTTATACTTTAGAGGGTTTTTTGGTTTTGTTTTGTTTTGTTCTGTTTTTCAAGGCAGTGTCTCACTCCAGCCCAGGCTAACCTGGAACTCATTCTGTAGCTCCAGGCTGGTCTCGAACTCATGGTAATTCTCCTACCTCAGCCTCCCAAGTGCTGGGATTAAAGGTGTCATGTCCTCCTACCACACCTGGTCTGATTTTTTCTTACTTTCTTTCTTTGAGTTAGGGTCTTGATCTAGCCCAGGCTGACCTGGAATTCACTTTGCAGTCTCAGGGTGGCCTTGAACTCATGGTGATCCTCCTACCTCTGCCTTCTGAGTGCTAGGCTCAAACCCAGGGTTTTGTGAATGAGGTAAACACTCTACCAACTAAGCCACATGCCCAGCCCCAACAGCTATTCAGAGGCCAGGCACTGAGCAAAAGGTGACAGAGGCCAGTTACCCAGAAGCACAGGCCCAGGCCCCACTCTGGATTTCCCCATCTGCCTATGGTCTACTCTGATGTTACATCCCTCTGGAAGCCCCTCTTGACCACTAGGTACCTCCAAAGGACTCCACACCCCTGTCACAGCCACAGCAGCCAAAAACATTCACCCAGTGCTGGCTCACATGCTGCCAGGCCAGCACAGTGCTCCCCACACGCCATGTCCTGAACACTGCCCAGCCTGGGGCTCAGAAGCCATCAGGAAGTGTTCGGCACCAGCTTGATAAGAGCCTCGGTTGGCTTCCTCATCCATGAATTGCACCACTGTTCTAGATTCTTCTTTTCTACGCCTTCAGCAGATCTCACCCCAAACACTCTTCCCCAGAGGTATGGACATACCTACAGAAGCTAAAGAGGTCCCTGCTCTCACTTACAGGAAAAGAGAAGAAGGGGGATGTGGCTCAGTTGGTAAAGTACTTGCCCAGTATACAGGAAACCCTGGGTTTCACCCAGCACCATATAACTGGTTATGGTGGTGAACACCTGTAATCCCAGCACTCAAGAGTTAGGGGCAAGAGCTGGGCGTGGTGGTACACACCTTTAATCCCAGCCCTTTGCCTCAGGAGGCAGAGGTAGGAGGATTGCCTTGAGTTCAAGGCCACCCTGAGACCACATAGTGAATTTCAGGTCAGCCTGGGCTAAAGCAAGACCCTACCTCAAACAACAACAACAACAAAAAAAAAAAAAAAAAAAAAAAAAAGAGAGAGAGAGAGAGAGAGGTAAAAGAGTCTGAAGTTCAAGATCATCCTCCTTTACACAGAAATTTCAGTCTACGAAATTTCAAGGCCTGCCTGAGCACGTGGGCATGGCGGCATACACGTCTTTAATCCTAGCACTCACTCTGGAGGCAGAGGTAGTAGGATCTCTGTGAGTTCAAGGCCAGCCTGAGTTTACATAGTGAATTCCAGATCAGCCTGGGCTAGAGTGAGACCCTACCTCGAAAAACCAAAAAAGAGAGAGAGAGAGAAATTTCAAGGTCGGCCTTGGCTACATGAGATCTTATTTCAAAGGAGAAAAAAAAATTAATTAGACAATAAATAAAATAGCTATATGCTTACACATCTAAAAAAAAATGTTCTACATCCTTAGTCATCAGGGAAATGCAGATTAAAACTACGTTGAGATTCCATCTCACTCCTGTCAGATTGGCTACCATCATGAAAACAAATGATCATAAATGTTGGTGGGGATGTGGAAAAAGAGGAACCCTTCTACACTGTTGGTGGGAATGCAATCTGGTCCAGCCATTGTGGAAATCAATGTGGAGGTTCCTAAAACAGCTAAAGATTGATCTACCATATGACCCAGCTATAGCACTCCTAGGCATATATCCCAAGGACTCATCTCATTTCCTTAGAAGTACGTGCTCAACCATGTTTACTGCTGCTCAATTTATAATAGCTGGGAAATGGAACTAGCCTAGATGTCCCTCAACTGATGAGTGGATAATGAAGATATGGCACATTTATACAATGGAGTTTTACTCAGTGGTAAAGAAAAATGAAGTTATGAAATTTGCAGAAAAGTGGATGGATCTGGAAAGAATTATACTAAGTGAGGTAACCCAGGCCCAGAAAGCCAAGCGCCACATGTTCTCCCTCATATGTGGGTCTTAGCTACAGATGATTGGGCTTCTGTGCGAGAAGGAAAAAACTCAGTAGCAGAGGCCAGTAAGTTAAAAAAGGAGATAGAAAGGGAAGAGAAAGAAAGGGAGAAGGGCTTTTATTAGGTTGGTATTGTATATATGTAAGTAGAAAGATTGAGATGGGGAGGGGATATGATGGAGAATGGAATTTCAAAGGGGAAAGGGGGGAGGGTAATACCATGGGATATTTTGTATAATCATGGAAAGTATTAATGAAAATTGAGAAAATAAAAAAAATATAAAAAAATAAAAAAATAGCTATATGCTAGCCATGAAATTCTGTTCATGTACTTTCTCACCTGCACATAAAATTTAGAGTAAGATAAATAAATGAAAAAAAACAATAAAAATATGACAGAAAGTGAAAAAGGGGGATATTTTGCATAGAAAGGCCAGGGAAGGTCCCTCTGTGGAAGTGACATTTGAGCTGAGACTGAAGAGATAAAGAAAAGGCAGCCACAGCAGGCTGGGGACAGACCTCCAGAGAGCGCGGCTGGCCGGCCAGGCGCGAAGCCTGGGCAGGAGAACGAGCCCAGCCGGGGGAAGCAGGCTGGCGAGGCGCGGCCAGGTCACAGGAGTGCAGGAGGGAGGCAGAAGCAGTGGAGAGAAGCCCACAGATGGCCTCCTGCAGCACCACCACCCTCAAATCAGGGTGGCCTGACCCAGCTGACATCTGGGCCGAGTCACAGCAGCACTGGGGGTGAGGGTATGAGTCAGATCCAAGGCTTGCTGGTGCCCTGAAGGTGTTGATGTGGGCATCCAGGGGCAAGCCCCCACACTCAGCCACACTGTACCCACATAGCATGGCCACACAAGCATGTAAAACATGGGACACTCCCACGAGCAGTCTCCTAAGGGGCAGGATCAAATGCATCCCTGAAGGGCCAGCTCTTGATCACATGACACAACCATGACAACGGTTCTGGCCAGTGGGGGGAAAACAAACAAACAACAACAAGAAACCAGAATTCCTATAGCTCGGGATGTGGCTCTGGGTTTCATCACCAGCACTGCATAAAACCGGGTGTGGTAACACACGCTTGTCCCAGCATTTAGGTGGAGGCAGGAAATCAAAAGTTCAAGTTCATCCTCAGCTATACAGTGAAACTGGGACCAGCCTGGGCTACTTGAGACCCTCTTAGCAAAACAACAAAAAATAGCAGGGTCCAGAAGACTAATCCTGGGCAAGTCTTCAGGTCTATGGAACTCAGTTTCCTTATGTGAAAACTAAGACGACTATTAGGATACTTAGACTAATGGGAACTCAGCATGGTGGTGCACACGTGTAACCTCCATCTGGGAGGTGAAGGCAAGAAGATGGGGAGTTCATCCTCAGCTACACAATGTTTGAGGCCAGACTGAGAAACACAAGACCTTGTCTCAAAAAAAAAAAAAAAAAAAAAAAAATCAAAAACACAAAAAACAAAAACCAAGCCAGGCATGGTGGCACACACCTATAATCCCAGCACTCGGGAGGCAGAGGTAGGAGGATCACTGTCAGTTCAAGGCCACCCTGAGACTACATAGTGAATTCCAGGTCAGCCTGGGCTAGAGCGAGACCCTACCTGGAAAAACCAAAAACAAAAACCACAGGGCCCAGCACACACAGTGGTTACCATACAAGCCTGAGGACCAGAGTTCCTGGCTCTGTAACTCCCAAGTGCCTGTGAGGTGGAAGACAGAGACTGGGACTCCCCAGAAGCTCAAGGGCTAGCTAATCTTGAGCACTCAGTGGCAAACGACAAAAGGCCCCCCTGTCTCAAACAAGGGATGGAAGTAAGAAACAGCTCTCAGGTGGACATGGTGGTGCGCACCTTTAATCCCAGCACTCGGGAGCAGGAGGAGGAGCGCCATGAATTTGAGGCCACCTTGAGACTACATAGTGAATTCAGGTCAGCCGGGGCTACAGTGAGACCCTACCTTGAAGAATACAGAAAAGAAAGAAATAGCTCTCGAGGTTGTCCTCTGACCTCCACACATGCCATGGCATGCTGCCTGTCCGCACATATATACAACTCGAACCCCCCCCCCCCCACACACACACATGAAAGATTCTTAAAATACATGAGATACTGAATGAAAGCTAGTTTAACACTTGTGGTAAGTGTCATGGTGTGAACAGTTGTTAGTTTATCATGATTGGTTTCACCATAATTGTTTGCTCTGTACAAAGAGATACATCACAGGGTACTGTGAATTTGCATAAAGGACTCCACCCTCCTAATACAATGTCCTTTGTCCAGGATTAAAAGAAATTCTGTGTGTCCCCTTTACTGTCCACTCATGAGATGCTGAATTCCCCTCTGCCACACCCCCATTGTTAAGAAAATGAGTAAGAGCTGATTGAATCCGTTTTGACGTGGCTATGAAATAAAAATGATGCAGCAGGAATCCACACAGTTCTTTGCACTGTCATTCTGCAACCGGGAGGGATGGTTTGCAAGCCATCATCCACGAAAAGTCCTTCCCTCCCCTTACCATAAAAGTTTCTCAGTTGGTACCACAAAATTCCCACCCACTCCTGGACACACAGTAATGACTTCCACACCCAATGAACTCACACACAGGCAGCGTGGCTTCCTACAGTGCAAAACTCACACAAATGCTAAAATTAACTCCCGCTCCTAATTCTCTTCCAGAAACTCACTAGAGGCACAAAAGTCTCCCACAATGTGCAAAATAAATTCAACAAAAAGAGAAAGGAACTGGCACGCCTTTAATCCCAGCACTCGGGAGGTCGAGGTAGGAGGATCGTCATGAGTTCCAGGCCACCCCGAGACTACATAGTGAATTCCAGGTCAGCCTGGTCTAGAACAAGACCCTACCCCGAAAAACAAAAACTAATGACCGGGTTCAAGCCCTCACTTTGCTATTCACTAGCTGTGTGAACCAGTGCCAAGCATTTCCTCAAATGGTAAAATGGTGCTGGAGGAATGGCTTAGTGGTTAAGGTGTTTGCCTGCAAAGCCTAAGGATCCCGGTTCGATTCTCCTGGACCCAAGTAAGCCAGATGCACAAGGGGGCGCGTGCATCTGGAGTTCGTTTGCAGTGGCTGGAGGCCTGGCGCACCCATTCTCTCTCTCAAATAAGTAATGATAATAAATTACTTAAATGGTAAAATGGAGTTTTCTAATAAATAAGTAGTGTCCGTGTTGGGCACAAGGCGTCTATGTCGACGTGTGAACCGATCTCGAGCGGCTAAGTGTTATTATTACTCCTTTTCCCTCATCATCCCACGTGCCCACGGCTTCCAAAACTTCACAGCCAACTACGGGCGCCGAGCGGAGAAGCTCCTCCCGCAGTGCGCACGCGCCGCCCGCCGCGCCCCACGCCCCGCCAAGGGAGTCCGCGACAGCCGGGCCGCCCGGGGACCTCGAGCCCCGAGCCCCGGCGCCCAAGCCTTCTCCTCCGGCCGGACCTCCCACCGCACGCGCGGTCACTGAGGGCCCCCGGGCCGGCCTGCCTTCCTTCCTTCCTCCCTCTCCACGCCCACGGCGGCCCAGCCGGCTTACTATGAGGACAGCGCCCCGCTCACCGCGTCCAGACCGGAGGCCAGGCTCCGTCGCCGCCGCCGCGCAGCTCGGCTTCCAGGGCCGGGGCTGGGGTGACGTGCGGGGGGATTGGGGAGGACGCGGCCCAAGACCAGGAAGTGCAAGGGGGCCAGGCAAGCCCCACCCCTGGGAAAGTCCCTGGAGATGGACGGGCCGATAGACCAATGGAGTAGCGCGCTGCAGCTCTGTGGGCGGGGCCTGCAGGGTTAAACAGCCACCGTCCCTGGTGTCCACCGGGTCTGAGCGCCGGCCGGGTAGAGTGGGCGTTTCAGGGCCGCGGCCGGCTGCCCAGGCCACCCAAAACTTTCCTTCCTCAATCCCGGGGCGGTGGCGGGGGGGGGGGGGGGGGGGGGGGGAGGGGACGAGGGCGGGGAACTCTACCACTGGAACCGAGGCATTCGGAGGCCCGGCCCTCCTGCCTGCAGTCTTGGCTAGGCGGTACCAATTCCCCGGTTGAAGGGCCCTGGAAGACCTCAGCCTCCGCAGGAGAATCAAGAGTTCAAAGCCAGCTTGGGCCTCATGAAGCCCAGTATCAACAAGAATCCATTTGTTACTATGAATGTTTTTGTGCAGTTTTTTTGTTTGTTTGTTTTCGAGGTAGGGTCTCACTCTAGCCCAGGCTGACCTGGAATTCACTCTGTAGTCTCGGGGTGGCCTCGAACTCGGCGATCCTCCTACCTCTGCCTCCCTAGTGCTGGGATTAAAGATGTGCGCCACCACGCCTGGCTTTGTGCACTTTTACTACAGTTTGTGAAGTTGGCATGCATTGCTTTCATCGTAGAGTTACCCTAGTGAAGGATGGTCACACACCAGCCAGCCTCCTTTTATATACAAAGTACAAAGATCTTAGATGACCTCAGTAAGGGACTACCATGATCCAAACCCAGATGGGCAAATTCAGAAGCTGGTTCATACAAGCAACCTGAAGAATGGGGATAATTGTACCCTGCAGTGATGGTGGTGAGTAACTAGAGGCTGAAGCCTGGCACACAGTAGGCATGATAAAGAAAGGATCAAATAACTTGCTTTAGTGTTAAGGACATTTTGTTTGTGACAATGTCTCATGTACTACAAGCTGGCCTGGAACTCACTGTGTAGCCCAGGCTTGCATGAATCTGTCCTCCCCCAAGTGCTGGTATTACAGGCTTGGTCCACCAAACCCAACACACAGATGAATTATTTCATTTTATACAGGTGAATTTTCATTCCAAAAAGTTGGGGCCGAGCTGGGCGTGGTGGTGCACACGTTTGATCCTAGCACTGGGGAGGCAGAGGTAGGAGGATCACTGTGAGTTGGAGGCCATCCTGAGATTACATCATGAATTCCAGGTCGGCCTGGGTTAGAGTGAGACCCTACCTCGAAAAACAAAAACAACAACAACAAAAAGTTGGGGCTAGAGAGATGGGTCAGCAAGGTTCTTGCTTGCAAAGTGTGATGGCCTAGGTATGATTCCTCAGTATCTAGTAAAGCCAGATGCACAAAATGGTACATGTGTCTGGAGTCCATTTGCCTCGGTATAATCTCTCTTTTTTCTCCCCCCTCTAATAAATAAATAAAAATATTTTAAAACAAAAAGTGGAAAGGCTTGACCTCGGGGTAAAGAACAGCTCTTTATAAAAATGTCAATATAAACCAGGCTTGGTGGCACACACCTTTAATCCCAGCACTCTGGAGACAGAAGTAGGAGGATCACCGTGAATTCAAGGCCACCCTGAGATTACATAATGGATTCCAAATCAGCCTGGGCTAGAGTGAGACCCTACCTTGGAAAACCAAAACAAAATAAAAAAAAAGAAAAGAAAAGAAAAAAGTCAATATAGTTTTAAGAAAAACACAATGGGCTGGAGAGATGGCTTAGTGGTTAAAGTGCTTGCCTGCAAAACCAAAGGATCAGGTTTGATTCCCCAGGACCCACATAAGCCAGATGCACAAAGTGGCGCATACATCTGCAGTTCATTTGCAGTGGTTGGAGGCCCTGGTACACCCATTCTCTCTCACTCTCTCTCTCTCTCTCTCTCTCTCTCTGCCCCCCCAAATAATAAAAATAAAATATTTTAAAAAGTAGCTGGGAGCCAGGCGTGGTGGTGCATGCCTTTAGTCCCAGCACTCGGGAGGCAGAGGTAGGAGGATTGCTGTGAGTTTGAGGCCACCCTGAGACTACTGAGTGAATTCCAGGACAGCCTGAGCTAGAATAAAACCCTACCTCAAAAACCCAATGAATAAATAATAAAATAAAAATTCTGTAATAATTTGCATTGCATGGGCACGCCAAAGTCTCTTCCTGGTGCAAACAAATGCCCATCCAATTTCATTTTCTTTTTTTCCCCCCATCCAATTTTACATGAGTGACTGAGGAACTGAACCCAGGCCAGCAGGCTTTGCAAACCAAGTGCCCTTAACCACTGAGAAATCTCCCCAGTCCCTGCCCCCAGCACCTTTTAATAGTTACACTTTGTGAGAAAACTTGTCCTTCTAAATTTATTACATTATTGCTCCTACCCCTTCTATCCTTATAAGTCTTGGTTTGACTCCAGAGCATTGCACCATGAGAGAAGCCATGGGGACTGTTGGTTATAATCTCCTCCTTGACAGATAAATTGAGATCTTGGCATAGAAAGGGACAGCTCAGGGCCACACAAGTTGAGTGATACAATCAGAGCTAGGACCCAGGGCCTTGACTTCCAGTCCTGTTTGCTCTGTCCTAACCATAGGTTCTGGATACGATGAGGTTCTAGATCCTACCAGCTGCTTACTAACCCAGTGACGTCTCTAAGTCGCAGGTTCCATTCTGAAGAGTGGGGATAATTGGACCCTGCAGTGATGGTGGCGAGTGACTAGAGGTTGGAGCCTGGCACACAGTAGGCATCTGAGAAAGCACGGTGGTGTGCACGTGAGGGGTACATTCCTTCGGTTGCATTTCACTGGTAAGCCCAGCAATACAATCTCACTGGACTCCATCCCCTAGATTAAGGACGTGGAGGGAATGGAGAGCAGGTCGCTGAGCCTGGCATCTTTTGCCCAGCCCCTTTCCCCCTTTAGCCTGGAAGGGGATTTCCAGGTCTGGAAGCTGGGGCCTGACCCTGGGAGCTGAGTGACTCAGACAGGTGGCAACATCTTGCTCTTCCAGAGTGACAGCAAGCACCAGGGCAAAGCCCCACCCAAGAGAAGAACCAGGCTGCCTGTGTTTTGTTTTAGCTCTCTTTATTTTCTGCCACTCCCTGCTCTATCACCTCTGCCAAGGTGGCCCCAAGGTCAGATCCAAATGCACACTCAAAATTGAAAAAAAAAGAACCAAAAAAAATCAATCTATAATCAATCTATCTCTGAGTTAAGAGCCAGGAGCAGAAGCCAAAGGACCTTTGTTCAATTTCCCGGGACCCAAGTAAGCCAGATGCATAAGGTGGAACACGTGTCTGGAGTTCATTTGCAGTGGCTGGAGGCCCTGGCGTGCCCGTTCTCTTTCTATCTGCCTCCCTGACTCTCTCTCTCCCTTTCTCTCTCTCAAATAAATAAATAAAATGTTAAAAAAAAAAAGAGAGAGAGAAAGAGCCAGGCCAGGGGTGGCAGGCTGTGTAATAAAAGCATTAGAAAACATCAGGAGGCTGGAGAGATGGCTTAGTGGTTAAGGCGCTTGCCTGCAAAGCCAAAGGACCCAGGTTCCCAAGTAAAGCCAGATGCATGAGGTGGCATGTGTGTCTCTGGAGGTTGTTTGCGGTGGCTGGAGGCCCTGGAGCACCCATTCTCTATCTGCCTCTTTCTCTTGAATATATATATGTTACAGGATTTGCTGTGTGCTAGGCCCACATTTTGGCAGATATAAGGTACCAATGTCCCCATTTCACAGCTGAAATGGACTAAAAGGTATCAGGTGGCTGTTTATTTGCCCGAGGTCTTACAGAGCAGCAAGTACCCAGACCACGATCTTAATTTACTTGTTGGTGTGTGCATGTGTGGGCGTGCATGTGTCGTGACACGTGTGTGGGGATAAGAGTACAGCCTTGGATGTCAGTCCTCTCCTGCTTTGTTTGAAGCAGGGTCTCTATTTGTCCACTGGTGCATTTGCCAGACTAGAGGACCCCAGGGCTTCTAGAAGATTCTCCTGTCTTCACTTCCCAGCTCACCATATGCACTCTAGAATTACAGATGCCTGCTCCCAGATTACAGATCTGCCTTTTATGTGGATCCGAACAAAACTACTCCTGTGTGTGCAGCAAGTGTTTTATTCACTATCTCCCCAGCCCCTTTACAACTCTTACACGTTATGCTGCAAGGTCTACCCATCTAAAAGGATGCAGAAGTTGGGGTTCCATCCCTGAAAGGGTCTTTGGAAACAGTCAGATCCACAATCCTACTCAAAATAAATGTCAAAATTGCCAGTGGAGAGACATCTCTATCACACCCTCCAAGGCTCATGGTTCTTTGCAGAAGAGGTTGCAGAAAGAATTTAAGAGCCAAAGGAAGGGGAGGAGTGCTTATAATGCAATCTTCCAGACACAAATGGCCTTGATATTCATGATCCTGAACTCATAGCAATCCTCCTACCTCTGCCTCCGGAGTTCGAGGCCACCCTGAGACTACAGAGTGAATTTCAGGTAGCCTGAGCTAGAGTGAGACCCTACCTCAGAAAAAAATAAATAAATGAAAAAGAGGGGCTGGAGAGATAGCTTAGTGGTTAAGGCATTTGCCTGGAAAGCCAAAGGATCCCGGTTCGATTCTCCAGCACCCATGTATGCTAGATGCACAAGGAGGCGCATGCATCTGGAGTTCATTTGCAGTGGCTGGAGGCCCTAGTGTGCCAATTCTCTCTCTCTCTCTCTCTCTCTCTCTCTCTGCCTCTTTCTCTCCTTCAAATAAATAAATAGGGCTGGAGTGATGGCTTAGTGGTTAAGGCCCATGCCTGTGAAGCCTAATGACTCAGGTGTGAATCTCCAGGTCCCACATAAGCCAGATGAACATGGTGCATGCGTCCAGAGTTCATTTACAGTGGCTAGAGGCCCTAGCATGCACATTCTCTCTTGCTCTCCCTCTCTCTCTGTCTCTAATAAATATATAAAAATAAATATTAAAAAAGCAAAAATAGGGCTGGAGAGATGGCTTAGCGGTTAAGCGCTTGCCTGAGAAGCCTAAGGACCCCGGTTTAAGGCTCAATTCCCCAGGACCCACGTTAGCCAGATGCACAAGGGGGCATACGTATCTGGAGTTCATTTACAGGGGCTGGAGGCTCTGGTGTGCCCATTCTCTCTCTCTCAATCTGCCTCTTTCTCTCTCTGTCTGTTGCTCTCAAATAAATAAAAATAAACCAAAAAAAAAAAGTAAAAATAGCCGGGCGTGGTGGTGCACACCTTTAATCCCAGCACTTGGGAGGCAGAGGTAGGAGGATTGCCATGAGTTTGAGGCAACCCTGAGACTACATAGTGAATTCCAGGTCAGCCTGAGCTAGAGTGAGACCCTACCTCGAAAAACAACAACAACAACAACAAAAAAAAAAACAAAAACAAGTAAAAATATCTTTAAAAAAAGGAAATAGAACAAGAGGAAATAAAAGAGAAAGAAATGACCAGCTCGGCGGGGTGGTTCATGCCTTTAATCCCAGCACTTCAGTAGGAGGATTACCATGAGTTCAAGGCCACCCTGAGACTATATAGTGAATTCCAGCTCAGCCTGGGCTAGAGTGAGACCCTACCTTGAAAAACCCAAAAGAAAAAAAAAAAAAGAAAGAAGGAAAGAAAGAAAGAAAGAAAGAAAGAAAGAAAGAAAGAAAGAAATGATCAAAACCAAGCTATCTGTGTAAGGACGGAGCCACCCTGAGGGCCAGAATGATGAAGCCAGATTTGCAGCAGGTCTTAAGCTGATCTTGAAGTTAACGGGGGGGGGGGGGGGGGGAGGGCAGCACCCAAGTCCCCAGTGCATTTGCCACACATCCTTACTGATGGGAAATGGAGCCTCTGAATCAAATAGGCATGTGCCTCATTCTTGGAGGAGCATGAGTAACTCTGAGACTTGGCTAGGGTGAGTGGAACTGGGAGTGGGAAGTACTTAGAGAGCCTGGAAAAGCAGTCCTGAACCCTTCCTTGAATCTTTAACCCGAGGCAATCTCGGGAATGCAAAACTCTGCAGTGGATTCTAGGTACTTTTTTTGGTGTCATATGTATGTATATGTATACCGGAAAGAGATCTGGGTGATAGTTAGAGATAACACTTGCCAAACATGTGACATTGACTGGAAAGATAGTAGGTAGTGCTTGGTAAGAAATAAATAAATGCCAGGCGTGGTGGCGCACACCTCTAATCACAGCATTCAGGAGGCAGGACTGCCATGAGTTCAAGGCCACCCCGAGACTACACAGTGAATTCCATGTCAGCCTGGACTAGAGTGAGACCCTACCTTGAAAAACAAAAAACAAAAACACACAAATGACAACAAAAAGAAGTAAAGAAATGATGGGCTGCGGCTATAGTTCAGTTGTTGAGTGCTTACCTGGCATGCACTAAGGCCCTGAATTCAATCCCCAGCCCTGCATGAAACCAGGTGTGGTGGTTGCCTGTGATCTCAGCACTTGGGAAGGTAGAGGCCGGAGGAAAAAATTCAAAGTCATTCTAGAAGGCTACATAGTTTGCTGCCATTCTGGCTTGCATGAGACCCTGTCCCAAGAAACAAACAAAAGAAACAAAGAAGGGGCTGGAGAGATGGCTAAGTGGTTAAGGCGCTTGCCTATGAAGCCTAACCCACCCTGAGAATACAGAGTGAATTCCAGGTCAGCCTAGACTAGAGTGAAACCCTACGTCGAAAAAAACAAAAAAATAAAATAAAATAAAAAAATAATAAATTATTTATTTGCAAGCAGAGAGAGAGAGAGAGAGAGAGAAGAGAGAGAGAAGAGAGAGAAGAGAGGAAAATAGATAGAACGGGCATGTCAGGACCTTTAGCTATTGCAAACGAACTGCAGATGCATGTGCCACCATGTGCATCTGGCTTACATGGGTCTTGGAGAGTTGAACCTGGATCCTTTGGCTTTGCAGGCAAATGTCTTAACCACTAAACAATTTCTCCAGCCCCAAAAATCTTTTTAAAAATCTTTTTATTTATTTATAAGCAGAGAAAGAGAGAGGGAAGAGACAGAAAGAGAGACACAGAATGAGCGCACTAGGGCCTCCAGCTGCTGCAAATAAACTACAGGTGCATGTACCATTTTGTGCATCTGGCTTTATGTGGGTGCCAGAGAATCAAACACTGGTCATGAGCCTTGCAGGCAAGCACCTTAACCACTGAACAATCTTTCTAGCCCCACTTTTTGAGGTAGGTTCTCACTCTATCCCAGGTGGACCTGAAACTAATTCTGTAGTCCCAGGCTGGCCTCAAATTTATAGCTATCCCCCTACCTCTGCTTCCAGAGTGCTGGGATCAAAGGCATTGCACCACAAGGCCTGGCTGGAATTTTTATTTATTTATTTATTTATTTGGTTTTTCGAGGTAGGGTCTCACTCTAGCCCAGGCTGACCTGGAATTCACTATGTAGTCTCAGGGTGGCCTTGAACTCACAGTAATCCTCCTACCTCTGCCTCTCGAGTGCTGAGATTAAAGGCCTGTGCCACCACACCTGGTTGGAATTTTTTTTATTTTAATTTGTTTTATGCGAGAGTGTGAGAGAGGGAATTGACACACCAGGACTTCCAGCCACTGCAATTGAACTCCAGACACATGCACCCCCTTGTGTGTATGTGCAACCTTGCACACTTGTGTCATTGTACATCTGGCTTACATGGGACCTGAAGAGTTGAACATGAGTCCTCAGGCTTGGCAGGCAAGCGCCTTAATTGCTAAGCCATCTCTCCAGCCCTGGAATTTTTTAAATATAGTTTTTCATTTATTTGAGAGGGAGAAAGGCAAAGAGAGAGAGAAAGAGAATGGGCTCGCCAAGGCCTCCAGCCACTGCAAACGAACCCCAGATGCATGCGCCACCTTGTACATATGGTTTATGTGGGTCCTGAAGAGTCGAACAGGGATCCTTTGGCTTTGCAGGAAAGCACCTTAACCACTAAGCCATCTCTCCAGCCCCAGCTCTGGAATTTTTTTTTATAATTATTTTTTTGAGGTAGGGCCTCAGTGTAGTCCAGGCTGACCTGGAATTTACTATGTATTCTCAGGGTGGCCTTGAACTCACGGCAATCCTCCTACCTCTGCCTCCTGAGTGCTGGGATTAAAGGTGTGTCCCACCATGTCTGGCTGGAATTTTATATGTATATATATAAGAGAAAGAGAGAGGGAATGGGTGTGCCAGGGCCTCCAGCCACTGCAAACAAACTCCAGAGGCATGTGCCACTTAGGGCAATTGGCTTTACATGGGTACTGGGGAATCAAACCTGGGTCCTTTGGCTTTGAAGGCAAGCACCTTAAGCACTAAGCCATCTCTCCAGCCCACTCTTGGCTTTTTGAGGCAAGCCCAGGGTGACCAGGAACTCACTCAGTAACCCTACACTAACCTTGAACTTATGGCTGTCGTCCTACCTCAGCCTCCCAAGCACAGGAACTTAAGGCATGCACCACCACACAGGCTACTCCTTCCCAGCTCTTTCCCCCCGTCCTTGTTCCTGTCCTGCCTGTTACTCTGTGGTTTCTAGGGCACCACTAGAGGAGAAGAAAGGGTGAAGAGACACTGGGGAAATTCCCAGCCTAGTCACATTCGTGGCCCAGCCAGGCTCCTCCCACAGCCCTGGAGTGCTGGGTCTTCCCTTCTCCAGCAGGTTTTGGTTTTTTGGTGTTTTTTTTTTCTTTTTCTTTCCCTCTGACCCCTCCATCTCTTGGACAGAGTATCAAACTAGATTTGGGCTGAGATCCAAGTTTGCCCCTTGTCATTTTCCTGGAAGTGGGAAGAGGTCAGCTCACTACAGCCCAGCCCCTCAGGGACGCAGACCCACACAAATGGAACATTTCCTAATCCTGGGAAGCCCTACCAGGGCTCTCAAAGCAGTTCTCTTTTGACCCCACCCCACCCTTCCATGTCTTTTAGGACCCTCCTCACCCCATCCCACATTTTGCAACCCAGAGGCCATTGTCAAAGGTCTGACATAACCTCTTCCTCTGATCCCTTGTAGCCAGGGACTTCCCTGGACAGGGCCTGTGACCAGCTTTGGAAAATCTGGACTATTTGTGATCAAAGAAGAAGCAAGCCAATAGCTCCACCTGCCAGCCCTTGGCCCACTCCCAGGGCCTTGAGCTCTCAGTGAAAGGTTCAACCGCAGAAGGACCCAGAGGGCCTGGGAGAAAGAGGGCTGGAGAAAGGAGAAAAGTCCCTCTGCTCCAGTGTTAGGGAAGGACCCGCCTCCATCGTGGTCTCTAGGGAGTACTGCAGGATCCCACCTGACTCCCCGTCTGTGCCCGACTCACCCAACATCCTCAACCTCAAAAGCGCACATCCACACTGAGCCCGACTGTTAGCGCACACACAACACATTTTCACATGAAAACATAAACACTCCCATAGCCCTACCTGCACACGATCTTGAGTCTGACATGTAGCCACACAGTTACATTCTCACAAACTCAGAAAACATCCACGTTCTACTGGCGAACCTACTCTGCAGAGTGAAGAATGAGAAAAAAACGGGCCGGCCTGCCTTTCTTTCTTTCTTTCTTTCTTTCTTTCTTTCTTTCTTTCTTTCTTTCTTTCTCCCTTTGGCAAAGCTAGTGACTGTTGGTAAGAAGACTGGCCAATTAGGCTGGGCAAGCAGAGGAAATCAGCGATGGGGAGAAAGGTCAGAGGAGAAGGAGGCCAGGAAGGCGCAGGGGCCATAGCTCTGCACTGAGGGACACTGGACCCTAGCTGGCAGAAAAGAGGAGGACAGGCAGCTACTGACACAGATCTGGGAGGGCCTTGTGACCCTGATACTGTTGTGTCGTCTCCCCTCCCCTAGCACACCTACCCCAGTCCAGGTCACTCACCTGAGGGAAATGCAAGGAGCTCGGAAGGTGTGCACAGTGAGAACTGTCATGCGTTCCCGAGGCCGCTGGGCTCTCTGCGTTCTGCAGGAAGGAGGGCTGGGCGGAGCTGAGTCCTAAGCAGGCAGGGAATTCCCCGAGATGGAGGAGCCAGCCACTAGGCACCCCCACAACTCTGGCCAGCTGAGGCCCATCTCGCCCTCTGGCAGAGCACAGGGTCCTTCCTCAGCCTCCGCCTGTCGCTCCCCAGGCTGGCTGTCTCTTGCTATGAACTCCAGGGAAGAGAGGGACTCCCAGGTAGAGCTGCGAGTCTGCTGGTTCTTGAGCTCCAGTGGGAACAGGTGCAAGGGCAGGGGCCCCCCGGCTGCCCGGCTGGGTTCTACTGAGGATCTGTTTCCTCCTTGGCTTCAAGTGGGGGATTCCAGCACTCATGGCCCTGAGGAAATTACCAGATGTCCATCCCACATCCTCCTGCCTTGTTCCTGCTCCATCTTTTTCCACTTATGGCTCTCTGTGGATCCTCCACAGAGAAGGAGGAGTCCTTCCTTCCCTCTTGCATGCCAGGTGTCATTTGGATGTCAAAGGAGAACAGCTGCCATATGGCTCAAGGAGCAGCCCAGTCTGCACGTACCAGCTGTAGGTCTGAGCGAGTCACCTCCTCCTGGGCCTCAATCTTTTATTTTTTTTCGAGGTAGCGTCTCACTCTAGCTCAGGCAGACCTGGAATTCACTATGTAGTCTCAGGGTGGCCTCGAACTCATGGTGATCCTCCTACCTCTGCCTCCCGAGTGCTGGGATCAAAGGCGTGCGCCACCACGCCCAGCAGCCTCAATCTTTATTGTCAAATTTACTGGACTTTGAATCACCCAAGAAAAAAAACCTGTGGGTATTCCTTGAGGGCTTTTCCAGAGAGGTCCAACTGGGGAGGGAAGAGTCATTGAGAATATGGTAGGTGGTTAATTCCTCAGAGTGAATAAGAAGAGGGGAAAAAGCAGAACCTCAGTGAGCTCCAGCATTCATCTCTTTCTGCTCTCTGACCCACCCAGATGTGAGCAAGCAGCCTTACACTTACACTGTCACACCTCTCTGCCATGATGGACTGTGCCCTCAAACTGTGAGCCACAATAGACCCTTCCTCCTGAAGTTGCTTCTCGTCACCACAATGAAAAACAACAGATACACTCAGTAACTGCTACAAAGTGGGGACAATGAGTCCTGCTCAGCTTACTGTCTGCAGTTGTACTGAAAGTGAAATGATGCTTTGCAGACATTCTCTGTATACACATAGGTCTCTTCTGTTCCCACGTGCTCAAAGATGCCTGAGTGAGCTCATTTGACAAGCTTATCTTCCTTGATGATCCCTGCTTCCAGAACTTCTTCTTACAGCAACTGAGGATTCAGGCAACCACCTTAACCACTGGGCAATGTCTCCAGCCCCCAGCTGAGGATCCAGGAATACACAAGTTAGATCAGTTTTCTGTCCCATCAAAGCTCAGACTGACTGTGGGATGTGGCTCAGTTGGTAGAGTGCTTGCTTAGTATACGGGAAGTCCTAAATTCCATGTCAGCATCACAAAAACTGGGTGTGGTGGCAGATGCCTTTAATTCAGCACTGGGGGTGGGGGTAGACAGAAGAAGAGCAGAAGTTCAGGGTCATCCTGAGCTATATCATGAACTCCAACAAGATTGGGCACATTCATGATGGTATGGCCTTAGAGCACAATGAGTTCAATCCCACTGAGAGCTACGTGTGTGTGTGTGTGTATTTGTTTGTTTGTTTTTGTTTTTTGAGGTAGGGTCTCACTCTAGCCCAGGCTGACCTGGAATTCACTTTGTATTTTCAGGGTAGCTTCGAACTCATGGCAATCCTCCTACCTCTCCCTCCCGAGTGCTGGGATTAAAAGATTGTGCCAACACGCCTGGTTTAAATAAAATTTTTTAAACAAAAAAATAGTTATTCAATTCCTCAGTAGAACTAGGAGCATGTTAAGGGCTCAGTAGCAGCATGTAAGTGTATCCAACGCACCCATCATCACAGAGGGTTCAACTGGACAGCATTGCTCTAGGGTCTATGGAGTTATGATCAAGCAATTACAATGAAGGGTGGAAGAGATGAGTTTTGGCAGCAAAAATTCAGGAGATTGCAGGAACCAGGACAAAGTGTCTAGTCAGGATTGGAGGACTTGAGGAGTCTTACTGTAAGAAGCAACTGAGGCAGTTCAGGGTGACTGAGTCCGGGAGAGCAAGAGCAGGGAATGTCCCGAGCCTGCCCTTGCAGTCTCCACTCTGCTAGAGATCAGAGAAGACTTGGCTTCTCTTGCCTCTTTCCTAAAGGAGTTTCCTAAAACTGTTTTTCCATAAACAACCTGAGTTTCCATAAACAACCTCCCTGGTAAGGAGTCCCCCTTTCCTAGAATTAAGATTCCTGGAAGGAGCACTTGGGAGGCAGAGGTGGGGAGGGATCACTGTGAGTTCAAGGTCACCCTGAGACTATGTGGTGAATTCCAGGCTAGCATGGGCTGGAGCCAGACTCTACCTGGCGGGGGTTGAGGAAGAGTCCTGGAAGGATTAAACCTGATCCTCGCATTGTGGTTGGTTAAACTCAGCCCCCATTCAGAACCCCAATGACCCCCAACTTAGGTCTCTGTGTGGGATTTTAGCCCTTCCTGCCTTTTCTTGGGTAGGTGTTCTCTGTACTTTCTTCAGGTTTCTCTAAACCTTACCCTCTGGTCTGTGGATTTCAATTCTTTCAATTCTAGGACAAGAATCCAGGGATACCCCAAAATTATTGGTGCGTTGGCAAGGAACCCCCAAATTCCCATATCAGGATTTCTAAGCTGAAAATAGCCAAACAAGAGCATAAAGAAGGGGTTCTCAGTGGCGCACACCTTCAAGAGGTAGAAGAGAAAGTGGGAGAAACTGACTAATGTAATAGCATTTTAGTAGGGAGAAGCCAGAGCAAATCTCTGCCAGGGTGTGACATCCAGGGCTCCTTAACTGGTCTAGCTCTTTTTGTTTTTTAGGTATTTATTTTTTATTTTTATTTTTTATTATTGACAACTTCCATAATTATGGACAATGAACCATGATAATCTCCTCCCTCCTCTCACTTTCTCCTTCACAACTCTACTCTCCATCATATTCCCTCCCCATCTCAATCAGTCTCTCCTTTATTTTGATGTCATGATCTTTTCCTCCTATTATGATGGTCTGGTGTAGGTGGTGTCAGCCACTGTGAGGTCATGGACATCCAGGCCATTTTGTGTCTGGAGGGAGCACATTGTAAGGAGTCCTACCCTTCCTCTGGCTCTTACGTTCTTTCCGCACCTCCTCTGTTGGTGCAGCTCTATGAACCACCTTGTCTTTGTGGTCTCCTGTCACTTAAGATTACATAGGCAGGCTCCATGAACTCAGAGATCTACCATTATTATAGACTCCTATGTAAAGAATGTCCCAAGCCAAGAGGTGGTGGCACACGCCTTTAATCCCAGAGGCAGTGGTAGGAGGTAGGAGGATCGCTGTGAGTTCGAGGCCACCCTGAGACTACAGAGTGAGTTCCAGGCTGGCCTGGGCTAGAGTGAGACCCTAACCTTGAAAAAACAAACAAAAAGCAATTGTTTGCTTCAAGTGAAGCAGATGAGGAAGAGGCGCTAGAGGTAGACCTAGAGAAACGGACAGGGACAGATAGGCAGACATAAGGGGCCACAGGCAGCCCTAGACCAGAGGCTGGGCAAAGGCAAGGGTGGCCTGAGCAAGATTCCTCTGAATAGGGTTGCCAGCCTGCTTCTGTGCCCCTGGGGTGGGCATGCTGGAGGGGCCTCCAGGACCATTGCATCACTTGCCAGCAGGAAATGAAGGCTAGACAGGGGGAATGACTTCCTGTTGAGTAAGTGGAGAGCTTCCCAGCTCATAATCCAGCGCTTTCTCCCACATCGTCCTCCCTTCCTCATGGCTCTGGCAACTCCTTAGGGCCTCAGTGGCCACAGGGACAGCAGGGGATGGTGGTGCAGGCTGGCAATCTCCAGTCACATGTGCAAGCGGCTGCCATCCTGGACTGCGGATACTTTCAACATCATGGTTTTGAAATAACACTGGGCCGGTGACACCTATCCTTGATCGAGTGCAAGACAAAAGGACAGTACAGTTTCCTGTGCATAGACCCTTTTGTCTACAGGGAGTGAAAACATGTGTCATTCAGCCCTGGTTTTCCTGAACTGGGACATTCTTTTTTTTTTTTTTAATATTTTTATTTATTTATTTGAGAGAGAGAGAATGGGCACACCGGGGCCTCCAGCCACTGCAAACAAACTCCAGATGCATGTGCCCCCTTGTGCATATGGCTTATGTGAGTTCTGGAGAGTCGAACCGGGATCCTTTGGCTTTGCAGGCAAACACCTTAACCGCTAAGCCATCTCTCCAGTCTTTTTTAAAAAATATTATTGACAACTTCCATAATTGTAGAGAAAATCCCATGGTAATTCCCTCCCTCCTCCTACTTTCCTCTTTGAAACTCCACTCTCCATCATATTCCCTCCCTCTCTCAATCAGTCTCTCTTTTATTTTGATGTCATGATCTTTTCCTCCTATTATGATGGTCTTGTGTAGGTAGTGTCAGGCACTGTGAGGTCATGGATATCCAGGCCATTTGGTGTCTGGAGGAGCACGTCGTAAGGAGTCCCACCCTTCCTTTGGCTCTTACATTCTTTTTTTTTTTTTTTTTGGTTTTAGTTTTTCAAGGTAGGGTCTCACTCTGGTCCAGGCTGACCTGGAATTCACTATGTAGTCTCAGGGTGGCCTTGAACTCACGGCGATCCTCCTACCTCTGCCTCCGGAGTGCTGGGATTAAAGGCGTGCACCACCACGCCTTTGTTTTGTTTTGTTTTTCTAGATAGGGTCTCACTCTAGCCCACACTGACCTGGAATTAACTATGTAGTCTCAGTGTGGCCTCAAACTCATGGAGATCCATGGGATTAAAAGTGTGTGCCACCATGCCTGGCCTATTTTTTTCTTTTTTTTTTCTATTTTTTCTTTTTTCTTTTTCTTTTTTTTTTTTTTTGAGATAGGGTCTCACTCTAGCCCAGGCTGATCTGGAACTCACTCTGTAGTCTCAGGCTGGCCTTGAACTCACAGTGATCCTCCTACCTCCTACCACTGCCTCTGGGATTAAAGGCGTGTGCCACCACCTCTTGGCTTGGGACATTCTTTACATAGGAGTCTATAATAATGGTAGATCTCTGAGTTCATGGAGCCTGCCTATGTAATCTTAAGTGACAGGAGACCACAAAGACAAGGTGGTTCATAGAGCTGCACCAACAGAGGAGGTGCGGAAAGAACGTAAGAGCCAGAGGAAGGGTAGGACTCCTTACAATGTGCTCCCTCCAGACACAAAATGGCCTGGATGTCCATGACCTCACAGTGGCTGACACCACCTACACCAGACCATCATAATAGGAGGAAAAGATCATGACATCAAAATAAAGGAGAGACTGATTGAGATGGGGAGGGAATATGATGGAGAGTAGAGTTGTGAAGGAGAAAGTGAGAGGAGGGAGGAGATTATCATGGTTCATTGTCCATAATTATGGAAGTTGTCAATAATAAAAAATAAAAATAAAAAATAAATACCTAAAAAACAAAAAGAGCTAGACCAGTTAAGGAGCCCTGGATGTCACACCCTGGCAGAGATTTGCTCTGGCTTCTCCCTACTAAAATGCTATTACATTAGTCAGTTTCTCCCACTTTCTCTTCTACCTCTTCCCTCTTTCCAGACTGAAATTCCTTTCCCTGTCCAGACTGTGGGGTGGGCACAAGGGAATAAGATGCCCTTGGACTGGGTACTGGGTGGCTTTGAGAGCTGGAAGTGGGCTGGGGAGATGACTCAGTTGGCAAAGTTCTTCCCTTGCAAGACTGAGGATCTGAGTTAGCTCTCCAGTACACGTGTGAGATGCCAGGCTTGGTGGTGCATACCTATAATCCGGCGCTGGGCAGGTGTGAACAGAGGGATCCCTGGGACTCACTAGCAAGCTCCTCTAGCCTAATCAGTGAGCCCAGGCCAACCAATTAGAGACCTTGTCTCAAAAACTGGTGGCAACATACCTGAGGATAATACCTGAGGTTGTCTTTGGCCCACACATATATACACCCCAGCCCCCAAACACGTGCCCACACACACCCATGCACACACTCATAAGCATACCACACATATACACACATGCGAAGAGAGAGTTGGATGGTAATGCACTTGGGAAGCTCTTGGGAAGAGGCAGAGGGGTCACTACAAGTTTGAGGCCAACCTGGGCTACATAGTGAGTGCCACGTCCTCTAGGACTACATAACAAGGCCCTGTCTCAAAAAGCAAAAAAAAAAAAAAAAAAAAAAAAAGCTGAGTTGAGTACTGGCTCTGATGTGGGGCCTTCCCCCCTCTTATGTCCTGAGCTTCTGCTTTCATAATTTGGAGGAAGCAGACTAGATGACCACTGAAGGCCATTCTGACACCTCAAGAAGTCTGAAAGGGAGGTCCCTGATGCCTCCAAAACATTACAGGCCATTGCCGAGGCTCTTGGTTTCCCACCAGAAATAGATGGTAAGACCCTATTGCTGAAGACTCTACATACTTGAGTTGCAAGGCCACTGAGAAATCCTGTGGAACTGAGCTGAAAACCTCCTCCACGTAGACCAGATGACAGAAAGCTGGAAAAAGGGGCTGGAGAGATGGCTTAGCGGTTAAGCGCTTGCCTGTGCAGCCTAAGGATCCCTGTTTGAGGCTTGATTCCCCAGAACCCACGTTAGCCAGATGTACAAAGGGGTGCATGTGTCTGTAGTTCGTTTGCAGTGGCTGGAGGCCCTGGCGCACCCATTCTCTCTCTCTCTCTCTGCCTCTTTCTCTCTCTGTCTGTAGCTCTCAAATAAATAAAATAACAAAAAAAAAATTAAAAAAAAAAGAAAGCTGGAAAAAGCCATGCTGCATGCAGCTCCATAGGAGAGAGAGAAGTCATCAGTGGAGATACTCAACAGTGGACACTACAAGTCTCATGTTTGGCCAGCCAGGCCAAATGAACCAATGGGTGCAATAGTGGCATGTCTGTTATGGGGGAAGCCACCAAACACTCACTAATTGGATTGGAGACCCACTCCACAGGAGGGAATACATGCCTGGTACTGAAAATCTGTGACAGGGAGGTCATGAGTCCTAAGGGTGTGATACCTGTTGTTGTCTGGCTAAATGCATATATTATGCTCACCAACTTCTCTGTAAGCACGTCTGTTAATGTTCATACACACACACACACACACACACACACACACAATTTTTTTTTTTTTGAGGTAGGGTCTCACTCTAGCCCAGGCTGACCTGGAATTCACTATGTAGTCTCAGGCTGGCCTTGAACTCACAGTGATCCTCCTACCTCTGCCTCCCGAGTGCTGGCATCAAAGGCGTGTGCCACCACGCTGGCTCCCGTGAGTGCGCTTGAATGCATTGTTTCATGTGTCTTCAGAAGCACACTGTGAGGCTCACACTTCTGCTTTACTGATGGGGAAACTGTGGCTTCCAATGGGTTCCACCAACTGCTAATAAGTAGCACAGTTAAGAGTTTAAACTCAAGTTCAGTCAGCCCCCTATATCATGTGTTCTATATCCATGGGTTCAACCAAATGTGGATGGAAAATTCAAATGCTCAGGCTGGAGAGATGGCTTAGTGGTTAAGGCACTTGCCTGTGCAGCCTAAGGACCCAGGTTCAATTCCTTAGTACCCACATAAGCCAGATGCACAAGGTAGCACATGTGTCTGGAGTTCATTTATAGTGCCTAGAGGCCCTGTCACACCCATTGTCTCTCTTTCCCTGCCTCTCTCTCTCTAGTAAATAAATAAAAATTAAATAAAACAAAAAAGAAAATTCAAATGCAGTCAGCCCTTTGATTCTGTATGTTCTGTATCCATGGATTCAACCAAATGTGGATGGAAAATATTCAGGAAGATAATTTGCATCTAGGGGCTGGAGAGATGTCTCAGTGGTTAAGGTGCTTTCCTGCAAAGCCTAATGACCCAGTTTGATTCCCAGGACCCACATAAGCCAGATGCACAAGGTAGCACATGCATCTGGAGTTCGATTGCAGTGGCTGGAGGCTTTGGTTCATCCATTCTCTCTCCCTCTCTCTGCTTGTAAATAAATAAAAGCATTATTAAGAATTTGCATCTGGGGCTGGAGGGATGGCTTAGTAGTTAAGGCATTTGCCTGCAAAGCCAAAGGACCCAGGTTTGGTTCCCCAGGACCCATGTTAGCCAGATGCACAAGGGGTGCACGCATCTGGAGTTCGTTTTCAGTGGCTGAAGGCCCTGACACACCCATTCTCTCCCTCTCCCTCCCTCTTTCTCTGTCAAATAAATAAATAAGTGTTTTTTTTTTTTTTTAATTTGCATCTGGCTAGGCATGGTGGCACACCCCTTTAATCCCAGCACTCAGGAGGCAGAGGTACGAGGATTTCTGTGAGTGAATTCCAGGTCAGCCTGGGCTAGAGTGAAATCCTACTTTGAAAAACAAAACTGAACAAAACAAAATGACAGGTGGCATTGAGTAAATACATGGTGTTATAGTTAGAATATGAAATTCCTCTACAGGTTCATGGGTTGAGTGCTTGCTACCCAGCTGGTGACACTATTTTTGTTTGTTTGTTTTCCTTTCTTTTTATGGTTTTTCGGGGTAGGATGTCTCTAACTCAGACTTAGAATTCACTATGTAGTTTCAGGCTGACTTTGAACTCACAGTGATCCTCCTACCTCTGCCTCCCCAGAGCTGGAATTAAAGGTGTGGGCCACCACACCCTGGCTAAAAAAAGACTTTTATTTCATTTTATCATTTTTTGAGGTAGGGTCTCACTCTAGCCCAGGCTGGCCTTGAACTCACAGTGGTCCTTCTACCTCTGCCTCCTGAGGGCTGGGATTAAATGTTGTTACTTTTCTTCCAAGACAAAGTGTCACTCTAGCCCAGGCTGACCTGGCACTCACTCTGCAGTCACAGGCTGGCGTCAAACTCACTTAGATCCCCCTACGTCAACCTCCCTGTTAAAGGTGTGTGCCACCACACCCAGCTTGGTGGTACTATTTTGGGAGGTTCTGGAAACTTTAGAAGGTGGGAGTTAATTGGAGGAGCCAGGTCACTGGGGTCATGCCGTGAAGGTAATACCTGCTCCCTGGTCGCTTCCGTACTGTTTCTTTCCACCACCACCAGGTGAACACGCTCCCAGCACCAGGCTGCTGGGTCTCAGCACAGCTCAGAATCAACAGAGCCACGGGCTTCGAACTAAAATCTCTGAAAACATGTGAGAAAATGAGTGAGTCTTGAGCCTCCGGAACTTCTTTTGTAGGAGGAATTTGGGGAAGGGCAGATATGCTGGCTCGAGGAAGCCTAGAATGATATAACAGAGCTCAGTGGGTGACTGCTCAGAAGACCAGGGCACTGACGGGAACGGGGGCGGCGCAGGCCAGGCTCCTGAGGTTTCAGCTGAGAATAAAGGCTGCTGGGAATTGGACTAGAAGCCATTCATGTTGTATTCCGACAAAGACCTTGCCAATATTTTGTCCATGCCCTCAACCTTTGAGTGATGCTAAGTTTAAATTACTTGATTAACTAATTAATCTGGTGGAGGAAATTTTAAGGAAATTTGGCATTTAGGCTTTGGTATTAGTTGATTTTAGTGATAATCAGAGCAGAAGACTTGGAAAACTTGTGGTTTTTGTCAGAAAAAGCCTATGCACATTTGGAATTAATTTAGGTATTGTTTCTGAAGAAATCAGCATCATTTTAATAAAAGCCAATAGTCTCTCTCTCTCTCTAAAATAAAAAATATTAAGGGCTGCAGAGATGGCTTAGCAGTTAAGGCGCTTGCCTGCAAAGCCTAAGGATCCATGTTCAACTTTTCAGATCCCACTTAAGCCAGATGTACAAAGGTTTTGTACATATATATATATTTGTGTGTGTGTATATATATATATATAGAGAGAGAGAGAGAGAGAGACAGAGAGAAAACAGGTGTGCCAGGGCCTCCAGCCACTGCAAATGAACTCCAGGCATCATCTAGTGCACCTGGCTTACGTGGGTCCTGGGGAATGGAACCTGGGTCCCTTGGCTTTGCAGGTAAGCACCTTAACTGCTAAGCCATCTTTCCATCCCTCATCTTCTTTTTGAACTAGAAGAGGTGCCTTCTCAGAACCTGTGCCTGTGAGGACAAAGAATCTTAGCATCTGGAGAGAAGAGAGTTACATCCCTCTTTTTCCAGGTCACAGAGATTATGTACGATGAAGTAAAAGGAAACATTAAAACTCAGTTCCTAGCTGGGCGTGGTGGCACATGCCTTTAATCCCAGCACTTGGGAGGCAGAGGTAGGAGGATTGCTGTGAGTTCGAGGCCACCCTGAGACTCCATAGTGAATTCCAGGTCAGCCTGGGCTAGAGTGAGACCCTACCTCGAAAAAACAAAACAAACAAAAAAAAAAAAACACCAAAAAACTCAGTTTCTGGGCTAGAGAGATGGCTTAGCAGTTAAAGCATTTGCCTGCAAAGCCCAAGGACTCTGGTTTGATTCTCCAGGACCCGTGTAAGCCAGATGCACAGGGGGTGCATGCGTCTGGAGTTTGTTTGCTGTGGCTGAGGGCCTGGTGCGACCCCCACCCCTCTGCCTCTTTCTCTTAAATAAAAAAAAATTATATATATAAACTCAGCTCCTGCAAGGAAATGAGATATTGTAATTCCCATCAGCATTTGAAAACTGGGATTCAGGGATGTGTTTTGCAAAATTGTGTTTTCCAGGGAAATAGACACAAGAGGTTATGTTGCAAGATTTTTTTTTTTCCTCCAGAGAAAGAGGATCCAAGAACATATGTTGCAAGGCTGTGCTGTCAAGGGGAGTGATTTCTTAGTCCATCATCTCTGGAAGAAAGCCTGAATGTTATCTTCACCCATCTTCTCATTGTGAAGAAGGGGAAACTGAGGGAGGGGAATTCTGGGGTCTAGGGCGGGGCAGGGAGCTGTTGAGAGGCTAGCCCTGACCCCCCCCCATGCTCTCTCTTCTGCGCCTCACTTTACTGCCTTCCCTCCGGGTCCTTGGGCCAGCCTCCACACCCTCCCCTTCCAACTCCAAGGTCAAAGGATGAGGTTAATCTGTATTCCTGTGCCCACACCTGCCAGGCAGCAGGGGCTGCAGTCAGCAAGCAGCTGCGGTGGCAGCAGGTGGGGGGGGGGTTGGGAAGCTGGAGAGGAAGGAGCAGGCTGGTGATGTGGCCTAACCTCGGAAAAGAAGCACGGTCACCGGGGATTTCCCCGGTGAGTTCTCATGTCTGCAAACGCCCGACCCTGGGATGGGAAAGCAATTAGAGGAGAAGGGATCCTGGGAAAGATGGTCATGGAGCCTAGATATCAGCGGGGGTTTCTAGCGCTGTGCAGGCTCCTCCCAGGCCCCATCCCATTTTGTCCCCAGAGCATCTTTGGGTGGGGAGGGCTGAGAGCCTGAGGCCCAGTGTGGAGGTCATTGGCAAAGAGAAGGGAGTGTATTCCAGCCTCCAGGGAGACCAGGCCCGGGGTGGTGGCAGTGAATGTGGCAGGGCTGTTGTTGCTGAATGAAGGTGGCCAGTGAGTTGGAGGTCTTGCAGGTTCATTTCCGGGGCGGTGGGTGGGTGGGGGATTATCTTGAGAGCAGCCAAAAGGCACAGGACAGGTGCTGACCTGGACTCGCCTTGGGTAAATCTCAGTACTGTGTTTTCTCGAGACTGGCAGTTAATGTCTTCACCACCAGCTTCCAGAACATTCCTGGAAAGGTGGATGCGAACTCCAGATGCACGCACCACCTTGTGCATCTGGCTTATGTGGATCCTGAGGAATAGAACCTGGGTTCTTTGGCTTTGCAGGCAGGCTCCTTAACTGCTAAGCCATCTCTCTAGCTACTAAGTGACTTCTTTACTGCTAGTGGTTGACTGGGATTTGAACCCATGATGGAGGCCAAAGACTGAGGTTTTCCCTAAGAACTTCCCACTTGCTTTCTTCCCACTGTGAAGTGAAAGTTTCCTTTGGGAAACCTTCAGTGGGCTGGAGGATGGATCACACCTGAGCTCTGAAATTCAGGTTGGGTAACTTAACCCTGCTGCCTCCCTTAGCTGTGTGGCTCCACGAGACAGACTCAGCAGAGAGTAGAGCTGGTACGTGGAGACCCAGGTTCTAGCCCCAGGCCCCACCCTCACCACCACTGTGGTCACTTTTCTGCTCTCTGGGACTCTGTTAACCCAGTTGTCCAACAGGAATGTTGACTGGGGTCATCTCTGAACCCACTCGCAGCTCCCCACCACTTGGGAGTCTCAGCTTCATTGGAACAGAAGTGCATCCATCCTTGTACTACTGCAAGAGAAGGCCCATAATGGCCACGGCGGGATCCTGTGGCCTCAACTCTGACCTCAGCTTAGCTGGGGCACAAGTGTCAGGTGCTTGGAAACAGCCAACAGTTCCCACAGCTTTGCTCTCCACAGGAGTGAGGATGCCTGGGTCAAAGGACCACCCCCACTCAGCCTGCCACTCCCTTTGGTCTTTGTGGCTCCAAAGACCAGGCTGGCTTGTCCCAGCTGAGTGTCTGAAAAGGTTGTTTTTTTTTTTTTTTTTTCTTCCCAAGGTAGGGTCTCACTCTAGCCCAGGCTGACCTGGAAAATTCACTATGGAGTCTCAGGGTGGCCTCAAAGTCTTGGCAATCCTCCCTCCTCTGTCTCCTGAGTGCTAGGATTAAAGCCATGCGCCACCATGCCTGGCTGGAAAGGGTTTTCTTGAAGGGACAATGAATGGGTCCATGGAGAGCAACCAGGAGGGAAGAGGTGATCCTGCTCTTGAAGTTCACTTCCTTCCAAGAGCAAAGATGAGGAACTCCTGCCACGTGGGGAGCTGGAGGGGTTAAAGGAGCCCATGCAGGGAATAAGGGCTGGGGCCCTCCCAGTTGGCCCAGGCCCAGCAGAGGGAAAAACTCACCCACAGCTGGAAGTTCCCAAGTGGCCAGAGAGGCTGCCTTCTCCTTGCATATTTATATATGATATTTATAACCTTAGGGTGGTGGGCTGTCTTCCGGCTCAGGTGAACCAGAGGGATAGCTGGTTGGTCAGGGCTAGGGGCTGTCTCAGGACGAGGTTAGCCCTGACACCAAGTTCTAGGGGTTGAACTTGACCAACCACAATATTTGAATCCTATGAAAGATCTCCTTCCCAGAAGGGGTCTAGGTTGTTTGTGGAAAAAATGGTCTAGAAAAGTAGGCAAGAGGGCTGGAGAGATGGCTTAGCGGTTAAGCGCTTGCCTGTGAAGCCTAAGGACCCCGGTTCGAGGCTCGACTCCCCAGGACCCACGTTAGCCAGATGCACAAGGGGGAGCACGCATCTGGAGTCCGTTTACAGACAGAGGCTGGAAGCTCTGGCGTGCCCATTCTCTCTCTCTCTCTCTCCCTCCTTCTCTCTGTCGCTGTCAAATAAATAAACAAAAAGAAAAGAAAAGAAAAGAAAAGAAAAGAAAAGTAAAGTAAAGTAGGCAAGAGACAAGAAGTCAGATCATCTTTGATTTCTAGCAAGTGCAAACTTTCGTGCCTTTTTCACCTTCAGGGGTCCAGCCACCCTAATTGTACCCCCTCTCAGGAGAATGTACAGGGTGTGTAAAAAGAAACAAAACAAAACAAAGCAGACTCAGGCTGGACAGCAGAGTTCCAGGTACATCTGTCACTGAGAGGGAGGCAAGAATTTTTTTCCTTTTTTGGGGGGGGGGTTTGAGGTAGGGGTTCACTCTAGCTCAGGCTGACCTGGAATTCACTATGTAATCTCAGGTTGGCCTTGAACTCTCAGCGATCCTCCTATCTCTGCCTCCCGAGTGCTGGGATTAAAGGCCACGCCCGGTCAGGAGGTAAGAATTTCTGAGGCCCCTTCTACACCTAGACCTTCAGGACCATCTGCGTCTTCCCGTCTTCCGCAGATCCAAGTACAAAGCAGAAGGTACAAGGGACTTGATAAACCTCCTGGCTTATCAGTGACCTTCTAAAGTGGAAACTGACCACTGCTCTCCTCAGATGAGATCTGACAATGGCATCATGCCCTTGCAGGGAGTCACAGAGGAAGGACAGGATTGGCTATCCTCAAGGGATGTCCAGGCAGTGACAAGGGATCTGCGTGGCAGAACAGGCTGGCCTGTCCCTGGCCTGATGCACGCTCCCACGCTCCTTTGGCTTCTTGGGGAGAAGGAAGAACTTAAGACAGAATTAACTTCTGGGAAGGAGCAGAAGGAAAGCCCAGGCTATCGGCTCCAGGCACTGAAAATGTCTTTATGTCTCTGGTTTTTGCTGATAAAGAATGAGTGGGCCGGGCATGGTGGCGCACACCTTTAATCCCAGCACCCGGGAGGCAGAGGTAGGAGGATCGCTGTGAGATTGAGGCCACCCTGAGATGACATAGTGAATTCCAGGTCAGCCTGAGCTAGAGTGAAACCCTACCTCGAAAAAAAAAAAAAAAAAAAAAAAAGAGTGGGATTCAAGAGCACAACTGCAGGCTCAAGGTCAATGTTTAGAAGGGAAGGCAAGATTTTGTGATCTCCCTCGTCGTAGATACTAAAACAGAGACTTGGGAAGGGTCTGGCCCAAGTCAGAAAGCAAGAACACGGGAGGTGCAAATGGAACCCAGGCTCCCGGGCTCCTTATCCAGTGTTCTAGAAGACTAAACAGCAGTGGTGGGGAAAAGTCCCAGTTTACCCAAATGCATCTAGCCCCTCTCACCCAGCGAACCCATCTGGCCACCATTACTCACACACACAATCACTCACTTACAGACAGAGGATCAGTACATTTTGGGGAGTTGACAAAGCTCAAATGGGGCAGGGGTTATGGTGAGGGACGGAAGCCAGGGAGGCCCGAGGAGGAGGAGGAGGAAGAGGAGAAGGAGGGGGGGGGGGGCAGAAGGGGATCATAGGTGGACGGGATCTATGGCTGCGGTTCTCCAGCCGCTCAGCCACGAGGAGGAGGGACCAGCTCGTCCTGAATGGCAGGAGGGAGGAGGAGCCATCCATAAGGCTCTGCTGAAGGCAGCTCAACCACAGGGCTCCCCCACCCCCTTCCTCAGTCTCTGGAGCTGTAGTAATGGCTTGGTCACACGACTGGGCAGAGGGGCCACCAAGGTCGGCGGCCCTAGTCCTCGCCACCGCAGAGAGCCAGCAAGGCCTTCTGGAAGTCTCCAGAGGTGTCACCCTGGTGGAAGGCAGAGGGAAAACAGTGAGTGGAAACAGTCCTGGTCTCAAGGCCACCTTCCTCCCACTCCTAGTGGCCGTCAGCCTCACACGGCCGCCAGCATCTCTGTCCCTGAGGTAGCTGCCACACTCAGGCCTCAGAGATCTCCCTTACACACCCCCTGTGACACTCAGGAAGGCATGACAGTTGTGAGGCCATCACTGCCTCCCTTCCTTCTGGGAGCAGCTTGGTCCCCTTCTAAACATCCCCCTTGAGTTCCTCCTGTCCAGTAGGCTCCAAGTTAGGTGACTCTCATCTGAACAAGTGCCTCTGAGCACTAGACAAGGCCACCACTGGAGCAGCTGGTGAGGGTCACTGCATTCATGACACACTGTAAGGGATCTGTCATATTATAATATTTATTTATAATATGGAGTTTGGATTTGGGGGGTTGAGACATGGTCTTGCTGTGTAGCCCAGAGTGGCCTTGAACCTACAGCAATCCTCCTACCTACGGCCTCAAGTGCTGGAATTACACTTGCTAGCACACTTGGTTTGTACATTTTTAAAATTAATTATTTGTTTATTCATTTATTTTTATTTATTTTTATTTTTTATTTTTTTGGTTTTTCAAGGTAGGGTCTCACTCTAGCTCAGGCTGACCTGTAATTCACTATGGAGTCTCAGGGTGGCCTCGAACTCACAGCGATCCTCCTACCTCTGCCTCCTGAGTGCTGGGATTAAAGACGTGCGCCACCACGCCCGGCTTTATTTGTTTATTTGAGAGAGGGAGAGACAAAGGGAGAGGACAGAACTGGTGTGCCACGGCCTCCAGCCACTGCAAATGAACGCTAGACATGTGCACCACCTTGTGCATTTGGCTTATGTGGGTCCTGGGGAATTGAACCTGGGTCCTTAGGCTTTGCAAGCAAGGGTCTTAATTGCTAAGCTATTTCTCCTGTCCCCTTCCCACTTTTTTTTTTTTTTTTTGGAGCTAGGGTCTCATGTGGCCTAGATGGCCTCAAATTCTCTATGTAGCTGAGGATGACTTTGAACTTCTGATCTTCCTGCCTCCACTTCCTGAGTGGCATAACAGGCCAGGCGCGCACCACCACACCTGGTTTACACAGTGCCAGGACTGACCCCAGGGCTTTGGGCATGCTAAGCCACCACTCTGCCAACTGAGCGTTATCATCAGCCCAGCCTGTAGTTTTTGATGTGTAGGTTATTTATTTATTTATTTATTTATTTATTTATTTATTTATTTTGGTTTTTCGAGGTAGGGTCTCACTCTAGCCCAGGCTGACCTGGAATTCACTATGGAGTCTCGGGGTGACCTCGAATTCATGGTGATCCTCCTACCTCTGCCTCCCGAGTGCTGGGATTAAAGGAGTGCGCCACCACGCCCGGCTTTTTTTTTTTTTTTAAATCAAATAATACATTCCCTTTATAAGCAATTCACACCAAAGGAATAATTATGCAATAAACATTTTCTTCCTGTCCTTCACCCCAACTTCCCCCAAACAAGAGGCAGCCGCTGTTGTTACCACCTTCTTGCAGGATTGTCAGCAGCCTGCGCACATGCAGCAGGTGCACACGCTGCTTCGGGGCTTGCCTTTGTCTTTCGATAACATGGATTTTTGTTTTTGTTTTTGGCATTGCTGGGAAGGAGAGCTCTCTGACCTTTTAGGTAGACACTGTACCACTGAACCACAACCTCAGCCCTCAGGGGCCAAACGGTTTTTTTTTTAAAATTTATTTTATTTTTTTAAAACAAGATTTATTTTTATTTATTTATTTCCTAGAGATGGGGGGGTGGGCATGGCAGGGCTTCGAGCCACTGCAAATGAATTCCAGATTCATGCGCCACCTTGTGCATCTGGCTTACGTGGGTCCTGGGGAATTGAACCTGGATCCTTTGGCTTTGCAGGCAAGTGCTTAGCCATCTCTCCAGCCCCTGTATTGTATCTTTATCTAAAATGCTAGAGATCGGAAGTACTTTGTATCTAGAATGTAAAATTTTTAAAGAATATTTGCATACATATAGTGAGAAGAGAATGAGATCAAGTATAAGCCCAGAGTTCATTTGTATTTCAGACACTATATATATTCTCTTCTCTCTCTCTCTCTCTCTCTCTCTCTCTCTCTCTATATATATATATATATATATATATATACATGCACATATGGCCTGGATGCTATGTATTGTAACAATTTTGTGCATGAAACAGCTTCATATTCAGAAGTTCGGGATATTGGAGCACTTCAGATTTCTCATTGTCAAATTAGGGAGGCTCAACCTATGCTATAATTTATATAGTTCTATACTATTACCTATGCTGGTATAATTATTCCTACCGAGTCTTTCAGAATGTAAGTGGTTCTATCTATATGATAATTCCTACAAGTAAAGTTAATAAGGCAAAAGTGCACACATTAAAAAAAAAAAGGTTTGCTGGTATGGCACACACCTTTAATCCAAGAACTCGGGAGGCAGAGGCAGGAGGATCACCATGAGTTTGAGACTACATAGTGAATTCCTGGTCAGCCTGGGCTAGAGTGAGACCCTACCTCGAAAAAAAAAAAAAGAAAAGAAAAGAAAAAAATTTTTAAAAGTTTTTCTTTTTTTTTTTTGTTTTGTTTTAGTGGTGCACACCTTTAATCCCAGCACTTGGAAGCAGAGGTTGGAGGATTGCCATGATTTCGAGGCTACCCTGAGACTACACAGTGAATTCTAGGTCAGCCTGGGCTAGAGTGAGACTCTACCTCAACAAACAAACAAATAAACAAACCCCCCAAAACAAATAAAACAAAAATTTGAAACTGGTGGATGTTAATGGTGCACACCTTTAATCCCAGCACTCGGGAGGCAGAGGTAGGAGGATCGCTGTGAGTTCAAGGCCACCCTGATACTACATAATGAATTCCAGGTCAGCCTGAGTTAGAGTGAGACCCTACCTCGAAAAACCAAAAAAACAAGTAAAAATATCTTTAAAAAAATCTTTAAAAAAAGGAAATAGAACAAGAGGAAATAAAAGAGAAAGAAATGACCAGCTCGGCGGGGTGGTTCACGCCTTTAACCCCAGCACTTCAGTAGGAGGATTACCATGAGTTCAAGGCCACCCTGAGACTACACAGTGAATTCCAGGTCAGCCTGAGGCAGAGTGAGACCATACCTGGAAAAACTAAAAAGAAAAAAAAAATCAAAGCAGCCAGGCCCACGTGGTCATGCATTGCAGGGGTTCCCTCCATGACACACTTGGAAACGCCGAATCTTCGCAGAGACAGACAGCCACGTGGCCGCCTGCCGCTGGTGTGAAAATAGCCAAAGAGATGTGAGACATCTTGGTGGAACGACGAGCTGCAGGAATGCTCGTTTGTACGGCTCAATAAATTCACTCAAAGATTACTGCCTTAATCCCAGCACTCGGGAGGCAGAGGTAGGAGGATCGCCACGAGTTCGAGGCTACCCTGAGACTACATAGTGAATTCCAGGTCAGCCTGGGCTAGAGTGAGACCCTGCCTCGAGAAAAAACAAAAAACAAAACAAAACAAAATGAAACAAAACAAAGAAACAACTTACTGAACTGTCCCATACATGTAAGCCCAGCTACTCCGCAGGCTGAGGCAAGATGATGGCAAATTCAAGGCCTAGGTGGGCTACGGAGTGAACACATGGCAAGCCCAGGCAACTTAGTGAGACACTGTCTCAAATAAAAAAGAAAAAGAAAAAGAAAAAGAGAACTGGGCTGGAGAGATGGCTTAGCAGTTAAGCGCTTGCCTGTGAAGCCTAAGGACCCCAGTTTGAGGCTCGACTCCCCAGGACCCACATAAGCCAGATGCACAAGGGGGCGCATGCGTCTGGAGTTTGTTTGCAGTGGCTGGAGGTCCTGGTGTGACCATTCTCTCTCTCTCTCTTTGCTTCTTTCTCTGTTGCTTTTAAATAAATAAATAAATTAAATAAAAAAAAGAATTTTAAAGGCTTGAGGGCATAGCTCAGTGGTAGAGCACTCATCTAGCGTGTGCAAGGCCCTAGGTTCAATCCCCAGCACCACAAAAAATAAGCAAGCAAACAAATATTGAATCGTGTTCTTAAAGAAGGCTAATTTTATGGCATATAAATTATACTTCGATATTCTACTTTTATAGGCTGGAGAGATGGCTTAGTGGTTAAGGTACTTGACTGCTGAGCCTGAGGACCCAGGTTTGAATCCCTAGCACCTATATGAGCTAAGTGCACGAGGTGGTGCATGTGTCTGGAGTTGGTTTGCAGTGGCTGGAGGCCCTGGTATGCTCATTCTCTCCCCCGCCTCTCTCTGCCGCTTTCTCTCTCTCAAATAAATATGGTTCAGTGGTTAAAGGCATTTACCTGCCAACCCTGATGGCCTGGGTTCAATTCCTCAGTACCCACAAAAAGCCAGATGCACAAAGTGATGCATGAGTCTGGAGTTTGTTTGCAGTGGCAGGAGGCCCTGGTACACCCATTCTCTCTCTCTCTCCTTTCTGTCTCTCTCTTAACTAACTAACTAAATAAGTAAATAAATCTTGAGTTATGAACCTTTGCTTCCAGAATTCATTTCGGTATAAACAATAAGCCAGCGTCCTTTTGTTTAGCAATTCCCTGGCTGTCCCAAGAGGTGCTGCCCTGAAGAAAAAGCCCACTGAACAGCCCCTCCCTCACCTCAATGGCTTGGTGCAGAGACTTGTCGTATTTCTCAATGAATTCTCGCCGGATATTGAGCAGGTCGATCTCACTCCGTGAGATCATGGCTCTGGTGAGGCTCTTCTCGTCCGTGCCAGCACCCTGGAGGAGCCAGGGAGGAGGGAGATGCAGGGAGGAAGAGAGACAGAAGTGGGTCAGGCAAGAGGCTGGGTGGCCCCATGCCTGCTGTGGCTGCCTGCCTTCCCAAACCAGGTGCTATCTTCCATAAACTGTCCCGACCAGACTCCCCTGCGCTCAAGACTAGCTCAAAACCCTGCGTGGACTGACAAGTGCCCTGCCCAAACTCATGGCTCACTGGACCCTCCAAATGTGACCTTGGAAGTAGGGTCTTTGTACACCGTCACGGTTGGAGAATGGCACAGCTACTCGAAATTCGCGTGCTGAAGGCTTGGTCCCCATGCAGCGTTCAGAGGGGGAGCTTTCGGAAGCGGTGGTAGAGGGCTCTGGCCTTACCAATGGGGTTAATTCACTACTGGAGGTATTTTACTGGAAAGTGGTAGAAACCAGTTGGGGCCTGGTTGGAGGAAGTAAGCTACTGGGGTGTGTCTTTCAGTGATACACTTTCTTCCCCGCCCCTCCCCCCCTTTCTCGCCACACCTTCCCTGCCACAGTGCTCTGTCTTACACGGGCCTAAAAGCAATGGTGCCGGCGGCCATGGAGTCAAACTCTATCTGTCACAGCGATGAAAAGCTCACTAGGGCTGGAGAGAGCTTAGTGGTAAAGGCACTTGCCTGCGAAGCCTAACAACCCCAGTTTGACTCCCCAGAACCCACGTAAGCCAGGTGCACAAGGTGGCGCATGCATCTAGAGTTTGTTTGCACTTGGGAGGCTGAGGTTGGAGGAGGATCACAGTGAGTTAGTGGCCAACCTGGGCTAGAATGAGTTCCAGGTCAGTCTGGGTTAGAGTGAAACACTACCTTAAAAAAGAGGGGGGACTGGAGAGATGGCTTAGTGGTTAAGGTGCTTGTCTGCAAAGCCAAAGGACCCAGGTTTGATTCCCTAGAATCCACGTGAGCCAAATGCACAAGGTGGCACATGCGTCTGGAGTTTGTTGGTGGTGATTGGAGGCCCTGGTGCCCATTTAATCTTTCTCTATCTGTCCGGCCCTCCACATCTCTGTCTCTCCCAAATAAATAAAAATATTTTTTAAAAAACAGAAAACTCAGGCATGGTGGCAGACACCTTTAATTCCAGCAGTCAGGAGGCAGAGGCAGTAGGATTGCCATGAGTTCAAGGCCACCCTGAGACTATGCAGTGAATTCCAGGTCAGCCTGGGCTACAGTGAGACCCTACCTCAAAAAAAATAAATAAATAAATAAAATAAATAAATAAAAAAAATTTTTTTTTTAAAAAAAGATCAGGCTGGAGTTGGCTCAGGTGTTAAGGCATTTGCCTGCAAAACCTAACGACCAGGGTTAAACTCCCTTAGTACCACATAAAGCCAGATGCACAAAGTGTTGTCTGCATCTGCAGCTCATTTTCATCCGCTAGAGGCCTTAGCATGCCCATTCTCTCTGAGTCTGCCTCTTTTCTATCTCTTTCTGCTTGCAAAATTAACTAATTAGGTTTTTTTTTTAAAGCACTCTTGGTGAGAGCAGACTGTGTTCCCTGTGTCCACAGAACAAATTTCTCAGCCTCAGTCTGGTGTCAAGATTCTTCCTTGCAAGGAGCTGTCCTGCGCACTGTAGGATGCTAACAGCATTTCTGACAACGAAAAACATACCTGGACATTGTAAATGTTCCCTGTACAGCAAAATCACCCCTGACTGAGGAAGACTATCCTAGGGCCAGACAAGGGCACGTGTTGATAAGCAGCTTAAAGGAGAGAAACAGTGAGGGGGGGTGGTGGCACACATCTGTCTGCAGGTGCTGGAGAGGCAGTTCCCGGAGGGAAGGGAACAGATGCGCCAGATGCCCTTACCTTCATGGATTTGTACAGCTTGTCGGCAAAGAAGAGAGGCTTGTTCTTGACACTCTGAACTGGGGGAGAGGAGAGAGAGGCAGGGGCCCTGGTCAGAGGGGCTGCCCCGACTCTGGGTGGATTACCCTCACCCAACTCTTGCACCCAACCTAGGTCTACAGTCATTGCCAACTCCAGGGCCATGCTCGGGGGGTGACATTTTCACTTTTCCTTCCCAATGTCACCTCCTTGAGCGCCTCCCCAGGCCCAACTCTCACAGGCTGCAACTTTCTCTCTGCCTCTCTCTCTCGTGTGCGCATGCTATATACACGTGTACACACCCATGTGGTGCCCCACGGGCTTGCCTGTGGTGTCTGGAGGGGAATGTCCGCTGTCTCCCTCAATTCCTCTCTGCCCTTTCTTACTTGAGCTTGAGTCTCTTACTGACCCTAGGGCTTGGCTCTTCTCCAGTCTCTGCTCCCCACAGGAGTGGGGTTACAGGTGTGTGTGGCCATAGCCAGCTGTTTACGTGGGTCCTGAGGATCTAACTCAGGCGGTCTCTCAGGCCTCATGCTTGCATAGGAAGTGCTCTTTTTCTTTTAACTTTACTATATTTGTTTGAGAGAGAGAGAGAAAGAGGCAGATAGATGGAGAGACAATGGACACACCAGGGCCTTTAACTGCTGCAAACGAACTCCAGACGCATGCACCACCTTGTGCAGCTGGCTTACGTGGGTCTTGGGGAATCGAACCTAGATCCTTTGGCTTTGCAGGCAAGTGCCTTAACCACTAAGCCATCTCTCCAGCCCCAGGAAGTGTTCTTAATGGTTGAGCCATCTCTCTAGACCAAGGCTGCAGCTCTCTTGTAATGAAGGTTCTGCAGCTGACAAATGTCCATGGAGGACTTAAGGAAATTAAACCCTCATGGATGTAGGGTACAGGGCTGCCGGGTTCAAATGTAGAAGAAGCACGTAGAAGACTGCTGAAAACCCAAACTAAAGACTCAGATTCGATTTATTTATTTTGAGGTAGGGTCTTGCTTTAGCCCAGGCTGCCCCGGAATTCACTATGTAGTCTCAGGGTAGCCTCAAACTCATGGCGATCCTCTTACCTCTGCCTCCCAAGAGCTGGGATTAAAGGTGTGTGCCACCAGCCCGGCTCTCAGACTCTAAATTCTAAGCACAAGTCCAACAACATCCATGTCATGACTCAGTGGTTAAGGCACTCGCCTGCAAAGCCTAAGGACCTAGGTTTACTTCCCCAGGACCCACGTAAAGCCAGATGTACAAGATGCATCTGGAGTTCATTTGCAGTGGCTGGAGGCCCTGGTGCGCCCATTTTCTCCCTCTGCCTGCCTCTTTCTCTCTCTCTCCTAAGCAAATAAAAAAAATAGAAATAAAAAGAGCCGGGCATGGTGGTGAACACCTTTAATCCCAGCACTCGGGAGGCAGAGGTAGGAGGATCATCACCCTGAGTTCAAGGCCACCCTGAGACTATATAGTGAATTCCAGGTCAGCCTGGACTACAGTGAAACCCTACCTCAAAACAAAACAAAACAAAACAAAAACCCCCAAACAAACAAACAAAAAGCCAGGAGTGGTGGCACACACCTTTGATCCCAGAGCACTTGAGAGGCAGAGGTAGGAGGATAGCCATGAGTTTGAGGCCATCCTGAGAGTACATAGTGAATTCCAGGTCAGCCTGGGCTACAGTGAAACCCTACCTTGGAAAAAAACAGAAAGAAAGAAAAAGAAAAAAAGAAATGACAATTCTTGTCTTACTCCAGGTAGGCTGGGATGTGACTCTGGAGAAGGGTGACCCATCAGTCCCAGTCTGCCTGGGACATTCCTGGCTGTAACACTAAAATCCCCACAAAACCCAGGACAGCTGGTCACCCTTGTGTTTCTTCCGCTTTCTCCTCTCCTCCCACCCTGGTCGTGTGCGTGTGTGTGTGCGCAAGCGCGCGTGTACAGACACCACACCATCCACACAGGGGCTTGGTCCCCTGTGGCTGACAGTTGTTGTTTCTGGGCGCATTTGCAGGATTGGTTGTAGAGGAGAAAAATGCCCAAAGTGCTGTGGGACCAGACTAACGGACCTGCAGGCAGGGGCTTCCCAGAGGGGGTGGTGTGGCTTGCGGAGGGGCGTGCAGGTGAAGTGGAAGAGACGCTACTGTGAGAGGACGCACACAAAAAGGGATGTGCAGTGCTCGGAGGAGGGCGCAAGGACAAGGCACAAAGGGGACGGAGATTTGGCTTCTGGGCTAAGCTGGGACTGTGGTGGGAGGCCATGGGGTGTTCCAGGAGCCAGAGCTGTGTTGGCCGGCAACTGGAGCTTTGTAAGATGAGCTTTCCCAAGGGGTTCCCAAGCCTGCTGCAGGGGAGCCTCTTGCCTGCCTGTCACTTGGGGCAACCACTTCAGCTCATACTTGGCCCTCACAGTAACATGCTGCTATCTAGAGTCTTCCAGCTCTCTGCTCCTGGTGTTGGTCCTTCTCTGAAAGCTGTTAGAGACACCCCTGTGGGGGCCCTGGACCTTGCATGTCAGGTGGCCTCTAAAAGCAGTTAAGCCCAGACCTTGAGGAAGGGTTGTGTGGGTGCCACCAGGCATGTCATCTAAGTAAGGTGTTGCAGGGGAGGGTGCAGAGCTGGGCCATGCGCAGCCCTTGGGGTCAGTACAGTGCCTTAAATTATACCCTCAGAGGGTCATTCTTTGGGATAAGGTTCCTCTCAAATCAGTACTGCTCAAGCCTGAAGTTGCAGGCACGTGAGTCTCAAGAGTGGCCCAACACCTCGATAGTTGACAATATTTTGTCTCACTGTCACCTCTGCTAAGCTGTCCTACCTCCCGGGTGTTGCTCTAGGCTATAAGAACCATCACGAGCAGCAACAACAGGTCCGCTTATCTAAGCTAAGACACCTTCCCCCCACATTTTAGTGTTTTTGAAATCAAGGTGCATTTTGCGATTGATGAATGGCAGTTATGTGCAAACCTTCCACTGACACCTGCTGGTAGAACGGAGTACATGCAGGGACAACACAACAGTACGAGATACCGATGAGTGCGTACTAATAAACATTGCCCCTAGCTACGCATTTACACATGCAGAACTTGAGCTGTAGGAGGGAAAGACATTTTCAAAGTCAAGAACTCAGACTACATAGGCAAAAAGGAGCCAGTCAGGTGATGGGGGGAGGAAATTGGGTGTGCATGAGAGCATGCGGGAGTGTGTGCACGTGGTGTGTGAGAGCATGCCAGGTGTGTGTGTGCACTGCACGTGGTGTGTGAGAGCATGCCAGGTGTGTGTGTGCACGTGGTGTGTGAGAGCATGCCGGGTGTGCGTGTGCACGTGGTGTGTGAGAGCATGCCGGGTGTGCATGTGCACGTGGTGTGTGAGAGCATGCCGGGAGTGTGTGCGTGTACACATGGTGTGTGAGAGCATGCCTGGTGTGTGTGTGCACGTGGTGTGTGAGAGCATGCGGGGTGTGCGTGTGCACGTGGTGTGTGAGAGCATGCGGGGTGTGCGTGTGTACACGTGGTGTGTGAGAGCATGCCGGGTGTGCATGTGCACGTGGTGTGTGAGAGCATGCCGGGTGTGCGTGTGTACACGTGGTGTGTGAGAGCATGCGGGGTGTGTGTGCACGTGGTGTGTGAGAGCATGCGGGGTGTGCGTGTGTACACGTGGTGTGTGAGAGCATGCGGGGTGTGTGTGCACGTGGTGTGTGAGAGCATGCGGGGTGTGTGTGTACGTGGTGTGTGAGAGCATGCCGTGTGTGTGTGTACGTGGTGTGTGAGAGCATGCCGGGTGTGCGTGTGTACACGTGGTGTGTGAGAGCATGCGGGGTGTGTGTGCACGTGGTGTGTGAGAGCATGCCGGGAGTGTGTGTGTGTATGTGCACGTGGTGTGTGAGAGCATGCCGTGTGTGTGTGCACGTGGTGTGTGAGAGCATGCCGGGTGTGCGTGTGCACGTGGTGTGTGAGAGGATGCGGGGTGTGCGTGTGTACACGTGGTGTGTGAGAGCATGCCGTGTGTGTGTGCACGTGGTGTGTGAGAGCATGCCGGGTGTGCGTGTGCACGTGGTGTGTGAGAGCATGCCGTGTGTGTGTGCACGTGGTGTGTGAGAGCATGCGGGTCTGCGTGTGTGCACGTGGTGTGTGAGAGCATGCCGGGTGTGCGTGTGTACGTGGTGTGTGAGAGCATGCCGTGTGTGTGTGCACGTGGTGTGTGAGAGCATGCCGGGTGTGCGTGTGCACGTGGTGTGTGAGAGCATGCCGTGTGTGTGTGCACGTGGTGTGTGAGAGCATGCCGGGTTGTGCGTGTGTACACGTGGTGTGTGAGAGCATGCCGTGTGCGTGTGTGCACCGTGGTGTGTGAGAGCATGCCGTGTGCGTGTGTCACGTGGTGTGTGAGAGCATGCCGGGTGTGCGTGTGCACGTGGTGTGTGAGAGCATGCCGGGTGTGTGTGTGCACGTGGTGTGTGAGAGCATGCCGGGTGTGCGTGTGCACGTGGTGTGTGAGAGCATGCCGGTGTGCGTGTGCACGTGGTGTGTGAGAGCATGCCGGTGTGCGTGTGCACGTGGTGTGTGAGAGCATGCCGTGTGTGTGTGCACGTGGTGTGTGAGAGCATGCCGTGTGTGTGTGCACGTGGTGTGTGAGAGCATGCCGGGTGTGCGTGTGTACACGTGGTGTGTGAGAGCATGCCGGTGTGCGTGTGCACGTGGTGTGTGAGAGCATGCCGGGTGTGCGTGTGCACGTGGTGTGTGAGAGCATGCCGTGTGCGTGTGCACGTGGTGTGTGAGAGCATGCCGGGTGTGCGTGTGCACGTGGTGTGTGAGAGCATGCCGTGTGTGTGTGCACGTGGTGTGTGAGAGCATGCCGTGTGCGTGTGCACGTGGTGTGTGAGAGCATGCCGGGTGTGCGTGTGCACGTGGTGTGTGAGAGCATGCCGGGTGTGCGTGTGCACGTGGTGTGTGAGAGCATGCCGGTGTGGTGTGCACGTGGTGTGTGAGAGCATGCGGGTGTGCGTGTGCACGTGGTGTGTGAGAGCATGCCGGGTGTGCGTGTGCACGTGGTGTGTGAGAGCATGCCGGGTGTGCGTGTGCACGTGGTGTGTGAGAGCATGCCGGTGTGCGTGTGCACGTGGTGTGTGAGAGCATGCCGTGTGAGTGTGCACGTGGTGTGTGTGAGAGCATGCCGGTGTGTGGTGTGCACGTGGTGTGTGAGAGCATGCCGGGTGTGCGTGTGTACACGTGGTGTGTGAGAGCATGCCGTGTGTGGTGTGCACGTGGTGTGTGAGAGCATGCCGGGTGTGCGTGTGTACACGTGGTTGTGAGAGCATGCCGTGTGTGTGTGCACGTGGTGTGTGAGAGCATGCGGGGTGTGCGTGTGTACACGTGGTGTGTGAGAGCATGCCGTGTGTGTGTGCACGTGGTGTGTGAGAGCATGCGGGTGTGCGTGTGTCACGTGGTGTGTGAGAGCATGCCGGGTGTGTGTGTGTGCACGTGGTGTGTGAGAGCATGCCGGGTGTGCGTGTGTGCACGTGGTGTGTGAGAGCATGCCGGGTGTGTGTGTGTGCACGTGGTGTGTGAGAGCATGCCGGGTGTGTGTGTGCACGTGGTGTGTGAGAGCATGCCGGTGTGTGTGTAGTGCACGTGGTGTGTGAGAGCATGCCGGGTGTGTGTAGTGCACGTGGTGTGTGAGAGCATGCCGGGTGTGTGTGTGCACGTGGTGTGTGAGAGCATGCCGGGTGTGTGTGTGCACGTGGTGTGTGAGAGCATGCCGGGAGTGTGTGTGTGTATGTGCACGTGGTGTGTGAGAGCATGCCGGGTGTGTGTGTGTGTATGTGCACGTGGTGTGTGAGAGCATGCCGGGTGTGTGTGTGTGTATGTGCACGTGGTGTGTGAGAGCATGCCGGGTGTGCGTGTGCACGTGGTGTGTGAGAGCATGCCTGGTGTGCGTGTGCCCGTGGTGTGTGAGAGCATGCCGGGAGTGTGTGTGCACGTGGTGTGTGAGAGCATGCCAGGTGTGTGTGTGCACGTGGTGTGTGAGAGCATGCGGGGTGCGTGTGCACGTGGTGAGTGAGAGCATGCCGGGTGTGTGTGTGTACACGTGGTGTGTGAGAGCATGCCGGGTGTGCGTGTGCACGTGGTGTGTGAGAGCATGCTGGGTGTGCGTGTGCACGTGGTGTGTGAGAGCATGCCGGGTGTGCGTGTACACGTGGTGTGTGAGAGCATGCTGGGTGAGCATCTGTGTGTGTACAGGCAGTATGTCTGTCATGTGACTGAGTCTGTCCTGTGCCGTGTCTACAGGTCTTGCACTCCCTGTGTCCTGTGTGGGCGTGTGTGTGTCTACACAAGGCAGCCGTGTAGGGCAATGTCCCCTTTCCCTGCCCTCCTTCACTCTCCTCCTTCAAAGGCCACGTTCTCTCGGGCTGTCTCCCGCCATCAGACCTTAGCACGACTCCGGAGGTGCTCCGAGGTCGTATTCACTTCCCACTGCCAGCTGTGAAGCTTCCTGAACTCCACTCCTCCCTGGTCCCGGCCATGTTTTCAGTGCCCCAGCCCCTTCCACCGTGTCCCCCAGTTACCAATGGCCACAAATGCATCCTTGACGTCCCCGGACATCTCCTTCTTGATAACATGCTCCACATCGTAGTTGGTCATCTTGATGAACTCTTGGAAGACTGGGCAGGACAGACCCGGGAAAGGGGGGGGGAATGTTAGGTGAGATCCAGTTGAGGGGAGGGCTGCCCTCTGCACCCCACTAAAGGACACAGCTCAGGCTATATACTGGGCATGACCATGGTGGGAAGCAGGTCAGGGCTGCCATAGGCTTGGAACCAACTGGGCTAAGCCAGCACCTCCAAATCTGGCCAACAGCCTCTGGGCCTCAGCATGTCCTCTGAAGCCAGGCTGGGCTCTAAACAGACCTCTGTCCAGAGCTCACCAGCAAACCGCTTCCCCTCTGGGATCCCTCTTCCTCCATGTTGATTTGGAACAAAGATTACTTTGCCATAATCACAATGGCCCTCAGGAGGCTCAATGTGCCCAGCACAGCCAAGTACTGTTAGAGTCCTGCAGGTTTCACATCCCAACAACTGTGTAACGTACAACTAAACTCCAATTCCGAAGTCAGGAGACTGAGGTAGAGAGTCACCTGCCCAGAGTCACATGGCTGGTGAGGGACTGAGTGAAATCATGGCATCCCAAGGCCGAAGTCCATTCTTTCAGATGCCATATCAAAGCACCTTAGTCTTAAAAAGTGCCAGGCAATGGATATCCATGACCTCACAGTGCCTGACACTACCTACACAAGACCATCATAAGAGGAGGAAAAGATCATGACATCAAAATAAAAGAGAGACTGATTGAGATGGGGAGGGGACATGATGGAGAATGGAGTTTCAAAGGGGAAAGTGGGGGAGAGAGAGGGAATTAACATGGGATGTTGTTTACAATCATGGAAGTTGTTAATAAAAATTTGAAAAAAAAAAAAGGGCCTCTGAGGTGAAATCGGCTTGTCACCCCTTATCCCGGGCACCCCACCTGCTTCCCTAAGGAGCAAAGGGACTTGTCTGCATTCATGCCAGGACTCTGACTCGTCCCCGCTGGGTTGGGAGGGGAGAGAGGGAGCTGCGCACATGGCTGCTTTAGAGAGCTGAAAGGCTCCAGTCGGATTTGGGGGCTCTCATTCTGCGCTGGGAGGGGGTTGGCAGGCTCACCTCTGCGAAGGTGGGGGTAGCTACGGGTACACAGGATCGTCATGAACCGAGTCTCCAAGGAAGTTTTGTCTCCACTAGGAGTGTCTGCTATTTCCTGCAGAGTCCGGTGAGGCAAAGATTTTGGGCGGGGTGGGAAGACATGAGAAAGCAATGGTTAATGTCTGCTCTGTTTCCATGGAGGCTAAGGGCAGGCAGAGTGGGGTGAGTTCAGCCATCCTATGGGCTGAGACTGGCCCCCCCTTCCCTCCTCACCCTCAAGCACAGTGGCCACCCCCCCAGGTTCTGAGGACACATGCAGATAGGTGGGCTTGCGGCTGGGCACAGAAGCTGGGTGCTCCTTCCTCCTAAGAACTCCCTGGGGAGCACAGACGTGAATGTGAGCAAGAAATAAATGGTCCAGCCGGCCCCTCTCCAGCTGGGGTCAAGGGAAACACACTTAACCATATCGCGCAAATATGTTCCCACAATTATATTCTAGCCAGCTATGATTCTATTCACATCAACTTAAGTTCCATTTATAATAACTCATTTTAGGTTTTTCTTTTTTTTTTTTTTTTGAGGTAGGGTCTCACTCTGGTCCAGGCTGGCCTGGAATTAGCTATGTAGTCTCAGGGTGGCCTTGAACTCTCGGCAATCCTCCTATCTCTGCCTCCCTAGTGCTGGGATTAAAGGCATGCGCCACCACTCCCCCCGGCGGTTTTTTTTTTTTTTTTTAAGTGAGTCAATTTAAAGGAAACAATCATAGCTAGTGGCTACATTGCACGAATCAAGCCCGAGGTAAACAGCTGAAGTTTGAGAAACACCTGTTTGCCCCTTGCTCCCTTTTTGAGATAGGGTCTCATGTATTCCAAGCTGGCTTCAAATTTTATGTAGCCAACGATGACCTTGAACTCCTGATCCTCCTGCCTACACCTCCCAAAGTACTTGGACCACAGCTGTGTGTCACCCAAAATCTGGCTCATTAAAAAAAAAAATTAAAAACTATTTTAATTAATTAATTTGACAGAGAGAGAGAGAGAGAGAGAGAGAGGGAGAATGGGCGCTCCAGGGCCTCCAGCCACTGCAAACGAACTCCAGATGCGTGCACCCCCTTGTGCATCTGGCTAACATGGGTCCTTTGGCTTTGCAGGCAAACGCCTTAACCGCTAAGCCATCCCTCCAGCCCAACCTGACCCATTTTTAACCAGCAGGGTCCTTAAGGGGCCCAGAAGGGGAGAGAAAGAGAGGGAGAGGTGTGGAACAAGTCCCCCAAACCCTGGCTTAATCCTGCCTGGCTTGGCCCCGTCCCTGATGCGCAGCCACACTGACTCAGGCTGCTGGGCAGCCCGCGATGAACAGGACACTCACCAAGATCTCAGCGGCCACCTGAGAGCGGGAAGGACAGAAAGGAGAGAGAGGGAAGCAAGAGTCAGAGGAGGGTGCTGTGAGGAGGCCCCTGGGGCAGGGAGGGCCTGGCTCAGAGTGGCAGGGGTCCCAAGAGACCCCAGAACCATAAGGTCAGAGAGGGACAAGACCCCCAAAATCCTTCTCTGACCTTTGGGCTAGAACTCAAAGCAGGATAAAGACTTGAGAATCAGTTTTGAAAAACCTGTTCACCTGCGGGGTGAGAGAAAACCAGAGATGGGAACTCCACCCTTCATTCTGATACCCAGAGTGGCCTCAGTTTCTTTCTCTGAAAACTGGAGAAATAACCCCCATCACTTGTCACTAGGAAAGGGACAGTGCAAGTGCACAGTTCTCTGGAAGGGATCAGGAGACAATGTCATCTTAGGCCTGGGGGGTCACAGCCGAGGAACAGAGGTGAGGACCACATCTTATAAGTGCTCTCTTTATGCGGGTGGCTGGGGCTTTATGTGAGTACTGGGGAACTGAACCTGGGCAGGCAGGCTTTGCAAGCATCTTTATGCTGAGCCATCTCCCCAGCCTCCACAGGCATTCTCTTTAGCGCTGTGTGGGGCACAAGCTCTTTGGGTAGGACACCTCTGTGAGGCAAGCTGCTGTGACCTTGAGAGCCCAGGGACAGATTCAGCTGCAGGATGTCACCTTTGCCCTTTGCTGACACTGCCAACCATTTTCTCTTGGGAGTCTGAAATCCTGGTCTTAATAAACTTCACAGTGATTTATGCTTCTTTTTGAGTTATTCCTACTGTTTACTTTTTAATTTTATTTATTTCTTTGAGAGAGAGAGAGAGAATGGGCACACCAGGGCCTCTAGCCACTGCAAATGAACTCCAGATGCATGCACCACCACGTGCATCTGGCTTGTGTGGGTCCTGGGGAATCGAACCTGGGTCCTCAGGCTTCGCAGGCAAGAGCCTTAACTGCTGAGCCATCTCTCCAGCCCGAACGTTTTATTTTCTTTAGACAAGGTCTTACTATGCAACCCTGGCTGGCCTTGAGCTCAGGGTAATCCTCCTGTTTCTGCTTCCCAAATACTAGGATTAAAAGCAGCACCTGCCATGTGTGAGGGCCCATACAGCCTTTTATTTTCTTGCTTGTGTGTGTGGTGTGTGCATGTGTGTGTGCCCATGGGGCACCCCATGTGCTCGTCTGTGGAGGGGTGTGCTTGTCAGTGGTGGCTGCAGCCGAATGTCAGGTGTGCTGCTCCACTGATTTTTCTGCCTGTTCTTACTTGAGGAAGAGTCTCTTCTATATCCTGGAGCTGATCTATAATTCCAGAGTTATAACCCATTGTTATAAAGTGTATAAGGAACATACTTACATAGACACAGAAAAACAAATTTGATATATGTAATCATTGTGTCATTACTATTGATTGAAATTTTTTTCCTACATTTTTCTTTTCTTTTCTTTTCTTTTCTTTTTTTCTTTCTTCTTTCTCTCTCTCTCTCTTTTTGTGGCAGTCATGGGAATTGAACTCAGGGCCTAAGATAAGCACTCTATTACTGAGCTATACTCTAACCCTGATTTTCTGAAGCTTCTATGAAAAAACAGGTATATTAGACAAAAAAAAAAAAAAACACCAAAAAACCAAAAACCACTTGCTAGTTATCAGAAAATGAGTCCACACTATGATTAGGTGTTTGGCTCCGGGGAGCCACTGCGCCTCAGTGGGCGTGAGTCTCTGGCTCCAAGGAGAATGAGGCTGGGGAGGTGGCTCAGTTGGCAAAGCGCTTGCCTTGTGAGTACAAGAACCTGAGTTTGGGTCCCAGAACTCATGTGAAAACAAAACAAAACAAAACTGGGGTGGCATGCATTTGTCAACTACTTCCAGCCTGCCCCTCTCCTCTTTCAAAGCAGCTGCCACCACCACTGGCCCCTCACCAATGTCCCAGGAAGACCAGGCACCAAGCAGGAGCAAACCCTGGAAGATGTTGGGATATAGACAGGTGTGGGGTGAGGACAGATGTGAGGTAAGATTTCAGATCAAAAGCCACCCCCTCCTCCAGCACCACAAGGGTGCTGAATAAACATCTGTCGAATGCATAGGTGAAATGTGCACCCAGGAAGCCATCTTGGGTTCCAGCTGGGTTCCCAGGTTAGCCCTCCTGTATGTGCTCAAGTGTAACCCAAGTCCCCTGGTGAATAGAAGCCTGAAGCTTCTGACAACACAGTTCAAAGCAAGGAGGGCAAGCTTCCTGACCGAGAGGAAGTGACAGCATTGGATCCTGAGGGATATAACGTGGTAATAAGGACAGACAGGTCTGCATGCCAATCAAACCAAAGCCACTCAGAAACCATCCCCTTAGGTTGGTCAGAGACTTCATCTCTCCAGTAAAAACAAGGAGAATAAGGCTGGGGAGGTGGCTCAGCTGGCAAAGCGCTTGCCTTGTGAGTACAAGAACCTGAGTTTGAGTCCCAGAACTCATGTGAAAACAAAACAAAACAAAGCTGGGGTGGCATGCATTTGTAATCCCAGGACTAGGGAGGCAGAGACAGGAGGATCCCTGGCTTACTGGCCAGTCAGTCTAGTCTAGTTGCTGAGTTCCAGGCCAGTGAGAGACCCTGTTTCAAAAAAGGTGGGTGATGTTTCCAAGGAACAACACCTGAGGTTGTCCTCTGCACACTGGCCCGTCAGGGCTGTGTCATCACACCCAGGTTTCCAATTCCAGTTGGGTTAGATCCCAAGGTATAGCACTATGCCCACATCTGCTGGTGGCGCTGGGGCAGAGCGTCTGGGCATTGACTCCAGGTCAATCAGAATTCTATTCTACTGAAGAACTTCAATGGACAGTTCTTTGGCCTGAGAGGCAGGGCAGAAACAGCAGCTACGAAGCCCCGCTGACCACTCCCTGCCAGCATTCAATAGTATCTGCTCAGCACGGGACACTCTGGACCTGTTAGTGAGCCAAGCGGTGGGGCCAGCCTGTAGGAACCTGCTTGACTTTGCCCAGGTCACTCCCTTCATCCTTGGTCATTTTGTTGAGACTTTTCGCCTCTGGGCCTCTTTTCCCAACAACATCCTACACCTACTCCCTCTGGGCCAATTCTCCCAGAGTCACCGATTTGCTGTGTGACTTTCGGAAGTCATTTGTCCTCTCTGACCTCCACCTCTCCTGTAAGCTGAGGGATCTGCCTAGGGGATCTGGGAGTGCCTTCTACTTCTGAGGAGCCCTCATGGGAAATGCCAGGAATAAAGTTTCCGTCTAAGGGTGGAGGGAGAGGGGAGAGGGGCCTGGAGTCTAAGCATCTCTCAGTCAAACCCACCACGCTCCTGCCAGGAGACTGCCCCAATGGCAGACAGCCAGGACCTGGCATGGACCACATCAGCTGCAAGCGAGGAGCTCACCTTGGCATCCTCCTGGGCCAGGTCCCTGTCTTCTCCTCCCTCCTCACGATTCCCCTGCAACAGAATCAATGAGCAGTCAGTCCCCAAACATCCTTCTATCCAAGCTGCTCGCCACCACGGGTCTTGCCCCTCAACTTTACACCTCTTTCCTTTTCCAGGGTGGGCTATGGGGAACCTAACCCCATGTTTGACGCCGTGAGCTCTCCATGTTGGGAATGAGGCCCAGCACTTGGGTTATGGGGGTTCAGTAACTACAGGACAGGGTCACCCACCTAGGTGGCTTTATCCTGTGACCTGGAGGTCCAAAAGATCACATTAAAGGTCATCAAAGAGGGCTGCCCAGAAGTGGCACCAAGCCATCTTTGAAAAGAAAGCCACAGGAGCTAGGCAGGGGCTGGACTTTGAGAAGGCAAATGACGTCATCTTTTATACTCCACGCCCCTTCTCCTACTCTCAGGAGCCCTGAAGGGTGAATGGGCCTCAGACCCAGGCATTCACTTACCGTGGCCAGAGAAATGAGGATCCGTCTGAAGTGGCCGGATGTGTCTGAGCTCAGGTCATCCTCCAGGGATCTGTGATAGTCTGGGGGAGAGAGAGAGACAGAGAGAGTGAGAAGATGAGAGTGGGCAGCTGCAGCCAAGATCTGGTGGTGGTGGGAGGCTGCGAGTCGACAGGGGAGGTGGCGGTGGAGGAGTTTGTAGTTGCTTCTTACAGGGCACCGCGCCATCCTCCTACTGGTCTTGTAAGACAGCCAGCACTGCCGTCAGCTCCCGTGTCCCTGCCACGTCATGGCTGAGGGGCACCGCATCTCACCTCTTCCATTTGCCATCCACTCTTTTTACTGTGGTGCTGAGAAGCCGAGCCAGGGCCTCGTGCATGCCAGGCAGGTGCTCTTTTACTGAGCCCTTAACACCCTCTGCCTTTATTCACCTTCCGCCGCCCTTCTCCACGGCAGCTGCCGGGACCTTCTCACCTCTGACTCAAGATGCCTACCATCTCAAAGCTGCTCACACGAGGGAGGCTTTCACTAGTAGTTGAGGTGCTTTCAGAATGAAGATGCACAGACACTTTTTAAAAATTTACCATTTTTGGGCTGGAGAGATGGCTTAGCGGTTAAGGCATTTGCCTGTGAAGCCAAAGGACCCTGGTTTGATTCCCCAGGACCCACGTAAGCCAGATGCACAAGGTGGCACATGCATCTGGAGTTCGTTTGTAGTGGCTGGAGGCCCTGGTGTACCAATTGTCTCTCTCTTTCTCTCTCTCTCAAATAAAAATAAATTTAAAAATTACCATTTTCAAGACAGGACTGGGGGTGGGGAGAGGGTAGCCCAGTAGTAAAGTGCTTGCCTTACAAGTGTAAGGACCTAAGTTCCATCTCTAGAACCCACATAAAATGCTAGATGAGTGGCGCGTGCCTACAATCCCAGTGTTGGGGAGGTGGAGACAGGGGGATCCCTGCAGAGCACAGGCTGGTCAATCTAGTCTACTTGACCACCTCCAAGCCATAGAGATCCTGTCTCAAAAAAAGTTGGACAGCATACTTGCTTTCTTTTTCTTTGCAAGGAGAGAGAGAAAGAGAGAGAGAGAGAGAGAGAGACAGAGAGACAGAGAGACAGAGAGACAGAGAGGAGAGAGGAGAGATAGACAGCCATAGAGAAAGAGAATGGGTGTGCCAGGGCCTCTAGACATTCATTACAAATGAACTTCAGACACAGCATCACTTTGTGCATTTGGCTTTACATGGGTACTGGGGAATCGAACTCAGGTTGTTAGGATTTGCAGACAAGTGCCTTAACCACTGAGCCCTACCTCCATCCAAACTGTCTTTTACCTCTAGGCCTCTGCCTTCCTGGGAGACCTCTGGCTTTCTCCAGATGCAGGGCTGGTAGGCATGCCCATGGGGCTAACAGAGATGGCAGGCTGGAGTGGGGGTGGAGTTGGGGGCTGAGGCTCCCACACTCACCCTCCTTGTAGGCTTCATTGATGGCCCGGATCTCGGCATTGGTCCGGGTGGCCAGGATTTCGATAAGTGTCTTTTCATCGGTACCAGCTCCCTGGAGAGTCCACAAAGGCCATCTCAGCCACAGTGCCACCTTGGACTCGGGAGGAGTCCCTTGTTACGACCGCAAAGACCGGACCCCATCCTTTGGTGCCCCTCCTGTACCTCTATAGCCTTCTTCAGTTGTTTGGCATCGTAATGGGCTGGTGGCAGCATGAGCCCCAGAATCAGCCTTGCCAGGTCTCCAGAGATCTCGGACTTCAGGTCGGCCATTAAGTCCTGCAAAGGACAGAGCCAGGGTCAGGCCATGCTCAGTGCTGCAAGCAAACCAACCTGGCTGTGTGCTCCCACCCGGCCTTCTAGAACAAGTGTTGCCGTGATTACAACTAGGGAAAAGGAAGACACCCAGGGCCGAGACATTTTAAGAGGACAAGGCCACATGGGGATCCACTGCCACAAAGCCTCCAGAGCCCAAGGGTGTGGAGAATGCAGTGAGATGGGTCATGCTTCACGGGGGGGGGGGGGGGGGGGGGGGGCGTGCGTGGAGGTGGGACCTGGGCTTGGAAGGGGGAGGACCCTTACCCGGCCAAAGTGAGACTTGAAGGTCTGCCGGATCTGCTGCCTCTGGGCATTGCTACGGTGCGTGATGATGTCGATGATGGTGTCTTCGTCAGTTCCTGAGTCACCAAAGCCACATGCCTCAGCGGAGGTTCTGCTCAGTGTCCTTGACATTACCCCTCCCCACTGATGGAACCCACTAAACTTATTCATTTATTTATTTATTTGGTTTTGTTTTTCAGGGTAGGGTCTCACTCTAGCCCAGGCTGACTTGGAATTCACTATGTAGCCTCAGGGTGACATCGAACTCAGGGCGATCCTCCCACCTCTGCCTCCCGAGTGCTGGGATTAAAGGTGTGCGCCACCACACCCGGCTACTCCTTATTTACTGAGACAGGGTCTCTTATTCCAACCAAAGGCTCACGGCTTGGCTAGTCTAACCAGCCAGCTTGCCCTGGGGGTCTCCTGCCTCCACCTACTGAACTCGGAGGTTACAGGTGAGCGTTATGTTGCCCCCCCATTTGTGCGGGCGCTGGAGATCTGAACTCGGGCAGATGGGAGGGGGACAGGCAATGGAGGCCAAATTCTAGCTGGGCGCAGACCATCCATCCACTCCCAGTGGCTCTTTCCAACGCAAGCAGATAAGCTGACCAGCAGGGGGTGTTGCCATCCCAAGACCAGAGCTCTGAGGCCTTAAGGTCAATGGCTTTTGTTTGGGAAAACTGGGACTCAGAGCTGATTAAGGATTTGCCCAAAGTCACAGTGAGTCTATAAGCACAGGGCAAGAACCTACTACTATCCAGTAGTTCCTTGCACACCAGGCTATTGTTACTGGGGGATGGAATACCTTGGTTTCCAGGGATAACTCCTGCCAAGTTCATTTCAAATGCTCTTCAGCAACATCTCCCCCCCCCCCACAGTAGCCAGTGAAGGCTCTAAATCCTCCTCGCCCTGCAGACCCCAGCCTGATACCTCAACCGTCTTCCTGCCCGGCCCACTGTGAAACCCACCACACCACTGCCCAGTGGCCCGCTCAGCGGGGGGCGGGGGGGCTGTCACCCTTACCGAGTCCCTTCATGGCTTTCCGCAGGGCCTTGGCATCTGCGTCAGGGTTGAAATCATCGGCTGGATGCACAGTTCCCTTCAGCTACGAGAAGACAGAGAGCCTCAAAAAGTATGCTGAGGCCCCGGGGGCTGTGACAGACAGGGGGCTGTGCCCAGAGAGGGGGGCATGCCCATGCGGAGTGAGGAGGCATCCAAAGGACCCCAAACCAAGCAGCCTGGGCAAAGAGGCAGGAAGAAGGCACAGCAGACAGACCTGACTGGGGCTGAAAGATGACAGTCTCAGGCTGGGAGACAGGCGAGTGCTGGACAGGGCTGCGTGGTGGCTTTTACTATGGGAGCGCCAGCTCCTGTGGCTGCTTATTCCATGGGGAGGGGTTCTGCGCCCATTGGATCCCACCCTGCCCTGGGCCCTAGTGCCTGCCAGAGAGCCATGGCCCAACAAGGTGGCCGCAATGTTCTGAAGTAACAGGATAGTTTTCCAATTTTTAGCTACTCTTCAGTGACTCTCACATTGCCTTCTAAATGCACTATTTTACCTAATTCAACCTCTTCTTTTGCTTTTTTTTCAAGGCAGGGTCTCGCTCTAAGCCCAGGCTGACCTGGAATTCACTATGTAGTCTCAGGGTGGCCTCGAACTCACGGTGATTCTTCTACCTCTGCCTCCTGAGTGCTGGGATTAAAGGCATGCGCCACCATGCTGAAAAGCAAAACTTCTTTTTTTTTTTTTTTTGAGGTAAAAACTTTCATCTGTTTTGTCTTAAAAAAAAAATTATTTGTCAAGCGTAGTGGTGCATGCCTTTAATAGCAGCCTCAAGGAGGCAGAGGCAGGAGGATCGCCATGAGTTTGAGGCCAGCCTAGGACTCTAAAGTTCTGTTCCAGGACATCCTAGACCAGATTGAGACCGTACCTTGTAAAAACAAAATAACAATCCCCCACGCAAGAAAACAAAAACAAACAAACAAAAACTTGTCAAGTTAATTATTGGGTGAAAACAACTTTTTTTTTTTTTTTGTGGTGCTGGTGATTAGGGCCTCACACTCGCCTAGCAAGCACTCTACCACTGAACCATAGCCCCAATCCTGGATGACAATAGTTTCATAATACTATCATGAATTAGGAACATGGCATTATATGTCACTATTAGATAATCACCCATGAAAATAATGTAATAAAAAATCAGGTTTAATGTCACCGAATTTAGTAAGATGCCAATGTTTATCAAAAGCTCTATACTTAAAGCCAAAAAAGGAGGGGTGCAGTAGAGATCAGGTCAAAGTCTATTTGCATAATCAGAAAGGGCAGTGTGGTGGCGCACTTGGGAGGCAGAGGTAGGAGGATCGCTGTGAGTTTGAGGCCAGCTTGAGACTACACAGTGAATTCCAGGTCAGCCTGGGCTACAGCGAGACCCTACCTCAACCCCCGCCCCCAAAGAAAAGGGCAATGACACTGTAAAGGAGACTGTCTTTGTGATGGTCAGCATTACCTCATGCCTTGGGGAACCCTTCCTCCACCTGCCAAACCACATTCACTGCTCATATGGCTGGGACGCTATTGTTTGCTGTACAGTTTAGGGAGCATTGTTCTAGAACTCCAGAGCTCGAGAACCCTCTGACCAGCAAGACTGGCATGTCTAAACCTCTCACTGTAAAGGCTCTAGACCTAAGAGACCCAGGGAGAGGTGGAACCCGCCTTGGGACACAGTGAACAGCAGTGAGAAGCCACAGTCCCCGATCGGCGTGAGGACCAGGGCTCTGGCATTTGGGATGGTTTGCCAAGTGCCTTGGTGAAGCCTTCCACCCTGTCCTTGGTGGACTCCGTGTGAAGGCGCTCAGGAGCACTGCCAGGGCCGCCCTGCGCTCTGAGTGCGTGAAGCCCAACTGTGGGGCCCCCATAGAACCAGGCCAGCCTGTTAGTAGGCAGTGGGCAAACACGTCCCCGGGGGTTAGGATCAATGCAGGAATCCAGAAGCTTCTATGTAAGAGTCCACAGCTTGGGCTGGCCGCCAGGAGGCAGCTAGGGGCCAACCGGAGCAGCAGAGAGGTGCAAGCGGAAGTGGAAGCTTGGTGGTCAAGAGGTCAAGAGGTCAAGCAGAGGGAGGGAGGGTCTGACCTCGACTCGGGCCACTGCACTAAGTTCCCACATCTGATAGGCCACCTGCGCTGCCTCCGGGAAGAACTGGCCAGCAGCACTGGAATGGAGGGGGTTGGGGAGAGGATGGGAGGGAATGTCATCAGGGGAACATGCCACATGTAAGTACACACACGCACACACATCATCACACAGGGCCGCACACAACCCTAACACACATACCCACACCTACCTTTCTGGCTTGACTTCCTCTCCTGCCTGGCCTCATGGGCTCACCAGAGCCTCCTTTAGTCCTAATACTCTTCCCCCACCCCACCCTCTCTCTCTCTCTCTTTCAAGGTAGGGTCTTGCTCTAGTTGAGGCTGACCTGGAACTCACTTCGTAGTTCCAGGCTGGCCTCAAACTCACAGCAAGACCCTGCTAAACTCTCCTGAGCGCCGCGATAAAGGTGTGCGCCACCACACCCAGCTTCCCAGCCTCTCTCAAGCCACCTTCTGCCCCCGCTTTTGGGCTCTTCCCAGAATCCTTGTTGGCCCCAGACCCACGTGGGACAGTCTCTCAACTCTTTCTTACAATGTGGGCAACTTCTGTCTGAAGCTCTCTCTCAGACAGTCCAAGGGACAGGATATGGCCATGTCATTTCTACGTCTCCTCCTGTGAGGCACGAAATCGGTGGCCCCTATGGCATCCAAAAACTGACCCATACAGCTCCAGAGAAGGAGTCAAAGCACCCATGATCACCTTTCTACAAATCTGGTCAAGCCATGGCCGAGTTTAATACTCCAGAAAGAACCTCCAGCCTGGCCCTCCTGCCCCTCACCTCTCTGTCCTGCAGTGCACAGAAACGGGGCCACAGCAATGTAGAGGAACCAGCAACAGCCCTTCTTGCCCCCAGCTCTTCCTAGAGGTGACTTCTTCCACCTCAAACTCCTCCCGAAACCTCTCTTCACTTGGTCTCCCCAAACCATCACTGTCCTTGGGTGCCGGCCTCTTATCTCGAAGACCACCCCCCCCCCACTCCCCCTCCTCCCCCCCCCCCCCCCCCCCCCCCCGCCCAGGGCCAGCGAGCCTGTGTCTGCTTTCACAGACTCCGCATGAGATTAAAGGCATGCACCACCACGCCCAGCTATATTCTTTTTTTTTTTTTTTTTTTGAGACAGTGTCTGGCTATGTAGACCACATTACCCTTGAACTCATAGCAGCTTTCCTGTCTCAGTCCCAAAGGCTGGGGTTACAGGTGTGAGCCACCATGTCTGCAGAGCTTGGACTCCCCAAATTCTAATTCCTGGCCCAAAATCTCTGCTTGACTTCCCAAGTTCACAGAGCAGAAAGCTCCGTGTATTGGAGCATACACACATGTTCCGACACATGGCCCCACAAACTGCAGAGATGGGAACGGAAAGGGCCTTCCCCAGCGCCCTCTCCCCCATGGCCTCAGAGGAAACCTTGGCTTGCACAATCCATCCACCAGAACAAAAGCCAGGAGAGGTCATCCCTCCAGCCCAGGGCCAGGAAGCCACTTACTCATCATCTCCCCCACACAGCTTCAGCAGAGCCTTCTTATACTCGCCAGACGTGTCATTCTGTAGAGAAAGGAAAGGAAAGGTGACCTTGAACCCTGCCCTGGCACCACACACCCATTCATACTGGCTCTGCCTCTCCTCCTGCCTGCAGGTGGCTGAGACCACCCAACAGTGAGGTGCTGGTGAGACCACCCAACAGTGAGGTGCTGGTGAGAACACCCAACAGTGAGGTGCTAGTGAGAACACCCAACAGTGAGGTGCTGCTGAGAACACCCAACAGTGAGGTGCTGGTGAGAACACCCAACAGTGAGATGCTGGTGAGACCACCCAATAGTGAGGTGCTGCTGAGAACACCCAACAGTGAGGTGCTGGTGAGACCACCCAACAGTGAGGTGCTGGTGAGAACACCCAACAGTGAGGTGCTGGTGAGAACACCCAACAGTGAGGTGCTGGTGAGAGCACCCAACAGTGATGTGCTGGGCACTATTTAATAACTCTCTGGGAAAAAAGGGATGTGAAAGAAGAAACCCCTGGCTTGTGTCACGTGCCAATTCCTGTGGTGCCAATATTTCCAAGGATGACAAGTCAAGCTGCCGGGCTGCCTTCGCTAGTTACAGCAGCGAGGAGACGCCTGCTCGCCTCTCACACCGCACAAGCCAGCCGCGACACTTCACTGCCGCCAGAGTCCCCAGCCTGCCTCTCCCGAGGGAACCGTTACAGAGAACTGGGGCTCCCTGAACAAAGACACTGGGAAACAAAGCTTAACAGACGCCTACACCGGTAGAGCCGCCCGTTCTACATCCCTTCAGGCTTTTGAATGGACTTAAATATTAACCGTCAGGAGAGGTTCTGAGGTGAATCACCTTTGCTTATTCTAGTTTTCCCCAAAAGTTATTGTCCATTAGAACGTGTGGCACATTGTTACCTATAAAGACTCCTTTTTGGAAACATACTTTGGGACCCAAATCAGATCACTTTCCCCCATCATCCTCATATAGTAATTGCATCTGACTGGTCTCTTGGCCAGGCATGGACACCCCTGAACCATGACTAGTTGCCCGGCCTGGCTCCGAGGTTCTTCAACAGCCCCCTTCTCCCAGGAGACTGAGCTCTGACATCCCTTGGGATAGCACCCTTGTCCTTCAATCTAATCACATGCCCTGCAGGACCTAGTCCTGCCTTGCATTCCATCCTCTGTCACCAGCACCCCTGACCCTGGAATTTTCTAGAAAAATGCCCTAAGAACTCCCGGAATGTGTAAGAGATGCCCAGCACCCTTTCTCCAGGCAGCAGGAGCTGAGCCCTCTGCAGTGGCAGGAAGTACTCTACTTCCTTCCCGCCCCACCAAGGCCTGCTGACCTTAATCATGCTATACAGTGACTTCTCATACTTGGTCCGGAAGATCTCCCGAATGTCGAGCATGTCAAGCTCGCTGCGGGAGACCATGATGCGAATCAAGGTGTTGTCCCGAGTGCCCAGACCCTGAAAAACACGAGGAATAGGACCTGCAGGGGTGACAGACATCAGCCCAGGCAGAAACACTAATTCCATAATAAGAAAGTTCAAACTAAACCAGGTGCGGTGGCGCACACCTTTAATCCCAGCACTTGGGAGGCAGAAGTAGGAGGATCACCATAAATTCATGGCCAGCCTGGGACTACAGAGTGAGTACCGGGTCAGCCTTGGCTAGAGTAAGACCCTGCCTTGAAAAACAAAGCCAAACAAAACAAAACAGCCGGGAGTGGTGGTGCACATCTTTAATCCCAGCACTCGAGAGGCAGAGGTAGGAGGATCTCTGTGAGTTCGAAGCCACCCTGAGACTACATAGTTAATTCCAAGTCAGCCTGGACCAGAGTGAGACCCTACTTCAAAAATCAAGCAAGCAACAACAACAAAACAAAACAAACTAGGGAGAGCAACAGAGATGGGTCAGTTCGCGAAGTGCTTGCCTTGCAAATAGAAGGTTCTGGGTGAGACCCTCAGAACCCCACGCAACATCTCCACTGGAAAGCTGGGTGGTGACGCAGGCCTGCAATCCCTGTGCTGAGGAAGTGGAGACAGACAGATCTCTGCTACAGGCTAAGGGGAGAACTTGCTTTAAAAAAGACGGACAGCAGGGCTGGAGAGATGGCTTAGTGGTTAAGGACCCTGGTTTGAGGCTCGATTTCCCAGGACCCACATTAGCCACATGCACAAGGGGGCGCATGCGTCTGGAGTTTGTTTGCAGTGGCTGGAAGCCCTGGCACGCCCATTCTCTCTCTCTCCCTCTCTCTATCTGCCTCTTTCTCTGTCTGTCACTCTCAAATAAATAAATAAATAAAAATGAACAAAAAGTTGTTAAAAAAAAAAAAAAGACAGACAGTAGCCGGGTATGGTGATGCACACCTTTAATCCTGGCACTCAGGAGGCAGAGGTAGGAGTAGTGCCGTGAGTTGGAGGCCACCTTGAGACTACACAGGGAATTCCAGGTCAGCCTGGGCTACAGTGAGACCCTACCCCAAAAAATAAAAAAAAAAAGATGGAAAGATGGACACTGACACCCAGGGCTGTGGTGTCCTCCAATCTCCACATGCATGCACAACCCCCCAAAATAGGCAGGGTCTCACTCTAGCTCAGGCTGACCTGGAATTCACTATGGAGTCTCAGGGTGGCCTCGAACTCACGGTGATCCTCCTACCTCTGCTTCCCGAGCGCTGGGATTAAAGGCGTGCGCCACCACGCCAGGCTGGGTTTGTGGTTTTGAGGCAAGGTTTTACTCTGTAGCTGAGGCTGGCCTCCAACTCACCATCCTACCGCCTCATGCTCCTGAGTGCCGGGATTATAGGTGTGTAGTTTCTTGCCCAGTTTTAATTTCTATTTTATTAAAAGTGTGGGCAGGGCTGGAGGGATGGCTTAGCAGTTAAGGTACAGGCCTGCAAAGCGAAAGGACCCAGGTTCAATTCTCCAGGACCCACATAAACCAGATGCACAAGGTGGCGCATGCATCTGGAGTTAATTTGCAGCGGCTGAAGGCCCTGATATGCCCATTCTCTCTCTCTCTCTCTCCTCTGCCTCTGTCTCAAATAAATAAAAATAAAATATAAAAAAAAAATGTGTGGGCAGCCAACTCCTTTGGCCAAGCGGGTCAGGGGCAGGCTGTCATGCCTCTGACTGGTCATGAGGGCATATGACTAGTCTCTGGTGCTCACCCAGGACTGTCACAGGGTATCATCCCCAGGGTCAGTGTTGTGGCCGATCTCTGAAGGGCTCTCTTTAGTCAGTGGACACCAAGGATTTGTTAAGAGTCTCACAGGCCTGAGCAGAGGCCTTTCCCTCAGTGCACTGCCACCAACCCACCACACACCTTCATGGCCTTGAAGAGCCTTTCGGCGAAATACTCCGGGGTACTGCGGATACATTTCACTGGAAAGGAGGAGGAAAAGGGAGAGTTATTCCAGCTACCTCAGAAAAAGGGAGGTAAAGAGTGGGGGTGCTCCATCCCCTCCCTTTCTCCTTTGATCGTTTTTTTTTTGTTTGTTTGTTTGTTTTGTTTTTCAAGGTAGGGTCTCACTCTGGCTCAGGCTGACCTGGAATTCACTATGTAGTCTCAGGGTGGCCTCGAACTCACTTTCTTTGTGGTCCTCCTCCCCACAGCCTCGTGCGTGCTGGTCCAGTGCTGTATGACTGAGCTAGATGCCCAGCGCTTTCTTTACTTCCTTATTTTGAAACAGGGTCTTGCTCACTTGTCCCGGCTGGTCTTGAATTCATGTTTGTAGCTTAGTCAGGCCTTGAACTTGTGATCCTCCTGCCTTAGTCTCCCTGACTGCTGACATCACAGACATGTGCCGCCATGCCTGGATCCTGGTTCTAATTCTTAGGGGCTACCAAGTTCAAATGCAGAAAGACCCTTCAGTCCCAGACAACCTTAGCCCTGGCTGCCTTCCTCACAAACCCAAAGGATGAAGAAAGCAGGAAACAAGGCTAGGGTGTAAAACACTAAACTCCATGCGTGAGCCCTGTGCTCCACTCCCAGCATACACACAAACATTAATCAATTAAAAAATATCAGGAAATGAGCCTTTTGGCATCTGAATGGCTTGTTTCAAAGACCCACTTCATCTTTCTAGTTCCCTCAAGGTTTCATAGGGAACTGGACAGGGTCAGAAGTAGAGTCTGGAGGAAGGTGAAAAGGTGTTTTGTCAGGTTCTGCTACATCAGGCAGGTATTTTGGTAGCAATCCCTTCGGATCATGCTGATAGAGAGAGCCAGGACCCAAATGCCTCAAATGGTGTGGACAGGCGACAACTTGGGGTGAGAAGATGGAGCCTTGCTTGTAGCTCTTTTCTAGTGTGCTCAAAGGTGGTGCCTGTCTGTAAGCCCAGCACTCGACAGACAGCAGCTGGGGGACCATGAGCTCAAGATCAAACACATTTGAGGCCACTCAGGTCTACATGAGAGCCCAGCTCAAAACACAACAAAACCCCACACAACCTCCGTGTAGCTCTGCCTTGGTCATACAGGCCGTCCTCCCTGCCACTTAACAGATGAGGAAACCAAAGCCCAGCCAGACTAAGTGACTTGCCTAAGACTGGCAGCATGCTGGGAGAGGGCCTGGGTTTGAATTTGGGCTCTACCATGGACTCCAGCCTCTGGCATCCCTCATTCAGAGCACCCCAAATCCATGACAAAGCCATCCCTCCATAAGTGACTCAGCCTGTACAATGTTGTTTCCTAGCCTGTGTGGCAGTGATAGTGCTAGCCCTGCTCTTTATAAAAGGAAAGACAGGGCTGGAGAGATGGCTTAGTGGTTAAGTGCTTGCCTGTGAAGCCTAAGGACCCCAGTTCAAGGCTTGGTTCCCCAGGACCCATGTTAGCCAGAAGCACAAGGGGGCGCACGCATCTGGAGTTCGTTTACAGTGGCTGGAAGCCCTGGTGTGCCAATTCTCTCTCTCTCTACCTGCCTCTTTCTCTCTCTGCGTCTGTTGCTCTCAAATAAATAAATAAAAATGAACAAAAAATATTTTAAAAAGGAAAGACAGAGCTGGATGTGGTGGTGCACGCCTTTAATCCCAGCACTTGGGAGGCAGAGGTAGGAGGATCACTATGAGTTCGAGGCCACCCTGAGACTACAGAGTGAATTCCAGGTCAGCCTGAGCTAGAGTAAGACCCTACCTCGGGGGGGGGGGGGAGGAAAGAAAAGAAAAGGAAAGAAAAGAAAAAGAAAAGAAAAGAAAAGAAAAAGAAAAAGAAAAAGAAAAAGAAAGACAGCTGGCATGTGTGGGCATGGTGGCGCACACCTTTAATCCCAGTACTCAGGAGGCAGAGGTAGGAGGATTGCCATGAGTTCAAGGCCACCCTGAGACTACTTAGTGAATTCCAGGTCAGTCTGAGCTACAGTAAAACCCTACCTTAAGGTGCTTGCCTGCAAAGTCTAAGGACCCAGGTTCAATACCCTAGTACCCATGTAAGCCAGATGCACAAGGAGGTGCATGTGTCTGGAGTTCGTTTTTTAGTGGCTGGAGGTCGTGTTGTGCCCATTCTCTCTATCTGCCTCTTTCTCTTAAATAAGTGAATAAATAAACAAATAAACAAAAAAGAAAGACAAAGCCGGGTGTGGTGGCTGGGCTAGAGTGAGACCCTACCTCAGAAAAAACAAAAACAAACAAAGCACAGTGTGGTGCCTGACAAGTAGTCCCTTACAGGTCTTTGATGACCACCAGCATTATCCCAGCGCCAGCTTTGAGCTCTTTCTTGCCTGCTACACTGGAGGAGCAGGTGAGAAACATCAGCACCTGACTCTCAGCTCCCTTCCTGTCCCCAGCCTCGTCTACGCTGCTCTGGGCCAGCCACTGGGGCTCCTGGTTCACTTGTTTTTCATCTCAGAGTTCTTTGGGGCCCGCGGGGATGCAACATCAGGACGTACCCACAGCCAGCATTAGCTTCTCAAAGTCCCCGGACAGCTCTCCTCGGATGCTGGCCTCGATGGGCTTCCCCGTGGTCTTCAGATACTCATCAAACACTGGAGGGAGGGACACAGGTGACATGCGACAGGGTTGCCAAGACAACCACAAAGGACAGGGACTTCAGAAGGGGAGAGCCTAGGAGCCAGGATTCAAATGCCAACAGGAGCCTGGGGCTGGTGACCAGGAGGCAACACACGTCACCACCTGTCCCATAGTCTGTGTGCACTGTGTGGGACTCTGTCTCCAACCTGAAGACGGTACGAGGGCTGTCCCGTGAATGACACAGGACTATGCCAACCACTGCCGGTGTTTGGGATGGAGAGGAGGTAACTGTCGTGACAGCAGACAAGGGATGAGAGGAAGGCGTTCGGTATGTCCCCAGGGAGGCGCTGTAGACCTCGGGCAAACTCACCCAGCCGCAGGTGCTGCTTGCTGCGATTTCCCAGGATATAAATGAACTGGGCCTCATCCGTGCCCCATTTCAGTTCCCCAGCCTCATACAGATCCTAAAGGGGGAGAAATGAGACTTAGGTGAAGGAACAAACCCGGGGAGATGGGACATGCTCGCTCTCTCCCTTCTTCCTTCACTCTCTCCCTCCCTTGAGAAAATCCTGTTCAACCTTCAGGGCCCAGATTAAACGTCCTACTCTGTCTCACGGTACTCCCTGCTGTCCCCTTCACTGCGCTGCTGCACAATACAGCACGATGCTTTCTCCACAGGTCTGTCTCCCCACCACTGCCCGGGCTCCTCGAGGACAGACCGTGTGTCAGCACCCTCTGTATCTACCCCTGTGGTGTTACGGGGCTCCAAACACCTGGGCTGTACAATGATTGACAGAGGGGGTGGGCGGGCTTAATGCACACCTCTCCCTCTCAGTTCTTTAGTTAGTAACCTCCAACCCCCCCCACAAGTACTGTGAGCACCTGGCACATATATGGTGTTTACTTCAATAAGCCTGAAGTAACTGAAGAGTAAATCAATCAATCATTAACACTCCAACATACATAGCACTTTTCTCTGGGAGATTCCTGAATCTTTTCTTGAATAATGCACCATAGAAATGACACTGACTCAGGGATTTCTGACTTGATGCAAACGACTTTGCCTCCAGCAGGCGCGAGGTCCCCAGCCTGTTCCCTCTCAAGGCTCCTGGCTGGGCCTTGGGGACCTCCATTGGCACCCAATTACCTGGGTATCCTGTTGGACCAAGTCCTCGCTCACGACATCGTCATTCTCCCGGGTTCCCTGGACGGACAGACAAGGCATGTGTGTTACGAACCTAGACCCAGAAAAAACACCTGGCGGGAATGGGGAAGCCGGGACGTCTGGGTGGCCCAGGAGCGCAGACTGCATCAGCAGAAACAGCCAGTGTCTGTTTTGTAGGAGTCACAGGGCTCCAGATCTAGAGTTCACCCTCAGGGCTGGGACCAAACGGGAGTCTTGAGAAGACCCAGGGTCCTCCAGTACCCTCACAGGGCCAGACAAAGACATCGCAAAGTTGGGGGAGGGGGACATGCTTTCTAGTTACTATAGGCCTGCTATTGCCAGAACTTTCTATGAGTTTCTATGAGAATTAGTGTAAAAAAATCTGATTTTCAGATGGGCCCATGTGGTGGCACACGCCTTTAATCCCAGCACTGGGGAGGCAGAGGTAGGAGGATCGCTGTTAAGTTTGAGGTCACCTTGAGATTACATTGTGAATTCCAGGTCAGCATGGGCTAGAGTGAGACCCTACCTCACCCCCCCCCCAAAAAAAAGCAGGGAGGGGGCCACACAGGGAGAGGCCTCAGGCCACCAACCTGAAGCAGGACCACAAGCATCTTCTGAAAGTGGCCGGAGGTGTCGCCAATGATGTCTGACTCAAGGTCTCGCTCGTAGGCTGCAGAAGAAACATGTGCTAGTCTCGCCCCTCCCCCCAGAAGACTCAGAGACTCAGGAAAGAGGTTTCTTGTTGACCCCAAATGATTAGCCCCTGTTACAAAATCCTCCACCCTCTGTGGCCACCATTGCAAAGCCCAGTGTCTCTTCCCAGCGGGTGACTGGCACCGTAACATGAGGAAATGACCTTTCCTCCACCCGGTCCTTCTGTTTCATGAGCTCTCACACAGGCAGCAGCGGAAGGTTCTAGCCACAGTGACAAGGGTAGTTGTCAAATGGCCTGTCTCTGATCGTGACACCCCTTCCTTACCTGCTGCTGGGCTGTGAGTAAAACATCACCTTTCTCTTTAGTTATAAGACCAAATGTCACACGGCCCTGTCCACTGTCTCCGCCTGGCTCACTGTGGGGGTCTCTGAACTTGCCATCCACTCTATATGTATTTTCTTTGTCAAACTTGACCACAGGGTGTCCTTCTGTTTCTCTAAGACCCATCGTCACTTCGCGAGCAGGGACCATTCCTTTTACCCATCACCAAATCCCGAGAGCCTGCACGCTGCCCATCACAGGGCAGGTGTTTATTCCATAGACGGATAGATGGATGTGACGGTAAATGAATGGATAGGTGGGTGGACGGATGGACCAGAGGGAATGAAGGTGACTAGTCTTGGGGTTCCACCCTTACAGTCACCTTCATTTCCTACCTGAAGACCCCAAGTAGCCCCCTGCCCCTCTCACCATCTTTATATGCGGCTACTAGTTGGTGCATCTGGTCATTGGTCCGGGAGGCCATGATCTCAATGAGACACTTCTCATCGGTGCCAATGCCCTGCAGAAGAATACCAGCACATGGGATAAGTGGGGTGTCAGGCGTCTAGCCATGGCATCCTGGGACAGCCCAGCTGTGTCACTTCTCAGAGTGCCTCTGCCTAAGATTTTAGGCACCAACTGGGAGATGGTACGTGGAGACTCAAAAGACATGGACTCTAGTCCTGTCTCTGCAGCAGCTGGCCGCTCTGACTTTGCACTAAGCATTGCAGTCTGGGCTTGGGCGCGTGGGGAAGCACTCGGACGGCAGATGCTTGCCTAAGCACGCACAAAGCCCTGCACTGCAGAAAACAGGTGTGGTGGTGCACATCCGTAATCGCAGCACTTGGGAGGTTGATGTGGGAGGATCAGGAGTTCAAGGTCATCCTCAGTGACCTAGCAAGTTTGAGACCAGCCTGGAATACTGAAGACCTTGCCTTAAAAAAGAGAGAGAGAAAAAAAAAAAGAAAAGAGAGAAAAGAGGAGAAGCAATCCTGTTTTTAATTCTTCTTTCTTTTTTGCTTATTTATCCCAAAAGCAAGATGGGCGACAGCAGCTCGACTGGAGCCACCTGCAGAGACCCCACAGGACTCTCCTTCCTGCTGTGCCAGGGCAGACCCTCCAGATCTGATGGGAAAACATGGCCCTGATGTTTGCCGCTAGTGTTTCATCCACATGAGGACTGTCTTCATTAAATTGTCTGAGTGAGCTTCTTGAGTGGATTATCCAAGACACTCACCCAGTGAAAGAAAGAGGCCAACTCTTTCTGCACAAAATGAAAGTTTACAGAACCTCAGCAACAAAAATAGACTCTCTTTCTGGGTCTCAGTTTTCCCATCTGTAAAATGGAGTTGCTTTGTCCAGATTAAGGGAGAATTAGAAGTCAATAACCTCTCCTCAGCCATGGGTATCGTGTGCACACTGATGAAATGAATTCATGGATAACTCAACACCAGCAGATACTCTAGACTTTATAACGTGCCAGGCTTTTATTTTTATTTTTAATATTTTATTTATTTATTAGAGAAAGAGAGGGAGAGAGAGAGAGAGAGAAAATGGGCTCGCCAGGGCCTCTCTAGCCACTGCAAATGAACTCCAGACACATGTGCTACCTTGTGCATCTGGCTTACATGGGTCCCGGAGAATCAAACCTGAGTCCTTAGCCTTCACAGGCAAATGCCTTAACCTCTAAGCCATCTCTCTAGTCCAAGGCTTTTCTTTCTATAACAATGGAGATGGAAAACAGAGCCTCACATGCTAGAGCAGGCGCTGTCCTACTGAGCCTCACGTCCTACACCAAGGGCTCTGTGGTCGTTGTTGAGACAGCCTCTCATGTAGCCCAGGCTGGCCTCCAACTTGACAGACAGCTGGGAGTGACATTGAACTTCTGATACTCCTGTCTCCACATTGCGGGCACTAGGATGACAGGTTTGTGCATCACCATGCCTAGTTTACGTGGTGCTGTAATTGAAGTTAGGACTTCGTGCATGGCGAGGACTTTTAAAACTTTCTCGTTAAGGCCTGCAGAGATGGCTCAGCAGATAAGGAAGGCACTTGCCTGCAATGCCTAACGACCTGGGTTTGATTCTCCAGGACCTGCGTAAAGCCAGATGCACAAAATGCTGCATGCGTCTGGAGTTTGTTTTCAGTGGCTAGAGGCCCTGGTGCTCTCTCTCTCCTTGCAAACAAATAAAATATATTTAAAAAATTTGTCAGCCAGGCGTGGTGGCGCATGCCTTTAATCCCAGCACTCAGGAGGCAGAGGTAAGAGTATCACCATGAGTTCAAGGCCACCCTGAGACTACATAGTGAATTCCAGGTCAGCCTGAGCTACAGTGAGACCCTACCTCGAAAAAACAAAACAAAACTATATATATATATATATATATATATATATATATATATATATATATATATATCTCATTAGGGCTGGAGAGATGCCTTAGCAGTTAAGGCATTTGTCTACAAACCCTAAGGACTCAGGTCTGATTCTCCATGTCCCACGTAAGCTAGATGCCCAAGGTGGCACATGCATCTGGAGTTCCTTTGCAGTGGCTGGAGGCCCTGGTGCACACACTCTCTTTCCCTTTCTGTCTCTAATAAATAAATAAAAATAAATCTTAAAAAATATTTTAAAAAATTTATCATTAACTTAGGATGGCCTTGAACTTACTATCCTCCCTCCTTGCCTCTGTGTACTGAGGTTATAGTGCAGGGATTATGTGCCCAGCCAATCAAGAACCTTTGATTCTTTCCCTTCTTCTTAGAAGGGAATCCTCTGCCTCGATGAGACTGAGCTCTGCTCCTACCTGAACACACCTCCTCCCCTCCTGCCTCTTCTCCCTCACCTGGAATGACCTTTGCACTCCTGCTCAAGGCTCTCCTGGCTTCGCTTGCTTTTCTTATCTCCTTGGAGGCCCCTCAGGTCACCCAGGCCCAGGGGATTGCCCAGTTGACCCTTTTTGCTGTTTTCTCGGTCTTTGGTGTGTCAGACACCATTAATCTCCATGTTCCCAGGCCCTGCTTCCTTGGGACCGTAACTCCTAGAATGGGGACCTGGACAGGATCTGGGCCAAAGGACCCTTTCATGGAGTCTGCTTTACCCTGACATCTGTCCCCACCTGTCTAGCTAGAGAGGACTGGGAAACCCTGTGGGACAGGCTGGGTCTTAAAGCTGGATGCATCTGCTGGCAGGGTGGACGCTAAGCGTGACTGTGGCAGAACCTGGAGCCCGTGCCCTGATCCATGACCTCCCCAGCACACACTCACACTGTGCACACCCCTCCCCAGCCCACACTCACACTGTGCACACCCCTCCCCAGCCCACACTTACACCGTGCTTCTTACCGAGATGGCATCTTTAATTTCCTTGGCATCGCAATAGGCGGGCGGCCGCATCAGACCCACGATCAGCCTCTCGAACTTCCCGGTGAGCTCATACTTCAAGTCCGCAATGAGGTCCTGGGTGGGGGAGCGCCCAGATGGTGACAGGTGATACGATGACAGGTGATACATGATCATGTTTCCTCACAGGCCCTGGCCTTCATCACCTTGCTGACTCTCAGGAGACACTACTATGGTTAAGCTTGGTTGTTAACAGGACAGGATCTAGCATCACCATGGAAACGCATCTCTAGGCATGTCTGTGAGGGAGTTTCTAATAAATAATTTTTATTTTTTAAATTTTATTTATTTATTTGAGAGAGAGAGAGAGAGAGAGAGAGAGAGAGAGAGAGGGAGGGAGAGAGAATGGGCTCGCCAGGGCCTCCAGCCACTGCAAACAAACTCCGATGTATGCACCACCATGTGCATCTGGCTTACATGGGTTCTGGGAAATTGAACAGAGGTCCTTTGGCTTTGCAGGCAACTACCTTAACCACTAAGCCATCTCTCAGCCCGTGAGTTTCTTGATTAGATTAACTGAGATGGAAAGACCACCCTAAATGGAGGTGGCACCCTTTCCTGGGCTGAGGGTCCTGGGAGTGTATAAGAAGGAACCAGTGTGCCGGGTGTGGTGGCACATGCCTCTAATCCCAGCACTCGGGAGGCAGAGGTAGGAGGATCGCCATGAGTTCGAGGCCACCCTGAGACTACATAGTGAATTCCAGGTCAGCCAGCCTGGACCAGAGTGAGACCCTACTTCAAAAAAGAGGAACCAGCGAGTCGAACAGCATCGTTAATCATTCTCTGCTTCATCCCCTGCCACCATGCCTTCCCCGCCACGATGGCCTGTATTGCCTTGAACTTTAAGCCACAATAAACTCTTCCTTCTTTATTCATTTATTTTATTTTGTTTTTTTCGAGGTAGGGTCTCACTCTAGTGCAGGCTGACCTGGAATTCACTATGCAGTCTCAGGGTGAAACTCTTCCTTCTTTAAGTTGCTTATGGCACGTCTTTTGTCACAATGACAAACAAGTAACTAATATGATCACCTCACAGAAAAGACTCTAGGAGACCTCATGTTGCTGCCCAGTCACGCAGTCAGCAAATGTGCCATGTGGTTTCAAGCCCACAGCCCAGCACCCTCTCCCCCACTGTCTGTTCCCTTGTCTGCTGGTGTCTATCCTGCCACTGCTGTGTCCAGAGAGGCCATCACACAGGTCTGGTTCCTTGGTGGAGCCCTAACACCCCAAGAGCTCGGTGTACACAGCACGTGCTCTGATGCCAGGTAAGGCCAGAGGAGGAGAAGCAAGGGCGGGTCCAGAGGCAGAAGAGCCAGCACGGGGCTGGAGGTGGCTTCGCAGTTAAGGTGCTTGCCTGTGGAACCTAAGCACTCGTGTTTGACTCTCCAGCTCCCACGTACGCCAGACACACAGGCGATGCAAGTGTGCAAGGTTGCACATGCACGTGAGGTGGGGCATGTGGCTGGAGTTTGATTACAGTGGCTGGAGGCCCTGGTGTAAATTCTCTCTCTCTCTCTTGCATTAAAAAGAGAGAGAGAGAGAAGAAGGTGGCACTGGAAAATGGGAGAATGCTCAGGATCAGCCACCGGCCACACTTACCTTCCCGTAGAGGGACTTGTAGCTCTGGCAGATCTCCTGCCTCTGTTTGTTGCTGCGGGAGGTGATCAGCTCCAGTATGGCCTCCTTGTCACTTCCTGGAAGAGGGAAAGGCATCGGTCATCTTACCCAGCCGATCTCTACAGGGACTGAGGCGGCCTCATGGCACACACGACCTCTGAGTCCACGGGGGGGGGGGGGGGCTCATCCACTCCAAATACGGAAACGGAGCCCAACTTAGAAACGCAGGTGTCCTAACACCTGGCTCAGAGTTCCTTTAACCCTGGTCAAGCAAGGACACCAATGAGCACAGCAGGGGTCACGGGAAGCTCTGTGCAAGGTGCTCCGTCACACTGATGTGGCCCAGTCTGTAGGTCGGTGGTGGGTCTATGGGCGAGGCTTCTGTTACTCCTTTTTGTTTTGCTTCTTGTATAACCCAGGCTGGCCTCTAACTTACTATGAAGCTGAGGCTGGCCTTGAACTCTGATCCTTCTGCCTCCATCTCCCTCATGTTGAGATAGTAACTGTACACACCGTGTCCTGCTGAACGCTGTTGTTCTTTTATGTACTTTTAGTGTGTGTATACTCACAGGTGCATACGGAGGTGCATAGGCACTTGTGTGCGGAGGCCAGAGGTTGACGCTGAGTGTCTTCCTCAATCCCCCTCCACCTTGTTTATTGAGACAGGGTCTACTCCTGAATCTGGAGCCCTCTAATTCGCTAGATGAGTGAGCCAGCAAGGCCCGCCCGGGGTCCTCTGGTCTCTGTTGCCCCAGTCTGGGATTGCGGGCATGCTCTGCCATGCCTGGCTTGTGTTGTAGAATGTTGGAGACCTGAACTCAGGCTCATGCTTGCACAGCAAAACCATAGTAACAGCCCGATGTGGTGCACGCCTTTAATCCCAGCACTCTGGAGGCAGAGGCAGGAGGATCGACATGAGTTCAAGGCCATCCTGAGACTACATAGTGAATTACAGGTCAGCCTGAGCTAGAGTGAGACCCTGCCTTGAAAAACCAACACACACACACACACAAAACAAAAACGACACCCGCAGCTTTTGTCCAGCTGTTTCCTTGGAACTGAAACACTCCCTCCTGGAGGAAGGAGGGAAATTCTCAAGACTCAGGAAGTTCATGAAACTCAGGAAGCAAAGAAAGTCAAGCTCCCCTCCTTCAAGGTCCTATTAGCAGTAAACAATTGCTGGGGACCGGAGACTCCTCAGCAGAGCCACCTGCAAATTGTACAGGGGGCTTTAGGGATGCCGCCGCGACACATGCTGGGGTGTGTGGGCTCTCTGGTGACAGAGCTGCCTGAGTCATCCATGCTCCTGTGAGTAACCCCAATAAACTCACTGGTTAACCAAGCTGTACAACCGTTTCTCTTGACTGTTCGCGCCCTCCCAGGACAGGGCGCACAGCAGTGAAGGGCTCTGGGCTAGCTTCCCATGTGGGAAGCCCTGGCAACCGCCCATGCAAACCCCTCCTGAAGAACCCCTTCTCAGGACCCCGTGCCCACCGAAGCCCTTCATGGCTGTGTACAGAGCCTCGGCATCCTGGCTGGCATCGAAGTCTGGGAAGTCATGGATGGAGCCCCGGTACTTGGTACCCTGTGGAGAGAACAGTAGAGGTTGAGTTTGGACCTGCAGCCACCTGGCTGGAGGCGGTGTCACTGGGTGGTGGTGGGTTTGAGATTCCAATCTAAAGATCTGCAAAGGCGCCTGGCTGGAGTTCCTGAAGTGTGCTGAGCTGTGCTGAGCTGTGTGGCTTTTGGGCTTGTGGCTTTTTTCTCTCTGCTTGGACCTGTGAAGGCAGACCAGCTTTTTCTGCCATTATGGAATTTCCCCAGGATCTGTAAGCTTCAATAAATATCTTTTCCTCCATAGCTGTGCATGGTCTGGAAGTTCATCTCAGCGAACCTGAAGCCATCTGCTACAACCACCAAAACCAGATGGTTAAGTCCTTATTGCTAAAGACACTACAGGCTTCAGTTGTAGGACGGAGAGAAATCAAGCTGGAAGCTTCCTCCCTGCTAGCTAAATTTCTAGTACCAGAAAGTTCCAGAGTACTAGGGATGCAGCCATCACACATGCTGGGGTGTGTGGGCTCTCTGGTGACAGAGCTGCCCGAGTCACCCATGCTCCTGTGAGTAACCCCAATAAACACACAGGTTCACCATGCTGTAGTGGGGTAGAATCAAGCGGGCTGCCGGCGAGACAAGCCAACGATAGTCTTACGCTGCTGTGGACACCGTGTGTTCCACAACCGAACTGCAAGGGCACGATGTGCCCGTGGTGCCACAATGGCATGACTGCTGTGGAGATAACCAACTGCTTTCGAGGTGTTTTAGCCCAGGCTGACCTGGAATTCATGATGGAGTCTCAGGGTGGCCTTGAACTCCCGGTGATCCTCTTACCTCTGCCTCCCGAGTGCTGGGATATGCCACACCATGCCGGGCAAAGACTTTCTTTTTTTAATGCCTGGCTGAGTAGAAGGGCTGGAAATGATTCCCATGTGGGCAACAAGAACCCTTCCTGCCTTCATAGCACTTTTTATAGTTTACAAAACCTTTTTACCTCCACCAATAAGATTTTTATCATTTTATGTGTTTGTGGGTATGTGTCATGTGTGCACGTGTGTGTGAGCGGAGGTCAGAGGACAACCTCAGGTTAGGAACACTGTCCACCTCCTTTGAGAAAGGATTTCTCATTGGCTTGGAGCTCAGTAATTAAGCTCGAGTGGCTGGCCAGTGACCCAGGATCCTTGCATCTCTGTCTCCTGTGCTAGTCACCAGGCCCAGCGCTTCCATGGGTAGTGGGGATTAAACCCAGGTCTTCACGCTTGTGTAGACAGTACCTTACCAATTGAGCCTCCTTCCCAGCCCCTAATGTGATTATCTCGGCTACTATAGCCACACAGACAACCTCTATCTCTGAGAACCAGCTGCACTCAGAGAAGGAAACCCCATGTAAGAGGTCACATGGGGGCTGGAGAGATGGCTTAGTGGTTAAGATGCTTGCCTGCAAAGCCTAAGGACCCAGGTTTGATTCCCCAGTACTCCTGTAAGCCAGATGCACAAGGTGGCATATGTGTCTGAAGTTCATTTGCAGTGGCTAGAGACTCTGGTGCAGCCATTCTCTCTTTCTTTCAAATAAATAAATGAATAAAATATTTTAAAGATTTTATTTATTTATTTGAGACAGAGAGAGAGGAAGAGAGAGAGAATGGGCATACCAGGGCCTTTAGCCATTGCAAATGAACTCCAGATGCATGTGTCACCACGTACATCTGTCCTACTTGGGACCTGGAGAATTGAACCCGGGTCCTTAGGTTTCACAGGCATGCGCCTTGACCACTAAGCCATCTCTCCAGCCCTGAATAATATTTTTAAAACAGAGATCACATGGACTCCAGACTTCCCCTGGATCCCTTCTGGCTTTAAGCCTCTCAAATCTCGACACTGTCAGCTTCCCAGGGGAGGCCTTGAGCCCAACAGACCCAAGCACCCTCAGGTTCAAAGCCAAGATAAGTGCTGGCCCTGGGGGCCTAGTAAACTGAGCTGTGAATGGCATCTAAGGACAAGCTGGCAGGGTCCTTCCAGGCCAGGAGAGTAAGGGCAGAGAGCCAGGGGACCTCAGACATCGGATCTACAACCTGAATGGACAATGGGCCACTTCACTGAGGAGTCAGATGTGGGTCAGCCACATGGTGCTAAGAAGGATGGCATCCAGGAGAGCCGCTGGGAGAGCCCTGTCCACAGAGCCCAGCATCGAGCACCTCGAGCACCGGGGAGAAAGAAGACCTGGTCCCCCATCTTCTCTTGTCGTCTAACACAGGGACTCATGCAGCCCTGGCTGGTTTTAAACTTGCTATGTAGCCAAGAACAACCTTGAACTTCTCTTCCTGCCTCTACCTACTAACAGGTGCTTGCCACCATACCCAATTTATATGGTATTGGGAATTAATTCTAGGGTTTCATGAATGCTAGGCAAGCCTCTACCATCTGAGCGACCTCTCCCAGCCCAGCGGCAGAGACAAGCACATGCATTCCACTAACCGCGTGTAGTAAACGCCTTAGGGAAGAGGCAAGGCAACACGGAGAATAGCACAGGCCAGATCCAGCTCCTGAAGGAAACCAGAAGAGGCTCTGTGGATGAAGGCGTGTGGGGGTGGGATGGCCCACAGACTGTGCCCTCAAGGGTCTCGGGGACCTGGACAGGCAAAGCGTGAGTCCCCCACTGTCCTGATCCACCCTTGGCCGGGCTGCAGGACCCGGCCAGACGTCTGCCTTCTCTTTGGGCCGTCTGGCAGGCTGACTCCAAGGAAAGCACATGTGGGCATGAAGCTGCTATTAAGGTCCTCACGAGGTGGATGACCAGAAAGGGACATGGCCTTCTTCCCGCCATCCATGAATCCCCTGCAACCCGATGCCACCCCTGGGCAGAGAAGAAAAGAGTAATAGGTCAAATACTGACCCAGGGCACCTTGCGAGAGGCACGGTGAGCACCCAATGGTGGTCCAACCTCCCTCACTCCCCTGCCTCTCTTCAGACCTCCTGGAGCCTGTGGCATTCCTGAGAACAGTGCCAACCTGGGCAGACAGTCTGATCCAGGGACCCCCAGAACAGGTGCCAGTCCCAACCTGGGCACAGCTTAGAGACTGACCAGTGGGAGGCATACAAGTCCTTGTCATTGGAATTAAGAAAGACAGCTAGCTGGGTATGGGTATGGTGCCTTTTAGTCCCAGTACTTGGGAGGCCCAGGTAGGAGGATCTCCGTGAGTTCGAGGCCACCCTGAGACTACATAGTGAATTCCAGGTTGGCCTGGGCCAGAGTGAGACCCTACCTCAAAAAGCAAGCAAACACACAGAAACAACAACAAAAAGACAGACAGCTGGTGCCCCGCTAGAATTGACCTCCAGACCCTTTGGTGTTTTGCTTTGAAAACCCCAGCCCAGCAATGTCAGAAGGGAAGCACAGGCGATATCAGATATCAGCGTCTGGGAGAATCAAGAGGCTACGGGACCAGAACGATGGCTTTGTAAAGGGCCTTAGACACCGTCAGTCGAACTTCCTTCTTGCCTCCACTGCGCAAGAATAACTGGACCCCCACACTTAGCAGAGGCTGTGTGGACACCAGAACGGGCTCAGTAACAGCGACTGTGTTGAATGGATGAGTTCCCTGCTAAGATGCAGGGTGCTAAAGGAGGGTGGGTGAGGTGGAGGTGCAGTCCGACTTCTTCCTGACAATGCACTTCTAGCAATGATCACTCCAGTACTGGACACAGCTGGGACCAGCACTGGAGTGTCCCTTCTGGAAGGTGCTACTGGGGCCAGGTCCTCCAGGAGCTGGCTGGGCCCTTTGCAGGCTGCTGTCACCATGGCACATGCCACCTGTCTCTCCACCTGCCCATCGCCTCTCCTAGCTCCAGCCTCCCTGCCACTCCTCCTGTCCTCCTTAAGGAAAACCCCTTAGGATCCACATGTGGTTCCGAGGACCCCAACAGAGACGGCAGGTGACATACGACCACGCAGCATGTCAGAGGCCTGGCTGGGAAGGGGGTGGATGACTCTTCCTAGCAGGTCAGGCCTTTTCCCTTCTCCACAGATGACATCGGGGTGTGGCAGCAGATGAGAAGAATGTCACCCAACCAGGGCTTCTCCTCCTGGGGGCGACATCCACCTGTCTGTCCCTGAATACTGAGCAGCCGTGTCCCTGTGCTGCACTGCCCACCTCTTTGCTGGGCTGGTTCCCTTCAGAGAGGCCTGGCTCCTGGGCCCGGCTGGCCTGCTTCCAAGGCGGTGACCAGGCAGCAGTGCTGTCCATGCCTGGCTCCTGGTGCATCTCACACAGAGGCCAGAATGTTTTGGTGCAGCCAGCGCCACCTTATCAACAACCCATCCATCCACATACCCACTCGTCTATTCATCTGCCTGTCCATCTGTCCATCCACTCACCTACCTTCCCAACCCACCCAATTGCTCAGCTACCTGCCCATCCATCATCCACCCACTTGTCCATTCATCCATCTTCCTGTCCCTTTCTTTTTAAAAAAAAATATTTTATTTATTTGAGACAGAGAAAGCAGAGAGAGAGAGAGGGAGAAGAGAGAATGGGCACACCAGGGCCTCTAGCCACTGCAAACAAACTCCAGATGCATGCGCCACATTGTGCATTTGGCTTACTTGGGTACTGGGAATCGAACCTGGGTCCTTTGGCTTTGCAGGCAAGCGCCTTAACCACTAAGCCATTTCTACAGCCCTCCTGTGCACCTTTCCATCTATCTACCCTCCTGTCCGTCAGTCATCCATCCACCCACCCACCCACACAAACCACTCAAGCAATGCTAACTGAGCAGCTACTGAGTGCCTGGCCGAGGAACCACAAAGAGCTCACTGTGCAGTGGGGAGCTGCATGGCGACTACAGCCACAGTGCAGTCTGCTTGGGCAGCACGGGGGGGGGGGGGGGGGGAGGCGCTTGCAGGAGGAAGCACTGTGAAGGCACCGAGTGCGTCTGTCTTGCTCACTGATGTTATTTCCAGCCTCCAGTGTGGGGCCTGGAACAGCGAGGCACCCACTTGGTCCTTGTTTCATAAATAGATGTGTGAGTTGCTGAGAACACATGCTGAGCAGATCAGAGCAGTGCCCCTGAGGGTGGCTGAGTTCTACAGTGACATACCCCACCGCGGGGCCTCAGGGCAGGGAGGCGCATTCCCAAAAGCAAGCCCTGATTCTAGGATGCTAAAGAGCCCCTGCCAGGGTCCCTAAACTCATGTGTCAGAGTGACACAGAAGAGCGGGGGACTGCACTGCTTCTGAGGAACTCGGGTCCTGGGGGCTGCCCTGGGCATGCCACCTAAGTCAGCGCCTGGGCAAAGCAGAGCTCTGACACCCAGCACTTCTGCCATTGTCCTTCTTATGACACTGTCCCTGGGGTTTGGAATCTTTCTTTTAAAATTATCTTTATTTTTGCGGAAGAGGTGGTGGAAAGAATGTTAAGAGCCAAAGGAAGGGTAGGACTCCTTACAACATGCTCCCCCAGACACAAAATGACCTGGATATCCATGACCTCACAGTGCCTGACACTACCTACACAAGACCATCATAAGAGGAGGAAAAGATCATGACATCAAAATAAAAGAGAGACTGATTGAGATGGGGAGGGGATATGATGGAGAGTGGAGTTTCAAAGGGGAAAGAGGGGGGAGGGGAAGGTATTACCATGGTATATTTTTTATAATCATGGAAGTTGTTAAGAAAAACTTGATTAAAAAAATCTTTATTTTTATTTGAGAGAAAGAGAGAGAGAGAGAGAGTGTGTGTGTGTATGGGCACGCCAGAGCCTCTAGTCACTGCGAACGGACTCCAGACTCGCACCACCTTGTGTGTCTGGCTTACGTGGATACTGGGGAATCTTACTGCTAAGCCATCTCTCCAGCCCTGGATTCTTTTTTTTGTTTGTTTTTTAAGGTAGGGTTTCACTCTAGTCTAGGCTGACCTGGAATTCACCATGGGGTCTCAGGGTGGCCTTGAACTCACCGCGATCCTCCCAAGTGCTGGGATTAAAGGCGTACGCCGCCACACCCGGCTGGATTCTTTTTTTTTTTTTTTAATTTTTTTGTTTATTTATTTATTTGAGAGCGACAGAGAGAAGGAGCAGAGAGAGAGAGAGAGAGAGAGAGAGAGAATGGGCACGCCAGGGCTTCCAGCCACTGCAGACGAACTCCAGATGCGTGTGCCCCCTTGTGCATCTGGCTAACGTGGGTCCTGGGGAATTGAGCCTCGAACCGGGGTCCTTAGGCTTCACAGGCAAGCGCTTAACCGCTAAGCCATCTCTCCAGCCCTGGATTCTTTTTTAAACTAGTTTCAATCACACAAATTGCCTTGTGTGTAGATTAAATGCAGCAAGTTTGAAATTAACATCTTCCCCAAGGGTGCTATGTGGGGGCGTGTTAGTGGAGACAAGCACCAAGGTAGCTTCTGAGCGATGTCCAAGTGCTCCGGAGGAGCCAGAAGCGTCTGCCCAGGGTGAAGGCGGGAGAGCCGGCAGCAGACACGGCGCCCTTCCTCCCGAGGGGCTCCTCCACCCAGCCCTTCTCCCACAGTGCAGCCAACAGGGCTGGTGCGTTTTAGCCGTGTCTGGGGAAGGGCTAAAGGTGACAGAAGGTAGCATGTCACACTGGGGAAGGAAGGCTAATGACTTAACACACACCCAGCCGACATTTTCACGAACAGACCAGCTAAGTAAGGAGCCGGCTCAGTGTCCATGAGCTCTCTGCGCAGGGACAATAGTGACTGCCTGCCAGACTCGTGTTCCCGGATGCCACACGGTCACAATCACTGCAAGTGGAGTAGGGAGATCAGCCTTAATCATACAGAGACAGTGTCCCACGGGCCATCACTCTCACCTCACTATGGGAAGTTTGCATCACTAGGTGCCATCTGCCCAATGGCCTGTCACACCCCAGGCAGCCAGGATCCTGGCCACAGGCCTAGAGGATGGGAGGACAAAGGAGAAAGGACTTTCCACCCTGAAATATCCCGCAGGTCCTCTGGTCAGCTGGTGGGCAGCCTGAGCCCTGGGGCTCTGGAGGTGTGAGGCTCCCCGCAGAGCACAGGAGGTGCTAAGAGCCTCCCGGAGCATGGCCCGCATGGGACTCCAGCCAAGAGCAGCTCTGACCCTAGCACCGTGGGGTCCCAGGACTGGCATCAGCCCTGCCCAAGTGCTTCTGTGTTCAGGTATGTTCATATGTTCACCACTGCGTTCTGACCCAGAACCTTCCCATGGAACTAAGTCCATAGAGCTGCCTGTGCCTTATGTGACATCACTCTCTTTTCTCATGCTATCGGACCCCAAGGTCACCTCTTTGGGAGGACTCTAGTCATCACGGTGGAAGAAACAGAGGTAACTGGACCCCAGAATAGTAAGCCATGTGCTACGTTGACAAGTACATGGATGTGCATGGGGGGGCCTGGGGGTCTAGAAGCAGGGCTACCTGGAGGCCATAAATACGTCATACTTTCTCACACTCCCTTTACCTTCTTTTACCACCTCTTCCCTGGCACAGCGGCTTCCAGTGGAGAACCCAGTTACTCTTCTCCTGACCCTGCACTGCATTCTCTTCCTGCTCTGACCTCATCCAGCCATGCCTCCCCAGGCTACTTCCCCACCCGTGGGGTGACACCCTCTTGCTGGTCCCAGGCCTCCTTCACTGTCCTCTGCCCCCAGAGCACAGCACACGGGCATCTGACGCATCTCACAGGAGGAGGGACCCTCAGGCCCAGCCTACGCTGAGACTTGTTTGCAGGGAGTCTACTGGCCCCAGCGCCAAAGGGCACCCCAGGTCTCGGCTCCTCTGATCTCACAGGCCTGGGCCGTCTAAGAATCCCTGAAGCAAATGCCTCTGGGCCTGGGCAGGAGCGCGCACAGGAAAGGAAAAACAGCGAGAGTTCTGCTTGGCGCTCTGCCCGGAACCACGAACACTCCTCCTGGTCAGACCGGCCAGAGAGCAAGGCGCTGGGGGCAGGGAGGGCGGCCGAGCCAGGACCGTGTGAGGGCGCAGGTGGGCGGGCCCTGGGTCCAAAAAAGCCCCCCAGCCCCTGGCTCACGTTCCGACTGAAATTTCTGGGGTGGGAGTGACAAAAAGAGGTCAAGTTAGAAGGTCCCTCAGCTTGTTCTCTCCCTCCAATATAATATCATGGTTGCATCGATCATACTTCCTTTGATGAGGCCAGCCAAGTGGGACCTGTTTGGGGCCAGTTGTGACATGGAGGGGACCCCGCACACTGACCATGGAATGATTCGAACCTTGGCCACACAGGAGTAAACACTCACTCCACTTGCCTCAAATTCTGCCCCGCAGGAGAATGGTCAGACAACATCCAAGACTGACGTTAGAGTCTTCCAGGCCAGGAAAGTTTAGTACCATGGGTGTGACAACGGAACATGCTTTCTCCGGGGTAGAGAGGACCCTCTACTGAGCATTCTTACCTGCCTCATGTCCATTCTCCTGCTAGACTACTCTTGGGTCATGCAGTTCAGGTGGGGACAACTCAACATTACTCTCCAAGAGTGGGTGTGTTATCCAGGCCCAGCCAACGAGAAAATCTGCCATCTTTTGGGAGTAAGTTAAACTGTTTTCCCCTGGTTTACTAAGACAAAGGAATGGAAACCCCAAGCTGCTGCTGACTAGCACGCCAGGCAAGGAAGAACGTGCCAGGAACGAAGCTACCACAGGAAGAGGTAGGCCCTCTTTATGTATTTATTTGCAAGCAGAGAGACATAGAGACAGAGAGAATGGGGCGTGCCATGGCCTCCGGCCTCTGCAAACAAACTCCAGATACATGTACCGCTTTTGCATATGGCTTTCCATGGGTACTGGGGACTTGGACTTGGTTGCTAGGCTTTGCAAGCAAGCGCCTTACCCGCCGAGCCATCTCTCCAGCCTATAGAGGTAGAATCTTGATGTTGGCATTTGGGCTCCTGGATCTAACCAGCCCCAAACTCCTGGGCTTCTCAGTCTCACGAGCCAATCCACATCCTTTCATGCTGGGGAAATCGTGTATCATCAGTGGTAAATCGTATCTGAAGAGCTGGAACTTTAGTGAGAGCCTGCCCAGCTCCTTGAAATCTGAAGACACCAGGGGCCAGACGATGAAGGGGCCAGGGGTGAGATGAAGGTACAAGGGGTGAGATAAAGCTCCTATGAGAGGCTAGATGAAAGCATGAAGGGTTAGATGACAGTATGAGGGGTTTGATTAAGGCACAAGGGATTGTGCTCCAGACAGGATGCTTTGCAGCAGGCCTAGTGAGGCCGGGAGCTCGCAGGCCCAGTGACAGCAGGGTATGACCTTCAGGGGAGCCCTTACCTGTGCTGGTATAGCCATGGTCTCAGGTCCTGCAGCAGGAACCACTGTGGAGGAGAAAGAGAGTGTGAGATTCCCCCAACACCACGCCTCTCTGTCCTTCCCCTCCAAGTTTCCCAGACTTCCCCCAGCTGCCTCTAGCCCTCAGGTTCAATCACATGCACAGACTTGGAAGGGACACGCGCATTATTTTCAGATAAGTGTGTATAGTCTAGAATATGGTGTCCGGGCAGGCACACCAGTCCAGGAAAGGGACCTAGAGTCAAGAGGAAGGCTGGGCATGGCCACTGATCCAGCACTGAGCCGATGCTTCCAGGCCCTGCAGAGCACTTGTCTTCTCCCCTCATCCTCACAGCAATCCTGACAGGCAGAGGAGGGGAAACTGAGGCTGGGCATCACCGTGTCTGGTCCAAAGTCAAACAGCTTAGCATGGACTCCAACCTCCTTCAGAGTGTACAGTCCCTGTGTACTATATGCATGCTGAAGGCCCTCTTCAGTTTAGCAAGAACAGCTTTAGAGTCAGACCTTCCAGGCAGCAGGTGGAAGAGCACGTGTCCGCCAGCCTGGATCCACATGCACTCGCCCACCAGCCATCCCAGTGAGGCAGCGCTGTGGGCGCTGAGGACACAGCAGGGCAGCAACGAGGTTGAAAAGCCCACTTTGTTAAGATCCAGTGACAAGGGCACCCATCAGTCAGAACCCAGGGGAGAAACCAACACTGAATCAGGGGGATAATGGAGTGTGACCCCAGGTGGCCAGTCAGATGTCTCATGAAGATGTCTGTCACAGTAAAGGTCAACAGAGAGCTCAGTGTGGCTGAAGAGCTCAGCGCAGCAGCAGGGAGGGGAAGTGACAGGATGGGGGAGAGGCGAGGCGAGGCCACTGGGGGATCTGAACTGATGGGATAAGATAATTATTTTATTGAAATAAGGGGGCTGGAGAGATGGCTCAGCGGTTAAGGCGTATGCTTGCAAAGCCTAAGGACCCAGGTTGGATTCTCCAGGTCCCATATAAGCCAGATGCACATGGTGGCACGTGTGTCTGGAGTTTGTTTGCAGTGGCTGGAGGTGCTGGCACGCTCATTCTCTCTCTCTCTCAAATAAATAAATAAAATAGATAAATAAAATATTTTTTAAAAATTCAGGGGCTGGAGACATGGCTTAGCGGTTAAGGTGCTTGCTTGCAAAGCCAAAGGACCCCAGGTTCGATTCCCCAGGACCTACATAAGCCAGATACACAGTGTGGCGCATGTGTCTGGAGTTGGTCTGCAGTGGCTGGAGGCCCTGGTGTGCCCTTTCTTTCTCCCCCCACCCAATAAATAAATAAAACAATTGAGGACTATGGGTTAGAGGTGTGAGGTGCATTTACAGGGAAGGAACAAGGGACACAGGTACGCTGGCAAATGAAAGGGGAACACAGGAGGATGGGGACCCGGGCACACGAGCACCGAGCCGAAAGACAAGACACGTCAGCAGTCAGCAGACACGAAGGCCTGCGGCTCTGTTCTGAGGAGGGCTGCACAGCCTGGCCTCCTTGAACCGCGGTGAGGTACCACTTCGTACAAGTGAAAACAACAAACCTAGTAAGAGCCATAAGGAACACACTAGAAAGGAGGGTCAGACCGGGAAGATCTGCAGCTCTGCTCTCTCCAGCTCCCCACACATCCCTCAACTTAGGGTAGCAATCTCCTGACCTCAGCCCACCCACAACCCTATCCCTCTCTAAGCATCGCTGCCCATGCTGTGGCACGGTGGAGAGAATGTGCACGATTCTTAGAGTCCGACTGATGCTCATGGGAGGTTTGAATCAGGTGACTCCCCGCCCCCCCATAAACTCATGTGTTCTAAATGCTTAGTGGCCAGCTGGTAGCAATTTGGGAGGTGGAGCCTGGCTGGAGGAAGTGTGGTTGCTGGGGGGACTTTCAGGCTCATTAGCCGTGGCTTGCCATGTTTGTTGGGCTCTCTCCTGCTACTGCTTCTACCTGCTGTGACAGAGGTGACGTCCAGCCTCTGCTCATGCCATACTTTTCTCTGCCATCATGGAGCGCCCCCTGGAGACTGCACACAAAAATACACCACTTTCCTCCCATCCGCTGCTTTTGGTCAAGCGCTTTGTCCCAGCAACAAGAAAGAACTACAATAGCTTGTTTTGTCACTTCTTAGCTATCTATATAAGCAAGGGCTCAACACTCATTTCTTAATTGTTTAAATTTTTATTTATTTATTTGAGAGAGAGAGGCAGAAAAAGAGAGAGACAAAGAGAGGGAGAATGGGTGCGCCAGGGCCTCCAGCCACTGCAAACGAACTCCAGATGCATGCGCCCCCTTGTGCATCTGGCTTACATGGGCCCTGGGGAATCGAACCGAGGTCCTTGTAGGCAAGTGCCTTAACCACTAAGCCACCTCACCAGGCCTCAACACTCATTTCTAAGATTAAGGTTCTGCTAAGCACAAAGCAGGGGCTCCTACCTTGGAGGACAGCTAGGGTTAGAACCTGAGCTACCTTAAGCACACAACAGCACCATCGGTAGGTGGTGGCATTCATGTAGTGGGTGAAGTTAGGGACAGGGACTTTGTCACATTTACCCACACGTCCCCACTGCCTGAGTACGAACGCCCCCAACTGCAGTCAGCAAGGAACAGTCACCAGATGAGGCTGGGAGTAACGCGCAGAGGTCCGCCAGCAAGCTCAGCTCAGCTCGAGCAAACCCTGCTGTTGCCCTGGTAACCAGGGGCCCCTTGCTACAAATGTGCAGCTCCCACCAGGAAATGAAACTGCACACCCAGTGAGGGGGAGTGGCATCTACCCCAGGACTGGGCCACAAGCCAGCTTCAGGGTTTCCCCAGGCCTGGGGGCCCACCAGGCAGAGCGAGAGGAAACTCCAAGGCCATCAGAAACGGAGCAGAATGGGGCTCAGGAAGTCAGCCGGCATGGGAGAGGAGGGACTGAGGCCTGTCACCTGCCCACTGGAGCCCTTTCCTTTGGCCTCGTTGCTGGAAACTTCAGCAGCTGGCTGGTACCCAGGCCCATCTGGAAGAGAGCCCCTTTCCAAGGACACGCAGCTCCAAGGAGGGGCCTCCACGCCTCTGGGGAAACCATCTCAGTTCCAAAAGCAGTTTCTGTGTGTCTGACGGGGGCCCGTCTCCTGGGTACGTGGAAAGTGAGCTTCCAGAACTGGACATTAGGTGACAGCTCGAGGGCCCTCTCTAGGCCTGTCCCACAGACACCCTGGCAGTCCCTGAGGGCCTCCCAGACTAACCACACTTCTCAGATAGGCTGAGCTCTCCCCCACACCCCGGCCCGAGGTAGGGTCTCACTCTAGCTCAGGCTGACCTGGAATTCACTCTGTAGTCTCAGGGTGGCCTTGAACTCATGGTGATCCTCCTACCTCTGCCTCCGGAGTGCTGAGATTAAAGGAGTGTGCCACCAGGCCTGGTTGGCTGAGATCTTTGTATCCAAAGTCTCAGGATCCCAACAGATCCCTGATCCATCTGCCCTCCAAGTCCCTCCTTTCCTAGATGGGACAAGGCATCTTGGGAGGAAAAGTAACTCGCCAGGCTCAGCTGGCAGCTCTGTCTCTCAGACCCAGGCTGTAGCAAGCTCTTACATAGCCAGGGAAGCTGGCCACAAAAAGACATCAAGGGCAGGACAGAGGGGCTAGAGAGATGGCTCAGTGGTTAAAGGGTTGTGCTTGCGCAGCCTGCCTGTCCATGTTCGATTCCCCAGTGACCATGTAAAGCCAGACACAACAGTGGTGCCGTGCACCTGTTTTCTCCCTCTGTTAAATCAATCAATCAATAAATAAATGTTTTTTTTTTTTTTTTTTTTTTTTTTTTTGGTTTTTCGAGGTAGGGTCTCACTCTAGTCCAGGCTGACCTGGAATTCACTATGGAGTTTCAGGGTGGCCTCGAACTCACGGCGATCCTCCTACCTCTGCCTCCCGAGTGCTGGGATTAAAGGCGTGCGCCACCACGCCCGGCTTAAATAAATGTTTTTAAGGCGAAGAGGATTGCCCTAAGTTTGGGGCCAGCCTGGGATTACACAGTGAGTTACAGGTCAGCCTGGGGTAGAGTGAGATCCTACCTCAAAAAAAAGGAGCCAGACGTGGTGGCGCACGCCTTTAATCCCAGCACTCAGGAGGCAGAGGTAGGAGGATCACCATGAGTTCAAAGCCAGCCTGAGACTACATAGTGAATCCAGGTCAGCCTGGGCTAGAGTGAAACCCTACCTCAAAAAATCATATAAATAAATAAATAATAAAATAAATAAATGAAGAAAGAAAGAAAGAAAGGAAGAAAAGAGGACAAAGAAAGACCCCGGGGGTGGTTCCCAGTTTGACATCCCCCCCCCCCCGTGCCACATCAGACAAGCTAGGCTCTCTGGTTTTTAGCTTCCTCTATGAAATGGGGACATCCCACAGCCTGCTGTCTTACGTAATGTGAACGGCTTTAACAGACTTCAACAAAGATTCTCACAGTGTGGCCTGGGTCCTGGGAAGACACTTTCGCAGAGCACTGGGTTCCTCCCTCAACAGGAAACATGCTGAAGCCTAGTAACCATGGCCCCTAGTTCCTCCCAGGAGCCCCGAGTCTCTTGTGACCTGGACACTTGGGAAGGCTACAAACCTCACACCCCTTAGGCAGAGTAGCCTGGGTGGCTTCATACAGTGTGGCTGCTCCCCGGCTCACCCATCAGCTTGTGACCGCCAGGGTCCTTCCTCTTCTTTGGGGAGTCAGAGCTGCTCTGGGGAAGCAGCTCTTACCGCCCAGTCCAGAGAACAGGCCTGGCACCAAAGCAGGCCAGCGGCATGCGGGGGGTGGGGGAGTGCCACCCCCAGCTTATACCTTAAGTACGTTACTGGAAGACTCTCAAGTTCCACATCTGCAAAGGGATCTAGAAACTCCAGCTCGTACTAAGAAATCACCGATGAAAAGTGCTTAGCAGAGTGTCTGGCACACAGAAAAAAACTCAATAAATGTTCATTTTTATTAGGATAAGTGTGGCATGGCAATAGACACAGGCTTTGGAGTCAAGGTGCCCAGGTTTAATTCCTGGCACTGCAGATTCTTAGCTCAGGACTTCGATCAGGTTACACAACTCCTCTCCTGCCTCTTTATCTCTGAAATGACAGCTTTACAAGATTTCTTGGGGCACTGGAAGATCATGCACAAAATCACCCATTTTGTGGGAAAATAAAAGACCCCACCCCAAGCATATCCTTTTATTTTTATTTACTTATTTATTTATTTTTTGGTTTTTCGAGGTTGGGTCTTGCTCTAGCCCAGGCTGACCTGGAATTCACTATGGAGTCTCAGGGTGGCCTTGAACTCATGGTGATCCTCCTACCTCTGCCTCCTGAGTGCTGGGATTAAAGACGCACACCACCATACCCAGCTTCTTTTTAAAAAAATATTTTATTTGTTTATTTAAGAGAGGTACAGAAATAGGCAGGGAGAGAGAGACAATGGGTGCGCCAGGGCCTCCAGCCACTTCAAACGAACTCCAGACACATGCACCCCCTTGTGCATCTGGCTTACGTGGGTCCTGAGGAATCGAACCTGGGTCCTTTGGCTTTGCAGGCAAGCGCCTTAACTGCTAAGCCATCTCTCCAACCCCCACTCCTGGCTTCTTTTTATTTTTTAATTTTTTAAAATTTATCTGCAAGCAGAGAGATAGAGAGGAGAGACACAGGGAATAGGCACACCAGGTCCTCCAGCCACTGCAAATGAACTCCAGATGCATGTGCCATTTTGTGCATCTGGCTTTATGTGGGTACTAGGGGATTGAATACAGGTCATTAGCTGGGCTTTGCAGGCAAGTGCCTCAACTTCTGGGGCATTTCTCCATCCCAATTTTAATTTTTTTGACATATAATCCAAGATGGCTTCAAACTCATGTAGCCCAAGGAAGATATTGAACTCTTGATTCTCTCACTTTTAAAAGTTTACTGCCAACCTCCATAAATATAGACAACATACCATGATCATAATCCCCTCTTACCACCCTCCCTTTTCCCCCTCCCAGACTCACTCCTGATTGTCTTGACTGCACCTCCCAAGTGCTGGGATGACAGGCCTCTGACACCACACCTGGTATGTGTGGTACATGGGCCCGAACTTGTGGTGCTTGGGCCCGAACTCAGGTCCTTGTGCATGCTAGGTAGGCACTCTACTAACCGAGCTGTATCCCCAGGCCCCCTGAATGTGTTTCTGTGGCATATTTTGGAGTTGGTTAGTCAGAGAAATGACAGAGCTCTGCAGACAGAACACAGGCTCCAAATGGAGGTTGTTCAGTTCTATCTGTGTTAGTAAACAGTGGCTCAGGGAGGAGCACTTCTGATAATCCCAAGTGACCTTGACCTGGGAGGCTGGCTTCATCCTAAGACATAACATGACCTGGGCCACTTCCTTCCCCAGAAGTTCTATAAAAATATAAAAAGCTGGGGCTGGTCGGGCGTGGTGGTGCACGCCTTTAATCCCAGCACGCAGGAGGCAGAGGTAGGAGGATCGCCATGAGTTCAAGGCCACCCTGAGACTCCATAGTGAATTCCAGGTCAGCCTGGGCTAGAGTGAGACCCTACCTCAAAAAAAAAACAAGAAAAAAAAAAAAAGCTGGGGCTGGAGAGATGGCTTGGCGGTTAAGCGCTTGCCTGTGAAGCCTAAGGACCCCAGTTCGAGGCTCGATTCTCCAGGTCCCACATAAGCCAGATGTACAAGGGGGCACATGTGTCTGGAGTTCGTTTGCAGTGGCTGGAGGCCCTGGCAAGCCCATTCCCTCTCTCTCTCTCCATCTGCCTCTTTCTCTGTCTGTCACTCTCAAATAAATAAATTAAAAAATGTTTATATATATATATATATATATATATATATATATATATATATGGAGCTCAATCATCCCACCCTTTTTTTTTTTTGTTTTTTTGGTTTTTCAAGATAGGGTCTCACTCTGGCCCAGGCTGACTTAGAATAATTAACTATGTAGTCTCGTGGTGGCCTCAAACTCTCTGCGATCCTACCTCTGCCCCGAGTGCTGGGATTAAAGGCATGTGCCACCACACTCGGCTTCACCAGCATTTTCTATTGAGCCTTCTAGAAACTAGACCAGAGCCTGATGTGTGGCTAATAACTTTAATACTAGCATTTGGGAGGCTGAGGTAGGAGGATTGCCATGAGTTTGAGGCCAGCCTATGCTACAGTGCTTAAAAATGGGAGAGGGGGCTGCAGAGATGGCTCAGTGGTTAAAGGTGCTTGCTTGTTAGAGCCAGAATGGCTTCATGTTTAGACTATGCCATCTCATTGTAATCCTCTATTTCCCAAGTGACCCAGGCACCTCTCCCCACCGATGATCACATTCCTGGAGTGACCCAGACCACTCATGCCATGATCACTTCCGGTAGTGGCCCAAACCCTGAGGCAAGGTGGACTGCTCTACAACCAAGGAATTCAATGGCCCCCACAGCCCCGCAAGTGTCCATCCCCTGGTCTGTAAGGGAAGGGGCTTCTGACCTTGCCTGGTTAGAGCCCTTCTTGGGCTTCCCCAGATACAGCCTGTCTGCCATCTGAGTCTTCCCTCTGGTTTCTTTTCCTAAAAGCTTGCAAAGCCAGATGGCCCTGGGTTCCATCCCCTAGCACCCACACAAAGCCAGATGCACAAAGTGGCATATGTATTTAGAGTTCATTTGCAGTGGCAAGAGGCCCTGGCACACCCATTCACCCTCACCCACTCTCGTAAATAAATAAAAAGATGATGTCATTATCTAGCCCTGCGTGTCTCAATTCTGGCTTCATGAAAACAACCTGAGGAGTTTTTCAAACTGACCAAAGGCTAAACTCTGGAGATTGATTCAACGGTTCTGGGATTGTGCAAATGTTTCTGAGGGATCCCAAAGCATGGCCAGAGAGGCTGAGAACCACTTGGTCTTTTCTGGATTCAAATGTCACCCGTATCGGGAAGCCAGGAGCAAAGACCTTCCTCTGAATTTTCCCTACACTGCTTTCAGATCAACCAATGAGGATTTATCATTCCTGTGTGGCAGAAGGCTGGCCTTACAAGAAGAAAAAAACTTAAAAAAAAAAAATCTAAGCCAGGCATGGTGGCGCAACCCTTTAATCCCAGCCCTCGGGAGGCAGAGGTAGGAGGATCGCTGTGAGTTCGAAGCCACCCTGAGACTACAGAGTGAATTCCACGTCAGCCTGGGCTAGAGTGAAACCCTACCTGGAAAGAAACAAAATCTATACTTCAAAGAACATCCCTTTGGGTTATCTGTTCTAGTTTTTCATTGTGGGGACTGTTTACAGCCCAGCTAGTTGTAGATAACTGAAGTAACAAAGCAATCCTAAGAACTTGCTCATTCTGCGTCTCCACTCTCCCCTCAGGTGGAAAAACCAGTTTTACCTCTAACTGCATATTCCCTTCGATATAAAGGTGTCTGCTGGTCCAACATTGAGCCGATTATTAATATCTGCTGGGGCCAGTCACCGGCTAGTGAATAGGACAAAATCTTTAGCCTAAGATAATTTTCATAACCGTGTGACTAATGTGCACTTTGGGGGAAAAATACGGTTACCGCAGATGCTAAAACCTCTAGGGAGGCGCTTTTAGCAACTCTCTTGCTCTGAGCAGTCAGTTTTGAAGCCAGCACTTCAGAGTTGCTTTTGCTAAAAAGCACTGAACCCTCACTCACTGGGGCCCACAGGACGGATTGCCTTCGTGTTGTCTCCTTTATTTTGCCTGAAGGCACAGTGCTAAGTCATTGTCCTGAACCTTTCTTTCCTCTAAAGTCACCAAACCTCAGCCAGACAGACCCCTCCCCAGACGAGGGCAATTGTCCATGGAGGTGAGGCTGTACTGGGAGAAGTGAGCATCTGAACCAGAGCTGAGGTGATGATCAAGAGGACACACCTTGACCAGGTCTGCTTCATTATGCACACCTTGGGCTGGAGACATGGCTCAGCGGTTAAGGAGCTTGCTTGCAAAGCCAAAGGACCCAGGTTCAACTCCCTAGAACCCACATAAGCCAGATGTACAAGGTCATGTATGTGCACAAAGTGGCGCACACGACTGGAGTTTGACTGCAGTGGCTAGTGGCCCTGGGGTGCCAATTCTCCCTCTCATAAAAATAAAATAAAATAAAATAAAGGCAATGACCATTATGCACACCACTCATCCCCTCCAATTCTTCCTCTATTTAAACCTGAAGCTTCTGTTGTACCCTAAAGATGGACTTGGGGTCCTGTTCCTCTTCCCAATGTGCCCACACTGAAGTCTCTCTCTGCTTTTTCTCCTTTACCTGTCTTTTGGGGGCAGGTGGCTGCACCTAGCTCGTTGGGGCTGCTGGAGCCCAGGTTTATACCCTAAAACCTCTGGTTATAGCTGAAAGGTTTCTTTAGTGACATGCCTGAGACATCTCAGAAAAATGAATGAGGGCTGGAGGAATGGCTTAGTGGTTAAGGCATTTGCCTGCAAAGCCAAAGAACCCAGGTTTGATTCCCCAGGACCCACATTAGCCAGATGCACAAGGGGGCGCACGCATCTGGAGTTTGTTTGCAGTGGCTGGAGGCCCTGGCGCACCCATTCTCTCTCTCCCTCTTTCTCTATCAAATAAATAAATATATAAAAATAAAATATAAAAAAAAGAAAAATGAATGAAATCATCTAGCCAAAACTGTGCTGTGCTCCTCAATCTATAGCCAGGGGAGAAAATAATTTGAGAAGTAACTTGCCCAAGTCCACAAAGAAAATTACTGATTAACCAGGGACTCATTAAAAAGAAAAAGAAAAAGAAGAAAAAGAAAAAGAAAAAGAAAAAGAAAAAGAAAAAGAAAAAGAAAAAAAAGCTGGGTGTAGTGGTGCACGCGGTTAAGTGCTTGCCTGTGAAGCCTAAGGATCCCGGGTCGAGGCTTGATTCCCCAGAACCCACGTAAGCCAGATACACAAGATGGTGCATGCGTCTGGAGTTCATTTGCAGTGGCTGGAGGCCCTGGCACACCCATTCTTTCTCCCTCTCTCTATCTCTGTGTGTCTGCCTCTTTCCCTCTATCACTCTCTCAAATAACCAAATAAATAAAATTTAAAAAAATAATGTTAAGGGCTGGAGAGATGGCTTAACAGTTAAGGCGCTTGCCTGTGAAACCTAAGAACTCTGGTTCGATACCCCAGTACCCACATAAGCCAGATGCACAAGGTGGTACATGTGTCTGCAGTTTGTTTGCAGTGGCTAGAGGCTCTGGCATGCCCATTCTCTCTCTCAAGTAAGTAAATAAAATATAAAAAATATGTTAAAATAGGATAGTAAATGTACATATTGTAGGCCGGGGATGTGGCTCCATTGGTAGAGTTTTTGCTTAGCATCCACTAAGCCCTGGGGTTGGTTCTCACACCTGTAATACCAACACTCAGGAGGTGGAAGCAAGAGGACCAGGAATCCAAGTTCATCCTCAGTTACACACAGTGAATTTGAGACCCACCTGGGCTACACGAGACCCTTAAAAACAACAAGACTAGGCCTGGGAGATTGCTCAGTGGTTGAAGACGCTTCTGGCCCAGGTACAATTCCTCAGTACCCACGTAAAGTCAGGTACGCAAAGTTTGCAGTGGCAAGAGGCCCTGGTAAGCTCATTCCTATCCTCTCCCTCTCTCTCTCTCTCTCTCTCTCTCTCTCTGCTTGCAAATAAACAAAAAAGACTACCTATCAAGACCTTGAAGCTTGAGTTGGGTGTGGTGGCACATGCCTTTAATGCCAGCACATGGAGGCAGAGGTAGGAGGATTGCCGTGAGTTCAAGGCCACCCTGAGACTACAGAGTGAATTCCAGGTCAGCCTGAGCTATAGAGTGAAACCCTTCCTCAAAAAAACAAAACAAAACAAAAAAACCTTGAAGCTTCTTTCTGTACCTCAGTAAGTCTCTTTCCCACGCTGAGGAGAAGCCCAGAGACAGCGTTCCTGTAGCATGCTCAGGGAGGCCCTGGGTTCCACCCCCAGCAACAAAAAGGCCTACAACTTCCTCTTTTTCCTTTTCCTTTTTTCTTTCTTTCTTTCTTTTTTTTTTTTTAATATTTTACTTTTATTTATTTGACAGAGAAAGAAGGGGGGAGAGAGAGAGAGAGAATGGGTGCTCCAGGGCCTCCAGCCACTGCAAAGGAACTCCATTCACGTGTGCCCCCTTGTGCATCTGGCTTACGTGGGTCCTGGGGATTCGAACCTGGGTCCTTTGGCTTTGCAGGCAAATGCAAGCCCTCTTTTTCCTTTTCTGATGGTGTCCCTCCAGCCCACCAGAAGGCACCCAGGACCACAGTCCCGCACTGACAAGGCCGGGCAAAGGCCATGCCCCAGCCTTGGCCTGGGCCACTCCTCCCCAGCTCCCAGCACTCGGGTTTCTTAGAGAGCAGTCAGGCCTTCCATCTCCTGACCTAGAGCCATTGATCCATGGCCAGACAAAGCCCCAAGAGGTCGTCTGGCTGTCCTCAGGGCCGGAACCAGCCTGACCCGAGTTTGAATCCTCTCGGGTCACTTTGGTGAGAGGCAGCAGATCTAGCATATCACAGTCCAGCCGGAGCCAAACCCCAAAACTGAGGCCCAAAGGTGTGGTTTAGGAGCTGGGTGGCCCTGGGCAAGCCCTTCACCTCCCCACAGTGGTCTCAGGTAGACAATGGGTATAAGAATAGCAGCTCCTGCGGGCATGGTGGCGCAGCCTTTAGTCCCAGCCAGGAGGCAGAGGGTAAGAAAATCGGTCCGAGTTTGAGGCCACCTGAGACTGCATAGTGAATTCCAGCGAGACCCTACCTCAATTAAAAAAAAGAAAAGAAAAGAAAAGAAAAGAGCCAGGTGTGGTGGCGCACGCCTTTAATCCCAGCACTTGGGAGCCAGAGGTAGGAGGATCACCATGAGTTCGAGGCCACCCTGAGACTACATAGTGAATTCCAGGTCAGCCTGAGCTAGAGTGAGACCTTACCTTAAAAAAAACAAAAACAAACAAACAAACAAAAAAACCCAGCTCCTTCAAGAGTTATAGTGAAGGTAGAAAAATAGTCACATAAGTACTGTGTTAGACCTTACAACCGCACTTCTTCCTTACTTTGTGTGTGTGTGTGTGTGTGTGTGTGGTGTGGTGTGGTGTGCGTGCATGTGTGGAACTGTATTCTTGTGTAGGGGCACACATGTGTGGGTGGGTGCATGTGCATTGCTGTTTTTCGAGGTAGGGTCTTGCTCTAGCCCAGGCTGACCTGAGATTCACTCTTTAGTCCCAGGCTGGCCTTGAACTCACAGCGATCCTCCTACCTCTAGAGTGCTAGAATTAAAGGTGTGCGCCACCACACCCAGCTCCAGCTTATGTTTTGAGACAGAACCTCTCACTTAACCTAGAGTTCACCAATTCACAGCTAGACCAGCTAGTCAGTGAACCCCAGGGATAATCCTATCCTCTGGCTCCCCAGTGCTGAGATTACAGGCGTGTGCCACCACACCCAGCTTTTACACAGGTGCTGGGGATCTGAACTCAGGTCCTTGTGGTTGCGCAGCAAGCACTTTACCTACTGGGCCATCTCTCCAGACTTCTGCTTCATACTTTTGAGGGCTTGAGTGTCCCCATCGGTACAATGGGCTAATACCAGTATTGAACATAGTAAAGGTTCTATCATGGTCTGTTGAGTTGGAAGGGTTCAACCAGTTACACTGGCAACTGTTTCATGGTTATGATCAAGAAGCACCAGGATGCCAGTCTTTCAAAAAGCAGAACCTGAGGCTGGCCTCAAGTACCACACCCTTCTAAGGTAACAAAGGAGGCACTTGCCCACAGCACGCTACAGTTCACACGGCACTTTCATATCTGCCACCTTGTTACCGTATGAAGGTATCAATCTTACCCTCCTTTAGGATGGGTGATCTGGGCTCACAGAACCCAGGGACACTCGCCAGCCTCAGCGGGAGCTCAGCCGTGGAGAAAAGGAAATTAAGAATGCAGATGGAACGCAAAAAGCAAATGGGACGTGGCTGGGATTCTAAGCCAAGAAGCAGAGTATATACACCCCCCCACTTCCTCTCTATTGGGGGGCACGCTTAGGAATCAGTGTAGAAACCACATCCTGTGTTTTGGCCCCACCCATGAAGTCTCTTGAGGAAGCTTCCTGGGTGGCTCCGCGGGTTGCCACCAGGTCTCCCAGGAAATGCCAGAATGGCACAGCAAGAACCATCCAACACCCAACCCACTTTTCCAGCTGGGTGCTTGGGGCTCAGGTCTCACCCCAACTCTTGGGAGGAAGAACCAAGAAGGGATGGTAGAAGGGGAGGCCAGAGGCACCTGGCTGGTGGGTGATGGGACGTAGCTGGGTGGGGCGGAGCCTGGTGAGGGTACTGCAGTGCAGACATTCTGTCCGTGGATCCCCAGTGCTGCAGAGTCCCCCCCACCCCCACCCCATCCCGGCCTTCCCAGGACAGTCCCCACGCTCTGCACACGTATCCACATTCTGCCCAAGACAGCTGTATTGTGCACCCAGAAACTGCAAACAGGTCTGTATCCAGATGACAGCAGATTGGGAACAAAGGGCAGGAAGCGAAGGGACAGGGGTGAAGGACAGCCACAGCTGCAGGGGGATGAAGGCCTTGGCCGCCCTCCCAGAGCAGCCGCACCCAGCGCCCAGAATCCTAGCTAGGTCTCGGAGCCCAGCGGCTGAATTGGAGGCCAGGACTGTAAGTAGCCACTTTAGCAGACTGCTATGAGGGACAAGGGCTGAGGGACTCGTCACAAGGACCCCAACAGCTTTCCACGACCTCAGGCCAGAGTTTTCTGCAGGGCTTGAAGGTCAGACGCGCAGGGCTGAGACTGTGGCAGACACATCTGGTAGGGCTAGTGGGCCAGGCTATTCTGGGGGGACAATGACTTCAAGGTGAGCTTTGGGCCAGGGGGTGTAGTACTGGGACAAAAAAAAAAAAAAAAAAAAAAAAAAAAGGCAGGCAGATTCTTGGGAAACAAACCCTGGAGCCATATGTCCAAATTTGGAATTGTCGAGAAAGACCCACCAGAGTTTAGACAAAAGAAAGGGGAGGGAGGAAGCAGAGGCCAAACTTACCCTCCCAAAGCACCCCTTTTCCTTCCCTCCCCCTTCCAGGGATCACAGGTATAGCCTAGGCATCGCTAACCCGTACCCAAGATTCCAAACCGGCTGGCACGTTAACTCGGTTTCAAATCCACTATTTCCTCTGGGCTGCGTTTATGGTCCCGAGGCCCAGGGTCTCCCCGCAAGTTCGTAGCGGGCTCCCGACTCAGCGCTCTGGAAGGTCCCCGGGCCTCCACGCTTTGGGAAGGCGCCGTGGGTTCGGAGCAGCTGCAGGAAGGGCGAGGCCACTGCATCCCGCCCAGGGCCCCGGGGCGCTCCTTCACGGGTGGGCGGAGGCTCGCAGAGGGAGCCCCGTCCATCGGAGCCTCGGCGGGCCACCGGGAGCCCTGTCCCGGACCACACATCCCCCGTGTGACGTGGAGCTGTTGTGGGGTTCCACTGCTCTTGCTCAGAGCTGAACCTCAGCCACAGCCTTCCCTGAGGGTCCCCAGATCTGCGTCCGGCTGCCCGCCCCCAACCCAGGCCCTTCCAACTTCCTACCCCCTAACTCAGTCCAAAAGACTCGGCAGCGTGCCCCTGACCTTGCACACCGGAACCCCGGGCAGAGCCAGGCCCCAGGTCTCCTTCCCCCACCACCCCCGGGGGTTCTGCGGGCCCTGGCTGGGCTCCGGGACACACCCAGCCACGACACCCCGGGGGTGGCCGCGCCCTCCGCTCCCGCACCGCGCGCCCCCTTCCCGGAGCAGGACCGGGCACCGATCAGCAGACCAGCCGACGTGGGCTGCCCGTGTCCTCGTGCCTGCAGGCCTGGGACGGGGTGCCCTGGAACGATTCGGCCCACTCACCGCGCGGGGGAGGCCTCGGATCGCGGGGGCACGGACGCACCGACGCGGAGCTCGCAACCCGTTAGCCCAGCAGCGGCGGCGCAGCCCAGGGAGGGGAGGGGGGCCGCCCGAGGGGACACGTGGCGCACGTGGGCCAATCTGACCGGCCCGCCGCCTGGCCCCGCCCCGCCCCGCCCACACCCCGTTCGATGGCTTTTGGAATCTGAGTGACCCCAGCGGCTGCGGGGACGGGGATGGAAGTAGGGGGATGGAAGTGAGGGCGGGGTCGTCGGAGGGGTGCACCCACCCACCCACCTGGAGGACCTGGTGGAACCTTGGTGGGTTTCTGACCTCAGACCTGAAACCTACAAGAGGGTAGGGTACCTGGCCAAGGTCACGCGGCCTTCCAGAATTAGAAGACAAGTGCGCTCGGTTCTGGACACTTGTGTCGTTAACCCCCCCCCCCCCCAACATTCCTGCCAATCTCCAAAGGGGTGTTGAGAAACGGAAAGGTGAAGCCTGCCAAAATTGAGGTCGGGCACCTTATCCGACCGATCACATTTCACACCTCAGCAGCCCATCCGGTCACTGGCATACTTACCCACTTCGCAGGGAAGGAGAGCCCAGAGGAGGCAGTGCACCGGCTGAAGTCACACGGCTAGCACATTGTGTGGAGCACCCACTTGGGTCATTTGGTGCTTGGCTTTGCAGGGAGTGCATAGTGGGGAGGGGAGCAGCTAGGGAGACCAGAAGTTGTGATCCACGTCTGCATTGAAGAAATATGTTCTTTGGGAATCCAGAGGGAATCAAGATAACCCGTCTTTTATTTAATTAATTAATTAATTAATTAATGAGACAGAGAGAAAGAGAGAGAATGAATATGGGTGCACCAGGGCCTCTTGCCACTGCAAAAGAACTTCAGGTGCATGCATCACTTTGTGCATCTGACTTTACATAGATACTGGGGAACAGAAACCAGCCCACCAGGCTTTGCAAGCAAGTGCCTTAACCACTAAGCCACCTCTCCAGCCCAAGGTGGCCCATCTTTAATGGTGGTGGGGCTGCCAGCTCAGGGTAAGATATTTCACTGGTCTGCTTTTCAGTTTGTTCCTCTGGAAGACAGGACTGCTTGGAGCTTCTTCAAAGTGTCACCCTCAGAATCTGTTACTGGTTTAAAGAAGTCTGAGCTAGAGCACTGAAAAAGCTCTGTCACGCCTTCCAAGGCTCAGGGTCCATTGCGGAAGAGGTGGCAGAAAGAATGTAAGATCCAAAGGAAGGGTAGGACTCCTTACAACATGCTCCCCCCAGACACAAAATGGCCTGGATATCCATGACCTCACAGTGCCTGACATTGCCTACACAAGACTGTAAGAGGAGGAAAAGATCATGACATCAAAATAAAAGAGAGACTGATTGAGAGGGGGAGGGGATATGATGGAGAATGGAGTTTCAAAGGGGAAAATGGGGGGAGGGAGGGTATTACCATGGGATATTTTTTATAATCATGGAAGTTGTTAGTAAAAAAGAAAGAAAGAAAGAAAGAATGTAAGAGCCAAAGGAAGGGTAGGACTCCTTTTGATGCGCTCCTCCAGACACAAAATGGCCTGGATATCCATGACCTCACAGTGCCTGACACTGCCTACACAAGACCATCATAAGAGGAGGAAAAGATCATGACATCAAAATAAGAGAGGGCTGGAGAGATGGCTTAGCGGTTAAGCGCTTGCCTGTGAAACCTAAGGACCCCGGTTCAAGGCTCGATTCCCCAGACCCACATTATCCAGATGCACAAGGGGGTGCATGCGTCTGGAGTTCGTTTGCAGGGGCTGGAGGCCCTGCTGCACCCATTCTCTATCTCTATTTGCCTCCTTCTCTCTCTGTCTGTTGCTCTCAAATAAATAAATAAAAATGAACAAAAAAATTTCAAAAATAAAAGAGAGACTGATTGAGAGAGGGAGGGAATATGATGGAGAGTGGAGTTTCAAAGGGGAAAATGGGGGAAGGGAGGAAATTACCATGGGATATTGTTTATAATTATGGAAGTTATCAATGAAAAATGTAAAAGAAAAAGTCTGAGCTATTCTAACAAGGTCAGGTTTCACTTTTTTTTTTTTCCCCGAGGTAGGGTCTCACTCTGGTCCAGGGAGCAGTAGTGCATGCCTTTAATCCCAGTATTCTGGAGGCAGAGATAGGAGGATCGCTGTGAGTTCAAGGCCACTCTGAGACTACACATTGAATTCCAGGTCAGCCTGAGCTAGAGTGAGACACTACCTCAAAAAACCAAAAAAAAAAAAAAAAAAAGTTGGGGCTGGAGAGATGGTTTAGCAGTTAAGACTAAGGACCCAGGTTCAATTCTCCAGTATTCATGTAAACTAGATGCACAATGTGGCTCATGCATCTAGAGTTTGTTTGCAGTGGCTAGAGGCCCTGGTGTGCTCTTTCTCTCTCTCTCTTTCTCTCCCAAATAAATACATAAAATATTAAAAAATAAAGAAAGAAAGAGAACAAATGGCAGATGACAGCTGTGTGAGAGACAGCCCAGACTTGGGAGGCCTTGGTGGCCTTAGTGGAGGAGGCTCAGGACAGAGGTCTCTGGGGTGGGTGGCTGACGTTGGGGCCATCATGGAGGCCATACCAGGGACAAGGGCTGGATCCAACTCCTTGGTCAAGGACATGAAGATCAAGACCCTGGAGGAGATCTGTCTGTTCTCCCTGCCCATCATGAGGCAGTTTCGGGGTCACAGGTCCTCTCAGAGAGTAAAAGCAAATATCTTTGAGCCCTTAAGGGGGAATGTGGATTTTTTTCCCCCTTATCTCTTTCTGCCTGAAGGAGTCCTTACAGGTCTCTGCTCTGCTAGAGGCCAGAAATGTCAGAAAGTTCTGGTCAGTCTTTATCTCTTCTTCCCTAAAGTTCACCCCCTTCTGAGAAAGATACCTCCCTTTCCTGGAAGAATAAGATTGCCCCATCTCCAGAAAACCTGACCCCCACCTAGAATCCTGGCTTCTGGGCTGAACTTTTCAGCTCCTATCCAGACAACGCCACAGAAGTCCCCACTTTGGGTCTCTAGTCGGGGTTTCCCATTTCCAGAAACCCCCTCCTGACGTGCTCATTTTCTTTCTCTCTCTCAAATAAATAAATAAAAATAAAATCTTTCTAAACTTCCCTAGCTCCCAAGTTATTGAGCTCCCAAGAGCTAGAAAGGCTCTGTTACTCTCAAAGACACCCCACATTTCTGTATCAATCAAAGAGTTTGAGAGGGGGCTGGAGAGATGGCTCAGTGGTTAAACGTACTTGACAACCTGGGTTCAATTCCCCAGTACCCATGTAAAGCCAGATGCACAAAGTGGCACATGTGTCTGGAGTTCATTTGCAGTGGCAAGAGGTCTTAACACAGCCATATGTTGGAGACCACTATCATATCTCAATGTTGCTGACAGCATAATTGTACAAAAGTAAATGCAAGTTGAGGAATACAGCTGCTCCCATCTCAAGTTAGATTAGTTAAACCCTAACCACAGGCCCGGCTCTGTTTACCTTAGCCAGATACCTTCCTAGTGAACAAACCTGTTATCTTAAAACCACAGGCCATAAAATTCAGGAAGTTCCCTCAAGACAGTCTGCATTATGTCAAAGTCATTATTTGTGATAACATGCATAAGCCTAAGAATAAAAACACTGTGGACCAAGAGTCAATGCCCCTGATCCCTGGAACTGAGTCCCCTGGCTCCCCCACTTCTCCTTGTCTAATTGAGTGTTGTGAGTTTTTTTATCTGTGAGTCACTGTCCCCCTTCCAGGACCTGAACCCTACAGCACTGGCCACAGCACCCATTCTCTCTCCCCCTCTCTCTAATACAAAAACATAAATACAATATATATATATATTTAAAAAAGAGTCTGAGGCCGGGCGTGGTGGCACACACCTTTAACCCCAGCACTCAAGAGGCAGAGGTAGAAGGGTCGCTGTGAGTTTGAGGCCAGCCTGAGACTCCATAGTGAATTCGAGATCAGCCTGGGCTAGAGTGAGACACTACCTCGAAAAGCCAAAAAAGTTAAAAAATAAAGATTCTGAGACTATTGACTACTGCTGCTATTAATAACTGCTATACTTCAGCCAGGGGCTGCCACCCTGGGGGACTTTGCCAAGGCCACTTTTGATGCTATCTTCAATACCTACAGCTGCCTGACCCCACAACCTCCAGAAAGAGATCATTTCACCAATTCTCTCAACCAGAAATTCACTAAAGACCTTGTGAGAACCCCACCAGAGTCTGAAGGCTCCAGCTGTGGCCACCATGCAGGGTTTTATACAGAAAAATAAAGTGAACTTAACCTTTAATTTTATTTATTTATTTATTTTGGTTTTTTGAGGTAGGGTCTCACTCTAGCCCAGGCTGACCTGGAATTCACTATGGAGTCTCAGGGTGGCCTCAAACTCATGGCAATCCTCCTACCTCTGTCTCCCAAGTGCTGGGATTAAAGGTGTGTGCCATCATGCCTGGCTATTTTATTTTAATTTTAATTTTTTGAGGCAAGCCCAACAGACTGGCCTTTTTTTCTTTTTTAAATGAGGGAGAGAGGGAATTGGTATGTCAGGGTCACCAGCCATTGCAATCGAACTCTGGACGTGTGTGCCCCCCGGTCTGCATGTGCGGCATTGAGCACTTGCAAACCTGTGCTTCTGGTGCTGAGAAGTGACGGAGGAGTGTCCAGCACTGAAACATCTCTATCACACCCTCCAAGGCTCAGGGTCCACTGTGGAAGAGGAGGTGGAAAGAATGTAAGAGCCAATAAGGGTACCATTCCTTACAATGCAACTGTCCAGACAGAACTTGGCCTCGATATCCAGGACCTCACAGTACCTAGCAATACCTTCACATGACCCTCATAATAGGAGAAAAAGACGATGACATCAAAATAAAAGAGAGACTAATGGAGAGAGGGAGGGGTTATGATGGAGAGTGGAGTTGTGAAGGGGAAAATGGGGCAGGGGAGGGAAATATCATGGTTTATTGTCTGTAAGTATAGAAGTTGTCAATAAAAAGAATTAAGGGCCAGGGCGATGGCTTAGTGGTTAAGGCGCTTGCCTGCAAAGCCAGAGGACCTCAGTTTGATTCCCAGGACCCACGTAAGCCAGCTGCACAAGGTGGCGCACGCATCTGGAGTTTATTTGTAGTGGCTGGAAGCCCTGGCTCGCCCCTGCACTCACTCACTCTCTCCCTCTCTCTCTCCCTCTCCCTCTTTCTCAAACAAACAAATAAATATTAAAAACAGTTTTAAAGTCAATGTTAAAGCCAGGCATGGTGGCGCAAGCCTTCAGTCCCAGCACTCGGGAGGCAGAGGTAGGAGGAGCACTGTGAGTTCGAGGCCACCCTGAGACGACATAGTGAATTCCAGGTCAGCCTGAGCTAGAGTGAGACCCTACCTCGAAAAATAAAAAACAACAAATACAAAAGTTAGTTTAAAAAAGTAAAAGAAAAAAATGAAGGAAGCAGATCAGGATGGGGCTGGACCCGTTTTATCACAGTGCCAGCAGCTGTCTGTGAGCAGACGCGACTGTGAGCCATTGAACTGCAGTGCCCCTTCGTCACATGGACGGAGTAAGCATGTATTTAATTCAGCATTCGCTCTCTGCCACGCACTATTTTAGAGGCTTGTCTCCTGCTCTCCGAGTCTGCACCCAGCCAGAGGAAGTCGACAGACGCAAGTAAATGTGGCGACGTGTGAGCGCGGGTGAGCGCTGTGGACGGAAGACAGGGAAGCAGGCTGGACTGGCTGCCGCAGGACGAGGGCGCGGGTGCTTGCGCCCGTGCAGGATACTGCTCAGATTTGCACAAGACACGGGAGAGTTGAGGAAGTGAGCAGGACTGACAGACAGCCGCCTGCAGGAAAGGAGGAGAGGGGAACCAGCGCAGGGTGCAGAGCACAAGAGGGGCGCAGAGGCTGGGCGTGGTGGCGCACGCCTTTAATCCCAGCAGCCGGGAGGCAGAGGCAGGAGGATCGCCCTGAGTCTGAGGCCACCCTGAGACTACATAGTGAATTCCAGGTCAGAGAGAGAAACCCTACTTTGAGACCACCCCCCCCCCAAAAAAAGAAAGAAACAGGAAAAAGGAGGGGCAGAGGGAACTCATTCAGGGCCATGGCCCGCGGAGAAGCTTGGTGTTTTATTGCTAGTCACTTGGAAGCTGTTGTAGGCTTGGGCCAAGCAGGGACGGGACCTGTCCATGCACAAGGCTGTACAACTGCTGGGTCTGTCTAACGCCAGGTCATCGTTGGTGCAAAGGGAAGCCCAGCACCTGTTCACCAGTCACCCCAGTTGCCTGACTTCCGTCTCTGGAAGCTGCCAGCTTGCTTTCTGCCTCTGTGGATTTTGACCCATTTTGCATATTTCACATAAATGGAATCAAGCAACATTTATCCTTTTGTTTTTGCTTTTTGTTTGTTTTGTTTTGATTTTTCAAGGCAGCATCTCACTTTAGTCCAGGATAACCTGGAATTCACTCTGTCCTCCCAGGCTGGCCTCAAACTCATGGTGCTCCTCCTACCTCTGCCTCCTGAGTGCTGGATCACAGGCGTGCGCCACCACGCTGGGCCATTGCTTTTGAAGCTCACTGTGTCAGTACTTCATGCCTTTCAGGGCTGCACAGTGTATTATCACCTCAACCTCCTGCCTCTTGCTGCAGTGTGGCTATGAACATTTGGGAACAGAAACCTATTTGACTAGCAATGGTTGGTTCTCTTGTGTTTAGCTGGGAGTGAGATTGATGTGGCCACGTGATGGAAATCAGGGCCTTGCGTGTGCTAGCTAAAACACTCTGACTGAACAACGTCCTCAGCTGTTTCTATTTAACTTGAAGAGTCATCCATCACCAACTGTTTTGTGCAGTGGCCTCACCATCTGATGTTCCCAGAATGCACAAGGCTCTAATTTCTCCACATGCCTGCCAACATTGTGTGGTGGTGGGAGATGCTAGGGATGGGGCCCAGGGCCTAGTACATTAGCCAACTACCAGCCAACACCTGCATTTATTTATTTTTATTAGATAGGGTTTCATGTACCCCATGCTGGCCTCTAACGTGCTATGTAGCTGAGAATGACCTTGAACTCCTGATTCTCCTGCCGCCATCTCTCAAATTCTGGGATTACAAGCGTGTACCACCATGACCAGATTAAGTAGAATTGGGGATCAAACCTCCAGCCGAGGACTTGGTTCATGGTAGGCAAGCACTCTACCAATGAGCTACAGTCCCAGCCCCAGGCCCTGTGTGGTGTGTGTATGTGTGTGTATGTGTGTGCATGTACCTGTGCACTGTGCATATGTGTCTATGAGCTTATGGAGTTCACAAGACAACCTCAGGTGTGGTCTTTGGGCACTATCTATTTTTTTAATTTAAATATTTATTTATGAGAGAGAAAGAGACAGATAGATAGAGAGAAAGAGAGAATGGACATGCCAGGGCCTCTAGCCACTACATACAAACTCCAGACACATGTGCCCCCTTGTGCATCTGGCTTATGTGGGTACTGGGAAATCGAACCCGGGTCCTTAGGCTTCGCAGGCCAATGCTGTAACCACTAAGCCATTTCCCCAGTCCTCCTATTTTTTTAAAATTTTTTTGTTTTTATTTTTATTTATTTGAAAGCGACGGACACAGAGAGAGAAAGAGGCAGATAGACAGAGAGAGAATGGGCGCGCCAGGGCCTCTGGCCACTGCAAACGAACTCCAGATGCGTGTGCCCCCTTGTGCATCTGGCTAACGTGGGTCCTGGAGCATCGAGCCTCGAACCGGGGTCCTTAGGCTTCACAGGCAAGTGCTTAACCGCTAAGCCATCTCTCCAGGCCCCCCTATTTTTTTTTTAATGTGACAGGATTTCTTAGTGGCCTGGAACTTGCCAAGTAGGCTAGACTGACATTTGTCTGAAGTTCTTTTTTTTTTTTTTTTTTTTTTCGAGGTAGGGTCTCACTCTAGCCCAGGCTGATCTGGAATTCACTATGTAGACTCAGGGTGACCTCGAACTCACAGCGATCCTCCTACCTCTGTCTCCCGAGTGCTGGGATTAAAGGCGTGCACCACCATGCCCAGCTTCATTTAGTATTCTTTCTTCCTCCCTCCCTCCCTTTTCTTCTCCCTTCCTCTTTTCCTTCCTTCTTTCTTCCCTTCTTCCTTTCTTCCCTCCCTCCTTTCCTTCCTTCTTCCCTCCCTCTTTCTTTCTCTTTCATTGTTTCTCTTTCCTTCCTTCCTTCCTTCTTCCTTCTCTTCCTTCCTCCTTCCCTTCCTTCTTCCTTCCTTCTTTCTTGGGTGTATGCATGTGCATGCACATGTGGAGGCCAGAGGCCAGTCTCAGGTTCCTCAGGAACATCATCTACTTCCTTTGCAACAGGGTCTCTTGTTGGCCTGGACCTCACCAATTATGCCAGACTGGTTGGCCAGTGAGCGCCAGGGATCCTCCTGCCTTGACTGCAACAGAGCTGGGAGTATGGGTGAGGTGAGCGCTACCACACCTAGCAGCTCTCTGTGGGTGGTAGAGATCTGAACTCGGGTTTTTGTGCATGTGAAGGCAGGCACTCTTTAGACTTCGCTATTCCTGCATCCTCTCTTCCATCTACTATTCTTAATTTTCAGTAAAAGTAACTGAAACACTTTGAAATCATCACCTTTGCTCTAGGTCAGCCTAAGAGGCTGAGACAGGATTTAAAACCAGCTACTCATTTGGAGATTCCAGAGCCCTAATTTTGAAGCCCCAGTGGTGGGTGAGAATAAAGGTAATACATAGTTACTGTTCATTTGCTGGCTGAGTTCCCCGCCTTGCTGGGAATCAGTCCTAGGAAAATAACCTGAACCAGGTGTAGTGGCGCATGTCTTTAGTCCCAGTACTTGGGAGGCAGAGGTAGGAGGATCGCTGTGAGTTAGAGGTCAGCCTAGGCTGGAGTGAGAGAGACCCTACCTGAAAAAAACAAAACAATAAAAACAAAGGGCTGGAGAGATGGCTTAAAGGTTACGGCACTTGCCTACAAAGTCTAAAGACCCAGGTTCCATTTCCCAGAACCCACGTAAGCCAGATGCACAAGGCGGCACATGAGCCTGGAGTCTGTTTGCAGTGGCTCAAGGCCCTGCTGTGCCCATTCTCTCTTTCTCTCATAAAAAAACCCTACATTCATTAAATAAATAACTTGAGATACAAAGGAAACTTAAAGCTCAACACTATGCACAAAATGGAAGCCCACCTACCAAGGTGCGTCACTTAGCAACGGCGGAAACAGATCCTGGAAGGGAATAAGCATTAAGATGACTTCATCTCCTGAGGAGGAAATTCCTGCCTGCTATTGAAAACCTAATCAAAGGCCCATGGCTAGAAAGCTTATAAGCTCTGGGGGGACTACTGTTGCTGTTTGGCTAAATGCATATATCATGCCCACCAAACTACCCTCTAAATATTTATGTTCATACCCACCTCCCAAGTGCTGGGACTAAAGGTATGCGCCACTACACCTGGCTCAAGTTATTTTCTTAGGAAAATGGTTTAATGATAGTTTAGGTTTAATGATCCTGTCACTTCTGGTTAGAGAGTTAGAGAAACTTTTCTTTTTAGATGGCAGTAACCCCTGGAATGACTCAGAACTCTCCACAGTGCTGAGAAGGAATGACAGTGGAGAGTTCAGCACTGAGACATCTCTGTCACACCCTCCAAGGCTCAAGGGACCACTGCAGAAGAGGTGGCTAAGACAGTGTCAGAGCCAAAGGAAGGGGAGGGCTGCTTTACAATAGTGTCTTCCAGACACAAAGCATCCATGGCATTCGTGACCTCACAGTGATTGTGTAATAGGAGGGAAACAATGGTGACATCAAAATAGAAGAGAGATTTGGAAAGAAAATGGGATTCAGTGGAGGAAGAAAAAGAAGGTGGTGGGAGGGGATTAGGATCATGTTATATTGTCTCTATACATGGAAATTGTTAGTAAAAAAGTGTTTTTTAAATTTTTTTATTTTTCCAGGTAGGGTTTCACTTTAGCCCAGGCTGACTTGGAATTCATTATGTAGTCTCAGGCTGGCCTTGAACTCACCATAATCCTCCTACCTCTGCCTCCTGAGTGCTGGGATTGAAGGTGTGCACCACCACGCCAGGCCCCTCTTGCATTTGTTTTTGTTTTGTTTGCTTTTAATTTTTATTTATTTTATGTATTTGAAAGAGAGAGAGAGGGAGAGAGAGAGGGAGAGGGAGAGAGAGAGAGGGAGAGAGAGAGAGAGGGAGAGAATGGGTGCTCCAGGGCCTCCGGCCACTGCAAACCAATTCTAGATGCATACGCCACCTTGTACATCTGGCTTATGTGGGTATGGGGAATTGAACCTGGGTATGTTGGCCTTGCAGGCAAGCACCTTAACCACTAAGCCATCTCTCCAGCCCCTTCTTTGTCTTCTTAAATATATTTTTATTTATTTGTAAGCAGAGAGATACAGAGAGAGAGAGAGAGAGAGAGAGATTGAGAGAGACAGAGAGTGAGTATGGGTGCACTAGGGCCTCCAGCGACTGCAAACAAACTCCAGATGCATGTGCTGCTCAGTGCATGTGGTTTATGTGGGTCCTGAGGAATCGAACTCTAGTTGTTAGGCTTTGGCAGGCAAGCGCCTTAATCACTGTTCAAGCTCTCAAGCCCAAAAGATTTTTATTTAAAAAATTTTTTCATGCCAATTTATATTGTAGCTCACTTTTTTGTTTGTTTTTAAAGATGGCTTCATCTTTGTGGCATTATCCCAGGCCCCTTCCACCACAGACTGACTGACCCATTTCAATGGGTCCATATGGGATGATGAGATACGATGACACAGACCAGAACAATGCACTGGGATTCTGCATTTTCTCACCTCCTTTCTTTGGGCCTTAATTTGAACTCGGTTGTAACAGGAGATTCAAAATCTCCAGGCTAACCCCTGGAGAAGCTGGAAATGGGCAGATACTGCCACCTGCTGGCCAGTTCTGTTCTGCCTGGCCTCCATGGAGGCTGGCCTTGAACTCACTGTGCTCCAGATGCATAGTTTTAAGTTTTTAAAGAACTTAATTAGTTAATTAATTTATTTGAGAGAGAGGAAGTGTAAGAGGCAGGTAGAGAGTGAAAAAGGGATGGAAAGAGAGAGAGAGAAAGAGAGAGAGAGAGAGAGAGAGAGAGAGAGAGAGAATGGGCACATCAGGGCCTCTAGCCACTGCAAACTCCAGACGCATGTGCCACCTTGTACAGCAGGCTTATGTGGGTACTGAGGACTTGAACCTGAGTCCTTAGACTTTGCAGGCAAGTACCTTAACCACTAAGCCATCTTTCCAGCCCTGGATGCATATTTATTTATTTATTTTTCAAGGTAGTGTCTCTTTGGCCCAGGTTGACCTGGAATTCACTATGTAGTCTCAGGGTGGCCTTGAACTCATGGCGATCCTCCTACCTCTGCCTCCTGAGTGCTGGGATTAAAGGCGTGCATGTGCCACCACGCCCAGTTTAGGATGCATATTTTTGATTGCTGTTTTGTTTGTTTGTTTGTTGTTTGAGGCAGGGTTTCACTCTAGGCCAAGAGGACCTGGAATTCACTATGTAGTGGCCAGATGCATATTTTTAAAATTTTTGATAAATATTGTCAAGTAGCCCACCATGGAGAGATCACTTCATGCTCTCTAGTGTTAAGGAGAAGAGAAAGAGCTGGCTCTTGGAGTCGTCACCTGCCTAGTCGTGTGAGCGCCTCTCTGGTTCACCTGAGCCAGGTGAACCTCACCCCAATAAGTGTATACATAGATGCATGTGAAGGGGCAAGCCTCTCTCAGCTGCCCGTTCAGCACTTCTGAACCTCCAGGTTCTGGTAAGGTTCTCCTCCCCAGATGGGTCGAGAGGAGGGGAGACCCCCTTGTCCCCTCCCCCTTCCTGCCCTCCACATGGAAGGAGCTCTCTGTACTTTCTCTACTTTTTTCTCTAAATCTCTTTTCAAATTGCTTTCTAGGCCCACGCAGGCTCTCTGACCATGTGGTGTTACCAGTTTTCCTTCCCTTGGTTTTGTACTTCTCTAAATAAATATAATAATTTAATAATTATCCTTCTCACTTTGGTTTGCCCAATTCTTCGGTTAAATGCAAGCATGAACTCAGGGTGTGGGGTTCAAGGACTTTCCTGGACCCCCACAGACTCCATATGAAGTCCCTGGGGAATCACCCACAGGAGCTGCCAGGGCCGCCTCATCCACACCCAGGGTCAAGTCATTTGCCAGCTCAACCCCAGCTTTGTAGAGTTTTGCAAACTCTTTGGCAAATGCTTTGAAGACGCTCTTCAAGAGTCTTCTGTGGATGCCATTCATTCCCTGCATGGTGACATCACCCCCAAGCCCCAGGGAGGCTCTGGATGTAGTCCCAGCTGTTGGGATCTTTCTAGAACTTCATCAGTGCTTCCTGGTGTCTTCCTCACTCGAAAGGATTGCCTGGGTGAAGGTCCCGCTCAGGAGCTGAGTGGGCCTTAAAGGTCACTATGCCTGCCTGGTCCTTTGGTGGCATCAAACAGGTTTGATGTTAGTATAAACAAGATCACCAGCAGGAGGGTGGGCGGGAGCACTATCAACAGTAGCAGCATCTGGAGACAGCCTGCATGTTGTTTTGTTTCCATAGCAATCAGTACCCTGGCGATGTGTGTTTACTGAAACGCTTGAAGGCCCTGCACTGGATCACAAAGGGTTTTGGTTTATAGCCGCCTACACTGTTTCCAAGACTTCTCCTGGGGCTGGGGATGCAGCTCAGTTGGGGAGTCCTTGCCTAGCGCATGTTCACCCAACCCCAGTGCCACATGAACCGGGTACAGTGCTGCCTGCTTGTAATCCCAGCACTAGGGAAGTGGAGGTAGGAGAATCAAGAGTTCAAAATCATCCTCAGCTACAAAGCGACTTTGAGGTCAGCCTGGGATCCATAAGATGACTTATTGGTTAAATGTGCTTCCTATGCAAACACAAGAGCCCAAGAGGCTCCGAAACAACCCTGGTTGGAATTCTAGAACTAACATAAACAGCCTTTAATCCCGGCACTTGGGAGGCAGAGGTAGGAGGGTTGTCGTGAGTTCGAGGCCACCCTGAGACTATTCCAGGTCAGACTGAGCTAGAGTGAGACCCTACCTCAGAAAACAAAAAAACAAACAAAAAACAAAACAAAACAAAAAAACAACAAAAAAAGAACCTCTGTTCCTGGTTCTGTCATATTCTACATATTCTATCTGAGTGATGACATTAGCTACTTCCTCTTTGATGGGACAAAATACCTGATAAGAAGCAGCTTAAGGGAGGAAGGATTTACTTCAGCTTATAGTCTCAGGTTACAGTCCATCAGGCAGTGAGGCAGCTGGTCACATTCAGCACCGTACAGGAGCAGAGAGCCGTGAATGCCCATGCTAAGCCAGCTCCTTTTTGTACAGTCCAGACCCAGGCCATGCAATGATGTTGTTCAGGTAGGTGGGTGTTGCAGTCAGGTTCGCATTGCTGGCAGAAATTACCCAACCAAAAGCAGCTTTTGGGAAAAAATGGTTTATTTTGGCTTATAGACTTGAGGGGAAGCTCCATGATGGCAAGGAAAAATGATGGCATGAGCAGAGGGTGGACATCACCTCCTGGCCAACACCAGGTGGACAACAGCAACAGGAGAGTGTGCCAAACACTGGCTATAAAACCCATAAGCCCGCCCCCAACAATCTACTGCCTCCAGGAGGCGTTAATTCCCAAATCTCCATCAGCTAGGAACCTAGCATTCAGAACACCTGAGTTTATGGGGGACACCTGAATCAAACCACCACAGTGGGTGTTCTACCTCAATTGACCTAACCAAAATAATCCTTCATATGCTCCTCTAGCTGCTGACTTAATTTAGATAATTCCTCATGGGTGATTGTCGGCCCTGTCAAGTTGTCAGTTAATATAACTATGCAGGGCGGGAGGGATGGATTAGCGGTAAAGGCATTTGCCTGTAAGGCCAAAGGATCCAGAACCGATTCCCCAGGATCCACATTAGCCAGATGCACAGGGGGGCACATGCACCTGGAGTTCGTTTGCAGTGGCTGGAGGCCCTGGCGCGCCCATTTTCTCTCTCTCTCTGCCTCTTTCTCTGTCTGTCTGTTGCTTTCAAATAAATAAATAAAAATAAACAAAAAATATAACCATGAACTATTTTATTATTATTATTATTATTATTATTATTATTATTTTGTTTTTTCAAGGTAGGGTCTCACTGTGGTCCAGGTTGACCTGGAATTCACTATGTATTCTCAGGGTGGCCTTGAACTCATGGCAATCCTCCTACCTCTGCCTCCAGAGTGCTGGGATTAAAGGCATGCACCACCACACCCAGCTTATTTAGTTATTATCTGAGGAATACAATGATAGAAATCATTTAGATCAAGTAACTCATGGTAATGATAATAAATAAATAGCTTTGCCATTTAAATCTTTGGGTTTTTGGGTTTATTTATTATTTGAGAGAGAGAGAGAGAGAGAGAGAGAGAGAGAGAGAGAGAGGAGATGGGCATGTCAGGTCCTCTTGCTAATGCAAACAAACTCCAGGCATGAGAGAGAGAAAAAAAAAAATAAAGAGAGGAGAGAGAGAGAGGACGGGTGCACTAGGGCCTTTAGTCACTGCAAAGGAATTCCAGATACATGTGCTACTTTGTGTATCTGGATTTATGTGGGTATTGGGAAATTGAGCCCTAGTCATTAGGCTTTGCAGGTAAATGTATTAACTGCTGAGCCATCTCTCCAGCCAAAGCACCATTTTTATTTATTTGTTTATTTATTTGAGAGAGAGAGAGAGAGAGAGATTGAGAATGGGCTTCCAGGGTCTCTATCCACTGCAAATGAACTCCAGATGCATGTACCATCTAGTGCATCTGGCTAACGTGGGTCCTAGGGAATTGAACCTGGGTCCTTAGGCTTTGCAGTCAAGGACCTTAACAGCGGAGCCATTCCTCCAGCCCCCAAGCACCACTTAAAAAAATATTTCATTTATTTATTTGAGAGAGAGAGAGAATATGGGCATGCCAGGGCCTCCTGCCACTACAAACAAACTCCAGACACATGCATCACAATATGTATCTGGCTGTATATGGGTACTGAGGAATTGAACCTGGGCCAACATGACTCTGCAAGCAAGCACCTTTAATTGCTGAGCCATTTCTTCAGACTCCCTTTATTTATTTATTTGAGAGAGAGAGAGAGAGAAAGAGAGAGAGAGAGAGATACAGAGAGATGGAGAGAAAGAGGCAGATATATATATAGAGAGAATGCGAGCAAGAAGCACTTAAAAAATTTATCCAGGTATGGTGGTGCACGCCTTTGTTCCCAGCACTCAGGAGGCAAAAGTAGGAGGATCACTGTGATTTTGAAGCCACCCTGAGACTACATAGTGAGTTTCAGTCAGCCTGGGCTAGAGCAAGACACTACCTTGAAAAAGCAAAAAAAAAATTATTCATTTGAGACAGAGACAGAGAGAAAGAGGTAGACACACACACACACACACACAGAGAGAGAGAGAGAGAGAGAGAGAGAGAGAGAGAGAGAGAGAGAGAGAGAGAGTATGGGCATGCCAGGGCCCCCTACCAACATACATGAACTACAGATGCACTTTGTGCATCTGGCTTTATGTGGGTACTGGGGAATTGAACCTTCACTGTCAGGGTTTGCAAGCAAACACCTTTAACCGTTTAACCATCTCTCCAGCCCCCAAAGCACCACTTTTTAATTTTAATTTTAACTTTAATTTATTTGAGAGAGAGAACGGGCATGCCAGGGACTCCAGCCGCTGCAAACGAACTCCAGATACATGTGCCACCTTGCCAAAGCACCACTTTTTGCATATGGGTGTATGTGGGTACTAGGGAATTGAACCTTGGGCCAGCAGTCTTTGCAACCAAGTACTGTAACCACTGAGCAATCTCCCCAACACTGTTTTATTTTTATTTATTTATTCATTTTTGTTTTTCAAGGTAGGGTCTCACTCTAGCCTAGGCTGACCTGGAATTCACTATGTAGTCTCAGGTTGCCTAGAACTCACAGTGATCCTCCTACCTCTGCCTTCTAAAGTGCTGGGATTAAAGGCATGCACCACCATGCCCAGCCAATATTTATTTATTTATTTTTGCTTTTTGAGGTAGTTTCTCGCTCTAGCCTAGACTGACCTGGAATTCACTATGTAGTCTCAGGGTGGCCTCAAACTCACAGCAATCCTCCTACCTCTGCCTCCTGAGTGCCGGGATTAAAGGCATGAAGGTATGCACCACTATGCCTGGCTGTTTTTTTGTTTTGTTTTGTTTTCTCGAGGTAGGGTCTCACTCTAGCCCAGGCTGACCTGGAATTCACTATGTAGTCTCAGGGTGGCCTCGAACTCATGGCTGTCCTCCTACCTCTGCCTCCTGAGTGCTGGGATTAAAGGTGTGCGCCACCACGCCTGGTGTGGTTTTGTTTTTCTGGACAGGGTATCATGTAGCCTAGTCTGGCTTTGAACTTCTGATCCTCCTGCCTCGGCCTCTGTCGTGGTGGGATTAGGAGTGTGCACATCACACTCTGTCACTGCAGGCTTTGTTCACTACATGAGTAAGGCCCTGGCCTGTTCATAAGAGGAGGTGGGAGTTAGTTCTTTGACCTTGAACTTGTTTGTCTTTAGCTGGATAGTAGGAAAGGAGGAGACTGGGAATGCATTCTCTTTCAATATTCCCCTAGTTCTGCTATGTGAACACTCATGTCTCTAACATTCTAACATTTCACTTATTCCTCGAAGAATCTATTAGGGTTATGAAGATCCTATGATGCTGAGATCTTCATGGGATTCCAAGATCACATGGCACATTTGAGGGTCCAGTGAAAGGTGGCATCTCCCTGTTATCCTGATGGTAGCTTGAAAGCTCTTGGCCCAAGCCTGAAAGCAGCTTGCCTGACTACTTCTCACCCACTCTAGGGGTCCCACTGGTAGTAATGATGTGATAATTTTGGTCAACACCTGCCTTCACCATGACTTCCTTCTTGGAATACAGTCATAAATACATAACAAATGAAAATTCAGTGACCAGTGACTTCTACAAGTCATATCCCAACAGTGTTCTTACCCAAGGTGGTCTATCCCAGGCCTGCATCATCCCCACGCACCCCAGAGTTGACTCCTAGAGGGGACAACCTTTCTTTGTCTCTTTTGGAACTCTTGGACTACAAGAGAAGGCTGATTTACGTCTTTGCTATTGAAACCAGTCTGGAAATGACCATCCTTCCACCAACCCATGCATTCATACACCCACCCACTTACTCATCCATCCATCCATCCACCCATCTACTCATCCATCCATCCATCCACTCATCCATCCATCCATCCATCTACTCATTCATCCATCCATCCATCCACCCATCTACTCATCCATCCATCCATCCATCCATCCATCCACTCATCCATCCACTCATCCATCCGTCCATCCACTCATCCATCCATCCATCCATCCATCCACTCATCCATCCATCCACCAAACAAACATATCTAGGTCCATGAAGTGCCAGGTGCTGTGTTAAGGAACTGGGGACCAAGTGTGGACAAAGTAGATCTGGTCCAGCTATGAGGACTCACATGCTCACACTCCAGGAGGGCTGGAGGTCGACATTCACAACACAACCATGCAACTTCTTGTAAATTACACAGTGTGAAAATTGCAGTTGTAGAGAAAGGAGCAAATGTTCTGAGAGCATACAGCAGCCCATGGGCTAGACCCAGGAGTTGGGCTCAAGGGCATAATGGAGCACTCTCCAGGGCTGTGGTGGTTTGGTTCAGGTATCCCCCATTAACTTAGGTGTTCTGCATGCTAGGTTCCCAGCTGATGGAGACTTAGGAGTTAATACCTCCTGGAAGCAGTGTATTGTTGGGGTGGGCTTATGGGTGTTATAGCCAGCTTCCTCTTGCTAGTGTTTGGCACACTCTCCTGTTCCTGTTGTCTACCTTATATTGTCCAGGAGGTAATGTCTACCTTTTGCTCATGCCATCATGTTCCCTGCCATCATGGAGCTTCTCCTTGAGTCTATAAGCCAAAATAAGCTTTTTTTTTTCCCCCCACAAGCTGCTCTTAGTCAGGTGATTTCTGCCAGCAATGTGAACCTGACTGCAGCAATAAAGTTGGTATTGAGAAGTGGGATTATTGCTGCTAGAAACCTGACTGCATAGCTTTTGGCCTTTTGGAGCTGATTTTCAAGAGAAATGTGGAAGGATTTCAAACCTTAGCCTAAGAGATTCCTTGCAGTGCTGGAAGTACAGCTTGATGGATTATTCTTGTCAGAGATGAAGGACCTGAATGCAGTAAGAACTATGAACTGTGAAGTTTGGCTTGTGAGGGTGAGAAAGAGCTTTGCCTGGACTGGGCTAGAAGTTTGTGTGAGAGGCTTGCTGTTATGCCTGTGTCCTGAGAACTTGTGCAGGGTTGCATTGCATATAAATGTACTGGTGTGAGCAGAGGGATGTGGCACAGAAAAAAATGAAATCTTTGGGCTGAAACTGTCCCATTCAGCTGCAATTGTTTGAGAGATTACAACCATTAAGATTGGGCCATCTGACCTGCACTGGGGCAACAGAAAGAGTGCAGAGTCTTTTGAAGGGGCCTGAATGCTCAAGGAGTGTCCTGTTCCTCAAAGTCTGCTTTATTCCCCCCTGGATTAACAACTTGGTAGCCCACCTGGTATTATGGAGTGTAAGAAATGCAGGAAAGAGAGGTTCATTGGGTTTGCAACATGGTTTTGTATTTTGGAAATGGCCATGGGCAGTGTGAATGAAGCAGGCTTTCTGGATTACCTGCATGAAGACCTGATAGAGCCGTGAGGATGAACTGTGGGTTGCAGCAGACTCCCAGTGGAGATGCCTGGACTGTGGGATGGCTGCCAATGAAAGCTGCCGGCAGCAGATGAAGTTTTCCAAAACTGTGAGTAGCCTAGCTGGAGGGGTGGAATTGGAACTCCAGAGACTTGTTGCTGGTTAGAATTATTGGACTTGGAGACTTGACACTGGTTAGTTATTGGACTTGGAGTTACAGTTTGATGTTTGCCCTGGTTGTTTTAAATCTTTTATTGGTTTAATATTTCTTTGCTATGCCCAATGCCATCTTTTAAAAATATTTTTTATATTTATTTGAGACAGAATGAGGGAGAGAAAAAGAGAGAGAGAGGGGGAAGGAGAGAGAGAGAGAGAATGGGTGTGCGAGGGCCTCCAGCCAATGTACTCCCTTGTGCATTTGGCTTACATGGGTCCTGGAGAATTGAACTGGAATCTTTTGGCTTTGTAGGCAAATACCTTAACCTCTAAATCATCTCTCCTGCCCCCCCCCATGCCATCTTTTGCAGTGTGAATGTTTATTCTGTGCCATTATGAGTGGGAATGTTTGAATATCATTGGGATTGATTAAAAACTATGGGGGCTTATAAAACTGGATGAATGCATTGCATTTTGCATCATGTATGGTTATCAGTTTATGGAGGCCCGGGGTGGAATGTGGTGGTTTGATTCAGGTGTCCCTCATTAACTTAGGTGTTCTGAATACTAGGTTCCCAGCTGATGGATATTTGGGAATTAATGCCTCCTGGAGGCAGTGTATTGTTGGGGGCGGTCTTATGGGTATTATAGCCAGTTTCCCCATGCCAGTGTTTGCCACACTCACCTTATATTGGCCAGGAGTTGATGTCCACCCTCTGCTCATGCCATCATTTTCCCTGCCATCATGGAGCTTCCCCTCGAGTCTGTAAGCCAAAATAAACCCTTTTCTCCAGAGGTTGCTCTTGGTCGGGTGTTTTCTGCCAGCAATGTGAACCTGACTGCAGCAAGGGCTTTGGTCGGGTCCTATATAACAGTTATCTGGGACACATGAGTATTCACCCCGTGAAATCTATCTCTTGGGGAGTTGTCAGTGACACCATGGGATCAAAATGGTGTCAGGCTTCCAGCATCTCCCTTGAGGCTGGAATTAAACCACTGTCCCCCAGGGGCCCTCGTGTTGTCCTTGCAGAACCCATCCATAGAACATGGGAACCCTGGAAGACCAGGGAACCAGGTGTCCAACACCTTTTTGGGCCCAAGGAAAGGCAAATGCACAAGGTTACCCAACAGGTGGCAAAGCAAAAAGGGAGGCAAGGCCAGGCATGGTAGCACATGTCCTTAATCTCAGCACTCAGGAGAGAGAGGTAGGAGGATGGCAGTGAGTTCAAGGCCAGCCTGAGACTACATTTTAAATTCTAGGTCAACCTGGGCTAGAACAAGACCCTACCTCAAAAAACAAAGAACCAAAAAACCAAAAAGGGAACCAATGGAGGGATGGCTTAGCAGTTAAGGTGCTTGCCTACAAAGCCAAAGGACCCAGGTTCGATTCCCCAGGACCCACGTAAGCCAGATGCACAAGGTGGTGCATGCATCTGGAGTTTGTTTGCAGCAGATGAAGGCCCTGGTGTGCCCATTCTCTGTCTTTCTATCTGCCTCACTCCCTTTCTCTCTCTCCCTAAAATAAATAAAAAATTAAAAAAGGAGCTCAGCTCAGCTTTCTGCTTTCCACCACAGCATCGCCTCGTAGCTCTAAGAATGACTACTGACTCCGTGTGGAAGGAATCCTGTGCCCCAACACTGGAGGCATTCTCCCAGGGATGAGCCGCATTTTGGATACTGGGAGGTAAGAGGCTCATGGCTATGGTTGGATGGATTTTGGCATGGATGTTTACTTAGGTCACAAAGGGACATGATGAAAATACAGCAGGTGACATGACTGTGTTGAATAGCATTCATTCATGTCACAGACATTCCCTCACTCCATCTGGCTCTCTATGCTTTTTTTTTTTTTTTCTCCCCAAGGTAGGATCTCACTCTAGCCCAGGCTGATGAGGAATTCACTATGTGGTCTCAGGCTGGCCTTGAACTCACAGTGATCCTCCTACCTCTGCCTTCGGAGTGCTGGGATTAAAGGTTGTGCTCCACTATACCAGGCTATTTTTTTTTCCTTCCTCCCTTTCTTCTGAGACAATGTTTCACTATGTATCCCAGGGTAGCTTTGAACTTATGTAGCCCAGGCTACATAGCATTGTAGCAATCCTTTTGCCTCAGCCTCCTGAATGCTAGGTTTCATACCCAGCTTTCATAAATCTATCTGGCTTTTTGAGGTAGGATCTTACTCTAGCCCAAGCTGACCTTCACTCTGTAATCTCTAGACTGGCTTTGAACTCACAGTGATCCTCCTACCTCTGCCTACCAAGTGCTGGGATTAGAGGTGTGTGCCACCATGCCCAGTCACGGATTTTTTTTTTCAAGGAAAAAGTGGTTTGATGGGGTTGGAGAGATGGCTTAGTGGTTAAGGTGCTTGCCTGCACAGCCTAATAGCTTGGGCCTGACCCCTGAGTACCCCCATAAAGCCAGATGCACAAAGTAGTGTATGTGCTTGGAGTTCTTCAAATGGCAAGAGGCCCTGCTGTACCCATTCCTTCTGTCTCCTTGTAAATAAATAAAGTACCTGGCCAGCCTGTGTGTCCTTGGGGACCCTACTTTCTTGGCTGTAGCCCTGTTTCCTTGCTGAGCAGGATTCTGAATAATAGCTCAGTTCACCTTGGCAGGAGAAACCTGGGGGAAGGAATTTTGTTTGCAGTCCTACAAGTGGGGATTCAGGATATAAGCCTTTGAAGCCCTTTCCCCCTATTCCAGGGGCACCAGGGCACTTCCCTGCTCACACCCCGCTGTCCTAAACAGCCTCTCTCCTGCCTCCTCTGCTGCCACATCTACACCATCATGGCCCGGAGTCCTCTGCTTCCTGGCCTGTCGTTTTAGGTATGGACATGCCTTCTCACCTCTTTAATTCACCCCAAGGACTCTTGTCTTTGGCTTTCTTACAAGTACCCCGTATGTGGGCAGCCTGAAGAGGGGTACAGAGTACTAGACTGGGAAGGCTGAGCACAGGGAACTGTCGGGAAGGAAAAGGGCTTCTGGACATGGTGCCCATCCTGCAAACTTCTCTGGGAAGAGAACAGCCTCCTGGGAGAATGTTCCAGATGGTTTTGAAGCTTCAGTGGATGTTTGGATGAGAAGATGTGCAACGTCCCTTTCTGCAAACTTATGCTGCAGCCCAGGCTGGCCTCAAACTTACTGTGCTCCTCCTACCTCAGCCCTCCAAGTCATGAGCCACCATGCCTGGTCCCTTGTTTAAGTTTTGGTATGCGTGGTGCATGTTCACGTGGGCATGCACGTGACCCGGGATGTGTGTTGAGGTCAGAAGATAACTTCAGGTGTCAGTCTTCTCCTTCCATCTTGTTTGAGGCATCCTCACTCACTGCTGCTTTTGCCAGGCCAGCTACCCCAAGAGCTTCTGGGAAATCCTCTTGTCTCTCTGCCTTGCGCACTGGGATTACAGATGCCCACTACAGCAACCTGGCTTTTATGTGGGCTCCAGGGTTCTGAACTCAGTTCCCCACGCCTGCACGGCAGGCGCCTTATCCACTGAGCATTTCCCCAAACCCAGCAGTTTCCCTTCTGTGAATTCGTATAAGGAAGTGACCTGTTCACAGTTGGATACACAACATGTTTATTTCAGATTTTTTTCTTTTTTTGGCTAAGAATATAAACCAATCTAGATACCCTACAATGAAGAAACAGATTGAGACCTAGCTCCCAAAGCATACTATATGAGCATATTAAAATATCATGGTACATGTCTTCATTGACAGGGACTGACAATCACAGCATATTTCTCAGTGAAAAGGCAGATTATTGAAATATTATTCTATTTTATTTTTTAACAAAATATTTTAAAAATTAATTTTTTTGTATTAAAACCTTATAAAAATATGCTTCAAAATATTAAGAATGGTCACCTATGAATGGTAAGCCCTGGGGAAGATCCAGTCCTCCTGCATGAAGCTGGATGTAGAGGCACAAGACTGTGTGGTCACTACCCTTTGGAGGTGGGGGCAGGAGATTCAGGAGTGTGAAGCCAGGCTACCTAGTGAGACTGTCTCAAAAAAACAAAATAAATAAATAAATAAATAAATAAATGTATTTTATTATTATTATTATTTATTTTGGTTTTTCGAGGTAGGGTCTCACTCTAGTCCTGGCTGACCTGGAATCTGGAATTCACTATGTAGTCTCAGGGTGGCCTCGAACCCTCAGCGATGCTCCTACCTCTGCCTCCCGAGTGCTGGGATTAAAGGTGTGTGCCACCACACCCAGTTTGCATTTTTAACTTTTTGAAACAGGGTCTCAAACTGCAGCCTAGGCTGGCTTTAAACCTGCTAGGTAGCCAAAAGTGACCTCGTGCTGGGATTACAGGCTTGCACCCTCACATCCAGTTTTATTCGGGGACTCAAACCCACAGCTTCAAGCACACAAGGTGACTGAACGAAATCCCCAGCTCGGTCTCTGTGTATTTTACAACTTTTCTCTGAGAATTATTGCTATAGTAATAACACACACAAAAGCTGACAGAATTCTAGGATTAGCCAACCAAGGGAAGGACAGAATTCACAGTGACCCCACAGCTATTGTCTTTGTCACAGCTAAAACCTTGTGGGGTAGGACCCCAAAGGCTTAGGAGAAGAGAGGTCTCAAAGCAGCCACACTCAGTGAGGCAACACCTTTCAAGACAAGGGGTCAGAGAGAGCCCAAGTCAGACTGCAGCCCAAAGTCTCTACAGAGGAAGACGCCCAGGGGACCCCCACCGTCCTTTTCACCCTGGCCAGGTGGTAGGGAAAGGCAGATTCCATGAGTGGGGTGTGAGGGCTGCAGAACCCCTCTGCTGTGAGGCTGTCCACTTGAGGGCACTGGTGTGTCTGGAGGAGGTCGAGGGACACAAGGTATGACAGGGAACACTCTTGAAGAATTTAATGGGCCCAGGTTGGGGTGTACATGTGGTTACAGTTACCTGGAAGCCCTTGAAAAGCATACTGACAAGCTCCAGGGACTTCTATGACTCAGACCCACTGTAGGTATCTTGCTATGTGCAACTATAGACACCAGACAAACAAGGTGCTTGCTCACAACACCCATTGGATGCCCAGAGTTTTAATAAAATAGAGGAAACCTGCCTGTAGACTGTGGGTGGGACCCATATACACCTAGACAGTTAATGGGGGGTGAGGGTGCTGAGGACCATCAGCAGAGCCAACACCGCCTGCCTGGGTGTGTTGGCACAGTCTTATGTCATGCTTGTCCTCCTCACCGCCTCAGAATCAAGCCCTTTGCGCAGCGCAGCAAACTGCGGACATCCACTGCACAGGACCCAGAACAAATGCTGTCTGGAGCAGGTCCGGGAGGCTGCCAGCCCCTCGCACTTCCCACCCTGCTCCCCGGGTTATGTCTTCCCAGCCCTCGTTCGACCTTCAGACAGCCCTGGAGTTAGTTGAATGCTGCAAGACTGTAGGCCTTTGACAGCTCTCAACCTCTGAGAGCAAGTGTAAACTGAGGCTAAGAGGTGGCTAGGGAAGAAGTGGAAACAGCCAGGGGGGAGTTACTGGGACTAGGATTATTGCCTATTTGTCAGGGGGTCCAAAGAGCACACGCAGGCTGTCTTGGGTCAAGCCCCAGGACTCCCTGACTCTGACAGACTATGGGGAGAAAGGGGTCCACCTGCTTATCCCTTGGGCCAGCTAAGGAAAGGCACCTCTGGGGTGATCCTTACGGCCCAAGCCCCCAGGGCTCGCTGGCTACCTGCTCCCGTCCCCATCCTGCTCCTCCTGGGGTTAGAACGGAGGGGCTCTGCTTTCAGAGGGAGCTGGGAGTTCAGGCATGGCGGTGGGCTGGGGCTTTGTCCCTATACGGCCTCAGAGGGAGCGATGGAAGGAGGCTGTGGGAAAGGCCGAGGAGGCTCCGGCCCGGCCCGGCTCAGCGGCTCCTCCGTCTGCTGCTGCTGCGGCGGCTCGTGCAGTCCTGCGTCTCCTCCAGGCCCAGCAGCAGATCTTCCCAGAGCTGCCTGCGGCACAGACAGAGCTGGGGTTGCCTGAGGGGAGCAGCCTTCCTGAGGTGGCTCCAGAGGCCCCCCCCTACCCCGTCATGCTCCTTTATTCAATAGGCAGTTCTAGCTGTTGACCAAGCACCAAGTCCTCACGGCAGACAGCTCTGGGTGGCTTCCGGCCTCTGCCTCTCTGCCTAGCTGGGTCATCTTGGATGACTCATTCGCTCTCACTGAATTTCAGTTTCCTCATCTGCAAACAGGAATCATAGTAGGACCCAGCTCTGAGAGTCATGGTGAGGGCTTCCATGAGAAAATACCTCAGGTGTTCAGTCACCTGACTGACACGTGACGTGAGCTCTGGACTAGGAGCCCTGAGAACCCATTCATGCCAGGCAGGCCTGTCTACTGTTTCCTGCTTCCTGTCCCCCATGTGCAGAGGCTGGGCTTCCTGACTCTTAGGGGAAAGAGGGACCATGTTCCCCAGACAGCCAGCCAGACAGGTCGGGAGCCTACTTACCAATCCACGCCCCACCCCGGCTCCTCGGAGATGCTGCCAAGTGGAGGTTCTGGCAGAAGTGGTAGGAAAGGGAGAAAGGAGTTGGGGGCATTGTTACCTGGCCATGGCAGCCCTGTTCTGGGCCCGGAAGTGGAGGTCCTCATTTTCCTGCTGCAAGGCTGTGATTTTGAGTTCTAACATCAGATTTTTTTCTTTCTGTAACAAACCAGAAGGAGCTCAGAAAGCTGCCACAACACTTTCAAAATATTTGATTTTTATTTATTTATTTGAGAGAGGGAGGGAGAGAGAAAGAGGCAGACAGAGAGACACAGAGAGAGAATGGGTGCATCAGGGCCTCTAGCTGCTCTAAGCGAACTCCAGAAGCATGCACCCCATTGTGCATCTGGCTCAGTTGGGTCCTGGGGACTTGAACCTGAGTCCTTAGGCTTTGCAGGCAAGTGCCGTAACCACTAAGCCATCTCTCCAGCCCTTGGCACAACACTTTCTATCATCTTCCCCAAACACCACCCATTCTAGACTAGAGGTTTCATTTCATGAGCAATAAGATAACGTGAGATAAAACTACGTTAAGAAAGGATGAGCTGGGGAAATGGCTTAGCAGTTAAGGTGTTTGCCTGAGAAGCCCAAGGACCTCGGTTCGATTCCCCAGGACCCTCGTAAGCCAGATGCACAAGGGGATGCATGCATCTGGAGTTCGTTTGCAGTGGCTGGAGGACCTGGTGTGCCCATTCTATTTTTCTCTCTACCTCTTCCTCTGTCTGTCTGTCTCTCAAATAAATAAATAAAGCATTAAAAAAAGAAAGAAAAGAAAGGCTTGTCAGCATGTACTTCTGCTACTAGAGAATGTTAAAAACAAAACCACCCTTCCCCACAACACAGTGCTGCTACCTCATATCACCAACAGTTCACAAAAGCAAGGGTTACTTTTTGTTCTCTAAAAGTCAGGAGGGCTGGGGAGATAGCTCAGTGGCTAAAGGGACTTGTTTGCAAAGTCTGATGGCCTGGGTTTGATTCCACAGTCCCCACATAGAGCCAGATGCATAAAGTGGTGCATGCATCTGGAGTTCATTAGCAGTGGCCCTGGTATACCCATTCTCCCTCGTTCTTTGCTTGTAAATAAGTAAATAAAATATTCTTTTAAAAAGTCAGAAGAGCCGGGCGTGGTGGCTCACACCTTTAATCCCAGAACTTGGGAGGTAGAGGTGGGAGAATTACCGTGAGTTCGAGGCCACCCTGAGACTACATAGTGAGTTCCAGGTCAGCCTGGGCTAGAACGAGACCCTACCTCGAAAAACCAAAAAAAAAAAAAAAAAAAAAAAAAAAAAGTCAGAAGAAGGGCTGGAGAGATGGCTTAGTGGCTGAACGCTTGCCTGTGAAGCTTAAGGACCCCGGTTCGAGGCTCTATTCCCAAGTACCCACGTAAGCCAGATGCACAAGTGGCACATGTATCTGGAGATCGTTTGCAGTGGCTGGAGGCCCTGGTGCGCCCATTCTCTCTATCTCTCTATGTCTGTTGTTCTCAAATAAATAAATAAATTTAAAACAATTTAAAAAGTCAGAAGAACACGACCTATGTAAATAAACTTTGAAACCATGTACAGTGGCTCACACCTTCAGTCTCAGCACTCAGAAAGCTGAAGTAGGAGGATCTCTGTGAGTTCAAGGCCAGTCTGGGACTATAGATAAATTCTAGGTCAGCCTGGGCTGAGTGAGACCCTGCCTCAAAACAAACAAACAAGAAAGCAAACAAAATAAACTTTAGTTAGTCTGTTATGCTTTTTCATTTCTTCTCTCTCTCTCTTTTTGATTTTCTTTTTTTTTGGGGGGGGTTTGAGGAAGGGTCTCACTCTAGCCCAGGCTGACCTGGAGTTCACTATGTAGTCTCAGGATGGCCTCAGAATCACAAGGATCCTCCCACTTCTGCCTCCTGAGTGCTGGGATTAAAGGCCACCATGCCTGGCTGTTATGTTTTTTTTTTTTTTTTTCTCAAGAATGGCTCAACAAAACTCGTGGAGAAAGCCTGCCGTGGTGGTGTGTGCCTATAGTGCCAGTACTTGTGAGTTTGAGGCCAACCTGGGCTACGTAACGAGTTCCAGGTTAACCTGAGCTATGTAGTGAGATCTTGTCTACCCCATCCTCCAAAATGCAGACAACCCTTATGGATGTCTGACACATGGGGCCAGGGAGACGTCTCACAGTGACACAGCGTGGGGTTTGTGTTGCCCCAGGGTTCTGAGGCCTCTGTTGTCTGGTCCTCCAGTTCCCTGTCTTCATTCTTGTCCAGGTTGGCTTCCCCTGTCTGCCTGGCCTATGGCCTCACCTCCTTCCTCAGACCCTCCCAATAAGCCAAGCTATGACCCCAGTGCAGCCAGGGGACAGCAACATGAGAAGCCATGAAAAACACAGTGCTCAGGTGTCCCTGGCCCAGACCTGCTGCTCACCACCAGCCTTAGCTGCATCCGTGTGGGCTGAGGCAAAACAGATGTGGGCCTCTCTGTGTACTTGTGTGGCTTTTTCTGTTTCTTTTCTTTTATTTTTTGCTGTTTTTATTATTATTATTAATTATTACTATTATTATTAGTTTTGAGGTAGGTTCTCACTCTAGCCCAGGCTGACCTGAAACTCACTCTGTAATCCCCAGTCTGGCCTCGAACTCAGCGATCCTTCTACTTTTGCCATGCAAGTGTTAGGATTAAAGGTGTATACCACCACACCTGGCTGGTGTTTTATTTTATTTTATTTTTGGTGTGTGGATGTGGCAATATGTACACTGCATGCATGAGTGTGCAGATGCCTGTGTCCAGTGAGTATGCATGTGGGGGCCAAAGGAGGGTGTCAGGGTCCTCTCTATGACCCTTCCAGCTTAGCCTTAGTTCTTTGAGGCAGGCTCTCTCACTGAACCTGGGACCTGGGCCATTTTTTAAAAAATATTTTACTTTTATTTGTTTATTATAGCCAGAGAGAGAAGGAGAGAGCGAGAGAGAGAGAGAGAAAGAGAGAGAGAGAGAATGGGCACACCAGGGCTTCTAGCTACTGCAAACGAACTCCAGACACATGTGCCACCATGTGCATCTGGCTTACATGGGACCTGCAGAATCAAACCTGGGTCCTTAGGCTTCGCAGGCATGTGCCTTAAATGCTAAGCCATCTCCCCAGCCCCCGAGTCATTTTTTTCCATTTGGCTAGACTGGCTGACTAGCGAGTCCCAGTGATGCTGTCTCTGGGCTGGGGAGGTTGCTCAGTGGTTGGAGGCATTTGCTGCATCCTGTCTCTGGCTGGGGATGTGGCTCTATGGTTAGAGGCTTTTGCTCAATCCTGTCTCTGCTTCCCTCAGTGCTGAGGTTTTAGGCATGTGTGGCCATACCCAGATTTTTCTATCACTGTATGTGTGTGTGTGTGTGTGTGTGTGTGTGTGTGTAATTTTTTTTTTTTTTGAGGTAGGGTTTCTCTGTAGCCCAGGCTGGCCTGGAATTTACTATGTAGTCTCCGGGTGGCCTTGAACTCATGGTGTTTTCCCTATCTCTGCCTCCCAAGTGCTGGGATTAAAGGCATGTGCCACCATGCCTGGCTATCACTATTAAAATTTTTTGTATTTACTTACTTGAGAGAGAAAGAGGGAGAGGGAGAGGGAAAGAGAGAGAGAGAGAGAGAGAATGGGCATGCTAGGGCCTCCAGCCACTACAAACAAACTCTAGACATGTGCGCTACCTTGTGCATCTGGTTTATGTGGGTCCTGAGGAATTGAACCTGGGTCCTTAGCCTTTGCAAGCAAGCGCCTTAACCACTAAGCAATCTCTGCAGCCCCCTCACCCAGGTTTTTATGTGGGTTCTGGGCTGTAAGCCAGGTCCTCACGCTTGCACAGCGCTGCTGTTTGCAGTGGCAAGGCCCAGAAAGCAGCCGCCTGCCCCCCAGCTACAGACCAGTGATTCCATGAGGACCAGCTGCGTCTGCAGCTCGCGGATCCGCTCATTCTTCATCTCAATGACGTGGTGCAGGCTCTCCAGTTCCTGCTCCCAGAACGGGCCGGGGCTCCCATAATCCTAGACAAGGACACGAGTAACTGCATCAGCCCAGTGGACAGAGAAGAGCTCGGGGCCTCCTGCTCCCATGCTGCCACCAGCAGGGTCACCTCTCTCTCACTGTCCAGTAAGTGCTCTTCTCCATCTCCTCTCCTCACCCACCTCACCTCACCTCACCTCACCTCACCTCACCTCACCTCACCTCATCTCATCTCATCCCATCTCATACCATCCCATCCCAGTGACACCCTCTGAGGCGCGTTCCCAGGTGGCGACACTGCACCTCCGTGGGCTTGACCTGACATGCTAAGAGTCCTCTCTGAATCCAGATGCTGTGTGTCACCCCCACCCGCCTCTCTCTGGGTGAGGAGAGCGCCCTCTTGCCCCCAGGCCCTCAGGAAGGACAGTGTCAGGTCTGGGCCTTTCGCTCTCGGGGGCGGGCTCCTGACCTCCCCTCCTGCAGCGCTGAGGAAGAAGCCTGCTGCTGCTGAGCGGCTACCTGGATGTGCTTCTGATAGACTTGACTCAGAGCAGAGCCCTCTGGCCTCTTCAGCCTGGCCTGGATGGCCTCCTGGGGTGAGACCCGCCTCGAGCTGGGGTCCTGCGAAAAGAAGCAGGAAGGGGGATAGCAGAAAGTCTGGCTTATCAAGGTGGATTTCACCCTGTCCTAGTAAAAGAAAGGGTCTTGATCCATGGCTCCAACATTCCAACCCCACCTCTTATTTATTTGAGAGAGGGAGAGAGGGAGAGAGGGAGAGGGAGAGAGAGAGAGAGAGAGAATGGGCGCACCAGGGCCTCCAGCCACTGCAAACGAACTCCAGACACGTGCGCTCCCTTGTGCATCTGGCTAACGTGGGTCCTGGGGAATCAAACTGAGGTCCTTTGGCTTTGCAGGCAAATGCCTTAACTGCTAAGCCATCTCTCCAGCCCAGCCTCACCTGTTGAGCCCTTGGGGGCAATGTAGTGGTATCCAAGGCCAATGGCAGCTTGCATTCAAAGACCAACCAACCCAGGCTTGGTGAACTTTTCCAGTGTCAGATCTCACTGCTTCTGTCTATGCGGCTGCCACACATAACCTTGCACCCCCAGTTAAGGGTGCACTGTCACCAAACTTTCCGTGATAAGGATCTCCCTAGCCATTCCCTTTGGGGAAGAGGACGATGTCCTCACATGGTTCCTAGGCCCCCCCTCTCCACACCCTCAGCATCCTGGACTTCCATTCCTCAGGCACCCCATGTTTCCCCCATGCTTTATTCTACGTAGGACAGACATGAGAAGAATCCAGCTCTCATTTCCTCTGGGAAGTCTCCCCTGAGCTTAGCACCTGCTCTCAGGCTCCCACTGGTCCTCTCCCAGCTAGTCCAGCCTCACTACAGCCTCTAGACCAACCCTATAAAAATCCAAGTCTGGGCTGGAGAGATTGCTTAGTGGTTAAGGCACTTGCCTGTGAAGCCTAAGGACCCATGTTCGACTCTCTAGATCTCATGTTAGCCTGACACACAAAGGTCACATGTGCCCACTAGGTGCTGCAAGTGTCTGGAGTCTGATTGCAGTGGCTGAGGCCCTGGAGTACCAATTCTCTCTCTCTTTCTCTCACTCACTCTAAAAACAAACAAAACAAAACAGCCAAGTCCCCACAGCTAACTATCTGGTCACCACATTAAGGGACTTGGTCACATGGGAAGGAGGCCCCTGAACTGATCATCACCCACAGGCCATCACTTTAGACTGGTTTGGGCTCCGTGTTCATTTCAGCTGGTCCTCCACTTCTCACACCGCAGACTGTCAGGGCCCAGCCATTCTCACCTGCAGGGGCACTTTGGCCAGTCGGGAGGAGTTGGTAAAAACTTCGTCTTGTTCACATGAGGTCTGGAGGACTGTGGGGAAAGGAATTCTCCATTAACACTGATTCTTTTCCCCCAGAGCCATCTGGCAGCGCCCTACGGGCTACAAAGGTACTGATGATCACATGGTCCAGGAGTCAGGAATGGCCTTCTCCTCCCTTCTATCTCCTCAGCTTTCTTGAAAACTATGCCAGAAGCAAACTAGGCATTTAATTAAAGCTTGTGGGCATGGGGAAATAATCATATCCTGAGAAATAAAGCACACGGTAGTAGTATTCCCATGTCACTAGGGCTGTGATCCAAAGACTGCAGCAGGCGTCACTGCTTCCCGCCACACCAGGCCAGGAGAAATGCCTAGGCCCAATGCTGGCTCGAAGCACAAATCATGAAATTGTCAAACCAAGGCACAAATGTGGTACACAAACTAGATTTGTAGCCAGGAAATCCACCTGGCCCCACCTCAAAATGAGGGTCTCAGAATGAAAAGAAAGATCACATCAAACACCTAGAAGAGCCCCGGTGTTGCTAAGAGACACCTTGAAGATCCCAGGAGAAGACACCAGGCCAGTTTTCCCCGGAGGTGCGATTCTGTACAGAGCTGAAAATGTATGAATCCCACAGTCAGTGGTTAGAGTTATCTTCCCACCTCCCCCATAAAGCCCTTGAGGAAAACCTGGTCTCAGCTGGAGAAAGACCTCACAAGAAAGAGCCAACCGATGGCCACATAGAGGAAGAACAGGGTAGATGAAAGGGAGTGCTTAATATAGCCAGGGCACCAAGGGGAAGACTCAGCAATATAAATATAATAGACTTGGCAAAAATGGATGAGACCAGCTGTATAAAGAGTATATCCGAGCCGGCTGTGGCCAGCTTAATACACTCGGGAGCAAGTAAGGATCGCTGATGTCGAGGCCACCCTGAATAAGTGATCCAGTCCTGACTGATAGCCCTACCTCGAACCTTAAAAAATTAAAAAAAAAGATTATTCCCTGATCCCTCTGAGATGGCTTAGCAAAGCGCTTGCTGTAGCCAAAGACCCGGTTGCCAGGCTCGCTTTCCTGGTACCCTACTTAAGCCAGTAACGTGGCAGTTCTGAGCATAGCAATGGGTATTCCAGGAACGAGTTCCAGGTTAACCTGAGCTATGTAGTGAGATCTTGTCTACCCCATCCTCCAAAATGCAGACAACCCTTATGGATGTCTGACACATGGGGCCAGGGAGACGTCTCACAGTGACACAGCGTGGGGTTTGTGTTGCCCCAGGGTTCTGAGGCCTCTGTTGTCTGGTCCTCCAGTTCCCTGTCTTCATTCTTGTCCAGGTTGGCTTCCCCTGTCTGCCTGGCCTATGGCCTCACCTCCTTCCTCAGACCCTCCCAATAAGCCAAGCTATGACCCCAGTGCAGCCAGGGGACAGCAACATGAGAAGCCATGAAAAACACAGTGCTCAGGTGTCCCTGGCCCAGACCTGCTGCTCACCACCAGCCTTAGCTGCATCCGTGTGGGCTGAGGCAAAACAGATGTGGGCCTCTCTGTGTACTTGTGTGGCTTTTTCTGTTTCTTTTCTTTTCTTTTTTGCTGTTTTTATTATTATTATTAATTATTACTATTATTATTAGTTTTGAGGTAGGTTCTCACTCTAGCCCAGGCTGACCTGAAACTCACTCTGTAATCCCCAGTCTGGCCTCGAACTCAGCGATCCTTCTACTTTTGCCATGCAAGTGTTAGGATTAAAGGTGTATACCACCACACCTGGCTGGTGTTTTATTTTATTTTATTTTTGGTGTGTGGATGTGGCAATATGTACACTGCATGCATGAGTGTGCAGATGCCTGTGTCCAGTGAGTATGCATGTGGGGGCCAAAGGAGGGTGTCAGGGTCCTCTCTATGACCCTTCCAGCTTAGCCTTAGTTCTTTGAGGCAGGCTCTCTCACTGAACCTGGGACCTGGGCCATTTTTTAAAAAATATTTTACTTTTATTTATTTATTATAGCCAGAGAGAGAAGGAGAGAGCGAGAGAGAGAGAGAGAAAGAGAGAGAGAGAGAATGGGCACACCAGGGCTTCTAGCTACTGCAAACGAACTCCAGACACATGTGCCACCATGTGCATCTGGCTTACATGGGACCTGCAGAATCAAACCTGGGTCCTTAGGCTTCGCAGGCATGTGCCTTAAATGCTAAGCCATCTCCCCAGCCCCCGAGTCATTTTTTTCCATTTGGCTAGACTGGCTGACTAGCGAGTCCCAGTGATGCTGTCTCTGGGCTGGGGAGGTTGCTCAGTGGTTGGAGGCATTTGCTGCATCCTGTCTCTGGCTGGGGATGTGGCTCTATGGTTAGAGGCTTTTGCTCAATCCTGTCTCTGCTTCCCTCAGTGCTGAGGTTTTAGGCATGTGTGGCCATACCCAGATTTTTCTATCACTGTATATGTGTGTGTGTGTGTGTGTGTGTAATTTTTTTTTTTTTTTGAGGTAGGGTTTCTCTGTAGCCCAGGCTGGCCTGGAATTTACTATGTAGTCTCCGGGTGGCCTTGAACTCATGGTGTTTTCCCTATCTCTGCCTCCCAAGTGCTGGGATTAAAGGCATGTGCCACCATGCCTGGCTATCACTATTAAAATTTTTTTGTATTTACTTACTTGAGAGAGAAAGAGGGAGAGGGAGAGGGAAAGAGAGAGAGAGAGAGAGAATGGGCATGCTAGGGCCTCCAGCCACTACAAACAAACTCTAGACATGTGCGCTACCTTGTGCATCTGGTTTATGTGGGTCCTGAGGAATTGAACCTGGGTCCTTAGCCTTTGCAAGCAAGCGCCTTAACCACTAAGCAATCTCTGCAGCCCCCTCACCCAGGTTTTTATGTGGGTTCTGGGCTGTAAGCCAGGTCCTCACGCTTGCACAGCGCTGCTGTTTGCAGTGGCAAGGCCCAGAAAGCAGCCGCCTGCCCCCCAGCTACAGACCAGTGATTCCATGAGGACCAGCTGCGTCTGCAGCTCGCGGATCCGCTCATTCTTCATCTCAATGACGTGGTGCAGGCTCTCCAGTTCCTGCTCCCAGAACGGGCCGGGGCTCCCATAATCCTAGACAAGGACACGAGTAACTGCATCAGCCCAGTGGACAGAGAAGAGCTCGGGGCCTCCTGCTCCCATGCTGCCACCAGCAGGGTCACCTCCCTCTCATTGTCCAGTAAGTGCTCTTCTCCATCTCCTCTCCTCACCCACCTCACCTCACCTCACCTCACCTCACCTCACCTCACCTCACGTCACCTCACCTCACCTCACCTCATCTCATCCCATCTCATACCATCCCATCCCAGTGACACCCTCTGAGGCGCGTTCCCAGGTGGCGACACTGCACCTCCGTGGGCTTGACCTGACATGCTAAGAGTCCTCTCTGAATCCAGATGCTGTGTGTCACCCCCCACCCGCCTCTCTCTGGGTGAGGAGAGCGCCCTCTTGCCCCCAGGCCCTCAGGAAGGACAGTGTCAGGTCTGGGCCTTTCGCTCTCGGGGGCGGGCTCCTGACCTCCCCTCCTGCAGCGCTGAGGAAGAAGCCTGCTGCTGCTGAGCGGCTACCTGGATGTGCTTCTGATAGACTTGACTCAGAGCAGAGCCCTCTGGCCTCTTCAGCCTGGCCTGGATGGCCTCCTGGGGTGAGACCCGCCTTGAGCTGGGGTCCTGCGAAAAGAAGCAGGAAGGGGGATAGCAGAAAGTCTGGCTTATCAAGGTGGATTTCACCCTGTCCTAGTAAAAGAAAGGGTCTTGATCCATGGCTCCAACATTCCAACCCCACCTCTTATTTATTTGAGAGAGGGAGAGAGGGAGAGAGGGAGAGAGGGAGAGGGAGAGAGAGAGAGAGAGAGAATGGGCGCACCAGGGCCTCCAGCCACTGCAAACGAACTCCAGACACGTGCGCTCCCTTGTGCATCTGGCTAACGTGGGTCCTGGGGAATCAAACTGAGGTCCTTTGGCTTTGCAGGCAAATGCCTTAACTGCTAAGCCATCTCTCCAGCCCAGCCTCACCTGTTGAGCCCTTGGGGGCAATGTAGTGGTATCCAAGGCCAATGGCAGCTTGCATTCAAAGCCCAACCAACCCAGGCTTGGTGAACTTTTCCAGTGTCAGATCTCACTGCTTCTGTCTATGCGGCTGCCACACATAACCTTGCACCCCCAGTTAAGGGTGCACTGTCACCAAACTTTCCGTGATAAGGATCTCCCTAGCCATTCCCTTTGGGGAAGAGGACGATGTCCTCACATGGTTCCTAGGCCCCCCCTCTCCACACCCTCAGCATCCTGGACTTCCATTCCTCAGGCACCCCGTGTTTCCCCCCATGCTTTATTCTACGTAGGACAGACATGAGAAGAATCCAGCTCTCATTTCCTCTGGGAAGTCTCCCCTGAGCTTAGCACCTGCTCTCAGGCTCCCACTGGTCCTCTCCCAGCTAGTCCAGCCTCACTACAGCCTCCAACCCTATAAAAATCCAAGTCTGGGCTGGAGAGATTGCTTAGTGGTTAAGGCACTTGCCTGTGAAGCCTAAGGACCCATGTTCGACTCTCTAGATCTCATGTTAGCCTGACACACAAAGGTCACATGTGCCCACTAGGTGCTGCAAGTGTCTGGAGTCTGATTGCAGTGGCTGAGGCCCTGGAGTACCAATTCTCTCTCTCTTTCTCTCACTCACTCTAAAAACAAACAAAACAAAACAGCCAAGTCCCCTCAGCTAACTATCTGGTCACCACATCAAGGGACTTGGTCACATGGGAAGGAGGCCCCTGAACTGATCATCACCCACAGGCCATCACTTTAGACTGGTTTGGGCTCCGTGTTCATTTCAGCTGGTCCTCCACTTCTCACACCGCAGACTGTCAGGGCCCAGCCATTCTCACCTGCAGGGGCACTTTGGCCAGTCGGGAGGAGTTGGTAAAAACTTCGTCTTGTTCACATGAGGTCTGGAGGACTGTGGGGAAAGGAATTCTCCATTAACACTGATTCTTTTCCCCCAGAGCCATCTGGCAGCGCCCTACGGGCTACAAAGGTACTGATGATCACATGGTCCAGGAGTCAGGAATGGCCTTCTCCTCCCTTCTATCTCCTCAGCTTTCTTGAAAACTATGCCAGAAGCAAACTAGGCATTTAATTAAAGCTTGTGGGCATGGGGAAATAATCATATCCTGAGAAATAAAGCACACGGTAGTAGTATTCCCATGTCACTAGGGCTGTGATCCAAAGACTGCAGCAGGCGTCACTGCTTCCCGCCACACCAGGCCAGGAGAAATGCCTAGGCCCAATGCTGGCTCGAAGCACAAATCATGAAATTGTCAAACCAAGGCACAAATGTGGTACACAAACTAGATTTGTAGCCAGGAAATCCACCTGGCCCCACCTCAAAATGAGGGTCTCAGAATGAAGAGAAAGATCACATCAAACACCTAGAAGTCCTGTGGCCTCAACTGTGAATTGAGGTCCATAAGTTAGCCCCGGTGTCGCTAAGAGACACCTTGAAGATCCCAGGAGAAGACACCAGGCCAGTTTTCCCCGGAGGTGCGATTCTGTACAGAGCTGAAAATGTATGAATCCCACAGTCAGTGGTTAGAGTTATCTTCCCACCTCCCCCATGAAGCCCTTGAGGAAAACCTGGTCTCAGCTGGAGAAAGACCTCACGAAAGAGCTAACCGATGGCCACATAGAGGAAGAACAGGGTAGATGAAAGGGAGTGCTTAATATAGCCAGGGCACCAAGGGAAGACTCAGCAATATAAATATAATAGACTTGGCAAAAATGGATGAGACCAGCTGTATAAAGAGTATATCCCTGGATCCCTGGGCTGGAGAGATGGCTTAGCAGTTAAGCGCTTGCCTGTGAAGCCTAAAGACCCTGGTTCAAGGCTCGCTTTCCCAGTACCCACTTAAGCCAGATGCATAAGGTGGAGCATGCATCTGGAGTTCATATGCAATGGCCCTGGTATGCCCATTCTCTCTCTCTCTGCCTCTTTCTCTGTCACTCAAATAAATAAATGAAATAAAATAAATAAGAGTATATCCCTAATCTCTCTCTCTTTTTTTCTTCCTTTTTTTGGTATTTCAAGGTAGAGTCTCACTGTAGCCCAGACTGACCTGGAATTTGCTATGTAGTCTCAGCCTGGCCTCAAATTTATGGCGATCCTCCTACCTTAGCCTCCCAAGTGCTAGGATTAAACGTGTGTGTCTGGCTTATAGTTTTTATTTTTGCCTAGTTTCTTTCTTTCCTTCTTTTTTTTAAATATTTCATTAATTTATTTATTTGCAAGCTGAGTGAGACAGACAGAGCGAGAGACAGAGAATAGGTGCACCAGGGCCTCTGCCCACTGCAAACAAACTCCAGACGCATGTGCCACTTTGTGCATCTGGCTTTATGTGGGTACTGGCGAATCGAACCCGAATTGTCAGGTTTTGCAGGCAAGCACCTTAGCTGCTGAGCCATCTCTCCAGCTGTCTCCTAACACATTTGTTTTTTAAACAAGGTCTTGTTAAATTGCCCAGGCTGGCCTTGAACTCAAGGTCCTCTTACCTCAGCTTCCTGACTTGCTGAGAGTATAGACCTGTGCCACTATGCCTGGCTGCTTCACATCTCTAATTTGTTTAAAAATGACAGGCCTCATTAATGAGTTTTCCTATCTTCAAAACCAGTTGCACCTGAGACTACATAGGGAATTCCAGGTCTGCAGCAGGGCCCTATCTCAAAAACTAGAACAAAACAAGCAAAACCCTAGCTGTGGTGAGATGGAGGATGCACACTCCGACAGCCTGGCTGGCTACATGCAGCTGGGAAATCTGCAGTTAATGGGGTAGTTATTGCATACTCTGAAAGTAGACATGGAACAGACCAGGCAAGAAAAGCAGACTTGGAAAGTGCCCTGAGCCAGCAGATTTAAGTAACACCCAGAGGCTTGTGGCCGGAGTTCAGCCAGTAGAGTGCGTGTCTGGCATGCATGAAGCCCAGGCCCATCCTTGGCCCTCCATAAACTGGGTAGGGCAGTGCACGAATATCATCTTAGTGTTTAGGTGGTGGAGACAGGAGGATCAGAAGTTTGAGGCTATTATTCTCAGCTATGTAGTGAGTTTGAGGCTAACTCAGGACACATGAGAACGTGTGTCAAAATAACACATCCAACCAATCAACCAAAACCAAACAAACCCCCAGAAACTCATACATTCAACTATTCAAAATTTCCCAGAATATAATCCAAATTGTTTAGCATATAAAGAACAGGAGGGCTGGAGAAATGGCTCAGTGGTTAAAGGTGCTTGCTTGCAAAGCCTGACAGCCTGGGTTCGATTCCCCAATGCCCATATAAAGCCAAATACACAAAAACGGTACATTATGTCTGGAGTTTGTTTGCAGTGGCAGGAGGCCCTGGAGCGCCTCTTCTGTCTTCTACCTCCCTCCCCGCTCTTTCTTAAATAAAAAATAAAAATATTAGAAACAATAAAGAGAAGGAAAGCAGCAATTTTCTGAAAGAAGTCATGCAGCAGAGGACTATGCTATGATACCACAGATGTTAGAATTAACAACAACAACAACAAATCACCGAGCATACTCTGGCGGCACATGCTTGTAATTCCAGCACTCGGGAGGCTGAGACAGGAGGACTGCCACAAGTTTGAGGCTAGCCTGTGTTACACTGTATGACCTTTTTCTCAATACACACACACACACACACACACACAAACTCACGGAGTAGATTCAGTGGTTGAATGGAAATGACTTTAGATAACGGAAGTTATCCATTTTGAACAATACAGAAAAAAAAAAAAAAAAAGGGAACACATCACCAGAGCCTCGGGGATCTGTAAAATAATAGTAAAATGTACCTAACCTTTATATCTGTAGAGTCAAAGAGAAAAAGTGTGCAGTGCAGAAGGCTCCCTGGTGGTTGAATTCAAGTGGGCAGCAGCAGGAACCCATGGATGAAAGGCTTACTGGGCCTCCAAATAAGCCCAGTAAGGTCCACGCCCACAGCACACCATTTCTGACAACCAACGGCGCAGCAAAACCTGGAACAGGGCCCCAGAAAACGCACATGACTTGTCGGGAGCCTCAGTTTCACCAGAAACATAACTAGGGGCTGGGGAGGTGGCTCCGAGTCGAGTGTTTGCCCAGCATGCAGGAAGCCCTGGGTTTGGTTTCCAGGACATCATAAACCAGGTATGGTGATTGACCCCTGTCATCCCAGCACTCAAGTAGTAGAGGCATGAGGATCTGAAGTTCAAGGTCATCCTTGGCCACAGAGCAAGTCTGAGGCCATGCTGGGCTACATGAGACTGTCTCAGATCAAAACTTTTCAGTTTAAATATTATTTTCTTGGAAAGAAGGTAAAGACCTTCTCAGATTAAGAAAAATCAGAGGCTGGAGAGATGGCTTAGCGGTTAAGCACTTGCCTGTGAAGGATCCCGCTTTGAGGCTCGATTCCCCAGAACCCACGTTAGCCAGATGCACAAGGGGGCGCACGCGTCTGGAGTTCGTTTGCAGTGGCTGGAGGCCCTAGCGCGCCCATTCTCTCTATATATCTGCCTCTTTCTCTCTATGCCTGTCGCTCTCAAATAAATAAATACAAATAAAACAAAGAAGAAAAATCAGGGGCTGGCTAAGGGATGTTGTTCACATGGCACCACAGGAACAGCTGGGCGAGCCAATGACTACAAAGAACCCAAGAGATGCTGCTCCTCGGGGCCTTGGTAGTCTTCTGTTTGTCTGTTTTGTTTGAGGCAAGGTCTCACTCTAGCCCAGGCTGACCTGAAACTCACTCTGTAGCTCCAGGCTGGCTTAGGCCTTGAGCCTCCCACCTAAGCCTCCTGAGTGCTGGCCTCAGGGGTCACTTTCTGTTCACTTACATATAAAACTAACAAAATCATCAAAGCAATGCTTCTAGAACTAGGTTGTTTCCCCAGTAAGCCTAATAGGTAGAGAAGGCAGATTTGATTTTATTTAATTATTTGAGAGAGAGAAAGAGGGAAATAGAGATAGAGAGAGAATGGGCATGCCAGAGTCTCCAGCCACTGTAGATGAACTCCAGATGCATGTGCCACCCTGTGCAGCTGCCTTATGTGGGTCCTGGGGAATCAAACCGGGGTCCTTTGGCTTTGCGGGCAAGTACCTTAATCGCTAAACCATCTCTCCAGCCTGAGAAGGTAGATTTTAGATAGAAATGGAGCTGAGATTGACTAGCACTGAGCAACAGTTTCAGTTTGTAACAAGCACCAGTTTTGAAGCAGTCCTCTAAGCTCCCAGGCAAGGGTTCTGTTTCTCTTTCAAAACACTTGGTGCCAAATGTTGCAATTTGTTTCAAGAGTTTTCCAATGGTTCAGACCTCTGTTCTAGTTACTCTATTTCCCAGAACCTAAGGCTCTAATGTGCGAGGAGAGCGTATGTTATGGGAAAGATCTCAGAGCTACGATTTACAGTAACTAAAATCTAGATGTCTGGGTTCTAGAAAGAAGAAACCAAGGATGTTATGCCTTTTTCTTTTTCCTTCCTTTTTCCTCCCTCCCTTCCTCCTGTGTGTAAATTAAGGAGATTTATTGAGAAAACAGAAAGTCCAGAGTGTCAGGGCAAACATACTTAGGATTTCAGCCAATATGCCAAGAAGAAATAAAAAATGGGAAAGAAGAGATTATGCTCTTGAGTTAGAACTCAGGAAAGAAACAGCTGCCTCTGTTTTTTTTTTTTTTAATGTTTTCTTTATTTATGAGGGGGAGAGAGAGAGAGAGAGAGACGTGCCAGAGCCTCAGCCACTGCAAATGAACTCCATCATGTGTATCTGGCTTATGTGGGTTCTGGGGAATCAAACCTGGGTAATTAGGCTTCACAGGCAAGTGTCTTAACCGCTAAGCCATCTCTCCAGGCCTGCCTCTGGTTTTTGAGTCTCACTCTTTAGCCCAGGCTAGTGTGGAACTCACTTTGTAGCCCAGGCTCTAATTCACTGTGATCCTCTTGCCTCAGCCTCCCCAGTTAGGGTTACAGGTGTGAGCCACCATATCAAGCTTGCTCTAGCATATATATATAATTTTGTAACCACATACTTGTATATATGTTTGGTACAATGTTAAATGAAAAAGAAAAATTTACATGTGGGCTGGAAAGATGCCTCAGTGGTTAAAGGTGCTTGTTTGCAAAGCCTGACATCCAGGTTTGATTCCCCACTACAGTAGAGCCAGATGCACAAAACTGCGTATGTGTCTGGGGTTCATTTGCAGCAGCAGGAGGCCCTGGTGTGCCTATGTCTTTCCATCTCTCCATCTCAAATAAATATCTTAAAAGATTACATGTCTAATAATATAATAATGTATATAATATAATAATTTAAAAGCAATCATTCGGGATGGAGGGATGGCTTCGCAGTTAAGGTGCTTGCCTGTGTTGCCTAAGGACCCAGGTTCGATTCCTTAGGACCCACGTAAGCAAGATGCACATGGTGGCACATGTGTCTGGAGTTTGTTTGTAGTAGCTGGAGGCCCTGGAGCGGCCATTCGCTCTCTGTATCTCTCTCTCTGTCTCTAATAAATAAATATATAAATATTAACAAAAAATAATTAAAAAAAGCAATCATTCTAGCATGCTAGGTGTGGTGATGCACACCTTTAATCCGAGCACTCAGGAAGCAGAGGTAGGAGGATCACCATGAGTTCGAGACCACCCTGAGACTACATAGTGAATTCCAGGTCAGCCTGGGCTACAGCAAGACCTTACCTCAAAAACAAAAAATACTACTAATAATTTTAGGGTTAGGTCACCCAAATATTGATTGTGAAAGGAATACTTTGTATAACGTTTACAAGGTCAATTTCAATGTTATCAAATGTATAAGACAAATGCCAACAAGCACATGAAAGATACTCAACAAGTTAGTAGTCAGGGCATGGAAATGAAAACCACAGTGAGCTGGGTGGTGCTGCATGCCTGCAACCCCAACGAGCAGGAGGCTGAGGGGGAGGACAGCAAGTCGAGGCCAGGCTGGACTACGTACATAGCAATGTCCTGTCTCAGAAGCAAACAAGTGAGGCGTGGTGGCGCACGCCTTTAATGCCAGCACTCAGGAGGCTGAGGTGGGAGGACTGCTGTGAGTTGGAGGCCAGCCTGGGATACAGAGTGAGTTCCAGTTAAGCCTGGACTACACGGAGGCCCTACTGTAAACAAGCAAGCCAGCTGGGCGCCCCTTATCCATAACTTTTTTTTTTATTTAGTTTTTTGAGGTCGGGTTTCACTCTAGCTCAAACTGACCTGGAATTCACTATGTAGTCTCAGGGTGGCCTCGAACTCACAATTCCCCTACCTCTGCCTCCCAAGTGCTGGGATTAAAGGCATGAGCCACCACGCCCGGCCTTCGCCATAATTTTAAGAGCTGTTATCACTGTGGGGATGGAACATATTTATTTAAAAGTTTTCTTGGGGTTAGAGAGATGGTTCAGTGGTTAAAGGCACTTTCTTGCAAAGCTTAATGGCCTGGGCTTGATTCCTCAGTACTCATGTAAAGCCAGATGCACAAAGTGACACATGCATCTGGAGTTCATTTATAGCAGCAAGAGGCCTAGGCATACCTAGTCTCTCTTTCTCCCCTTGCAAACAAACTCTTTTCTTATTTGTCTAGGCTTTCTAGAGGTTTATTTATTTATTCATTCATTCATTTATTTGCAAGGGGAGAGAGAAAGAGAATGGGCATGCCAGGGCCTCTAGCCACTGCAAACAAACTCCAGATGCATGTGCCACCTTGTGCATCTGGCTTAGGTGGGTATTAGGGACTCAAATCTGGGTCCTTAGGCTTTGCAGGTAAGCACCTTAACTGATGAGCCATCTCTCCAGCCCTTAGATTTCCTTTTTATTTTTAGTTATTTCAAAATAGTTGGAGGGTGGTCTCTAGCTCACTAAATGTCTGGCCTTGAACTCCTGATTTTCCTGCCTCCACATCCCAAGTGCTGGATCACATGTGTGTTCCACTGAGCCTAAGTTTTCTAGATTTCCTTTACTGAATATGCACTACTTTTAAAAAGGAAAAAAAAAAAAAAAAAAAAAAAAGGTCTCAAATAAGATAAAGCAAAGCATGGTACCATAATTTTCTTTTCTTTTTCTTTTTCTTTTTTGGTTTTCTGAGGTAGGGTTTCACAGCCCAGGCTGATGTGGAATTCACTATGTAGTCTCAGGGTGGCCTTGAACTCACGGTGATCCTCCTACCTCTGCATCTCAAGTGCTGGGATTAAAGGTGTGCGCCACCACGCCCAGCCATGGTACCATACTTTTAAAGCCATGCCGCAAAGAAAAATTCCATCAGCCCTCTAAGGCCAAGGACACTGCAAACTCCAACTTGGGCACTGCAGACTACTCATAGGCCCAGGAGTGGGGTTGGGAATGGGAGCCCCGATGACCACAGAGGGTGGGGCAAGGAGGAGGCGCCTCCAGTGGTCTCCCCCACTTCTACCAGTGTCTCCATCCTCACCTGGCTGGGCCTCCTCACATCTTCCTTCCAGGACTCCTGGTTCCTCACACTGCACTTCCAGAAGCTCTGGCTCCCTCTCCTGCTCCTGGGGGCAAAGGGTTGGGACAAGGAATGAGAGGGATTTAGTGGGCTCAGCACAGTAGCTCTTAGCCACTCTTCACATCCTGGGCCTGTGCGACCAGGTGATCAGAGCCCAATACCCTTATGTGAATGACAGGGAAGATGACCAGAGAGGACAGAAGACCCCAGAAAGGCTGGCAAGATGGCTCAGCCACAGGAGCATGAGGACCTGAATTCGGATCCCCAGTACCCACATTCCTGTAATCCCAGAGCTGGGAGGCAGAGACAGAGGATCGCCAGGGCCTGTTGGCTGCCTGGCTGAATTGGTGAGCTTTTATAAAAATTTGATTTATTTACTTATTTTAGGTTTTATTTTATTATTTATTTGAAATGAGAGAGAGAGAGAGAGAGAGAGAGAGAATGGGCACACCAGGGCCTCTAGTCACTGCAAATGAACTCCAGATGCATGCGCCACCTTGTGCATCTGGTTTAGGTGGGTCCTGGGGAATCGAAGCTGGGTCCTTTGGCTTGGCAGCCATTTTTCCGGCCCTGGATTGGTGAGCTTTACATTCAATGAGAGATGCTGTCTCAAGAAAAAGAGCAGGTGGAGGGTGCTGAAAGGATGCCTGAGCAGTTAAAGGCGTTTGTTTGCAAAACCTGCTGGCCGGGGTTCAGATCCCCAGCTACTCCCATAAGGTGGATTTAAAAGTGATCCAAGTGTCTGACATTCATTTGCAGCAGCAAGAGGCCCTGGCAGCCCCCACTTTACACGTGAAAATAAATAAAATATTTAGAAAACAAGGTGGAGAGCAGTTGAGAAACATGGGATTGACCCCCATATGCACACACATGAACACACACCACATACACACTTACCAAAAAGAAAAAAAAAAGAATGAAAAACACTTCCAAGATAAACAGGAATGGTGGACGTAGCGAGGGCTCCCTGAGAACTATCTAGGTGGAAATGGACTTGGCAGTCTTCGATCTTTGATGCTCCCTGGGGTAGGAAGTGCACCGACTTCCCTCTGCCTGTCTATAACACATGCCCCACGGTCACTCTTCAGGCTGCATGTTCTCTACTACTGAGGCAGGCGTGACTGGTCCAGGTCACCTCTACCTTCTGCCCTCAGATCCCAGGTTTGCCCTCTGGGGTTCTAAAAATCCAGTCTGCTCCCTCATCCAGAGTAGTGTAACTACAGAGCCACCTTTTAAAGAAGTTCAGAATCTTGAAGATTTACACTGAGCGTGACTCCAATGTGGTTAAAGATAACTAAGAAGATGATGGAAGGAAATGTTTGTGCGCCCTCCGCAGGATTCTCCGGCTGCTTTTCCAGTCAGGGAGGAAACTGAGGCAGAGAGCGGGGAGGGGCTTGTGGCTGAGCAGGGAATGAGGAAGAGGAAGTCCTGGGCTGCGTCTGCATTGAGCTGTCACACCTCTGCAGTTTGCTTTAGTTGGAAATTATCACATCTTTCCTCACCTCCCGTGACCCTGACATGTGACAAATACAGCCAGGTAATTGAACAAAATGTCCTGTACTTTTCATTTCCAAATAATTTTTAAAGTCTCAATGTCACTCCACAAGTATCTATTTTGTACTTTCATACAGACGTTTGTTTTTCAAGGTAGGGTCTCACATGAGCTCAGGCTGACCTGGAATTCACTACGTCATCTCAGGGTGGCCTCGAACTCATGGAGATCCTCCTACCTCTGCCTCCTAAGTGGTGGGATTAAAGACGTGCATTACCACACCCGGCTTTCATACAGACTTTTCATAGCACTATGAGTCCCATAAAATAGTTCCACAGGGCTGGAGAGATGGCTCACAGATTAAAGGCACTTGCTTGCAAAGCCTGACAGCTGGAGTTTGATTTCCCAGAACCACATAAAGCCAGAGGCACATACCTCTGGAGTTTGTTTGCAGTGGCAGGAGGCCCTGGCACACTCTTTCTCTCTGTCTCTTTGCCTTGTTCTTTGAAATAAATAAATAAATAAATAGCTAGGCGTGGTGGCGTACGCCTTTAATCCCAGCACTCAGGATGCAGAGGTAGGAGGATCACTGTGAGTTCGAGGCCACCCTGAGACTACAGAGTGAATTTCAGGTCAGCCTGGGCTAGAGTGAAACCCTATCTTGAAAAACCAAAAAAATAAAAATATTAAAAAGGAAAGTTCCACGTAGCCAGGGGGTTTTGTTTGTTTATTTGCTTGGTGGTTATGGGGCTCGCATCTAGAACCTTGTGTACATCAGACAAGCACTATACCAGGCTACTCCTCCACCTGCTTGTGGTGTTTGGAGACAGTACTCACGATGTAGCCCAGGCTGGACTCAAAGTTACAATCCTCCTGCCTCAGTTTCCTGAGTGCTCAGGACTAGTATTTACAGGCAGGCACTGCCACTCTCAACTATACTTGTATTTAACACCTGACTTTTTTTTGTAGCCCACGCTGGCCTTGAACTCCTGGTCCTCCTGCCTTCGCCTCTTCAGCAATAACCCACTGGCATGTGCCACCACAACCAACACATCTGACTTTTTATTTCTTTTATTTTTTAAAAAACTTTTTATTGACATTCTCCATACACATACACAATACGCCATGATCATATCCCCTCCTACCCCTTTTTCTCTCCCCTGTCCTCTCCACAAAATCCTTTCCAACTAGTCTTTGTTATATTTTGAGGTTATTATTTTTTAAAATAAATTTATTTATTTATTTTAGAGAGAAAGGGAGAAAGACAGAGAGAGAATGTGTATGCCTGGGTCTCTAGTCACTGCAAATGAACTCCAGACACATACACCATCTTGTGCATCTGGCTTACATGGGTCCTGGGGGTTCAAACCTGGGTCCTTTGACTTTGCAGGCAAGCTCCTTAGCAGCTAAGACATTTCTCCAGTCCTAAAAATAATATATATATATATATATATATATATATATATATATATATTGGTTTTTCGAGGTAGGGTCTCACTGTAGCCCAGGCTGACCTGGAATTCACTATGTAGTCTCAGGGTGGCCTCGAACTCACGGCGATCCTCCTACCTCTGCCTCCTGAGTGCTGGGATTAAAGGCATGTGCCACCACGCCCGGCCTAAAAATAATTTTTATTGGAGACTTTAATAGATAAACATATTGAGAATTGATCATATTCCTGTTGGGTTGTCACCTTACATCCCCTCTGCCTTGTCTCCATTCCACTGAGGTCCCTACTTACACAGTCCGGTGTAGGTAGCATCAGCTACTGGAGGTCATGAAAGTCTGGAAGACAGTACTGAAAAGCACTCCTGTCCCCTTTGTGTGACTCTTTTTTTTTTTTTTTTCTCCCCGAGGTAGGGTCTCACTCTAGCCCAGGCTGACCTGGAATTCACTCTGTAGTCTCATGCTGGCCTCGAACTCATGGTGATTCTCCTACCTCTGCCTCCTGAGTGCTGGGATTAAAGGCGTGTGCCACCACGCCCAGACTTTTTTTTTTGACTCTTACACTCTTTCCATCACCTCTTCCACATGGTCCCTGAGCCTTAGAGGATATGATAGGGATGTCTCAGTGCGGAACATCTGACTTTTTAAAAAAAAATTTGTTTATTTTTATTTATTTATTTGAGGGCAACAGACAGAGAGAGAGAGATAGAGAAAGAGAGAATGGGTGCACCAGGGCCTCCAGCCACTGCATACGAACTCCAGATGCGTGCGCCCCCTTGTGCATCTGGCTAACGTGGGTCCTGAAGAATCGAGCCTCGAACCAGGGTCCTTAGGCTTTACAGGCAAGCGCTTAACCCCTAAGCAATCTCTCCAGCCCATATCTGACTTTTTTTCCCCCTCAACCAGAATAAATTATGTGGCCATATTCACAAGGGCAAAGTGGCTTAGAAATGCAAAGTTTATTTCTTTTCTTCTTTTTTTGTTTTTTTGAGGTTGGGTCTCACTCTGGCTCAGGGTGACCTGGAATTCACTATATAATCTCAGGGTGGCCTCAATCCTTTTACTTCTGCCTCCCGAGTGCTGGGATTAAAGGCGTGAGCCACCACGCCCGGTGCAAGGTTTATTTCTTACTCACTGTATGTCCATTTCCAGTGTGTAGGTATCATCATGTGTCATCGTGTCAAGGGAGCAGCCACTATTTCCCCCTGGCTATACTGAAAGACTTCGAGGATCTCGAATCAGCTATTAAATGCTCGGGCAGAAGTGCCACGACCAGAAGTGATGTGTCCGGAAGTGACACAACTCCAAGCGTCACAACAGAAGTGGTTCTAGTCTCACATTCCCTCTGCCAGAGCAAGTCCAATGGCTCCCTTTAGCCATGAGGTAGGTGTAGCAAGGTGATTAATCCACCAGCCCCAGCGTCACTTCTCAGTGGTCAGTGTGAAGAGAGAACTGTGTGATCGGCTAGCCAGATGCACAAGGGGGCGCACGCATCTGCAGTTCGTTTGCAGTGGCTGGAGGCCCTGGTGTGCCCATTCTCTCTCTCTCTCTATCTCTCTCTCTGCCTCTTTCTCTCTCTGTCACTCTCAACTAAATAAATAAAAATGAATAACAAATTAAAAAATATATTTAAAAAATATTTCAGTGCCAGGGGTGGGAAATCTTCCAGTGAGCTGTTGGCCAGGGAGGTCCTTGATGCCCCTAAAACATAATGGGCTATTGCCAAAGCTTTTGGTTGCCAACCAGGACTAGATGGTAAGACCCTATTGCTGAAGACTCCATATGCATGTGTTGCAAGTCACTGAGAAATTAAGCTGGAACTGAGCTGAAAGCCTCCTCCCTGTTGGCCAGCTTTCTGAATGCTGCAAAGAGCTATGAAACCTGTTGGGGGAGAAAAGTCACTAAGGGTGTTAACCAGTAGCAGACCATGCAAGCTCTACAGGTGGCCAGCCAGGCCAAATGTTCTAACTAGTGCAATGGTGGCATGTGTGTTATGGGGGAAACCAACTGCTCTCTGATTGGTCTCGAGGCCCACTCCACAGGGAAGAATTCCTGTCTGGTACTGAAAACCTAATGAAAAGCTTATGGCTGTGAAATTTTAAGCCCTAGGGGGAAACTACTATTGTTGTCTGGCTAAATGGATATATTGTGCCCACCAAACTGCCCTTTAAATACTTAAGTTAATGCCCAAATTATTAATGTACTCTCAGTTTTGGTTAAAGAAGCTTTTCTTTTCAGATGTCGATGACCACTGGGGTGATTTAAAACTCACCAAAGTGCTAAGAAGAAGGGAGTGTTCAACACTAAGCGAGACACCTCTATCACACCTTCCAAGATTCAGGGTGCGGTGTGGAAGAGGCAGCGGAAAGAATGTAAGAGCTAAAGGAAGGGGAAGACTGCTTACAATACTGTCTTTCTTCCAGACACAAAGTAGCCTTGATGTTCATGACCTCACAGTGGCTGACACTACCTACACAAGACCTGTGAAATAGAAGATGAAAGAAGAAGGAGGAGGAGGAGGAGAAGCAGCAGCAGCTGGGCGTGGTGGCACACACCTTTAATCCCAGCAGTTGGAAGACAGAGGTAGGAGGATCGCCACGAGTTTGAGGCTATCCTGGGACTACATAGTGAATTCCAGGTCAGCCTGGGCTACAGTGAAACCCTACCTCAAAAAAAAAAAAAAAAAAAAAACAACAACAACAACAACAACAAAAAAAAACCCAGCAAACCCTGATGACATCAAAATAGAAGGAGGAATGACAGTATTTAGTGGAGGGGGAATTTGGAAAAGCAGGGTGGTAGGAAGGGATTATGATCACGGTATGTTATTTCTATTTATGGAAGTTATAAATAAAAAAGTTTTAAAAACTTGAACAAAAAAAATTGAACAGAAAAATTTACACTTAAAAGATTTCCTGTTAGAATCGGGTGTGGTGGCGCACCCTTTAATCCCAGCACTCGGGAGGCAGAGGTAGGAGGATCGCCATGAGTTCGAGGCCACCCTGAGAGTACATAGCGAATTCTAGGTCAGCCTGGGAGTGAGACCCTACCTCAAAAAACAAAACAAAACAAAACAACAACAAAAAGATTTCCCTGTTAGATAAATCAATACATGTCCTATTTTGCTTTAAAAAAAAAAAAAAAGACAAAGTGCGTCATTCATCTGGAATATCCAGGTGGGAAAGAGCAGGGCAGGTGTTACCAGGACTTACCCGATGGCTCCAGTTCTTCTCCTCATCATGTTGCTGAAGAATTCTGGTTGTGTCCTTCTGGGCCTGTAAGGCCTTCTCAGATGCACACTGTGGGGCAGTTGAGGCTGTAGATGAAAATATAAAACAACGTAGGCAGCGGTGAGGTCAGGGCCTGCTGGGAGGGCGTGGGAGCGGCTAGATGTCAACATGCACAGTGGTCTTGGAGAAGCTGGCATTGGCCCCCTGGTATCTACAATAAATCCCAGAGCTCACAGGACACTTGGGTCCCTGGCCCACATGCCAACTAGAGTTAATAACTGGGAAGCTTTTCCTTAATGATACCAGCACTTGGGAGACTGATTTAGGAGGACTGTTGCAAGTTCAAGACCTGTCTGGGCTGCAGGGTAAGTTCTGGTTCTGTCTGGGCCAGAATGAGACCCTGCCTCAAAAAAAAAAAAAAAAAAAAAAGTAAGAAAGAAAGGAAATGGCTAAATACATATAAAGACAATTAAAAGCTAATGAGCTGGGTGTGGGGGCTCATGCCTATATTCCCAGCACTGAGTATGAGAGAGATGATGACCCTGTGGTTATACCCATCAGGATAGGAACAGGAGACAGTGTCCCTGAGTCCTGAGCCCCAGGACCACGTCAGATGACAGTATGCTTGATATCACAGAGTGCAGACTTTCATAACTTGCCTGACTCTGTTGTTGGTTCTGAGCATCAGTACCACCTGGTCACAGCTGAAGAGAAGCTGAAAGAACTGTCTTGTGTACAGGAAGAATGTTATAGTTTGAGGGCTGGAGAGATTGCTCAGTGGTTAAGGCACTTGCCTGCAAAGCCTAAGGACCCATGGGTTTGTCTCTTCAGGTCCCACATAAGCCAGATGCATAAAGGTGAGACAAGCGCAAGGTCGCACATGCCCACTGGGTGGTGCATGCATCTGGAGTTCAATTGCAGTGGCTGAGGCCCTGGCATGCCAATTCTCTCTCTTAAAAAAAGAATGTTATGGTTTGAATGTGAACTGGCCCCATGGCTCATGTGTTGGACAAGGGGTGTTGGGAGTGTGTGAACCCTTAGGAGGTGGGGCATAGCTGGAGGAAGCGGGTCACTAGAAGTGGGTTTTATGCATTATAGCCCTTCTTCCTCCGTGACCGTTCCTTTCCACTTCCTGACTGCCAGCACATGCAACCAGTCACCACAATGGGCCATATCCCTGAAAATATCCCTAAAAAGCCAGAGTAAACCCTCCTTCCCTGAAGTTGCTCCTGCCAGGTGCTCTGTCACAGTGACGAGAGAAGTAAATAAAATCTTCTTGGGCTGCAGAGATGGCTCAGTTAAAGGTGCTTGCTCATAAAGCCTGATGGTTCAGGTTCAATTCCCCAGTACCCACGTACAGCCAGATGTGGAAAGTGGTGCATACATCTGGAGTTTGCAGTGGCAGGAAGCCCTGGTGTGCCCATTCCACTCCCCCACTTTTCTCTGGCTCTCTCTCTTTCTCTCTGCTTACAAATAAATAATGAATGAAAATTAAAAGAGAGCCGGGTGTGGTGGTGCACACCTTTAATCCCAGCACTCAAGAGACAGAGGTAGGAGGATCGCCATGAGTTCGAGGCCACCGTGAGACTACATAGTGAATTCTAGGTCAGCCTGGACTAGAGCCAGACCCGACCTAGAAAAACCCCCAAAAAACAAAACAAAACAAAACCCACACACATGTTAAAAGAAAATCTCACTTCAGCCTCACTTCTAGAGGTTCCTGTGTAGATGATCTGGGATAGGTCCCAGAATCTGTACCTCTGATGCCCTCCAAGTACTTTTTTTTTATTTTTTAATTTTTTTTTATTTATAGGATTTGGTTTATTAGTTATTGACACCCAAACTTCCTCAACATACACCATATATCTTTTCCAGCTATCTTAGATTACTCTCTGTCATAGTCACAAGGTTATAATTTTTCTAGTTGTACAATGTCAACCTGAGTCATTGCCAAGTACTTTTTATGTACAGTGAGATTGGATAACCTCTGCATTCTGGTCCAAAGTGCTTACCTGGTACTTGAACTTCACCTGCAGTATCACTGACAGCTCCAGGCTGGTTGAAACACCCCAGACATAGAGAACTCATTCTACTGCCGAGCAGCCGTGCAGACTTCCAACCAACGAGCACACAAACCACTCTTTGAGACTAGGCTGAAACCAGACTGCGTGTTGTTGCCGCCTTGAGGCCCTGCCGCCAACCTCCGAGTCACACTGAACAAAACTCCCCTTTCTTCTCCATTACAGCACTTCAGACACTTGGGGAAAACGATTGTTTTATGACAGCATCTTTCTTCCGTTCCTTCAACTGGTCAGACGTAGTTTCTAGATTCCTTACCACACGGATTGTGTTCCGCTGTATTCTCTTTAACTTTCCCGAGTCCCTTTCCAGAAACATGCCCAGCAGACAAGGTGTGGTGTCAATGGATCAGAAGAGGAAAGCACGGGCTACGTGGTCTTCCTGTTAATGTGACCCACCGAGGAACGCAGGGGAGGGGGCTGGGGAGATGGCTCAGTGCACAAAGTGCTTGCCACAAAGCCAAGTGTGGAGGGAGGTGTGTAGCTGCGATCCCAGCCCTGGGAAGGCGGAGACAGGGGGGTTCCTGGGGCATGCTGGCCAGCCCTTCCAGGCAAACTGGTGAGACTCTAGGTTCAGAGGCGAGCAAGTCAAGACGACGCTGGACATCCACCTCTGGCACACACACACACATGCTCACACTCCCACATGCACACACGTGCAGAAGATCTCACGAGATATTTAAGTCACTATATCAGTTTTGTTGATTATAAGGTGTAAGGCTCATGAGTGGGGGTGAGAGCACTGAGGGGCCAGGTTACTCACCGGTGTCTTTATTAAGGGGATCCCGTGGTTCCAACGCGGGAGAGTGACCTGCTTCTTTGTATCTCTGGAAGAAATGAGACCAGGATGAGATGAGGGTGAAGGATGGAAGGTCCGAGTGAGGATGGGCGCAAGCAAGACCGACAGCTGCATGCGCGGAACCTTGCAGCCAGCCAGTGCTCGAGCTGACTCCCATACAGCCTCCCTCTCCCAGGAGGCTCTGGAGTGGGGCTTCCCATCACTCCAGGGAAGCCCTCAAGGAGAGGTTTGCCAGACGGGGCTGAGACCTGACACTGTGCTATCATACCTAACTGTCCATCGCAGACAGCCGGGGAAGATGAGAGGCCAAGGCTGAGTGGCATCAGGACTCCACCAAAGTGTCTGAGGGGGAAACAGGGCCAGCTGTTTGAACCAGGGCCGGGTCTAAGGGAAACTTCAGTCAGTCATGGCCAGTGTCGGCCAAATCTCGTCAGAGGAGTCCTTGATGATAAAAAAAAGTTTATATTCATACCGGGCTGTGGTGGCGCACTCCATTAATCCCAGCACTCGGGAGGCAAAGGTAGGAGGATCACCATGAGTTTGAGGCCACCCTGAGACTGCATAGTGAATTCCAGGTCAGCCTGAGCTAAAGTGAGACCCTACCTTGAAAAACAAACAAACAAAAAAAAAAAGTTTATATTCATATGTGTGTATGTGTTGTTTTAAAATATTTTTATTTTATTGCTGAAGACTCCACATACTTGGGTGGCAAGGCCACTGAGAAATTCTGCTGGAACTGAGCTGATAACCTCCTCCATGTAGACCAGATGAAAGAAAGCTGGAAGAAGCCATTCTACATTTAGTTCAATGGGAGAGAGATCTCACCAGTGAAGATACTCAACAGTGGACACTGCAAGCCTTATAATTGGCCAGCCAGGCCAAATGAGCCAACAGGTGCAATAGTGGCATGTCTGTCATGGTGGAAACCAGCTGCCCTCCAATTGGACTGGAGGCCCACTCCATGGGGGGGGGGAATATATCCCTGATACTGGAAACTTAAAACAGGGGTAGTCATGAGCCCTAGGGGTGTAACATCTGCTGATGTCTGGAATAATGTATATACTATGCTTATCAAACTGCCCAGTAAGCACTTTTCTTAATATTTATACCCTTATATTAACACTACTCTCACTTTGGGTAGAGAATCTTCTCTTTTCAGATGGCAGTGACCTTGGGATGACTCAGAAGGTATCATAGTGCTGGAAAGAAGTGACTGGAGTACTGAGTAACATCTCCATCACACCTTCCAAGGCTCAGGGTCTAATGCGGAAGAGGTGGCGGAAAGAATTTAAGAGCCAAAGGAAGGGTAGGACTCCTTATAATGTCCTCCCTCCAGACATAAAATGGCCTGGATATCCATGACCTCATAGTGGCTGACACTACCTACACAAGACCATCATAAGAGGAGGAAAAGATCATGACATCAAAATGAAAGAGAGACTGATTGAGATGGGGAGGGGATATGATGGAGAATGGAATTTCAAAGGGGAAAGTGGGGGGAGGGAGGGTAGTACCATGGGATTAAAAAAAATTTTTTTTTGTTCATTTTTATTTATTTATTTGAGAGTGACAGGACAGAAAGAGGCAGAGAGGGAGAGAGAGAGAGAGAGAGAAAGAGAGAGAGAATGGGCATGCTAGGGCTTCCAGCCACTGCAAACGAACTCCAGATGCCTGCACCCCTTTGTGAATCTGGCTAACGTGGATCCTGGAGAATCAAGCCTTGAACTGGGGTCCTTAGGCTTCATAGGCAAGCGCTTAACTGCTAAGCCATCTCTCCAGCCCATGGGATATTTTTTATAATCATGGTAAATGTTAATAAAAATTAAGAAAAAAATATTTTTATTTATTTGTAAGGAGAGAGAGAAAAGGAGATAGAGGGAAGTGGTTGGGTGTACCAGGGCCTCTTGCCATTGCAAATGAATTCCAGATGCATGTGCTGCTTTGTGTGTGTGGCTTTATATGGGTACTGGGGAACTGAACCTGTGCAGTCAGGCTTTGTAAGCAAGTACCTTAACCTCTGAGCCATCTTTTCAGCCCCACCCCCTTATTTTTTCAAGATAGGGTCTCACTCTAGCCCAGGCTGATCTGGAATTCAGTCTGTAGTCTCAGGCTGGCCTCAAACTCACAGTGATCCTCTTCTCTCAGCCTCCTAAGTGTTGGGATTAAAGGTATGTGCCACTATGCCCAGCTTGTTTTTTTTTTTTTTTTCCTTTTCTTGAGATAGGGTCTCATGTAGCCCAAGCTGGCCTTCTACATACTATGTAGCTGAGAGCTGAGGATGACCTTGAACTCCTGATTCTACCATGCTTACTTTCTATTTTCTTTGAGAGAGGGTCTAACTCTAGCCCAGGTTGACCTAGAACTCACTCTGTAGTCCAGGCTGGCCTCAAACTTACAATGATCCTCCTACTTCAGCCTTCCCAGTGCTGGGATTAGAAGTGTGGGCCAGCACACTTGGCTCATGCCTGGTTTTATGTGGTGCTGAGGCTGAAACCTGGGCTCTGTGCATGTGAGGCAAACCCTAGATGGCAGGGGAGCTATACCTTTAAGCCCAAAGAATTTTTTTAATGATTTTTATTTATTTATTTATTTGAGAGCAACAGGCAGAAGGAGGCAGATAGAGAGAATGAGAATGGGCGCGCCAGGGCCTCCAGCCACTGCAAATGAACTCCAGATGCGTGTGCCCTCTTGTGCATCTGGCTAATGTGGGTCCTGGGGAATCAAGCCTTGAACTGGGGTCCTTAGGCTTCACAGGCAAGCGCTTAACTGCTAAGTCATCTCTCCAGCCCCCAAAGAATTTTTAAAAAAATATTTTTATTTATTTATATGCAAGCAGAGAGAGATAGAGAGACTGACATGGAGAATGAGTGTGCCATGGCCATTGCATACAAACTCCAGATGCATGCGCCACTTTGTGCATTTGGTTTTATGTGGGTACTGGGGAATCCAACTCAGGCTGTTAGGCTTTGCAGGCAACAGACTTAACTGCTAAGCCATCTCTCCAGCCCCCTAGAGAACACTTTTTAAAAATATATATTTGAGCTAGGTAAAGTGGCGCATGCCTTTAATCCCAGCACTCGGGAGGCAGAGGTAGGAGGATTGCCATGAGTTCGAGGCCTCCCTGAGACTACATAGTGAATTCTAGGTCAGCCTGGGCTGCAGCAATACCCTGCCTCGAAAAGTAAAATAAAATAAAAAATAAAAAATATATTTGAGTATATATTCCATCTGAATTTTATTATTAATTTGTTTCTTTTGCTTTGTACTGTAGCACTTTTTCCTTACACAATGGCATGTTGCTGGGGGCCTAATGTTCTCACTTAGCAGAAAACCAAAATCTGTTGTCATGTCTTAAAGAGTGGAGTACAAAACAACCTTCCGTTGTTGTAAAAAGGATGGGTACGTTTACAGGAGCGCATGCAACTGTCCCCCACTAGGGGCAAGTGACAACCCATGGCCCTCGCTACTGCAAATGAACTTCAGATGCATGAGGCAGCATGTGCATCTGGTTCATGAGGGTTCTGGGGAATTGAACCTGAGTCCTTAGGCTTTGTAGGCAAGTGCCTTAACTACTAAGCCATCTTTCCAGCCCTTTTTTAAGAGGAGGGAGGGAGCAGAGAGGGCATGGAGTGTAGGCCAATGATGGGGAGTCCTAAATTTTAATATGTAATTGCTGTGTAGCAGAGGATGACCTTGAACTTCTGATCCTACGGCCTCCACCTCCCATGCATGGGATTACAAGTGTGTGCCTCCACACCTGGTTTATGAGACGCCAAGAATAGAAGCAGACATGCTATGAGAAGCACCCTATCAACTGAGCTACATCCCAGCCTGGCTTTTTTTTTTTTTTAATGTATAATTTTTTTTTTTTCTGAGGTAGGGTCTCACTTTGGCCCAGGCTGACCTGAATTCACTATGGAGTCTCAGGCTGGCCTCAAACTCACTGTGATCCTCCTACCTCTGCATCCTGAGTGGTGGGATTAAAGGCGTGCGCCACCATGCCTGGCTCTATGTATAATTTTTTTTGTTTATTTTTATTTCTTTATTTGAGAGTGACAGACAGAGAGGGAAAGAGGAAGAGAGAGAGAGAGAAAGAGAGAGAGAGAGAGAATGGGTGCATCAGGGCCTCCAGCTATTGCAAATGATCTCCAGATGCATATGCCACCTGGTGCATCTGGCTTATGTGGGTACTGGGGAATCAAGTCTCAAACCGGGGTTCCTTAGGCTTCACAGGCAAGCGCTTAACCACTAAGCCAGCTCTCCAGCCCCTGTATAATTTTTAAAATTTTTTTATTGACAATTTTTATACTTAAAGACAATAAACCATGATAATTCCTTTCCGTTCCTCATTTTTTCTTCACAACTCCACTCTCTGTCATATTCCCTCTGCTTCTCCATTAGTCTTTCTTTTATTTTGATGTTATCATCTTTTTCTCCTATTATGAGGGTCTTGTGAAGGTATTGCTACAGTCTGGATTTTTTTTTTTTTTTGCTTGTGTGCATGTGTTATGCATGATGTATGTATGATTATGGGTAGGCATATGTGCATGTGTATGTGTGTGATCAGAGGTCAACATTAGGTGTCTTCCTCAATCTCTCTTCACCTATTTTCTTTTTTGTTTTTGGTTTTTCAAGGTAGGGTCTCACTCTAGCCCAGGCTGACCTGGAATTCACTATGTAGTCTCAGGGTGGCCTCGAATTCATGGCGATCCACCTACTTCTGCCTCCCAAGTGCTGGGATTAAAGGCGTGTGCCACCACGCCCGGCTCTTCACCTATTTTCTAAGACAGGGTCTCTTTCTAATCCATAGCTCATTGACTGGACTAGACAAACTAGCCAGCAAACCCCAGAGATCATATTGTCTATGCCTACCCAACACTGGGATTATAGGTGAGTGCCACCATGCTTGGCATTTTAATGCAGATTGTGGGGATTTGAACCTAGGTCCTCAAGCTTGTATGGCAAGCGCTTTATGTACTGAACCATTTCCCCAGCCTCTGGAATATATTTTATTTAAAAATATTTTAATATTTTAATTTATTATTTATTTTCAAGGCAAGGAGAGAGAAAGAGAAAGAGGGCCTATTATCACTGCAAACAAATTACAGACACATGAACTGTTTTGTGCATCTGGCTTTCATGTGTGGATACTGGGAAATTGAACCCATCAGGCTTTGCAAGCAAATGCCCTTAACCACTGAGCGATCTCTCGAGCCCTGATGGCAAATAATAACAGGACAAGTAAAGCACCCCTCGCAGGCTCAGGGAACCTCGCAGGAGAAGGGGCAGAAAGAATGTGAGCAGGAGGAGAGGAGGGCTGGGCAGTGCTGACTCCTGGATGCGAAAATGGCAGTTCCACTCATGAACTTCCTGCACAGGATGGAGCTTGTCAACACAGCATCATGAATGGGGGATGGGCACGTGAGATCGCACACCCCCCAGAGGAGCTAATGTTTGCTAGGAGAGTCAAGCTCATCTGTGCTGTAGCCACTGGCAAGTTGCCACTTCCACAGGAAATAACCTTCCACCCATGATCATGCAAGCAACCCTTTAAGGTGCACGTCTTTAAGCCCAACACTAGGGAGGCTGAGGTAGGAGGATCTCTGAGTTTGAGGCCAGCCTGAAACTACATAGTGAATTCCAGGTCAGCCTGGGCTAGAGCGAGAGCCTGCCTCAAAAAACCAAACCAAACCAAACCAAACAAAATAAAACTAGATAAAAGAAAAAGCATGAAAGTTAAATGGAGGTTAGTGGGGAAGAATGGGTGTTAATGTGAAAGGGAGGAATAAGAGAGAGCAATTGGAAGGCACAAGATCAAAATACAATCTATACATGTATGAAAATGTCAAAAATAAAATTAGAAAAAGTCAGTTGATGAAAAAGTTACAAAAACATTCATGAGCTATCACTATGAAAGTAAAACATTACTTTTGTCAAAGGTAATTCTTAGCCAGGCGTGGTGGTGCACGCCTTTAATCCCAGCACTCGAGAGGCAGAGGTAGGAGGATTGCTGTGAGTTCGAGGCCACCCTGAGACTACATAGTGAATTCCAGGTCAGCCTGGGCTAGAATGAGACTCTACCTAGAAAAACAAAAACAAAAACAAACAAAAAAAAAGGTAGTTCTTAGAATAAAAATTGCCTGAATGTGACTGGGGAGATGGCTCAGCAGTTAAAGGCACTTGCTTGCAAAGCCTGAAGACTGGTTTTGATTCCCCAGTACCCAGATAAAGTCAGACACATAAAGTGGTGCTTGCATCTGGAGTTGGTTTGCAGTGGCAAGAGACCCTGGCACACCCATTCTCTCTCTCTCTAGCTCTCTAAAATAAATTAACAAAAATATTTTGCCTTTAATCCCAGCACTTGGGATGCAGAGGTAGGAGGACTGCCGTGAGTTCGAGGCCACCCTGAGACTGCATAGTGAATTCCAGGTCAGCCTAGGCTAGAGTGAGACCCCACCTCAAAAACATTGAAAAAAAATTTTTTTAAAAAACAATTGCCTGAATTCAAGACCCACTGACATCATGCTAGAAAGACACTACCGGCTCCTGAGGGAAGATAATCAAGAGAAGACTTCTGGCTGGGCGTGGTGGCGCATGCCTTTAATCCCAGCACTGGGGAGGCAGAGGTAGGAGGCTCACCATGAGTTGTCCAAGGTCACACTGAGATGACATAGGGAATTCCAGGTCAGCCTGGACTAGAGCAAGACACTACCTTGAAAAACCGAAAAAAATAAAAAAGAAAGAGAGAGAGAGAGAGAGAGAGAGAGAGAGCGAGCAAGAGAGAAGACTTCTGGAACAGTCTGCTCTTCCCCCACAGTGCCAGACAGGAAACCTGGGAAGCACCTGTCCTTGGCAAAGAGAGCAAGGCTGGTTCCTCCCCGGGCTGGGCAGAGCTGGTGAGGATGCTCCCTTCACCCCTGTGGAGACTCAACTCTCTTCCCAGAGGAGAGGAGGCCTGGCCTCAAGTTCAAGCCAGAGAAGCTGTCAACGCGGGAATCTGGGGGAGTGATTGGAAGCAGCCTCCATACCCGAAGCTAGAGGGAGGAGGGACACACGTCGGTGTTTGGCTTCTCTGGTGCCACCACTCCTTATGTTGAATCTGGGTGATATTTTTATAGGAGCAAGAATGCCAGCATTCCAGTCCTGGCTTTGCTGTGCCCCCACCCCCCGCTTTCATTTCCTGCTTGGTGAAGGGGCGCTGGGGCGGTCTAGCCCTTTAATTCCATTGCATGGCGTTCCAGGGCTCAGTACGTGTCTCCACTCCTCTCAGAGGTTCTGTAAGGTGCTGGTTATGACAAGCAAGGAAACTGAGGTTCTTGGAGGTTTCAAGTTTTGTTACAGCCAGACGCACTCCTGTAATCCCTGCACTTGGAAGGCTGAGGCAGGAAGATTGCAAGTTCAAGGCCAGCCTAGGATGCAAAGCTCAAAACATAAACAAGACCAACCAAAACACGAGACAGAGTCATACTGCCCATCTGTTTAACCCAGCATGGTCAAGCCTGTGGGTATTAGAGTCAGTAGAGCCAAGGGGTTGAGAATGCTGGGAGTCTAGGGCTTGAGATGGCTTAGCAGTTAAGGCGCTTGCCTGCGAAGCCTAAGGACACAGGCTCAACTCTTCAGATCCCACTTGAGCCAGATGCACAAAGGTGAGGCAAGCATAAGGCTGCACATGCACACTAGGTGGTAGAATTGTCTCAGGAGAACCATATTCCAGTATTTTTGTGTGACTTAACATAAGTCACTTCCCTTCTCTGGGTCTCAGTGTCTCCCTCCTCAAAGGCCCAGGGTCCCTTTAGCTCTCGTGTTCAGACGGCTGGAAACAGGGCCCAGCATAAACGTCTCTGAGGCCTATATTCAGGGCCCTGCTGTGGATTCCACCACATGTGTTCTCATCTGTGAAGAACAGAGTGACAGGACAGAAGTGTCCATAGCTGTGGAGATGCCAGGCCAGCCTAGACTGGGCCTGGAGGGGCATCCTAGAATGCGCCATGTTGGGGGTGGAGGGTTGAACCTGCTGAAGGCATCAAATAAAACCAGCAAGATGAAGAGAAGGCTGAAGACCAAATCACCAGAGAGCCATTAAAAGAATGGCTGCTGGCCTCAAAAAAAGAAAAATGGCTGGAGAGATGGCTTAGTGGTTAAGGCATTTGCCTGCAAAGCCAAAGGACCTTGGTTCAATTCCCCAGAACCCACATAAGCCAGATGCACAAGGGGGCACAGGCATTTGGAGTTCGTTTGCAGTGGCTGGAGGCCCTGGTGCACCCATTCTCTCTCTCTCTCAAATAAGTAAATAAAAAGAATATTTAAAAAAAAAGAAAAAAAAAGACAAAGAGGAGTGGAGAGATGGCTCAGTGGCTAAGGCACTTGCCTACAAAGACTAATGACCTGAGTTCGATTCCCCAGTGCCCATGTAAAGCCAAGTGCTCAAAGTGGAGCATGTGTCTGGAGTTCGTTTGCAGTGGCAGGAGGCCCTGGTGCACCCATTCCCTCTGTCTGTCTCACTTCTTTCTTTCTTTTTTTTTTTTCGAGGTAGGGTTTCACTCTAGTCCAGGCTGACCTGGAATTCACTGTGTGGTCTCAGGGTGGCCTAGAACTCACAGCGATCCTCCTGCCTCTGCCTCCTGAGTGCTGGGATTAAAGGCGTGCTCTACCACGCCTGGCTTTAAAAAAATTTTTTTTGTTTATTTTTATTTACTTATTTGAGAGCGACAGAGAGAAATAGGCAGATAGAGAATGGGTGCACCAGGGCGTCCAGCCACTGCAAAGTGCGCCTCCTTGTGCATCTAGCTTACGTGGGTCCTGGGGAATCGAGCCTCAAACTGGGGTCTTTAGGCTTCACTGGAAAGCACTTAACCACTAAGCCATCTCTCCAGCCTTGTCTCACTTCTTTATATCTCTCTCTGTTTGCAAATAAAAAAAGTTTTAAAAAAGCCAGGCGTGGCGGTGCACGCCTTTAATCCCAGCCCTTGGGAGGCAGAAATAGGAGGATAACCAAGAGTTCGAGGCCACCCTGAGACTACATAGTGAATTCCAGGTCAACCTGAGCAAGAGTGAGACCCTACCTTGAAAAACAAAACAAAAATAAATAGATAAATAAATAAATAAATAAAGGAATAAAAAGAAAAGAAAAGGAAAGACAAATTGGGCACTGTGGCTCACTCTTTTATTCCTAGCAATCAGGAGGCTGAAATAGGAGAATAGGTTCAAGGCCAACTTTAGCAAGAGTGAGATCCTCCCTCAAAACCAAACCAAACAAAAACAAAAGGACAGGAAAGGAGACTGAGGCAGAAGGATTGCAGTGACAAAGTCAGCTTGAGCTACAATGTGAGACCTGTGTCAAAAAATCTAAAACAATGGGGCTGGGGAGGTGGCACAGTGGTTAAGGACATTTGCTGGCAAAGCCTGTCAGCCCAGGTTTGATTCCCCAGCGCACATGTAAGACCAAATGCCCGAGTGGCTGCATATCTGGAATTTGCTTGCAATGGCAAGAGACCCCGGCGCACCTCCCCCATCCCCTTCCCACACATGCAAGTAAATTAAAAAAAAAAAATCCAAGACAGACAACAACCCCCCTCCCCTCAAAACCAACAGCATAAAGACCAGGCAGACAAGAAAGCCAGGCTGACATCACATCTCCACTGGACTCTCAGATGTAGAAACTGCCAGCATGCCTTCTGCAGGGTTGGAGGCCAGGATTATGGCCAAGTGCTAGACATTCCCAAAAGTTTCAGCTCCAGACAAAGAACCACCCTCCCAACAGAGGCAGCCAGTGAGGCACAGCGACAGTTACGAGCCTACTGCCACTGGGTGCATGCAAGAAATTGGGAGAAAAAAATCGTCATTTTGGGGGTTGCACTGAATGATCTTCGAGGACCTTCAATTTGGAGGACTCTCAGCTGGGCAGATAACTTGTCAGGGGCCCTCAAGTGGAGATGGGAGGCCTGAGCCCCAAGGAGCAGACTCACTGTTGGGCCCGAGGTCGTCACTTCCTTCCTTTTTACTCAGCCATATTCACTAGATTTACCCATGTGGCTTGGCCTTTAGGGCAGGGTTGACTCAGTCTCTGGAGACTGTTGGTTCACACCCTCTGCAGGGTCAGAGGTGCCTTTCCGGTTTGGGACTCGGCCTAGGTGGGGCCCCAGCACTGTTGGCTTACAATAAGTACAACCACAGGCAGAGCCCAGGCGGAGGTAGAGGCAGGAAGAGGGTGGGGATGGAGGCCCGAGAGGCCCCCTCTAGGTCTTTGAGGAGGAAGGGTGGGGCCTAGATGTTCAGCATTGAAAGATTCTCATATTCATTCCCAAATTGAATATGACTCGGAAAGGCATCACGCGTACAGGCCTCCACTGTGCCGTCGTTAAGATGGGAAGAAATATTCTACTACGGGCTGAGGATGTCGTTCAGTGGGGAGAATGCTTGCCTAGCAAGCATAAAGCCGTAGGTTCCATCCCCAGCAACTCAGAAACCAGATGTGGTGGCTCATGCCTGTGTTGCCAACACTCAGGAGGTGGAGGAAGGAGGATCAGAAGTTCAAGGTCATTATCAGCTACAGAGCAGATGGAAGCCAGCTTGGGCTATAGAAAACCTGTCTCAAAAAAAAAAAAAAAAATAAAATAAAAAATAAAAAAAAAGAATGAGGGGCTGGAGAGATGACTCAGTGGTTAATGGCATTTGGTTGTAAAGTCTGACAGCCTGGATTTGATTCCCCAGTACCCACGGAAAGCCACATGCACAAAGTGGTGCATGTGTCTGGAGTTTATTTGCAGTGGCAGGATGCCCTGGCATGCCCATCCCCCCTGTTTATAAATAAATCAATAAAAATATTTTTAAAAAGAAAGGGCTGGAGAGATGGTTCAGTGGTTAAGGTGCTTGCTCACAAAGTCTAAGGACCCAGGTTCAATCCCCAGTACCCATGTAAGCCAGATGCACATGGTGGCACATGCGTCTGGAGTTCATTTGCAGTGGCTGGAGACCCTGGTGTGCCCATTCTCTCCCTCTTTCTGCTTCTTAATCTCTCTCTCTCTTAAATAAATAAATATTTTTTAAAAAGAGATGAAGGAAGAAAAGAAAAAGTAAGACAGAGAGAAAGAGAGAGAGAGAGAGAAGGAGAAAGACTTTGCTAAAGTGTTGCCTGAATTTGCCTTGAGTTTCACTCCTCTTGGGACACCGAAGGGTCAGCTAACTCCCTTCATATTATAAAACGTGGTCAGTGCCACTTACTGGCTGCCCTGGGCACGATCCAAGTGATTTACAGCCAGAAGCCCAGATTGCAGCCAGAAGCCCAGATTGCAGCCCTCAGCCGGGCCGTGGGCACCATTGTCTAAACATCGGCAGCATCCTATTCAGTGTGGTCTCTGGGGCTCCAACCTGACCACCAAGGAAAGAGGCCTCAGGGGAGGAAAGAACCACTGCCTTCTGCAACATCTCTCACAACTGCCATCCTTGCCCAGCCCGCCCGCACAGAGACCACCACACGCCTTTGGAGAAGGGCCCCACTTCACAGACGCTGAGGCTTAGACAAAGGTTGCCCAACAGTCCGTCCTGATTTTTACCCCCCAGGAGGTCAGCTTTTCTTGTCCTTTACCAGCTTCCCAGGGCTCTACAAATTCTGACCACTTCTGAGGACCACAAGATGGCAAAAGTACTAGATAGCATTGGTACGTTTGGGTCAGCCTGTAGGCAGAAGGACCCCTCAATGAATGAGCTAGACAGGTAATGGTGTCAGTGGCTGGGGTGGGGAGGAGATAAACCCAGGGCCTGCATACAACTGACTCCTCAGTGCGATGGCAAGTGGGGCACCTGGAGGCAAAGTCCTGGCTTGTCAGTTGCTTGCTGTGGTGACTGAACTTCCTTGTCAACTTGGCTGGATCTAGGATCACCTATGACAGTTACCTCTGAGTATGTTTGTGAAGGCATTTCCAGAGGGGTTTAACTGAGGAGGGAAGGCCCACTTTATTATTACCTATTTATTTTGGTTTTTCAAGGTAGGCTCTTGTTCTAGCTCAGGATGACCTGGAATTCACTCTGTAGTCTCAGGCTGCCCTTGAATTCATGGCAATCCTCCTACCTCTGCCTCCCAAGTACTTGGATTAAAGGCATGCGCAACCATGCCCAGATCACTTTATTATTTTTAACTTTTAATTAATTAATTATTATTGTTTTGTTCTTTTGAAGTAGGGTCTTGCTCTAGCTCAGGCTGTCTTGGAATTCACAATGTAGTCTCAGAGTGGCCTCAAACTCATGGTGGTCCTCCTACCTCTACCTCCCGAGTGCTGGGATTAAAGGAGTGTGCCACCACGCCTAGCACTTGGCTTATTTTAAATTTTATTTATTTGTTTGCTGGGGGGGGGGGAGAGAATATGAGTGATAATGGATGCACCAGGGCCCTTAGCTACTGCAATTGAACTCCAGATACATGCGCCACTTTGTGTATATAGCTTTCCTGGGTACTTGGGAATTGAACCCGGGTTATTAGGCTTTGCAGGCAAATTCCTTAAATGGCTGAGCAGTCTCTCCACCTGATCGCCCACTTTAAACATGGGTGGCACCATCTCATGACCTGGGGTCCTGGACTGGACAGAAAGGGGAAAAGGGATTGGAGCACCAGCACTCATCTCCGTTTCCTGAATGCAGTTCTAGCGGCCTCGGGCTCCCGCCGCCATGTCTTCTTCTTGAACACCCTCACCTTCCGAGCCAAAAGAAGCCCTTGCTTCCTTAGTTGCTTTTGTCAGGTACTTTGTCACCGCAATGAGAAGACGAATGACCCTTTGTTTTCCGTGGGTGAGCACCTAGCACCTTTCCCTCTGAGGGCATGGCGCTGGGCCACGGGTAACTTAAAGAGTCCTTCCGGTTCTGACACGCCATGGATGGGAAGAAGGGGAAGAGTGAGGTCACCTGCCATCTCACGTGCCACCCATCCTGTCATGAAGGGGAAGAGTGAGGTCACCCTCCATCTCACGTGTCACCCATCCTGCCAGGCACGTTTGCTTTGGGCAGGGAAGGGGCTGGTGGCTTGCCACATTCTGCTGCCAGCTCTGTCACAGAGGAGGACAGGAAACAAGGGTCTCGGCTCATGAGGAAGTAGAGGGAGAACCCAATGCCTTTCTGCCACCCTGTCTTGTCCAGCAGCTCAGGCAAGGGCTGTGGTCACACAGTCCGTCACAACTTCCTGGGAGCAGAGTGACAGCACGGCGGCCACCTCCCAGATGACACCCACATGCTCCCTGGTTCTGCAGCTCCACTGCAAGCAAGGAGAAGACCCTTTAGTCAGGGGAAGAGGCTGCGTAGCTGAGACTGACCTTGAACTTCTGATCCTCCAGGCTCCCCTTCCCAGGTGCTGGGATTACAGAATTAACAATGTGTTATTCAGAAAGTATGTCACCAAAGGTTGTTCCTCATAGGCAATGACTCCTAGAAAACTTTTCTAATGTATTTTAGGTTGCAGGCTCTAGCTGTCTGTTTACCACACAGAGATGTGGCTGAAACCTCACGCTTTCCAGAGTGCCCAGCGCGTGGGAGCCTGTATTGGATTCACCTGGAATGATTTGTGACACATTTTTTTTCCTGGGTTGGGCAAAAGCCACTACCCCAGAGGCTGTGTGCATTCCGATGTCGCCGTGATGGCTGGGGCAGAGGGTACAAGGTGCCTCTGCGTGATTGGGCAGGCAGCTCCTCTCGTGTTCCCTGAGTGGCCCACCTTCGGCAAACTCAGCAGAAAGGAGGATGTGCCTCCTATTCCTTCCACCTAGGACGCGCTCCCACATATCTTGCTTATCCCACCATGGTCTCACCCCTACCCACCTTCAAATCCCAGCTAAATGCCATGTCTAAGGTGACTTAGAAGTGGCAAAGGTAGGAGAGGGAATGTGAAAAAATACAGTATAAACAAGCAAACTGGATAAGCAAGCTGGGGAACAGCCCAGGAGCATAGGTGACCATTAAAAATCATGTTCCCATGGACTATTATCATGGGAAAATGCCCCTGGCAGAGTATTAAACAACTAGAAAATAACCGTATGTCATATGTTCCCTGTCTTATAAAAAGAGTCACCCTCATGTCTATGACGAATGTGGGAAAAGACTAAAAAGAAAGCCGTGGAGCCAGGTGTGGTGGCAAATACCTGTTTTCCTGTCGCTTGAGAGGTAGAGGCAGGAGGATCAGGAGTTCAAGGTCATCGTTGACTATATAGTGAATTTGAAGTCAGTCTGGGCTACATGGGATGCTGTCTTGAAAAAAGTTCCAAACGAGGGCTGGAGAGATGGCTTAGTGGTTAAGGCGCTTGCCTGCAAAGCCAAAGGACCTCAGTTCGATTCCCCAGGACCCATATAAGCCAGATGCACAAGGTGGCGCATGCATCTGGAATTTGTTTACAGTGGCTGTAAGCCCTGGTGTGCCCATTCTCTCTCTCTCTTCCTCTTTCCCTCTCTCAAATTAAAAAAAAACAAACAATCCAAACGAAACCAATCAACCAAACAACCAACCAAACAAAAACTCCATAGAGAGCCCTACTAAAATACACACAGCAGCTGTTTTTAAAGCAGCTATTTCTTTCTTTTTTTTTTTTTTACTCAAAAATTTTTTTATTAACAACTTCCATGATTATAAAAAATACCCTATGGTGATACCCTCCCTCCCTCCACTTACCCCTTTGAAACTCCATTCTCCATCATACCCCCTCCCCATCTCAATCAGTCTCTCTTTTACTTTGGATGCTTGATCTTTTCCTCCTCTTATGATGGTCTTATGCAGGTAGTGTCAGGCACTATGAGGCCATGGATATCCAGGCCATTTTGTGTCTGGAGGGAGCATGTTGTATGGAGCCCTGCCCTTCCTTTAGCTCTTACATTCTTTCTGCCACCTCTTCCACATCAGACCCTGAGCCTTGGAAGGTGTGATACAGATATTGCAGTACTGAGCACTGCGGTCATTTCTTTCCATCACCATGATACCATCTGAGTGGTCCCAAGGTCACTATTAAGCAGCTATTTCTTAATGGTGGGCTTAGAAACTCTTTACAGATTTCTCTCTGTTTTTTTTTTTTTTTTTTTTTGAGATAGGGTCTCATTCTAGCCCAGGCTGACCTGGCACTCACTCTGTAGTCCCAAACTGGCCTTGAACTCACAGTGAACTCCTACCTCTGCCTCCTGAGTGCTGGGATTAAAGGCGTGTGCCACCACGCCCGGCTTTCTTAGAGAGAGAGGCAGATAGAGAATGGGTATGCCAGGGCCTCTAGCTACTGCAAATGTATTCCAGACACATGCACCACTCTGTATATCTGGCTTTATGTGGGTACTGGAGAATCAAACCTGGGTCCTTTGGCTTTGCAGGAAAGTGCCTTAACTGCTAAGCCATCTCTCCAGCCTTGCTTTTTTTTTTTTTTTTCCTTCGAGGTAGGGTCTCCCTGTAGTCCAGGCTGACCTGGAATTCACTATGTAGTCTCAGGGTGGCCTCAAACTCACAATGTTCCTCCTACCTCTGCCTCCCAAGTGCTGGGATTAAAGGTATGCGCCACCATGCCCGTCTCCTGCTTTGGTTTTGGAGGAGAGACTCACTCAAGCCCAGGGTGGCCTAGAATTCACATTGATCCTTGAACCTCAGCCCCCAGAGCACTGGGATTATAGGAGTGTACCACCTTGCCTTGCTCAAATTTCTTTATGTACGTTTCCAAATTTTAAAATTTGGTCTTTAAACACAATCATTAGATTTCTGAAATTGAATCCTAAATATCTGCTAATCTGAGACTTATATTCCTTCTACTATTCTTACCTAACTGACAACTGGCCTCTGATTGAACACCTCCAGGACTGGGGAACTCACTACCCTTCCAGGGCTTCCTCCCAAGAAGTGGAAATCTGGCTTCCCTACCCGCTAGCCACAGCCCTGCCTTTGGGAACAAGAGACAAGGCCGTTCCTCGTGCCCCTTGAAGGCAGCGGTTCCAAGGCCAGTCTCTAGGCTCCATCTCTCAAACCCTGCCCACAGGAGCATTCGCGTGCATCACCTCTACATCCCTGTTTGCTTCCCTTTGATGCAACCCCAGGCAGTGATGTCCTTGAAATTCAAAGTTAATTCTATGCCTCATTTACCCTTTGCAGGGCGCACCACCACACAGTCAGTCCATGGGACCTCTCAGTGAGTCTGCGGGAGCCTATGACACAGGAGTGTTGGGCCTGTCCTACAGGTGAGGATAGTGAGCCCCAGAGGAGCCACGTCATTTCCAAGATCACTTAATAGACCTGCAACGGAAGGAGGGTGGACCTGGCAGCTCTAGCTCAGAGCCGGGCGCGGTGGGTGCATACACACTTGCCACATTCATAAAAGAGTAAGTGAAGGGCTGGAGAGATGGCTTAGAGGTTAAGGTGCTTGCCTGCGAAGCCTAGAGACCCAGGCTCAACTCTCCCGATCCAAGTAAGCCAGATGTACAAAGTGGCGCTACACATCTGGAGTCCAATTGCAGTGGCTAGAGGCCCCGGCATGCCAATTCTCTCTCATAAAAAACGGGTCGGCATGGTGGCGCATGCCTTTAATCCCAGCGCTTGGGAGGCCAAGGTAGGAGGATTGCCGTGAGTTCAAGGCCACCCTGAGACTACATAGTGAATTCCAGGTCAACCTGGACTAGAGCGAGACCCCAACTTGAAAACCACCCCCGCAAAATAAAATAAAAATAAACTTTAATCCCAGCACTTGGGAGGCAGAGGTAGGAGGATCGCCGAGAGTTCGAGGCCACACTGAGACTACAGAGTGAATTCCAGGTCAGCCTGAGCTAGAGTGAGACCCTACCTCGAAAAACCAAAAAAAAAAAAAAAGTCAAAAAAAATTTTTTAAGAGGGGTTGGGCCAGGATGACGCAGAAGATGAGGAGGGATGTAGGAGGGCGGGAAGTCCCAGGGGCCTGACAGGACAACTGAGCAATGCAGACAGTCAGAAAGAAGGCTGCCAAAGCAGAAAGGTGGGAGCCGCCACGGGCTCTGGCCACGCAGCTCCATGGCAGGGCGGGCACACAGAAGAAAGCTGTGCCAGGCGGCCTTGGGAGCAGAGACCAGCGGTCCTACCTACAGGACAAGCCTGCAGTGCTCGAAAGCCGAGTCCGGCTGGGGGTTCCTGTGAGGCCTGAGGGGTCAGCAGGAGAGACGAGATCCACTTTGTCACTCCCCACATCTTGGGAGGGCTGTGGCTGGGAGCCACGTTGACAGGAAGCTTCTTAATTATTTAAGTCTGAGCTCTCCTGGGGGCCTGAGGACAAGGAACAGTCATTGCAGAGAGTGAGGCAGTTGAGAGGGGGGAAGCCCCTGTTTGGGGCAGGGAAGGGGACAGTGGGTGCAGCCCCGCCCTCAGTGTCTAGGAGGTCCCCCATCACCCCGGGAATGGTAGCTCCTGGCACTCCCTGCCTGCTGTGCGTTCGCTGCTCTGGGGACCGAGACCCCGAGAGCTCCCGCAGGCTGCCGGGGCCTCATCCTCCCGGGGGCTGAGAGCTGATTGCTCTGCAAAGTGCGGAGGCTGCTCCACAGCGAAGGTGTTCGCTTCTCCCACTCCCAGCTCACTCAGCAGACACTGCCTGGCCCGAACAGGAGCCGCCCAAGGGTGCCTTAGGACAAACAACGGGGAAATCTTAGGAGTGTGGGAAAGTGTGCCCAGCCAACACACTGCAACGTAAACCTGGCCGGACGGGCACGTAAAGAGAAGCTTCTAAGGTGAAAGAGGGCACCCTGCGGAAGCCTGAGCCTTGTTCCGTCCAGGCTCAGCACCCGCATAAAGGGCAGGAAAGACAGGAGTCTCTGAGTTCAACTACCAGAACCACCAACCTGCTTCACTTCAATGTTACAAGTCCAGAAAGAGGGGCTGGAAAGACATTTCAGAGATTAAGGTGCTTGCCTACAATGTCTAACAACCCGAGTTCGATACCCCAGTACCCATGCAATGCCAGATGTGCGAAGTGGCACATGCATCTGGAGTTCATTTGAAGTGGCTGGAGGCCCTGGGGCGCCTATTCTCTCTGTCTGTCTTCTATCTCTGCTTGCAAACAAACAAATAAAAATAGTTTTTTAAAAGAAGTCCATAAAGAAGCAACCCCAGCACTTCATCCCTCCCTTGTCATCCTCTTTCTTTTTCCTTGTTTTGGTTTTTGAGGTAGGGTCTCACTCTAGCTCAGGCTGACCTGGAATTCACAATGGAGTCTCAGGGTGGCCTCAAACTCACAGTGATCCTCCTGCCTCTGCCTCTGCCTCCCGAGTGCTGGGACTAAAGGCGTGCGCCACCACTCCCGACTTGTCATTCTCTTTCTTTTTACTACTATGCTTTTGGTAGTATTTTGACTAAATATTTATTTATTTATTTAAAGGTTTTTGAGACAGAGTAGCTAGCTCTGGCTGACCTAGAACTTCCTATGAAGCCCATACTGGCCTCAAACTAATTGTAGGCCTATACTACCAGGCACAGCTAATTTGTGTGTGTGTGTGTGTGTGTGTGTGTGTGTGTGTAGTGTGGTGTGCACACACATGCAAAAGCCAGAGGAGAACACTGGCTGTCCTCTATTGCTCATCCATGCGTTTCCTTGAGACAGAGTCTTTTTTCTAAAATTAATTATTTTTTTATTAACAATTTCCATGATTGTAAATAATCCCATGGTAATGTCCTCCCTCCCCCCACTTTCCCTTTTGAAACTCCATTCTCCATCATATCCCCTCCCCCTCTCAATCAGTCTCTCTTTTATTTTGATGCCATGATCTTTTACCTCCTATTATAATGGTCTTGTATAGGTAGTGTCAGGCACTGTGAGGTCATGGACATCCAGGCCATTTTGTGTCTGGAGGAGCACGTTGTAAGGAGTCCTACCCTTCCTCTGGCTCTTACATTCTTTCTGCCATCTCTTCTGCAATGGACCCTGACCTTGGAAGGTGTGATAGAGATATTGCAGTGCTGAGCACTCCTGACACAGTCTTTTTTTTTTTTTTTAGAGGGACAGTGAGAGAGCAAACGAGCGAGTGTGAGAGAGAATTGGCACTTTAGGGCCTCCAGTTACTGAAATCTAACTCCAGACACATGCACCACCTTGTGCACACATGTGACCTGTATGCTTGTGTCACCTTGTACATCTGGCTTACCTGGCGTCTGGAGAGTTGAGCATGGGCCCTTAGGCTCTGCAGGCAAGCACCTTAACTGCTAAGCCATCTCTCCAGCCTGAGACAGAGTTTTTTATTTATTTATTTTTATTTTTAACCAAAGCCAGAACTGCTATTTTCAGTCAGACTGGTTGACCAGCAAGTTCTAGCTATTCTCCAATCTCTACTCCACAGGACTGGGGTTTCAGGCATGCTGTGGCACACTCAGATGCTTATGTGGGTGTTGAAATTAAACTGAGGGCAAATCGGGCCTGAGCAGGAAGCTGTCATATAGCTGGATGGAAGTGGTCTCAGTACGAGGCTTGGACCCTTGAGGTCCACCCCCAGTGACCTCCCGCAGCAAGGTTACATGTCCCAAACTGCCACCATTTGGAGACTGAGTATGAGGCTCAATCACAGCACGTAAGGCAACGGGAACATTTCATATTCAAACCATCACAGCCATAAAGTGAGTCTTTTTTTTTTTTTTTTTTTTTTTTTAAAGCAGGATCTCACACTAGCCCAGACTGACCTGCAACTTACTCTGTAACCGAGGCTGGCCTCACACTCATGGCAATCCTCCTACTAAAGACTCTTGAATGTTGAGATTTAAGGTGCGTGCTGCTATGCCTAGTTTAAAGTGGATTTTAATAAATACATTAAAAAATTAAACAGCTGGAGAGATGACTCAGCAGTTAAACTCACTGGATTGTGAAGCCTGCCAGGGTGGGTTTGATTCCCCAGTACTCATGTGAAGCCAGGTGCACAAAGTGCACATCTGGATTTTGGAGGCAGTGGCCAGAAACCCTGGTGTGCCCATTCCATTTTCACTCACATTCTCTTTCTTTTTCAAATTTGAACAAATTAAACCCTTGGGGGTGGGTGGGAGATGGCTCAGTGGGTAAAGTCACTTACTGTGTAAGTATGAGGATCTGAGCTTAGTCTTTAGCACCCATGTAAAAAGTCAGGCATGGCGGTGAACTCCTGTAACCCCAGTGTTGAAGGACTGAAGGAGGTGGAGACAGGAGATGGCTGGGACTCACCCACCAGGCAGTCTAGACAAAATAAGGAGGGGCTGGGTGGCCCTGGTGTGCCAGTTCTCTATCATATAAAAGGTGAGTTCCAGGTTTAATGAGAGACCCTATCTCAAGGAAATACAGTAGAAAACGATAGAGGAGGGCTACCTGAGGTCCTCCTCTGCCTCCACACACGTGTGCACGGAGTTTATACATCTATACACACATATGTAGGAATGAGGTATATACGTCTATATACACATATGCACCTACATACTACACACTTACCAAAAAACTGAACACCACATAAACCCTCACAACCCAATAATCTGGCAAATGAATTGGACAGTTGCCAAAATAAGAAATTCAGATGTCCAAGGAAGATGAGAAAAAAGGTTGAACATCACAAGCCACCAGGCAAATGTAACTTCGAACTACAGTGAAATTCTATCTCACCTAGTCAGAATGGTTATCATGTAGAAAAATGACAGGGGTTGGGCTGGAGAGATGGCTTGGAGGTTAAGGCGCTTGCTTGTGAAGCCTAGGAATCCGAGTTCAACTGTCCAGGACCCATGTAAGCCAGATGCACAAGGTGGCGCATGCATCTAGAGTTTGTTAGCAGTGGCTGGAGGCCCTGGCATGCCCAACACACACACACACTGCACACTCTCTTTAAAAAGCGAGTAAATAAAATATTTTAAAAAATGACAGGGCTGAGGAGATGGCTCAATGGATAGAGCGTTTGCAGGACAACTCTGAGTTCCTGAGTTTGGCTCCCCAGACGCCAGGGAAAAGCTGGAAGCTGTGCTGGGCTTCAGTAGCCCTCGTTTGCCTGTGGTGGTAAGGGAGACTGAGGCAGGAGAATTTCCTGGTTGCCTGCTGGTTCAACTAGTTAGTCTGGAGCAGAGAACAGCGAGAACCAGAGACTGACTCAAAGGGGCTGGGAGCGAGGACTGGGCCGGAAGCTGTCCTCTGGCCTCTACCTGCTGCCTTCTCCCACATTTCACACACCAAACCAAAAAGTAAATCAAACAACAGATTCTGGCGAGGGTTGGGAGAGCGCTTTACACTGCTGGTGGGGATGAAAACTGGCACAGCCACTACGGAAACCAGAGCGGCGGTTCCACAAAGAAAAAACCAAACTACCATATGACGCAGCTCTGCCACTCCTGGGTGGGTGCCCTAAACCAAGCCCACCTATATTTCCTGAAGCAGCCAAGACATGGAATCAGCCTGATGCCCAAACACAGAAAAACATAAAGTAAACATGGTTATAGATACACAATGGGGTATTTATCCAGCCATAAAGAAAAATAAAATCATGTCATTCACAGAAAAATGAATGAACTGGAGACCATTATGTTAACTGAAATAAGCCATTCTGATAAATCACACATGTTTTTATCTCAGACATATTCTTTTTAAACAATTTAATTAATTAACTAATCAGAGAGAGAGTATGTGTATAGGTCCACCAGGGCCTCCTGCCACTACAAATGAACACTTTGTGCATCTGGCTCCATGTGGGTCCTGGGGAATGGACCCAGGAGGGTAGACTTTGCAAGCAAGTGCCTTTAACTGCTGAGCCAGAGCCACCTCCCCAGCCTCCAGACTCTACATTAAAAAAAAAGAAGAAGAAGAAAGAAAGTTGGGCGTGGTGGCGCACGCCTTTAATCCCAGCACTCGGGAGGCAGAGGTAGGAGGATCGCTGTGAGTTCGAGGCCACCCTAAGACTACATAGTGAATTCCAGGTCAGCCTGGATTAGAGTGAGATCCTACCTCAAAAAACCAAAAACAAACAAACAAACAAACAAACAAACAAACAAACAAAAAAACAAAACAGAGAGAACATGTATACAAGTTATGAAAGTAGAAGGGGGCTACTGAGGAAGAGCACGAGGTCTAGAGGAGGAGGGAACGAGAGAGGATAATAGGGGAGGAAAGACAAAAACTGTATTTTTCACATGCTATATATATGACATGAAAGCAGAAGAGGGACAGTTTGTGGGAGAGGAAGGTGACCCGCGGGAGGAGGAGCGTTGAGGGAGAGCAATGGGGCGAGTGTGAGCAAAGCACAGTGACACACGTGTGTGCGTCTTAATGAAGGCCACTGCTGTACACATCACAAATAAATTATTCAGAGAATACACCAAGGGCTGGAGAGATGGCTCAGCTGTTAAGGCACTTTCCTGCAGAGCCTAACGACCTGAGTTGGATTCCCCAGTACCAATGTAAAGCAGGATGCACAAAGTGGTGCGTGCATTTGGAGTTCATCTGAAATGGCTAGAGGCCCTGATCTGCCAATTCTCTCTCAGTCTCTCCTTGCAAATACATAAAAAAATTTTTAAAAGAATTTAAGAGCCAAAACTTGGGGATGAGTGCTGTGTTATACTGTCTTCCGAACACAAAGTGGTCATGGCACTCAGGATCTCACAATGGCTGATGCATCTACACAAGACCTGCATAACAGGAGGGAAAAATTATGATATCAGGCAGGACCACAGAAGGCTTTTCTTCTTGGTTCCACCCTCTGCCTGGCCATTTTCCAAGTGCCAGCAAGGGACATGACATTAGCACAGGTCGTGCCAGGAAGAAATATTTAGAAATGTTAGGACCATGTGATCTCAAGGGATCTTCTCACCCAGCACCCACCACCCAGCCTGACAGGAACCCTACTTATGATCCCATATTTTCTTTACAGTTTATTATTTTTAAGATATTTATTTATTTATTTGCAAGCGACGAGAGAGAGAGAGAGAGAGAGAGAGAGAATGAATGAGCATGCTAGGGCCTCTAGCCACTGCAAACCAATTCCAGATACATGTGCCACGTTGCGCATCTAGCTATCTAGCTTTATGTGGGTACTGGGGAAATGAACCTGGGTCATTAGGCTTTGCAGGCAAACTCCTTAACTGCTAAACCATCTCTCCAGCCCCCTTTTAATTTATTTTTGAGACAAGTTTGAGGCAGGTTGGTCTCGAACTTGATGTGTAACTGAGGCTAACTTTGAATATCTGATTCTCCGCTTCCCAAGTGCTGGGAGCACAGGCATGCACCGCTACACCTTGTTTATGTGGCGCGTCATGCAAGCTAGGTAGGCACTCTTCCAACTGAGCCACATGCCCCAGCCTTACTCCTAGGATATCACTGTGTCCCAAGAAGGCACCGACTTAGCCCCATACTGGACCTCAAGGTAAGGTCCAGTCTACAAGAGCTGACCTGCCAAGGCCACAGACTACAGACCCTGACAAATTCTCAGATCTTTGGTCTGGAGAAGTGCTAGAGGGCAAAGTTGTCTCCCAAGCCAGGGCAGTCCCCTCACTACAAGTACCAGCCACATTCACCGTTGCCTGCCACCCACTCCTGCACAAAGCCCCCAGTCAGTGCTTCCCACAGCTCAGCTTTGGCTTCAGCTGACCTCGTGGCGCCAACTGGGGAGCCCCTTTTCCCAACCACCCACCCAAGAAGCCACACATCCCGGGAAGGCTCTTCTATTGTGCGCTGGACTAAGCCCTGGCCCGGGTCCCAGGTGGCTGTCACTCATCTTCCTTAGCACCTGCTCCGTGCCCCGCACAAGGCAGGGCACCCTCGCTGGCGTGGGACGAAAGCCAACCTTAATTGCACAGCCGCCCCTTCCGGCACTGCTCCTCTCCGGGCCTCAGTTTCCTCACCTGTACAGTGAGGAAGTTTCCTTCCACAGTTGAGCCTGCTTCCCAGGACTTTTTGTGAGGCTGGGAAGGGATCTGAAAGTCCTCACTAACACTCAGGATGAGGAATTCTTGTTGTGACCTGACCCTTGTGTTGTCTGAGCTCCCATCCACAGAGTCCTCTCACCCCAGGGGTGTGGCAGCTTGCTGGGGGTGTGGACTGCACGCTGAGGCCTTCTGAGGTTGACAACTGCATGAGAAATTCAGCCAGAACACTGACCATGAAAGATGGGAACGGGTGTAAACTTCAGCTAAAATCAGCCCACAGTCCTGCCAACAGGACCAAAGGCCACGGGACCTAGCAAACCCTACATCTGGGCAGGGCAGACACGCCAGGCTGCGCTGAGGCAACAGGGGTGAAGAAGGCCTTTATGCCAAAGGGCTCCTTAGCCACCAAGAAGCCACTGGACTGACACTACTTACACGAGACCTGAGAAATAAGAGGGAAAAAAAGGCATCAAAATAGAAGAGAGGGGCTGGAGAGATGGTGTAGTGGTTAAGCGCTTGTCTGTGAAGCCTAAAGACCCTGGTTCAGGGCTTGATTCCCCAGGACCCACGAAAGCCAGATGTACAAGGTGGCACATGTATCTGGAGTTCGTTTGCAGCGGCTGGCATGTCCATTCTCTCTCTCTGTCTGCCTCTTTTTCTCTCTGTCTGTTGCTCTCAAATAAATAAATAAAAATAAACAAAAAATTAAAAAAAGAGAAGAGAGATTAATTGGAAAGAAGAAGGATTCAGCAGGGTGGGGGGATTTGGGAGGGAAAGTGGGGATGGTGAGAGGGGATCATGATAATGTTACATTGTCTATATTTATGAATTTCTTTAAGTTTATTTTTAAAAAAAAGGGCTGGAGGGATGGCTTAGTGGTTAAAGCGTTTGGCTGCAAAGCCAAAGGACCCAGGTTCAATTCCCCAGGACCCATGATAGCCAGATACACAAGGGGGCGCACGCATCTGGAGTTCGTTTGCAGTACTTGGAGGCCCTGGCACACCTATTCATTCTCTCTCTCTCCCTCTTTCTCTGTCAAATTCATTAAAAAGTTAAAAAAATAAAATTTAATAAAAGGCTATGTATTAAATAAAAAATAAAATAATTCTTAATAAAAGCCAGGTGTGGGTGGTGGCACATGCCTTTAATCCCAGCATTCGGGAGGCAGAGGTAGGAGGATCACTGTGAGTTGAAGGCCACCTCGAGAATACAGAGTGAATTCCAGGTCAACCTGGGCTACAGTGAGACCCTACCTTGAGAAAAAAACTTAATAGAAAGTTAATAAGGGTGGCTGGAGGGATGGCTTAGAGGTTAAGGCGTTTACCTGCAAAGCTAAAGCATCCCAGTTCAATTCCCCAGGACCCACGTAAACCAGATGCACAAGAGGGCACATCCGTCTGGAGTTCATTGGCAGTGGCTGGAGGCCCTGGCATGCCCATTCTCTCTCTCTCTCTCTGCCTCTTTCTCTCTCTCTCTCTCTTTCTTTCTTTCCCTCAAATAAATAAAATAAAATAAATATAGTTTTAAAAAGTTAATAAAAGAAGCCACTGGAAGCTGGGTGTGTTATCCCATGCCTGTAATCCCATCACTTAGAAGCTGAGACCACATCTTCAAAGCCAATGAAACAAGAAAAGAAAGGGAAGGAAAGGAGCCATGGGAGGACAGGGGCGGGTGAAGGTAAAAACACTGGCTCGGGAATGGCTGCGTGCACTCCTGTTTCCTGGGGCTTTGGGTCTGAACACGGAGGCAGGTGGATTTCTGGATCCTTTCTTCAGATGAGAGTGAAGCCAAGAAAGTGGAGAAGCTCTGAACTTGGGACTCGAACTTGCGACCCCACAACAGGCACAGAGGGAAATACAGTCATCTAGCTTAGGGCAGTCCTAACACCCAACAGGCTTGAGGGAGGGGGAGAAAAAAGGGGAGAAGGAAGGGAAGGAGAGAGGGAGAGGGAGAGAGCGAGAGTGAGCACATGCTGAAGTTCATTGCAAATTGATAAGTTTTCTCACAGCTGCGAGCTAGCCCTAAAATTCACTGGACGCCTGTTCTCTTCCCCCAGGCTGGGGAGAGCTGGGGGAGGGGCAGGCAGTAGCAGGAAAAAGTGTCAAGAGTTTGAGGGTCCTCCGTTCCCTTCTCTGGACCTCCGCATGTCCATTGGGGACGCTGTCCTCTTGGGCCTTTGGGGACTTCTCAGACCCCAAGGGGCAGCTGATCTTACTGTGAGAAACCCGAGTAGAGTCCCCAGGGCCCTAACCCAGCTCTGTGGCCTCTTGGACAGGAAGGGAGGAGAGCTCAGTAGGAGGTGACCGGTCTCCTCCCACTTTGGCACCTGCCAATCTACTCAGAGAGCTGCCCACGCTCCCCGCTCCCGCTCGGCGCCCTCAGGATGCCCTAGATCTGGGCTTCGGAGACTTTTTTTTTTTTTCTTTTAAAAACAAAGTGTAGTGGTAACCACACAGTGGAGGGAGGTGTGTGTGTGTGTGGGGGGGGGGTTACTGGGGAGAGGTGGGCTGTGCCCTGAAACTGCATTTCTAACAAGCCCCAGAGGATGCAAGTCCGTGGACCACCCGAGTAGGGGTCCTAGCTGCCCCCTCCTGCGTAGGGAAGCCCAGAGCTCAGGGACGTCCAGTGTCCTGCCCATGACCACACAGAGGCACCTGCTACAGACTCGCGACACATGCCCGGACCCAGGGCAGCAGCAGGACTGACAGTGTCCCATGGACGGCTTGGGGAGGGGGGGCTCTCCGTGCCAGCCTCTCCCCGGGGTTGCTCCCATGTCCGGGGAGGGAGGGGGTCGCAGAGTACCCGCAGCTCGGCACCCCCACCCCACCCCACCCCAAGTCAACTCCGCCCGCCCGCGCCCGGTACCTTTTTGGGGCTCCGGCGGCTGGGTTGGCTGCAAGTGCAGCCCATCTTGCTCGCTCCAAGGGCCGTGCAGGAGCCCGGGGTGCACGCCGGGGACCCTGAGCCCCAACCTGCCCTGGCCCGAGCTGCAGCCGCGCCGGCCGGCCGCGCGCCTTCAAAGCCGGAAGAACGAGCCGAGCGGAGCCGCGGGAGCCCGGGGCCCGGGCCGGGGCAGGCGGCCAGAGGCTCTCCACGCGAGAGGAGCCTGCTGCGGCCAGGACGCACCGCACGGCAGCCCGAGCTGCAACAGATGCTCTGCAGGGCCCCGATGCGAGAGAGCGAGAGAGCGAGAGAGCGCTGGGTGTCAGAGGATGGAAGCAGTCATTTGGCAAACGCACTGCCGGTTCGTGGGAGGACTTTTCTGCCCCAGCTTCTCGTCCCCATGCATGTGTCCATGCCTTATCCTGGACATCAAGGTACTACCGCCCCCGAGGAAAGTAAGGCTCAGAGAGGCGAAGTGATTTGCTTAAAAAGATCACAGTGTCAGGGCTGGACAGATGGTTTAGCGGTTAAGGCATTTGCCTACAAAGCCAAAGGACCGAGGTTCGATCCCCCAGGACCCACGTTAGTCAGATACACAACGGACATATGCACCTGGAGTTCATTTGCAGTGGCTATAGGCCCTGGAATGCTCATTCTCTCTGTCTCTCTTCTCTCTCTTTCTGATTGCAAGTAAATTAAAAAATTATTTAAAAATAATCACAGTGCCAAACCCAGCGTGGTGATGGTGTACCTCTGCAGTTTTAGCACTGGGGAGGCTGAGGTAGGGGGATTCCTTTGAGTTACAAGGCATGCCGGGCCTACATTGTGAGACCATTTTTCAAGAAGTCAAGCCGGGGCTGGAGAGATAGCTTAGCGGTTAAGCACTTGCCTGTGAAGCCTAAGGACCCCAGTTTGAGGATCAATTCCCCAGGACCCACGTTAGCCAGATGCACAAGGAGGTGCACTCGTCTGGAGTTCGTTTGCAGTGGCTGGAAGCCCTGGCACGCCCATTCTCTCTCTCTCAATCTCTGCCTCATTCTCTGTCTGTCGCTCTCAAATAAATAAACATAAACAAAAAAATATTTTAAAAAAAGAAGTCAAGCCTCTGATTGTAATGCCAATACTTGGAAGGATGAAGCAGGAGTACAGCTGCAAATCTGATACTGCATACTGAAAACTGTCTCAAAAAAAAAAAGTGCCGGGCGTGGTGGCGCACACACTAGGGAGGCAGAGGTAGGTGGATTGCTGTGAGTTTGAGGCCACCCTGGAACCACAGAACTACAGTGTGAGTTCCAGGTCAGCCTGGGCTAGAGTGAGACCCTACCTTGAAAATACAAAAACAAACAACGAAAGGTGGGGCTGCAGAGATGGTTCAGTCAGTGTTTAAGGGTGTTTGCTTGCAAAGCCTGAGTTTCATACCCCAGGGCCTACATAAAGCCAGATGCATGGGGTGGCGCATACATCTGGAGTTCATTTACAGTGGTGAGGCCCTGGAACACCTATATTCTCCGCCCCCCCCACTTGAGTTAAAATAAATAAAAAATAAAATAAAAGCAAAACATCAATAACAAGAACATGACAATACTAATTGCAGTAAGATTCAAAGCCCAGACAGAACCTTTCCCCAAACGTAACTTTTGAACCACTTTCCTACAAATGAAAAGGCTCTACATACATACACAAAATAAATAGTAAATAAAAAAAATGTTTTTAAAGAAAGAAGAAAAAGAGAGGAGGCAAGCAATGCAGAGTTCCAGGCCTTGACCCAGACTTCCAGCTTCTGACTGTAGAGGGAGCCCACAGGAACCCAGGCCTCCAGGTGATCTGACCCAGCTAGAGTGTGGGAGCACCTGCTGGGCGCTGGCCAGCCAGCTGCAAGGGAAGAGCTCTACTTCAGTTAGCAGTATTGGTAGAAACAGCGCTCATGACAACACAAGTGGAACCCACTCCATGTAACCAGCCAAGAAAAGAAACTTGTTTAAGCGAGTAAGTGATGGTACAACCACAATAGAATACCAGGTGGTGCTGCTCAGTGGTAGGGCACATACATCCTGATGCCCTGATTCATTCACTCCTAAATATACCACCACACACACACACACACACACACACACCATACACAACACATACCACACATAGCACATACACACACACTACCACCCCACATACACCACACACACATCACATAATTGCACCCCCACATCATAGGAAAAATACAGATGGGGGTAGACTTCTTTTTTATTTTATTTTATTTTATTTTTTTGAGGTAGGGTTTCACTCTAGCCCAGGCTGACCTGGAATTCACTATGTAGTCTCAGGGTGGCCTTGAACTCATGCTGATCCTCCTACCTCTGCCTCTCGAGTGCTGGGATTAAAGGCATGCGCCACCACGTCCGGTGAGGGTAGATTTTTTTAAATGTTGCAAAATACAACAAATTCATCTTTATTTTAAAAATCAAAGGTTTTTTTTTTTTAAATCAAAAGTTTTGCTAATGATTAACCCTGGATAAATTGAGATTTTTGGATTTGTAAGTGTCCTTTATTTTCCTTCATATATTTAAATTTTTATTTAATTTTTTGTTTATTTTTATTTATTTATTTGAAAGTGACAGACAGAGAAAGAGGCAGACAGAGAGAGAGAGAGAGAGAGAGGGGGGGGGGGTCCTGGGGAATCGAGCCTCGATTCCCTTAAATTCTTTTTAAAAAAATATTTACTTGGTATGTCTGTTTGTGGTACATGATGTGTGTAAGTGTGTGCATGTATGCTTGTGAGTGTGGGTATGCATGAGACAGGGCACACGTGTGGAGGTCTGAGGTCAACTTCTGGGCTGCTCCTCATCTTCCATCTTGTTTGAGGCAGTCGCTCATTCACCGAATCCTTCGCCAGCCTCGGGAAGGTCCTCCTGTCCCCCTCCCTTCTCACTACAGGCACGCTGAGATTATAGAAGCCGGCCACGGCTTCCAGATACTCACAGTTGTATGGCAAACAGTTTATCCACTGAATCATCTCCCCAGCCCATACTTTTAAAAATTTTTAAATGTTCTTACGTATTTATGTGTGTGTGTGTGTTCATGTGTGCGTGCAGATGCACATATGTGGCACGCCTGTGGCAGTCAGAGGACACTTTGGGAGGAGGGAGCATGTCTTTGCTTGTCCACCTCATTTCAGGGGGGATTTCTCAGTCTGCAATCTCTCTCTGCCATTCTTTGCTGCATTTCCCACGAGCGTCTGGGAAATTCCGTCCCTGTGTCCCATCTCATCGGTACCTTGCTGGGATTACAGAAGCCCGCCATGGATTGCTTTTAGCTTTTTCCGAGGGGTGTGGGGATGGAACTAGGGTGCTCTCACTTGAGCGGTGAACACTTTGTCCACTTAACCATCTCCTCAAGCCTGATGACCAGAGTGTGGAGCCCTAGCACCCACAAGGAGCCCGGTGCACACATCTGTAATCCCAACGCACCCACATCAATAGAAAGCAGAGCCGGGAGAATTGGGGAATCCTGAAGCTTGGAGGTCAGCTGGCCTGGCCTTCTCAGAGGCAAAAGTAACAAGAGAGAACTTGTCTCAGGCAAGGTGGAAGGGGCGGACCCACCCCTTGACCTCTGACCTCCACACGTGTGCTGTGGCAATACCCACACATACACACACACAAACACATACACACACAGAGAGAGAGAGAGAGAGAGGAGAGAGAGTAGTGAGCCAGGTATGGTGGTGCACACCTATGACCCTAGCATTGAAGAGGTCGAGAGAACAGGAGGATCAGAGTTCAAGGTCATCCTCTGTTATATATCAAGTTTCTGGGCCACGTGAGACCCTGTGTCCAAAAACCACCACCACCAAAACAAAGCCTCCCCCGTAAATGAGGCTGCATTGATTAGTAGTGTAATAGCAGAACACCAGACTGTTTCAAAACCCATGCTTCAAATTATGACTAGTTGTTTACTACCCAACCCTGGATAAAGCCTGAAGAAATGGACAGGGTACCTACACACACACACACAGAGACACACAGACACACAGACACACAGACATTGATGGAGAAGAGCGACGACCTGGGAAGAAGAGGGGCTCAGTGGCATGGGGAAGGGGAAAAAGAAGGTAATTGTAGGTAATTATGATTAAGTACATTCTGTACATGTATCAAATTGTCAGTAAACAATATTTTAAAAAGAAATGGACAATGAGCCAGTCGTTTCTCCTTTCTCAAGAGTTTCCCACCTGGACATTGACAAGTTGAATTTTTAAAAACTTGACCTCAATTTCAATGTCAACTCTGAAGTCAGTAATTTGGGCTGGGGCTAGGGACGAGAAAGGCAAGAATTCAATGAGGTCACTATGGAAGTTGGGCAAGGAGCATAGTTTGAGGCCAGGCAGCCTCTCTAAACACTGCTTGTCAATCCTGGTCATCTGAGCTGTCCAGGCTGAAGGCGCCAAGGCTGAGGAAACCTAGTCACATTGCTTTAAGCAGGTGGGCTAAATAGCTTTAAGATTCACTTCAGGGCACATTACGAGTAAGCACCTCACACAATAATTTCAGAAAAGTGTTTTTTTTTTTTTTTTTTTTTTTTTTTTTTTTTTTTTTTTTTGGTTTTTCGAGGTAGGGTCTCGCTGTAGCTCAGGCTGACCTGGAATTAACTATGTAGTCTCAGGGTGGCCTCAAACTCACAGTGATCTACCTCTGCCTCCCCATTGCTGGGATTAAAGGTGTGCATCACCACGACCGGCCCCACAGCTTGTTCTTATAGTTCATCCATACAGGTTTTCTTTTGAGTTCCTTCTTTCCTTCCTTACTTAATCTCTTTCTTTCTTTCTTTTTAGGCAGGGTCTCACTCTAGTCCAGGCTGACCTGGAATTCACTATGTAGTCTCAGGCTGGCCTTGAACTCTCGGCGATCCTCCTACCTCTGCCTCCTGAGTTCTGGGATTAAAGGTGTGCACCACCATGCCCGGCTTTTCCTTCCTTCCTTCCTTCCTTCCTTCCTTCCTTCCTTCCTTTCTTCTTCTTTCTTTCTTTCTTTCTTTCTTTCTTTCTTTCTTTCTGTTTTAAACAACTTGAATTTGAGAAAGTTACCAGTGGTGGTTGATGAACTTGATGGCTCGTGTCCTTGTCAGGTGGAGTTGGGTTTTGCTGCAATAACAACAGCAAATATAACCAACATAAATATCACTGACTTGGGGGCTGGAGAGATGGCTTAGCAGTTAAGGCATTTGCCTGCAAAGCCAAAGGACCCAGGTTCAACTCCCCAGGACCCATGTAAGCCAGATGCACAAGGTGGCACATGTGTCTGGAATTTGTTTGCAGCAGCTGGAGGCCCTGGTGTGCCTATTCTCTATCTCTTTTTCTCTCTCAAATAAATAAAAATAATTTTAAGAAATCACTGACTTGGGGCTGGAGAGCTGGCTTATCCGTAAAGTGCTGGTGTTAGCAGGAGGCCTGAGCTCCAGCACCTGCATGGAACTGAACACAGAGTACACGCCTACAGTCTCTGTGCTCAGGGGAGGCGGGGAGAAGACAGAGGATCAAGGGTTCAATATCACCATCACTGTTAACTATCAAGTTCAAGCCAGCCTGGATCACATGAGACCCTGTACAAAAAACAATCAAAATGCCGGGCGTGATGGCGCACGCCTTTAATCCCAGTACTCGGGAGGCAGAGGTAGGAGGATCACCGTGAGTTCGAGGCCACCCTGAGACTACCTAGTGAATTCCAGGTCAGCCTGGGCTAGAGTGAGACCCTACCTTGAAAAACCAAAAAAAAAAAAAAAAAAAAAAACAATCAAAACAGGGGTGGAGAGATGGCTTAGCAGTTAAGGCACCATGTAAGTCAAATGCATGTATCTGGAGTTTGTTTGCAGTGGCTAGGGGCCCTGGAGTACCCATTCTCTCTCTATCGGCTTGTTTCTCTCTCAAATAAATGAATAAATGAATAAATAAATAACAATAAACACTATTTTAAAAGATGGGAGGGCGATAAACTAAAAAAAAAAAAAAGCAAACGAAACAGAAACAATAGTGATTTAACACAAGAAAAGTTGAGTTGCTGCCTGGTACACTTCGGGCACAGGTAGCCCAAGGGCTTCGCTTTGCAGGGACATCGCATGGCATCCTGTGATGCACGGTGGCTTTGCGGGGGGGGGGGGGCTTGTCACAGATCTGTGCATGGGATCATTCCCTCGGAGCATGCACTGCCCTGGGCTCGGTCCCTAGCACTGAAAAGAAAACAAGTGATGCACAGTAAACTCAGTCACATTTCATTGGCCAAAGCAAGTCACATTCCAGGCTCAATTTCAAGGGACAGAGACCTGCAGTGTGGGCCCGGAAGTGCTGGTAAGTAACACGAATGTCTTCTCTAGTGAGGCCCTACTATGCACTCAGCTTGTGCAGGACTTCCTCACTTTTAGCAGTGAAAACCCCAAGTCCCAGACCCAACAGGATGGCTGGTCACTCTGTGAGCACAGTCGCTTCTGAATCTGTGATTGTGGAGCCAGGCATCAGAGAGAGGGGCAGGCAGGCGGGGAGGGGCCAGTGAAAGACCTCTTTTCTCCAGCTAGGCTACACCTTCCACAGCTTTTTCCCTTCCCTTCTCCTCCCTTCCCTTCCCTTCTCCTCCCTTCCCTTCCCTTCCCTTCCCTTCCTTCCCTTCCCTTCCCTTCCCTTCCCTTTTTTCTTTCTTTTTTCCTTCCTTCCTTCCTTCCTTCCTTCCTTCCTTCCTCTCTTTTTCGTTCTTCTTCTTTTTTTGGTTTTTCGAGATAGGGTCTCACTCTGGCCCAGGCTGACCTGGAATTCACTATGTAGTATCAGGATGGCCTCGAATTCACTGTGATACTCCTACCTCTACCTCTGCCTCTACCTTTAAAAAAAAAAATTATTTATTTATTTATTTGAGAGAGAGAAAGAGGGGAGAGAGAGAGAGAGAGAGAGAGAGAGAGAGAGAGAAAATGGATATACCAGGGTGTCCAGCCACTGCAAACGAATTCCAGATGTATGTACCCCCTTGTGCATCTGGCTTACGTGGGTCCTGGAGAATTGAACTGGGATCCTTTGGCTTTGCAGGCAAGTGCCTTAATCACTAAGCCATCTCTCCAGCCTGTCTTTCTTTCTTTTTATGAGATGGGGTCTTATGTAGTCCACGCTGGCCTCAAACTCACTATGTAGCCAAGGATTACCTTAGACTTCTGATCTTCCTCCCTCCCTTCTGAGTGCTGGGATTATAGGTGTTTGTAACCATACCCAGCTTTGGTCTTGCAGGTTTTCAACAGGAGCTGGAAATCTTATGTAAAGTGTGAAGAAGTGTTTCTCTTTCTCTGTGTGTGTCTCTATCTCTCTCTCTGTCTCTCCCCCACCCCCAACAAACCACCACTCAAGATGAACAAAGTATCTGTAGGCCGCTACATGGCATGGGGTTCAGATCAGCAGATAATGGAGTAAGGCCATGGAAACGTGCCATGGGAACACGAGGAGTGACTGAGTCTGTCTAGGGCAGTCAAGGCCGGTCAGCCTCCCCAGAGCTGGGCTCCATGTACTCTAACACCGGGGTAGCATTTCATTCAGGGCTGTGCTGCAATTGCAGGGGGTCTCAGAGGCTCAGTGCAGCCAGAGTGCAGGGTGAAGGGGGAATGGAGAAGGCTCCCACAGACACCGCGAGGCCTAGGCAACCTGCCAAGATGCCTGACTACCTTGTAAGCATGGCTGGGTGTGGTCAGATGGGTGCTATCCAAGGTTGCGGCAGAGGAGGGTCAGAAAGCCTTGGCCCCTAGGGTGCTGCATCGACCAGAGGGTTCAGGAGGAAGCGGGGTGGGGGGAGTTGAGCAGGACTGAGGCCCAGACCCAGCTCAGGCCCTGGCTTCTGCCCCAAGCTCCCAGAGTGGAGGGGCAGGGCGGACTATGGGGTTGGGCGGGAGGCAGAGACAGTTTCCTCTACCCTCATCCTGGGAGGCACAGCCAGCAGCAGGCAGTGTTGTGGTTACAGGAGACTTGGGTTACAACATGTTTGTTTTTTTTTTTAAAAAAATGCAATACCTTTTAAATCAGGGCCCTGGGCAGGATCCAAGGACAGTAGCAGGGAGCAGTCCCGGTAGTGCTTTCAAAGAAGCAGCGGCATGGGCAAGCAGCCTGGGCACCCCGGCTAGCTGGCCGTTCTGAGTTCGAGACTTGGACGCTGGCCAAGGGTACAAGGGGTGCCAGCCACCAGCCACTGCCCACTGGGCTGCCTCAAGGCTCTCATCTTTTCTTCCTTTCGTTCCTCTTCCCCTGCCCTCTCCCTCTTTTCTCCTCTCCTCCCTGCTCCTTCTTTTCCCCTCCCCCTTTTTTATTTTGTTTTTTCAAGGCAGGGTCTTGCTCTAGCCCAGGCTGACCTGGAATTTACTATGTAGTCTCAAGGTGGCCTCGAACTCACAGCAATCTTCTTATCCACTCTCCTCTCTTTGTCTCTCCTCCCCTCCCCTTCTCCTCTCCTCACCCCTTCTCTCCTCTCCGCTTCTTCTATTCTTTCTTCCTTCCTTTAACGTATGCATGTATGCATGTGTGGATGGGTGGATGTATGTGGTGTATGTGCATGTATTGTGAGTGTGGGTGTACACATGTGCACAGACAACTCCTGGGTCTGCCTTCCACTGTTTTGAGGCAAGGTCTCTTCTCGTCCTCTCCTGCTCCTGGAAGTTCTCTGTCTCCGCTTCCCTTCTTGCTGGAGGCACACTGGGACACACTGGTTTTTCGAGGTAGGGTCTCACTCTAGCCCAGGCTGACTGGAATTCACTATGGAGTCTCAGGGTGGCCTCGAACTAATGGTGATCCTCCTACCTCTGCCTCCCGAGTGCTGGGATCAAAGGCAAGCACCACCACGCCCAGCTCAACTCAAATACTTTTAAATGTATTTTTTTCAAGGTAAGGTCTTGCTGTAGCCCAGGCTGACCTGGAATTCACTATGTAGTCTCAGGGTGGCCTCAAACTTCTGGTGATTCTCCTACCTCTTCTTCCTGAGGGCTGGAATTAAAGGTGTGTGCCACCATGCCCAGACTTTCCTTTTTATACAGTCTGGAGACTTTATTACAGGCTGGAGAGATGGCTTAGTGGTTAAGGCACTTGCCGGCACAGCCAAAAGACCCACGTAAAGCCAGTTGCACAAGGTGGTACATGTGTCTGGATTTTTTGTTGTTGTTTGTTTTTTTGGTGGCCAGAGGTCCTGACACTCCAATTCTCTCTCTCTCTCTCAAATAAATAAATAAATAAAATAATAAAAAGGCAAATAAAAATACCTTTTTTTTTTTTTTTTGAGATAGGGTCTTTTGTTGCCCTGGAGATTACCAAGTAGGCTAGACTGGCCTGCCAGCAAGCCCCAGGTTCCTCCTGTCTCCACCTCCCTAGTGGAGAAATTGCAAAGAGGCACTATCATTACATGAGTTCTGGGGATTGAACTCAAGTCCTCATGTTTACAAGGCAAGCACTTCACCCATCAGGCTTTTTCCTCAGTCCCCGGATAAGCCCTTCTCAGTACGATCAGCCACAGTGCCTGTGCTGTGCAGTGTGTCTCCGAGACTTGTGCCTCTGGCACAACAGAAAGTTCTGTTTTCTTATGGGAGGGTGTTTTGTTCTCCCACCCCCACTCCCTCTCCCCTGCCTCTCTCCCTGTAGCTCAAACTGGATTAGAAGTCACCATGTAGTCCAGACTGGCCTGATTATGAGAGGTAATCCTCCTGCCTCATCTCTCAAGACCTGGGATTACAGGCATACAGTTATTCCCATCCAGAATCAATCCTTCACTTCTCCCTCTCCTCAGTCCCAGCAACCACCATTCTATCCTCCATGTCTATGAGTTTCTTTTCTATTTTATTTATGCTTAAGAAAAGGCACCTAAGGGGCTGGAAAGACGGCTCAGTGGCTAAAGACACTTGCTGGCAAAGCCTGATGGTCTGGGTTCAATTCCCCAGTACCTATGTAAAGCCAGATGCCGAAATTGGCACATGCATCTACAGTTCATTCGCCACTGCAAAGAACTCCAGACGCATGTGCCCCCTTGTGTATCTGGCTTTACATGGGTACTAGAGAATGAAATCTGGGTTCTTAGGCTTCGCAGGCAAGCGCCTTAGCCACTAAACCATCTCTCCAGCCCCCTTTTTTTGTTGTTTTTTTCTTTTTAAAAATTTTTTTCTCAATTTTTTAAAACATCTTTCATGACTATAAAAATAACCCACTTTCCCTCCCCCCACTTTCCCCTTTCAAATTCCATTCTCCATCATATCCCATCCCCATCTCAATCAGTCTCTCTTTTATTTTGATGTCATGATCTTTTCCTCCTCTTATGATGGTCTTGTGTACGTAGTGTCAGGCACTGTGAGGTCATGGATATCCAGGCCATTTTATGTCTGGAGGGAGCACGTTGTAAGGAGTCCTACCCTTCCTTTGGCTCTTACATTCTTTCTGCCACCTCTTCTGCATTAGACCCTGAGCCTTGGCAGGTGTGATCAAGATATTACTCAGTGCTCCAGTCACTTCTTTCCAGCACCATGATACTTTCTGAGTCGTCCCAAGGTCACTGCCATCTGAAAACAGAAGATTCTTTACCCAAAGTGAGAGTAGCATTAATATAAGGGTATGAATATTAAAAGAAGTGCTTACTGGGCAGTTTGATAAGCAGACGTTACACCTCTCGAACTCATGACTACCCCTGTTTTAAGTTTTCAGTATCAGGGACGTATTCCCTCCCATGAAGCGGGCCTCCAGTCCAATTAGAGGGCAGTTGGTTTCCCCCATGACAGATGTGCCACTATTGCACCCGTTGGCTCATTTGGCCTGGCTGGGCAGTTATAAGGCTTGCAGTGTCCACTGTTGAGTGTCTTCACTGGTGATATCTCTCTCTCCCTTTGACCTGCATGTAGAATGGCTTCTTCCAGCTTTCTGTCAGCTGGTCTACATGGAGGAGGTTATCAGCTCAGTTCCAGCAGGATTTCTCAGTGGCCTTGCAGCCCAAGTATGTGGAGTCTTCAGCAATAGGATCTTACCATCTATTCCTGGTGGGAAACCAAGGGCCTCGGCAATGGCCTATAATGTTTTGGGGGCATCAGGGACCTCCCTTGCCAACAACTCACTGGAAGGTATCCCATCCCTGGCACTGAAAATTTTCTAGCAACAATCTATGGCTCCTGAGTGTTCCATTGTCAAAAACTGGAGGATTCCATATGATTTATTTATATCCTCTTAGATTTTGATTAGCCCTCCCTCCACCTTTCCTTTACTCAATCTCTTCCCCTGACCTCACTTTGGGCCTTTTCACCCCTGTTAATTTTTTTTTTTTTTTTTTGGTTTTTTGAGGTAGGGTCTTGCTCTAGCTCAGTGTGGTCTTGAACTCATGGCAATCCTCCTAACACTGCCTCCAGAGTGCTGGGATCAAAGGTGTGTGCTACCATGCCCTGCTAAAAATTCTTAAATTTTTTAAAAAATTAATTAATTATTTTTTTCTAAAAATTCTTAATGTAAAACAAAAATAAGACCAACCCAAAATGTAAGTAAGCAAACAAACAAACAACAATAACAACAAACCCAGAAGAGTACAAGGAAGCTTCTGGAGGTAATGGCTCTGTCTGTTACCTTGCTTGTGGTGACACTATTATGGGCTTATGCATTTGATCAAAGTCTTCAAATTGTATATGTTGACTCTATGCACCTTTCTATCTATCAATTGTACCTCAAGGATACTGTTTTTCTTTATTTTATTTATGTGTATGTGTGTGGGGGTGCATGTGTGTATGTAGGCGTGCTTGTGTGTGGAGGACAGGGGACAACCTGGGGTGTCACACTCAGGAATGCCACCTACCTCTTTTGAGACAGGGTCTTTCATTGGCTGGGAGCTCACCCATTGGTCTAGACTCACTCAGTGAGCCCCATGGATCATCCAGATTGTCCCCACCTCCCCAGTGCTGGGATGACAGGGGCATGCCGGCATGCTTGGCATTCTTATGTGGGTACTAAGGGTTCAACTCAGGTCCTTAAGCTTGCAAGGTGTAGCTCTTACCTTCCCATTGCTGGCACAAAACACCTGACCAGAAGCAGCTGATTGGAGGACAGGGTTTTGTCAAAGTCAGCTCCACATTACTGGGGAAGAACTTCCAAACAGTTAATAGGAAGAAGCAGTTTATTTCAAGCTTCCAGACCCAGAGGGGTTCCATCTACAGCGGGAGGAGCTGTTTACTTCCATGCATCCACTCAGAGAGGAACGAGTGCAGCCAGCCAAACCAACACCAGCAGACACAACCGCCAAAGCTCACGCTGCGCTCCACACCTCTGGGCTGGAATCCCACACGCTGACTGGAGACTTAAGCAGGGAGTGGTGGCGCACACCTTTAATCCCAGCACTTGGGAGGCAGAGGTAGGAGGATTGCCATGAGTTTGAGGCCACCTTGGGACTACATAGTGAATTCCAGGTCAGCCTGGGCTACAGCGAGAGCCTACCTCAAAAAAAAAAAAAAAAAAAAATAGGGCTGGAGAGGTGGCTTAGCGGTTAAGGTGCTTGCCTGCAAAGCCAAAGGACCCAGGTTCGACTCCCCAATACCCATGTAAGCCAAATGCACAAGGGGGCACATGCATCTGGAGTTCATTTGCAGTGGCTGGAGGCCCTGGAGCACCCATGCTCTCTTTCTCTCTCTATCTGCCTATTTCTGTATCTCTCTCTCTTCAAATAAATAAATAAAAATTAAAATATTTTAAAAAATACCTAATCAAAGCACTTGGGAGGCTGAGGTAGAAGGATTGTTGTGAGTTCGAGGCCATCCTGAGATTACATAGTGAAGTCCAGGTCAGCCTAGGCTAGAGCGAGACCCTACCTCAATATATATACCTGAGTCTATGGGGGACGTACATTCACATTTAAATCACCACAGGTTTACTTCAGGCTTCCAGTTTTGAAGGAGAGTTGCCTATAGAAGGTGATGAACAGCATCCCCAGGTCCTTGGGTTGTTTCTTTGAGACTGTAGGGGAAGGTAGACACCCCAGTATAGTGTGGAGAAAGGATAGCACAGGGGCTGGCGAGATGGTTTAGGGGTTAAAGGCCCCGGGTTCAATCCTCTGTATGCATATAGAGCCAGATGCTCACAATGGAGTTTGTCTGCAGTGGAGAGGGAAAGCATGGCAATCAGTTCCCACTTTCCTTTGTCAGCAGCAGAGCGAGTAGCAAGAGGGAGCCAGCTCTGAACGTCTGCAGGCTGCACTCCTCACCCCAGGTCCACCCCCAGCGACTCCTCCTCCCAAAGGCTCCACCAGCTGGGGACTAAGCAGGAAACTTAATCACAAAGAAACACTTGAGGCTGTGGGGACATTTGGCATTCAAACCCCCACACAAGGCAAACACTTTATCAACTGAGCCCTCTCCTCTGCCTGATTTTCTTTTTCTTTTCTTTTTTTTTAAAGACAGAGAGAGAGAAGGAAGAAGAAGAAGGAGGAGGAGGAGGAAAGAAGAATGGGTGCAGCCACTGTAAACGAACTCCACAGGCATGAGCCACCTTGTGCATCTGGGTTTATGTGGGCCCTGGGGAATCGAACCCAGGTCATTAGGCTTTGCAGGCAAGCGCCTTGACCTCTGAGCCATCTCTCCAGCCCTCTTTTCTTTTTTTTCTCTAAAATATTTTGTTTATTTTTATTTATTTATTTGACAGTGGCAGACAGAGACAGAAAGAATGGGGGTGCCAGGGCCTCCAGCCACTGCAAATGAACTCCAGACGCATGCGCCCCCTTGTACATCTGGCTAACACAGGTCCTGGAGAATCGAGCCTTGAACCGGGGTCCTTAGGCTTCATAGGCAAGTGCTTAACCGCTAAGCCATCTCTCCAGTCCCCTTCTTTTCTTTATATAGTGCTGGGGAGCTAGCAGCACAGGATGGGGTTCATTATTGCTGGCAGAGCTCCTTATACTTGAGAGCACTCTTGGGGAGGTGGGGCCAGACTAGGATCTACCTCCTAAAGGTTCCACAACTTCCCAAACCAGCACCACCATCTGAGGACCAAGTAACCAAATACATGAGCCCGTGGGGACTTTTCAGTTCAAACCCTAGCAGCCCCCAAGGACCCACTGTCTTCAGTTAGGTCCCATTTCCTAAGTGTCCACCCCTCCCCCAATATCAGATCAGTCCCTGAACCACTGAGCCATCTCTCCAGCCCCAGGGTTTCCATCAATGGGATAACTCATCAATGAGGCCAGAGACTCACTCTCTAATCAGTTCCCACATGCCTTTCCTCTGAGCGCTTCTGTGAGGACACAAGTCTTTGGAGAACATTCCAGAAGTACACTCTAACAAGGTCCATTGGCTTAACAACCATCACACTCATTGACTGAGACCCTGCTATACTAGGCTGGGCTGCTTATCACACAAGGCACATGGTGATGGGTTAATAGTTCCACTGCACTAAAGAGGTAACTCAAGTCTTGGGAGGAAAAACGCTTGCTTAGGGTCATCCTGGAGATTGGAACCCAGGTCTGTGGCATTCCATAATCTAACCCAAGCTCTAAACCACCTCAATTATGTCTGCTGCTCAAAGAGATCTTGCCTACAGAAGGTGACGGACAGCATCCTCGGTCCTTGGGTTGTTTCTTTGCCACTGTGGGGGGAGGCAGAGACCCCCGTATAGAGTATCACAGTGCTCATGCCAGCAAGGGCTGCTATTCAGGACCACCTGGGAGCCCCCAGCAAGAATGATAAAGGCTTCAAATACTTATGTTTATGCCCACATATTAATGGCACTCTCACTTTTTAATGGTTTTGTTTTTTTCTAGTACAAGCTGACCTGGAACTCACTCTGTAGTCCTCAACTGCCTCAAACACACATCAGTCCTGCTGCTTCTGCCTTCCAGAGTGCTGGGACTAAAGACATGTCACCACACCCCGTTTACTTTCACTTTTGGTTAGAGAACCTTCTCTTTTCTGATGGTGGGGACCACTGAGGAGACCCAAAACTCACCAAAATGCTGAGAAGTGAAAGTAGAGAGAGAGTGTTCAGTGCAGAGTGAGACATCTTTATGACACCAGGCAAGGCTCATGGATCATTGTGGAAGAGGTGGCCAAGAGAACGTAAGAGCCAAAGGAAAGGGAAGAGTGCTCACAATACTGTCGTCCAGACACAAAGCGGCCTTGACATTCATGACCTCACAGTGGCTGACACAAGACCTACATTAAAGTGGGGGGGGGGGGATGATGACATTGAAATACCAGAGAGACTGATTGGAGAGAAGGAATTCAATAGAGGTGGAGACACGGGGAGGAAGGGGGATTATAATCATGGTATCATGGTATGTTGTTTATATGTATGGAGGTTGTCAGTAAAAAAAAGAGAGAGAGAGAGAGAGAGAGAGATGTACAGGGAAGAGTGATGAGTGATTCCAGCAATTCCCCCGGGGACCCAAGGAACCAGGAAGGAGGAAGGGCCTATTTCCGGCCCCCAGACCTGGGACCTGTGGCCTCCAGCTCACCCTGTCGCCTGATGTCTAAATAAGGTTGAGACACACACTGTAGGCGGCTAAAAATAAACTCCCTCAGCTGCTTCTCCCGCCCTTGAGCTGTGGTGGAGACTAAGGGGGGCTCCTGGTGGCAGGACTAGCTTGCCTTGGCACATCCTCATCTGAGCTGCGGAAGCACATCTTGCTGGTAGCCCTCCTGCAGGAAGATGGGGACCTGAGGTCCTATCCTTGAATCTATCCAGAGGAATCTGGGCAAGTCCCTTTATCCCCATTGGGATATTTGGGGTGCCTAGTTGCAGTTCATTCAGTTTTTTTTTTCACTAAGACTTAAATTAGCTGCCCATCTTTAAGTTTGGAGAGTTCACTTAAAAGTCTAGATTTCCAGCTTTTCCTAGAAAAATTCCCACTGATCACACTGGAGCAGCTCTGCTGCAAAGAGCGAGTCCGAGTTGCGCCCCCTGCTGGAAGAAGGAACTCAGGGCATGTGGCCACAGGGGACCAGGAATCACATCCTTTAGGTCAAGCCTGTGATGCGCTGGGAGACTGCGCCAGGATCTAGGGCTAGCCGGGTCTGTTTTGTATGCCAGAGCCCAGGTCGCTGGTATTGCTCGGTCAGACAAATGCTTGTTAAGTGAGTGAATGAGACAGGTCATAGAATAATATGGAAACTGTACAGGGTTCACGAAAGGGGCTGCGTCTCTGGTGTTGATGAACTGACCCTCCTCTGTCTTAGAATACAGGTTTCAAGACTTATCCTCCAACCCAACTGTGTACAATAACCAGGAAACGAACGTTCTCCTAGGCATTGGCTTCACCTCTCAAGACCCCACTAGCATCTCCTTTATTGGAGAACTGCTGGCAGATGCAGACAGGGTCTGTCAGACTCACACAGAGATTATGTTGGCAGCTAGCAGAAGGGCAGGAAAGGATGGAGGAAATAGTGGCGATTAGCCTTTGGATTCACCCAGATTTTTCTGGGATAACTTTTCAGAGCTAGACTCTTGACTGAATGAAAGAATGCTGAAGCAGGGGCTAGGGAGATGGCCCAGTGGGTAACAGCACTTACTGCACAAGCATAAGGCCCTAGGTCTGATCCCTGGCACCCACATAAAAAGCCAGGCATGCCTGTCTGGGCCGGCAACCCCAGTGTCAGGATGGAGGTCGACCGGAGGGTCACTGGAGCTTGGTGGCCGGCCAGTTGAAGTGAATGATGGTGAGCCCCAGATTCAGTGAGAGACGCTGTCTCAAGAAAATGAGGTGCAGGAACTGTAGAGAAGGACGCTTGATGTCCCGAACACGTGTGCACTGGGGTATGCACACATACACACACACAAATACCAAATCCGGACTGCTTCTCAGACATGAAGGGATCCAGGCCCCACTTTGCAGTTGAGTGAGTAGGTGAAGAGTTGAAGCTTCGCCCTTCTTGGCCTATTTCAGTAAGCAGAGGAGGAGGGAGAGTCCCCAGCTACCCTCTTGGCAGGAAATAGTGGTTTGTTTGCACCTCAAGGGTAGGGAAGTCAGTCCAGTCTGGTTGCCTGCTAGAGCAGGGACAGAAAGGTGGGAATCCCCTTCTTTCCCATCAAAAGGGTCACAGCTCACTCCCCTGTATGAAAAATCAGGTTGGGCTGGAGAAATTGCTTAGTTGCTAAGGCACTTGCCTGCAAAGCCAAAGGACCTGGGTTCCGTTCCCCAGGACCCACATGAGCCACATGCACAAGGTGGCACATGCGTCTGGAGTTCATGTGCTATGGCTGCAGGCCCTGGTGTAACCATTCTCTCTCTCTCTTTCTATCTGCATCTCTCTCTTTCTCTCTCTCTCAAATAAATAAATTAATTTTAAAAAGTCAGGTTGACACTGGCTGGAGAGGTGGCTCAGGTGATGAAATCCCACAGTGCAAGGAAGGGTGAGTATCTGGGTTCAGATCCCCAGCACCCTTGTCAAAGCCTGATGCTGTACCTGGCTTCTGCACTCCCCCGTGGGAGGGGAGGCAGAGACAGAAGTTCTCAGAAGCTCACTGACCAGCTGGCCTGCTGCACTCAATGGTGGATGAGAGAATCTGCCTCCTACGATGTGGAAGGCGAGGCTCAACCTCTGAAGCTGTCCTCTGACCACCACATGGGGGCCGCAGCACGCTTGTGCCCACACTTACACACATGAGCACGCGTGCACATGCACATACCAGAACAAAAAGAAAAAGAAGAGCATGGGCTGCAGGTATAGCTCAGCAGGCAGAGTGCTTGCAGAGCCCACACAGAGCCCTGTACTTGACCCCCAGCGCCACACAAGCCCCACTTAGTGGCATATGCTGCAATCCAAGCATGGAGGAGGGAGAGCAGGCGGATCAGGAGTTCCAGGTCATCCTTTGCTACATGGTAAGTTGGAGGCCAGCTTGGGCTACAAAAGACCCTGGAGAGACAGATAGACTGACACAGAGAAAGAGATGAAAGAGGATAGAGAGAGAGAGAGAGAGAGAGAGAGATGAGAGGTGTTTATTTAACTGAAGTTTTATATCACTCCAGAGTTTTCAAATTAAAGATCCAAAAGTTAGCCAGGACTAGTGGCATAGACCTGTAATCCCAGGTACTCAGGAGGCTGAGGCAGGACTTCACAGCCAGTTCAGGGCCAGCCTGGTCAACTTAGTGGGCTGAAACTTAAAAATCTGTTTTTGCTAAAGGGCATTAATTCCTCACATGGTCCCAGAAGGCAAGTAAAAGTGAGGGAAAGGCTTGACATCTATGCCTCCATTTTGTGTCTGACACCATCACTTTGGCTGAAGGCACAGAGAGAGGTCACCATCCTTAACCCTTCTCTGAGTCACCTTGGATTACAGGAAGAACAATACTTCACAAGACAGATGACCCCCCTCGACAAGGGTAGCTAGCTATGAGGGCAAGGCTGCACCTGGAACAGAAGTGGTCATCTGGTAGGAGCCCGACTGGTCCCCTCAGGGACCACAGCTTCACACCACCTTGCAGAGCCAGAGCTGAGACAATGACCAGCAAGGCCACACGTTGACCAGGGCTGCTCCGTTGTGCATCATTTGGTCCCCCTGCCCCAAGTCTTCCTCTAGTTAAACCTAAGCCTCACGTTAGTATCCCAAAGATGGACTTGGGGTCACTGGACCCTTTTTCTGTTCCTCTGCCCAATGTGACCACAGGAGTAGAGCTCCTCGCCATTTTCTGTAAAATACTTTTTCTTGTGTATGTGTGTATGTGCCCCAAGACGCTCACCTGCGGTGGCCAAAGCGGAACACCAGGTGTCCCACTCCGTGGCCTCTGCCTGCTCTCGTTTTTCAGCCGCGGATTCTCTTTTCACTGTTTCTGGAGAGTGTGAGGTGGGTCTGGGGTTACAGACAAGAGTGGCCATGGAGAGTTCAAGGCAGTTTTAAGCCTTCTCAGGCTCTCATGCTTGAGCAGGAAGCACACCTAACCTCTGAACCATCTCTCCAGCCCTCCCTCTCTGCTTTTTACCATTAATTCTCTCTCTCTCTCTCTTTTTAAAAAATATTTATTTATTTATTTGAAAGAAAGAGAGGGAGAGAGAGAGAATGGTACATCAGGGCCTTCAGCCACTCAGATAATGAACTCCAGACACATGTGCCACCTTGTGCATCTGGCGTATGTGGGTCCTGGGGAATTGAACTTGCATCCTTTAGATTCAAAGGCAGTTGCTTTAATTACTAAGCCATCTCTCCAGCCCTTTTTCTTTTCTTTTTAAAAATTTTATTTATTTATTTGAGAGAGAGAAAGAAGCAGAAAGAGAGAATCAATTCTCTCTCTCACTTTTTTTTTTTTTTTTCGAGGTAGGGTCTCACTCTAGTCCAGGCTGACTTAGAATTCACTATGGCATCTCAGGGTGGCCTCTAACTCATGGTGTTCCTCCTACCTCTGCCTCCCAAGTGCTGGGATTAAAGGCGTGCGCCACCACGCCCGGCTTCAGTTCTCTTTTATTTCATTTTTCTTTTCTTTTTAAAATATATTTAAAAAATATTTTATTTATTTATTTGACAGAGAAAGAGGGAGGGAGGGAGGGAGAGAGAGAGAATGGGTCTGCCAGGGCCTCCAGCCACTGCAAATGAACTCCAGATGCATGTGCCCCCTTGCACATCTGGCTAATGTGGGTCCTGGGGAATCAAAGCTGGGTCCTTTGGCTTTGCAGGCAAATGCCTTAACCACTAAGTCATCCCTCCAGCCCCCCCCCTTTTTTTAGGCAGGGTCTTGCTCTAGCCCAGGCTGACCTGGAATTCACTATGTAGTCTCAGGGCTAGCCTTGAACTCATAGCAATCCTCCTACCTGTGCCTCTCAAGTGCATCTGGCTTTATGTGGGTACTGGGGAATTTAACCTGGGTCATTAGGCTTTGCAGGCAAGTGCCTTAACCTCTGAGTCATCTCTCCAGCCCACAACTATCTTTTTGAGTCTTAGATTCAGTAAAGAAAGGAGCCATGTAGAAAGGTGATTGACATAATAAAAATAAGCATTAAAAAAGGGGGGACTGGAGAGATGGCTTAGTGGTTAAGTGCTTGCCTGTGAAGCCTAATGACCCTGGTTCGAGGCTTGATTCCCCAGGACCCACCTTAGCCAGATGCACAAGGGGGCGCATGCATCTGGAGTTTGTTTGCAGTGGCTGGAGGCCCTGGTGCGCCCATTCTCTCTCTATCCATCTTTCTCTCAGTGTCTGACCCTCTTGAATAAATAAATAAAAAATGACCAAAAATATTTTTTAAAAACTATTTTAAAAAAGGTGAGTGAAGGCTGGAGAGATGGCTTAGCGGTTAAGTGCTTGCCTGTGAAGCCTAAGGACCCCAGTTCGAGGCTCGATTCCCCAGGACCCACATTAGCCAGATGCACAAGGGGGCACATGCATCTGGAGTTCGTTTGCAATGGCTGGAGGCCCTGGCGCGCCCATTCTCTCTCTCTCTCTCTGTCTCTTTCTCTCTCTGTTTGTCACTCTCAAATAAATAAATAAATAAACAAAAAATTTTTTTGAAAAGGTGATTGACAAAAGTGGGTGTGACCTAATGGCAACTTTACCAGAATTTCACTGTGGCTGCCTTTTGGCTCCTTGGGCTCTCCGTGGAAAGAATTCAGAGGCGTCCCACAGAGCAGTGTGGAAGACAGGTGGAGTTCATTACAGAGTGAAGCAGGCACCCTCCAGGGGTGAGAGTGAACAGTGCCCAAAGGGACCGTTGTGCCAACCTACAGTCTTAGGTAGGCTTTGTACTACTTCGTAAAGTTTCTAGAAGGCTTCCTGAGGGGCAGTTCCCCACCTGGGAATTTTATTAGACAGCATCCTGCTACACAGTAATCTTAGGATCTTAGAATGCAGCGTTTCTACTGGGGGCCAGCGATGGAACTTAGATCCCCTCTTCTGACTGGAGTTGGTTCCCTGGTTTAGAGGTGTTCAGGTGTGGGAGTTTCAGGGTTCATGTCTTGGGTGAGCTCTCTTTTAAGCAATGGTAGAGCATGTCCCCCAGCTGTAGTCATCCTGGAGCCAAAGGCAATCTTACCCTTCATTAGGGGGGACCCTGGAGAGGTTTAAAGAGGTGATTGGTGATTCGATTGTGGTGTGATGATGAGGCCAAGCAGTTGCTGGCACACTTCTCTATTCCATTCTTCTGACCAGGAATCTGAGACCTGCAATTTCAGTCCCTGGTTTTAAAAAACTGCTGACGATGAGGAAGGGGTCCATTACAATCCTCACCAAGCCTGCTAATCTCTCCCTCGCCACCTGGCACCCACATTTGGCGAGAGAAAATTCACCAAGAACAGTCTGTTTGCTTAGATTCTTTGTGACATTCCTTCTTCCAGGTGTGGGGCAAAACCCCTTCTGGAATGAAGGTCTCAGGATCTACTATCAGATAAGGCAGGTCAGAGAATTGAGGTATGCTCAGCTCCTGCATAGAATGGTGGGAAGGTGGAGGGAGCAGTCATGGCTTGAGGCTGTATGGCTGGCTTTAGGCCAGAAGGCCTCTGGCTTCTCTGAGTCACCTTAGGGAAGAGGAATTCTTAGTTTCAAAGGTCTGACCCAAGGGAGGGGGAATAGGAAAGGTTTTCTTCTGAAGCCCTTCCAGTGTTCTTTGGTTCCAAGTACAATACTTTGGGGCATTATTTTCTGAGCCTCAGTACTACTCATACTGTGGTGTTCAGCATGGGCCCATAGCGTGGGTTCATGCAGGAGCTATCTATTCATTCATATAAATTTATTTATTTTTAATTTTAATTTTAGAGAGAGCAAGCAAGTGAGAGATGAGAGAGAGAGAGAGAGAGAGAGAAAGAGAGAGTGACTGTTGGCATGCCAGGGCCTCAGCCACTGAAATTGAATTCTCCATGCTTGCGCCACCTAGTGGGCATGTGTGACCTTGCGCTTGCCTCACCTTTGTGTGTCTGGCAAATATGGGATATGGAGAGTCAAACATGGGTCCTCAGGCTACGCAGGCAAGTGCCTTAACCGCTAAGCCATCTCTCCAGCCCTGAATTTATTTACTTTTTGAGACAGGGTCTCAAGCCTCCCAGATAGGCTTCAAATTTGATGTATAGCCAAGGATGACTCTGAACTTCTGATTTTCCTGTCTCCATCTCTCAAGTGCTGGGATTACAGGTATGAGCCACCAGGTACAGCCTGGGGAGCTGTCTATTTATCTTTTAAACTTTTAAAATATTTATTAATTTTCAAGGAGAGAGAGCAAGAGCGAGAGTGAGAGAGAGAATGGGCACACCTGGGCTTCCAGCTGCTGCAAACAAACTCCAGATGCATGTGCCACTCTTTGGATCTGGCTTACGAGGGTTCTGGGGAATTGAACCCAAGTCAGTAGGCTTTGCAGGCAAGTGCCTTAACCATAAGCCATTGCACCAGCCCTCTTTTTATTGATCACCTCCATACATATACACAAAGTATGTTAATCATAATCCCCTCCTTTGTCCGTAATACTCTTCTTTGCCCCCACCTCCTCTATCCCCCTTCAGCAGAACCCCTTCTTCTTTATAATGAGTCCTTCTTCTATTTTGGTGTCATCACGTTTTGCTGCCCTCACGTTCTGCAGGTCTTGTGTAGGTGGCAGCAGCCTCTGTGAGGTCATTAATGCAATGGTCACTCTCTCCAGCCCTCGTAGTGGCTGCACCACATTACATTGCCTCCAACAATGAAGAAATGTTCCTCTTTCCCCACATTATCACCAGCAATTATTGTTATTTCATTTCTTTCTTCCTTTTTTTTTTATTTTTGCGGGGTGGTGGTGGTTTAAGGCAGGGTCTCACTTTAGCACAGGCTGACCTGGAACTCTCTCTGTTTCCCCAGGCTGGTTTCAAACTCACATCAATCCTCCTACCTCAGCCTCCCAAGTGCTGGGACTAAAGGTATGCACCACTATGCCTAGCCTCCTTAATTCACTACTTAATTAATGAGAGAGAGAGAGACGGAGAGAGAGAGAGAGAGAGAGAGAGAGAGAGAGAGAGAGAGGAGTATGGCCACCCCAGAGCCTTCTGTCACTGCAAACAAACTCCAGATTTGTGCACCCCTTTGTGCATGTGACTTTATATGGGTACAGGGGAACTGAACCCAGGTTGTCAGGCTTTGCAAGGAGGCACCAAAAGCACCCTCAACTGCCGAGCCATCTCCCCAGACACCATTTGATTTTTCTTTTCTTTCTTTCTTTCTTTCTTTCTTTCTTTCTTTCTTTCTTTCTTTCTTTCTTTTTATTTGGTTTTTCAAGGTAGGGTCTTGCAGTAGCCCAGGCTGACCTGGAATTCACCATGTAGTCTCAGGCTGGCCTCAAACTCACAGTGATCCTTCTACTTCTGCCTCTCCAAGCACTGAGATTAAAGGTGGGTCCCACCACACCCAGCTCATTTGCTTGCTTTTCTTTCTTTCTTTCTTTCTTTCTTTCTTTCTTTCTTTCTTTCTTTTCTTTTCTTTTCTTTTCTTTTCTTTTTTTTTTTTTTTTTTTTTGAGGTAGGGTCTCACTCTAGCCCAGGCTGACCTGGGATTCACTATGTAGTCTCAGGGTGACCTTGAACTCATGATGATCCTCCTACCTCTGCCTCCAGAGTGCTGGGATTAAAGGTGTGCGCCACCATGCCTGGGGCTTCATTTGATTTCTTAATGACAGCCAGTCTGACCTGAGTGAGATGGAATCTCCAAATAGTTTTAATTTGTATTTCCCTGAAGGCTAAGGATGCTGAACATTTTTAAAAAATAGTGGCCATTTGTATTTTTTCTTTTGAGAACTCTGTATTTGGTTCTATAGTTCATTTTTGCATTGCATTGTTTGGTTTTCTTTTTCTTTTTATATATTGTCTATTTTTTCTCTTTACTTATTTATTTATATTTTGGTTTTTCAAGGTAGGGTCTCACTCTAGCTCAGGCTGACCTGGAATTCACTATGTAGTCTTAGGCTGGCCTTGAACTCATGGCATTCCTCCTACCTCTGCTTCCCAAGTGCTGGGATTAAAGGCATGCACCACCATGCCTGGCTCTATTTTTTTCTTTTTGACAGCTTCCATATTAACAATGAACCATGATAATTCCCTTCCTTCTCCCACTTTCCCCTTCACAAATCCATACTCCATCATATTCTCTCCTTCTCTTCATTAGTCTCTCTTTTATTTTGATGTCATGATCTTTTCCTTCTATTATGAGGGTCTTGTGAAGGTAATGCTAGGCATTGCGAGGTCATGGATACCGAGGACAATTTTTGTCTGGACAATTGCACTGTACACAGTCCTAACCTTCCTTTGGCTCTTATGTTCTTTCTGCCACCTCTTCTGCAATGGACCCTGAGCTTTGGAAGGTGTGATAGAGATGTTTCAGTGCTGAACACTCCTCTGTCACATCTTCTCAGCACTATAGTGCCTTTTGGGTCATCCCAGTGGTCACTGCCATCTGAAAAGAAAAGCTTCTCTAACCAAAAGTAGAGTAGCAAACCAAAAAGGAAAAGAAAAAGAAAAGAGAGGGCTGGAGAGATAGCTTGGCAGGTAAGGCACTTGCCTGCAAAGCCTAAGGATGCATGTTCAACTCTACAGATCCCATGTATGCCAGATGCACAAAGGCAAGGCAAGCGCAAGGTCACACATGTCTACTCCTGTGGAGTGGGCCTCCAGTCCAATTAGAGAGTGGTTAGTTTTCCCCATAACAGATATGCTGCTATTGTACTATTGGGTCGTTTGGCCTGGCTGGCCAAACTCAAGGCTTGTAGTGTCCACTGTTGAGTATCTTCACTGGTGATTTCTCTCTGTCCCATTTAACTGAATGCAGTGTGGCTTTTTCCAGCTTTCTGTCAGCTGGTCTACATGGAGGAGGTTTTCAGCTCAGCTCCAGCAGGATTTCTCAGTGACCTTGCAGCCCAAGCAATAGGGTCTTACCATCTATTTCTGGTGGGAAAGCAAGAGCTTTGGAAATGGCCTGTAATGCTTTGGCAGCATCAGGGACCTCCCTGGCCAACAACTCATTGGAAGGTATCCCAACCCTGGCACTGAAAATTTTCTAGTAACAACCTATGGCTTCTGGGTGTACCATTATAAAAAAAAAAAATAGGTTTCCATATGGCTTATTTATAACATCTTAAACTTTGATTAACCCTCAGTGATGGTTAAAGTGTTGTCAACTTTATCCTTTTAGTAATCCATAGAAATTCCTTTTGGGTGGGTCCTGAGGTTGCTTCCAGGAAGGAGGAAATTCTTCCTCCAGAGTGAGCCCTTCCCCAGAGCAGGTGGCCCTTCTCAGATGGGAACTTTATTTTATTTATTTATTTATTTATTTTTTATTTTAAAACTTTATTTCTGCAAAGCCAATCAAGAAGTGTTAGAAGGAAAAAGTGTAAAAGTTATCCTTGTATATTTGGGAAATCGAGTAAGCATTTAAGTTCAAGAAAATGAGGATCAAAGGCAGTACCCTGCAACTTGTGTATAATGTTGTAGCTATTAGGGAAAAAAGAAATGTTGCTTAAGAAAGGACATCATCATTGTTTTTAAATACAAGTTGGAGGGTACTGCCTTTGATCCTCATTTTCTCGAACTTAAGTGCTTGCTCAGATAGGAACTTTATATAAGAAAGCTCTGGGTGAAAAGATCCCCTTCCTTCCTTCCACTTGGCTGCCAGAGCTGCTCGCTGCCTTCCAGCGTGGACTGAAGACCAGTCAACTGAAAACTCGTGTGGTTTGAAGACCAGTGGCTCCTCAGGAAGCCTAGATTCTTCACGGTCTTCCCACATCCCAAGTCACAGGATCCCACTCTTTTCCAATCAGTGCCCTCACTTTAACTTCTGATAGCCGGTGAGGCTGGGACTTGAGTTTACGTTGCAAGTTAGCCAATCTCACAATGAGAGCTTGGGTTTGGTTTTCTGCAATCTGACCCATGTTCTGGCTAGAGAGGAGACTCTCCTCCAGGGCTCCCTTAGAAACCTTCAGATCATGTACATGGGTTTTAAGCTAGGAATTTTCCTTTCTGAGCTTCTGCTGTTCCCTCACTAGTTTGTCCAGAGATGCTAGAAGCAACCAGCTGGCTTCATCATTGGTCTTACTTTTCCACAAATATTCAAATGTTTTAAATACAGAGTCACTAAATTCCTTGCTCTTCACAAGACATGACAAAGGCTCACGAAATACATCTATCTCACCGAGTTCTTTAAATAGTGCACACCATGGATTATTAGTGCCCTCCTTATTTCCAGTAAAAGTGATCTCCTTATCAGCAGTAGGGCCTTTAGTAGCACAGAGCCAACCCCAGAGAGCACCAAGGCCACTAGAGAAACCCATCCTTACAATTCTGTTTCTCTAGAACCACTTCTGGTACCAAAATCTGTATTAGTCAGGGTTCTCTAGAGGAACAGAACTGCTAGAATGAATTATATTAAAAAGGGAATTTATCTGGTTTTGGTATCAGGGAAATACTGGCTTCATAAAAGGAGTTTGGTAGTATTCCTTCCTTTTCTATTTTAGGGAAGAGTTTGAGAAGCACTGGTGTTAGTTCTTCTGGGAAGGTCTGGTAAAATTCACCAGTGAATCCATCTGGGCCTGCACTCTTTTAGTTGGGAGATTTTTTTTTTTTTTTTTTTGTTAAGCAAGCCCAACAGACTGGGCTTTTTTATGAGATAGGAAGAGCAAGAGAGAAAGAGAGAGAGGGAGAGAAAGAAAGATAGATAGATAGATAGAGAGCACAAAAGAGATAGAAAGAGAGAGAGAGAGAGAGAGAGAGAGAGAAAATTGATGCATCAGGGTCTCCAGCCACTGCAACCAAACTCCAGATGCATGCACCACCTTGTTCATGTGTCACCTTGTGCATCAAGTATTTTCTGTAACTCTGATTTGGTGGTCGTGTATTCCTTTAGTCTGCTTTTATCATGGGCAATTTCTCTTTCTCCTTCAATTATGACAGATAGCTTTGCTGGATACAAGTCTGGGTTGGCAGTTTGTCTTTCAAAGCTTGGAATGAACCATTCCAAGGGTTGCACTTACCTTCACGTTACTGGGACAAAGCGCCTGACCAAAAGCAGCTGATGGGAGGAAAAGTTGTTTATTCTGGTTTATAATCTGGAGGGGAAGCTTCATGATGGTGGGGGAAAGCCTGGCGTGAACAGAGGCTGGACATCACCTCTGCCACAGCAGGTGGAAACAGCAGCAAGAGAATGAACCCTGTTTTAGTAAGGGGAAGCTGGCTGTATCACCTACAAGCCTGCCCCCAATAACTTACCAACTCCAGCAAGGCTCTACCTCCCAAACTGCCATCAGCTGGGGACTGAGCATTCAGAATGCATGAGTTTATGAGGGACACCTGAGTCAAACCACCACAATTAGGATGAGGACTGGTATTAAAGGATGGAGGTGCCACAAGGATCTTGGAGAGGGAAGTTGTGGTACTGTCAGGTTCCACAGAGTTTAGACATTGTTGAAGCTATGGAAGGTTGTCATTCTGGAGCATAAAGAAGTGGGGACAGGGCTGGAGAGATGTCTCAGTGCTTAAGGCCCTTGCCTGCGAAGCCTAAGGACCCAGGCTCGATTGTCCAATACCCATCCATGTAAGGTGGCACATATGTCTGGAGTTCATTTGTAGTGGATAGAGGCACTGGTGCACCCGTTCTTTCTCTCTCATCTGCCACCCCCGTCTCAAATAAATAAGTAAATAAAATGTTTTTTAAAAGAGGAGGGGATAAGGAGGACAGAACGTGAAAAACAGTTTGGAAATAGGGCAAGTATCTGTCTTAAACATGGGATGAGTAGTAGAGAGATCCCAATAGTAGACTAGGTGGACACTAATATAGAACAAATCTAAAATCCAACTGAACTATGTACAAGCACAGACAAAACCAGCATGAGATATATATGCATGAGTGATTTTAAGACAGATTTTTAAGAAAAAAAAGATTTTAAGATTTTAAGAAAAGATTTTAAGAAAAGACCTTAGCCAGGCATGGTGACACACACCTTTAATCCCAGCACTTGGGAAGCAGAGGAAGGAGGATCCCTGTGAGTTCGAGGCTACCCTGAGACTATATAGTAAAATAAATAAAATAAAATAAAATAAAAAAGATAAAGGTCCTAATGGGCTGGAGAGATGGTTCCGTGGTTAAAGCGCTTGCTTGCTGTTGCAGTCAGGTCCGTATCGCTGGTGGAAATCACCCAACCAAGAGCAGTTTGTGGGAAAAAGGAGGGTTGTTTTGGCTTACAGATTCGAGGGGGAAGCTCCATGATGGCAGGGGAAAACGATGGCATGAGGGTGGACATCACTCCCAGGACAACATAAGGTGGATCATAGCAACAGGAGAGTGTGCCAAACACTGGCATGGGGACACTGGCTATAACATCTATAAGCCCGCCCCCAACAATATACTCACTCCAGGAGGCATTAGTTTCCAAATCTCCATCAGCTGGAAACCTAGCATTCAGAACACCTAAGTTTATGGGGGACACCTGAATCAAGCCACCACACTTGCAAAGCCAGATGACCTAGGTGTGATTCTCCAGTACTCACGTAAAGCCAGCTGCACAACGTGGCACATGCACCTGGAGGTCGTGGGATGCTGTCTGGAGGTGCTCTGACTACTCAGATGGCCCCTGCTGTCCTCCTCAGGTTTTCTTCATTCTTCAGGGCTGGTGTGAATGGGAGACTCCCTTCCCAGCAGTTTCTGTTGCTCTTGCTGGCTGGGGCAGGGCAGGGTGAGGAGTGGGAGCCATTAAAAAATGCAAATTATATTGGGCTCTTCTCCAGATTTCTGAATCATAATCTGTATCTTTAATGAGATCCAGGGTATTTTGCACACACATTATGGCTTTATATCAGTGGTTCTCAGTGTTGATGAAGCTTGGTCAAATGACTTGTCTTGGGGTGGGGTGTGCTCCCCAAGTGATTTCAGGGTATAGGCAGCAGTGAAAATCATGGATTTATAAAAGGTTCTAGGAGATGACAGTCTTTGTGCCTGCTTGCGCAAGGGCCTCCCACCTTGGCCCCTCAGCTCTTCCTTTTTAATCTTTGTTTCTTGCATGAAGAAATCGAGGCCAGATTGTTAAGGCCTTGCCTGGCTCTTATAGCTGGGTGCAAGCCTGGGTCTGCTTGACCTGAAACTACATTCCAAACAAGCCTCCCTCCTTCCCTCTTGTTCATGGTCTTGTCTTCCAGAACTTCCTCCAAGGCCCTTAGCATGGAGGTGCTAGGTACACAAATCTGAAAGGAATATGTGGGCCACTGAGCAGTCCTCCAAGGTGCCTGGAAGAATCAAGCTTCACTGTCCAATGCCAGTGACCTCCTGTGTGATAAAAGAGTACGTGTGAGGCTGAGAGGGTGGCACATTGCTACTCCAGGAGGGTACAGGTAATGACAGCGAGGGGACTTGGCAGTGGACAGCATGAACAAATGATGGGGGCTGGGCAATGGAGGGCAGAGTTTGGAGCCCAAGCACACATGTGAAATGCCAGGTGTGGCAGTGCCCACTTGTAATACGGGCTCAGGAGAGGCTATATCCCAGTTTGTGAGGGTCAGTAGGAGACTCCATCTCAATGGTCAAGGTGAAAAGTGATCAAGGAAGAAGATCCCTATGGCAACTCCTGGCCTCCACATGCTTGCCCACACATGTCCATGTGCATCTGCACACGCGCAGGTGCCCACATACATATGAACACAATATACACATACACTTTCCCACCCTGCCCCAAACCAAAGAGAATTAATGAACTAATGATGCTGGGAGCCTGTTCCTGCTTCCTATGTCGGTATTGCAGCCCCCACCCAGTAAAAAGCAAGCCCAACGTGGCAACCCCATGACCTGCAAAATCAGCCACAAAGAAATGATCCTTCGGTTTCACTTCTGCTCACACTAGTGTGTGGTGAAGAGGTTTGGCCAGCTGGGAGAGGGGAGTTTATCATGAAGTAAAATAAACTATGGAGCCCAGATAATAGAAATGAACCAATGGCATGTTCCTAATGTATATAAAATACCATATTTTAATATCAACAACGGGAAGACAGGAAAAGAGCTCTGAACTACTTTTGCAGCTTTATAAATTTTTTTTCATGCATTTATTTTTTTAATTTTTTTGTTCATTTATTTATTTGATAGCAACAGACAGAGAGAGAGAGAGAGAGAGAGAGAGAGGAAGAGAATGAGAGAGAATGGGTGTGCCAGGGCCTCCAGCCACTGCAAACGAACTCCTGACGTGTGCGCCCCCTTGTGCATCTGGCTAAGGTGGGTCCTGGGGAACCGAGCCTCGAACCGGGGTCCTTAGGCTTCACAGGCAAGCGCTTAACTGCTAAGCCATCTCTCCAGCCCTGCAACTTTTTTTTTTCAAATCTAAAATTAATTTCAAACGAAGTTAATTTTAAAAAGATGGAGTTTTAAATTCTACTCATGCTTTTTTTTTATTATTTATCTTTTAAAACTTTTTTATTGTCAAACTCCGTAATGTATGCTGACCTCACATAATCCCTCCCACCACCCTCCTTTATCCCCCCTCCCATATCCCCTTTCCAATGCACCCCTTTTTTCAGCTAGTCCCTCTTCTATTATGACATCATCTTTTGCCTTCATACTATGCAGTTATTCTACATGCATTTATTTATTTAACAAAGTAGAGTGTTTTGTGTCAGGCTTTGTTTATTCATTAATTATTAAAAGTCTCCCTTGTGGCAATTTGTGGAATTTCCATTTTTAATATTTTTATTTATTTTCAAAGAGAGAGAGAGAGAGAAAGAAAGAAAGAAAGAAAGAAGGAAAGAAAGAAAGAAAGAAACGAAAGAAAGGGAGGATGGACGCGTCAGGGCCTCTCTACTCGCTGCAAACGAACTCCAAACGCATGCGCCATTTAGTGCATCTGGCTTTATGTGGGTACTGGGGACTCAATTTCGGGGTTGTCTGAATCATGTCTCCAACCCGAACCTCCGTTTTTAAAAAAGAACAACTAACGTGTAACAAAATTACAGTCGCTGGGGCATATAAGCCACGCCCTGCTTTCCGCTCTTCCTAGCTGTGTGACTTCCACAAAGCTAACCCTGGTTAACGATTTCCTGAAATCTGAAACTTGCAAAAAGTTACTGTAACGATTAGAATACAAAGACACAGTGTTTTATAACTGGATGCGGGAAAGCATAAAAGTTGCAGGGAGTATTAAATTTTTGCAAAGAAGGATTTGGGAATGAAAGAAAAACACTGGACTGGGGACTCCTTAAAAATATCCTTTGGTTGGGGGTGAAAGATCGCAGCTGGAGATCCGAAACCACAGCCCCCCTCCTTCACCCGCGCCCGGCCCAGCCCCTGAGCCAAGCCCCGCCCGGCCCTTCTCTGCAATCAGCCCCGCCCACGGCCCCCCCTTGAGCTCGCCGCGCTCTCGCGCACTCAGCTACCCCGCCCTTCCGCAGCAGCCCCCGCCCTCCCTTGCATCAAACCACGCCCCAGGATATGCCACGCCCACACCTGCAGTCAGCCCGCCTTTCACTCTCGCTAGGCTCCGCCCAACCCCGCCCCTTCTGCACTCAGTCCCGCCCCTCCCTCGCGCTGAGCCCGCCCCTCGCGCGCTGAGCCCCGCCTCCGCTCTTATCCCCGCCCCCTGGCGCAGAGCCCCGCCCTTCATCGCGCTAAGCCCCCGCCCTCCCGCCCTTCGCTCCGCCCCTCCAGGGCCCAGCTCCGTCCGGTCCGCCACATTCAGCTCCGCCCCTTCCTCCTCTGGCTCCGCCTCCGCCAGGCGGAAGGCGGTTGAGGGAAGGGCTGAAGGAGGAAGGGTTGAAGGAGGACGAGCTGGGGGCGGATCCGGAGGAACCCTTCTCCTCCTCCTCTTCCTCCTCCTTCTCCTCCTCCTCCTAGGAGGTTGGGAAATCTCGGCCCGGCGGGGCGGAGCTCTGCATAGCAATGTGCACCCGGGCGGACATTTAAAGGCGCCCGGGCCGCCCGGGTGCTCAGTCTTCCCCGCGCGCCGCTCCTGCCCCGCCATGCACGCCCTGGCGCGGGCTCCGCTGCTGCTCCTGCTGGCCTGCCTTCTGGTGGGCTTGGCGACCCCGGCGCGCATCATCAGCCGGAAGCGAGTGAGTCCTCCCCCGGGGTGGGCCGGGCTGTGCGGGCTGGGGCAGGGCCTGGCGCAGGGGTGGAGGGTCGCGTGGACACACTGTTTTTCTAGAGTTGCTTTTGTGCAGCTGTCCACCCCCAAACCAGCCTCGATGGGGCTCTGACCCACGCAGTGAGGCTGCTGGGCCCCGGGCTGTTGGAGAGGGGTTAATCTGACCTAGTCTGCCTTCCCGCCCCCGCCCTGCTCCTGAGCCCACCCCCAAGCCCCCCGTCCCAGGCCTGGTCACCCAGCCCTCTGCACCTCACCTCCTGTCTCCCCTCAGCCTCCCACGCCGAGGCCTCCTGTTGCCTCGTGCGTTCTCCTGCCTCAGTGCTCAGAGGCTGTGGGCCCCCCTCCTCCCAAGCTCCTCGGCACTTGTGTCCAGTCCTGCTCAGCCCAGCTGCAGACCCCTGGGAAAGGGAAGTTGGGTCTTTCTGAGAGAAAAGGCCTAGTTTCACTGCCTCTTTTGCTCTGCCAGGAAGGGGACAGGTCCACTCCAGATCTCCTACGTTCTTGGAGGTTTGTGTGAGAGTGAGGAGCAGCGTGGTGCAGGAGAAAGTGGGCAAGGCTGTGAAAGTGGGGCAGTCTGACTTCTGTCCTCATCAAAGAGCCTTGGTCAGCTCATCTGTAAAATGGGTGTGATATCAGTGCATGGGGAGGGCTTTGGTGCTCCAGAAAAGCTCTACAGTCTCAAATGAACAAAATGATTGAAGCTAATGGCCTTAGCCTCACTTGGCTCAGGGCAAGAAGATAGTTTTATCTGTTGACTGCAGGAGGCCTTCTTTGCTCCAGGATAGTCACCTTGTCCTCAAGTGGGTTGGGAATGCTTGTCTTAGCTGTAGGGTTGAGCTGCGAGGTGGAAGTTCAGGGCCTGCCTGCAGCCCTCTTCTCCTGTACTGTTAAACAGGCTGTGGGTGCCATCCCAGACAGCAGAGTCTCAGAATGGCAGGTTGGAGGGGCCCTAAGACATCCTGTAAGTCACCCACCTCGTGCTGTTAGGGATTCTCCTAGAGAGTGACACAGTGAGTGACACTTTTTATCCTTATCCACTGTCATCCACATCTTGTCTGTGAGCTCATGGATTCAAGCCAGGGTCAGGAAGGCTGTGGGGTGACCAGTGAATAAAACTGTCTGGAACTGGATTCCAGTTCTTGTAGCAGCAACTGGTCTGGTGGTGAGTCTGAGATAACAGCAGAATGGATAGCCCCATTCCTGGCAGACAGTAGGTGCTTACTAGACTTTTGATGTTGTATAGTGCCTGCCATTTATTGTACACCTACTGTGTGCCATGCATTGAGCTTTGTGTTTTTCTTTTTCTTTCTTTTCTTCCTTTCTCTTTCTTTCTTTCCCCTCCCTCTCTCCCTCCCTCTCTTTTGTTCTTTCATTTTCCTTCCTTTCTACCTCTTTTCCTTCCTTTTCTCCTTCTTTCCCTTCCTCCTTCTCTCCCTTGCTTTCTTCCAGAGGTTAACATTCTTGAGTTGAGCCCCATGTTTTCTGCACACAAGTTCTTACCTTCACCATCGCCCTGTCAGAAGATGTAATTATGCCCATTTAATAGATGAGAGAGTTGGGCCTCCAGGGGTTAATATACCCGAGGTGTCAGCTAGTAAGAGTGGCCGGGATTTGATTTTAACCCATGCCTGTGATACGTCCCTCTATTTCTGGCTCCTTATTCACGTCTTTCCCCATCGCTGAATGCTGCCTCTTTCTTCCTGGTTGATCTGGGCCTGGATGGCGCTGTGGATGTCTCCCCTCCCCTTCCCCTGGGGGGGGGGGGGGCTTGGACTGAGCTCCACAATCCTCCTGCAGTGGCAGCTGGCCAGACCCTTGGGCTGGGTGAAGGGGTGCTTGGGAGAAGGTGGAGGATTCTAAAAGGGCACAATAGAAACTTCCCTGAGCTCAGAGTCAATCCTCAATGTGAGTTAAGCTGCCTTTGAATTGGGGAAAGCAGATTTCTACCCCTCAGTCCAACTCCTCGTCCAGGTATTCTGTCCTTTGTGTGGATGTGTGTGTGAGATGTGTGGGGTGTGTGTGTGTGTCACGTGTGTGTCCTAGCCTTCCACTTGGTTCGAGGCAGGGTTGCTTGATGCCCACCTCTGCATACACCAGGCTAGCTGGCCCGTGAGCGCCTGGGGATTTCCCTGTCTTGCTTCCATCTCGCCGGGCTTATAGACACACGCTGCTGTTTCTGGCTTTATGTGGATTCCGGGGATCTGAACTCAGGCTCTCACGCTTGTGCGCACGTGTGTTACCCACAGAGTGTCTCCCCTCGCCCTCGTGACCGGCCTCCCCTCTCTCAGTCCAGTCTCCGAGCATGGTGCTTACTTTCCTGCACGGATGTTCTATTACATCATGGCCAGTTCAACCTCCTGAATCTGGCGCAGGAGGGTGTATGGTAAAGACTGTCCAGCCTCAGTTTCTGGTCCAGCGAGCTTGCCTTAGGCTTCCTTGGTGCCCTGAGCCGCCGAGCTTCCCTCCTAGACCTTTCCCGTGTGTTCTGCGTTCATGCCTGACCCCTCACCCCGAGAGGGCCCGGCTTCACCGTCACCTCCCTGCCACCTCGAGTGAGTCTTTTGTCACCCTCCCCATGGCCTTCTGTTCATTTCCTTTTGTGCACTCACAGAGCTCAGTGCTCTCTCTCTCTCTCTTTCTACTTCTTTCTTTCCTTTTCTCCCTCCCTCCCCTTTTCTTTCAGAGTCCTGGGTGCTGAATCCAGGGTCTCATACATCCACTGTGCTACATCTGCAGCCCAAGGAGTATTTATTTACCTGAGGCCGTAAGCCAGGGCAGGAACACATCCTGTGTTTGTCACAGGATGCAACCCGTAGCCCAGGGCCTGTAGTAGTTGTTGCTCCATAAATACCTGTGGAATGAAGGTTGAGTCCTGTCTTTCTTAGTCATGCGTGACTTTTCATTCCAAGGATTAGAAAACTCATCCCAGGAAGCGAAGGTACAGAGGAGGTTCGGAGGCATACAAGGGATCTCATGGAGCGAGTGGCAGGAGTGGAGGCGGGGTGGCTCGTGGCTGTCATTGAGCGAGCCAGCTCATGGCAGCTCGTGGTACCCGGCACCATGTTGTGAGCTTTTACATACGTGTTCTCACCCTCGCGACAGCCTGGGTCCACTTGACTGGACCTTCCTTTTCCTGGGTTTCCCTCCAAAGCCATGCCTTCAGTGCTCCCTGCACTGCTGCTCGTGCTGTTTGGTTCTGGGGACAGGGTCTTGCTGGGGAGCACAGGCTGCTCTGGAACCCAGGGTCCTCCTGCCTCAGCCTCCCAAGTGCTGGGAGTATAGGTGTGGTCACCTGGCCTGGTTCTTGGGTGGGTCACTCTATCTGTTCCCCTTTCCCCTTTCTGTAGAACTTAGAAGAGCTTAGTTGCATTTTCAACTTCAGCTTGGTTTATGTGCTTGGACCCTATCCTAAAACTTAGGGTGCAAGATAATAGCAAGCCCTGCATTCTGTGGGGACGGAGCCTCTTGTGTTCTAACCTGGGGTCTAGCTTAGGTTAGGTGCTCTCTCTGGATCTAGTTGGCTATGGGTATGTTTGAATGGAGGCCTGTGTGTAGGAGGAATGTTGAGGGTCCTTGCAGGTGACCTCAGGGTATGTGAGCTGATAGGAGACAGCGTGCAGGGTGGAAATGTGGTCAGGGGGTCAGGAGGCCCTGTGTGTGCGAGAAGAGGGGGACAAATTGGTGACAGGCTCAAGGGGGGAAGTGGCAGGTGACTCAGGTTGGGGATGTGACATGATTCAGGGGATGGGAGTAAATGCACTGGCTGGTTGGGGGATGTCATTCCCTGGGGCTCGCTCATCTACAAGGGGCCCCATGGGGATCGTGTCCTGTGTGTCCTGTTCCAGGGGTAGGGTGTGGGCGCTGTTCTGTTTCCTCTTACGTGTTCCCCATTGTCACTGCCCCTGGATTGGACATGGGGTAGGACTGGCCAAGGTCCTGGACATGGACTATGAAGGCGACTCTTCCAAGAGATGCTCTGCAGTGGGCCCTGAAGGAAGTTAAGAGTGGGCACCCGAAAGCCGGGCGTGGTGGCGCACGCCTTTAATCCCAGCACTCGGGAGGCAGAGGTAGGAGGATCACCGAGAGTTCGAGGCCACCCTGAGACTCCATAGTGAATTCCAGGTCAGCCTGAACCAAAGTGAGACCCTACCTCGAAAAACTAAAAAGAAAACAACAACAACAACAAAAAAAAAAAAAAAAAAAAAGAGTGGGCACCCCAAAGCCATATGAGGTTATACTTTTGTTGTTGTTATTTGTTTTTGAGACAAGGTCTTGCTATGTAGCTCAGGTGGGCCTTAACCCTCCATCATCTTGCCTGAACCTCTGCAGGGCTGGAATTACGGGCTTGTACCTCACACAGCTAATTTTGAAGTTCAAGGTCTGTTATATTAGAGCTTGTCTTAGAACTTACAACACTCTTTTGGGAAGATGATGTCGTTTGTGTCTTTTCACTTAGTTCACCTGTGATGTGGGCAGGACATGTAGATGCAGAATTACTAATGAGGCTCAGGGGAGCTGCCTCATACTGGGGTACACTGCCAGCGGCCTGTCCTCTTGACTCTTCTGACTGAAGACCATCCCTTTGTCAACATCTCTTTCTTTGCTGTCCGACTGTCCCTAGCCTTCCTGGCTTGGCAGCTTCTCCTGGGATAACTGTGATGAAGGGAAGGACCCTGCGGTGGTCAAAAGCCTGACACTGGAGCCTGACCCAATTGTCATCCCCGGGAACGTGACTGTCAGCGCCGAGGGCAAGACAAGTGTCCCCCTCACTTCTCCTCAGAAGGTGAGCCCAGGCTGGGTGGGAGAGGGAGGGGTGTGGCGCATGCTCAGGAACCGTGACAGGCTTCCGAATGCTTGATGTACTTGATGCGCAGCAGGAGATGCAGGGCCACAGGGTTCCTGAGGTTCATCGTCTCAGGGCTGAGGGAGGGTGGACTTGAACATCTGGGGCAAGCCACAGATGACCCACACTGCTGCCTCCCGAATGTGCTGTCCCCTGCTCCACACTGCTTGACAGTTCTGTTTGACAGTTGGGTTTTTAGTTGTTGTTGTTAATCTTACAAAAGGTACAACCATTAGCCGGTGACATATGGTCAGTTTAGAAAATGCATGTGCTTGCAAAGGGGGAGAAAATAAAACAGATTAGATTACCCCAAATCTCACAGTTAGGTGGAATGTTCACTAGTTTTCTCCTATACATCACATGCCTAATATATTGATTTATTTTTACTTTTTGTGTGTGCATGTGTATAGTAGGTGTGATGTATGTGTGTGGTGTGTGCATGTGTGTGTAAATATGAAGCCATGTGTATGTGCAGAGGCCAGGGGCCATATTGCGTGTCCCCTCTACTGCTCATCATTTTCTTTCCATGAGACTGATTCTCTTCACTGATTCCAGAGCTTTTCATGAGCCCCAGAGATTTGCCCATCTGCTTCTCACAACTCTGGGGTTAAAGACACACATGGACACTCACAGTTATTTGAGGGTTCTGGGGAATTGAACTCCATGGTCTCAGGCCCCCTGTGGCCCTCACATATAAGTATATTTATTTCTTTGAATATTTATTTATTTGAGAGGGAGAGAAAGAGAGAGAGAGAGTGTGTCTGTGTGTGAGTGAGTATGGGCATGCCAGACTTCCTGCCACTGTAGAACTCCAGAAGCATGTGCCACTTTGTGTGTCTGGCTTTACATGGGTACTGGGCAATTGAACCTGGGCAGTTATGCTTTGCAAACAAGCACCTTTAACCACTGAGCCATTTCTGCAGCCCAGGCCCTCACATATTTGGATTTGATAGACACATGTGAAAATAATAAATGCTTTTTTGTTTGTGTTTGTCTATTTAAATTTTTTATTTATGTATTTGCAAAGAGAGAGAGAGAGAGAGAGAGAGAGAGAGAGAGAGAATGAGAATGGGTACACCAAAGCCTCCAGCCACTGCAGCTGAACTCCAGATGCATGCACCACTTTGTGCATATGGCTTTAGGTGGGTTCTGGGGAATGGAGCTCTGGGCATTAGGTCTTGCAGGCAAGTGCCTCAGTTGCTGAGCCATCTCTCCAGCCCTTTGTTTTTGAGGACACAGAGAGAATGAGCATGCCAGGGCCCCTTGCCACTGCAAATGAACTCGAAATGTCTGGGCCGTCAGGCTTTGCAAGCAAGTGCCTTTAATTACTGGGCCATCTCCCCAGCCCCTGTCCTTTTTTTTTTTTTTTTTCTTGTTTTTTGTTTTTTGAGGTAGGGTCTCACTCTAGCTCAGTCTGACCTGGAATTCACTATGTAGTCTCAGGGTGGCCTCGAACTCCTGGTGATCCTCCTACCTCTGCCTCCCAGTGCTGGGATTAAAGGCGTGCGCCACCATGCCTGACTGTTTTTGTTCTTGAGACAGTCTCATGTAGCTCAGGCTGGCCTCAAACTTGCTATATGGCCGAGCTTAACTCTGACCTTTTTATCTCCCTGCCTTTACCTCCAGCCATTTTTTTTTGTTGTTGTTGTTGTTGTTTTGAGACATCTGCTGGCATTATTATTATTATTCTTTCTTTTTTTTTTTTTTTTGAGGTAGGGTCTCACTCTAGCCCAGGATGACCTGGAACATGCTCTGTAGTCTAAGGCTGGCCTTGAACTCACAGTGATCCTCCTACCACTGGGATTAAGGGCATGCTTGGCTGAGCTTGGATCTGCTGCTAGTGCCTCTGTCTGATTCTCAAGCCAGCTCCCGAGCCACTAAGACTAAGGAAGAGCCAACGAAGTCCTGGACAGAGATGGTGACTTTTGATCCAGCTCTGCTGGTCAGAACTAACCTTCAGATTCGGGCCCTCTGGCAGTTCCTGATTGGGGAAGCTAGAACAGGCTTGGCCAGAGGAGGAGGCTGGGCTGGTGGAAGGGGAGCTGGGGGTGGGGTGGTACATGCTAATTAGCAGAGCACATGAGACCAGCCAGAGAAGCAATTTGAATTTGTGCATATAGGAATGAGGCTGTGTTGACTTATTCCTTCTTCCTGGGCCTGGAGAAGGCAGCCAATATCCTGTTACCTGAGGCTGCTGGAAGATTTGACGCCACAGCCTGGGCCCAGCAGGCCGGAGGAATAACTACCCAAGCTTGTCTCTCAAAAGCAGAATCTCAGCCCAGCATGGTGATGCACTCCTGGGATCTTAGCACTTTGGAGGAGTTCAAGGTCATCCCTGGTCATCCTTTAACTTTGAGGCTAGCTTTAGCCAAAATAAACAAATGACAACAAAAAAGCAAAACCCCAAGTAAATGGAGCTTGGCAGCTGAGATTGTAGATGGCCAGCCTGTCCGAACTGAAAGGGATCCTAAAAATGGCTTCCTTTTTGATATCCTCAGGACTCACGTAGCGAGACAGCCAACTTCCTACTCTACCCTTCTCACACACTCTTCCCTTGTTGGCTTTGGTGGGACAGGAGCGTAGGTCTACAGTACGTCTGGTATGCATGGCTGCTGCTATAGAGTTAATCTCGGGCTGGTACAACTGTGCTGTGTGCCTGGGAGCCCTGGCTGCTTCCTGTGGTCAGTTAGGAGGTGGGAGGCGCATCCTGGATCTTCTCATCCCGCTTCCCTCAGGATGTAGGCCTCCTTTGGACCTTCCTCAGCAGAGCCTGGTTCTGGGGAGCCTCCACTGTTGGAGGTCATTCATATGTTGTAACCAACCATGGTTAGGGTCTTAAGATTAATCTCCCTATGCAGTTCTGTTCTTTACATGTGTGTGTGTCTGTGTATGCTGGTGTGCATGCATGTATATGTAGAGGCCAGAGGTCAGTGTTAGGTGTCTTTCTCTGTTGCTTCTCCACCTTACTTTTTTGAGGCAGGATCTGTCCCTCACTGAGCCCAGGACTCACTGATCTGGCTAGACTAGCCAGCCAGCCAGCATGTGGTGGGGGTCCTCATGTCTCCCTTCTCTAGCTCTGGGATCACAGGTGTGAGGACCAAGCCGGGATTCTCTGGTGCTGGGGTCTGCCGTCTGGTCCCCATGCTCCCACTGAGCATCTCCGCAGCCTGGTGTCTTAGAACTTGCCATGTAGAATCGGCTGACCTCAAGCTTGGGGCAATTCCCCTGCCTCTGCCTCTTAAGTATTGGGATTACAGAAGTGCACCACCATGTCTGGCTGCATTTTCACTTATAATTCTGCCTTCTGTGACCCAACAGAGAGCACCTGGTCCAAAAGACAGCCAGTGTAGAGAAAGCAGCCCCAGGACATAAGGCCACAGTCAGCAAACTAATGTGATGTCCGTGTGAGCGTTGAGCGTTAGCTGCAATCTATGGGTAGTGACAAGTGGAAGGGAGATTGACATCTGATTATCAAAGCAACTGTGGCTGTGTCACAGTATCGTCACCGTAAGGTCCTACCTAATTAAACACGTTGTGATGATGACCTTTTAAAGAGGCAAGGAAGCAGCATGTCTGACCTGGAATCCGCACTCGGTGTCCTTGTTGCAGGTGGAGGTGACGGTGGAGAGGGAAGTGGCCGGCTTCTGGGTCAAGATCCCTTGTGTGGAACAGCTTGGCAGCTGCACCTACGAGGACATCTGTGAACTGCTCTACACGTACATTCCCCCCGGGGAGCCCTGCCCAGAGCCCCTGCATACCTATGGGCTTCCTTGCCACTGTCCCTTCAAGGAAGTGAGTGAGTGGGGTGGCAGGGAGCTAATGCCCCCATGACCAAAGGGGGGTGTCTTTGCTTTCTGCAGATTGTGGTCTGGATATGTTAAGAATTGCTTGTGTTTTGGGGCCTTGGTTTACCCATCTGTGAAATGGGAGACTTAAAGTTAGATGTGACCTCTGAATGCCTTAGTTCTGCTCACTCTGGCTTTAAGGAGCATAGACGTTTCTCTTCTTCGTGGTCCACAGAAGAACAGTGCAGTGGGCTGGGCAGGTCCCAGAGACAGGCCCGTGGTGGCACTAGACAAGAGTGTCCTGTCTGTAGTAGGCTGCTCTGACCTGGGCCTACTTCTTTTCCCACAGGGCACCTACTCGTTGCCCACGAGTAACTTCACAGTGCCTGACCTGGACCTGCCAAGCTGGCTGAGCACCGGGAACTACCGCATCCAGAGCACCCTGAGCAGTGGCGGGAAGCGCCTGGCCTGTGTCAAAGTCGCTGCGTCTCTCAAGGGCAGATGACGTGGTGTGGCAGGATGAAGGGCACTGGGAAGGCGCTCTTATCCGTGTGCCCCAAGGCCCGTTCTGCCTCACTTCATGCTCCTTTCTCCCACCATTCCATTCTGCTCCCCTTCCTGCACATGACCTTAAACCACTGCCGTCCAAGGCCGGAGCAAGTCCCCCTGACCTAAGAGGATGGTGTGGTTGGTCCCAAGGGCCCAGGACATCTGCAGGGCTGCAAACCATTTTCTTCCCTGCACCATGACTTTCTAAGACCCCCTTTCATGCCCAAGCCAGTCAAGGGATGGGAACCAACATGCCTGGGCATCTTTGGTTCAGACTGACTGAACCTTGGCCTCCTGAAGTAGTTTTTTTTTCCCTTTCTTTTGCTTCTATTTGGTCAGTAACTTAAAAGTAGAGTAACAGCGTTGACTTTTAGTTCATTCTGCTCCAAACTGCTCTTCCAGCAAAGGGGCCTGAGTAGTTGTCAGTGTTCTTCTGTTAACTTCCATACTGCTCACCAGCACCAGGGCTCACTGTCCTGGGCGTGTGGTGAGCTCCCTGTGGGAGTTGTTTTAGGAATGCTATGGGTGTTTGGGATTTTGTACACACTCTGGGCCTGTGGCGCCAGGCAGGGGATGTGAGGCGCGACAAGGACCACGGAAGAGGTTGCTTCCAGGCCTGACCTCCACGTCCCTCTCTGATAAAGATAACACATGCCAGGAGTGGGAAAAATAAAAACAGGGGCTGGAGAGATGGCTCAGCAGCTAATGCGCTTGCCTGCAAAGCCTAACAACCCAAGTTCAATTCCCCAGTACCCGTATAAGCCATGACACATGTATCTGGAGTCTGTTGCAGTGGCTGGAGGTCCTTGGTGTACCCATTCTCTCTGCCTCTCTCCTCTCTCTGCTTGCAAATAAATGAAAACAATTTTTTAAAATAATTAAAAACATTAATAATAACAGCTGGTGCCAGGCAGCTGGGGTCTAGGCTCTGGTTGTAACCCAGGATGGCACATCTGGAGCTCAGGGCAGGTGCTATCCAGACATGACCAGTTCTGCCGTGTGACAGTGTTGCCAGAGCCTCTCAGTTTTTTTTTTTTCCCCTAGAGATGCCAAAATTCCAAGGTTTTATAAGAAATCTTTACAGTTTTTAAATATTGGTAGCTAATTATTTTTTATACACTATGAAGCCAAAGGGGCCACATGCATATGTCTGGGAACATCAGGTTCATGGTGGCCAGTTTTCAGTTTGTGACCTGAGACCCTGCCTACCCATCCTTTCAGTGTCAAGACACCCTCTGGCATCATTTCTCAGAGCTGGGTGCTGTACCAGCCTAAGAGCCCATCACCAGCAGGGTTTGGGCCCCCAGTTGCTTTGTGGAGCAGGGATCCTGGGAAGAGAGGTGAATTGTGTGGGTCGGTCTTGCTGTAACAACTCTGAAGCCTCATGTAGAATAAATCTTTTGACCTTGCTGAGTGCTCCTCCTCGTTCTTGGCTGCGTGCTTTGTCGACCAGGGCCAGGGGTTTCTGAAGCTTGTCACGGGGGTTGTGGAGGGCTGGGGTGGCCGGAAGCTTGGCTAGAGTTGGGCTGTTTCTCTGTCAGCAGCAGCTGCTCTCAGCTCTGAGCCCCGTGGCTCTTTGGCTTCCTAGGTGTACTGTTTTGCTGTCCCCAAACATGTCTGCGGCCTCTGCCCTGCCACTGAATCTCAGCCTTACTTGGTTCCCTCCCTCCCTCTCTCCAGGGCCTCCAGCTACTGCCAAGTCCAGACGCATGCACCCCCTTGTGCATCTGGCTCACATGGGTACTGGGGGATTGAACCTGGGTCCTTGGGCTTCACAGGTAAGTTCCTTAACCACTAAGGCATCTCTCCAGCCCTGGATAATCTTTTTTTTTTTTTTTTTTTGGTTTTTAAGGTAGGGTCTCACTCTAGCTCAGGCTGACCTGGAATTCACTATGTAGTTAGTCTCAGGGTGGCCTAGAACTCACAGCAATTCTCCTACCTCTGCCTCCCGAGTGCTGGGATTAAAAGCGTGCGCCACCACGCCCAGCTCCAGCCCAGCTCCAGCCCTGGATAATCTTAATATAACCAATCAGGAACCCCCAGAGTGAGAGCTACCATATGGAATAGCTACCAGGACTCTGCAAAACAGTCGAGGCCATGAACAAGACGGAGGCTGCCACATGCCAGGAGTGAAGGAAGAAGCCTGAGGGTGTGGCAAGACCGACTCGGATCCTCAAGTAGGAGAACCAGCTCTTTACCCGCGTTCAGTTCATGGTTCTGACGATTATACAGAGGCCGTGAAAGACGTTGGCATCCGTGACAGTGAAAATAACATGGACACTGTTATCTTTACCTCCCTTCATGGTTTTTCAAGATAAAAAGTGACAACATTTTGTATACCTTTCCACTGTGTGTGTGTGTGTGTGTGTGTGTGTGTGCAGCCACACACACGTATGTGTGGAGGCGAGGGGACAACCTTGGATCTTGTTCCTCAAGTACCATCTGCCTTTTTAATTTTTTTGCGTGAGTAGTGTGTGGTGTGTGCATGTGCGCTCACAGGCATACAGAGCCACAGGACAGTGTCGGTGTCCTTCCTGTACAGCTCATCCAAGTAGTCCTTGACATGGAGTCGCTCTTGGAACATGAAGCTGGCTTTCATGAATCCCAGTGATTCTCCAGTCTCTGCTCCCCACAGGACGGGGCTATAGGTGTGCATGGCCTCAGCTGGCTGTTTACATGGGCCCTGGGGGAACTGAGCTCAGGTGCTCACAGAACCTATTGAACCATCTTTCTAGCTCATTCATCCACCTTTTTTTTCTTTTTAGATGTATTAATTTATTTATTTGAAAGAGATTGAGAATGGGTGCGCCAGGGCCTCCAGCCACTGAAACGAATTCCAGATGTGTGCGTCCCTTGTGCATCTGGCTAACATGGGTCCTGGGGAATCGAACCATGGTCCTTAGCCTTTACGGGCAAGTGCCTTAACTGCTAAGCCATTTCCCCAGCCCCCACCCACCTTGTTGGAGGCATTCTCTCTCATTGGCCTGGAGCTCACCAGCTAGGTTAGACTGGCTGGCTGGTGAGGTCCAAGGATCCTCCTGTCTCTCCCTCCCTAGCGCTGGGATTACAAGTGTGTGCCGCCATGCAGGGCCTTTTTAGGTGACTTCTGGGACTTGAACTCAGGTCCTCATGCTTTGCAAGGCAAGTACTTTATTCACTGAAGCATCTCCCCAGTACAACCTTTCCATTTTGAGAATAAATAAATAAATAAATAAATAAGAGGTCTGGCTCTGCTCTGGTAACAGCACAGGAAGGGAGATAGAACAGCGGATGGGTTATGACATACAAGCTTCTGAGGGAGGCAGGCAGGGTGGTCATAGATTTTCCAGAGGATGGAAGAGCAGAGATTTGAAAGGAGGGATTGAGCAGATGGGGAGAAGGGACTGGAGTGCTGAGTGGAGGGAATGAAATAGGCAGAGCTGCAGGACCAAGGGAAGCGTGGTGTTGGGGGGGGGGGACTGGACAGAGGCTGGGGTGGCTGGAAGGAAATGTCCTATGGTGCAAGAAGGGTCTCACCCCAGCCTGTTGTTTGAAAGGGTGCTGTCACTAGAGCCCCTTCAGATGGGGTGCACGCCATAGAGAGGCTTTGCTGAGCACCAGGTAACTAACTGCTTAAGGGCTGTTAAGGGGTGTCTGTAGTTTTGAGTCAGGAACAGTTCCAACATTGTTGACCAGTAATGGGTCTGTCAACCTGAGGGTTACCTCTGAACTTCATTCCCAAGGGCTCTGGCTTGTAAGCCTTTGCATACTTGTTACCTATTCATTTATTTTTTTTTAAAATATTTTGTTTATTTGAGAGAGAGAGAGAATGGGTGTGTCAGGGCCTCGAGCCAATACAAATGAACTCCAGATGCATGTGCCACCTTGTGCATCTGGCTTATGTCTGTACTGGGAAATTGAACCTGGGTCCTTAGACTTCACGGGCTAGCACCTTAACCGCTAAGCCATCTCTCCAGCCCCTTGTTAGCTAAGTTTTCTTGCTGCTTTGACTTTGAGACAGGGTCTTGCCACGTAGTCCAGGCTGGACTTAAACTCATGATCCTCTACCTCCCAAGTGTTGGGATTGAGACATGTGCCACTATGCCCAGCTTGGTAGTTTTTTGGTGTACGATGTGTGTGTGTGTTCATGTGTGTGAGAGTGGTGTGCGTGTGTGGAGGTCGGAGAACAGCCTTGGATATTAGTTCTTGCCTTGCACCTTGTTTGAGGCAGGATCTCTTGTTCACCACTGTGTACCCCAGTCCAGCTGGCCTGTGAGCACCCAGGAGTTCTGTGTTTGCCTCCGTCTCACCATTGCTGTGCTGGGATTACAGATGCTTGCACTGTGGGATCTGGCTTGAAATGGATCTGGACACCCAAACTCAAGCCATCATGCTTGCACAGCAAGCACTTTATTCACTGAACCATCGCTCAAGTCCCCTCCCTTTTACATTTCTATTTGAGACGAGAGAGAGAGAGAAAGAACAAACCAGGGCTTCCTGCCACTACAAACTCACTCTAGATGCATGTATCACATTGTGCATCTGGTTTTTCATGAGCACTGGGCAATCAAACCCAGGCCATCAGGCTTTGCAACCAAGTGCCTTTAACCTCTGAGCCATCTTTCCAGCCATATTTTTATTTAAAAAATATTTATTTATTTGCAAGGAGATAGAGAGAGAGGTGAGTAGAGAACGGGTGTGCTGGGGCCTCTTGTTACTTCAAACGAACTCCAGACACACGTGCCACTTTGTGCATCTGTTTTTACATGGGTACTTGGGAATTGAACCTGGGCTGTCAGGCTTTGCAAGTAAGTGCCTTAACTGTTGAGCCATCTTTCCAGTCCTAAATAATTTTATTTGTGTATATTCATTAAACAAAGTGATGGGTTTATAATGACATGTGCATCATGTGTTATTTGTCACCATTGCTCTCTCTTGTCCCCTCTGCATAATTCCCTTTCTATTTTCATGGTGTGTGTGTGTAAAATCCAGGTTCCACATGTGAGAAAAACCATCTGACATTTGTCTTTCTGAGTCTGACTTACTTTACTTTACAGCCTGATCTTTAGTTCCATTTTCCTGCAAAGTGGTCCCTGCTAGCTCTCGATGCCCTGTCTCCACATAGGTGACACCCTGGCCTTCTGCAGGCAGGGCTCACGTTGTTAAGCAACTTCAACTCTCTGTTCCTTTTTCTGTCTTTCAATAGCCGTGCTGAAGAGTCAGATCCATTCTACTTTGTGCGCTGGTCCTCTCTGGAACCTCAAGTACAGTCATATTGTCTGACTGGAGTCAGGATCTCCTCTCTAGGCGCTGTCTCCTGCCACATAACTCTTTGCCACTATTAGGTCCCGTTCCACGTCCCGTCCCCCCCCCCCCCCGCCGCCAAAGGATATGGCAGCAGGAAAGTCAAGCCACACTGCTGTAACTGGAATGACCAGTTAGGGTCCTGTTGCTACCTGGTAGACAAAGAGTCAACATGAGGTGACTGGGGGAAACTATAGCTGCGTCCCATGGCGTGTTTCTGATGGTCAAATGTCCGTCTGTGGTGAAACACTCCTGAAGCTACAGTGAGGTGTTCCCTCTGTATCAGAAGTAAGATGCTAGGACTCTCCCAGTGGTCATATGTGCACCAGTGATGTCTGCGGTCTTGGAGACTCTGGCTTCCTTAGAATGCCACTTGCATTGTGGGTGTTGACTCATCCCCTTTATGGGCTTTTCTAGAGGATTATGGGAAGAAATATTCCAGAGGGGCGATCCAGACCACAGTGAGGTTTTGAAAATTTTTGTTTATTTTATTTTTCATTTATTTGAGAGTGACAGAGAGAGAGAGGCAGACAGAGAGAGAGAGAGAGAGAAAGAGGCAGACAGAGAGAGAGAAAGAGGCAGACAGAGAGAGAGAGAGAGAATGGGCGCAACAGGACCTCCAACCACTGTCAACAAACTCCAGATGCGTGTGCCCCCTTGTGCATCTGGCTTACATGGGTCCTGGGGAATTGATCCTCGAACTGGGGTCCTTAGGCTTCACAGGCAGTGCTTAAACACTAAGCCATCTCTCCAGCCCTTTTGTTTAGTTTTTATTTATTTGAGAAAGACAAACAGAAAGAGGGAGAGAGAGAGAGGGAGAGAGAAAATGGGCACACCAGGGCCTCTAGCCACTGCAAACGAACTCCACATGCATGTGCCCCCTTGTGCATCTGCCTTGCATGGGTCCTGGGGAATCAAGCCTCGAACCAGGGTCCTTAGGCTTCACAGACAAGCGCTTAACCACTAAGCCATTTCTACAACCCCAAGATGAGTTTTGAAAGGAAAAGGATCACATTCCACTACGAGTATGCCACTCAACTTATAAATATTCATAAAACTTGTTTAAAACTCATAACAGAACCCCCTGGGCTGTTTTCTAGCTTTGGGGCAGTCCACTCCAATCTCTCTTTGGAGTGCAAGCTTTGTTTGGTTAAAATTTTTAAACATAGGCTGAATTTCGTCCTTCGAGAAGACAAGAACAGCAATACTGTGACACTACTGTGATCTCAGAGCTGTGCTGTGCACCCAACACTGGAGACCCACACCTCTAAAATGCCTTTGCATGGTGCTCATCCTGTATGCAAACCTCAGGGTGAGGCTGGCTTGTCTACTGGCTGCAGACAGTTTTACGACTATGAAAACCAGATTTGCATTCCTCTGTACAGAGGTTTTTTTGTGACCAGGGTCTATTGTTCACTTCATGGGGTTGTGGTTGCTCCTGAAATTGTGTGCAAAGTTTCTTGTGTGTGCACCCCTGTGGGTGTTACGGGAGGAGGGGCTGGAGCTCTTCTGAGAACCTCCATGAGCCATATATTCTTGTCCCTGCCAGGTCATAGCACACCGCCTTACTGTCATAGGCCTGAACCCTGAAGCTACGGGGCCCTGTCCTCCTGCCAGCCAGACACTGCTTACTGGCAGAAGTCAAAGCATGGATGCCACCAGTAGGCACCTGTGTCCATAGTTATCACCCTCCCCAACTGCCACATCGCACAAGACTTGCTCAATCTGGCTGGGAGGCCATTTTGACATTCCAGATGATCTTGGGCTAGTATAATCCAATTATAATGATAAAAATCACAACCACACTGGATGCCATGCAGACCTGACCATCCCCAAATTAGGGGAAAAAAGAGATGGTACTCTGATTCCTGGAAACCTGTTTCCCATGGAAAGCTCTGATGAGGATATGTAAGCACATCTCCTAATCCCTCCTTGTGAAAAATCTGAATTCCAGACCTGCCCTCCAGATAGAGCCGTAGAGTGTAGGCCTACCTTCTCTCTCTCCTCCTCCTCCTCCTCTTCCTCCTTTTTTTTTTTTTTTCAGACAATGTTTCATTCTAGCTAGACTGACCTGAAACTCACTCTGTAGTCCCAGACTGGCCTTGAACTCACAATGATCCTCCTACTTCTGCCTCCTGAGTGATGGGATCAAAGGAGTGCATTACCATAGCTGGCTCCCTTCTCTCTTCTTAAAAACAACAAACAAACAAACAAACAAAAAACCAACCAACAAACAAATTGTATGTGGTTTTTATTTGGATTGGGCCTCAGGTAGCCCAGGCTGATCTGATCTCAAACTCACAGTGCAGCCCAGGTTGACCTTGAGCTCCTGATCCTCTGGTCTCTATCTCCCAAGTGCTGGGATTATAGGCGTTCTCCACCATGCCCAGAGACAACAGAATATTTTAAAGATTTTATTTTTATATATTTATTTGAGACAGAGAGGGGGGTGGAGAGAGAGTGAGAATGGCCATGCCAGGGCCAATAGCCACTGCAGACAAACTCCAGACACATGTGCCACCATATGCATCTGGCTTACGTGGGGCCTGGAGAATTGAACCAGAGTTCTTAGGCTTTGCAGGCATGTGCCTTAACCGCTAAGCCATCTCTCCAGCCCAACAGAATATTTAAAAATTAAGCTATGGTATATTGATTTTTGAAAAATGTTATTACACACCTAATAAGTTACATATTGTGTAAATGCAACTTTGTACACACTGCAAAATCAAACAGTTCCTGGGACTTGCTTTACTGTGAGGCTCCCTTTACTGTGACCTGGGCCGGAACCTGCACGGCTGTTTTTACTCCATCGTCTCTCATCTGGATGCCTGCCTTTTATGTAGTGTTTCCTGTTTGGTGTCACAGCCCCTAACATGGGCTACAGTCTTGAAGAGAAGTGGTCAGAGAAGTCTTCCTGGTACAGTGAGCTTGGCATACGACTTTGAGATTTGAACAAACACAGGGCCCTTGGTGACAGGCCAAAGAAACAATCCCACCCAAGTCTAGCTTGGGGAACCTACCAATTTATTGGGGCTACTTACGGGAGCATAGGCGAGGGTCCCTTAAAGCAGCGCGCATGGCTGACTCAAAGCCAGCTGCTTCATTGAAAAGTCCACCAAAAGCCGGGCGTGGTGGCGCACACCTTTAATCTCAGCACTGGGGAGGCAGAGGTAGGAGGATTGCTGTGAGTTTGAGGCCAGCCTGAGACTCCATAGTGAATTCCAGGTCAGCCTGAGCCAGAGTGACACCCTACCTCGGAAAACAAAACAAACAACAACAACAACAACAACAACAAAAAAAAAAAAAAAAAAAAGGGAAAAAGAAAAGAAAAAAAGAGAAAAAAGAAAAGTCCACCCGAGCACGGCCCCGGAGCTGTGTGCGTGCAGACGGCTTTACCAGAGAGCCTCCTTTTCCCCAGCAACAACCGTGGGGAGAGGCTGTGTGAATCTTAGAGCTCCCTGAGCCCTCTCAGTTTCAATTAGCTTCCTGAGTCTTATGCCTCTCTTCTCCCAATAGGAGGAAAATTCTCACTGTGGAGGAAATGGCCACAAAACTCAGCTTTTTGTTGCTGTAACAAAATACCAGAGGCAGGCTATATGTGATCATTTTGTTCAAAGTTTTCGATTGTTTAGCTTAGAGTGCAAATTACATGGTATAAATTCTGACTACATCACCTCGTACCCATGTAAATGGCAATGCTGGAAGAGATCACGTCTTTTTTGAAAAAAAATTATTTTCAGGGAAGAGAGAGAGAGAGAATAGGCATGCCAGGGCCTCTTGCCAGTGCAAATGAACTCCAGATGTATGTGCTACTTGCCACTTTGTGCATCTAGCTTTATGTGGGTACTGGGGAATTGAACCCAGGCCTTCAGGCTTTGCAAGCAAGCACCTTTAACCACTGAGCAATCTCCCTAGCTTAGGAATCATATCTTGAATCAGGAAGCCAGAGAAGAATTCAGGGGTCAGGGACAGGTTTCTGCAATGACTCGCTCTTGTAAATACCCATTCCAGGGCTGGAAAGATGGCTTAGCAGTTAAGGTACTTGCCTGTGAAGCTTAAGGACCCACGTTTGATTCTCTGGGTCCCATGTAAGCCAGACGCACAAGGTGATGCATGTGTCTGAAGTTCGTTTGCAGTGGCTAGAGGCCATGGCGTGCCCATTCTTTCTCTCTCTCTCTCTCCCTGTCTGTAATGAATAAATAAAAATAAATCTTAAAAAGGGGGGGGCAAGAGATATTGCTTAGTGGTTAAGGCCCTTGACTGCAAAGCCTAAGGACCCAGGTGCAATTCCCTTTAACTGCTAAGCCATGTCTCCAGCCTTTCCCCTCTTTTGAGGCAGGGTCTTCCTTAAGCTCAGGCTGACCTGAAATTCACTATGTAGATTCAGGCTGGCCTTGAACTAATGGCAATCCTCCTACTTCTGCCTCCAGAGTTCTGGGATTAAAGGCGTGTGCCACCATGCCTGGCTATTTATTTACTTATTGTTTTGCTTTTTGAGGTAGGGTCTCACTCTAGCCCAGGCTGACCTGGAACTCACTATATAGTCTCAGGGTAGCCTCAAACTCACAGTGATCTTCCTACCTCTGCTTCCCAAGTGCTGGGGTTAAAGGTGTGCGCCACCATGTACAGCTGTTTTATTGCGACAGTTTCACTAAATTGCTGAGGCTGGCTTTGAACTCTCCCTGTAATCCAGTCAGGCTCTGCATTTTAATCCCCCTGCCTCAGCCTCCCGAGTAGCTGGGATAACAGGTGTGCACTACCAAGCCTGGCTAGTTCATGTGTTTCCAATCAGCTTTATCCCACTGATATCCCAAGGATATATTTCCATATCAGTGTTTTGTAATGTTTGGAGGCAGGATAGATTTTCTGGATGAATCATTTTGTTTAATGTGGGGTGCATATTTCTAACTTTTCATTATTTTAGTCAACACAAACTCTTCATTTAAATTTTTGCAAACACAAAAGTTTCTTAGAATAAATTCCCCCAAATGGAACTGGTGAGTTAGAGTGCTGCATGTCTTAAGACTTATGTGTTACAAAATTGTCCTTGACAACAAAAACACAAAATAAGAAGTAACAATGTACATTCCTTCTGCCTTTTCCCAAGATTTTAAAATATCACTTTAAAAAGTAGGCTAATATTCCTTGTAGATGCTAAAATCCCCACAAAAACTGCTCATCACCACCTGGCTCTGTGTGGCTTTAAGATGTCAGGAAAGGGGCTAAGGAGATGGGTCCATGATCGAAGGAGCTGCTTGCGTAGTTTGGTATAGCCTGGGTTCGATGCCTCAGTGCCCATGTAAAGCAGGATGCAAAGTGGTGCGTTCATGACATCGCGTGTTCTGATACCCACATGCATACACATACAAATAAATACAGACAAATTTAAAAATAAGGTATCAGAAAAGGGAGCTGGGCGCTCAGTGATAGAGTGCTTACCTAAAACGCATAAGACTCAATTCCCAGTGCCATGGCGAGGGAAAGACATCAGAAAAGGAAGAAGAAATGGGAAGGAGGGAGAGCAGCAGTACAGGCAGGGAAGCCCGTCTGTGAGTTAACAGGGACATGGGCTTTGTTAATGACACAAGCACACTGAGAGTTTGCTAAGACGTGTGCTTTTACTTCACTCCAGGGCAAGAGGGTAATTAGCTGATGGGAAATGACTTTCATATGTTTTAGGATAAATTATGTATTTTTTTGTGGGGGAGGTTCGAGGCAGGGTCTTACTCTGGCCCAGGCTGACCTGGGTTTCACTATGTAGTTTCAGGCTGGCCTCGAACTCATGGCGATCCTCCTACCTCTGCATCCCGAGTGCTGGGATTAAAGGCATGCACTACCACGCCTGGCTTTTTTTTGTTTGTTTTGTTTTTTACTTTCAGAATGCCTGAGTTGAATGGGCCTTTAATAACCTCAACTGGCCTATCCTTAATTCACAAAGTGTGGAACCAAGCCTGGAAGAGGCCCGAGATCTCAGAGAAGATCAGGGGCTGAGCCAGAGGCTGGATCGAATCATTCCTAGCCTGTAAGTACCGTTATGTGCCTCTGACTCCTCCACTTACGACGACGGCTAACCACAGAGGCCGTCTGTCCCAGGACACTTCCTTCCAAGGTGGACGCTTCAAGGGAAGCTTCTGCTGTCTAGAGAGAGCAGCTGTCTTTGCCTTTACCCTGGCCTCATCCCCGGGGTACTGGCATTGTAGAAACCCCCACTTCACGTAATGAGGTGGAGGGTATGAGTAACTGGACATGATTTTGGTCCAGAGGAACCAAAGAACTGGAAAGAACTTCAGGGCCAAGAGAGAAGCCCCGGGTGAGGCTTCGTCCTAACCTATGCCGTCCACATTGCTCTCGCAAGACGGAGAGAGCGTTAACTAGTACAGAGGAGTCGGGGTTGGATGAATGTTTATAACATTCACGTGGGAGCCAAATCGGAATGAGAGGAAGATCGATTAGAATAAAAATAGACACTTATGCATAGACACCTGTGGAGTTGCCCATGGAAGGGTTGGTGGGTTGGCTCAGTTCATAGAGGGCTTGGTACGTCCCGAATATACACCCCAAAAAGCCCAGGATGCTGATCATGACGTCCTTTGCAATGGTGACGCGGCTTACGTCCTCAGAGGAGAAGGTGGCCACCTCCAGAAGGGGCGGGATGATGAGGGCCAGGGCACTGCTGCTCACGGAGCCCACCAGGGCCAGGACCAGGTCCAGGCGCGGGATGAGGATGGCTGAGAAACCTGCAGCCAGAGGAGACATGTAGACTCACCCAGTGTCCCTGCAGGAAGAGTCCCCACAGAGGTCCTGGCTTTGGAGCTCGAGAATTCGCAGCCATTTGAGAGAGCGTTGGGAAGGGGAGGTGGATGAGAACATGGCAGGCAGGCGCTTTGGCCCTGGGTCCTCACTCCTATCTGAACCCTCAGTACAGATGCTGCCGTGTCTTTGCGTGTGAGTGTGTGTGTGTGTTCCATCCCCAGTACCACATAAGCCAGGTGTTGTGGTGCACGATTATAATCCCAGAATTCAGGGTCTGGAGAGGTGGCTTAGCAGTTAAGCGCTTGCCTGTGAAGCCTGTGAAGGACCCCGGTTTGAGGCTCAATTCCCCAGGACCCACGTTAGCCAGATGGACAAGGGGGCACATGACATCTGGAGTTCATTTGCAGTGGCTGGAGGCCCTGGTGTGCCCATTCTCTCTCTCTCTTTGCCTCTTTTTCTCTGTCTGTCACTCTCAAATAAATAAATAAAAATAAACAAAAAAAATCCCAGCATTCAGGAGGTTGGGTTGGGGCAGGAGGATCAGAAGTTCAAGGCCTTCCTCGACTACATAGTGAGTTTGAGGTCAGCTTGGTATATTTGAGACCCTATCTTGGAAAAAAAATAATAAACGAAGAAAAGAATTCTGGTTATTTTAACCCCATGATCTGGCGGCAGGTGTTTCTGCTGCACAGCTGCAGGCTAAGGCTCCTCTTGACCCTGTACGGGGACTTGACTGCCTCAGCTGTGAATCGTGATTCCTGGAGCCTCGTGAGACTCATGCTGCCCTCTGCCCTGTACAGTAAGCACCTGCCCGAGCCTCTGCGTCTCCAGGTAAAACAGCTCCCGTTCTGCTCTCCTCTTTCCTGAAATACTCTGGGGAAAGGGTTCCCCAGGCCTGTTCTTTCCCCTCCTTCCCTCCCTCCCTCCAAAATATTCTATTTATTCATTTGAGAGATAGCGAGAGTGCGCACGAGCAAGAGAAAGAGGCTGAGAGAGAGAAAGAGAGAGAGAGAGGGAGGGAGGGAGAGAATGGGCATGCTAGGGCCTCTAGCCACTGCAAACAAACTGCAGATGCATGTGCCACCTTGTGCATCTGGCTTACATAGGCCCTGGGGAATTGAACCTTGGCTTTGCAGGCAAGTGCCTTAACCACTAAGCCACCTCTCTAGTCCCTCTTCCTTCCTTCCTTCCTTCCTTCCTTCCTTCCTTCCTTCTTTCTTTTTGAGGTAGAGTCTTGCTCTAACCTAGGCTGACCTGGAATTCACTATGTAGTCTCAGGCTGGCCTCAAACTCACAGCGATCCTCCTACCTCAGCCTCCTGGTGCTGGGATTAAAGGTGTGCACCACCACACCCGGCTCCCCTAGGCTTTTTCGTGATACTTCCTAAACATGTGACTGGGCGTGAACAGATGGGTAGATGAATGGAGAAAAGCTTGGAGAGACGGAGGGAGGGAGGAAGTAGAGAATGTGTCCCAAAGTGTTCCTTAAGTTTTTAATCAAATCAGCCCTTTGGGGGACCCGCACCTGGCACATAGGACTGAACAAATGGCAGGGATTTCTCCCGTGAATCAGTGGCTCATATTGTCTAGATGTAGGCAGTTTAATTGATGGTACCTTCCCCTGTGTGAGAGTCTTCTAAGCCCATTGTAAAAAGCATATTTATTTACTTATTTGCAAGCAGAGAGAGACATATAGGAGATAGAGAATGGGCACGTCAGGGCCTCTAGCCACTGCAAACGAACTCCAGATGCATGTGCCATTTTGCCCACGTAGTAAGCCCATTTGTTTTAGTTGGAAAGGAGAGAAGAGAGGGGAAGAACTCTCTTGTTGGAGGTCACAACCAGGTCAGTGGCAGAGTTCGTGCTGCCGGGGCTAGACACTAGTGTGGCTCCTTGATCCTACTCACAGGTCAGACACACCAAGGCCGTGCGGACAATCAGGTCCACAAAGAGTGCCCAGCTCTCGGACACGTGGGAGACGGCGAGGGGCACGATGATCTCGGCGGGCACCTGGAACTGCAGGGCATAGGTGAAGAAGATGCCTATGGAGTACATCAGCTTGACTGACTGGTACCACCTGCAGACGGAGCATCGAGAGGATGAGATATGCCACCTGGCTCCTGGAAGGGCCACTTGGGACAAGATTGGAAGCTGGCACTTGGCCTACAGCACTGGCGAGCAGCCAGTGATTCAGGCCGGACTGACTCAGCGGGAAGATGGGAAGCCGGCTAAGGGCTTATTCCTGGAGATTCTGAGGCAATAGGCCCGTGGCGCAAAAATCTAGACTTTTTTTGGTGGGGGGTGCATGTGACATATGCATGTGTGTGTGCAGACACGCCTTTCCTATCTGCACACATGCAGAGGCCAGAGCAGGAAGTCGAGTGTCCTCCTCTACCTCTCTTCCACTGTATGCCTCTCACTGAACCCATTATCTCTCTACCTGCATCTTCCTCCTTCTCTCTCTCCATCCTTCCCTCTCTCTTTAAAAAAAAATTTTTTTTCAAAAGTATATGTGAGCCGGGGGTGGTGGTGGCACATGCCTTTAATCCCAGCACTCAGGAAGCAGAGGTAGGAGTATCTCTGTGAGTTCGAGGCCACCCTGAGACTACAGAGTGAATTCCAGGTCAGCCTGGGCTAGAGTGAGACCTTACGTCGAAAACCCAAAAAAAACAAAAAAAACAAAAAAAACAAAAAAACCAAAACAACAACAACAACAAAAGCATATGTGATCTTAATTTTTTGTGTGCAGTATGTGTAGTGGGCATGCATGTGTATTTGCACGTATGTGGGCTCATGTCTGTATGTGTGCACACACTTGTGTACAAGTGTGCCTGGACATCAGATGTATTTCTTTTTTTAAAATATGTTTTATTTATTTATTTATTTAAGAAAGGGAGAGAGAGAAAGAGATAATGGGCACACCAGGGCCCCCAGCCACTGCAAACAAACTCCAGATGCATGCGCCCCTTTGTGCATCTGGCTTACATGGGTCCTGGAGAATCAAACCGGGTCCTTAGGCTTCACAGGCAAATGCCTTAACCACTAAGCCATCTCTCCAGCCCTAGATGTATTTCTTTCTTAAACATATTTATTTATTTGAGAGAAGAGAGAGAGAGAATGAGAACGAATGGGCACACCAGGGCCTCTTGCTGTTGCACATGAACTCCAGGTGCACATGCCACTTTGTGCATCTGGCTTTACATGGGTACCGGGGCAACGAACCCAGACCCCCAGGGTTTGCAAGCAAGCACTTTAAGTGCTGAGCCGCCTCTTGAGCCCTAGGTGTGCTCCCTGGTCACTTTCCGCCTTGCTTACTGACACAGGCTTTCTCACCTGGACCCAGAGCTTATGGCTTGGGCTAGTCTAGCATGCCAGGCCTCATCTCTGCCTCCCAGCGCTGGGGTTACGGGTGGGCTGCCACACCCACCAGAATTGACACGGGAACCAAGGGTCTGGACTCAGCCCTCACTTGTGCATGGAAGGTGCCCTATGCACTGAGTCATCTACCCAGCCTCTCTCTCTCTCTCTTTTTTTTTTTTTTTTTTTTTTTTAATGACAGGGTCTCACTCTGTAGCCTATGGAACTCATTTTGGCCTTGTACTTGCTATGTAGCTATGAGTGACCTCGAATTCCTGATTCTTCTGCTTCTACCTCCTGAGTGCTGGGGTTACAGGTATGTGTCACCACATCTGGTTTATATGATGATGGGGAACCCAAGGCTTTGTGCGTGCTAGGCAAGCACTCTACCAGCCAACCTGCATCCTCAGTGCCACCTATTACTTAAAATAATTTTTTCAAGGTAGGGTCTTTCTCTAGCCCAGGCTGACCTGGAATTCACTATGTAGTCTCAGGGTGGCCTCGAACTCACAGAGATAATCCTACCTCTGCCTCCCAAGTGCTGGGATTAAAGGCTTGTTTTGTTTTTTGAGGAAGAGTCTCATTTGAGTCCAGGCTGACCTGAAACTCACTCTGTAGTCTAGGCTAGGCTGGCCTTGAACTCAGTCATCCATCTACCTCTCTCTGCCCCCTGAGTGCTGGGAATAAAGGCATGTGCCACCACGCCCAGCTACTTCATTTTTTAAAAATTTAATCATATATATATATATATATATATATACATATATATACAAATATACATATATACACACACACACATATATATACATACACAAACACATATATATAAACTATACCTACTGACATATTGCCCTCTAGTTGACCTAATATATAAAAGTCCCTGTTTGCCAAAATAATATGTGAATGCATGTTGGTTTCTGACATGTGTTTTGGTGTGTATGTGTGTGGAATATGTGTGTGGATTACATGCCCTGTGTACATGCATGTGGGACCAGAGGAGGACATCAGGTGTCTTCTGCCTCATTTCCCTGAGACAGTCTCTCACTGAACCAGTGATGCGCCTGTCTCTGCTCCCTCAGTGCTGGGGTTACAGGCATGCCTGGCCAGGTCTGGCTTTTTACGTGGGTGCTATGAACTGAACTCAGGTCTTCACACTTGCACAGCAAACATTCTTACCCATTGAGCCATCTCCCCAACCTGTCATTTATTTTTATTTTATTTTAATTTTATTTTTTTATTTTTATTTTTATGTAGGGTCTCACTGTAGCTCAGGCTGACCTGGAATTCACTATGTAGTCTCAGGCTGGCTTTGAACTCATAGTGATCCTCCTACTTTAGTGCTCCAAGTGCTAGGATTAAAGGCATGTGTTACCATGCCCAGCCTGTCATTTTTTAATATACATTTTTTTTAAAGTATTGGAAATTGAACCTATGACCTTATGTATGCTAAGCAAGCACTCTACTATTGGGCTACATCCCCAACCTTGACATTGTATTTTTTTTCCAACTGGCATTCCTTTAATAGTTTGGAGGATCTTTTCAAATATAAAATGGTCATTTTTATTTGCCTATTACCTAACCATTTCCTCTCTGTTGGGTTATTGATGTATTTCTTATTGAGAAGGTATGTTTGTTTAAAAATTCTCTGGGAAGGGTAGAAGGAGAATTAATCTAGGACATTATGAATAAGCCAAATGGAAACCTACTTCTTTGTTAATTAACAATATATAATTTGGGCTGGAGAGATTGCTTAGTGGTTAAGGCAGTTGCCTGTGAAGCCTAAGGACCTAGATTTGATTCCCTAGGACCCACATAAGCCAGCACAAGGTGGCCCATGCTTTTGGAGTTCACTTGCAGTGGCTGGAGGCCCTGGCAAGCCCATTCTTTCTCTCTCTCTCTCTCCCTTCCTCTTCCTCTCTCTCTCTCTTTCAAATGTGTGTGTGTGTGTAATTTAAAGAAGAGAGTTTGTGGCAGAAGCTCCCTGTGGGAGTGGATAGTGTGCTGTACCCAAAAGCCAGATGTTGTTATAGAAACATCCACAGGGTGGGATACCTCTCAGTGTGTTGGTAAGGGAGGCCCCTGAAGCCTGCCCCCTCAAAATATAGGCTAATGCTTTTGATTGCCTACCAGATTGTATGATCCCATTGCTGAATACACCACATGCTTCTGTTGCAGGTCATTGATAAATCAAGATAGAATTGAGCTGGAAGCCTCCTCCCTGATGGTGAGCTGTCATAGTGCTGAACAGTGCTATGCAGTCTGCTTGGCGGCGTGGAGTGGGGGTGGGGAAGTCACCAGTCAGCTTAACTAACAGCAGATCCTGTAAGCTACATAACTGGCCAGCCAGGCAAGATGTGCCACTAGTACAATAGTGGCATGTCTGTTATGGGGGTAACCAGCTGCACTCTGCTTGGATTTGAGACCTGCTCCACAGGAGGGATCCATACCTTGTATGGAACACCTCTAGTTGGAAGCCAGATCAGAAGGAAGGTTGTAATTATAAACCCTGGTAGGGAAGCTGTTACTGTTGTTGGGCTGAGTGGACATATAATACCCAGAACCCACACTATCTTCTAAATACTCATGTTTAGGCACATATACTAGTGCTGCTCTCACTTGAGACCAAAGAAGCTTCTCTTTTTAGGTGGTAGTGGTCACTGGGGAGCCTCAAAGCGCATGAATGTGCTGAGAAGTCACTGTGGTGTGCTGGGCACTAAGGGAGACATCTCTGTCGCCATCTCCAAGGCTCAGGGACCGCTGTGGAGGAGGGGATGGAAAGAGTGCGAAGGCCGAGGGATGGGGAAGCAGGGCTTTGGATGCACCTCCCGGACACCAAGTGGTGGTCATATGTATGACCTCACAAGACCTGCAAGAGTGCTGGCCTCAGCAACATGCTGTCATGGAAGACAGAAGAGGACAAGACAAAAATGACATCAAAATAGAAAAGGGACTAGTTGGGAAGAAGCAAGTGTTCAGTGGAGGGGGAACAAGGTAGGGGGACAGAGGTCTGTGGCAGGAGGGGATTATGAGCAGGATACATTGTGCACATGTATGGAGGTTACTAATAAAATTAATTTTAAAAAATGAATTCTCTGGAGACTCTGATGTCAGCTGGGTCACACCAGCCAACTCACACCAACTGGTTCTCACCAGCTGATTCACACCAGCATGTGCAAAGTCCAGTGGAGCTGGCTGCCCATGTTTTCTAGCTTCAGTCCCAGGAATAAAAGTGCTCCACCCAGGGTAGCTACAGGAAGCCAAATTAGCCTAGAATAAAAATAGCATATTAAGACAGTATCTCACTTGTGTAAAATAAGGCATAACTTCTAAGAAGTTCCACATTCGTGACCTCATCTAGTCATTAACAGAGCACAGGGAGGAGGGTGGAGCTGGTGACACCGCTCTCATTATATTGCTGTGGCTTCGTGGAAAATGAACTTCCCACCACCCCACCCACCCCAGAAATCCCACGGCTGTGGAGACACTTAACAATGAGAGTAGCTGATGTGACACTAGGACTTCCTATCATCCAGGCACTTTTCTAAGCATTTTCTGTTCAGTGGAAGCAATGAATGCTTACAGTTTCTTCCTTCAGCCCATGGGCTTTCAGGCACTTCCCTGCTGGGGAGGAAGGGAGCCTGGGCAGCGGGGTGCTGCTCACAGCTGAGGCTCTGCCGGCTTTGTGGGAAGGGTGGGGCTCAATGGCTGTCCCATCAGTGTGTGCCTCAGCTATCCCACGATGCTCAGGCAGAGTGAACAAAGAATCAAGTGTTGTGTGTTCAAGCCACGGGGACTGCTTGTTACTGAGCACCGTGTAGACTGTCGTGACCGCTACAAAGAGGTGTGAGCACTACCCCTGTGGTACTGAGGGTGGAAATGAGGCTTGCCAGGACCAGGAAGAGCCAGGATGCAGAAGTTAGCTTCAGAAGCTGTGTACTTCAGCCCTTGACTGAACTGTTGCTTAGTTACTAGGTGCCCAGAACCGCCTCTGTAAGAACAGCTCACGTGTGATGCACGTAGATGATGTGTCAGCCTTTAGCTGGTTCCCTGGTGGATGGATGGATGGATGAATGGACACTATTGCTCGAGACCAAGTCCCAGCTGGAGCCACCCATCAGCCTGATTAGCAGCCCGCCTATGGGACTCCAATATTACTTTGTGTCCCATACTTAAAATCTTTTGTGTGGTAGTATGTGCCTGTAACCCCAGCACTCAGGATATAGAGACAAGAGGATCAGAAATTAAAGGTCATCTTTGGCTAGGTATCCAGTTCCAGACCAGCCTGGGCTATGAAGAACCTGTCTCAAAAATAGCATTGGTGCCAGGTGTGGTGGCGCATGCCTTTAATCCCAACATTCTGGAGGCAGAGGTAGGAGGATCATCATGAGTTCAAGGCCACCCTGAAACTACATAGTGAATTCCAGGTCAGCCTGGACTAGAGTGAGACTCTACCTTGAAAAAAAAAAAAAGTGCATTGGCTCGCTGACTTTGTGTGTGTGTGTGTGTTGAGGCTCCAACCCACAGTCACACATGCTTGGCCTTTGCACTCTAGGACCATATAGACTGGATTTGAATTTCATCTTTTCATAGTGTGAGCTGGGAAAGTTCCTCCCCAACTTCTCATTGGTAATGGGGTTGGTGATGATAATGCTAAATCTTAAGGCATGGGATTAAATGAGAAACTTGGGCTGGAGAGATGGCTTAGTGGTTAAGGCACTTGCCTGTGAAGCCTAAAGACCTATGTTCAACTCCCCAGATCCCTCGTAAGCCAGACACACAAGGTGATGCAAGCATGCAAGGTTGCGTGTGCGCAAAAGATGGCACACGCAACTGGAGTTTGATTGCAGTGACTGGAGGCCCTGGTGTGCCAATTTTTTTCTCTCTCTCATGAAATAAACTGAAAAAAGAAATAAATTAAATGAGAAATTAAATTAACAAATTAATTAATTTAATTGTGAAATTAAAAGAGGTAAGCACAGTGCCTGGATCATCAAATTTTTATATCATGTCACCAATGCTTATATCAAGAGTTCATTTTTTAAAGGTCTTTTTGTCTTTAATATTTTTATTTATTTATTTGAGAGAGGGAAAGAGAGAGAGAGTGAGAGAGAGAGAGAGAGAGAGAGAATGGGTGCACTAGAACTTCTAGCCATTGCAAATGAACTCCAGGTGCATGCACCACCTTGTGTATCTGGCTTATGTGGGTCCTGGGGAATCGAACCTAGGTCCTTAGGCTTCACAGGCAAGTGCTTAACCTCTAAGCCATCTCTCCAGCCCTCAACAGTTCATTTTTGTTGCTAATAATATGCTAATAATAACCAAAGGGCATGTCCCTTCTGCTGTTGGGCACCAGTGTCCCCCTTCCCACCTCCACCCGAGGCTGGCGGGCTCCTACCAGCAACTGGGCAAGTTGAGGGTGATGCTGGCCTGAGTGTCCGACCCAAACTTCATGTAACCCAGTGTGCCCAGACAGACATAGAGGACGATGACAAGGGACATCCCCCCGTACAGAACACAGGAAAACTGCTGTGGACTCTTCGTTTGGTTTTTCAGAGGCAGAACCTGGAGGTGAGATGAATTTGAGTTCCCTTCTGAGCCCAGATGTCCTTCTGGTGGACAGAGACCCTCTACAGGTCTCAGTCCCTCCCCATAGCTGTACCTACTCCCCATGGCCACTCCCTTTCCGCTACATACCCTCCACACAGCCACACTCCTCCGTGTGGTCACACCCCTTTCACACCCTCACACCTCCTCCAGCGCTCACGCTATCTACTCCCCCAGCGGCCTGCTCAGTCTTGGGTAATCAGTAAATTCTCCTTAAAGCTGACGGGTAAGGAGTGGTGGGAGGTGTAGGAGCACACATGTGTGCTCACTGACCTGCTCTTCCTCAGGGGAGGGTCATACACAGCACTTCCCATGAACACTAGCATCACAGACATCTCCAGTCACAAATGGCCACCCTGCAGAGCGCTTGGGGCCACCCTCTCAACCCCATCCGTCTTACCATACCGACGCCTTCAAAGGTGAAGATGGCCGTACCCAAGAACAGCAAGAATGTCTTCCAGCTCCCCGCCAGAGGCAGGCTGCTGGAGCGGGGGAGCTCCTGCAAGAGCAGATGAAGGGCACTGGCTTTGTCACCGTGCCCAGGCCATCCCAGGCCACTGCCTGCAGATGCTGAGTCCCTTGACCTCAGCAGAGACCGTGTCAGGAGTACTCAGGGGGTACTGTTCTAGGTGCCTCAGAGAAGTGGGATTGGATCATGCTCATTGTGTTTCTGGCCTATTTCACTTATGCCTTTGAGGATCGCCCATGTTGTAACATCCATGTTGTAACATCCATCGGAACCTCATTCCGTTGAGTGCTAAGCGATATCCCACCATGCAAATATGTACAAAGCCCTTTTGCTTGTCCGTTCATCAGCCAATGGACACAGGAGTTTCCACCGTCCAGCTGTGGGGAGCCTGCTCTCTCATCTTATATGTGCAGAAGGCTGGACAGAGGGAAACTGGCATGGCCCGAGGCTGCTCTGCAAGCCAGCAACACAGCATGGATAAATAAAGGTGCATGCCTCCCGTTTCCCTTCCCCCAGGGCAGTATAGCCCATTAGCTGGTACCCCAGCTGGCCTAGATCCAGGGGAACGATGACCATTTGATTTTTATTGCAAGTGTGCATATGTGTAGTAGGTCTGACATGGTGTGTGTGGTGTGTATGTGTGTGTGTAGATGTGGTGCTCCATGCCTGGTGGAAGCCAGAGGAGAACACCCCCCTACCACCACCCATTGCTTATCTGCTTATTTCCTTGAGATAAGAGTCTGTTACTGACTCCAAGGCTTCCACAGTTTCTTGAGCCCCAGAGATCTTGGATCTTGGCTCCCTGCAGGACTTGGGTTACAGACGCTCATGGCCACATCCAGCCACTTACATGGGTTCTAGTAATAGACGTCAGTGGTCTCAGAGCCCCTGGCTCCTGAGCTTGTGCAGGAAGTGCTCTTAATTGCTAAGCAAGCCTCCACTTTTTTTTTTTGAGACAAGGAGATCTCATGTAGCCCAGGCTAGCCTTGAACTCACTATGAAGTTGGGGAGTGAATGATTATTTCAGTAGATCTCTATGGTGGATAGGATAATGGTTCCCCATTGATGTCTGCATCCTAATCCCAGGAACCTGGGAGGTTACATGACTAGGGAGAATACTATTTTTTAAAAAATATTTTTATTTATTTTTCTTTATTTATTTGAGAGAGTGAGAAATAGGCAGGGGGAAGGAGGGAGGGAGAGAGAATGAGTGTGCCAGGGCCTCTAGCCACTGCTAATGAACTTCAGATGCGTGTGCCCTCTTGTGCACCTGGCTTATGTGGGTACTGGGGAGTTGAACTTGGGTCCTTTGGCTTTGAAGGCAAGCGCCTCAACCACTAAGCCATCTCTCCAGCCCCAGAATACTATTTTTTGAGATAGCGTCTCACTGTGGAGCCCATGCAATCTTCCTGACTCTGGCTTTCAAGTACAGGGATTACAGGTCACAGCACCACATCCGGCTCAGATTGAATTCAGGTGGCCAATCAGCTGACCTTAAAATAAGGAGGTTAGGGGCTGGAGAGATGGCTCAGGGGATAAGACTCTTGCTTGCCTGCAAAGCCTAAGGACCTGGGTCCAATACCTCAGGACCCACATAAAGCCAGATGCACAAGATGGCACATGTGTCTGGAGTTCATTTGCAGTGGCTGGAGGCCCTAGCGTGCCCATTCTCTCTTTCTCTTTCTCTCAAATAAATGAATAAAATATATATTTTTAAATAAGGAGATTGGGCTGGAGAGATGGCTTAGGAGTTAAGACGTTTGCCTGTGAAGCCTAAGGACCCAGATTCAATTCCCTAGTACCCACATAAGCCAGATGCACAAGGGGGCACATGCATCTAGAGTTCATTTGCAGTGGCTGGATGCCCTGGAGTGGCCATTCTCTCTCTCTCTCTCTTTATGGATACATATATATATATATATATATATATATATATATATATATATATATTTGAGGCAGGGTCTTGCTCTAGCCCAGGCTGACCTAGAATTCACTATGTAGTCTCAGGGTGACCTTAAACTCACGGCAATCCTCCTACCTCTGCCCCCCGAGTGCTGGGATTAAAGGTGTGTGCCACCACGCCTGGCTTTGGATAATTTGTGGGAAGCAAGGGTTCTTAAGAAAAAGAGAGAAGGGCTGGAGAGATGACTCAGCAGTTAAAGGCACTTGCTTGCAAAGTCTGATGGCCCCTCAGTGCCCATGTGAAGCCAGATGCACAAAGCGGCACATGGATGCATCTACTAGGCGGCCCCAGTGTGCCCATCCTCCCTCCCTCTCTCCTTCCCTCCTTCCCTCACTTCCCCCCTCTCTCTGTCAGCTTTCAAGTAAATAAATAAAAATATTTTTAAAAACAGAAGAGAGAATTGGAGGAGAAAGCCAGAAGGATAGTAGCATGAGAAAGACTCAGTGTGGGGCTGGAGAGATGGCCTAGCGGTTAAGGCATTTGTCTGCAAAGCCAAAGGATCCTGGTTCAACTCTCCAGGACCCACGTAAACCAGATGCACAAGGGGGAACTTGCATCTGGAGTGCATTTGCAATGGCTGGAGGCCCTGGCACACCCATTCTCTCTCTCTTTCTCTCAAATAAAATATATTTCAAAAAGAAACTCAGTGTGGTGTTACTGGCTTTGAGGTTGGAAGGGGCCACGGGCCATGGTGTACAAGGAGCCTCTAGAAGAACATGGGCTCTCCCTCAGAGGGGCTGGAAAGGAGGGACGCCTGGATTAGCCCACTGAGACTTCCAGCACTGTAAAAGCAATTTGCGTGAATCTATGCCCCCAGATTTGTGGTCCCTTGTTATAGTAACAATAGGAAACTAATATAATTCCAAGGACTTTCAGACTCAAAGGACCGAAGCTATCATGACGCCATCAGGAGCAATGATGACAGGAGGGAAGGGGCTCGGGAGACAGTCTGACTGGCACCGTCAGAAGAATCTACTCACTTTCCACTCATCCATTTCTTTGTGCTTCTGCAATAGTATTATTGTGAAGATCTAGGATGCTAAGAGATGTTAATTCTTGGCACCCAGTAGGTGGAAGTCCTTTAATCACCCACGTATCTCATGTTTACCTGCCATTGTTAACAATTCTTGCTGGCTGTTTTATTGAATCAATGTTAATCTCCCTGGGTTAGCTTGACTTCATGAGATCAGACACCCCTCTGGTGTATCCCTAGACCCTTGCACAATGATCACAGAAGGCATCCGGCAACCGCGAGTTGCCGCCTGACTCCCTGTTACCCAATATGACAATGATGGTGATGGTGGAGGAGGAGGATGTAGACCATGGCAATGACTAGGTTTTATAGCTTGTGGGATAGGCGTATTCCTGGATGTCACCTAGGCAGGCATTGTTCCAAGCAGGGGACGACTTCCCTAGTCTTTCCCCCGCCCATGGTGACAGTAACCCCTCAGGTGTTCCGAATGCTCTGGTCCCTGACCCCTTTCTTGCATGGTTCCGAGCACAGACCTGGATGAGATACTCAAAGACGAGAGCCAGGCTGCCCAGGGTGGTGATGCTGGCCAGGGTGGAGAAGATGGCCAGTGCCCTGGGGTTGTGGATGAGCACCAAGAGGGCCAGGAAGGGCAGGATCATCAGCATGTAGAGACGCACGTCCAGGAGGGCCGTTGGCACCGTGGCCTTTCTGGGCTGGCACGTGTTGGAGGTGATGCTGGCTTCTTCCACTATCTGCTGGAGGCACAGCGAGGGACGGGGTGGGGGGCAGGGGTTAATGCTGAAGCGCAGATGTGCCACTCGACATGGACTTCAGTGGGCCAACCCACACCTCACAGTACGAGATAACCTTCACTGCCTATCTGGAAGTCCAGTTTAACTGGGTGCCTTCCTTCCTTCCTTCCTTCCTTCCTACCTTCTTTCCTTCCTTCCTTCCTTCCCTTTCCTTTCCTTTCCTTTCTCTTTCTTTCTTCTTTCTTTTTTCTTTCTTTCTTTCTTTCTTTCTTTCTTTCTTTCTTTCTTTCTTTCTTTCTTTCTTTCTTTCTTTCTTTCTTTTTCTGGTGTGGGGGGAGCAGGGTCTTAAGTAACCCAAGCTGGCCTTGAATTTGCTATGTAGCTGAGGATGACCTTCCATTCTGGATCCTTCCGCCTCCATCTCCTCAGGGCTGGGATCCCAGACATGAACCCCTATGCCTGGTTTTGGGTGTTATGTATTTTTATTTTGCAACCCTAGCAAGCCTATGGTTGTGACAACCAGAAACCCAGTGGGATCATAAAACATGAAGACCAAAGGGTTCTTTTGTCAGATAGCCCATCCGCTGTGACCTCATGAAATATTATTATTATTTTTTTTTGTGTGGTTTTCGAGGTAGGGTCTCACTCTAGCCCAGGCTGGCCTGGAATTCTCTATGTAGTCTCAGGATGGCCTTGAACTCATAGTGATCCTCCTACCTCTGCCTCCCAAGTGCTGGGATTAAAGGCGTGCGCCACCACACCCGGCTGAAATATTTTTTAATTCTTAGTTTTATTTATGAGAGAATGGGTGCGCCAGGGTCTCTAGCCACTGCATACAAACTCTAGACTTGTGCATCTGACTTATGTGGGACCTGGGTCCTTAGGCTTCACAGGCAAGTACCTTAACTGCTAAGCCATCTCTCCAGCTGGTTTTTCTTTTTCTTTTTCTTTCTTTTTTTTTTTTTTTTTTTGAGACAGGTCTCACTCTATCCCAGGGTAACTTGGAACTCATTCTGTATCCCAGGCTTGCCTTGAGCTCGTGACGATCCTCTTATCTCCTGACTGCTGGAAGCCGGGAGCTAGAGGCCCTGGAGCACCCATTCTCAATCTCTCTCTCTTTCTCTCCACCTCTTTTTCTCAAATAAATAAATAAAATAAAATATATTTAAAAAAGAAAGCCATGCCTGGCTGAAATGCCACTTTTTAAAAATCTTCCAACCAGAAGAAAGGAGTTTACACAGACCTATCCCCATCAGATCGTCTAAAAAAGCTGTAAAGCAGAGGGTACTGAGGAACGTCTTATGGAGTAGCCAGGCTCAGTACTTGTCCCAGTTGTCTCTGGCTGGCCGAGTGTGCAACCCATGTGCTCCCTCCTCTCCTCTCCTCTCCTCTCCTCTCCTCTCCTCTCCTCTCCTCTCCTCTCCTCTCCTCTCCTCTCCTCTCCTCTCCTCTCCTGCCAGTCCACAAGGCTGAGAAGGAATGTTCTGACTGGCTGGCCACGTGTGTGAGGAATGCAGTGAGGGGACGTTGCATCTTGCTTAGACATCTTTAATAAGACAGCTCAGGATGCCTAAAGTAAATCTCACTGGTGCTTTCCAGCCTAAAAATGAATGGCTCTGGCTTCGCTACGCTCCTTTTAGGAGGCCATTCCCAACTGTGGTCTAATCGGGGAGTGGACAGGAACCGGCCCCTCCCGGGTCTCAGGATGCCATGCCTTTGCTAATACGGGCCCGGCCACGGGAGCAATGCTCTCCTCCCTGCCCGGGAGAGGCCTCCCCACCTGTTGTAAGTTCTCTGCCATGAACATGAAGTAGGCAGTGCAGAAGCCCAGCTGGGTGGTGACGAGCAGGGTGCTGACCGTGTACCTGCAGACAAGAGGGACCGGGCAGGGCAGGAGACAAAGGTGTTTGTTTTTGATAACAATTATTTCTGATGGTTTACATCATGTTTTAGCACTTATATATTTTTCTTTTTAAAAAGCTTTTTTTTTTTTTTTTTTTTTTGGTTTTTCGAGGTAGGGTCTCAGTCTAGCCCAGGCTGACCTGGAATTCACTATGTAGTCTCAGGGTGGCCTCAAACTCACCATGATCCTCCTACCTCTGCCTCCTGAGTGCTGGGATTAAAGGTGTGAGCCACCACGCCTGGCTAAAAAAATATTTTATTTATTTGAGAGAGAGAAAGAGGGGGAGAGGAGAGAGAGAGAAAGAGAGAGAGAGAATAGGTATGCCAGGGCCTCTAACCACTGCAAATGAACTCCAGATGCATGTGTTCCTTTGTGCATCTGGCTTTTTGTGGGTACTGGGGAATCAAACATAGGCCATCAGGTTTTGCAAGCAAGTTCCTTTAAATACAATACTCATGTCGAAGCTGGTCTTGAACTTCCGATCCTCCTGTCTACCATACCAAATGCTGGGATTACAGGCGTGTATGGGTCTCTCCACACTAAACACACATTTTTCCCTTTGTAGCCTGTGGTAAAAGCCGGAGATGGCGGAATATCCCGCTTGCTACTGTAAATGGACTCCACACTCATGTGCTATGTTTTGCATCTATGGCTTCCATGGGTACAGGGGAATAGAGCCCCAGGCCAGCAGGCTTTGCAAGCAAGCACCTTTAACTGCTGAACCATCTCCCCAGTCCTTTGGCTTTTTTTTTTTTTTTTTGGTTTTTCGAGGTAGGGTCTCACTCTAGCTCAGGCTGACCTGGAATTCACTATGGAGTCTCAGGGTGGCCTTGAACTCATGGCGATCCTCCTACCTCTGCCTCCCGAGTGCTGGGATTAAAGGCATGCGCCACCACGCCCGGCTTCCTTTGGCTTTTTTTTTTTGTTTTGTTTTGTTTTGTTTTTTTGATGTAGAGTCTCACTCTAGCCCAGGCTGATCTGGAATTCACTATGTAGTCTCAGGGTGGCCTCAAACTCATGGCAATCCTCCTACCTCTGCCTCCCAAGTGCTGGGATTTAAGGCATGCACCACCATGCCTGGCCTTTTTTTTTGAGACAGAGTCTCATATAGCCTAGTCTGGCCTGGAACTTAGTTTGTAGCCAAGATTAGCCTTGATCCTCTGGCCTCCACCTTCCAAGTGCGAGATTGACCGGCGTGTGCCGTTACGCCGGGCTCCAGCCTGAGAAGTGATTAACCTTTTGCCGATCCTCCTCTCTGGAGACCGCATCTTCACCACACACGTCCTTCATCTGTTGGAGTGTTTATAGAAAACCAGAGACCTTGTTTTACTTGTAAAGAAACCAGCATGCAGATCTTTTGGATTAGGGCTCAAAAAGTATAACCATAGTACATGTCCTTGTCGTTCCTTCCAAAATTAATAATTTCTGTCATGTGATATTTAGTCCATAGTCAGTTTTCTTAAATTGTCTCAAAATACTCATTTTACAGTTGGTTTCCAAATAAGTCTATGCCTTGCACTTGACTTGATTAAGCTTTAAAAGTCGCTATATTCTTCTTGCCATGTTTCCACCCCCACCCTTCGGTAGTGGGAATCGAACTCAGGGCCGCATACATGCTGGGCAGGGGCTCTGAGCTAGACCCTGACCCCGGTTTTTCTTTTCTCTTCCAGCTTTTTGCTTTTGGGGGCTCCTCTGGATGGCGGATCACCTGTTCTGTATACACCCCCTGTTTTCTAGGTCTAGCTGATGCCTCACGTCCTTCATGGTCTGCTTCCTTCCCTGGTGTTTCTTGTAAATTGATCTTTGATCCAGTAGCTTGAATAGATGAAGTGTTTTTCTTCATTGAGTTTTCCGCCAAGGGCATTTCAGAGGAATTGAACCTGGGTCCTAGGTACCCTACTGTGTCCCATCATGAGACACTTGGCTGGCTGTCCCCGGTCCAAACATGAGCTGCTAAGGTGCTGGGGAGGGGGGGCCCACGAACTCTTCATTTACAAAATTCCCCACTGATGCTGAGGACTTGGCTGAGTCTGTAAGGGCCTGCGTCACAAGCACGAGGACCTGAGTTTGATCCCCAGAACCACCTAAAGATGCTGGATGTTGGCGGCATATACCTGTAAGTCCCAGAACTCGGGAGGCAGACGCAGGTGGATCCCTGGAATTCACTTGCCAGCCACTTTAGCCTACCTGGTGAGCTCCAGACCAGTGAGAGAGCCTGGATGGCACCTGAAGGACACCCAACATTGTCCCCTGGCCTCCACATGTCCATGCACGCATGTGACCTGCACACACAATAACACGCATACACTAGAGTTTCCCACTGACCTCACCTGAAGGTTGACCATTCATGCAGAATGGGGTCAGTTTTTATTCAAGCTCCTGGGTTATCTTACTAAAAGTGACAAATAACTGCTTCTTTGTTTGTTCGTTGGTTTTTGGCAAGGTCTCACTGTATCTCACGCTGTCCTGGAACTCAGTCTGCAGTCCCAGGCTGGCCTCAAACTCACAGCTCACAGCCATCCTCCTACCTCTGCCTCCTGAGTGCTGGGATTAAAGGTGCGTGCATCACCATGCCTGGCTAGATCACTGGTTGAGTGAAAATGTTATCCCAAGTGTTTTCTTCAATGGCATCGCCAAAGAAATAGCACCATGGGAGCTAGGTGGGGCCCTCAGTGCTCTGGGTGGAGGTCTTTGGTCTGCCACCAACCCTGAGCGACTCTTGTCCTCTCCCACTTAGCGCTCTCCTTCTGTACACGCATGGATGTTGTGGTCTCCGGGGGCCATTCCTGCCCTGAATATTTCCTCACATCTCCTTAGACATGGATCATGAGCTCACCTGTCTGACAGTCCAATGACTCATAATTGGGGGATTGGTGCCCGGCTGAGGAGGCAGATGAGTGGGCAACGGGAGGCCGCCTGACGCTCTCCTCTGGCCTCTGCAGGCACGTGCTCGGGGCGCATGCATCTGCACACACACTTGCACACACATATAGGTGCACTACACACACATGTCACACTTTATACCACACATATTTCACACATGCATGCAAAAAAGCAAAATCAAATTTTAAGGCAGCCGTGGTGGCGTATGGGAGGCGGCACTTGGGAGGCAGAAGCAGAAGGATCAGGACCCTGTCTCAAAAACATTTGAACAGGGCTGGAGAGATGGCTGAGCGGTTAAGGAGCTTGCCTGCAAAGCCTAAGGACCTAGATTCGATTTCCCAGGACCCATGTAAAGCCAGATGCCCAAGGTGGTGCAGGCATCTAAGAGTTCATTTGCAGTGGCTGCAGACCCTAATGCACCAATTCTTTCTCTTAAATAAATGAATAAAGAAAATATTTTAAAAATCAGACAAACAACACCCAAAAACCAAATTTCAAAATATGCATATGATTGCAAGTAATGTGCAAAATAATTACAAAGGAAATTAGGTCTGGGGATGCGGCTCAGTTGACAGAGTGCTTGCCTAACAGAGCTCAAGCCCTGGGTCCCATCCTCAACACCACATAAATCAGCCCTGGGGAGGAAGAGCAGGAGAACCACAAGTTCAAGTTCATCCTCTGCTATTTAGCGAGTTCAAGACTTGGTGCTGGAGAGATGCTCCACAGATAGAGCATGTGCATGAGTTGTGGGTACCTGGTTCAAATCCCCATGCCCCACATCAAAATCAGATGTTGTGGTGGGTGTCTGTGATGCCAATACACCTATGGTGAGGAGGAAGGTGGAGACAGAAAAATTTCCAGGAGGCCTTTGGGCCAGCCACCCTGGCCAACACAGCCAGGATCAACAATGAGATGCCCTGCCTCGGGCAAGGTGGAAAATGTGGTACACGTGCATCCCCACTCACACAGACATCATGTACACATATCCCCCCAAATCTAACAAGCAAATTATGCATGTCCTCTCACACACATACGTTGGTGTACACACAGCACAAAGACATCCGAAGAATTATTTGCTGATTGGAGGAAAGAAGGGATGGAAGGCGGGTGTGGCGGTGCACACCTTTAATCCCAGCACTCAGGAGGCTGAGGCAGGAGGATCGCTGTGAGTTTGAGGCCACCCTGAGACTACATAGTGAATTCCAGGTCAGCCTGGGCTAGAGCAAAACCCTACCTTAAAAAAAAGAAGAAAGAAAAAAAAAAGAAGAAAGGGATGGGAATGGGCATATGTGGAGAGTCCCTGTCTTGCTTTATAGTTTCCAAAAAGTACCTGTTCACTTACTACTACTATGTGCAAGGGGACATAAAGGCCACAGGTGGCATGTGTTATGAGGGCTGTTGGCATTAGCATGACCCTACGTCTATGTCCCGCTACCTTCCCCACACTGAGTGCGTCCTGAGCCAGGGGTTTGGGCACGCTTCCAGGCTGTACATGGCGGCCTCTTCATAGTTCACGCATGTCTTCTGCAGTCTGGGAGGAGAGGGCGAGAACAAATGACGTGTGACTTCAGAAACATTTCTGTGAAGGTACAATGTGCTCCTCAAGGAACTTATATATGTGTGTTAGAGTTCTGTGTTCTATTAGTTTTCTAGTAATAGAACCTTTAATACAATTGTTAGGAGTTTGCTTTTTAAATTTTTCTATGAAGGGCTTGTTTGTTTGTTGGGAGACAGTGTTTCACATGGCCCAGGCTGGAATTGAACTACTACGTAATCAAGGATGACTTGCATTCCCCATCTTCCTACCTCCATCTCCTAAGTGCTGGGATTACAGGTGATGCCTGATGGAAGTTATGATTTTATTTATCGTTATTTTTAATTAAAAAATTATTTTTACAGAAAGAGAGAGAATTGGTGCACCAGGGACTCAGCCACTGCAATTGAACGCCAGACACTTGCACTGACCTAGTGGACATGTGTGACCTTGCACTTGCCTCACTTTTGTGCACCTGGCTAACGTGGGATCTGGAGAGTCAAACATGGGTCCTTAGCTTTTGCAGGCAAGCGCCTTAACTGCTAAGCCACCTCTCTGGCCCCTATTTATTGTTATTTTTGCCTGTGCGTGTGTTGTGGCGTATGCATGTGGATGTGTCCTTGTGGTGCCGCAGGTGCTGGCCTGTAGTGGTCAGAGCAGAGGTAGATGTGCTTCTCCATTGCTCCTCTGCCCGTCCTCCTTTCACTGCTCCCGGGGCTTACCCGTGTTTTGCTAACTTGGGGGAGTCCTGGGTCTCTGCTTCCCCATGGGGAAGGGGGACTGGGGTTACAGATGTGCGTGGCTGCACCCAGCTATTTATGTGTGTTCTGGAGATTTGAACTGCAGGGGCTCAGGTGCCCTCAGCCCCTCACACTTGTGCAGGAAGCACACTCAGCTGCTAAGCCTCTCCAGCTGCACACATATGTATTTACACACGCACATATTTCAGCGGCTCTCACTGAATTTGTCTGTTTTCAGCAAAAGCAGCTTTGCAGTGATTTATGTCTGTCGGCTGAGAGAGGGGAGAAGGTGAGGGAAGAGGTGGGATGGGTATGACCAGCCAGTGACCGTTCTGGGTCCATGTCCTTCTTGTCCTTCCCATCACAGTCAGGGATAGAAGCACACGTGGACATGTCTGTTGCAGATGTGGTCCCTTGCAAAGGGGACACCTGCCATGACTCTTTAGGATGTGGCGCTCAAGTTCTAGGTTCTACCACTTTTGCCCCTCTTCCTTTCTAGGGAGCTTTCTGGTCCCAAGTGGGAGCCGTTTTCAGTTGCCAAGATCCTATGTCTATAGTGCTAAGGGCAGGGCTGCTAGAGCAGATAGAAGGCCAAAGACGTGTTAGAAAACCAGAGTTCAAAGTTAACATGCCCCTGGCCATGCTGGCACACGTCTGCACTCTTAGTACTCGGGAGGTGGAGGCAGGAGGGTCAGGAGTTCAAGTTATCCTAGGTACATAGGGTGTTCAAGGCCAATCTGAGTTACTAGAGTTCCTGTCTTATAAAACCAAAAATCAAACCAAAACCAAACCAACCTCCCTTCAGCCAGCTGAAACCCCTAAGGAAGTCTTTTTAGAGCTCTGGACCTCAGTGTTTAATTAACTAAAAATTATTTATTTGCAAGCAGAGAGATAGAAGAGAGACAGACAGAGAGAATGGGTGCACCAGGGCCCTCTCCAGCCATTGCAAACAAATTCCAGATGCAAGAGCCACCTTGTGCATCTGGCTTATGTGGATTCTGGGGAATAGAACCTGAGTCCTTAGGCTTCGCAGGCAAGTGTCTTAACCACTAAGCCATCTCTCCAGCCTACATTCATTTTTAAAACAAGAGATGAGGGACTGTGGGGCTTGGGCTGTAGCTTAGTTGGTAGGGTGCCTACCTGGCATGCACAAAACCCTCGAATTGATCCTAAACCTGGAATGGTGAATGGTCTCTCAAATGAATAAATAGAATACACACACACACACACACACACACACACACACACACACATATATATTGGTTATTCGAGGTAGGGTCTCACTCTAGCTCAGGCTGACCTGGAATTCATTATGTAGTCTCAGGCTGGCCTTGAACTCATGGCAATCTTCCTACCTCTGCCTCCCCAGTGCTGGGATTAAAAGCATGGGCCACCACACCCGGCTAATTAAAATATTTTAAAAAATAAAATAAAACGAAAAGAAAAGCTATGGAAAAGTCTCCCAAATCATCTCTGATTTGTCCTCAAACCTGAGTGTCAGAGAAAAAAAAATGAGAGAATACATCAACCAAAGGCTGGAGTCAGGCCGGTGTGAAAGCCCACCCGTCAGAGTGCGTGGCAAATCCAATGAGCCCAGCTTGCTCAGGGAGCCCAAGATCAGCAGAATGGCTAAGAATGGAGTCAAACAGGTCCTCAGATACCTGCTCTGCTGCTTCCTAGCTGGATGACCCAGGGCAAAGCATTTAAGCCTCAGTAAAATGGGAATGAAAATAGTGCTTACCACAGGGGTTCCTGGAAGGAGTAAAAAGTCCTTGCAAAGCACTTGGCACAATTAACTAACTGCTGAGTGAGTGCATGTTCCACAGGGTGTTTCATGAACTGTAAATTAAGTGTGACTGATTCACACTCCAGGCACATCTAATACTCTTGGTTATATTAAGTGGGTTTTATGAAGAATTTTTGCTTTTTCTACAGTACTGGGAATCGAACCTAGGGCCTTACACAGTACATGCTTGGCAAGCTGTCTGCCACTGAACTGTATCTTTAGTCTAGAAAAGTTTTACTTAATATTTTTTTCTTTAATTTTATTTTTTAAAGGACTTTTTAAATGGCAACCTTCATAAATATATACAATATAACATGATCATAATCCCCTCCCCTCTCATCCCACCCTTTTCCCTTCCCCAAATCCCCCTCCACTGAATCTCTTCTTCTTTCCAACTAGTCTCTTTGACTTTATCATTTATTTATTTATTTATTTATTTATTTATTTTTTGTTGTTTGTTTTAGACAAGGTCTCACCATATAACCCAGGTTGGCCTGGTATTGGTGACTGTTCTGTCTCAGCCTCCTTTGATTTCTGCACATGGTCTATTTTTCTTTTGTGAGGATCTACTTGAAGCTGGATGCTTTGGCCAGGGTGCACTTGTTCCCATACATTTATCTTTTCTTTCTTTCTTTCTCTCTCTCTTTCTTTCTTTCTTTCTTTCTTTCTTTTTTTTTTTTTTTTTTGAGGTAGGGTCTCACTCTGGCCCAGGCTGACCTGGAATTCATTCTATAGTCTCAGGGTGGCCTCGAACTCACAGCGATCCTCCTACCTCTGCCTCCCAAGTGCTGGGATTAAAGGTATGCACCACCACACCCGGTTGAGAATGAATTTTTGCTCACAGTTTTGAAGGGAAGAATAGGGGGGTTTATGGCAGCAGGAAGCGGGGCTGGGCTACAAAACCTCAAGGCCTGTCTCCAGGAACATTGCCTCCCACAGGCTCCACCTGCTAATAGTTCCATAACCTTCCCAAACAGCGCCACCATCTGGTGACCAAGCGCTCAAACACATGAGCTTGTGGGGGACTGCACATTTAAACCACAGCAGGATTTCTACTTGGGATTCCCTTGGCCACCTCCTTAGGATCTAGAGCCACAGGGTGGTGGCTTGGAGAAGAGGCCTAGTTGCTGGGTTACTGGTGGAAGTCAAGTCAGCACTCTATGGGAGGTGGAGTGGGGCCTGTCTTGGACTCTGACCTCTGAGCCAGGCGGTGGGCGCAGTTCAGCACCATGTCCATGCAGTGCACCGTGAGGATGCCGATGGCCACCAGACTGACAGGTCCCACCTAGAGCGACAGGACAGAAACACAGTGAGCTGCGGAGTCGGCCCAGACCACACCTCGGCCCTCATACAACCTGGGCCCTGGGGCTCCTTGCAAAATGAAGCTCTCTAGCTAGACCTAGGGCTCAGTGGAGGAGCACTGTGAGTGTGAGGCCCTGGGTTCCATCCCCACACTGAAAGAATCAACCTGCCGGGTATGGTGGCGAGCATGTCTGTAATTGTAATCATAATCAAAATCATAATGTAACCACTTGAGATGCTGAGGCAGGAGGGGGCCACCCTGAGTTGAAAACTAGTCTGAGCTACACAGTAAGTGAAGGGTTAATAGTTTTCCCTGAAAACCAGAGGGAACTAAAGAGTTAATAACTATCCTGAAGACCAGAAGGCCATACAGAAACAGCAGAGGCATTCAGCCTCAGACAAGCCCGACATCTCCCCTGATGGGTGTGCTCCCCTTAGCTCAGAAGGCCTTGAAGGTGCAGAAACCATCTGGGGCATCCTCCCTTAGACAATTCTGGCTGAAGAAACCTATTCTGAACAAGGACACAAGGACACACATCTGCTGCACCTGGTACAGTCTGCTTTTCTTTGTATCCTCCTTGTAAATTTGAACTCCAGCCTAGCTCAGTGCTTCAGCCTTCATCCTGAGGAAAGGCTGCTGCCCCCCGCTGAACCTCAATAAGCAGTCTGTCTGTAGAGATCAAGCCCCATGTTCTCTTTCACTTTTCTCTTACACTCTCCTGACAATAAGACCCTGTCACAAACTACTGAACACACAGGATGCTTTCTGGAATGAGAGACCTGGCCGAATGTCCTGTGTCCCCAGAGGCTGTGTGTGAGTGTCCCCCTTACAATCACAGTGGAGGGGCTGCCCAGCCTCAGCTAGGATTCCTCCAGTGACGGAGAGCTCACCGCCACCCAACACTGCCCAGGCCTTTTCTCATCTGCGTCCACAGTCAACCCTTATGGGTTCCATGAATCCATGGTGAATTTAATTCTTTTCACGTTCCTCAGCCATCAGCAATTCGGTCATCTTTGTTCCCTGCTTCAGGCACAATCTAGTAACAGAGCTCCAGGCACTTTGGGGCAGGTGAGTCCTTGTAAGAAGCTGTCCTGTGTAGGATGTGAAGCCACATCCCTGGGCTGCTACCCCTGGGTGTCAGGGCCCTTTTCCCAGGTTGTGACAACCAAAACTGTCTCTCTATATGGGACATTTTTGCTGGGAGGACAGGGGAGTAGAGGTTGGTGCAGAAAATCATCCCTTGTTGAGAATCACTGCTGTATTGGGTCTACAGTATTCCTTTTAAAGAGAAAGGCCATGGCTGGAGGGATTGCTTAGTGGTTAAGGTGCTTGCCTGCAAAGCCAAAGGACCCAGGTTCGATTCCCCAGGACCCACGTTAGCCAGATGCACTAGGGGCGCAAGTGTCTGGAGTTTGTTTGCAGTGTGGCTGGAGGCCCTGGTGCACCCATTCTATCTCTCTCTCTCCCCCTATTTCTCTGTCAAATAAATAAATAAATAAATAAAATATTTTTTAAAAAGGAGAAGGGCCAGCTGTGAATCATAATGTTTCAATGTGATCAGAAGGACGTAATGCGAGACTCTCACCTCCTCTGTTCTGGACGCTCATGTCTTTATAGAAAATGTGTCCGAGATGATATTATTTGTTACGAAGACACACACAGGGGTCATGAGGACCTGTAGGTGTAGCCTCCATGCAGCAGAGCCTCTCCTAGTTGTCCATCTCAAACTCACATACAGCAGGCACTCAGTCCTCATGGTCGTGGTGAGAGGGAGGTGAGAGTGGAATGAAATCATCACAACTTCCCGGAAGCAAAAGCAGCACTGGCTGGGACAGCTTGGCAGGGGCCATATGGTCCTGTCACTCTTCTGCATATATGAACCTGGGGCCCAGAGGGCTCCAAAGGGACAATCTCCCACTCTGGTTGGAATCACTACTGATCTGGAGTCAGTCAGGGTGTCACTGTGACATCTTCACTTACCAGGCTCAGAGAGGACAAGCTCCCTTCAACTAAAGGGAATTCTACATTTGATGTCACCTCAAGCCCACAGACATTACTGGGGGCTTCTTGTATGCCAGACGGCAGACAGGGACCGAAGGGAGGTGGAAAGGGATATCCGACCATTCCTTGTCTGAGAATCACGGTAGACATGGCTCGCTTTGGAAGTGCTCTAAGAACCCCCGGCGAGGCATGTGTGAGTTGTAGAAAAAGACATGACAAGGCAGCATGAATGCTCACCAGATACCCTGCAGTTTTTGAGAGGAAGAGAACTTCAAAGGGCAGGACCTGGTGCTCCAACAGGATGCCCCTGAGACAGGCAGACAGGTCCTGGGGGTCAGCGGGTTTATGCTAATCCATATGCTGAGCTCCTATCTCACCCACATTAGATTTTCGCTTTATTCTGTGTTTGTGACGAAACCCAGGGCTGTATGCACACTGGGCAACCACTCTTTTACTAAGCTACATTTCCTTCCCTCCTTCTCTCCCTCCCTCCCTTCCTTTCTTTCTTTCTCTCTCCTTCCTTCCTCCCTCCCTCCCTTCCTTCCTTTATTTCTCTCTTTTTCTCCTTCCTTTCTTTCCCTCCCTCTCTCTCTTTCTTTCTTATTTTTCTTTCTTTTGTCAATGTAAGGTATCACTTTATCCCATGCTGACCTGGAATTCACTCTGTAGTCCCAGGGTAGCCTCAAATTTATAGCAATCCTCTTACCTCTACCTCTTGAATGCTGGATTAAAGATGTGCAACACAATGTCCTGCTTTTTCTTTTTTAAGTGAGAGGTCTCATTATATATCCTAGGCTAACCTGGAACTCTCTGTGTAGCCCAGGCTGTACTCAAATTTGAGATCCTCTTGGCCTAGCCTCATGTGATTACAGGCCTGAGCCACCATCAGGTGGTGTGGACAGGAGCCACGCTCATAAACGCTTGCAGGGACAGGCTGTGAATGAGTGAGGTGGGGGTGACAAGGAATCACAGGGACTGCAGAAGACAGTGGCAAGTGGGAGTCTGTCAGTGCCATGGGGCTTATGATGCTGCCCCCTTGCCCTTTACCCACCCAGGGATGTTCAGCTTGGCTCCTGGTTGGTTCCAAGAATTGTTGGCCAAATATAGAATGGAGCCCGGCTCCCCCCATTGGTATCCGATAAGCAGTGCAGAGCTCCCCCCATTGGTCATGGACGGGCAGTGCAGAGCTCCCCCTACTGGTCATAGATCAGCAGGGCTGACCCCCTCCAGCTTGGATGAGCCCAGTTTCCAGCCCACGGATGCCTCTTACCAACAAGCCAGCATTTTTCACGGCCAGAGGAAGCCCCAGGAGCCCAGTGCCAATGTTGGTTTTCAACAAGTGAACCAAGATTTTCATCAGCCTGTTGTGGGAAAGTCAGGGAGAAGATATTGTTGGAAGGGGTGGAAGAAAGGAGAAGAGAGGGAAGGAAAGGGAGGACACGAGGGAAGGAAGGGAACGGATGGGAATGGAAGGGGAAGGAGGTGAACTGAAGAGGGCAAGGCTGCCTCCATGCGCCTCTGCCAAGGGTTTCTGGTGCCGATGGGGGGTGGGGGGGGACTGAACCAGGTAAGTAGACTCTGTGACTCAGCTCCAGGGACATGTCCTGTAACATATGACCCAGGACTGGTGCCAGATCAGGTGGTTCCACAAACCACACAAATGAGGTACTCAAGGAAAACCAAATAAAAACCACCTCCATTTGGGGGAGCCCCTTAGTGCCAGTTGGTTCATTAATCCACCAGCTGATTTCTCTCATGGCCCATTCTGATTTAGGATTAGATCTACCACATGCCCAGCATCAGAAAGATAATGAAACATTGCTAATTAGTGCTCCACACGATATAATACTTATTGGCCCTAGGGCATTTTAATTTTTGTTATTTTTCTTTTGTTCATTTGAGACAGTGTCTCTTGTAGCCCAGGATGGCCTTGAACTTGCAATGTAGCCAAGGGTGACCTTGAACTCCTGATCCTCTTGCTTCCACCTCCCAAATACAATTGATAACAGCAATTATTGGAAAATATGTCAAAGCCCTCCCCTCAAATCTAAGTTTTTCTTTTCTGTTGATTCTTGAGCAGTAATTTGCCTGAAAAACGTGTGACCTCCCCATTCTGTCCCTCCATCTGTGATGTGAAGCTTTGCTTGAGCCTGACCCGGGCGTTATGGGAGACCATCGCACCTGTGACGACAGTGTTGCACAGAGGAGAGGGGGGCAGAAAAGATGGGAAAGACGAGAGAGGAGAGAGGAGAGGGAGAAGTACAAGTGCACACACACACACACACACACACACACACGCACACACACGTAACAGGCGGCAGCAGTTACTGCTGGAGAGGAAATTCTGCAGATTGGGAGACAGGAGAGAGCACTCGGGGAGTGAAGGCAGGCCGAAAACTCTGGATTACGGAGGGAGACTCTCAAAGACAAAACAGAACAAATAAAAACTAGTCTGATGGGCTGGAGAGATGGCTCAGCAGTTAAGGTGCTTGCCTGCAAAGACAAACCACCCGCCTTTGATTCCCCAGCACCCACATGGGCCAGATGCATAAGTGGCCCATGCTTCTGGAGTTCATTGGCTGTGGCTAGAGTCCCTGGCACACCTATTCTTTCTGTCTGTCTCTGTTCTCTCTGCCTCTCTCTGCTTGCAAATTAATTAATTGGGAAAGAAAGCTAGTCTGATCCAGGCATGGTGGTGTACACCTTTAATCCCAGCACTCTGGAGGCATAGGTAGGAGGATCGCCAAGAGTTTGAGGCCAGCCTGAGACTACATAGTGAATTCCAGGTCTACTTCAAAAAATAAAATAATAGAGGCTGGATAGATGGCTTAGCAGTTAAGGCATTTGCCTGCAAAGCCAAAGGACCTTGGTTCAGTTCCCCGGGACCTATGTAAGCCAAATGCACAAGGTGGCACTTGTGTCTGGAGTTTGTTTGCAGAGTTTGGAGGCCGTGGTGCACCCATTCTCTCTCTCCCTCTTTCTCTCTCCCTCTGTCAAATAAATAAATAAAATTTAAAAAATAAAATAATAACCTAGTCTGGGATGTAGCTCAGTTAATAGAGTGAGTACCTGCCTACAAGCACGAGGTCTTGTGTTCAATCCCCTGCACAGCATAAAACCATACGTAGTGAATTGGAGCCAGCCTGGGCTATATGAGACCCTGCCTCAGAAAAAAAATCCATAGACCAAAAAAAAAAAAAAAAAATCAACCAAACAAATAAGAAATTGCCATTTAATTCTTCCCAAAAGGATGTGAGACTTTATTGTTGTTGTTTTTCGAGGTAGAGTCTCACTCTAGCCCAAGCTGACCTGGAATTCACTATGTCATCTCAGAGTGGCCTCAAACCCACAGCGATCTTCCTACCTCTGCCTCCTGAGTGCTGGGATTAAAGGTGTGCACCACCATGCCCGGCTTGAGAAGACATTTCTTGATGGTCTAATTAACACTGGGTATGGACATACTTAATAGTTCGTCATTATTATCTGACCTTCTTATTAGATAATAGTTTACTTGGCAATGAAGTCCTAGAGAAAAAGTCCCATGTGTCTGAGTTTGGGGCAGTAAAAGTAGGATCCGAGGTGATCAAGTGACCCTTTGTTTACTGCAAGATCTATGAGAGATGAGAGAGAGAGAGAGAGAGAGAGAGAGAGAGAGAGAGAGAGAGAGGAGCAGACGAGGAGCCAGCCCCTGGAAGAAAGAAAGAAAGAGGAGCACCTGCTGGTGACAGGGCACAAGCAGCGCTTGCTGGGGACAGCTGCTCTATCTTGATTCTTTGCAGAAGCTGGGTATCAGGAATGTGCCCGAGGGTCACGGTGGTCACCATTCTTAGTCCTGAAACTCCCCTCTTGTACCAGGGAGCCTGAGGCCTCGGGAGCGGAGGAGGATGTGGTCCAGGGTCCTGAAGCCAGCAGAGCTTCCCCTGAGGCCTGGAAGGGCGACGGGGCCACTTACGAGAGCGAGTCTGCTTCCCCATCACGAGGGCCCCCTGGGGGGGTGCTGCTGCTGCTGCTCTCCAAGGGGGCCTTAGACCCGCAGTCCAAGTTCTGATCATGGTTGCCACCCTTCCCAAGCAGTGAGGCCTTCGACATGGTGGGCTCGTGGCAGAGGCGCAGCGCGCAGGACTACGGCAGCCTGGAATAAGGCTGCAGAGCCATGGCTGCAGGCCTCAGGTGCTGGCTCCTGACCCCTGGGCGTCCTGGCGCTGGTCGAAGCGCAAAGCCTGGGAAGCTGAGGGCCTGTGAGGGTGGGAGAAGCTGGCATTGAAGATGCCTCACCTGGTTGGCGCACCTATGAGCTCATCTCAGGATGACCCTCATCCCCTCGTGGTCGTCTCCATACCTGCCAGGACTGCCCTGGGCCCTTGGCCTCTCCCAGCTTAGCCCTTAACTCTTCAGGGCAAAGTGAGCAGTGTGAATGGGGGGGGGGGAGGAAGGTACCATTGGACTGGACACTGGACTGTGGCAAGGAGCAGGTCAGAGCTACCTCACAATGGAGGCTGTCTGGCTAATAAGCTGCTGCCCAGGCTGTAGACCATCGCTGGTACCAGCTCCTCCACACACAGGTGAGTGGCGGCCCGTGAGGGACAGTTCAAATGCCACCTGCTCAGAATTCCTACACAGAAGGAATGACTGGACTGCCACTTATCAGTAAAGGAGTGCAAGTAAACTTCCAAAGCCATTTGTGGGGCTGGTAAGTTGCTTGCCTAGCAAGCCTGAGAACCTGAGTTTGACCCACAGAACCCATGTTTAAAAATGCTGGGTATGGTGGTGCACACCTGTAATCCCAGTGCTGGGGAGGCAGAGGCAGGCAGATTTCTGGTGCTTACTGGACAGCCAATGTAGCATAACTAACAAGATCCAGGTGTGTGTGTGTGTGTGTGTGTGTGTGAGAGAGAGAGAGAGAGAGAGAGAGAGACAGAGAGAGACTATCTCAAAAGGGTGGGTGGCATCTGAGGAACAATACCCACGGCTGCTCTGTGGCCTTCATGTGCACACATGAACACACACCACCACCATCATCATTTCTTCCCAAAACTTAAAATTTTTTATTTGAGAGAGAGAGAGGGAGAGAGAATTGGTGTGCCAGGGCCTCAGCTACTGAAATCAAACTCCAGACTCTTGCTCCACCTAGTGGGCATGTGAGACCTTGTGCTTGCCTCACTTTTGTGTGTTTGGCTTATGTGGGATCCAGAGATTCGAACGTGGGTCCTTAGGGTTCACAGGCAAGTGCCTTAACTGCTGAGTCATCTCTCCAGCCCCCAGACTTTCTTTTTTCTCAATTTTTATTAACATTTTCCATGATTATAAAAAATATACCATGGTAATACCCTTCCTCCCCCAACTTTCCCCTTTGAAATTCCATTCTCCATCATATCCCCACCCCATCTCAATCAGTCTCTTTTATTTTGATGTCATGATCTTTTCCTCCTCTTATGATGGTCTTGTGTACGTAGTGTCTGGCACTATGAGGTCATGGATATCCAGGCCATTTTATGTCTGGAGGGAGCACGTTGTAATGAGTCCTACCCTTCCTTTGGCTCTTACATTCTTTCCGCCACCTCTTCTGCATTAGACCCTGAGCCTTGGAAGGTGTGATGGAGATGTTACTCAGTACTCCAGTCACTTCTTTCCAGCACTATGATACCTTCTGAGTCATCCCAAGGTCATTTCCATCTGAAAACAGAAGATTCTCTACCCAAAGTGAGAGTAGTATTAATACAAGGGTATAAATATTAAGAGAAGTGCTTACTGGGCAGTTTGATAAGCATAGTATATACATTTTTCCAGACATCAGCAGATGTTACACCCCTAGGGCTCATGACTATCCCTGTTTTAAGTTTTCAGTGTCATGGATGTATTTCCCCCCCCCCCCCATGGAGTGGGCCTCTAGTTCAATTGGAGGGCAGTTGCTTTCCACCATGATAGACGTGCCACTGTTGCACCCGCTGGCTCATTTTGCCTGGCTGGCCAATTATAAGGCTTGCAATGTCCACTGTTGAGTATCTTCACTGGTGGTATCTCTTTCTCTCATTGAACTGCATGTAGAATGGCTTCTTCCAGCTTTCTGTCAGCTGGTCTACATGGAGGAGGTTATCAGCTCAGTTCCAGCAAGATTTCTCAGTGGCCTTGCCACCCAAGTATGTGGAGTCTTCAGCAATAGGGTCTTACCATCTATTCCTGGTGGGAAACCAAGGGCCTCGGCAATGGCCTGTAATGTTTTGGGGGCATCAGGGACCTCCCTGGCCAACAACTCATGGAGGTATCCCATCCCTGGCACTGAAAATTTTCTAACAATGATCTATGGCTCCTGAGTGTTCCATTGTCCGAAACTGGAGGATTCCATGTGATTTATTTGCATCCTCTTAGATTTTGATTAGCCCTCCCTCCACCTTTCCTTTACTCAATCTCTTCCCCTGACCTCACTTTGGGCCTTTCACCCCCATTAATCTATTCTTCTACTTACATATATACAATACCAACCTATTAAGTACCGTCCTCCCTTCCTTTCTCTTCCCTTTATATCTTCTTTTTAATTTACTGGCCTCTGCTACCGAGTGTTTTCCTTCTCACACAGAAGCCCAATCATCTGTAGCTAGGATCCACATATGAGGGAGAACATGCGGCGCTTGGCTTTCTGGGCCTGGGTTACCTCACTTAGTGTAATCCTTTCCAGATCCATCCATTTTCCTGCAAATTTCATAACTTCATTTTTCTTTACTGCTGAGTAGAACTCCTTTGTATAAATGTGCCACATCTTCATTATCCCCTCATCAGTTGAGGGACATCTAGGCTGGTTCCATTTCCCAGCTATTATGAATTGAGCAGCAATAAACATGGTTGAGCATGTACTTCTCCTTAGATGGGATGAGTCTTTAGGATATATGCCTAGGAATGCTATAGCTGGGTAACATGGTAGATAAATTTTTAGCTGTCTTAGGAACCTCCACACTGATTTCCACAATGGCTGGACCAGATTGCATTCCCACCAACAGTGTAGAAGGGTTCCTCTTTTTCCACATCCCCACCAGCATTTATGATCATTTGTTTTCATGATGGTAGCCAATCTGACAGGAGTGAGATGGAATCTCAATGTAGTTTTAATCTGCATTTCCCTGATGACTAGGGATGTAGAACATTTTTTTAGATGCTTATACGCCATCTGTATTTCTTCTTTTGAGAACTCTCTATTTAGCTCCATAGCCCATTTTTTAATTGGCTTGTTTGATTTCTTATTATTTAACTTTTTGAGTTCTTTGTATATCCTAGATATTAATCCTCTATCAGATATATAGCAGGCAAAGATTTTTTCCCATTCTGAAGGTTGCCTCTTTGCTTTATTCACAGTGTCCATTGCAGTACAAAATCTTTGTAATTTCATGAGGTCCCAGTGGTTAATCTGTGGTTTTATTGCCTGAGCAAATGGGATTATATTCAGAAAGTCTTTGCCAAGATCAATATGTTGAAGGGTTTCCCCTACTTTTTCCTCTAGCAATTTCAGAGTTTCAGGTCTGATGTTAAGGTCTTTAGTCCATTTGGATTTAATTCTTGTGCGTGGAGAGAGAGAAGAATCTATTTTCATCCTTCTACAGATACATATCCAGTTTTCCTGGCACCATTTGCTGAAGAGGCTGTCTTTTCTCCAATGAGTATTTTTGGCATTTTTATTGAATATCAGGTGGTTATAGCTACCTGGACTTATATCTGGGTCCTCTATTCTGTTCCATTGATCTACATATCTGCTTTTGTGCCAGTACCATGCTGTTTTTGTTACTGTGGCTCTGTAGTATAGGTTAAAATCAGGTATGGTGATACCACCTGCCTTATTTTTGTTGCTCAGTATTATTTTAGATATTCGAGGTTTTTTTGTGATTCCAAATGAATTTTTGGATTGTTTTTTCTATTTCCATGAAGAATGCCATTGGAATTTTGATGGGGATTGCATTAAATGTGTAGATTACTTTTGGTAAGATTGCCGTTTTCACAATATTGATTCTTCAAATCCAGGAACAAGGGATGTTTTTCCATTTCCTAGTGTCTTCTGCAATTTCTCGCTTGAGTGTTTTACAGTTTTCATTGTAGAGATCCTTTACTTCCTTGGTTAGGTTTATTCCAAGGTACTTTATTTTCTTTGATGCAATTGTGAATGGGAGTGATTCTCTGATTTTATCCTCTGTGTGTTTGCTGTTAGTATATAGGAATGCTACTGATTTCTGTGTATATATTTTGTATCCTGCTACATGGCTGTAGGTGTTTATCAGCTCTAACAGTTTTCTGGTAGAGTCTTTAGGGTCCTTTATATATAGAATCATGTCATCTGCAAATAATGATAACTTGATTTCTTCCTTTCCAATTTGTATCCCTTTTATGTGTGTCTCTTGCCTTATTGCTATAGCTAAGACTTCCGGTACTATATTAAATAAAAGTGGGGACAGTGGACACCCTTGTCTTGCTCCTGATTTTAGTGGAAAAGCTTCCAGTTTTTCCCCATTTAGTATTATGTTGGCTGCAGGCTTGTCATAAATAGCTTTTATTATATTGAGATATGTTCCTTCTATTCCCAGTCTCTGTAGGACTTTTATCATGAAGGGATGTTGGATTTTGTCAAACGCTTTTTCTGCGTCTAATGAGATGATCATATGAATTTTGTCCTTCAGTCCATTTATATAATGTATTACATTTATTGATTTGCATATGTTGAACCATCCCTGCATCTCTGGGATAAAGCCTACTTGGTCAGGGTGAATGATCTTTCTGATATATTCTTGTATTCTGTTTGCCAATATTTTGTTGAGAATTTTTGCATCTATGTTCATGAGGGAGATTGGTCTGTAATTTTCTTTTTTTGTTCTATCTTTGCCTGGTTTTGGTATCAGGCTGATGCTGGCTTCATAGAAAGAGTTTCGTAGGATTCCTTCTTTTTATTTTTTATTTTTTTTGGTTTTTCGAGGTAGGGTCTCACTCTAGCCCAGGCTGACCTGGAATTCACTATGGAGTCTCAGGGTGGCCTCGAACTCACGGCGATCCTCCTACCTCTGCCTCCCGAGTGCTGGGATTAAAGGCGTGCGCCACCACACCCGGCTGGATTCCTTCTTTTTCTATTTTATGGAAAAGCTTAAGAAGCAATGGTGTTAGTTCTTCCCTGAAGGTCTGGTAAAATTCAGCAGTGAATCCATCTGGGCCTGGACTTTTTTTAGTTGGGATATTTTTGATAACTGCTTTGGATCTCCATGCTTGTTATAAGTGATTAATCTCATCTTGATTTAATTTAGGTAGGTCATATAAATCAAGGAAATCATCCATTTCTTTCAGATTTTCATACCTTGTGGAGTATATGCTCTTATAGTATGTCCCTAAGATTTTTTGAATTTCTCTGGTATTTATTGTGATGTTACCTTTTTCATCTCTAATTTTATTAATTTGTGTCTCTTCTCTCTTTCTTTTGGTCAGATTTGCTAAGGGTTTATCAATCTTGTTTATCCTTTCAAAGAACAAACTCTTTGTTTCATTGATTCTTTGGATTGTTTTTTTTGGTTTCCATTTCATTAATTTCTGCCCTAATCTTTATTATTTCTTCCTGTCTACTGATTTTTGGTTTGCCTTGTTCTTCTTTTTCCAAGGCTTTAAGGTGAAGCATTAGGTCGTTTACTTGTGACCTTTCTAATTTCTTAATATAGGCACTTAAAGCTATAAATTTACCTCTTAGGACTGCCTTCATTGTGTCCCAGAGATTTTGGTATGTTGTGTTCTCATTATCGTTTGACTCTATACATTTTTTGATTTCCTTCTTGATTTCTTCATTGACCCATTCATCATTTAGTAGTGTGTTGTTTAATTTCCATGATTTTGTGTATGCTCTATAGCCTTTCTTGCTATCAATTTGTAGTTTGACCCATTGTAGTCAGATAGAATGCAAGGAATTATTTCAATTTTCCTGTATTTGTTAAGATTTGCTTTGTGTCCTAATATATGGTCTATTTTAGAGAATGTTCCATGTGCTGCTGAAAAGAATGTATATTCTGCAGCATTTGGATGAAATGTCCTGTAGTTATCTGTTAGGTCCATTTGTTCTATGACCTCATTTAGTCCAGGTGCCTCTCTGTTTATTTTTTCCCAGGATGACCTGTCAATTGATGAGAGTGGGGTGTTGAAGTCACCCACTACCACTGTGTTTGGTGTTATCTGTGACCTTAGTTCTAATAGGGTTTGTTTGATGAATTTGGGGTCCCCATGTTAGGTGCATATATGTTTAGGATTGTAATGTCCTCCTGTTGGAGGGTGCCTTTAATCAATATAAAGTGACCTTACTTATGTTTCTTAACTAATGTTGGACTGAAGTCTACCTTGTCAGATATTAGGATAGCAACCCCTGCTTGTTTTCTAGGTCCATTTGCTTGAAACACCATTTTCCAACCTTTCACCCTAAGATAGTGTCCATCTTTGGTAGAAAGGTGGGTTTCTTGGAAGCAACAAATTGAAGGATCCTGTTTTTTAACCCCGTCTGTGAACCTATGCCTTTTGGTTGGGGCATTGAGGCCGTTGATATTAAGAGATAATATTGAAAGGTGTGTGGTCATTTTGCCATTTTTTGTAGTTCTTCCAGTTTTACCTTTGCTCTCTTGTGTTAACTAGTATTTGAGTATTGTTTGTTTTTTCCCGGTTCCTTATATGTGTGCTTTTCTTTTTCTTCAGCATGGGGGATTCTTTGAAATATTTTCTGAGGAGCTGGTTTTGTCTTCAAATACTCCTTTAGGTTGCTTTTGTCATGGAATGTCCTTATTTCTCCGTCTATTTGAATGGATAGTTTTGCAGGATAAAGTAACCTTGGTTGACAGTTGTTATCTTTCAGGACTTGGAATACATCACTCCAAGCCCTTCTGGCTTTTAAAGTTTGTGTTGAGTAATCTGCTGTAATCCTGATAGGCTTGTCTTTGTAGGTAACTTGATTTTTCTCTCTGACTGCTTTCAATATTTTTTCTTTGGTTTGTGTGTTTGGTAGTTTGATTATAATATGGCGAGGAGAGGTTCTTTTCAGGTTTTGTCTGGCTGGTGTTCTAAAGGATTCCTGCATCTGCATTGGCACCTCTTTCCCAATTTGGGGGTAGTTTTCTTCTATGATTTTGTTGAAGACACCTACTATGCCTTTGGAGTGAAATTCTTCTCTTTCTACTATGCCCTGAATTCTTATGTTTGATCTTTTCATAGTGTCCTGAATATCTTGAAATTCCCACTCATACTTTTCTATTAGTTTGTCTTTGTCTTTGTTCGACTGTATTAGGTCTGCCACCTGGTCTTCTAGCTTAGATATTCTGTCCTCTCCTTCATCCATTCTACTGGTGAGATTTTCTACAGAGTTTTTTTTATTTCATTAACTGTGTTCTTCATTGCTAGTAATTCTGACTGGTTTTTCTTTATTATTTCTATTTGCTTATTTATGTCTAGTATTTACCTCTTTATTTCATTAAATTGGTGTCCTGTATTTTCTTTGATTCCTTTGATTTCCTCTTTCATTCCTTTGATTTCTTTGACTTCTTTGAACGTACTTATAATCATTCTTTTGAAATCATTCTCAGGCATTTCCTCTAACTCATTCTCACTGGAGGTCACTTCTGATGCATTAATACTTTTTGGTGGATTCATATTGTCTTGATTTTTGGTGTTGCTTGTGTTATAATGTATATATTTTTGCATCCTGGATTATTTAATGATTGGATTTTCTAGTTAGCTGGGTATTATTAGATGTATCAGACAATCTGATGTTATATAACTTCAGGGTAGGAGCTTAAGGCATTAGATGTGGCTCTCAAGACTCTCAGAGTATCTACAAAAGTGACCCTAGGTGTTGGGTTTGCCTGCTATGAGAGTATTCAAGTAGGCTGAGTGGAACAAAATACAGGCAGATTCTAAATATTTAACTAAACAATGTACATTTTCAATGAAAAACAGCTCAGAGTATTTATCCAAGAGTAGGTATTATGACAACCAGATCCTCTAACTGTCCCTTAGGGTGTGTGGTGCCCCACCCACACCCTTAATCCTGACAAGAAGGAGGTTAAGATTTCTGGTCTGTTGAGGGTTTCAAGTCAGCTTGTGACCAGGTGAGACCGTTCCCTGGTGTAATCCCAGTTACCTCTGCTCCTGCTTGGGTCCCGCTGTCGGTTCAAGTTGGCATGGCCGGGTCCCTGGACCACTGCTCTGTTCGCTGGAGCTGGGCACTGGCGGTGGGGGAGGGGAGGCTGCCGATGCTGCTCTAGTTAGCCCACTGTTCCATGTGTTCTTCTACCTTGTGAGCTGCTCCTCCATTCTTCACTGCCGTTCTCCCTTCAAGTTTCTTGAGTTTGCAGAGAGCTCCAGTGTGAGTGGAAAATCCCCTCACCTGGCTTTTCCTGCGGCTCAAGTCGAGCCTGGCGGCTTTCTGGCCACTGCTGCCATGGTCCACGGACCTGCTGGAGCTGCTCCTGCTGGTCTGTGTGGGCTCTGGATGCTCTGGATCTCTCCTACTTCTCAGCTGCCGTTTCAATTTCCTATACACCTCACTTTTTAGGAAAAGTGTGTATTTTGCTGAGTTTTTTTTTTTTTTTTTTTTTTTTGGCTTTTTCCCCTCTAGGCTGCTTTGGCGTGGTACCTATGCTGCCATCTTAACCAGAAGGTATCTTTTTTTTTTGAAACAGGGTCTCACAAAGGTCAGGCTGGCCTCAAACTCAGTATGTAATTGAGGCCAGCCCTGAACTTCTGATTCTCCTGCCTCCTACTGAGTGCTGGGGATTGAATCCAAACCTTGAAATGTTGGGCAACCACTCAATCAACTAGGCTGCACACCTGCCCTGCTCCCTAAGTAGTTATTGACTACATATGTGTGTGTGTGTGTGTGGAACTGTTCTTCATGCAGGGAAGAAACTGTTAAGGAAAGTCCCTTCACCTGTTGTGATTTCATAGGTATTTTTTGGAGGGATCATCAACAGTTTAATAATTTGGGCAAGCCTTTCTGCCTCTCTTCAGTTGGTGCCTAAATATCAGCAATGGCAAGAAGTTCTAGCATCTGGACTTTTCAGAACTGATCTCAAACCTACTGTTATTTTCAGGTGAGTGATATTTAAAAAAATATTTTTATGGGGCTGGAGAGATTGTAAAGCTTTTGCCTGCAAAGCCTAAGGACCCAGGTTCAATTCCCCAGGATGCATGTAAGACAGATACATAAAGTGGCATATGCATCTGGAGTTCATTTGAAGTGGCTGGAGGCCCTGGTGCACTCATTCTCTCTCTCTCTGTCTATTTTCCTCTTTCACTCGCTCTCTCAGATAAATTTTAAAAATAAAAATAAAAAATAATTAAGAATTATTAATTTATTTATTTGTAAGCAGAGAGAGGTGACAGATGGAGAGAATGGGTGCGCCAGGACCTCCAGCCATTGCAAACTCCAGACGTACATGCCATTTAGTGCATATGGCTTTAATGTGGGTTCTAGGGAATGACCCTCGGTCATTCAGCTCTGCAGGCAAGTGCCTTAACCACTGAGCAATCTCTCCAGCCCCTATTTCATTAATTAGGTTGTTTATATTTATTTTTATTTATTTATTTTTATTAGAGACAGAGAGAGACAGAGAGAGAGAGAGAGAGAGAGAGAGAGAGAGAATGGGCACCCCAGGGCCTCCAGCCACTGCAAACAAACTCCAGATGCATGTGCCACCTTATACATCTGGCTTATGTGGGACCTGGAGAATCAAACCTGGGTCCTTAGGCTTCACAGGCAAGTGCCTTAATAGCCAAGCCCTCTCTCTAGCCCCAACATTAATTAGTTGTTATTGAGGTGGGTCTCATGTTTATCCCAGGTTGGCCTGGAACTCAGTATGTAGCACAGGCTGAACTCAAACTTGCAGTAATCCAAGCTATCTCCAAACTTGCTATGTGCTTGAGGGTGACCTTGGGCTCCTGATCCTCCTGCTTCTGTCTCCTGAGTGCTGGGATTGTAGATATGCACCACCACACCTAGTTAATGCAGTGCTGGGATTGAACCCAGGGTCTTGTAGCTGTTAGGCAAGTACTCTACCAACTAGACTGCATACCCAACCGCAGAAATGTGTGTCCACAGAGAATGTTATTGAAGAATGTGCTGATGGCCTGACTCAACTTTTGACAGGCACGTTAAGATTTTTCCCAGGTAGCAAATGAAGTCATGCTGCATCGTTAAAACCTCTTGTTCCTTACATGTGATGATGTCATCTTCAGCTCCACTGGACTCAGTGCAGACAGGTCCAGTGTTCCAGGAAGGGACACTGCAGTCTCTCTAACAGATGAGCACGTGACGAACACAGTTCCTTTCACTGATGTCCTGAGTGTCGCAGGTAAGTGGCAAGTAATGTGTCTTGCATTAGAGACATTTATCTTACCCATAACTGTGGGCTAACTCCACAATGCATGACCCATATACCTCCACAAGGAGGGGCCAAAGGGAGGGGGTAGGTCATGGATGAGCCTAATAATGGTACCAAACTGTATTTGCTGAATACAAAACTAATTAATAAAAAAAAGAAAAAAAATTGTCTTGCAGTTAGTGAGGGGTGAAAAGCTGGCATGAAAAGAAGTTGGGAGAACTTGCACCAGGAAGGCAAGTGGATCCCGTGGTCTGCAGGCAGGGATTCCGTGCTATGGTGTTGTTTTCTTTTGATTTTTTTCTTTTTGTTTTTTTGAGGTAGGGTCTCACACTAGCCCAGGCTGACCTGGAATTCACTATGTAGTCTCGGGGTGGCCTTGAATCCATGGTGATCCTCCTACCTCTGCCTCCTGAGTACTGGGATTAAAGGCGTGCGCCACCACACCCGGAAAGATCTTTTTTGTTGTTGTTGTTTAATTTATTTATCTGAGAGAGAGAGAGAGAGAGGGTACAGCAGGGCCTGTAGCCACTGTGAATGAACTCCAGATGCATGTGCCACCTTGTGCATCTGGCTTATGTGGGTCCTGGGGAATTGATCCTGGGTCCTTAGGCTTTGCAGGCAAATGCCTTAACTGCTAAGCTGTTTCTCCAGCCCTGCTGTTTCCTTTTTGCATGTGTATGCCTGTGTCATATGCATGTGCATGCTTGTATATGTATAGGTGCATGTGTATGTAGGTGCACACGCTCGTGCATGTGTGTGTGTGTACATGCAGAGGCCAGAGGTTGACGTCGGTGTCCCCTCTATTACTCACTCTCACTGCACCTAGAGGTCACTGATACAGCTCAGCTAGTCATCCCCAGAGATCCTCCTAGCTCTGCTCCTGAGTGCTGGGACTATGGGCACATGCCACCATGTCTGGTACTTTATATGGGCACCTGGGATCCAAACCCAGGTCCTCATGCCTGAGCAGGAAGTGCTCTAGCCACGGAGCCACCTCCCCAGCCTCCATGGTGTTCTTAACCCGTGCTGGACAGGGCATTCCATTAGATGAATCACCTCATCTTTTTTTTTTAAAAAAAAAACATTTTATTGACAACCTCTGTACTTATAGTCAATATACCATGATCATAATCCCCTCCCACCACCCGCCCTTTTCCTGCTCTCAAATTCCCCCTCCACTGAATCCCTTCTTTCCATTGATCTTCTTAATTTGGCTTTTATGACAAAAGGAAATCCGAGGCCAGTTAGTCTTACTGTTGCAGTTACCTTCTCATTGCTGGACAAACACCCGACCAGAAGCAGCTCAGGGGAGGACAGGGTTTATTTCAGGCTTTCAGAGTCCAGGGGAAGCTGTCTCACTTCACACATCCACAGCAGAGAATCAGATAAAACACCAGCAAACACAAACAGCCAGAGCTCAAGCTGGGTCTCTACGTATCTGTTAGGTCTGGACTCAAGATTCACCTCCAGGCTGGCCTCGAACTCATGGTGATCCTCCCACCTCTGCCTCCTGAGTGCTGGGATTAAAGGCATGTGCCACCACATCCAGGCCCACCAAATTTTGAAGTCTGCTGCATTCTTAGATCACAGAATCTTGGAATAAAACACAGTTTAAGGATTTCATGCCTGCTGGGCGTGGTGGCACACACCTATAATCGCAGCACTTAGGAGGCTGAGGTAGGAGGATCACTGTGAGTTTGAGGCCAGCTTGTCATAGTAAATTCCAGGTCAGCTCGGGCTAGCGCAAGACCCTACCTGAAAAAAAAAAATTAAATTAAAAAAAGATTTTATTCCAGCTTCTGCTCATTGGTCTCTGTGGTGGCCAATGACATGAACTTGGGTATGCTGGTGACACTTTCAGGTTATTTTGCCATCGTGACTGAGTTCAGGCACTCAGACTGGAAGAACTTAATAAGGAAATAGCAATGGAACTAGACTGGATATTTTCTAGCAGTCTTTGTCACGGTTGTGGATCGACTGGGAAATGTCCCCGGTAGGCCCATGTGTTTGAACACTTGGTCCCCAGATGGTGGCTCTGTTTGGGAAGATTGCAGAACCTTTAAGAGATGGAAGTGGGTCACTGGCGATGGGTCTGGAGGCATTATAGCATGGTGACATTTCCTGTTTGCCCTCTGCTTCCTGACTGTGAAGACAATGTGACCCACCAGCTTCCTGCTCTTGTTGTAGTGCCTTTCCCACCATGATGGGCTCTATCCCCTCAAACTGTAAACCAGAAAAACCCTCCCCGTGTAAGCTACTTCGTGCCAGTATTTGGCTACAGCAATGAGAAGAGTAACTAACATGGTCATGAAGACAGTTATTGGTGATCATGGAAAAGAAACAAAATTTCCTTTCCTGGAGCCAGGCATGGTGGTGCACATCTTTAATCCCAGCACTTGGGAAGCAGAGGTAGGAGGATTGCCATAAATTCAAGGCCACCCTGAGACTACAATAGTGAATTCCAGGTCAGCCTGGGCTAGAGCGAGACCCTACCTCACAAAAAAAAAAAAAAAAAAAAAAGATCCCCTTTCTTGGATGTTAATGTTGTCTTCCTTTATTCTCTTTTTAGGACATTTCATTGAGGGCCTGAGGGATGGCTTACTGGTTAAGGTGCTTGTCTGCCTCCTGCTATCCCTGTCACACCTGCTTCTTTTTGTGTGTGCAGGTCAGAGTCACACATTGGGTGTTTCTCCCCGTTTCTACTTTATTATTATTATTTTTGTTTTTTTGAGGTAGGGTCTCACTCTAGCTCAGGCTGACCTGGAATTCTCTATGTAGTCTCAGGGTGACTTCGAACTCACGGTAATTCTCCTACCTCTGCCTCCCCAGTGCTGGGATTAAAGACGTGCACCACCACGCCCGGCTATTATTATTATTATTATTTTTGATGTGCATGCTCGTGTGTGTGTTATGTGGTAAGTGTAGTGCAGAATGACCCATTGCCTTGAGAAGGAGTCTCTCATTCAGCCCACAGAGTTGCTGTTTTCACCATTTTTTTCCCATTAGGTTAACAAGCCCCAGTGATTCTCTGGTCGCCTCCCCTGCAGGAGCCATGCCCATCTGTTTACGTGGGTGTTGAGGAATCAAGTGCTGGCAGTCTCAAGCCCTCTTAGACCCTGATGTTTGAGCAGCAAGCGCTCTTAACTGCTGAGCATGTCCCCAGGCCCCGTCCCACGTGCTTCTGTGCTCCAGGCTTGTCCAGCGGTTTGGAAAGTTCAGTGTCCTCCTGTGTACCTAACCCCTTCCGGCCTGAGCGCTAGCTCTCGCAGTCCTACCGTCCTCTGTCCTCTTCCACCTGGATGCTGGCGCTCTCACATCTGCTGAGCAGTAAGTGCTGACTAACCCATGGCCAGGAGAAGGGAAACAGTCTCCGCTAGGGCATGAGCTGGCAAGCACTTCCTCCTGCCACTTGATGCCCCCTGGTGGCATTTTCTCGCATAGCTCCACTCAAGGCATGAAGCTCACTACATTAAATTACCAAACATTTGGTTGGAATCTCATGGAAGCACGGGTGTGCTCCCAGTGTGGTGGAGAGCTAGAGATGGAAAGAACAAGAAGAGTAAATAACGACAACTTAAAAAACATGGCCATTTCGTTGACCTTGTCGCCGGCGAGTCCTTGGCCCAGAGGAAAGTCAAAGCAAGCAGCGTCAAGACAGTCGCTGTGAAAGATCCGAGTCTTCCTAAGTCCTGGTGGGCAAGGAGGGGGCAGCGTCTCTCACTGGAGAAAAATGGTAGAGTTGGAAGAGGGGGGAGAATCTGCCGACTCAATCAGCTCCCCCAGGGCCTGGTAGGTCCCCACCACGAAGCCCACAAAGCCCAGCACGCTGATGAGGGCGTCCTTGGCGATGGTGAGGGGGCTCATGCCCTCCGTGTAGTAGGTGGTCACCTCCAGCAGGGGCGGGATGATGAGGGCCAGGGCGCTGCTGCTCACGGAGCCCACCAGGGCCAGGACCAGGTCCAGGCGGGGGATGAGGATGGCCAGGATGCCTATGGGAGGTGACAGGAGACAGATGGAGAGTCCAACACTTAACCAATACGTTGAAGTTGGTTCTTCACATCACAAAAGGCAAACCACACCTTTCTGAGAAAATTAGGCTTTGAAAGTATGAGTGGATGGGCTGAGAATGTGGCTCAATGGGTAGAGTGCCTGCCTGGCCAGATTCAAGAAGTCTTGGGTTGTCTCCAGCACTGTATAAAGTGGGCATGGTGGTGAACGCATGTAATTCCAGCACTTGGTAGGTAAAGATAGGAGTAACAGAAGTTCGAGGCCACCCGTAACTACACAGCAAGTACAAGAACTGAAAAAAAAAAAAAAATAGTGAAAGTTGAAAGTTCTCCAATGCCCCTATGATTACCCCTTAGGGACAACATGTTAAAAATTTGCATGGCCAAAGTTGTCATGGCATTCAATACTGCACAAGACCTACATAATAGGAGGGGTGAAAATGATGGCATCCAAATATATCAGGGACTAGATGAAAAGGAATTCGGTGGAAAGGGGACAATGAGGGTAGTGGGAAGGGTTTATTTATGCTCATGGTATGTTATGTATATGTGTGGAGGTTGTCAGTAAAATGTCAAAAAAAGCCGGGCGTGGTGGCGCATGCCTTTAATCCCAGCACTCGGGAGGCAGAGGTAGGAGGATCGCCGTGAGTTCGAGGCCACCCTGAGACTCCATAGTGAATTCCAGGTCAGCCTGGGCTAGAGTGAGACCCTACCTCGAAAAACCAAAAAAAAAAAAAAAAAAAAAAAAATTGTCAAAAAAATTGTGTCTCTTCCCCGTTGTTCAAATACATAGACTCATACTGTTAAGAGGAAATCCATCTTCCCCTACACATTTAGGTACAGTGCTTGCAGATCTGCAAATTTAACTGAAAACAGAAATTAACAAGAGAAAACAAAATCCACACATGAGCTCCAGTGAGTTGGAGGAATGGCTTCCAGAGAGTCATAGTTCCGGTTTGTTTACCTACTTGCTAAAGGGAGATGGGCTTGGCGAGCCTGTGCAAAGCCCTGGGTTCCGTCTCCAAGATGGTCAAAACAAGACAAGACAAAACAAAACAAACAAAACAAAACAAAACAAAACGAAACAGCAACAACGAACAGCCCATGGAGCAACAACCATTTCAGTTTGGTTTGTTTAAAAACTATTCATCCCAGGGTTGAGGAGATGCCTCAGCCACTGCAGACAAACTCCAGACACATGCTCCTCCCTGTGCAGTTGGCTTACGTGGGTCCTGGGGGATTGAACTGAGGTCCTTTGGCTTTGCAGGCAAATGCCTTAACTGCTAAGCCATCCTTCTAGCCCTTCTTTCTTTTCTTCTTCTTCTTTTTAATGTGTGTGTGTAGATGTTTATGGTGTGTGTGTGTGTATGTGTGTGTGCACACGCGCGTGCACTCCTGCTATAGTGCACATGTGGAGGTTAGGGACAGCCTTGGGGTGTTTGTCCTCTTCTTCTACCTGGCTTGACACAGAGGCTCCCCTCCCCCCAAATTCCACTTCAGACACTTACTAAGTGTTTAGCATAGCCCCCTCTCATGAGTGTTCCTTGAGGGGCCTGGATACATGCTGTAGGACACCCACCAGGAAGGTTTAGCAGTGTCTGTACACAATGAGTCCTCAGTGTGTCCCAGGTCTTGTTTGTGACTAATCTGTGCCCTGATCTTAATTCTTTTTCTTTCTTCTTCCTCCTCTTCTTCTCCTTCTTCTTCCCCTTCTTCTTCCTCTTCTTCTTCTTCTTCTTCTTCCTCTTCTTCTTCTTCTTCTTTTTCTTCTTCTTCTTCTTCTTCTCTTCCTCCTCCTCCTCCTCTTTCTTCTTCTTCTTTATTTTATTTATTTTTTGGTTTTCCAAGGCAGGGTCTCACTCTAGCCCAAACTGACCTGGAATTCACTCTGTAGTCTCAGGGTGGCCTTGAACTCACGGTGATCCTCCTACCTCTGCCTCCTGAGTGCTGGGATTAAAGGCGTGCACCACCATGCCTGTTTTCTTTATTTCTTTTTTATTGACAACTTCCACAATTGTAGACAATAAACCATGGTAATTTCCCCCCCCCCATCACTTTCCCCTTTGCAACGCCACTCTCCATCATACCCCTTCCCCCTCTCAATCAGTCTCTCTTTTATTTTGATGCCATCATCTTTTCCTCCTATGTGTACCAGTTCTTACGATTAGTGTTTCATTCCCTGGACATCAACAAATCTATTCTTTGGCTAGAGATCAGAAAATCTAAGAGTGACTTGTGTAAGAAAGGCTTAATGAATTAATATATAAAAAAACTTTTGAAAAAAGCCGGGCGTGGTGGCGCATGCCTTTAATCCCAGCACTCGGGAGGCAGGGGTAGGAGGATCGCCATGAGTTCAAGGCCACCCTGAGACTACATAGTGAAGTCCAGGTCAGCCTGGGCCAGAGTGAGACCCTACCTTGAAAAAACAAAAAACAAAATACACAAACAAAAAAAAAACTTGCCTCTGCCTTGTGCTTGGCTCCTGACTGCTGTCGGGAAACAGTTGTTAGACCCATGGGCTCTGCTGTGTACTCACATGTGAGGCAGACCATGGCGAGGCGGATGGACAGGTCCACAGGCAGCGCCCAGCGCTTTGACACCCGGGCAACGGCGAAGGGTATGATGATCTCTGCGGGGACGTAGAACTGCAGCGCATAGGTGCAGAGGATGCCAACCACGTACAGGAGCTTGACTGACTGGTACAACCTGCAAGACAGACCAGAGCTCTCCCATTCCCGGCCTGCGGGAGGCATGAGCCTCTGTCCTGGGCACAAGTCCTCAGGTCTCTGTTTCCCAGTCTGACAGGATGGAGAAGGGCTTTCTGAGCGTGAAGAGGGCGCCTCACTAGAGAGTGTCGTAGCAGTAAAATGAAGCAGTTAAGGTTCCATGGGGACAGTGGGACAGGCCGTGTGTCAATGAGCCACAAGGGGTCTTGAGCACATGCATGCATGGGTTCTTCACAAGCCACTCTCAAGGGATGCTCAGCTCAGACTGAGGAAGGAGAGGCTGAGGCAGGACACCTCACCCAAAAGGTACACAGCAGTAAGCCGCCAGGACCCCCAACACTGGGCCCAAAGTCTGTTGTGAGCAGGGTTTATAAGGACTTCTCTGGATTCCCCAAAGGACTTAGCATGGCACTGGCTTTTCAACATAGGTTCTGGTTGATCAGGAGACCTGCAGCCTCCCAAGTCCTTGGGGGAAAAGACAAAAGTGGAGTTGTGTGGAGGCTGGGGCGAGGGAGGGAATGGAGGAGAAACAAGGTTCCCGGAAGCCCTGCACCTCCCAGAGAGAAGGTGGGAGGTGAGGGGACATGATAAGAAAGAAAATCTTTGTTTTCATTTCTTTGGCCTCTGACTCATCGTGATCATCTTGCCTCAGTCTCCTGGATGCTGGGATTACAGGTGTGCCCCACCATTCTCTGTTTATGCAGTGCTGGGGATTGAACCAGGGCTTTGTGCCTGCCAGGCAAGCACTCTGCCAACAGAGCCACATCCCCTTATCGAGTTTTTATTTATTTTATTTTATTTTTATTTTTCGGTTTTTCGAGGTAGCGTTTTGCTCTAGCCCAGGCTGACCTGGAATTCAGTATATAATCTCAGGGTGGCCTCGAACTCATGGTGATCCTCCTACCTCTGCCTCCCAAGTGCTGGGATTAAAGGCGTGTGCCACTACACCCAACATGAGCTTTTATTTTTTTTTTAACTTTAATTTTTTTTTGAGACAGGGTCTCATACTGTAGCCCAGGCTGGCCTGGAACTCACTATGTAACCTAGACTGGTGTGGAACTCACAGCAATCCCCCTGCCTCAGATTCCAGAGGGTGGGATTACATTGCATTGCCATGCCCAGCATGAGGAGGTTGGGTTCTGTCACATTACAGTTGTTTTTTCCTGACTTGTAGAGACATAACTCCTTTCCTTTAGTCCTCTGATGTGTTCAGAAGTGTGTGTGTGTAAGTCATTCTTCAAATAAACTCCAGCTTCACCTGAGTTCTAACAACTGAGGGGAGGAGGCTGTCTGCAAGTGCAGGCTGGGGGGTGGCACAACCGGCCCTGGGACCCAGGCTACTGGGGTCGTCTTGTGGGACCGGATTCCCTGCAGTCTTGTTCTAATGTCCCTCCTTTTTATTTAAATATTTTATTTCTTTACTTGAGAGAGAGAGAGAGAGAGGGAGGGAGAGAGAATGGGCGTGCTAGGGCCTCCAGTTATTGCAAACGAACTCCAGATGCATGCGTCACCTTGTGCATATGGCTTACATGGGTACTAGGGAATTGAACCTGGGTCCTTGGGCTTTGCAGGTAAGTCCCTTAACTGCTAAGCCATCTCTCCAGCCCCTGGTGTCCCATCTTCGCTCTGACATCCTGAGGCCTGTCTGCTGCTCAGGAAGGCTTCCTCCTCTGGTGTCTGTAGTGGTCTGTGACCATACAACCTCCACCTTCCACCTACTGCCTGTGGGTCAGTGAGCTGATGGAGGTATTCAAGCTTGAAGGACAGAGTCCCCACCCTTGACCCTTGTGTGTCTGGACTGATATTGGCATGCAATTGGCATGCAGAGTCTGGTCAATGAGTGACATTTATCATGTTGGGAAAAAAGTGTCCTGTAGCAAAACAGGCCTCCTGTGTCTGTCTGCTTAAAAAGGCCAAGGCAGGGGCTGGAGAGATGGCTCAGTGGTTAAGGTGCTTGCCTGAAAAGCCTAAGGATCTGGGTTTGATTCCCCAATGCCCACATAAAGCCAGATGCACAAAGTGGTACATATGTTTAGAGTCCATTTGCAGTGGCTGGAGGCCCTGGAATGTCCATTCTCTCCCTTTCTCTCTCCCAAATAAATTAATGACTTTTTAAAAGACCAAGGCATGCTATAATTTATGACGTGCCCTATGTGGGAGAAAATGTGTAAGGCATTGTGGGTTTGTGTGTCTATGAAGTATGGCACTGTGGAAGTCTGTGGTGCCTAGCTGGTCCATGATTTGGGTATATTTAGACACAACATGCTTGTGGCATCCAGTGACGCCCCCATTGTACTGTGCTTCTTTAATCCAGTGCCCAGACTTAGGGAAGGGCACCACTGACGTGGTCGTGGGGAAGACCACAGATGGTTCTCTGCCTCTTGCCCTCCTCCCATGCTTCTCTCTTCTCCTCTTAGTTCACCAAGGACCCTCGCTTTTGTCCTCCCTTAAGTGTGAGGTCCTCCTTCAAGGCCTTACCAAGGCCTGACTCAACCTGAGAGGCTCTTGTTGAGGGATGAGCTCTGGGACCCATGGTTCCAATGCCAACTTGGCTTTTCCCCGAAGGAGCCATTCTAGAACTGGGATTCCCCCTCCTCAATCCCTCTCCCTAGGAGCCCATGGTGGTACCAGCAGTTGGGCAGGTTCAGGGTTATGCTGGCCTTGATGTCATCTCCAAACCGCAGGTAACCCAGAGTCCCGATGCTGATGTACAGGGCGGTGATAATGGACATTCCCAAAGACAGGATGGCTGGGAAGCGGCGGGAATCCTTCATCTTGTTCTCCAGGGGTAGCACCTGCAGGAAGGCCACAGTGTCAGCAGAGAGGAGGACAGCAGAAACCATCAGCATCAAGAAGGGAAAGGCCTGGCACTTCCGGCCATATATCCTAATCAATCAAAAGAGACATTTGTACATGCTCCGTCAGAGTAACATTATTCTTAGTGCTTATAAGGTGGAAAACAATTATCTATCAGTGGAAAGTGGATAAGCAAAATGTGCTATATCCACACAATGGAATATTATTGTGCCTTTTTTTTTTAAAAAAGATGAAGACTGGAGAGATGGTTTAGCGGCTAAGGCACTTGCCTGCAAAGCCTAAGGTCCCATGTTTGACTCTCCAGATCCCATGTAAGGCAGACACACAAAGGTGAGGCAAGTGCAAGGGCGCACATGCCCGCTAGGTGGAGCAAGTGTCTGGAGTTCAATTTCAGTGGTCGAGGCCCTGGCACACCAATTCTCTCTCTCAAAATAAAAAATGAGCTGGGCAGGCTAGCTCATGTCTTTAATGCCAGCACTTGGGAGGTGGAGGTAGAAGACTCACAGTGAGTTCAAAGCCTTCCTGAGACTAAATAGCAAATTCCAGGTCAGCCTGGGTTAGAGCAAGCTCCTACCTTGAAAATGCAGCAAAAAGAAAAAAAGGAGGAGTGCTGGAGCGATGGCTCAGAGGCTAAAGGAGCTTGCTTGCAAAGCCTAAAAGCCTGGGTTTGATTCCCCAATACGCATGTAGAGCCAGATGCACAAAGTGGGGCATGCCTCCGCAGTTCACTTGAAGTAGCAGGAGGCCCCGGCATGCACATACTCACTCTTCCCCCCCCCCCAAATAAATAAGTGGAAATGTTAAAAAAAAAGAAGGAAATTCTGACACATGTTATAACAAGAGTGAAACTTGGTGATGTTATGATACGTGACATAAGCCAGTCTCAAAGTGATGGACTGAGTATAATTCCATTCTGTGAGGTGTCCGGAGTAGTCAGGAACAGGACAGGAAGTAGAACAGGGGTTTCTAAGGTCTGGAAGGAGAGGGGAGAAACTGTTTAGTGAGTGCAGGAATTTTGCTTTGCGAGATGGAAATAGTTCTGGAGGTGGACGGTGGCCATGGTTGCATGCACATGAGCGCGCTGTGAGCTGTGGTGTGGAAGTGGCTACGCTGATAAATTTCATGTTAGGCATATTTTACCACAATTACCAAAAAAATGAAACAAAGGAAAAGGGAAGAGAAAAATGGAGTGGAAGAAAAGGAAAAGGGTGGGAAAAGGTGAGGGGACCGTGAGAACAAAACATGATGATAGAGAGTTGGAGGGGCCCCCAGCCTCTCTAGGTGAGGCGTCTCAATACCTCGAGGCAGCCAGACTTGCAGCACATGCCTTTTTTTTTTTTTCCTGGGCAGCATAGTCTTTCATTTATTTAATTAATTTTAAATTAGCCTATATTAATTGCATCTCTCAATGGGATCCGGTGTGATATTTCTAGTCATTCACATAATGTGCACTGATCAACATCCCTCTTCTCACCACTTGTCCCAAAGACCAGACGTTATCAGTCTTTTTTGAGGCCAACGTTTCTTAGCTTACGTGTGTGAGAGAACATGCACTACTTGTCTCTGTGTGTCTGGTTTATTCCACTTAATATAATGTCCTCCAGATCCATTGTTTTTGATGCAAATGACAGGATTCCATTCTTTAATTCTTTTTATAATTTTTTTTTTTGAGGTAGGGTCTCACTCTAGCTCAGGCTGACCTGGAATTCACTATGTAGTCTCAGGGTGGCCTTGAACTCATGGTGATCCTACTACCTCTGCCTCCCAAGTGCTGGGATTAAAGGCGTTCACCACCATGCCCGGCAAAATATTTTTTATTTATTTGCAAGTGGAGAGACGAGAGAGACAGACAGAAGTATGCCAGGGCCTTCAGCCACCGCAAAGGAACTCCAGACGCATGCGCCACTTTGTGCATCTGGCTTTTACTTGGGTACTTGGGAATTGAACCTGGGTCATTAGGCTTTGCAGGCAAGTGCCTTAACTGCTGATCCATCTCTCTAGCCAAGGATTCTATTATTTATTTATTTATTTATTTATGAGAGAGAGAGAGAGAGAGAGAAAGAGAGAGATAGGATGGGCACCCCAGGGCCTGTAGCCACTGCAAATGAACTCTCTACACCTGTACCATCTTGTGCATCTGTCTTTACGTGGGTCTGGAGAATTGAACTTGGGTAATTAGGCTTTGCAGGCAAGCATTTTAGCTGCTGAGCCATCTCTCCAACCTGGAATTCAGTATGGAGTCTCAGGGTGGCCTTGAACTTATGGCAATTCTCCTACCTCTGCCTCCCGAGTGCTGGGATTAAAGGCGTGCGCCACCACACCCGGCCAGGATTCCATTCTTTATAAATGACTAGTAGTCCATTGTGCATCTGTGACATGTTTTTGCTTTATCTGTTTCCTGAAGGGTCCCTAGGAGGACTCACGACTGCTATTGTGATTAATGTCACCATGAGTGTGAGCATGTGGGCGGGCGTCTCTCTGGCCTGCTGATCGTAGGTTGATATAATTGCAGTTTTATGAGGCACCTCCACACCATGCTCTGTCACGACTGTACTGATGCAAATTCCCACCGACATTGCACACGCGTTCCTTTTGCCCCACACCCTCTCCAGCGCTTGTTAATTTTGACTGTCACTAACAGCCACGGGAGCCGGGATGAGATGGCCCCTCTTTGTGGTTTGATTTCCCTGTTGACTAATGATATTGAGTATTTTTCATACAGTTGTTGGCCATGTGGTGTTGGTGCTGGTTGAGAAGCATCTGTTCATATCATTTACCTATTTTCAGCTCGGGTTCCGTTGTTTTTGAGTCCCGTACATATTCTGGACATTAGCCCCGTGCCGGAGAAGCATCTGGCAAGCACTCTTTCCTGTTCTCAGCGTGCTCTCTTCACCCTTGAGTTGGACATCATGCCATTGTTTAATTTGTGCTTTTGTTCCCTGTGTCTTTGAGGCCCTGCCTAGAAGATCCCCACCTGTGCCAATGTATTGAAATGTTTTCCCCAGTATTTTCTTCTAGTAGTTTCAGCTTTGGGTCTTCCACTTAGGTTTGATCCAGTTTGAGTTGATTTTTTGTACAAGCTGGTCAAGGTTTAGCTTCTTTTTTTTTCTCCTTCTTCTGTTTCCCAGTTTATCATTCACGGGAAGTCCAAATCTATCAGTAAATGTAGACATAAAAAAAAAAAAAACAACTCCATGAGGAACCTTGTTATGTTGGCAAGGAGATGTGGAATAGATGTCTCTGTGGGATAGACTATGAAGAAAGCTCTTGTTCTTCTGTTTGTTTTCTCCCCAGGCCATACTCCCAAAGACAAGTCCCAGTTACAAATCTGTAGTCTGGTATATTCATGACTGTAATAGTCACCCAGGCACCTACAAACCTGAGATGAAAACTGACTTTTGGTTCAGAGGACCTAGGCAGGTAGGCTTTGGAGGTCTGAAGACTGTCTTCATAATTGATGGTGGCTGGTACAAGATGGGCATGTGGGACACCATGGTGAAATGCCAAGCAATTCAAGGTGGTTAAAGACGAACATTAACAGCAGTGGGATGCTTCTGAAGGTGAGCCCAGCGGGGAAGTGCAGGCTGGGCATCCATCATGCTGGGCCTGGGAAGAATCTACTGTTTATTTCTTCTCTGCTCTTGGTGCTTAACCCTAGAGGAAAATTCAGTCATAAGAAGTACAGGAGGGCTGGAGAGATGGCTCAGTGGTTTAGGCATCTGCCTGCAGAGTTTATGGGTCCAGTTTCAATACCTCAGTACCCACATAAAGCCAGATGCACAAAGAGACGCACGTACCTGGAGTTCATTGGCAGTGGCTGGAGGCCCTGGAGCACCCTTTCTCTCTGTCTGTCTTCTCTCTCTCAGCTTACAAATAAATAAATAAGGCCCAGGCAAGCACCTTAACCACTAAGCCATCTCCCCAGCCCCCTAATCTTCATTTTTAAAAGATTAGGAAACATAGGTTGCCAGGAAGATAAACGCTTAATAGACATATTCAGAGGAAATGACAGCCTCTTGCCTGCCTCTCCGCTACAACTCTTCTCCTGCTGGTGACAACAGACCCAGGTGAGGTGAGGAGTCACTTTACCCTGTGTGTGTTTTCCTCAGACACAGCACAGTAGCCTAGAGGACACAGAGCAGAGCTCATAGCCCCTTCCCAGAGAGTGGCTCATGGCATCGGAGAAAGGTACCTTGACTCAAACCTTACCACGCCAATGCTTTCAAATGAAAAGATGGCCGTCCCGAAAAAGAGAGGGTAGGTCTTCCAGCTTGCCGCCAGTGGCAACTGGCTGGGGTCTGGAATCCCCTATAGGAAAGAGATACCGTGAGATTATTACTTTGCAAGCACAGTTGATGTCTTTTAAAATATTTTATTTATTTACTTATTAGAGAGAGAGAGAGAGAGAGAGAGAGAGAGAATGGGTGTGCCAGGGCCTCTAGCCACTGCAAACAAACTCCAGATGCATGCACTACCTTGCACATTGGGCTTACGTGGGTCCTGGAAAATCAAACCTGGATCCTTAGGCTTCGCAGGCAAGCGTTCTAACTGCTAAGCCATCTCTCCAGCCCTGGTTAAGGTCTTTTAAGAGATCTCAGGTAGCCTGAGCAGAGAGCCAGATGTAAAAACCATTGACTACCAAGAAGCCAGAAAGAAGCAGGCCATGATAAACACCAGTACTCCCCAGTACGAGAGCCCGAGGGCAGAAGTTTGATGGGGATTTCTAACACCCGAGGTCAGTAGCTTATTGGAGACATTTTGGTTTATCAGAAATCCTTAGGGGGTATCGTATACATCATAGCCTAGTGTTAGCCTGTAGCACCCAAGAACATCTCAGAGCAGATAATGGTCATGGGTATTAGATATTACTGTTACTGTAGCTATAGAATATTCTAGAGAGCCCAAAGCAGTTAAATATGAACATTCCTTTTTCTTCTTTCATGAGCTATGCATCAAAGGAGAGATGAGTTGAATAAACACGCTATGTACCCCATGACCCAGAATGGATTGGTCATTGTTTTAGTTGAATATTTCCAAAATAGCCCTAAAATAAATCAGAACTAACCATCTCATCAGGAACTTCAGTTTTGTAGAATTTATTGGGAGCTCTTAAGGAATACGAGACCGATGTGTTATTGTTCCAAAATGTTTGAACAATTTATTATTTTCACTGAATTCCATGGACAATACAACTTTCTGGTGTGTGTGTATGTATGTGTGCATGTGTGCGTACGTGCATGCTCAAGTGTGTGAGTGTGGGTGTGCACCAATGCCACAAAATGCATGTGGAAGTCAGTCGGAGGACAACTTTTGGGTATCTCATTCACCATTCCATTTGCCAAAGCCACTTGGTCTGTGAGCTTCTGGGAAATCTTCCTGTATCCCATCACACCCTAGTCACACTGGGATCACCAGAGCTCACCACAGCTTCCAGCTTTATGAGGGGCCCGGGGATCTGAACTCGGGTCCTCATACTTGGTGACAAGCACTTTATCTATGGACTCATCTCACTAGGTGACTGGACAACAAAACTCTTGTTTTCTCTGTGGATTCTTAAGGAGGAAAGCACCTGGAAGTAATTGCATATGTCAATAACTTGGGCTTTCATTTCCACAGTGTTACGGCTTGATTATGTGTTGAAGGCTTGGTCCCCAGCTGGAAGATCTAGTCATGGGGAGGTTCTTGGATCATAAATAGTTTGATCTAACCCCTGGGCTCATTCTCGGATAGAATTCCATCTGATGGAATTATTGGGAGGTGGTAAAAACCAAGAGTCAGGGCTTGGTTGGAAAAAGTGGATCACTGGGTGTGGGGCATGCCTTGGGAGGGTATATTTTGTGCCTGTCCCTCCTGTCTCTGCTTCCTGGCTGCTGTAAGGTAAGCAGCTTCCTTTCACCATGTTTTCCCAGGGTGATGTTCAGCCCTAGCCTCAGGCCCACAACATTGGAGCCAGGTGACCATGGAACGAAGTCTCTAAAACTGTGTGCCCAATAAAGCCTTCCTCCCTTAAGTTGTTTTTCTCAGTTATTTTGTCACAGTGATGAAAAGTTGACACACAGTTGTCCCTTATAAAAGAAAGACTATGGGGGCTGGGGAGATAGCTAAGTGGCTAAGGGCACTCACTTACAAAGCCTGTTTGCCCAGGTTCAAATCCCCAAACACCCACATGAAGCCCAGTTGTTTGTTGCTGCAACAGACTCTGGCATGTACATGCATGCATGTGAGTGCACATGTGCGCTCTCTCTCTCTCTCTCTCTCTCTCTCTCTCACACATGCAAGTCAATAAATAAAAAGTTTTTTTTAAAGATTACAAGTGATGCATAATAATGGAACTGAGAAAACGAAATATAACTCAACAAAATGTCAAAGTCATGCTTATTAACATTGGCATAGGGTTGCTTGTGGGTTTTGAGACACTTTATTTATATCCTGTGCCTGAATATTTAGGTTTTTTTTCTCTTCAGTCTTCCCCTGGGGTGATTTTAGGTGCGCTTGGAATCATAGCCTAGAGGATGTAACATATGGTACAAGAACCTGCATTTCATCTGCCTTTTGCTTCTAGCAAACCATTATAGGAATGGGATATATAGTTTATTAATCAAGATGATTTCCTTGCAAAACAATCATATACTTTAAAATTTTTATTTATTTGGGGGAGAGAGAGAGAAAGAGAATGGGTACCCCAGGGCTTTCAGCCACTACAAACAAACTCCATATGCATGCACCACCATGTGCATCTGGCTTATGTAGGACCTGGAGAATCGAATCTGGGTCCTTTGGCTTTGCAGGCATTTGCCTTAACTACTAAGCCATCTCTTCAGCCCAATCATAGTTTAAAAAAGAAAGAATCTGACATAAGAAGCAGGTGTTTGGAGACACATGAATGAGGAGACAGCTAGAAAAATGCAGTGGGGGCTGGAGCATTAGCCCAGTGGTTAAAGACACCTGCTTGCAAAGCATACCAGCCCAGGTTCTATTCCCCAGTACCCATATAAAGTCAGATGCACAAAGTGGCACCTGTATCAGGAGTTCATTTGCAGTGGTAAGAGGCCCTAGCATGCCCATTTTCTTGCTCTCTCTCTGCTTACTAATAAATTAATATTAAAAAACAGCTTGAGGGGCTGGAGAGATGGCTTAGCGGTTAAGCGCTTGCCTGTGAAGCCTAAGGACCCCGGTTCGAGGCTCAACTCTCCAGGACCCACGTTAGCCAGATGCACAAGGGGGCGCATGCGTCTGGAGTTCGTTTACAGTGGCTGGAAGCCCTGGCACGCCCATTCTCTCTCTCTCTCTCTCTCTGCCTCCTTCTCTCTCTGTCTGTCACTCTCAAATAAATAAATCAAAATAAACAAAAAAATTAAAAAAAAAAACAAAAAAAACCAGCTTGAGGGCTGGAGGGATGGCTTAGCAGTTAAAGCACTTGCCTGCAAAGCTAAAGGACACAGGTTCGATTCCCCAGGACCCACATTAGCCAGATGCACAAGGAAGCACACACATCTGGAGTTCATTTGCAGTGGCTGGATGCCTTGGCATGCCCATTCTCTCTCTCTTTCTCTTTGTCAAATAAACAAATAAATAAAAATAAAATATTTAGAAAACACAGCTTGAAAAATGAGGTGGTACAAAGACATCTTTGTGGCAGGACCATTACAGTGAGGCGGGCCCTCACTCCCCCTTCATCGGACTTGGGCTGGATATCTACCGAGGACGCAGGAGCCCTGTTCCCTGAGCATCAGCGGGTGGTGTGTGACCAACCTGGGCGATGTACTGAGTGATGATGACCAGGCTGACCAGCATGCTGATGTTGGCCAGCAGTGAGAAGACGGTGAGGATGCGGAGGTTCCGGATGAAGACCAGCAGCGCCAGGCCGGGCAGGAAGGCGAGCATGTACAGCCGTGAGTCCATGGTGGCTGTGGCAAGCGCCGTCTCATTGCCATGGCAGCTGCTGGCTGTGCCATTAACAGCTTCCACTACCTGAGGGAGGGACGAGCGCAGCGAGAGGAGAAAGTAAGTCAGCGCAGTGCAGAGCGAGCTCAGTGCTCTTCCCAGAACCAGGTCCTCTTTTTTTTTTTTTTTTTTTTTTTGGTTTCTTGAGGAGTCTCAGGCTGGCCTCGAACTCACGGCAATCCTCCTACCTCTGCCTCCCGAGTGCTGGGATTTAAGGCGTGTGTTACCATGCCCAGCTGGAACCAGGTCCTCTTGCAAAGAGTCGGGATGTCGGAGCTGGGAGGATTGCCCCGTGGGTAAAGCTCTTGAATACAAACATGGGGACCTGAATTTGGATCCCCAGCACCCGTGTAGATGCCATAATGCCAAATATATATATATATATATATATATATATATATATATATATATATAGAGAGAGAGAGAGAGAGAGAGAGAGAGAGAGAGAGAATGGGTGTGCCAGGTCCTCCAGCCACTGCAAATGAACTCCAGACACGTGCCTCCCCTTGTGCATCTGGCTTTATGTGGGTCCTGAGGAATCGAACCTGGGTTCTTTGGCTTTGCCTGTAAGTGCCTTAACTACTGAGCCATCTCTCTTGCCCCAGCTTGCCTTTTAAAATGATTCCTCCCAATTGTAGGAAAAACATCTGGAGGATTTGCATAAATGGACCCCGTCCAGCCTTCAGGGCTCGTTCCTTGCGGTGGCCGCCCCGTCTTCTGTAACCCACAGCACTGCTCCTCTTCAGCAAGCCTGGACACTTCTGCCTCCCGGGCCTCTTCCCTTGGCTACAGCCCTGTTTCTCCTCCCCTGCCACGTGTAGCTCTGACGCTTCCCCTGGAGGCAGCCGTCCCGGTGCCAGGTGGGTCACAGTGGTAAGTCCTTGACTGCAGCATATTGTTAGTGGCAGGATGAGTTGTCATCAAGTGTCACATTGACATTTACCCTCTCCATTTTAGAACACACCCTGCTTAGCTTGTAAACTCCTCAAGACATTGCGTGCCTTGATAATAAAGGCATCTGATAAACAAAGCGCCCATAGTAAACACGGATAATAAAGGTTTGCAGACATCAGTTCGTGTTCTGAAGAGCAGTGCGGTACAAGGTTTCAAAACTGTTAGACTCAGTAAGTTTGCTAAGGAATTAAGGGTTGCACAAAGACTTGTGTGTTCCTGCAACAGATTATAGCAGAAAACTTGAAAAAGAACCAATGAAACCTGGCCACAGTGGCCCACACCTATCATCCCAGCCTTTAAGAGGTGGAGGTAGGAGGATCAGGAGTTCAAGGTCATCCTCAGCTACATGATGGGTTTAAAGCCTGAGATACATGACACACTGCTTCAACAACACCACCACCAAAACAAAAAGGAATGATGAGACTATCTAGCAATAGAAGGTTGATCAACAACAACAACAACAACAAAGAACAGTGAGACTGGCAATAGAAGGCTGATTACGCTATGCTCCAGCTGTGTGATGGAGTATCATCAAACCATTATAAAGACAAGAACATTGCAAAGTGCTAACAGTTGTGACAGCCAGCCTTCCACTCCTGCAATGAAAATTTTGAGATAATTAGCTTTTTTGTGTTGTGTGTGTGCATGGGCGTATGGTGTGTGTGCACACGCATGCACCCCATGTGCATGGGCATACGGTGTGTGTGCACACGCATGCACCCCATGTGCATGGGCGTATGGTGTGTGTGCACACACATGCACCCCGTGTGCATGGGCGTATGGTGTGTGTGCACGCGCATGCACCCCATGTGCATGGGCATATGGTGTATGTGCACACACATGCACCCTGTGTGCATGCGTGTGGAGGCTGGAGGTTATCACGTCCACCTTATTTCTGAGATGGAGTCTCTCACACAGCCTGAAGCTCAGGCCAGCTTGTAGTTACTCTAGCTGACCAGTGAGCCCCCAATGACCAGAAGGCTCCACCACCTCCTAATGGCACCACCTTGGAGACCAAGTGTTTAACATATGGGCCTCTGGAGGGCAGTCACCATTCAAATGATCATGTCAGTTAATGTTAAATTAAATTATGACCACTATTGGTCTGGTTAAAAATTTGAGGGGAGAGGTGCTGGAGAGATGGCTCAGCAGTTAAAGGAACTTGTTTGCAAAGCCTGATGGCCTAGGTTCAATTCCCCAGTAAGTACATGATACACAAAATGGTGCATGCATCAAGAGGCCCTGGTGTACCCATACTTTCTCTATCTATCTGATCTCTTTCTCTCTCAGCTCATAAATAAGTAAATAAATAGATGAATAAATGTATTTTTTAAACGCTCTCCTGATGGGCATGGTAGTGCACTCCCTTAATCCCAGCACTCAGGAGGCTGAAGCAGGAGGATTGCCATGCATTTGAGGCCAGACTGGGCTACAGAGTGAGTTCCAGGTCAGCCTGCAATAGAGTGAGACCTTGCTTCAAAAATCCAAAGATAGATAGATAGATGATAGATAGATAGATGATATACTTTTCCTGCTTAAAGATAGCCTGGGTTATTAGCTATACTGTGTTGTTCATTTTGCTATGATACAACTTCTAGATTAGTCAAAGACTCCCTGAGAACAACTGTTAAGGCATAGCTTAAATTTATGGAGATAGATAAAGATGGCTAGAAGATTAGGTGTTACCAAAAGAAAAAAGAAAAAAGAAAAAAAGGACTTGTGTCAATTTTAGAAGCTGTGTGATTAAGCTTTAAGGCTGGAAATTCTAAGGGTCCATGAAGCTCAGAACCCTAGAGACCAGCCCTGTGGACAGGTCCAAGACACTGGGCAAAGGGTATTATGGCAAAGGTAACAGCTCAGCAATCTGCAGGCAGATGAAGAGAGGCGGGAGAGGCTGGGTTCTTTGAGCTCTGGCTCCCTTCTCGTGCTGTGTGGACACCTTTGTGAGACATGTGTTAAGCACACAGTGGGTGGGGGTCCTCCTCTCCCTCGGCTCCTCCTTCTCTAGGAGTTGTACCTGTTTTAAATTATCGGCCAGAAACACGATGTACACACAGCAGAAGCCCAGCTGGGTGACGATGAGGAGGAAGCTCACGGTGTACCTGGAGGAGGACGAGTTCTGAGCCAGCTCGCTCCCACAGCAGGGTGCCCCCTCCCGTTCCTACCTGACCTCACACAAAGCAAGAACAGGGTACCTCCCCCAGTGGGCGTGGTTCTGGAGCCAGGCGCTGGGGCTGGCTTCCAGTCCGTGCATCACTGTGTCCCCGTAGTCCATAAAGGGTTTGTTAAACCTGCAGGAGAAAACACGTGTAATACTTAAGGGACAGTTGACTTTAAGGTCATGTACTCAAAAATTAGGAGATGCAGAACACGGCCTCACAGGCAGAGAGTGGAGCGAGCACTGCGCTGCGGAGCAGAGTTCTAGCTCTAGCTCTAGCTCTAGTTCTAGTTCTAGCGCGTTGGCATCTGGCAGTAACCCCACAGTGCTCTGCCTCCCTCCCCTGCCAAGAGAGGCGGTTACCCACAGCTTGAGCAGCAGCTCCGCCTTGTGTGGGTGTGGCGATTCCCGTACTCCTGGCTGCGTTGTATGCTTGGCATGATTCTCCCAGGCAGGTTATTTACACCCAACAAACAGGTAATCAACCCTATGGACACAAAGCCCTGCAGTCGCCGGGCGTGGTGGTGCCCACCTTTACTCCCAGCACTCCGGAGGCAGAGGTAGGAGGATCGAGGCCGCCCTTAGACTACAGAGTGAATCTCAGGTCCGCCTGAGCCAGAGTGAAACCCTATCTCAAGAAACAAAGAACAAAACAAACACAAAAAAGAAGGCAGCTGTCATGCTGTGTGGGGAGGATGTTTCTGGGATGCTCTTGAGGACCACATGCCCAAGGGACAAAGGTAGGATACTGTCTCCTCACCTGTGGCAGAAGCGCTGGGCACACCTGACCAGGATGTGCATGCAATGGCAGGCGACGAGGCCCATCACCAGCAAACTGAGTGGACCCATCTGGAGGCAGGATGGGAAGGAAGCAAGGCAAGAGGGGAGACAACAGATGGGTTTATGCAGGGCGCTCTGAGGATTCAGAGTTTTCTAGCAAGCCGACTTGCAAGCCATGTTTAGCAGCCATAGTCTGAAGCGCGATCCCAGTGAGTACATAAAGAATTCCAGTGGAGGCGTTGTGGTTGGGAGCGGACCCAGAATCCTGACCCTGGGCCCTACTGCACCCCTTGCAGTTTACAAAGGAGGAAACGGAGGCACAGAGCATGGCCAGATGACTTAGCCTGACTTCTGATATTTACAGCAGAGTTAGAACCCAGAGCCAGGTGCCGGGTCTGCGCCCCCACGCCCAGCTGGAAGGATGGTTTCGGCGGCTAGAACATCCTCCTGCTCCCTGGACCCTCCATCCCACCACCCCGTCGGAATGGCCCCACCCAGCCACTCTGCTTACCAGAACGCCTGCGTTCTTCACGGCCAGGGGGAGTCCTAGGACCCCAGTGCCCATGTTGCCCTTGAGCAGGTGAACCAAGGTCTGGAGCGCTCTACAGGAGAAGGAGAGGTGAGCGTGTGTGGGTGGGAGGGGGGCTCTCTAGCACTTGCTCCCTCACAGCACCCGGCGCTCCACATAAGCAGCTGAGTCCTGGTCATGTCACAGTCCTTGCATATTTTTGCCTATCATGTCTGGGCCTCCTGGAGGGTGACCAGAAGCATCTCAGTTTGCCCGGAAGTCTCAATCTTACCAGTGCACGCCCGTCTATGCCGCAACCCCCCAACCACACGACACACTGCACTAAGTGCCTACATAATAATCCCACTTAAGTCTTGGTAATACAACAGAGTACATAGTAATATGATCTTTAGTTTGCAGGTGGGAAACAGAGGCACAGAGGTTTAGTTTAAATGACTTGATTGAGGATCTATTGGGGGCTGAGGAGATGGCGCAGTCTATAAAGTGCTTGCTATGCAAGCACGAGGATCTGAGTTCAAATCCCTATCACCCACATAAAAATCAGAGCATGGTGATTCTTGCCTGTCATGCCAGAATGACGGAGGCAGAGACAGGAGTACCCCTGGGGTTTGCCGGCTAGTCTGTCTAGACTAGTTGTCAAGCTCTGGGCTCAGTGAGAAAGCCTGTCTCAAAAAATAAAGCTGTTAAGGCACTTGCCTGCAAAGCCAAAGGATCCTGGTTCAATTCCCCAGAACCCATGTAAACCAGATGCACAGGGGGTGCATGCATCTGGAGTTCGTTTGCAGTGGCTGGAGGCCCTGACGTGCCTTCTCTCTGCCTCTTTCTCTCTCCTTCCCTCTCTCTGTCTCAAATAAATAAATGAAAAAAAAAAGCTGAGAGTAATTGGAGAATACACCTGACAATGACCTCTACACACACACACACATGCACACACATTGGCACACACACTCGCAAACACACACTCGCATACACACTCATGCACACACACTCACATTTCATACACACTCACACTTACACACACACTCGTGTGTGCACACACACACACACACACACTCGCACACATGGATATATCCTCGAGCCAGGGTTGGAACCACAGCTGCCTCAGGCCCCTGTCTTTACTTCTGCTCAACGGCTCCTGGATACAGACGTCATCACAGGGGAAACTGTGCCTGGCCCAGGGAGAGGCAGCGCTTAGCCCAAACCCTACACTCATAGCACAGGCAGAATTGGGCTCCAAGCAAAGGGAAAACGATAGACAGGAGTAACAAATCCCTGTGACATCTGAATACATAGTCAGGTGATGGGTCATTTGGGGATTGGGCTCCATTGGGGTTTTCTTTTGTTCTCTTAGCCCAGAACATCAAGTCTAGAGAATGTGATGACCCCAATCCAATATAAACAAAACAAAAACAAAGGCTTCATTTTTTTTGTTATTTTTACTTATTTATTTGAGAGACAGATGGGCAGACAGAAAGAGGGAGAGTGTGGGCATGCGAGGGCCTCTTGGCACTTCAAAAGAACTTTTGACCCATGTGCCACATTGTAGCATCTGGCTTTATGTGGGGGACTAGAGAATTGAACCTGGACCAACAGCCTCTGCAACCAAATGCTTTTAACCTCTGAACTCTCTCTCTAGCCCCGTTGTCGTTTCTTAGTGCTGGGGATTGAACTCGGGGCCTGCACGTGCTAGGCAAGCTCTCTGCTGCCGAGCTATACCCTCAGATTTCACTCACTCTCTCTTCTTTCCCTCCTTCCTTTTTTGCTTTCTGTCTTTTTTGCTTTGTTTATTTATTTATTTATTTGACAGAGAAAGAGGGGGAGAGAGAGAACGGGCGCCCCAGGGCTTCCAGCCACTGCAAACAAATTCCACATGTGGGCGCCCCCTTGTACATCTGGCTAACATGGGTCCTTTGGCTTTGCAGGCAAATGCCTTAACCGTTAAGCCATCCCTCCAGCCCGCTTTCTGTCTTTTTGACAGGGTCTCGAGTATCCCAGGTTGGTCTCAAACTTGCTATGTAGCTGGAGAAGACTGAACCTCAAACTCTCCTGTGTCTGCTTTCTGAGTGCTGGCATTCCAGACCTGCGCCACCGCCCGGTTGCTGCAATGCTAGGGACTGAACCTGGGGATTCCTGCATGTTAGGCTCTCACTCACTATTTAAGACACATGCACAACTGGGCCAGAGGACAAGGTTTGGTTCAGGGGAAGAGGTTCCATTTTGGCACCCTTTCTGCTGGTGAACTACAACTAGATCCAGCTTTTGTGCCCCTCTGTCCCTGGACCTCCTGAAATTGATGGGCTTTTATCTACACCTTTAGGAAACTTGAAGGTTCCCCCAAAGAGCCTTCTGAAAGCAGCAGAAGGATTCTGCAAGGAGCCTGGACTCTGGAATCCTACAAACCAACAGTCAAAGGCCACTACTTAACAGAGTGTCATTTTAGGCCATGTGTTCAGCTCGGCTAAGGCTCTGCAAATGTCAGGAGTAGACATATTTTGAAAGAACAGTGCCCCCCCATCTTGATGTCTAACTCCTAGAGTCCCCAGGATCTGACTGCTGATTATTAAGGGTTAAAGAGAACAATTTGAGGGGTGAGGGGGTGGAGAGTCTCGGCACATGCCTTTCCCTCTCTCTGTGGGTGTCAACAATGCTGACCGAGCGCTACACCCTCAGTGATGGGCTTGTTTTGCAACTGGAAAAGGGCCAATGGGTCACTTAGGAAATTTCTAACTTAGGAAATCAGAATTTAGGTTGCAGCCATCCTGCTAACTTACAAGCAGTGAGGTGAGGCATGCAGTATTCTGGACCAGTAGCCTGAAGACCTGGGTTCTGGTCCTAGCTCCCTGGGTGACCTTGGACAGTCATGGCATTCACATCAGCTAATATAAGCCCCGTGCTCGGTTGGGGTTTCGTGCTCATGTCAACCATGTGAGCCCACCAGGAGAAAGTGGACACAGAGAAGTTCTGTCACTCCCTCAGGCTGGTAAGCATGGAAGTGGGAATTGGAACCCAAGAGACCAGACCCTGTCCTGTCAAGTTGATCCAGCCTGTTAAACAGCTTCCCTCCAAGCCACACAAGCTCCCTCTGCCTTTCCCTTGCCTTATTCCTTCTGTTTTTAAGTAGCTGAAATCGTCACCCAAGACATGTCTGTTCAGGACACAGGACACAAGAGTCATTTTGTTTCCCCAAGGCCTCTGGTGGGGAAACACCCCTGCCATGCAGTGCATGGTCCTGGGACGTGAATGGCTGCATCTCAAGATCTCTAGTACCTAGTACCAAGATCTTCCAGGGCCAGCTCTGGGTTGACTTAACCATGCACGCCACTGTGCCAGCCACCTAGCGCCCCCCCTTTAACGCCCTGCAGATGGTTTTGCCCTTCCCTCGCTGCACACCCCCTCCTCCGCCTTCACATTGAATGTCTGTGGACATCCTTCTGTAATTCAGACACACCCGGTCCTCCCTGCTTTGTAGAGGAGGAAATCAGATTCAGAGCACAGCTGGGACAAGGATTTCTAGCACTTGTCCTACCAACTTCCTTCCTAAAGCAGCAGAGCCTCTTGGTGCCTTCAGTGACCTAGCTGGACTGGTTGTTAGTGAGAACTGGTGTGGGTAAGGGACACAGGAGCCCCGTGGCTTGCTTTCCCCCTCTGTCATGTTCTGACAGCCTTGTGAACGGCTCCTATCGTGGGAAATGGAAGAAACTGGAACCTCCCATCAACTGCGATTCTGTATAGCATCATTGCACGTCCCACTGGAAACAGGGGCTGGACTTGCTACAGGGAGGAGGGTGGCTTACTTGGTCGCCAGGGAGACCCCTAAAGTCTCCCTCCCTGACACTCAACAAGACACGTCAGAAATCCCAAACTGAGTGGATTCTAGCCCCTTCCCTGCCAGTACTTCAGTGTGTGGCCTAGGATAGCTGGGTCATAATTTCCCCAGGAAGATTCATAAGGGTTTTTTTTTAATGGCTCTGCTCCTGCTTCCTGGTGTTCCCGTCTGCACAGTGAGTTGAGGGTCTGACACACCCACCTTGAGGTTGTGACCCACGTTCGATCTTCCTGACCGGAAGGCAAAAGGTAATGGAGATGGCAGGGACAGTACTCACGTTATACCCTTGGACTTCTCCACGCCCGCAGACTCCAAAGAGCTTCCATCCAAGAACCTGGAGTCCTTGTTATGTGGTTTCTTGGGGCCACTGGAAGGTGAGATAGGGTCCAGCTTGAGGGTGGCAGCTCCCCGGGGATCCCCGGCACTCTGGGTCACAGGCATGACTGATCACCAAGGACGAGCTCAGGACACCGAGGGAGTCTGTTCTGCGAGAAAGTCAGTGGGAAGGTGTGGGTGCAGGTGCCAGGCCGGCTCCGTGGCTCAGGCCTGGGGGCTGGCGCGGGCCTGGCTGGGTCTAGGCCCTTCCCACCTGCACAAAGGCCCCGCCTCCTCCTGCCTGCAAAGCCCAAGGGAGGAGAAGAGGAAGGCGGGATTTGGGGAGGTAGTCGCTTCATGGAGTATTGCCCAATCATCAGCGATGGCAGCAGTAACACCGATGCTGGTGATTTTAATCACGAGTGCCAGCTATTGATTAAGCATCTTCCTCAGGGGTGCCCACCCTGGAGAGGATTCCCTCTATCTTTCCTCAAGTCTATAAACTAAATGGTTAAGGCTTCTGGACATCAAAGAATCTGGCTGAGGTCACAACTAGACAGTGAGGCAGTTGTTAGGTTTGTGTGTGTGTCTGTGTGTGGTATACACACATGTATATATGCATGTTCATATGCATATGGGCACATGCACACGTGTACACATGTGTGTAGAGGTCAGAAGCTAATGGCACGTGTATTCCTTAATCTCTGCCTACCTTATTTTTTGAGACAGTTCCTGGAGCTCACAGATCCAGCTAGACTAGCTAGCCCGCTGGCTCTGGAGTCTTTCTCTGCCTCCGCAGTGGTGGGATTTCAGGCACATGCTGCCACACCCAGGTTTTATTTTATTTTTTCTTTCTGAGGTAAGGTCTCATCTAGTCCAGGCTGACCTGGAACTCACTATGCAGTCCCAGATTGTCCTCAAACTCACAGCGATCCTCCCACCTACCTCCTGCCTCCCGGGTGCTGGGATTAAAGGTGTGCGCCACCACGCCTAGCTCACACCCAGCTTTTTATGCTGGTGTTGCAGTCAGCTCTCAGGTCCTCAAGCTTGTGTGGTAAGCACTTCATTCACTGAACCATCTCCCCAGCCCCAAGGCTTCTTGAAGTCAAGGAATCTGGCTGAAGTCACATACAAGACAGTTTTGAGACCAGATCCCAACTTTTCAGCGTTTTCAACCAACACCTTGTTTCTGCCTCTAAGGAAACAGCTCCCATCCGGGTCTCCTTATACACGTCTCAGGACAGGGTGCCCATGGCTGCCTAGCCTGCATGTGCTCTAAGACGGAAAGCAGGTGGGAAGGGAAGGACGAGCCAGAGCCTTACCTACCTGCCTCTTTGCTCGCTGGAGGTTCCATGGACTGAGGGCAGGAGCTTCTTTGGGAATGAGGAAAGGCCACATTGTATAATTCCCAGTGGCATTTTCCCGGGCAGGCCGCGGTGCTGGGAGAGTGTGATTTGCCTAAGGTCAAATATGACATTCAGACTAGAATTCTGTGGCTAAAGAAAGTCTTGGGGAGCTTTTTGGGACTCTGTTCTCTGTCATTATCTGGCTTGATGCAGAGGAACAAGCTGAAATTTCCTCCTCCCACAAAATTATAGCACTTTATTCCACATCATACCACTCTCCCCATCATCTCCATGCAACATTTATTGAGGCTGGAGTATGTGCTGAGAGAGAGTTATTGCAATTATTTCATTGCTAACTAGTCGAAAGACCCAAGACAGATTCCAAAGGGCCCCTCTCTTCTTACTCGGGACTTTTTCTGAGGTAGCAGATACAGTTCTGAATTTGTGATTGCTTTTTCCCTGAAGAGGCCGGCCCTATCCGTTTACCCCTCCCCTTCCCACTCCCAGCGGTATAATCAGGTTCCCCAGAGCTTGGCCACCTCTCTGGGCAGCATCGTTACTTTATTATTTATTTAGTTTAGTTTGCTTGTTTGTTTGTTTGCGGCAGGGTCTCACTCTAGCTGGAGCTCAGAGTGCTGGGATCATGGACAGGAGCCACTGCACCCTGGCTACTTTGTTTTTACAGATATGGAAAGTGAGTCTCTGAGAGAAGTCAAGAACAGTTTGCTAAAGGTATCTATCAGCTAGTCCTGGGTGGAGTCCCCACTGTGGCCCAGCTGGATCCTTGTCTGCAAATAGCCTGAAGTTCTGACAACTGCACTGTCTCTGGGTCTGAGCACCAGCCCCACCCTTCAAGTTTACCCTGAGTTCACTGAGACATTTGCTGCGGTTTGCAAAATGTCCTTTATTCCCTTGTTGGGCTCTATGACATGGTGCTATTCCTGGCTGTGGGGTAGCAGGCTGTGTTCTGGGACCTGCCATTGACATTCCACAGTTGGATGCTAATCTTAGTTTTCATCTCACTGATACATCTCCATTCCCTCCTGAGCAATGAGCTCAGCAAAGCAAGATTGCCGAGGGGCCTGGGAGGTTTGGTGATCAACTGATGTTTCTTTTCTACCTCTCTGCGTCATCTGGGCAGATCTGGAGTGAATCTTCTAGTCTTTCTGAAAGGTGCCCATGGACTTTTAATTTGGCTGGGGCTCTTCCCAGATGTCCCAGCCCAGAGGAAACTTGTGAGGTGAGGTGGAACTACAGATGTTTATCACGTAGCACTGTTGATCATTGGAGGACAGGAGCCTCCGAAACCAGACATCTGGGTTTAGGCATCTGGAGTGCTGGACTCCGCTGTGGCTGTCGTGACGCTATGGTCACCCTGAGAAGGGCACAGTCCCCTTTGTGAAGTGGGTACTAGATTGTAGATGATTTCCAAAGGCCTGAGGATTTGAGGGGCTTGGGTGGGCCCAGCTTCTCTTGAGTGGGACATGTGTGCCCTGTGTGGGAACCGTGTGTCCATCTGAGGTCTCCATAGAGCTTGAGGGGACAATGGGATTTCAATAGTGGTCGTATTTTTATGGCCCTGAAATTAGCAGAGAGCCTTGTTTCTTTCAGATATATGGCAGTTCTGAAACTTGGGGTGTATTGATCATCTGGGAAGATATGAGAAGATGCAGGGACTGAAACATGGATGGTCCAGCATCTGGGTCGTTGTATATGTTTACCAAGTTCATTAGGCCGTGGTGATAATAGCAAAAATTAAATTTTTTTTGCATTTCATCATCTTTTTTTTTTTTCGAGGTAGGGTCTCACTTTAGCTCAGGATGACCTGGAATTCACTATGGAGTCTCAGGGTGGCCTCGAACTCACGGCAATCCTCCTACCTCTGCCTCCCGAGTCCTGGGATAAAAGGCGTGCGCCACCACACCTGGCTCTCATCATCTTTTTAATTGACAACTTCCATAAACATAAACAATATACCATGGCCATAATTCCATCCTACCCCCTTCCTCTCCTGCTCCCAAATCTTCCTCATTGGATCCCTTTTTCTTTCCAAGTAGTCTCTCTTCTATTTTTTTTTTTTTTACCATTTTTTCTTTTATTAGTTATATACATACTCCATGTGTAAACAGCACATGTTGGTACTTCCTTACCCTCATCCCTGTCCTCCCCCCTCTGAAGGGACCCCCTCATTGGGGATGCCAGTTATCCCCATGGGGATTGTGGGTCATGCATTGTGGGGTAGCCATCAGTTATGGGGGGAGAGGCAATGTCTCTGTGCATAATGTCCCAACTTGTGTCTCTAACAATCTTTCCACCCCTCTTCTGTGAATTTCCCTGATTGTGTTAGGTTCATTCTAGGTCTATGTCAGTGATGGGCTCTTGGGAGTCTCTGTGCCTCTGGATCTCTGGTTTGGTAGTTGAGTGTTCTCTGTGTCTATCTCCTTCACCTTTGTGCTGGTACCAGGTTCACCAAGAAAGCAGCACTCTTGTTCATTTCCCCAATTACTCTATGGTTTCAGATGGCGCCCTGATGAGGTGTGTTGGGCTGATTCGCTCCTCAGGTTCTGTACCCATCTGAAAAAGAGAAGCAAATTCTCCAATGGAGAGTTTAGTCAGCACTGGAAAAATGGGATAACCATTATTAGTTTAGAGAGAATTTAATAGGTGTAGGCCCTCTTGTAGCCCAAGATTGGTGGGAGCTTGATAATGGAGAGTAGGCTCAATTTGTGGATATGATTCTGGCTTGTTTCCCAGTTCCAGCTATGGGTTCCATTCCACTGATCTGTTAGCCAATCCAACAGCAGTTGGTTATCCACCATGGCTGTGTGCCACTATTGCACTTGGTTGAGCATCACATCAGGTTGTTTGCTGCTGAGTAACTTAGACCATGAGTTGCTTGGACAGATGTTGGCCATTTTCATTTCATGTAGCACCTTCTGAAACTAGACAAGATAACTGTCTGGGGCTTGGCTGTCTTCCAGATTCCAGCCAGTTCTCTTCATATTCAGTACCTACAGCATATAGTGTCTTCGGCAGTAGGGTTTTACCATTAACCTTTGGTGGGTAATCAAGTGCTCTGACAGAAGTCTGTCTTCTTTTGAGAAACATTGTAGGTCTCTCTGATCAACAGCTCATTGTGGATGTTAACCGCATCCTGGTACTGGGAGTTACATGCCAGTGCCAAGGGAAATTAAAAATATTTTTAACTTTATTCATTTGCAAGCATGCAAGCATAGAGAAATAGAGAGAAAAGAGAGAGGGAGAAAGAAAGAGAAATAATGGGTGCTGCACGGCCTCCAGCCATTGCAAACTCCAGATATACCCATTACCCTGTGTATCTGGCTTAATGTGGGTACTAGGGTATTGAACCTGAATTGGTTGACTTTGTAGGCAAGTGCCTTAACCATTGAGAAATCTCTCTAGCCCAAAGGCCAAATTTTGAGTTCCACTGTTCTATGGGTGAGTCATTACTATCTGTTTTTATTTCTCTCTCTCCTCTTTTTCAAGGTAGGGCTTCATTCTAGCCCAGGCTCACCTGGAATTCACTATGTAGTCTCAGGGTGGCCTCGAACTCATGATTATCCTCCTACCTCTGCCTTCCAAGTGCTAGGATTAAAGGCATGTGCCACCATGCCCAGTTTATTTCTCTTTTTTAAACAAACTCCAGACACATGGGCCACCATGTGCATCTGTCTTCCTTGTGTTCTAGGATATTGAACCTGGGTCCTTAGGCTTTCAGGCAGGCACCTTAACTGCTAAGCCATCTCTCCAGTCCCACACTCTCTGTTTATTTATTTATTTGAGAGTGACAGACAGAGAGAGAAAGAGGGGGAAGAGAGAGAGAGAGAATGGGCTCTCCAGGGCCTTTCAGCTGCTGTGAATGGACTCCAGACACATGTACCCCTTGTGTGCATTGTGACACTGCACACTTGCGTCACTGCATCTGGCTATGTGGGACCTGGAGATTCAAACATGCATTCTTAGTGTTTGCAGTCAGGTGCCTTAACTGCTAAGCTGTCTTTCCAGCCCTCTTCTCAGTGTTTTAAATCACATGGTGTTGCTACCTTTGCTGTAATTGAACATCCTTGCTTATTTCTCTTCTCTGCTTGTGCTCCTGTTAACCAATCTCTCTTCATTGCTCCTTCTTGCCTCCCCTCCCCTCCCTGGTCTCTGGTAACCACTGTTCCACTCAGTCATTTTCAGATTATACATATGTGAAACTGAGCAATATTTGTCCTTCAGTTCCTGGGTCCTGCCAAGCATGGTGGCACACACAATTGACCTCAGCACCATGCCCGGCAGGACACTAGTTCTTTTAAAATACTTTTACTGAGAATTGTAATATGTTAATGGATATTAATTTGAGCGTATTCCCATTCTGTTACCTCTCTTGTTACCCTCTCCCACCACTATTCAGTTGAAGATCCTCCTTTTCCCAAGTCACTCTTCGTCTGTTTTCATGTCTCATTCTTTTAGTAAGGACACTAATTCTATTGGGTCAGGATTTCATCCTTATAACTAATAACTTTTGAAATAATTTGTAATTTTTTTAGTATACAAAGAATTAGGTTTCATTATAACTTTTCTTCAAGCAAGCACCTTTAACCACTGAGCAATCTCCCTAGCCCTTTGTTGTGGCTTTTTTTTTTCCCCAAACAAAATGTGTTTTTATTCTCTGTCTTCCACTCTTCATCTTTCTTTCCCCAGGGCCTTCTTCTCAATCATAGCCTCCTTTCTGCTTTCCTGTTGCATATAGGACTTCATAACTTCATTTTCTTTCTTAGTCATCACATCCTCCTACCTTGGGGGTTACAGCTTCAACATATACACTTCAGCAGGACACAAATATTCAATCCATCATGACCCATCAGATGGCTCACAGTCCAAGGGGCTGGTGGTGAGGATCAAGTTGGGGACATGATCTAGTGGGGGAAGTGGACAATAAGTCAAAAGAACAACTTATTTCAAGAAAGCAATGAACGGACTGTGATTGTTCCCGCTGGTGGAAGTGGGAGAGAAGAGGCGATTGGAAGAAATTAGTTAGGAAAGGACTCTGAGCCAAGAACTGAAAAGCTGGGGGGAGCTAGGGGTGGGGGTGAGCAGTGAGGGTGTGTTCCAGGCAGAGCAGGAGGAAGGGGGAAGGCCTGGGGCAGGGAGTGGCAGAGAATTCCTGGATCCAGGGCGGTTGAGTCCTGTGAATTCAAGGGACAGAGCCACGATGAGAAGAGAGATTAACTGGGCTGCGCAGACCACAGAGAAGAGCTGGGATATATTGGTGTGCACTGGAAAGTCTCTGGAGTGGTTTGGAAAGAGCAGTAAGAGGGAATAACAGCACAGTGAAGGGCTCACGGAGCAGCAGGCGATGGGTGACCCAGGGGGGCCTGCTGGGTACCTGGACTGTTGGTGGGCTGAAGCAGATGGGTAGAGGTATGTGTGTATGTGTGTGTCATGTGCATGCATACGAGAGACAGAGACAGAAAGAGAGAGAGAGAGATTGAGAAAGGCTGTAATTTCCCAAGGGCCACCATGACACTTGTAAAAGTCAAAGCTACCTCTCTCTGGCACTGTAAGTGGCCTAATTACATTTTCATGTGTGTGTGTGTGTGTGGTCTCTGACACATTTCTAGGTTTCTGAACTTGCTGCAGATGGTGGATGGATGTGTGAGAATGAGGACAAGTGTCAGCTCTACTGATGTGACACAACTGATTTCTTTCTTTCTTTCTTTTTTTTTTTTTTTAAGTTAGGCTGTCGCTCTAGCTCAGGCTGACTTGGAATTCACCATATCGGCTCAGGCTGGCCTCAAACTCACAGCAATCCTTGTACCTCTGCCTCCTGAGTGCTGGGATTGAAAGTGTGCGCCACTGAGCTTTATCCAGCTGTTTCTGTTGTCATTATTTGTTTAAGTTTATTTGTTGATTGTGTGTGTATGTGTGTGTGTGTGTGTGTGTGTGTGTTCATATATGCGCGAAACTTTCAGGCGAGTTCTTATCTTCTACTTTATTTGAGGCAGAGTCTCTCATTGTTCACTGTTCCATTCCCAAACTCTGGAGAAATCCCCCTGTCTTGGCCCCCCTTCTCACCAGAGGCGCACTGGGATTACAGAAGCCCACCACAGCTTCTGGCTTTTATGTGGGCCTTGGGGGAGGGCTAAACTCTGGTGCTCAGAACTGTGAGACAAGCACTTTATGCACGGAGCCTTGTTTAGCTGTTTGCTTTCAACAGGAGCTAATAATGACAGCTCTCATCCTCACAGTCATCCCACATCAGAGCTCCTGTTCACTGAGCACTTCTTGGGTGCCAGGGACTGGATGTCCGTCATGCTGCTCCATAGTCGGCCCCCCTTCCTCCCCTTCTTCCTCCATTCTTAACCAAGCCAGCATCATCTCTCTTAGCAGGCAGCAATACCTTCCTAGTCCCCCCTTGGTCTTGCTTAAAGCCTATTTTCACCTAGAGCCAGTTTTCCAAATTGCCCTGAAAAGATAATCTCACCGTTCTCCACTTCATGATGTGGGCCCTGCCACTGTTCAGGCTCATGTTGTTTGTCCGTTTCTAGAACACCAGGTGCTTCGTTCTTGTGTCCCTGCTGCCTTGAGACCACTGTGCCTGTTCTATGCAGGGCCTAATTGCTGTGAATGTCCCTCTTAGCACTGCTTCCGCCGGATGTCATGGGCTTGGTAGGCGACGTCTTCGTTCGTATTTGGTTCAAGTAATCTCTAATTTTCCTTCTTCACGTCTTTACTGACCCACTGATTGGTCAGGAGTATGTTTTAAAAAATATTTTACTTAAGCTGGGCATGGTGGTGCACACCTTTAATCCCAGCACTCAAGAGGCAGAGGTAGGAGGATCATTGTGAGTTCAAGGCCACCCTGAGACTCCATAATGAATTCCAGGTCAGCCTGGGCTAGAGTGAAACCCTACCTTGAGTGAAGGGCAGGAGGGACAGCCTCGGGTGACAGCCCTGGGCGGGAACTGGGAACCATCAGAAGTGCTTTCAAGGACCCTCTGCTCCCCCTGAACACAAGTGTTCGCAGGCTCCGTAGTAGAAAAAGTTCTACCCAGATCTCTAGGCACTAGAGTCTCACTTGAGTGTCGAAAGTATCACCCTCTGAAGGAGATGAAGGTGTTGAGAACTTCCCAGATGACGGACTCGCTGTTTCCATGGCCACTCCTCTGGGAGTTGAAATTGCCTTCTCTTGAACAACAGGGAATCTTTGGGGCAGCTGGCTAGCTAGTCTAGTCACATTGGTGAGCTCTAGATTCAGCTAGAGAACTGGTCTTCCACCAGGTCCAGCTAGAGACCCTGACTCAAAGGATAAGGAAGAGAATAGTTAGGAAGGCACTTCTGATCTTGATCTCTTGTTCACCTACACACCTACACACATGCGTGCATGCACGCACACACATTGTCTCTCCCTCTCTCTGTCTCTCCCACATACACATGCAAACAAAAAGAAAAACCTAGAGCAAAACCAATGAACACCTCCAAGACATGGTGCTAGCTTCAAATCCAATAGGTATACGGAAGTATTGAATTCTAGCTTCGTAGAGTCTACATGTGGTGGTGTGAATGTGACTTGTTACCACAGCCTCACGTGTTTGTGATTAAGCCTTGTACTTAATCCGCAGCTGGTGCAGCCTTTGGGAGGGGCAGCCTCAGCCGTGGTGGCAAGATGTGGTGCCCAGCCCCCGCTCTGTTCTGCTTTCCCTGCTGGAGACGGGAAACCAAAATAAGCCCTGTCCTCTTTTATTGTGTGTGTGTGTGTGTGGAAGAATTATGATTTGTTTGGGCTGGAGAGATGGCTTAATGGTTAAGGCGCTTTCCTGAGAAGCCTAAGAACCCATGTTCAACTCTCCAGGTCCCACGTAAGCCAGATTCACAAGGCGATGCAAGCACGCAGGGTCGCACGTGCACACAAGGTGGTGCATGCCTCTGGAGTTCAAACCAGGTCCTCTCATCGGCTGCTTTTGTTTGAACGCTTTACCTCTGAGCAGCTTTGCAGCCCATGGAGGAAGAGAAGCTCACTGTTACTTGTTATAGAAAATTGCACTAGCCCAAGCCTCTTTTCAGGAGTTGCACTTCTGCACTTGGCCCGCCAGGGGGAGCGCCACTCCAGTGTTAGGTGGAAGATGACCTTCAGGGGACATGTGGGTTGTAGAGTAATTTCCTTTTCCCTGGGTGGAGAGGAGAACCTCTTACCCACCAGGATGTACACCAGCTCCTAATGGGAAGATGCCAAGGCCGCAGGGGTTGCAGTGAGGTCCAGACTAAAGAAGCCCTGGGTTTCCTTATTTATGGTGTTGGTTGTCTAGAAAAATCCATGCCCATGTTCAGCCCCAGCTGCCGGGGATCTGTGACTTTCTGAGTGGTGGATCAGTTCCACATCCCACAGTGCTGCCAAGGAGAACTAAAAGGAAGCTGTTCAAAAGGAACAAAAGCAGCTCATATGTGTGTAGGTGCACTTGCACATGGCTGTGCGTGCTTGGGGCGGGCAGAGGCCAATGGCACGTGTCTTCCTCTATTGCTCGGTGCCTTATTCTTCTGTTGTTGTTGTTGTTGTCATTATCAAGTAGAAACTTTGTATGAACAAAGTTCATACATGTGTTGGTACCATTCCCCTCCTCCCTGCCCCCACTCCACAGAGGGCCCTCCTGAGTGGGGTTACTGGTATTCACCGTGGGGTTGTGGGTTAGGAGTTGTGAGAGCAGCAGTCAGTCATTGTGGGTGGAGGGTAGTGCCTCTGGATATTCCTCCCCAACCTGTGGCTCTTACAATCTTTCTGCTTCCTCTTCCACAATGTTCCCTGAGCCTTGGTGGGTATGCCTCATACCTTAATTTAAAAAAATGTATTTAATTTCACATGTGTGTGTTTGTGTGTGTGGGGGGGGGTTTGCTGGTACACCAGTAATAAGTGCTAAGAGAAGGACATTCAATGTTCTACCTTTGGCCTCTGACATTTTTTTAAAAAAATATTTATTTTTATTCATTTATTAGAGACAGAGAGAGAGAATGGGTGTGCCAGGGCCTCCAGCCACTACAAACGAACTCCAGATGCATGCATCAGTCACCTTGTGCATCTGGCTTATGTGGGTCCTAGGGAATTGAACATGTGTCCTTTGGCTTTGCAGGATAATGCCTTAACCGCTAAGCCATCTCTCCAGCCCCTCTGACATATTTTGTCACTGCAAATGAACATTTGTCTGGCTTTACATGGGAGGCTGAAAAACTGAACCCAGAGCAGCAGGCTTTGCAAACAAGCACCTGTAGTGGTTTGATTCTGGTGTCCCCCATAACCTTAGGTGTTCTGAATGCTAGGTTCCCAGCTGATGGAGATTTGGGAATTAATGCTTCCTAGAGACAGTGTATTGTTGGGTGCGGGCTTATAGGTGTTATAGCCAGTTTCCCCTTGCCAGTGTTTGGCATACTCTCCTGTTGCTATTGTCCATCTTATGTTGGCCAGGGGGTGATGTCCACCCCTCTGCTCATGCCATCGTTTCCCCCTGCCATCATGGGGCTTCCCCCTTGAATCTGTAAGCCAAAATAAACCTCTTTTTTTCCTCCACAAGCTGCTCTTGGTTGGGTGATTTCTACCAGCAATGCAAACTTGACTATAACAGTAACGTTGGTACTGAGGAGTGGTGTCATTTGCTGATAGACACCTGACTGTGCATCTTTGGCCTTTTAGAGCTGATTATCAAGAGGAATGTGGATGAATTTGAAACGTTGGCCTAAGAGATGATTTGCAGTGCTATAAGTATAGCTTGATGGACTATTCTGGTCATAGTTGAAAGACCTGAATACAGTAAGAACTATGGACTATGAGGTTTGGCTTATGAAGGTGAGAAAGAGCTTTGTTTGGACTGGGCTAGAAGCAGTTTGTGTGAGAGGCTTAGTGTTATACCTGTGTCCTGAGAAGTTGTGCAGGGTTGCTTTGTGTAGACATGGACTGGTGTGAGCAGAGGGATATGGCACAGAAATGAAATCTTTGGGCTGAAACTTTTGCCTGTTCAGCTGCAATTGAGAGATTACAGCCTTTGAGATTGGGCCAGCTGATCTGCACTAGGGCAAAGGAAGAATGTAGACTTGTTTGAAGGGGACTGAGTGCTCAAGGAGTGTTCTGTTCTTCAAAGTCTGCTTTATTCCTCCCTGGATTAACAAATTGGCACCCTACCTGGCATTGTGGAGTATAAGAAATGCAGGAAAGAGAGGGTCATTGAGTTTGCAACATGGTCTTGTGTTTTGGAAACATCCATGGGCAGTTTGAAGCAGGTTTGCTGGATGTCTGCATGGAGACCCAGTGGAGCCATGAGGATGAACTGTGAATTGCAGTGGAGACCCAGTGGAGATGCCGAGACCAGGAGATGGCTGCTAAGGAAAGCTGTTGGCCCAGATAAAGTTTTCCAGGACTGTGAGTAGCCTAGCTGGAGGGGCGGTATTGGAATTCAAGAGACTTGTTACTAGTTAGAATTATTGGACTTGGAGATTTGTCACTGACTAGAGTTGTTGGGCTTGAAGTTAAATCTTTAAATCTTGTATTGGTTGAATATTAAATCTTGTATTGGTTGAATATTTCTTTGCTATACCCAATGCCATCTTTTGTACTGTGAGTGTTTATTCTGTGTCATTATGGGTTTTTTGGGGGGGCTTTTTTTGGTATTATGGCTCAGTTAAAAGACCTTGGACTATGGGAATGTTTGAACATCATTGGAATTGATAAAAATTGTGGGAACTTTTAAAGTTGGATGAATGCATTGCATTTTACATCATGTATGGTTATCAGTTTATGGGGGCTGGGGCAGAATGTGGTGCTTTGATTCAGGTGTCCCCTATAAACTTAGGTGTTCTGAATGCTAGGTCTCCAGCTGATGGAGATTTGGGAATTAACACCTCTTGGAGGCAGTGTATTGTTGGGGGCGGGCTTATGCGTGTTATATCCAGTGTCCTCTTGCCAGTGTTTGGCACACTGTCCTATTGCTATTGTCTACCTTATGTTGGCCAGGGGGTGATGTCCACCCTCTGCTCATGCCATCCTTCCTGTAATCCCTGCCATCGCGGAGCCTCCCCTCGAGCCTGTGATTTCCGCCAGCAATGCGAGCCTGACTGAGACAGCACCTTTAACCACTGACTCCCTCCCCAGCCTCTGTCCACCTTCCTCTTTATGACAGAATCTCTTTCTAGACCCAGAGCTAGATTCAGCTAGACTAGCAGGCCAGTGAGACCCAGGGCTCCTCTTGCTTCCATCTCCTCAGTGCTGGGGTTACAGGTGTGTGCCACCAAGTGCAGCCTTTTATGTGAGTACCGGGGGTCTCAATTCAGGTCCTCATGCTTTTATGGTAAGTGCCCCACCCATGGAGCCACCTCCGCAGCCCTGGAGCAGTTACTTCCATGTCCCTGTGACTGAAACACCTCAGAGGACAACTTAAAGGGAGAAGGAACTACTTTGGCTCACGTTTTCAGAGGGTTGCTGGGCCCTATGTGCTTGGTACATCATGGAGGCAGGAGCACGTGGTAGAGGAAGCTGTCTATTTCATGGTGGACATGAGGTTGAGGAAAAAAGGTATACAGGGCTGGAGAGATGGCTTAGTGGTTAAGGCGTTTGCCTGCAAAGCCAAAGGATCCCCGTTTGCTTCTCCAGGACCCATGTAAGGCAGATGCACAAGGGGCGCACGTGTCTGGAGTTCGTTTGCAGTGGCTGGAGGCCCTGGCACACCCATTCTCTCTCTCTCTCTCAAATAAATAAATAATAATAAATTTTAAAAAATTAAAAAAGCATACAGGAAGGAGCCAGGGTAAGATATGGCCCCCAAGAACACACCTGCAGTGACCCCTTTTCTTTTGTTTGGCCCTGCCTCTTAAAGTTCCAGAATCTCACCCAATGGTGCCACCTCTTGAGGACCAAGCACTCAACACATGAGCATATGGGGAACATTTCATATTCAAACCACAACAGGACGCAGAGCCTCATCTTCAAGAAGCATGATCTTTGGTACTAACAGCAGCTTTTCACAGCTCTCTTTGCCTGTCTGTCAAGGATGGAGAACCAACCGGATTTAACTGTTTGGGTTACTGGAGAGAAGGAAGAAAATTAATCACAATTTTCCATATATATCTCAGAAGCTCCTGTTGGAGAAGAATAGACACTGACATGACCCTCTTCCCGGCCAGAAGCCTGGGGTGGAGGCGCTGATGGGCCCTTCTTGGGGGCCAGCAGGGTGTCCTTGGGCTGTCTCATTTAGGGGTGTTGTATGGGTCAGGGTTCTCTAGAGGAACAGATCCAATAGAATGAATTGCATTAAAAGGGAATTTATTACATTAGCTTACGACACTCCAACTATAGCAGTTTGCAGGCCTGAGAGTCAAGGAATCAGGTAGCTGCTCAGTCCACGAGGCTGGACGCCTCAGCAGTCCCGATCCGGCACTGAAGGCCTGGAGGTGTCCTGGAGAGATGCTGCTCTTCAGTCCACGCTGCTCCTCAGTCCACGGTGGTCTTCAGTCCACGCTGGTCTCCAGTCTGCACTGGTCTCTAGTCCACGCTGGTCTTCAGTCCACGCTGGTCTTCAGTCTACGCTGCTCTTCAGTCCATGCTGGAAAGCAGTGAGCAGCCAGGAGGGAGGAGGGGGTCCTTTTCTTCCCCAAGCTTCCTTAGATAAAGCCCCCTCCAAGAGGGGCCACCCACTCTGGGGGAATGGCTCACCCTGGGGGAAGGATTCCTCTTTTAGCTAATCCTCCCTGGAGGTAACCTCAGAGACCCACTTATGGGGAATGTCTGTGGAGTCCTAAACAGATCAAGTTACACAAAACAACCATCACAAGCATATATGTGTGTATGTGTGTGTGTGCATGTATAAAACTTCTGGAGACTCTTGTTGAGGGAGCTTGCTTATTTTGTGTGTGTATGTGTGTGTGAGAGAGACAGTGAGAGAGAGAAAGCAAGAAAGAAAGGAAGGAAGGAAGGAAGAAAGAGGAAGAAGGAAAGAGAGAATGTATAAAACTTCTCAGCACTCCCTGTTGAGGGAGCTTGGTCGTGTGTGTGTGTGTGTGTGTGTGTGTGTGTGTGTGTGGTATGGCATGTGTGATGTGTGGTGTACGCACATGCGAGCGCCTCTGGCCAGAGCTAGAACAACAAGTGTCCTTCTCTTATCATCCCCCTGTGTTTGGAGATGGGTTAGGGTTAGGGTTAGGGTTAGGGTCTCTGGAGATGGGGGTCTCTCCCTTAACCAGAAGCTGCTGCTGTCCATCAGCAAGCTCTAGTGATTCTTTGATCTTCGCTGCCCGTGGATTGGGGTGATAGACATACGTGGCCACGCCCAGATTTTTACGTGGGTTCTGCTAAGTCGAACTTGGCAGTCTCTGGCCCTCATGCTTAAGTGGCATGTGCTCTTAACCACTAAGACATCTCATCAGCACCCCCTCTTTTTTGAGATAGGGTCTCAGGTATCGCAGGCTGGCCTCAAACTCACTAGCCAAGGATGGCTTGATCCTGCCTCCAGCTCTGAATGTTGGGAGTACAGGCATGTACCACGATAATTGGTTTATGTGCTGATGTGACTCCAACCCAGGGCTCTGTGCATGCTAGGCCAGTGTTCTATCAATGCAACCACATCTCCCCATCCCACCTCACCTTCTGACAATCTTCACAAGGCCTTTCCTCTGGGGCTTTGATGTCAAAAGCTTTAAGGAAGGGATGCTGAAGTGATCTAGTTAGGAAACACTGGGTCTTAGGAAAGGCACTGAGGGGATGCATGGGAAATTCCTTATCATGTAAAGGATTGAGAACAATAGTAGAAAGAATCTTGCCTTTGAAAACATTTTGGGTTTGAAGCCTATTTTTAATTTTTAAAAATTTATTTGGCAGAGAGATAGAGAGAGAGAGAGAGGCAGAGAGATGGGGAGAATGGGCATGATAGGGCCTTTAGCCACTGCAAATGAACTCCAGACGTGCACCCCCCTTGTGAGCATGTGCCACACTGTGCGCTTGCATCACTGCGTCTGGCTTTCATGGGACCTGGACATTCAAACATGAGTTCTTAGGCTTCACAGGCAAACCATCTCTTCAGCCCTGCAGCCTATTTTTTTTTTTTTCTGAGGTAGGGTTTCACTCTAGCTCAGGCTGACCTGGAATTCATTATGTAGTCTCAGGGTGGCCTCAAACTCCTGGCGATCCTCCTACCTCTGCCTCCCAAGCGCTGGGATTAAAGGTGTGCGCCACCACGCCCAGCCCCCTATTTTTAATGTCTGGTTTTGTTTCATTCAGGCTTTGAAAGGAAAGGAGGCTGTTTTCCCTTTGTGTCCCACACGCCACAGGGTAAGGAAAGGGTGACCGCCTTGTTCTTATTGCTTTCAGGACGTTCATTATTTCTGCTGAGGCTGGCTTCAATACAGAGCGTGCTCCACAGGCTTCTGTCCTGGGAGCCCCATCCTGCGCCCTGTGAGGCTCTTTCGGAGTCTTTAGGAGGAAGGACGGTTACTGGAGTGGGTGGGCCTTTGCAGGTTATTCCCGTCACTGGTTCTGGCCTAACTCTTTGCTTTCTGGGTTCTGAGGAATTGAACCCAGGCTGACAGGCTTTGCAAGTAAGTGCCTTTAACTGCCAAACCATCTGCTCAGCTCTGACTTTTTATTTTTCGGTACTGGGGATTGAGAGTTTGGCAACCACTCTGAGCTTTACCCGCAGCCCCAGAGCTGCTCCTTCTTTTCCTCCATCCACTGCCTCAGTCTGGCCTTGATGGGTGTCTGGTGCTTTCTCTCCTGCTGCGATACCTGAACTGTCTCACTCTGTCTTCCATTCCTTTCCTTTTCCCACCCAAGAGTGTTACTTCTACTGATGGCCTGCCCTCTCTCATGCACCACCAAAATGCCCATTTCTATACCATCTTTCCCACTCAGTGTCTGAACCTCTCATCTCAGCTCTCTCACAGCTCACTCCTTCGAGGGACTCTGCTCACTCCGGTTTCTCGCTTTCCACCCTCTCCTCAATCCATTCCAGCAGACTTCGCCTTATGGAAGCTGCTCTTGACCAGGCCAACGCTGCCTCTGCTGTCCAACCCACAGACTCATGCCTGGCTCTTTCCTGACTTGCCTTACTTTTAGTGCTTCCAGTTCTCTCCACAGTGGCAGGCAGACACGGCATTCATGCGTTTGGACATGCATGCCTTGAGTGGGGGTGGAACCTGTGGCTTGGGTCTAACCCACAGAATGTAGCAGAAGTGGTATGTTACCGTTGTGATGACGCTGTGATAAGTGATCTCGTCTCTGTTGCAGACTCCTGCCTAAAGACTTTGAACCCTCACTGGCTTACAGTCGGGGGAGACTCGGCTGGCAAGACGGATCTCAAGCCCAGGTCTCACGAGACTTCTCGGTGGTCAAAGGCGCTTGCTTGAAAGTCCTACTGGCCCAGGTTCATTCAACTCCCCAGGACCCATGTAAAGCCGGATGCACAAGGTGGTGCACACATCTAGAGTTCGTTTGCAGTGGTCTGAGGCCCTGGTGCACCCATTCCCTCTCTCAAATAAATAAATAGAAGTATTTTTTAAAAATTATCTAAAGCCATCAGTTCTTCCATGGCCAGGAAATGAGTTCAACCAAGGACTGAAGAAGATTGGAAGGAGGCTCTTCACCTGCTGCCCTTCCAGATGAGAGCTGGATCCCAACCTGGGCCCTGACTCGGTCTGCTGTAAGGTCCTACACTGATGGAAAGTTAGTACACAATAGCAGAGAACTAATATAAGCACTCATTTGTTAAAAATATTATTTATTTATTTATTTATTTATTTATTTATTTAGAGAGAGAGAGAGAGAGAGAAAGAGAGAGAGGAAGAGGGGGAGGGAGAGAGAAAGAGAGAATGGGCACACCAGGGTTTCCAGGCACTGCAAATGACCTCCAGACACATGTGCTACTTTGCGCATCTGGCTTATGTAGGTCCTGGGGAATCAAACCTGGGTCCTTTGGCTTTGCAGGCAAGTGCCTTAACCACTAAACCATCTCTCCAGCCCAGCGCTCATTTTTTTAAAATTTCCTTTTGTTTATTCTTTATTTATTTGAGAACAACAGACAGAGAGAGAAAGAGGTAGATAGATAGAGAATGGGCATGCCAGGGCCTCCAGCCACTGCAAATGAACTCCAGATGCATGTGCCCCCTTGTGCATCTGGTTAACGTGGGTCCTGGGGAATCGAGCCTCAAACCAGGTCCTTAGGCTTCACAGGCAAGCACTTAACTGCTAAGCCATCTCTTCAGCCCTCATCTTTTTTTTTTTCGAGGTAGGGTTTCACTCAGGTCCAGGCTGACCTGGAATTCACTATGTAGTCTCAGGGTGGCCTTGAACTCATGGTGATCCTCCTACCTCTGCTTCCCGAGTGCTGGGATTAAAAGCGTGCACCACCATGCCCGGCAGCCCTCATCTTTTTAAATATCTTGTTTATTTATTTGAGAGAGAGAGAAAGAAGAAAGAGAGAGAGAGAGAGAGAGAATGGGTGCACCAGAGTCTCTAGCCACTGAAAATGAACTCTAGACGCATGCATCTTGTGCATCTGTTTAAAATAAAGAGATATGGTGGCCAGGTGTGGAGTAAAGCTATACTCCCAGCACTCTGGGGGTAGAGAAGGGAAAATCAGGAGTTCAAGGTCATTTTTAGCTACATAGTCAGTCTGAGGCCAGCCCGACAGCCTGAGCTATAGGAGAACTTGTCTCAACGGGAAGAAGATGGCTGGGGAGATAGTTCAGAGGGTAAGAGCTCTTGCTTGTCAAGCACGAAGGCCTCTCAGGCTAGAGACCACCAAGCCTGACTCTCCAGAACCCACTGAAAGCTGGATGTGGTTATACACATCTGTAACCCTTGTCCATGCACGGGAGGTGGAGACTAGAGAACCGCCAGGGCTCACTGAAGGACAGCCGCTCCTGGAGAGATCCTGTCTCAAGGAAAGAAATACATGGATGAGAGAGGTAAGAGAAGGACACCCGTTCTCCCCTGGTCCCCACACAGCCTCACCTGGATTGTGCATCTGCACACATATGTGTATACACCCCTCTCATGCCCCTACTCAAACTGCATAGTAAAAAGAAAAAGAAACATGGAATATTTTGGTCCAGTTTTGTTCTCTTCTAGGTAGGAGCTCTGGCTGAGAGTGAACAGGATGAGCCGAACAGAATGTTCTCAACATAGTAGACGGAATTCTAAAGATGGGTCTTTGATATTCCCATACCCTGGTTATTTTATCAAGCATCAGCCCCGGGGCTGCCCTGAAAGCAGCTTCTTAGTGGAGTCCCAAGTTAGTTGACGTTGACATATGGGCCGGGCTTGGTGGTACAGGCTTATGAGTCCTGGTATTTGGGAGGCTGACGCAGGAGGATTGCAAGCTCAAAAGGCCTGCCTGGGCAACTCAATGAGACTCTGTCTCAAGATAAATTACCAAAGAGCTGGAGAGCTTGTTCAGTGATAGAATGCTTCTTAAATAAATTCAATTTATTTCTGCATGTGTATGTCACGATCCCTTGCCACTGCAAATGAATAACAAACACGTGTGCCACTTTTTGTGTCCAGCTTTAGGTGGGTGCCGGGAATTGCACCTGGGTGGGCAGGCTTTGCAAGCGAGCGCCTTTAGCCATGAGCCATCTACTTCAGCCCCAGAATGCTGTCTTACCTTTGGTTAAAAACCCTTGGCTCACTTTTATCAATACTGCAAAAATAAATAAACACACAGGAAGAAAGAAAAAAGAGGGAAAGGAAGAGATAGAGAAAAATGAAGAAATATAAAGATTATTCGGGCACACTCTCTAAAGCAGAGACATCAGAGACAGCAGATGTATTTGATGTGCTTTTGCCGGCCTGAAGAGGGAGGTGCTGGAACAGAAGCTGGGGACAGCAGCCAGCACAAGGTGAAGCCCTCCCTTCCACCCTGCAGGGCGGTCAGAATGTAAGCCATGCCACTCCACTGTGTGTGTGTGTGTGTGTGTGTGTGTGTGTGTGCTTGCGCGCATGTGGGCATTGCGGGTGCATGTATGGTGCACACGTGAAGGTCAGAGGCTGACTGATGTCAAGGGGTCTTCCTCAGTCACTCTCCCCCTTCTTCTGTGAGACAAGGTCTCTCTATGAACCCAGAGCTCCCTAATTTGGCTAGACTAGCCAGACCTAGGAGATCCCGGTTTCTTCCTTCCCAGTGCTGGGACTACAGGCACTTTTTAAAAAATTATTTATTTATTTGCGAGTGACAGGCAGAGAGAGAGAGAGAGAGAGAGAGAGAGAATGGGCGCACCAGGGCATCCAGCCACTGCAAACGAACTCCAGACACGTGTGCCCCCTTGTGCATCTGGCTAACGTGGGTCCTGGGGAATAGAGCCTCGAACTAGGGTCCTTAGGCTTCACAGGCAAGCGCTTAACCGCTAAGCCATCTCTCCAGCCCTACAGGCACTACAGGGCTCTGTGGGGGGGGGGGGAGTTGAACTCAGGTCCTCATGTCTGCGAGACACGCACTTCACTGGACTCCTTCAAACCCAGCTCTTTCTTTGTGTGTGTGAGTGTGCATGTGTGTGTGCATGGCATTGTGCATGCAAGCCAAGTTACTCTACCACTGAGCTACCCCAAGCCTATTTTGTTTTTCGAGGTAGGGTCTCACTCTACTCCAGGCTGACCTGGAATTCACTATGTAGTCTCAGGCTGGCCTCGAACTCACAGCGATCCACCTACCTCTGCCTTCAGGCTGCTGAGATTAAAGACCTGCACCACCATGCCCGGCCACAACCTTACTTTTTTTTTTTTTTTTAAACTTTGAGACAGGGTATCTCTCTAAGTGGCTCAGGCAGGCCTTGAACTTTCCATCCTCCTGCCTCCGCTCTCCAATGCTGGGATTACAATCCCTTGGCACCATGCCTTGGCTACATGAGTTTTTCAAAAGATAAAGATTTGTCATTGCAAAGTAATACACACTGTTCACTGACACGTGTTACAGAATCCACAGCAAGTGTAAAAATTAGGACTATTTCGCAAGCTCACGGCCTCTGCAGACAGTGTTGTTCCACTTGGTTTTGCCCAGGCGGCAAGAACAATGCCCCCTAAATTCCTGGTGGTCCCCAGAAGCGCAACCCTTCCTTGCAGGGGCGACGGGAGGCCGCTGGGTGGTGCTGCGGAGCAGTGCACGCAGGAGGAGGAGGAGGAGGAGGAGAGCGGCAGCACGTGATCAGGGCTTGCTTGGGAGCCTGCGTCACGTGACAGGGCCCGGAAGCGGCTGCCCGGGCAGCAGACCAGGATGGCTGGGTGCTGTCACTGAGGCTGCGAAGGTGGCTTGTGCGGGAGCCCCCGAGCCGGAGCCCGAGCCCTAGTGGTGAGTCGCGCGCCTCCTGCGGGGCCGGTCCCTCGGTCCTCAGCTGCGCAGGCGCAGAGGGATGCTTCGGGTCAGGGGCTTCGGTGCGGGCATCCCTCCGACTCCCGGTCCCTGGTCCCCACCCTGCTGCCTTCACCCTCGGGGCCGGCTGGGCGGTCTCGGGGGCCTCGGGCAGGTGTGCAGCCTGAGGTCCCCAGATGGAGACATCACGTCCCAGGGCCAGCCGGGGGCGGGGGTGTTGGCGCTGTGTCCTGTGCGCGCTGCCCCAAGCGTCCACCTTGACGCTGCGGAGCTGTGGCGGGACTGTGGGTCTCACACTTGCAGAACCGCAAGCCCTCTGCTCCAACAGCAGGGGAAACCGAGTCCCAGGACTGGGTGTGTGTGTGGGGGCTGTTAAGGTCCCCCTGGGAAAGGGTCTCTGAGCGCCGCCAGCTGTTGGCTTGTCCAGCACGTGCAGCCTCCCTCCTACAGCCTCTCCGTTCATCCTCCACGCCCGGCTTGGCTTGGATGGACCCTGGGCGTGGTTCTCTCGTGTTTTGTTCAGAATTTTTTTTTTTCTGCAAACTCATCATTCTGTAGGCATGGTTACCGTCCTGAAATTTTGTGTAAGTCACGTGAAACATGAAAGGAGTTGGAATGTGACGCTCCCAGGCGCTAAGTGGCCCCGCGGAGTGCGGGAGAGCTTGGCTCATCTGGAGAATGCAAAGACTTGTTTGCTCTGTGTGTGTGTTCTGGAAGTTGCAGCTTTTTCCAGGGGTGTTTGTATGTGTGTGTGTGTGTGTGTGTGTGCTATAAGTTGCAGCTTTTTTTCAGGTGTGTGTGTGTGGCTGGTGGGGGTGTGTGTGGAGGGCGGGAGAACCCATGATTTGGATGGATGTTTTGTGGTGAAACAAGCTAGCCATGGTGTGCAGGGAAGATCTGACACTGGAGCATTGGGAAGGTTGTGTTTTAGCTCTATACATACCACTTACTCGCCGCCCCAGGTGACTCCCATCCTCTCTCGGGCTTAGGTTTCTCTATCTGTTGAGGGACAGGGTTGGTTCAGTCCCCCAGGGCCCTTCTGCTCTGACATCCATTCTCTACATCTAGCTCTGTTTTCTATTCAGAGTTGTCTTGCAACTTCCGGTAGTTCTGAAAAGGGCTTTCTCTTATACTTGTTCCTAAATTCCCTTGAAATTCAGGCTTTTCCTGTCTCTGTGTTATGGCTAAGCTAGATGCCGACAGTTGATAATTTTAATTGTCTTTACAATGACTGGGACCCTCTATTTTTTCTTTTTCTTTGAAGCACGGTCTCACTTTTGCCCAGGCTGGCCTCAAACTCACAATGGTTCCCTTCCTTGGTCTCTCAAGTGCTGGGATGAAAGACGCAAGTCACCACACCCAGCTGGGGCTCTCTTTTGACTCTTGTCCAAATCTTCATTTACAGTGATTAGTACATTTAGTGCGTAGGGGTTTCTGGTTCTGCTCTGTGGTGCTGGGGAAGGGTACCCAGGCCTAGATCATGCTAGAGAAGGAGTCTGCCCCTGAGCTCCAGCCCAGCCCTAGCGCATGTTAGAACACATCTGCATCAGAGATGTTCTTGAGGGATGCGGAGATGGCTCAGTGGGTGGAGGACCTGAGTTCGGATCCCAAGCATGCATGAAAGTGCCAGATGTGGGGTGGGCACCTGTAATCTGGGGGAGCTGAAGACTGGAGAATTCTTGGGACTCACTGGCTGGCTAGTCTAGATGAGCCCATGAGCTCCAGGTTCAGTAAGAGACCCTGTCTCAAAAAAAATAAATAAATAGAGCGACCGAGGACAACACCGGATGTTGACCTTTGGCCCCCACACGTATGCCTGAATGCACACACACACACCCACACATGTACAGCCATACACAAATATGCATGCACCCATGTACATGCAAGAAAAGATGCTCTTGAGGTCAAAAATAAGAGGTTCAGTTTCATTTTGAGTTCAAGGCTGTGGTGGATTGGATTAGATGTCACCCATAAACATGTGTTTTTTTTTTTTTTTGAATGTTTGGTCCCCAGCTGATGGCAACTTGGGAGGCGGGGCCTTGCTGACGGAGGTGTGTTGCAGTGAGTGGGCTTAGGGGTGCTATAGCCAGTTTTCCCTTTCTTCATCTCTTGTAGCTGTTTTCCACCTGCCGTGATGTTCCGTTTCTGCTCATGCCATGCTTTCCCCTGCCATCGTGGAGCTTCCCCTCAAGACTGTAAGCCGAAGTAAATTCCTGGCTTTCCTCAGCTGCTTTCGGTCAGGTGTTTTCTTCCAGCAGTGACACGGAAAATGCAGCAGAGCTCGTGTCTGTGGGTTGGAGCTGCCAGTAGCAGAGCTGTCGTGCGATTTCTTCAGTTGCTGCTGTCTCTTTGGCCTTTGATTATGTCCTTGTTTCTTTCAGCCATGTGGCTGTTCACTCAGCCTTATCCTGGTGCCCTACCAGGTGCCCCAAATGTTTGTTTACCTCCAAGTCCATGTAGGGAAGAGAGAGGGATTCCATTGGCCTTACAATCTACTGGGGACACAGATGGGAAGTGAGTTTTGGGTGGGTAGCATGAAAACGTGCAAGGAATTAGTTGTTTCCCACATTGGAAGACAACATGGCACTCCTCCCTGCCGTCGAAGGTAATAGTCACTGGACGGTCACCTTGGGGGATGTTGACATTATTGCATTGGTGGAGAGCTGACCTAAATGTCATTTAAGCTTTCTTCCCTTTTATTTTTTAAAATATTTTATTTTTATTTAATATATTTACTTGACTGAGAAAGAGAGAGAGAGAGAGAAAGAGAGAGAGAATGGGCACACAAGGGCCTCCAGCCACTGCAAACGAACTCCAGATGTGTGCAGCACTTTGTGCATCTGGCTTACGTAGGTGCTAGGGAATCGAACCTGGGTCCTTTGGCTTTGTAGGCAAGCACCTTAACTGCTAAGCCATCTCTCCAGCCCTCTTTCCTTTTATTTATTTATTTATTTATTTTTCTTTTCTTTTTTTCAAGGTAGGGTCTCATTTTAACTCAGGCTGACCTGGAATTCACTATGTCACCTCAGTGTGGCCTCGAACTCATGGCAATCCTCCTATTTCTGCCTCCCAAGTGCCGGGATTAAAGGCGTGCACCACCACGCCCGGCTTCCCTTCTATTTTTATTATTGGTGTGTGTGTGTGTGTATCCATGCACACATATGTGGAGGAAGACATCAAGTATCGTCCTCTATTCCTCTTCCACCATATTCCCCTGACACAGAGACTCTTGCAGAACCTAGAGCCTGTTATTTTTCAGCTAGATTGGGTGACCAGTGGGCTCCAGTGAGCCCCCTGGCTCTGTGCTAGGATTACAGGCAATACTTGTCCATGTCCACCTTTTTATTTGAGTGCCAGGGATCGAACTCATGTCCTCATGTTTGCACAGCATAAGCCATCTCCACAGCCCTCACTTTTCTTCCTTTTTATCCCTCATCCCCGCCTCTTGAGTCTCTGTTCTTTTTTTAAAAATTTAATTGATTTATTTTTTGTTGACAACTTCCATAATTGTAGACAATAGCCCATGGTCCAAATTCCCTCCCTCCCTCCACTTTCCCCTTTGAAACTCCACTCTCCATCATACCCACTCTATCTCTCAGTCTCTCTTTTATTCCCATGTCGTCATCTTTTCCTCCTGTTATGAGGGTCTTGTGTTGGTAGTGTCAGGCACCGCGCGGTCATGGGTACCCAGGCCATCTTGTGTCTGGAGGAGGGCCTCTGTTCTCCAGCTGCAGAGGAGTCCTTGCTTACTGACACTTTGCCCCCTCCCCCGCCTGGAGCAAGGTCCTGGGTGGTGAATCCATTTCTGTTTCTACTTTTGCTGGCCAGCTGCCGCTAGCCCCTTCTAGAAGGCTGTTGCTGGTGGGCACCACCAACACGCAGAGCAACTTTTCCTGTAGGGGAAACTCGCATTGAGTCTGTTTACTGCAAGCCAGGCTGTGAGGGACCCTGTGTCTCTCCTCCAGCCAGGCTTCACTGAGGAGCACACAACCCTGACCTCCCTCCTCAATGGGACATCTCATGTATTCTAGAATAGAAACCACAGGACAATTCTTTTAGTGTTGTCCCCAACACATTTTTCTTGGAAGCCCAGACACCCAAGGCCAGATCCCAGTCACCTCCTCTTGCAGCAGAGACTCTTCCAGTCTATTTTCTTTTTCCATGAAGCCAGGAATCTCTATGTGGGTTGCCTGAGGTGCGTGTGACACTTGGATCCCCATTTCCAAGCTCAGGCTTAGCTTTTCAGAACATTAACTGGAGAAAGTACATCCGGGTGTCTATAAAGAGCTCCCTCGCTCCTGTCCACAGATGTTTCTATAGTAATAATCATGATTGCCGCTGTCTGGGAAGGCTCATCATGTACCAGGCAACGTGCCTGACATATATCTTCATAACGATCTAGTGACTTGAGTCTATCAGGACGTCTCTCAGAAGAGGGAGTGCAGAGCAAGACAGACAGAGTGACTTGGCCGGGGTTCTGTCCCCACAGCAGTCTGGGAGGGTACGTCCTGTTTGTCAGACAGAGCACCCCCTGCGGAGCTCGTTCTGCTCCAGGCTCTGGGGCTGGTTTGGGAACCTGGGACTCTGAGTGCTGAGTCTAACCTCCAACCCTCTTTGAGCTGCAGGGCCCGGTGGGGCTGTCCTTCTATGCACAGCTTGCTTATCTTGCTTCTGAACGGGACACTGGAGCCGGATCTTCTGGAGTCACGCCTGCCCTAACATTTGATGATCTTTGAGACTCTGGGTCAGAAGCGAGCCTGCGCTTGCCCAGCAGCTGTCTGCAGAGCGTGGGGACGTGAGTGGCTGCCCCCAGCGTGCAGCGCCTCCAGACAAGAGGCTCCAGTCACAGGGGCACAGTGTTCTGTGCCGGGTGGGCCCCATCCTGGCTGATTGACTTTCAAGCACGGTTCTTGGAGAGGTCACACCTTTGACACCACGTAGAGCAGCGGGGTCTGTGTCCTCGTGTCATGTCTTTAAGGTAGGAGGATCACCGAGAGTTCAAAGCCACCCTGAGACTATATAGTGAATTCCAGGTCAGCCTAAGCTAGGGTGAGACCCTACGTCAAAAAACCAAAACAAACAAAAACAACAACAACAAAAAAATAGAATCTGAGTTCTGGAGAAGAGAAAAAGCAGCAACCGATTGTTGTAAATGGTTATAAAGTCCAACTCAGTGTCATTGTTTCAAAATAGCAGACCATACTTTTTTTATTGTTTTTGCGTTTTTCAAGGTAGGGTCTTGTTCTAGCCCAAACTGACCTGGAATTCACTATGTAGTCTCAGGGTGGCCTCGAACCCACAGGGGTCTTCCTACCTCTGTCACCCGAGTGCTGGGATTAAAGGCGTGCACCACTATGCTCAGTGGACCATACTTTTAATTTGTAAATATGACCCATGCCTGAGCTCTGGTGGAGAGAGGCCTGAGGTGTAGTCCTCATAGGATCATGTCATTTTTGAAAAACTCATTATACATTTACTTGTGATCAGGGTCACCCAGGAAGCTGGTTAAAACCAAAACTGCTGATGAGTGTTTGAGAGTTTGAGGCCAGCCTGGGATACTTAGTGAGTTCAAGGCTAGGCCGGGCTATAGAGTAAGAACAGTGTCCAAAAAAATCCTTGGCTAGGTAGATTCAGTAGTACAAAATGGCAGTTCTTTGTCTAGGCCAGTTACTAAGTTTAATGTAGTGGTAGTAAAAGTTCCAAGTTTATTTTAAAAATCAAATACAAAACAGTGACAGCAAAAATCCACAATGTTCAGGGGATCAGCCTGGTCCCTGAATTGAAATGACTCAATCTCTCTCTTTCCCCCATTAGCCAAAAAAGCTGAGAAGTGATCTGTTGTTATTTTTGAGATGGAGGTCTCACTGTAGCCCAGGCCAACCTGGAACTCACTTTGTAGCTGAGGCTGGCTTTGAACTCATGGCAGTCCTCCTACTTCAGCCTCCCAAATGCTGGGATTAAGAGCACGAGCCAGCTGGGCATGGTGATGCATGCATTTAATCCCAGCACTTGGGAAGCAGAGGTAGGAGGATTGCTGAGTTTGAGGCTCACCTTGGACTACAGAGTGAGTGCCAGGTCAGCCTGGGCTAGAATGACACCCTATCTTGCAAACACCAAAAGAAAGATAAATAAAAAAAATAAAAAGAATATGATAGCATGCACAGCTTTGAGAAGTGATTTTTAATTAACCCTTGTGTTCACACTTTTCATACATACGTAATGTGTTTTGATTATAATCCCCGCCTGTTAACTTTTCTTGTCCTTCCTTCTCCATCTTCTGACTTCCACTGAATCCCTTCTTGTGAACCAGTCCTCTCCCTACTTTGATGTCCTTTTGTTGTTGCTGCCCCTCCCCCATCCATGGTGGGGTGTTGATGGGCCCTCTATCATGCACGTAATGACTGTGGGCGCATGAATGCAATGGCCAGTTCACACTTGGAATACAGCATTCCACAGTCATCCTCCCCAGCCTCTGGCTCCTAACCTTCTTTCCTCCTTGTCTTCTGTAATGTTCCCTGACCTTGGAGGAGGTGATAGAGAGGTCTCATTTAATGCTGAGCGCTCAAAGGTCACTTATTCTCAGCTCTTCGATGAGCTTTGAGTCTCCCCAGTGGTCACTGCTGAGTGCAGAAAGCAGCTTCTCTGACCCAAGCAGTAGACACAGACATAAATATTTAGAGGCCACTTTGATGGCTGCAATATTTACATTTAGCCAAATGACAGTAGTAGATTTCTTCCTAGAACCTATGACCTTCCCAGCCACAGTTTTCACTAGGTTTTCTGTACCAGCCATGAATTACCCCCTGGAGTGGACTTCGGATCTAATCAATATTTTTTTTTTTCATTTTAATGTGCAACCTAATGTAGTCCAGGGTGCTGTCATTGCAACATATAGTCAGCACAAGATTGTAAGTGTGGTGGTGTGATTCAGGCGTCCCCCATAAACTCAGGTGTTCTGAGTGCTAGTTTCCCAGCTGATGGAGATTTGGAAATTAACACCCCCAGGAGGCAGTGTATTGTTGGGTTCAGGCTTATGGGTGTTATAGCCAGCTTCCCCTTGCCAGTGTTTGGCACACTCTCCTGTTGCTATTGTCCACTTTATGTTGGCCAGGGGGTGATGTCCACCCTCTGCTCATGTCATCGTTTTCCCTGCCATCGTGGAACTTCCTCTCGAGCCTGTAAGCCAAAATAAACCTCTTTTTTCCCATAAGCTGCTCTTGGTTGGGTGATTTCTACCAGCAATGCGGACCTGACTGCAGCAGTAAGCAAGTGCTTTAACCACAGGGGCCACCTCTCCAGCCCAGCGTGAGATTATAGATCATGGAGATTTCACTTTTTTTTTAAACCGAGTCATTGAAATCCAGCATGTCCCACAGTTCTGAATTGACCACTGTGGTTTTTGTTGTTGTTGTCTTTGTATTCTGTTAGTTTTATTTTGTTTGAAACAGGGTCTTGCTCTGTTGCCCAGAGTCGCCTGGAATTCACTGTGTAATCCAGGCGGGTCCGGGGTAGGCTCGGGTGTATCAGTACTTGGTCCCCAGCTGGTGGCGCTATTTGAAAACATTATGGAACCTTTAGGAGGTGGATGGAGTCACACTAGTGGAAGTGGATCACTGGGCGTGGCCCTTCAGGCTTTATCGCCTGGCTCCACTTCCTGTTCTCTGTCTGCTGCCTGTCTGTGGATGCCATGTGACCAGCCAGCCTGTCGCTTCTGCTGCCACGTCTTCCCTGCCCTGATGTAAAGTGTCGCTAGAACTTTGTGCTGAAACCAACCCTTCCTCCCTTAAGTTGCTTCTTGTCAGGTTTTTGGGCACACCTCCTGAGTACTGGGATTATAGGTGTGAGTGACCATGCCCAGTTTACCAGTGTGTTTTAAGTGCTTAATACCCACTCAGGGCCAGTGGATACTGTTAGATGCTACAGCTCTACAGTACCTAGCTGGTACTGTTGAATCTTAATCCACCACTAAAACTTAAAATCCAATTCCAATTCACTCAGTGCAATCCTTTCAACTCCACAGTAAAGTAATAAAGAGTGGTGGGACTGGAACAGGGGACTGGTTGGCTAGACTGTGTTGTAGCCCTTGGTATGCCATTTTTCAAATCTGTCATGTTTTCAAATAGAAACAATATTTTAATTGTAAAAAGGAGCCTGCCTTTACATTTAAGAAAGCAGTACAGACTTCTCTTTTAAAAGTTATTCTCCAGACAATTTAATACATGACTTTAAGGTAAAAGAAAAACAAAATTCAATGTACAAATATATTTTCCATACTTCAACCATTGTACAAGGTGATTCCAGCTGCTCATTTTCAGAGTCATTCTAAAAATGGTGCATTTTACAGATTAACAAGCAACTTTAATCTATTGATGAAAGTAGCAAACTGTGCAGGAAAAGAAGGAAATATAACAAAACTAAACTAGTTATTAGTTCATTGCAATTTTGGTTGGATGTACTTGGAAGATTTTTTTTTTTTTAAACCACAAAATATCTAAAGGGGATTTTGACTCGTGTTGATGGACCACACATGACCTGTAAACTCTGCCCATTGTCTTCCAGAACTGGAAAGACAAGCTTGTCTCCAACTTTCATGGTTATGACACTCATCACAGTTAACAGGTCCTGTTAAAATCTCCCACAGGCAAGAGCTGGTCATTGCAGCAATTGGCTTGGATGTTAGGCTTCCTCAAGGAAGCACAGAGGGGAGAGTGGCCACAGAGGCCAGCATGCAGTGGACACAGCTGGGGAACAGGAGGGGGAGGAAGAGGCCTTGTCCACCTTCTCTGATGAAGCAGGGATGGGAAACATGTTTGGGTTTTTCTTGTCTTATTATTACTATGGTTTGAGATGGGATCTCTTGTAGCCTAGGCTGCCCTTGGTCTCAAAAGATGACACGGAGCTCCTGATCCTCCTGCTTCCACCTCCACTCCTGGGTGCAGGGACTACAAGGGTGTGATGTCACATGCCTGGTTTTTCAGTTCTTGGGATCAAACCCAGCACTTCATGCATGTACTGAAAGTACTCAACCATCTGAACTATTAAACCAGTTCTTGTTTGAGATGGGCTCCCATGTAGTCCTCAAGCTTGTTACATAGTAAGGATGACCTTGAACTTCAGATCCTCCTGCCTTCACCTCCCTAGAGCTTGGATTATAGGCAAACACCATCACAGCTGGGTTATGAGGTGCTGGGGATCAAACCCAGGGCCTGAGCATGCCGGGCAAGCACTCTACCCACTGAGCTATCTCCCCAGCCCTTAGAAGCACGCTTTCTCCCAGACTGGTCTGTTCTGTTGAGACAAATGTCTTTTGTTGTTGCTGTTCTTCCTACTTCTAACCAAAGGTCTGCCTTCCTCAATTTTCTACCCATTGATCCTGGCTCTGGGTGATCTTTAAAAGCCCCAAAGAACAAGTCTAACCCATAGCACAGCTCTTAAAGACAGTTTTTTGTAGCACAGTCCTAGGATCCCAACAACTCAGAAGGCTTGAGGTAAGAGAGTTCAAGGGCCATCATGGGCTACAGATTGAGTTCAAGGCCAGCCTGTGTAGCATAACAAGATCTTATTTATTTATTTATTGTTTCAAGGTAGGGTCTCACTCTAGCCCAGGCTGACCTGGAATTCACTCTGTAGTCTCAAATTCATGGCAAACCTCCTACCTCTGCCTCCCGAGTGCTGAGATTAAAGGCGTGTGCCACCCCACCTGGCAACATCTTCTTCTTTTTTAAAAAAATTATTTAAGAGAGAGAGAGAGGGAAGAGAGAGAGAGAGAGAGAGAGAGAGAATGAGAATGGGCACATCAGGGCCTCCACCCATTGCAAACGAACACCAGATGCATGTGCCCCCTTGTGCATCTGGCTGACGTGGGTCCTGGGGGATTGAACCGTGGTCTTTTGGCTTTGCAGGTAAGCGCCTAAACCACTAAGCCATCTCTCCAGCCCATAACAAGATCTTCTTACCTACTAACTTGCCATATTGAACCATCTTGTTGCCTCCAGCCATCCTTATTTAGTTGATGTCTACCCCTTTCCTGATCCTGGCCTGACCCCTAGATATACACAGTGTGTCATTGTTCCCCATGCCGAGTGCTGCGTGGAACAGGACACGACGCATGGGCAGTTCTCTCCCTTGCTCATGCAGCAGCCTAGAACTCTCTTCGCTTCTCTGGCGTCTGTTACTGTATTATTGACTGCCTTTGAGCTTATTATTAACCAAAACCTGTAAGGAGCACTTTCTTCTTTTTTCAATATGCATGCGGTTGCTAAGCCACATCTCCCACATCTGCAGTCGTTTATTAGACTTTAGATCTTTAGGCTTGATCTGCTTTTTGATGAGTTTTCTTAGCAACGTTCTCCTCAGGGTAACTTCAGTTCTTAGATACAACATACAGAGCCTCTCTCCAGTGTCTGAAGAAGAATCTGTCACATGGAAGCAGCTGAGAGGGGTTTTGATATTTTTTAAAATTCTACCTTATTTCTTAATTAAATTGTTTTTGTTATTATCTTGCATTTTTTAAAATTAAAATAAGTTTCAAATATTTTTTTATTAACAACTTCCATGATTATAAACAATATCCTATGGCAATTCCCACCTAAGTGAGTCATCCCAAGGTCACTGCCATCTGAAAAGAGAAGCTTTTCTAATCAAAAGTGAGAGTAGCATTAATATAAGTATATGAACATTAAGAGAAGTGCTGGCAGTTTGATAAGCATAGTACATACATTTAGCCAGACAGCAGCAGACGTTACACCCCTAGGGCTCATGACTACCCCTGTTTTAAGTTTTCAGTATCAGGGATGTATTCCCTCCTATGGAGCAGGCCTCCAGTCCAATTAGAGGGCAGTTGGTTTCCACCATGACAGACGTGCCACTATTGCACCAGTTGGCTCATTTGGCCCGGCTGCCCAAATAGAAGGCTTGCAGTGTCCACTGTTGAGTATCTTCACTGATGATTTCTCTCTCGCCCATTGAACTGCATGAAGAATGGCTTCTTCCAGCTTTCTGTCAGCTGGTCTACATGGAGGAGGTTATGAGCTCAGTTCCAGCAGGATTTCTCAGTGGCCTTGCAGCCCAAGTATGTGGAGTCTTCAGCAATAGGGTCTTACCATCTACTCCTGGTGGGAAATCAAGGGCCTCAGTAATGGCCTGTAATGTTTGGGGGGTACCAGGGACCTCCCTGGCCACCAACTCACTGGAAGGTATCCCATTCCTGGCACTGAAAATTTTCTAATAACACTTGAAAGGTTCTGTTCCTAAGAAGCTCTTGATATGTTGAAAAAGAGACTAGAAATTAGCTATTTGCATAAATAATGGAATTCATTGATTCTGGAATGTTAGCTGTACAGAGAGGTGGAGATAATTCATTCCACTCTTCCTGCCCCACCCCCGTCTTTGCACATTTGGAAACGTAAGACCCTAGGAAGGAAAATTGTTCAGTGTTGTCAAGGAAATTGGTGATAGAGGCAGGCTTTGGACACACACATTAACTGCTAGCTTTTGCTTGCATGATGAGAGACTTTCCACTGTCTGTGTTAGAAGATATCATAGATACCCCCCGCCCCCAGGTTATCTTGTGAGTGTATTTGTCCCAGAGTGGGACGATGTCTGTGAATTCCTCCAGCACAGGTAGAAACCAATCCCTCAGGTTTTCAGCTGGAAGGTGCTGGCGGGGTAGCCAGGCTGGCTCCTCCCTGGGCTTGTAGGCCTTTGTGGTTTGAAGGCCTTTGTTACCACTAAAAGTCATGCTGGGACTTGATCCCCAAGGGGATGGTGTTGAGAAATGCTAGGGTCTTTAAGAGGTAATTAATAATTAGGTCATGATGGCTCCACCCTGAAGAAGGGATTAATGTGGTTTCTGAGCGAGAGGGTTAGTTTCTGCGACAGCAGGTTGTTTGTGGAGGAGCCCAGCACCTCTCCTTGGCCTCTCCATGTGACCCCCTCCTCAGCCACTGGGTTTCTAGTTTTGTGCCATGCCAAAGCAGCATGGCACCCTCTTCAGAAGCCTAGCAGATGCCATGCCCTTCCTTGCACTTCTTCCTCAGACAGTTTGTTACAGCAGCAGCAAGTGGATTGAGCCAGGCTCTTTTCTGACTCTCTGCCAGGCATTTTCCTCATGAGACCTCGCAGAGTCTCTCCTACGTTCAGCTGGTAGGAGGAGATGTGACCTCTCCCATATCACTTGTGGGTATGGAGCAACTGTTTTTCCAAGACTGCACCTCGCTGGAGCCCTTGGCTCAGAGCTGTCCTTGGGCAGTGCTGTGGGGCTTTGGGGTGGATGGATGTGGTAATGGTGGTTGAAGAGCCGTCTCCTCAGCAGGTTTCTGAGGTGGCACCTCAGACTCGGGGATGTGCTGAAGGACAGCCCAATGGGCAAGGTCAGAGGATTTCGTCTATCATTTTTTAATATTTTATTTTACTATTAGAGACAGAGAAGAGAGAGAGAATGGGATTGCCAGGACCTCCAGGTACTGCAAATGAACTCCAGATGCACACACCACCTTGTGCATTTGGCTTATGTGGGTACTGGGGGATTGAACCTGGGTCCTTAGGCTTCAAAGGCAAACACCTTAACCACTAAGCCATCTCTCCAGCCCTTTTTTTTCTGTCACTTTTAATTTTACTCCACTCCCCTCCTTGATCACAGATCCTTGGAGGACTCTTTTTCTGTTAGTGCTTCTCACAGAACCTGACACTGTAGCCAGAAGACTTTTCCAGACTCAGGCCTCCAGGAGACTCGTGTGCTTCCCGTTTTGCTACTGCCTAGCAGGGCAGGTCCCTCCATTTTGGGGGGACCATTCCTTGATAAAATGAGAGGCTGGAGTAATCTGTGAAGATTCTGTTAGCAATGGGCCAGGACTCTTGGGGTTTTCATGACGCCCGGGGGGGGGGGGGAGAATCTTTGCTGTCTGTCAGAGAATGTCTGCTGTCTGTCCGCTGGAGCTGTCTGTGGAGAGAATCTGGCCCAGGCTTACTCCCTCACCCACACACAACAGGACACGATTGTTCTCTCATCACCTTCAAACATGAACAGAAGGCGGAGAGATGGGAAAGGTGTGACACCTTGCCTCTGTATTGAAGAGCTCATAGCTAGCACTCCCTTAACAAGACAGGTTAACGAGGAGGAATAACATTTATTTAATCCAAGTTTTATGTGACACAGGAACCTTCACAGAGGAAGGCCAAGAGACCCAGGGAAAACAGGCCACTTTAGAAAGTCCTAGAAGTGTTGCTGGGACAGATTCTGGGGCCCCTGTTCTTTTGCCCGCTAGAGCACCGCGCTTGGGGGGGTCGCATTGTGAGTCCCAGCACAGCGCTGTGAAAGGGTGAGAGGGGGGCTTGGATGAAGGCCAGGGACTCATTTTCCTCATGTTTCTGCTCTTCCTGCCTGCTGCTTTTAGCTGCAGTGTCTTGGCACTGTGCTTGGTGGCAAGAACAGAGCCTGGGGGTGCCCACGTCAGTCCTCCAAAGGCTATGAGAAGGGCTGAGTTCCTGGCAGCAAAGAGAGTGTCATTGATGACCCAGGGCCCCATGGAGTTTGAGCAGAGCTGGGTGACCCAGAGGGGACTTTCTGACTGCAACCACACTCTCTAGGAAGGTAGAGGAAAAAGAGGGAGCATTGAGAAACATCCAACTTCCTGGAACTGTGAGACTTTGCTCTGGGGAAAGTTGAACGATTTGGCCATTGTTTGAGGTCCAAGAGACTAGGTCCCAGGAGGCTGGAGGTAATCTCAGTGGAGAGAAGCGATTCCTGGAGGTGCTTTCTCATCGCGTCCCCACCCTCCCTGGTGTTGCCTCACTGTCGCTCAGGTGCACTGTGATGAATTTAGACGTTTATGAGCGTGCCACCTTCTGGGAAGGTGGGGAGGCAGAGGCCCAGTGAGTCCGGCCTGCCCTGTGCACTTTGTACCTCTTGCATTCTCCTTGGTACCAGGCAGTCTGGTCAGACCCATTCTGCGGTGTGGCTGTCACAGGGAGCAGCTGTGACACTGATGGCGTCTGCCTCCGAGCCTGCTCCACACTTGGAGCTGAAGGCCCCAGGCCCTGGAGCTCTTAGCGTTGCCTCTGTCCCCGCAGCCACCATGTCCACGCAGAGACTTCGCAACGAAGACTACCAGGACTACAGCTCCACCGACGTGAGCCCCGAGGAGAGCCCGTCTGAAGGCCTGAGCAACTTCTCCCCTGGCTCCTACCAGCGCTTTGGGGAGAGCAACAGCACGACGTGAGTAGCTGCGATCTCCCGCTCTCCTGGGTGTGATCCACGTCCCATGGTCTGCCTGGGAGATGAATGGTGTCCTCCCTTGACAGAAGAAACTGCCCTAGGCAGGACAGGTGGCAGTGCCAAGGTGCTGCCACTTCGTGAGGCATTTCTGATTCTTTCACCGGGTTTGTCCCAGAAAGTTGGTGGCCAGCAAGAGCTTGCATGGAATAGCTGCCACCCAAAGAGACAGTGTCATCCAGCACTCCGGAGACATAGGTAGGAAGATGACCATGAGTTCGAGGCCACCCTGAGAATACAGAGTTAATTTCAGGTCAGCCTGGGCTAGAGTGAGACCCTGCTTTGAAAAAAAAAAACGATAGTGTTATCTTGCTGTAGAACCCTGTGTCATCTGCCTTGGAACCTCATATGCCTCGTGGTTCCATTGGAACCTCCTTGGCAGATAGAGCCCCCTTGGGACTTCTGTGTCATCGCCAAGAAGCCAGTTCACCTGACTGAAGGAGTGGGAGGAGAGAGCTTAATTTTTGCATTTAACCTCCCCCCTTCCCACGATAGGAAAGAGGCAAGTGGCCCCCCATCCCCCGCCTCAGCACACTGTAGTGTCTCTGGGGACCCCAGGGCCTCATCCTTGGCAACCCTGTCATCTGTCCTCAGGCTCAGCGGTCACCCTTCCTTCCTCTGTGGGTTGAATGTGACTTACTGTGGGCTCCTTTGTGTCCTAGAGTTACGCCAGCCCCTGTGACAGCCCCGAGGAGACCATGGAAGTTGTCTCAGAGGCCCTTGCAGGGGGAAAAGCCCTGTTTGCACACTCCCCTGGGCTAGTTAGTTATTTTCTCCGGTGAACTGGGGTAGATCTAGAAGATACGGTCTGTCCACATGACCCCAGCCCTTGACACCCTGGCTGGGTTGTGTCTCTGTAGTTTGCTTCTCACATGGCTGGCTTTTCGTAGACCCCCCCGACTTGCCTGTGGTTTTAGCTCATGGAAGAGATTGTCTGTAGCACAGCTGGCCGCAGAGAGAACCATCCTTCCCCTCTGCCTTCTAACCTTGCCTACCCCATTGGTGTCCCCCAGGCAGAAGGAGCCCTACTCGTGACTACTTCCCATGCTATTGTGTAATCCCTCTGAGCTTCTCTCGGGGTCGGCTCCCTTCCCGTTTTTGCCCTCGAGCGTCAGCCTGTCTATGCACCGCTTGCTTCGTGGGGCCTTACTGAAGCTCCACTCCGCTCGCCACTCCGTAGGTTCCGGCTTGTGCCAGGACCCTCTGTTACTGATCTGAATGCTGCTCATTTCACACTGGGTTTTCATGGGTAGAATCCAAATTTATTTCCATTGCTTTCTTGGTAATCAAGATTCCTTCCTTGAGTTTGTATCGTGACACTTTCCCAGTTCTCATCCAGCCCCGATACTGGCGTGCCTGGTGACCGGGACAGCCCGCATGTAGGTGGTGGCGGGTTCCTCGGACCCATCACACTTGGCATGGGGAAGCTTTTCCTTTGGGACTTGGAATATTGCCTACTGCAGCCTGGGGTGTAGGATCTACCCAAAGGTTTATGTAGGAGACATGCCACGCCACGAGTGGTTATAGCTGACTTGGAGACCCTTGTGAACCCAAGTGGAACTTTGATAAGGAGGTGTTAGGGACAGGTTTTGAGCTGGGTGCTTTGCCCTACCCTGTTGCCTAGTTTGCTAAGGCACAAAGTACATAGCCGAGCTTCTCAGCTGCTGCCCACACCCGGTGCTTTTAGAAACTGAAGGTCCAGTCGCAGATGAGAACCTCAGGCCTTGACATTTGATGCTGTCTAGCCATTGACAGCTGTGATGGCAGCCTCAGACTACACCCCCTGACACGCCTTCCTCCTGGGTGCCCTGTTGAGGGTGCCTCAGGGTTGCTTCCCAGACTGGTAGGTCACCAGCTCTCACTGATCTTAGTTGACCTGGAGTAGCCATGTGCCAAGGGTGCTCTCCAGACTTTTTGGGGTCTCAAGAGCATCTCTGCATAGTCGTGCTAAGATACCATGCTGATGAGTGCACTGGGGATGGGAAGCGATGGTGGGTAAAACCGCTGGCACCTGGCACCGGGTGATGAAGAGAGGCGTGGCTCCACATTGTGCTAGTTACGAGGGAACAAAAGGAAAGGCTTCACTTGAGAATATCCTTGGGCTGGGGTGGTGGCTCAGTGGTTAAAAGGCACTTGCTTGCAAAGCTTGCTGACTTGGGTTCAGTTCCCTATTGCCCACGTAAAGCCAGAGGCAAACACACACACAAATAAACAAAAATACTAAAAAAAAGAACATTCTTGATGAGAGCTGGAAATGAGGTCCAGTGGGAAGAGTGCATGTTTAGCATACACGAAGCCCTGGGTGTGGTGTGATCCCTAGCACTTCATAAGCCAGGCGTGATGGTGCACGCCCATCATTCCAGCACTTGGAGGTGGAGACAAGAGTTTCAGAAATTCAAGGTTATCCTCATCTACATAGCAAGTTCAAAGCTAACCTGGGTTATTTGAAACCCGGTCTCAAAACAAAACAAAAAATTTGCAAAAGAATGTCCATGATGAGGGCTGGAGAGATGGCTTAGTGCTTAAGCGCTTGCCTGTGAAGCCTAAGGACCCCGGTTTGAGGCTCGATTCCCCAGGACCCACGTTAGCCAGATGCACAAGGGGGCGCATGCGTCTGGAGTTCGTTTGCAGTGGCTGGAGCCCCTGGCGTGCCCATTCTCTCTCTCTCTCTCTCTCTCTGCCTCTTTCTCTGTTGCTCTCAAATAAATAAATAAAAATAAACATAAATTTTTTTAAAAAAATTAATTAAAAAAGAATGTCCATGATGAAATTGTCAAATTTCTTTTTATTGCGCTTCAGCAGGTCTTTCACTAGGTTGTATGACAGCATGAGAAAAGAAGCAAAGTGTGAGTGAGAGCACGGAGTTGCCAGCTGAACTAGCAACTTTAAGTTTATTGTTTATTTATTTACTAGAGACGGGGGTGGGGGCAGTGGAGCGAGTGGGTGTGCCAGGGCCTCTAGCCACTGCAAACAAACTCCAGGTGCATGCGCCATCATGTGCATCTGGCTTACATGGGACCTGGAGAATTGAACCTGGGTCCTTAGGCTTTTCAGGCAAGAGCCTTAACTGCTAAGCCATCTCTCTAGCCCTGATCTAGCAATTAAAAAATATATATACAGCTCTATTTTTAATTAATTTTTTATGAGTGAGAGTGAGAGAGAAAGCACATGCAAATCAACACGCCAGGGCCTGTAGCCGCTGCAGTCGAACTCCAGATGAACTCCAGATGCGTGCGCCATCTTGTGCACATGTGTGACCTTATATGACATGTGTGACCTTGCATGCATGTGTCACCATGTGTTTCTGGCTTACGTGGGTTCTGGGGAGTCTAACCTGGGTCCTTAGCATTCATAGGCAAACATCTTAACTGCTGAGCCATCTCTCCAGCCCTGGTTTATTATTATTATTATTATTATTTTTTTTTTTAAATTTTTTTGTTTATTTATTTATTTGAGAGCAACAGAGAGAAGGAGAGAGAGAGAGAGAGAGAATGGGCGCGCCAGAGCTTCCAGCTTCTGTAAACGAACTCCAGATGCGTGCGCCCCCTTGTGCATCTGGCTAACGTGGGTCCTGGGGAATTGAGCCTCGAACCGGGGTCCTTTGGCTTCACAGGCAAGCGCTTAACCGCTAAGCCATCTCTCCAGCCCTATTATTATTTTTTTTAAGTTGAAAGAACACTCAACACTCAGCTAACTAGGTTTTTCCACACCTGAGGAATTGGTATTTTCTCTGAAAAACAAAAAGAAAAAAGGAATGTACCCATTAGCTCAGGAAAAATAGTCAACAATTTTTGTTGCCCATTTAAAAAGTTTGAGTTTTGAAGTAATATTAAGAAAAACAAAACAAAACAACAAAACCAAACCACTCTCATATCGACCAGTGGAAGCTCAGCTCAGCAACTGCCTTCTACCTGAAAGTATCTCCTATGAGGTCAGTGCCTATACTCCTGTGTGTGATATTTTGATAACGCCTTCATAACGCAAGGAGCCAGTGTCCTCCAAGTAGGCAAAGTGTGTTAGGGAACTATGCATGAGCAAATGACCCACTGGGAGATGAGAAAATACCTGAGTCTGAGATGTTCCCACTCCACATTGCTGTGAGCTCCTGAGGAACTCTCATTTCATCTTGGAGTGTTGTCAAAGACAAATGCCATAGCAGAAGAGACTATTGAAATGCTCCTTTGGGCTGGAGAGATGGCTCAGCAGTTAAGGCGTTCGCCTGCAAAGCCAAAGGACCCCAGTTCCACTCTCCAGGTCCCACGTAAGCCAGATGCACAAGGTGGCGCATGTGTCTGAAGTTCCTTCACAGTGGCTGGAGACCCTGGCGTGCCCATTCTCTCTCTCTGCCTCTTTCTCTTTCTCAAATAAATAAATAAAATATTTAAAAATGTTAATAAAATACTTCTTCCTTTTCTAAGTACATGTCTGAGCAGATCGTGTTTTATGTGGAGTGAGTGTAGAAACAGACAGACACAGTTGGCTTCTGTTCTGTGAGACATTAAAGAGGTTTGGGAGACACGTAGCACAGAGTCATTCTCACATTTTTCTTTTACTGGAAAATAGAGTTGATTTCATTAAAAACTGTTCATATGTAACAAACATGTTATTTTAATTACATGTATTTAATTTTCTGGTTTTTGTTTTAATCTACTATATACCATGAAATGCAGTCTACGTAGATAAAGGTATTGGGGACCGTCATTCCTCGGGTCGTGAAGAAGACCCCAGAACAGAACAGAGCAAGAGCAAATGGGAAGGCTTCTCCCTTCCCCCTTCTGAAGGTCATCCACCTTGTAGCAATGTCATGGCCTCTGGAGGGGACTCCGTGACACTCATCCCATATTGGGTGACCTCAGCTTGGGCTGTCTATTAAAGAAGAATTTTGACTAGTGGTCTGGAACCTTGGAGGCTCTGGACCAAAGGGACCTTGGACATCATTGTGTCCTGGTTTGGTGTCTTCAGGGTACAGGTGAGACTGCAGCCAAGAAAGGGGCAGCGCATGGTCCCGTGGAAGGGATGACAGAGCGAGGCCAGAATGTCCTGGTCCCCATGAAGCTGGCTCAGGGGACATTTGGGGGAACCTCTGGGAGGCAGAAGGGTTTACTGTGGTGTTTACCTTTGCACATAAGTGGATTAAACATTTGCTAAGATAGAAATTTAATAGGTACATTATCTCCTGGCTACTGGCTACTGATAATACACTTGGCCTCTGGGCCCCTGAGCAGAGCGGTGAGCATGTTCTCTTCTCTTACAAAGTCAAAAGCCGCTCCTAATTGTTCCCTGGAACCCCGAGAACCATGGGGAGGGGTCACTTGCTTTCTGAAGACGAAGGGAGAAAGCCTGGGTAGCTCTTACTAACGTCCTGTGTGGGTGGCAAGTGCTGTTGGCTCTTGATTTCTGCTTGCATGAAGACTTGAAGAAAAGCATCGGTTTGCAGGGCGGTTAGGAAAGTATTCCTCCAGCTGTCACATGCCACGACCTGCCTTGTGCCCATTTCTACCTCTGCTGTGGTGTTTGTACGAGGTAGATGGTGTTTGTTGAGTAAAAGGATGAATAAGGACATCGGAGAAGGTTTGCAGCTGTAGCACAAGAGGGGCAGTCGGTACGAGCACAGGGTCATCTTGAGGAGGATGGGTAGGTCAGGCGACCTTCTGGAGAGAGCTTCTCCAGTCTTGCAGCCTGTGGCAGTTGATGTCTTGTGTGTGTCTCTGTGTGATCTTAAGGTACAGACACACGTGTGTACAGGCGTGCATGCAGCTATGTGCACGTGCACGTAGAGGCTACAGGACAACCTCGGATGTTGCCAGCAACCCAGAGCTCCTTGGCCTGGAGCTCGTCAACGAGGTTAGAGGGGCCGGCGAGCTTCTGACACCCGTCTACTCCCCGTGCTGGGATTACAAGCAGACACCACCGTGCCTAGCTCTCACGCGGGTGCTTGGGCTCGAACTCAGTTTCTTATGCTTCCAAGGCAAGCACTTGATTGACTGAGTCATCTCCCTAGCCCTGGCTTCTGTATTTTTAAAAATATTTATTATTTATTAGAGAGATAATGGGTGTGCCATGGCCTCCAGCCACTGCAAACGAACTCCAGATGCATTTGCCCCCTTGTGCATCTGGCTTACGTGGGTCCTGGAGAATCAAACCTGGGTCCTTAGGCTTCTCAGGAAAGCACCTGAACTGCTAAGCCATCACTCCAGCTCCAGCTTCTGTGGGAACTTCTGGCCTCTCATAGACATCAATTCTGTTCACTCTTTCTGTTTGACGGTTTGGACTTTTATTTTGTCATTCCCCCTGTTCTCCTACACCAGGGTCTGCCCGTCATAGTTATGTTTTGTCATCCTCTGTTGTATTCTGGGTGTTGTCTAGTGGTCTATTCAAAGGTTACACCCAGGCCTGAATATAGGAGTAAAGGATAGGGTGCCTGGGAGGGGTCTCATTATCCCCTTGGCTTCATGTCTGAGAGAGGAGGGGCTTGGGAAGTGCCAAGGTCAGAGGCCTTGGGTACCCTGGTAATAGTGCTCTCTGGGGTCAGACTAGCCAGCCTGGAATCTGGCCCCAGCCTTTATTATGTGTGTGACTGTGTGCAGGTTGCTTCTTCATGAAATCTCACAGGGTTATTTTCAAATGAGGTAATGCACACGGGCACCGTGTGTCAGCCCTTTGTGCGGTGTCCGCAGTGTGTGAGAAGCCTTAGCTCCCATTGTGGTTAACATTCCCTCTCTGCCTTCTTCCCGCCTCAGATGGTTCCAAACCCTGATCCACTTGCTGAAAGGCAACATTGGCACAGGACTGCTGGGACTGCCTCTGGCAGTGAAAAACGCAGGCATCTTGGTAAGTCTGCGCCAGTGGAGGGGGTATGGTGGTGGCAAGTGTCAGAATATTAGGTGTGGGTGTGTTTAATTCAGCTGAAAAAAAAAGCAAGGCTCAGACATTCATTCATAAAGCTATGTATTCAGGTCGTGTGTGTGCCAGGCACTGCCTGGGCTCTAAGACACTAACAGTTTCAGAGTCGCAGGTGGTTCTCAGTCAGGTGCTGTCCTTCTTGATAAGCCCAGCTCTGAGGATAACTTCCTCCCCCGTGTCCCTTAGTCCAGCTTATCTTCCTGTGGTCACAGAACTCCTGTCCTGCTGATTACAACAGTGCAGGGACAAACTTATCTTGAGCTGTTCTCCAGAGAATTCACTGTCTGGAAGGTACGCCTAAGGTCTTGATAAACACACATGCATGCATGCATGCACGCATGCACACACACGAGCTAATATCCATGATCACGTATCTCATATCAGCCAGAAACTCTGTCCTTAGAAGTGCCCCTCATGGGCTGGAGAGATGGCTTAGCGGTTAAGGCGCTTGCCTGCAATGCCTAAGGACCCATGTTCAATCTGTGTCCAGATCCCATGTAAGCCTGACACAAAAAGGCAAGGCAAGCGCAAGGTTGCACATGCCCACTAGGTGGCGCAAGTGCCCGGAGTTCAATTTCAGTGGCTGAGGCCATGGTGCACCAACTCTCTCTCTAGCTTTTCTCTTAAGAAAAAAAAAAAACAAAAAAAAACAAAAAAAAAAAAAAAAACAGAAATTCCCTTCACTAACATCATCTGCAAATCAAGTCTTTCTTTGTTGGGTATACTCCTAATCCTGCCTGCTTGTCTCTCCTCTTTTGCCTGCAACCCCTGTCCCCAGATGGGTCCCCTCAGCCTGCTGGTCATAGGCATCGTGGCCGTGCACTGCATGGGCATACTGGTGAAGTGTGCTCACCACCTCTGCCGCAGGTGAGAGCCCTGGGCCGTCTGGAGGGGGTCTAAGTTGTTATGGGGGGGGGTGCATCTTTTGTGGGTCTGTTTTGAAAGTGGACCATGCAGCTTGGCTCTTCACAGTAGCTGGAGAAGGTTGTTATCATGGCAGAATCACTTCTCCCTGGTGGTTTTCATGTTACTTTTGGAGCTTTGTCACCTGTTAAACTTACTTATGTCTACTGGACAGAGACCACATTCTAAAGTTCTATGCTTGTGCTAGTAGTTTCCCTGTTAAAATGATTTTACCAGACAGTTGTGAATTGTAATGAAGGCGAACATGCCATCCACTGAATGTCTCTGAGCCTTATGAGCATTAGATGCAGGGCTCAGAGGTCCTCTGGGGTGCCGAGTGGGCAACTGGCCCTGAGTGGTTCCGTGTTCTCTGTTGCCACCGCTGTCTTACCCACACGTCCTGGTCTGTCTGTATTTACCCTCTCTCCCAGATTGAACAAACCCTACCTGGACTACGGGGACACAGTGATGCACGGACTAGAATCCAGCCCCAGCGCCTGGCTCCGGAACCATGCCCACTGGGGAAGGTAACCGGCTACCTTGTGCCCCTCGGTCATGGCTCCCGTGTGGGGGACTGTTTCAGTCCGGTTCACATGGCTGGTAGAAATCATCCAACCAAGAGCAGCTTCTGGGAAAAACAGATTTATTTTGGCTTGCAGGCTTGAGGGGAAGCTCCACAATGGCAGGAGAAAACGATGGCATGAGCAAAGGGTGGACATCACCCCCTGGCCAACATAAGGTTGACAATAGCAACAGGAGAGTGTGCCAAACACTGGCATGGGGAAACTGGCTATAAAACCCATAAGCCCGCCCCCAACAATACACTCCCTCCAGGAGGCGTTAATTCCCAAATCTCCATCAGCTGGAAACCTAGCATTCAGAACATCTAAGTTTATGGGGGACACCTGGATCAAACCACCACAGGGACCGAAGATAGGCAAGTGACATGTGGGGACAGTGAACTGCACGCAGAATGGCTTCTTCAGCTTTCTGTCAGCTGGTCTACACGGAGGAGGTTATCACTCAGTTCCAGCAGGATTTCTCAGTGGCCTTGCAGCCCAAGTATGTGGAGTCTTCAGCAATAGGGTCTTACCATCTATTCCTGGTGGAAAACCAAGGGCCTCGGCAGTGGCCTGTCATGTTTTGGGGGACAGTGCCAGGGTAGAGGACATCGGTGGGGTCAGCTCTGCTGGTGGTAAGCCTTTAGACCTCGGGCTGGGTGACCTTTCCCTTTTCAGGCCTCAGTTTCTCATTCGTATATGTAGGGCCTGGCATGAAAGGTTTCTAAAAGCCATTTCTGCTTTGGGTTCCATGACAACACATTCTGTTCACTCATTTGTTCAGCCACTGCATGTTGGTAGTCTCTTACATGTGGACCAAAACAGCTCTAGATGAGGAAGGGAGATATATTCCCTGGGGCGAATTGCGTGGGCCCCCACCCTGCAGGGGCATGTGACCTGCATAGGGTGAAAATCCTGTAGGGAGAGAAGCCAGAAAGCAAGACAGGAGCTCAGGGATTGTGGAAACGGACCGGAAGTGAACCCTGTTGGGGGCGGGCCTGTCAACTCTCATGTCTGGCAGCGGTGGTCGAGGATGCAGGTGATGGGGTTGGGGGCAGGGTCCATGAAAAATACTTTATTTATTTGAGGGAGAGAGAGGGAGGTAGACAGAGAGAGCATGGGCACACCTTACTGACTGGGAGAGGCCAGATTGTGGAGTGACCACCATGGTTTGACTGGTTGATTCTTCCTGCCTCCCTTCTCCCTCCCTTCTTGTCCTTATAAGTGTGTGCTTATAGGAAGAACTTTGTTTTCTTTTGATGATCAAGAGCATGCGCGTGAGAGAGAATTGGTGCGCCAGGGCCTCCAGTCATTGTAGTCGAACTGCAGATGCATGCGCCACCTTGTGCGCATGTGTGACCTTGCGTGCTTGTGTCACCTTGTGCATCTGGCTTACGTGAAACCTGGAGAGTGGAGCATGGGTCCTTAGGCTTCACAGGCAAGTGCCTTAATGGCTAAGCCATCTCTCCAGCCCAAGAATTTTTTTGTTTTTTCAAGGTAGAGTCTCACTCTAGCCCAGGCTGACCTGGAATTCACTCTGTAATCTCAGAGTGGCCTTGAACTCATGGTGATCCTCCTACCTCTGCCTCCCGAGTGCTGGGATTAAAGGCATGTGCCACCACGCCCGGCCCCAAGAACAATTTTTTGAACATGACTGGAGGACATAATGGGAGAAGTAAAAGCAAATACTGGTCATCATTGCATGGCTATCCTCCTAGAATTTTCTGTATATATGCAAAACATGCATATGTTCTTTTTTTTTTCTCCACAAGTGGACCTTCTATGTATGTCATTTGCAAACTCTATTTTCCCCTTAAATGCCTCAGCTATTCTCCTGTGACAGTACATATAGATTCAACCCATTCTGTCTCACTATGGTACCATTTTCCAATTGAGAAGGGTCTGTAATGTGCTCCTGGGTCTCATATGGCAAGGGCTCCCTGAAGCTGTGGGAAAGAAGGTGTCAGCTGGGCAGGTGGTTGGGGAGGAGGCCCAGGGGCAGGCATGGCACCTGGTCTGCTCGGGGGATCCCCTGAGCTCACGCAGGGACACTCAAGCCAGCAAGGGCCTTGGGAACTGCATAGACCAGCCCCTCCCCCTCCTCAAATGCCACTGGTGCACCTGGTCTTCTTCCCTGGGCACCTGTTCTCATCACCTGCTGGCAAGGGCATGTGGAGGCATTGATGTCTGTGGGAGACTGTGTGCCTGATGGTCTCTGTGGTCCTCTGTCCCCTCTGCAGGCGCACCGTGGATTTCTTCCTCATCGTCACCCAGCTGGGCTTCTGCTGCGTGTACTTTGTGTTTCTGGCTGACAACTTCAAACAAGTAGGGTCCTGGTAAAAAAAGGGGGGGTGAGAATCGAATGGAATTTCTGCTTGGGGCTCCTTCCAAGCCTAGTGTTTGGGTTTTAACCCCTTATGCACCGTCTTGTTTGATTCTCATCCGAACATGGGGGTGAAAAGAAACTCCGGGTTGTCTTGCCCATCTGTTACCCATCAGCTGGGTCCCGTGTGGAGGCAGGAAAAACTCTTCGAGGGCTGGGCTTGGGAGGGCTTTGTGTTTTGTGGCATCTGCTGGCAGTGGGCTGCCGCAGGCAGGCAGGCGTGGCAGCGGGAGATGCTCTGGTGTCACAGCTCCAGAGCAGGCCTTGGATCCTGGGGCCCTTAGCTCTCCCAGTGGCACCCTTCTTGGGTAGGCCTGGGAATGCAGGATTCCCCCAGTTCTTAGCAGTGACTGGTGTTGTAGATAGCGGGCAGGCACAGGTGTCAGGCATCCTCAGCCCTTGACAGCAGCTTGTGTTGAAGTGCCTAGATGTCTGAGACACTGGCCCTGGTAGGCAGGGCCAACCTTTTGACATTGTGCAATGACGTTGTCATCTGCAAAGTTTATACCCAAGAACCGACAATTGAGTTACCAAAAAAAAAAAAAAATCACACCCACAAAACTCTTAAATGTTTACATTTGAGTTTACAGTTTTGTGTGTTGGGCCCCACTCTTAGTCATTCTCGGCGGCAGTGTGGCCTCCTGTGGCCCACAGGCCGCAGGGTGGCCGTGCCTACTTGGAAGGCCTGGCAGCTCTCTTACACTCTCCCTGGGCTAAGGGCTCACAGGCTGTCATCTTTACCGCAGTTCCCTGTCTCCCGCATCGAGACCGTCCTCTTATTCCTGGCCTGGCTGTGCTCTTGAGCTTTTCAGCTGTCTTTTTTCCAGCTGTAAGCACCGGCCACTTTGATGTTTTTGTGTCCTGGCCTGCAGTGGCTCATCTCTGCCTCTGCCCCCCACCGCCCCCCATGGTGGTCAAGCATGGCCGCCTTCCTGCCCCTGCAGCTCAGCCTGTCACTGCTCTGCTGCTCTGCCCTGTGACTCCTGTCTCTCTGTCCCCAGCGCAGCCCACCCTAGTAAAAGTAGGCCACAAAGAAAACAGCTGCTCAGAATAAGCCTTTTAGCCAGGCAGGGGGCACACACCTTTAATCCCAGCACTTGGGAGGCAGAATTAGGAGGATCATCATGAGTTCGAGGACGGCCTGAGACTACATAGTGAATTCCAGGTCAGCCTGGGCTACAGTGAGACCCTACCCTTGGTAGAGCTTAATGTTGCAGTGCCAGGGGAGGCAGTGTGGTAGGGCATCTCTCAGCAGACTCACTAAGAGAGTCCAATAGCCAGAGGAGTGTTTGTACCAGCCAGCAGCAAACCTCACACGTGAAGGAAGGTTTGTGTTTGCACCAATCACAGCCTTGTCACAACAGCGCCCCTGCTGGGACACCGGGGAATTGCTCCTTCTCTGGCGTTGGAAGTGGCCACAGGATCTTCTAGAGGTTTCTGAGAGCAAAAAGCTCCTGAAGTTGCCTGAAACAGTCCTGGCTGAGGCTTTGTCATCAGGGGCGGGACCAAGCCACGGTGGTGGTTGTGTAGTCTCTTGCAGGCACTCACGAGTGTTCAGAACGGATAGGGTTGTCACAAGGAAAGCCTGGGGAACTTGTTTGTCCCACCGTCCGGCTGCACGGCAGTCAGGGTGGGAAGAAATGGTGCCAGCAGCTGCCAGCTCAGTGGGCAGCTTGCCCGTCCCCCAGCACCTCTGCTTATTTTTCCAAGAGGAACATCGGAAGGAGTGCTTGTGATGAGATTCTGGGGAACCTGTCATTGTGGTGTTTTTTTTTTTTTAAATATTTTATTTTTATTTATTATTTTGAGAGAGGGAAAGAGGCAGAGCGAGAGAGGGAGAGAGAGAATAGGTGCGCCAGGGCTTCCATCCACTGCAAACGAACTCCAGATGTGTGCACCCCCTTGTGCATCTGGCTTACGTGGGTCCTGGAGAATGGAACTGAGGTCCTTTAGTTTTGCAGGCAAGCACCTTAACTGCTAAGCCATCTCTCCATCCCTTGTGGTGGGTTTTTAAAAAATATTTTTATTTATTTGCAAGCAGAGAGAGACAGAAAAGAGAGACACAGAGAATGAGCACACCAGGGCCTCCAGCCACTGCATGCGCCACTTTGTGCATCTGGTTTTACGTGGGTCCTGGGGAATCAAACTCCAGTATTTGGCATTTGCAGGTAAATGCCTTAACCACTAAGCCATCTCTCCAGCCCTCATTGTGGTGGTTTTAATAGGTCTTAACAATGTTAGCCTGTGGAGTGTCCCTGTGGCACTGTCTCATAGCCTTCTGTTTTTAGTAAGATGGACCAAACCCAGCTCAGACAGTTGGCTTGGTAACAATGACCCATGAAGACCCCTTGGGAAGGTTCCCCAGCCACTGGAGTCTATAAGGGCAAGTTCACACCCTGGACCTTCAGTCAGGAACCTTCTCCAGCGGGACACGTGTCGGGTTGGTCACGGAGGGCTTCTCTTTTTCCTTTCTTCCTGTTCTAGGTGATCGAAGCGGCTAACGGGACCACCAACAACTGCCACAACAATGAAACAGTGATTCTGATGCCCACCATGGACTCGCGACTCTACATGCTGACCTTCCTGCCCTTCCTGGTGCTGCTGGCCTTCATCAGGAACCTCCGCATCCTGTCCATCTTCTCCCTGCTGGCCAACATCAGCATGCTGGTCAGCCTGGTGATGATCTATCAGTTCATTGTCCAGGTACGAGCCCAGGCCCTACCCCGTCCTTCTATGGACTCTGGGAGAAACAAACAGATCAAGTATGTAGAATGCTTATATGTTGCTTACACGGGGTATATGTAGATCAGATGTGGTGTGGCTTTTCCCAAGGAGACATTTACCCCAGTTAGGGTACCAGTCATGGAAAGCCAGATGCACATGGCACATGCATCTGGAGTTTATTTGCCATGGCTAGATTCCCTGGCATGCCCATTCTCTCTCTCTCTCCTCTCTCGCTGCCTCTTTCTCTCTGTCTCAGATAAATAAATAAATAAAATATTAAGAAAAAACACAAATATGTCTAGGAGGGCTGGAGAGATGGCTTAGCTGTTAAGGCACTTGTCTGCAAAGCCAAAGGATCTAGGTTCAATTCCCCAGGACCCATGTAAGCCAGGTGCATATGGCACATGCACCTGGAGTTCGTTTGCAGTGGCCCTGGCATGCCCATTCTCTCTCTCTCTGTTTGTTTCTCTCTGTCTCAAATAAATAAATAAAATATTTTTTTAAAGCATGTGTTGGCTGGAGAGATGGCTTAGCAGTTAAGGCATTTGCCTGCAAAGCCAAAGGATCCCAGTTTGACTCTCCAGGACCCATGTAAGCCAGATGCACAAGGTGGCGCATGCGTCTGGAGTTTGTTTGCAATAGCTGAAGGCCCTGGCACATCCATTCTTTCTCTCTCTCTCTCTGCCTCTTTCTCTCAATAAATAAAATATATATATATTTAAAAAAAGCATGTCTAGGAGGGCTGGAGAGATGGTTTAGCAGTTAAGACACTTGCCTGTGAAACCTAAGGACTTATGTATGAGTCCCCAGTACCCATGTAAGCCAGATGCACATGATGGCTTATGTGTCTGGAGTGGCTGAAGGCCTGCCCATTCTCTCTCTCCCCTCTCTGTCTCTCTCTCTCAAATAAATTTAAAAAAAAAAAGTCTAGGAGAGAGTGGGGGAGGGTAGGAATGGGATTACTACCAACAGAAATTACTATTGTGAATTAAGAAAGTGGATGGTTATCGTATGCAGTCAAAAAACAGAGAAAAGGTTCTAAGATCAAAATAAAAGTCAGGGCTGGGTGTGGTGGCACATGCCTTTAATTCCAGCACTCGGGAGGCAGAGGTAGGAGGATCGCCATGAGTTCAAGGCCACCCTGAGACTACATAGTGAATTCCAGGTCAGCCTGAGCTAGAGTGAAACCCTACCTCGGAAAAAAAGAAATAAATAAAAATAAAAATCAGGGCTGGGGAGATAGCTTGGTCGGTGAAGTGCTTGCCTCACGAATGTGAAAACCTGAGTTTGGATTCCTAGTATTTGCATAAAAATGCCAGGCATGGTGGCACAAGTACACATAATTCCAGCACTGGGCCATGGAGACAGAAGGCTCTCTGGAGCTCACTAGCTCAGTTAGTCTAGGTGAATTGGTGAGAGGCCCTGCTCTGAAAAGGCGGATAGTACCTGAGACAGCATCTAGCGATGTTCTCTGGTTTCCACCTACACACATGTACCCCTGCACCCCGTCGCACATGCACACGTATACACGGACTTACAAAAAACATCAATAAAAATAGAAACAGATTAACATTCCCTTCCAGGAGCACATACAAGGTCTCCTGTCCTGATAAGTCATGTGGCTGATAGAGACTGGCTCCTCTGTAGAATTTAAACTTTTCAAAAATTGTGCATGTGTGTGTGTGAATGTGGGCACGTGTGTACTGCAGCATGCGTGTGGAGGTCAGTCGTCTCCTCCTGCCTTGTCGAGGCTCTCTAGTTCACCGCTGTACAGCCTGGGCTGCCTGGCCCGCATGCTCCTGGGGGTTCTCCCGTCTCCACCTCCCATCTTGCTGGAGGACCGCTCGGATTCAGGACCCTCGATTGTGCGTCAGCTCTGTGGCTCTGTGTGGGTTCTGGAGATCCAAACGCATGCCGTCATGCTTGTGCACCAAGAGCTTTCCCCCTGAGCCATCTCCTCCGCCCCCAGAGCTGTTTTTTTTTTTCTTTGTTTGTTTGTTTATTTTATTTATTTATTTGAGAATGACAGAGAAAGAGACACACAGAGAGAATGGGCGCGCCAGGACCTCCAGCCACTGCAAACGAACTCCAGACGTGTGCGCCCCCTTGTGCATCTGGCTAACGTGGGTCCTGGGGAATTGAGCCTCGAATCTGGGTCCTTAGGCTTCACAGGCAAGCGCTTAACCACTAAGCCATCTCTCCAGGCCTGATTCTGATTTTTTTGCTCAACTATAACAATTCCCAAATTGGAGTGTTATCTTTCAATCCACATGTATATTTTATGGCATTTTCTCAAAAAGCGTTTACTATTGAAAATATTGAGGAGCTATGTTTATAATGGCTGATTTTAACAAGCAAAGTCTCTTTGTGAGTGAAACCTTTTCCATTTAGCTGGGTAGGCTGCGCGTCAGCAGCTGTCATTAAGTTGATAGACCTATGCCTGCTTTGTGCCTCTCTCACTCACGTAGTACCTGCAGCCATCGCTGGTGAAGGCCCCGCCAGCTCTGTCGGATCTGTGGAGGAGCCTGGCAGCTGTCAATCACTAACCCTCCAGTTGGTACCTGTTCTCAGAAACTTCCTTTCATTCATGACTCAGGAATAATTATAGGGCAGTCTTACTCTTGTGTTTCACTTTAGAGCCAAAACATCTATTAATCTGTCTGCATTCATCTACTAAAATGTTTCTTAATGAAGAAGTCTATCTAATTTTGAACCAAGGTTTTTTGGTTTGTTCTGAGAGAGGTGTGAACACTTTGAAATCATTCAGAGAGGTATGGTTTTACCTTGTCATTGCTGGAACAACACACCTGACCCCAAGCAGCTCACGGGAGGAAAGACCTTATTTCTGGCTCCCGGTTTCTAGGGGACGCGTCGTCATGGCAGGGGCAGATGGCCCACATCATGTCTCCACAGCAGCAGGGGGGAAGTAGAAAGAGCAAGCTGAGGGGGACACCCCAAGGCCTGCTCCTGGCGACACACCTCCTCCTCCTGCAAGGCTGCATCTCCCAGAGGCACCAGCTGGGGATTGAATAGGAGGCTCAATGGCAAACCCATGAAGCTGTGGGGGACATTTCACATTCAAACCACCACGCAAAGCCTTTTACGGAGCTTAAGAATAGACTTTCGTGCGTTCAGCTGATATCATTCTGTCACACTGCTAGAGCACACCTGAACTCACCTCCGTACCTGTGTGGTTGCTATGGTTTGGAGAGAATGTCCTACAGAGGACAAGACGGTGTTAAAAGCTTGGAGCCCAGCCCATGGTGCCGTTGGGATGTGGTGACACCTTTAAGAGATGGGGCCCTGCACGAGGAAGATGTTGTTGGGGGTGTGCCCTTGACATTGGGGCGCAGCTCTCCTTTCTCTCTGCTCCGGGCACATAGCTTCCTTTTTCCACCGCGTGCTTCCTGCCATGCCCATCCTTCTCCCCACAGGCCCCGCAGCAGCGGGGCCAAGCACCGTGGACTGAAGCCTGTGACACTCTGAGTCCCAGCCACATCTTCCTCCTTGTAAGTTGTCTGTCTCAGCTGTTCTGTCGCACTGTGGAAAGCTGACTAACGTGGTGTTGCAGTCAGGTTTGCACTACTGGTATAAATCACCCAACGAAGAGCAGCTTGTGGGAAAAAGAGGTTTATTTTGGTCTACAGGCTTGAGGGGAAGCTCCATGATGGCAGGGGAAAGCGATGGCATGAGCAGAGGGTGGACATCACCCTCTGGCCAACATAAGGTGGACAACAGCAACAGGAGAGTGGGCCAAACACTGGCATGGGGAAACTGCCTATAACATCCATAAGCCCGCCGCCAACAATACACCGCCACCAGGAGGCGTTAATTCCCAAATCTCCATCAGCTGGGAAGCTAGCATTCAGAACACCTGAGTTTATGGGGGACACCTGAATCAAACCACTACATTCCCATAAGCCCGCCCCCAACAATACACTGCCTCACTGCCTCCAGCAGGCGTTAATTCCCAAATCTCCATCAGCTGGAGACCTAGCATTCAGAACACCTAAGTTTATGGGGGACACCTGACTCAAACCACCACATGTGGTTAAGTCAGTTTTGCCACGGTGTGTCTTCATCAGCTTTCTTTTGCTGCCACAGAAAACCCTTGGGTGGCTCATTCTGACAGCTGTGTATGTAGCTCACGCTTCTGGAGGCTGGGAGGTCCTACAACATGACACCTCGGCCTCTTTGGATAATGGTGACAGCCTCACGCTGCTCCTAGCCAGGCGCAAGGGCAAGCCATCGTGTGCACAGGTGTGAAGCCATCCTTGCTGTCCCACAACCCACCTGCACCGTAACCTCCAGTCCCACAGGATCTGACATTTACTTATTCCCTTGAAAAGTGACCCTGGGGCTGGAGGGATGGCTTAGCGGTTAAGGCACTTGCCTGCAAAGCCTAAGTACCCAGGTTTGATTTCTCGGTACTCATATAAGCCAGATATACAAGGTGGGACATGCATTGGAGTGAGTTTGTAGTGGCTAGAGGCCCTGGGGCACCCATTCTCTCTTCCTCTTCCTCCTCTCTCTCTTTTTCTCTCTGTCTGCCTTTCTCTAAAATAAATAAATAAAACTTTTAAAACAACTGTTCTAGAGGAACAGAGGATGTATAAGAAACTATGTGTCATAATTTTAAAAGAAAGAAGAAAAGTGACCCTGTTTCAGAGAAAGCCATCAATCCCTCTTAATGACCTAATTCACTCTTATTTTGAATGTGGTTTCAAGGTTTGAACTCAGAACCTCACTCTCACTAGGCAAGTGTTCTACCATTGAGCCACACCCCCACCCTAGCCAAATCATCTGTGTTAAATCTCCCAGCATCACCTCAGTGGTAAGTTTCCACATGTGCATTAGAGAAGATAAATGGTGTGTGAGACACAGCACATTGGTAAAGGCAGCATTAAAGTCCACTTAAAAAATATTGGGCTGGAGAGACGGCTTAATGGTTAAGGCACTTGCTTGCAAAGCCTAAGGACCCATGTTCAATCTCTCTCCAGATCCCATGTAAGCCAGACACACAAAGGTGACGCACGCTCAAGGTCACACATGCACACTAGGTGGCACAAGCATCTGGAGTTTGATTGCAGTGGCTGAGGCCCTGCTACACCAATTCTCTCTCTTTCTCACTCCCATTCTCTCTTAAAAAAATAAATAAAAATAAAATTATTTATTTGCAAGCAGAGAGAGAGAGAGAGAGAGAGAGAGAGAGAGAGAGAAACAGACAAACAGAGAAAGAGAAGGGTGCACCAGGGCCTCCTGCCACTGCAAATGAACTCCAGATGCATGAGCCAGTCTGTGCATTTGGCTTTACTTGGGTATTAGGGATTTGAACATGCGCTGTCAGGGTCGCAAGCAGGTGCCTTAGCCACTAAGGCATCTCTCCAGCCCCCATTTTTATTCTAATGTAAGCAGTGTATGCATGTGGTATTAAAACCTCCCGTCTAGAAGGACAGCACCTCCTGCTCGCCCCTCTCCTGGCTAACCTTGACCCAGTCTCCTACAGTGGCTGGGTCAGTGTGAGCCAGGCAGGCTGCGCATGCCTCCTTGTAGGTACTGCCCACCTTGGTCCTGCAGTTACCAGTTGCCTCCTTCTATTTACCTTTTGCCTCTTTGAGGCAGTGTCTCCTGTAAGTCAGGCTGATCTCAGACTTACTGTGTAGCTGAGGCTGCTCTTGAACTCCTGATCCTCCTGCCTCTGCTTCCCCGGTGCTGGAATTTTAGGCATACACCACCACTCCTGGCTTTAATTTGCCTTTTAAAAAATTTATTTATTTATTTATTCATCTGACAGAGAAAGAGGGAGGAGAGAGAGAGAACGAATGGGTGCAGCAGAGCCTCCAGCCACTGCAAACAAACTCCAGATGCATGTGCCCCCTTGGCTAACGTGGGTCCTGGGGAATCGAAGCTGGGTCCTTTGGCTTTGCAGGCAAATGCCTTAATGGCTAAGCCATCCCTCCAGCCCAATTTGCCTATTTTTAAATGTTTTGACTAACACATATTAATTATACACAATGGGTTTCATTATGACATTTGCATACACTATATATAATTTATTCGTAGTCACCCTTTGTCACCTCTCTTGTCCCCTGCTGACCCCTTCTGCCCAACAAGTCTCCACTTCTACTTCCATGGTTTTCTGTTCTTTCTTTTTAAAAACTTTTTATTTATTTGAGAGAGAAAAAGATGCAGATAGAGAGAATGGGCATGCCAGGCCGCTAGCTGCTGCAAACACACTCCAGACCCATGCGCCACCTTGTGTGTCTGGCTTACATGGGCCCTGGGGAATCGAACCTGGGTCCTTTGGCTTTGCAGGCAAGCGCCTTAACCACTATGACATCTCTCCAGTCCAACTTTTACTTTTTAATTCTCAAATTCACATTCTTTGATGTATTTGGTATGTGGTTAATTGCCAAATTTATCATTTCTTGGGGAGTATTTAAGATGGTTGCTTCCAGTCACTTTGCTAATTAGCTCTACGCAGTCTCCTTATCTCTTGTTTATTTTTCCCCCTTACATTAAACTTCTGGGGATGGGATCGCCTAGTGAAACAATGTGACTCAGTATGCAAGCATCAGTGTTTGACTATTTTATGGTACACTGGGCAGGTCTTCCCCCAAAGCAAAAGGAGATTACCAGCTTCAAGAGAGAGGAGGGATGAGAGAGGGGAGAGAGAGAGACAGCACAAGAGAGAACAAGGGGTGCTGAACGTCCCCAGTGCATCTTGTCTGTGTTGAGCTTTCAAGAGCTTCTCTCTTTCTTATTTGAGTTCAGATTATGAGTCTCTGAAGAGCCCTCTGCTGTTTTGTCTTTTCAGAGGATCCCAGACCCCAGCCACCTCCCCTTGGTGGCTCCATGGAAGACCTACCCCCTGTTCTTTGGCACGGCCATTTTTGCATTTGAAGGCATTGGAATGGTAAGAGAGCATCCTGGCTTGGTCTTGAGTGCTCCCTGGCACCCTCATTGTCCTTACAGTGTGCTCCAGTGCTCGGGAAAGGCTGTCAGACGTGGTTCCGTGAGCTCCGGGGCACTGGCGCTCCCCTATAATCCCAGCACTTGGAGGTGGAGGCAGGGAGATCAGCGGCTCAAGGTCCCCCTCTGCTGCAGTAGAGGGCCACATGAGACCCTGTCTCTGAGACACAAGACGACAAAAATAAAACAGAGAAAAAGAAAAAGGAGAAAGAAGGAAAGAAAAAAAGAAAAGAGAAAGAGAAAAAGAAAGAAAAGAAACTTTCTGGGCAATTAGTAAAAAGTGTTTCAAGGATTCTTTGGCTGCCTCCAGTTCCATGTTTTTTTCCTGTACCTTGAAAACAACAACAACAACAAAAAGATATCTATGTAATTTGAAAGCAGAGAGAAAGAGAGAGAGAATGGACACATCAGGCCTTTAGCCCCTGTAAACAAACTCCAGAAGCATGTGCCAGTTTGTGCGTCTGGCTTTACATGGGTGTTGGGGAATTGAGCCCAGGTCATTAGGTGTTTGCAGGCAAGTGCCTTAACTGCTGAGCCATCTCTCCAGCCCTGTATTTTTATTTATAACAGCACTGAATTCACTGAATCCATAAACCTATAGCCGCTTCCTCTTCCCTGGGGCATTGGTGTGGTCTGACTTCCCTCCTGGCCCTTGTCCCTCTCACGTTAAATTCACTGTGCTCCTCCTCAGGAGAGGAATCTGACCTCACCGCATTCCATTTTTATTTGTATTTTCACAGTAAAAGCAAGGATTCTTCTCTCAAGAGTTACCACCAGATCTGTTGGCTAGAGCCTTTCTCCTGTTGTCCCATTTCTGTTTTTCCCCAAGTCATTCTCCTATTTTTAAGAAAACCTGGTGCCAAGCATATACCTATAATCCCAGCACGGTGGGGGGGGCTGTGGCAGGAGGATTGGTATGAGTTTGATGCCAGCTTGGGTTACTTAGTGAGTTCTAGGGCAACCTGAGCAACAGACTGTCTCAATGCCTCCCTCCCCCCTCCAAAGAGACTGAGGCAGGAGGGATTGTGAGTTTTAGGCCAGCCTAGGCTATATAACAAGATTATGTTCAAGAAAGAAAAAGAGGAGGCTTGGGAGATGGTTCAACATTTAAAGACGCTTGCTTACAAGGCCTGACAGCTGGGATTCAAGTCCCTAGTAGCCACATAAAGCCAGATGCACAAAGTGGCACATGCATCTGGAGTTCATTTGCAGGGGCAAGAGGTCCTACTGTGCCCATTCTTATTCATTCATTCATTCATTCTCTTCTATCTCCCTCTGTTTGCAAATAAATATTTTTTTAAGAGAGAAAAAGAAAAAGAAGTGGGGCAATGTTTTTGTGGAATACTGAGCACTTGCCCGGTGGTGCTCATGAGTGTGAAGCCCAGATCTCCCTGAGGCTTCAGACTTGTCCCTGCACCATTTCTTGGGGCTTCTCGTTGTTCAGGGGGACCACCCACCTTGATTCAGGAACACTGGTGGTTTCCTGCTGGGGCACAGTGCCCTGAGGGTCGTCTTTTAGCAGTGAGAAAGCAGACCTGGGACTTGGGACTTGAAGGAAGAGGCTGAGAAGGTTTGGCCAGATGCTCAGGGTCCGGGTTCTTGGGGAACTTTGTAGGAAGTCTTAACCCATTGCCACGGCACCACCAAAGCGGCTGTCTGCTTCCCTTCGGTAGCCAAGGCTTGGGCAGACACTGCGGAAACTTCTCTGATACTCGAAGGTTTCTTTGTATTTTCCCGTATTAGCATAGGGGGAGGGGGCCGGGAGTTAGTTAGTTGACATGTGGATTCTGGTTCTGGGTTTGGGGTCAGATGTCAGGCTGTGTGGTATGTCAGAGCTCTTTGCTGACATAGCTGTCCTGGGCTGCTAGGACATGGGCGAGCTGGCCTCCCACCCTCTGGATTTTTGTTGTCCTGGTTGAAGGACACAGACTGGTGCTTAGAAGCCGTTTTCACTGCTAAAGCTGAGGATGTGGGAGCCATGGGGTGTACCTTGGAGCACCAAGCAGGTGGTCACAGCTCCGACCTGTTATGCAGGTGGCCACAGCTCAGGCAGGAAAGTGGGCACAGGGACAGGATGAGAGCTGGCTTGCAGGGCAGCCAGACGTGGCCCTTTGTCGCATTTTCTCAGCTGTGCTAGACCGTGACAAGTCATGAAGACATCATGGGGAACTGTTCCCTAGGCTGGGATTATATAGCTCAGTTGGTAGAGTGCTGGCCTAACATGCATGAAGCTCTGGATCCTATCTCAGCATCCCATAAACTGAGTACGGTAGAGCTGTCTGGTCAGAAGTTCAAGGCCACCCTCACTTACATAGTTGGAGGCCAACATGGACTACCTGGTTCTTGGTGGGGGGGGGGGATAAAAGACTGTCTTCTGATATGACCAAGGAGACCACAAGGGTCACTGGTTTGAAACAGGAGGCTGGAAACCTAGCTCAGTTAGGGTGTTAGCCTCGGAGCCTCCTGCAGGAGCCTGGCACCATGGATTCAACTGGCGCGTTTTAACCTTTCTCCACCAGTGCTGCTCCTGTTGAGGTGAGAGCTCCGTTCTGGGAACCAGTGTGGCGGCTTTCCTGGCATGTTTCATGCTTTAGCCAGGTTAGCCTGGCTGTAGTCTGGCCAGCTGCTAGGGGCCATACTGCCCTCAAGGTGAGAGGTTCTGGGGCTGCCAGGAGGTCTGGGCTGCAGCCCCGGCCTGCCCTTATCTCCACATGCCTGGTTAGACCACGGACTCTGGAGCCCCTTCTAGCCTTGAGGGTATAGCTGGGGCAAGTGATCTGTCTTGTCTGTGCTTTGGGGGTCTGAGGTGAAGAAGTTACTTTTTCTGGGCTGGCCTGTTCATTTTTCTTTCTTCCTCTCTTCTAGGTTCTGCCCCTTGAAAACAAGATGAAGGATCCACGCAAGTTCCCGCTTATCCTGTACGTGGGGATGGCCATTGTCACCGCCCTCTACATCAGCCTGGGGTCCTTGGGGTACCTGCAGTTTGGAGCAAGTATCCAAGGCAGCATCACGCTCAACCTGCCCAACTGCTGGTATGTGGGGGAATGGAAACTTCCAGAAGCCGGAGGGTCAGGCAGCACTGCGCTCTGCTAAGTGTGGTGGGGAAGTGAGTGGTCATGGGATGAGTCAGCGGCCTCTGTGGTGAGCTGCTCCGGAGGCCACGGTAGCAAGGCAGCCTCGGTGGTGTGGAGAGATGTTTTCAGCACGGCCTGTCCTAGGCATCAGATTTATAGTGTAACTTGTGAGGTGTTTAGTATATATAACAACGTGTATGCGTGGGTGTTTCCCCCCCCTTTTTTTTCTTTGTGTATATACATGTGTGTGCAAGCTTATGTGTGTGAGGGTGTGTACACAAGTGTGCATTGCATGTGGAGGCTACAGGTCAATCTCAAGTGTCATTTTTTAGGTACCATCCACCTTTTTTTTGTTCATTTTTATTTATTTATTTGAGAGTGACAGAGAGAGAGAAAGAGTCAGAGAGAAAGACGCAGATAGAGAGCGAGAGCGAGAGAGAGAGAATGGGTGCACCAGGGCCTCCAGCCACTGCAAATGAACTCCAGACGCGTGCGTCCCCTTGTGCATCTGGCTAATGTGGGTCCTGGGGAGTTGAGCCTCGAACTGGGGTCCTTAGGCTTCACAGGCAAGTGCTTAACCACTAAGCCATCTCTCCAGCCCCCATCCACCTTTTCATGAGACAGGATCTCTCAATAGGCTTGACTAGCAAGCTAGAGAGCCCTAGGGACCCTCCTGCCTCTGCCTGCTCAGTGCTGGGATTGCAAGCTCGTGTCACCAAGCCCAGCTCTTTACCTGGGCTCTGGGCTTGCGACTGTAGTTGTCGCGCTTTCCCCACTGAGCCATCGCCCCAGCCCCCGTTTATTTATTGATTTATTTTTTTACTTACTAAGTCACCTTGTAGGTAGTTTTCTATCAGCACCTGGAGTTCTGTCTGCCTCATGGGTGGTTTTTTCCCCCTGATACAAGGTATCGTGTAGCCCAGGCTTACCTTGAGCTGTGTAGCCAAAGATGACCTTGAACTCCTGGTCCTTCTGCTTCCGCCTTCTGAGTGCTGGGATTATAGGTGTGTGCCACCACACACGGCTTCCCTCATGATATTTAAGAACTAGGTGGAGGGCTGGAGAAATGATTTAGCAGTTAAGGCACTTGCCTGCAAAGCCTAAGGACCTAGGTTTGATTCCCCAGGACCCATGTAAGTCAGATGCACATGGTGGCACATGCGTCTGGAGTTTGCTTACAATGGCTAAAGGCCTATGCATACCCCTTCTCTCTCTCTCTCTCTCTCTCCCTCTCAAAAAAAAAAAAAAAAAAAAAAAAAAAAAAGAACTAGGGGCTGGAGGGATGGCTCAGCTGTTAAGGTGTTTGCCTGCAAAGCCAAAGGACCCAGGTTCAATTCCCCAGGATCCACGTTAGCCAGATGCATAAGGGGGCTCACACATCTGGAGTTTGTCTACAGTGGCTGGAGGCCCTGGCATGCCCATTCTCTCTCTCTCTGTCCCTCTTTCACTGTCAAATAAAAAAAATATAAAAATATTTTTAAAAAGAACTATATGGAGGTATTGAGATTACTCAACCACTTATCCGCAGATTACATACCACTGTTTTTTCAGTGTTTCCTTTTTACATACAGTTGCAGAGGACTGTGTTGATTGCACATTTATATACATATATATTTAAATTTGTTTATGAGAAACAGAGAGAGAGAGAGAGGAGACACCAGACTCTCTAGCCCCCGCAAACAAACTCCAGACACATGTGCCACCATGTGCATCTGTCTTACGTGGGTTCTGGGAGTCAACCCTAGGTCCTTAGGCTTTGTAGGCAAGCACCTTAAACACTAAGCCATCTCTCCAGTGCCCTGATGGCACGTTTTTATGCATGCATGTGGAAGTGTGTCATATAACCAGCACAGAATTCCTGGGCCTGAAGGCCATGTGGGCTGGTGACCTTGGCTGGTGTCCCCAGGGCACAGCGGCCTCCTCGCATTGTCTCTGAGGCGATCTGAGCCTATTCCTGAAGCCTCCACTCTCTGCAGGTTGTACCAGTCGGTGAAGCTGCTCTACTCCATCGGCATTTTCTTCACGTACGCACTGCAGTTCTACGTCCCGGCCGAGATCATCGTCCCGTTCTTTGTGTCCCGAGCGCCCGAGCACTGCGAGTTAGTGGTGGATCTGTTCGTACGCACCGCGCTGGTCTGCATGACCTGTGAGTAGCAGGCAAGGCAATGGCCAGGGGGTCCTCACTGGTCCCGAGGGGCACACAGCCGCACTGCTGGAACTCGAGCACAGCCAGGGGTGGAGCACGTAGGGTCTCTGTGACCCAGAGGACTCAGGAGTGGAGGGCAGTAGATGTTGCAGTCAGGTTCCCATTGCTGGTGGAAATCACCCAACCAAGAGCAGATTGTTGGGGGGGGGGGGAAATAGAGGTTTATTTTGGCTTACAGTCTCAAGGGGGAAGCGCCATGATGGCAGGGAAAACGATGGCATGAGCAGAGGGTGGACATCACCTCCTGGCCAACATAAGGTGGACAACAGGGACAGGAGAGTGTGGCCAACACTGGCACGGGGAAACTGGCTATGACACCCATAAGCCTGCTTCCAATACTACACCGCCTCCAGCAGGCGTTAATTCCCAAATCTCCGTCAGCTGGGAACCTAACATTCAGAACACCTGAGTTTATGGGGGACGCCTGCATCAAACCAGCACAGCAGGTTAATGTGCTGCGGAGAGTGAAGATCCACCATCAGTGGGTCATGTTAGCTGTGCAGGTGTGAGGACTTGAGCTCAGACCCTCAGCACCCATGTAAGCGTTGGGTGCCCGCTTGTAATCCTAGTTCTTAGGAGGATCAGAAGTTCAAGGTCTCCCAGGAGGCAGGTAGAGCCCTGGAGCTCACCAGATAGTCAGTCTAGCCTGATCAGTGAACTTTAGGCCAGTGAAGGACCCTGTTGCAAAAAGAGGTGGATGATGTCCCCAAGGGAAGCACCTGAGGTTCTGGTTGTCTTCTGGCCTCCATGCTTACACGAGCACATGTGTGTCCACACACGAGAACATACACATGTGCACATACCAAGAAGTTCAAAGTCATCCTTGGCTACATGCAGAGTTTGAGGCCAGCCTGAGACCGTGTCTCACAAACAAAGATTCATCTCGCCTGTGTCCGTGAAGAGCACTGGATATTTCAGTAGAAGGTGCCGTCCAGTGTTTCAGGTGATTGCTCACTTTTAAGCTGAGAACGGTACCCTAGACTCTTTTGGATGCTAATCTTCTAAAATACATGTCTTAGAAAATGTTTATTGATAAGCTAGCTGTTTATCTTGGTGTGTTTTCATTCCCTTTCCCTCTGTTTTGTGCTGAGCTGTGAGTTAAAACCCCACTGAGAGGCTGGAGAGATGGCTTAGCAGTTGAGGCACTTGCTGGCAAAGGCAAACGACCCAGGTTCAATTCCTCAGTACCCACGTAAAGCCACTTGCACCACGTATCTGGAGTTCGTTTGCAGTGGCTAGAGGCCCTGGCGTGCCCATTCTCTTTCTCTCCATCTGCCTCTTCTTCTCTGTCTCTCAAATAAATGAATAAGTAAATAAAATATTTTAAAAAGAGAGAAAAAAAACACTGAGGAGGGCTGTCAGTGGAATGGGGGGAGGGAAAGAAGGGAACATAGAGTATAGCCCAATGGGACTATGACCAATATGCAAGATGTTAAAAATAAATAAATAATTTTTAAAGTTAAAATAGGACTGGAGAGATATCTTAGCAGTTAAAGTGCTTACCTATGAAACCCAATGACCCATGTTTGATTTCCCAGTACCCACATAAGCCAGATGCACATGGTGGCACATGTGTCTGGAGTTTGTTTGCAGTGTCTGGAGGCCCTGGTGCACCCATTCTCTCCCTCTCTGTCTCTATCGGCCTCTTTCTTTGTTTTTCTTTCTCTCTTTCTCTCTCCGTATATATATATGTATATATATATACATACACACACACACACACATAGAGAGAGAGACAGAGAGAGAGAGAGAGAGGTTTTTTGAGGTAGGGTCTCACTCTAGCCCAGGCTGACCTAGAATTCACTATGTAGTCTCAGGGTGGCTTCGAACTCACGATGATCCTCTTACCTCTGCCTCCCGAGTGCTGGGATTAAAGGCATGCGCCACCATGCCAGGCAAAATAAAATATTTTTTAAAAAAGTTAAAATGAGCCAGGTGTGCTGGTGCATGCCTTTAATCCCAGCACTTGGTAGGCTAAAGTACAAGGATTGCTATGAGTTCAAGGCCAGCCTGAGACTGCGTAGTGAATTCCAGGTCAGCCTGGGCTAGAGTGAGACCTTACCTCAAAAAACAAACAAACAAGCAAACAAACAAAAAAGACAGTTGAAATGAAGATATCACCTTATTTTCTGTTTGATGAAAAGTGATAAAGATTTTATTTTTGCAGCTGTTTTCCAAATTAAAATGCTTGAAACATAACATTCATTTGCATATTTAGTTTTGGACATATTAGGTTTTTAAAAGGGTTTATTCTTTTGGGAAACTTTGCTTATTATATTGAGACTTCTCTGAAATTTTCCTTAAATTATTTAATCTGAGCCTCCATTTTTGAAAAAAAAAATAGAGTTCTTATTTATTTTTTAAAAGAAATTTATTGACTACCTCTATGTGTATTATGTATACACACACACACACACACATATATATATATATATATATATATTTTTTTTTTTTTTTTTCGAGTCAGGGTCTCACTCTAGCCCAGGCTGACCTGAACTCACTCTGAGCCCTGGCTGGCCTTGAACTCAGAGTAGTCTGCCTGCCTTAGCTTCCAGCCAAGACAGGTGTATTATATATGATTTTGTCATTGCACCGGAGCTGCAGGCCGTAGAAGTGAAGGATGTGAATGTCACCTGGTGGGCGCTCAGTCAGGAAGGCTTTGCTAGTGGGAGATGGGCAGGCCTGAGACTCTGTTGCTCACCCTACTGAGCAGAGGTCTGGACAAGGGCCTGCCCCATGGTGAACCTTCAAGCCACTTGCAGTTCTCAGCCACATTTTTTTTTTTTTAAATTTTAGAGACAAAATCTCACTCTGCAGCCCAGGGTAGCCTCAAAGTCATAGCAATCCTCCTGCCTCAGCTTTCCAAGTGTTGGGATCACAGGCATACCCCACCATGCTCAGCTCATTCTCGTTTTGCTTTAGGAATACTGCAGCCTCCTAGAACTCCCTAGAACTCATGGGGTGACCTTGATCTGAGCCTTAGGCAGCTGTAAGGATTGCAGGGTAGATAGGAGCAGGGCAGGTGACGGGCAACTTGGAGCCGCCAGCCCTGCGGAGCTCGTGGTATCCAGGACACTGGCTCTTTGGAAGGCTTCAGGCTCCCTCCTGGGCCCGTGTATAGACGGCCCATGTGACAGCTGAGCCAGAGTGACTGTGAAGCAACACGATGCGTCTCGCCTTTCTGATACCATGCCTTAAACATGCCGCCAAGAGGCTGAACAGATGGCCGGCTCTGTGGCTAAAGGCACTTGCTTGTAAAGCCTGCTGACACAGGTTCAAATCCTAAACCACCTACATAAGCCTGATGCAAAAAGTAGTGTTCTGGTGTTCATTTGTGGAGCAAGAGCCCCTGGCATACCACCCCCCAGTCCCCCCCCCCACATATGCATGCAAATAAATAAGTAAATAAAAAATTTAAAACAACACATTGCCGAGCCCCACTTTGTGCACTGCGGGTTTTAACCTCCCTTCCGGCAGCTCCTGGTGTTTTCTCTTGGCTGTGAATTTCTTTCTTGGATGGATTCGTTCTGAGTGCTGAGGAAACCTCCTATATACACAGTACCCTGTGAGCCCTCTTCTAGAATCTAAAGGGTGGTGGAAAAAGGCTGTAGACAGTTCAAATAATGCCTTTTCCCCACCTCAGCAGAAGCCTTTTATGGTAGCGTCTGCTTAGGTGTGTTTGTCTGGTTTCATTTTGTCCATAGGGCATCTTGTCCTCGGTCTGTCTCTGAAATGTGCTGCACTTGTCTATGGCCTCCCCGCCCCCCTCCCGTAGAGCTGGGGCAGGCATGGAGATTCGCCTCACCACCCCAGTCTCTCCTCAAGCTTGGCTTAGCCTTCCTGAAGCATGTCTTGCTTCCTGACAGGGTTATCTCTACACCACCCGGCAGGGGGCAGCACTCCCAGGTCCCACGCCACACCCTGTCCTTAGATCCCCTTGGTGGTTTTTTTTTTTTTTTTCCTTTTTTTGAACATCCCTTTTCTGGCTCTGTCTGCGGGTCTTGTCTCCCTTCGTTGCATTGAAAGATGCTCTGTTCTGCTCTCAGCTGGAGGCTACGTGTGATCTGCAAGTTCATGAGGTTATGTTTCTTGTCTCTGTGATCTGCTGTGATTCGGTACCTTATGAAAACAGGCGGGGCTTGGCGCCTTCCCTGCAGTCTTTGAAGTAACCCTGGTAGTCCCAGAGACTTGCGAGCACCAGCTCAAATGTACTTGTGTGAGCTCTTGTTTCTCTGCTCTCTCAGATCCCATGGCACTAGGCTGGCTGGCATATCATGTTAGAGCTTTGATGGGTCTGACTCTTTTCAATTATAGCTATGCTTTTTAATGGTAGCCTGCCTTTATTGCTGTCTCAGATGGTTTCCTGTCTTGCACCAACCTTTCATCCTCTTCCTCGCCTTCCATCTCCAAGGGAAATAGGGGAGATTCAGTCCAGCCTCCTTTTTACCCCCACTTGGGGTTCATCTTTTTCACCACTCTCCCCACCCCACACCCCAGGGGTGGACACATGTGGCTGGTGACTGACACCCACCTTTGGGTCACTTTGGATTGTTGGTCAGCTGGGGCAGTTGAGAGAGAGGTGTTCATTTTCTCATGCTTTTCCATGGGCCAGGACTCATTTCCCGCTTGTATGTTTAGTAACTGCAGACAGCCTGGTGCGATGTGAGGCCCAGAGCGTGTGAGAGGGGAGTGTGGCGACCTAGGATCAGTGCTGTCCCTGAGTCCTTGCAGGGGTCCAGCATTCAGTGTAAGCCTCTCTCCAGTCCCATGCACCTCTGTTTGAGACAGGTTCTCGCATTGGCTTGGAGAGCACCAGTCAGGCTAAGTTAGCTGGCCAGCATCTCCAGGGGCATGATTATTGTTGTCCACGCCCAGTGTTTTACATGGGTGCTGGGGGATTGAACTCAGGTCCTCTTGCTTGTGAGAAAGTATGGGGCTTTACTAACTGAGCTGTCTCGCCTCAGCCCCTCCTAAGTACACTTTTGTACAGGTGATAATGTACTTTGAGTATTCCTCTCCACATACCCTTTCAGTCTTCCTTTTTAAAAAATGTTTTAAAATTTTTTCATTTATTTATTTGAGAAACAGAGAGGGGTGGGGGCACACGTGAGAAGGAGAGAGAAAGAGGCAGATAGAGAATGGGTGTGCCAGAGCCTCCAGCCACTGCAAACGAATTCCAGATGCATGCATACCCTTGCACATCTGGCTTACGTAGGTCCTGGGGAGTTGAACCTGGGTCCTTGGGCTTTGCAGGCAAACACCTTAACTGCTAAGCCATCTCTCTTCCTTTTTTCACCCAGTTAGTCCTCTTTGTTCCCCTGAACAGTTTTTCCTCTTTGTTTTTTAAATATACTTTTTGCCTTTTTTTGGACAATTTAATCCATGTATCTAATTTATTTTGAACATATGCAACCTCCATTACCCTCTCTTGTTCTCCTCTAGCTTCTGCTAATCCTCGTTCTTTTCCCAACGAATCCCCCTTCTCTTTCATGTGTGTGTGCGTTGTGCGCACATGCATGTGTCCGTCCTGCTAACTTTAATTAGGGCTGCTCACGGGAGCATGTGTGGGGGTTATTTACTGCCTCATGGGAAACTTGTCAGTGGCTATAAGGAAATGCCTCCCTTCTCCCAGCAACCAGCAAGTGCCTGCAGATGCTCAGGGTGTGGTGGGCTTCACAAGCTGCTCCTCCCTCTGTGAGGGCACGTTGATGGGCCAGATGTTGCCCAGGTCTCGTGCAGGTCGTCACGGCCGCTGTGAGGTCGTGAGCGCGTCCTGCCTGGGAGATAGTGTCCCACAGCGCTCCTGCCCTCCCTCCGGCTCTCACTTTCCTTCTCTCTCTTCCATGATGCTCCCTGAGCCTTGGGAGAGTGAAATAGATCTCTCATGTAGTCTCAGCACAGTCATGATCTCTGCAGTAGTCGTTGCCCCCTGAGGAAAAGATGTTTCTCTGACCAAGGCTGAGAGCAGCAACCACGTGTAGGCAGAAACATAGATGTTTAGAAAGCACTTTGACGGGCACAGCATATCCACTTAGCCAAGCAATAGTAAGAGCTTCTCTACTAGGGCCTATGATCTCTCCAGCCAGGAGTTCATAGTACCTGGCATGAGTCCTCTCCTGTGGAGTGGGCCTCAGAACCAATCAGAAAGTGGTTGGGGCTGGAGAGATGGCTTAGCGGTTAAGGCGCTTGCCTGCAAAGCCAAAGGACCCAGGTTCAATTCCCCAGGACCCACATAAGCCACATGCACAAGGTGGCACATGTGTCTGGTATTTGTTTGCAGTGCCTGGCACACCCATTCTCTCTTTCTGTCTCTGCATTCTTTTTCTTTCTTTCTCAAATAAATAAATAATAGAAAATGGTTGGTTACCCCTACATCTGTTATGCCACTGTTGTGCCAGTGGACACTTCCCACCTGCTGTCACCTCTGCTTTGACACCAGCACATGCCCACAGCATCTACACCAGCCCATGCCCACAATGTTGACACCAGCCCATGCCCGCAGTGGGTACGGCTCCCTTTCCACCGTGTCCTCGCCACCACTGTTGCTTGCTTGTTTCCTGTCTGCCAAGCTGGGAGTGCTAATTTGCATTTCTTTGGTGGCTAGTGAAGTTGAGCTTTTCTTTTCTTTTCTTTTCTTTTTGTTTTTTTTGAAGTAGGGTCTCACTCTAGCCCAGGCTGACCTGGAATTCACTAGGTAGTCTCAGGGTGGCCTCGAACGCACAGTGATCCTCCTACCTCTGCCTCCCGAGTGCTGGGATTAAAGGCGTATGCCACCATGCCCGGCCCTAAATTGAGCATTTTTTCATGTGTTTATTGGCATTTACACTTCATATTTTGAGAACTGTCTGCTCATTTCACTAGTGCCTTTACTGATTGAGCTGTTTGATGTCCTATGTAGTTTTTTGAGGTATTTGTATTTTCTAGATATTAATTTTCTCTCAGATGTAAAATTAGCAAAGAATTTTTTTCCCATTCTGTGGCCTTTCCTTGATTGTTTCCTTTGCTGCTCAGAAGCTTATTAGTTATTTGTTTGTTTGAAAGAGAGAATGGGCACACCAGGGCCTGCAGCCACTGCAGATGAACTCCAGACATGTGTACCACCTTGTGCATCTGCCTTTATGTGGGTACTGGGGAATCAAACCCTGGTCCTTAGGGTTTGCAGGCAAGTATCTTAACTGCTGAGCTATCTCTTCAGCCCCAGAAGCTTATTAATTTCATGAAATTCCATTTTAATTATTGCCCTTATTTTCTGAGTGATTGGAGTCTGTTTCAGAAAGTCCTTGCCAGCCGGGTGTTGTGGCGCACGCCTTTAATCCCAGCATTCAGGAGGCAGAGGTATAGGAGGATTGCTGTGAGATAGCCTGAGACTAGTTAGTGAATTCCAGGTCAGCCTGGGCTAGAGTGAACCCTACCTCAAAAAAAACAAAAAACAAAAAACAAAAAAAAACATAAACAAACAAACCAGAAATTCCTTGCCTATGCCTGTATCCTGAAGAATTTTCCCCTCTAATCGTTTCAGGTCTTACATTAAGGTCTTTGATCCATTTGAATTTTTAGATACAAGATGAAAGAGAATGGCCTACGTTCATATTTTACGTGTAGATAACTAGTTTTCTCAGCACCATTAGTTGAAGAAGCTGTCACTCAGAAATGGCCTATCACCTTACTACCTACCTTCCTTCCTTTGGGAAGAGCAGATTGTCCTGGTAATGTAACTTGGTTCTACTTCCTCAGAAGGACAGACATCAGCTGGACAAGTTTATGTACCCCTGTAATCCCAGCTCTTGGGAGGCTAAATCTTAGATATGAGGCCAGCCTGAGCTACTTAACGAGATCATCTTAAAAAAACAAAAAACAGAGCTGGAGAGATTGCTCAGTGGTTAAGGAGCTTGCCTGCAAAGCCTGACAACCCAGGTTTGATTCTCCAGTTCCCATGTAAAGCCAGATGCACAAAGTAGCACATGCATGTGGAGTTTGTTTACAGTGGCTGGAAGCCCTGGTGCTCCCATATTCATTCTCTTTCTCTCTCTCTCTCTCTCTCTCTCCCTCTACCTCCCCTCCACCATCTCAATCTCTCTCTCTGCTTACAAATTAATTAATAAAAACAAAAACATGTGAATTATAGCCAAGAGGCCTGAGTCTGGTCACCTATTGTCCAAAGAGTGTCTGGGTTTCCTTAGAACTCACCATTCCATGACATGACATGACTGCTGGCCAGCAGGTGGTCTCTTCCAGCCCTGGGGAGTCTTGACCAGGTGTTTCTTTTCTCCCTGCAGGTGTTTTGGCCATCCTCATCCCCCGCCTGGACCTGGTCATCTGGCCCTGGTGGGCTCCGTGAGCAGCAGCGCCCTGGCCCTCATCATCCCGCCCCTGCTGGAGGTGACCACCTACTACACGGAGGGCATGAGCCCCCTCACCATCGCCAAGGACGCCCTCATCAGCGCGCTGGGCTTTGTGGGCTTCGTGGTGGGGACCTACGAAGCCCTGTATGAGCTCATCCAGCCAAGCAGCGGTCCCATCGCCACCAATTCCACCAGTGCCTTTATGTAGGGATCCGGGTGCATTCTGCGCACCTGCCCATCCCCCCAGGGTCTGTCCTCAGAGCCTCAGGTATGGTCCAGCCTCTGGAGACAGGCAGGATGGCTGTCTGGGTTCTGCTCCACCTGGCACCTGCGTAGCCCAGGCAGGGTGACTGAGGGCAGGGTGGGGGGCCGGTGTAGTAGACACTCGGGAGGTACCACTCGGGAGAGTGCTGTCACCACACATTGGTCCTTATTTGAACCTAGAACTTCTCATCACTTTTTCTCATCACACCTGAACATTGCCTTCCTCTCCTGACCCACCTTATCTAAGTTATTCCTCTCGCACAGCTCACTTTATTTAAAAATTTTACTGGTGTCCCACATCTCACCTCTTTTCCTTTCCTGGGCCAGGCCTGGATTAAATAAGTGGGAACTCTTGTTGTTTATGGAGCCAGGCCTCTTTCTCATCTCTCTCCCTAAGACTGTACTTCACTTTTCCACCCAGTTGAGTCTCAGGGGTGTATGGACTTACCAAGTAGTTTACAGCCAGCCCCTCCCCCACCCCCCAGTGCTTAAAAATTCTCATCCACTGTCTCTGGCTTGTGCCCTCTGGGCCACACCACTTCTCTGAGTTCCTCTGTGCAGGTCACAGTACGACCCCCTTAATTACTTTTGCTCTTAAAAGGTATGAGATGCTTCCTAAATTGAAGATATTTATATTTTATTTAAGATTAGAGTCTGACTCTAGACTGAGCTTCATGATGAATTGTTCCTCAGTAAAATGTAGTGTGCTTCTTCTGGAAATCTCTGCTCCAGGAGATGGCTGGGCAGGGTCCTCAGCAGCACTCGCTGAGCGTCTAGAGGTCTCTTTTATTTACTTGGGTTTTTGTTGTTGTTGAGATAGTCTCTTTTAGCCCAGGGAGACAGTCTTATGTAGCCCAGGATGGCCTTGAACTTGAAGCTGCGGATAACCTTGAGCTCCCGAGCCACGCTGGAATCACAGGCGTGTGCCACCACGGCCGGCAGGCCCAGATCTCTTAAGCAGGATCAGCGAGTGTGTACGTCCTTGGGAGGCCAGGGGATAGCCTCCCACGAGTCAGCTTGAACGTATAGCACTTGGGAACTGCTTGTGCGTGTGCCGGGCCCAGGGCAAGGGTGGCCAAGTAGCGGCATGGGTTTCTGTTGAGGACGATGCTTGTCTGTGACTCCTCGGGCATCTGGACCCACTGGGAGGTGAGGCAGCCACCTTCACCTGTTGTCCTGGCCAAAAGACACCCACTTGTTGCTGAGGCCAGTCCCACGTTCCATTCATAGAATTCACTGACACTACGCACACTCATGCTCGCTTGTTTACAATGCCCTGCCCCAAGCTGCCTCATGCCCTGGGCTTCGAAGGAACCACTGAACACTAACTGTGACATGTGTCTGTCCCCCCATGTACTTCTGAGAGTACGTGTCCTTCCGAGTTGGTCACATCAAGGGTGGACCTTCAGATTAGGTAGCAAATTTCAGAGATGGCAGAGGTCCCCCTGCCTGGGTGCTGTGTCCCTGTTAGAGTGTTGCTGAAGGGCATTCGCTAGCTCTGTATGTCCTAGCAGTGTGTGACACAGGGGTCATGTCTCTTTACTCCTGTCACCAGTCTCTTGCCTGCCTAGAGATAGGATTTGCCTTGTACTTTGGTTTAGGGAGAAAAGCAAGAATTGATCATGTCTTGCGCGTGTGTCTCAGTGAAGCTGGAAGAGTCACGGCCCACCCTTAGCTCAGCTCTTCTATTCCAGGGCCTTACCCCCGCCCCCCCCCAGTGGCTCCAGGGGAAGGGCTGCAGGCCATGGTGTGTCCTACAGCTCCTGACCCGCCCAAGCGTGTGGCGTTGCTCCTTTCTGTCCCTCGGGAGGGCGTCACGTCTCCCCTTGCCCACTCATCGGTAGGTAGTCTCTTACAGGAGCTTACGTTGCCAGGTGTCAGCTGGGGTTCTCTGAGGCACTGCCCTCTGAAGTCTCAGGTGGGAAGTGACCAGAGTGGGCTTGGAAACTGTCCCCCTCCCTGCCCCATCCTTTGTTTCCGGGCTCAGGTTCTGGCAACCCTGCCGTGAGCTGCGTGCTTGGAGCTACTAGAGGCAATGTCCGAGGTGGATACCCGAGGTCCCCTGGCCCCAGCTCTTGCAGAAGACAGGCTGTGGCATTAAATTCTCTGGCCTGAGAGCATGGGGCGGAGGAGAGCTGGCTCTAGGGTCAGGCTATGGAAGCTTCTCGGGCATGGCCTGTCCTTGATGGATCGCTCTTCCTGTGCTCCTGAGGCACCAGGGGCCTGGTGGTGTAGCTTTGGCAGGAATGTCCTTTGTAGCTGAGCCCTTGCCAGCTCCTGGGCCTGGAGCGATGGAGGAAGGAGGAAGGAGGAAGGAGGAAGGAGGAAGCAGGAAGCCCACCGACCTCTGCTACGGGTGAGCCCTGGGCCAGCACAGCTTCTCTTCTGCAGCCTACAGGGCGCTTGAGTCAGGGCGCCCCCAGCTCTCCCCACTCCCCGTTGGGGACCAGCTGTGCCACTTCTCGCCATGCCCTGACTGGTCCCTCGTGAGAAAGTGCCCGGATTAGTAGAAGTCTGATCACCAAGCCTCGGCCAAGGTTTTAGGGAGAGTGGGGCTGTATCTCCCGGATACCCCAGAGTCCCTGCCCCCAGCTCCCCAGTTGGTTCTCAGATTCCCAGGATCCCAAAGGTTGCTTTGGGCTCGCTTATTGGTTCTATGTTGAAATGCCGTTGCTGGGCACAAGCCTCAGCTCCCAGTGGACAATGCCCCCCCTCCCGGGATGGGCCAGAGCGTGACAGGCATGTGCTGTTCACTTGGCCACTCACCAGTGGCATTATTTGTATTGTGCTGCTGTCTGGGCCAGAAAGGTGTGACTGAGGGGTCAGAACGTAGGCCAGGACCCCATCTCGCCTCTCCATCCAGTGTTGGTGCCCACTGCCCATGAGAGGCAAGAGTTGATGTGACCAACCGTCTTAAGGTGGATGGCAGATGTTAGGAAAACCATCCCCTCTCCCTGTTTGTTGCCTCGTGTTCCTTTTTCCTTCTTGGATTTCCTCTTTCTACAGCCTCACCTCACCTTCACAAGACCTCAGTTTGTGTGTATCTGCAGCAGTCTGTATTCCCTGATCACATCAAGGGCTCTGGACCCTGGCTTTGCTTCCATCGCTGGGCATTCGCTGCTCCCGGTGCGGCCCTGTGGTTTGCTCAGAACGGGAAGCGAACGGCAGAGTGGCGGGATGCCGTAATCAGAGTCTGCCTCAGAATTTAATTCGCCAAAGTACATTAGAAATGGCCGGGACCGTCCGGGAAAAGCAAGCAGCCTGGCTCATCTTTGAATTCCAAGCTTGCAGGTGGATAATCCTGATGCTGGCTCCCGCCTCAGCCTGGCGGGTCTTTTCTTCTTCTCTCTTCTATGCACCCTGAGTCATTCCCTTGCCAGAGACATAAATGGTGCTGACAGACACTTGAGGAAGAAACTGAGGCTGGAAGGTGCTTGATGTGAGCTCTGTTCTTTGGTTCAAATCAAGGCAATGCTGGGGCAAGTTGTGTTCCTTTAATAAACAATAGAATCAGGTGACTGTTGTGAGCCCTGCCAGTGGACCAGAGAGTTATCACACAGCAAGTCTTGATTCAGTACGGTGTGTTATGTGCCTATGTATTTCCAGCATGGTGTGTGTAAACATGTGGGTTGTGTCAGAGCTTGTAGATCTCATATTGGGTTGCACACATAGATTTTTTTGTTAAATTTTCCCCTTCAATAAATGAATTATTTTTTATTTTTGAGAGATTATGGTCTGTGTCTCTTTTTCACACTTAAAAAATAAAGTCACTCATGGGCTGGAGAGATGGCTTAGCAGTTAAGCGCTTGCCTGTGAAGCCTAAGGACCCTGGTTTGAGGCTCTATCCCTCAGGACCCATGTTAGCCAGATGCACAAGGGGGCACATGCATCTGGAGTTCATTTGAGGTGGCTGGAAGCCCTGGTGTGCCCATTCTTTCTTTCTCTCTCTGTCGCTCTCAAATAAATAAATTAAAATAAACAAAAATAAATAAATAAAGTCACTCAGATATCTTTAGATCTTGAGTTGAAGTGTTTTCAACTATGCCAAGTGTTCCCACAGGGGAATCGTGCAAAGGTTAGAACCATCTGTAGAATTGAGAGGTGCCCAAAAGGGGGAGTGGGAATTATGAGAGAGAGAGAATGAGCACACCAGGGCCTGTAGCTACTCCCATCGAACTCCAGACGTGTGTGCATCTGGCTTAAATGGGTTCTGGGGGGTCAAACCTGGGTTTCTAAGCTTTGCAGGCAAGCACCTTAACCACTAAGCCATTTCTCCAGCCCAGGATTTTTTTTCTATTATATAATCTTGTCTCTCTAGATCTCCTCATGATTCTTAAAATCCTAAGTAGAAGTTTTCAGTGCTGTCTGCATATTGGATAAATGTGGAATGGAGTGGGTAGTTGCATGCGTCAACGTGGTGATTCAAAGACTAACCTAGGGGCTACCGTAAAGGTATTTGTGCATGTGCTTAACATCTGTAACAGTTGACTGAGAAAAGGCTCCTTGCTAGTGTGGTGGGCTTCATCAGATCAGTTGGTGGTTAATAAACAGATTTTCCTGAGAAAGAAGAGATTTGTCTCAAGACCACAGAATCCACTTGTGCATTTTCAAGCTGCCAGCGCCACAGTCAGGTAAGCTGGTCCCTTGAATTCCGTTTGTTTTTATGCATGCACATGTGCACACACTGACTATACTTAGACACGTGAATGGCTACGACCACTAGGTAGTATCATCTTACCTGACCGCTGCTGCATATATAGCCCGTCATTGTTAGATGGTGCAAGGCTGTGTGTGTGTGTACAGATACTGGAGCCAGCTCTAGGTCTCAGAGTGTCAGAGCCAGCCTTCTGGTACCAGACTGAAGTATTCCCCAAGGCACCCACTGCCTCCTGCGTTGCCATAGCCAGAGGGAGGGCCACACTCAGCAGTTGTTGGGAGGGTTGAAGGAGTGCTCTGTAAAGTGCCATGCTGCCTAAGCACGCAGGACTGAGGAAGCAGCTTGGCTGACTCAGGGAAAAGCAGTTCTTTTTTAAAGAGTTTTTTGTTTGTTTTTATTTATTTGAGAGTGACACAGAGAGAAAGAGGCAGAGAGAGAGAGAGAGAGAATGGGCACTCCAGGACCTCTAGCCACTGCATACGAACTCCAGACACATGCGCCCCCTTGTGCATCTGGCTTATGTGGGTCCTGGGGAATCGAGCCACAAACCGGGGTTCTTAGGCTTCGCAGGCAAACCCTTAACTACTAAGCTATCTCTCCAGCCCAAAAATCAGTTCTTTAAAAAAAAATTTTTTTGAGGCAAGCCCAACAGACTGGCCTTTTTCTTATGAGAGAGAGAGAGAGAGAGAGAGAGAGAGAGAATTGGTGTGCCAGGGCCTCCAGCCACTATAATCAAACTCCAAATGCATGCGCCACTTATGTGCATGTGTGACCTTGCACATGTGTCTCCTTGTGCATCTGGCTTATGTGGGGTCTGGGGAGTCAAACATGAGTCCTTAGGCTTCACAAGCAAGTACCTTAACTGCTAATATGTGTGTGTGTGTGTGTGTGTGTGTATGTGTGACACAGAGAGAGAGAGAATTGGTGTACCAGGGCCTCCAGCCACTGTAATTGAACTCCAGACACATGTGCCACCTTGTGCATATGTGTGACTTTAAACTTTCTTTTGCATCAATTGATAGAATAGTATGATTTTTCTTTTTTTTAACCTGTTGGTTTGGTAGATTATATTGATTGGTTTCTGAATATTAAATCAATCTTATTTATAGTATATTCATAAAATACATAGTTATATATTCTCTCACATACACTCTTTCCTCTCTCCTTTTCTTTGAGACAAAGTCTCATGTAGCTCTGACTGGCCTCAAATTCATATATGTAGCTGAGGCTGGTCATAAATTATTGTTTTTTTTCACTTTTCATTGACAACTTCCATACATATCGAAAACATATCACAATCATAGTTCCTCCCACCACCCTCCTCCCCCCCCACTCCGCTCCTGAATTTCCCTCTCCACTGAATCCTTCTATCAAGTCTCTCTGTTTTGACGTCATTGTTTTCCTCCATTAGGCAGTTAAACTCTAGCCTGGAATTCACTATGTAATCTCAGGCTGGCCTCCTCTGCCTCTTGGCTGCTGGGATTAAAGGCGTGCACTGGCAGCTGAACTCTTGCCTCCACCTCTAAGGGCCAGGATTAGAGCACACAGCACCGTCCTGCCATCTTTTTTTCTTTTTCATTCAACTTGTTATTTACTCTGACAACACAGAATCCAGAATGGTGCCTTTTTTATCAGTGAGCAAAGCAGATGGTGCAGCTGCTATTGTGGGCAGCACTGTGCCCCGCCCCGCTCTCTCCCCAGCCGCTGTGCCGCTGCCGCCCAAAGGCCACGTCTTTCCTGTAGCCGGGCTGGGTGCCTTGCTTTGCTGCTGTGTGCATTCTGGGCTGAGCGTTCCTTACTGTGGGCCCTCCTGTGTGCCAGAGGATCTTTAACAGCAGCCTTGGCCTCTCCCCACCAGGAGACGCTGCTTCTTACAACTTGTGACAGCCAAAAGTATCTCCGGACAGTGTTGAATAGTTCTGTGGCAGGGCTCAACCCGAAGTTAAACTCTGAACGTAGCAGATGGCTGCTCCTCTCTGGAACCTTCCCTGACAGGCTCGTAGGATTTATGACTCCTTCCCTCCTGACCTATACACTGTGGCTTCTGAGGTTAGCCTCATATCTGTCCATGCTGTCAGCCCTGCGAGGTCTGCAGGTTCTCAAGGGCAGATTCAACAGACTTCACAGAGGAAGGACTTGAAGGTGTGCATGGGCTGAACACGTGTCCAGACATGCTCCTTGTGATCTTCCTCTAAACCCAGCAGAACGACTGCTTGCCTACATGATCTCAGGTATCAGAAGTAACGTTGAACGTAGAGGTGATGCAAAGTACGCAGGAACACCGGGTGTAGGTTACCACAGACATTACACCGTTGTTCAAGGTGGGAAGGACAAAGCATCCTACAGTTGACATTCTAGGCAGGACTGGGAACCAGAGCCCTGTGGATATGGAGGGACCCTGTACTTGCCACTTTGCAGCTCTGGGCCTGTGGAGGGTGTCTGATCAGTGAGACTGACTCACTTCCCAGTGCTCCCCTCAGCCCTTCTCAGCAGTTGTCGGTGACTCAGCGTAGCCTCTTTCAATAATGAGCAGTACCCTGGCAGGGCAAAAATTGACGTCATCCTGTTTATTTTTGCATCCATCTACCTGAGCAGTTTCCCTAGCTGGAACTTGGAGACTGTGGGGACTCACGAGACAAATCTCATCTCTGGAGACCTTTCCTGTTTCTTTTGGGGGGCCGCCCAGGCTGTCAGCACCATCCAGTGCCTCTGCGGGGTGGCGTCCTACTAACTTTGCATGCCATACCGAGAGAATGGCTGTCCTTTTTCCACTGAATGGGCTGTGGGTCCTGGGCAAGTCGCTTTGCATCTTAGAGTGTCATATAGTTATTTCTTTTCCCTCCAACTCTTGGAGACTTGATCATCGTCTTTAGTCCAAAAGACAGCAAGCAGCCGTTTTACGTCTTAGGGCTTCTGATGGTGGTGTCAGCCTTTCTGCTCGGTGATGCCCTGTGTCTCTTTCTAGAGCACTTATTCCTGTGCAACACAGGTACCCTTTCCAGAAAGTCTTGCCGGCCATGGTGGGGGGGGGGGGTGGAAGCAGTGTCACAGGTGGCTCAATGCCTGTGCCTTGTTCTGGGACTCCCCCTCCCAGGACATGCTGGGAGTCCTTGTGCTATTCCCTTCCCTCCAGGTCCGCTCCTGCGGAAGTCAGTTCAGGATGGCTGGGTCCCTCTGGATGAAGGATTATAGAGAGGCCTGGAGGGGAACTCGGGCTGAGCACACTCCCACCGGCCCACATGTGCACCCTCTGGCTCCACTAATGCCACCTAGGAATAGAATTCTAGGCTGGTTCTGAACTCAGCACTCTGGGTCACACCCACTGTGTGTGTCCACCCTCTGGTGACCTGCGTCTGTCACTTTGTCTCGTTGGGATCCTGGCCTTGTCAGTCATGAACTCTTGACCTTGTTCACCCCACTTACATCATGAAGCTGCTTCGTTTCTTTGTGCCGTGGTGGTAAGTCCACCAGGTGGAGGTGATGGCATGAGGGTTGTGTGAGGATTAAGTGAGCTAAGCCCATGGCAAGGACTCAGGAGGTGGCCGCAGAGCTGGTGGGTGATGGCAGTGAGCGGTGTCACGGGAGCTGTGCAGTCTTCAGCCTGCTGTGTCAGACTTAGGCTGTTTGGAACCAATGCCCCAGTGGCTTGAAGTGGGAGGGTTTTCCTGAAAACCTTGGGTCTGTAAATTGGTTCTTGAGCTCAAAGCGCCGTCTAATGGCCAATACTGGAACGTGTAGGCTCTAGAGAATGGGAAAGGAAGGGGGTGTGAGCTTGGGGCTGGTGGGGACTTGCCCTGATGTGAGCCCTTCTCCTCTGTGGGCTTTGGAGGGAGGGAGATGACTAGATAGACTACATCGGTATTTTTTTTTTCGAGGTAGGGTCTCACTCTAGCTCAGGCTGACCTGGAATTCACTATGTAGTCTCAGGGTGGCCTCAGATCCTCCTACCTCCGCCTCCCGAGTGCTGGGATTAAAGGTGTGTGCCACCACGCCCAGCTAAATTGGTATTTTTATTTGTGATAGAAAGAAAATGGTAACTCTTGAGTCTTTTAGTTTATGGATACTTGTTTTTTTGTTGTTTGTTTGTTTGTTTTGAGGTAGGGTGTTGTTTAGCACAAGCTGACCTGGAACTCATTCTGTAATCCCAGACTGGCCTCAAAATCACATCTCTCCTCTTTCTTTCCTCTGCCTCCAAAGTACTGGAATTAAAGGCATGTGCCAATATGCTTGGCTGGGATACTTTTTTAAAAAAATTATTTATTTTCAAAGAGAGAGAATGAATGAATATGGGCGTGTCAGAGCCTCCAGCCACTGCACATATACTTTGTACATCTGGCTTTACCTGGGTACTGGGGAATTAAAACTCTGGTCGTCAGGCTTTGCAGGTAAGTGACTTAAACCCCTAAGCCATCTCTGTAGCTCTCTGCTTGGATACTTTATTTATTTATCTGAGTGGGACAGAGAAAAAGAGGCAAACAGAGAGAGTGAGTATGGGCACGCCAAGGCCTCCTACCACTGCATATGAACTCCAGATACATACACCATTTATGCATCTGGCTTTATGTGGGTACTGGGGGTTTGAACTCAGGCTGTCAGGCTTTGCAAGTGCTTTTTTAAACAGCTGAGCCATGTCTCCAGAGAGAAAGAGAGAGAATGGGCGTGCCAGGGCCTCTAGCCACTGCAAACGAACCCTAGATGCATGTGCCACCTTGTGCATCTGGCTTATGTGGGTACGTGGGTCCTGGAGAATTGAACCTGGATCCTTAGGATTCCTGGACAAATCCCTTAATCCCTAAGCCATCCTCCAGCCCTGTGAGGACATTTCTAAAGGAGTTTAACTGAAGAGAGATGATTCGCCCTGAACGTGGGCAGACCATCCCATGGGCCGGGCCAGGGGCCTGGGGAGAAAGTAAGCTGGGTACAGCCGTTCTGTTTCCTCTGTTTCCTGGTCCACGCCGATGCGGGCAGGTGGCCTCGTGCTCCTGTCCCCACAGCTGGGAGCAGCCACCCCCGCAGCCCTGCTCTGCCTCCATGATAGACTGCACGCTCGAACCTTGAACCAGTGAGTTTTTCCTCCTCTAAGTGGCTTTTGGCAGGTATCTGGCCCCAGCAACAAGAAAAACAACTGAATTAGGTAGGGTTGTGTTGAACAGAAGTGAATGTAAATAATAATATATTTCACTAGAATGGCTGACACAACAGGGGCTGGGCAGTCCAAAGATGGCCCTTTGCATGCAGAAGAGGTCGAGAGCTTGGTAACCGCTCAGCCCACGAGGCTGGATGCCTCAGCAATGCAATCTCATGTTGAAGGCCCGGGGGATTCTGAAAAGCAGCTTGTCTTCAGTCTACATTAGAAGGCTGTGGAAGCTGGGGTCTAATGTCCGTGGACGACATCAACGCAGCGGCAGTAGACACACTCACCAGCCAGTGCGTGCCTCTGGAAGTAAGGAGCACTGGCTTCCCAGGACTGTGACTGTGAGACTCCCACCCCAACTGTGCAATGTGGTGCGGAGTACTGGCTATGGACAGGAGTCCCAGGCCTGGACCTATAGTGCTCCTGTCCCCTCCAGAGCCTCATCTTTCCCATCTTTAATTTGAGGACATTGAACCATTGCAGAGAGCGAGGTCAGAGTGCGAGGCATTTCTCCTACATGGAGTCCTGGGCCTCACCTAGGGCTCCCACTGTGTCTGTGTGTGGCTTAGGGGTCTCGTTTAACAGATGTGCCAAGGCGATGAGCCTTCAGCCCGCGAATTCCATGGGCCTGGGCTTGGAGATTCTTACGTTGTTTCCCTGACCAACCTGAAGCAGACTAAGTGACATCAAAAATAACAGTAAAAAAAAAAGAACTTTATTGTTAAAAAAAAAAAATCAAGTGGCCAACAAAATCACACATACTGCCACTCATGCCCACAGTCACGGCTATAAAACACTCTCACGAATGCACCCTCACCCACATGGCTGCCAAGAGGTACCCTGTGGCTGAGCGTCGAAGTTGCATCTCCTCTTGAGTAAAGACAGGGGACCAGAGAGGGATTGGCAGGGGCCAGAGTAGTGAGGCCACCACAGGCCTCTCTGGCCTCCAGTCGCTGCCACTTCCAGCGACATCTGCTCTACACATGTGTATGCATGCATTGTTCACGGGGTGCCCACATGTGTAGATGCATGCCCACGCTGACCCTCCGTGCACAGGGCTGAGTCAGTGTGGGCAACACTCGATTGGCGGGTGTCTGTGATGAAGGGGCAGGAAGCTATCTTCACCTCTCTGCCTCCACCTGGCCCTGAATGGAAATTCTGAGCTCCTTGTGTCTAGAGAAGAAAAGTCCCTTTGGGAAAACACACCCAGAGAGGTTGAAAAGTGCCTAAGAATTTTCAAATTGAACTTTTTTATTTCCTGCTTTTGGCTAAAAGCACCTGGGAAACTCGGAATGAAAAACACAGTGTTCAGTACAAAAGGTGCAAAAGCCGCACAGGATCCTGGGAGGCCCTGGCCCTGGCCTGGCAAAAAGTCATGTGAGTTTTTTCGTTCTTTTTTTTAGAGGTGGAACAAATTCCTGTGTAGGTGGGCTGCTAGAATACTCTGGCGGTTTTGTATCTGTCACCTCTCAGCCTCCCATGGCCCTCCAGGGTCAGAAGCCCCTGAGCCACACCTATGTAGCCAGTGTTGTGATTCGTCTGTTAGGCACAAGCCTAACTGCTCCCCCAAAACAGGGCTGTGGGCGGCTGTAAGAATGTGGCCCAGCCAAGCTGAGCCGGCGGTTGGGGGCCTGCCTTCCTGGTGCTAGATCCCGGAAACAGCCCGCCTGGTTTCCCGGGTAACCTCCCTGGGCATCCCCTCTGTCCTGGGACCCTAATACTGTCTTTGCAGCTCCACCCTCCGCTTCCCTCCACCCTCAGAGTCCAGCTGGGGACCGGAAGAGCACATTTGAAGGGACAGCCCCCTGGCCCTCCTCCCAGCCACACTCAAGTCTTCCCGGCGAGCCTGGAAGACGGCGCCCCTGGAGCAGGAAGCTAGAACATGACTTCCTCACAGCTCCCGTAGTCACTCTCCACCATGTCCGAGCCTTCATAGTTAGGGGGCGCCCGTGGCTGGCCCCGGCCTCCAGCAGGCCCACTGCCCACCTCGCAGTCGGCATAGGAGGGTCCAGCCCGGCTGAGGCGCATGCTCACCCCCTTGTAGCCCCCCTCGGCCAGGCAGGGCCCGCCCCCGCCCTGGCGGAACTGCGAGTGGTAGTAGCTGATGGCCGTGTACTCGTTGAGACATGGGGCCAGCAGGCGCTCCCCGGGGCTGGGGGGCCGTGGGGGCATCAGGTCTTCCAGGTTCTGGTTGCTGTAACGGGGCGGGAGGGGGGCCCGCTTGTTCTCCAGCTCCAGGGGGAAGGGGAAGCCCCCGTAGAGGCCGGTGGGGTCTGGCATCGCGGCGGGGCCTGCGTGGCGGCAAGGGGAGCTCTGCAGAGGCCCCTGGGTCACTTCAGTGGGTGGCGGGTATTCCCAGGGCTCCTTCCTGGAGTAAGTCGGGGGCCAGATGGCAGCTCTGCCTGGGTACACTGAAAGGGAACGGCAAGACAGGGTGAGCTCTGCGTTTCTCTGGTGACAATTCTCCAGCCAGCCCTATAGCTCGAATCTACAACCTAGCGGGCCAAGGAGCCGGTGGACACGTGGCCCATCTCTGTGCCCTTATCTGTCACGGCTTGGATGGATCTAGAAACCAGGGGGACAAAGTGGAGGCTAGAGGCTTATAATGCGGAGCGAACCCATCTTGCAGATCTCTGCCACAGCCCTGGATGGATGAAAAGAGAGGGCCAGGGAGAAGTATGGGTAGCTCCGTGCCACCCCACTGCTGGACATGGCACCTCCATCCCATGACCCACTGGAGAGTTTAAGCTCTGAACAAAAGAAAATAGACACACGGTGTGACCTGGATAAGGTGGCATCTGTCACAAGGAGTGACGGAATAAGGGGTGGCTTGGAAGGAGTACTTGGCCCCACACCTGTCTTTGACACTGAGGGGTTGGGTGTCATCAAGTCACTTCATCTTTATGGGCCCCTCGTGACTCATTGTGAAGATACCTATTGTGACTATTGGAGAATATGCCAGAAAAAAAAATAAAGTGCTTCACCAATTCACCTCCTGAGGCAAAGACCAGAGGGGCTTTAGTCCCCCTCCAAGCCTTCCAAGCTGGCCCAGGCTGCTGCACCTGCACACTGGGCAACCGACCATTCCTCTCCATGAAGGCTACCCAAGTTTCCGGCGTGACTATCAACCCTGTGGCAAGGCTTGGAATTTAGAGAGAAGTGGATTGTGCTACACAGAGTCACCGACTGTGGACTGTGACCTTGAATATGTCCCTTCATACCCTATCCCCGGGGACTGGACTGCATGGTGGTTAAGAATGCTCATGTCTCAGGGGAGTGATCAGGTCTCCCATGCCCTCCCATCCACTGCAGGACATACAGGGTCTCTGGCCATACTGACCCAGATCCTCGCCTGACCACGTTCTCTTGATGATCGACTCGTGGTCAGGGTGGGAGGAGACTGCTGCTGGAGGCAGCCTGGGAGGCACGCTGCACACCATTGGCCGCTGCTTGGAGCTGGGTCCAAAGGTGACGAGGTCATTGGGCACTGAGGTCTTGCTGGGCTCTGACTGGTTCAAGTTGTTGCAGGAGCTGGCACTCAGGGGATCGAGCTCGATGGGGGGCATGGCTTGGGTGTCCACACCCACACTCCTGGCCAGGAGGTCTGGGTCCTCCATGGCCACCGGCTTGTGAGACTTGCAGCGGCGGCAGTAGAAGAGGAGCCCCACAGTGGTCACAATGACAAGCAGCGTGGCCACTGTGATGATCAGTAACTCCTGCTGACCCCAGTCCCCCCTCGTGATCTCAGGGGTGATGAGGCAGTGTCCTTCTGAGCAACCTCTTGCCTCCATTTCACACCTGCAGAGATGGAGAAGTAATCAGAGAACTTCATCTGTGGCACATGTGTTTGTGTGCATGTGGGCACACATGTATGACCATGTGTGTACATGTGTGCATGGGAAGGCCAGACAACAACCTGAGGTGTCACTGCTCAGGAACACCATTCACCTTCCAAAAAAAAGAAAAAAAAACAGGGCTGGAGAGATGGCTTAGCAGTTAAGCACTTGCCTGTGAAACCTAAGGACCCCCGTTCAAGGCTCGATTCCCCAGGACCCACATTAGCCAGATGCACAAGGGGGCGCACGTGTCTGGAGTTCGTTTGCAGTGGCTGGAGGCCCTGGCATGTCCATTCTCTTTCTCTCTCTATCTGTCTCTCTCTCTCTCTCTGTCACTCTCAAATAAATAAATAAAAATAAACAACAACAACAAAACAGCTGGGCATGGTAGCACACACCTTTAATTGGGAGGCAGAGGTAGGAGGATCACCGTGAGTTTGACACCACCCTGACACTACAGGTCAGCCTGAGCTAGAGTGAGACCCTACCTCAAAAAACAAACAACCCCCCAAAAACTATTTAGTTGCATCTTGCATGTGTGTATGGGCATACCAGGGCTTCTTGCCCCTGCAAATGAATGCCAGATACTTGCACCACTTTGTTGCATCTGGATTATGTGGGTGGCTTGGGAATTGAACCCAGACTTTCAGTCTTTGCAAGCAAGCGCCTTTAACCGCTGAGCCATCTCCCCAGCCCTCCACCTACCTTTTCTTTGTTTTGAGTTGGGGTCTATCATTGGTCTCAGACTCACCAATAATTAGGCTAGACTGACTGGCCAGCGAGCCCCAGAGATCTTCCTCAGCACTGGGGTTACAGGCATACACCACCATGCCTGGCAGGGTTATGTGGGTACCGGGGCTTGAGCTCAGGTCCTCACGCTTGTGAGGCAAGTACTTTAATTACCGAGTCTGTCCCCATCCTTAGGGGACTTTTGATAGTCCCTCTAACAAAGGTCTATGGGACAGAGACCCTCATCCTCAAACTTAACGTTTTCCACCCAAAGTAAAATGGAACTATCAAACACATCAACATAAGAACTTTTTTTTTGGTTTTCCAAGGTAGGGTCTCGCTCTAGCTCAGGCTGACCTGGAATTCACTACGTAGTCTCAGGATGACCTTGAACTCAAAGTGATCCTCCTACTTCTGCCTCCAAAGTGCTGGGATTAAAGGCGTGCGCCACTATGCCTGGTTAAACACCAGAACTTTCTATCTTCCCCTAATCAAAGATGGCCTCTGCTTTCTCTGTGACTTGGGAGCTGGCATGTCCACTGTTTTCCTCAGCGATGTCTGGGCACTGGGTGTTCTCTCCACCAATGAGGTAAGCTGCTACAGCAGTAGAAGCAACGGACACACCCAGCTGTCCCCTAGCGGGAATGTCAGTCTCCCGCATCCAGCTCAGCAGTGGCCCAGAACTGCAACCTTGCTTTAATAGATGCTGTTGCTTGCAGCTTTTCAGCAGGTCACAGGATCCCATCATGCCCTGCACACATGGCACACCTACTTTGCATAGTGTGGCTCTTGCAGAAAGCCATTGGCCACCCAGCTCACCTCCAGCTTGCCTTGCATTGTATAAGGCTCCCAGAACTTCTGTAGCCCTCTCAGTCCACTTTTAGGGATTTGGGGAAAGGTTCCCCTCACCCTGCTTGAGTCCGGAATATCTCCCAGTGTCTAAAATGCCACCGTCAACAGCTTGTCCTCTGGGGTGACATGCTGTGTTCCCCAGTCCCTCTTTTACAATGTGAACAGCTTGGGAGATGCTCAGTGAAGAAAGTGATTCTGTTTTTTTGTTTTTGTTTTTCGAGGTAGGGTCTCACTCTGGCTCAGGCTGACCTGGAATTCACTGTGTAGTCTCAGGGTGGCCTCCAACTCACAGCGATCCTCCTACCTCTGCCTTCTGAGTGCCAGGATTAAAGGCATCCACCATCACGCCTGGCTAAGAAAGTGCTTCTTGAATAAGTGTGAGAACCCGAGTTTGCACCCCCAGAATCCACATACAGCTGGACGTGGTGGCTCTAGTGTCTGTAATCCAAGGGCAACTGCCACAAGAAAGGCCGTGGTGGTAGGAGAACCACCCAGAAGCTAAGGCCAGCTACCGTGGAGCACTCAGCAGTGAACCACAGGCAGGAGAGACACTGACTCAAACAAGGTGGGGCCATGGGAGGGAGAGGCCTAGAAGCCTGGTGTCTTGAGTACCCAGGCCCTGAACTCCCATTGACCTCTGTAGAGGTCAGAGTGAAAAGGTCACTTCCTAATGGTCCTGGGTAAGGAGTCAGGACATGTGGCCTCTCCTGAGCTTACCTAAGCTTACCTATGTCCCCCCGGGCTTACCTGTCACCTGTGTAAGGGTGAGGGCAGTTACAGGAAGCTCCTTCAGGGGAGGAAATGCAAGTCCCGCCATCCAGGCAGGGTAGAGAAGTACAGTTTGCCCTTCCTTCTTGTTCACAGTGCCTCCCGGAGAACAGCGGGGGGCACCTGCACATGTAGCCTGGGAGAGAGGGAAGGTGAGAGAGTGAGTAACCAGCTACCTGTCAGGGGACCAGCCAGTCCGCAGACCTGTGTCTTCATCTTCTTGAGCCTTTCATCCCCGAGCACTGTGCCACGCCCCTCGCTGGGCACTGAGCCCTGTGGAGCAGGAGCATTTGGTCAGGTCCTCAGACGACTTTGAGGATAGAAAACAGTTACCAAAAGAGGAGGAAGAAACAGAGCGACAATGATAATGGACACTTAGAGCTAGTCACTGTTCTAAGACACTGTGTGTATTTGCTTCCCCTGTCCTCAGAAGGGCTCTGAGATCCACTGGGTGTGATGGTACACATCTGTAATCCCAGCATTTGGGAGGTGGAGGGAGGAGGATCAGGAGTTGAAGGTGAGTTTGAAGCTAACCTGGGCTACATGAGATGATGTATTAAAAGGGCAGAAAAGGGCTGGAGAGATGTCTTAGTGGTTAAGGCACTTGCCTGCAAAGCCAAAGGACCCAGGTTTGATTTCCTAGGACCCACATAAAGCCAGATGCAGAAAGTGGCACATGCATCTGGAGTTCGTTTGCAGAGGCTAGAGGCCCCGATGTGCCCATTCTCTCTCTCTCTCTCTTCACTCTTTCTCTGCTTGCAAATAAATATTTTTTAAAGGCAGAAAAAAAAATCACACAGTTAATTAAATGGCAATACTGGGATTTCAACCCAGACAGTTATCTGTACAAATCAGTATCTTAGTCAGTTTTGAAGGGAAATGTTGGCAGGTGCTGCTTAGTCTAGGCCCCTAAGGGAAAGATTTCTGTTGAGACCTGTGAAATGAGTAGAAATTTGCCAGGAAAGAAGACAGAAGGGCAAAAAATAAAAGTGTTTTCAGGCCAAGGAGACGAGTGTGAGCAAAGATTCCGAGGAAAAAAGGGGTGTCATGTTCATGAAACTTAAACCACAGCAAGGTGGGACAATCCAGTGAAGAGTGGACAGATCTTCCCTGACAGGGTGTGAGCGTGTGTCAGGGGTGGGGTGCTGCTGTTAGTGGAGTGACATGCCAGCTCAGTGTGTCCGGAGGCTCCCTCTGGCTCCTGCTGGAAGGTGGGGTGTTGAGAGAGAGGCTGGAGAGGACGCCAGTGCAGGAGAAAAGGTAAGAGGCGAGAGGGACTTGAGGTGGCGAGACAGGACGGCCCCGTTGGATGCTTGGTGGGTAGAAACGGTGATACAAATAGCCAGGTGACTATCAAGACAGGGGATAACATCATGCAGCATAGACAGGTCTTAAAAGTGTGCTGGGGGGGGGGGAGCTTGGAGAGACGGCTCAGCAGCTAAGGTGCTTGACTGCAAAGCCCAACAACTCGGGTTTGATTGCCCAATACCCACATAAAGCCAGAGGCACAAAGTGGCGCATGCATCTGGAGGTTGGCTAGAGGCTCTGGTGTACCTTCTCCTTCTCTCTCTCTCTCCTCTCTCTGCTTGCAAATAACTAAATAAAATATTTTTAATTTTATTTTACTTTATTTTATTTATTTGCAAGCAGAGAGAGAGATAGAGAGAGAGAAGACAGACAGAGAGAATAGGCGCGGCAGGGCCTTCAGCCACGGCAAACGAACTCCAGACACATGCGCCCCCTTGGGCATCTGGCTTACATGGATCCTGGGGAATTAAACCTGGGTCCTTTGGCTTCGCAGGAAAGCACCTTAACTGCTAAGCCATCTCTCCAGCCCTAAAATATATTTTTAAAGATTAAAAATGTATGCTGCTGAAGAAAAGGGTAAAGCACTACCTATGATTTCCATGAATGAAAGCTACAAGGCACTGGGGAAATGGCTTAGTGTGTGAGGCAGTCACTGCTCAAGGCTGAGCTCCGTCCTCCCCAGACCCCGTGTAAACAGCTGGTAGAAAGCTCAAGAAATGGCTAATTGGCTAAAAGCATGGGCATCGTGCAAGCTTGCTGGCCCCGGTTCAGTTTCCCTGTGCCCACGTAAACACTAGAGGCACAAAACAACACATAACATCTGGAGTTTGCTTGCAGTGGCAAAAAGCCCTGGTGCACCCATTCTCTCTGTCTTCCTCTCAAATAAATAAATAGAGATATTTTAAAAAGGAAAAAAATAACACTTGGTAGCTGTGGTGGGCGTCTGTCATCCCAGCATGCTGACTATAAGATGAGAGGCAGAGATAGGAGAATTTCTTGGAAACTCACCACTGAGTGCAGAAAAGAACAGAGTGAGACCCAGAGAAAGAAACCCCTGTTTCAACTGAGGGGAAGAGTGAGGATGGACTCCTGAACATTGAAAGCTGTCCTCTGACTTCTGCATGCATGTGAGTTCACACACACATGCATGCACGCACATGGGGTGGGATCCAAACCCCTTCCATGTTGGTTGGGGAGGGAGTGGGCATGGTGTGTAGGAGATGGCAAGGGTCATGGGTTATGCCTAAGGTCAACAGCTGGATCCAAGGTCTGAGGAAGGAAGGAGATTCCTGGCTTCTGCCAGCACAGACCTAGCAGGACTCAGTCTACTCGGGGACAAGAGGGCTGTTTGCCGTCGGGATACGGGCGGCGACTACCAGCATCTGTACTTCCCACTTGCAAACCAGGTGACTTTGGGAGGGTCGCTTTCCCTTGCTGTGTAATGCGTCCCTTACATCCCAGAGATCTCCTGAGCTAGAAAGCATCTCTTTTCTCTCCTTGTCACATGGAGCTGTGGTAAAGGAACCTGCCATGTCGACTATACAGTGGTCTACAAGATCTGGATCACACAAGGGGCTTTGAAGACTATTCTGGGGTAAGCTTTGGGGTCACTCTCCCGGGCCTTACCTGCCCCAGGGACCCGTGAACAACTCCCGCCATTGAGACATGGGTTCCGGCTACAGTCGGCGCTGGGCCAGCAGCACTGACTAAGGGCCTGTCTCTCCAGCAAGCCCATTGCCTTCTTCCCCTGTTGGCCCAGCAGCTCCAGCTTCTCTCCGTTGACCACAACAGCATCCAGGCAGCCTTCGAAGCCCAGGGAGACATTTGAGGCAGGGTGGGATGGGACGAGGCCGCCCAGCAAGAAGTGTCTCTCAGGCCTTGGCGGATGCCAGCAGTGCTCTGGGACGACAAGGGAGGAGCTGCCTGTGCCATCGACCAACAGGCGAATGAAAGTCTCCGTCTCCTCCAGCAGGATGGAGTGCCACTCTCCGTCATTCACGGGCTGCCGGGAGGAAAGGTTTCCATAGAAACCACCCGCACAGCGGTACTCCAGCTGAGGCACGCCACTGGCTAGCTGCAAAGACAGACAGCCATCAGCAAAGCCTAGAGGTCCTCATTACCAACAGGCTTCCAGTTACAAGGCTACTGTTCATATTTCGTTTTTTTGATGTTTTGAGATAGGGCCTCATGGAGCCCAAGCTGACCTCGGAATCACTACAATACTGGCTTGATGGGCATCACCATAGCAACTCCATCTCCCCAGGCCTGGGAGGCCCACGGAAGCCGCTCACACATGGGGTCCCTTACCTTCAGTGCAACCGACACCGTTTCATTGGTGAACAGGAGAAGAGCCTGTGACTGCAGCGTTTTCAGGTAGAAATGGACCTGCCAGCTCCGGGCCTTGGGGGACGTGTAGCGCACATAGCTCTGACCACCGAAACTCACAGCAGTCCCTGCAGATGAAATGAGGTCTCAGCCTGTGACGGTGTATGCTGACGGTCAGCTTGACAGGGCCCACACTCCCCCAGGAAAGGAGCCTCTGGCCATGCCTGTGAGGAGGGACATCTAGATTAGGTTAGGGATTATCTTGATTAGGCTAATGGAGGTGAGAAGACCCACCTTAACCAAGAGCAGCACCATGCCATGGGCTGGGATGTTGGACTGAGTAAAAAGGAGGCTGGCTGACCACCAGAATTCATTGCTCCCTACTTCCAGCCTACCGGTGCAATGTGACCTGCTGCTCGGAGCTCCAGCGCCTCACCTGTCTTGCTGTGATGGACTGTAACCTTAACCTATGAACCCAAAGATAGCCGTTCTTCCTTAAGCTTCTCCATGTCAGGTCAAACAACAAGGAACCAGCTAATACAGAAGCCCTGGACGGACTGTCTCATTCATCCCTTGGGTGGCTCACATGTGGTCCATGATCCCAGGCTAGGGTGGGGGTTAGTAATAGTTCTTCTAGAGCCACATGGCAGCCAGGCTGTCATCCTGCACATCTCTTCTGGCAACAAGGACCACAGCCTTAGGTCTCAGCCTAAGGGTCAGGAGCAACAAGCTACACCCATGAAGAAAGCCACGGCCAAGACAAGGTACACTGGAAATGCAATGAGCGGAAATCAATGAGGGTTTTCTTTCTTCCTTTTTTTTCGAGGTAGGGTCTCACTCTAGCACAAGCTGGCCTGGAATTCACTATGATTCACAGCGATTCTCCTACCTCTGCCTCATGAGTGCTGGGATCAAAGGCTTAATGTGTGTGCGTGTGTTTTTTCAAATCCTATGCCTCTCATGTTATTTCTGCTATCATCCAAGGAAGGCAGTAGAACTAACAAGGATTATTCATCTAGCAGGACTTCAGGCCCTCTAGAGGTTTGCATTCTCCGTGGGTCCCCAGGGCCATGATCACTTTAAGCGGGAACTTCCCGACAGAGGTTGCAGAGAGGTCACAGGTCAAGAGCCACTCTGTGATAAAGGAGCTTGTCATGGATGCTGTGGTAGTTTGAATAGATGGCGCCCAATATATTCGGTGTTTTGTTAGCTTGTAGTGTGCATCTGCAGCCACCTGGCTGGAGGCAGTGTCACTGTGTGGTGGTGGGTTTGAGATTTCCATCTAAACATGCAAAGTATGCCTAGCTGGAGTTCCTGAAGTGTGCTGTACTGTGTGGCTTTTGGCTTTTTGCCTTCTGCTTCTCTCCCTATGAAGGCAGGCCAGCTCCTTCGGCCTCTATGGACTTCCCTGGGATCTATAAGCTTCAATAAACCCCTTCCTCCGTAACTGTGCCTGGTCTGGAAGTTCATCTCAGCTAATGTGATGCAATGTTCAAATGCAATAGTTCAAACTTCTATAAAACTCTCCATCCTTCATCCCCCTCAGCGATTATAAACCCTGCATCCTCTTAGCATCCTCTCGGTCATTATAAACCCCGCATCCTCTTAGCATCCTCTCGGTCATTATAAACCCCGCATCCTCTTAGCATCCACTTGGTCATTATAAACCCTGCATCCTCTTAGCATCCTCTTGGTCATTATAAACCCTGCATTCTCTTAGCATCCTCTCAGCCATTATAAACCCTGCATCCTCTTAGCATCCTCTCGGTCATTATAAACCCTGCATCCTCTTAGCATTCTCTCGGTCATTATAAACCCCGCATCCTCTTAGCATCCTCTCGGTCATTATAAACCCCGCATCCTCTTAGCATCCTCTCGGTCATTATAAAACCCCGCATCCTCTTAGCATCCTCTTGGTCATTATAAACCCTGCATTCTCTTAGCATCCTCTCGGTCATTATAAACCCTGCATTCTCTTAGCATCCTCTCGGTCATTATAAACCCTGCATTCTCTTAGCATCCTCTCGGTCATTATAAACACCGCATCCTCTTAGCATCCTCTCGGTCATTATAAACCCCGCATCCTCTTAGCATCCTCTTGGTCATTATAAAACCCGCATCCTCTTAGCATCCTCTCAGCCATTATAAACCCTGCATCCTCTTAGCATCCTCTCGGTCATTATAACCCCGCATCCTCTTAGCATCCTCTTGGTCATTATAAACCCTGCATCCTCTTAGCATCCTCTTGGCCATTACAAACCCTGCATCCTCTTAGCATCCTCTCGGTCATTATAAACCCTGCATCCTCTTAGCATCCTCTCGGTCATTATAAACCCTGCATCTCTTAGCATCCTCTCAGGTCATTATAACCCTGCATCCTCTTAGCATCCTCTCGGTCATTATAAACCCGCATCCTCTTAGCATCCTCTCGGTCATTATAAACCCTGCATCTCTTAGCATCCTCTCGGTCATTATAAACCCCTGCATCCTCTTAGCATCCTCTCGGTCATTATAACCCTGCATCCTCTTAGCATCCTCTCGGTCATTATAACCCGCATCCTCTTAGCATCCTCTCGGTCACTATAAAACCCCGCATCCTCTTAGCATCCTCTCGGTCATTATAAACCCTGCATCCTCTTAGCATCCTCTCAGTCATTATAAACCCTGCATCCTCTTAGCATCCTCTCGGTCATTATAAACCCTGCATCCTCTTAGCATCCTCTCGGTCATTATAAACCCTGCATCCTCTTAGCATCCTCTCAGTCATTATAAACCCTGCATCCTCTTAGCATCCTCTCGGGTCATTATAAACCCCATCTCTTAGCATCCTCGGTCATTATAAACCCCGCATCCTCTTAGCATCCTCTCGTCATTATTAAACCCTGCATCCTCTTAGCATCCTCTCGGTCATTATAAACCCTGCATCCTCTTAGCATCCTCTCGGTCATTATAAACCCCGCATCCTCTTAGCATCCTCTCGGTCATTATAAACCCTGCATCCTCTTAGCATCCTCTCGGTCATTATAAACCCTGCATCCTCTTAGCATCCTCTCGGTCATTATAAACCCCGCATCCTCTTAGCATCCTCTTGGTCATTATAAACCCTGCATCCTCTTAGCATCCTCTCGGTCCATTATAAACCCCTGCATCCTCTTAGCATCCACTCGGTCATTATAAACCCCGCATCCTCTTAGCATCCTCTTGGTCATTATAACCCTGCATCCTCTTAGCATCCTCTCGGTCATTATAAACCCTGCATCCTCTTAGCATCCTCTCGGTCATTATAAACCCCTGCATCCTCTTAGCATCTCTCGGTCATTATAAACCCTGCATCCTCTTAGCATCCTCTTGGTCATTATAAACCCTGCATCCTCTTAGCATCCTCTCGGTCATTATAAACCCCGCATCCTCTTAGCATCCTCTCGGTCATTATAAACCCTGCATCCTCTTAGCATCCTCTCGTCATTATAAACCCTGCATCCTCTTAGCTTCCTCTCGTCATTATAAACCCCTGCATCCTCTTAGCATCCTCTCGGTCATTATAAACCCTGCATCCTCTTAGCATCCTCTCGGTCATTATAAACCAGCTCCCTTAGACTCCGTCATATAAACCGCATCCTTTGCCCTTGGTCTTAACCCCATCCTTTAGCTCCTTGCATTATAAACCTGATCTCTAGATCTCGCATTATAACTGCATCTCAGCATCTCTGGTCATTAAAACCCGATTCTTTAGATCCTGGATAAACCGCATCTTAGCATCCTCCGCATTATAACCCGATCCTTTAGTCCTCGGATTATAAACCCGATCCAGATCCTGGTATTAACCGCACCTCAGCTCCTGTCATTATAACCGCATCTTGCATTTCGCAAACCCATCCTCTTAATTGGCTTTAAACGCACCTCAGCATTCTGGCATTAAAAGATCTCTAACCTCTCGTCATTAAAACGATTTTACTCCCTGGTATTATAAACCCTGATCTCTTAGCATCCTCTCGGTCATTTAACCCGATCTCTTAGCATCTCTCGGTCATATAACCGCATCCTCTGCATCCGGTCATTAACGATCCTTTAGATCTCTCGGTTATAAACCCTGCTCTCTTAGCTCCTCTCGGTCATTATAAACCCTGCATCTCTTGCTCCTTGGCATTATAACCGCTCTCTTGCATCCTTGGTCATTATAACCCGCTCTCTTGCTCTCTGGCATTATAACTGCATCTCTTAGCTCCTCTCGCTTATAAACCGCTCTCTTAGATCCCTGGTCATTAACCGCATCCTCTTAGCATCCTCTGGTCATATAACTGCATCTCTTACATCCTCGGCATAACCCGCATCCTTAGCTTCTCGCATTATAACCGATCTTTGCATCCTCCGGCATTATACCGTCCTCTTGCATCCTCTGGCATTATAACCGCATCTCTTAGCTCCTCTGGCATTTAACCGACCTTTAGATCCTCTCGGCATTATACCTCACTTTGTCCTCTGGCTTTACTGATCTTAGCATCCCTGCATTACCCGACTCTAGTCTGCATTAAGCCGCCTTTATAACCTGACCTGATCCTCCGTCATTTAAACCGACTTTAGACTGGAAAACGATTGATCTTCCATATAAACCCGCATCTTAGCTCTTGGCTTTAACCGCATCCTCTAGCTTCCACTTCATCCGTCAAACCCATCCTGCCTTGATATAAGACATCTAAGCTTTCGGCATTATAAGCCCTGCATCCTCTTAGCATTCTGGTCATTATAACCGCATCTCTTAGCAAGCATCCCGATCAGCTCCACTGGTATTATAAACCTGCATCCTTTAGCATCCTCTCAGCCATTATAAACCTGCATCCTCTTAGCATCTCTCGGTCATTATAAACCTGATCCTTACATCCTACCGTTATGCATCTCTTAGCACTTGGTCATTATAACCCGATCCTCTTAGCATCCTCTCGGTCATTATAAACCCCACATCTTTAGCATCTCTCGCTTAACCGTACATCCGTCTTAGCATCACCTCTCGGTCATTATAAACCCACTCCCCTTAGCATCCTCTCGGTCATTATAAACGCCATCCTCTTAGCATCTCTCGGTCATTATAAACCCCGCATCCTCTTAGCATCCTCTCGGTCATTAAAACCCCGCATCCTCTTAGCATCCTCTCGGTCATTATAAACCCGCCATCCTCTTAGCTTCCTCTCGGTCATTATAAACCCGCATCCTCTTAGCATCCTCTCGGTCATTATAAACCCTGCATCCTCTTAGCATCCTCTCGGTCATTATAAACCCTGCATCTCTTAGCATCCCTCTCGGTCATTATAAACCCTGCATCCTCTTAGCATCCTCTCGGTCATTATAAACCCTGCATCCTCTTAGCATTCTCTCGGTCATTATAAACCCTGCATCCTCTTAGCATCCACTTGGTCATTATAAACCCTGCATCCTCTTAGCATCCTCTCGGTCATTATAAACCCTGCATCCTCTTAGCATCCTCTCAGCATTATAACCCTGCATCCTCTTAGTATCCACTTCGGTCATTATAAACCCTGCATCCTCTTAGCATCCTCTGGTCATTATAACCCTGCATCCTCTTAGCATCCCTCTCAGGTCATTATAAACCCTGCATCCTCTTAGCATCCTCTCAGCCATTATAAACCCTGCATCCTCTTAGCATCCTCTCGGCCATTGCTCTGGCACCAGCTGTGTGGAGAAGATACTGAGATTTCACCACTCTGGGTTTCCCTGGCTTGTCTGGCCACAGGGCACTCTGAGGTGGTCCGTTTTGGGAGCAGCATTCAAAAGAACTTCCTTTGGGGCGTGCAGTGTCAGATAAGCACTGCCTACTAAATGTGAGTTCAGCCATGGAATCCCTAAGCCCCAGGATAAATAAGCTTATCATTGTCAGGACAACGATCAGATGGAGCAGTTTCCAAATACCAAGGGAAGAGGAATTGTGAGGGGAGGGAATAAAGGAGAAAAAAGGAGAAGGAGGAGGAGTCTCCCACACTGCACATGCCTGGCCGCATCTGATCTGGAGGCTGAGTGGGGTTGGGCCTGGTTAGTACCAGGCTGGGAGGAATGGGACTAGGGAGGAGGCCATCCTGAGGTACACGAGGAATCCTAAGACCCAAAGCTTCCATCACACTGGAAGTCCAACACTCCCCAGCCCTGGCTCTTCAATTGTATTAGTGCATTGATTCAGACCAAAAGTCTCCAAACCTGGCTTAATATGAGGACTGGTTGAGACTGATTCAAACCTCAGCATTCTAGGCATTCTCATAGAAGAGTCTGACTCAAGCACTCTGGGTGACACTGGAAAAATGGATTGTAAAAATCTTCCCAGGGTTTATGGGATTGGAAGGGAGGCTCCTGGGAAGCTGTTCATATTCTGAGCCTTGATCAACTGCTGGCTACTCTGGTATATTGGGTCCTGGAAAATGCACCGAGGTATACCCTTATGACACAGGAATCAATTTTCTGGGTGTCTTATTTCACTGAAATGTTTAAAACAAGAGCAGAAGTCTTCCTCAGTGACTGCTGATCAGCAAGCCTAGGTAGGGATGAGTTCCCCAAAGTACAGTCCCTGGACACCTGCTTCAAATGAGATGCCAAATGCAGGACTCACCCAAGACATTGTAAATAAAAACTCTAGAGACACAGCCCACATCTTTAGACACCCTCCCCAGGTGGTCTGGCACACTGCTGGGTTTTAGAACCTCTGCTGTCTGCTGCCAAGTGGTCCAGAGATCCTCCAGCCACCGCAGCTTTTCCCGCAGCAGGTCCTGGGGTCAGAGTCCCAGAGAGATGTCCCTTCCATCAGCCCAGCTGCAGTGATCCCTGGACACAGTCCCCCAATCCAAGCAACCATCTTCCCTAGTGCAGGCTGAGTGGGTTCCTAAGAGATCAATCAGGTCAGAAAGAGGGCGACAACAATCTGAGGGTGATGTCACATTCCTTTAGCCAACACTAAGCTGGCCTGGGGCAAGGGTATCCATGCCAGGGGCGCTGGGTGAGTCTTGAAGGAAACTGAGTTCCTGGGGTAGCTTACTGATGAGTTTAGGCCCAGAGTAGGATGCACAGGTGCAGTGAATGACCTGGTCTTCCTTGGAGGTTGTATGGTCTCACACAGAGCAATACAGTGCCCAAACACCAGTCCCAAACACAGATGGGACTGGCGACCCACATCACAGAGCCTGGCACACAGTGGGTTCCGTATAGCACCAACTGCTCCTCGTGAGGGACAGTCACCGTTGATCCTGGGCTATGGGGCCAGCCATGGGTCAGGTGCTGTTCAATCTACCATGCAAGTGACTCCCCAGACCAGCTGTAGGAAGCAGGTTCAGTATTTTTTTCTATTTATAGATGAGCAACAGGAGCTCTGAGCACTTGGATAACCCACCCTAGGGCACCAGGTCTGTGAATAATAGAGCTTGGGTTTGAACCTATGCTAAGTTGATACCAGCAGGCTGTGGTGCTAACAGCAGAGGCATCGTGTGTCTTACACACTTCCTCTATGTAAGGTTCCTCTTGGTGAACACCTGCTATTTCAAACCCAATCTTGACAACAGCCCAGTGCATATACACAGGGAGGTTAAGGAATCCTCAAAGGGAGGATACTTAGAACCCTGGCTATCTGAGGCCCCAGTCTGTGTTCTTAGCCATGATATCAACTTGCCTACTGTATTGTATTCCAGTGAAAGTGGCCAGAACTTGGGTATTATCCCATGACTAGACTTTGTGAAGCCACTCCCTGTGTGATGGTGGTCTGTGGCTTTTTGCTGAATTACAGCTCTTCCAGAATTATCCCTCAAACCTCCTCCCTGGGCATCCGTCCTCTGGCAGGCAGGGCCCGGCGGTGCATCCTTACCGTTGCAGGAGCAGTTCTTTCCCAGGCGGTGCCGGGGTGTCAGGATGCTGAGCCTGGCCGTGCTGTATGTGGCTCCGACCTTGGGCTCCAGGTACACTGTCTCTTGGCAGGTTTGACCCTGGCAGCTTGGCCCCTGGCAGGGCACCACAGGAAGAGCTGACCTCATCTGAATTCCCACCGAGTGTTCCATCTCCTTGGCCGAGCGAGCGATGTTGGAGGTCAGCTCCTGTTGGTTGTAGATGGTTCCGGAATGCCCCTCAAAGACCAGAAGTACGTCCACGCCAGCCATGGCCTCTGCAGGCTGGAGGCTGGCCAAGTGGATGTTGGCCCGTCTGATGTCCAGCGTGTTGCTGAGGAACCTCTGAAGGTTGCGCCAGTGGTCGCTCACCAGCTCCTCGGGGGTGACCTGGTGTAAGCCCAGCCACACGGCTTGCTGCAGAGCCTCCTGGCCTGCATGCCACACATGGACATGGACCCCTGTGGTGGCAGTGAAGGTACCGTCGCTGACTGTGACATTGAATGAGTAGCGGCCATGAGGCAGTCCATGGGTGGCTATAATCTTGCCGTCCAGTGTGCCCACTGAGAAGTGCCTGCTCAGGCTTCCCTCCCCCTCCAGGCTGTAGGTCAGTGTGTCCTGTGGGTCTCGGTCTGTGGCGTGGATTTTACCCACCATGCCCCCCTGGAACTCCTCCTCCCCGACAGCAATGAAGATCTCCAGGGGCAGCGCCGAGGGTGGGTAGTGGCTCTGCTCTGTGACATGGACTCTGACCGACGTGGAAGATGACAGGGGAGGGAGGCCGCTGTCTGACACCTGAGGACAGGACACACACGCCATCATCATCACCCCCACAGAACCACTGTTCCTCGGTGCCCAACTGAGGCTGGTCCTGAGCTACAGGGGGAAGCAGGGCCAGCCTCCCCAGTGGGTAAAGAACACAAGCCCGGACCCCGTGTCAGAGCCAGGGAAAGCCCTTGAAGAGTTTAAGCACAGGTGACTTCATTAAGGAGGGGAAAGAACCCAAGTCCAAAATGCATCTTCTGGGCTGGGGTGCAGTTCAGTGGTAGAGTATTTGCCTAGCATGAGTGAGGTCCCAGCACCACACAAAAAGGGGGAAATCTGCCTGTTGTACCTCCCCACATATATACCCCTGAGACGTCCTGCCCAGGTTAGACAGATGCCGCATGCTTCCTTCTCTGTAGCGACTCACTTTCCCCCCTCTCAGCTCTAGTCTCCATGGTCTCTGTTACATTCCCTTCAATAATAATACATGTCAGGTGCATAAGAAATAATGCTGCAAGTGCCGCCCAACATCCCGTAGTAACCATAACAACAATTCTCACTGCTAGGCACTGCAGTGTACAGCGCGCACTCACTGTGACGATCAGAGACACCGTTACTAATAGATGGGAGCAGCTGTGTGTGTGTGCATGCATGTGTGCATGTGTGTGTGCGTGCATGCGTGTGTGTGTGCATGTGTGTGTGTGTGTGTGTGTGTATTCAGCAGTGAATCCATCTGGGCCTGGGCTTTTTTTAGTTGGGAGATTTTTGATAACTGTTAGGATCTCCATGCTTGTTATAGGTCTATTTAAGTGATTAATCTCATCTTGATTTAATTTAGGTAGGTCATATAAATCAAGGAAATCATCCATTTCTTTCAGATTTTCATACTTTGTGGAGTATATGTTTTTATAATTTGTCCCTATGATTTTTTGAATTTCTCTGGCATCTGTCGTGATGTTACCTTTTTCATCTCTAATTTTATTAATTTGTGTCTCTTCTCTCTTTCTTTTGGTCAGATTTGCTAAGGGTTTATCAATCTTGTTTATCCTTTCAAAGAACCAGCTCTTTGTTTCATTAATTCTTTGTATTGTTTTTTTGGTTTCTATTTCATTAATTTCTGCCCTAATCTTTATTATTTCTTCCCGTCTACTGATTTTTGGTTTGCCTTGTTCTTCTTTTTCCAAGGCTTTAAGGTGAAGCATTAGGTCATTTATTTGCGACCTTTCTAATTTCTTAATATAGGCACTTAAAGCTATGAATTTACCTCTTAGAACTGCCTTCATTGTGTCCCAGAGATTTTGGTATGTTGTGTTCTCATTATTGTTTGACTCTATAAATTTTTTGATTTCCTTCTTGATTTCTTCATTGACCCATTCATCATTGAGTAATGTATTGTTTAGTTTCCATGATTTTGTGTATGCTCTATATCCTTTCTTGCTATTGATTTGTAGTTTGATTCCATTGTGGTCAGATAGAATGCAAGGAATTATTTCAATTTTCCTGAATTTGTTAAGATTTGCTTTGTGTCCTAATATATGGTCTATTTTAGAGAATGATCCATGTGCTGCTGAAAAGAATGTATATTCTGCAGCATTTGGATGAAATGTCCTGTATATGTCTGTTAGGTCCATTCCTTCTATGACCTCGTTTAGTCCAGATGCCTCTCTGTTTATTTTTTCCCGGGATGACCTGTCAATTGATGAGAGTGGGGTGTTAAAGTCACCAACTACCACTGTGTTTGGTGTTATCTGTGACCTTAGTTCTAACAGTGTTTGTTTGATGAATTTGGGAGCCCCCATGTTAGGTGCATATATGTTTAGGATTGTAATGTCCTCCTGTTGGAGTGTGCCCTTAATCAATATAAAGTGACCTTCCTTATCTTTCTTGACTAATGTTGGAGTGAAGTCTGCCTTGTCAGCTATTAGGATAGCAACCCCTGCTTGCTTTCTGGGTCCATTTGCTTGAAACACTGTTTTCCAACCTTTCACCCTAAGATAATGTCCATCCTTTGTAGAAAGGTGAGTTTCTTGGAGACAACAAATTGTAGGATCCTGCTTTTTAACCCAGTCTGCAAATCTATGTCTTTTGGTTGGAGCATTGAGGCCATTGATATTAAGAGATATTATTGAAAGATGTGTATTTATGCTTGCCATTTTTTTTTTTTTTTTGTGGTTCTGGTTCTACCTTTGCTCTCTTATATTAACTAGTATTTGAGTGTTGTTTGCTGTTTTCCAGGTTCCTTATATGTGTGTTTTTCTTTCTCTTCGGCATGGAGGATTCTTTCAAGTATTTTGTGTAGAGCTGGTTTTGTCTTCAAATACTCCTTTAGCCTGCTTTTGTCATGGAATGTCCTTATTTCTCCATCTATTTGAATGGATAGTTTTGCAGGATAAAGTAGTCTTGGTTGACAGTTGTTATCTTTCAGAGTTTGGAATACTTCACTCCAAGCCCTTCTGGCTTTGAAAGTTTGTGTTGAGTAATCTGCTGTGATCCTGATGGGCTTGCCTTTGTAGGTAACTTGATTTTTCTCTCTAACTGCTTTCAATATTTTTTCTTTGGATTGTGTGTTTGGTAGTTTGATTATAATATGGGTGTGTGTGTATTCTTCGGTCAATCATTCACCACCTTACCTTAGCTTTTGAGATAAAGTCTTTTCCTGAACCTAGAACTCACGGATTGCACTAGACTATCCGGGCAGCAGATCCTAGGCATCGTCCCATTTCTGTCTCCCCAGTTCTGAGATTGCAGGTGCACACCACCGTGTTTGGCTTTGACAAGGGTGATGGAGGATAGAACTCTGGCAAGTACTTTACCTATTGAACCATCTCTCTCAACCCCAAGAGTAATCATTTTCAAATGCTTTTAAATGTGTGACATGGCTTGTCTTTTGTATGAGATAGGGACCAGTAACTCCCATTTCACAAAAGATGTATGGAAGATCAAAGGAGGTAGGTAACTTGCCCGTGGTCACAGAGCAGGGAAGATCTGAGCAGACCTGACCACTTGTGGCCAGACTCAGACTCTGGTCGTGTAAACACAGGGTGACACGGCAGGGGGTGATGTTGATGGCTCCCCAGAGCCTGTCTGGGCCTTGGCCCCAGGACATGGAGCGTGAAGCTATTGGCTAGTCTCTCTATCCTTTTTTGTATTTTTTATGGGGGGGAGAGAATTGGCATGCCAGGGCCTCCAGCTACTGCAAACAAACTCCAGACACATGTGCCATCTCGTGTACATGTGCGACCTTGCGCGCTCTCATCACCTTGTGCGTCTGGCTTACATGGGATCTGGAGAGTCGAACGTGAGTCCTTAGGCTTCACAGGCAAATGAAGCCAGATCTCGAGCACTATTCTCTCTCTTTTTGCCCTAAGAAACCACACTCATGCTCATGGCTTTATTATTACTATTAGCGTGTGTTTCTATGTGTAGGTGTGTGTATGGGTACACGCATGCTACTATGTGCATGCAGAGGTCAGAAGACAGCCTCTGGGCACTGGTCCTCTCTGTCTACCTTGCTTGACACTGGGAAGGCCAGACTGTCCAGCCCGTGAGCTTTGTGATTCCCTGATTTGGCCTCGCCTTGCCGTAGTGACTTTGGGATTAGGGATGTGTAGGCCAGTTTGTGTCCAGCTTTAAGTAGGTGCTGGGGACCTGTCCCCATGGCCACCACCCCCCTACCAGGGAAACAAACAGTCCTCACCTCGATCTGCAACTGGTACCACTCCTGGACCCTCCTACTCAGGCCTGCAGCAGTCACCAGCCAGCCATCTGGAGTCACCCGGAAGATAGAGCCAGTATTCCCCTTGGTAATCCGGAAGGAGTATGGGGGGCCGTTCTCAGGGGAGTCAGGGTCACTCAGGATCAGCTGCAGGACCTTGATGCCAGCAGGAGAATTCTCCTGAGACAGAGCGCGACAGGAAACCAAAGAGTGGCGTGAGTAACCGACCCTCGTCTGGGGGGACCAGTAATTGCTGGGCCTGTGAGCTGAGCCTCACTCAGTCTATTTAAGCTGCTGGCTTTTTGGTCTACTCTCGGCATCCCCCGGTGTAACACCGGGGCTTAGAAGCACAGCCCACTGGGCCAGAAGGGTTCTTAGACCCTGAAGAACAGAGCATTCTCAGATGGTCTCTTGGCTAGAGGACTAATGAGCCAGTTCCAAGATGATTAGGAATTTAAGAAAATCGGATTCCCTAAGCATCGCTGCTGCCTTTGACAGTATGGGACATCAGTGTGCTGTCAGTGTGATGTCCCCTTCTATATGCGTTGGAGGGTGATGAGACCTCAGCAGACATTTTGCAATGAGGAGGGAGACAGTGAAGGAATCTCAAAGAAGCTAACTCAAAGCCATGGTACCATTTTCCAAGTCTGTGCTGGAATCTCTTCCCTCTCAACCTGGCCTTTCGTGAAATCATGCGTCCTTTTTACTGAGTGAGCATTCACTCAGTATTTGATACTTGTAGCTAAAGCGTTCTGACACGTATCCACAGTACAGAGTAGAAAGCATCTAGCTAATGCCTTTTATGACACAGAGCCTGGCCCTCTTACTTCCTCAGCTCCCTCATCACTGACGTCCTTGACAAGTAATCCACCGTGGAGCCTGAGGGTCCTCTTCAAACCTCGCTTGTAAACCATGTGGTAGAGAGAGCTTAGGAGATGGAAAACCTCCTGAGTGTGTCAAGTTCACCACACTGTGGCTATGGCATATTTCCATACATCTATCTTTATTATGATTTTTTTTTTGGTGTACAAATAATAGATTTCATCACGGCCTTGTCACATGTATGTCATTGTGCCTTACTCAGATTCAGCCCCCCGTCCTTCATGTCCCTCATTCCCCTCCTCTCCCTGGTCCTCCTCCTCCTCTTCCTCTCCAGTCTCCCTTTTGCTTTCATGTCCTGTCGATATGCACATATACATATATGTACAGGTATGTGCGCACGTGTATGTATACGCCCAAGCTTAAACTCCACATATGAGACCCAGCATGCTACATTTTGTCTTTCTTCTCCCATGACATCCACTTTTGAAATCCGTGAAGCAGGTGCCACCTACTCCGCATGGTTACTGTGATCCCCAAATGGGATCGTGGACGTCGTGGTGCCTGACATAGGACCTAGTTATTTTTTTGTTTGTTTGCTCAAGGTAGTGTCTCACTTTAGCCCAGGCTGTCCTGGAATTCTCTCTGTAGTCTCAGGGTGGCTTCAAACTCACAGCAATACTCCTACCACCTCCTCACAAGTGCTGGGACTAAAGGCGTGTGCCACCACGCCCGGCTCCTGGTTATTTTTCATCTCATCAGCAACAGCTTCCTTTAGCTGCCTGTGCTATCTTCAGGGACAGTGGTCAGCAGGCCCAGGGTGTCCTTCCCCAGATGGTGGTGCTTGCGGTGGGCAGGCCCAGGTGCCCTTACCTGGACAGTGGTGCTGTAGTTGAGCTGGAAGAACCTGGGCGGGTTGTCATTAACGTCAATCACTTGGATGTCCACCTCTGCGTCCTCATACAGCGGGGGCTGCCCACTGTCGGTGGCTCGAAGCCTCAGGGAATAGCTGGGTGTCTGTTGCAAGAAGCCCAGTGGGGAGTTAGTGACAAGGCCCCTCAAGTCTGCCACTGGACTTACTGCACAGCCCTGCTTGCCCACTGGCTCAGGCTCTGGAGTCAAAACACAGAGAGCAGGAGTTCCAGGCCCCTTGTGGTTTGAATGCGAAAGGTCCCCACATTTCAGTCCCCTTGTGGTTTGAATGTGAAAGGTCCCCACAGGCTCATGGGTTTGAACATTTGGTCCCCAGCTGGTGGTGCTGTTTGGGAAGGTTGTGGAAACTTTAGGAGGTGGAGCCTTGCTGGAGGAAGTCGGTCACTGGGGGTGGGCCTTGACGTTTGATACCTTGGTCCCATTTCCTTTCACTGTTGGTTCCTGTCTGACCACCTGCTCCATGAGCCAGCCTGGCATGCCCCGGGAACTGTAAGCAAGATTAAACTCCTGCCAGGCGTGGTGGTGGTGGTGGACACCTTTAATCTCAGCACTTGGGAGGCAGGGGTAGGGGCTGAGATCACCATGAGTTAGAAGCCAGCCTGAGACTACCTAATGGATTCCAGGTCAGCTAGGGCTAGAGTGAAACCCTACCTTGGAAAACCAAACACCAACACCACCAACAACAACAAAAATGAAGTCTTTCCTTCCTTAAATTGCTTCTGGTTAGGTATTTATTTACAAGCCCGGCGTGGTGGTGTTCGCCTTTAATCCCAGCACTCAGGAGGCCATGAGACTACATAGTGAATTTGAATTCCAGGTAACTGATACCAGCTATGAGGCCGTGGGAAGGGACTGAGTCTATGAGAGGGTTATATCAGGATGTACTGCCTACAATTACCACAAGGACCACATAACTAGGGAAGTGTGTGACACCCAGCAAGTGATCAGTCCATGGTAGCTGTCACTGGTCCCTGGCCACCTTCGAGAAACCACCCTAGCTCTTCCAGGGAGGAAAAGGGCTCCTGAGTCCCTATTCTGCCTCTGGCTTTGCAGTTCCCAGAGGGATCCTGCCACAGGATTGCACCCCTGCTCCCCTCATACGTGGCTCACCTGTTCCCAGTCCAGGGCCACAGCCACCTGCAGCTCCCCCCTCTTGGGGTGGATGGTGAAGTGTCCAAGCTGGTTCCCTCCTACCAGGCTGTAGGTGATGGCACTGTTTAGGGGTCCGTCCTCATCACTTGCTGACACCTACATTGGGAGGCAGTGACTGTGAGTGTGGGCACGAGTGACCAGAAAGAGATCCTGGTGCCCCAGAATGACAGATTGATCCCTGCCCTAACCGCTGCCACCGAGCTGACAGCCTGTGCACCAGCGAAGTCTCTTGTGACCACAGCAAGCCATGCACTCACTGTGTTCACTCATAGTGACAGGGAGCCAGCGATGGTCCCAGGAGGCCAGGAAGTGAAGGCTACTAAAATGCATATATATACACCTGCAGAAATGGTAATATCTAGTTTTATGGGTCATTCTAGCTTGGTACCAAGCACGAAAGGTCTCGCGAGGGCATGGACTCGAGTGGTGCGATGCATCCAGGGAGGTCAGAAAAGGATGCAAGAAGCCTTGAAGGACGAGAAGAGCTATGGGCATGGAGGGAATAGTCTAGACAAAGGGAACGGTATGGGCAAAGTGGCATGTGTAGGAAGGCATGTCTTTCTGTGAGTGTGGAGCACAGGATACATATTAGAGACAGAAGGAAAGAAGGGAATGTGGGTGGAGAGTGGCGTGGAGAACTGTGAGCATAGGCATGCTCCATGGAAGGAGGACATAACTTCATATTTAAATGCAAAGAGGCATTATTTGATATCCCTCTATCTCCTACCAACTGTCACTCCATGTCACTCACTATTACAGGCCCTTCTCAGGCTTTGGGCAGACACCTAGGGTCGGCCTCTTCTGTTCTCCCTGAAGCCTGCCCATCTTGTGCCCACTCTGTCCCAATCTCATCTCACCAAGTGACTCTGACACCTCCTGTCATGAGACACGGTTTGGCTGAGTAGTCACAAGTCAGGGTCAAGTCCAGTGCACTGACTTACTTGATAAACCATCCCATGCTCATGATGATTAGGGACTGTGGTGGTTTGATTCAGGTGTCCCCCATAAGCTTAGGTGTTCTGAATGCTAGGTTCCCAGCTGATGAAGATTAGAGAATTAACACCTCTTTACTATTGCTGGGGGTGAGCTTATGGGTATTATAGCCAGTGTCCCCTTGCCAGTATTTGGCACACTCTCCTGTTGCTATTGTCCACCTTATGTTGGCCAGGGGGCGATGTCCACCCTCTGCTCATGCCATCATTTTCCCCTGCCATCATGGAGCTTCCCCCTTGAGCCTATAAGCAAAAATAAACCTTTTTTCCCCCACAAGCTGCACTTGGTTGGGTGATTTCTACCAGTATTGCGAACCTGCCTGCAACAGTAAAGTGGTACCAGGAGTAGGGTTGCTGCTAGACACCTGACTATATGGCTTTGGCCTTTTGGAGCTGATTTTCAAGAGGAATGTGGAAGGATTTGAAACCTTGGCCTAAAAGATGCCTTGCAGTGCTGTAAGTACAGCTTCATGGACTATTCTGATCATAGTTGAACGACCTGAATACAGTAAGAACTGTGGACTGTGAAGTTTGACTTATGAAGGTGAGAAAGAGCTTTGTTTGGACTGGGCTAGAAGCAGTTTGTGTGAGAGGCTTACTGTTATGCCTGTGTCCTGAGAACTTGTACAGGGCAGCATTGAATAGAAACAGACTGGTGTGAGCAGAGAGATATGGCACAGAAATAAAATCTGTGGGCTGAAATTTTTGCCTGTTCAGCTGCAATTGAGAGATTACAACCTTTGAGATTGGGCCAGCTGATCTGCACTGGGGCAACAGGAAGAATGTAGACTCTTTTGAAGGGGCCTGAGTGCTCAAGGAGTGTTCTGTTCTTCAAAGTCTGCTTTATTCCCCCATGGATTAACAAATTGGCACCCTACCTGGTATTGTGGAGTATAAGAAATGCAGGAAAGAGAGGGTCATTGAATTTGCAACACGGTCTTGTGTTTTGGAAATGGCCATGGGCAGTTTGAAGCAGGTTTGCTGGATGCCTGCATGGAGACCCAGTGGAGCCATGAGGATGGACCATGGGTTGCAGTGGAGACCCAGTGGAGATGCTGGTACCACAAGATGGCTGTTAAGGAGAGCTGCTGACCCAGATGAAGTTTTCCAGGATTGTGAGTAGCCTAGCTGGAGGGGCAGAATTGGAATTCAAGAGACTTGTTACTGGTTAGAATTATTGGACTTGGAGATTTGTCACAGACTAGAGTTGTTGGACTTGGAGCTACAGAGTTTGATGTTTGCCCTGTTTAAATATTGTATTGGTTGAATATTTCTTTGCTATGCCCAATGCCATTTTTTTGCAGTGTGAGTATTTATTCTTTGCCATTATGGGGTTTTTTTTGGGGGGGAAATTTTTTGGTATTATGGCTCAGTTAAAAGACCTTGGGCTATGGGAATGTTTGAACATCATTGGGATTGATAAAAATTGTGGGGACTTTTAAAGTTGGATGAATGCATTGCATTTTACATCATGTATGGTTATCAGTTTATTGGGGCTGGTGTGGAATGTGGTGGTTTGATTCAGGTGTCCCCCATAAACTTAGGTGTTCTGAATGCTAGGTTCCCAGCTGATGGACATTTGGAAATTAATGCCTCCTGGAGAGGGTGTTATTGCTGGGGGAAGGCTTATGGGTATCATAGCCAGTATCCCCTTGCCAGTGTTTGGCACAGTCTCCTGTTGCTATTGTCCACCTAATGGTGTTCAGAGGGTGATGTCCACCCTCTGCCCATGCCATCGTTTTCCCCTGTCATTGTGGAGCTTCCCCTCAAGTCTGTAAGCCAAAATAAAACTTTTTTTCCAACAAGATGCTCTTGATTGGGTGATTTCTACCAGTAATACTAACCTGACTACAACAGGGACCCATGAGAGGAGAGCTACCCCAGAGCCTGCACTCCATGATGTACAAAACTGGGGTTCTTACTGTTAAGATGACGTCACCCACAATGGCATTCTCTAAGACCCTCACGCGGTACAGATCCTGGGAGAATCTGGGGCGGTGTTCGTTGACGTCGGTGACATTGACCACAATGGTGGTCATGTCACTGAAGGAGGAGGACCCCTTCCGACTGCATTCAATGGACAGGAAGTACTTGGGACTTGTCTCAAAGTCCAGGCTCCCATTGACATAGAGGATTCCTGAAGAGACAAGAGGTGATGGGAGTGAGAAAGCAATTAGGGACCACTCTGAGAGACTACATGGTGACATCCAGGTCAGCCTGGACTAGAGCAAGACCCTACCTTGAAAACCAAAACAAGAAAAAAAACCTTAAGAATATAAATTAACTTCTGGAAGTGAAAAAAACAAACAAACAGTGTGTGTGTGTGTGTGTGTGTGTGTGTGTGGCTGCAGAACAAAGATAGAATCACACTGACTTGTGTCAATGGCTATGGATGCTGGCAGGGGGAACCTGGGGCACCTTGCTATTCTATTTCTTTTCTTTTTGTTTTTTTCTGAGGTAAGGGCTCACTCTAGGCCAGCCTGACCTGGAATTCACTATGTTGTCTCAGCGTGGCCTCGAACTCCTCCTACCTCTGCCTCCCGAGTGCTGGGATTAAAGGAGTGCGCCACCACGCCCAGCTGCTGTTCTATTTCTTCTATGTCTAAAATCTCTGTAAGAATTTCAAAACAGGGCTGGAAAGATGGCTCAGTGGTTAAGGCATTTACCTGCAAAACTTAAGGACCTGTGTGCATTTTCTCAGTACTCATGTAAAGCCAGATGCACAAAGTGTCAAGTGCATCTGGAGTTCATTTGCAATGGCTAGAGGCCCTGGCATGCCCATTCTCTTTCTGTCTCTCTCTATATATATGTATCTGTTGCTCTCTGCTTGTAAATAAATAAATAAAATGAATAAAAACCGATTTCAAAACACACTGCTCAATGACAGAGTGGCCATTTCAGGAGACAGAGCACCATCAGCGTCCGCAGGGAGGACTGTGCCTGAGATGCAGCATCAGGCTCTTCCACAAGTTTCTGTGAGTTTGACTTGGGCTTTACAGTTAGGAGGAGAGAAAGGGTTTTCTAGTATAATCTCTCCTCAAAATCATTATGGAATATTCAGAGATGCAGGGTGTTTGGGCCATGGAAGATGATTGTGGGGGCAGACAGCATTCCCGGGATGTGTAAAGGCATCCTCAGCCCCTGGAGCTGGGCCTGTAGACCAGGAAGCCACCAGCTGGGATGAGCGAATCACCGAGGGTCCTGGACAGGGTCCAGGGGTGGGTGTGTGAGAAATAGTGAGGCTGATGTGTAAGCTGGCCGCACAAGGAATAAGAGACCAGTAGAGACCAAAGAGCACAGATCAAAGGGTGTGGGCTGTGGGAGGGGCTGTGCAGAGCAGGTGCACCCCACAAGTGAGGCTTCAGTGTACCCCAGGACTCCAGAGGAGGGCCAGGCTGCCTCTTGCCCATCTCACCTGTGAGTGCATCCAGGCGAAACTTGCCCCGCTCATCCCCGCCTATGAGGCGGTAGCTGATCTTCTGGGCCCCCGGGCGTGTCAGGGCGGCCAGGCGCAGCACCTCGGCGCCCGGCGGGGCGTCCTCCCGCACTTGCACCGTGTGTTCTGTGTCCAGGAAGACTGGCAAGTAGTCCTCCAGGCCCACCACTGAGATGGTGACTGTGCTCAGGGTGGACAGGGGCATGGGGGTGCCCAGGTCAGAGGCACGGACTGTGAGCTCCAGGGCGGCCTGGGGCCTGGCCTGCAGGGGCTTTTCTAGCCGAATCACCCCTGACGTGGTGTTGATGGAGAACTGGCCATCTGCAGAATCGGTCAGGGAGTAGACCACTTGGGCGTTGGCTCCTGTAGGAAGACAGAGGGTGGGGTTCCTAGTAAGGGCACCCCCTCAGGAAGGTCCCAGAGAGGCTCCTCTTAAAAGCTTGACATGCTCAGGACCATTGTAGCGGAGGCTGTTGTGTTGCTGAGCTGGTCCAAGACCTCACAGAAAGGTTCTTGGAGGGAAGGTAAGTTATTCAGTTTGCAAACTCGTTGGCAACTTCCTGTGAGTCTATGGTTATGTCCGAATACAAGGTAAGAGAAGAGCGTGGGCTGAGGAGATGGCTTGGTGGGTAAGGTGCTTGCCATGCAAACACGAGGAGCTGAGATTTATCCCTAGAAACCACATAAAAGCTGAGTATGGTGGTGCTGGCTTCTAACCCTAGTGATAGGGAGGTGGAGCAAGAGGATCCCTGGGGCTCACTGGCCTAATTGACAAGCTCCAGGCCAGTGTGAGACCCAGTCTCAAAAAAAAAAAAGGTTTAGCACAATCAAGGAAGACCTGGTACATTGACCTCTGGTCTCCAAACACACATAGGCACACCCATGCCCACATACATATGAACATACATACACATACCACATACAAATACACACACGTGCACACACACACACACACACAGAAAGAGAGAGAGAGAGAGAAAGAGGGAAAACAAACTAACTTACCCATGGAAAGTTCTCAGTAAGTGCTTCTCCAACTTTGGCTCAGACCTAATCTTTTATTATTATTATTATTGGTATGTTTGTAATGTGTGGGAGTGTTGGCAAGCACCTGCCATGACACCCACATGGGAATCGGAGGATAGCTTTCGGGTTAGTCCTCACCTTCCGCCTCATTTGAGGCAGAGTCTCTTGTTCTCTGTGCTCTGCTGCATTTACCAGGCGAGATGGCCTTTGGGCTTCCAAGCATCTCTTCTGCCTCTGCCTCTGCCTTCCATCTTGCCAGAGATGTGCTGGGCTTACAGAAGCCCATCACAGCTTTCTGCTCTTACGTAGGGTCCAAACTCACGTACTGAGGCTTGTGTGGTAAACTTTTTTTTTTTTCTGCTGAGCCATCTCCCTAGCCTTTGATTCTTTTCTTTGATTATTGAGCAGTTGGAGCAATCTACTTGTATAGGACCCCTTGTGTGTGACCAGCCGGGCGATCCTCACTAGATGGAGGAGCGTTGACCCTGAGCCCAAGGGTCCCAGGCCACATGCATGTGGGAATATAGCCTGCTTTGGTAGAACTGTGGAAGGACCTGCCTCTACCATGCAACCTTCCCGCTGTGATGGCTAATATAGCAACGTGAGAGGGTCTAAACTCAGGAGACAAACATCAAGGCATGGTTATGAGAGAATTTTTAGGTTGGGTTCATTGAGGTGAAAAGACCCACCCTGAATGTGGGTGACACCATCCCATGAGTGCATTCTCTCTCTCTGTCCTTGCAAATAAGTAAATAAAAATTGAAGGAATTTAATAAGCTTAATGGTTTTAGTGCTCCAAATTCCTTCCTTGTGTAAGTTAATCAGTGTTGAATCATTTTGATCAGTGTATTTCTGGTTAACTGTATTTGAAATGGCCTTGAGAAAAACTTGAAGTTCAGTGGCAACAGGGAAGGTTCTCCAGGTCTAAGTGGCAGGGGAGAAACAGTGAGGCTGAAATGCCTTGGACTGGCCTCAAGTGCCTTGTGCCTGCATTGCTAACTCCACACAGCCCGAGGCGTGTCACTGTGGACAGACATTTTCCACTCTCACGCATCCACATACCCAGCAAGTTCAGTCCTTGCCCGGAGACATAAAGAGCCAGCGCCTCACCCTTGATGGAACCAAGGACACAAAAATATAAGTGGCCACCGATCCTTCATCGACTCACCCTGGTCCGGGTCCCGGGCAAAGACCACAGCCACGGGTGTCTTCACTGTGGTGTTGTGGAAGACGGCCACTGTGCAGTGGCTGGGGAAGAACGTCGGGGCGCTGTCGTTCACATCTTCCACATGGAGGGTCACATCTGCCTGGCATGACCGGCCCCCTCCATCTGTGGCTTTGGCAACGAGATTGTACATATCCTTCCTCTCGCGGTCCAGAGCTGTGAGGGTGGTCAGCTCCCCTGTCCAGAGAAATGACCGGAGTTGAGCTTCCTTGGAGACATCGTGTGCCCTCTAAATACTTACGGGCAACTATCCTAGCTAGCGTTTGCCATGGCAGAAGGGGGACCAGTAGTGTGTACCTGCAGTCAGGGAAGGAGTCCAGCCTTCAGCCCCCAGCACCCACTTGCCTTTCTGAGTCTCCTGCACACCCTCCACCTACATCATCATCAATCTAAGATGGTCATCAATACACTCTTTTTAAAGGCTTATTAGGCAATTTGTAACCCAGAAAATTTTCTAACTATAAATCCATCATTTCACTTGTAGAAATACATGTATTTCCCATAAAATAATTAACCCAAAGATTAAAAAATTACACATATAAGTATGCCCTCTGCAGTGTTTATCTTAATAGCTGCAATATTGAAATCACTCCATTTGTCTTCCAAGCAGGAAATGGTCCATATATTATGACCAAGCCATCCAGTAAAGTGCTGTACAACCAGAATGAATTCTGACAGAAGCTTATGTTCTAGCCGTGAAAATATCTGCAAGCTATTGCTCAGCAAAGAACAGAAATTGGCGTGGCAGCATTCTGTTTTCATGGGACGACTGCGGACGTGTTAGAACAGGTGGGTAGAAGGGGCACCGGGATGGCGTTGCAGAGAGGCCTCCTGTGCAGACTTGCGGCTTCTGCAAGGGGGTCCCGTGTACAGTGTTTCTGGACTTTGCGCACCGACCAAGTTTCTGCAAAGCCGCCCATTAGTTTTCCTTTGGAGCCTCACTGTTGTTTCTGCAGCCGAACAAACAGGGGAGCTGAGGCGCGCTGCCCGAGCCGCTCAGCATGCTGGGCTCAGGAAGGACAATGTGCTCTCCTGCTCCTCCAAACAGCTCCCTGGGACACCACTCTTATTGGACACCCTCCCTGCTCAGGAATCTCCTCGTCATCCTTGAGCTGTGGACTCGAGCCAGGGGTGTGCATCTGCTCCTTGTGACCTGCCACAACCATTTGCTTCCTGCAGTAACAGGATAGGGTTCCATGGGAGGGGGGAGCTACTCTCTCTACCCAGGCCCTCCACTAGACTCCCACAGCCTGGCCTCAGCCTGGCTATTCCTCGCGCACCTGCAGGGCCCTTTGCTTCCCACCTCTGCCAGTAGTAGTGCCAGTGGCAACCACACCCTCCCTGTGTTTTTCTTCAGCCCTACTTGGCCAGACCTTGTACATAGCTATGCTGTATTGCTGGTGTTACCTACTGAAGCTCTGGGAGCCTATAGCCCAAGTTTGCAACATGCATATCTTGAGATAGCACTTAGCCACGACACTCAGTGGCCTAAGTCCTTCAGTGGCTCTGACAGGACATTTGGCTCACTGTCCTCAGAGTGTCATCTTTTGCCCTCCCCACCTCCGACTCTCTGTGCACCAGTCAGTCTCGGGGTCTCGGCCAGGCACATACTCAGATGCGAGATCTTCCCTAAACGAGGTCTGTGAGGACAGGCTCCTTCCACACGGAGTGCCTTTCCCTTGTACCTGCCCAACGCCTGTGTGTTCCCAAGTCTCCCATAAACACTGTTTCCTCAGAGAAATGTTATGGATCCTGGCTCCCAAGCCTAAGCCAATTTCTCCTGTCAATATTTTGGCATTTCTTTCCCTCATTTTAAAAAGATTTTATTTATTTATTTGACAGAGAAAGAGGGAGGGAGGAAGAGAGAATATGGGTGCATCAGGGCCTCCAGCCACCGCAAACGAACTCCAGATGCATGCACCACCTTGTTCATCTGGCTTACGTGGGTCCTGGGGAATTGAACCTGGGTCTTTTGGCTTTGCAGACAAGTGACTTAATCACTAACCCATCCCTCCAGCTCTCATTTTTTAAAAATATAGTCTCACACTGGCTGGCCTGGAACTCACTATGTATCCCAAGCTGGCTTTGAACTCACAATTCTCCTGCCTCAGCCTCCAGAGGGACGGGACTCCAGGGGAACAGCAGCATACCCAGCCTGCATGCCTTCTTAACTTGGGCACTGCATGCCATTCGCTCAGCGACTTGTCTTTCCTGGATATAGTTATAAAGATCTGGGCCTGGGCACATCCACCCATCGATTGTGCCCTGGCTTCTAGTGCTGTGTTTGGCCCACAGGGCCAGTATATTTGCTAATGTGTAAAAAGATGGGTGAGTGAATACCCTCCTTCTTTGAAGAGCCCACCATGGCATGGGCACTTGGCATTGAGGAAGCAGGTTCTTGGCGTCAGCCTGCAGCTCAGGAGACCCACCTGTATGGGGATCCAGTTTGAAGTCCTGGGCTCCGGGGCCATGCAGAGAATAGATGATCTGAGCGTTGGTGTCTGCGTCCACGTCGGTGGCAGAAACTTTCAAGATGGCATGTCCCAGGGGGACATCTTCACGGACCTTGCCAGTATAGAGCAGCTGGAGGAGGACAAGCAGAGGAAGGAAGCTTGAGGCAGCTGCATTGAGATTCACAAGGGCAAAGAGACAGAGGGAGGCAGAAGCAAAGAGACTGAGTAGAGATGGAGGGAGAGAGAGAATCAGAGAGAGGGGGAGAGAGTGGAGAGAGGCAGAATACGATGGACGTGTAAAAAAATGGAGATTAGTAGAGTAATAACAGAGAACAAGTGAGAGGTCCATGAGAGGTTTCACTGTCTGGAAGGGAGCCACGTACAGAACTAGAAGGACCCACACTGCCTATTCCATACCAGTCCTTTGAGGCTTGGTGGTGAGGCTGGCTTGACAATAGATATTGTTGAGGGCGTCAGGTCAGCTCTACCAGACCCCATCCCACATCCACGGTGAAGCCAGGCTAAACTCTCCACCACATTCCCATGGCCTCTGAAGTGTGTCTGGATGGCCTTGGCCATACTGTTTGGCTCAGCCCCTTCCTTCCCCTGCAAGGCATGTGCAACTAGCCGTAAGGGACAGGCTGGAGTCCTGGAGAACTGTGTTTCCCCCTTCGGCTCTGGGCTAAGCTTCTAAGCATTTGGTTTGTGCCATCTGCAGTGTAAGCAAGCATGGACAACTGTGGCTGCTCTGGGTGGAAGGGTCACGCACAGGCGGGCTGAGGAGGGACGGTTCTCCAGGCCTCTCTTCCCGCGCTGAGCCTGGTCCCTGTCTTTCCCAGCACGGGGAGCAGGGAGGCTCGAAGGATGGCCAAACAGGAAAGAGGAAATGGCCACTTTTCTTCCCCCCAAAAAGCTGCCCTTCTGAAATCATCCAAAATGTGCTCATCTGTGGTCCCAAAAAGATATTTTCCATGCTTATTGATAACCCAGATGCTCTTCTCCTGAGCTTCTATGTGACTGGGGCATAGAACAGAGGAAAGGTAGTGCCTATATTTGTGTGTGAAAGTAAGTTGAAGTATGTGTATATGCATGTGCAAAGGTTATAATGGTGTGAATTACATGTACATATTTGTACATATTGGCAAATGTGGTAGGCATGTAAGCACACACTTAGGAGTATATGAGCAATCTGCATAGGTATTTGCAATAGGCTTATAAATGATTCTCCATAGTGTCTATTTGTATGTGTGAGAATACATTCATGTATCTATAATGAATGGCCAGATTCAAGGTAAATATGAATTATGCTAATTTGAGCTGTTATAAGATTACAGTGACAGTGTAACTTTTATCTGCAAAATCCCGCAACAGCTAAAAACATTTGAACCATGTTTAGGAAATAGATGAAAAGGGCTAGAGAGATGGCTTTGCAGTTGAGTGGCTTGTCTGCAAAGCCTAAGGACCCAGGTTCAATTCCCTAGTACACATGTAAGGTGGCACATCCTTTAGACTTTGTTTGCAGTGGCTAGAGGCCCTGGTGTGACCATTCTCTCTCTCTCTCTCTCTTTTTTCTCTCTCTTTCCCTCTCCCTCTCCCTCTTTCCCTCTGTCTCTCAAATAAATTAAAAAGAAAAAGAAAAAAATAGATATAAGGGCAAAGCTCTGTGATAGCTGGTTTATGCTCTCAAAAACCACATTTCCTCTACACACACAAACACACACACACACCAGGCAATAGTTGTTCCCTTGAGAGAGTTGGGGCTTGATTACATGAGGCCCCTAGGGGTGCACCTGTCCCCTGGTGTACCTGTCCTGTGTGCATGTGTTCGGTGAATCACCTATGGGATAACATCTGCAGCGCTTGAGCTGTGTGATCCAAGCAGACGTGGAACGTTTTGTATGTGGGCCTGAGGTGTCGGGGTCAGGTGTCTGAATGTATGTGCTATGACCACAGTGAGCCACGCTAGCAGCTGCGGCCTGGGTGCCAGTAGCATATGGTGGACTGTGTTTGGAACAAGCAGGCTGTGTTGCTTCTGGTTAGGCGTTCCCTTTGCGTGGAGTGTAGGAAGACAGATGCAGATCATGGTTCCTGAAGAGCTTGGCACAGAGCTGAGGATGAGGGCAAGGGGTTGTCCTGAATAGTCCTGGCTTCTGGGAACTAACCCAAGGTCTCCTGAGAAGATGCCAGGGAAGGCGAGGTTAATGATGGCCAGCTGTAGGGACGCTCCCTGGGTCCTTCCCATCCTCTCATCCTCTGTAGGCCTTCCACGCCTGCACTTCCCATGCTGCCCTTCCCAGGCTCACCTGTGAGCACTGTGGGCTGTTGTCATTGATGTCCAGGACAAAGACCTCCACGGGGACCGAAGCTTGGAACTTGCCGTCAGACGCTGTAACTCTGAGTAAGTACTTAGCTGTGTGCTCACGGTCCAGGGTTTTCTTGGAGGAGATCCTCCATTCGTCCCCAACTTGCTCGATGCCAAACTGGCCCAGGGGGTCTCCCTCTGCAAAGGAGGGTGCAGCTGTCAGAAACTGAGCCAGGCGTTGTGTCCTAAGTGGTTGCCCATCTGACCTTCCTTTCAGGACTGTTGGGAAAGGCAGAACGTTCTTCCCTTAACTAGGCACCCACGGTTCTATCCTGAGTCACTTTAGGGGACTTAGGAAACCTCTTCCAACGATATATAAAACCTGTTAAGTAAGATTATTGTTGTAAGAGGTGCCACTCCAAACACGTGGCTAGCAGGAACAAGGCTTTCACTTTGTGAACTGGATGGCTTTGGGAAAAGTCAGAGGGAGACAAATTTCAATTCCATCAAGAATTGCTCTGCTAGGCTAGAGAGATGGCTGAGTGGTGAAGTCGTTTGCCTGCAAAGCCAAAGGACCCAAGTTCGATTCCCCAGGATCCACTTAAACCTGATGCACTAGGTGGCAAATGCATCTGGAGTTTGTTTGCAGCAGCTGAAGGTCCTGGCATGCCTATTCTCTCCCTTTCTCTCTCAAATAAATAAAATAAAGTTAAAAAATAATTTCTCCAGCTGGGGGGGGGGGGCATGGAGTGAGTTGGCCAGATCCCCATTTCCGAGCTCCTCCCAGCTCCCCATCTGGGTACAGGTGGCATGGTGGTGTGGAATGGGAACAGGACCTGAGGAGATAAACGAGCCAGTGCACTTCACCTGGGCCCCAGCTGAAACCACAGAGGAATTAGGGAAATGAGCAAGAGTGCTGCTTTCTTGGTGAATCTGATATCAGCACAAGGGTGAAGGAGACAGACACTGAGGACACTCAACACCTACCAAAGCAGAGATCCAGAGGCTCCTAAGTGCCCATCACTGAAGTAGACTTAAAATGCTCCCAGCATGGGTCAGGGAATTTTGCAGAAGAGGGGGCAGAAAGATTGTTAGAGCCACAAGTTGGGACATTTTGCACAGACATTGCCTCTTCCCCATAACTGATTGCTGCCCCATAATGCATGACCCACAATCCCCATGGGGTTGACCTGCATATCCAACGAGGAGGGTCTCTTCAGGAAAGGGACAGGGAGGAGGGAAAGGATGGTACTAACATGTGATGTTTACATACTAAGTATGTCCATATCTAATAAAAAACAAATTACAAAAAGAAAATGCCAATCCACAGAGGTATAAAGCAGTGATTACTAAGTGTTGCGGGGAAGGAAGAGTGAAGAATGGCACTGTGAAAATACATTCAAAATTGGATAGCTGTAAAGGCAGTACCATTCTGTAACCACACTGAAAACTGAACTATATAAATTAAAAAGACAAATTTAGGGCTAGAGAGATGGAACAGCGGGTGAGACGTTTGTCTCCAAAGCCTAACAACCTGGGTTTCATTCCCCAACACCCACGTAAAGCCAGGTGCACAAAGGGGTACACATATCTGGAGTTCATTTGCAGTGGCTGGAAGCCCTGGCATGTCCGTTCTCTCTCACTGTCTCTCTCCTCTTTGTCTCTCTCTGCTTGCAAATTAAAAAAAGTTAAAAAGAAAAAAGAAAGAATTGCTCTGCCATAGTGGAGGGGGGGGGCATCAATGACAAAACTGAGGTATTGTGGGCTGGAGAGATGGATTGGTGGTTAAGGCACTTGCCTGCAAAGCCAAAGGACCTCGGTCTGATTCCCCAGGACCCACGTAAGCCAGATGCACAAGATGGCGCATGTGTCTGGAGTTCATTTGCAGTGGCTGGAAGTCCTGGTATGCCCATTCTCTCTCTCTCTCTCTCTCCACCTCTTTCCCTCTCTCAAATAAATAAAAATATTTTTAAAAAATCTTTAAAAACTGAGGTATTGTGTATGCACAGGTGAGTGTGTGCATGTGTATGTATGTGTGTGCACAAGTATCTTTCACCTTTTCTTTTAGACAGGGTCTCTGGGGCCTGGGACTGGCCGAGTAGGTGACAGTGGCCCACAGGGACCCACAGGAATTGACCTCTCTCCCTCCGCAGTCCTGGATTACAAACACACACCACTGTGCATGGACTTTTTCTAACAGTTTCTGGAGACCGATAGGTCTTCATGCTTGCAGAGGCAGCGGTGCCACCTCCCAGGCCCGCCTCTGAAGGGTGCTGTGCCACTTACGGCAGGGACGGAACAGGAGCTCAGCAGGAGCGCTTGACTGGCTTATTTGTCCTCTTGGCCCCGTCGCTGGCAAGGGTGTGGGGGAAGATGGGTTCCCACCCAAGACTCAGCTCTTCCAAGAGTTGATTATATATCAGCATGTATTATTCTCTTAGTCTGTGAGCTTACGACTAGTATTTTCAAGTGTCTTGTGCCACTGGATCTAAGATGCCTGCAGCCCTCACTCTGTCTCCGGGCTCTTGGTTGGAACCTCAGACTCTGATGCTTCCTCCCTTCAACAGCTGTACCAGCCGAGGGCGCCGCACTCCTGGGCACAGGATGACATGCACTGGGACAGGAAGGAAAGGGTGCTCGGAGTGGTGGCTGGATTTGGAATCACCATGGAAACACAGTTCTGTTTAGCTCTATGAGGGTGTTCCTGAGGTGGGAAGATGCACTCTGAAGGAGCTGGGGCCTCAGATTGAATAGAACAGGCAGAGCAGGCTGAGCGCCAGCATTCATCACGTTTTGCCTCCTGACTGTGGGCACAACGTAGCCAGATGCCTCATGCTCCTGCAGCTGTGGAGATGCCTGCCACGGTGTGCTCCTCACCACGAGGGACTGGATCCCTTCCTAAACTGTGAACTCAAACAGGTTGCTCTTTAAAGAGACTAACTGGAAAGAAGGGACTCAGTGAAAGGGGTGAGTGAAGGGAGAAAGAAAGAAAGAAAGGGTGGTGGGAGGGGATTATGATCATGGTAAATTGTCCATAAGTTATGGACAAAACAAAAACAATGAACAAAATTCTAAAAGTAAGCTGTTCTTTAAGTTGCTGGGTTTATTTATTTATTTATTTACTTATTTACTTATTTTGGCATCCTAGGCTGGCCTTAAACTAGTTTTATAGATGAGGATGACTTTGAACTTCTGATCTAATTGTGACTAACCCCTGACGGCTGGGATTAGAGATGTGCACCCTCACTCCTGTTTTATGGGACGTTGGGTATGGAACCTAGGGAGTTTTTTGTTTTGTTTTGTTTTGTTTGCATGTTAGGCAAGCACTCTACCAAATACGCTATATTCCAAGCATGTAAATTACTTTTTCCAGGTATCTCATCACAGCAATGGCAAAGTAACTATACTCTGAGAAGAGAGACCCTCTCGTGGCCACGATTCCGCCTTTGCATACGGAGTGGGAAAGTTTATTCTACAATGTGCTTTTACTAAGAAAAGCAGCTTGTAGGATATGGTTTGAATCCAGCGCTGACACAAATTCAGAGTAGGGCCTTAGTTAGGCTTTTCCCCTGCCTGGGTTTTGGTTTTCCCAGGTGTGCAAATAGAAGACTGGACTGGATTCCTGTCTGAGGAAATGCTGCTGTCGCTCCAACACTGTGACTGACTGAGAAACGTTTTCTATCACATACAACTTGCCCTGGGCAGGATGCTATTCCATACAGATAGTCACCTGCCAGAATCTTCATGGGTCACGCAACAGTTGAGGATCCCACAAAAAGGTAGATGGTGACGGTAGGTACAGCATGATCCTTTGATCCTATACACTACACCTAGAATAATAAGATGCCCTCTTTGCAAAGTTCTCATTGATTTATAGGTCTTCCTCCTTTAGGTGGGCCCACATCCCTGTGAAGTGTAGATCAACAGGCATGCCAAGTCTCTACCTGAAGCCACCAGATTCTTAGGGAACAAGTGATTTGCTAAAAAGTGAGCCATACTTACACCCATGAAGTACAGCACCCCTTCTTCCACTTTTTAAATGTGTGTGTATGTGCATGTTTGTGTGTGTACAGAGGGGTATGTGTGTGTGTACAGGCCAGAGGAAAACCTCAAATATTGTTCCTCTATTTTTTGCTGAGACAGGGTCTCTCATTGACTTGGAGATCACCACTTGGCTTAGACTAGCTGGCCAGTGAGTTCCAGGTATCCGCCTGTCTCTGCCTCCCCACTGCACAGGTCACCATGCCCGAGGTTCTTATATGGGTTCTGGGGCTCAAACTTAGGGCACCACAAGAACTTTACTAACTGGACTAGCTCCCCAGTCCCTGGGCTTTTTTCTAATACATCCCAGTGCTTCCAATCCATGAGAGCAGCCTTACCTGTGATGTAGCAGGTGACCTGCCTGTTCTGCTCAGCGACATCAGCATCCAGGGTCTTCAGGGTGGCCACCAGCTCCCCAGGCTCACCATTCTCCACCACAGAGCCTCTGTAGTCTTCTGAAGCAAAGCGAGGGGCGTTATCATTCTCATCGGTGATGGAGACCTCAACCAAGGCCTGAGAAGATAGCTGGATGGTCTGTCCATGGTCACAGGCCACCACATAGAAATGGTAGGTCTGGTGGGTCTCACAGTCGAGTTCCTGGAGTGTGGTGATCCAGCCACTCTCACTGTCAATGGCGAAGAGCTCCTGGATATTGCTACCCGGCTCCACGGACAGCCTGTAACTCACCTGCCCATCACTCCCTGTGTCCTGGTCATTGGCAGTCACCTGGATGACTGTGGTCCCCCCTGGCATGTTCTCAGTGAGGAAAGCCTTATATGGGTCAGCCTCAAATACAGGCCTGTTGTCATTGATGTCTTCCACTTGGATGTTGACAGACACCAAGGACACCAAGTCAGTGTCTTCATGGGGGCAGTGAGCCATCAGGTCAATTTGGTACCATTTGGTGGACTCGTGGTCCATGGTCTTCCTTACCTTCAGGACCCCCGTGTCTTGATCCAAAGAGAAGACACCATCCCTGTTGCTCTCTGGTGTGGTGCCCTCAACCAGACTATAGATGACTGGGTCTTGGGCTGCCACTGCCTTCACAGAGCCAATTTCAGACCCTTCTGGAAGGTCTTCAGATGCAGAGAAGGTGTAGAGAGGCTCAGAAAACTTGGGCAAGGGTACTTCATTAGGAACCACCTGCAGTCGTACAGGCACCAGAGAGTCCCAATGAGGAGGACCCCCGTCCTGGGCTTTAATGTTGAAGGCAACGGCCCTGTTTTCTAGTCCCACCAGGCTCTCCTTTACCTTGACCACTCCAGTGGTCGGGTTGACCTCAATGATCTCTTCAGCGAGATCCTCTGATGAGTCCACTGAATAGGTGACGTCTGCATTCTGACCTTCATCCGCGTCGTAAGCCAGCACCTGGATGACAGGGGAGTCTTTGCTGACATTCGACGGGATGGACACAGTGTACCCGGACGCTTTGAACTGTGGGGCATTGTCATTTTCATCTGTGAGGATGATCTTCACGGTGCAGAAGGCGACTTTCCCCCCTCCATCCCTTGCCATGACCTTAATAGCAATGACTCTTTCTGTTGAATTTTCCCGATCCAGTTTCTGAAGAGTGGTGATCTGACCCCTGGGGTTTATGGAGAACTTTTCGCCTGCCAGCTTGTTGATGATGGTGTAATCCACTGTGCCGTAGGGACCACTGTCCTTGTCTATGGCTAGCAACTCGATCACCTTTGTCCCCACCTTTGCGTTCTCTGCCAATTCTGCCTCGTAAACGTGCTGCTGGAACTCGGGGCTATACTTGTTGGCATTTGTAGTGTTGATATACACGGGCACAGTGGTGCGGAAGACCCCATCAGAAGCACCTACCCTTAGGTTGTAGGAAGAGTCTAGTTGTTTTTTGCAAAGATTGAACATAGAAATGATCCCCGATGAGCTGTTGATGGAGAAATGCCGGTCCTGATTGCCAGAAAGAATCAGATATTCCAGGCGAGACATATCACCAACATCGGGGTCAAGAGCTTGGACTTTAAGCACCAGGTGTCCACAGGTTGCTAGCTCACTGACCTTGGCTTCATACTGCGGTTCTCTGAACTCCGGGGGGTTATCATTAATGTCCGATACGTTGACAACCACAAGGGTCTCACCAGTCAGTGGGGGATCTCCTCTATCCATAGCCCTGACCTTCACATGGAAGTGTTGTTGGGCTTCGTAATCCAGCTCTTGGACTGTGAACATCTCCCCTGTGCTTCCATTGATCTGGAAGAATTTGGAAATGTTTGAGCCATCCTCCACAATCTGATAGGAGACGTCACAGTTCTGCCCTGAGTCTTGGTCTGAAGCCAACAGTTGGATCACAGGGGTCCGAGCAGGCAAGCCCTCTGAGACCGTTGTGGTGTATACCAACTGAGAAAATGTAGGGGGGTTATCATTAATGTCCTCCACCACGACTTCCACGGTGGCTTCAGAAGACGATCCCAGAGCTGTGTCTGTGGCCCTCACTGTGAACACATGTTTGCTCTTGGACTCATAGTCCAATGGTCCCGTCACTGTGAGGACACCAGTCTTAAAGTCCGTGGCGAACAGCATCAAAGGTTCTTCCTCCACAATGTTGTAGATGAGCCTCAGTCCCTCTGGACTGCGGGCCTGAGTGTGGAGAATTGGGGTGTAGAGTGTGATATTTTCAGGAACTCTGACTTTGTAGTAAGGACTCTGAAACAATGGGTTGGACTTATTTCTGACAGTGACAAGCACCTCTTCTTCAGTCTGGAGGGATGGGGTCCCTCCATCCCGAGCAATGACTTTAAGGTGATACTTATTTAAAGCTTGATAATCAAAGGGTTTCTTGAGTGTTATGTCTCCAACATAGGGGTCAATTCGGAAATAGGCATAATCTTCTGCAAAGGCATATGTGACTGTCCCATTGGTCCCCAAGTCCTTGTCAGTGGCGGACACCTGAAAGAGGACGTCCCCCGGCTCAGTGCCATCTTGAATGACCGTGTAATAGGGCAAATGCTTAAACTCCGGCGGGCTGTCATTGACATCCTCCACAGAGACCCTCACCAGAGCCTGGGCCACCCGCTGAGGGACCCGGTTGTCCCTCACTTCCACTGCCACCTCGTGAACGGGCTGCTGCTCCCGATCAAATGCCACTCCTGTGGTTTGCAGCACACCCGCTGACCTGACCATGTGAAAGAAGTCAGTGCCGTTGAGGAGGAAGTAGGACAGGGTGTCATTCAGACGGTTGCCCCGGACACCGAGGATTGCCAGTGTCTTTCTATGATGCACGTTTTCCCTCACCCTTGCCTGGTAGACCTCTTGATCAAACTGTAAGCTTTCATCGAGGACGTGGGTCAGAGAAATTTTGACCAGCGCCGTGTCTTGATACAGGCCATCAGAAGCTCTGACGGTGAGCTTCCGAGAGGGTCCCAGGATGGCAGGATTCAGCACAGATATACGGCCGGTGGAGGGGTGGATGGCGACAGCATCGTCGGCATTGCCCATCTTGATGCCATAGGTGACTTCTGAATCATCATCATGGGCCCGAACCACCAGGAGCTCCATGCCCGGGTGGACGTGCCCCACAATGGCTACTTCATAGATCTGATCTGAGAACCTGGGAGGAGAGTCATTCACATCCCGGACATGGATGGTGACCTTGGCAGGCCTGGGTGCAAATAAGATGGGGTTCCCTTGGTCATGGACGTAGACATTGAACTGGAAAGAGGGTGTGGTCTCATAGTCCACCTCTGAGACAATGGTTAGCGTTCCCATGCTGGGGTCAATTTTGAAAAACTTTAAAGCCTCTGGCTCCAAAATTTTATAGACCAACAAGGAATTCTCCTCCCTGTCCCTGTCGGAGGCACGGATCACAAAGGGGTTGTTGTCCCCATCCAGGATCATGCTGTACAATGGGGCTGCTTCACTAATGTGGCCCACAAAGGTCGACTTTAAGAACATGGGAGCGTTGTCATTTGCATCAGTTATGTAAATGAGCACCACGACGTCTGTGAAGGCACCAGCCATGTTGCTGCCTCGGATTTTCAGCTGGTACGATGAGATTTTCTCATGGTCTAAGTTCTTCTGGGTGGAGATGAGGCCGGAGTACGAGTTCATAAAGAACACGCCATCCTTGTTCCCCTCTCTCAGCTCATAGGTAACATCAGAGGCGCTTGTGGCAGAGATGAGAAGGATCGGGGAGCCAACGGGAATGGATTCTGGGATCTCTATGAAGTACTCATCTTTCAAAAAGATGGGGGCACTGCTGTCTGAGGGGTGGACATGAACGATCACTGTAGCCAGGTCATGCCTCTGTGGGGAGCCTTGATCTTCTGCCTTCACGGTCAGTGTGTGTCTCGTGTGATGGACTCGGTCGAGTTTCTGGGCTACACTGATGATGCCAAGGAGGTCATCGATGTTGAAGAAACCTTCACTGTTCCCTAAAACAGAAGACAGGATGCACTGAAGTGTAGCACGTCCTCAAGAGATACCAGCTAAGCTTCTTAGGTCAATAAAGAGGCCACTGTACCAAACCAGGGCAGGGTACGATCAGTGACCTGTCCAACTTGGACTTCAGATGGTAGTGTAGATACAGCAGACACATGCTGTGTCATTCCAAACATGCTAACCTAGTAGGTGCTTTGCAATGCAAGTTTTGGTGACCACACAAAATTTCTGGGACACAGCTTAAGCCACAAACCCAAGTTGTCATCAGTAAGTCTTTGAAGTCAAGACAGATTTGTACTTTGCTAGGTTTGATCACCCCCAGAAGCACAGGTCTCACATGTAGGGCAGTGACCCTGGTCATAATTCTCACGCCTCTATCACGTCATGTTCATTTTAGGATTGCAGTGGCAAGGTGAACTACGATCCTTGGCATAGAGCCTGCATCTCTCCACTCTTCTGTGTCTTTCCCCAGGGGCCTGACTAGGTGGAATGGGCTCCTCAAGGAAACACCAGACTTAGGTGGTCCCGTGAATGAAAGCTAAGTTAGCCAGGTGTGGTGGTCCACGCCTCTAAACTTAGCACTTGAGAAGTAGAGACAGGAGGATCAGAAGTTCACCCTCAGCCACATAGTGAGTTCCAGGATAGCCTGGGATACATGTGACCTTGTCTTTTTTTTTTTTTTTCGAGGTGGGGGTCTCATTTTAGCTCAGGCTGACCTGAAATTCACTATGTAGTCTCAGGGTGGCCTCGAACTCACCACGATCCTCCTACCTCTGCCTCCCGAGTGCTGGGATTAAAGGTGTGCACCACCATGCCCGGCAGACCTTGTCTTTTTTTTTTAAGTCGCTAAGCCAACTGCTTAAATATAGTTTTAACTGTTTCTTATTCTGCTGAAAGGAAAAAGTCAGTATACAAACATATTTATTATAATTTTGGTGCAACCAGAAGATGCTTAGGGAAGATGGGAGAAAATTATACTAGGTTGTTATCTCTGGATGACGGTACTTAAGGCTGCACATTTTCTCCTCCTCCTCCTTTTCCTTCTTCTCCTCTTCTTCCTCCTCTTTCTTCTTTTTTTTTTTTCCTTCTTCTCCTCCTTCTTTTTTGAGGTAGAGTCTCATTCTAGCCCAGGCTGGCCTGGTACTCACTCTTTAGTATAGGGTGACCTTGAACTCACAGTGATCCTCCTACCTCAGCCTCCTGGGTGCTGGGATTAAAGGCATGGGCCATCATACCCAGCTTATATTCCTTACATATTTGTGGAACTTCCAGAATGAACATGAGTGACTTGTATAATTGGAAGGTGTTTTAAAATCAATCATCTATAAAATAAAACTATTAACTTCATCATAGGGTCACCAATAACATTAAGTGAGATAAAAGATGTGATTATACTTGAATGAGATTATACATGAATGAGAAAATAAATGACAGATGTATTGCCATTTATAAACTTCCTCAGGACAAACAGAGCTCTGTCATATAGATGCAGTCAGTGAACACTGCTCTGTGAGGCAGACAGCAAGCTATGTCTGTGGGTATCCTTCCACAGAGTCTAGCTCTGAGAAATACTACCATGAAGGATATTAATTATTGTAGAGTGTCATGAATTATGTATTCTGGTCATTACAAATTATCACTAATAATTCACTGGATACTGGGTATTGTTGCTTTTGTCACAGTAACTACTTGTGATTGTTACGTCAATGATGGTGATGACTCCTAACATTTGTATTCACGATGCGCAACATGTGTATGTTTTCTCTTTGAATCCTTACAACTAGAAAATAAGATTTACTCCTAAAACTCTGTCACACACCTAATAAAGTATTTACTGTAACATACTGCGTGAGCTCTGTAAGCATCTTTTCTGTGTAGAGCCATTGGTGGGTTTTGTCATATTACATGCCAATTCTCCTATAACTCAAATAGTCCCTTGGCTATTGTTATTGCCATCTTTGGAAATGCATTAACTCAGGTCATTATAGCTCAATAGAACATTCTAGAACTGTCATCTACCAAAGCATAGAGAGTCTGGTACTTGATGGATGTACACATATGTGCCTCTAATATGCGCCTTTATTCCCAAAGCCTCTGCCCCACCCCCTGAGTTCGTGGCCAGACCACTCACCTTTCAGGAGGGAGTAGCGGACCTCAGCATTGGCTCCCCGGTCAGCATCCACAGCTCGGACCTGCAGCAGCTCTGTGCCAGGGGCAATGGTGTTGGGAACACTTGCTTCGTAATGGGCCTGAGTGAAGCGGGGTGGGTGGAGGTTTCCATCCTCCACACGAACAGTCACCCACACGAAGTTCCTCTTGATGGGCATCTCTTGGTCTCGGACCTGTGGGCACCAGGGGTTAACAGGGTGAGCAGAAAATGGGGAAGGGGAAGGGTAATAGAGTGGGATGATTCAGCAGAAAATGGGGAAGGGGAAGGGTAATAGTGTGGGATGACTCAGCAGGTGAGAACATCTGCTGCGCCAGCATGTGGACCCGAGCTCCATCCCCAGCACCCACATGAAAAGCCAGGCATGGCTGAGCACACCTATAACTCCAGCACTGAGGGTAAAAGAGTAAGGAGGATCACTGGGCTTCCCTGGTCTGCCAGTCTAACCAAAAAGAATAATGAGGGGGGCAGGTTCAGTGAGATACTCTGTCTCAAGGAACAAGGCAGGAGAATGATAGATGAAGACCAGTGTTCTCCTCCTCTGACCTCCACATGTGTACCATGGGACACCCAAACATCTATACACATGTGCACACACCACAGACATACCACATACATGCCAAAAAATGGAATGGGAAGAGTCATGGTCAGGTTAAGGTCAATGAAATAGATACCAATAAAAACTACCAACCCCCCCAAAAAACCTCTACCTAATCTCTGTGAATTTTTTTAAATCTGGCTCCTATCTATGCTCTTTTTTCTTCTTATAAAATCCTCAACTACTGATGACTTGTCTTAGCTATTTTAATGACAGATTGCACTTTAGGAGCAAGGCAGAAATAAACACAGAAGCAATATTTTTCAGTCATTTTCAAAGATTATTAATTCTTCAAGATGTTGACATTTTAACAAGCCCTATGGTCAAGTAAATTTAAGAGCACTAAATGGCTGGGCGTGGTGGTGCACGCCTTTAAACCCAGCACTTGGGAGGCAGAGGCAGGAGGATTACCCTGAGACTACATAGTGAGTTCCAGGTCAGCCTGGGCTAGTGTGAAACCCTACAACAAACAAACAAACAAACAAACAAACAAACAAACAAACAGCACTAAATGCAGTGAAGTTGAACAGTTTTCTTTGCTGCAGATCTTCTCAAAGCCTTCGATATGATTATTAACGTACCCAGAGTGCCAAATTAGCATATAGGAACCCTGACCTCCGAGGCGAGCCCAGCTTCTGATTCTGACTGGGGTTTGGCATAGACATTTCTGTGACAGTGAGCAAATCTCTCTTCCTTGGTGGGTCTCAAGTACAGAGAAGAGAAACGGGTGGGGTCAGAATTAGGGCAAGTAAGGTGTGAAGGTTGCAAAATTTAAGGAGCCTTGGTATGGCATTGATGGCATAGTGGTGCACATATATTCCTTGCAAAACTTAAGGCACCTGTCCCTCCTGAGGTCTTAACAATGCAGGCACCCTGGGGCTGGAGGATGGCTCAGTGGGTAAAGTGCACGAAGCCCTGGATTCCATCCCTAGCACCCACATAAAAGCCAAGTGTGGTGGCGTGCGCTTGTAATCCCAGCATTGGGGAAGCAGAGACAGAAGGATCCTTGGGGCTCACATCAAAAAATAATGTCGAAGGACTGGGGAGATCGCTCAGTGGTTAAATGCATTTGCTTGCAAAGCCCGCCAGCACAGGTTTGATTCCCCTGTACCCATGTCCAGTCAGTTGCACAAAGTGGTGCATGCATCTGGAGTTCGTTTGCAGTGGCCAGAGACGTTGGCATGTGATTTCTCTCTCTGGCTCTCTCTCTCTCTCTCTCTGCTCATAAATAAATAAAAATATTTTAAAAAATTAAAGTGGAAAGAAACTGGGAAAGACAGTAACATTGACCTTCGGCCTCCATATGTGTGCATGTGAACATGCACACACAAAATGTGCACACATGTGTACACGTGCACCTGCACACACACGATGTGCACACATGCACACTGCATGCACATATGCATGCAAAATGCAAAGAGGAAACAGCACAGCACATGTCTCAGGTAGTGAGCCCTCCTTAAACGTATATGCTGCAGGCTTGCTTGTCCACCCCTAGACCTGGCTGTAGGTGGGAGGGTCTCAGGGACCCTCCAGTACATGAGTCCATTCCGTAGCTGTGAAATCGCAGTGGGGAAGTATGTATGCCAGCTATTTGGGATGAGCGCAGAGAAAACTGACATTGGCAGGTACTGCCTTGCCAGCTGTCCTGCCTATGTCTTCTTCAGTCCATGCACCCCTCAGGGAAGGCCCTTCACGCCAGCCGTAAAACATGGCAACTCTGCCCCAGGTGTTACCGTTACAGACATCAACACACCTGACTCCTCAGGGACCAGGATACCTCTCGGCGCATCCACCCCTGCATGCAAGCCCATCCTCAACCGACCCCCACCCCACATACTCACCATAACCGTCAGCGTGTGCTCGGAAGGCCCTGAGCCCAGGTCCAGTTTCCCCACTGTTACCAGGACACCACTGCTCGGGTCCAGCTGGAAGAGATCTGCACTCGCAGGGTCTTGGCTGCCATGGATGGTGTAGATGAGGCCCTTGCCCTTGTCCTGATCTGTAGCCTGGACTTGGAGGAGCTCCACCCCAGGCAATGTGTCCTGAGGGACTCTGACCTCATAGTGAGCCTCCAAGAACTGAGGTCGATGATGGTTAATGTTGGCAATCATGTAGACATAGACCTACGGAAGACCGTGAGTAAGGGTTAGGCCGTGAGCTGCGTGGACTCCACCGTCCCATTCATGCCAGCACAGTGTGTGGCATGAACCTGCCACTCTACTAAGTGAATATCAGCTGAATGAATGACAAGGTTTCACAATCACAAGGCTTCCAGTTACCATCATATCTAGTGGTTTTCTTTCTTTCTTTCTTTCTTTCTTTCTTTCTTTCTTTCTTCCTTTCTTTCTTTCTTTCTTTCTTTCTTTCTTTCTTTCTTTCTTTCTTTCTTTCTTTCTTTTCCTCCCTCCCTCCCTCCCTCCCTCCCTCTCTCTCTCTCTCTCTCTTTCTTTCTTTCTTTCTTTCTCCCTTCTTCCCTCCCTCCTCTCTCTCTCTCTCTCTTTCTTTTTGCATGTGTACATGTGTGTGAGCATGTTTGTATGTGTGAGGTGTGTGTGTGTGCACGTGCAGGCACACATGTGTGTACATGCCTGTGGAGGCCAGAGGTAGACACTGGGTATCTTCCTCAATCATTCTCCACTTTATTTTGTGCAGAAAGATCTCTCCCTAAACACACAGCTCACCAGTTCAGCTAGACTAGCTGGCCAGCAAGCCCCGGGTGTTCCCCTTTTCCATTGCCCCACTTGTGGCATTTCAGTTGCATGCTTTTACATGGGGCTGGGACCCAGCTCACACCCTTGTGCCGGCATAGCAAGTACTTCACCCAATGAACCATCTTATCTCTCCAGCCCCATGTCCAGTAGTTTTCAAAAGCAAAAGTTTTAACCTGGGCATCATAGTACACGTCTGTAATCCAGGCACTCAGGAGGCTGAAACAGGAGGGTTAGGACTTCAAAGCTAGCTTGGGCTAACAACTGAGACCCTGTCTCAACAATAAAAAAAAAAAAAACCTTAAAAAAATTACTAACAGAGAGGGAGAGAGAGAGAGAAAGGGAGAGGGAGAGAGAGTGTGTGTGTATGGGCATGCCAGGGCCTTCAGCCACTGTAAACGAACTCCAGATGCATGAGCCGCTTTGTGCATTTATGTGGGTATTGGGGAATCAAACCTGGGTTGTTAGGCTTTGCAGGCAAGCGCCTTAACCACTTAGCCATCTCTCCAGCCCTCAAAATGTAAACCATTTTATTGAAAGGCCATTTCTTCAAGTAATATGTTGTGTAAAATCTCAATATATGAAGTGTCTTTGGTCTACACAGCCAGAGTAGAACCTGAGGGCACCATGACCTCATATCCACGATAGACTCTATGGCAGCCTGTTCTCAATTAAAATGTTTATTTGGGGCTGGAGAGATGGCTTAGTGGGTAAGGACATTACCTGTGAAGCCTAAGGACCTAGGTTTGATTCCCCAGGACCCATGTAAGCCAGATGCACAGGTGGCATATGTATCTGGAGTTCATTTGCAGTGGCTGGGGGCCTTGGTGCACACATTCTTTTACTCTTTCTATCTGCCTCTTCCTCTGTCTCTCATAAATAAATAAAACATTTTAAAATATGTTTATTTGGACAAATTGTCTCATTATACAGAGATTCAGAGTGGGAAAAAGAATTCTTCCATGATCACAGAAATAGAGTGTGGTGGAAGGCTGGAGTATGGAACTCTGGCCCCAAATTCAATATTCTTTGAGGTACCCCACACCCTAGAAAACCTTCATTAGCTTCATTCCATCCTCTTGAGCCAGGGTTGTCAACTGAGTCCTCTTACCTGGGTGGTAATGGTGTGGAACCCATCTGTCACCTCCACGGTCAAGTTGTAGCTCGACCTTCTCCTCATATCAAGAGGTCTGGCGATGATGATGCCACCCGTAGTCCTCTCGATGTCAAAGTCCATGTCCTTGTCGCCACCTGGAGAGGGGAAAGCACACACACAGCTTCGCGGACGTGGGCAGCTGTAGTCTAACCTCAACTTGGCCACAGACATAGAGCACATGGTAGGTGGTGACCTTGGCTAACCCTGGCTGGCAGGACTATGGGTGTTTAAGGAAGAAGCTGAAACAGAGATTCTAAAACTGTTTAGGAATGGCAGCTGTCGGGTGATGGGCAGGAATTTATCTTCTTGGCATATGTTTGTCTCCTGTCAAATTATTATCAAATGATGACACAGAAAAAGCAAGTGTGTAAGGGCTAAAGACTCCTGTGGGGCTGGGCACAGTGGTGCATGCCTTTAATCCCAGCACTTGGGAGGCAGAAGCAGGAGGATCACTGTGAGTTTGAGGCCAGCCTGAGAATACATAGTGAATCCCAGGTCAGCCTGGGCTACAGAAAAACCTTACCTTGAAAAACAAAACAAAAAAAGACTCCTGTGGGAAGACCAAAGTTTGCCATAATTATGGTTTGATATATAATGTTCCCCATAGCCTCATGATTTGAATGCCCGGTCCACAGATGGTGGCACTATTTTGGGAGGGTGTAAAAACTTAAGAGGTGGGAGCCTCCTTGGAGAAAGTGGGGACAGATCCTTCATGGATTTCCTGACTACTTTTTGTCTTGCTTTCTACTTCCTGGTTGGTCATGAAGTGAACAGTTTTCTACCACATATTCCTGTGACCATGATGTTCTGCCCAAGTTCATAGACCCAAGCTACCATGGACAGGAAGCCTCTGGAACTGTGAGACAAAATAAGTCCTTCCTCCTTTAAGCTGTTTCTGTCTTGGATGTGTCACAGTAACACAAAAGTAACACAGGGATTGAGAAATGCAAGAACAATGGATCCCTACTTCAATAGCCTCATATTAGACTATGCACAGTACCTATAATAGTCCCGTGCTAGCCATGGAAGAGAATGGAACTAGCTCTGTTCAATAACAGGGAAAAAAATTAAAATCCACACTATAGAAATGCATGAAGCTATTTACAAGCATACTAAATAGAGGACATGTTTAGTGTCATTGAAATATACACCACAAGCAATATTTTACTATAGCCCCATGTGTATGTGTGAGTACATTAAAAAACACAAAACAATGAAGCAGTGGGTTATCTTCTGATTGTTGGGAGTTACTATGATTTTTCTTTTCTTTTATGTACTCACTTGTGTTTTCTAAACTTTCTTTAGAATTCATGTGTTAGGGATGGAGAGATGGCTTAGTGGTCAAGGCTCTGGCCTGCAAAGCCAAAGGACCCAGATTTGATTCCCCAGGACCCATGTAAGCCAGATGCACAAGGAGGTGCACGCATCTGGAGTGGCTGGAGACCCTGGCATACCCGTTATGTCTCTCTCTCTTTCTGCCTCTCTCAAATAAATAAATAAAAAGAAAATATTTTAAAAGAAAATAAAAGAAAGAAGAGAATGTTTAAAAAAGAATGCATGCATTAATTACATATAGCTTCTTTAAAAAAAAAAACTGGATTGGTGAGATGGCTCAGGCAGTTAAAGGTACTTGCTTGTGAAAGCCTGTCAGCCCAGGTTCAATCCTTCAGTACCCATGTAAAGCCAGATACACAAAGTGGTACATGTGTCTGAAATTTGTTTGCAGTGGCCAGAGGCCTTGGTGCCCTATAGTCTCTCTCTTCCTTTCCCTTCATCTCTCTCTTTCTCTCTCTCTCTCTCCACACATAAACAAATGAATAAATAAATAAATAAAAAACGATTTACACTATTAAGAGAGCAGAGAATGACAGTTGGAAGTAAGCCTAAGAGGTTCCAGGTCTTAGGAGCAGCACATATCCTACCCTACCTCTGACCCAGGCTGCAGAATTCTGGAGTAGGGTGCATGCTCCTTGTTGGTGGCCAAACTCCAAGAGATTTTTTAACCTAAAATCCCAGGAAATATTTCAGATCTATAAAACATCTAGATTTATACACAAAATTACATTAGGAAGTGTAGCTATGTGTCTATGTGATTTTCTGGGAAGAGGACCTAAACATTGTTCAAAGTCCCAAAGGGCTCTGTGACCCTCAGCTGTTTAAAAGATGGCAACACTAGATCGGGAAACAGAAAGGAATGTTGGAGCTTCCCACCAGAGCCTGAAGCCAGGCACCTCTTCGAGGAACAATGAGCCTAGAGCTCAGGTGTGGATCAGTGACTCAGCATGTGCTTAGCATGCATAAGGCCCTATGCGTACACACACACACACACACACACACACACACACACACACAAGGATTGAATATGAGGCAGCCACAGGGAGCATGGCCCCAGGTTAGCCTCTGGTTTCGTATACAGTCAGCTCTAGGTTGATCTTATAGGTCTTCCATCTTAGATCTCCTGAGAGCTTGGCTATCATTGAAAGAATCTTGGCAAAGGTGTCATCCCTGCTACCATTGCCTCAGAGCACCAAGGAAGAGGGGATGGCCATTCAAGGCAATGGAAGGGTTATAGCAGAGCACGGTCTCGGGAGGAGTAAGCAACTGCATCATCAGTGCTATCAAAATGGAGGGCTGTGTCCTCCTTGGGCCTCACCTGAGATGTGGAACCAGAAGAGGCCAGGCCGGCCCTCTACACCGATCACCCCCACCATGTGGTTCACAGGGTCCGTCTCCATGACAGTAAAGCTGCAGTAAGGCTCATCAAAGGCCAGCGGGATAGAGGATGGTCGAGGCTGAGGGATCCATTCAATGTGCAGCCGGACGCTGGAGGAGAGCGCTGGCTGCCCACTGTCTGTGGCTTTGATCTGAAAGGGGACCAACAGGGCAGCTGAACCCCACCCACCTCTGTACTGGTCTTCCTTCACTCACTCGCCCTTGCAACTAACTGTAAATGGGAACTCTGCTGCTTGTTGGAGGCAAAACATCTCACCCGTGCTCTAGAACTTCTGGGTTAGTGGTTGGGGAGGAAACCAAGAAAACTGTGATGGTTAATATTGTCGATTTAACTGGATTAAGAAACTCCTACGAGAACCGGGTGTGGTGGTGCACACCTTTAATCCCAGCACTTGGGAGGCAGAGGTAGGAGGATCGCCATGAGTTCGAGGCCATCCTGCAACTACATAGTGAATTCCAGATCAGCCTGGACAAGACTGAGACCCTACCTTGAAAAAAAGAAAGAAAGAAAGAAAGACTAGGAGACCAGTAAGGCACACTCTTGGTTGTATCTGTGATAGCTGCTCCAGAGATCAGCTCTGGAGGGCTGTGAGCTAATATGAACCATAGGTTCGCCATGTGATGTATTATGGGAGGTGGTGGAAGATAGGAGGTGGAGAGGAGTTGGAGGAAGCACATCATTAAGAGCATGTCCCTGGAGCCTGTACCCTCTGCTTGTATTCCCCTTTCTTGGCTTCCTGGCCAGCCATGAAGTGGAGACCTCTCCTCGGCTGCATGTTCCCACTGTCATGATGTTCCCCTCAAGTGGATGCGGCCAAGCAGCCGCTGGCCAGGCCCTCCAAAACTGTGAGCCCAAACCAGTCTTTCCTCCTGTAAGTTGTTTCTGTCCAGTATTTGGTCACAAAAATGAGAAAGGCTAGTGAAGGCTTGCTGGGTACTAGCTCCTCCACTGGAGTTGATGTGCAGAGACCCTTTATCATTGCCAACTAGCATAAGCAGAATGAGTGACAGTTTACTGAGCTCTTGTCAGGCCCTGCTCTAAGAGCGTTGTGTACAATGTCTGGGAGAGGTGCTAGTGTCACTTACCTCCCTTTCGAAGGAGAAAACTGAGGCTCGGTAGGGCGAGTCTGTTTCTGAGATTATGAGCCCGGCCAGCAGCAAGGCCAAGCTTCGGTTTAGGCTGTCTAGTAGAAAAACGCATGCCCTAGATGTTTGATACATTGGCTTCTTGCAAGGAAAGTGAACTTAGCCTCAGTTAACAGAGGTTCAAAAGACATGAGCGACTTGTCTGAGGTCATATAGGAGCAACACAGCAGTGCTCCAGTCAAAAAAGGCATATTTTGATTCCAGCGCCTGGTTCATCTCACCAAACCCTCATCTGTAAGAAGAGAGGATTCCAGGGTCTTTACTGCCCTCATTGAGAAAGGCTCAGAATATTTTTTTAAAGATTTTTTATTTATTTATTAGAGAGAGAGAAATGCGTATGCCAGGGCCTCTAGCCATTGCAAATGAACTCCCAATACATGTGCCACCATGTGCATCTGGCTTACGTGGGACCTAGAGAATCGAACCTGGGTCCTTAGGCTTCGCAGGCAAGTGCCTTAACCACTAAGTCATTTTTCCAGCCCAAATTATAACCCTCAGGTGATAGTGGGGGATCTTTGTGCGTCTGGGAGAAGGCCAGGAAGGGGCGTGGCACATCCATCATGCCTTCAGTTGTCTCTCTCCTCCTTGTCCCCACAGAAAAGATCCAATGGGATCATTCTTCCTAGAGGTACCCTCCAGGCTTGCTGCCTCACCCACTCCCATTCAGCTATGATTTGGGTGCATCCCTCAAAGCTTCCTGTGCTGGCAGCTGGGCCGCTCGTGAGGTGGGATTGAAGTGGTGGAGCCCCATGGGGTCTAGGACTGGAGCGATGTCTCGGTGGTTAAAGGCACTTGCGTGCAAAGCCTGACGGCCTGGGTTTGATTCCTCAGTACCTGCATAAAGCCAGATGCACAAAGGGGCACATGCATCTGACACATTCTCTCTCTCTCTCTCTCTTGTGCACGTGCTCTCTTTTCTCTCTAAATAACTAGATAAAAAATTTTTTTTAATAAAAGGGATGGGTCTAGTGGAAGTTGACTAGGTCATTAGGGGTTCCATCCTCAGGAGTGGACTAATGCTGGTCTGGAGGAGTGAGTTGGGTCCCTCAGGAGTGACATCAGCCCCTCCTCTGCCTCTTGCTCCCTGCGTTACCAAATGAGCTCTTCTGAACACACTGCTGTGTTCACTACATCCAAGCCGATGCCAGTACCATGCCCTTGAATCTCCAGACCCCTGAATTCTTTGTAAGTTGAACACACATACACACAACCAAACCAGACAGTCTCCAGCCGTTCTGCCCCGCAGCTGGGCGCACGGGCCGCTGCTCACCGTGAGGATGTTGTACTCTCCTGCTGCAAACGTGCTGCTGGATGACACGACGCCCGTGGCAGGGTCTATTCGGAAGCCCTCCTCATCACTCTCCTCGATGCTGTATGTGACGCTGCCGTTGAGACCGGCATCTGGGTCTGAAGCCACCAGCCTGTACACAGGCCCAGCAGACACAGGGCTCAGGCGTTCTGGAAGGCGCACTTTGAAGAGCTTGTGGGAGAATGCAGGGGGGTGGTCATTCACGTCCAGGATGCACACCACCACCCTGGAGGTGGACTTTAGGGAGGGCTCCCCATTGTCCAGCACAGTAACCTGCAGACAGAACGGACCATGAACACCTGAGTTTCCAGGTACAAAGCAGTGCCCAAGTCCTACCAGGCACCACAGTCCTGCCACAGCTTCCGCCAGCCCAGAAACCTCGGCGAGCATGTGTTAGGAAAATGCTGCCGCTGTTGTTATCATAACCTCACCTACTTGGAATTCGCTCATAACCTCACCCACAGTAAAGCCATAGAGAACAGAGGTGGGAACCAGAGAGAACTGGAAGACGTCAAGACCAGTGTCATCAGACCAAAGCTGGTGTCCTTCACCTGAGAAGACCACGAGCCACTTCTCAGAGACTATTCTCATTTCATTTGCTTGTAAATCTCAGAAGTTCTGTTCTCTGCTTCCCTCAAGCTGCTCAAGGTTAAAAGATGTTTATGCAGGAATGGGTAAGACCTTCTGGATCAGACGTGCAGACTGACCCATGAAAAAAAATCCAATTTCAGAATCAAGAGCTATTCTGTGTAGGGGCCAATTGGCCAGTGCATACATAGCTCCAAATGCCTACATGAGAAAGTATAAGATAGCACGTTTCCATTCATAATGAGTCAAGAGTTTTAAAGGGTTTCAGGGCCTGGAGATGTGGTTCAGGGTTAGAGCATTTGCTGAACACTATGTGAGGCCCTGGTTTGATCCCTACCTATACGTACACACAAAAATCATTTTAGAATTTAAAAATAAAGATGTGTCCCTGAACTATGAACAATGAATGAATGATTCAGACTCTATGAACCCTAGAAGACCGCTTAGCTATCTCTTACTGATAAAATCTATTGCTTTTCCTTCTCCCCCTTCCTTTCTTTCTTTTCCTTTCCTCTTTCTTTCTTTCTTTCTTTCTTTCTTTCTTTCTTTCTTTCTTTCTTTCTTTTTTTTTGAGTTAGGGTCTCCTTCTAGCCCAGGCTGACCTTGAATTCATTATTTAGTCTCAGTGGCCTCGAACTCATAGTGATCTTTCTCTTCTTTTTCTTTGTGCTGGGATTTAAACCCAGGGCCTCATGAAGCTCTGTAAGCACCACTGAGCCACACCCCTAGCCCTTTTGTAGTTTCTTATTTTGAGACAGAGTCTCACTAAGACTGCCCAGGATGGCCTGAATTTACTCTGTAGCCCAGGCTGCCTTTGAACTTGTGACCCTCTTGCTTCAGCCTCCCAAGTAGCTGGGATTACATGCCTAAACCGTTGGGTCCAACGAACCTAATACTTACAATGGAAAAGAGAAATTCAGAGCCTGCAGCAGAGGAGAACAGCTCTCCAGGCTGCTGGGGAGCATGCACCCCGCTTCCTGGTGCCTTTGAGACTCGAAGACTTGCCTGTTCGTGGGTTATAAAGTGCTCAACAGGGAAACTAGCTGGATGTGTAAGTCAAAGATGTCCTTGAAGAACCACAGATCTAGAAGTCGTTTACCCTGGTTCTGCTGCTCCTCTGGGGAGGAATCTTAGGTGATCTGCTCTCCCCAAGCCTGGGGAGGGACTACAAACCAGGCCCAATAAGCACACAGCAGATGGATACTGCCCCTCCTTCCTGTGACTCCCTTCAGGCAGGACTAATAAATCCATGCCTTGTGTCCTCAGTGGACTTGGCTTCAGATTCTTTCCTTTCTGGGTGCTGCAGAGCCAGTGAAGACCCAAGGACCTTCACCACTAACCACAGCAAGGCTCAGCCCAAGCCAGCCCTCCTCCCAGAGCCACAGTGCTGGCACCAGGGCCTGCCTGGCCAGAGACATGACCTCAAGTCCAGCCTCCTCTGGTTTCCCCCATGACTCACCTCCAGGACATGCTCATCCTTGGTCTCTCGGTCAAGCTGCCGGGCAGTGGATAGGAGACCTAGGGAGGGTGGGAGGGGAGAGACATGAGCCAAGGGCTCCCAGGGATAGGTTCTGGGGGCAAGGGCTCTCAGATGAAAGCTTTCCTGGTCTTTGGAGAACAAGGAGGTCAAGGGCACATGGAACCCTGAAGGAGATAGGATGGCAAGAACGTAGGAGAGGGCAACCATGAGAAAGTAGCGCTAAAATCCCCATGTGTGTCCATCGTCACCATGAGGTAGAGGTGATAGGTCCAAAATCCAGCAGCTTGCCCAGTCAAATGCCTGCATAACCAGAGATCTCCTGAGTAGATGCCGTCTCAATCAGATGTCTGCCCATTAGATGTCTGCCCACCCAACCAGATACCTGCACAGACACTGTCATAGTCAGATGGCCACACAGTCAGACATCCATAAATCAGATGCCACATGATCAGATGCATGCACAGTCAGATGCCACCACATCCAGATGCCCACACAATCAGATATCCATACAATCAGATACCCTCACAGATACCTGCATAGCCATACGCTTGCACAATCAGAATGACAGTCCAGGGGACCTAGCCAATGGGTGTGTTGGCACACAAGGCTGCTGGGAGTCCCGCTAGGTGACGATATGATATGGAGTATGTCTTCTATCCATCATTCATTCTGGTTCAATAATGGACAAGTGGCTCATTGGCCTCATGAGATCAATTCTGAAACTGCAGAAGTGAACTGAGTCCCCTTTCTGCTGGACACACTGAAAGACAAGCCAGGTCTGAGAATGACGGCGCAAGGCTCCTGAGATCGCACCTCTACGAAGCAAAGGAGACCGGGGACGGGACAGGAAAGAGACGGCCTTGTCCCTCGGGCACATTGTGCTTGTTACATGTGTGTCTGCACTTCCCAGCAAGGTAAGAAGACAGCGTCTTATTGAACCCAGTCAACCCAGATTGGGTTTCCATCTTCCACATCTGCATAAGTCCCAACAACCAAGTCACCTGACTATTAGGGCAGGACTGGGGTGCATTGTGGAGCTCCTATACTAACAAGGATGTGGCTGCCTGGCTCGGTCCTTCCTTTTGTCCTTATGTCACTGTCAGCTCTCAGTCCTGACTTTGGGTTCCTCAGGGGCGCCCTTATGCCCTCTGTGTCCGCCGTGACTCCGGAAGGCCCCTGCCTACCTCTCCTCAGCTCTGGTTGCCCCCACAGCCATCTGTGAAAAGAAACATTGATTGGGTGACCTTCAAGTTCCCTCTGGCTTCCATTCTGAGCTCTCATCCCACTTCAAGGACTTGATGTTAAGGAGAGAAATGCGCAAGTCTTGGAGGGCGAGTGTATGTGGACATTCATTACAGGGAACTCTTACATCGTGATCAGACATAACCCACATAAGGGAGCAGAAGACACATGGTCCTGATAAGATACGTGAATTACACAAGCCAGGAAGAGCGTGCGCCACGCCATCTGACCTTGACAGGTGGGGGAGTGCCGAGCACAATGCACTGTTGAGTGAGAAGCCTGTTTTCTGGGTGCTGCAGCGAGAGTGCGGTCATTACCTTCAGTTCTGGAGGGATCACAGATTGAGCTTTTGGCCCCTTTGCTATTGATATTGTCATTTGCCTTGGCGCTTGAGCTATGTCTCCCCATGCCTGGCTGGCACCCGTGAGTCTAAAAAGGACCCTGAGGGGTTGGAGAGATGGCTTAGTGGTTAAGGGCTTGCCTGTGAAGCCTAAAGACCCCGGTTTGAGGCTCAATTCCCCAGGGCCCATGTAAGCCAGATGCACAAGGTGGCATATGCTTTTGGAGTTTGCAGTGGCTGGAGGTCCTGGCGGGCCCATTCTCTCTCTCTCTCTCCCTGCCTGTCCCTCTAAAATAAATAAAAATAAAACAATTAGAAAAGGACCCTCAGATGCCCTGGAAATGGAGGAAGTTGGACTTGGCCATCTATAAACCAAGGTTTGATTTTCTGAGCCACAGTGGCTCTCGGGGGAGGTACCAAGGGAGGGCAGGCACCCGTGCCTGCAAGACTCAGGGATCTCAAAAGTGGGGGTTCTGGATTGGACAGATGACTTAGAGGTTAAGGCACTTGCCTGTGAAGCCTGAGGACCCAGGTTCCATTCTCCAGGTCCCATGTAAGCCAGATGCAAAAGGTGGTGCATGCACTTGGAGGTTGCAGTGGCTGGAGGCCCTGGTGCACCCATTCTCTTTCTCCTTCCCTCCCTCTTTGTCTCAAATAAATAAAAATAAATTTTTTTAAAAGTGGGGGCTCCAGCTGGGTGTGGTAGCACACGCCTTTAATCCTAGCACTTGGGAGGCAGAGGCAGGAGGATCGCCATGAGTTCAAGGCCACCCTGAGACTACATAGTAAATTCCAGGTCAGCCTGAGCTAGAGTGAGACACTACTTCGAAAAACCAAAAAAAGAAAAAGTGGGGGCTCTGAAGGCCACCCCTAACCCTCAGCCTGAGAGCACAAGGCTGAGAACAGGACTGCTGGTGGGGGTCAAAGGGCGTCTGAAAACGTTTAGTGTGTCTTGAGCCTGTTGAGGTGAGAAAATGGTGGTGAGAATGGGAAGAAGGGCGGAAGGGGAAGTTCAGTGAGGAGAATGGAGGTCCACGCAGGGCTCAGTGAGGGGGAAGGGGTCTTGCGTTAGGCAGAGCCTGTGGGCGTAACAGAATATGGTGTGAACATGGGCATTTGTCAGGAACTGGTTGGAGACTGTGCAGTGGAGCCTGTGCCCACCCAGCCCTGTCTTCCCTAACCACAGCAGCCATGGGAAGGATTAGACAAGGCTCAAGACAGACAAGTAGAAATGAAGACTCCTCCCGGATCACCCACCCAGGTCCTCCCAAGCTGAGGGACTAGGTGAAGAAGGGCTCAAGGTTTGGGGTCACCAGGAAGACTGCAGAGGCTAGGGAGGGTGACATGTCGGAAAGGGTGACAGGTTGGTCTCCCCCCACCCCCTTGAACATTGTGTGGCACTGGCTGGCTAGTGTTACGAATGCAGGAGAAACATCTCTAGGAACAGTTGGGCTTAGCTCTGAAGGAGAGATCACCCAGACAAAAAAGAGAGGAGACCCCTCGTGGGGACAGTCACATCAGGGGGGGCTCCATAGACAAAAGCAGCCAGAGAGGAAGGAGGTGATGCAAAGAGGTCAGACTGAATTCCAGTCGAGGGCACAGCAGAACCTTCCAGACTCCCCTGGCCGGGACATGGGACAGTGCAAAGGTGGTTATGAGGAAGAGGAATGTAGTCTCTTATGTATCCTTGCATGCAAAAAATTCATGGCTATGCCGGGCATGGTGGTGGCGCACACCTTTAATCCCAGCACTTGGGAGGCAGAGGTAGGAGGATCACTGTGAGTTCGAGGCTACCCTGAGACTCCGTAGTTAATTCCAGGTCAGCCTGGACCAGAGTGAGACCCTACCTCAAAAAACAAAAAAAGAAAAAAATAAAAAATAAAAATAAATAAAACATTTTTAAAAAAGAAAGAGAGAATCATGGCTACAGGGATTTTTTCTCCCTGAGTGCGGAAAGCAGAGACCATCTCTGTCTGCAAGAGCACCTTGCCAGGGGTGCTGTCAGGGAATGTTGACAGTAAGCAGAAAGGAGATTTGGAAGAAGTTGAGAAGTTAACGCCCTACGTGAGGAATGCCTTCTTGCTTCTGAAAGTGGGGGCAGAGAAGCCTGGCGGGTGCGGAGGGGGGAGAACCAGCTTAGACCTGTTTTTTAAGGGGAACTCTCCTGCCTGGGGGGAGGATGCACCCATACCCCCCAAGGTCAAAGGGAAACAGGAAAGTCTCCCGACAAATGTCACTGGTGTCGTAGACACGTACTCCACATTACCTGTCTGTCCCGGGGCTCCCAGGCTTCTCACTGTACCCCAGGTCCCTTTGGTCTTAAGGACCATGGGAGGCCCATTAGTGTCCTCTGCTCCCCATCCCTAGGATCTGTCCTTCTGGAGCAAGAGAGCATGATGGGGTAGCATGTTGGGATTTGTGGAGAAAACGCCAGCCTTCTTTCCAAGACGGCTGCGTTCCTGCCCCAAGGGAAGACGTGGCCTTAGAGAAACGTCCACATTACTGGGAAGCACCTCTCAAACTCCACTGCCAACGTGAGCTAGGCTGTTGGCATGAGTGGGAAAAGCAGCTGAAGAAGGACATGGTGGCAGCTGTGGGGACCAGAGAGCACGTGTCTGCTGCCAGCTTCTGCTATGTGGTGGCCCTGTGGGAATATGGAGGCAATATGGCTAGATTGTCCCATTTTAAAGAGAATCAGATATGTGGAATGTTTTGTAGAATTTGCTCATTGTTTTTCCACTTTGTTTTTCTTATGTTTTAAAAGTTTTATTTTATTTTTATTTTGGTTTTTCAAGGTAGGGTCTTACTCTAGCCCAGGCTGACCTGGAATTCACTATGTAGTCTCAGGGTGGCCTCAAACTCATGGCGATCCTCCTACCTCTGCCTCCCGAGTGCTGGGATTAAAGGCGTGTGCCACCACACCTGCCAGCTTTGTTTTCTTTTGAGTCACTCTATCCCAGGCTGATCTTGAAGTCACAGCAATCTTACCTCAGCCTCCTGAGTGCTGGGGTCAAGGGCATGTGCCACCATACCCAGCCTTTTAGTCTTTTTTTTTTTCTGCATGTATATGTATATTGTATGCATGTGTGCATACCTGTGGAGCAGGGTGCACTTGCACATGCAGACGGGAGCCAAATCATGCCTTCAGGGTCTTCCTTGATTGTTCCTCATCTTTTTTTTTTTTTTAGATATTTTTGTTTATTTTTATTTATTTATTTGAGAGCAACAGAGAGAGAAAGAGGTAGAGAGAGAGAATGGGTGCACCAGGGCCTCCAGCCATTGCAAACGAACTCCAGATGCATGCGCCACCTTGTGCATCTGGCTTACATGGGTCCTGGGGAATCAAGCCTCGAACCTGGTCCTTAGGCTTCACAGGCAAGTGTTTAACCACTTAGCCATCTCTCCAGCCCATTCTTCATCTTTTTTATTGAGACAATGTCTCTCATTTGAACCTGGAACTTGCCAATTTGGCTAGACTAACAAGCCAGCAAAATTAAAATAAAAAAAAAAGCCTCAGGTTCTCACACACGCATGATAGCTTTACCAGCTAAGCCATTGCCCATGCCCTTGAATGTGCTGATCTTTTTTTTTTCAAAGTAGGGTCTCGCTTTAGCCCAGGCTGACCTGGAATTCACTATGTAGTCTCAGGGTGGCCTTAAACTCATAGCAATCCCCCTACCTCTGCCTCCTGAGTGCTGGGATTAAAGGCGTGTGCCACTACACCTGGCTGAATTTGCTGATTTTTAAATGTTGATTGCATTTTGGAAAGCTGATATTTAATTAGTGTTAATTAAACAAAGCACCCAGATCTAGGAGCTCTACTGGCTCACTGCTGTGACCTGGTCACTTCTGGATTTCTCTGAACCTTCCACCACCCTGGTCCTCACTTGTCCTTTGGCCAAAGACAGATGCTAGTGAGAAGACTGACTCAACATAGCTGGCTCTCATCGCCACTGTCCTGTGGGCAGGTTTGAAATTATTCCAGAATGAAGGATAAAGTTGGCTCTCACTTATGTCTTGTGACTCAGGGAAGGGTTCAGTTTGGAACTATCTGAAGGTCTGAAATAGTCCCTGCTTGATCTCTCAGTGACCCTGGTCTGCTTGACCCCAAGGCAGGAAGTTGACTCCAGGTTCTGTTCATTTCTCTGTGGAGTCAGACATGGTTGAAAGTGTCTTGTGCATAACTGGAGGAAGCGCTGAGAATAAGAGATTGCTGTGTGCTCAGCCCTAAACAGGACACCATCATCGCCTCCAAGGCTCGGGAACCTCACAGAAGAGGAAGAGAAGGAATGTAAGGACTGGAGGATGGGGAAGGGTTGCTGTGGGATGTTTTCTCTTGGATATGATATGCCCATTACACTCACAAACTCACGGTAGCTGTGGTTTCCTGCACAAGAGGGAGTCTATGAATATTCCATCCTGAATGAGTGAGGGGCTCATGAGACCTCCTCACCTTTCCCAGAGGAGCCAAGGGCAGTTGATGGTTGCTGGGGGAGGGGAGTCACGTCGTGTTCTTTGGTAGTGTAGCTGCTGGTAAGTTGTGCATACTTTCATAAATGACTCCCCAACCATGCTCATGCAAGCAACCCTAACTTAACTCACTTAAAAAAAACAAAAGGTATGAACGTGGGATTGGCTGGGAGGAAGACATGTTTCAGTAGATGTGAGATGAAGATAACAGAAGGTAATGGGGTAAATATGACCAAAATACATTATGCATATGTATAAAATTGTCAAAAATGAAAATGTCTCAAACTTTAGCAGATTATTATGCTTGTTTTGTTAAAACACAGATTTCCCGGCCCTCTCCTCAGCACTCTGATTCAATCCTTCCAGGGCGGGGCCCGAGAGTCTGCATTTTGTGCAAGTTGGCTGAGGAGACTCAAGGACCACCTTGAGGACTACCTTCGTAGATCTCGAGCCCTGGCCCTCACCTGTGGAAGAGTGGATGACGAAGAACCCCATGTGGTTTCCACCGGTGATGTTGAAGGTCAGCTTCCCTTGGGAGCTGGAGTCAGGGTCCCAGGCGTCCAGCTGAAGCACAGAGGTACCCAAGGGTGCATCCTCCTGGATGGAGGGGTAGAACACGGGACTGGACATCCGCGGGGCATTATCGTTGACATCTGTGACCTCGATGTAGACTTCAGTGACAGAAGAGAGGGGCACAGAGCCCTTGTCCACAGCCAGTACCGTCAACCAGTAGTCGTGAGCAAATTCTCGGTCTAAAGGCGCCAGAGTCTCAATCAATCCTGGGGACAGTGAATGACCAAACACAAAATACTCAGAGCTCAAAGTGGTTATGTATATATATATATATATATGTATATACCCTACCCAACAATGCCCCTATCTGTATTGTGGAAAGGATGCTAATAGACATTTCAGGAAAAGAAGCCAGGGATGCCAGTATGGTGTAATAGGTGCTGCACTGGACACTAGGGAATTATTTCCATAATATAGACCCTCTTAGAGCCTTTCTTGACTACCATAGGCCCTTGTCTCTGGTGTGCAGGCATATATAGGGTTCGTAGAAGAAAGTGGTACTTGGCCTACTTTCTCCTGACTGCTTCAAGTCAAGCTCTATTATCCCATTCTGTAAAAAGGATTTCCTGTGGATGTTCTTAAACTGTTTCCTTCACTTTTTTGGTCCTGGTAGCTCAATACCTTAAGATTTAGAGATCTGAGAAATAACTAGCTACTCCCTCCTCCTTCGTCTTCATGGTTTAATGGGCTTAGCTTCCTTCTTTAGTTCATTCACACCACAATTTGCCTATCAGGGCCAGCTTCATTCTAGAACTTGAGAGTCCAATGGTGGGCACAAGAAACTTACTCCCTAAGGACTCATGGGTCACATTCAGCTGTCTGGGTTTTGGGCTCATGATCAGAACAGAACAGAAGTGACAGATGGTAAACTGAGTCCCAGAGGGGGAGCATGAGTTGGCCAAGTAAGTGTGTATATAGCAAGCACATGAAAGAGCCGCATCTGGAGTGCGGCAAGTTGAATGCTCCCGTCACATCGCCTTGCCCTTTGGAAACAAATCGCCCACCAGAGTTAAATCTCCCGAAGGCAGCACCCCACCCTTATTCTCTTTGGTTCTACCCAAGGCCCCTGTCTTAGCAGTGCCTTCTCTGTGTTTGTTCACTGAACTAAACTGGTTTCATACAAAGCTTAAAAGAGTGGTTTGGACATGTGTACGTGCTGGTTAATGGATGTCAACTGGGGGTGGATATAGAATCACCTAGGAGACATGCCTGTGGGAAGTTCATGAGAGTGTCTCCAGAGAGGCTTAACCAAGTATGGAAGACCCATCATGGAAGACTGTGAGCAGCACTGTACGCCTGGGCAGTGACCCGGGACTAAATAAAGAGACAGCGGGCTGAGCACCGGCAGTCATCTCTCTGCTTCCTGACTTTGGACACAATGAGACCAGCTTCCTCACGGTCCTCTCACCCACCATGCCTTCTCCACCATAATGGACTGCATCCCTTCAAAACATGAGCCAAAATGAACCCTTCCTTCCTTAAGTCATTTTTATAAAATATTTTGTTCTTATTCATTTGAGAGAGAGAGAGAAAGAGGCAGATAGAGAGAGAATGGGTGCACCAGGGCCTCCAGCCACTGCAAACAAACTCCAGATTCACTCACCAGCATGTGCATCTGGCTTACATGGGTACTGGGGAATCAAACCTGGATCCCTATGCTTCGCAGGTAAATGCCTTAACCACTAAGCCCTTTCTCCACTCCCCTTAAGTTGTTTTTGTCAGGAAATTTTGTCACAATAACAAGAAAAGTAACAATACATTATGCTGTCATTGAAAGTAGACATTTGTGGGCTGGGCATAGAGCTCATTGGTAGAGTACCTGCTAGGTATGCATAAGGCTCTGGGGTTTAGTCCTCAACGAGAGAGAGAGAGAGAGAGAGAGAGAGAGAGAGAGAGAGAGAGAGAGGATAAAGGGCTAGAGAGATGGCTCAGCAGTTAAGGTATTTTAACATCCCAGGTTCTATTCCTTAGTACATATGTAAAGCCAGATGCACAAAGTGACAAAGTGGCACATGTGTCTGGAGTTCATTTGCAGTGGAAAGAGGCCCTGGCATGCCTATGTTCTTCTCTCTCTCCTTCCCTCTCTCTCTCCTTCTTTCTGCTTGCAAATAAACGAAAAGAAAGAGGTAGAGGAAGGATAAAAGAGAGAGAGAAGGGAGGGAGAAAACATATTCAGATACAAACTGAAAACTTAGAGGACTATAGGCCAAATTGTTAATCAATATCTTAGTTGGGATGCTGGGACACAGAAGGACATCTATTTCTTCTATATAATTACCAAAAAAATCTATAACCATCATACGTTACCTTTATAAATGGAAAATATATGTGTACATTATGCACAAATATATATAATACATACATGTATATGTGTGTGCATATGTAAAAACATCTGAAGTAAAATATTCAGTAAAGATTTTATTAAAAGGCACAGGAAGGGGGATCCTCACTCACTGCCTTTCTTTGCTGCCTCAGCCTGATTTCTTTCAGCATGGTCCCTGTTTTCCCTTCATCCCCCATCCCTGGGCCCTGGCACCCCCTCCCCCGCATGGCCCTCACCCCCTGTACCTGTGTCCTGATTGATACCGAAGGCTTCAAGACCAGTGCCAGCCCGCAGGGAGTACCGGAGCTCCCCCTCCAAGCCACCATCATCATCTTGGGCAGTGACCAGCAGCACTGGGGTTCCCAGGGGACTGTTCTCCTGCACCTGGCCCTGGTGTACAAAGAAGGCAAAATGGGGACGGTGGAGGTTCTCGTTGACATCCAGGACCAACACCTCCACGTGGCAGAGGGTCCTGCGGGCGAGGGGCCTCCCGCTGTCACTGGCCCACAGGCTCAGGTTATATCCAGTCTGCCTCTCGAAGTCCAGCTCTTTCTCCAGACTCAGTGCCCCGGTCATCGGGTCCACCTGGAAGGTTCCATGGACATCATCTACCAGGACATATCTCACTTCACCCGCAGGGCCCAGGTCAGGATCAGAGGCATCCAGAAATGTCAAGATAGTTCCGGGGGGCAGGTCCTCAGGGACCTTCAGGCTGCTGTGTCCTGTGATGCACCGGGGAGAATTATCATTGACATCTTCCAACGTGATCATCAAGTCCGTGACAGAGAAGAGCTGGTGACCCTTCCTGGGTTGATCCCTGGCCTCAACTTTCAGTATATATTGAGGCTCCGATTCCCGGTCCAAGTGTCCTGTGACAACCAACTCCCCAGTAAGGGGGTGGAGGGAGAACTTCTCTGTGGGGCTCAGCAGGGTATAGCGGACCCTCCCATTGTCCTCTGAGTCCGCGTCTTTCGTTTGCAGCTTTGCGATTGTGGTTCCAACGTCTGCGTCCTCCGAGATGGTGAGCTGATACCCACCTGCAGGAAACTTGGGTGCGTGGTCATTCCAGTCTTTCACACTCACTGTCAGCAGCTTCCAAGAGGATTTCTGGGGAGTGCCCAGGTCGTATACTGTCACATTGAGGACATAGAAATTGGTCGTTTCATAGTCCAAGGCCGCTGCTACCGTGAGCAGCCCCGTCTCCAACTCAATGTCAAAGCAACCCTCCTCATTGCCATCTGAAATCACATAGACAAGTTTGCCATGAAAGCCAGTGTCAGGGTCCGTGGCTGCCAGGCGGGCCAAGGGGGTGTTGATGGGAATCTGTTCTAGAACATCAATGGACTGGGGAAAATGGTCCTCAAACTGGGGTGTGTGGTGATTGATCTGATAGCTACTGAGGGAAGTCAATTCATCGTCACTGGGCTCCTGGTCCTGAAGCCCAACAGAGTGGAGAATGGTCTTTGTGAAATGGGTTAGCACCCCTGTTTTATCACACTTTACAGGGACCTGAGAACGAGCGTCCTTCACGACAGTGACATTCAGTGTTGTGGGCGAGGCATAGTGCTTGCCATCCAAGGCTGTGATTTTCAGGGAATAGCTTGTGGGTCGACCAGTGGTGAGATTCAGGAGAGAGCGCTTGAGGGATACCACCCCAGAGAAATGGTTTAAATCAAAATACTCCTGTTCATTGCCAGACATTATCTCATATTTCAGGTTCTGAAGTTCGTCCACATCTATGGCGGACAAAGTCATTATCGATTTCCCTACTGGAGCATCTTGGCTTAGAGAGACTGTGCAGTTGACCTCCTCAAACATAGGCTGGTTGTCATTCAAGTTCTTAAGCCTCAACGAGACGGACACTTCCTTCTCTTGGCGAAAAGGGGATCCCCAATCTGATGCCCGTACCCGGAAAGTATAAATTCTTTTCATGAGCTCATAGTCCATGGCTTTGGTGGTGAAGATGACCCCCAGGTAAGGATCAATGGAAAAGGGCACAGTTTGGGGGCCAGCAATGGAATAGGTGACATGTCCATTGTCCCCATGATCCTGGTCTGTGGCTGTCACCGTCAGGACGCTGGTGCCTGGAGGAATGTTCTCATCCAAGGTCCCATCATAGGAAGACCTGTTGAAGACAGGGGCGTGATTGTTACAGTCCACGATGTCAACTACCACTGTGGTGGAGGCTGAACCCAGGGAGGTTCGGACGTGGAGCTGGTACTGGGCTCTGTCGTGGAAGTCCATGACCTTCGTCGTGGTAATCAGTCCTGTGCGGACATTCAGCTTGAAGCTCGTGCTCCCAGAGGATGGCTTCAGAGCGTAGCGTAGGGTGGGGAGGGCCGGGGTGACCTTCACCAGTGCCACACGACTTCCGGGAGGGGAGAACTCGCTGAGCTGCACTCGGTAAACAGCCCTTTCAAACCTGATGGAGGCCAGCGTGGAGGGCGGGAGGTGGAAGGCCCTGATGTGGGAGTGGGAGGAAGGTCTGTTCCCACTGTGGGCCTGGAGGCTGAGGTTGAAGCCATGGAGATGTTCCGCCCAGTTAATATCCTTGACCGCCACCAGACTGAACTCGTTGCTCTGGGCATAGGACTTGACAGCTTTGAAGTGTTTTCCAGGGTCGCCGCCAACCACCTCCAGTGAATCCACTTCGGCCCCTGAGCCATTTGTATCCACCGTGACAATGGCATGGGTGGCACCATCATCGACATTTGGTGGCGTCACGACCACTGAAACAATAGCAGGGGGCTTCTTGGGCGCAGGCTCCACGTGAATGACCAGCGCTGCCAAATTGCCAAACCCATTGCCCTCGGAGATCTTCCTCATGCGGTCCACAGCCAACACTTGGAGCTCATACTTTCCTCGCCGGGTGACATTCAACTTCCTGGCCACGGTGACCACGCCGCTGGTGGGATGGATGGCAAACACCTCAGACCTGGTGTGAAGGGCGTAATAGAACTCGGCGTTTTGGCCCAGGTCCGCGTCGGTGGCGGTCACTCTGCAGATGGGGCTCTTCGGGGGCATGTCCTCAGAGATGGTCACTCTGTATGAAGGCGGGGAGAAGAGGGGTTTTAGGTCATTCTGGTCGAGGATGTGCACCACCACGTGGGTCAGAGCTTCAAACTCCAGGCTCTTGTCTGTGGCTTGGACGACCAGTGTGTAGCTGTCTCGCACCTCCCTGTTCAGGAGGGCTGCATTGCTGTTCTTGGTCCTTATCCTCAGGAAGCAGAAGTTGCCCACCACGTATTCCTCGGTCTTAAAGACTCCGGCCACGTCTCCTGAGATGATGCGGTACCTCACCGCCCACTGGGGGTCCGCCAGGTGCATGCCCATTCTCATGGGGCTCTCCACGTAGGTCTTGGGAGCAGAGTTCTCGTAGATGGTTGCGTTGTACAGAGGGCGTGTGAAGCGCCAAGCCAAGGGGGAGATGGTGCTTTCTTGAGACTCCTCACAGGACACACAGTGGACCAACAGGATGCTTAGACCCAGCAGGGCAAAGGTCATGGTGGAAAACTCCTGCCGGGGAGCGAGAAGGAAAAGGTACAAGTTAGGAATGAAATGGCTCCTCCCACTGTGGTTTGCAACGAGAGGACACAGAGGGGGGACATTGTCCAGTGTCTGAAGATATTCTGGGCTATCTCACTTGAGGGGAAGGTGCTGCTGGCAATACAATGAGCAGCGAGGCAGGGCTCCTATGCACTCTACAACACACAGATGGACCCCACCGTGGAGACCTATCTGGTTCCTCAGTAGAACCATGGTGGATGAAACATAAAAGACTTGTCTAGACCTATCAGCCCACCCATCACTGTGGACATGGCCTGAGTCTCACTTACCTGTGACCAGATCACTGACAACCTGCAGTATTCGCTCAAGGGCACCCAGCAGGTTCAACCCAATTGTGATCACTACATCACTCCTCTTTCTAGAAACTTCTGTGGCTACCTTGTGAAAGTGAAATAACACTAACTCTTAGCCAGACACCCCAGCTTAACAGTCTCTTCCTATAGGGCCCCTCCAGAAGGCCTGAACTCCAATCAAATCAAGCTGCATCTCACCAAAGCCCCAGGCGTGGCACCAGGCTACCCGGCTCTCAGTCCTGGCTCTCTTTTTGCACAGTGACTCCGTAAGCAAGTTCTCTATGAACCTTGATTTCTTCTATAACACGGGGATAAGAATATTGTCTATCTCATAGAAGTGCTGTGAAAATTGGGAGCTGAGGAGATGGCTTAGGAGATAAGGTGCTTGCCATTCAAGCCTGAGTTCTATTCCCAGGACCCATGTAAAAACAACACCAACAAAGTCAGATGTGGTAGTGCGTGCCTGTACTGCCGGCACTGGGTGGGGGGAGACAGGTGGACCCCCGAGCTTGCTAGCCAGTTGGTCAAGTTTAAACACTGATGGACAGCACCCTAGGAATGACACCTGAGGTTGTCCTCTGGCCTCTACACACGAGCGCACATGTGCACACCTACTTGCATGCACAAGCACATGTATATACACACAATACCTATTGTGAAAATCAAAGGGGGGAGGGGCTGTGGAGATGGCTTGATGGATAGAGCACTTGCCATGCAAGTAGGAGCCCCGGACTTTGGATCCCCAAGACCTTCATAAATGCTAGGTAGTAGCGGCAGCCTGCCCGTGATCCCAGCACTTGGGAGAGAGAGGATCCCCAGGGCGAGGGGCTAGCTAGGTTCCCCGAATTGGCTAGCTCCAGGCTCGAGGGAGAGACCCTGTATCAGGAAATAAAATGGAATGTGATCAAAGACACCCATTCTGGCCTTCACGTGCACACATGTGAACACACACACACACACACACACACACACAATTCGAGGGGAATAATAAAGGTGAAGGATCAGGCAGAGTGCCCAGAACATAAAAAGGTTTTATTTTAACTTTATTTTTATTTATTTATTATTAGTATTAGCCATTAGTGATGATGAGAAAATGTGGGGAGGGAATATCCCCACCTATCAGGAGAAGCTCTTAGAGTCACAGGTTAGGGTGGGGCTACTTCCCCTGCCCCAGGCTATGGGTCTGTCCTACCCCTATCTGATTCCAGATAGATCACTGCTGGACCCCAAGAATGTCACAGCCGTGTTGGACCTTACATGTGATAGAGCTCTATTGGCATCCTCACATACTGACGGGCAAAGAGTCCCAGATTTGTCCCAGGTCACACAGTGGGTGGCCAGGTAAGAATTGATCTCTGGGAACTAGCTGTTTGGATCCTCTGTCACCTCCCCAGGGCTGTGTCCATTGAAGTCCATCCTTCATCTAGCCTGTGTTAAAGGGCCAAGGGCAAAGGCAAAGTTTGGGGTTCCAGGGTGAGGCTAGGTGCCAGGGCCAGAGCCCTCCCTGCCCTTGGAAGCCCCAGTCCCAGAAGCAGCCTGGCTGCCACCCATGTGTGGAGCATTCCTGGGTGAGACCGGCCTGACTCGTTCTTCCAGTTCCCTTGCTCTGCAAAGGCGTTAAACTTCCAGGGCACGGGGAAAGGAGGGGCTGGGAGCCAGAGTGAATGGGCACGGGTTCCCTGAGATCCTGAGGGTAGCATTCCAGGATGGGAGACTGGCCCAGCCTACAACAGAGAGAGGCTGACTGCCCCACTCTCCCAGTTTACTACCACCATTTGCCCCTTGAGACATTGTTGGGGGGGGGCACCCTGAGCCCAGGCACTTCCAAAAGGAAGGGACAGGACAGAAGCAGATGTCCACACTTGAAGGTTAAAAAGCCAGCAGCAGATCCCTACTGAGTATTCCCCACCCTCTTAGACCCTGCTCTTACCTTAATGCCCCTTACAGTGCACAGGGATGCTAACCCAAGGCAGGAGCCATGCCCACCCTCTCCTGACCAGCCCCTGTAAACAAGAGGGGACCTCAGGCCCCGATCCCCTGCAGGACAGCGTGACTTCTCTGGCTGGAAGCCCCGGGGAGAAGGAGTCCTTACCAGGGTCCGTGGTGGTTGTGTAGCTCAGGGAGCCAGGTGCCCGCAGCGCGCCCTGGCAGCTCCGCTTGCCCTGGCGTGCGAGGCAAGCTTCCTGTTCCCCAGGTCAGCACCAGTAGCGGGCAGGCCCTGACAAGATGCAATGCGCTACAGGGAAGGAGCAGCCACTGGGGGTCTCGGCAGTGGAGGGCTGGGGGCGGGGGTGTGATGCAGGGAGATTCACCTTCGGGTGGTAGTTGCATGCTTGTACCCACGTGCAAGGTGTAGGGTCCGTGGTCCTAACAAGCAGACTCGGAGCGAGGAGCGAAGGTGCTGTCTCTGCACCGGTTTCCAGGGAACTTGGCCCCAGCAGGTGAACAAGCTTGCCGGGTGCACAGGCCCCAGGGCTTCCCTGCACCATCCTGTGAGCCTCTGACACTCAGGAGTACGACGTGAGACATCTTGTCAAAGTATACACCGTATCTTCCCATCAGTTAAGATTTTTTTTCCAACAGCTTCCCACAGCACTTAGATTACAATCTAATCTCTTTACGGTTGGGGCCCCAAAGGCCCTGAACCATCAAAGGTCTAGGTCTCCAGCTATACCTTCCCGTGGTGGTGTACTGGGCTGCAGTTCTTACCCCTTTCTACTGTGCAAACAACACCCAAAGGCACCTGCCCTGGGGCCTTTGTACAATTGAAGTCTCCCTCTACTTAAGATGCAGAAGCTTTTCTTTACTGACTCCACCCACTTCATCGCCCCACCCCCTTTCTTCCGGGTACTTATCACCCCACCACATATAGTCATGTATTTAGTGACTGCTTCTCCACTTGACACTGGACATCTTAATTTGGCAGAATTTTCAGTGTCTGGGTCAGTAGTGGTTATATATGGGCCTCGGTCAACATGAAGTGAAAACAGTCCTGGGCTGGGGAGATGGTTCAGCCGCTAAAGGTGCTTGCTTGAAGAGCCTGCAGGTCGGATTCCATTCCCCAGTGCCCACAGAAAGCCAGGTGCACTAAGTGGCACAGGTTTCTGGATTTCCTTTGCAGCGTCAAGAGGCTCTGGTGCATCTGTGCTCACTCTCTTTCTCTCAAATAAATAAATAAAAATGGGAAAAAAAGGAATGTTGCAAACTTATGGAAAGCCTTGACAGAATGCATCTTTGGAGCTCATCTCCTCCTTTAGAAGCAGGAAAATAAAATCCCAAGGGAAGAAAGGGACTTACCCAAACGTCACAGGGCGAGGGTGACAGCCAGGAACTTCCCTCCTGACCAGACCACCAGAAAGAGATGCTGTTGTTTCTTAGAGTCTTGGTTTCGGTTTCATACCTGGCTATTGCCTTGGGTCTGTTCCTTAATCTCTGAGAGCCTCAGTTTCTTCATCTGCAAGATGGGGCTGTCGGAGCATGGCTCTCATAGGGTTTTATGAAGACAAAGTACGCTGGAAGATTCTGTCCACAGTGCCTGGCATGTGGACGGCTCTGAGTATTGGTTACTTTTGCTTCTCAATGCCAAGGAGGATCAAAGCCTGGGCTGGGGTGAGGGCAGGGCCTGTGGAAATCTCTGGAGAGGGCCCAGCCTGCGCCCCAGTGGAGCAGGAAGCCAGGCTCTGCTCGAGTCTCGGCTTGCTTGGCCCAGCTCTGGGAAGCTGCGAGCAAGCACTTGTCCGGGGTGGGGCCTGGTGCTCCTTGGGTCCCTGGGCCCGGAGAAAAGGCTGTGCGTGGGTGACTGTGTGCTACTGCAGGAAGGGGACACATGCAACCTTGGGAGATGACTTTGGGCCATCATGTGGGGACACTTGCCACATTCTTCATACGAGTAAGACTCTCCTAGCATCTGTGTATAAATCCAACTGTCTCGGTTTTACTCCCAACTCCACAGATGTTTGAGGCCGAAGGTGGTTGTGTTCTCCAATAAATGCCTTGCCTCCTCTGATCCTCCGATCTCCCACTTTCTCTTTATTAATTTTTTTTAAATTTTTGTTCATTTTTATTTATTTGAGAGTGACAGACAGAGAGAGAAAGAGGCAGATAGAGAGAGAGAGAGAGAGAGAATGGGTGTGCCAGGACCTTCAGCTACTGTAAACGAACTCCAGACACATGAGCCCCCTTGTGCATCTGGCTAACGTGGGTCCTGGGGAGTCGAGCCTCGAACTGGGGTCCTTAGGCTTCACAGGCAAGCGCTTCACCGCTAAGCCATCTCTCCAGCCCAGCCTCTTTATTAATTTTTAAAATTTTGTTTATTATTTGAGAAAGAGAGAATGGGCAAGCAAGGACCTCTAGCCACTGCAAATGAACTCCAGAAGCATGCACCACCCTGTGTAGCTCACTTATGTGGGTACTGGGGATTCGAATCTGGGTCCTTAGGCTTCACAGGCAAGTGCCCTAACAGCTAAGCCACCTCTCCAGCCCCAGGTCTCCCACTTTCTAAGTTCATTTGGAGAATAAAGTCAGTGGCAGCATATAGGTGTGGGGCCTGGTTGTCAATATGACCCAGCACTGTCACTTTGGAGTACTGGCTCATATTATCAATGATGGGCCCGTGGAAAAGGAAGACTTTCGGATACCATGTCACGGCCTTCCCCACTATTCCTGAACTCGCTCATCTTCTGCAACATGATGCCATAGGCCTTTCTTTTATCTTTTTGTTTTGACACAGGGTCTCATGTAGCTCAGGCTGATCTCCATCTCACTCTGAAGCCTAGGATGACCTTGAACTCCTGATCATCCTGTCTCTACTTCCTGGGTATTGGGATTATAGCCATGAGCCACCATGCCTGGTTTATGCAGTGTTGGGCCTTGAACTCGGGGCTTCATACGTGTGGTGGTTTATATTGATTTTCAATTTGACAGGACCTAGGTGATTCTAGGAAATTAGTTTCTGGGCATGCCTGGGGGCAATTAGCTAGATTAGGTTAGCCTCTGGGCATGTCTGTGAAGAGAATCATCGTGATTAGGTTAATTGAGGTAGGAAGACACACCTTGACTGTGGGCAGCACCATTCCGTGGGCTGGGATGTTGACTGAGTAAAAGGAGGGGCTGGCTGAACACCAGCATTCAATGCTCTCCACTGCCTGCCTGCAGATGCAATGTGACCAGCTGCTCCGAGCTCCACTGCTGTGATAGACTGTAACCTTCACCTATGAGCCCAAATAAGTCCATGCTTCCTTCCCTCCCTCCTTCCTTCCTTCTCTCCCTCCTCTCCTCCCTCCCTTCTTCCTTCCTTCCTTCCTTCTCCTTCCCTCCTTCTCCTTCCTCTCTCCCTCCTCCCTTCTTCCTTCCTTCCTTCCTTCTCTCCTTCCCTCCCTTCTTCCTTCCTTCTCTCCCTCCTCCCCTCCCTCCCTTCTTCCTTCCTTCCTTCCTTCCTTCCTTCCTTCCTTCCTTCTCTCCTTCCCTCCCTCCTTCCTTCCTTCTCTCCCTCCTCCCCTCCCTCCCTTCTTCCTTCCTTCTCTCCTTCCCTCCCTTCTTCCTTCCTTCTCTCCCTCCTCCCCTCCCTCCCTTCTTCCTTTCTTCCTTCCTTCTCTCCTTCCCTCCCTTCTTTCTTCCTTCTCTCCCTCCTTCCTCTCTTCCTCCCTTCCCTCCTTTCTTCGTTCTCTCTCGCCTTCCCTCCCTTCTTCCTTCCTTCCTTTTATCCCTCCTTCCTCTCTTCCTTCCTTCCTTCTCTCTCCCCTTCTTTCTTTCTTCCTTCTATCCCTCCTTTCTTCTCTCCCTTCCTTCCTTCTTTCCCTCCTTCCCTCCCTTCCATTGCTTATTGTATGTGGTCACAACAAGGACAAAGTAACTAATACACCAAAAAGTAAATATACCAGATTGGCTCAAAATACCAAGCACCCTACCCACTGAGCCACATCCCCAGGCCTGCTATCAAAACACTTTAGGAGGCTGTGATTCTGCTCACCCTAGCCCCAGCTTCACAGAACTTCGGCTTCTGGTCTTCAGAATCCATCCCACCAGACTGTCAGTGCTTGGAGCACGGCTTTAGATCTGTTCTTATTGTCTTGGCTAGTCATCTCAGGAGCGACTTGGAGTGGATCATTCCAGAAGGTCAAGAGCTGCCCCATCATGGGAGGGAGACAGCAGTGTGGACAGCAGCACTGGCTCTGTTAGCGAGATGCAAAGAGTTCTGGAGCCCTTACGCCTCCCACAGGCGCAGCTCCTCAGCCTCCACACACAAAGGCATCTCTACCAGGTGTTAAATGACCCTCCCAAAGGCTCTAAGGGATGTCCCTGGCGATAGACGTGGACTGTACAACATGGCCTGGCACAGAGGCTACATCCCTGACTGGATCTTGGGAGCCTGGGATTGGAGGTCACCCATTCTCTGTGTGGTTTTGGCCAAATATGTCACCTGTGTCCTAGAGACCTCTTTCACATGTAAGTGATGAGTGTTTTAGGGTCACTGTGGTGGGAATGACAAATCCCACTAATGAGATAAAACCTGAAGGAACTGCACATGATCACACTATCTATAAACAGACTATAGTGTTAGAAGCCAGGTTGGTATCTGGGCCCCACCTCAACTTTGTTCCTTTCCCCCAAGGGAGTGCAGGGCTGAACAGCAGGCCAGGGGATGTTCGGGAACCGTTCCAGATCCCCCAGGCTGGCTCTGCTGGCCTAGCATTCAGGATCGTGTCATAAAAGGTCTGAAGACATCTGGTAGGATGTGCTATGATCTTCATGCTCTGTGACCCGCGTTTGCAATGGACCGTGTGTGGCATGTCACTTCACAATCTAGGAGTCTGTGACTCTCTGACTAATGCCGGGCTGAAGGAGTCAGAGCCAAACCAAACCTCTACTCAAGAAGCTGCTGCCAGATTGGCTCAAAATACCAAGCTTTGTTTCAACAGTGAAATTCCTCCTCATTCTGTCCCTTCTATCCCTTCCGGAAATACCCCAGCACAGAAGCCCCACCCCCTGCCCTGGGCCCACACCCACACCTTCTCAGCACGTCATCACAGACATGGTCAGCCACTGCCGCAGCTCCTAGACACAGCACCTGCCTTTTCCTGTGGTTCTCAGGGTGGGGAAGTTGGGTTTTCATTGTGCACCCACAGTCCCCAGACACAGCAAGGGCTGACCAGTGGACACACACCGTCCTTCCCAGACCTAGTGCTTAGATGCTCAGGCAGTAGAACTGATACACTGATTTTGTTTTTTGCTTGTTTTTGATTTAAAATGTCAAAGTATTTTAAAACAATTATACATATATTTAAAATATCAACAGTAGCTCTATCTGCATATAAAGTGGGATATTGGTCATTTTGATTGAGAACTTTAACATATGAACACATTGCCATTTGATCATAATCCCATTGGTTACACTCTGAGGTCCCCTCTCCCCTGCCCCTATTCCACTGAGGGCCCTTTAAACCTTGGAAGGCCTTTCATGAGAGAGTGCATCTCCTCATGAGGGCATGAGTCTCTGTGTGAGAGAGAAGAGAGTCTGCTCACTATAGGCTCTCCTCATGAGAGACAGGTAGTGTGTCTTCACATGGGTCTCCTCAAGAGAGAGTGAGCCTTCCATGAGAAGGTTAGTCTCCTCATGAGAGTGTGGGAGAGGAGACCGTCTCTGGACTCGTTCCTTGGGGTCACCAGAGCATTCCGTCCCTCTCCTCAAACCCAGATGGGGATCGCGATGGACTTTGGTGGATGCCGCCAGGATTCTCCCCCAGAGCCCACCACTAGGCTAGACTGACCGAACCCTGCTGGCCTGGCTTCCCCGGGGCTCGGTCTGTAAGCATGCGTCACTACCCTGGGCATTTACGTGGCTTCTGGGGATGGAATTCAGGTCCTCATGCTTGTGAAGTTACTGACTGAGCCATGTCTCCAGTCCCCTTGAGGCCTTCACAGAACTAATCCTCAGTACATTCTGTTTGTCACAAAAGCTAACTGTGGCAGGTGGGGTCAGATGAGTAGGGAGTATGGCCTTGAACCAGAGTCAAAACCATAAGGCTGGGCATGGTGGTGCACGCCTTTAATCCCAGCACTTGGAAGGCATAGGTAGGAGGATCGCCATGAGTTTGGGGCTACCCTGGGACTACATGGTGAATTCCAGGTCAGCCTGGGCCAAAGTGAGACCCTACCTCGAAAAAAAAAATAATAATAAAATAAATAAATAAACTGTAAGTGAAAGATTAGTGACATTCAAGGTACTTGCTAACCAGGAAGGCTATGTTTCCCCTTGGAAGTAGGAGAACATTGAAGGTTTGTGGGAAGAAACAGGACTACATTTGGGAAGAGTAATCTAACATCAGGCCAAGAGAGTGACTTCTCCCATGGTAGACGCTCACTGTGCCACTGGCTGGGCTAGAAATCCAGCTCTGTCACATAAGCCAGTGGGAATTTGTATCCACAAAACCCAGAGGAAGGTTCAATCTATTTGTCAATTTGTAGGTGACTACTACTGAGAACTTGTGTAATAAACCATAGGTCCACATTGGACATGGGTAAGAGAGCTGGTGCCTTGAACCACTGATGGGTCAAGTGATGGCCTTGGGAGGGACACAGGACCTGTTCTGGACTTTGGTCTGTAAACCGCAGATAATTCAGCTCTTTAGCCCATTTTCCAGGGATGCAGAAAGACAAATAAGATGGTGGGAGAAAGCACAGGGAAGGAAGGAGCAGGCGACACCTTATAGGAGACCAGTGATATCACAGAGTTGGCAGCAGGACCAAGAGGCTGTTTCAGGAGAGCCAGGCCCACCATGCCCACATCTGGAAGGAAAAGAAAAAGTGGCTCAAAAGAAAGTCCTTGCCCAGGACACCAGAGAAGACAGCTGGCATGTGGGGTCCCCTTCCTTATAAAAATTCATGTTAATGACATCAGAAACTGTCCATCCAACATGTGAGCTTCCAAAGCAGATTTTTTAGAATTTTAAAAATTTATTTAGGAGAGATAGAGGGGCGAAGAGAGAGAATGGGTGTTCCAGGGCCTCTAGTCACTGCAAACAAACTTCAGATGCATGCACCACCTGTGCATCTGGCTTACGTGGGTACTGGGAAATTGAACCTGGATCCTTTGGTTTCCCAGGCAAGCACCTTAACCACTAAGCCAACTCTCCAGCCCTATTTTTGTTGTTGTTGTTGTTGTTTTGTTTATCGAGGTAGGGTCTCACTCTGGTCCAGGCTGACCTGGAATTCACCATGTAGTCTCAGGGTGGCCTCGAACTCCTATCTCTGACTCCCAAGTGCTGGGATTAAAGGTGTATGCCACCATGCCTGGCTCCTAATTTTTTATTTATAAGCTGAGAGAAACAGGCAGAGAAAGAGGGGCAGTGAGAGAACGAGTAGGCGCACTAGGGCCTCTTGCTGCTGCAAACAAATTCCAGATGCATGTGTGAGTTTGTGCTCTGGCTTTACATAGGTACTGGGGAGTTGAATCTGGGCTGGCAGGCTTGGCGAGCAAGCACATTTAACGGTGAAGCCATCTCCCCAACCCTCAAACAGCTTTTTATATGCATTGTCTCCCTGGATGTTACAGTTGCTTTTGTGTTGCTGGACAAACATCTGACCAGACGCAGCTTATGGGAGTAAAGGTTTATTCCAGGCTTACAGAATCCAGGGAAAACACCATCAATGGCTGAAGAAGATGGCTCCGAGCACACCTTAGGGCTGAACTACAAGATCTACCCCCAGTGACACCTCCTCCAGCAGGGCTTTGCCTGCTGGACACTCAAGTTGCAAGCTCAATCAAAAGTACCTTGGGGGGCTGGAGAGATGGCTTAGCCATTAAGGCGCTTGCCTGTGGAGCCAAAGAACCCACGTTTGATTCCCTGGGACCCAGATGCATGATGTGGTGCATGTATCTGGAGTTTGTTTGCACTGGTTAGAGGCTGGGATTAAAGGTGTGTACAACTACATCTAGCCTCTGTGGTTTTTAAAAATTATTTTATTTGTATTTATTTATGAGAGAGAGAGAGAGAAAGAGAGAGAGAGAGAATGGGTGCACCAGGGCCTCTAGCCACTGCAAATGGACTCCAGACACTTGCACCATCAACATGAGCATCCGGCTTATGTGGGTACTGGGAAATTGAACCTGGGTCCTTAGGCTTTGCAGGCAAGCACCTTAACCACTAAGCAATCTCTCCAGTCCTATTTGATGTTTTTTAATATGCTGTTTTGTGGTTTGATGGTTAGTGGTTACCATAAAACACGGCGAAACTCTTCCCTCCAAACTTAGACCCCAGCTTCTCTTTCCTGAGCTGGAAGACATAGCCTTGGACTCTCATGTGGCACCAGTCATCTGGTGTTATGTTTTGGCTGTCCTCGTAGGACCCTGCAGACACTTGTCCCCAAGACCAGATTGCTAGTAAAACAGAAATGTATTGTGTCCCCGTTTCTTTCTCCTACTTGAGCAGACATCAGAGCCCAGCAGGACCATGCATAGCGTCCATGAGCCGCATGGTGGTGGATAGACATGGAAGAAGAAAGAAGTTGCCTGAGGCCTCTTCCTCTTGGGGAGGAACATATGGACCTCCAGGCTTCATGTTTAGACCTAAAAATTCCCAAGCTAAAGGAAAGCCCAGGGCTAGACAGCTTGCAGGCAGGGAAGGGAAACTCCACCTTGCTCCTGGCTACAGTGGTATGTGACATCAAAACTGACCACAGGGGTGGGAGATGGCTCAGTGGTTAAAGGTGCTTGCTTGCAAAACCTTCCAGCCCAGGCTTGATTCTCCAGTACCCACATAAAGGTAGATGCACAAAATGGTACATGCATTCACAGATCATTTTAAATGGCAAGAGGCCCTGGGGCACACTCTTACTTCTCCCTCCCTGTCTCTTTCTCAGATAAATAATGAAAGCCTGGTGTGGTGACGCACACATTCAATCCCAGCACTCAGGAGGCAGAGGTCGGAGGATCGCCATGAGTTCGAGGCCACCCGGAGGATATGGAGTGAATTCCAGGTCAACCTGGGCTAGAGTGAAGCCACACCTCGAAAAACCTCTCTCTATATATTTTTTAAATTCAAAATTGACCACAACTCTGCAGAGCACTGACTGGGATGAGCCCAGCAGGAGGTTTAGGACGAGGCGCTTTCCCTGGGGTCTGGGTTTGGACTCCCAGATGGAAAACAGCTCTTGGACCCATCAGAGCTTAAGTGTGACCTCAGCTGTACAGGGTAGCATGTGCAGACAACTTGATTCTTTCCCCTCACTGGGGTAGTGCCAAGCCAGGAAAGGGCTAGAATGACAGACATGAGGTGTGTGCTGTCCCGAGGGTTTGAGTGTGGAGGGGTAGCTCTTAGAAGGGAGGTGGCCACCCCTATTATCATGACATAGACTGCCCAAGAGATGGAAGGCTTCTTTTAGAAAGAAAACAGAGGCGAGACGTGGTGGTGCACACTTATAATCCCAGCACTAGGGAGGTTGGAGGAGGAGGGTTAGGAATTCAAGGTCATCCTCAGCTACGTAGCAAGGTGCCAGTCTGGGCTACATGAAGTCCCATCTCAATCCAACAATAACCATTCCTTCAGAACAGGAGAGAAGGAGAAGGAGAGGGGTGAAGAATGAAATGCAAAGGCCAAGGCTGGAGAGATGGCTTAGCGGTTAAGGCGCTTGCCTGCAAAGCCAAAGGACCAAGATTCAGTTCTCCAGGACCCACACAAGCCAGGTACACAAGGTGGCCCATGTGTCTGGGGTTTGCAGCAGCTGAAGACCCTGGCACACCCATTCTCTCTCTCTCTCAAATAAATAAATTAAAGTTTTAAAATGCAAAGGTCATCATGTCCATATCAAATGGACCTCCTTGAGTGAGTGTTTAGTAGTCTGGGCTCTTGGCCTTTTTGGTCCAATGGCGCTCTCTCCACAAAAGGGCAAGATTTCAGACCTACAGACCTCTAGTCTTACCTGGAATGGCCTTCAATAATAATCTCTAAGTGTGTTTTTCCTCATCTGTAAAAGAAAGATTCTTAAAACCACAGTCAGGTATCTGTTAAGATAGCTGTCACTGGAAAGACGAAAGAAAACAAGTGCTGGTGAGGGTGGGGGGAAGATGGAAGCTTTGCACACAGCTGGAGGCAATGCAAACTAGTCCAGCCATGATGGAAAACAGGGGAACGTTCCTCAAAAGACTCAAGTAGAAGGCTGGAGAAATGGCTTAGTGGTTAAGACGCTTGCCTGCAAAGCCTAAGGACCCTCTCCAGGTCCTACATAAGCCAGGTGCACATGGGGGTGCATGCATCTGGAGTTCATTTGCAGTGGCTGGAGGCCCTGGTGTGCCCATTCTCACATACTCTCTCTTTCTTTCCCTTTCTCTGTCATGAATAACTAAATAAATTAATTTAAGAAAAAGACTCAAGTAGAGCTATTACAGGGTCCAGAAATCCCACTTCTGGGCATAGATCCAAAGGAAATGAAAGCAGTGTGTCAAAGAGGCACCTAGTCTCCCATACTCACCGCAGCACTGCCCACAATGGCCAAGAAATGCAAACCATCATCAACTAATGAATGGGGAAAGAAAATGTGACCCATGTACACCATGGAATACTACTCAACCTTAAAAAAAAGAAAGGAAAGGGTTGGAGAGATTGCTTCATGGTTAAGGTGCTTGCCTGCAAAACCTAGTGACCTGGGTTCAATTCCCCAGTACCCACATAAAGCCAGAAGCACAAAGGGGTGTATGCATCTGGAGTTCATCTGAGGTGGATAGAAGCCCTGGCATGCACCCATTCTCTCTCTCTCTCTCTTCCTCCTTGGGAATAAACTTAATTGAAAAAAAAAAAAAAAAGAAAATCCCGTCATTTGCGACAATATGGATGAAACTGGAGGGTGTTGTACTAAGTGAATTAAGTCAGGCACAGAGAGACCATGATAGCCCAATCTCACTTACATGGGGAAGCTAGAAAAGTTGATCATAGATGCAGAACACAGAATGGAAGAAGTACCAAGAGCTTGTTTGAAGGCGGCAGGTAATGTTGGTGACAAGAGAGACAACTTCAAGGGCCTGGGGAGATGCTCAGTGGGTCAGAGCACTTGCTGCGCACGCCTGAGCACCTGAGTTTGGTTCTCAGCACCCACATCCAAAGCCAGGCCTGGCTGCACACGCCAGTAACCCCAGCACTGAGGCGGGCAGAGGCAGAAGGATCACTGCTTCCTGTACGGGAGTGGGAGTGGGGAGCCCTGAACCCACCCCACTCGCTGCTCTTTTTGGTGTGGCTGAAATTGCCAGGCCCCCTTTGGTCAGCTGGGAAATCCTCGTGAATCCAATCTTCCTTTTGCAAAGACAGGAAGTGATGTTCAGAGAGGGAAGGGATTATCCCAAGCGTCATGTGAGTTGGTAAGAGAACTGGCATCAGAACCAGGCTCCCCATCCTGAGTCTTCTGCCCTGGGCAAGCTGCTCCCTACACCCCTGCTCTGCTCCCAAGCTGGGACCCCTTAGAACACAGGAGGCCAGAAGGGGGTACAAGGTAAAAACCCAGCCTGAGGGTCGGACCTGGCCTCTCCCTCCTGCCTCTGCCTGCACGAAAGGGCTTTGATAAGCCTGCGTAAGTGTCAGTTTCCCCCACATGGAAAGTGGGACCGGCAGTATTTATCTCCTCGGGGGACTGAGGAGCTCATGCATGAAGAGTATCTGGCGCGGGGCCAGGCGAGCAGTTACAGTATATGCTCGAACAATGCGTGGAACGCAAGACTTCTGCGCCTGCGCGGGAGCCACTGCGGGAGCCCCTGCGCCCCAGTCCACTGCATCTCGGAGGCATTCCTCTGCTCCCAGGCTGCAAAGCCGAAGCGGCATGTGGACGGCACTCATGAGGCTAGAGGCAACTCTCCCAGGGCTCCAGAGGGGACCCAAGAGGAAAGGCAACGGGAGACCCTAGGCAAGGGCTGGGCTGTAGCTCATGGGCAATGCTTTGCCCGGCTTGTGAGAGGCCCTGGATTCTACTCTCAGCTCTGGGAAGCAAGGGAAGAAGGAAAAGGAAGGAGTGGAGGAAGTAAGGAAGGGGGAGGGAAGGGAGAGGAAGGAGAAGAAGGAGGGGGACAGAAACAACAATGTCCTGGCCACCTAGATGGTGCCTGATGGTGGACCTCCCCATGCTGTGTGCTCTACACAGGCAGGCGCCCTCCATCACCCATGCTGGTCATCTGTAAAACGGTCTCACTCAACAGAATCCCTGTGTCTAAGCGGGACACAGCGCACAGCCTGCCTCGGAGCCATCTAGCCCATGACCATGGGACTGCTTGCTCTCCTTTCTTCCTTGGCCTCGAAGCTACTGGGACTGGCACTCCTGCCTGCCCTTCAGTGGTGCGCGGCCACCCCCCAGCCAGGTCCTGACTCCACCTCAGACGCTAGAGGGAGGCAGGCGACAGGACCACAGCCAGGGCTGCGGGCCTTGGTGGTCACACACTCAGGCTCTGGAGCTTGGTGGCCTGCCTTTGAGTCCTAACTTGGGCCCACGGCTGGTTGGTGCGTTCTTGAGTGAATCTGGGAACCTTCTTGAGCCTCCCTCTTCTCATTCAGCCAAGGATCATATGCATCAAGCTGTGGTGAGGACCAAAGCAGGATGGACCTGATGTCAGCTCAGTGAGGTCTCTGCTATGATCCCAATGACATGGCCACTGAGTAGAGCCCTTCATTTCATGTCCCATCCCCACCCCGCCCACCCAGGAAACTGGTGACAGCCCTTGTCTTCTGCCTCTCTGAACTGATTGATCTTCCACTGAGCCATCAACGGCCGCGCCTTGAGCAAACAGTGAGAGTGGGGACACCGAGGCAGTACCTGGCCACAGCTGACATTCATTGAACCTTTACTACGCTTTAGATCTGTGGCGATCATTTGCCCTGGCTTCTTCCCCAGCAAGCCTGAGCTATTCTGTAGAAGACCTCAGTGAGGCCCAGAGAGGTGACCTACCCTTCTAGCTCACACATCAGAGCCAGGACAACAGTGTCTAACAGCTCCCTGCCCACGCCCCCCCTCCAGTTCACAGAGGTGGGTTGGAAAGAGCAATGAAGAAGGGAAGAGTGTAGGATCCCTCCCCCCCAAACCAGGGATCCGAAGTCCGTGGGGTCAGTCACACCAGCAAGCAAATTTCTCAGCCAGGTCTCTGTTTCTAGCTTTCCCTTCAGGTCCATTCCCTCCAGCCTGGCCATCCTTCCAATTGTTCTATCTGACCTGGCAGGGCAACCTAGGACAAAGCTAGGCAGGCGGGCAGGTCACAGCAGGTAGAGAGAGGCCCTCTAGCCTTGGGGAAAGACAGGCAGCTGCAGGGCCAGCGGCACCAGAAGGATGAGAGATGATTTGGGAGCATCCTCCTTTGACCTGAGGATGCTGGGCTCAGGTCACACCCCTCGGCCCCCTGGGCTCAAGGACCCCTCGTCCCTCTTACCCACTGGAAGTGTGGGCTCTGCACAGCCGTGGCAGACACTGGGCTCAGTCTGTCCTTTACAAACCAGGCTGTTGAGTTCACCAGGGATTCCCACCACTGGTAATCTCCCAAGGCGATGGTGGTGGAGGGAAAGACTCCCAGCCTCGCCCTAATCTATCGAAGTGAAATCCTTAGGGGTGGAGCTTGGAAATAGGTGTTTGGCAAGTTCCTTGGGTGGTGTTGGTGTGGCTGGCGCTGAGATGTGCTAAATAAGATGGCCAGCTCTTTTTGTGTTTTCTTCTTTTTATGTCGTTTGTGTTATCAACAGAAGTTTTTATTATTTTCACAAAGGGAAATCTTTGCCCTACTTTGGGATGGAAGGGAGGAGGACAGAAAATATTTTTACATCTTTTCTCTCTCTCAGGTTCAGATCAAGATAAGCCTTGTGCTAAAGTAGCATATCTTGGGGTGGCATATGCTGACCCTTTATAGTTTCAGCTACGTGGGCCAGAATTTTATACCTGAGAGTGGTTGTGTTAAGCTTCTTTTTTACAATATTTTTTATTAACCACATGTTTTGTATGGATACATCATGTGGTGGGCCCCTCTTTTCCCTTGTCCCTGCCGTCATTCCCTTGGGGAGCCTCCACAGTGGGGTTGCAGGTATTCCCCATGGGGCTGTGGGTCATGCACTGCAGGAGCAGCACTCAGTTATTTTGGGAGAGGCAGTGCCTCTGGGCATGATGTCTCAACCTGTGGCTCTTCCAATCTTTCCACCCCCTCTTCCACAAAATTTCCTGAGCCGTGGTGGGTGTGTTTTAAGTCTACTTCAGTGATGAGCTCTTGGGAGCCTCGGGATCTCTGCTTTGGTAGGTGCTGAGTATCATCAGCATCTTTGCCTTCGTAGGTGTGTGGTCGCATGTGTCTATGCATGTGCTTTTTGCCTTATTCTTTTTTTTCTTTTTCTTTTTTTTTTTTTTTGGTTTTTCAAGGCAGGGTCTCACTCTAGCCCAGGCGGACCTGGAATTCACTATGGAGTCTCAGGTTGGCCTCGAACTCACGGCCATCCTCCTACCTCTGCCTCCCGAGTGCTGGGATTAAAGGCGTGCGCCACCACGCCCGGCTTCACCTTATTCTTTAAGAAAGTTCTCGTGCTGAACTTAGCGCTCACAGATTCATCTGAGCAGCTAGCCAGTGACCCTCAGGAAGTGCCTGTTCTGCCTCTCCAGCGCTGGGATGACAAGCTCACATCTGCCAGGTTTTGAAGTGAGTGCTGGGAATCCAAACTCAGCTCCAACGAACCATCTCCCCAGGCCTGCCTCTTTCGTTAAGATCTTCCATTCTACTACGCCTCATTTCAGAGTCCAACCTCTTCCCACCCACCCATGGAGCCCTATCTTCTCCCTGGTAGGGTGAAAGTGGGGTAGGGATGTTTAGGAAAGACTGAAGGCTTTCATGAAGCTTTTGTCCTGATAGTCAAATGTCTGGGTAGGGCCCTGGGGACTCAGGTGAGGTTGGTCTTCCCCTGAGGTAGTCTACTGACCGCTCCTGGTGGGGATGGGCCTTCAAGAACAGCAGACCCAAAGCGTGGCTAAGGAAAGCCAGAAGGGCAGTTGGGTGAGGAAGGGCAGAAGGCCTGCCTCCCACATGTGACATTCACCTGCATGGTCTGCACCTGTCATGTCCATCTGTGCCTCAGACCTACGGAAACTGCTTTTCTGCCCGAAGCCTGAAGCCGGGCCCATCCCCCTCCAGGCAGAGAGTTGGAACCATCCTGGGAACCATCCTTCACTTTCAATAAGTAGAACTGAACCTGAAAATCAGAAGGTTTCTGCCCCAAACCAGACACCTCATGGGCCAACAGAAGTGTGTGCAAGCATTCACCTGGAGACTCTGCACAAGGGGGCTCAGAACGGCACAGTTCGTTATCATTAAACACAACCTGGGGCTGGAGAGATGGCTTAGCAGTGAAGCCCTTGCCTGTGAAGCCTAAGGACCCCAGTTTGAGGCTCCATTCACCAGGATCCACGTAAGCCAGATGCACAAGGGGACACATGTGTCTGGAGTTTGTTTGCAGTGGCTGGGGGCCCTGGCGTGCCCATTCTCTCTCTCTCTCTGTCACTCTCAAATAAATAAATAAAAATTAAAAAAAACACAACCCAAAGGTCCACCGAGAGCCAAATGCACACGTCAGTGGGGGTATGGTTGTGTCACGGAGCACTATGCAGCAAGAAAAGTGAATTGCTACTGTAGGCAACCGTACAGACAAATCCCACTCATGAAGTGAAAGAAGCCACGTGTGTGTGCACATGCATGTGCCAAGTGTATACGTGTACATACTGTCCTAGGGCCAGGCAAATAAAATTTAAAATGGGCAAGACGAGTGTGGGAATTAGATCAGGATAAAGTTAACTTCAGGGACATGGGAGTACTTGGTGACTGAAAATGGATTTCTGGAATGGCAGTCAGTGAGTTCAATTTCCAGATGCTGGTTGGCTTCTGAAAAGTTCTTGGGGCTGGATATTTGTAATTTGTGCACTTTACTAAATAAACATTATATCTCATTAAAAAGTTTTTTTTTATAGCTGGGTGTGGTGGTGCATGCCCTTAATCCCAGCACTTGGGAGGCATATGTTGGAGGATCACTGTGAGTTTGAGGCTAGCCTCGGGACTACAGAGTGAATTCCAGGTCAGCCTGGCCTAGAGTGAGACCATACCTCGAAAAACCAAAATAAATAAATAAATAAATAAAGATTATTTTATGTGTTGGAGATATGGCTTAGCAGTTAAGGCCCTCACCTGCAAAGCCAAAGGACCCAGGTTCAACTCCCTAGGACTCATATAAGCCAGATGCACAAGTTGGCGCATGTGTCTGGAGTTCATTTGCAGCAGCTGGAGACCCTGACATGCCCAGTTCTCTCTCTATCTGCCTCTTTCTCACTTTCTCTCAAATAAATAAATAAATAATATATATATTAAAAACTTTTATGGAGCTGGAGAGATAGCTTAGTGGTTAAGGCACTTGCCTATGAAGCCTAAAGACCCAGGTTCAATTCTCCTTAACCACTTAGCCGTCTGTCCAGTCTCCCAAGAGTTTTAAAGGCACTAGAGAAAGACTTGAAAAGAACTTTGAGTGGGACGACGCTACGTAAACAATGACAGCATTCTGACAAGCTGCAGATCGAGTGGAGCTTCATGGCTTTGGGATTTTGGATTCCTCCTGCCCCAGGAACCAGGAAGGAGATAGTTCTCCAAAATCAAGAGGCATGGGGCCATGCCAGGCAATACCAGGATGGAAACCAGTGCCAATCTCCATCACTCAAGAACAGTGGACACAGGGCGATCCCACTTCTCCCTGGGAGTCCTGCTTCATGTAGCATTTTTCTGTCTAAAGTTGTTCTAAAGAGTGACTTGCTGATATATTTTGTCGCAAGGAGTACCTCGGTTTTACAGATGGGGAAGCTGAGGCCCAGAGAGGGGCTCAGAAGACTTATCCTAGGTCAGACCATAGCAGGTGGCCCAGTCTAGGCTCAGACCCAAAGGTTCACACAGGTACTGAATCCAGTGTGAACTTGGCTTTCAGAACCCATCCCACCAGACTGTCAGTGCTTGGAGCACGGCTTTAGATCTGTTCTTATTGTCTTGGCTAGTCATCTCAGGAGCGACTTGGAGTGGATCATTCCAGAAGGTCAAGAGCTGCCCCATCATGGGAGGGAGACAGCAGTGTGGACAGCAGCACTGGCTCTGTTAGCGAGATGCAAAGAGTTCTGGAGCCCTTACGCCTCCCACAGGCGCAGCTCCTCAGCCTCCACACACAAAGGCATCTCTACCAGGTGTTAAATGACCCTCCCAAAGGCTCTAAGGGATGTCCCTGGCGATAGACATGGACTGTACAACATGGCCTGGCACAGAGGCTACATCCCTGACTGGATCTTGGGAGCCTGGGATTGGAGGTCACCCATTCTCTGTGTGGTTTTGGCCAAATATGTCACCTGTGTCCTAGAGACCTCTTTCACATGTAAGTGATGAGTGTTTTAGGGCACGAGTCTCTGTGTGAGAGAGAAGAGAGTCTGCTCACCATAGGCTCTCCTTGTGAGAGACAGGTAGTGTGTCTTCATGTGGGTCTCCTCAAGAGAGAGTGAGCCTTCCATGAGAAGGTTAGTCTCCTCATGAGAGTGGGGGAGGGGAGACCGTCTCTGGACTCGTTCCTTGGCATCACCAGAACATTCCATCCCTCTCCTCAAACCCAGATGGCAGATTGCAATGGACTTTGGTGGATGCCGCCAGGATTCTCCCCCGGAGCCCACCACTTAGGCTAGACTGACCGAACCCACGAGCTCCAACGGTCCTGCCAGCTTGGCTTCCCCGGGGCTCGGTCTGTAAGCACGCGTCACCACCCCGGGCATTTGCGTGGCTTCTGGGGATGGAATTCAGGTCCTCATGCTTGTGAAGTTACTGACTGAGCCATGTCTCCAGTCCCCTGGAGGCCTTCACAGAACTAATTCTAAATACATTCTGTTTGTTACAAACACGCCTTTAATCCCAGCACTCGGAGGCAGAGTTAGGAGGATCACCTTGAGTTTGAGGCCACCCTGAGACTACGTAGTGAATTCCAGGTCAGTCGGGCTATAGCAAGACCCTACCTTGAAAAAAACAAACCAAAAAAAAAAAAAAAAACAAAATAGGTGGACACAGGCTGGAGAGATGGCTTAGTGGTTAAGGTGCTTGCCCACAAAACCAAAGGACTCAAGCTCAATTCCCCAGTACCCAAGTAAAGCCAGATGCACAAGGAGGTCCATGCATCTGGAGTTTGTTTGCAGTAGCTAGAGGCCCTGGTGCGCCTATTTTCATTCTCTCTCTCTCTCTCTCTCTCTATATATATATATATATATATATATCACAAATAAATAAAAATAAAATACAAAAAATATATTTAAAAATGTGTGGACAGCATTATTTCTGAGGATGAAACCTGAGACTGTCCTCTGGCCTATACAAGCGCACACACACACACACACACGTGCATGCACACACAGTTTTTAAAAAGAGGGCTGAGGGAATGGCTCACTGATTAAAGGCACTTTCTTATAAACCCTGACGGTCCAGCTCTGATTCCCCAGTACCCACCTAAAGCCAGATGTACAAAGTGGTGCATGCATCTGGATTTCTTTTATAGTGGCAGGGGGCCTTGGCACACTCATACACACACACACACATACTCTCTCTCTCTCTCTCTTTCTCTCTGTCTGGCTCTTTCTCTGCCTCAAGTTGGTAAATAAAAATATCTTTTAAGAAAGAGTTCCTAACCGCTGGCATTCACTAGTGTTTGATGGGCTCTTAGCAGGAGCTGACTACGCTGAGTAGTTTTACCATGGCGTATGTGACCCTTCACAGAAGCGAAAGCACTGGTCTCAGGACACAGGTCCCTGGCTGACTTCACATATACCCCCCTGCTCCCCACTCCTGCTGGCCTCCTCGGAGTGCAGAGTGAACACCGTGGAGCTTCAGGCCTCACGTGTCCCTGGGGCTCGTGGGGAGAGGATGGAACAGGCAGACAGCAGCTCCCGTGCAGGGCACATGGGCACACAGGCTGGCGTCACCCCATAGAGGCATGTACCATCCTGCTTAGCTTGGCCCGACTGGCTGACTGCTGCGGGCGCGGGAGCCCAGGCCAGGGGATCTGCTGCCGGAGTTCCTACTTCCAACAGAGAAGGGTCCCGGTGTGCTCCAGCCACCACCCCCCCCCCAGGGCCTTGCAGGGGCCATGGTGGTGTCAAGAGTGCAAAGGAAGAGATGTCTGTCCTCTGCAGGCTTAGGGGTGGAGAAATGCTTGAGCTCTCCCTACTCGTAGTGTTTAGAGCTGGATTTAGAGTTAATCCATGGGCAGTGGTGGGCTATCAGTCCCTGGGACCAGCCAAGGGGAGACAAGACATCTTAACCTTAGAACCTGAGCCCACCTTAAATTCATCCTACAGCCTCAGCCAGACACGCCTAACAAGACTGGCACCCAAGCTCCTTCATTGCCCCTCCATTTTGTGTGCAGCATATAAGCCATGCCCCTGTGTATATGAAGTCCTTATGTTTTAAAAATATTTTTCTTTCTTTATTTGCAAACACACACACACACACACACACACAGAGAGAGAGAGAGAGAGAGAGAGAGAGAGAGAGAGAAGAGAGAGGCAGAGAAAGGGAATGGGCACAGCAGAGCCTCCAGCCACTACAAATAAACTCCAGACGCAGGCTTTACATGGGTACTGGGGAATTGAACTCTGGTTGTTAGCCTTTGCAGGCAAGTGCCTTAACTGCTAAGCCATCTCTCCAGGACAAAGTCCTTATGTTTTAAGGAGGTCTATGGGGAGGGTTGCAGATGAAATCATCTAGATGGATTTGTTTCAAAAAATCTGGGAGGGGAAAATTGGTGGGGGCCTAGAGAAAACACAGTTGCCGGAGGCAGATGATGAGGGCCTTTTATACTGCTAAGCTTACTTTTGTGTATGTGAATAATTTCCCATTAGTAAAAGGATATAAATGGCATATTTTTAGGATGGCTGTGCTCTAGTTATGATGGTACAAGTCTGTAATGCCAGCACTCAGAAGACTGAGGCAGAAGGGTCAGGAGTTTGAGGCCAGCCTGGGCTACATAGTAAGACACTGTCTGGGAGAAAAAAGAAAAAAAATAGCAAGTCTTGAGCCTTATGCCTACAATCTAGCATTCAAGAGGTTGAGACAGGAGGATTGCTGCAAGTTCAAGCCCAGTCTGGTCTACATAGTGAGTTCCTGGCCAGCCTGGGTGAAAGTTTGAGACTTTGTCTCAAAAATATCAAAGAAGACTCGGGCATGGTAACACATGCCTTTAAGCCCAGCACTCGGGAGGCAGAGGTAGGAGGATCACCGTGAGTTCAAGGCCACCCTGAGACTACATAGTGAATCCCAGGTCAGCCTGAGCTGGAGTGAAACCCTACCTCAAAACAAAGAAACAACCCCCCCCCAAAAAAAGTCAGCTTCCTGGCCTGGCCCATTCGTTCTCTGATGAGCCAGCCGTGCCACCTCTGCGGCAGGTCCCCGGAGCTGCCGGATTGAGGGTTCCTGCACCTGGGCTTCCTTTTATGGCACCGGGACTCTGCGTGCACTGCTCTCCCTCTGTTGAGATGCCTCTTCACTTTCCTTTCCCGAGCCACCTCCATGGAGCCCCACTGAAGGTATGGCTGAGGTGCGATAGTGTCTTGGCCTCTGTGCCAGCCCGAGTCTGCCTGCATCTTACTGCCCGCATCTCCGTGTGGCCCTGACTCCATCAGCTGGTGCACTGTGGGGTCCTAACAAGCCACAAGGGCTCATTAAGTATCTACTGAACAAGTGACTCTTAGGAGAAAAGAAGCTACGTGACAGAGGAAAGACCTTAATCTTTCAGAGTCTGTCTGAAAGCAAAGATGGCAGAAAGAAGCAGGAGAGGACAGGGTGGATGACTGTGTGGATGTGGAGGACAGGTCTAGCTGGGGGACACGCAGGGCTCAGGAAGCCAGCATCCTCTCTTCATCATTCACATCTCTTGCTCACAAAGAAAGCATTGTTGGGCTGGAGAGATGGCTTAGTGGTTAAGGCACTTGCCTGCAAAGCCAAAGGACTCAGGTCCAATTCTCTAGGACCCACGTAAACAAGATACACAAGATGACACACGTGTCTGGAGTTTGTTTGCAGCAGCTGAACCCTGGCACACCCATTCTTTCCTTTCTCTCTCTCTTTCTCTCTCTCAAATAAATGCAAAAGAATTTTTTTAAAAGGAGTGCTGTTGAGTGCACACCCACCCAGGACCCATCCCAAACTGGCTATCTGACTTGAAGCTAATTGCTCAGAGCCTATGATGTCACCTGTAAAATGGGAAAGGAAGTTCTTCATCAGGGACTCCAGAGGATGCTTCCAGTAGAGCACTCACACATGTCTGCTGACTGAGAGACGAGAGCTGTGCAGCCAAGGAACAGTGTTTGTGTGTGCCTGTGTGCATGAATGCACATGTGTGTGGCGAGCAGTGTGCGGAAAGGTCCCCTAAAGGGCAGCTTACAGTCTAGTGATCAACCTCACTGCCCATCCCAGAATGCCTTAGGAGTTGGGGGTGATCCACTATCCTCCAAGACTGACTGACTCCTAAATGGAAACAGCCCCTCCCCGCCCCCGAACTGTTCAAGGGTGATGGAGGCAGGAAAGCAAACATGTGGTCCTGCTCATGTGTGCCAACTCCATGGGTGAGCCTTACCTGGTTTGAGGTGGCCCCAAGTGAGCCTGGGTGTTGGCGTCTGTCTGACTGGCTATCACTAAGGCCCTCCCAGCTGTCTAGGGTGTGCTTGGGGCAGATGTCCACTGTCCTTTGTAACCAGCATGGAGCTCACATAGCCTCTGTTCTCTGCAGAGTCACTTGGAGGGCTGGCGAGATTGTTTAACAACGTCCTCGCTGCATGAGCATGAGCGTGAGGACTGGAGTTCAGATCCCCGTAAAATGCTGAGTGTAGCGGAGTGTGCCTGTAACCCCGGCACTGAGGAGGCAGAGATGGAGGATCATTAGGGCTCAGTGGTTCACTGGTCTAGCCTAACAGGTCAGCTCTAGGTTCAGTGAGAGACCTTATCTCAAAGTATACCCCCAACATAGACCTCTGGCCGACACATACACATGAGCACAGGTACCTATATATACACATGTCCACAAACATATGAACACACGTATGCATATACATGAATACTACATACACATGTAAAAACATTAATACAATAATAATACATGTAATGTAATGAAGGTCACTTGCTCACTCAGCACACACACACACAAAGCAGGGTCTACTGAGGACAGGCACCAGATCCCTGAGTGAGACAGTCCCACAGCTGGCATCCCGTCATCAGAGACATGGAAGAAATGCACAGGGAGCAAGGACACTCGCTGAGGTGGACCTTCGTCTTAGGAAGGGAGAGACACATCAAACATTGTAAGGTGACACTGTCCAGGAGGAGAGAGGCGCCCTTGCTGGAGAAGGAGGCTCTGTGTGTTACGGGCCTGACCTTGGATGCATGACCTCATTGACTCCTTATACCCATTCTCTGAGAAAAGAATGATTATCTCTGGTTTTAGCATAAAGAGACTAAGCCTTTTAGAAAAGTTGAGGCTGAGATGCGTAAGGTGGCGCATGCATCTGGAGTTCCTTTGTAGTGGCTGGAGGCCCTGGCACACCCATTCTCTCTCTCTCTCTCTCTCTCTCTCTCTCTCTCTGCCTCTTTCTCTCTCTCTCTCCCTCAGATAGATAAATAAATAAAACATGAGGTTTTTTTAAAGGGCTGGAGGGATAGCTTAGTGGTTAAGGCATTTGCCTGCAAAAACCAAAGACCCACATTAGCCAGATGCACAAGGGGGCACACATGTCTGGAGTTCGTTTGTAGTGGATGGTGGCCCTGGCGTGCCCATTCTCTCTCTCTCCCTCTTTCTCTGTCAAATAAATAAATAAGAATATTAAAGAAGAAGGGGCTGGAGAGACGACTCAACAGTTACGACACTTGCTTGCATAGCCTAACCACCCATGTTTGAATCCCCACTGCCATGCTAAGCCAGATACATAAAGTGGCCCATGCATCTGGAGTTTGTTTGCAGAGGTTGGAGACCCTGCAGATGTGCCCATTCTATCTGCCTGTCTTCTATCTCTCTCTCTGCTTGCAAATAAATAGATTAAAAGAATTTTTTTTTTAAAGTTGAGGCTGGGGAACACAGCTAATAACATGTAGGTTTGGGCTCACACCTTTCTTAGCAAAGCCACCTTTAAACTTCCATGAAGTGTTCGCACTGAGGTAGAGCAGCGAAGTACCCAGATCCTATACTAGCAAGGCTGGCACTTGGAGGCCCAGGACCATGGAGCCTCCAGGGCTCATGCCCACCCTAGGTCATCCCTGTCCCTGGCACATGCTACTTACTCCAAGGCTCGGCACCTTCCATCGGCCTCTGACACGGAGAGTCTGAGGCCAAAGTGAGTAAGCCCCACTCCCCAGCGCAGGTGTGGATGAGCCTGGCCCATCGCAATGGGCAGAGAATGCCCACGTCCCTCTGCTTGTGGTTCCCTTAAGAACTGATCACTGAAGCCGGGCGTGGTGGCGCATGCCTTTCATCCCAGCACTCAGGAGGCAGAGGTAGGAGGATTGCCATGAGTTCGAGGCCACCCTGAGACTCCATAGTGAATTCCAGGTCAGCCTGGGCTAGAGTGAGACCCTACCTCAAAAAACCAAAAAAAAAAAAAAAAAAGAACTGATCACTGAGAGTCATGGAATCCCAGGTGCTCCAGACAGACAACGTGATTCATTCCAGCTCATTCTAGCTCCTGATCACCCCATTTCACAGCTAAGGAAACTGAGGCATGGGGAGCTATGTTAGAGGAAGCCCCCGTTCTAGTTGACTATGGATTCAGCCACTTCCTTCAAGAAGCTGCTACGTGGAGGAGCTCCAGAGTCCTGGGGGAGATTTACACCTGCCTCTTATGGGGACACAAGACACGAATCCCTCAGACGCCTCCTCTACAAATGGCGACAAGCCTTCCTGTCATGTCTACCAAACAGGATTGTGGGGCTGGATCCGTTGAGAAGGAATCTTAGCAATCCTCTACCACCTTGACTTGATATGTGGAGAAGTCTGCCCAGAGACGCATGATCCTGCCCTTGTCCACACAGCATTGAATCACAGAAGCATAACTGATGAATTCTCTTTTCGCACCCCACACTGCCAGGCTATGGACACTCAAAGGACCATGCATGCATGCTCAGCACAGACCCTAGAACACAGGAAGCCTTCAGTGATGACTACTGGTGACGTCACATATTGAGGGCCTGTGAACCAGCCCAGACTCGGCTCCCCATCTGGCAAAGGAAGCTGAAAGGCTAGAGGTGCTCACAGCCTGAGTTTGTCTCCACCTCCCTCCTCTGCCTTGAGCCCAGTCATTGGCTTCAGAACGTGCTGGGGCACAGGTGGCCTCCAAAGCTCTTGGCAACCTCAGCAAAACCCTACGGCTCATCACAGTGGGGCAAACAGGCACTACTGAAGTTGGGGACTGCGGAAGGTTGAACCCTGGCCCAGTGGCTATGCTCAGTGTTCCACCCCAGCTCTCTAACCTCAGTTTCGGCTTCCCCAAAGCTTTTCCCAGACACCCACCCCTGAGTCAGAGCTGCCTCTGGAGTCTCTCAGATCACAGCCTTTCCCAGCCCTGAGTCACTGCGCGCACCCCCACTGCACAGTCCGGGAGGCTGAGGGTCCCGTTGGGTGCCTCCAAAGAACTGCAGGTGAAGCAGGGCTGGTCCGTTTATCTGACCCCTCCCCAGCCCTGCCTCCTCCTCCTCACCAGGTGATTTTGTTGGCCATGGGGCCCCTCTGTCCCCTAGGCCCTGTGAGAAGCTAGTTTCTTGCCCTGGCATGCTTCTAAAACTACGAGAGACATCTCCCTTCAACCCCCTGCCCAACACCATGTAGCCTCATGTTCAAGAATCCCAAACAGGGGACTGGAGACACAAGTCCAAACTCCCCGCACGTGCAAATATGACCTTCCTCCCCTTCAAGATCAGTCTCTTCGTCTTGTCCACTGAGGGTCCCATTGCTCAGGGCCACAGTGCTGGCTGGCCACATCATAGCCGCCGGTGCACTTTAGGGGACTGGCGCCAGCATTCTGCTGAACCCCTCCATCCTGTCCCACAAGCTCCCAGGTTCTTCTCCACCTTCCAGGAGCTCCCATGCCACACTGCTCCAGGTTCATGTACAAGAAGAGCAGATTCCCTTTGCAATCCCCAGCCCAGAACCTCCCAGCCCCTCACAAACACTTACCTGCACCCTTCAGGTGGGGAGGGTGCCCAGGAGGAGCAGGCGCTGGGCGGAGGGGGGATCCTGTCTCCCCCGAGACAGGCAGAAGGAAGGCTCGGGAGGAAGGGGGCAGAGGTGTAGTAGGAAAGTGCTCGGCGCTGCCCCAGCCCAGAGGCTGCTGAGAAAGTTGGAGTAGGTGTGTCCAGGCCCGGGAGGAGGAGTGAGCGGAGGTGGGAGAGTTGAGGCGGATCATTGGCTCCTGCCAGCTCTGCCTCGCTGCAGGGAGAGAGAGCGGAGAAGCCAACTGGTTTGCCGCCCAGAACTCGCCATGGGGAACCAAGTCAGGGAAGATGATGGCTGCAGAAAGCTGAGAAAGTGGGACCCTCTCCACCTCCCTTCTTGATTTCACAGAATGAGGAACTGAGGCCTTAGGCAGGTAGCATTGCCCAAGGTCACCCTGAGACCACCAAGAAACTGGAAAAGATGGCTTGGCTCGGCTCGAGGGTCATTCTCCTGCCCTCTGCTTTTCCCCACTCCAGATCAGAGACTGACAGCCACAGTCACACAGTCGCACACCACATGGGCACATGCTTGCACACGCCTCCAACTGTGCACTGCCCAACCTGTTAACTCCCTGGCCTGAGGGAGTCATGAAACCAGAGCCTCAGTTTCCTTCTTTTGAAAAGAAGGAGCTGGGCTGGAGAGACAGCTTAGTGGTTAAGGTGCTTGTTTGCAAAGCCAAAGGACCCAGGTTTTGGTTCCCCAGGACCCATGTAAGCCAGATGCACAAGGTGCCGCATGCCTCTGGAGTTTGTTTGCAATGGCTGGAGGTTCTGGTGCGCCCATTCTCTCTCTCTCTCCCTCCCTCTATCTGCCTTTTTCTCTCCCTCTCTCTGTATCTCTGACACACACATAAATAAATAAACAAGCTATTTTTAAAAAAGAAGAGGGGCTAATCATAGTTCCTGCCTCACATTGTGCTTATGTTGATTAAATAAGATAGGAGTAGTAGAGCATGGTGGCCCATGCCTGTAATCCCAACACTTGGGAATCTGAGAGAGGACTGGGCAGCCTTGGCTACAAAGTGAGATCCTGTCTCAAAAAGAAGAAGGAGGAGGAGAAAGAAGAGATAAAGGTTGATACAAAGCTGAGAGCTGAGAGGTTGCTCTTAGAACGTGATTGCAATTGTTATTAAGTTAAGCGACTTCATCCTCCCAGCCCATACTCCCCATCTGCAAAGTGGTGGCTGCAGGATTCATTGCTGAGGAGGCTGTAAGATCCCTAAGCTGCATGTGAGAGCGCTTGGCTATGATGCCTGGCTCCATAGACGACTCCAGTGGGCGCCTTGTTTAGAGGGAAGGGAAGCCAAGTGAGGCAGGAGTTACCCTGCTGCCCTAACTGCCGCCCTCTCTTTGGGAGATCCCACGCCTCCCCTTTTCCAGGCACAGTGTGGGACTTTGGGGACACAGAGGTGTGTGGAAGAGTTCCTGCCATCCATAGAGCTGAAAACAGTGCTTCAGCTATACTGACAGCCCCGTGTCTCCCAGGTCTTGAAGCATCCTTAGCAAAAGCTGGAGCTTTTTTGAGTATCTGATTACAGCCAGCTCATCACCTCCCCAGCAATCAGGTGTGGACTCAGCAATCCCACCTACCACCACATACCATACCTTTCAAGGGAGCAGCAACCCGAGCCTGACTAATGGGCAAGAACCTTTCCTCAGCTCAGAATTACTAACTACCACTGCCAGGACAAATGATTTCACTTTGCTAGGTCTCTTGTTTGTTTGTTTTTATTGACAACTTCCATAATTGTAAACAACATCCCATGGTAATTCCCTCCATCCCCCCTGTTTTTTTAAAGGGTCTCATGTAGGCTGACCCGGAACTTACCACATAGCTGAGAACAAGCTTGGAGTTCATTATCCCCCTGCCTCTGCCTCCCAGCTGCCAGGAGGCCACAGGCAGGCATCAGCTTTCTTCATTTGTTTTCATTTTGTTTGGGTTTTTTTCTTCAGTACCAGGGATTGAACTCAGAGTCTCTCATTTGCTAGGCAAGCACTCTCACTGAGCTACACCCCAGCCTAACTGTGCCCTCGTTTGTTAAGCAGGGCCCCAACTGCGCTGGGAGCACTAGGTACAGGTTTGCGCGCTGCCCCTGCTGAGTGACAGAAGCTGAGGCCTGGCCCTATGGACTAGGACTTGGTTGGCTACAAGTCTAGGCTGGAATATGGCAGAGATACCTGAACATCCCTGTTTATTGTAGTTCTCTGCATGATAGCCAAGTATGGAACCAGCCTTGGTGCCCAACACCAGAAGAACGGATAAAGAAGACGTAGTGTTTATTTCTACACAGTGGAGTTTTATTTAGTCATAAGGAAGAAATGAAATCATGTCATTTGCAGGAAAATAGAACTAGAAGTCATCAGGTTAAACAAAGTAAACCAGCCTCAAAAAGACAAGTGTTACAAAGATGTAAATCTTTGCTGTCATATACAGAATTTAGATTTTAAATTGTCTATCTATCTATCTATATATTAGCTATCTATCTATCTATCTATCTATCCATCATCTATGTCATGAAAGCAGAACTGTTTGAGGGTGAGGAAGGAGATTAATGGAAGAAAGAAGAAGAGAAAGTAATGGAGAAAAGCAAATATATTTTTCTCTCATATGCAACATCTAAATGTATATATGCACGTGATATGAAAGCAGACGGGAGACTTCCTTGGGCAGGAAGGAGACCAAGTAGGAAGGAGAAGTGTAGGGTGAATAGAAGAAGTATAATATCTGTATATGAAAATGTCCTAATGAAGTCCATTATTTTATATACTAACTAAAAAACTCAATTTAAAAAGAATTCCATGGGCCGGGCGTGGTGGTGCACGCCTTTAATCCCAACACTTGGGAGGCAGAGGTAGGAGGATTGCTGAGAGTTCGAGGCCACCCTGAGACAACGTAGTGAATTCCAGGTCAGCCTGAGCCAGAGTGAGACCCTACCTCGAAAAACCAAAAAAAAAAAAAAAAAAAAAAAAAAAAAGAATTCCATGGGCTGGAGAGATGGCTTAGCTGGAGGCCCTGGTTCTCTCTCTCTCTCTCTCTCTCTCTCTCTCTCTCTCTCTCTGTCTCTCTCTCTTGCTCTCAAAGAAATAAAATAAAATAAAGAATTCCAGGCTTTACCCTAATAATAAGGCAAACCACCAAAGGTCTAGTTTTCTAAAATTATATTTTTTTATTTATTTACAAGCAGAGAGACATAGAAGAGAGACAGACAGAGAGAATGGGCGCTCCAGGGCCTCCAGCCACTGCAAACAAACTGTAGATGCATGCACCACTTTGTGCATCTGGCTTTACATAGACACTGGGGAATTGAACCTGGGTTGTTAGGCTCCGCAGGTAAGTACCCTAACCTCTGAGCCATCTCTCCAGGCCAAGTTCTAGTCTTGTTATTCATATGGGAATAGTGAGGTTCTTGCTTTGTCTCCCCACCCTGCTCTGCGTAAGGATTCAACCTAGGAGCTGCTGCCACCTTGGGCCACACCTTCAGGGATGGATCACTAGTATAAGGGTGACCACAGTCATCAAGTGCTGTGTCACTGTCCACTTCATCCACAGGAACACCCCCACCCCAGGAAAAATCCCTGAGGTCTCGTCTAGACTGTGCTGGCCCTGGATGGAGCCTCAGAGTTAGCGCTGAGCTCACCACAGCGAGGCACCCTAGGCAATCATCCACTTGGCTGACTGTTGCCCAGTCTCCAAGTCTGATACGTTTATCCATTAACCAGAAGGAGGGTGCAGGGTGGCCCCAAGAGTCCTTTGACCAGTCCTGTGCAGAGTGGCAACTATCTTCCCTGTTGCCCCCACCAGACCCCGGCTAGGCTCCAGCCTGGGCGATGACACAGGGGTGGTCTGCCGCGGCTGGGGGGAGGAGAGAGGAGGGCGATCTTCCTCAGAACCTTCTTCTGTTGGTTTCGCTGTCACACTCCTCACCTCGACCTGTCTCCTTGTTCCCCCTGCCCCTTCCCCCCGAGGGTCTAGCTTCCAGGCTCACAGGCACTGAGGGAATGGGATTCCTTCCTGAGCCTCGAATCAAAGCTTTCTGGACACCTGAACTTGCATCTCTTTCTCCTGAAACCATCCATGCCCATCCTGGTGCAGCTCACACGTCACTCCGCTCTGTGAATTCCCCCTGCCCAGGTCAGAAGGAGTAACAATGATCACATAGTGAATCTTGATAACACATGCTCAACACTGCATGGGCTATCTCGTTTCTCTGAACAATACTCCGCTGGCCTGGGCTAGTTTCCTTCTCTATGTTTCAGATAAAGAGATTGAAGCTCAGAGTTGTTTTTTCCTTCTTTTTGGTACAAGTACAGATTATGTGTGGTGTGTGTATATGTATAGTGTATGCATGTATGTGTGAAGATGTAGGCACCCTGTGCACATGTGGAGAGTGTTGCACATATCTGTGCAGATGTAAGCACCCTGTGTGCACGTGGAGAGTGTGTGCATCCGTGCACATGTGTATGGAGGCCAGATGAGATTAAAGGCATGCTTCCACTTGATTTTCTTGAGACAGTCTCTCAGTGAGCCTGGAGTTTTTACCATGTTATGGTTAAACTGGCTGACCCGGGAGCCCCGGTGATCTGTAGGTCTCTGTCCCCCTCCTAAGCACGGGGGCTACAGGCTTTAAAAAAAAAAAAACATTTTATTTATTTATTTATTTATTTATGACAGAGAGAGGGAGGGAGAGAGTGAGAATGGGCGTGTCAGGGCCCCTAGCCACTGCAAACAAACTCCAGATGCATGTGCCACCATGTGCATCTGGCTTACGTGGGGCCTGGAGAATCGAACCTGGGTCCTTAGGCTTCACAGGCACGCACCTTAACCACTAAGTCATCTCTCCAGCCCCTACAGGCTTTTTATATGGATACTGGAGATCAAATTTAGGTCCTCGTGCATACATAGCAAGTGCTCTTCCCACTGAGCCATCTCCCTGGCCTCAAAGACGTTTTAATTACTTGACCAAGGTGAGGTTGACATTCAAGCCTCAGTCTGTCTAAAGTCTATTCCCTTAAGACATGGGGGAGTACTGCCTGCATCTCTGCCGCCTCCCCTCAGTCCTCTGCCGACATTCCTGCATGGCCCCTTGCGTTGTACACACTTTCTTGACTTGCACCCCTGCCCCAATGTATCTTGAGTTCCTTGGGGAATGGATGGATATCTAACAACAATTTGCAATCAAGGCCACACACTGATGCCACCAGGAAAACTTCTAGAAATCCTGGTGCCCAGGCTTCTGTACAATATAACCACAGGTGTCCAAGGGTATTTGCTACCCAGTACAGGACCACACCTGCAGTGGCACCGAGCAGAACGGCATTTGGTTCTGTGTCCCCTCGCTGGACCTCTGCATCCCTAAGCCAATGAAGCGGTGCCCCATGCCCACCTTTAATACCTGGTGCTGATGTTCTGATGTCTTTACAGTGGCTTCTCAAGACAGACCTCAGAAAGAGCTGTCCCTGCTCACAACTGCCTCAGGAAAGTCATCTATCTTGTCCCCTGTAGACCAGGGGAGTTCTCTCTCTCTCTCTCTCCTTCCCTCCCAGGTTGTCCCTTCTACCATAACATGGCCACATTCCCCACGTGAATACTGATACAAATTCCAGGGTGTCCATGAAGTCTGAAAGCACAAGCAATGTTATTTAAACTTCAAATATCCTGAAGCCTTTTGACTCCTTCCGGGGCAGACTACAGGCTCCGGTTCACTCAAGGACAAGCTGGAAGCAGTGTGACACCGATAGGCTGTGTTGGCTGACCAACTGTCCCTGCTGGCTTGGGACTGAGGAGTTTTCCAAGATGTGGGACCTTCAGTAACAGAGGCAGTCCCAAGATACCTGAGATGGCTGGTGACTCGAGGTGAGGGAACTGCATTTATATCCCGGGCAGGGGATGTATGAGTGGGACCTTTCTTGGAAGTGCAGACTCAGGAGAAGATTCAGGACCCTGGGGAAAGTTGTCTGACAGACTGGTCACACAGAAACAAGGCATTCAGTGAAGCTGTCACCTGTAGGGCTGGGGTTCCTCTGGCATAGTGAGAAGAGGGTGAAGCTGGGAGAGTGGCATGGCACAAAGACCCCGCAGGTGTGTGACCCACAGACCCGAAAGGACGTGAATGTTAAAAGGACATGACGCCTTTAAGAAGGATGAAGTCATGGAGGGATGAAGCCACCTGGCTACAGCTGACAGGGAGAAGCAGAAGGTGGAAGGCAGGTGGGCTGCGGGGACTGGGCCTGGGAGGCCAGCTTGGTGGTGGACAGACGGGCCCCAGCAGGAGTGGGAACAGCCAGCCCTGGAGTGGCATGGGGTGCTTGGGAATGTAATCAAACACTCAGCAGACCTGCTGGCCATGGGCATCTGGGCACCAGCTCATCCTCACCCCCGGCCGGCACTGCTGACAAGTACCTGCTGAGAGTAACGTCCGGCCTCGTTGGCCAGGCCTGTGGGTATGAGCTCATCAGCCACCAATCCTGTCCTTGGCCTTCAGCGGGTGGGGCCCTGGGGCTGAGCATTGCTGGAGCCAGGCTGGCACCGACCCTGGCCTAGCTTTGGTCACCCCGCCTAAGCCTGGAAAGTAAAACAGAACCTCTGAGGGTTCTCCCCACCCACACTTGTCCTCCCTCGGGGGGTCCTATGTTCCTTTTCTATAACCACAAACTATATCCCAAGCATCATCTTACATTTCTCCCCACTGCATAGCAATGCCAACATTGAGGAGACCTGCAGTAATAGTAGCTAATAGTTCTCATCATCTGTTAAGAACTAAGCACCAGGGGCTGACAATGGAGCTCTATTGGCAGAGTTCTTGCCTAGCATTCATGAAACCCTGGGTTCTATCCCCAGCACTAACAAACTAGTTGTGATGGTACATCTATGATCTCAGTATAGGGGGATCACAAGTTCAAAGACATCCTAGCTACATGTTGAGTTGGGGGACAGCCTAGAATACATGAGATCCTGTCTCAAAAAACAAGGGAAGAAAGATGGGATGAGGAGATGACATAGTAGTTAAGGCACTTGCCTGCAAAGCCTAAGGACCCATGTTTTACTCTCCAGATCCTATGTAAGCCAGATGCACAAAGGTGAGGCAAGTGCAAGATTGCACATGCCCATTAGGTGGCACAAGCATCTGGAGTTTGATTTCAGTGGCTGAGGCATGCAATTCTCTCTCTCTCTTTCTCTCTCTCTCTCTTTGCAAATACATAAATAAAAATATTTTGAGAGAAAGAAGAAAGAAAACAAATGGAAGGAAGAAAGGGAGGGAGGGAGGGAGAGAGGGAAGAAGGGAGGGAGAAAGGAAGGAAGGGAGAGAGAGAGAGAAAGAAAGGAAGGAAGGAAGAGCAGGAAAAGAAGAAGGAAGAGAAGGAAGGACCATCTCATGAAATTGCTCCTCCAGTGAGATGCTATTAATATATTTCTCATTTTGCAGAGGAAGGACCTGAGCTCTAAGTAGGTCTAAGCGGCTCATCTAAGATCAGCATAACCTTCAACAACAGAGCTAGGCTTTCAACATTATCTAGTTCCCAAGTTCCATACCCTTAGCCACCACCCTTGCATTCAGCTTCAATCAAATCACATGGTTTGGCTTCACAGGCATGCTGTCTACATTCTTATGCATGTATTGCATGCATGCATTTAAATTTGCTTTTCAGCCATGGAGAGATGGCTTAGCAGTTAAGGCACTTGCCTGCAAAGCCTAAGGACCCAGGTACAACCCACGTAAGCCAAATGCACACAGTGGTGCATGCATCGGAGTTGGTTTGCAGTGGCCCTGGTGCCCCCATTCTCTCTCTCTCTCTAATAAATAAATAAATATTTTTTAATTAAAAAAATTCTTTTCATTACTGGAGGTTGAAACCCCAGGGTCTTGCACATGCAAGGTAAGAGCTTGCCTACTGAGCTGCGTCCCTAGCTCTACCACCTACATGGTTTTTTGTTTTCCTATGTGTGTGTGTGCTTGTATGCATATTGTACATGTATGTGGGTGCATGGATATGTATGTGCATGCATATGGAGGCAGGAAGTCAACATCAGGTGTCTTCTTCTGTTACTTTCCATTACAGTCTTTTCTTTCTTTATGCTGTTTTTCAAGGTAGGGTCTCACGCTAGCCCAGGCTGACCTGGAATTCAGTATGCAGTCTCAGGGTGGTCTCAAACTCACAGCAATCCTCCTACCTCTGCCTCCCAAGTGCTGAGATTAAAGATGTGCGTGCCGCCATGCTAGGCCAATACTATGGATTTTATTTTTATTTAGTTATTTATTTTTATCAGAGAGAGAGAGAGAGAGAGAGAGTGAATGAGGGAGATAACTGGCATGTCAGGGCCTCCAGCCATTGCAATTGAACTCCAGAAACATGCACCATCTTGTGCACATGTGCGACCTTGCACACTTGCATCACCTTGTGTCTGGCTTACCTGGTCCTTAGGCTTCACAAGCAAGTGTCTTAAACAATGAGCCATCTCTTCAGCTCTCCATCACATTCTTATTCTCACTGAACCTGGAGCTCACCGCTTGCTATGTAGCTAGCCAGCAAGTCCCCAGATCTGCCTATGTCTGCCTCGCCAGCCCTGGGATTACAGGCACACACCCCATACCCAGTGTTTTTACATGGGTGCTGAGGATCCAAACTCACGCACCTGTGCTTGTGTGGGAAGCACTTTTCCCACTGAGCCAGCTGAGCCCTTGGCCCGCGTGGTTTAAGATGGCTCCACCCCTAACTAGATGGTCCACTCTGCCTAGCAAATCTCTACCTTTTGTTAAATGGCTCCACATTTTCCTTCACCCAGGACTGCCTACTTCTCCCAGCTCTAGTCTAGCACCTTCCTCTATGACTGCCCATGACAAGCCTTCTCTTTGCCCGTCACCCCCTTTCTTCCACAGGTCCAGATTTGGCTGTTCACTCAGGACCAGCTCTGGTACCCAGCACCTCTCTCCAAGAGTGGCTCGGGAACTCTTGGCCCACCTGTAGCACACTGGGTTTGGATCTCAGGATTCAAAGCAGGCTGTAGCTAGGCGAGTTTTGTCCATGGGGAAGTTAAGACTTGAAATTGCACAGACCTGGGTCATAACCAGCTATGCTGTCTTATAGCTGTGTGGTCTTGGACAAGGCCCTGTCTCCAAGCAGCAGTTTCTTCATCTGTCAAATGTAGCTATAACTACAGCTCTTATCTTGCAAGAGTTGTCATGAGGATTAAATAAGGTGACAAGTCAATACTGTGCCAAGCATCATGCCCAAGGCAAAACCAAACAAACAGCAAAACAAAACAAAAGACGGCTTTGGATTCGGATCCATGTGGTGTGCAGTCTATGTGGATCCCCATGGCTCTTTGCCCAGTGCTAATAAACTGTGGTTGGCTGTTGTTAACGAACAGTGGCTGGTGCCCATTTAAGATGTGAGACGGCCTTGGGAGTATCAACATATCACTATGTACAAGAGGGGAGCAGGATTCTAAGAAAAAAAAAAAAAACATGTTGAGGCCTTCCTAGCCTCTTTGGGGGCCTGCAGCCCTCCATCACTTCTTTGGATGCCTGGGTCCTTCTGGGCACCCCAAGACTAGCAAAAGTCCCACAGGGTAGAAGGCTGTTCTCTGCTCCCTGAATTCCAGAAGCAGTTCAGGCAGCCCTACCTGCCTGTCTCCCTCAAGCCACATTTCAGACATTGGCCTGGCTAGGATGAGGCCAACCCCAAGAGGAACCCCACGAAGAATAGGCTAAGACAAGGGGAAGGGGCAGAGGCTGGTCTCCTGGGGATCAGGCACCACTGCCCAGCACCCCCAGCTTTGCTCCCAGGACAGCCTTAGTTTCAGGGGGAAAAAGACTCAGTAGTTCAGAGGCTTTCTGCCTTGAGAGTTTATCGGGTTTTCGTCCATGGTGTGCGCATAGCCGAGGTTGGGGGGAGAAACTGCACAGTGTAGGTTCGACATACATGCACACCCCCCAGGCTGGGATTCTACTTCTTCTTTTGTTTCCTAAGCAGGGTCTTATGTAGCTCAGGCTGTCTTCAAACTCACTATGTAGACAAGGATGCCCTTGGACTTCTAATCTTCCTGCCTCTACCTCCCAAATTCTAGGATTGCATGCCACCTGGTTTATGTGGTTGTGAGAATAGAGCTCAGGGCTTCCTGAATGCCAGTTGGGCACTCTGCCAGCTGAGCTGCATCCCAGCCTGGATTGTGCATTTCAATCATTTTAAGTGAACTTCCCGGAGGATGCTAAGTCAGGGCAGGAGTCACGGTGTCTGAGGAAATGAGTGAATGCGGGGGAGGGGGAGATGGTGTGAGGTCACCTGGCCACAAGGCTGTGCCGGTTTCATCCAGCCACCACCCCAGCTGGATACCCAAGAGCACCTCAGGAGGCCAACCACACAAAGGTGGTGAATCCCAGGGAAGAACTCTGAGAACTGGGAGGAGCAAGGAAAGCGAAGGAGTCACTCCCGCCTCTGTCTCTGTCCTCCTCCCCTTTCCATTCCCTGGACCTCCTCCTGGAGCACAGGGTTGAATGCCGAATGCAGCGGGGGTGGGGGGGGGGCAGAGCCCCGGCCCCTCCCTCGCATCTGGGCTCTGTCCACTCCACCCTCCACCTCCTTCCAGCGAGAGAGTTCCCCTCTCTTCTCACTGGCTACAAGAGAGGACAGCATCTTAGAGCCGAACGCCCTGGGGTGCTGTCCCGGCTCAGGCTCGCTCACTGCCCAGCAGTGTGGCTTGAGTCAAGGTCCTTATCCACTCTGACCCTCAGCTTTCTGTTCTGTAGAGTGAGTGGTTGGGATAGAGCAGCTCTTCTCACAACGCAGTTTACGGGCCATCTCCACAGAAGCACAGAGAAGCTGGGTCAAAACACAGGGTCTCAGGCCTCCAGCCAGCCAAAGTAGATGAAAACATTTGGAGAATTCTTAATGTTTTATGTACAGATGATACAGGGCACTTTTCCTCGTAAGATCAGAACATGTGTTTAAGGCTAAAGGCCTGTATGCTGCCACAGTATTCAAAGATAACTAATATAATCTTTGTGCATGACTTTTCTAGATCCAGTCAAACGTGAATACACCAGTAGGGAGGTTGGCTTGGTGAGTGTGGTCTCGGATGTTAGTATCTCTTTTTAAAAAATATTTTATTGTTTATTTGAGAGGAGAGAGAAAAAGAGAGAGAGAGAGAGAGAGGGAGAGAGAGAGAAGGGGCAGGCCTGGGCCTTGAGCCACTGCAAATTCCAGAAGCGTGCACTGCCATGTACATCTATGTAGCTTACTAGGGTTCTGGGTCTTTGGGTTTCCCAGGCAAGTGCCTTAACTGCTAAAGCATCTCTGTAGCCCGATGCCAGTATCTATGTCATTCTACAACTATATGCTCTATGGTGTATCTTAGGAGCTTTTCCTAGATTCCCCCTCCCTGCCCACATGCTCTGTCTTTGGGCACCTCTGGTCGTTGTGGGTCACACTCAAGTTTGAGAACCTTCAGGCTACTTAACTGTTGACATCTTAGGAGTGTCTGGTTTTAGGGCATGGGCAGGGTCAGGAAATACTCCCCAGGTGGGACAAAGGGTTTGGCCTAATTGGAGTGTCCTGGGTCCTTAAACATGGACTCCACCGTTCAGATTCCAGCTATGGAGGATGACGTTCTGTGGGGCTGGAGAGATGGCTTAGTGGTTAAGGTGCTTGCCTGCAAATCCAAAGGAACTCAGTTAGATTCCCCAGTACCAACGTAAGCCAGATGCACAAGGTGGTGCATGCATCTGGAGTTCGTTTGCAGTGGCTGGAAGCCCTGGTGTACCCATTCTCTCTCTCTCTCTCTCTCTCTCTCTCTCTCTCCCTTTTTCCCTTTCTCAAATGAACAAATAAAAATAAAATATTTTTTAATAAATGGCTTCCAAGGCCTTGTGGTAAAGTCTGTGGCTCTACTGGGAGGTGATGGGACCTTTGGAAGGTGAGGATGAGGGGAGGAGTTTAGGTCATTGGGAGGTGAGGCTGCGGGGAGGAGTTTAGGTCATTGGGCTCTTCCCCTAGATGAAGAATTGGGCCCCTCTCTCCCTGCTTGGTCTCCCCTTGTTCCCTGCCACCATGAGCATGAGCAGCTTCTGTCCACCGTGCGCTGCACACTGTGGATTCTGCCTCCTCACGTGCCACAGAACAACAGAGCCCCTGAGCATGCACCGAAGCCTCTGAAACCAGGAGCCAGAATAAGCTTCTTCTTCTTCTTCTTCTTTTTTTTTTTTTTATGCAGGGTCTCACTGAGCCCATAGGGACTGTATAGTACACTCTGGTCTTGAACTCACAGGGATCCTACCTCAGCCTCCTGCGCTCTGCGGTTAGAAGGTGAGCCACCACACCTACTTTTGCTCCTTTTCAGTTGAGTTTCTCATGAGTTTTGCCAGAAGGATGGGAACTAAGTGATAGATAAGACAAGAAGTTCGCCTTCCAGCAAGGTGAACAGGGAAGAAGGCAGGTGAGGGCACCACAAATATAGACTATGGTCACATGGGCTAAGGGTCCTGCAGACAGGTTGGTGGAGAAGGGGTCCAGGGAGGCTGGGGTCATCAGGGTAGATGAAGCAGGAGACATAAGTAGAGAGAATGTGTGGCAAATGACAGACAGGCTCTGAACTAATGCTGGCCAAATTGAGTCGACAGCTTTTTATAGAGACCAAGCCCAAGTCATGACAAATGGATATTAAATACAGAATATTAAATACAGGTTCGTGGAGGAGAGGAGGGGTGGGAGGAAGGTTAATCAAAAATTAAAGATGTTGTGAACAAGCCATATGGAAACCTTCTTTGCTAGCTAAATAATATATATGTTTAAAATGAGAGAGTCTGGGCAGAAATACCCTGTGGGGGGTGGATAATGTTGTACCCAGAAGCCATAGATTGTTACAAGAAAAATTCAGGGCCAGGGGTGGAATACCTTCCAGTGAGATGTTGGTCATGGAGGCCCCTGGTCCCCCCCACCCCGAAAAAAAAAAAAAACATTACGGGCCATTGCCAAGGCTCTTGGTTGCCCACCAGGACTAAATGGTAAGATGCTATTGCTGAACATACCACATACTTGGGCCACTGAGAAATCAAGCTGGAGCTGAGTTGGCAAACCACCTCCCTGTTAATTACCTGTCACGGTGCTGGAAAGAGCTATGCAGCCTGTTAGAGAAGAAAAGTCATCAATGGTCTTAACCAGCAATTTTTAACGGCTGGCCAGCCAGGTCAAATGTGCAATGGTGATATGTCTGTTATGGGGGAAACCACCTGCTCTCCCTTTGTACTTGAGGTCCGCTCCATGAGAGGGAATTTCTGCCTGGTACTGAAAACCTAATGAAAAGCCTATGGCTGGGGAGGTCATGAGCCCTAGGGGAGAAAACCACCATGGTTGTCTGACTAAGTGGATATATTACGCCCACCAAACTGCCCTCTAAATACTTATGTTATGTCCATGTATTAATGCTCCTCTCACTTTTGATTAGAGAAGCTTCTCTTTTCAGATGGTGGTGACCACTGGGGAGAAGAAAACTCATCAAAGTGCTGAGAAGTGACAGTGGGGTGTTCAGCATTAAGGGAGACATCTCTCTCACACCCTCCAAAGCTCATGGACCATTGCAGAAGAAGTGGTGGAAAGAATGTAAGAGCCCAAGGATAGAGAAGGCTGCTTAAAATACTGTCATCCTGACAAAGTGGCCTTGGTATTCATGACCTCACAGTGGCTGACATCGTCTACACAAGGTCTACATAATATGGAAGAATAATAATATCAAAATAGAAGAGACTTGCTGGCAGGAAGGGATTTGGGCCTGGAGAGATGGCTCAGTAGCTAAGGAGTGTGCCTACAAACCTAACAACCTGGGTTCGATTCCCAGTACCCACATAAAGCCAGATGCATAAAGTGGCACATGCATCTGGAGTTCATTTGCAGCAGCTAGAAGCCCTGGCATGGCCATTCGCCCTCTCTCTCTGTCTTCTTGGAAATAAATACAAACAATATTTTTACAAGTTTTTTTATATTTCTTATTTTTATTTATTTGAGAGAGAGATTGAGAATGGGCATGCCAGGGCCTCTAGCCACTGAAAATGAACTTCAGACATATGCACCCCTTTGTGCATCTGGCTTTACATGGGTCCTGGGGGACCTGGGTCCTTTGGTTTTACAGGCAAGAACCTTAACCACTAAGCCATCTCCCCAGCCCTGTTTTAATTTTTTTTTTTAAAAAAAGGAGGGATTCCATGGAGGGGAATTTGGGAAGTGGGAAAGGAAGGGTAGTGGGAGGGGATTATGATCATGATATATTGTCTGTATGCATGGAGGTTGTCAATAAATGGTTAAAAATAGGGGTTAGATAGAAATAAGCAGGTAAGGAAGTATTTTAGCAACATATAGATGGGTGGGCACATGGATAGGTGGGTATCTGGATGGATGAGTGTGCGGGTGGTGGACACGTTGAAAGGATGAACACATGTGTAAATGGATGGACACATGGATGGATGGACACGTGGATAGATTGACACATGGCCAGATTGACACAATGAGTATATGGATGATGGATGGACACTCAGAAAGGCAGACAGACGGACACTCTTGGTCCAGGATCACTGGATTTAGGGCAGATGGCCAAGTTTGAACTGGTGCCCTTGTGCTTTCTGAGTCTTACTTTCCTGGTGATCGTGTGGGTGTGAATGAAGAGCAGGGACTGTCGATTGAGCCCATGGCCCCCAGGCAGTCATGAGAATCACTGAAATAGCACGAGGCCAGTGGTTGTCAGAGGACAGTGGAGACCAATATGCCTCTCAGTGCCACACACACATAACTGGGACGATGCAGATATTCTGTTATGGTTAGTGTGGTAGTTTAACTCAGAAGTCCCCGCAAACTCATGTGTCCTGAGCGCTTGGTCCCCAACAGATGACAGCCGGGGGGGCAGAGCCTTGCTGGAGGAGGTGTCACCGGGAGCAGACCTTGGGGTCGATAAGCCCCTAGCTTGCCAGTGTTAGCTCGGCTCACTCTCCTGCTGCTGTTGTCTGCCTGCTGCAAGGAGGTGATTTCCAGCCTCTGATCATGCCACGCTATCTCCTACCATCATGAAGCTGCCCCTTGAGACTGTAAACCAAAAGTTAAAAAAAAATGCAGGCTGGAGAGATGGCTTAGTGGTTAAGCACTTGCCTGTGAAGTCTAAGGACCCCGGTTAGAGGCTCAATTCCCCAGGACCCATGTTAGCCAGATGCACAAGGGGGTGCATGCATCTGGAGTTCATGTGCATTGGCTGGAGGCCCTGGAGAGCCCATTCTTTCTGTCTGTCTGCCTCTTTCTCTCTCTGTTGCTCTCAAATAAATAAATAAAAATGAACAAAAAATTTGAAAAATAATTCCTCCCATCAGCTGCTTTTGGTCAGGTGTTTTGTCCCAACAACAAGAAGGTAATACAACCATTTGAATCTGCAATGTCCCCCCACAGGCTCAGGTTTTGAGTGCTTGATCCCAAGCTGGTGGTTCTGTTTTGGGAGACTGTGGAACCTTTAGAATGTAGAGCCCAGCTGCCAGAAGCAGGTCACTAGGGGAAGGTTATGTCTGGGCCCTTGTTGCAACTGCCCTCTGCTTCCTGGGCCCCATGCTGTGAGAAGCCTCACCACACACTCCACCGCCGTGAACCCCACCACTCCTGCTCAGCACGTGAACCGAAACCTTCTGAGAGCTTGAGCCACAACCTTTCCTCCCTTAAGTTGTTTCTGTCAGACATTTCAGTCACAGCAATACAAAACTAACCAGTGCAAACTCAGAACTGCTGTAGAAAGCGAGCTGATAGAGAACTGAGGCACAGGACCTGCAGCCTAGATCACACAACAGGCCCCACTCCATCAACTAACGAACAGTCAAGAAAGTGGGGTCTGGGGAGAAGGCTTGGTGGTTAAAGGCACTTGCTTGTAAAGTCTACTGGCCCCAGGTTTGATTCCCCAGTAAACACATAAAGCCAGATGCTCAAAGTGGTACATGAATCTGGAGTTTGTTTGCAGCAGCAAGAGGCTCTGCTGTGCCCATTCTCTCTCTCTCTCTCTCTCTCTAATAAGTAAATTTTTAAAATCTTTTTTTACAACTTATTTTATTTTATTTATTTATTTGAGAGCGACAGAGAGAGAAAGAGGCAGAGAGAGAGAGAGAGAATGGGCGTGTCAGGGCTTCCAGCCACTGCAAATGAACTCCAGACACGTGTGCCCCCTTGTGCATCTGGCTAATGTGGGTCCTGGGGAATAGAGCCTCGAACTAGGGTCCTCAGGCTTCACAGGCAAGCGCTTAACTGCTAAGCTATCTCTCCAGCCCTAAGTAAATTTTTAAAAATAAAGTGGAGTTTCTAGAGACTGGTTCTAAAGTTGAGGTCAGTACCTATCATACCTCTTTTGCCTCAACATCCACAACACACTGCCCCTTGGATGTTGGGATGCTGACCCGTCTTTGGCAGGGAAATGTACCCTGGCTTCCCTCTTCAGGATCACTTTAGTAACAGCTCCAAAAGCCTGCCAACACCACAGTCACCCAGATGTCTACTGAAGAAGCAGTTGCTGGGGTCTCTGCCCTGTCCCTAAATCAGAGTGCTTTGCTGTACCCAGAGAGAGGCCCGCTGGATCCATTCTTTGCATACTGGGATTGTTCAGTACACATCTCTTCATTTTGAGACCATAGTTTCTCGTTTGCTGGTGACGTCTGGTAGGGTTGAGATTTGAACGTAGTTCTCCTGCTGCATGTATGGGCTCAGCTGATGTCTCCTGCCCAGAGGCATGGACAGATCCCAAATGACCTCTCCATGGCCCTAGGTACCCAACCCCACAGCAAATGCCACAGCAGCTCCTAGACACAAGCTGCCCAAATTCCCAGGGATTTTGAGCTAAGCCCTAGGCTTTTAGCAGGCTGTGGTGAGGATCCTTCTAGAACACATGGTGAGATAAGTGGTTCTTGTTACTACACCTTCCTGGCTTCTGCCCAGGTGGAGGCCATGCTGAGACCCACTCAGGTGCCTAAGCCGGGAGCTGCAGGGTCTTCCTTGTGGAGCAAAGCTGAGAACTGCCTGCGGCCAGCCCACAGCTCTCAGAGCAGCTGTTCCTAGCCCAGGCTGCTCCCAGGAGTCATCTTTGCATGTTTACACAGGTTTTCTATGGGCAGATGGCTCCGTGGGGTAAACTGAGTTAGTCTCCAGCACCCATGTAAACGGCTGAGCATGGCTGCCCATGCCTGTAACCTCTGCCCTGAGGGGATCAGGGGCAGGAGGATTGCAGGAGCTCGCTGGGCAGCCAGTCTAACTGAGAAACAAGGAGCTCTGGGTGCACTGAGTGACTCTGTCTCCAAGAAATAAGGTAAAAGGTCATTAGAGGAGGAGACTCAAGATCCCCCTCTGGCCTCTGCACATGTGTACACACATGTACACACATCTGTCCATGCACACATGCATGGATCACCCATTGTGCACTATACCACATGCATGCGTACACCACACACACATACACCACATGCTTATGACCAGAAGGCACTCACTCTACTTATTTTGTTGCTGTGATGAAAGGCCTGTGACAAACACCTGCTTAAGGAGGTAGGATGCTGTTTGTTGCAGTCAGGTTCACACTGCTGGCAAAATCACCCAACCAAGAGCAGCTTGTGGGGAAAAAAGGGTTTATTTTGGCTTACAGCCTCGAGGCGGAAGCTCCATGATGGCAGGGGAAACAATGGCATGAGCAGAGGGTGGACATCATCCCCTGGCCCACATAAGGTGAACAGGAGAGTGTGCCAGACACTGGCTATAACACCCATAAGCCCGCCCCCAACAATACACTGCCTCTAGGAGGTGTTAATTCCCAAATCTCCATCAGCTGGGAACCTAGCATTCAGAACACCTAAGTTTATGGGGGACACCCGAATCAAACCACCACACTGTTGTTACCTGTACACATTTTCCCACTGGGGTCATGTGAAAACTTGCCCTGTATGTGGCCCTCTAATGGGGTGTCAGATGCATGGCTTCCTCCATGGTATGCCCCGTGCTGTGACAGAGACCCTTCTGTACGAAAGGCTAGATGTGGGCGACAGGCTAACAAGAACCACTGAACTCTGGTTCCTCCACATCTGGAAGTGAATCTGGGACTTTCAGTGAGGGTGTTCAGGCTGAAATGCCAAAGGAGGCATGGGTGTAGATGCCTGTCCCCTCTTTTAATTGTCTCCCTGTCTATAGGGACCCTAAATCTCCAGACTTGGAAGAAACTTAAGAGCCTTTCATCCATCTGTCCATCCATCTGTCCATCCATCACTGTTCTACATCCTTCATCACTCCACCTCCTGTTCTCAGCACTATGCTAAGCCAGGCTGTGGACTAAGATGCGTCCTCTACCTTCGAGAAGTGTACAGCATATATTCTCACTCTTATTAGAGAAGCTTCTTTTTACAGGTGGCAGCAAATACCAGGGATACCCAAGACTCATCAGAATGACAAGAAGAGAAAGCCCGGTGCTTAGCTTTCCGTCACACCCACCAGGGCTCAGGGCGCAGTGCACAGGCAGTCTTGGAAAAACTACAAATGGTGCCCTCACTGCTAGCCAGAGAGCCATGTCTATGCAGATAGTGGTAGACCCCAAGGAAACTCAAAACTCATCACAGGACAAAATAAGATGTGGAGGGCTGGAGAGATGGCTTAGCAGTTAAGGTGCTTGCCTGTGAAGCCTAAGGACCCAGGTTCAATTCCCTGGTACCCATGTAAGAGAGATGCACAATGTGGCACATTCATCTGGAGTTCATTTGCAGTGGCTAGAGGCCCTGCACACCCATTCTCTCTATCTGTCTCTCCCCCTCTCAAATAAATAAATAAAAATTCTCCCTGTTTTAAACTGTTTCTTAAAAAAAAAAAAAGGAAAGAATGGGCTTAGTGGTTAAGGCGTTTGCCTGCAAGGCCAAAGGATCTTGGTTCAATTCTCCAGGACCCACGTAAGCCAAATGTTGCACAAGGGAGCGCATGCATCTGGCGTTCCTTTGCAGTGGCTGGAGGCCTTGGCTCACCCATTCTCTCTCTCTCTCTCTCTCTTTCTTTCTCTCCCTCCCTCCCCCCTCTCTCAAATAAATAAATAAAATATATTTTTTTAAAAAGAAAGAAAGAAAAGAAGGTGTTGAGAGCTCAACACTGAAGGAGATCAGATCAGAGAGGGACAATTCAATCAAGTATGTGGCTGGCATTGGGCTATCCCCAAGACCCAACCCCTTACTTCACTCTGAACAAAGAATTACAAAGCGAATTTTGCTTGCAGGGTGCCCCTGCTGTGCTAGAGTGCAGCTTAATGACCCTGCTGTAGCAGAGGGAAGCTCCTTGAGAGAGACAGGGGCCAGGTGGATCTCACACTTAGCCCCAAGCCTGGTGGGGGCAGAGGCTTGAAGACTTAGACGTAGCAGTGCTCTCTGTAAGCAGGCTGCTGAAAACCAGTGACTTTGTACGGTGCCGGCTGGTTCCTGACAAACAGCACAGCCTCCTGTAACCCTCCATAATTGCTCCACTTAATTCATTATAGGATTATCCCTGAGACTGAAGGGGGAGGATGTGCCACCTGGGAGTTCTGGCAGCCATGCCATCTCCTGAGACAGCAGGGACACCTCAGGACCCCAACTGTGGCCGAAACAACCAGGTCAGGAGGCATTGGGGAGTCCTGAGTTTCGGGTTCTATCTGTCTCTGCCCCTGGGTGATTGTGTGACTGTGGGCAACTGCCCATCCCTCTCTGTGCAAAGGCTGAGAGAGAATGGGCTGAGAGCAGCGCAGTGAAGCCATGCCTCTTGGGAGACCTAGATTCCCGTGGGTGGGACAGCTGGCACCAACGCCCTGTGTTTACCCACAAGGACTCCACTTGGATCTGTCTCCCTCTCTGGGTCTCCTGACAAGGAAGTGATATGTGTGGTGGAGATAACAATAAAATGGAGCTCTCCCACATCGTTCTCAGGGATCACCCACGGAACATACTTAACACACCCAAAGAGCTGAATGCTATCATCTTCCACACAGTGTCCCCACTTCACAGAGGGGGGCGGCTAAAAACTTGTCCAAAACCATCAAAGCTGGGACACAAAATGCTTGCAGCTGTGCTCGAAATCTTCCCTTTTTTTTTGTTGTTTGTTTGTTTTTCAAAGTAGGGTCTCACTCTAGCCCAGGCTCTCTATGTAGTCTCAGGGTGGCCTCAAACTCATGGTGATACTCCTACCTTTGCCTCCTGAGTGCTGGGATTGAAGGCATGCACTACCATGCCCAGCCTTTCACTTTTTTATGAGAGAGAGAGAATGGGCATACCAGGGCCTCTAGCCACTGCAAACAAACTCCAGGCACCTGCTCCACCATGTGCATCTGGCTTAGATGGGTACTGGGGAATCAAACCTGGGTCTTTAGGCTTTGCAGGCAAATGCCTTAACCATTGTTCAGGGAAGAGCACGGACATAGGCTGGGATATAGCTCAGTTGGAAGACTGCCTGCCCTGCACACGTGAGGTCCTGGGTCCATTCCCATCACCACATAAATCAGGCAAGGTGGTAAACTCCTGGGATCCCAGCACTCAGGAGGTAGAGACAGGAAGATCAGGGATTTAGTGTCACCTTCGGCTACACTGCAAATTCAATGCCAGCCTGAGCTGCCAGAGAGAGAGAGAGAGAGAGAGAGAGAGAGAGAGAGAGAGAGAAGTAGATGTTTTGTGTTAAACACAGACTCTTGAGGGTTCTATGGCTTTGTAACACTGGCATTGGGTACTTTTGTCAGTGCCAGTTACTGCAAGCAGAAATGCTCAGCAGGACAGAATTGTTGCTGGTGATTCTTATCACTGTTGTGGGTTTTTTTTTTTTTCAATTTTTTCAATTTTTAAAAATATTTTATTTTTATCTATTTATTTATTTGACAGAGAAAGAGGGTGAAAGAGAGAGAGAGAACGGGCATGCCATGGCCTCCAGCCACTGCAAACAAACTCCAGACGCGTGTGCTCCCTTGTGCATCTGGCTAATGTGGGTCCTGGGGAATTGAACCTGGGTCCTTTGGCTTTGCAGGCACACACCTTAACTGATAAGCCATCCCTCCAGCCCTTTTTGTTTATTTTTATTTGTTTATTTGAAAGAGACAGACAGAGAAAGAAAGAGGCAGAGAGAAAGCATGGGCGCACCAGGGCCTCCAGCCACTGCAAATGAACTCCAGATGCGTGTGCTACCTTGTGCATCAAGCTTACGTGTGTCCTGGGGAATCAAGCCTCGAACCTGGGTTCACAGGCAAGTGCTTAACTACTAATCCATCTCTCTAGCCGCCCCCCTTTTTCTGAGGTAGGGTTTCACTGTAGCCCAGGCTGACCTGGAATTCACTATGTAGTCTCAGGGTGGCCTTGAAATCATCGTGATCATCCTACCTCTGCCTCCCAAGTGCTGGGATTAAAGATGTGTGCCACTACACCTAGCCACTATTGTGATTTTCATTTCCTGTAAAAACTGACTCCTAAGATATATTGGGACCCCACAGGAGCATACAACCAGAATAACTTCAAGCTCTGCCCCCCCCCCCTCTCTCTCTCGGCCGGGAGCGTATGTTGTGGGCAATAGCCAGACATCTGTGGGTGATGCTGGCCACTAAAGAAACTTGTTCGCTTTTGGGAAATGAGAAACAGAGGGACAAGCTATGGAGCTGTGATGCCTCATTTTATTCCATTTCTAGGTCCTTCAACCAGACATGAAGCCCCATCCAGTGACCAAAATGACTGGTGCTGGAGGGGCATGGACCACGCTCTGGGCCCCTTACATAGCTTTTCTTGTTTTATCCTGACAGCATCCTCCACGGGCTGAGCCCCATTTTTAGACAAGCACACTGATCCTTAGCAAGGTCAATGAACCTGCTCAAGGTTCCACTGGGCCTCATTGAATCCCTGGGACACCAGAGCCCTGCCTTCCTAAGTACGGTACGTTCTGTTGAGGTACAATTTATATACCATAAATTTTACCCATTCCAAGTATTCCAGTCAATGGCTCTACTTTACCTATGGAGCCATGCCACCCTCTCCATAACCCAATTTTATTTTGTTATTTACTTGTTTGTTTTTGCACGTGTGTGTGGTGTGCGTGCATGTGTGTTTGGGGAGTGTGTAGAAGCCAGAGAAATACTTCCTTAGTTGTTCCTGAGAGACACCATCCAACTCTTTCCAAGACAGGGTCTCTTGCTGGCGTGGAGCTCACCAGTTAGGCTAGACTGGCTGCCAGTGAGTTCCTGCTTCCCAGCACCCAGATTATAGGCATGTGCCACCATGCCCAGCATTTTACATGGGTGCTGAGGATCGAACTCAAGTCTTCCCATTTGAAGGCAAGTGTTTTGCTAACAGCAATCTCCTAGCCCCACAATCCAAGTTTAGAATCATTACCACAAAACGCCACAGAAGGAAGCTCATATCCTCTAGTTGTTGCTACACAACCTCTGTCCCTCACCCCCCACAGGTGACCACTGATGCAACTTCCTCTGGATGTTAATTATATCTTTTTATACTTGCTATTATCTACCATTTTACTATAGCCCTATGAAGGTTTGAAGTGGTACATCTGTGGCTTTGATTTAAATTTTCATGACTTGGCTATGTAGTGAGTTTGAGGCCAACCTGGACTACATGAGATCATGTCTCAAAACAAAATAAGAAAGGGGCTGGAGAGAGGACTCAACTGTTAAAGATGCTTGCTCGCAAAGCCTTACAATCCCAATTCAATTCTCCAGCACCCACATAAAGCCTGATGGGAACTTGTCTACAGCAGAAAGAGACCCTGGTGGTGCATGTGGACACACACACACATGAATAAATAAATAATAAATGTGTTCTTTCAAAAAAGAAATAAAGGGGAGGAGGGAGAGAGGAAGAGAAGGAAAGGAGGAAGGAAGGAAATTTAAAAAATGAAATAAACAGAGCCAGGTATGGGTACTATACCTGTAATCCCAGAACTTGGGAGCAAGTGCAGGAGAACTACAACAAGTTTGAAGTCAGTCAGAGCTAAAGAAAAAGACCCCATCTAAAAAGATGTGTAAAAACAAACAAACAAACAAACAAACAAACAAACAAGTAAAAATCATTATTTTGTTTTGTTTTTTATTTTATAATATATTTATAAAATATGCTACTCACTCATTTGTCATTCCAACATGCAACCAATATTTAAACACTCATTAACAAGACATTTTCATTCTCTATTCCTTGCCCATTTTTAAAATTCAGTGTGTCTTAACACAATTCAATCATATCTTGGTCCAAAGTCCAAGTTTCTGTCAGCAATCTTGGAGTGCATTTCTATTTTATAACAATTTCTGAGCTGGATTTTGATTTTGTGACAATTGAAAAAGAACTCTGGGAGAGTGGAGAGATGGTTCGGTGGTTAAAGCGCTTGCCTGCAGAGCCTAATGACCTGAGTTTGATTCCCAGGACCCACATAGTGCCCGAAGCAAAAAGTGGTACGTGCATCTGGAGCCCATTTGTAGCGGCTGGATACCCTGGTGAGCCCATATTTCTCTCTCTCTCTCTCTGTCTCTCTTTGCTTGAAAATAAATAAATAAATAAATAAATAATATTTTTTAAAAGAAGTCTTGGGCTGGAGAGGTGGAGCAGCAGTTAAGACACTTGCCTACAAAGCCTAACAACCCAGGTTTGATTCCCCAGTACCTACATAAAGGCAGATGCACAAGTAGTGCACGCATCTGGAGTTCTTTGCAGTGGCTGGAGGCCCTGGCACACCCATCCCCCCCTCCTCTGTCATTCCTTGTAAATAAATAAAATATTTTTTCCAAGGTAGAGAGTCTCATTCTAGTCCAGGCTGACCTGGAATTCACTATGTAATCTCAGGCTGGCTTTGAACTCATGGCAATCCTCCTACCTTTGCTTCTTGAATGCTGGGATTAAAGGCGTGCACCACCATGCCTGGCTAAATATATATATATTTTTAAATAAAAGAAGTCTTAGGCTAGAGAGATGGATCAGTGGCTAAAGGCACTTGCTTGCAAGCACTGATGGCCCAGGTTTGATTCCCCAGTACCCACATAAAGCCAGATGTGCAAACTGGACCATGGGTCTGGAGTGGAGTGGCAGGAGGCCCTGATGTGCTCATTCTCTCTTTCTGAAATAAAGAAATAAATATTAAAAAAAAAGAAGAAGAAGTTTCACATTCTCAGGTTATTTCAAACAGGCTTAAAGGTGAACCAGAATCCATTTTCAAAATTTTAAATTAACTAAAATCAAGTGAAATTTAGCTGGGCGTGGTGGCACACACCTTCAATCCCAGCACTTGGGAGGTAGAGGTAGGAGGATCGCCATGAGTTTGAGGCCACCCTGAGACTACATAGTGAATTCCAGGTCAGCCTGGCCTATAGGGAGACCCTACCTTGAAAAAGAAAAAATCAAGTGAAATTTAAAATTTAGTCCTTTGTCCCACCAGCCATATTTCTAACACTCAGCAGCCCCAGGTGGTGAGAGGCAATGGTGTTGGGTGTGCCAAAACTTCTGTCACATTGTGTCATGAGGGCAGGGACCATGTTGGCTTGTCAACCACTGAATCTCTTACCTGTGTGTGGGCATGTGTGGGCATTGACAGCTTATTTAATATTCAATATGGGTGAGTTAATGAGAGAATTGAACCAATGAATCAATAAATAACTGTTACCACCTGACTTTGGTAGCTAGAAAAACTCACATTCATTAACATAAATTAAGTAGGCTAAATGCCTCCAGCTAGGATGGAACACGTGCCAGATCTGACTCCTTCCAACGGGAAACCTACAGGATTAAAACCTGGGCCACAGAACCAGGCATCACCAGGGTGTTCACGTGACGTGCCAGCCCCCATCTGCCCCCACCTGCTGCACCAGCTGTCCTGGCCCGGCCCCAGGGTGTGCCAGGAGCCCAGAGGATAGAAGGCTGGTGGGGCAGGTGACCCCACGGGCACAGTGACATTCAGCAGCAGCGTCCAGCAATGCCAAGGACACAGGAAGAGCAGGCCCCGGCTCCACAGACAGGGCCCTGTTTGTCTTGAAATCTGCAGGAGCACGCTCACACTGGCCACAGTCCTGGGATGAGGAGCCAAAGGGAAACTTTAGCTTTGGTCACAAGATCTCAGGGCCAGGGACAGTGTGGGGGGGGCTCACCCTCAATGCTTGGCTGGTGGTTAAGAAGGGGGGGCCCAGCGAAGACCAGGGTTAGGGTTACTTTGCTGCCCCAGGGATGACGCAGTTTAGTCTTCCCTTGGTGGAGACACCATGAGTTCCTTTCCAGAAATGGCACCAAGTCAGGGTTCTCACCCAGACCCCACCAATCCACACTGCCACAGAGTCACTCATTCATTTATTCACTTGTTCATTCATTGAAGACGTGATCCTGGTTACCTCAAGATTCAACTCATGGAGTGGAATCACTCACTCACTCATTCATTCAACAATGATGCTTAACAATCTTACATTCTTCAGGCACTATCATAGGCACTGGCGTGTGTGTGTGAGAGAGAGAGAGAGAGAGAGAGAGCAGGGACACCCATCTTTTTCTGGTTCCTCCAGGAGAAGGTGACACTTCATCTGTCCCTGGATGTTGAAGTTGACCAGGTTTTTTTTTTTTGTTTGTTTGTTTGTTTTGGTTTTTCGAGGTAGGGTCTCACTCTGGCTCAGGCTGACCTGGAATTCACTACGTAGTCTCAGGGTGGCCTCGAACTCATGGTGATCCTTCTACCTCTGCCTCCCGAGTGCTGGGATTAAAAGCATGCGCCACCATGCCCAGCTTTGACCAGGTTTCTAACAATAGGAAATGCAGGCGGGCATGGAGGCGCACGCCTTTAATCCCAGCACTCGGGAGGCAGAGGTAGGAGGATCGTTATGAGTTTGAGGCCACCCTGAGACTACATAGTGAATTCCAGGTCAGCCTGAGCTAGAGCGAGACCCTGCCTCGAAAAACCAAAAAAAAAAAAAAAAAAAAAAAAAGAAATGCAGCATTCTTGGGGGGTGCATGGGAAAGGCAAGCAGTACCATTGGACTGGGTTGAAAGAAAGGCCTCTGGGAGGACGTGTCCTCCCAAGGTCACACACCTAAAGGTGCCATTACAGATGGGGGTAGACACGAAAGACAGTTGGGACCCATAACTGGGCGCAGCTGAGCTTCCTGAGGAAGGGATATTTGATTCAAGGCGTGAAACTGCAGTGGCTGTTAGCTAGCCACCGTGGAGGACAAGTGTCCCCGCAAAGGGGCCAGCGCGTGCGAAGGCTCTGAGCCGGAGGGGCTGTGGTTGTCTTCAAACCTCCTTCTCTGCAGGCCCTTCAATTTGCCAAGTGTGGGTCCCATGTGTGCCCGCTAGCAGGGCCCACAGGACACCCTGTGTCTTTGCTTCCCTCTGCCCAGGGGCTCTGTGGGCTCTGAGCTGCTTGTCCTTCAATCTTCACTCTGGCCGAGGCGACCTCAGGCATGGCTGACTCCAGGGTGAGGCCCCTGTTCTGCAGGACGGGGAGAAAGCGAAGGGGTTCACTCACCACCTGCCAGTTAGGCGGCAGCCACTGTGATGAGCCTTTTCTGCCGCACCCCAGGGCGAGGGGAAGAGGATGACCGGCCTCACGAGTCAGCTCAGGGGATATAGCTAGAAAGTTCCAGAGTTGTGACACTCAGGTGGCTGACCTCAGAGCCCTCATTCCTCTCCAGGGGTGTTTGGCCGGAACCCAGCCTATCTGACACGCAGCTCCGTGCTCTTTCAATCGCAGAAAGCCACGTGGTGGCCTTGCGGAGCTCCCAGGGCTGATGCCAGGCGGATGTACCCAAATATCGCCGGGCAGGAAGCAAGAGGGCAACAGGGGCCTTGGCTCCAGCCCACTCACCTTGGCTGCCTCCTGAGCCTTTCCCGGAAGGAAGGTTAGGCCAAGGCCTTCACACAGCCCCCCTGCCAGTCCGCTCTACCCTCAGCCCTCCTGCAAGCAGCACCTTGGCCCCCTCAGGGGTGTGTAGCTGCCTGTTGGAGGAAAGACCCTTGGCAGAAGGAAGCTGGCTGGAAGCCATTGTGCTGGAAATCGAGATGTGGGGTTCTCAGACACTGGGGATCATGGATTCTCCACCACCTAAGGACAACTTGGGAGGCGGAGGAAGCCCAGAGTGGGGCCCAGTAGCTCTAGTGTGAGGGGCTCCTAAGTACAGCCCAGGGTGGCTGCTGGCTCTCCAGGGAGCCCATGAGTACATAGCCCTTGATCTCGGGGCCCCGATGCCCAGACACATAGCTAGCTCATGTCTGGACCTCCTCCTGAGTTGGCCTTACCTGAGCATGACCTCCCCTCGCCCCACCAGCATCCCTCCATCCCCGTCTCAGGCTGTGCTTCGACTTGTGCAAACCACAGGCCTGTGTTCCGTTCGGAGCTGAGGCAGGGTGAGTCAGGGTGCTGGGAGGCCTGAGCAGGGGGAGAGGGAGGGGCCAGAGTGCTGACTCAGGAAAGAGGGGCTGAGGGAGCTTCCAGCCTCCACAGGGGGGGCATGGGGCGCCCTTGGTCACGGGTCAGATACCTGGTATGAATTGTTTCTTCAGGAGAATGTGTGAATGTCACTTCCAGCGATGTCAAGACTGCTGCTTGCTTTTGGGGGGAGAATGTAAAGTGGTCGTGTGTGTGTGTGTGTGTGTGTGTGTGTACACATTCAGGTATATATATACACATACATGTATACATGTTTTCTCACATGCATCTGTGTGCCATATGGACTGAGTGTCTAAGACATATACACATCAGTGTGGACTGCACGTCTGTCCTTGCCTTGTAGCATAGGATGTACTTAACTTCAACAAGGGGCTAGAGGGATGGCTCAGCAGTTAAGGGCTCCCCAAATTTTGACCCTGCCTGAAAATTCTAGAACCTGTAGCCTGCACCACTACTGTAGCCATGATCCCCAGGGGGACAGACACCTCTGGGATCACCTCATGACTGTGAGTGCCGCACAGACCCTCTGGATATTTTTTAAAGATTTTTATTATTTATTTATTTATTAGAGACAGAGAGAGGGAGAGAGAGGGAGAATGGGCGTGCCAGGGCCTCTAGCCACTGCAAAGGAACTCCAGACGCGTGCGCCACCATGTGCATCTGGCTTACATGGGACCTGGAGAATCAAACCAGGGTCCTTAGGCTTCACAGGCATGTGCCTTAACCACTAAGCCATCTCTCCAGCCCCCTCTGGATATTTGATGAGTGAATATCTCAGGAATGGCCTAGCCAGCCAGCTCCTGGGAGCCCCAACTCTGTGGTCTTGGGGAGGTCCCATCCCTCTCTGGGTCTCTGTTTCTCCATCTATCCGAATCTGGATGGACTTATCAGCACACGTGACTGCTGCCTTTGGGTTCCTTGTTCTGTGGCCCCTGCCCACGTAGACACTGCACTCATGGGACAGCCCTTCTTAGACGGCTCTAGCTGTGCAGTGTTCAGCTCTTGTAAAGCAGGGTTCCCCAATGCATCTTGTTCCTTGGGTCTTCCTTCTCGCAATCGTGTGGTTCTTGGTCCCAAAAGCCTGTGGGTCACCTCCAGGCACCATGATTACGATCACATTTGCTTAGAAATGGGCTCAAGGACATTTATAGGCTTGAGAAGAAAATATTCTAGAAAAATGGCGATGCGTTCCTCCTGCCTCAGCCTTCCCAGGTAGCCAAGATTATCTACCAGCTGTTTTGAAACATGAAATTCAACTACAGTATTCTCACTGCTTGCAAGAGTTGATGCTCAATATATGTTACTTTATTCTTTAAAAAATTAAATTTTATTCATTTATTTGTGTGCGTGCACACACGCTTGTGCCCCAGTGTGCACCTGAAGGTCAAGAGGACAACTTCAAAATGTCTGGGTACCACCTTCTTTGAGACAGCGTCTCTTATTGCTGCAAATGAAGTACCAGACGGCAAAGGAAGCCCAGGCCTGTGGGCTGCGGGCTGCGGGCTCTCCTGACTGCAGCTCCCTGGGTCACAGGCATGCTGGGATTACAGACACATGTGCCACTTTGCATCTGGCTTTACGTGGGTGCTGGGGAATTAAGGCAGGGTCAGAAGGCTTTTCAAGTAAGCGCCCTTAAGTGCTGAGCCATCTCCCCCAGCCCTCTTTGATATTATTCTCTTCTGAAGTTCAAATCAGTGACACGGCTAGATAGGCCTTGCATTCTGTAGAGTGAAATTATTCATTTCAAAAGAAGCTTTTGACCAGGTGTGGTGGTGCACTTGGAGGCAGAGGTAGGAGGGTCACTGTGAGTTCAAGACCAGCCTGAGATCACATAGTGAATTCCAGGTCAGCCTGGGCTACAGCAAGACCCTACCTTGAAAAAAAAAAAAAAGACAAAGAAAAGAAAAGAAAAGAAAGAAAGAACCTTTTTTGAACTAGAAATCACAGAAAAATCCAACTGAAGTGCCTTAAGTAGGTGTGTTTGCTTTTGTTGTCTGAAAAGAAGCGCGCAGAGGGACAGCTACTGTGAGTGGCTCCGTGACATTGAGACTGATGGGCTGGTCACCACACGGCCACTTCAGCTCTGGATTCCACATTGGCACTGGGACTGTCCCCAGGTGTCCTTTATGTTTTCCTTTCCCAATCAACTTCCACCTCGGTTTCAGTCTAGAACGAGGTCACGTGGCTGTCAGCAGATGCGAGAGAACTTAGGAGAAGCAGGGGGCTGCGGCTGGCGCGGAGCCCTCGCCTGTCCCCCGGCCCGCGCCTGTCTCCTGGGGCTCCGTCAGGGAGATGTCGGCGTGGCGACGAGGCCAGCAGCTTGCATCCCTCAACCAGGCTCTGGTGCATTCTCCGGAGCCCAGAGGCGTGGTCACCAGGGGAACTCTATAGGAAGATGACGGAGCCTTTAAGAGGTGGGGGCTAATGGAAGGAAGTTAGTTCACTGGAGCGTGCCCTTGAAGGGGATTTGGGGTTCAGCCCCTCCTCTGTGTTGCTTCCCAGCTGCCATGAGGTGAACAGCTTTGTTCCACCACCTGCTCCCACTATGCTGTTCCCAGGCTCAAGAGTAATGGGCCCACAGACCTGGGCTGAAACCTCGGGCTACAAGGGCCAAAATGCACCTGAAGCCCTAGGAAGTAACTTACCTGAATATTGCTGTATCAGTGGAAAGCTAACACCTCAGACTAGGATATTGTTTGTCTTGATTGGAAAATGTTGGAGTATTTTGCTTGTATCTATTTGTGTGTGTGTGTGTGTGTGCGTGTGTGCATGTGTGTGCACGCGCGAGAGCACGCATACACCAGGGTCTCTGTCTGCAAGTGAATGCCTCCTTAGCTTTACATGGGTGCTGGGGGACTGATCCCAGGCAGGCAGGCTTTGCAAGCAAGTGATTTTAACCCCTGAGCCATCTCTCCAGCCTCTTTAAATTAGAAATTTTCAATTGTGACATAAACCTACATCAGACCAGTCCCTAGCCAGTGGAGTGTTTGAGAGGCGGAGCCTTGCTCTAGGAAGGGTGCTGCTGGGGCTGGCCCTTGGGGAATTGAGGAGTGTAGACCACTGTGGGGTCAGAGCCAGCTCAGCTGCCTGTTGTCCCTCTGCTGTGGATGTGTGATGAAGTGAGCCAGCCTCCTCCACCATGATGAAACTTCCCCTGGAAAGGGTAAACCTGAGATAAACCCTTTCCTCCCATAAGCTGCTTTTGGTTGGGTTGTTTTGTCCAAAAAGTGAGCAGGTGACTGCTACCAAAGCCACGTTTTCTTTAGTGCCTCCTCTGAGCCCTGACCTAACGACCTCGTTCACCAGCAACACCGTGGAAAAGATGCCGGTCACGCTGCCACTTTGCAGACAGGCAGCTCAAGTTCAGAGGTTAAACACCTTGTCCAGGATCACAGTGCCACGAAGGAGAGGAGCTGCACTGAGGCCAAGCCTGTTTCAAAGGCTCAGCCCTAAACTGGAAGGCTCTCTAGCAGAGCTGGCTTCTCAGCAAGAACGGATCTGCCCACCAACATCCGAGGTCACCTAGGGCACCTGAAGTTGCCTGGCAAAGTCAGGGGTGGCTGCCAAGATAGCAGCCCCGGGGGAGCCAGGCTCTTTCTTCCCCTGCTTTGCTGGCAGTGGGCACCACTCGCCCTCTGCTTCCAGTGTTACCTGAACTTTTCAGCTTCATCCTGAAGGTCTGTCCCCAAACTCCACAGGTCAGTCCACGAGAAAGGCCGTGGTCTTGGGACTGTGAAATCTACAGCTGAGCCTTTTCCCTAGCTTGCTGGGTGAACCCACAAAGTATTTTTATTCCTGAGCCTCAGTTTCCCCGTCTTCCAAAGGAGTGGCTGAGACACGGCTCTCTGAAGCCCCTCCAGCTCCAGTGAGCGAGGCCACCGTCTCAGGGTTTCTCCATCCTTTGCGGTCGCCTCACATTTCTGGCCCCGGGGCAGGAGCGGGGCAAGTCGCTGCAGTGCCCAACCTCTGTGCCAGAGAGGCATGGCTCCCAGCCCAGCGTGCAGGCTTGCCTAACCCCAGAAAGCCCAGCGACTCCCAGAGAACAAAAGGAGGAGAGGACACGAAGAAGGAGGGGACTGGGTGACTAGTCCTTCCTTGTTCTGTGGACTTAACCCCTTCTGTACCCCCCCAGTCGCTGGGGAGGAAGGGCAGGCTGCCGTGAAACTACCCCAAGTACAGTGGCCTCCACTGTTCTGCCTCCACAAGGGCCAACCCTGGGGAGCAGCCTGGGCTGGAGGTGCCATTTGTCCTGCAGGGAACCCAGCCACAGAGCCCCACTCGGTCATTTTGCCACTCAGGAAGCTGAGGCCCAGACAGTAAGGAGCTCGCCCAAGCCGCCCAGCTTTGAGCCTCACCAGCGGAGCCTGGACTAACAGGGCGCCAGGCACGTGGAGGGCTAGGTTTCCTGAGTGGCAGGAAGCGGGCTCCTGGCCTCCCTCTCCCTCCTCTGGTCTTCATTGCCTTTGGGGGTTCTTACCTACATTTCCAGCCCCAAATTAGAAGCAGGTTGTTGAGGCCTGTCCATAAATTCCTCACTTGAACCCAGAGTGACTAATATTCTCAGGAGTGTGGGATCAAACCCACCATGGCTATTAAAACTTTACTACAAGGCCCTGGTGCCCCCGGGGCTGGCTTTTTTATGAGCCCTGGAACAGGGCATAACTTGCCCCATCTGTCAGCCAGGCCGGGCCAAGAGTGCAGGGGCTGGAGTCCCTTCTCCATGAAGCTTCTGGGGCAGCACCCTTCTTCTCTTAGGGGGGTCTTGGCGGACCCTCTGTGTGGGGAACATCTTCCTTGTTCCAGTCCAAATCATGGGCAAAGTCAGGGACTCTCTTAGCCAAGAGGAACCAGTGTGAATCGGTCTCTGGCCTGGTATGCCTTCCCCTGGCAGTTCCCACATGCATCTCTCAATCTATACTCCATGAAAAGCCACTGGGGCCTCGACAAGGCCTCTGAGGATGAGCATGACCCCCAGAGGGCGGGCTCTAGGCTGCTTTAAGCAGTGTGAACAGTATATACATCTCTGTGACCTGGAAAAGCAGCTAGAATACACTGGAATGGAGAGGGTGGGCTCCTGCAGCCAGGGAGGGAGCAGAGGTGCCTTTGGAGGGCTCAGGGTGACCTGGGGACAGCTAGCTGTGGGTGAGACAGCAAAGCTGTCTCGTCTACCTGGATTGGTTACATATGGAACTGGTAGGACCACTGAGACCACTCATGGTTTGTGTGCCTCTTGGGGAGGTCCCTGAGCCCTTCTGTGAGTTCCCTGTGTGGGGGGAGACTGACCTCCAGCCACATTTAGGCACTGTTATGAGTGCCACTCTGTGCCCAATATAAATAAATAAAGCCATGTGGCTAGTGCTCCTCCCAGGACAGATGTAGATGGGAAATGCTGACATCACTGCACTGTTGTTTCAGGTGTGCCTAAACCCCTGGGGCTAGTGCACTGCGGGGTCACAAGGCCATTCTGCAGTTCACCAGACACTCCCCACAGTGTCTGCACACCTCTCCTTCACTCCCACGGACACAGGCACTTCTCAGGACCACACTTCCATCCTCTCTGCCCCGCCAGCAGCCTCTGCCTTCCCCTCTGGCCGCCTGTGCTCCTGCAGTCAGCACTGCGGAGGACAGTCAAGCGCTTGCCCAAGCTGGAAGTCACAGTCTATCTAAAGGCAACTATGACTTTCTCGTGGCCCTCCATGAGAACCCCCACTCTCTATCAATTCCCCAAGACTTGAGTTGTGGCGTGCTGACCTTCGCACATAGCAGCCATCGTCGTCTTCATCAGAAGCAGCTGTAATCGCTAGCTACCTTGGGTCGGGGATGTGGCTCAGCAGCGAACGGTGCTTGCTTGCAGGTTTGGTTCCCCAGTGCTCACAAAAAAGCCAGATGCAAATGTGGGTGAAAAGGCCTAAGTGAGATCAGGGGAAGAGATTGAGCAAAGGAAAGGTGGCGGGGGGAGGGCTAATCAAAATCTAAGAGAGGCCAGGCATGGTGGCGCACACCTTTAATCCCACCCTGAGTGTGGGGAACATCTTCGAGGCCACCCTAAGACTATGGAGTGAATTCCAGGTCAGCCTGGGCTAGAGTGAGACCCTACCTCAAAAAAAAAAAAAAAGAATGAATGTATGAATAAGTCGTGTGGAAACCTACTTTTTTGGACAATGGCATACCCAGAAGCCATAGATTGTTACTAGAGAATTTTCAGTGCCAGGGATGGGATACCTTCCAGTGGATTTTTGGCTAGGGAGGTCCTTGATGTCCCCCAAACATTACAGGTCATTGCCGAGGCTCTTGGTTTCCCACCAGGAATAGATGGTTAGACCCTGTTGCTGAAGACTCCACATACTTGGGCTGCAAGGTCACTGAGAAATCCTGCTGGAGCTGAACTGAAACCCTCCTCCATGTAGACCAGCTGACAGAAAGCTGGAAAAAGCCATGCTGCATGAAGTTCAATGGGAGAGAGAGAACTCACCAGTGAAGATACTCAACACTGGACACTGCAAGCCTTAAGTTTGGCCAGCCAGGCCAAATCAGTCAACAAGTGCAACAGTGGCACATCTGTTATGGGGGAAACCAACCACTTTCTAATTGAAATGGAGGTCCACTCCATGGGAGGGTATACAATCCTGATACTGAGAACCTAGAACAGGGTTAGTCATGGGCCCTAGGGGTGTAACATTTGCTGTTGTCTGGCTAAATGTATATTCTATGCTCACCAAACTGCCCAGTAAGCCCTTCTCTTAATGTTCATATATTAATGCTACTCTCACTTTTGGTTAGAGAACCTTCTCTTTTCAGATGGCAGTGACCTTGGGATGACTCAGAAGGCACCATGGTGCTGGGAAGAAGTTACAGAGGAGTGCTCAGCACTGAAATATCTCTATCACACCTTCCAAGGCTCAGGGTCTAATGTGGAAGAGGTGGCGGGAAGAATGTAAGAGCCAAATGAAGGGTAGGACTCCTTACAACGTGCTCCTCCAGACACAAAATGGCCTGGATATCCATGTCCCACAGTGCCTGACACTACCTACACAAGACCATCACAATAGGAGGAAAAGATGATGACATCAAAATAAAAGAGAGACTTAGCCAGGTGTGGTGGTGCATGCCTTTAATCCCAGCACTTGGGAGGCAGAGGTAGGAGGATTGCTGTGAGTTCGAGGTCACCCTGAGAATACAGTAAATTCCAGGTCAGCCTGGGCTAGAGTAAGACCCTACCTTGAAAAACCAAAAATAAAAATATAAATAAATAAATAAAAGAGAGACTGATTGAGAGGGCAAAATGTATGATGGAGAGTGGAGTTGCAAAGGGGAAAGTGGAGGGAGGGAGGGAGGGAATAACCATGGGTTATTGTCTATAAATATGGAAGTTGTCAATTAAAAAAAAAAAGAAAAGCCAGATGCAAAACGTGTCACATGTATCTGGAATTTGTTTGCATGAGGCTCTGGGATGCACACGCATGCATGTATATACACACACACACAATTTTTTTAAAGACACCCTCAGGCTCGAAAGATGGATCAGCAGTTAAGGCATTTGTCTTCAAAGCCTAACAACCAGGGTTTGATTCCCCAGTACCCATGTAAGCCAGATGCACAAAGTGGTACAAAGTGGTCTGGAGTTTGCAATGGCTAGAGGCCCTAGCACGCCCATTCTATCTATCTATCTATCTATCTATCTATCTATCTATCTATCTATCTATCTATCATCTCTATCTCTCTCTACTTCTCTATCTCTGTACTTGCAAATAAATAAAATATTTTTAAAAGACACCCTCACAATTGTACCTGTGGATATTCCTTCATAGGAGGTGGGAGGGATGTCATTGGAACCTCACCTGGATCTCAGCCACTTCCTTCTGCCCCTCCCGGCCAGCTGTATGTAATTCTGTCCCAGCTGCATTAGGCCCATGGTCTTGGGTGCTAGAGTATGTAGAGTATGGAAGGTTAACTGGAGTGAGGGGACTTCATCTATGCAGCTATAAGGTCATCATTCATATTAGGGTGAGACTTTCCAGCGATGAAGCTGATTTAGGGTCACCCACGTTCCTGTCGTAACTCCTCGTCCATGCTCTGTGTGTAAACCCATGAAACTCATTGTGCACCAGTGCGCTTCAGTGGAATTGGTCTGTCATCAGTGCCCTATCTGGGGAGAGCAAACATTTGCTTGTGTCTCCCATGGAAAAGTCCACATACCAACCTTCATATCCGTGCTCTGCCCCTCGGGCATCTCACCTCCACACAGGGGTACAGGACCTCTGCCCAGCCCTGGACGAGAACATTCTCCTCCCGCTGCCTGGGTTTCTGTCATTGCTGCTCCCTACTGGATGGTTTGTCCCAGCTTCTCATCATTCAGGTCTCAGCCCCTCTCTGACCTCTCTAACAAAAGCCCCCATCACTTATTCCCCATCTTAGTCCCTTCATTCTTTTTCTTATTTGGTGTGCGTGTGTGTGTGTGTGTGTGCGTGTGTGTGTGTGTTGTACGTATGGGCAAGTGAGTGCCACAATGGGTGTGTGGAGATCACAAGACAGCCTTAGGATCCATGTCCTCTTGTTTTTTGTTTGTTTGCCACTGGGGACACAGGACCAGCTGGCCTGCAAGCTTCAGGAATCTCTTGACTCTGCCTCTCATTGCCATGGGATTATTGGGATCGTGGATGTGTATATTACTCACAGCTGGCATTATTTAGGTTCTGCAAATCCAAACTCCCATCACTAAGCACTGAGCCATCTCCCTAGCCTGTAGTCCCTTCATCTTGCCTTCATGGTCCTTCTCAATAAGGAAATTACCTCATGTCCATTGCGGGCTTTGATTATCCATCTCCCTACACTCATTCCCCTGGAGGACAGAGTCCCTGACTTGTTTCTAACCCCATACCAAGCCTTCAGAACTGAGTGCTCACGTGAGGTCTCCAGAACCTCTGGGGCCTCGTTCCATCGCTAGCACAATACTAGGAGGCGACATGTCCACTTGGGCATATGGAGTTTGGATGAGGCTGCTCGCTTGTCAGTTGGCTAAGCGGAGATGCAGAGGGGCCAGAACTTTCCCAAAATGATAAAGTTCCTTCCCACATCCCAAGCAGATACAGGCGGAGCAGGAGGAAATCACGGTGGACGGGCTGGAGGCAGCAGCGCCTTCCCAAGGAAGGCGGCAGGGGAGTGGGTGTCCAGAGCAAACTGAGGTGGGGCAGCGAGCGAGGCAGCCAGAAGCCAGGCCAGGCATTTGCAGCTTGCGGGACTGAAGATGACTGCCTACTTGTGTCACAGGCTCGGGGAGCTGGGGACCCAGAAACACACACTCACCTCGGGGGGCTGGGGGAAGACTGCCCAGTTTCTCACGGTCAGGACATCAAAGGTGCTTCATGTGGTGTGCTTGAGCTCGGCTAGGGAGTGTGAACTCGGCCAGGAGCCCGCCCAGAGCGCAAGCATGGCATGAGCCCCCACTGCTGACTTGCTGCCAAATTGCAGCACAGTTACTTACCCATGCCACAGGCTTTGGACCAATTAAGTGAGCAAAGAAGGTGGTTAAGGAGGAGTAAACAGTCTAAAGGCCCGTAATTACAGCCGGGTTCTGCTCTGATGCACGCAAGCCAGCCAGGGTGGGGACGAGAGCAAACGTTGGGCTCCACTTTGTCCTCGCACGTCAGCCCCACCAGAATGCCTTCTGCCTGACCACCTTGCTCCATGGAGATCATTCCCTCATGGGCTTCTTTTCTTCCTACCCCGCCCCCACCTCCCATCTTTCTAAGTGTTTTTTCATACAAAGTGTATGTGTGCCAGGTTCTAAGTGCTGGGATTTAGAGAACAAAGGAAATTTCTGCTCCCTCATTGTCTGACATTTTAGTCAGTCATCGGGTAAGCTGATAGCTCTGTGATCCACCAGGTGGGCCCACATGCAGCATGAGCAGTGGTCAGTGTCCAAGGAGTAGAGAAGGCCACTGAACGGGGACAGTCTGGAGGAAGTTGGATCGTGCAGACATCTGGGGGAAGGGCTGGCCTTGCAGAGGAACAGCAGATGCAAAAGCACTGAGGCAGGCTCGCAGGGGTGCGCTAGCATGACCAGGGCGGAGCGAGTAAATGCCTCGGGACTCTCTGTGGGATACGCAGCCACAAGGAGGGGTGGGGACAGGTTGGGAGCACAGCCTTGGGAGAAAGACAAGTGCTCTCTGTGTTTCAAAGTCTGTTACCTTGTGTGATCCTCTGAGTAAGGCTGGAAGGGCTTAGGGGGTCGATTTCTTTTTCCTCTCATCGGATGAGGACCTCAAGCTCTAGAATGTTTCACAGTTCAGCAGGGATCCCTCAGGAATGTTCTGAGTCAGGGACAGAGAGACGTTTGTGGTCTTCGGTCCCCTCTCAGGTTGGATCGGAGGTCCGTGTCCTCTGCCTCTGTGCCACTGTGAGCTTCCAGAACAAGTCAAGTTCTCAAGCAAGCCTCTGGATGAGTGGCAAGGTTCAAAGGCAAGCCAGGGGCAGTGAAACCGCCAAGCGTGGCCAAGGGTGCTCTTCGCTGTGTCTTCACGGAGCATTAACACAGCCCTGAGGGCTGCAGTCACTTAGCCTTGGCTCTTGGCTTTTGAAGGAGCCACGGCAGACACACTGCAAGGAGGTGGGCAGGGTGGCGCATACCTGTGACCCCACAACAGGAGGCTGATGTGGGAAGGTAGGGAGGCCAAGGTGAGGCTCAGAACACAATGCCGAAAGATAGTTAAAAGCGTTTCTGGTGGGGCGTGGTGGCTCACACCTTTAATCCCAGCACTCGGGAGGCAGAGGTAGGAGGATCATTGAGTTCGAGGCCAGCCTGAGACTACATAGTGAATTCCAGGTCAGCCTGAGCTACTGTGAGACCCTACCTTGAAAAACAACAACAACAAGACATGAGAGTAGAAAGAGGACTAGTGTAGCGGAGGACGAGGGTTCTTGGAAGTGAGAAGGCAACAAGGGGGGGCAATAGGGGTGAGAGATCAAAATACATTGTGTACATGTGTGAAATTGCCAAAATTAATTTAAAAACTAAATGCCAGGCATGCCATTAAAATAAAAGATTGTATGTATGTATGTATCTTCTTCAGAATTCCTCTACTCACTTCCCATGGAGTTCTGGGTAAAGAGAACAGTTGGTAAGTTTTTTAAATGATTGAATTACTATATTTATTGAGGGAAGTGCAGAGCCAACAAAAGGCACCCATGTGGCTAGAGGTCCCGCATGGAGGGCCTGGAAAAAACTACAGAAATAAAAGAGAGAAAAGGGTTGGAGAGTTGGCTTGGTGGTTAAGTGCTTGCCTGTGAAGCCTAAGGACCCCGGTTCGAGGCTCAATTCCCCAGGACCCACGTAAGCCAGATGCACAAGGGGGTGCATGCATCTGGAGTTTGTTTGCAGTGGCTGGAGGCCCTGGTGCTCCCATTCTCTCTCTCTCTCTCTGAAATAAATAAATAAAAATAATTTAAAAACACCAAAATAAAAGAGGGAAAAGAAAATTCAAGGAGCTCCTGCCATGTGGGGAGCTGGAGGGGATAAAGAACCCACATGGAGAATAAGAGCTCTCCCCTTGGCTAAATCAAGGGAAAAACTCACCCACAGCTGGAAGTTCCCAAGTGGTCAGAGGGCCAAAAGGGTTTTTTGTTGCTGTTGCTTTTGTTTGTTTGTTTGTGAGTAGGGTTTCACTCTAGCCCAGGCTGAGCTGGAATTCATTCTGTAGTCTCAGGGTGGCCTCGAACTCATGGTGATCCGCCTACCTCTGCCTCCCGAGTGCTGGGACTAAAGTATATATGAAAGATTAAACCAGGAAAGCCATTTGAAAACCAAACAATCTGCAAGGATTTCACTAATTTTTCTCTGCCAAGGACTCCGTGCCACGCATGCTTGTGGAACTCTTCATGTCATGGTCTCCATTGTATTCATCAGCTTGCTTCCAGGAGTCACCTCAGCAAGTGGAAGTCACCGCATGGACTGTTGCCAAGGTTGGAAGGGACATTTGGGGACTTTGTTGTTGCTGTTTTGAGACAGTCTCATGTAGCCCAGGCTGGCCTCAAACTCACTTTACAGATGAGAATGACCTTGAACTTTGGTTCCTCCTGCCCCACCTCCTGAGTGCTGGGTTACACGTGCCAACCCCACGCTTGTTCTGTCTGGTGCTGGGATGGACCCCGGGGCTTCAGGCATGACAGCAAGCACCGAGTTACATCCTCGGGCCTGAACATTTTCTATAAAGATATAGGCTGTATAGGGAACAAAATGTACTGAGAGAAGGTGGCATCTCAGACTGTGAAGAGAGCATCATAGATGCTCCCAGGGTTGCTGTGCACGTGCCGTGTGCCATGTCATCAGGAAGCTATAGAAAGAGAACTCACAAGGGGATTTTGGCTCTAAGTCCCATGTGGCAATCACAAAGGTAGAAGTGCTGAGTCATAAGTGCTGGCCTGTGACCCAGCTGGTTCCCCATAGGTCTCTCTGTGAGGCACAGTCTGGGGTTCTGTGACTTTAGAGAGCTGATAATGCTGGCAAGCCACGGGAGGGCCACACCTCGAATGGGCCACTCCCGGAACCTGTATAGCCAGTGCAGTACACAAGGCTAGAAATTTCCATTCTGGTTCGTACAATAGCTCCGAAGCTTTTTGGTGCCAAGATGTGATATGGCTCAGCTCTTTCTTGTGCCCCCACAAGCTCCTCTGTTGAAGTCTTGATGCTCAGTGTGACAACTTTCAGAGATGGGGTCCTCAGTGTGACAGCATTGAGCCTTTAGGAGGTGACTGGATCATGAGACTCAGAGCTCCGGGTTGCGTCAATAGCTAACGGGACTATTAGGAGGCAGCAGAAGTGTCAGGAGGTGGGCCTACTAGCACACAGAGAACTGAAGCCTGGAAGGGACCCTCCAGGGGGAGTGAACCACACCCACCTGTAGCAGTGTCTTTGACAAACAGGCCCAACCCACCCCCAAGGCAAAGCAGGGACAGTAGTACCAATGCGCTCTTGTGAGGGGATGCAAGGCCATCTGAATTGTGGCTTTTGGTCCTATCTGTTGCCTTCCCACTCTCCCTACCCTTATTCAGCACCTCTGCAGCTCTTGGCTCATAAGCTGGGTCACATTCCCCTCTTCCAGAAACCTATTTGCTTCAGTCTTTGGAACCAAAGTCTCTTTGGCTTCAGAACCCAACCATGCTCTTTGATGGTGTGCTAACCTCCCCTATACACGCACACACACACACACACACACACATGCATGTGCACAATAAACCTGAAAAGAAATGAAACTTGCCCCAGAATCTTTCTTTTAAAATCTTCCAGGGCCTACTGGAGTCAGTAGGTAACTGGTGGTATGTCCTGGAAAAGGCTGTTTTGTGCCCAGCTTCTTCCTGTTGCAGTTTCTCTTTGCTCTCTGGCAGGCTGGAGGTGAGCAGCTCTCCCAACTCCGTGCTTCCGCCATGATTCTACCTTACCACAGGCCCCAGCACAAGACCAGGTGAGCATGGGTGGACCCCATGAGCCCAAGATAAACCTCTCTTCCTCTTAAATTGTTTTACCCAGGGATTTTGTCTCAGCAACCAAAAACTGGCTACCACAGGACTCCTTTGCACCCTGTTAGAAATTAAAACTGGGCTGGAGAGATGGCTTAGTGGTTAAGGTGCTTGCCTGCAAAGCCAAAGGACCCCGGTTCAATTCCCCAGGTCCCCAGTAAGCCAAATATACAAGGGGGTACATGCATCTGGAGTTCATTTGTAGTGGCTAAAGGCCCTGATGTGCCCATTCTCTCTCTCTCCCAAATAAATAAATAAAATATGTTAAAAAATAAAAATAACACCAGGTGTGGTGGCACACACCTTTAGTCCCAGCACTCGGGAGGCAGCGGTAGGAGGATCGCCATGAGTTCAAGGCCACCCTAAGACTACATAGTGAATTCCAGGTCAGCCTGAGCTAGAGTGAAACCCTACCTTGGGGGGGGGGGGGGGAGAAAGAAAGAAAAAGAAAAGAAAAAGGGGAAAAAACAAAAAGAAATTAAAATGAAAATGAACATTTTAACTACTTACATAGGGCGTCTGGGGAGGTGGCTCAGCAATTACAGGTGTTTGCTTGCAAAGTCTGATGGCCCAGGTTTGATTCCCTGGCATCCTTGAAAAGCCAGGGGCGCAAAGTGGTGCATGCATCTGAAGTTCCTTTACAGTAGTGAGAGTCCTGGTGTACACAGTTTCTCCTCTCTCTCTCTCTCTCTAATAAATAAAGTGACTTAAATACTTATGTGGAGAGAGGGCTCACCACACAACCATGAGGACTGGGCTGAGCTCCCAGAACCGGTGTAAAATCCAAGCATGGTAGGTAGGACACACCTGTAACCCCAGAGCCGGAGAACTGGAGATAGGAGGACCCCTGGGGCTCGCTGGCTAGCTAGTCTAGCCAAATCTGTGAGCTCTGTATTCAATGAGAAATACTATCTCAAAAGTTAAGGTGGAGATGGGGACTGGGGAAATTATTCAGTAAAGACACTTGCAAAGCCTTATTGACCAGGGTTCAATTCCCCAGTGAAGCCAGACTAACAAACGGGTGCTTGTATCTGGCGTTTGTTTACAGTGGTGTCTTGGGCTGGGGTTCAGGTAACAAGGAACATGCTGCAGACTTCTTCCCTTGGAGACCTGACACTCACTCCACTTGGAGCCCCATCCACTCACCTCCCTTGACGAAAGGGAACCTGTTGGCTCAGAGAGGTGAAAGTCTTGTACAAAGTCACTCAGCACTTAGAGCCTCACCTAATTCTGTCCCTGAGCCAGCTGCTGCGGCCTACTACAAGTGCCCCTGTTGTGGCCACAAAGCTGGTTCCCCGGTACAGCAGGCAGCGTGGGAAGGCGGCAGCCAACATCGCAGCCTTCCTTTGGCACTATCCTTCCAGGGCAGGAAGGAGAGAGCCACTGGGGCATGACCAGGCCTGCAGTCACTGCCTGGGGGTTCTCTGAGGTGCCCCCATCCCAGAACAAAGCACGGTTAATGAGAGCAAATTACAAGGGCTCCCAGCATAGAAGGGCCCTTTGATGGCCGCGGGGCTGAGGGCGGGATGGGACTTGACCTTGTCCTGCCTCTTGTGCAAGTCCTTCCTTAGGAACACGCTGGCCCAGGGTGGTGCTCAGGGAAGCAGACATGGTGGGGTGTCTGCTAGGGCTCTGGGATCGAGCTCGCCCCCTGCCTTGCTCCAGGTCTGTTTGCAGAACATAACAGCTTCTGATGAGTTTCCCCGACCAGCCCAAGATGGGGGGCTGAAAGGAGGTTTTGGGGGAGAGGCTCCAGAACACCCTAGAGCTCTAGCCTCTCCGTGTACCTTCCATGTCATCCCCTCTTCTCTTCGCACAGAGCGAGGGGCAGGTGAGCCGCCGTGCAGAGACGGGCTCGGGGCTCAGTGTGCTGCAGGATAAGCCGGGCTGAGACCCATCATTGCCGCCTTAATCGTTCAGAGCAGTGGTTAGAAATGGCAGCCTCAGGACAGAATCACAGCCAATGCTGGGAAGGAAGTAAAGGGGAGCCTTGTTCACTGCCGGCGGGATGCAGAGATTCCTCCAAAACCCTGACACCAGAGCCACATGACCCAGCTACACCACTCTGTTAACTCTTAAGTCAACATACCACAGGGATACTCGCACGCCCATGTTCATTTCAGCACTATCACACTCAGGAAACTCAGGATACGGGATCAGCCTGGATGTCCATCAGCTGATGGCTGGTAGAAAATGTGGGACCCAGCAATCAGAATGGGAGACTCTCAACCACCTAAAACTAGATCTTCCATCGGATCTAACTGCACCAAGAGAGAAGGTGGCATCTCAGACTGTGAAGAGAGCATCATAGATGCTCCCAGGGTTGCTGTGCACGTGCCGTGTGCCATGTCATCAGGAAGCTAACTTGAGTTTTCCAGTGTCCACTGTTTTCACCACTGATGACTTCTGTCTCCCATAACACTGCATACAGTGCAGCATTTTCCAGCTTTCACTTTGCTGGGCTACAGGGAGGTGGTTTTCTGTTCAGCACCAGCTTGATTTCTCAGTGACTTTGCCACTCAGGCATTTGAAGTCTTCAGCAATAGGGTCTTATCTTCTCTTTCTCATGGGAAACCAAGGGCCTTGGCAATAGCCTAGAATGTTTTGGAGGCAACAGGGACCTCCCTGGCCAACAACTCACTGGAAGGTATTTGGCACTGAAAATTTTCTGGTAACAGTCTATGGCTTCTGGATGTGCCATTATTCAAGAAAGTAGATTTTCATATGTCTTATTCAGAATATCTTGAATTTTGACTTCCGGTTAAGATGGCGGGCATAGGTACCACACCAAAGCAGCCTAGGGGGGAAAAGCCAAAAAAAACAGCAAAATACACACTTTTATGAAAAAGTGAGGTGTATAGGAAATTGAAACAGCAGTGGAGAAGGAGGAGAGATCCAGAGCATCCAGAGCCTGCTCGGGCTGGCAGAAGCTGCTCCGGTGGGGTGCGCGCCTCAGCGGTGGCGCACCAGCCAGCCACCAGGCTCGGCTTGAGCCGCAGGAAGAGCCAGGTGAGGGGATTTTCCACTCACACCAGAGCTCTCCGCAAACTCAAGAAATGTGAAGGGAGAACGGCAGTGAACAACGGAGGAGCAGATCACAAGGTAGAAGAACACGTGGAACAGCGAGAGAACTAGAGCAGCATCGGCTCCCTCCCCCTCCCCCACCGCCAGTGCCCAGCTCCAGAGAAAAGACCAGTGGTCCAGGGACCCAGCCACACCTACTTGAACTGACAGAGCACCAAAGAGGGACCCAATTACGAGCGCAGCTGAGACCAAAATCATCCCAGAAGGTAACTGGGATTACACCAGGTCAGTACCCACCTAATAAACCTGGTATATAGGCCTGAACCAGAAGTGCTAATTGCACCTTCCATATCAGGATAAATTATATGTTAAATCGGATGGATGGTCAAATTTGCCGTTCTTAAAAAAGCTGTATTTTGGGCTTGTTATTTGTTGCTTCTTGAACTATAGTGGCTTTGTTAACTCTTCTGTTATACATTAGGGAAGGGTCTCACCTAGTCACAAGCTGACTTGGGACCCTCTACAGACCAGAAATCTTAACCACCTTGTTGTCAGGATTAAGGGAGTGAGTGGGGCACCACACAGCCTAAGGGACAGAGGATCTGGCTGTCATAATACCTACTCTTGGATAAATATTCTGCGGTTTTACACTGAAAGTGTACATTGTTCAGTTAAATTTTAGAATCTGCCTGTATTTTGTTCCACTTAGCCTACTTGAATAATCTCATAGCAGGCACACCCAACACCTAGAGTCACTTTTGTAGATACTCTGAGAGTCTTCAGAGCCACACCTAGCACCTTAAGCTCCTACTCTGAAAATATATAACATCAGATTGATACATCTCTTAATACCCAGCTAACTGGAAAATCCAAACATTAAATAATCCAAGATGCAAAAATATATACATCATAACACAAGAAACACCAAAAATCAAGACAATATAAATCCACCAAAAAGTATTAATGCATCAGAAATGACCTCCAGTGAGAATGAGTTAGAAGAAATGCCTGAGAAAGATTTCAAAAGAATGATTATAAATATGTTCAAAGAAGTCAAAGAAGAAATCAAAGGAAGCAAAAAAGACACAGGATGCCAATTTAATGAAATAAAGAGGTCAATACTAGACATAAATAAGGCAATAGAAATAATAAAGAAAAACCAGTTAGAATTACTAGCAATAAAGAACACAGTTAATGAAATAAAAAACTGTAGAAAATCTCACCAGTAGAATGGATGAAGGAGTGGACAGAATATCTAAGCTAGAAGATCAGGTGGCAGATCTAATACAGTCCAACAAAGAGAAAGACAAACTAATAGAAAAGTATGAATGGGAATTTCAAGATATTCGGGACACTATGAAAAGATCAAACATAAGAATTCAGGGCATAGTAGAAGGAGAAGAATTTCACTCCAAAGGCATAGTTGGCCTCTTCACCAAAATCATAGAAGAAAACTTCCCCCAAGTTGTGAAAGAGGTGCCAATGCAGATACATGAATCCTTTAGAACACCAGCCAGACGAAACCTGGAAAGAACCTCTCCTCGCCATATTATAATCAAACTACCAAACATACAAACCAAAGAAAAAATATTGAAAGCAGTCAGAGAGAAAAATCAAGTTACCTACAAAGGCAAGCCTATCAGGATTACAGCAGATTACTCAACACAAACTTTAAAAGCCAGAAGGGCTTGGAGTGATGTATTCCAAGTTCTGAAAGATAACAACTGTCAACCAAGGTTACTTTATCCTGCAAAGCTATCCATTCAAATAGACTGAGAAATAAGGACAATCCACAACAAAAGCAGGCTAAAGGAGTATTTGAAGACAAAAACAGCTCTACAGAAAATACTTGAGAGAATCCCCCATGCTGAAGAAAAAGAAAAGCACACATATAAGGAACTGGGATAAAACAAACAATACTCAAATACTAGTTAACACAAGAGAGCAAAGGTAGAACTGGAAGAACTACAAAAAGGAATGGCAAAAATGAATACACACCTTTCAATAGTATCTCTTAATATCAACGGCCTCAATGCCCCAGCCAAAAGACATAGGTTTGCAGACTGAGTTAAAAATCAGGATCCTTCAATGTGTTGCCTCCAAGAAACCCACCTTTCTACAAAGGATGGACACTATCTTAGGGTGAAAGGTTGGAAAATGGTGTTTCAAGCAAATGGACCTAGGAAACAAGCAGGGGTTGCTATCCTCATATCTGACAAGGTAGACTTCAGTCCAACATTAGTTAAGAAACATAAGTAAGGTCAATTTATATTGACTAAAGGCACCCTAGAATAGGAGGGCATTACAATCCTAAACATATATGCACCTAACATGGGGGCCTCCGAATTCATCAAACAAACGCTATTAGAACTAAGGTCATAGATAACACCAAACACAGTGGTAGTGGGTGACTTCAACACCCCACTCTCATCAATTGACAGGTCATCCCAGGAAAAAATAAACAGAGAGGCACCTGGACTAAATGAGGTCATAGAAGAAATGGACCTAACAGATAACTACAGGACATTTCATCCAAATGCTGCAGAATATACATTCTTTTCAGCAGCACATGGAACATTCTCTAAAATAGACCATATATTAGGACACAAAGCAAATCTTAACAAATACAGGAAAATTGAAATAATTCCTTGCATTCTATCTGACCACAATGGAATCAAACTACAAATTGATAGCAAGAAAGGTTAAAGAGCATACACAAAATCATGGAAATTAAACAACACACTACTAAATGATGAATGGGTCAATGAAGAAATCAAGAAGGAAATCAAAAAATGTATAGAGTCAAACGATAATGAGAACACAACATACCAAAATCTCTGGGACAAAATGAAGGCAGTCCTAAGAGGTAAATTTATAGCTTTAAGTGCTTATATTGAGAAATTAGAAAGGTCACAAGTAAATGACCTAATGCTTCACCTTAAAGCCTTGGAAAAAGAAGAACACAGCAAACCCAAAATCAGCAGATGGGAAGAAATAATAAAGATTAGGGCTGAAATTAATGAAATAGAAACTAAAGAAACAAATCCAAAGAATCAATGAAACAAAGAGTTTGTTCTTTGAAAGGATAAACAAGATTGATAAACCCTTAGCAAATCTGACCAAAAGAAAGAGAGAAGAGACACAAATTAATAAAATTAGAGATGAAAAGGTAACATCACAACAGATACCAGAGAAATTCAAAAAATCATAGGGACATACTATAAAAGCATATACTCCACAAAGTATGAAAATCTGAAAGACATGATGATTTCCTTGATTTATATGACCTACCTAAATTAAATCAAGATGAGATTAATCACTTAAATAGACCTATAACAAGCATGGAGATCTGAACAGTTATCAAAAATCTCCCAACTAAAAAAAGCCCAGGCCCAGTTGGATTCACTGCAGAATTTTACCAGACCTTCAGGGAAGAGCTAACTCCATTGCTTCTTAAGTTTTTCCATAAAATAGAAAAAGAAGGAATTCTACCAAACTCCTTCTATGAAGCCAGCATAACCCTGATACCAAAACCAGGCAAAGATAGAACAAAAAAAGAAAATTACAGACCAATCTCCCTCATGAACATAGATGCAAAAATTCTCAACAAAATATTGGCAAACAGAATACAGGAATATATCAGAAAGATCATTCACCCTGACCAAGTAGGCTTTATCCCAGAGATGCAAGGATGGTTCAATATACGCAAATCGATAAATGTAATACATTATATAAATGGACTGAAGGACAAAAATCACATGATCATCTCATTAGACACAGAGAAAGGATTTGACAAAATCCAACATCCCTTCATGATAAAAGTCCTACAGAGACTGGGAATAGAAGGAACATATCTCAATATAATAAAGGCTATTTATGACAAGCCTGCAGCCAACATATTACTAAATGGGGAAAAACTGGAAGCTTTTCCACTAAAATCAGGAACAACACAAGGGTGTCCACTGTCCCCACTTTTATTTAATATAGTACTGGAAGTCTTAGCTATAGCAATAAGGCAAGAGACACACATAAAAGGGATACAAATTGGAAAGGAAGAGATGAAGTTATCATTATTTGCAGATGACATGATTCTATACATAAAGGACCCTAAAGACTCTACCAGAAAACTGTTGGAGCTGATAAAAACTTACAGTCATGTAGCAGTATACAAAATAAATACATAGAAATCAGTAGCCTTCATATATGCTAACAACAAACACACAGAGGATGAAATCAGAGAATCACTCCCATTCACAATTGCATCAAAGAAAATAAAGTACCTTGGAATAAACCTAACCAAGGAAGTAAAGGATCTCTACAATGAAAACTATAAAACACTCAAGCGAGAAATTGCAGAAGACACTAGGAAGTGGAAAAACATCCCTCCTTCCTGGATTGGAAGAATCAATATTGTGAAAATGGCAATCTTACCAAAAGTAATCTACATATTTAATGCAATACCCATCAAAATTCCAAAGGCATTCTTAATGGAAATAGAAAAAACAATCCAAAAATTCATTTGGAATCACAAAAAAACCTCGAATATCTAAAATAATACTGAGCAACAAAAATAAGGCAGGTGGTATCACCATACCTGATTTTAACCTATACTACAGAGCCATAGTAACAAAAACAGCATGGTACTGGCACAAAAGCAGACATGTAGATCAATGGAACAGAATAGAGGACCCAGATGTAAGTCCAGGTAGCTATAGCCACCTGATATTCAATAAAAATGCCAAAAATACTCATTGGAGAAATGACAGCCTCTTCAGCAAATGGTGTTGGGAAAACTGGATATGTATCTGTAGAAGGATGAAAATAGATTCTTCTCTCTCTCCATGCACAAGAATTAAGTCCAAATGGATTAGAGACCTTAACATCAGACCAGAAACTCTAAAACTGCTAGAGGAAAAAGTAGGGGAAACCATTCAACATATTGGTCTTGGCAAAGACTTTCTGAATACAACCCCAATTGCTCAGGCAATAAAACCACAGATTAACCACTGGGACCTCATGAAATTACAAAGATTTTGTACTGCAAAGGACACTGTGAATAAAGCAAAGAGGCAACCTACAGAATTGGAAAAAGTCTTCGCCAGCTATATATCTGGTAGAGGATTAATATCTAGGATATACAAAGAACTCAAAAAGTTAAATAATAAGAAATCAAACAAGCCAATTAAAAAATGGGCTATGGAGCTAAATAGAGAGTTCTCAAAAGAAGAAATACGGATGGCGTATAAGCATCTAAAAAAATGTTCTACGTCCCTAGTCATCAGGGAAATGAAGATTAAAACTACATTGAGATTCCATCTCACTCCTGTCAGATTGGCTACCATCATGAAAACAAATGATCATAAATGCTGGCGGGGATGTGGAAAAAGAGGAACCCTTCTACACTGTTGGTGGGAATGCAATCTGGTCCAGCTATTGTGGAAAGCTAGTGTGGAGGTTCCTAAAATAGCTAAAGATTGATCTACCATGTGACCCAGCTATAGCACTCCTAGACATATATCCTAAGGACTCATGTCATTTCTTTAGAAGTATGTGCTCAACCATGTTTATTGCTGCTCAATTCATAATATCTGGGAAATGGAACCAGCCTAGATGTCCCTCAGCTGATGAGTGGATAATGAAGATATGGCACATTTATACAATGGAGTTCTACTCAGCAGTAAAGAGAAATGAAGTTATGAAATTTGCAGGAAAATGGATGGAGCTGGAAAGGATTATACTAAGTGAGGTAACCCAGGCCCAGAAAGCCAAGTGCCGCATGTTCTCTCTCATATGTGGATCCTAGCTACAGATGATTGGGCTTCTGTGTGAGAAGGAAAAAACTCAGTAGCAGAGGCTAGTAAGCTAAAAAAGAGATACAAAGGGAAGAGAAGGGAAGGGAGGAGGGTACTTAATAGGTTGGTATTGTATATATGTAAGTAGAAGAATAGATTAATGGGGGTGAAAGGCCCAAAGTGAGGTCAGGGGAGGAGATTGAGTAGAGGAAAGGTGGAGGGAGGGCTAATCAAAATCTAAGAGGATATAAATAAATCATATGGAATCCTCTGGTTTTGGACAATGGAACACTCAGGAGCCATAGATCGTTGTTAGAAAATTTTCAGTGCCAGGGATGGGATACGTTCCAGTGAGTTGTTGGCCAGGGAGGTCCCTGATGCCCCCACAACATTATAGGCCATTGCCGAGGCCCTTGGTTTCCCACCAGGAATCAATGGTAAGACCCTATTGCTGAAGACTCCACATATATGGGCTGCAAGGACACTGAGAAATTCTACTGGAACTGAGCTGATAACCTTCTCCATGTAGACCAGCTGACAGAAAGCTGGAAAGAAGCCATTCTACATGCAGTTCAATGGGAGAAAGAGATACCACCAGTGAAGATACTCAACAGTAGACACTGCAAGCCTTATAGTTGGCCAGCCAGGCCAAATGAGCCAATGGGTGCAATAGTGGCACGTCTATCATGGTGAAAACCAACTGCCCTCCAATTGGACTGGAGTCCTGCTCCATGGGAGGGAATACATCCTTGATACTGAAAAATTAAAACAGGGGAAGTCATGAGCCCTAGGGGTGTAACATCTGCTGATGGCTGGATAAATGTATATACTATGCTTATCAAACTGCCCGGTAAGCAGTTCTCTTAATATTCATACCCTTATATTAATACTACTCTCATTTTGGGTAGAGAATCTTCTCTTTTCAGATGGCAGTGACCTTGGGATGACTCAGAAGGTGTCATGGTGCTGGAAAGAAGTGACTAGAGTACTGAGTAACATCTTGATCACACCTTCCAAGGCTCAGGGTCTAATGTGGAAGAGGTGGTGGAAAGAATGTGAGAGCCAAAGGAAGGGTAGGACTCCTTACATCGTGCTCCCTCCAGACATAAAATGGCCTCGATATCCATGACCTCATAGTGCCTGACACTACCTACACAAGACCATCATAAGAGGAGGGAAAGTTCATGACATCAAAATGGAAGAGAGACTGATTGAAATGGGGAGGGGATATGATGGAGAATGGAATTTCAAAGGGGGAAAGGGAGGGAGGGAGGGTATTACCAAGGGTTATTTTTTATAATCATGGAAAATGTTTAAAAAATTGAGAAAACTAAAATAAAATAAATTTTTAAAAAGGAAAAAGAGAATATCTTGAATTTTGATTGACCCTCCTCCCCACCATTCTTTTATATAATCTCTTCTCCTGACCCAGCTTAGGCCTTTCCTCTCCCTGGCCTTTTTTTAAATGTGAGAGAGCGAGAGTGAGAGCAAAAGCAAGACAGGGAAAGAGAGAGGGAGAGAGAATTGGCACGCCAGGGCCTTCAGCCACTGCAATTGAACCCCAGATGTGTGCCCCACCTTGTGTGCATGTGTGACTTTGCATGCCCAAGTCACTGTACAACTGGCTTACATGGGATCTGGAGAGTCAGACATGGATCCTTAGGCTTCACAGGCAAGCGCCTTAACTATTAAGCCATCTCTTCAGCCCCATAAAAACATTTTTAAAAAAAAATAAGATGAGGGCTGGAGAGGTTGCTTAATGGTTAAGACGCTTGCCTGCGAAGCCTAAGAAGGCTTGTTCAAATCTCTAGGTCCCACATTTAGCCTGACACAAGCATGCAATTTCTCACATGCACACAAGGGGTTGCACATATCTGGAGTTCGTTCACAGCAGCTGAAAGGCCCAGGTGCACCCATTCTATCCTCCCCCCCTCCCCACTGCCTCTTTCTCCCTCTCTCTCTCAAAAATAAAATTTATAGCCAGGCATGGTGGCACACGCCTTTAATCCAAGCACTCGGGAGGCAGAGGTAGGAGGATTGCTGTGAGTTCGAGGCCACCCAGAGAATACAGAGTTAATTCCCAGTCAGCCTGAGCTAGAGTGAGACCCTACCTTGAAACAAACAAACAAACAAAAAGACTGACCTTGTGTGTGACATTGTGTCATTAGCAATACCAAATGGACTAATAAAAATGTATTTGGGGCTGGAGAAATAGCTTAGCAGTTAAGGCATTTGCCTGCAAAGTCAAAGGACCATGGTTTGATCCCAGGACCCATATAAGGCAGATGCAGAAGGTGGAGCATGCATCTGGAGTTTGTTTGCAGTGGCTAGAGGCCCTGGTGCACCCATTCTCTCTATCTCTATCTGCCTCTCTCTCTCAAATAAAAAAATAAACTAAATAAATAAATAGGGGCAGGCATGGTGGTACAGGCCTTTAAGAAATGTATTCGTTTCTGTTCTAAAAAGAAAAAAATATGAAATAAAGTGGAGAGAGATTGAGGAAAACCCTTGTCATTGACTTCTGGCCTCCACACTCACACATGTGAGCATACATACATGCATATGAACACATATAACATGCACACATACCACACATATATTCACATTCAATAAAAACAAGGATCAGTGTTAGAGTCAATGGACCTGGGTTCCAATCTCAGCTCTGCTTCTTGCAACGGGGTAGCGTGAGCAAGTCAAGGCACCTCTCTGCCCTCAGTGTCTTCATCTGCAGATAGCAATTGTTGTGACCCCACAGAAGAGTGTGCAAGGGCTCGAGGCTGTAAAGGCAGACGCTAGCATGAGGAGTGACGAAGGACTTGCAGCAGAGCTGGCAATAAACTGTGCACATGGGACGAGCTAGGGTCACCAGCAGCCGTTCTTTTCTTTGCAGGTGTAGTGTGGCGCTGGCCCCTCCCATATCAAGGGAAGTGAAAGTCTCTCTCCTTAAAGAGGTGACAGAGCGACACTCAGCACATCCCTTGCTCAGGATTCTGCCTTCCTCGCTGTCATTCCGTGGAGGGCAGTGACCACCCAGTGCTCCTCACTGTGTTCTTCAACCTAGGACAGAGGGGGGACAGGATGGGGCGAGGAACGATGGAGATGGATGGCTGTATGCATAGATGCATGCACGATAGGTACATGGGTAGGTGGGTATGTAGGTGGATGGACAGTTGGGTTTTTGTAGGACTTACAGTATGATTGGCATAAGTTAACACTTCCTAGAGAAGAGCCCTTGGGGCTAAACCTTAGGATGGGACAATGTCAGCAGACTAAGAGGTTAGAGAGGAGCAAAGTATCTGGCTAGAGGAGAGTGGCTTGGGACGAGGAACTTGACAATCATGGGAAGTGATCAGTTGCAAAAGTCCTGAGGGCGCTACGGCCCAAGATGTGGGAGGAAAGGTCGATTTGAGCCAAAGAAGGGCAGTGCAAGTCAGGCAAAAGTGCCTGAAGCCCTCCACCCAGCAGTCCACCAAGGGCACTGTGGCAGCTTGGGCAAGACAGGCGTGACTCTGCCCCGCACTAACTGCAGCCTGGGGAAGCGTGGGCACTGGGCCAAGGCCTGGCTTGGGCAGAGCTGCCCCACTTCAGCTGTCTACTGTGTTTTCCGGAAGCGCACCACAGGAGCTGATAAGATGACAGCTGGGACATCCTGCAAGGAAGGCTCGCCCCTGTTGTACAGCCGGGTTGGATGCTGTACCCTTTAGGCTTGCCTTCCCGCCTCTTCAGTCCCTAGCATTCATTCAGCGGGGCTGTTGTAGTTATCTTCTCCTTGCTGGCATAAAACACCCAACCAAAGGCAGATGATGGGAGGAAAGCTTTTATTCTGGTTTGCAGTCTCAAGGGGAAGCTCCATGACGGCAGGGGAAAGCACGGCACGAGCAGAGGCTGGACATCGCCTCGGCCACAGCAGCTGGACAACAGCAGCAGGAGAGTGAGTTCTAGCAAGAGGGATCTGGCTACACCACCCCAAGCCCACCCCCAGCAACACACCTCCAGCAAGACTTTACCTCCCAAATTGCCATCAGCTGGGAACCAAGCATTCAAAGCAGATGATTTTACGGGAGACACCTGATTCAAACCACTACAAGGGCCCAGAAAGACTTTGGTTCTGGGTTCAAGTCCAGACTCCTCCAGAGACCATGAGACTCAGGCTAGCCCCTGCTTCTCTCGCGGACACTGCATTACACAATTCTATGAAGTCACTGTCCTGCAGGAAGCAGTGAAATGGTGCATCCAGGGTTGTACAACCCAGAGATCCTGCCTCCGAGCTATGTTCTCAGCTGCTCAAAAAGGAAGACGAAGGTTGGTATGGGTCATCTCTGAGGCTCACCCTGCTGTGTGGCTTTGGGGAGAGAGGGAGGGAGGTGCCAGGGGAGCAGACATGGTACCAGAGAAGGTATGAGGCTGGAGAGTGGCCAAACCCCCAAAGCCATTGAACTTCCTCCTCTCAGAATCGCTGACCCAGCCATTCTCTTTCCCACCATATTCAGCCTAATCTCGTTGGCCAGGTTGCTCACATAAATAGATGGAGGAGGGCTACAGAGGTGGCTTAGTGGTTAAGGCGCTTGCCTGTGAAGCCTAAGGACCCAGGTTTGACTCCCCAGATCCCACATAAGCCAGACGCACACGGTCATGCATGTGCAAGGTCACACATTTGCACAAAGTGCTGCATGCATCTGGAGTTCCATTGTGGTGAGTGGGGGCCCTGGCGTGCCAATTCTCTCTCTCTCTCTCTCTCTCTCCAAAGGAAGAAAGGAAGGAAGGAAGATATGGATGGAGAAGGAAACCTGTGCCTCGCAGGGCTTTGTGAACATCACATGTGACATGTATCGGTGCTAGGAGAGAGCTAACCTCGAAAGGACCAATCACATAACCAGACTCACTGCTTTCCTTGCTCCCAAATGTGAGTGTGTGTGCCCCTGGGCATGTTCATTCTCATCTTCCTCAAATAGCAGAGAAAGGCTGGTGCTCGGCTCAGCAAATGGGAGCCGCCCAGCCACAGCGCCTGCATGGAGGCCCCAGTGAAGCGGGGGGGGGGGGGGGGGCTCACTTGTTCAGCACTGGCTGAGCAGGGGCAAGACCCCTGTTCCCCTGTTTTGATCCCTAGAACTGGACCCGGGGTGGGGAGACCTCAGATGTTCACTTGAGAAACATCCCTAAAAGGATGTGTGAAAGATGAGAAAGGAAAGCGAGCAGAGAAGCAGCTCCCTGCCGACAGGTAGCACCAGCCTTCTCATGAACCTTCTCTAGAGGTGGAAACGGCAGGCCAAGGAATGGGGACAATACTCAGGCTAAAGGCATGTGAGAAATAGAGAGATGTGCTGTCTCTTCTAAGAAAGAGCTGAAAAGATAGACTAGGGCTGGAGAGATGGCTTAGCAGTTAAGGAGCTTGCCTCCAAATCCTAGGGAGCCAGGTTTGGTTCCCCAGGACCCACATGAGCCAGATGCACAAGGTGGTGCATGCATCTGGAATTCGTTTGCAGTGGCTGGAGGCCCTGGTGTGCCCATTCTCTTTCTCCTTCTCTCTCTCTCTCTTTCTCAAATAAATAAATAAAATATATATTTTTAAATTTTCTGGTGGCCAGGCGTGGTGGTGCACGCCTTTAATCTCAGCACTCAGGAGGCAGATTGCCATGAGTTCAAGGCTACCCTGAGACTACATAGTGAATTCCAGGTCAGCCTGGGCTACAGCGAGACCCTACCTTGAAAAAAAAAAATGACTAAATTTTGGAAGGACACCATTCTGTGGGAAGCCCCCTCCCCGCCCCCTTCCTGTGTCTTTCTCTGACCAGGGGAATTAACAGTCCTTGGGACTGAGTCAGCTTTCTTGAGGCCAAAGCAAACCTCAAGGGCAAAGCTTCTGTCTCTGCATCTGGTGAAAGGCCCCGGATCTTCCCTTCCTTTCGGTTTGCCCTGGAAAAGGTGTCATTTTTGCACTTCAGCCAATCACGTGAGCTTGTGAGCGCAAACTCTGACTTGAAGTAACACCCGGGCCCAGGCCTGCGTTAGGGGATCTAAACCCACCAGCAGACTGCCTGCTTGTGTGCTTGCTTGCCAGAACTCTAAAAATCTGTGTACCAGCTGGGCATGGTGGCATACGCCTTTAATCCCAGCACTTGGGAGGCAGAGGTAGGAGGATCGCCATGAGTTCGAGGCTACCCTGAGACTACATAGCGAATTCCAGGTCAGCCTGGGCCAGAGTGAGACCCTATCTCCAAAAAAACACAAAAGAAAAAAAAAAAGCTGTGTACCCAGCGGGGGCATGGTGGCGCACGCCTTTTATCCCAGCACTCAAGAGGCAGAGATAGGATGATTGCCGTGAGTTTGAGGCCAACCTGGCACTACATAGTGAATTCCAGGTCAGCCTGGGCTAGAGCAAAACCCTACCTTAAAAAACCTGAATAATAATAATAAAAATAAACCCTTCTGGGCTGGAGGGATGTCTTAGTGGCTAAGGCATTTGCCTGTGAAGCCTAAGGACCCTGGTTCGAATCCCCAGGACTCACGTAAGCCAGATACACAAGGAGGCGCACGCGTCTGGAGTTCATTTGCAGTGGCTGGCGGCCCTGGCGTGCCCATTCTCCCTCTCTCTCTCTTTCTCTGTCAAATAAGTTAATTAAATACTTTTTAAAATAAAAATAGTAAGTCTTTCTGCTTATAGAAGTAAATATTGCCTTGCCAAGAGTCCTAGGATTACGTGGCCTTTTTCCAACTCTTGACCTATTTCTCACAGGAGCAAGCTGGAGTCATGGGGCCTCAGGGAGGACAAGTCACAGATGGACTGTCACCCTGGCCCCACAAGGCAGGCTCTGTGGTGGCACTGTGGTGCCTGGTTCCTGGGCTAGCCCCAGCCCAACTTTCCATGCGAGGCTGAGAAGGCATCAGCAGGGGGCTCTGGTACTGTGCTACTGCCTGAGATCCTCTTAGGAACAGGGCTGCGCTCTGCCTGCCCTGCCTGCCCTGCCCACACTACTAATAGAAGGAGGGCCAGGTGTGGGCCCTGAAGGCAGAGAAATACACTCCCTCTGCTCTTGGATACTAAGAGTACAAAAACCAGTGAGCAAGCTCCACCACTCATGGCATCCAACCTTCCCCGATTTCCAAATTGTGTTTCTTACACCATGGAAAAAAAAAATAACATGATGTGTTAAAAACTAATATTGGGGGCTTGGGAAGATGGCTCAGTAGTTAAAAGCCCTTGCATATAAAACCTGCTGGCCTGGGTTCACTTCTCCAGTACCCGTATAAAGCCAGCTGTGCAAAGTGGTGCATGCATCCAGAGTTCAGCCAATGCTTCTGGAGTTTGTTTCCAGTGGCAAGAGGCCCTTGAATGCCCATTCTCCCTCCACTAATAAATAAACAAAAATAAAAAAAAAAACACAAATATTGGGTATCATAGTCATCTCCATGCTGCTGGGACGAACCTCCAAACCAGACACAGTTTGTGGGGGGAATGGGATTTATTTCAAGCTTAGAGATCCAGGGGAGGTTCCCACAATGGTGGAAGAAGCTGGCCCCACTTCACAGGTCCAAGCAGAGAGAAAAACCACCAGCAGCGCCCCCAAAAGCAAGCCCACTCCTGCTGCAAACAGCAGGGAACCCCAAGCATTGCCCAAGCAGTCTGCGTACCTTTAGGCTGGAAATCCAGATCCACCTCCAGTGACACATCCTCCAGCCAAGCTTTTATAACAGAGTGGAGCCAGGCATGGTGGTGCATGCCTTTAATCCCAGCACTGGGGAGGCTGTGAGTTCGAGGCCACCCCCATTGCTTGAAAATACTTTTTTGTAAAAAATATTTTTATTTATTTATTTATTTTACAGAGACAGAGGGAGAGAGAGAAAGAATGGGCATGCCAGGGCCTCCAGCCACTGTAAATGGACTCCAGACGTATGTACCCCCTTGTGCATCTGGCTGACGGCTGATGTGGGTCTCAGGGTGCTTGCAAAAACTCACAGCCTGAGCCGCGAGTGGTGGCACACGCCTTCAATCCCAGCACTTGGGAGGTAGAGGTAGGAGGATTGCTGTGAGTTCGAGGCTACCCTGAGACTCATATTGAATTCCAGGTCAGCCTGGGCTAGAGTGAGACCCTACCTCGAAAAACCAAAAAAAGAGAGAGAGAGAATCACCATGGGAGCTGGAGAGATGGCTCAACAGTTCAGGTGCTTGCCCACGAAGCCTAAGGATCCATGTTCGACTCCCTAGGTCCCACATAAGCCAGACGCACAAAGTGACACAAGCACACAAGGTTGCACATACACACAAAGTGGCACATGCATCTGGAGTTCGATTTCAGTGGCTGGACGCCCTGGTGCACCAATTCTCTCTCTGTCTCTCTTGCACATTAAAAAAAAAAAAAAAAAGCCAGGCATGGTGGCGCACACCTTTAATCCTAGCCCTTGGGAAGCAAAGGTAGGAGGATCACCATGAGTTCAAGGCCACCCTGAGTCTATAGAATGAATTCCAGGTCAGCCTGAGCTAGAGTGAGACCACACTTTGCGGGGGGGGGGGGTGGTCAGGGAATGGCCAGTCTGTTGGACTTGCCTCAAAAAAAATAAATAAATAAAAATAAAAAACAGAATCACCATGGAAACGTACCTTAAGTGTGTCTATGTGGGTATTTCTAGAAATGTTTGACTGAGGAGGAAGACCCGCCCTGAATGCATGCAGCCATCGCGTGGGCTGGGATCTCAGGCTAATAACACACAGAGGGTGAGCCAAATCCTGCATCGTCTCTCTCTGCTTCCTGATTTCGGACACGAAGCAACCAGCGGCTTCATGAGCCCACTACCGCGCCTTCCCACCACGATGGGCGGTGCCTCCTCTTGTCAGGTGTCTGATCATAACATGAAAGGCGTCGGCGGTAGTTCAGGGTTGCCAGGGATGGATGGTGTTGCAGTCAGGTTCATGTTGCTGGGAGAAAACACCCGACCAAGAACAGCTTGTGGGGAAGAGGGTTTATTTTGACTTACAGACTCAAGGGGAAGCTCCACGATGACAGGGAAAACGATGGCATGAGCAGAGGGTGGACATCACCCCCTGGCCCACATAAGGTGGACAACAGCAACAGGAGAATGTGCCAAACACTGGCATGGGGACACTGGCTATAACACCCATAAGCCCACCCCCAACAATACACTCCCTCCAGGAGGCGTTAATTCCCAACTCTCCGCCAGCTGGGAACCTAGCATTCAGAACACCTGAGTTTATGGGGGACACCTGAATCAAACCACCACAGGTGGGGACATTTTCAGTGTTGTAGCTACTGGCAAATAACCCCCATCCCTGCCCATGCAAGCAGCCCTAACTAACTAAACTCAATGGGCCTCTCGCTCTCTCTCACACACACACCCCAGAAGCAGAAAAGGGTCAGTGAAGAGGCAAGGGGAGGAGGAAAGAGGGAGGGGCGGTGATTATGATCAAAGTCCACTATATGTATGTAAAAACTGCCAATAAGTTAAATTTTATTTCACTTACTTATTTACTTTTTTATTTATTTACTTTTTTTTGAGGCAGGGTCTCACTCTAGCCCAGGCTGACCTGGAACCCACTCTGGAGTCCCAAGGCTGGCCTTCAGCTCAGCAGCCTTCCAACCTCAGCCAATCTCAAAGTACTGGAATTAAAGCTGCGTACCACCACACCCAACTAAGTTAAGCTTTTTAGAAGAAAGATTTTTAAAAAATGAAACAAGGTTGGGCGTGGTGGCGCATGCCTTTAATTCCAGCACTTGGGAAGCAGAGGTAGGAGGATTGCCATGAGTTTGAGGCCACCCTGAGACTAGATAGTGAATTCCAAGACAGCCTGGGCTACAGAAAGACCCTACCCCCCCCAAAAAAAAAACAAATAAATAGGGCCGGAGAGATGGCTTACTGGTTAAGGTGCTTGCCTGTGAACCTAAGGACCCAGGCTTGATTCCCCAGTACCCTCGTTAGCCAGATGCACAAGATGCATGTGTCTGGAGTTCGTTTGCAGTGGCTAGAAGCCTTGACACAGCCATTCTCTCTCTCTCTCTTTCTCTCTCCTTCTCAAATAAGATATTTTTAAAAAACAAAATAAATAAATAAAATAAAACAAAAGAAGTACCTCATACAAGTGCCATGGCGATTTGGCCATAGTCTTTACTAATAAGATTTACTTTGGGAGAAAAGGCATCTGTTGGAGAGTCTCCATTTCTCCTCCCAGCAGGAAGGAATCTCATACCTCAGGGGATCCAAATGGGAAGACTAGGACAGAGGCACCCCAACTCTCAGTGGTCACCCAGTAGGACACCTCTGTAATTCTGACATCAAGAATCCCAGAGCCTTAGCCTTCCAGAAACCAGATCTGATCTGCCTCACAAAGACCCCTGTGTCCACTCACCTCCTGCCCAGTTTCTTGGGACCAAACTCATCAAAAGCAAGTGCCCAAGACCACTCAGCTTACCAGGATCAGAGGTAGGGTGACAAAATCCCAGGTCATCTCAGATACCATCTTATCTTAAAATTTTACATCATAATATAACTTCAAATTTATTTTAAAAAGTAAAACCATAGCACAGAAAACACCCATAAATCTTTTACTAGATTCACCACTTGTTTATATGTTGCCCTGTGGCCCTGACCATTCTTTTCTCCTATTGATATACCATTTTGAATTTTAATTTATTTTTTTCCGAGGTAGGGTCACATTTTAGCCCAGGCTGACCTGGAATTCACTATATAGTTTCAGGGTGGCCTCGAATTCACAGTGACCCTCCTACCTCTGCCTCCCAAGTACTGGGATTAAAGGCCTGCACCACTACGCCCAGCTTGGTTTGTTTTAATCAAGGTAGGGTTTTGCTCTAGCCCAGGCTGACCAGGAACTCACTCTAGTCCCAGGCTGGCCTTGAGTTCACAGCAATCCTCCCACCTCTCCTACCTCTGCCTCCCAAGTGCTGGGACTAAAGGTATGCACCTCCATGCCTGGCTTCCATTTTGGAGGTTTCTTTTTTTTTTTTTTTTTTTTTTTTTTTTTTTTTTTTTTTGGTTTTTCGAGGTAGGGTCTCACTCTAGCTCAGGCTGGAATTCACTATGTAGTCTCAGGGTGGCCTTGAACTCACGGTGATCCTCCTACCTCTGCCTCCTGAGTGCTGAGATTAAAGGCATGCGCCACCATGCCCGGCCCATTTTGAATTTTTTAAAATATGTTTTAATTTATTTGCAAGCAGAGAGAGATAGAAGAGATAGAGATAGAATAGGTTCACCAGGGCACCCAGGTGCTGCAAACAAACTCCAGATTCATGTGCCAGCTTGTGCATCTGGTTTTACATGGGTACTAGGGAATCGAAACGGGGTTGTTAGACTTTGCAGACAAGTGCCTTAACCACTGAGCCATCTCTCCATCCCCCTCCATTTTGATTTTTTTATACAGAGTCTTGTTATGTAGCCCTGGCTGGCCTGGAACCAAATCAACACAGGTTGGCATCAAATTTGCAGTACTCTTCCTGCCTCTGTCTCCCAAGTGCTGGGATGATGTGTGTACCACCACACCCAGCTTACATGCATGTTTTTATTGGAACCATTTTTTTGCTGTTGTCGTTAGCCAAAGACAGTTTTCCTTGATGCGTAAGCATGCATTTCTTAAAGTGCTCACTTTCCCTATAGGTATCGTGGTCTATGTGTTTGTGATCTCAGCACCTGGGAGGCGGAGGAAGGACAGAGTGTTCCTGGAGTACACAGTGCAATACCATTAAAAAATTCCCTTACATAAGTACAATGATCAAAATCAGGCTTTGAGGGCTGGAGAGATGGCTCAGTGGTTAAAGTGCTTGCATGCAAAGCCTAAGGACCCGAGTTCTATTTCCCAGTACCCACATAAAGCCAGATGCAAAGGTGACGCATGCATACGAAGTTCATTTGCAGTGGCTAGAGGCCCTGTCACACCTATTCTTTCTTTCTCTCTCTCAAATAAATAAATAAAATATTTTTAAAAAATGTTTAAGGAGCTGAAGAGACAGCTTAATGATTAAGGCACTTCCCAGCAAAGCCAAAAGACCTAGGTTTGATTCTCTAATACCCATGTAAGCCAGATGCACAAGATGGCACATGCATCTGGAGTTCATTTGCATTAGCTAGAGGCCCTGGGGCACCCATTCTTTCCCTCTGGCCCCCTGTACCTCTCTCTCTCTCTCTCAAATAAATAAATAAAATATCTTTTTAAAAAATGTTTAGGGCTGGAGAGATGGCTTAGCAGTTAAGGACTTGCCTGAAACCTAAGAACTTATGTTTGAATCTCCAGGTCCCACGTAAGCCAGGCACACAGTGAAGGAAGTGAGCAACATCGCACGTGTGCATAAGGGGGTGTACACATCTGGAGTTCATTTGCAGTGGCTGAGGGCCCTGGCCCACTCATTCTCTCTCTCTCAAATAAATTTTTAAAAATATTGAAAAAGGAGCCAGGTATGGTGGCGACGTCTTTAATCCCAGCACTTGGGAGGCAGAGGTGGGAGGATCACCATGAGTTCAAGGCCACCCTGAGACTACAGAGTGAATTCCAGGTCAGCCTGAGCTAGAGTGAGACCCTAACTTGAAAAACCAAAATTATACATACATACATACATACATACATACATACATACATACATACGTATGTATGTATTTAAAGCTGAGCATGGTGGCATACACCTTTAATCCCAGTACTCAGTAGGCTGAGGTAGGTGGATTGCCATGAATTCAAGGCCAGCCTGAGACTACATAGTGAATTCTAGGCCAGCCTGTGCTAGGATGAAACCTTACCTTGGAAAAAAAGGGGGCCTGGAGAGATAGCTTAGCGGTTAAGCACTTGCCTGTGAAGCCCAAGGACCCAGGTTCGAGGCTCAATTCCCCAGGACCCACGTTAGCCAGATGCACAAGAGGGCGCATGCGTCTGGAGTTCATTTGCAGTGGCTGGAGGCCCTGGCATGCCCATTCTCTCTCTCTCTCTATCTGTCTCTTTCTCTCAGTCTGTCACTCTCAAATAAATAAGTAAAAATAAACAAAAAAGAAGAAGGAGAAGGAGAAAGTGAGCTGAGCACTGACACTCCCTCTGCTTGCAGACTGTAGGCGCGATGGCTCTGCTGCCAGATGGACTGCGACCTCTAGCTGTAGCTAAAATAATCCCTTCCTTCTCAGAGCTGCTTCTTGTCAGATATTGTGTTGCAGCAATGAGAAAGGTAACTAATACAGGCCTCTGGCCTTAACACACACGTACATACACATGCACGCACACCTGAACACACTGTGTGCATGCACACACATAGGGTCATGCACATACCCGTGAAAGAACAACACACTATTCACATGCAATATATATATTATCATAAGTGAAAAGTCCTAGGGTCCAGAGCACACCAGGGCTGGTTTGTGAATCTCCAGAGAGGTACAGCACATGGTGTGCCCCCAAGTTATTTGATCAAAGACCCTCTGGAGAAATGTGGTTCTCAAAAGAGAAGCACATCTTGGGGCTGAGCACTCACCACAGCGTGGAAATGCTGGGGAGGGGGAGGACCATCTCCTACAGCAGACCTCATGTGCACAAAACAAGGTTTCTGCCAGTGCAGGTGAGCCGAATTCCAACTTGCATAGGAATTGGCTCATAGCTGGGCACCTGGAAAGTGACTAAGCAACCAAGACTGTCCACTGTTGGGATTTTCTGCTCTCCAGGGATGCCAGGATGTTGGGCCTAATGAGGCCCCTTCCCTTGGCTTCCCCAGCTGCCCTCACAGGCCGTCCCAAACACAGTGCCAGCCCAGGAACTCCGGGCTCTGGCGCGGGATGCTGCACCCCTGGCAAAGATCCTGGGCTGAGCCTGTCAGAACCCAAACATGTGAGGGCTTGATGACTCCTGAGAGCGGCTGGGGCCGCAGCTGCTCAGCTCAGCTGGGAAGGTTCCCGAAACCCCAGGCTCTGGAACCTTGCCAGCTAGTATCTGCATGCTGGGTCCCCTCGGTGGTGTCCCTCCAGGCGGACTCCCATATTCCCTGAGTATGCCCGCTGCTTCCTCACAGGGTGCCTTCTTCCAAGGACTCCAGAGAAAGCCCGTCCTTGTCAATAGCTTCCCACCACTGACCTTGATCTGCCCCCCTAGGACCACAGAAATGAAGGCACCGGACATGTGCTATGGCCGGGGAAATGGTTCATTGGATAAAGGCTTGGCAGGCAAGCCTGAGAGCGTGAGTTCAGATCCCCAGTATGTACGAAATGGCAGACGGGCATGGCAGCTGCCTGTAGTGCCAGTGCTCAGGAGGGGGAGGCAGGGGGTCCCTGGGCAAGCTGTCTAGTTAGATGAGCTTAACCAGTGGCTTTGGGTGCAAATGAGACACACCTTGTCCCAGAAACTAGGGTGGAGCGTGATTGAGGAAGACGCCCACAACATCAACCTCTGGACTCGTCCATATGCACATGCCCCCACACACATGCACACGGGCACACACACCCGCACACACACACACAGCGCATCACGTGCTGGAGGCTAGGTTGCTAGGTCTTGGGCTTTGGGAACATGATTAGGTCATAAGGGCGCTAACCTCAATCAATGGATTAAATCCCTAATGAGAATTCATTTTTTGGTGGGCTATTAGAAAGTGATGGAGCCTAGAAGGGGATCCCATGTGAATGAGTAAGTCTTTAGGAGCATCCCCTCTGGGATCACTCAGTGTCTCTCTCTCTCTCTCTCTCCCTCTCTCTCTCCCTCTCTCTCCCTCTCTCCCTCTCCCTCCCTCTCTCTCCCTCTCTCCCTCTCTCCTCTCTCTCTCTCTCTCTCTCTCTCTCCCCCCCTCTTTCCTTGCTGGCCACCATGACAGAAGTAGCTGTGCTCCACCGCACACGCCACCCAATGCTCACCTCAGCACCAGTTCCAGAAGGAACAAACTCAAGTAACCTTTGGCTGAAAGCTATGAAACATTCAGCCAAAATAAACCCTCCCTCCTTTATCTCGGGTATTTTGTCACAGAGATGAGAGGCTCGTGAGCACACCCCCTCAGAACCTTTCATCAGGGTCCCTTGACAGTCCGCGGCCACCAGGGGATGTCCTGAGAGCAGGTTGTCCTGAGTGACAGTTCTCTGAGCTAGCGCTCACAGAATGGTTCAATATTTGACATATTTTTGTAGCCTCTAGCAAAATTAAGCTGTCTTGAACCCCCAGTAATAGGAATGTTTATCTTTATGCCAAGAACGTTAGGAGAGCACCAAGGCCAATAAGTGGTGTGTACCCAGACAGACGTGGGCTGGTTTGTGCTTTTCAAGTGTATAAATTTTAAAACAAGGGCTGGAGGGATGGCTTAGCAGTTAAGGCATTTGCCTGCAAAGCCAAAGGACCCAGGTTTGATTCCCCAGGACCCATGTAAGCCAGATGCACAAGGTAGAACATGCATCTGGAGTTCATTTGCGGTGGCTGGAGGCCCTGGTGCGCCCATTCTCTCTCTCCCTCCCTCTCTCTCTCTCTCTCTCTTCCCCTTTCTCTCTGTCAAATAAATAAAAATAAAATATTTTTAAAAAAAATAAGCACGTCAGCAGGGCCAGTGGTAGCTCCATGAGTCCTCAGTGGGTCCATGACAGAATCAAGCATCCTTATTGAAGAGCATAAGGTTGCTAGGAAGAGGCAGAGGCACAGGCCAGGTCAGAAGGATGAATAAATAAGAAGCTGTTCTAAGTAATTAAAAAGAATCTCTCATCAGTAGGTGTTTCTCTTTCATTAAATGATTCATAACAATAGCTACCAATAAAGTTGGTGTGCTAGACACTCCTCATGCCCGACCTCATTCCATCCTCACACTGAGCCCATAACATAGGGCTTGCTCCTGTTCCCATTGTGTAGATGAGGACTGTAAATCTCAGGAGAGACAAAGATTGCTGCAGTCAGGTTCACATTGCTGGCAGAAAACACCAGACCAAAAGCAGCTTGTGGGAAAAAGGGGTTCATTTTGGTTTACAGGCTCGAGGGGAAGCTCCACGATGGCAGGGGAAAACGATAGCATGAACAGAGGGTGGACATCACCTCATGGCCAACATCAGATGGACAACAGCAACAGGAGAGTGTGCCAAACACTGGCAAGAGGAAACTGGCTATAACACCCATAAACCCGCCCCCAACAGTACACTGCCTCCAGGAGGCGTTAACTACCAAAACTCCGTCAGCTGGGAACCTAGCATTCAGAACACCTAAGTTTATGGGGAATACCTGAATCAAACCACCACATTCCGCCCCTGGCCCCATAAACTGATAACCATACATGACGTAAAATGCAATGTATACACCTAACTTTTTTATTTTTTATAATTAACAATGTCCATGAATGTAAACAATATCCCATGGTTAATGCCCTCCCTCCCTCAACTTTCCCCTTTGAAACTCCACTTTCCATCATGTACCCTGCCCCTCTCAATCAGTCTCTCTTTTTTATTTTGTTGTCATGATTTTTTCCTCCTCTTATGATGGTCTTGTGTAGGTAGTGTCAGGCACTGTGAGGTCATGGATATCCAGGTCATTTTGTGTCTGGAGGAGCACATCATAAGGAGTCCTACCCTTCCTTTGGCTCTTACATTCTTTCTGCCACCTCTTCCCAATGGACCCTGAGCCTTGGAAGGTATATTTATCCACCTAACTTTAAAAGTCCCCATAGTGTTTAATCAGTCCCAATGATATATTCCCATAGTCCAAGATCTTTTAACTAAGTCATAATACCAAAAAAAAAAAAAAAAAAACCATGATGGCACAGAATAAACAATCACACTGCAAAAGATGGCATTGGGCATAGCAAAGAAATATTCAACCAATACAAGATTTAAGCCGGGCATGATGGCATACGCCTTTAATCCCAGCACTTGGGAGGCAGAGGTAGGAGACCGTCGCGAGTTCGAGGCCACCCTGAGACCACATAGTGAATTCCAGGTCAGCCTGAGCCAGAGTGAGACCCTACTCAAGAAAAAAAAAAAAAAAAAGATTTAAACAGGGAAAACATCAAACTGTAGCCTGGAAGTAAGTATGTAGTCTCAGGCTGGCCTTGAACTCACAGACCCCAAAGGTCTTAATGTTAAGTGAGAGAGTCCTTTCTTAAAATATTTTTATAGCTTTGCAAGGAGAGAGAGAGAGAGAACAAGAGAGATCGTGGTCTCTCGCCACTTGCCACTTTGTACATCTGGCTTTAGGTGAATACTAGGGAATTGAACCAGGGCAGACCTGTAAGCTTTGCAATTAAGTGCCTTTAGCCACTGAGCCATCTCCCCAGCCCCAGGAGAGTGTATCTTGAACTGATTGTAAGCAAAGACTCTTCCTCTGAAAGTCCTGTGGGAACTTTGGGGGAAAGACGCTTCCCTCCCACATGTGTGAGTAAAGAGGAGACAGAAACCTGGACAGCGTCTCCTAATGAAGGAGGATAGAAGAAAGCTAGCTTTTTTGTTTTGTTTTTTGAGGTAGGGTCTCTCTCTAGCCCAGACTGGCCTGGAAATCACTCTGTAGTCCCAGGGTGGCCTCAAACTCATGGCGATCCTCCTACCTCTGCCTCCTGAGTGCTGGGATTAAAGGTGTGCGCCGCCACGCCCGGCCTGTGTGGTTTCTGTAACCTGTAGCAAGCAGCTCAAGTCGTATTTCTGCACATGCAACTGACCCAGGCTGTCTCAGCTTCAGCATCTGAAATCCCACCTCCCCTGCCCACCACTGTGGTTGACCCACATCCCAGTCCTGACCAGCCCTCATGAGTAGCAGCCCCTTGGTTCTCTGCGGTATGGGTGTCTCCATCTATAATGGGGGGGGGGGGGGTAATGATGTAACTAACTTTGTGTGCACCCACCTCAAGGCTCGTATTGCTGGTGGAAGGGGATGGCCCCGCCACCAACCCTGCCTTCACAAAGTGTGAGGGTGGGTTGGCCAGGGCTGTCCCACACCCCATGGGCCATGGTGGCACAAGCAGCCTTTGTAAAGTGACCAAGGAAGAGAACAGCTACCAGGTATCAGGGGCAGCCCCTGGGAAGAGAAAGGGGTCTTTGCTGGGCCTTGAAGGGCAGTCAGCTTTGAATAGGGTACAGGGAGGGGAAACTGTGTGCACGCTGTTCTGTTTTGTTCCCCCCTCCCGCCCTTCTGGGGGGCAGAGGTGAGTTCACCTCAAGTGTACTGTTACAGCCAAGGATGACCTTGACCTTCCAATCCTGTGTGGCCCGTTCCTGAGTGCTGGGATCACAGGACGCGCATCACCGCAGCTGGTTTATTTGGCGCTGGCGATCAAAGCCGGGAATTCAAGCGCGCCCGACAGCAACCTGCCTTTTAGACGCAGCTCAGACCAAATTTATGTGTATTTGGGGGCGTCCTCAGCAGGCTGCTCCTCGCTCCTCCCTCCTCCCTCAGCGGTGGAGGACGAACGCAACAAGCCTGGCCCACCAGGGATGTCAGCTCCTTTCGGTTCCATTGGTTCCAGGGCCTGCCTGTGGGGGGCAGGGTGTGGCCAGCTCTGAATCTCAGAGTCCAGCTGAACTCGCCTGTTGCGGGTCTTCTCCATCTGTCCGGCACTCCAGGCAGCGCCAAGTCCATCCTACCCACCCTCGAGGAGGGTCGAGGGAGTGGACAGGCTCTGCGCCTGCCGCCCTGTCCGCCTCTGCTGCACGCTGCTGCCGACCGCCCCAGGTGGGGAGGGCAGGGTGGCCCGGGAGGCAGCGGGTGGGCCCTGCCCCCTCCGCTTTCTGTGCCAAAGCCCATCCTTGCTTTCCACTCCGCCCAAACCACCCGTGGGACTGGTTAGCCCCCACACAGGTCTCTTTGTTTGCTTCTCCAGTTTGCTTGCTGGCATTTGAACGGGTTCTGCAGCTCGGGCTGGAGGATTGCCCAAGGCAAAGATGGGCAGAGTGGGCAGAGGGGGTGGGGCTGCCACACCTCCCTCGCCCCTGCTGCCCCCTCCCCCCTCCCCCCTCCCCGGCCAGAGATCCCCAGCCTTTCCCACCCGGAATCCCCTGCTCTTCTCTCCCTTCCTTTGCTGTGCTTGATCTCCCAGAGAAGCAGGTTTTACCTTAGGGATTCTTGGATCTCCTGGTCTTTGTTTTCTGTGGGGTTTTTTTTTTTTTTTTGGTTTTATGAGGTAGGGTCTCACTCTAGCCCAGGCTGACTTGGAATTCACTATGGAGTCTCAGGGTCACGGCGATCCTCCTACCTCTGCCTCCCAAGTGCTGGGATTAAAGGCATGCGCCACCACGACCGGCTTGTTTTCTGTGTTTTTATTGCTGCTGTTTGTTTCCTGATTTTTCGAGGTAGGGTCCTCGTTGTAGCCCAGGCTGACCTGGAATTCTCTATATACTCTCAGGATGGCCTCGACCCCATGGCGATCCTCCTACCTCTGCCTCCTCAGTGTTGGGACTAAAGGTGTGCACCACCACGCCTAGTCTTTAAAAAAAAAATTATATATATATATATATATATATATATATATATATATATATATATATATATAATGTATTTGCAAACAAAGAGAGATAGACAGAATGGGCATGCAAGGGACTCCAGTTGCTGCAAATGAACTCCAGGTGCATGTGCCACTCTGTGTATCTGGCTTTATGTGGGTGCTGGGGAATCAAACCCAGGACACCAGGCCTTTCAGGTAGGTGCCCTAACCACTGAGCAATCTCGCCAGATCTGTTTTCCATTTTTTGAGACAGGGTGTCATGTAGCTACGGCTTGCCTTGAACTCCTGATCCTCCTGCTTCCATCTCTCAAGTGCTGGGATCACAGTCCTGTACCACCAAGTTCTTTTATCTCATTGGAGGGGGGTCTCGGGAGGCTTGGTAGCTGGATTTCAGGTGGCAGTTTCAAGCCCTGTGGCAAGTCTATGGAGGCATTAGACAGTCTTCGCTGTTCATCCAGATTCTTCAGCAATTCCAATACCAGTATGTCACTTGAAGGGTAGCATCTGCCTATTTCTTGTCCATACAGCACCCTTTGGGTACACTGACCTCACAGAATGAGGCTCGAGTTCCCAGCTGGCTGCACTGTGCCCTGCGGAATGCCATTTCCTGTGGAAAAGGGCCATACCATGTTGTAGCCTCTCCTTCACCATTGATGAACTTCTGAATTCAGGGAGAAAACAAAAAGGACATGGCAGGGCTGGAGAGATATCTCAGTGGTTAAGGCAATTGTTTGCAAAGCCTGACAGCCATGGTTCGATTCCCTAGTACCCACATAAAGCAGATGCACAAATTGGCACATGCATCTGGAGTTTGTTTGCAGTGGCTGGAGGCCCTGACATGCCCATATTCATTCATGCTCTTCCTCTGTCTGTGTCTGTCTCTCTCTGCTTGCAAATAAATAAATAAATAAATAAAATAAATAAATAAAATGGTTTTATTACAAAAAAAAAAAGGAAATTTTCAGTGCCAGGGATGGGATACCTTCCAGTGACTGGTTGGCCAGCGAGGTCCCTGATGCCCTCAAAACAATACAGGCCATTGCTGAGGCTCTTGGTTTCCCATCAGGAATAGATGGTAAGACCCTATTGCTGAAGACTCCACATACTTGGGCTGCAAGGTCACTGAGAAACCCTGCTGGAGCTGAGCTGAAAACCTCCTCCATGTAGACTAGCTGACAGAAGGCTGGAAAAAGCTATGCTGCATGCAGTTCAATGGGAGAGAGATAAATCGCCAGTGAAGATACTCAACAGTGGACACTGCAAGCCTTATATTTTGGCAGCCAAGCCAAATGAGCCAACGGTGATAGTGGCACGTCTGTTTTGGGGGAAACCAACCATTCATTAATTGGACTGGGATCCACTCTATGGGAGGGAATACATGCCAGATACTGAAAACCTATGACGGGGGAAGTCATGAGCCCTACGGGTATAATGTCTGCTGGTGTTTGGCTAAATACACATATTATGCTCACCAAACTGCCCGGTAAGTACTTCTCTTCATGTTCATACCCATATATTAATGCTACGCTCACTTTTGGTTAGAGACACTTCTCTTTTCAGATGATGGTGACCTTTAGGATGACTCCAAAGGCACCATAGTGCTGAGAAGAGACAGAGGAGTGCTCAGCACTGAAACATCTCTATCACACCTTCTAAGGCTCAGGGTCCGTTACAGAAGAAGTGGCAGAAAGAATGTAAGAGCCAAAGGAAGGGTAGGACTCCTTACAACGTGCTCCTCTAGACACACAATGTCCTGGATATCCATGACCTCTCAGTGCCTGACACTACCTACACAAGACCATCATAATAGGAGGAAAAGATTATGACATCAAAATAAAAGAGAGACTGATTGAGAGGGGCAGGGTACATGATGGAGAGTGGAGTTGCAAAGGGGAAAGTGAGGGGGGAATTATCATGGTTTATTGTCTATAATTATGGAAGTTGTCAGTAATAAAAAAAATTTACATAAAAAAGGGCATAGCAGGGCTGAGTGTGATGGCACACACTTGTGATGAACATTTGGGTGGCTAAGTGTTGCATCAGGTTCACATTGCTGGCAGAAAACACCCAACCAAGAGCAGCTTGTGGGGAAAAAAAGGTTTATTTTGGTTTAGAGATTCAAGGGAAAGCTCCATGATGGCAGGGGAAAACGATGGCATGAGCAGAGGGTGGACATCACCTCCTGGCCAACATCAGATGGACAGCAGCAAGAGGAAGCTGGCTATAACACCCATAAGCCTGCCCCCAACAATACAGTGCCTCCAGGAGGCGTTAATTCCCAAATTGCCATCAGCTGGGGACATGGCATTCAGAACACCTGAGTGTATAGGGGACAGCTGAATCAAAGGACCACATTAAGGATGGAGAGTGCTAGCCTGGGCTACAAAGCGAGACCCTGTCTCAAAAACAAAACAAGCAAACCCAGGTCTGATTCCCCAGGACCCACATAAGCCAGACGCACAAGGTGGCACATGTGATGTGTCTGGAGTTCAATTGCAGTGGCTGGAGGCCCTGGTGTGCCCATTCTCTCTCTCTCTCTCTCTCCCTTCCTCCCACTTCCTTCCTCCTTCCCGCTCCTCCCTCCCCCTCCCTCCCCTCTCGTTACAAATAAATAAATAAAACAATGACAAGCCCATAGCTGAAGATTCAAAGATTCTGACCCTTTAGGAAGGCCCTGGGAATGAGGCTGGGAAGCGGCTCAGGTTTCTGGGTTTTTGGCTCCGCCCACACTGGGCTGCTTCCCGGTGTGGGCCGCTTTCACCTGGGCAGGGCATGTTGCAGTCTGCAAGGTGCGGTCACTGCCCTGACTCAGTTCAGTGTTTTGGTCAACAGATAACAAAGAGCCTCTGGGTGCTAGGCACCCCGTACCTCTGCAAAGGGAGGAGCGTGAAGCAGGCAACAGCCTTGGAAACAGTGTTCTAAAACCGGGGCACAGTTCCCCTCGTGGATGGGATTTACAGTGAGGGTATGAGTGGATAGACAAAAGCCAGGTGTGGTGGCTCACATTATCCTGATGGTCCAGAGGCTGAGACAGGAGGATTGCCATGATTCATGAAAGCCTAGGCTACATAGTGGGACCCTGTCTCAAAAAAAAAAAAAAAAGAGGGTCTTGGGCTGAAGAGATGGCTTAGCGGTTAAAGCGCTTGTCTGCCAAGCCTAAGGACCCAGGTTTGATCCCCCAGGACACACATAAACCAGATGCACAAGGTGGTGCATGTGTCTGGAGTTCAATTGCAGTGGCTGGAGGCCCTAGCACATCCATTCTCTCCATTCTCTCTCTCTCTCCCTCCCTCCCTCCCTCCCCTCTAGTTGTAAATAAACAAATAAAAGCATCTTTGATGTAAAAGTGTTCTGGAATTGTACAAGCTGGACAACCAGGATTGTCTTCCATACACCCCCATCACCCCCATGTGCTGTCTTCCTTAAGGACCTTTAATTTTATTTATTTATTTGAGAGTGACAGAGAGAGAAAGAGGGAGACAGAGAGAGAGAGAGAATGGGTGCGCCAGGGCCTCCAGCCACTGCAAACAAACTCCAGATGCGTGAGACCGCTTGTGCATCTGGCTAATGTGGGTCCTGGGGAATCGAGCCTTGAACTGGGGCTTCACAGGCAAGGGTTTAACCGCTAAGCCATCTCTCCAGCCCCTTTAACTTTTTTTATTCTAAATTTAAAATATTTTGTTAGCCAGGCGTGGTGGTGCACACCTTTAATCTCAGCACTCGGGAGGCAGAGGTAGGAGAATCGCCATGAGTTCGAGGCCATCCTGAAACTTACATAGTGAACCCTAACCCTGACCCTACCTCGAAAAAACAAACAAAAAAAAAAACTTATTTATTTGAGAAGAATGGGCACGCCAGGGTCTCTAGCCACTGCAAATGAACTCCAGACACATGCACCTCCTTGTGTATCTGGCTTTCTGTGGGTACTAGGGAGTAGAACCTGGGTCCTTAGGCTTTGCAGTCAAGCGCCTTAGCCACTAAGCCTTCTCTGCAGCCCTCCTTAGGGACTTTGAAGATGTGGTTTCTAAATCACCTCTGAGAAGCCCCCAGGGGCTCTGCCCCACCCACTGTAAACCCTGAACCCTATAAACACTCCTGCCTCCAGCTCTTTCATCTAAGAGGCTGTGCCAAGCCGAGGCAGACGCTCCCCACTCTCCTCCCTTCAGGCCTTCACTCCCTAAACCTTTAAGCTACTTGTAATTCCATCATCCCAGGCCCCTTGGAAGGAGCCTGGCAGATTAAGTGACTGTGGATCCAGGCGCTGAGGAATCTGGGGCCTCTCGGGTTTCTTGGCAGGAGCAGCGAGCACAAGCAGGGACTCCTTCTTCAGAACAAGTGAGACTCATTCCTCGCAGGGGCAGAAAGAGGCAGGCTTTTGGCAAAGGTGATAAGATGTTATCTCAGACCCTGCTTGAGAGCCCCAGCCAGGAGGGGAAGCTTGCTTAACCAGGTGGGAAATGGATGGGAATGAGGGGAGGGACTTGGGCAGGGGAAGGCCACCCGCCTTTGCCCCTCTCCTGAGACCAGACAAGGAAAAGAGTGGGGGGAGGGAGAGGAAAGAGATACACTGTAAAAACTTGGTGTGATGTCACAGTTCATTTGGGAAGTGGAGGCAGGAGGACCAGAAGTTCAAGGTCATCCTTGGCTACATAGTAAGGTTGAGGCTAGCTACATAAAATGTAGAAGGGAAGGGAAAGAGTGGAGAGAAGAGGGGAGTGGAGGAGAACTGGAGGGAAGGGAAGGGAGGGAAGAGGAGAGTGGAAGGGGAGGAGAATGAAAGGGGAGGGCAGGGGAGGGAAGACCCCTTCCCACTCCCCAAGGTGGACATCTTGGCGGGGAGGGGGAGTCACAGATCTGGGAAACCTGGGTACCATGCAGTCCTCTCTCTCATTTCGTGGCTGAAGGGTCCCCAGGCTGACGACTGCCCTCTGCTGGCCAGCACAGGACAGGCTGCCAGGGCAGCTGAGGAGCCAGCAGAACTGGAGGCACTTTTGGAAGATGTTGGCAGTTCTGCCAAGGTGTTAGGTACATGCCCTCGGACCCAGCAGCTCCACTTGTAGGAATTCATCCTGCAGAAAGCCTGTTCCAAGCACGTGCAGAGAGATGTGTGCACACACTGCCCCCCATAGTCTGTTTTGACCATGCAGGGTCTGTGTGGTTACGGTCGAGGCGGGGGTCAACCTTAAACTAGAACATTCGTGTTACATAGTGTTGCAGTCGCTGCCAGTACGGGGAGAAAGTGCATCACTAGGGAGAGGTCATGAAAGATTTTTAAAATTTTTTATTTTTTATTTTATTTTTTTAAATGTTTTATTTATTTACTTTTTAAATTTTGTTTGTTTATTTATTTATTTGAGAGCGACGGAGAGAAGGAGGCAGAGAGAGAGAAAGAGAGAATGGGCGCGCCAGAGCTTCCAGCCTCTGTAAACGAACTCCAGATGCGTGCGCCCCCTTGTGCATCTGGCTAACGTGGGTCCTGGGGAATTGAGCCTCGAACCGGGGTCCTTAGGCTTCACAAGCAAGCGCTTAACCGCTAAGCCATCTCTCCAGCCCATTTATTTACTTTTTTGAGAGAGAGAGAGAGAAAGAGGTAGATAGAGAATGGGTGCACCAGGGCCTGCAAACAAACTCCAGATGCATGCGCCACCTTGTGCATCTGGCATACGTGGGTACTGGGGAATTAAACCTAGGTCCTTGTGCTTCACAGGCAAGCACCTTAACTGCAAAGTCATCTCTACAGCCCTATTTTATTTATTTATTTATTTATTTATTTTTCGAGGTAGGGTTTCACTTTAGCCCAGGCTGACCTGGAATTAACTCTGTAGTCTCAGGGTGGCCTCAAACTCACGGCGATCCGCCTACCACTGCCTCCCAAGTGCTGGGATTAAAGACGTGCGCCACCACGCCCAGCTATCTCCAGCCCTATTTTAAATTTAACAATAAACACACAAGCTGAATTTCATGGCTCAAACTGGTATTCCAGCACTTGGGAAGCTGAGGCAGAAGGACCACTGAAAGTTTGAGGCCAGCCTGGACTACGAAACGAGAGCTTTTCTTAAAAAGAAAAATAAATGGAGCTGGGGATATAACTTAGTTGGCTAGCAGACAAAACATAGATGATATATAGATACTTAACACAAAATTATTTTATTATTATAGTATAATATATTCCCAGAAATATATGCAAGGGATATGAACTATTATTTGCCTCATTTTACCCCATTCTACACAGTGTGCAGTTTTTCATTTGGTGTCTTTACTCACGCGTGTTTCATAGGACATTTGGAGGCTGTAAGTCGGAGGTCACTCGGCTGGCATTGTGAAATCCTCCAGTTACCGCCAGGAAGGAAGCCAGAACCAACGCTCTCAGCTTCTCTCTTTGCACTTTGGGTTTGAGTCCTGAGATGCCTCTGCCGCCTGTCTGTCTGTCCCCTGGCTGGGAACTGGGAGTGTGAATGTCCTCTAGGTTTTTGGGTGTCCCCCCTCCCAACACACACGCTTCATTCCTTTTCTGACTGTACCAAGAGTAGGTACTGAACAAGTCACTCATTTCTCTCTGCCGGTGCAACCCTGTGCAGAGTGGTGCAGTAGAAAAGCGGACCCTCCAGGTCCTGGGGACAGAGTCCAGGCTGCCAGAGCCAGGAGCTCCGTTCCTGTGGTTAGGCTACCCCCTGCTGGGCCGGTCAAGAAGCGCTCGGTAAACTGACAACAAAGGCTCTTAGTGGTGGCTGTACCGCCCCCTGGAGGCCGTTTGGGGAAAGGTGTTTCGGTAGCCTGGAGCACTACCGGCAGGGGCTAGAGAAGCTAGACTTGTCCTGCCTCCTGCATGGATTTTTCTTTCCTTTTTTCTTTTGCTGTGCTGGGAATGGAACCCAGGTCCTTGATTGGAAAGCTGGTACCTCTGCCACAAGAGCTCCGTCCTGAGCTGTTGCATGCCTTTCCCTAGGGCACCAACGACCGACCAAAGAAATGATCCCATTCAAATCTAGCCTTCTGAGCCAGGGCCTTTACTGAGTCTTGTAACTTTCTGAACTTCCTGAGCCTTGTAAGTTTCACTAGCCTCCTGCTTCTTACAGCCTTCCTCCTCTCTGCACAGAGATACACAACCCCACCTTTAAAAAAAAAAAATGAGTGCCTGACACTACCTACACAAGACCATCATAATAGGAGGAAAAGATGATGACATCAAAATGAAAGAGAGCCTGATTGAGAGGGGGAGGGGATATGATGGAGAGTGGAGTTGCAAAGGGGAAAGTGGGGGGAGAGGGAGGGCATTACCATGGGATATTGTCTACAATTATGGAAGTTGTCACAAAATAAATGATTTTTAGTCAGGTGTGATGGCATGTGCCTTTAATCCCAGCACTTGGGAGGCAGAGGTAGGAGGATCAATGTGGGTTCAAGGCATGGCCCCAGCCCTTATTCTTTGAGTTTTTGAGATAGTCTCTCACTGTATCTCGGGCTGACTTGGAACTCACCATATAGTCCACATTGGCCTTAGTGGTAAGGCATTTGCCTGCAAAGCCAAAGGATCCCAGTTCGATTCTTCAGGACCCATGTAAGCCAGATGCACAAGGAGGTGCATGTGTCTGGAGTTCGTTTGGAGTGTCTGGAGGCCCTGGCAAGCCCATTCTCTTTCTTTCTCTCTTTTTCTCTCTGCCTCTTTCTCTCTCTCTCTCAAATAAGTAAATAAAATAAAATGTATTAAAAAAATAAAAGAAATGCAGGTGCGGGGACTCCTCCATCCTTAGCATGTCAGGCTGGAGCAGGGAGACCACGAGGGACTGTACTAAGAAAACCTGCAGGTGGTTCTCATGGTAGCAGGGGTTGAGAGGAGAACCCACATCCCTCCTTCATGCCTGAAGCTCCTCCACTCTCTCCTAGAGTGACATCAAGCGCTTCCTGTGTCCTTGCAGAGAAAGAGCTAGGCAGAAGTACAAGCAGAAGACACTGGGAATCCTGTTAGCCCAGAATTCAGGAGGTTCAAGGTCATCTCCACCACACAGGAATTCAAGTCCAGCCTGTCCTAGACACTGGGAAGCTGGCCCATGCTTGGGTTGCAGATCATGCTCAAACATTAATTCAGCGGCTGAACTTGTAATATTGCTGTATCTAGCAAAAAAAAAAAAAAAAAAAACAGACATGCATGCACCCTTCGATAACTCAGCTCATAAAGCAAAGTAGACTGACTACACAGTCCACCAGTCAAATGTAACTTTCAGATACCCAGTGGATTTTTTTGTTTTTGTTTTTTTGAGGTAGGGTCTCGCTCTAGCACAGGCTGACCTGGAATTCATTACGTCCTCTCAGGGTGGCCTCAAACTCACGGAGATCCTCCTACCTCTGCCTCCTGAGTGCTGGGATTAAAGGCATGCACCACCATGCCTGGCTCTTTTATTTATTTTTTATTTTATTTTATTTTATTTTATTTTATTTTATTTTATTTTATTTTATTTTTGAGGCAGGGTCTCACTTTAGCCCAGGCTGACCTGGAATTCACTATGTAGTCTCAGGGTGACCTTGAACTCACAGCGATCTTTCTGTCTCTGCCTCCTCAGTACTAGGGTTAAAGGCATGTGCCACCTCCCCAGGCTCCAATGAGTCATTACTTATATGTAGTAGATGTCCAACATCATGTAGGATATATATACTTCAAAGTGTGTTGTTTATCTGAAGCTCACATTTAACTGCGTTTTATCTGGCACTCCTACCTGACGGGTTCCATTTCTCTGAGCCTCAGTTTCCCCATCTGGAAAATGAGGACCAGCTCTGGGTCCCTGTGACTTGTCTGTTGAGAGGAGTGCGTTCCATATTCCTCATCCCTGGTCCCTGACAGCCCTTCTCTCCAGCACCACCAGGGGGTGCCCTGACTCTCCTCCTGGGCTCTCCTGGGCTGGCGACTTGGCTAAGGTCCTGTGGGCTCTGGGGGAGCAGCTGGAGATACTGTGGACCACCTGTAAGCCTTCTACTGTGCCTATCCCTAGGATGGCGGATGCCCAAGGAGAGACAGGCAGAGCACTGAGTCTCTAGACAGGACCATTTTGTCCAGCTGCCCGTTAACCATCTGTTGAAGAAGAGATGTGTGTCCAGGCTTACCCAGCTGGCTGGACACCACATTCCTGACTCTTCCCAGAGCCCCTTTATCTCCTTAGATCTCCTTTATATTTTGGTCCTAATTCAGACATGTTTAACTCACAGTCCTGCTGTTTCTCAGCCAAGGCAAACACCAGCCAGTCCAGGAGGAGCCTAATGGAGCCACGATACCCCCAAGTTCCTTTCCAAATCTGGCTGGCAGAGGACCAGGGGCAAGTCCTGCCAGTACAAGTAAACAGTGGAGAAAGAGTCAGAGCCTCACACTGAGCGAGAGGAGAACGGCTGGTGATGCTGACATCCTTATGCTGGCTTACTCTGCACCCAGCACCCCAGCCTGGGAGGCCGGGAGGGACCATGAACATCAAGTTGGTCACAGAGGGTGGAACAGGCTCAGGACGCTGGCACAAGCTCGTTCCTGTTGTTGCGGCAGCTGTGGGGAGCCAGGCCTCCCTTTTCCGGCTCCTTGTACTTGTGCCTCCCTCTCAAGGGTGTGGTTTCTTCCTCCCCAGGAAGTGATACAGGATTAGAGGGTCTCCAGAGGACCCTCGGAGGAGTATTGCTACAAGGGAGGGTGGACTCCATGCTGGCCCAGATGAGTTGAGGAGAGTTACGCGTTTGGCTTTAATTAATGTCTAATTACTTATAACTAACTACATTCTATTTTCTCCTGTATGATTATCAAGAAAAAAAATTGGGGGGCATCCACTTGCTGCATATGATTGTTTTGGTTTTTTGTTTGTTTGTTTGTTTGTTTGTGATAGGCTCTGGTGTAGCCCATACTGGCCTCAAATTCACTATGGAGCCAAAGATGATCTTGAACTTCTGATCCTCCTGCCTCTACCTCCTGAGTGCTGGGATTACATGCATGCACCACCATGCCTGCTCTATGTGGTGCCAGGAATTGCACTCATATCTCTTTGTATGCTAGATGAGAACTCTACCAACTGAGTTATCTCCCCAGTCCTTATTGCTTATATTCTTATTGTATTGTCCTTAAGGTGATAATAAAATTTTGGGGGCTGGAGCGATGGCTCAGCAGTTAAGATGCTTGCCTTCAGAGTTCAGTTCCCCAGTACCCACGTAAAGCCAGTGGCACATGCATCTGGAGTCCATTTGCAGTGGCTAAAGGCTCTGGGGAACCCATTCTCTCTCTCTCTCTCTCTCTCTCTCTGTCTCTCTTCTATCTCTGCTTGCAAATAAATAAATATATTGTTTTTAATTTTTTTATTTTGAAAGTTGAGGGATTGGGGGGAGTTGTTTACTGGTTTGGGGCAAGCCCAGGTTGGCTTGAAATTCACTATGTAACCCAGGCCGGGCTTAGACTTGAGATCTTCCTGCCTCTGCCTCCCAAGTTCTGGCTAGCATTACAGGTATAGGCACCAGGAACCCTGGCTCATCTTGTGTCTTAAGTGATTTGCCTTAAAAGGGTGGGAAAGCTCTGCCATTAGGGGTTCTGGCGTCTTGAGGTCCCTGTCGGCTCCTCTGCTGGGCATGCAGTGTCCTGCGTTCCCTGTCCTTCAACGCTATTATTGGCAACTCTGAAGGGCTTCCTATGGGGGAGGGCAGGGGTCGGCATGTGGATATGGAGAGAAAATGCTAGGCTCCAGCCCTTCCAGTTATTCACCACGGCCTTGTGGTATGGCCAAGTCATCCACCCACCCAGAACTTCAGTAAGTTGGGCAAAGCTGTGGTAGTGAGCGCTGGGAATTCCATGATGAGCTTCCCGAACTGACCAAGGCACAAGGCTACGTCCTTCACCCACAGGGCCAAGGTCTTGTCCTCCACCATGCCCGAGGGAGCACCCGTGCCCACTGTCCGCATCAGCTCCTCGCTGTTTCTGTGGTGCTCTCGCTGCCCGTATCCAGAGAGATTCTGACTGGAGCACTGGGCTTACACGCCTCACAGGGCCAGGACCAGACTGGCCAAGTTCTTCCCTCTTCTCTCCCTCCCATGACACAGAACACCAAAATCCAGTTTTGTTTGTTTGGAGGGTTTTTGTTTTGCATGCGTGTATGTGGCGTGCGTTCAAGTGTGCACATGTGTGTGGGTACACATGCATGTGTGTGATGCATGTGGAGACCACAGGTTGACATCAGCTGTCATCCTCAATTGCTCCGCACCTTATTTTTTTTTTGTTGTTGTTTTTTTTTGTTTTTCGAGGTAGGGTCTCACTCTAGCCCAGGCTGACCTGGAATTCACTATGGAGTCTCAGGGTGGCCTCGAACTCACGGCGATCCTCCTACCTCTGCCTCCCGAGTGCTGGGATTAAAGGCGTGCGCCACCACGCCCGGCTTCCAGCACCTTATTTTTGAAGATAGGGTCTTTTGCTGGCCCTGGAACTCATTGTTTCAGCTAGACAAGTCAGGCAGCGAGCCCCAGGGAGTCCTGTCTGTCCTCCTAGCACTGGGATTATAGGCACAAGCCACCATATGTGGTGTTTTATGTGAGCGTTGAGGATTGAACTCAGGTCCTCCTACTTGCAAGGCAAACACTTTATTCACTGAGCCGTCTTCCAGGTCCCCACTTTCTTTTTTTCAAGGCTTATATCATTTTAGTTATTTTAAACTCATTTAAAACAAGATGGAGGGCTGGAGAGATGGCTCAACAGTTAAGGTGCTTGCCTGCAAAGCCTAACGACCCAGGTTCGATTCCTCAGTACCTACATAATGCCAGATGTGCAAAGTGCTGCATGCATCTGGACTTCGTTTACAACAGCTGGAGGCCCTGGTTTGCCCACTCTTTCTCTCCTTGCAAATAAATAATAGGGGAAAAAAGATGGGAAGGGGACCAATTTCTAGGCTTGACGTTTGAAGGCCCAGTGGTGTGGTGCACGGCTGCTGGACCCCTCCGTTCTCGGGCCTTCTCCTCCACCTCTATGGGGAGTCTTAGAAATCAGCCATAACCCTCACACTAGCCTGGCTGACACACATGCACTTTACAAAGAACTCCGCGGGCTTCTGGTGATCTAGAATTCCTGTGATGATGATGTCTCCCGTGGGGGCAACCACATCCATGAGTAGCTCTCAAGCCCTTGAGATGTGGACAGTGGGGTCAAAGAACACGAATTTGAGACTCAGATGTACTACGCTGGCCTCAAACTTACTACATAGCTGAGGATAACCCTGAACTCCTGATCCTCCTGCCTCTACCTCCCAAGAGCTGGGATTACAGGTGTGCACCACCATCCCTCATTTATGCAGTTCTGGGGATAGAACCCAGGGCTTTGGGCTTGCTAGGTAAGCACTCTTGCTAAGTGAGCCACCACATTCCTGGCCCAGGAACTGAATTTTGAATTATCAAAATAGTCACACTTGGACAGGGGCTGCCATATGAGTCCACATAATGCTGGGATAATGCTAGGATGAAAATACTGGACGTGCCATATCTAGCATAACTAATAAAAGAACTCATGCCAAGGAATCGCTCCTATGATAACCTTAGGCTGATACACTAGAATACCGTGTGTCTTTGTTAAATGCACACAGTCTCTCATACTCGCTGCTCTTGTGACATCATGAAGGTTATGTTTATTCCGTGATCATTTCATGCATCTATTCCTGTACTCTGGGCTCCAAAAACTACAAAGGCTTGGGGCTGGAGGAATGGCTTAGTAGTTAAGGCATTTGCCTGCAAAGCCAAAGGACCCAGGTTTGATTCCCCAGGACCTACGTTAGCCAGATGCTCAAGGGGGCGCATGCGTCTAGAGTTCTCTCCCTTTCTCTCTCCCTCTTTCTCTGTCAAATAAACAAATAAATAAATAAAAATAAAATATTAAAAACACAACAAGAAAGGCTTTATTTGCTTTGCCACTGTGGTGTCCCCTGGGCCTGTCAAGTAACCATAAGTATTTGTTGCATGAATGAATGAATGTTGTATAAATGATCAATGGATAATGCCTTAGCCTAATTCTGGTAATAAAACACACTAATGAAACAGGTTAGATGAGACCCCATGACACTGAGTTTAAGCTGGTTGCATCCACGCTCACAAGAAACACAGCTTTCCTGTGTGTGTGCATGTGAATGTATAAGCACATATGAGCACAAATACATCATGGTATTTGCATCTGTGCAGACGGGTGACCCGTCTGTGGGTCAGAGAAATAAGAGGCCTGAGACAAGACACAGGCGACATCACTCAGGGAGGCAGTTTCTAAGTCGTTACTTTTTATTTTGAAGGATTTGGCAAACTCCTCACGCCGCCGTGAGGGTCTGTACGATCGGTAAGAAGCAGCCTTCTCATGAAATGCTTGGAGGTGAGCGAGCTCTCCACCTGTGAGGTCTGACCTTCCCATCCACTTAGAAATTTCTCTTGATTAGAAGAAGATGGAAAAAGAGAAAAGAAAGGGGGCGAACATGCTAGAAACCTTAAGGCAGCTATCTAAATGTAAAGCACAGAAGCAAACAATTCACCAGTTCCACTTTTTCTACCTTACAACTCTCATCTTTCTCTTGACCCTGGCTTTCCTTTATGAAGCAGCCACCCAGTGCCTGGAGCGCCTGAGAAATCTGAAACACCCCAAGAAGTTGGTGGGGGGTATTCTGTTCCATGCCACAGCCTACAGCTCCCCAAAATTGGAACCAGCAGCCAAATGTGAAAAGAAACAGGCTGAAGGGTAAAGGAAGAGATGGGGAGGAACTGGGGCTGGTGAAAAAGCTGCAGTTTTTTAAGGTCCAGAATCTTCTGTTGGTCACAGCTCCAGGCAATCAAGACTTGCCATGTGGTTCTGGCTGCTGGGTCTTCTCATCCCAGAACATCCTTGCGTCTGTTATATACCCGTGTCTCTTACTTCCCTTTGCCTACCTCCAGACCACCCCGGGAAACCCAGTGGCAACCCAGGAACTGACATGAAATGAACCATGAACTGACGTGAAATGAAATGAACAAAAGTCCGACTGTAAGTATTAAATGAGCAGAAAAAATGAAGAGGAAAGCTGAAGGGTGTGTGTGTGTGTGTGTGTGTGTGTGTGTGTGTGTGAGGCAACCTTAGGCAACTTTCCACCACAGCCAGCGAAACGCTGAGGCGCAGAAGAGGGGGGTACTGGGACTGGGTGGGCAAAAGCCTGAGTCGAGTTACATGGAAGAATGTTGTGACTTGGGTTACAGTTTTCATTGTTAGCACCGCAAATGTATTCAATTGAGTCTATGTTAGCACCTTATCCCCAGGCAGAACAACCGACCATCCAAACATTTTAAACATTGGGGGAACAGGAAGTGTGTCGGGGGAAGGGGTGGGGGGATGTTCAGAGAGAGAGAATCCAGGACTGCAGAAGGAGCCGTGGGCTTAGATCACGAGATCCTTGTCGATGTCCTCTGCAAAGCAAGAAGAGGAGGAGTTAGAATGAGTGGTGGCGCACGCTTTTAATCCCAGCACTGGGGAGGTAGAGGTAGAAGGATCACTGTGAGTTCGAGGCCACCCTGAGAAGACAGAGTGAATTCCAGGTCAGCCTGGGCTAGCGTGAGGACCTACCTCGAAAAAAAAAAATTAGGTTGGTCAGGGCCAGGTAAGTATCCCAATGAGTAAAGTGCTTGCCTTGCAAGCATAAGGACCTGAGTTTAATGCCCAGAACCCACACAAAATGCTGAGCATGGCAGTGTGTGGCAGTAATCCCAGCACTGGGCACACAGAGACAAGAGGATCCCAGGAGCTCAATGGCAAGCCAGTCTATCCTAATTAGTGAGCTCCAGGCCAGTTAGAGACCCTGTCTCAAAAAGAGGTGGATGGAGGCTGGAGAGATGGCTTAGTGGTTAAGGTGCATGCCTGCGAAGCCTAAGGACCCAGGTTCTATTCTCCAGGTCCCATGTAAGCCAGATGCACAAGGTGGCACATGCGTCTGGAGTTCGTTTGCAGTGCTTAGAGGCCCTCACATGCCCATTCTCTCTCTCTCTCTCATAAATAAATAAAATAAATCTTTTTAAAAAATCTTTAAAAAAAAAAAAGGTGGATGGGGGCTGGAGAGATTGCTTAGTGGTTAGGTGCTTGCCTGTGAAGTCTAAGGACCCCAGTTCGAGGCTCGATTCTCCAGGACCCACGTTAGCCAGATGCACAAGGGGGCACATGCGTACGGAGTTCGTTTGCAGTGGCTGGAGGCCCTGGTGCGCCCATTCTCATTCTCTCTCTCTTCTCTCTCTCTCTCTCTCTATCTGCCTCTTTCTCTCTCTGTCGCTCTCAAATAAATAAAAATAAACAAAAAAATATTTTAAAAAAAGAAAGGCGGATGGTGTTCCTGAGAAAACAATATCCATGCTCCTCCTCCGCCCTCACATACATGTGTACATGTGTGCGCGCTAAGGAAGCTGGGCATCCTTCTCGGGGAGCCACTGGATTCCCCACCATCCACCCCGGGGCAGGAGCCCGTGACTAGCCCAACACCACCAGGAACTAAGTGATGGGGACCTCATCTCCCTTTCTGTGGCCTATTCAGGTCTCTCATACTTGCTGCTGCCAAGTTACATTTCCTGTGTCCTCTCTCCAGGCCTGCCAGTTCCCAAAATAGAGCTTTGTCAGAATGAGAACTAATGCTTTCAGGCTGGGAAAGGGACAGAGAAAGAGACCTTGGGGGGAAAGAACAGCAGATGACAGTCCCTCCCTCAAGGAGCAGCCCCTGGGCCCCTGCGCGCAGACACTCACGCTCCTTGATGCCGAAGCAGCCGGCCCACTCGTCCAGGGCGATGTACTTGTCATTGTCCAGGTCACAGGTCTCGAAGAAGCGGGTGGTGCAGTGCTCCATGGGAATGAGGGGAGCACGCAGCGGGGCCAGCTCAGTGTGGGACAGGTACCTGGTAGGGGCAGGTTGGCAGGATCTGAGCACAGGGCAGCCTGGAGCCTAGCATGAGCTGGTGACAGCAGCCGGTCTGCCCTACCACACAGGGGCAGGAACCCAGCTCCGCTAGGAACCTCCAGGAAGACCCACAGCCACTCCATTCTGTTTTCCCCCCTCCATCGGACTGGGGGATAGAGTTGGCCACCCTGCCTCAGGGCCCTTTCAATGCTGAGGCGCACAGGCTCTATAGCAAGGGTCTCTTGAAGCATTTAACGGTTCCCTATTGGCTGAGCAGTGGGGACGTAGACACCCCAGTTACGGTAGGTCAAAGTCTGGTATGAAACAACACTGGAGACTTGAGGCACACAGACTGATATGGTTACAGAAGCCTAGAGAAAGGCCTAAAAAGAGACCCAGAGACTAGTAATGGCTGGGGCTGCAGCTCACTGGTGGAACACATGTTGGGCATACCTGTGAGGCTGGCTTCCATCCCCAGCACCAGAAATAAAAAAGCAAGCAACAAGCCAGGCGTGGTGGCACACACCTTCAATCCCAGCACTCGAGGCTGAGGTAAGAGGATCACTGTGAGTTCGAGGCCACCCTGAGACTCCATAGTGAATTCCAGATCAGCCTGGGCTAGAGTGAAACCCAGCCTTTGAACCCCCGCCCCCCAAAAAAGCAAGCAAAAACAACTGGTGACGTACTGACGAGAGGGGCTGGGACGGAGCTGGAGGGTAGTGAGGAGTGACGGGTACCTGGGCCTCCTTTGTGGGCCCTTTGCATACCGTGTAATGACCTTAAGGAAGCCCTCTACTTTCTCTCCCACTGACCACCATCTCTGTCCTCTGTGCTGACCTTGGATTCCAGAGCATAGGGATGACTTATTAAAAAAAAAATTTCCCCCCAGAATCCATGATTAGTTATTCCCAAGACACTCTTCCCTGCCAAGGGACTCCAAGGAACACTGTCTGCAATTTTCTTCTCAGCCTCCCACTCATAACAGGCCTCACACCACGTCTGAACTGGCAGTGACCCTCTCCCCTCTGTTGCTGGTGAGAAAGCAAGCCCACTCACGTAAGGACAGGGATGTAGGCAAGGCCACCTGCAGCTCTGACCGAGGGGAGGCTAGAGCACTTTCCCAGCTACACACCCCCTACAGTCCATCTGGAACCTTCCCTCCAGGCCCTGTAGCTTGTGGGATTCACATGTCCCCCAGGACTGTCCCCTCCAGGACTTTCCACACCCCAGTGTCACTCAGTTGGATCCCAGCCAGAGCAACAGCTTGGGAGAGAAGCAGCTGGGAGCTTCCCAGAGCCCAAGTGAACCAGGCGCCCAGGACGGCCTACAGCATGGGCGATGTCCCCGCATGCAGCTGCACACAGTCATGAGCCTAACCCGGAGCCTCCCTGACCCAGGATCGCTCCCCCAGGCGTGTGAGGAGGACTGGTCTGCCCATGCCCCTGACGTAAGACGCGCGTCTCACCATCAAAGGAAAGAGTGGAAGGGGCTCAGGAAGGAGTTGGTGGGGTGTTTCATTTGGGGCTGTGTAAGAGCAAGGACTCTTGCCCCTGTCATTGCAAAAGAAGGTCAGAGGGTAGAAGCAGGGTGGGTACAGGGGGCTGCCTGCTTAATTTCCTGCAGTGTGGTGTGCCATGCTCCATCACACCTAGACCAAGGACTATGCTTTGCAGTGAGGGTACAAGTGACTGGATTTGGGGGTGACTTCTAGGGCCTCCAGATTGGAGCCTGAGGGGTTGCCCTCCTTCCTGTGCTCTGTGGAAGGCCTGGGCATTTGGGCCTGTTCTCTCTCTCTCTCCCTCCATAGATGGGTCCCCAGTAGCAGCCTTCGCACACCTGAGAAGGTATTCTCCACCCCCCCCCAACTCTTCGGGCTTTCTTCTTCCCAAGTCAGCCCCCTTTCTGGGGTTGCTTGTTTATTCTGCTCCAACTCCAGGCAGACCGTGGGCTCCAGGGACACAGCAAGGCTACCTGGAGACCTCTGGCCTCACCTCGACCCCCGCCTCCGCCGACCGGCTTTGGCTGGGGGCCAGCTCAGAGCCTGTGGTCCTGGCGCACCGGGCTCTTACCCGTCAATGGGGTGCTGGTCCAGCTGGCCGAACTGCCAGTGGACGGGGAAGATGTACATGTGGTAGTTCTTCTCAAAGTCGCGAGCCAGCAGCTCCACGGGGTGGTCTCCAGCCTCCAGGCGCTTCTCATTCTCGTGTATTTTCTTCACCTGGGGGGGCGGTGCAGTAACCAAGTTGAGTTCCCCTCCCACCCGTGACTGGAGCCCAGCTAAGACCAAAGTCCATAGTGAAGGCACAGGAGAGGCAGGAGCCAGCAGCAGCTCATTCTCAGATGAGGAGGCCTGCCATGCTCTCGAAGATTCCTTCACAGAGCTACCCATGAGGGGAACATGAAGTGTAGTTTCTGGGCCTTGCCTCATGGGGACAGTGATTCAGTAGGCCTCAGGAGGGGCCAAGGCATCAGCATTTAATCCGTACTCTGGGATGCCTGACATGCCCAGCCAGGGTGAAGAGGCTCAGGGGGAGAAATGGACAGGGTTGTTGCTTGGTTCTCCGCTGTCCTCAGAGCCCTTGAGGTGGGCTGGGAACCTCCAAAGGTGGCAGGAAGCATGCATCCCAGTGTTCAGGTTGAAGGTACCCCATAATATTGGGCGAAGGCCACCATGAAGCCTGGATCACAGCCAGCCAGAGGCAGAAGGGCCCCACGGCAGGCGCCCAGGAGCAGGCTGGGAAGAGACCACTTACACGCAGTTTCTGCTTCTCAGTCAGGAGGTTGTGGCCCTCGTCTCTCTCATACAAGGTGACCAGGACATTCTTGAGCCAGTCCCGCATGCGCAGGGGGAATTCTGTCAGCTCAGAGTCCAGGCAGGGGGGGATGTCTAGGGTCCAGAAGACAAGACTGATCAGTCTGAACCCTTGGCAGGGCTGACACGCTGCCCAGCTACACTCCGCTTTCCCTGTCCCCCTCCTGCAATCATTCCAGGAGGCGACCTTGGCCATCACAGTTCAACCTCTCTGGGCCGGTCCCCTCACAGGCTGATGTGTGGGTAGACATGAAGGCACACCTGCTCCTTCCCCAGCCTCCATCTGACTTGCTGAGGGACACAGTCACCCCAGAGGATGACCGTCCAGAGTGATGGGCAGGGTGAGATCTTAGAAGAAGGGGGGCCCACGCTGGAGACACCAAAAGCTGGGAGGTGTCTGAAACGTCCATCTACACATATAGCTTGATAGGAGTGAGGAAGAGAAGGCTCAGGCATGCTAAACCCTCAGAACCTTCTAGAGATAATGACCCAGTGGTTTCTTGTGTGCTGGTGGAAGGTTCCAGCAATCCTCCTCCCAGTCTGTGCTTCCGCAGTGACTCAGGCCCTTCCCAGGAGATGTCGTGACTTCATTTTTCTAAGTGGGAAGCCCAAGGCTCAGAGAGGGGAGGACATTTCCCAAGATCACACGACATGGCGTTGGTCAGGTGAGCACCCGTGCTGGTGCCAGCCTCTTTCCTGGGGATGGGAGGCTTGGCAGGGTTCTGGGACAGACTCACATTTGCATGGTCCAATGTAGTCCAGGTGGAGCTTGTGGCCCTTCTTGGTGCCCTCCAGGGTGCACTTCGTGGCAAAGAAGTGGCAGGAGGAGTCGAAGGTCTTGTTGTCATTGCTGCATACCTGTTGGCAAAGCACACAGTAGTCATCCCTGAAGCCTGTCCTATTTCCACGACCCTCCTCCACTCTGAAGGTGCCCTGCTGCCACTGCCTTGTTCTGGGTAAGTGTGATGGGCTGTGTCCTCAAACCGAGAGCCAACATAAGACCTTCCTTCCTTAAGTCGCTTCTTGTCAGGCATTTTGTCACAGCAACAAGACAGCATCGAGCTCCACCTGGGAGTCTGGGATTCGGGCCATGCCAGCAGACTATTTTTTTTTTTTTTCTTTTTGCAATATCAGGGTTAAGCCTAGGGTTTTGGAATGCCTTTATTTTTTGTCTTTATTTTATTTATTTATTTATTTTTATTGAGACAGTCTTGCTAAATTGCTCAGTCTGGCCCTTGAGCATACTCTACAGACAAAGCAGGTCTTGAACTTGGAATCCTCTTACCTCAGACTCCCTAGTAACTGGGATGACAGGCCAGTGTCGCCAGGCGTGGCCAAAGTAAAATTTATGTTTTTCTTTTTTGGTTTATCAAGGTAGGGTTTTGCTCTAGCCCAGGCTGACTTGGAATTCACTATGTAGTCTTAGGCTGGCCTCGAACTCACAGCGATCCTCCTACCACTGCCTCCCAAGTGCTGGAATTAAAGGCGTGCACCACCATGCCCGGGCAAAGTAAAATTTTGAATATGTGTCTCATGAGCTTTTCTGGGCAGAAACATTACTGCTGTGTCTTTGGAGCTGGTATAACAGTGAGCTCTAAAAATAAACCAAAAAAAAAAAAAAAAAAAAAAAGCCAAGCATGGTGGCACATGCCCTTAATCCCAGCCTTCGGGAGGCAGAGGTAGGAGGATCCCCGTGAGTTTGAGGCCACCCTGAGACTACACAATGAATTCCAGGTCAGCCTGGGCTAGAGTGAGACCCTACCTCAAAAAACAAAAACAACAACAACAAAAAGAGTGAGCTCTGTGTGACCCTCAGGCAAAGAGCCCAAGCAAGGATGAGCAGAGATGCCCTCACCCTCCACTTCCTGCCCCACATGGTCCTGTGGAAGATCCAGCACATGTCACTGCAGTGGACCTCAGCTGGGACAACTGACTCATTTGATGCTAGTGAACCTCTGTTCCTAGTGGGGCCAAGCGGAGGCTCGGGAAGCATCCTATGTTAGGGATGTCCTGCAGGTCTATGGTCAGGAATGTGCACATCACGGCAGAGAGGGGCTGCTGGGCACTGGAGAGCAGTGGGCTGTGGAAGGGGAAAAGGGGATGAGGGAAGGGATGACCACGGCGCTACCACTTAGACACCACGGACAGTGTTGGTCTTAGGAAGATGCTGGTGACAGAGAAGCTGGGTGGGAGGTTGTGGGAAGAGTGCTGGTGCCAGCCTCACTGCCCGGAGCCAGGTGGGCATGAATACAACAGCTGACATAAGCAGATCTCAGAAATACTGACCTGGATGTGTGTTGGGTAGTAGTTGGGTGAGTGGGTGAGCCAATGAGGAGATGGGTGTGTGGATGGATGGGTGGATGGGTGGGTAGGTAGACGGATGGCTGGATGGATGCATGTTTGGGTAGATAGATTAGTGGGTGAATGGGTGAATGAAGAGATGGATGGGTGGATGGATAAATGAGTAGATGGATAGATGGGTTCCTATGTGGGTGGGTGGATGAGTGTTGGGTGGGTAGATGGGTGGATATTGGAGACTGAATGGGTGGGCCTGAGAAATCATGATGTTGGGCTCACATTATGTGCCAGGAGTTATCTAAGAACCCCCACAACAGCCCCGGGAGTCAGGACCTCTTCATGCCCATATTCTAACATGGAAAGCCTTAGGAAGTCTTGGCACCTTGGCTAAGACGGCCGCCAACAAGTAGTGGGGATGAGTTTTGTAGTCAGCCTTCGCGCTGACCCCAGACCCATGTTTGTGGGCAGGATGCTCTCTGCTAAGATACAGAGAGGGCATTCTCATCTGAGATTACGCAGACGCCCCTAGAGCTTGGGGATCCTGTGGTGCTGGCTAAATTCTTGCCAGTGGCTAAAGGGATTCAGGCCAGGCAGGCCCTCATCTCCAACTCGGTGCCACTTCCTTGCTGGGACGAGCCCAAGCGAGGACACTTCTGAGACTGGAACTGCCCCCAGGGAGCCCCCACATCCACAAACTTCTGGGCCAGACCCCATATACACACTTACCTTCTCGAACTCGCCGATGGGGGCAGGGCAGCTGGTGGGGTCCTGGCACACGCACATGGGAGTGTTGCTCTCGTCCAGCTCGCACACCTTGCCATGTTTGCAGTGGTGGTTCTGGCAGGGGTCTGAAAGGCCCAGGGCACAGAGTGAGCACACCAGGCTGACACGCCCACCCCAAGATATGCAGATGGAGTTTTGGGAAAATAGCCGTTCAAAATCCCATGACACCCCCCACCTCCACACTGGGCTCGGGTCATCCCTGAGTCCTCAACACTCATCCACAGAGCTTAGAACCCACAAGTATGGGAATCTGGGAACTTGAGGTTCAATTTGAAGTCAGGACCAGTCTCTTAGTAGGGGGCTGAAGGCTTAGAACCGGAATCTGGAACATCGCATGCATATGGCTCCCCCAAGGCCTGGGGCAACTGCTGGGATTTTCAGCTGCTCACTGAAGGAGCGCAGTGAGGCATTTTGCATTGAAAGCACTTTCTAGAATGGTTTGGAACTTGAACTGTTGTCATGGAGCCCAAGAAGCTGTGAGGCCCAAACACAGACTGAAATGTCCATGAAGGAACAGGAAGAGGAATCTGGGGGCCTGTGCTGAACAATAGGGCCCAGCTGTGTTGTGCAAACAGCAGATAAGGTGGGCATAGAGGAGGAAAGGGATATGACTCAGGAGAGAGACCCCACTGCCACCACACCCACTCGGCTGTCGCAGATAGCGCTCAGCTTGCTCGGAACACCTTGAGTTGTCCCTTAAGCAACACTCAGTCTAGCCAGGTCTTCCCCAGGCATACGCTAGGATATTTCCATCATACTCTGTGCATAGTCTCCTACTTTGTCTACAACCCTCGCTGTGCCCTGATGTAACGTCATCACAGCCTGGTATGAAGGCTCAGAGGATTCACACTTTCCTTGAATCTCTTTGCTGCTTCCCCTGGGACACTGATGCTTCAACCCGCAGGCTGGAGCTTCCCCACCTCCCCAGGCCCCCAGGGACCACGTCTCTCCTTTTGGCACGATCTCTACAGACGGCAGGAAAGATAATGCCAGGCTCCTGCCCATTTCCTGGAGCTAGGTGGCAACCTACTAAGCGTCAGCCGGAGGCTGCCTGGCATCCCTTGTCAGAGTGGCTCCTGGGTGGAGCTCGAGCTGAGGCAGAGGCCCCGGGAAGACCTCAGTGACAAGATGGAACCATGACCTCCGCGGCAAGGTGAAGGCCAACTATGGAGTCTTGGGGAGCTGTGGGAGAAAAGGCCTCTTCCTGCTGGGGAGCCTCTCTTCCCACCCAGCCCCTCACAACATGGGCGACCTGACCATGAATGGATCTTTTCCAGCCTCCCCAAGCCTGAGCATCATCAGCTCTCTCTCCATGGCCCACAGGGCCATGGCCAGCATTTCGTTGAGCAGAAACCTGGGTGGCCCTTGGGCCCTGCAGCCAAGGTCGGGCTGGGTGTGCCCGGCTACGGGGGAGCGGGCCAGGGACCTACTCTCGGCTCCCACGTCCTCCACAGCTTCCTCAGCACCGTCCTCGAACTCCCCCACTTCCACCTGCACAGGGTTGGTGCCCACAGGTACCTAGGATGGGAAGGGAAGAATGAATGCACACCCCAGACCTGGGAGAGAGGGGCAACACTACGGGGCTTCCTGGAGGCCTTAGGAACTCACAGGGAGACAGTGAGAGGCCAGCCGGGAAGGTGGATGGGGCCCCCATTAGAGCACAAATGCTGGGGTGAAGAATTTCAGTGGGATCTTGTATTGATCATTATTTTATTAAATGTGTTCATAATCTTATGTCAAATCTGTCCAGAATTTGGTTGAGGTGACTTGGAGTCCACCCAAGGATACTACCCCTGCCAGGCCCAGCTGAGCAGGTCCCCCTTCATCTGTTTCATGCCCCCAGGGGACTATGGGCCACAGTGGAATAAATGTAAAAACTAGGGAAGTTCAAAATGGTGGCTCCCAATGGCAGAGTTCTACTGGAGGCGTGGGGCGCACACAAGGGCCTTTGGGGGGCACTCAGGATGGACATGGGTGCTGTGTGCTCACAGGACCCATGTCTCATTCCAGCGAGGAGCACCACTGTGCCTGTCGGCACCACCCAGGGGAGGGGCTGCACAGAGCAGTCACCCCCCGCCGCCGCCGCCGCATACCTCGGCCTCCTCAGCCGCGGTCTCCTCCACTACGGTTCCCTCAGACAGGGCTTCGGCCTGCTGCTGGAAGAGAATGCAGAGTTCAGAGGTGAAGTCTGGAGGCCTGGAGCATAAGGCTAGGGGGCGGGGCTCAGTGCCCCAGGCTGGGTCTCAGGAATCCCAAGGTGGGGTATGTAAAGGAGAGCTTCTGAAAACAGAACAGCTCCTTTTTGTTTGATATGCAATGTCCTATCATTTAGGCAGGGATCCCTGTGTAGTCCACACAGCTCTCCAACTTGCCAATCCTCCCATCTCAGTCTGCCCAAGAGCCAGGATTACAGGTGTGAGCCACCACACATAATTTACTACAGAACAGACACCAACAGTGCCTAGGCCACCCACGATTGAGCTTGCAAGAACATTTCTTTCCTTTCTTCCTTCCTTTTCTTTTCTTTTTCTTTTTTAAATGTAATTTATTTATTTGTAAGCAGAGAGAAATAAAGGAGAGACAGACAGAGAATGGGCACACCAGAACTTGAAATTATAGAAAACTCTTTTCTCTGGACCCTCCAGCCAGTGGTTCTAAACTTATTGGCTTAAGAAAAAGGTTGGGGGTTGTATTGTATGTGTGTGTGGCGTGTGTTTGTGTGTGGACCCATATGTGTACACAGAGGACAACCTCAAGTGTCGTTCCTCATGTTCACCATCCACCCTTTTTTTTTGGCGGGGGGTTCGAGGTAGGGTCTCACTCTAGCCCAGGCTGACCTGGAATTCACTATGTAGTCTCAGGGTGGCCTCGAACTCACGGCGATCCTCCTACCTCTGCTTCCCAAGTGCTGGGATTAAAGGCGTGTGCCACCACGCCTGGCTCATCCACCCCTTTTTGAGAGTGGGGCTGTCATTGGTTGGAAGCTCAGCGATTAGGCTGGAATAGCCGGTGAGCTTCAGGGATGCTCTTGTCTCCACCCCCTACCCCGCCCCCTAGCACTGCAGTTACAGGCATGCGCCACCATTACTGGTTCAAAAGAAAAAGTCCTCTTTTATGGTCTCATGTAGCCCAGGCTGTCCTTGAACTTGCTGTGTTACTGAAAATGACCTTGAATTTCCAATCCTTCTCCTCCACCTCCTGAGTCCTGGGATTACAGGAGTGTGCCACCATGTCTGCTTTACACAGTGCTGGGGGTGAAACCAGGGCTTTGGGCATGCTAGGCAAGCACTCTACCAACTGAGCCACATCCCCAACCCCAAGAAAGTCTTGGATAGATAACAGATAACTTGAGATGAGGAAGTTCCTCCTCTTCTGAGTGTCCAGAGAGAAGGGAGTGAGGTCGAGACACAGATGGCATCTTGGGGTACTTACAGGGGCGGCCAAGGCCCTTCCGGCCAGGCAAAGGAGAAAGAAAATCCAGGCCCTCATGGTGCTGGAACCCTGTGGGGAGAAGAGAATGCAGGTCAGCGAGAGGGGGCTTCCTTCCAAGTGCCTGAGTTGTGCAAAATGATTTTAGGCAGAATGTGTTCACCCATGGTGAAAGGTGGGGCGGGAAGGTGGATCCTTCCACACTATCAATTTGGCTCTGTGAAAGCCTCCAGCTGGGCTAAGACGCCTTCGGCACCTCCAATAGCCATCCAGCCACTTTTTCTTTCTTTTTTATGAGCAACAGACAGAGAGAGAAAAAGGCAGAGAGAGCGAGTGAGCACCAGGGCCTCCAGCCACTGCAAATGAACTCCAGATGCATGTGCCACCTTGTACATCTGGCTTACATGGGTCCTGGGGAATTGAGCCTTGAACCAGGGTCCTTAGGCTTCATAGGCAAGTGCTTAACCACTAAGCCATCTCTCCAGCCCCTATCCATCCACCTTTTTAGCAGGGAGAGCAGGCCTGGCTCAGAGCCCCGGGGGACCCACACGCAGCTACAAGGACAAGGAGCTGGCTTGGTGCTCTGTGTTCATTTTACAATTTCCTCCCATTGACAGCAAAGGGACACAGAGCTCTCCATCCGCAGTGAGGACAAGATGCCTCCATTCTAAGTACACTCATTATAGATTTAAGTGGAAAAGTGATCCGACAATGCTGGCGGGCTAATTTTTGGGCAGTGCCAGGTCTAGAGCCCTCCCACCATTCCTGCTCTCAGATTTTTTTCCCCTACTCCCCAAAGTCTCCTCCTCTCTTCTTCATCCCTTTCTGCCCCCAACATCCTTCCTCCCCCTTCTCGTTGTCCTCCAACCCCCTCCCCACCCAGTTTCCTCTCTCCCCCTTATCTTCCTCCTCACCCGCCTCCCCTCTCCTCCTCTGCAATGGGAGAAGTTAGTGGGCAGCCATCCCTTGCAAAATTTCAGACAATGATCTCCACATTTTAAACAAAGAACAACAGTCTGGAATGTGAACCATGGAAACTTGACAGCAACACATTTTTTCCCCATTCTACCCAAAAGGACAGTGCTTCTTGGGATCCTCCAGGGGGAAACCTTCCAGATGCTTCCATGTGTTGCAGAGGGGGTGTTAGCTGAGATCTAGAAAGTTTCCCTGGTCTCTGCTCAGACCCCACTTCTGACTTGTGACTTTAAGGGATCTTGGAGCAGAATCTCCTCTGCTGACTTAACACTAAAATGTCACCCATGACAAAGATCTGTGGTGGGACCAACTGACTTCTTGGGCTAACTAATTAAAAGGGTTACCATTTCCAGATGACTTGAGAAAATTCTTCTTTGTCGTGATCTAATTGTCTCCGTCACATTTCTGGTCTATCCTATAGCCACACACAGCAAGTCTGTTCCCTCTGTCCCCAAAACAACTTTTCAGTCAAAGCCACTAGTTCTTCCCTCTTTGGTCGCTCAAGACTTCCACGCTCATATACATGGGAATGGAGCTCAGTCAGTAGACTGCCTATCATGCACAGACAAGGTCCTGAGTTCCATCCCAGCACAGCATGAACTGGGTACACTTGGCACCGGCCTGTAATCTCAGTACTCGGGGAATGGAGACAGGAGGATCAGAAGTTCAAGATCAAGGGTTTTTTTGTTTGTTTGTTTGTTTGTTTTTCAAGGCTGGGTCTCGCTCTAGCCCAGGTTGACCTGGAATTCTCTATGTAATCTCAGGGTGGCCTCGAACTCACAGTAATCCTCCTACCTCCGCCTCTCAAGTACTGGGATTAAAGGCGTGCACCACACCAGCTAAGGTCAAGTTTTTTTTTAATATTTTATTTTTATTTATTTATTTGAGAGAGAGAGAATGGGCATGCCAGGACCTCTAGCAACTGCAAACAAACTCCAAACACATGTGCCACCTTGTGCATCTGGTTTACATGGGTCCTGGGGAATCGAACCTGGGTCCTTTGGCTTTGCAGGTCAAGTTTTAAAAAGACAACTTCTGTACCTGACTCATCATCTGTAGCCTCCTCCTAGACTTCTCAAGTGGTCATGCATGGCTCTGAGAGGCACCCTGGCATCGTGGACAAATCCGCTGAGCCTGGGTTGAATGCTGTGGCTCTTATTCCCTCAGTACTGTCTCAGTGTGTTGGTTAAACCCTCCATCCTCTCCAGACCTTGGCTCCCCTAGCCATCACTGGAGAGGGTTAGGCAGCCAACTCTGAGGAGGTGGAAGGAGTCTTGAAAAAGCTCTTATAGCAGTCTTACCAGTGAGGGGAAGAGAGGAGTCTGTGGCAGTGCTTAGCATGCCCAAGGCCCTGGGTTTAGTCCCTGCACCAGAACAAACACACACAGGTATATGCGAGTCCTGTGACATCCTTCCAAGGTAGCACTGCTCTTCTTCCTTTAGATGCTAATATTTGTGATTTTTTTTTTTAAGTCCAGAACTTGAGCTGAAGAGATAGCTTAGCAGCTAAGGCTCCTGCCTGTGAAGCCTGAAGAATCAGGTTCAATTCCCCAGTACCCACGTAAGCCAGATACACAGAAATAGCACATGTGTCTGGAGTTCATTCACAGTGGCTGGAGGCCATGGTGTCTCTATTCTCTCTCTCTCTCTCTCTCTCTCTCTCTCTCTCTCTCTCTCATAAATAAATAAATATATTTTTTAAAAAACTGTTCAGAACTTTAAGCTGAAGGTTTAGCACAGTGGCAGAGCATGTGCCTGCCATGTGCAGAGAACTGAGTTCACTCCCCAGCACCACAAAATTATGCAGATAGTATCTGGGTGGCAGGAGCAGGCCGAGGAAGACAGGCTTCCCAAGAGTCCTGTGCTGAGCCCACGGAGCTCAGAACCTTGCCCCCTGCTCCTGCAGTGGACGCGAAAGAAGACCAACCAGCAAATTAAAGCAACGGGGAACTTGGCGTTGCTTCATGAGGGCCCCACGTTCCAGAGGAGGCCAGTCTTCCCTGTCCAGGCAGATTCTGGAATGTTCCTCTCCCTTACACAGTTGTTCACTTGTTTCCTCGAGCTTCACTGGGGAAGCTCCTATTTGCCCATTTGGAAGACACAAGGTCAACATGCCGTGCATGTGGCTTTGGACCCATGGAACAGGAGAGAAAGCATCAATGGTGGGCTTGTCTGAGATCACTTGAAATGGAAAGGTCAAAGTGAGACTGACAGGTAGAGCTCAAAAGTCACTTTGTCCAGACTTCACTGACGGTGAGGTCACGTCATTGGAGAAGAAGCCAGGCCAGGACGAGACATGTCCTAAGCTCCGGGTTAGAGAGCCAGAGAGACCAACACCCGTGCCTGGACATCTCTTCCTGATGGAAGGAGAGAGAAGGGTTGGTTTTTTTTGGCTCCTCTGTGACTGTCCTGTCCCCCCATCCAGCACCTTTCCCACCCACCATGCTGTCTCTGGGCCTCCGTCCTGGAGTGCTTGAAGTCCTTTGGCTTATATATCAGTGTGTGGTGTACGTGCGTGTCTCTATGAGTTCCATGTGTGCACTCGCGTGTGTGGAGGCCAGCGGTAGGCGCTGGGTGTCGTCCTCAATCACTCTCTACCTGACTCCGACACAGGGTCTCTTGCTAAGCCTGAAGCTCACCGATTCAATTAGACTAAGTAGCCATCAGGCCCCAGGGCTTCCTTTCTCTGCCTTCCCAGCATGGGGATTACGAGTGGGTACCACAGTGCATAGCATCTGACACGAGTTCTGGGTACTGAACTTGGGTCCTTGTGCTTATGTGGCAGGCACTTTACCCACTGAGCCATCCACCCAGCCCTACCGAGTGCTTTATAGCATGTCTAGAGGCTAGAGGGTGGGCGGGGGCAAAGGCAGATGGAGTGTTGAGCAGAGAATGCGAACTCCTAGGAGGAGTTATTTTCCACCTTTTAGTTCAGCCAGGTGCCCCATTGCCAGATCCACAGTTCCTTTCCTCCAGACGAGGGTGTGAGCAGGCAGGGGAGCCCTCAGACTGTTCGAGGTGCACAGCCACCGTCCCTGCATGCTTGGGAGACAATTCTCTAACACACCACTGGCCAAAGAAGCTGGGGTCCACCCACCCTTCAAGGCTAGTTGGGATACAACCATCACTCCAGCCAAGTACAGCCCCACGATTGATCGACTGTGACCCTCTCCCATTAAATCCAGGCCTCAGCATGCCCCGGGAGCCTTCCAAACACCTCCCATCCAAACCAAAGCAGGAATGAAACCCCCTTCTGGGCGTGTCTCTAGTGTACCATGGTGCATGAATGTCTACATTCTCTGCGGGGTTTTCACAAGTCAGCATTCAGCCACTGGCTCCAGGCAGGTCTTTCTGCCCCACAGTACAGATGACTAAACTAAGGCCTGGGCAGGAAGATGTCTGCCCACAGTCAACATCCCAGGACATGAAATCCAGTCACTGGCATGTTTCCCGCTTCTGCTATTCCCCCTTGGCAGCCACTTGCTCCCAGGTAGTCACCAAAATGGGACCCACTTGGTCCAAACTGGCCCTGGGTGCAGGTAGGAAATTGCCCTGGGCAGGGAGGGAAGGGGAACAGTATTGCCCTTGGCTCTGTAGACACCAACTGCGGGCACCACGAGCCCTCGTCCCACAACCACCTTCCCTTGCTCTGCACATCCAGTCCCTTCCTTCTGCCTTTATTTGCTCTGGAGACGACTGAAAACCCAGCCTCGGCTGCCAGCAAGGGCCCCGAAGACAAGGTTACTTGTCTCCCTCTGGAAAGACTCAGGGGATGGAAAAGTACAGCCAGCTCTTCCCGTGCCCCCACCCCATCCCACCGTAAGGCTCCCCTCCCTCCAAAACTAAAGAGGGTCCTCGGAGCACCCCCTGGACACTGAACATCACAGTGGTGCCACTCAGAACCACAGACTTAGAAAGGACATACACACTCTGAGCGCCACTGGTGCTCGTCTGAGTGCCCGGCCTGTGGGACGAGGACCTGCTAGAGGGTCAGACTGCTCTCTGTACTTGCCAGGCATGGCACCTATTGGTCCACATGGCCTTGCCGTTAGTTGGTTATTTTCCTTTCTTTTTTTTTTTTTTTTTTTTTTTTTTTTTTTGGTTTTTCGAGGCAGGGTCTCACTCTAACCCAGGCTGACCTGGAATTCACTATGTATTCTCAGGGTGGCCTCGAACTCGCTGCGATCCTCCTACCTCTGCCTCCCAAGTGCTGGGATTAAAGGTGTGTACCACCACGACTGGTTCTTTTCTTTGTTTCTTTTCTTTCTTTCTTTCTTTCTTTCTTTCTTTCTTTCTTTCTTTCTTTTTTTTTTTTTTTTTTGGTGACAGACTCTCATGTAGCTCAGGCTGGCCTCAAACTTGGTAAGTAGCCCAGACTGTGAAGTCCTCATCCTTCCTCCTACATGTCCCAAATGTCGGGATTACAGGTGTGAGCCAACATCCTCAGCTCTATTTTTCTTTGCTTGCTTGTTTTTGCTTGTGGGTGTGGATATGGGTGCATGCACATGTACCTGCATGTTCGCATGTGTGTGGGCTCACGTGTGTGCAAATGTGGAGGCCATGGTGAGGGTCTCTCACTGAACCCAGAGCTCACCCACGCAGCTGGACTAGCTGGACAGTGTGCTCTGCGGGGATCCTCTCATCGCCAGCTCCCCATTTCTGAGGCACAGGGAAGACGACACCATGCCCTGCCGCCTGAGGTTACTGAGCCTTTGACGTGCCGCCCGTGGAAATGAACAACGGGCTTCTATTTGAATGGATGTACGTCTAGGTGGCCACATGTGGGAAGTGGCCACCGTAGTGAACAGAGTGCGGCATGGAGAGGAGTTCACAGCTCTGGAACTGGGACGCACTGGCTCAAAGCCTGGCTCTCAGCAATTAAGTGTCCTCCTTCAGAGTCAACTTTACCCCTCAACCAATCCCTCCCCATCTGTGAAATGGGAATAGCATGCCTACTGTGGAAGGCCCAGAACACGAGGTGTCTCCATGCCCTCTAGAATCCCGTGTGTGCTGGACGTGGACACACACCTGTAATCCCAGCACTCAGGAGGCTGAGGCAGGGGTCATGAGTTTGAGGACAGTCTTGACTATATAAGGAGTTCAAAGCCAGCCTAGATTATATACAGAGAGTTTGTCTCCAAAACAAAACAGAACAAGATCAGTGCAGTAATCAGGGCCCTTTGCCTGCAGCCCAGGAGGACAGGGTGAGAGACAAGAGCTGGGCCGGGCTGCGCCACACAAGTCAAGCAGCTCACTCCCATGCCTGACTGGGAAACAAGAGTTGTTGGTAAACAAGCTCAAAGAAGTTCCACAGAGGGAGCTGCAGGCCAGGCCACCCAGGAGCCAGAGCCCAGAAGCAAGAGGGCCGCCCCTCGCCCCCCCCCCCCCCCCCCCCGCCTCCCGTACACACGTACACACTGCCTGATCAGGGCAGAGAGATGGCCGTGGCGCTGTGTCCATGTGTCTACGCTGGCATCCCTGCTTGGATCAACCACAGCTGCTCGGAGGTGGCCTCCCCGCGGGGTACAAGGCTTCCTGAGACCAGGTCAACCCCGCTCCCAGCTCTCCCAAAAATGACAGGAAATTTTCTCCACTTCCTGCACCTGAACTTCCCTCACCCTCTGTACAGGGAGAACACTGCTTAAGGTCACAGATGTGTAATGACTTAAGGCACGAAAGCCCGTCACTGAAGCTTGCTGCACTGGGACAGGGCTGTATCTCAAGCAGCCTGTGTGTGTTGAAGCATGTGAATGTATGTGTTCAATACATGAGCTAGAGAGATGGCTTAGCCATTTAAGGCACTTGCCTGCAAAGCCAGAGGACTCAGGTTCGATTCCCCAGGACCCACGTAAGCCAGATGCACAAGGGGGCACACACATCTGGAGTTTGTTTGCAGTGGCTGGAGTCCCTGGCATGCCCTCTCTCTCTCTCTCTCTCTCTCTTTCTCTCTGCCTATTTCTGTATCTCTCTCTCAAATAAATAAATACAAATATTTTTTTAAAAAAACACATGAGCCAGGCATGGTGGCGCAAGAGGCAGAGGTAGAAGGATCGCCATGAGTTCAAGACCACCCTGAGGCTACATAGTGAATTCCAGGTTAGCCTGAGCTAGAGTGAGACCCTACCTCAAAAAAAACTGAAAAAAAAAAACATGAGCTTGAAACATTAAAAAAAAAAAAAGTCAGGGACTGGAATGATGGCTCAATGGTTAAAGGTGCTTGCTTATAAAGCCTACCGGCCTTGGGTTTAACTCCTAGCACCCATGTAAGCCAGATGCAAGAAAAGGCACAAGCATCTGAGGTTTCTTTGCAGCAGCAAGAGGCCTTGGCATACCCATACCCATGCAAATAAGTAAACAGAGAGCTGAGAAAACTGGAGTGAAGTTGAGGGCCACGGTCTGCCCACTTGGACATTCATGAGCCATCTTGAACTATCTCTAAGTTCCCCTAGAAAGCCTTGGGCAAGGAAGCCCCTCAGGCCCTTTCAGCTGTGGCCTCCTGAACGAAGGTTGTGGGATGCCACCCCTCGACACCACCTCCCAGACTCCCAGTTTCCATCTCTTTTGTTGTTGTTGTTTTTAAAAATATTTATTTACTTAAGATAGAGAAAGAGCGAGATAGAGAAAAAGGCAGATAGAGAGAATGGGCACGCCAGGGCCTCTAGCCACCACAAACAAAATCTAGGCGCAAGTGCCACCCTGTGTATCTGGCTTATGTGGGTACTGGGAAATCGAACCTGGGTCCTTGGGCTTTGCAGGCGAGCACCTTAGCTGCTAAGCCATCTCTCCAACGTCCCTGTTTCCATTTCTAATATCTGTTCCTAGAAGAAAATATTATGGAAAACTTTGAGGGTGCCACGGATGCTGAAAGCTAGGGTCAGTGAGATTCTGGAGCAAACTCAGAGGCAGCTACAGACCTGGAGGCTGGATGCCACCCAACTGAAATTGCACAGTGTCTTAAAGTGCCACGTTTCACTGTGGCTCGCCTAGGCCCAGGGTGGGGCTCCAGAGCACTCCTCAGTGCCTCTGGGGAACCACAGCTGCAACAAGGGTGACCACAAAATGGAGGGGATGAGAAACAACATGGAAGTGTCCAGCATGTCACATCTGGAAAAGGCCTAAGGCAGCAGACGTGTAGCATATATGCCTTTTCACACCCATCCTGTGCACGTGGCAGACATCATTAATCAATCATGCAACATTTTGCAACCCACACCCCAGTCTGGAGTGGCATCAGAATTCCAGTTACTACTAGTTCTCTGCCCTGCCTCTTGCTTTAGAGAGGGAGAACAGTTCATTCAAGGTCATCAGTAGGCTTGTAGGTGAGCCAAACTTCCAGATGTTCAGATAGATCCAGATGTTCACTTTGTCCTCTGCTAAGTCTGACGTCCATGGGATGACCCAAGGCATCTGCCCCCTCGTGCAAAGTTTCTGGACGGACCCAGCTCTGGATAGAACGGTCACTTCTTTCTTTTTGTCCTTTTCTTTCCTAACTGCCTGCTTTTTGGGGCACATGTGTACATGTGTGTATGCGTGTCCATATATGGCACATGTATGGAGGGGTGTGTGTGGACATATGGACAGGTATGTCAACTTCAGGCTCTTCCTCAACTGCTCTCCAACTTTCTTTCTTTTTTTTTACTTTCCTTTTTTTTTTTTTTTTTTTTTTTTTGGTTTTTCGAGGTAGAGTCTTGTTCTAGCCTAGGCTAAACCTGGAATTCTCAGGTTGGCCTCAATCTCACAGCAATCCTTTTGCCTCTGCCTCTGTGCCTTTCTCCTCCTCCCCAGTGCTGGGATTACAGGCAGATGCCACCAATTCTGGCATTTACAAGGGTTCTGGGGACCTGAACTCAGGTCTTCATGCTTGCCCAGCATTGAAACATCTCCCCAGTCTGGGGAGTTAACTATTTCTGTTTCCCTGTGGGCATCCCTGGCTGGGAGGACGATGGCAGAGCGGATGCGCTGTGCAAGAGGGCCTCTGGCTAAGGAGGAGGCTTTCTTTCTAAGCGTTTCTGTCAAGTCATTACTTGCTGGCCCTGGGTCTGCGCAGCCCAGCTGTCCCTGGGAGGGAGGCCGGGATCACACTCTCCATTGTGGAGGAGAGGCTGCCTCACTAATCCCTAGGGCTGGCTGCAAGCCTCCCCCTCTCTCCTGCTGGGAGGGAGCCAGCAGGAGAGCCAGCCACCGCTGCAACCGCTTACCAGCCATATTAGTTGGGCTTGGGCCTAATGACAAAGCCATGTGCGCTGGGGTAGGCCAATGTGGGCCAGCAAAGGAAGGGAGAGAGGGTTACTAACTACCTATTACTCATAGGATTTAGGCCCGACAGAGGAAGGGTGTGAGCCCAGCTCTAAATTGGAAGGAGGACAGGGAGAGGACACAGTTTCAAAGACCTGGCAGCTGGGCTCAGACACCAACCTGCTGTGTGACTTCAAGTAAGTTCCTTCCCCTTCCTGAGGCTCAAGTTCTTGATCTTGAAAATATAGGGACAGGGCTGGAGAGATGGCTTCGTGGTTAAGGCGTATGCCTGAGAAGCCTAAGGACCCAGGTTCAACTCTCCAGGTCCCATGTAAGCCAGATGCACAAGGGGGTGCACGAATCTGGAGTTCGTTTGCAATGGCTGGAGGCCCTGGCACACCCATTCTCACTCTCTCTTTCCCCCTCTCTCTGTCTCAAATAAATAAATAAAATAAATAAATAAAATGTTTCTTTTTAAAAGAAAATATAGGGATAAACCAAGCGTGATGGTGCATGCCTTTAATCCCAGCTCTCAGGAGGCAGAGGCAGGAGGATTGCTATGAGTTCGAGGCCACCCTGAGGCTACAGCAAGACACTACCTCGAAAAAAAAAAAAAGGAAAAGAAAATATAGGGATAGTTGGGTTGTGCGCCTGTTATGTATCTGTCTCCTTGTCATGATTAGTGTTCTGTTTGTGGGTGTTTGCACACCTGTGTGTCTGCATAGGTGACTTATGGCCTTAGTGTCTGTTTTGTCCTGATGAGGACTAGGGTTGTCACATCCACCAAGTACATGTACCTGGGGAGTGTGCGTGTGTGTGTCACTCAGAGAGATACAAGAGGTCATGAACATGTCTTTTACTTATTTTTGGCTGCCCCACGGGTTTGTGTTAACTGTGGGTCTCTCCATCCGTCTCCATCAGCACAAATGGCCTCAACAGACAAATACTCAACGCTTTACCTCACATCCCCCAGCTCCTTCCTTTGCCACTTGAAGCTCATTTTCAGCTGGGAAATAGCAAGCCCCTCTGTGCGACTGGATGAGGAGTCTTCACAGATAGAGAAGGATCTACCCAGAACCCTGGGCACCCCAGTCCTGCTCTCTAGTTCCTTTCCAAAGAGAGCAGGGGTGGCCATTAAGACTGCAAGCCAAGGAATTCAGTGTCTGGGATTCGGGTTCGTAGGACTTCAGAGCTGGAAGTATACCAGGAGCCCATTTAGCTCAGATTCACCATCCGATAGAAAGGGAAACTGGGAGAACCGGGTGTGGTAGTGCACATCTTTAATCCCAGCACTTGGGAAGCAGAGGTAGGAGGATGGACGTGAGTTCAAAGCCACCCTGAGACTACATAGTGAACTCCAGGTCAGCCTGGCTAGAGCAAGATCCTACCTCGAAAAACTAAAAAAGAAAAAAAAGAAAAAGGAAAAGAAAGAGGGCTGGAGGGATGGCTTAGCAGTTAAGGCATTTGCCTGCAAAGCCAAAACATCCAGGTTTGATTCCCCAGGACCCACGTTAGCCAGATGCACAAGGGGGTGCAAGAATCTGGAGTTTGTTTGCACTGGCTGGAGGCCCTGGCACGCCCATTCTCTCTCTCTCTCTCTCTCTCTCTCTTTCTCTCTCTCTCTCTTTCTCTCTCTCTCTCCCTCCCTCCCTCTTTCTCCATCAAATAAATAAATAAAAATAAAATATTAAAAAGATAGACAGAGAAAGAGAGAGAGAGAAACTGGAGACAAGTCAGGTAGCGTCTTTGCCAACATCACACACTGAGTTATAACCCATGTCTGTTTGTGGCCTTGGCCAATGCTCTTCCTACAGTAAAGGGCACAGGTCTCGGGAAATATGCAAGAAGGTCCCCAAAATAAGACGAATTTAAACAGTATGGTTTTTGTTTTGTTTTGTTGAAGCAGGCTATCATTCTAGCCCAGGCTGGCTTTGAACTCATGGAAACCTCCTACCTCAGCCACCACACACATCCAGTTGATTTTTTTTAAAGCCTGTTAGTACTTTTGTTAAAGAGCGGGTCTCTACCGATTTCCAGTGAGGGAGCTGCTGGAAGAAAAAGAGATGGGAGTGACTTCACCTGCTCTTCAAACCCATCAGTGTTGAAAACCCATCCATCCACTTAGGAGGGAGTGCAGGGGCAGTGCGTAAAGTACTTCCTGGCACATTACACCATTTCGTTCACAACAGCCACTGTGACTGTTCTTAATGGAGGAGGAATGGGGCTGAAGGAAGGAGGCAAATTAGTTCAAGGCCCCACAGCCCTTTCTGGGCATAGATCAAAAATCCAGGTTTTTCAACACTCAGTTCTAGTCACTGAACACAGCCCGGGCTGCCTTGGGATACTTGGTGATGGGGCCGAGACCTGGAGTTTGCTGTCATCCTTGTATTTTGGGGGGGGCAGGGTGGAATGGGGGTGCAATCAGATCAAGGCAGGCGCCTGACCGTTCTCTCTCAATGTTCCCAGGAGCCCCTCAAAGCTAGCAGGCAGAGACCCTGGGGAAAAAAAGGTTACCGTGGCAACTCACATTCCTGGGAGAGTGAGTCACTGCAGAGAAGCGCCTCTTGGTGGGTGGGGCTTGGGGAAACTTTCAGAAGTTGATTCCTTCCCCAGCCCACCCCTCCTCCTCCCGCCCCCTGGGCTCCAGGCTCTGTCGATGTGGCAGCTGAAGGCTGGGTTAGCTCTTCCCGCAGCCCTGCCCAGCCTTTCACCCTCTGGCTATGCATTTGTTTTCTTTCTCCGCATCACTCCCTGGGGCCCTTTCAGGACTTTGGTACCCATTCTAGAGGTTTCTAAGTCTAAAATCTGTGAATACTCATCCTCTCTTACACACACAAACACACCACTTCACTAGGCACACAATTTTAAGAGGCTTCCAAATACCTTGAAGACCACTCAAAGACCACTTTACAGACTCAGATACAAGGCAGGCAGGCAGGGGAGGGAAGGAAGGGGGAGACCCTCGCAAACACACCCACAAGCCGTGCCTGAGTTCCGCCATCCCACTGGTTTTGTGTCTCTCATACCATGGCCACTTGGGAGGGGACAAGAAAGAAATACTTTGTCCCCAGCGAGCTTGCTGGCCTTCCCTGAGTAAGACACACGTCTCCTGTTCCCTTTGGGGAGACCCATCCCAATGTCGCCCTGCCGGGGTGCTGCGTGTATGGGGGGATTACAAACACAGAAGTTGTTCACAGAACATCTCAGCTAGGCTGGACCAGACCTGGGTACAGCGCAGCAGTGAGGTGGGGAAGGTGCTCAAGAGCTGCCCTCCCACCCTGCTGTGCACTGTCCCACCCTAAGGCACCCGGATGGGAACAATGGTAACCCAAGGCCGGTGCCATTTCAGGCTCAGTGGCGCCTCGATTGTGTGTCCTGTGTGGCGAGGGTGGGGGTGGGGGTGTCCAAGGGACTTCTCCGGAGGGGCTGACTAAAGCTGCCGCCCGTCTTTCTGGTTCACAGGTCATCCCGAGCTTCCTGCATGCTCTCCTTTGGAAAACAGCACCTCGAGCCAGAACCAAACCTAGGGAGAGGCTCTTCTAAAACAGGGAGCTAGGCCAGCCAGATCCCTGGGGCAGCTGCGGTGGGCAGGCACAGACCAGAGTCCCAGGAAAGGAGACAGCCACCACCAGAGGGGGAAAAAAAGGACATACATCTGCACCAGAGAGAAAACACCCCCCCACACACACACACACAAACATAGATTATTTTCTGCAGACCTAGTGACACTATTGAAAAGCAACAGGCGGCCAGTTGGGGACAGTGGCCTTCAGTGTAGCCATATGGGGTATGGGAGCCCGTGGAGATGCACCGCAGCCAGGCTCCTTTCTCTGGCTGGTGATGTGGTTGCAGGAGGGAAGGGCAGGCAGGGGTGACGGTACCTCGGTGCAGGCGGGCAGACAGCAGCAGTAGGCAGAGCAGCTCCGGCAGTCTGAAGGGCTCGCAGGAATGTGGAGGGGTTTAGAGACGGGCCACAGGAAGCCACTCAGAGCTCTGGGCTGGTCTATCTCCCCCTCCACCTCCACCGAGGGCCAGCCCTCCTCCTCTGTCTCCTCCTTCCCCTGGCCTTCCTCCCCCTTCTCCCCAGAGACAAAGCTAACTCTAGCCTCTTTTTTTCTTCCTACCCTTGTGGTGGGCTTTGTTGCCCAGACCCCACCTGCCTTTCCTCTGGGGCTGGTGCCTAAACAGATTCGGGAGGGCCAGGGCTGGAAGGACTTCAGGAATCACCTAGAACAGCCCTGGCTTTGGTCAGAAGAAGGCCAAGAACTAGAGAGGGTGAGGATTTCCTAAAGGTCCCTGGGGCACTGCCAAGCCCAGTGTTCTAACTATATGGCCAGCAATCTCGGCCCTTAGCTTAGGCAATACGGAGAAGGACAAAGAAGTTGAAGAGCGTTAGATCTGTGACAAAAACAAGGCCAGGGCTCTCTGTACAGACAAACAAGCTGCCACTAGTCACCCTTGTGGCATTATCCTTATGCTGGGGCATGGCCTAGAAGGTGCCCTCTAATTGTAGAGGCCACCAGCCATAGATACATGAGGAATTAGATGTAAGGGAGGCCTGTCAAACCAGTGCTGAACAAACACAGCAAGTGATAATTTTGATAATGATGGTAGTAACAATAGTTGGGGAGAGGGGGACGCCATCATTATCACGGCGCCCTTTGACTTAGGAATTCTTTTGGTTTTTGTTTTGTTTTTGAGATAGGATCTCATGTAGCCCAGTCTGGCCTAGAACTCACTATGTATCAAGAATGGCCTTGAGGGCTGGAGAGATGACTTAGCGGTTAAGCGCTTGCCTGTGAAACCTAAGGACCTCAGTTCGGGGCTCAATTCCCCAGGACCCACGTTAGCCAGATGCACAAGGGGGCGCACGTGTCTGAAGTTCTTTTGTAGTGGCTGGAGACTGGCTCGCCCATTCTCTCTCTCTCTCTCCCCCTGTCACTCTCAAATAAATAAGTAAAAATAAAACAAAAAAATAATTTTAAAAAAGAGTGGCGTTGAATTTCTGATCCTCCTGCCTCCACCTCTGAAGGGCTGGGATTACAGGTGTGTGTCACTGCAGCCAGTTTATGCAGTGCTGTGGTCGGGACCCAGGGCTTCATACATGCTGGGAAAGCTCTCTACCAACGGAGCCACATCCCCAGCCCGATTTAGAAATTAAAACGAGGCCATGTTAATAACAGGGAATGGTCCTAAGAAGCTGTATGCACGGTTTGCCCTGGTTCATGTGGGAGTACATGAACTACTCAGGGCAGCCTGTCTTGACTGAAAACGTAGCACCTTCCCAAGCTGTTGGGAGGTAATAGAATTGATACAGCAGAGATGTGGGTGCTGCTGAAAGGATATGCCATCTGTATATACCCACTTACTCAATGAGGCACAATGTAAGGGGTCAGATTGGCAAGGGCTTCCTGGAGGAAGTGGATGTTGGAAGTGGACTGGGTTTGGATAATATGGGAAGGAAGAAGGCAGATACAATTCTTAGAATAGACTTCTCCTACTCACGGTGATCCTCTTACCTCTGCCTCCCGGGTGCTGGGCTTAAAGGCATGTGCCACCATGCTAGGCTCAGCTCCAGCATACATCTTTGATTAATATTATTTAGTTTCACATATATGTGCGTGCACAGGCACATATGTGGAGGGACTATTTGTATGTGTGTGGCATGTGTGTGTTTGTGTGTAGCCAGAGGACAAGCTCCGATGTCATTCTCAGCCCATCTCCTTTGCAGCAGGCTCTCTCATTGGACTGGAGCTCACCATGTATGCTAGACCCTCCTGTCTCTGCCTCCCCAAGGCTCCACCATGACTGGCATTTTATGTGGATACTGGGAATTGAACTCAGATCCTCAGGCTTGTGAAGCAAGCATTTTACCCATTGAGTTATTTTCCTTTTAGGATAAGCTTCTGCACACCAAGGGCCCTGCTTCTCTTGCTCTGTCCTCCCTTCCCTTACGGGTTTCCTCCCCGCCCACTCTGCTCCAGCCAGACCAGCTTCCTCTTGCTCCCTCAGCTACTCCAAAGTGCCCACCAGGCTCTCGGCACCTGTTCTCACCACTGCCTGGGACGCTTTCCGCCTGGTTCCCTTGGGTGTGCATCTCTCTCGTTCTTCAAGTCTGTTCCAATACCACCACTCAAAGAGGCTGGCCTGGACCACCCAACTTAAAGTACCCTTTGCCTCTCTCCCCATAGGGTGCTTTCCCTTACGGTGTCTCCCTTCCTTCCCTCACTTGTCACCATCAGACACTATCTGCCTCCTCATGTGACAGAAGCCCCAAGAGAACAGATGCTGTTTTGTCAATGTTTTTTTTTTTTTTTTTTGTTTTTGTTTTCAGTCATTGAATTCACTTCTATCTCATTTGGGAAAAAGATGGGGATTGTCTTTTCCTAGAGTTCTAGTCGGGGACAGAGACCCTAAGAACCTCCTGCAACTGGGCGTCTAACTGCTGTTCTCCAAAGAAGGGTGCTGGCCTCCTCCAGGTTCTCTAAAGGCCGGTGGGGAGTCCAAGGACCTTCTGCTCTGCATGACCTCCAAGGCCCCTCCCTGACCTGAAAGGCAGGTGCTGTTTCACGCGCATGGACACAACTTTGCTCTCACTGGCTCTGGGCATGGGTTTGGTCTTCCTGGTCCAAGACCATTCAATGGCTGCTGTTATTCTTGGCTCCAATTGTATGCTTCTGTTTTATTTTTTGTGTTAACAAGGAGGTGTTTTTTCTTGTTTGTTTTTGTTGGGGTTTTTTGTTTGTTTGTTTGTTTGTTTGTTTTGTTTTGTTTTGTTTTGAAGGTAGGATCTTGCTCCAGCCCAGACTGACCTGGAATTCATTATGTAGTCTCAGGGTGGCCTCAAACTCACAGTGATCCTCCTAAACGCTGGGATTAAAGGCGTGCGCCACCACACCTGGCAGGGAGGTTTTGAGGCAGGGTCTCATCTACGCCAAGCCACTCTGCCAGGCAGTGCTGTTCTGGCCCATTGACTAGGACGCCTGCGTAGAGATGACTTCCAACCCCCCCCTGCCCCCACCAGAACACTGGCAACCTCGCTCATCCCTGCAATCAACTCTTGAGGAAGGGCGAGGATCTCACATCAGGGGTGGTGGGTGGAGGTACAGGAGGGCAGGCAAGGATTCCGCCTTGGTGCGGTTCACATCCCGGCAGGAGGAAGCCAGCTTCACATGGATGGGGTTCACGGGATGATGGGAAAGCGACATGGGGCATGGGGATGGCAACTCTAGATAGGGTAGTTGCGCCAGGCCCCTTAGAGGAAGGAAAATGAGAAAACGCTTGAGTGCTGAGTCTAGGAACACTGGCAAAAGTTTCTAGCAAGGACAGAAAATAAGCACCAAGACCCTGAGGCAGAGCCAAGCTTAGTTTAGCCCACTCCTGTGATCCCACTCACTTGGGAGGGGGATGTAGGAGGATCAGTTCAAAGTCATCACCCAGTACAGAGGGAGTTTGAGGCCAGTCTGGGCAACATGAGACTCTATCCCCAATCAAGTAATTAATTGTGGTCCACAGTGTGGTTATAATCATCCTCTGGCAAAGATTTCTTTATTCTTCCTCTTCCCTTTTGGCCACTCCAGAACCTTCCTCCTCTGCTATCTCAGTGAACAGACCTGGGAAGGAGTCTGGATAGGATTCAAACCTATAGTGCTAACCTGGGGAACTGAGGCCTCTGGCACCCAGTGCAGCTGGGGCTCTACACCCCATGACTCACAGTAGGATTCTCAGGCCCACAAGAAACCTGCTTGCCTTTCTGATGACCCCAGAGCCTCTGCCACCCAATGAGCCATCTCTAGGTACTGGGCTGGGGCCAGGTGGGCATTCAGGGTTCTCATATGTGACTGGATACCCAGACAGGGCCTTGACTTTGGAAACAGGCCAGAAGCCAAGGTAAAGGAAGGCCAGTAAATGTCTCCAAATCTGTGCATCCAGTGCAGCACCAGTGGCTCAGTTCTGGGCTGCAACTCCTAAGGATAAAGTAACTAACTCATGGAGGGGGTGTGGCTCAGGTGGTAGCGTGCTTGCCTAGCAGGCACAAAGCCCCGGATTCAAACCTAGCATCCCATCCAACCAAGCATAGGGATGTACACCTATAATCCCATCATTCATGAGATGGAGGTGGGTCAGAAATTCAAGGTCAACCTTGACTACCGAGTGAGTTCAAGGCCAGCCTGGGGCTGCAGAGTGAGTTCCAGGTCAGCCTCAGCTAAAGTGAGACCCTGGGCTGGAGAGATGGCTTACCGGTTAAGGCGCTTGCCTGCAAAACCTAAGGACTCATGTTCTACTCTCCAGGTCCCACATAAGCCAGATACACAGTGACACAAGCATGTAAGGTCGCACATGTGCACAAAGGGGCACATGCATATGGAATTTGATTGCAGTGGCTGAAGGCCCTCGCATGCCAATTCTCTCTCTCTCTTGCATTCTCTTGCATTTAAAAAAAAGGGGGGGAGGCTGGGGAGATGGCTTAATGGTTAAGGCATTTGCCTGCAAAGCCTAAAGACCCCAGTTCTATTCCCCAGGACCCATGTAAGACAGATGCACAAGGGGGCACATGCGTCTGGAGTTCTTTTGCAGTGGCTGGAGGCCCTGGCTCACCCATTCTCTCTTTCCCTCTCTATCTGCCTCTTTTACTATCATCTCAAATAAATAATAAAATATAACTTTTTTAAAAGGCCAATCTGTTGGTCTTGCCTCAAAAATAAAATAAATAGCCAGGCATGGTGGCACACACCTTTAATCCCAGCACTTGAGAGGCAGAGGTAGGAGGATCACCATGAGTTCAAGGCCACCCTGAGACTACATAGTGAATTGCAGGTCCCTCTGGGCTAGAGTGAAACCCTACCTCCAAAATCCAAAAATAAATAAATAAATAAATAAAGTGAGACCCAACCCCCCCCCCCAAAAGTAAACAAGCTAACAAGCAAGCAAAACCACAGCCAGTTTTATTGTGAAAATCCTAGATGCCCCTGCAGCAGTTATGACTGAACTAAGGAGCCAATAGTCCACAATTTTTGTGAGCAGCACTGGGAACCTGTGCCATGTCCATCACTCGCTTCATTTTCACAACAACACATGGTCAGCACGTCTGTTTCCCACAATAAACTACCACTGGCTTGGTGGCTCAAAAGCCATTTGTTATTTTACAATTGTGCAAGGCAGAGGTCCTTAAATCATGGAGTCCTAGCTGTGTTCCCTCTGGAAGCTTGAGGGAAAATTTTGTTTTCTTATTTCCTTTTGAGCTTCCAGAAGTCGCCACATGCCTTGGCCAGCAACCTTCTATTTTTCTGGGGGTGGAGAGTTTCGAGGTAGGGTCTCACTCTAGCCAAGGCTGACCTTGAATTCACTGTCTCAGGGTGGCCTTGAACTCACAGTGATCCTCCTAGCTCAGCCTCCCAAGTGCTGGGAATAAAGGCATGCACCACCACGCCTGGCTCGACCCTTCTATTTTATTTTCTGTTAATTCATTTTATTTGTAGACAGGGCTTCATGAATCCCAGACTGGCCTTGAAGTGGCTATGTGGCTGTAGCAGACAGATTCGGGTTCACTGAGATGAACTTCCAGACCAGGCACAGTTATGGAGGAAGGGATTTATTGAAGCTTACAGATCCAGGGGAAGTTCCACAATGGCAGAAGAAGCTGGCCTGCCTTCACAGGACCAAGCAAAGAGAGAGAGAGAAGCACCAGCCAAAAAGCCAAAAGCCACACAGCACACTTCAGGAACTCCTGCTAGGCACACTTTGCATATCTTTAGATTGAAATCTGAAACCCACCACCACACCTTAAGATCCACCCAGTGACTGCCTCCAGCCAGGTGGCTAAAGATTCAAACTACAATCAAATAAACAACTGAATATATTGGGGGCCATCTATTCTATTCAAACCACTACAGTAGCTGAGGGTGACCTCAAATTTCTGTTCCTCCTGCTTTCATCTCCCCAGTGCTGAGACCAAAAGTATGCAGCTATGCAGCATGGGGCTGGAGAGATGGCTCAGCAATTAAGGCATCTGCCTGCAAAGCCGAAGGACCCAGGTTCAATTCCCCAGTACCCATGTAAAGCCAGATACACAAAGCTGTACATACATCTGGAGTTCATTTGCAATGACTAGAGGCCCTGGCATACCCATTCTCCTTCTCTCTCTCTCTTTCTCAAATAAATAAATAATAAATAAAATATTTTATTAAAAGTACCCACCACCACATCTCATTTATGGGATGTGAAGGAACCAGGGCTTTCTGCGCACTATGGGGCACTCTAGCAACCGAGCCACACCCCAGCCCCCCCCCCCCCCCCCCCCCGCTTCCTCCAGCTTCTAAGCACCTCACCCCAGGCTCTGCTTCTGCCTCCAATTTTCTTTGTCTTGATTTGGCCCTTGGGCCTCCAGCTTTCATGGGTTGATGATGACACGACCCCTCCCTCAAATTCTTTAATCTGCAGAGTCCTGCCCAGCCCTGCTCTTCTTGGATGACTAAATTGTAGGGTTATAAGGCAACTGGAACAGGTAGAGACCTAGGTCTGGAGTCTTGGTCTCCCAGCCCCAGGTCCTGGCTGGTGCCATCTCGGCCTGCTTTAGACTTAGGGTTGAGGATTATATGTCACAGCCCTTGTCGCTATGCCCTTTGTGTGTCTGGCTCAGCGTCAAGGCTGTCTCAGAAGGCCAGGCCCACTGGGGACTGATTCAGCCTGTTACCTGCTTACTGTATCTTGCCCCAGGAAGATCCTCCAATTGGCTGGAGGGCATAAAGACCCCATTGTCAGGGGGGCCTCGGTCCCCTGGGCACGGAGGCCACTGACCAGGGTAAGGCCAAACACAGGAGAGGATGAAATTTGACTTCAGCTCTTCTCCCCACTCTCCATGCTCCCCTGCGCAGCTGGAAACGCCCTTGGCTCTATGTGCTTCACAGAGGACTCCATGCCCCCGAGCTGGTTGAGTGGCACATCTGCTGAAGCCTGTGAGGTAGAGACTCAGAGATTCACCAGCATGTCTTGAGCTGGGGCAGACAGCGGGCAAGGCAAGAGAGTGATGTAAGAGCCAGGCTTTCCAGTCATGTCTCTGGGCCTTGGGCAAGTTAGTTAATTCTGGACAACTAGAGGCACCCTCAGTTTCCTCGAATGTAAAGTGTACTCCTCTAAACACATGCTATGAGGTTATTTTTCTTTAAAAAGGAAGGGCAATTGCTGTTATTTTGTTGTGTGTATGTGTGATGTATGTGCATACAAGCTCATACGTGTGTGCACATGTGCTTATGTGTGACAGGCTAGAGGCTGACATAGGTATCTTCTTCAATCACTCTTGATCTTGATCTTACTTTTTTATATATTTTATTTATTTATTTACTTATGTGAGAGAGGCAGAAAAGGAGAGAATGGGTGCGCCAGGGCCCCTAGCCACTGCAAATGAACTCCAGACACGTGTGCCACCTTGTATATCTATGTTTGTTGGATACTGGGAAACTGAACCTGGCATGACCTGACCTGCCTGGGTTACACAGCTAGTAAATAGCATAGCTGAAATTTTTCAAAAATATTTTATTTATTTGAGAGAGATAGAGAAGAGTGAGGCAGAGAGAGAGAGAGAGAGAGAGAGAGAATGAGCACACCAGGGCCTCCAGCCACTGCAAATGAACTCCAGGCACTGCACATGAACTTCAGATGCATTGTCTACTTTGTGCATCTGACTTACTGGGGAGTCGAACCTGGGTCCTTAAGCTTCGCAGACAAGTGCCTTAGCTATCTGTCCAGCCCCAGAGCTGAGCTTTATTTATTTATTTATTTATTTATTTATTTATTTATTTAAGACAGAGAGAGAGAGAGAGAGAGAATGGGTGTGCCAGGGCCTCTAGCCACTGCAAAGAAACTCCAGATGCATGCACCACCTTGTGCATGTGGCTTATATGTGGGACCTAGGAAATTGAACCTGGGTCCTTAGGCTTCGCAGGCAAGTACCTTAGCCACTAAGCCATCTCTCCAGTAGCCCAGAGCTGAGATCTGACTTAAGCTAACAGTCTTTGGTATGTGTAAGTGGAGGCACACATGGTACATGTAAGGAGGCCAGAGGAGAACTCTGGGTGTCGCTTCTCAGCTTCCATCTTTTCATCATTTTTTTGTTTTTAGGTAGGGTCTTACTCTAGCCCAGGCTGACCTGGAATTCACTATGGAGTCTCAGGGTGGCCTTGAACTCACTGCAATCCTCCTACCTCTGTCTCCCGAGTGCTGGGATGAAAGGCGTGCGCCACTACGCCCCGCCAGCTTCCATCTCATTTGAGGCAAGTTCTCTGTTGCTCACAGCTGTATTCCCCAGGCTAGCTGGCCCACCAGCTCCCAGGAGATTCTTCTGTCTGCACCTGGGATTATAGGCGCCTGCTGGGACATGTGGCTTGGGGTCCTGGGTACTTGTCCTCGGGTACTCAGGCTTTATGCCCGGAGCCATCCCCCCAACTCAAGAGCCCATTGCTTTTTCTCTGAATCCATGCTAAGAAAACGCCTTCTTTTCTCTTGTAAATGCTCGAGACTCCTGTTCTGCTTCTTGGCACTTCGGTCCTTCCCCTGGTGCCCGCTCCCATGACTTCAGGGTGACCGCCCTGGGCAGGGATGGAGCCGCTTGCTCGGCAGTGGATTGGCTCTGCCTTCCCCCATCCCGGGTCTGGCATGTTGTCACTGCTGGTCCACAGCCAGGAACATTCGCAGTTTTCCCCTGAAAGCCCACAGGCCTGGAAGTGCTTTCCGCAGAAAGGAGGGAAGCCCAGCTGCCCAGCCCCGGCAACGTGGCAGCTCCCATGCCTCCCGACGTGGCCGGCAGACCAGACAGACCTCTCCAGTTTCAGCAGCAGTGTGGGGAGCCAGGACGTGGCGGCCTGGACCATGACTCAGCACCCTGGCCCCGGCCACAGTCTGCAGGCTCTGCGAGGACAACTACCCATAGAGAACGATGTAGATGAACCATGTCAGCCCCTGCCCTCTCCTCTGCCTGGCTTCCAGAGAGGAGGCTGACCCCACTGCCAGCTGCTCTCTGGGACAGTGATGGTGCCCTGTGGTGCCATTGCTTCCCACCTTGGGCTCCTGCAGCCTTGCCCATGAGCTCTAGATATTCCCCATGCCTGCGGTTTCTGGTCTGCACTGGGGCCTCAAGGGCAGATAAGGGAGGCTGGAACGGGTGGGGCGGGTTTTCAGGCCTTGCTGCTTTGGCCTGACTAAAATTTCATATCTAAAAATGATTCCAGGGCTGGGGAGATGGCTCAGCAGTTAAAGGCACTTGCTTGCAAAGCCTGCCTGTCTGGGTTCCATTCCCCGGGATCCATGTAAAGTGAGGTGAACAAAGTGGCCCATGTGTGCTTGCAGTGGCAAGAGGCCCCCACATGCCCATATGCCCTCTCTCTCTCCTCATAAATAAATAAAAAATGGTGGGGCGTGGTGGTGCATGTCTTTAATCCCAGCACTCAGGAGGCAGAGGTAGGAGGATCACCATGAGTTCGAGGCCACCCTGAGACTACATAGTTAATTCCAAGTCAGCCTGGGCTAGAGTGAGATCCTACCTTGAAAAACAAACAAAGAAAGGCGACCAGTGCCTGAGGAACAACACCTGAGGTTTTACTCTGACCTCCGCAAATATATGTACATATGTACACACATACACACACACACAACAATTTTGAGACTAGGTGTGGTAGCACATGCCTGTAATCCCACCACTTGGGAGACTGAAGTAAGAGGATTACAAGTTCAAGACGAGCATGAGACATACATAGTGAATTCCAGGCCAGTGTGGGCTACAGGGTGAGACCCTGACTCAACAAACAAGCAACAACAACAAATTTCACATTTGTTGAGCTAATTTAGTTCATTTATGCTGAGCCCCCTGGCTCTCCAAGCACAGGAACGGGGAGAAGGTTCCAAGAACCAGGTGAGAGCTGCAGAAGAGAGCCCACCCACTTCCCGGAAGCCCGCAGTCTAGCCACGCTCAGTGAGCAGCCCACCATTTCTGCCTTGTCCGGGGAGGAGGAGGAATGGGGCTGCGATTGTAGGAGGCTGACACAGAGCCTTCCAGAACAGGCAGGGAACTCAGGCAGGCAGCCCTTCTCTCACACCAAGCAACATGGGGACTTCAAAAGCCCAACACCAAATGCCCACCACAAGTTGCCTGGTCCTTTCTTCCCCACCTTGAAAAGTTTTCTCTTCAAACAAAAACTATATACAAGGGCTGAAGAGATGGCTTAGTGGTTAAGGTGCTTGCCTGCAAAGCCAAAGAACCTAGGTTTGATTCCCCAGGACCCATGTAAGTCAGATGCACAAGGTGGCACATGTGTCTGGAGTTGTTTTGCAGGGCTAGAGGCCCCGGTGCATTTATTATCTCTCTCTTCTTTCTTTCTCTCTCTCTCACAAGAATAAATAAAATAAAATATTAGGCCGGGCATGGTGGTGCATGCCTTTAATCCCAGCACTTGGGAGGCAGAAGTAGGAGGACTGCCATGTGTTCAAAGCCACCCTGAGACTACATAGTGAATTCCAGGTCAGCCTGGACTAGAATGAAACCCTAACTCTAAAAAAACAAAAACAAAAACAAAAACAAAAACTGTATACAGAGGAGTGCCATCTTTCAGTGCCTGTTTTGGTAGGACCTGAATATTCCCATTCATGCTTTTCAGAGGAAAGACATCTATCCTGGGTATTTGGGTCTGTTCATTTGCTTTTTTTTTTTTTTTTTTTTTTTTTTTTTAATTATTTGTTGGTTTTGTTTTTGAGACAAGGGTTCATGTATCCCAGTCTGGCTTCAACTTCCTACATGGCTGAAGATGGATGACCTTAAACTCTTGATCCTCCTGCCTCCACTCCCCAATGCTGATATTAGAAGCACGAAGTCAACAAGGTCCTGTTTATATAGTGCTGGGGATTGAACCCAGCCTCATGCATGCTAGCCAAACACTTTACCCACTAAGCCACCTCCCCAGCCTGCTTTTCTGTTGTTGTTTTGGCACAAGTTCTCACCCTGTCGGCCAGGCTTGCCCTAGAACTTTCAGTCCTTCCTCAGCCTCCCAAGTGTGGGGTCACAGGTGGGTACCACCATACCTGGCTCCAACTTGATTGTGAAAAGTTTTTCCTCTTGCCTCCTTCTCACTCTGAACCTGGTCCTCATTTCTTGTCTCCTCTCCTCTGTTCTTCCCTACCTTTTAAAAAGAGTGCTCGAGCTCGCCGTGGTGGTGCACGCCTTTAATCCCAGCACTCAGGAGACAGAGGTAGGAGGATCGCCATGAGTTCAAGGCCACCGTGAGACGACATAGTGAATTCCAGGTCAGCCTGAGCTGGTGAGACCCTACCTTGAAACCCCTTCCCCACAAAAAAGAGACTGCTACAGAGGAAGTTGAGAGACTGAGTTCCTCTGCAATCAGATGTGATGTGAGCAAACCATCACCCCTGTCTGGGCCTCTTATTTATTTACAAGGACAGAGAGAGAAAGAGAGAGGGGATGGGCCTGTCAGACCCTCTTGCCACTGCAATTCCAGATGCATGCACCACTTTGTGGACCTGGGTTTACGTGGGTGCTGGGAAATGGAACCTGGGCAGTCAGGCTTTACCAGCAAGCACCTTTAACCACTGGGCCATCTCTCCAGCCCAGGACATGCTAAGTGAAGGATGGACTGAGCTGCACCCCGGCTCCCCTCCAGCCTTTAAATTCAGGGTTTGCTCAGCATCTTCTTCTGACTCCATCTCTCTTCCTTCATTCCTCCTGGGTCCTCAGTTTCCTGGCAGAGCTGGGATTCTCCACCTCCCCACAACACCGCCACGCTGGCCTCAGCATCTCCCCAGGGCCCTTCAACTTGCCAGCTGGGCTGAGATCTCAAAGTCATGCGCGAGAGCGAGGGCCAGGGCAAAATCCTAGCGCGCCACTCCATCTGGACCAAAGCTGAGTCCCCAACTCCTCCCCATCCCCCCCAAAGAACTGCAGGCTCCCCAGCCCCGTCCCAAATTGGGTTATCTTCCTGATTCAGACATTTTTGTGGTGTGAAATCATCAGCACAGCCAGCTGAAGCCCAGAGCAGCCCCAGCCTACCGCTGCCCTCCCTTCCCCTGCCACGTCCCCACGCCCACAGCTCAGCCTCCCTCCGGGCCGCAGAATTTCCCAGAGTCCTTCCAGCCTTGCAAAGAAATGTAGGCAGACCGGCTAAGGCAGCTCCGTTCTTTCCCCCAGCGGCCGGCACGGTTCCTGGGCATGGCGTACTCCCCAGGAGAGTGGTTGGAGGAGTTGAGATGAGATGGAGATAGAGAAAAGAGACACAGCCCCAGCAGACAAGACACAGTCCCGCGGAGGAGGAAGGCATGACACATACAAGTGCTACCGCGATGGAAGGACAAACTGACAGAACGGAAGGCACACACAGAGACAGAGACAGAGACAGAGACAGAGACAGAGACAGAGACAGAGACAGAAAGGGTGAAGGCAAGAGGGTGACCTTGTGTCCTTGAAACGTTAGGCTGGTACTTGGTCCCCAGTCCCATCCAGGAACCATGTTCTTGTTCACTACTGATTGGGGATCTGATCCAGTAGTTACTTGTTAATCTGTCAGTTTCTGTCCAGGGACACAAAAGACTCAGAGGTTACCCTTTTATTGCCTTGTAGGACATTAACCCGTATCCATCTCATCTATCTCATATGGCTTAGCAGTCTTTCCCCATCATTCTTTCTTCTGCCTATCTGTACAGATCCCCATTGAACCAGATTTATCATCTTGCTTACTCTTTTTTTTCTTTTCTTTTGAGAAAGGGTCTTGTGTAGCCTAGAGCAGGATAATAGATGAAAAGAGACTGGGGGCTGGTAATGATTTTTCTGAGATGAAGTGGTTAATACTTGGGAGGCTGAGGCAGGAGGATTGAGAAAGGAAGCCTTGTTTCAAAATGTAAAAAAAAAAAAAAAGAAAAGAAAAGAAAAGAAAAGAAAGAAAGAAAAGAAAATTTGAGACTAAAGGAAAGCAAGAGAGCGAGTGAAGCAGAAATCACCAGAGACACCAAGACTAGCCAAAGCCAAGCACTGGAAACAACACAGTTTAGTGGTAGAGTGTGTGCTTAGCCCGTGCATGGCAAAAAGAAGGAAGGAAGGAAGGAAGGAAGACGAAGGAGGAAGGAGGAAGAGAAAGGGAAAAAGAGCCAGGCGTGGTGGCGCACGCCTTTAATCCCAGCACTCGGGAGGCAGAGGTAGGAGGATTGCCATGAGTTTGAGGGCACCCTGAGACTACATAGTGAATTCCAGGTCAGCCTGGGCTAGAGTGAGACCCTACCTTGAAAAACCAAAAAAAAAAAAAAAAAAAAAAAAAAGGAGGAAAGAAAGAGGAAGGAAGAAGAGAAAGGGAAAAGAAAGGGAAGTGAGAGGAGAGGAGGAAAAGATTTTAAAAAAAAGAGTAAAGAACGCTAACAGCAGAGAAAGCAAGCTTCTGGCAGGAGGAGTGGAGAGGCTGGGTAGGCGGCTGGAAGATTGTCTACATGGTCACAGGAGGGCAGGGACAGAGCTTCGGCATCTGACCTCCTGAGACTGCTAAGCTTGACCCTGGACCAGAGGTGCTGGGGTTTTCTTGGGAGGTGGGAAGGGAGCTGGAGAAGGCAGAACAGGGTCACAGGGTCGAGCACAGAGAGGGACAAGCAGGAAGAAGGCAGGGACAGAGCCAAGAGGGCCGGGGACATCCTTCTGCAGCCAGGACTCCCAGGCCTGAGACCAGAGAGACCGAGGGGGTGGGGGTGGGGGGAGTGGTGGTGAAAGAGACAAAGAGAAAGCCACGGGCAAGAACCCAGGGAGCTGGTAACGGGGGTTTCTGCCAGAGGCGGGCTGATGCTTTTACTCTTGTAGAATGAGATCTAACTTGCTCGTGCAATGTGGCCCTGGTCTACCGGGCTTTAGTTCCAGCTTCTGTTTCCTGTACCAAGCGCTCTCTCCATCAGCATTGTCGGGGTCCACCTCAGGGTGCTTGCCCTCACTGCTCTGCCTGCTGTTCTAATGAGGTCCATATATATATATATTTGTTTGGGAGAAAGAGATGGGGTGGGGGAGGGAGAGAATGGGCACACCAGGGCCTCTAGCCACTGCAAACGAACTCCAGATACATGTGTCCCTTGTGCATCTGGCTTATGTGGGTCCTGAGGAACTGAACCTGGGTCCTTTGGCTTCACAGCAAATGCCTTAACTGCTAAGCCATCTCTCCAGCCCCTAATGAGGTATTTTTCAAATTAAATTTTTCCTTCATACATGCATATGTGTACATAATGTGCTTTGCTCATATTCACCCACTATTCTCTCTTGTCCCCTCTCACTAGCCTCCTTGCTACCTTCATGTCTTTTTGTTTTTTTTCTTTTGGTGACCCACCGAGTTTAATTAGTACTGCACATATGTGGGTGAGGGGTTATTGACTGGAGCGTGGGCAACTTACCACTGGCCACACCATTGAAAAACATGACCCCAGGCTGGAGAGATGGCTTAGCGGTTACAGTGCATGCCTGCGAAGCCTAAGGACCCAGGTTCAATTCTCTAGGTCCAACGTAAGCCAGATGCACAAGGTAGCACATGCATCTGGAATTCGTTTGCAGTGGCTAGAGGCCCTGGCGTGCCCATTCTCTCTCTCTCTCTCCCTCCCTCTCTCTCTAATAAATAAATAAATAAATAAATAAATAAAATCTTTAAGAAACACATGATCTCAGGCTGGAGAGATAGCTTAGCAGTTAAGGCACTTGCCTGCAAAGCCTAAGGACTCAGGTTTGAGTCTCCAGGTCTCACATAAGCCAGATGCACATGGTGGTGCATGCTTCTGGAGTTTGTTTGTAGTGGCTGGAGGTCCTGGAATGCCCTCTCTCTCTTCTCTCTCTCTCTTTCTTTCTTTCTCTCTGTCTCTAATAAATAAATAAAAATAAAAATCTTTTTTAAAAAACATGACCCCGCCTCCTCCAGCAGCTCCTCAGGAAGGGGTTGAACTAGGTTTTCACAGTCAACCTACTCCCTCTGAGCTCTGCTCTACTAATTCTTTTTGAGTTGTTTTGTTTGGTGACAGGGTCTCTACATGTAGGCCAGGCTGGCATCCCACACCCCTGTCCTCCTTCCTCAGCCTCCCCAGTGCTAGCTACCTAATCTGGGAAGGAGCCATTGCCAGCTCCCCACCATCTTTTCATCTATTATCCTGCCCTGGCCTATTGTCTTCACAATCCTCACTGTAAGACTGTTATCGCCTGTGTTTATTTACTGTCTTGGTGATGGCTGCATTGCCGTGGTGGTCCATGTCATACCTGTGTTTGATTGACTATTATTGTTCCCTTATCTGTGGGGAGAGGCCTGGCCACTAGAAAGGAGATGGGGGCAGGGCGCTAGAGAGATGTGTCACCAGTAAGGCGTTTGCCTGCAAAGCCTAATGGTCCAGGCTCAATTCCCTAGTTCCCACATAAAGCCAGATGCACAAAGTGGTACATGCATCTAGAGTTTGTTTGCAACAGCTTGAGGCCCTGGTGCCTCTCTATCTGCTTCTCTCACCCTCTCAAATAAATAAATAAAGTGATAAAAACTAAAAATAATCAGTGCTAGAGTGTAGGAGACAGACCCTGAGGATACTCAACACCTACCAAAGCAGAGATCCAGAGGCTCCTAAGAGCTCATCACTGAAGTAGACTTACAACTCACCCACCACAGCTCAGGGGATTTTGTGGAAGAAGGGGTGGAAAGAGTATAAGAACCACAGGTTGCTGGGCGTGGTGGCTTTTAATCCCAGCACTCGGGAGGCAGAGGTAGGAGGATTGCTGTGAGTTCGAGGCCACCCTGAGACTCCATAGTGAATTCCAGGTCAGACTGGGCTAGAGTGAGACCCTACCTCGAAAAACAAACAAAAAAAAGGAACCACAGGTTGAGACATCGCACCCAGAAGAAGCATTCCCCCCTCCCAAAATAACTGACTACTGATCCCACAATGCGTAAACTACAACCCCATGGGGAATACCTGCAACCCCACTAAGGAGCGTCCCCAATGGAATGGGAACAGGGATGAGGGAAAAGAGGGTACCAACACATGATGTATCCATATGAAGCATCTTGTTAATAATAATAATGATAAACATTTAAAATTAAATTTAAAAGGGGCTGGAGAGATGGTTCAGCAGTTACGGCACTTCCTAACAACCCAGGTTCAATTCCCCAGTACCCATGTAAAGCCAGATGCACAGTGACACATGTGTCTGGAGTTTGTAGTGGCTATAGGCCCTGGTGCACCCATTCTCTCCCTCTCTCTCTGTCTCTCTCTCTCTCCTTGCAAATGATTAACAAAAATAAGACGAACTCACCATGGGAGGCTGGGCATGGTGATGAACGCTTATGAACCCAGCCCTTGCGAGATACTGTTGGAGAGGTTCCATCCCCAGCACAGCATAAACTGGGTCTGATGGCACAGGCCAGTAATTCCAGCACTAGGGAGGTGCAAGCAGGTGAATTAGAAGTTTAAATTCGTCTGTGGTTACACAGAGTGTGAGGTCAGCCTGGGGTAGAAACCATCTAAATAAAGAAATAAATGAATAAACAAACACATAAAGCCTATTTACACACAAAAAATTCATTTATATAAAAGGGGGCTGGGGAGATGTCTTCCTGATTAAAGGCAGTTACTTGCAAAACCTGCCAGCCCTGGGTTCAATTCCCCAGTACCCGTGTAAAGCCAGATGCACAAAGTGGCTCATGCATCTGGAGCTAATACAAAAATAACTCCTTAGATGCCAGGCATGTACTGTGACATGGTGTGAACGTGACAGTGCAATGTGCCCTTCAGTAACTTATGACTGTTGGTGGGAAAAGGTTACATGCACATGAGCTAAGAGACAGTGTGGACAGTGGCCACTAAGTCTGGAAAATGTGACATTAAGTGACAAAAGCAATCACAAAAGACCACATATTGCACAATACCATGTAATGTGGCTTGAACATGTCTGCCAGCTGACAGGCCAATGGCATTTGGAGGGGTGGCCTTTGGTGGTGACCAGGCTGCCAGGCCTCTGCCCTTGTGAATGGATTAATCTGTTTGTGGATTAGTGGATGAACCCACTATTGAGGGAGAGGCGTTGCTATAACAACAAGCTGTCTGTGTCTCTGGCAGCTTCTTTGGTCTTACCATGTGATGCCTTTCGCTATATTAAGATGTGTCAAAGGCTGGGTATAGAGGTGGCCCAGGCCTGTACTCCCAGAACCTGGAAGGCTGAGGCAGAAGGATGAGGAGTTCAAAAGAAGCCTTAGTTACATTGCAAGTTCCAGTATCTTGGGCTGGAGAGATGGCTCAGCAGTTAAGGCGCTTGCCTGCAAAGCCTACTGACCCAGGTTTGATTCCCCAGTACCCACTTAAAGCCAGATGCACAAAGTGACACGTGTATCTGGAGTTCATTTGCAGTGGCTGGAGGCCCTGGGGGCACCTATTCTCTCTGTCTGTCTCTTTTCTCTTTGTCTCTCTCTGCTTGCAAATAAATAATTTTTTTTTAAGTGTCTCAAAAAAGGCTAGGCGTGGTGGTGTATGTCTTTAATCCCAGCATTTGGGAGGCAGAGGTAGGAGGATTGCCACGAGTTTGAGACCAGCCTGGGCTAGAGCGAGACCCTACTTTGACCCCCCCCCAAAAAAAAAGTGTCTCGAAAAAGGAAAAGGACAAGGAAAAGAAAAATATGTGGCCCAGGATGCCCCTACCAAACCCAAGTAGAAGCAGGAACCATGTATGACCTCGTATGACTCCTCCTCCAGGACCATGCGCCAAACAAAGCTCTCTTCTTTGTATATCAGCTGGTTTTGGATATTACCTTTACTCACTGAAAATGATGTTTTCTTTTTTTCTTTCTTTTTATTTTTTTATTTTTAGAGGTAGGGTTTCACTCTGGCCCAGGCTAACCTGGAATTCACTATGTAGTCTCAGGGTGGCCTTGAACTCATGGCGATCCTCCTACATCTGTCTCTGAGTGCTGGGAGTAAAGGCGTGTGCCACCACACCTGTAGTCACTGAAAATGGACTAAGAAGCTATTTTCACAAAAGGTCCAGAATAGGTGGATTGATGGAAGCCCCAAATAAGATAATGGGCTCCCAGAGCTGGGAGAAGGGGTGTAGGGAATGGAAGGCCCCTGCTAGTGCGCACAGACTTCTGTTTTGAGTGACAGACATGTTTTACACTAAGAGATGGGGTTCACTATGGCGCCCAGGGTGGCCTCACACTGTTGACTCAAGTGACCCTCCTTTTTTTTTTTTTTTTTTAGGTAGGGTCTTACTCTAGCTCAGGCTGACCTGGAATTCACTCTGTAGTCTCAGGCTGACCTTGAACTCACGGCGCTCCTCCTACCTCTGCCTCTCAAGTGCTGGAGTTAAAGGCATGCGCCACCACGCCCGGCTGTGACCCGTCTTCTAAGTAGCTGGTACTATAGGCACATGCCACCAGGCCTGGCATATTCTAAAACTGATGATGGTGATGGGTGCCCCACTCTGGATTGATTTGTTTGTTTGTTTGTTTACGTGTTTATTTGCAAGTATGCACATGTGTGTAGGGGGGGGGTTGAACATATGAGTACAGCAGGGTTTCTTGCCACTGCAGTTAATACCAAATGCATATACCACTTTGGTGTGCTAGCTTTAGCAGGTAGTGGAGAATTGAACCTGGACCTTCAAGCTTTGTAAACAAGTGCCTTTGAGCACAGAACCATTCCCTCAGACCCTGCATGTATTTAAACCATTGGATTATTTCCTTCCTTTCCTTTTCTTCTTTCCTTCCTCCCTTTCGCCCACCCTTCCTCCCTCCCCCCTTCCTTCCTCCCCATGGTGGACTTGAACTCCTGTGCTCAAGCAATCCTCCTATCTCGCCTTTGAGTAGCTGGGACACAGTTACCACCATGCCGGGCTTGGCTTGTCTGCCTCGACTGCACCGTGTATTCATTTGCTAGGATGGGGTGGCCATGGCAAAGCGGCACCTGGGAGGCTTGTCTCATGTTCCGGAAGCAGGAGGTGCGAGCCTGGGGGTCAGTGGGGCTGGGCTTTTCCGGGGCCTCCTTAGCTGGTACTTGCTGCGTTCCCTGTGTCTTCCTGGGTCGCTCTCCCTGCTGTGTGTCTGTGTACACATTTCCTAAGATAAGGACGCTGGTCTTACGGGAGTGAAAACTGTTTTTTTTTTTTTTTTTTTCTTTTCTGTATGCACCATTCCTGGAGGTACTGCAATACCAGGCTGATGTGTGGAATGGACAGAGCAAGTGCCTATTCCAACTCCTAGCTCCAAAAATCCATTTAATATTTTGTCTTTGGATAAAGAACATATCAGATATTAAACTGATAAGAACAGATACTACACTTGATATTAGCCAAAAGGCCAAGCGATGGGATTAAGAACTATTCTAATAACCTATTTATTTTATTTTATTTATTTATTTTTATTTTATTAAGGCAAGGTCTCATGTATCCCAGGCTGGCCTTGAACTTGATAATGTAACCAAAGCTGGCCTTGAACTGATGATTGTTCTGCCTCCACTCAAGTGCTGGGATTACACCACAAACACACACAGCTCTAATAACCTCACTTTAGCTTAACTATCTCTTTAAAGACTGCCTCCAGAGGCTGAGGAGAGGCTCAGTAAAGTGCTTGCCCCATAAGCATGAGGACCCAAGTTCATGGCTTGGCATCAACCTCTGGCTTCCACACACATACACCCACATACACACACACACACATACACACACACACACACCAACCACACATCATCAAGCAAAAATAATAATAAAAAAAGAAAGAAAGAAAAGACTATCTCTAAAAGATTACATTCTAGATACTGAAGTTTAGGACTTCGGCATTAATTTTTGTAAGAAGATAGTTTGGCCTATAGTATACATGGAACATATATATAAATTGTAGATCAATAAAGCTGTTTTTTGTTTTGTTTTGTTTTGTTTTTGGTTTTTCGAGATAGGTTCTCACTCTGGCTCGGGCTACTCTAATGTTTGGTTACAGAAGCTTCTCTTTTCAGATGGTGGTAACCTTGGGATGACTCAGAAGGCACAATGGTACTGAGAAGATGTGACAGAGGAGTGCTCAGCACTGCAATATCTCTATCACACCTTCCAAGGCTCAGGGTCCATTGTGGAAGAGGTGGCAGAAAGAATGTAAGAGCCAAAGGAAGGGGAGGACTCCTTACGATGTGCTCCTCCAGACACAGAATGGCCTGGATGTCCATGACCCCATAGTGCCTGACACTACCTACACAAGACCATCATAATAGGAGGAAAAGATCATGACATCAAAATGAAAGAGAGACTGATTGAGAGGGGGGCGGGGATATGATGGAGAGTGGAGTTTCAAAGGGGAAAGTGGAGTGAGGGAGGGAATTTCCATGGGTTATTGTCTACAGATTGGAAAGTTGTTAATAAAAAAAATAAATTATTTAAAAACAAATGGTGCTGGAAGAAAATGTCTGTGACTACAGAGCACAGCCCTCTCCTGGACTTCTCCGTTGTATGGACCAGTAAATCCCCCTTTGGTTTATGCTGGTTGGAACCCGATATTCATATTCATTCTCTGTCTCTCTGCCTCTCTCTCTCCCCCACCCCCCCCACCTCCCCAGTTCTCACGTATCTCAAACTAGCCTCTATGTCACTATGTAGCTGAGAACGCTCTAGAACTCTGGGTCCTCCTCCCTCCACCTCCCACGAGCTGGGCTTACAGGCCTTCACCACCACAGCTCACCAGGTGCCACTCTGGCTCGAGGAGACATAGTGAGCCAAAACGATCCCTTTCAGGAGAAAGACAATGACAGGGTCCTTCCATGCGTGATGGGGAAGGCTCACGCTATGGCTGAAGAGGAAGAAAGTCGTGGGAGGGGACACAGAGGATCCGTACTGGACAGAACATTTGTTCTGGCTTCAGAAGAAACTGAAGTGGCATCTGGGGTTGCAGTCTAGACACAAAAATAACTCTGATGATTGTACAGCCAAGCTATGCAAGGGAGGCACCTCACCCTCAGCGAGCCGTGCTTGGCCCTGCCTCTTCCCAGGCATGTGAGGAACTGCATTTTGTGGCTTCAGCCTCTTCAGGAGGTCTCCTCTTTTCTGGAAAGGGCCAGGGAAGGGCTGGAAGAGGGTTAAAATTATCATCACAAATGGTGGCGTCAATAGGATGAGAATATAAATCCAGATTTGTGCCAGTTTCTTTGAAAACAATATAATGATAATAGCTGTCTTCTAGGACTGTGGCAAGGATGATATGAGCTACCAAATTTTGCTAGGGAAAGCTATGCCTGGTGGCACATACCTCTCAGCCCAGCACTCAGGAAGGTGAAGCAGGAGGGTTGCTAGGGGCCAGCCTTGGCTACATAGTGACACTCTATCGTGAAGACAAAAAAGAAAGAAAACACAAAAATATTTACTAGGGTCTGGAGATAGCCCAGTGGTTAAAGGCACCTGCTTATAAAGTTGCTGGCCTGGGTTCTATTCCCCAGTACCCACATAAAGCCAGATACACAAAGTAGTGCATGTATCTTGAATTTATTTGCAGGAGGTCCTGGTGCACCCATGCTCTGTCTCTTCCACTGTCTCTTTCCCTCATAAATAAATAAATAAATAAAATTTAAATATATGTTTACTAGACTGGCAGGGCACAGTGGCACACGCCTTTTATCCCAGCACTTGGGAGGCAGAGGTAGGAGGATCACTGTGAGTTTGAAGCCACCCTGAGACTACATAGTGAATTCCAGGTCAGCCTGGAGCTAGAGGGAGACCCTACCTTGAAAAACCAAAAAAAAAAAAAAAAAAAAAAAAAAAAATAATAATAATAATAATAAATAAAATAAGAGAGAGAGGCAAATATCTTCTCAGACACAGTACCTCACCCCAGCTCCTCTCCACCTTCAACAAGGGAGGACAGGGAGAAGCCTGGGGGACCAGGGAGCAAGCACTGGAGAGGCCAGGCCACCATGAGGCTCACCCGCACATTGTCCTGCTAGCCTGGTGAATGGTCCTTCAGCTCCTTTGCCCAGGGACTTGCAAATGATGGGTGGCAGGCAGGTGGCAGCTGTTGCTGCCAGCATGGGATCTCTGCCACTCACTGTTTAGCATGACCCAAAAGGGTCCTGCCACTGGGAGGTCATAGTCCCCTCTATCCAGAGCCACCCCATTGGACCAGTTTGCAGTTTTGGGGGTGGCAGGGGTTCCTCACTCACAGCCAGAGTGAGGTCGGCATCTTGGTAAATCCAACTCCTCCAGGCACCTCAGCTGAGGGCTGGGCATTGCACTAGAGGAGTTTTGTATCACGTGCCCATTTGCCAGGGACTGAGGGTGTGGGCTGAATTGACTGTCTAGAAGTTGGTAGAAAAAACATGAAGTTAGAGCAAAGGGTGATCTGAAGAGATGGGACATGCAGGCAGTGTGGAGCACTGATCCTGCTTGTGGGAGTTTGATTGTGCTCCCCCATAGACTCAAGTGCCTTATTAAAGCACACTAACGTGGGTCTCCGGCCGCCTGGCTGGAGGAGGTGTCACTGGGGTGTGCCGAGGGGTCTGAGCTCTGCCTGGGCCCTGCTGCTTGCTGCCTGTTTGCCTGGCTGCTTTGGGTTTTCACGGGCTGTTTGATGGCTTCTCTCTGCCTGGCTGTGTGCAGATGGCTTCTTGCACCACCGACTTCCCCTTGCATCGCTAAGCGTGAACTGACTCCCTCCTTCCCCACACCTATGTCTAGCGTGGGTGTTCATCTCCACACTGTGGAGCTGTCTACAGCACTGCTCCACGGAAGGGTCCATCCTCCTCACACAGCAGCGGGAGCCACCCGCTGTCCCCAGCTCAGCAACAAGCACTGAGGCTCAGTGGGTAGACTGCGCATTCAAATCCCATCCCCTACTAAGTTACCTCTTGCGGCCTCTGCAACATGACAAAACAGAAATGGGAGGGGCTGGGGAGGTGCTCAGTGGGTAAAGTGCTCACTGCACAAGCACATGACACTGGAAACCAGTCTCCCAGCACCCACGTGAAGTACCGGGAATGGCAGGCTAAGCCTGTAATACCAATGCGACAAGACATATAGGAGGATTCCAAGGACTCACTGCTTAGCTGGTCTAGCCAAATCAGTGAATTCTAGGTTCAGTGGGAGATCCTGTCTCAAAAAATAAGGTGGAAAGCTGGGCGTGGTGGCGCACGCCTTTAATCCCAGCACTCACGAGGCAGAGGTAGGAGGATTGCCGTGAGTTCAGGCCACCCTGAGACTGCATGGTGAATTCCAGGTCAGCCTGAGCTAGAGTGAGACCCTACCTTGAAAAACCAAAAATAAATCAATAAGTAAGGTGGAACACAATTGAGAAAGGTACCCGATGTTGACCTCTGTCCTACACACACACACACACACACACACACACACACACACACACAAACATGCCCTATACTCACATGCATCTACCCATGTATGAACACATATGCACACCACACACACCCACACAAAACCCCAAAATATACAACTATGGTGCACATTTCTTAAGGGTCCATGAGAATTCACTGAGGTGATACGTGGGACGTGCCTAGTCCCAGCCTGCAGCATATGTCTGTGAAAGCCGTGCTGTAGCCACTCGTGTCATGGGAAGTGTTAGGTCAAGAAACGGCCAGGCTCAGTATCACGGTATATGACCAGTGACTCCTGATAAGCCCTGTCCTCTCAGAACCCGCGCCCTGGGGGAGCCCAGAGCAGACTCTCCGCTTGTTCACTAGAGGGCTGGAGTGATAGCTCAGTCATGCCCTGCGAGTGTCACCTCTGGGGACCTCCGTGCCCTGCTGGAGACAGAGAATTCCTAGATGCCTGGCTAGGGTTGCACTGACGCAAACCCGAGCTCACTTCCCAGTCCTACAGGTAACCAGAAGCCAGGCTGGTCCCCCCGAGGAAAGCCTTTTGTTAGCTCATGGGGACAGGAGGGCCACCGGACTCCACAGCCTCAGAGGCGGTATGCTCTTAGAGATTTCTGGTTCAGAAGGGTTTTGATTTTGTTTTTTTTGAGGTAAAATCTCACTGTAGCCCAGGGTGACCTAGAATTTACTAGGTAATCACAGGCTATCCTCGAACTCACAGTTATCCTCTTACTTCTGCCTCCTGAGTGCTGGGATTAAAGGTATGCACCACTATGCCTGGCTTCAGAGGGCTTTTTGTTGGTTGGTTCATTGGTTGGCTTTTTTGTTTGTTTGGTTTTTCGAGGTAGGGTCTCACACTAGCCCAGGCTGACCTGGAATTCACTATGTAGTCTCAAGGTGGCCTTGAACTCATGGAGATCCTCCTACCTCTGCCTCCCAACTGCTGGAATTAAAGGTGTGTACCACCATGCCTGGCAAATCCAGGGTTTTTTTTTGTTGTTGTCGTTTTGTTTTGTTTTCTGAAGTAGGGTCTCACTCTGGCCCAGGCTGACCTGGAATTCATTATATAGTCTCAGGGTGGCCTTGAACTCATGGTGATCCTCCTACCTCTGCCTCCCGAGTGCTGAGATTAAAGGTGCCTGCTACCGTGCTACCACGCCCGGCTCTCTTTTATTTTGATGTCATGATCTTTTCCTCCTATTATGATGGTCTTGTGTAGGTAGTACCAGGTACTGGGAGGTCATGGATATCCAGGCCATTTTGTGTCTGGAGGAGCATGTTTTAAGGAGTCCTGCCCTTCCTTGGGCTCTTACATTCTTTCCGCCACCTCTTCCACAATGGACCCTGAGCCTTGGAAGGTGTGATAGCGATGTCTCAGTGCTGAACACTCCTCTGTCACTTCTTCTTAGCACTATGGTGACTTTTTTTTGTCATCCCAGTGGTCACCACTATCTGAAAAGAGAAGCTTCTCTAACCAAAAGTGACAGTAGCATTAATATATGGATATTAACATTAAGAGAAGTGCTTACTGTGCAGTTTGGTGAGCACAGTATAAACATTTAGCCAGATAGCAGCAGGCATTACTCCCCTGGGGCTCATGACCCCCCTGCCATAGGCTTTTGATTAGGATTTCACCCTTAATTCTTTTTTATTGTAAACATTTTATTTTATTTTATTTTATTTATTTGAGAGAGAGAGAGAATGGGCATGCCAGGGACTTTAGGCACTGCAAATGAACTCCAAATGCAGGTGTCACCTTATGCATCTGGCTTACATGGGTACTGGGGAATTAAACCATGGTCCTTTGGCTATGCAGGCAAGCACCTTAACAGCTAAGCAATCCCTCCAGCCCCGACCTCAAATCTTAACCCGACTTCCTCAGTCTCCTGAGTATTGGAAGTACAGGCACCACCATTCCCGTGTTATCTACACCTTACAACTTATTTGTTTATTATGGCCAACAGCACTTGTACAGAGCAGCCGGCCAGTGATCCCGCCATCCTGTGGATAACAGACACATCAATAGCCGGGCATGGTGGCGCACACCTTTAATCCCAGCACACGGGAGACAGAGGTAGGAGGCTCGCCATGAGTTCAAGGCCACCCTGAGACTACATAGTGAATTCCAGGTCAGCCTGGGCTAGAGTGAGACCTTATCTCGAAAAAAACAAATAAGAAAAAAAAAAAAAAGACACATCAATACACAAAGGCCACAAGAATGGCTGGAAGATCACCTTTCCAGTCCAGGGAGCCCACCTCTCTGGAAAAGTACTGAATTATCCCAAACACTGGAAAAATATATTCCTTATAGCTCCAGGAAGCAACTGTGGAGCTGACCTAAACCTGCCCAGTCCAGGGTGGGTTCCCAGGGGAAAACTGGCTGGGCCCTACAGCCTGGCATTAAGCTTATTGTACCCAAAGTGCTGGCCAGGAGGCAGCCACCCAGTGTGTGTCCGGACCTGTTTTTCCTCCCTCTCCCTGCTCCTTTCAGAGCTCAACTGAATGGCTCCAGTCTCTGGGTAATGCTTCAACCAGCACCGGACCCCTCCATGTCTGGCCAACTCCTCTCCCAGCAGCCTTGATAAACAACCCTCTCTCCACTGGGAACCGCAGCACGGGGCCTTTTCCCCCCTCCTGAGCTCCAGGACGCCTCTGCCTTGCCTGGGCTGTCTTCCCAGGCCTTGGCTGGCAACCTATGTTAACTCATCCCCAGCCCAGTCACCTGAAGGCAAAGAGACTCACAGGAGGCCCGAGATGAAAGGGCCTTTAATCCCGGGGCCTTTTGAGTTTTGTTTTCAGCAGGAAAACCTTGTTTTCCAAACAAATTATTATGTAGAATTTGCCAGTGTACAGAACAAATAAATAAGTACATTTATGGCAGGCCTATTTATTATGGCCAAATACTGGAGAGAAAGTAAATTTCCATGGTAGGAACCAGGTTAAATAAAATGATGTGGAAGTTATACAATGGAATACTATTCAGCCATATAACAGCACGAGATATATCCCAACAATAACATCAAGAGGTCTGGAGAGAAAAAAAAATCTTTATTTTATATGGACAGTATTGCTTCACAGTTTCATTTTAGAGGACGGAGCACAGTGACTTAAAACTGACTAGCTCCTATTTAAACTGGTCTAATGTTTATTTGATACTTAGATATGGTGACCAAACATTCTGATTTTCCCTGAACCTCCTAGAGGGTTTCTTGGGATAAAGGATTTTAAAGTGCTAAAACTGAGAAAAGTCCCAAGCAAAGAAATGAGTTGGTCACAGAAACCAACACTTAGCTTGGAAAGAATAAGTGAACGACTACTGATGTTAGCACGCATTAATAAGACAATATACTCATAAGTGAGACGGAAGTGTACTAATCATGCATTAGGGGTGTTTGCTTGTAAAGCAGGGTCTTCATACGTAGCCTAGGCTGCCCTCGAACTCTTGATACTCCTGCCTCAGCCTCCTGAGTGCTAGAATTGAAAATGTGCACCACCACATAATGTTCAGCCTATTTATACTTTAAAAATAGTTTATTTATTTATTTAAGAGAGAGAAAGTGAAAGAGGCAAGGAGAGAGAAAATGGGTGCACCAGGGCCTCTAGCCACTGCAAACGAGCTCCAGACACATGTGCCATCTTGTACATCTTGCTTATGTGGGTCCTGGGGAAATCGAACCTTAGGCTTCACAGGCAAGTGCCTTAATTGCTAAGCCACCCCCCAACTTATTTTTGCTTTAAATAACAGTATAAAACACTGTGGATCGATAGAAAACAGGAAACTCTCTAAGGATACAGTGACTAAAGGCCAGAGCAGAACAATGTGTCAAGTCTCTTTGTCTCTCGTTTTGGCTTCTTTCCTCCAACAGTGGAGGGTGTTTCCATCAAAACAAAGTGTGTGAATTCTCGTCTGCTTCTGCACACCATCAGCAGAAAATGGCCAGCGTGATTTGTGCCAAACTTTAGGGATGTGCTTGAGATTATTTTACTCCTCAGCATTAAACAAAAAATGAAAAAAATAAAAATAAAACCATACAGAGAAGAGCTGGTGGGGAAGCTTCTTTTGTCAACTCTATAAAAACATTTGTTTATTTATTTATTTATTGGCAAGCAGAGAGAGTTAGAAGAGAGACAGAGAGAGAATGTTTGCAGTGGCTGGAGGCCCTGGTGTATCCAGACTTCAGATAGATGTGCCACTTCATGCACCTGGCTCTACATGGGCACTGGGGAATTGATTTGGGTTGTTAGGCTCTGCAGGCAAGCACCTTAACTGCTGAGCCATCTCTCCAGAGCTCTTTTTTTTTTTTAACTTAAAAATGTATTTATTCATTTATGAGAGAGAGAGAGAGAATGGGCACACCAGGACCTCTTCTTGTAGCTGCAAACGAACTCAAGACATATGCACCACTTTGTGCATCTACCTTTACCTAGGTATTGGAGGATTGAACCCTGGCCTGCAGGCTTTGCAAGCAAAGCACCTTTAATCGCTGAGGCATCTCCTCAGCCCTTTTAAAACTTTTTAAATTTTCATTTTTAGGGATTTTTCCAAGGTAGAGTTTCACTCTAGCCCAGACTGATCTGGAACTCACTCTGTAAATACACCCTTATGATCCCAGTTCAGGAGGCTGAGGCAGCAGAATAACAAGTTCCAGGACAGCCCAAGATACATAGCAAGACACTGTCTCTCTGTCTCTGTCTCTGTCTCTGTCTCTCTCTCTCTCTCTCTCTCACACACACACACGGGGCTGGAGAGATTGCTCAGTGGTTAAGGCACTTGCCTGCAAAGCTGAAGGACCCAGGTTTGATTCCTCAGTATCTATGTTAAGCCAGATGCAGAAGGTGGTGCATGTATCTGAAGTTTGTTTGCAGTGGTTGGAGTCCTGGCTTGCCCATTTTCTCTCTGTATCTGCCTTTCTCTCTCAAATAAATAAATTAATTAAATATTTAAAAACATAAACCTATCCACCATTTACACAAAATTCAAGGGATTAAGGAACATATTGTACACTGATACACTCAGTAGAAATCTAGCATTATGGAAGACTCCACAATACAAAAGACTCACCTTCAACAAATAATTTGTGTTGCAGTCAGGTTTATGTTGCTGGTAGAAATCACCCAACCAAGAGCAGCTTGTGGGGGGAAGAAAGGTCCTCCAGCCTCCAGGGCTTCCAGCCACTGCAAACAAACTCCAGATACATGCACTACTTTGTGCATCTGGCTTTACTTGGGTACTGGGAAATTGAACTCTGATAATTAGGCATTGTAGGCAAGTGCCTTAACTGCTGAGCCATCTCTCCAGCCTCAGCTACAAGTTTAACACAGAAGGCCCCAGACTTAACCAATGGTAGCATGTAGACCATGCAAGATCATCTGGGCCACTTAGAAGGTGGACTTTTTTTGTTTTGTTTTGTTTTGTTTTTCGTGGTAGGGTGTCACTCTGGACCCAGGCTAACCTGGAATTCACTTTGTAGTCTCGGGGTGGCCTCAAACTCACAACAATCCTCAACCTCTGCCTCCCGAGTGCTGGGATTAAAGGCATGCGCCACCATGCCCAGCTAGAAGGTGGTCTTTCAAAAAGTCTAAGCCACGGTTACCAGAGACGAAAGGTTCTTGTACAACCTCCAAGATACAGAGCAAGGAAAATGAAGACATGAAAAACACAGAAAAGCTTGTTGTAAAAATATGATTAGGATTTGGGTGTGGTGGCGCATGCCTTTAATCCCAGCATTTGGGAGGCAGAGGTAGGAGGATCTCCATGAGTTCGAGGCCGCCCTGAGACTACATGGTGAGTTCCAGGTCAACCTGGGCTAGAGTGACATCCTACCTTGAAAAACCAAAAGTAAATAAAATTATGTATTATGTAGGTATGTATGTATATGATCAGGGCCAGGTATGGTGGTTTACACCTTTAATCCCAACACTCGGGGCACCTGGTTTATGTGGGGAATCGAACCTGGGCCATCAGGCTTTGCAAGCAAGTGCCTTAATCTGTGAGCCATCTCTCCAGTCCTTTATTTTTGAATTTTTATTTTGTTTTGTTTTGCTTCAAGGTAGGGTTTCACTGTAGCCCAGGCTGATTTGGAACTCACCATGTAGTCTCAGGGTGGCCTCAAACTCATGGTGATCCTCCTACCTCTGCCTCTGAACTGAACACCCAACTGAAGTTGAAGGATTGCCATGAGTTCAATGCCAGCCTCAGCAACAGAGTTCAAGGCCACCCTGAGGCTACATAGTGAATTTCGGGTCAGCCTGGGCTAGAGTGAAACCCTACCTAAAACAAAACAAAAAAAGCCAAAGGATCTCGGTTCGATGCCCTAGAACCCACATAAGCCAGATACACAAGGGGGCACATGCATCTGGAGTTCATTTACAGGGCTGGAGGCCCTGGCGTGCCCATTCTTTCTCTCTACCTGCCTATTTCTGTGTCTATCTCTCTCTGTCTCAAATAAATAAATAAATAAAATATTTTTTTAAAAAATAAAATAAATAAAAACAAGGGCTGGAGAGATAGCTTAGTGGTTAAGGCATTTGCCTGCAAAACCAAAGGATCCTGGCTCGACTCTGCAGGACCCACGTAAGCCAGGTGCACAAGGAGGTGCATGCATCTGGAATTTGCTTGCAGTGGCAGGAGGCCCTGGCATGCCCATTCTCTCTCTCTCTCTCTTCCTCTTTCTCTCTCTCAAGTAAATAAAAATATATTTAAAAAAATAAAAACAAAAAACAAAAAAAAAAAAACCCCACTTCAGCTCAGGGTTGAGGGAGAGATACTGTTTCAAGGAAATACAGAGAAAAGCAATAGAGAAGAGCATGTGAAGGTGTCTTCTGGCCTCTGTTCACAGCAGGTCAGCATCGGCACACATACGTGTATGCACCACACATGTTACACAGCACACACACACACAGTAAAAAGGAGGCTGGGGATATAGCTAAGAGGTAGGGAGCTTGCCTAGCTTGTAAAAGACCTCCCAAGTTGAACCAGGAGATTGGGAGGGAGAAGAAAAGCTCACTTCCGCTGTGAGCTCAGAGATGTCCCTTCACTCCTCCCAGCTTCACAGGCCACACACACCAGCACCTTCAACACTCCTGCTGGGAGGAGTCTACCACTAGGAACTACAGGATTACTACTATCCAGCAATGGATGCTTACTATTATTATTATTATTATTTTCTTTTCTTTATTTATTGATTGAGAAAGAGAGAGAGAGACAGGCAGATAGAGAATGGATGCACCAGGACCTTCAGCCACTGCAAACAAACTCCAGACACATAGACCACCTTGTGCAACTGGTTTATGTGGGGAATCAAACCTGGGCAGTCAGGCTTTGCAAGCAAGTGCCTTAATCTTGTGAGCTAGCTCTCTAGCCCTTTATTTTTATTTTTATTTTTTTTTGTTTCTTTTTTTTCAAGGTAGGGTCTCACTCTAGCCCAGGCTGATCTGGAACTCACCGTGTAGTCTTAGGGTAGCCTCGAACTCATGGTGATCTTCCTACCTCTGCCCCCGGAGTGCTGGGATTAAAAGTGTGCCACTATGCCTGGTTTGTTTTTGGTTTTGTTTTTAAATATTTTTATTTGCTTATTTGCAAGCAGAGCGATATAGAGAGAATGGGCATGCTAGGGCCTCCAGCCACTGCAAACAAACTCCAGATGCATGTGCCACTTTGTGTGTCTTGCTTTACGTGGGTCCTGGGGAATTGAGGCAAGCACCTTAAACACTAAGCCCTTTTTTTTTTTTTTTTTTTTTGGTTTTTCAAGTTAGGGTCTCACTCTAGCTCAGGCTGACCTGGAATTCACTATGTATCCTCAGGGTGGCCTCGAATTCGTGGTGATCCTCCTACCTCTGCCTCCTGAGTGCTGGGATTAAAGGCGTGAGCCACCATGCCCAGCTAAAATTTTTTTTTTTTAAAGGAACTTTGGTGGTGCTTACAAGAGTGGGAAGGGCTGGAGGAAGAGCCAAGGCTGGACTCCTAAGGACTCTCAGAGAAACTGGGGTGAGCTAACCCACAGGGACAGCATCCTTGCCACTCTCAGGAAGTCAGGGGACAGGGCGTCCCTGAGGAGGTGATCGGGTAACAGGCCGCTTGATGATGGTGGAGTAAGAAGGGCGTCCCACTTCTTCTGGTATTCTCCCCCCACCTCCAGCCCAAGCACAAGGGATGAGATCGCATACTTAGCTAGTATTCTTCCAGGAGCAGAAAATGAAAATATGAAAAACGAACTGCTGTGATGCACCCTTGTAACCCTAGCACTCAGAAGGTGGAGGCAGGAGTATCAAGAGTTCAAGGTCAGGGCTGGAGAGATGGATCAGCGATTAAGGAGTTTGCTTGCAGAGCCTGGCTGCTAGGGTTTGATTCCCTAGTACCCACATAAAGCCAGATGCACCAAGTGGCACATTTTCCTGGAGTTCGTTTGCAGTGGCAGGAAACCCTGGCGTGCACCCATTCTCTCTCTCTCTGACCCCCTTGCAAGTAAATAAAAATATTTTTTTTGAAAGAAATCAAGGTCAGGGACTGGGGCAATGGCTTAGCAGTTATGGCATTTGCCTGTGAAGCCTAAGAATCTGGGTTCCAGTCCCCAGGACCCACATAAGCCAGATGCACAAGGGAGCACATCTGTCTGGAGTTCGTATGCAGTAGCTAGAGGCCCTGGTGTGCCCATTCTCTCTTTCTCTCTATCTGTCTCTTTCTCTCTTATAAATTAAAACATTAAAAAAAAAAAGAAATCAAGGTCAACATTGGCTACATAGGAGGTTTAAGACTAGCCTGGACTATAGGAAACCCTATCTCAAAAAAAAAACAAGATTATTTATGGGCCTGAGATGTGGTTCAGTGAGTAGAGTGCTTGCCTAGCATGCATGAAGCCCTGGGTTCGATCCCCAGTGCTCCATAAACCAGGCGTGGTGGTGCACTTCTGTAATCCAAGCGCCCAGCAAGTGGAGTAAGAGCATCACAAATTTGAGAAGATGGCTACTCACACTCACATGTGCCCCCACACATATGAACATGGATACATACGTGAATGCCACACATGTAAACATATGTACAAAAGTGAAAGAAACATGGGGAATGACTGCTAACCTGCCAAGGCTCAGAGATGAAGAGTCCATGTGACACGTGTTGATTGGATCTGGGATGTGAAGGGGATGGGGCGGGGCAAAGTGGTGAGGTCAGTTGGTTTGGCGCTGTCCAGGTAGCTGCTGCCTTGAGGGGTTCGGCCTGCAGCAGAGCAGAAGCTGAGGTGGCGTTGGGAGGGCCTCATCCCAGCGGGAGGAGAAGGATATGGCACCTCTCCCCCAGCCGCCCGGACCGTGTGTGGCTCTCCAGCCCTCTAATTGCTAGGCGTGCATGGGCACCACAGCTTCTGTTTAGGTAAAAGAGGAACCACGTGGCCATAAACAGCGGTCTCCGGGAAGGCTCCTTCCAGTCTGACCGATGAGCCAGGCTGGGCAGGCTCAGGCCTCCTGCACAGAGGAGGCCCAGAGATGTGATCGCACGTGCAGAACCCCGCAGCCAGCCTTGACAAAATGACAGCCACCACCGACAGCCACAGGGCCATGCTGAGGACAGACGGAGCTGCTCGTGGGGGCTCCCCTTTCCAGGTCTCCTGGGGCCTGGCGTGGCTCAGCACCCTCTCCTAGCTGTATCAGGACCATGCCAGCTCCTTTACGATCCATGGGAACTCAGGCTTGCTGGCTCTCTCCCATCTTTCCTCAGCGTCCACTGTCCAAGAAGCATCCAGAAGTCTAGGCATGGTGAAGCATGCCTGTGGTCCCAGAACTGGGGAGGAGGGGGAGGCAGGAGGATTCTCGGGGTGAATGTGCAGGCCAATGATGGGGTCCATCCATCAGAGGCCAGAAATACCTCCATTTTCCCTGTTCTTGGGACCCTACAATGATAACAGCCAAACCTAGCAACTTCTATGCGCGGTTCACTCAGTGCACTCAGAACCTGTAGTGTTGGGGTGTAGCTCAGTGGTATATAATGAAAAAAAACTATTATTATTTTAGCATATGTTAATTATAATAGTGATGGGTTTCATCATGACATTTCTCACACATGCACATAATGTAATTTTGTTTTTGTTTCTGGAGGCAGGGTTTCTGACGACTCCACAGGATCCTCGGTGAGAGGTTATTTACATGTGTATAGGTTCCTTACACTGAAGAAAATCTCTCTCCCTTCCAAAAGAAAGTATTTTTATTTTTGGCTTTTCAAGGTAGGGTCTCCCTCTAGTCCAGGCTCTCCTATGTAGTTTCACTACGTAGTCTCAGGGTGGCCTCAAATTCACAGTAATCCTCCTACCTCGGCCTCCTGAGTGGTGGGATTAAAGTCATGTGCCACATGCCCAGCCAAAAGATATTTTTAATTATTCCCACTTTATAGATGAGAATACTGCGATGATCCTGGACAGTTAAGCAATGTGTCCAAGTTCACATAGCTGACAAATGGGCAAACTCCAGGAGCCTGTACCCTTTACCTAAGACTGCCCCTAGGCATTGGGGAATGTGGTTCTGAAGGGATTTGGCTCTGTAACAAGCAAAGGCTTTCTTCTTTTTTTATTCCAGGACTCCAGCCAGCAGTCACAAGTCACGAAGGGACTCACAGACTCGTGTTCTCTTAAGAAGCCCATCAGGAAGTTTGCCCACTTCAACAAAGAGGACACGGTTCCCAAAGACACGGAAATCTAAAAGCAGCTCTGACGGACACTCCCAAGAAATAACAGACCGGGCTGTGGACAAGAATGGCACTAATTAAAGGGAAATTTTACGGAGCGGGCAGTGACTCAAGCCACCACTCCCCTCCAACACTGTACAAACGTCCTTTTCCATTTTTACTTTTTTTTTTCTTTTTTAGTTTTTCAAGGTAGGCTCTCACTGTAGCCCAGGCTGACCTGGAATTCAGTATGGAGTCTCAGGGTGGCCTCAAACTCACAGCGATCCTCCCACCTCTGCCTCCCGAGTGCTGGGATTAAAGGCATGCGCCACCACACCCGGCTCATTTTTATTCCCAGGCTAGGAAACATCCAGAGCTAAGTTTTCAACCTTCCATTTTCCAGCTTCAAAGGAAAATCTCCCCTTGTGGAATTGACATTACAAAGAATTAGGCACAAAATGGCCTTGGTTCTCAGTTGTCACAGTAGCTACTATTATGAACCCCATTTTTACTGAAGAGGAAACTGAGTTTCACAAAGGTAAAATAAACTAAATAAAAACATGACCTTTGCAAACATCACAGCTGTCAAGTAGTAGGGGAAATTTTGGATCTAGGTCTGCTGAAATTCACATAGCTACAGGTAGAAGCAACATGAATAGAAGCTGGGCACGCGGGGCACACCTGCAATGCTAGGACTCGGGAGGCTGAAGCAGGAGGATCATGAGCTTGAGGCCACCCTGGGTTTCATAGCCAGACCCTGCCTAAAAAAAAAAAAAAAAAAAAAGGCTGGAGAGATAGCTCAGTGGTTAAGCACTTGCCTGAAAAACCTGCATCTGGAGTTCGTTTGCAGTGACTAGAGGCACTGGTATGTCTATTCTCTCTCAAATAAATAAATAAATGAGACAGGCAGACATGGCAGAGTGCCTGGGATCTCAGTGCTGGGAAGAGGAGACAGGACAGACAGGGTACTTGGAGTTTGCCTAATCGGTGAGCTCCAGCCAGTCAGAGACCCTGTGCCAAGGAGGTGGACAGCATTCTTGGGGATGACACCTGTGCTTGTCCTTACCCACACATGCACACTCATAATATGCACACACATAAATTAAAAAAAAAAAAAACTTATGTTGAGCCGGGCGTGGTGGTGTACGCCTTTAATCCCAGTACTCGGGAGGCAGAGGTAGGAGGATCACTGTGAGTTCAAGGCTACCCTGAGACTACATAGTGAATTCCAAGTCAGCCTGGGCTAAAGTGAGACCCTACCTCAAAACACACACGCACACACAAATAAGTAAATAAATAAATAAAACAGTTGAGGGCCAGGAGCAGTGATCAACTTCTGGCTGAGGTAGGTTCTGGTTGTCTATGGGTGTGTGAAGGAAGAGGGCAAGAGATGCAGAGGCTGGAGGTCATGCCATCTCTGGGGGAGCCGCCCCCAGCACCACAGGGAGGGCAGAGCAGGGAGGCTGACAGCCTCACGTGAGCAATAGTCTAGCTCCCCTGCAGCTCCCATGCTGCTGTCCTCTCATTTGGACTGTCACTGCGGTGCAGCAGGGGCAGGAGTTACCCCGGCCACCCTGGGGGTCTCAAAGAGAAGATCCCTCTGGGGACCCCTAGCCATAAGGGGCACTTCATGTCCAGTGGCCAAGGAGCTTGTCTTCCCAGAGCCCAAGGCAGCTTTCCTGTAAAGGACCAAATCCCAAGCCAACCCGCTCTCTAGTGGCCAATCGCCTACTTAGCAGGGCAGAGAGGTGCTTGGGCACCCAACGGACCACAACCACCCCAGAGAAGTGGTCTGAGACTTGTCCTCTCAGAGTGGCCTCCAACTCACAGTGATCCTCTTGCCTCTGCCTCCAGAGAGCTGGGATTAGAGGAGTGGGCTACCACGCCCGGCTCTATTATTTTATTTTTTGAGACAAAGTCTCATGCAGCCCAGGCTGGCTTCACTCTGTACCAGAGGCTGGCCTTGACTTTGGATCCTTCTGCCTCCACTTCCCAAGTGCTGGGATTCCAGCTGTGCACTGCCACACCATGCCAGCACACCAGTGTAGAATAAAAATAATGTATAACTTGGGGCAACCAAGTTCCTTGGAGTGCAGGTATTATGACTGCATAAACTGTCTCTGGGAGAGATGAAGTGACTAGTCCAAGACCACAGCTTCCCAAGGTGGAGAGTGATGCCTGCAATAAACACCCTAAAAGTAGTTAAAGCTAGCCGGGCATGGTGGCACACACCTTTAATCCCAGCACTCGGGAGGCAGAGGTAGGAGGATCGTCGTGAGTTCGAGGCCACCCTGAGTCTCCATAGTGAATTCCAGGTCAGCCTGGGCTACAGTGAGACCCTACCTCAAAAAACCAAAAAAAAAAAAAAAAAAAAAAAAAAAAGTAGTTAAAGCTGGTTTTCAACGTGTCCTGCCTTTGCTCCCAAGTGCTGCGATTCCTTTTGTGCATTTTATTTATTTTTATTGACAACTTCCATGATTGTAAACAACATCCCATGGCAATACCCTACCTTCCCCCACTTTCTCCTTTGAAACTCCACTCCATCATGTCCCCTCCCTTTCTCATCAGTCTCTCTTTATTTTGATGTCATCATCTTTTCCTCCTATTATGATGGTCTTGTGTAGGTAGTGTCAGGCACTGTGAGGTCATGGATATCCAGGCCATTTGGTGTCTGGAGGAGCACAATGTAAGGAGTTCTACCCTTCCTTTGGCTCTTACATTCTTTCTGCCACTTCTGGTTTGCTTTGTTTGCTTTTTTTTTTTTTTTTTTTTTTTTTTTTTTTTTTAGGTAGGGTCTCACTGTAGCTCAGGCTGACCTGGATTCACTATGTAGTCTCAGGGTGGCCTCAAACTCACAGTGATTCTCCTACCTCTGCCACCTGAGTGCTGGGATTAAAGATGTGTGCTACACCTGACTGGGATCCATTTTGATCCACTGTTTGGCTTTGGAAGGTAAAAATATGAACAGGAAGGCCAGGCATGGTAGTGCACGCCTTTAATCCCAGCACTCAGGAGGCAGAGATGGAGAATCACTGTGAGTTCAAGGCCACCCTGAGACTACATAATGAATCCAGGTCAGCCCAGGCTAGAGTGAGACCCTACCTCAAAACAAACAAAAATGAACTGGAAGGACCGGAGAGATGGCTTAGCAGTTAAGGCATTTGCCTGCAAAGCCAAAGGACCCAGGTTCTATTCCCCAGGACCCACGTTAGCCAGATGCACAAGTGGGCGCATACATTTGCAGTTCGTTTGCAGTGGCTGGAGGCCCTGGTGCCCATTCTGCCTGTCTGTCTCTCTCACTCTCTCAAATAAATAAAACTTTAAAAATGAACAGGAAACACTACGTCTGTGAACCGCTTTTTTTCTGTGTGCGGGTGTTCGTATGCGTGTTATGTGCGTGGGTAGGTGTGCATGCCCATTACGAACACATACATGTATGTGTATGTATGTAGGCAGAGGTCAAAGTCTGGGGTCCTCTTAAGTAGCTGTCCACCACAGGTTTTTTTGAAATCCCAGAGCTGGCCATTTCAACTAGCCAGTGAGCCCACGGTCCTCATCTCCTCCTTGCCTGTGCTGGGATTTCAAGTGCACACCAGCGGCTGCTCTCAGCCTTTTTGTAAATATTTATTCTATTTATCTGACAGAGAGTGGGGAGAGAAAAAAAAGGGTGTATCAGAGCCTCTTGTCACTGCAAACAAACTTCAGATGCATGCACCCACCACTATGCACCTGGCTTTATGCAGGTACTGGGAAATTGAACCTGGGCCAGCAAGTTTTACAAGCAAGTGCCTTTAACCACTGAGCCATCTCCTCAGCTCTATTCTCAGCTGTTACGTGGGGCGGGCATCCGACTCAAGTCCTTATGCTTACGTTGTAAGCACTTCATTCACTAAGCCTTCTTCCCAACCCCACTTTTTTTTTTTTTTCTTTAGGTAAGGTCTTACTCTAGCCCAGACTGACCTAGAATTCACTATGTAGTCTCAGGGTGGCCTCGAACTCAGTGATTCTCCTACCTCTGCCTCCCGAGTGCTGGGATTAAAGGCATGTGCGACCACATCTGATTCCTACTTTTTTCTTTCTCATGAAAATTGTATGGTGAAGTTGCCCAATATTGAAGTGACATGTAATGACCTAGACCTCATTTAGTTCTGATATGTACTTGGGCTTCATATATGTAAAGACCTGCTTCAATTTCTAATATGGTACAACAACTCAACCCAAAGCTCTGACATACTCAGTCTTTTGTTTACTTGTTCTGAGGCAATCGCTCTAGCCCAGGCTGCCCTGGAATTCACAGCAATCCTCCTATATCAGGCTCCTGAGTGCTGGAATTAAAGATGTGTGAGACCACCCTGAGGCTATATAGTGAATTCCAGGTCAGCCTGAGCTAGAGTGAGACCTTACCTCGAAAAACAAAAACAAAAACAAACAAACAAACAAAAAAAAAGTGTGAGACTGCAGTGACTGTTTTTGGTGTGTGTTTTGTTTTTGATTGGTTCTAGTTAGTGTCTCGCTGTAGCCCAAGCTGACCTGGAATTCATTATGAAGTCTCAGGCTGGCCTCAAACTCACAGAGATCCTCCTACCTCAGCCTCCTGAGCGCTGGGATTAAAGACATGTGTCACTACAACCTGATTAATAAAAACAACTTAAAAAAATTAAAGCCACACAAACTAAAACTTGACTTGTTTTGAAATAGCAACTCAGTCAGGCAGATACTCCTAGACTGATGGGATCTGCCAGGTCTAGGTTTTATGAAGTAACGAGTGAGGGGCTGGGGAGACGGCTCAGCATGTAAGAGTGCTCGCCATGCATGCAGGCTGGACAGGGCCTGAGACAGCCTGAGTTTCACCCCCAGCCCCCACGTGATCACACACACCTATAACCCCACTTCCGCCGGGAGCAGACAAGAGAGCCGCCGGGGCTCACGGGCCGCCAGTGTTGACTGAGTATGGCCGCTTCGGGCTCAGCGAGAGACCCTGTCTCAGGGAAGAGCGACGGGGACTTGTGATGTTCTTCCTGGCCTCCACACGCACACCGATGCCCTCGCCTTGTCCCCACGATCACCACTGGCCGCCATGCTGTTATCATGTCTTGGGCACTGGGAGGCTGAACGGCCACTGGAGATGTGGACCGCAGGCTCTACCCCATGCCGCCTGTCTCCACGGTGCACGGGGTTTTCCCTTTCTTTGAACTGTCTTCACATTTGATCGATTTCATCAATTCCTTGATTCTTTTTCACATTATGGAGCCTAGAAGAGCTGTGAGAAGAAAGGAAATCAGCGATGTGACCAGTGCCTCCGCTTTACGGATAGGGAAAAGTGAGGGCACATTCTGGGCTGGCACCCGCCGGGTGCTAGACTCCAGCAGAAAGCGCTGCGACTCCAACCTGGCAGGCACCGCGACGGCCAGCTCATGAGCAAGCGGAAGCAACACCACGCAAAAGGCAGCTTCTTCAGCAAAGGCAACTCGACTTTATTCCAGGGAAGCTGGGAGGGAGAGGCAAGGACGCCGTGGCCGCTGGAACTACTCGGCAAGGTCTCCACTGCTGTGGGAGCCGCAGCCTAGGAGAGATGGAAAGTCAGGCAGAGCTGTGGCGCCACCTGCCGTGGCCAGAGCAACATTGCAAGGGCAGCAAAGGCTGCACCAAGGGGGGAGGGGGTGGGAAACCAGAGGCCAGAGCAGGACAGGGGAACCCTGTGTAGTCTTGCTTACTGGCTCCCACCAAGCCCATTATGCTCAGGTTGGCCCGGGCCGTTAATGTTGTCAGCAAATCAGTCCCGGGGACGTCTGATGGATGACCCCCGGGCTGCTGGGATCCTATGCTGTCCCAGTTATGACAGAGAGGAAAGAACATTCTGGCATCCTGGCATCCACCTGTAACCACAGCAGTTAGGAGGTGGGGCAGGAGTATTACCACGAGTTTGTGGCTAGGCATGACTACAAAAGTAACCCTATTTCAAAAACAAAAAAAAAGAGTCAGACCACAGAGGTAACTTCTAACCAATAACCTTGTGTGTGTTCGCCGGAAATTGTTGAGCCTCCTAAAACAGACTCCACAGGTGGGTGCCAGCCGCGTGGGCGGGGCAGAGTTTGAACTGGAGTTCAGGGATTCTGACAAGTCTCGTGTATCCCAAACTCTGAAACCTTGCCACACTGCACATGGTTACTGACATTATGTGTGTGTGCATAGCGATGGTTAGAATCCACTTCTGAATAACTGGGGTGGGGAGTCGGACAAAAAAGTGAGGGCAGAGCTCTGCTGATGGCTACATCTGGAAGGGGCACTTTGGGATTCATTCTATGATACTGCTTTGTGTCTGACTCCCCCTAAGGTAACCAGATAGTGAGTTGGGTATGGTGGTGCACACTTGTAAACCCAGCACTTGGGAGACAGAGGCAGGAGAACCCTGGTTCAATGTAATCCTCGGCTACATAGCAGTCAAGGCCAGCCTAGGCTACATGTTTCAAAAATCCTTAGTGAATAGCTAGCTATATGAATAAAAACTACCATAAGCCAGGTGTGGTGGCGCACACCTTTAATCCCAGCACTTGCGAGGCAGAGGCAGGAGGATCACTGTGAGTTCAAGGCCACCCTGAAAATACATAGTGAATTCCAGGTCAGCCTGAGTGAGACCCTACCTCGAGAAACCAAAAACAAAAAAAAATAAAAATGAAAATGAAAAATAAAACAAAAAACCTACCATGAGTGTTACTTAGTCATAGAGACAATGAAGCAGAGAGAGGGTTACAAGTGGGACGGATCCTGAAAACATGTTGAAAGAAACTCACTAAAGTATCACATCCACTGTGACTCCCTTTGTATGCAGTGTCCAGCCAGGCAAATCCCAAGGGCAGGATTAGACCAGTCAGAGGAAAGAGAGAGGCCGTGGGGAGCCACTGCCCAATGGATATAGGGTGTTTGTCTATGACAATGCAAACATCTGGGTTTTTTTTGTTTTGTTTTTTTGAGGCAGGGTCTCACTCTAGCCCAGGCTGACCTGGAATTTACTATGTAGCTTCAGGGTGTCCTTGAATTCACTGTGATCCTCTTACCTTTGCCTCCCAAGTACTGGGATTAAAGGCCTATGCCACAGCTGGCTGCAAACACCTTGATGTTAGACACAGGTGTGACTGTGCCCTTGAACACAGTCAGGTACATCATGTCCATTTCGCCTCTGTGACAAAAGCTGCTGTGAGAGAAACACTGAGTGCAGAGGCATGGCTTTCTCAGAACATTCACTCGTCCGAGCTTCTACAGACCAGCTACAGGTACATAGCCAGCTCTTCCCTACCTCCAGTTCCCAACACATAGCATGTTCAGCAAATACGATCTCAAACAGAGAAGCATGGCATGGTGGCTACTGTAATCTCAGCACTTGGCAGGCTGAAAAGGGAGGATTGCTGCAAGTTCATGGTCAGCCTGTGCCCCTTACATAGTGAGATCCCAGGCCATGTCAGCCTGGGCTACAAAGTAAGACCTGTCTTGAACGCCTCCTCCCAAAGAAAAACAACCCAAACTGTTACACAGCAGCTCAATACACAGCTCTGAAAGAGACAGAGGCCTTTGCCCCACCCATTCTCCTCCCCACAAAACCCAGGATGGAGGGGCGATGTGAGCCATGGACTCACAGCACAGAGGAAACTGGAGACTGCCGCTGTGCTCCTCCTCTCCTGGAGAAGTTTTTTTTTTTTCTTCTTCTTCTTTCTTTCCAAGGTAGGGTCTCACTCTAGCTCAGGCTGACCTGGAATTCACTATGTAGTTTCAGGGTGACCTTGAACTCACAGTGATCCTCCTACCTCTGCCTCCTGAGTGCTGGGATTAAAGGTGTGTGCCACCACAGCCGGCCATGGAGAAGCCTTCTTATGGGGAGATAAAGAGAAAGACTATAGACACCCCAGGGCCTCTTGCCACTGCAAATGAACTCCAGGTGCATGGGCCACTTTGTGCATCTGGCTTTATGTGGGTGCTGGGGAACTGACCCTGTGCCGTCAGGCTTTTCAAGCTAGTGCCTTCAGCTGCTAAGCTGTCTCTCCAGCCCACAATTTCTTTTTTTTTTTTACTCCTTATTAATCTTTGTGTGTGCATGTGCGCGTGTTCACGTGTGAGCACGGGTAATGTGTACCACAGTGCCCGTGTGGGGATCAGAGGTCAACTTTCAGGTTGGTCCTCACCTGTCCACCTCATGTGAGGCCGAGTTCATCACCCTGTTGTTCTTTGCTGGGCTCAACTCGAGCTTCCAGGAAATAACTTGTCCTGTCTCCATCTCCCATCTCACCACCAGCATCAATGTGCTGGGATTACAGAAGCTAGCCACTGTGCCAGCTTTTCACATAGGGTCTGGGGATTGAACTCGGGCAAACTGGTTTGTTCAAGTTCCAGGGCTGCACTCACCTGCTCTTCAATCCATCCTGAGGGCTGGGGCCCAGGCCTTGCTACTTGGGGCCTAGGTAGGCCTTTCCTGTTTTGTTCAGGGTCGCCAGCAGGGTGTCGGTGCTGTGCTCAGACTCAATGCAAACCTTCTTGTTGGGCAGATCAATGCTGAACTGACTCCTGCGGGAAGAGGAAACAGGGTGTGGGGTGGAGACAGCAGGACCCTGTTACCCCCCCAGTAGAGAGATCAGGCTCCAAAGGTTTGCCTGTAACCACCCCAACCCTTCCTGCAAAGCCAGGGGCAGGCAGGGAAGCGGGATGGCTCTCTGTCTCCCACTTTCACTTACTTCCCACCTCCTCTCTCTCAGCAGGGTTTCATGTATCCTACGTTGGCCCCAAACTCTGTGGCCAAAGATGGTCTTGAACTCCTAACCCTCCTACCTCTATCTCAAGGGTGCTGAATGGCGTATGCCTTTAATCCCAGCACTCGGGAGGCAGAGGTAGGAGGATCAGGATTGCTGTGAGTTTGAGACCAGCCTGGAACAACTACAGTGTGAGTTGCAGGTCAGCCTGGGCTAGAGTGAGACTCTACCTCCAAAGCCTAGCTTCATCCTCTTCCCTCAGCCTCCTGAGAGCTGGGATCACAGGCCTGCACCTC